>CM064915.1:16173246-20973246 GCA_032727855.1 Quercus ilex subsp. ballota
TGTGATAGTCATCCACGCTCCTATAGCCTTGAGTAAGACTCTGTAATTTCAGATACAAGTCCTTATAGTAGTGACTAGGGACAAACCGCCTCCTCATGGTGGCCTTCATTTCCTCCCATGTCTCAATAGGCCTCTCATAGTTTCTCCTTCTGTTCATCACAAGTTGATCCCACCATATAATAGCATAATCAGTAAACTCAATCACAGCTAGTTTTACCTTTTTCTCCTCGGAGTAGTTGTGACACTCAAAGATGAACTCCACCTTCTTCTCCCACTCCAAGTATACTTCTGGATCATTTTTCCCTTGGGACGATGGTATCTTCATTTTGATGTTTCCTAGGTTTCTGTCAATCCCATCTTGCCATCTTGGATCTCTTCGGAAACCTCTACCACGCCTTTCTCCCCTTGGCGCAAACTTGCCCTCATTATTCAATGAAGCTTGATCCTCTTCATCTTCAAACTCATCCTCATGGTAGTCATCAGAATCATCCATGCGCGCATGCCTTCCTTGCCTTCTAGCATTAAGGGCTCTTTGGGGACGCTCCTCACGCAAAGAAGCAATAACAGCGTCTTGCCTATCCATCCGATCCCGAATATCATTAAACACCACATTCATACGTTCAAATTGTTGTTGCATAGCCTGCAACATGATGGATGACTCCTCCCCTCCTTTGTTTGAGGCTTCGCCCCTGGAAGACATAATTTTGAAACTACAAAGAAATGTTAGAAATAATTCCTCACAACACTCCCTCACGTGTTTACACTCAAATTATGTCACTCACACTCGTGTTTCACTCTTAAATTGGCTTTTTCCCGATATTAGTCTCACTCTCTCTTGCCTTTTTCCACTCATAGCTTCCCCTTTTCAGTTCTACTTAAACTAATAAACTTGATCAAGAAATTCAACTTGTAGTATTTAAACTAATACCAATGGCAAGAAAAATATGACAGAAACACTAAATCAAAGGAAGAGGACAAAAGAAAATAATATTTTGGTCTGAGAGAATTGAAACTACAAACAAATTTTTTTTTTTTTTTTTTCTGGGAGCTTGGTGCAAGATTTTAACCTAGTGCACGTCACAAAATAAGAACGAGGAATAAAGAACACAAAAGGAACAAGACAGGATGATAACAAGAAACAAAAGATAAAGGGAAAGAAAACTGATTTTAGAACCTGTGCTCTGATACCAAATGATGCGAACCTCAATCGACACGCTTTGAGACGCAACAAAAATATTTGAATACTTGCCCAAGAAAGCTAAAATTCAGATTTTTGATAGAAACCCTGACCCAACGTTTATAATCGAAACACGAACCAAAGGTATAAGTATAACACCTTGACCCAATGATTATAATTGAATCACGAACTAAAGGTATAAAGTTTGAACGCCACAAGAAAGAATCCCTGATAAGTTTACAGTTCTTGAAGAACCAAAAGAAGAGCAAAGCCTCACCTATTCTGATTTTTATTCAATAATATCTTATTACAATGAGTGCATGCTATTTATAAGGCATGACTGAAAATAGAAAAATAAAAAATAAAAAAAACGTACTAAATAATAAAACCCTAAATAAAAGTTGATTTGGTCTGAAATTAGCATATCCCAAATAGGAAAAATAGCTAAAAACGTTCTAAATAATAAAAGCCTAAAATTAAGGTAGATCTGGTCCAAAATTAGATGCTCCAGACTAGGAAAAATATCTATTAACTGATGTGGAGCTGGAAAATCAATCAGCCATTAATTCACGCCATAAATCACGCCCAATTAAGCCAGATCATCCCTCAATAGCTTGGATTAAAATTATTACGCCTTCATCTTCCTTTGGGCCAAGCTTGGAATGTCCTGTGTTAGAATCAGCCCAAATCTCTTGAATCAGCCCATTAAGTGCTTCTTTGATCTTCTTGGATCTTGCTTTAGTAATAGGCCAAATTGGAACATGCAAGGGATCCTTGAATGCTTGTTGATTCTCATCAGTTATTCCTTGAAGAATCTCAAGATCCGGTATTGTAGAAGTTTCTGCATACAAAATCAACGTCTAAGGAGATCCAAAACCTTTAAGTGGAGTCTCAAAGTCACAAGCAGGTGAGCTTGTGTTGGTGCAAAGGCCTAATAGAGAAGAAGTCCATGGATTCGGAGCTTGCACATGGTCGTGTCAATAAGTTCTACATGTGGTAGCAATAGAATGTTAGTGGTCTAAATCTTATTGTAAACTTCAAATCTCTATAGTGGATTTGCTTTTTATCTTGGGGATAGTTAGGTTAAATCCTCCCCAGATTTTTAAACGGTTTGGTTTTGTTGGGTCATCAAATCGTTGTATTATTTACTTTTTTGCTACTTTGCATGATATGATTGTTTTGTTTTAACCTAGATCTGAATAATAAACCTAAGTATTTACTTGATTAATTAATTAGGTTAAAACAATTTAGTTTACAGGGATCTAAAAACCTAACAAATTTGCATAGCACGAATACAATGTGTACTCCACAATTTCAATATTAAATCAGAACATAAGATAGATTATGAAAATAATATATAACTAACAACTTCTATTCAATTCTTGAAAGCTCTTGGTAGAAGAATTTTAATTGAAGTAATTTTTTTTAGTTTATAAAATTTTGACAGTAGAATTTCTTAGAACAAACATGTTAATAAATTTAATAGACATATTTTGTATCACATAACATACTGAAGAAAAAAATAAATTAAAAAGTTTTAAAATTTTCGAGTTTAATTTGAAATCATTTCAAACTATAGAGGAATTATGTAATTTATACTAGTCTTATTAAAAGGTAACCATTTGGCACAAAGATGATATCACTTAGGGATGATAATTTTACAACGCCCCACCTTGACCCACCCCTTCTCACTTCATCCCGCGCAGGTTTTCCTACCTCGCAATAGATGGTGAGGCGGCGATGGGTTTAGACATTTTAGCCCCGCCCCGCCCCGCCCCGCATTGATAAGATCTATAATTGTAAATTTTGAGATTTCATTTAGATTCTCTTCAAGATGTTATCTCCCTAACAAGTGATATCATAGCCCATGATAGTGTGTGTCAAGATGGCAAGGTTATGAAACTCCCTTTCAGAGATGAAGTAGGGATAGATTCCTTTCGCAATTGGAGTACGGACAAGGTGTGTGTACTTGGGGCTCACACAAATGTGCATCACATAAGGCAACTCTACAAAAGCCCACACAACTAATCATTGAAAATGGCCCACAAAATAGGAATGTCAATTCTGCTAGTTCAAAAAGAATAGTAAGGTGATTCTGGTGGATGGCATACAAGAGGCTCATAGTGACAAGTTGTTAAATATATAAAAGTCATAGACAAGGAAGAGCAACTAGAACTTATTTATAGCCCACTAGGAGGCTCAATGCTCACAAAGAGACAATAACTCACATGTGATGAGAAGATTGTTGGGTGTATACATGTGTGTGGAAGTACCGCATTAAGGAAAAAAAATAAAGGAATTAGGGAATTACTATAAGGAAAAAAAATAAAGGAATTAGGGAATTACTATGACATAACTAGGTCTAAGTATTTAGCTTTAAGCTTTTCATTTAATTAGCATCCAATGTGTTATATTAATGAATCAATTAAAAATTTTCCTAGGTATTATTTCCCAACTAACGCGCTTATGACAGAGCAAGTTAACATCCATTAAGCTGACCCATCCAAGATGGGACATATATTGGACGAAGTCTAGAGAAATTAGGTAGCTGAAATATTGGGGGCTGCACTAAGCAAGGAACAATGGCAATATGGTGGCCCACAGAGTGACATGATATGCATAGAATATGGAGGATGTGAGGGCGTTGGTTGTAGTGTTCTTTTGCGTTAAATGGTGGAAAAGATTCCTTAAAACAAAATAGGGACATTCTAGCCTTTTGCCCCTAATTGTTTTTTTATTTAGCAATTTGCCCCTATTTCGAAACTATATAGGGATATGCCCCTGTTTCAATACTCGATTACCCTAAAATCGAGTTTCAATGAAATACTCGATTTGTAGAAAATCGAGTTATGCCCAATCAAACTTAAAAAAAAAAAAAAAAAAAATTTGCATGTAACTCGAGCTTAGGGAAATCGAGTTCCATGCAAAAAATTTTTACAAGTGTGATCGCCCAATATTCAGGGAGACCTATAGCGGCGTTTTTAAGCCCTATAGTGACGTTTTTAAGCCCTATAGTGGCGTTTTTCTGGAAAATTTTTTTATACCAGGTTTCAGTGGCCCTATAGCGGCGTTTTTTAATCCCTATAGTAGCGTTTTTCTGGAAAATTTTTTATACCAGGTTTCAATGGCCCTATAGCAGCGTTTTTTATCCCTATAGTGACGTTTTTAAGCCCTATAGTGACGTTTTGGAACTCGATTTCCATTTACTCGAGTTTCATGAATTTTTTTTTTTTTTTTTTTTTTTTTTTTAAGTTTGATCGGGCATAACTCGATTTTAAACCAATCGAGTACTTTAAGTAACTCGATTTTAGGGTCATCGAGTATCGAAACAGGGGCACGCACCTATATAGTTTCGAAACAGGGGCATTTTGCCAATTAAAAAAATAAAAGGGGGTAAAATGCCAAAATATCCAACAAAATAGAGGAAAAGTAGTGTTGACTACTTCAAGTTGCAGCGCTGACGTCTAAAAGTCTCCTTCCTCAATTCAAGGACAGGTTGAACAGCATACATCTGCAAAGTGCAATTTGTCCTTGCATATCTGCCTGATAAATATGAGTAGCAGAATTTCCCCTCTCATAGTTATTGCTTTGTTCCTGATTGTTTTCTGCATTGGTTTGCAGTCCACCAACGATATTGTCACGAATACCATCCAACCTGGCCATTCCCTGAATACCTGGGAAACCCTTGTATACCCTAATGGAATCTTCGAACTTGGTTTTTTCACTCCAGGGAATTCAACAAAGTATTACTTGGGAGTACGATTCAAGAAAGCCTCTGAGCAGAATGTTGTTTGGGTTGCAAACAGAGAGTACCCATTCCCAAATTCCTCTCCAGCTCTTGCTCTTAATTTAGATGGAAATCTTGTAATATCCGATGGCAGAATGACATACATGGTGGCCAACACTTCAGCTGGAAACGGTGCCTATGCCATGCTATTGGATCAGTGGCGACGCCACGTTCAAGCCAGGGTGTTCCTGGGAACACCCTGGCCTGAAAAAAAAAAAATTATATATAATAATTAAATTTTTTTTATTTATTTACCCTTAAAAAAAAAATTAGGAACACCCTTAACCAAAATTAGAAACACCCTCAAAAACTTTTAAACCAATCCATAATTAGTACAAAAACAACATACCCAAAAAAGAATGCAAAATAACAAGGATCTAATAACCAAAAAAAAAAAAAAAACTCTTCATTTACAAATCCCTAATAGTAATACCCAGTATAAAAGAAAAAATGAAAAAGAAAAGGAAAAGGAAAAGTAAAAACCCAAATGTCTCTCATGGTTGCTGTGCACACCAGCCCCAATCGCGTCGCTAGTAGCCACGTTGCCTTCGTGCCTCGAGTAGCAGTAGCCATAGCCACAGCCACGATCAACGGAACAAGGCCATTCACAAACGTATGTCTCTCTATTTGTTGTACTCTACAACTTTACCAGTCTAAGTTTGCAATAATAGTGTTAATGATTTTTCATTTGTGTGCACTGTGATTTGTGTTGCATTGTGATATGTGCTAAACGAAAGGTTTGGATTTGTGCTACAGTGTGAGTGGCTTGTGGATTTGTGCCGTGTAATATTTTAAGTTTAAATCTATTATATATGTTTGGATTTGTGCTGATAGTGCTATGTGAGTTATAGATTTAATTGTGTTGATTTTTATTTTTATTTTGTTTAAGCTAAATTAATAGTGTGGAACTGTAGATATAAAAGTGATGCTTCTTTCCTATATGTATGTACTTGTTAATAATAGACTATTTGAAAAATTAATCTCAAAATCAATTATAAAAAATTGCAATACCATAAAAGAATGTATGAAACAACTTTATTAGGTCAAATTTAATTTATCAATTAATGTACTTTTTTTAGAATAAATTATTTATTTGTGCTTAAGAATTTTGTTATATTTAGTTTGCCCTCCCTAGAAAAAGTTTCTGGCTCTGCCACTGGGTGTTGGTGAGATACAATTAATTGTTTTTTAGTGTATTTAGTGTATTGTGATTTGTGATTGTGAATTTATTTGATTGGTTCTTGTGACTAGGGGGCCATGGGGCTTGTCTGTTGAGGGGGGGTAGATGGGGGCATGGGGCCGGGGTGGAATATTTGAATTGGGGGAAGTAAATGCACATGGAGTGTGTGCTAGTGCAACTAATAAACAATTATTGAATTAACCAATAATTAATTGGGGGAAGCAACTAATAAACAATAATTAATAATTTAATTAACCAATACATTATAAAAGACAAAAAAAATAAATTATGTTAGGTTAAATAACAATTAATAATTTTATAATTAATGAAACAAAAATATAACAAATTATAGTTTATAAAAGACAAATAAATTAATGAAACAACTAAACAACAGTAATTAATAATTTTATTAATATTTCAAATGAACTTATAGTTTATTGTAGCATTGATAATGAGACTCTCATGCAACGATTTCAAAATATGAAAACTCGTAGAAGGCAATTGTAAACTTTATGTATTTGAGTGTGTTTTGATTGTTATTGTTTTCAATATACAAAATTTTCTTTTAATTAGATTGTGTAATTTATGCTTGTTGAGGAACACCCTGAAAAAAATTCCTAGAGTCGCCACTGTATTGGATACAGGTAATCTGATAGTCACGGACAAGATCTTGGAGGTTTTTTGGCAAAGCTTTGACTATCCAACTGATACTATTTTTCCCGGAATGACGCTTGAATTAGATTTTGTGGCAACATCATGGAAGAGCACAGAAGACCCAGCTCCTGGCCTTTTCTCCCTACAGCTGAGTTCTTCGGATCTGCTAACTCTAATGGAGGGGTCTAAAGTATACTGGTCTAGTTCAATCTATACTTTTGGGGTTCTATCCCACAGTAATTGGAACGGGTACGGTATTACTTGGCCTATTAATTACACTTATGGAATTTCAAAAATGGTGTTGGATGTGTACGGGCAGCTTAAACTGCAGTCGTGGTCAGAAGATGATCAAAGGTGGCATTCGTTACAGTCATCTAAGTGTGGGGATTATGCTTTATGTGGAGCTTTTAGCATATGCAATGAAACTGCTGAAGTACCATGTGGCTGTTTGACAGGTTTTAGACCTGTTTCTGCCGATTCTTGGAGCAAAGGGAACTCGTCCAGTGGCTGTGTGAGGGAAACTGATCTGCAGTGCACTAAGAATAATGATGTTCAGAATGATGGGTTTCTTCACATGTCTAAAGTTGACTGGCCTGATAATCCGCGGTAATTGGACTTTGGCAGTGCTAACGAGTGCCAATCAGCTTGCTTGAACAACTGTTCTTTTACTGCTTATGCTTATCATTACAAACGGCGAGATCTCAAGACTCAATGCTTACTATGGGATGGTTCTCTATTGAATCTAAAACAACTCTCAGCCGATGACATATATGGGATGGATTTCAATCTGAAACTTGCTACTTCGGATTTGGTCAGCCAAGGTAAGAAAATTTGAAAACTTGGTATTATTATTATTATTATTTTGAAAACTTGGTATTATTAAGAGTACGTAAATCGTTTTTTTTCCCCCCTCTTTTTGGCGGTTGTGTTTTCTTCTTAGCACAATTATCTATTTTCTGTATAAAATAACTTTGAGAAGCAGTAGGGGCTCTACGATTTTTTTTTTTAGAATAGTTACTAGAAATTTAAATTATACAAAATATAATAAATTGATAAATTGAATATTTGTAACAACTGCGAGTTAAGTCACTAAAGAGGGCAAAATTGTTGCGATTACAAAGCCAAAAAAAAGTATAATTTTAGTCACCATTAAGGAGAACTCACAACCACAATTTTTTTATACCATTTTTTAAGGAAAAATGAAATTAGAAATTACTTTTATTGAATAAGTTAAACAAGCTACAAATTTGAATAATTAGGGATTTTTATCTTTTTGTTTTATAATAGAATTTTTGTTGAATAATTTGTTCACTTGTTGTTATTTGGTCTTGTCTTATTTTTCTTTGGTTTATATTTGTTATTATTTGGGCTAATATTTATTATTATAATTTAAGCTTTTTTTAAAAAAATTTATAAAAGAATTAATGATTATAGTTGGGAGGCAAAATTAATTTTGGAATAATACTACGTTTATAATATTTTTACAATAAATCTTACGCAAAAAGTTGTTATTGGTGGATAAAAATAATAATATTAGCACTGGGCCCAAATTAGAATTAGTAATAGCTTTATCAAATTGGATTTGTTGTGAATGTAGCATTACTTTTATTTTTGTTGAGTTCAAATTTTTGTATTCTCAAGTTAGGGTGTTCGACATTTTTATTAGGATGGTCATGATAAGTTAGTTTAGCATATAATATTTTTTTGGCAAGTGTATATATACATTGTTGAGTTAAGATAGATTGACCCCGGTTAATTAATTCAATTACCCAAATTGATTAATTAGGTCAAATTACATGCAAATTGTGGAGGCACCAACAAATCACTAAATAAACTAAATGCAACAGAAATTAAATTGACACGGTAATTTGTTGACAAATGGAGAAAAGCTCTCATAAAACAAAAATCCAAGCGGGTAAATTTAAGGTCACCACTTCCAAAAATTCACTAATTAATAATCAAGCGGTTACAAGTATGAGGAATCTTACCACTACCCTAACCTATCCTAAAATACCAACCTACAGTGTAAGATTTACTTTAATACCCAATTGAACTTGATATTGTAGTAGTCTTCTTTCCTTTGCTGCACAAATCTCCAATCTGTAACTAACTTATTTGCACGGATCTCAGTAAGTGACTAATTTCAGTAACTTGAATAATAGTTGTTGGCTGTAAAGTTCTTCACTTTATCAACAATGAAGATCAAGAAATACTTGGTTACAAAACCCTAAGACGTACAAATGCAGTAACTTCACATATAGTATATGAGTTTTTAGTCTCTGTTTTCATACTTTATGACTTTTAAAATAAGCCTTATATATGACTAGAGTTGTAAGAAAAGAAATCCTAATCAAACAAGTCATCATGGGCCGAATTTCAAATCTAGAAATTTTGAAATCGTAGATCTTGATAGATCGAGCTTATGTCGAGCTTCTCCATTAAACTACGATACTAGCATCTGTCGAGCTTCTATCGAGATTTAATGAGACAGTTTTTCTTCACTTATTTCTTGGATCAATCTTCAAGTTATTAACAATACTACTTGATATGTTTGAACAACATACTCCTTAAACCCAACTTAAATCTACTAAATTACAAATAAAATGCTTCTTGTCAAAAGATTAGCCAATTACATAGAAAATAGGACCCTAACATACATTTTTTTCCAAGTCAGGGTGGAGCCACTAGTGGAGGAGATATCTATAGTAATGATGCATAGATTATTTATTTCTTTGATTTTCTTTTGCAGACACAAACTCAAGGAATCAAACAGCAACAGACGCAGTAAATAACAATATCTCTGGAACGAATAATAAGAAATTTGGTGTGTTGCAAATTTTGGTACCGACCATATCCACTCCCTTAGCAATGCTTACATTGGGCCTTATGTTTTATTATGCGAGGAGACAGCTTAGAAAGAAGGGTGAGTAAAGAATTGCTTGAAACGCTATTTAAGCAATAAAAATTTACATCCTTAATTAACACCGTATAAATTTGTTGTTCACTATTCAGGGGAGGATTTGTTACAGTTAGATTTGGGCATGACCCAAACAACAGAAAGTTCTGAGCTTTCTGAAGTAAATAAGCCTGGAAATGGTAAGAAAAAGGAAGTCAAAATGCCATTGTTCAGTTTAAAAAGTGTTTCCGCTGCAACTGATAATTTCTCAGATGCAAATAAGCTAGGAGAGGGTGGTTTTGGGCCAGTTTATAAGGTATGATTCAATATCCTTAAACGTAATTAATGCTTAGGACAAGGAGTGAACATAAAAGACTAAACTTTGCCATGTTTAATGTGAACAAGCACAACAGGCACATGCCAGTTTTGTTGCTGCTTATGATATTAAAGCCTACTAAGTATATCTTTTCAGATTCAAAGTGGGATAACGTTCTCCCTGGTTGTAATGGAACTAATTAACTTTAAGCGAAAGAGTTTCAGGGAATTTTACTGAAAGGGGATGAGGTAGCTGTGAAAAGGCTTTCAAGAAGATCTGGGCAAGGTTGGGAGGAGCTAAAAAATGAGGCAACTCTCATCGCCAAGCTCCAACACAAGAATCTTGTCAGACTTTTGGGCTGTTGCATTGAACGGGATGAAAAGATATTAATTTATGAATATATGTCCAATAAAAGCTTGGATTTCTTCCTTTTTGGTTTGTAGTTTCTCATATTTCGAAGTTTTTATAAAATTGGCTTTTCCGTTATTGTCCTTTGAATGTGTGCTACTAATTGTGCATTGCAATTTGCTCATTTTATGTAAATCAGATCCAGAAAAGCGCAAGATTTTAAATTGGGGAACACGGCTTCAAGTCATTGAAGGAGTTTCTCAAGGGCTTCTTTATCTTCATCAATATTCCCGATTCAAGATTATTCATAGAGACCTCAAGGCCAGCAACATTTTATTGGATAGTGACATGAATCCAAAAATATCAGATTTTGGAATGGCAAGAATATTTGGAGGAAACAAGTCTCAAGCAAATACCAATAGGATTGTTGGCACTTAGTAAGTAAAATAAATAAAAACTTCTTAATCATAATTACAAATATGAATGTATTCATGCGCACATACTTTTTTTTAAATGAAGCTACTAAGTTTTTACTTGATAATGGTTTCTAGTGGCTATATGTCCCCTGAATATGCTCTGGAAGGCCTCTTCTCGATCAAATCGGATATTTTTAGCTTTGGTGTCTTATTGTTAGAGATTGTGAGTGGTCAAAAGAATACTGGTTTTTATCTAACCGACTCTCGCCATCTTCTTGGATATGTAAGTATCCTATTTACACTTTCACTTGTAAAAACTTCCAATCACTTTTCAATTATGATTTTTTTGTTGGGATTTGTTGAAAAAAATATTTAATCACTATTGAAAGCTCACTAGTATAAATATTAGAGCTAGATTAGACACCCAATTTTTTAAATTATGGCTTAATTGCTTTTAATCTACTCAATTAGCGGTAGAATAAGAGTAATCAAATTCGCAATTAACCGGGACTACTACCTAGTGCATGGGCATACATTTTTGACAACTAAGTATAAACACAAGGAGTAAAGATAACACCGCGATGTGTTATCGAAGAGGAAAACCGAAGTCTTTAGTGTAAAAACCTCTTCGCGACCCTCCAAACCGAATCAATCCTTTATTAAATAAGTTGGAGTACAAGAATTACAATATAGACCCTCTAAGCCTAGACTACCCTCTATACTTAGACCCTCTAAGTCTCAGCTACCAACAGACTTCACTGAGTCTTGTCTTCACTAGCTTTTCGGATCCCACAATTATCACTAATTGCATCCTCATGGCATGACCCAATGCTTCCCAAAAGCTCCAAAGCAAATCACAACATTCAAAATGGGTGTGGTTTGTATTTGGGCTGAGAACCTCTCAAAGAATATGGAATTAGAGAGGGAAGAGAGTGAAAAAAAAAAAAAAAAAAAAAAAAAGTAAGAGAAATGTGTAGAGGATTGTAGGTTTGCAATCTCTAACTCTCAAATGGATTTCTAGGATTTTCTCTTTGAAACTTTTATAGTGTGAGTGAAGAAATGAGAAAAGCACTTAGAAAATAGCCTGTCAACGTATCTCGTGAGTCAGGTCGCAAGTTGGCCAAATCACGAGCCATTCACGAAATGCCTCTGACACTTGAGTCTTTTGAACTTTCAGCATGTGTTACTCACGTGGCATTTCACAAGTTGCACCACTCACAAGTCAATCGCAAGATGCTCTCTCTTCACAGTTCTAACCAATATTCCACACTGAACCTATTACATTTAATCTCACAAACATATAGGAAAATTATTTTAAAAAAATATAATCAAATTTGATAAGGAATTAATGCCAACAAAACAGAATTGAAAATTACAACTTTACAACTATCTGTTAATGAAATGAAAACTATCTACTAATTCTTAGGGGGGAGGGGGAAATGTGCCATACATATTAAGTCCCTTGTTTTTGAGAGGGTATTTATGTGTAATAGTTACATGTGAGAGGGGTTACTTACACATGTACGGGTTACATAAAAATCAAATAGAAATTCCTTGTTCTAAATATCTTAGAACCTTGATAAAATTTCCTCTGATTTTAAACTGATTGTTGTATTTTTTTTTTCGGATTTTAAGGCATGGGAATTATGGACAAGTGAGAGGGGATCGGACTTGGTGGATCCTCTACTTGATGATGTATCCTCTATGCATGTGGCACTCAGATACATTAACATAGCTCTTCTCTGTGTTCAAGAAAGTGCAGCAGATAGGCCTACCATGTCTGAAGTTGTCGCAATGCTAAGCAACGAAAGTGCAGCTCTACCTTATCCCAAGGAACCAGCTTTCTTGAATGTGAGAACTGTCGTGAGGGAAAATCCAATTAATAGCATGACCGAAATATGTTCTGTGAATAATGCATCGGTTTCAATTGTGCTAGGCCGGTAACATTTCAAATTCCAGCCGTAAGGGTTATATTTCAAATTTAGTGCTTATGGTCCATACTTTTGTTCAGACGTTATATTTTTCGTTTTCTGTTCATTTCAAAATCCACATAATAAAGTCAGTTGTGCACTCTTACATAATAAAAGTTCACAAGCTGAAGACAAGAAGAAAGGAACACTAAAAGACCAAGACTAGAAATCAAAGAAAAGAAGAAACACGACGACAGTAGCTTAAAGT
Organism: Quercus ilex subsp. ballota; assembly: GCA_032727855.1. Lineage (NCBI taxonomy): Eukaryota > Viridiplantae > Streptophyta > Magnoliopsida > Fagales > Fagaceae > Quercus > Quercus ilex. Next base: position 16,186,199 of record CM064915.1, read on the forward strand.
ATTAGTCTCTTATACTACATGTCGTATTCTTATGTATTATCTGCTTGATGCATAATACTCGTGAATATCACGCAACTAGTGGTTGTACAGATATCCTATTTTACATTGACAGTACAATATAAACCAATGATTTTCTTGAATCTAACTAATTCTGTTCTGTTATTTCCTTCCTCCCTGTTTCGTTCCTATATAAACATAGTTGTAATCCAATTTCATAATCAATGAGAAATACTCAATTGCTTTCACAAATTCTATATGCTTCTTTAGCTCCTCTCGTAATTGATATTCAGAAGATTAAGATCCAGCGTACCTGATATGAAATTTGAAGTCTATCCTAAAAGCTCTCTGCATAAACTGTAACGAATACCATGGCATCTTTAGTCATCTTTGTTCGACCATGACTGCCGTTTAAGTTGTCCTGACACGTCCGACACCGTTCTGGAAATTTCAGAAGTTCCCGCTTGCAATTCAAACTTCGTTCTACTCAGAAACTTTCTTGTACCCTTGAAGTTTCCATTAGGACAATTGTTGGATTATCTGGCCCAAATAGTCCGCAATGTGTGCGAGGGTTAAATATTAATTTATATGAAAAAGAACCATGCACAATGCTGTAAATTATAAATAAGATAATTATGAATAATGAGGATGGCATGTTTGGCCATGACTGGTTGTGAGAGGTTTGACTTGATCAAACATGCAATTGAGACTTTTTTAGAGATAATAAGTTGTAAATGGGGCAATGAGGTGAATAAAAGGGCTAATTTAATGTTCAAACAAACATTGGAGAGTTAATGTTTTGTGTCCTAATTTGTAAGAACTGAAATGAACAGTAACAACTTTTATGGGTTTCTAAATAACTCACTTGAGCTCTCAAAACAAAAACAAATGATCACACATAAATCTTTTAGGGAAAAAAACCTACAACAACCCAGACACCATTCACTCTTATCACTCACATTCACTTAATTATACAATTTAGATATTCATTGTTTTTATTAATAAATAGTTCTATTTTAATTTTGCTTCAACTATGGTTTATATTATCACTAATTTCTGGCCAACTTTACTCTACTTCCACTTAGAAATAGTCGTAGGTAGGATCTGGGTAGGGTATACCGATACTCGACCCAATTAATTTGTCCATAGATACCCGATTACCTACCAAATTAGTATCCATATCCAATTGTTATCCTGGTTTGTTTACTCATGGATATCCACACCTTACCCAAACCCAATTTCTATTAAGTCACCAAGTATGCTCAAAAACCACTAAAATGACCAAAACATCCAAAAAATCTCTAAACTAAGCAAAATACTCATGAAACCTATAAAATGTCCAAAATACCCCCGAAATCATCAAATATGCTCAAAAACCACTTAAAATTACCAAAATACCCCCTAAATCTAAAAATTGACTGAAATACCACTGAAACCTTAAAAATGACCAAAGTACCCATAAAACCAAAAAATGTCCAAAATACTCCCTGAAACCCAAAAATTACCAAAATACCTCCCTTAACCTAACAAATGACTAGAATACCCCCAAAACCTAAAATTTCACTAAAATACCCCCGAAACATAAAATTACCAAAATACTCACTAAACCTAAAAAATAACCGAAATACCTCCAAAACCTAAAAATTGACTAAAATACCCCCAAAACTTAAAAATTACCAAAACACTCCTGAAACTTAAAAAATACCGAAATAGCCCCTAAACCTAAAAAATTATCGAAATACCCCCGAAACCTATAAAATGATCAAAATACCCCTAAAACCTATAAAATGACAAAAATTCCCCTAAAACCTATATGATGATAAAAATACACCCAATTTTTCTTTAGACTATTCTTAGAACTTTATTCGAGGGTATTTTTGTCAAATTAAAGGTTTTAAGAATATTTCAGTCATTTTGTAGGTTTTGAGGGAATTTCGGTAATTTTTTAGTTTTCCGGGTTATTTTGGTCATTTTCTATATTCTAAGGGTATTTTGTTCATTTTTTAGATTACAGTGGCATTTTTGTCATTTTTTAGGTTTTAGTGGTATTTAAGTCATTTTTATATTATGGGGCTATTTTGGAAATTTTCTAGGTTTCAAAGGTATTTTGGTAATTTAAGGTTTTTGGGGTATTTTGGAAATTTTAAGGTTTCGGGGGTATTTTGGTAATTTTAAGGTTTCAGGGGTATTTTGGTGATTTTTTAGGTTTCGGGGTATTTTTGTCACTTTTAGGTTTTGGGGGTATTACGATTATTTTTTAAGATTTGGGGGTATTTCGGTCATTTTTTAGGTTTTGAGGTTATTTTAGTCATTTTTTAGATTTAGGTATACTTTTATCATCTTATAGGTTTTACGGGTATTTTTGTCATTTTACAGGTTTTCGGAGTATTTTGGTCATTTTATAGGTTTTGGGGGTATTTCGGTTATTTCATAGGTTTCAAGGGTTTTTTTGTCATTTTATATGTTTGGGGGGTATTTCGGTCATTTTTTAGGTTTTAGGGGTATTTTGATTATTTTTTAGGTTTAAGGGGTATTTTGGTAATTTTAAGTTTTTAATTTGGGTCATTTTTTAGGTTTTAGGGGTATTTCGGTTATTTTTAGGTTTCAATAGTTTTTCAGTCATTTTTTAGGTTTAGAAAGTATTTTGTTTATTTTAAGTTTCGAGTGTATTTTGGTCATCTTTTAGATTTAGTGGGTATTTTGGTAATTTTCAGGTTTCATGGGTATTTTGGTCATTTTTTAGGTTACAGTAGTCTTTGGTCATTTTTTAGGTTTAGGGAGTATTTTGGTCATTTTTAGGATTTGGAGGTATTTTGGTCATTTTTTAGTTTTAGGGTGCATTTTGATAATATTAGAGGATTTAAGGAGTAGTTTGGTCATTTTTAAGTTCTAGGGACATTTTGGTAATTTTGATTATTGGGTAATTGGGTGGGTTTAGGTTTACCCATAATAATTTGATTGAGTTGGGTTTGAGTTAGATTTAATTAGTTAAATGGGTAATACTGGGCAAAAATTCAAACCCTACCTGAAAACTTTGGTAATATCCAAATCCTGCCCAATTATCTTCTACCCATTAAGAACTTAGTATTACTTAGAATATTTAGATCAGGTAGGGCTGAATATCCATTACCCAATGGGTATGGCCATCCCTACTCCCACTTAATCCAAATTATTCATCAGTGATTAGCATGATTGGATGGATAGATACTATTATGGGCCGTAGCAATGATGAACTGCAAACCTATGGTGGAAAAAGAGGAGGGGAAATTCTTCCACTACTTAATTTTGAATGACGCAGCAAGCACAAATTACACTTTACACAAGTACGGAGTTATCAAATTTAGGAAGGAGAATTAGATTATTAGAGCATATTCATTAATGCTTATATAATAGAAAGAATATCACATTTTAGTCAATCAAGCCCAAAATTCACCCACATTAGTTTATGCAAAGTTGTGTAAAAATATATAGTTGCGTAAAAATACATAGTTGCTTTAGTAGCTGTATTAAAGTTACATGAGACTATTCATTTTACATTTAGTTTTTTATTCTTTGTTTACGTATCTCAATGATAAAGAAAGTGAAAATGTTTTTTCTCCAAAGTAGTTTACAAAAACCAAAAAAAAAAAAAAACTCTTTAAACTATTCCTATATCTTTTTATTGTATATGAATTTTTAAAATCTAACCGTTGAACTGCATGTTTTTATTATATTTTCCATACTTGCAAAATTTCAAAAATATCAAAAATCGATAGTTATGTCATCAATCAAAATTTCAAATTTCAAATTTCAAATTTTTGTAGTCTAAAATTATGCATAGAAAATAAGCTTACTGATCCATTAGTAAATAATATCCGATTTGAACGAAATTTGACATGTCTGTTAAGAATATAAAGAAAATGTAATTCAACGGTTGGATCTTCAAAATTTATATCCAATAAAAAGATATAGGAGGAGTTTAAAAGGTTTCTCTTCGAACTAGTTTAAAGAAAAACCTTGTCCCAAAGGAAGAGAGTGTATAATGATTGTTGTGTGTAAAAAAAAAAAATTAATCAAAAAAATTTGATATTTTAATGAAATGTAGTATAAAATAAATAATCTTTTTTTAGAGATAGTTTCAACCTATGGCGTTCGCTCCTAATGATAGTTTTTTATCATCAGACCAAGACACCAACCAGTTTTTGATGTAAGCAGGAATTGAATATCAGATCTCTTATTCAACCATCAGATATTAAGAGATTTTACCAGCTAATATATGGTATTTTAAAAAATAAGTATGTAAAAAAAAAATTATACTAGAATAAACAAAAAATTTTGCACTAATTGATACAAATGCTCTAAGAGGCGACCTATCTGGTGTCCTGGGCCATTCAAAAAAACCAAAGTTATAGGCCCATTCAACGCGCGTCTTTGGAAGAGCCATTGGGCAAAAAGATCCACGTATCCTGGGCCTTTGCTCTCTTTTCAACCAAAGAAAGATCCAGGTCTCGATATAATATATATAAAAATAAAAAATAAAACAGTGGAACTTCTCACTAAAAGTCTAAAATTAGTAAGTAGTGTTCTAGTCTAATTTAAACTTTAATCCTGAAATATCAAAAACAACATGGAAATAATTTTTTTTATATAGATATGATAGAATTTTAAATTATGACATCTACTTTTTAATTATTGTAATTTATTATTGGGTCAAGACATCAATTGAATTTTTGGTATAAATAAAGTTCAAATCTCAAATCTTTTATTTTAGGATAAGAAATTTTATCAGTTGAACTAACTAAAATTCATCAATATAAAAGTCTTGAAGTGATCTCTAACATCTGATAAAACATTCTACATTTCAAAATTTTGCATGCATCAATCATTAGCATTATTTCCTAAGATAGTGAACCAAAACAAAAAAATTCCACAAAACTAAATATGATATGATAATTGGTAGGGTAAATATTTTCTTTGGAGGGAGGCAAACCATTAACTTCTGATTATCTATCCTCAAATAAAGTATGTGTTTCTCCATTCTACATCATAAAAGGACATTTATTGATTATAAATCATTGTAAAAAAATCTAGTTATTAAACCCAAAGTAAAATTTGACCCATGTAAACTTTGAGTCACTAGTTCAACCAATGAATCACAATTTGAATAATGACAAAATATACAGAGTTGAATCTCACAATTTCTTAATTTCTAAAATGGGATAATTAGATATTCATATAAAATATTGTAAGAATTGGATACCAAGTCAGCTTTCCGTGATGCTTAGGATTAAAACTAACAGATATAGAAAGAAAATATTTGAGTAAAACTTTTACAGAAATTCTTGGACCAAAAAAAAAACTTTTTAAAGTTTAGGAATTAAAACTGACCTTTTAATAGAGTTATGAATGAAAGAAATATTTTAGCTTAAAACATATTTAATTGATGGTCAGAACTCAGATACCATTTTCTAATTGGTCTGTCTGCGGATGGAAAGTCTAGGATCCTTCAATACCCCATATCATGTCAAGCATCCGAACTTGCTTTCACATGCACAATCAATTGTAACTACGAGCAATTCGTTCTAGACCTCCTTTCACACACCTCTGTTTCCTCAACAGACACAAAATACTTGTTATATAGTTACTTAACAATTGTTACCTTTCACTAGAACTCCCCAGCCCACACACCAATAGTTTTATATATGCTCATTACTCAAGGCACTTTCTACACAATTAGCATTCGTTATTTGATCAGAGCTAATGGTAAGTAACAACGTTGAAGCCATAAACAAAATTATAAAATGTTATTTCACCTACTCCTGTGGATTGCTAACCGCGTATCATTGTTTGATTAACTTGCCAGTCGCCATTTTCTTACAAAAAAAAACAAAAATTAGTATATTCCGTACGTTCTTTTCACAATGTTGGTCCCACTATCCCAATGTAATAGTCCTAATCACTCTAGTTTTTGCATAAATGTTCACTCTCAATAATTGAACCAGTGAAGCTTCATGACAATACCAAACTTTTTATCATAACATCAAGCCTTTCCTAGCCAAAAGGTTTTTCTCAGTTTCCAAGTCACAATGAGGAACTAAATGTGCCTAGATACCATTCTCTTTATACAAGAATCAAAGTGTAGTGATTTGGTACTATTTCTGTTGGTAGTTTGACATTGAGGATATTATCAAGCACAAAATATACAATAACCAAAATCAAGGATGGTACGTGGCAAATCTGTACCTGTTTTGCACAATACCAAAAACAAGCGTTTGCTTACACCTTATAAACCTAAAATGTACCTCTTTTGCTCCAAAACGAAGAGTGTTAATTCAAACCTTAACACCACAAATATAGTACCAAACTCCAAAATATGAAGTATCAATTATTTAGGTACCGCAATGGTTCAATTGTTTACCTTGTGCTTGTCAAGAAGCAATGTTTTAAATTTGTAACAAATTTCATTATATTGCTTTCTCTTTTTCTTTGTCTCTCTCTTTATAATTGCTCCACCACGTTCATAAAAGTTGGCGATGCATCTTTAAATCTCTCGTATTATAGGTTAACCCCGACAGTACAACAATAAAAACGTGTACACAAGTTGAGTGCAAGATTGGATCTTGTTGTTGAACAAAGGAGGAGCCAAAAAGAGAGAAAAAAAATAGTTGTACAATTTTTCAGTAGTTGATAGCAATGTACTAAACTGTCCATTTTCTCTAGTTGGTCGGTGAAAATAAGGTTCCTCTGCAGTAAATAAAAAAAAAATTAAAATAAATAAATGTGATCAATCCCTCCCCTTAAATTACAAATAGAAAAGTACTACGTTCACAACATTTTCAAAACACTTTCAAAATAAATTCTTTGGTAATAAGTTGTTACTAGTTTTAATTTGAACCCACTACTAAATTACATTTTCGCCCACCAATAACAGCTGCTAACAACCTGTGACTTAAGATTTGTTGTGAAAGTGTTGTGACAATATTGTGTGTATATCATTTTTCATTACAAAAATGCAAAAACCACAATTAAAGTCACAACTTACCTAAGTTGTGAGTGATAGAGTAAAAGTGGTAGATTTACAAATCCACCACTTATAACTCACCCCGTGGACAAATTATAGCAAAATTGTTATTTTAGTTATAGTCATATTGATGCTTAAATAATATCCCGTTTGAATTGCATCACAAGTCACAACCATTCATCCCATTAGTCACATCTGACTGTAGACCTATGAAGCATGGACGCGGATGGGAGGGTGCCACACTAAAGTCCGACACGGGGTGTGGCGTCCAAAGCTATTGCCTGCGCGTCGGTGTCGTGTCTAAGCTTTTTTTTTTTTTTTTTTTCTTTCATGGATTAGCGCCGACTTGGCTCGATTAGTGCCGATTCAGGCCAAACCGGGCAAATTTGGCAAAAATCAAGCCGTATTGGCCGAATCGGGTTATATTGGCCAGCAGCCGAAATGGCTGAAACAGACCGAAATGGCCGAAATCTACCTTGAATCATGCCAGAACAGCCGAAATCGGCTTTGAATGAGGCCCAAACATCCTAAATCTGTCATTCCTTAATTTTATTCTGAATATTTGTTGCTTTTTTTGTGTTTTCTTTTTTATTTTGCGTTTCTTGTCTTATTCTTTCTTTGTTTTGTGAATCAAGGCATAGTTATGTGTTTTTTAAGAATATTTTAATAGTAAAAATATATAGAAAATATAAATAAAAATATTTTTAATAATTTTTTAATCGCTGCACCCGCACCCAATTTTTTCAAAAATTGCCAAATTTTGCACCCGCACTCGAATCCAGAAACGCACCCGTGCTTCATAGCTGTAGACCACTAACTCCAACCATGTTATAATTTTTTTACAATGCGGAATTATTTGCTAATGCGCTTTTTTTTTTTTTTTTCTTTCTTTCAAGAATCACGTGTTTGTTTATACATAATGAAAACATGTGTTTATAACCTTATTACTTTCATCATTCTGAGTTTCTGACCTAAGGTAAGAGTAATCCTTTAGTCACCTATTCGTTTTTTTTTTTTTTTTTTTTTTTGGGGTAGAATTTATTCATTTACTTTTAATATTCAGGAAAGAAACAATCTTTTATCTCTTTCCAAAACGGAATCGAAATATTTTGATGTCCACGCAAGCTTAATAATATTATCATTGAAGAACTGACTTTTTTTTTTTTTTTTTGTTTCTCTGAATAAGCAATGACGGTTAGAGGTAGGAGATTAGAAAGTACAGTAGAGAGCTCTTGCAGTTCTGGATAAGAGGTATGGAGCAGTTCTATGAGAATGAGATTATATTATTTCTTTCATAGAGATGAGATTCACAAATATGGGGGTTTTTATATGTATCCAAATATATAAGAAACCCATTATCGAACTTTTTTTTTTTGGAGAATAACCCATTATCGAACTTTTTTTTTTTTTGAGAATGTCCCCATTATCGAACTTGATATAAATACTATCACATTTGAAAAAATAAAATAAAAAACATTAAGATTATGAAATTATTGCTAGCTATTTTGTTTCTGCTTATTATTGGACAGACTTGTAATTCAGTCCATCAGGGGTCTGACTAAGATGTAGTTGCACCCCATCAGGGGTCTGACTAAGATGTAGTCGCACCCCCCCCCCCCCCCCCCCAAACTACAAAAAAAAAAAAAATGCCATTCTCTTTGTTTGGCCATACTTGTAAACAATAGAGTTTATTTTAATAAAATTCTAACCTTTTGCTCAAAAAAAAAAATTTATTGCTTATTAGTGTTATTTGAGTTTTTTTTTTTTAAATAAATGTCTGATTTTTTTTTTTTGGTTTAAATAAATGTGTGACTTGATTTACTGATAAATATTACAAAACTACTGTCATGTATATCCTTGTTATCAGCTTAGCAACATTAATTTCCCCGAAAGAAAAAAAAAAAAAAAAAAAAGCTTAGCAACATTAATTAAAATTTGTTATGTAGAATTTCCTATACACAAATTATTGGTGGGATTAGAGAATTTAAAAGCCAAACATCATGTCCACAATGTGTCGTTTAATTGGGGAAGGAAAGGGATGAAGGAAACTGCACTGAAACTTCCTTTTGTCTGAGAGATAAAACCAAGATGATTGAAAAGTGAGAACTTTAGCCCCATTGTAGATCACCATCATATCCTTTCTCCAATTAATTTAACTAACAAGACCCCATTGTCAAATCTGTCCTTTTTGAAAATGAAAATATCGATCAATTTATTTTAATTTTTGGCCACAAAAGTAATAGATTACTTAAACCTCGAAAACCTTATCAAAGACTACGGAAAACAAAGTTGACGAATGAAAACTTATTTAGAAAACAAAGATATCATTGATTTCATCAAAGAAAATACACGAATATAACACTGAATTCAAAATGATAGAACAACGAAAATTGGCTTTTAATTCATGCCCGTATCATTGTGATTTCAGCATTTTGTAGGACTAGAACAATAAAGCATAGGAACGAAATCATTTTACATTTGGTAATACAAATTCTCTATTCCACTTTTTATGTTTCACTTTATTGCTTTACCAATTATGGTATGTTGTGAATGATTTTTTTTTTTTTTTTTCATTTTAAACTTTGATTATTTTATAAAGAAAGTCAAATGAATACATAATAAATTGTGATAGACTGTTTGAAATTGATTGATAACTGAAATGAATATGGCATTTGGTTTATGTTACAGATTAACTGATTTAATAGCTGACAAGTTCGTCTTTCTGCTTTCATTTAGGCCAATTTCGGGCTTAGTTTCAGGACCTGATTTTAAACAACCATAGGTTGATAATTAAGATGGTATTCTTTGGCGTTCAAATTTTTTGTCTTGAGGTCCCTAACTTTAACTAGTGCGGCAATTATTGAAACAAGCTCGGCTCCATCACACAGGTACACAATTCAAATTCATGTAGAGGTGAGAAGAGACATGCACTGGAAGGACAATGAAGTACATGAAAGGACATGACCAGGCATACGAATCTATGGCCTAACGCCAACACACCAACAATTGCAACGGTTTTCCTGCTTTTGAAATTTCTTGGATTAAATAGCAAAGTTGTCCAAATTGAGGTGTAAATGTATTTATATAAAATAAAACATACTCTTGTTAGCAAGTGTCTCAAGGTCAAAGAATATTTGAATTACTTTTTTGTGTACATAAAATTCAAAATGACTGTGTATAATTTAAATTTGTACAAGGTTGGATTCTATTTTTTTAATTGGCAAAATTTAGATATAGTATTTAAGGGGTGTTCCTTAAGTTCCCCTCTTAAAATTCTATTATGTGACTTTTTTCTCATGAGACAAATGTATATTTTTTTAATTAAATAATTACATTGCTGAATTTTAAGAGAATGAAACTAAGAAACAGCACCTAAGATACTGTATATAAGTTTTATCCTTTTTAAAATAAGTAAAAGAAGACAATCATTGATAGAGTACTAAAAATAATCTTATGAATATCCTCAGAGCACTCCTTAACAAAATCTACAAAGCACAAAATAAAATATTGTTTGGGTTATAAATTTTGTCTGGGTTATAAGTTTAGCAATATCAAGAAGACATATGGATTTGAGTTGGCCTAGGCAAAAATAACATTTTTTTTTCCACACAAACATGTCATAAATTTGGACCAACCATTTTCTCTCCTTATTTCTTGTAAGTAATTAAATTTGGACCGCACAGGCTCATGCTACCCAACTAAACTATTCATTTGCACAACCATGAGTGATTTTTAAGCTTCATGCCACCCAATAAGACTGGAAAAAAAAAAATAGTGGCTAAGCTAAGTACTATCTCTTTCATAATGCAATGATTTGTTCTTGTAAGTAACTAAATTTGGACCACACAGGCTCATGCTACCCAACTAAAACTATTCATTTGCACAACCATGAGTGATTTTTAAGCTTTATGCCACACAATAGGACTGGAAAAAAAAATAGTGGCAAGCTAAGTACTATCTCTTTCATAATGCAATGGTTTGTCTTCTAATAACCGTATGCTCAAAGTACATAATGATCAAGAGAATAACAATCACATGTTAAAGCAGTAATTTATGTCTTAATGTCAACAAGGTCAAAAGCACAACCACATGTTGCTATATGTGCCATGTATATAGAAGCTAGCCACACATATATGCAACTTCCAGGAAGGAGAAGCTAAGCGCTCCATTAGAACCAAAGATAAAGAAAACAGGTTTCTTCCGATGAAGCCTGCAAGAAGCTCCCCAATACAACCATAAACATTTATCCTCCTCATATTATGTACCTTCCTTCATTGGCTTTTAGAACCCTTGCCCTTTTTCCACGAACGCCACCATCTCTTTCCTTTCTTCACTTATATAATACACCTCTCACTCCCTCACTCTCCATCACTCCTATTCACAACCTTGTTACCATTACAACCCATCACTCCAATCCTACTCCTTTTATTCCTTTTTGTTCACGTACAAATTCACGTACAAGTTCGAGTCTAGCTAAGAATGGCACAATTGGCACTAGACAACTCGGTTGAGTTCGAGGACTACTTCCCATCCATGATTGCGAGGTTGGGTGCAGAAGGGTTTATCGGGGAACTCTGCAGCGGGTTTCGTTTGCTGATGGATTGCGAGAAGGGACTCATCACGTTTGAGAGCTTGAAGAGGAACAGTTTTCTGCTGGGCTTGAATGACATGGGAGATGAAGAGATTGTTTTAATGCTGATGGAAGGTGATCTTGATGGAGATGGAGCTCTGAGTCAAATGGAGTTTTGCATTCTCATGTTTAGGTTGAGCCCAGGCTTGCTGGATGGATCTAAAAGGTGCTGGATGGATGATTTCGAAGTATCTGAAATGTAGGCTTATTATTATTATTATTTAGCTGTTATTCAATAGCATTCTCATTCATCCAGGAAAAATCAAAATCAAAATAAAAAATATATTTCTGGGCTTCAATTAATTTTATGAAATGCTTTGTTTTTTCTGGATGAATTCAATGTTTATTTCGAATAAAGAGATTATTTTCATTATATAATGCTGTTATTGAACTCAAATATATATTTATTTATTTAGTGGTAGAACAACTTTTTATTTTCATAAATATCTTATCCACAATTGATCGAATCCTAGAGTCCATATTCCCTAAATAGAAGAATCGATGGAAGGATTTCATAATGTTCTCACAAATCCTGAAATCCCTCATCCACTGTCGATCAAATCCTACCATTATTAGGCTATAAAACCATTGGTAAAAACAAAATTACATCATATCTACAGATCTCTCGCCAAATTTAATACAACTACTTGTAGGGGTACTTACATATGAACATACTTAAGGTTTCACCATCGTCCAAAGAGCATTGTGATCTAAAACATATTAAGCTCTATTCTTTAATTAAAGTGATATTCACTTAATCAAATTATATTGCCTATATATGGATTTGAGAAACTCGTTTTCTGCGCTAGCTAGTCCAAGAGCATGTCAAAGTTAAGAACCTCTTCAATCTAATTGATTCTATCTTCATTTGGCCATTTTCCAGTCTACTTCAATCAGCACCAACCCAAGAAGATTATACATTCTCAGTGTCTTACATGTGAGGGGAAATTGTTATAATGGCAGAAGTTCTTATACTAATTTATTATGGCCGAAAAAGAGTCTTCGAGTAGCACTTTCACTTTAATTTTAAAAATATTATGGGCATGAAAAAAAAATCCAAAACAAATGATCGGAACGTAAAAAACTAGAAAGAAAAATATCTAACTACACAAGATGATACCAAGGATTAAAATCGCTTGGCAATAGTCTCTGTTCACAAATACGTAGTAAAATATGAATTCACTATATCAAAGAAATAGTACAAAGTGTTTATACACTCAAAGAACACTCACAAATAACAAAATCTTTCCAAGACTTTCTCAAATAAATTCAAAGTCTCTTCCCATATGGGAAAATCTTTCACCAAAGCCACCAAACTTTTAATAGATTGTCTATTTATAAGACTTCAAGACCTATTCTTTGATGCAAAAAAGATACATTTCTTGAGAAATAAGAAATGCTTTTCTTTATAGAAAATGAATATCGTCTTGTAGTGGATAAGAAATATAGATTTTTCTTCCATACCAAGAAAATCCAAATGAAGTCAAATCTGGAATTTTAAGCAATTTCTAAACAAAGATTGTTGAGTATGCACAATGAGGATTAAGTGTTTCATTTAAGTAGCATCCATACAAATTATATTTAAGTCTCAATTGGAGTTTCCATTTTTTTTTTCCAACAAAACTTAATGTTATAGTTTTCAAAAGATTCAAGTTGCTACCTTTAATCAGCATTGTTTATATCCCTCGAAATTAAGTTCAATCATATAACAATTAAAATGAAACAAATTAACAAATATCATGTTGTAACTATTCTGCATTAAGATATCACACTTAATTTCTATTATTTTGTACTTGCATGAAGGAAAATATCAAGTTTTTGCTGAAATTCAGGTAGTTAAATATCAGAATATTTGAATAGCCAACTCTAGTTGTAACATCAATTTTATCCCATCCCTTTTATGCCCCATTGGAGGGGGTGTTTGGCAAGAAATGGCTCGTCTATGAAGATCAATGCGTGTGGCTAACATCATGACCAAAAGCAACATCACTACAAATTTGGTTGCAATCACAGTAGTGTGGCTTTAATTAATTACATATTAACCTTCCAGAGCAATAAGAAAACCTTAATAAAAGAAAATCATTACTTTTCCAAAATTTATCTAGAAGCAGCAAAAAATAAATTAAACTGTCCACAGAGGTTCATTTGTTCAAAAATATATATTAAAGTTCACAAAATATTGAACTCACAATCCTTGCCAAGATTGGTCTCCATTTTTCAAGTCATAGTGCAAGAGAAATTACCTCATCCTCTCGTCGTACCTTTTCAAATTCATAATGCTTCAAACTTTGACAAATAGTGCAGGATGTCTGACAAGCGAGGAACTCTCTTAGTCTTGATCCTTTTTCAATGATTGTTTTGTCAAGTTCTTGGCATAGTGTAGTGGAGAATGTAGAGTCTCGAAATACGAACTCGCAGTGACATATATTCAACACTTCAAATGCTTTAAGCCGTCCAGTATACAGATCAAAGTTTCCTTATTGAACACTATTGTGGCCCGAAGACTGAGCACCTTAAGCTTTGGCACATAGTTAACAATAGCATTAGCATAATCTAGGTTTAAATTGCATGTAAGTTTAAGTTCTGAGAAGTTCTTGCAATTTGTGCCAATCACTTTCATCAATTTCATGGGACTCTTGAAGTCAGGAACAGTTAAAGACTCAAGCCCTTTCCAATATTTGAAAGCCTTCCACATTCCACTTACTGGTAATCGACTCCAAATTGGTAAAACAAGTCGTTTTAGATTACGATTCCTACCAAGAAAAAGGTCTCAATATATATCAAGATCAAGGCAAGCAATTAGAGCAGAAGCAACAAGGTTCAACATGCATAGCTGAAGTTCAAGAAGCCATATCTGATGCTCTTGTCGTTCAGTAGCTGTTTTGAATTGTAAATGATAACGACTTGTAGTTTAGCTTATTTTGGGATTGTTATTAGTGTTCACACGTGAGTAGATTAGTTTGGTCACACGTGAGATTGGTTGTTAGGCAGTTGGATTAGTTTGTTAAGCCCTCTGCTTTCTATTTCAGTCTCAGTGGAACATAATCGTGTATATATATAGTCATAAGCTAAATTAATGAAGTAATTCAGTTTTTCCCAATTCTTTTATTTCTTCATATGGTATCAGAGCTCTCTAGAGGCTTAGAATTCTAGGGTTTACGAATTTGGGATTTTCTTTTCGCCATTGTTGTTTCTCAAGCTTTCTTCAAATCCTTTCACGATTTTCTTTCGGCTTTCTCAAGCTTCCTCAAAATCTCAATGATTTAAGCTTTTCCTTTTGCTTCAATGGCAGATGCACCAACAACTAACACTGAATCTTCATCTTCCTCACAAGAATCATATAATTTCAATGATCCCCTGTTCTTACATCTTGGAGAAAATCCATGAGCTGTTCTTTCTTCTCAGCTTTTGATTGGAGAAGAGAACTATTCTGCATGGGCGAGATCGGTGAGGAAATCTTTGATTGGTAAGAATAAACTTGGTTTTATATAGGGCTATAATCGGTTCGGTTCGGTCTGTTTTTTTTTATCCGGCCAACCAAAACCGAAATTTTTGGTTTTTAAAAATATCAACCGAAACCAACCGAAATAGTTGAAAAACCGTCGGTTTCGGTTTATTTCGGTTTCGGTCGGTTTTTCGGTCAGTTTCGGTTTTTGGGCCAGAAGGTAAGTTTGGCTTTTATTTGAATTAATTTCAACGTTATCTCTTTTGTCTTTACTGAGAAAAAGTAGCTTTTCATTTAATACCACAATTATGAAGTAAATTATTGACTTTGTTGAAGAAAAAACGTTTCATTTTTTTTTTTTAATATGTTATGGCTTACACAAAGACTAGCAAAGGAGAAACAAAGCAAAACCCAGAACAGAGCAAAACCCACTAAATCATCTAGCCATTTAAACACAAGGAAAAGGAAACAGGTTTCTGATACCTCAGTTTCTGCGAGTTTGGAGACGAGCCATAGTGAGTTAATATTCCCAAAACAGAGATTCTATAAAACATTAAAACTTGGAAAAAAATAAACATCTTGATCTTATGTTATTTCTACAAAACAGAGATTCACTATTTTCAAAACTTAAACACAAAACAGAGAGAGGGTCAAAGGGTATCAAGATTTTCAAAACAGAGACTCACCGTGAAATGAGAAGCCGATGATCAAGACGGCGTGGGGAAGGTGGCGTGTGGAGGCCGCGACAGTGGGTGATTCGGCGTGAGAGGTAGGGACTGTAGAGGCTGTCTGAACTGAAGTGTGAACGTGAGAGAGAGAGTGAAAAGTATGAGAGTGAAAACTGAAAAATGTGGGGTATGCAGGAAGGGTTTCCAACTTTTGATTTTATAGTTTAATTAGTTTTAGTTTAATTAGCTTAATTAGATATTTACTTAGTTTAATTATAAGTAATTAATCTAATGGGTTTTAAAATGTTATGTTTAAAAAAGATAAACTACTGAGCTTGGCCGGATCATTTGTTTGAATTTTGAAAATTTTGAATCATTGAAAATTGAACGGTGAACGTGAATCACTGAATAGTCTGAGACTCTGAATTGTTTTAATATGAACTGATGGAAGCCACTGCCACACGCAAAGCTGCCAAAGGTGAAAGGCCCAATTCCCCAAAGCGTGTGTATCTCTATTTTTTTAAGAATCCAAAGTCTATCTCAGAGGGTGCCAGGGTGGGTCAATCACATCAGTCAAATATATATATATATATATATATATAGGTTAAACGGTAGGATAATATTTATAAAATATTATATATTATTATATTTAATATAAATTATAATATAATAATATATTTCGGTTCGGTTCGGTCGGTTCGGTTTATTAAAATTTGCAACCAAAAACCGAACCGAAATTTTCGGTTTTTTATTTAATGAAACCGAACCGAACCGAAACCGAACCGAAATTTTTGCATCGGTTCGGTCGGTTTGAATCGGTTTTTTCAGTTCTTCGGTTTTTTGCACACCCCTAGTTTTATAGATGGATCCATAACCATTTCTTCTCCACTCGTGAATTCACCAACTGTTGTTCAAGCATGGATTCGAGCTGATAACATAGTTGGTACTTGGATTACTAACTCAGTATCACCAAAACTTCAGGGTAGTATCATTAACAGAGATACTGCTTTTGAGATTTGGACTGAGCTTCGAGACACCTTCAGTCAAGGGAATGGGACCAAGGTTTTCAATATCCAGAAGCAAATTGCTGAGATTCATCAGGGAGAACAATCACTCACTGACTACTTCACTCAGCTTAAGGTCTTGTGGGATCAGCTTCAAAATCTTAGTCCATTTCCTCAATGCAATTGTGGTAAGTGTGTATGCAATGTCAATCAAAGGCTGAAGGATCTACAAGCAAAAGAAGCAACAATGAAATTTCTTATGGGAGTAAATGATGTGTTTTCTCAAGTCAGAACACAAATTTTGCTTATGGATTCACTGCCTTCTGTTAACAAGGCCCATTCTTTGTTCATCCAAGAGGAAATGCAGAAATCAGTTGTCAATTCTGTTAGAGTTGAGTCTACTGTTTTGGCCACCAAGAGCTCAGGCAACAATCCAAAAGGAAAGGAAAGGTCTTTATGCACACACTGTGGAAAGTTGGGTCATACTGTGGATAAATGCTACAAGCTTCATGGTTTCCCACCGGGTTACAAATTTAAGAACAGAAATATGATGGCTCATCAAGTTTCAGCAATTGCAAATCAGTTTCAGGGTCAATGCTTAGCTCCAATTGTTGATCCTACTCATGTTGCCACTGCTAAAGTACCTGCATTAACCCCTGATCAGTATCAACAACTTCTGTCTTTGATTGGAGTTCATCACACTTCATCAGTTCCAGAACCTCATATGGTTAATGCTACATCTTTGTCATCCAATGCAATTGCAGGTAATATTTCTTCACCACATTCAGTCTTTTCTGCTAAGGTTGTGAATAGAAAAGCTTTTGGTGTTGAAACTTGGGTTATAGATACTGGTGCTATAGATCATATAGTTTGTTCAATGCATTTGTTGACTTCTTTCACTGCAATTTCACATTCTGTGGTTGAATTACCTAATGGAGAAGCTGCTCTTGTGACTCATGTTGGTACACTTAAACTTTCTTCACACATTACCCTCACAAATGTCCTGTGTGTGCCTTCTTTTTCATTTAATTTGATCTCTGTCAGTGCCTTAACTCATTCTCAGCCCCTTTGCCTGGTATTTCTTTCCAATTACTGTTTTATACAGGACCTTACCTGTTGGAACACGATTGGAATGGGCAGAATGCATGATGGACTCTATTTGTTATAAGGTTCTAGCCTTTCCACAGCTTCCAAGTCTCTTGATGATTTTCTTCTCAAGAATAAATTCAGCTCTTTTACTGCTTTTTCTTCTTCTGTTTCTTCTGCCAATTTGTATTCTCTATGGCATTCAAGATTAGGACATCCATCTGATAATAAACTTCATTCTTTAGGATATCTTTTTCCTTTCTTGCAAAATTATTGTACTAAAGACTGTGTTGTATGTCCTTTGGCAAAGCAAAAGAGACTACCATTTCCCTTTGAAAATAAAAGAGCTGCTCATTCTTTTGATCTTGTTCATATGGATGTTTGGGGACCTTTTTCCATTCCTACCACTGCTGGACATAGATATTTTCTTACCATTGTAGATGATGCATCAAGAGCTACTTGGGTTTTCCTTATGAAAGCAAAATCAGAAGTTAGGCCTTTGATTGTTTCATTTTACAATATGATACATACTCAATTTCAAACCACAATTAAGTCCATCAGAACTGATAATGCCTTAGAGTTTAACATGTTTGATTTCTACAATTCTAAAGGCATTATTCATCAACAAAGCTGTGTTTACACTCCACAACAAAATTCAGTTGTGGAGAGGAAACACCAGCACATTTTGGCAACAGGTAGGGCCCTACAAATTCAGTCCAACATTCCTCTTGTTTTCTGGGGTGATTGCATTCTCATAGCTGTCTATTTGATCAATAGACTTCCTGCTCCTTTTTTGCAACATAAGTCCCCACATGAGGTCCTTTTCAATCAAGTTCCTTCTTACTCTCATCTCAAAACTTTTGGCTGCCTTTGTTTTGCCACTAATGTTTCTCCACATAAACACAAGTTCACTCCTCGGGCTAGGAAGTTAGTTTTCTTAGGGTATCCTTTTAATATCAAAGGTTACAAACTACTTGATCTTCAATCTCATTCCATTTTTATTTCTAGAGATGTAATATTTCATGAAAAGGTTTTCCCTTTTGCCTCACACACTTCCCTTCCTCCTTCTGCCTTAATTCCTTTGCCTAGTTTTCCTTCCATTTCCCTAGCTTTTCTTGATCCTATCTCTTCTGTCAGTACTGATTCCATTGTACAGATACATCATGATCTTGACACAGATGATCAAGCCTTTCCTGATGCCCTTGATCATGTTGTTTCTGACATACTTGAGCATGATGTTTCTGTTACTCCAGCTGTACCCTCTGATGTCCCTAGAAGGTCCAATAGGGTGCCTAAACCTCCATCCTATCTTAAGGCTTATCATTGTAACCAAGTTTCTTCAGCATCCCATTCCAATCAGCTCCAATCAGGTACTTCCCATCCTCTTTCTTCTTACCTCTCTTATGACAATCTATCTTCCACGTACAAATCCTTTTGTTGCTCCATTTGTACCACCTCAGAACCTAAACATTTTTCACAAGCAGTGTCTGATCCTAAGTGGCAAGATGCCATGGATGCTGAGATTGCAGCCTTAGATGCAAACAATACTTGGACTATCACTCCCTTACCTCATGATAAACATCCTATTGGGTGCAAATGGGTCTATAGGATTAAGTATAAGGCTGATGGAGCTGTTGAAAGGTACAAAGCTAGGTTGGTTGCAAAGGGTTTTACCCAAAATGAGGGTTTAGATTACCTTGAGACATTCAGTCCTGTTGCTAAGATGGTTTCTGTGAAGTGTGTTCTGGCAGTAGCTGCTGTGAAGGGCTGGTTCCTTAGCCAACTTGATGTAAATAATGCTTTTCTTCATGGTGATTTACATGAAGAAGTATATATGGCTCTTCCACCTGGATTTCACAGCAAGGGGGAGCATGGAGAGCAGCATGTATGCAGGTTAAACAAGTCCATTTATGGTCTTAAACGGGCATCAAGATAGTGGTTCTCTAAATTCTCAACCACACTTATTCAGCTTGGCTTCATTCAATCCAAAGCAGATTATTCACTCTTTACCAGGAAACAAGGAGCTTCTTTCATTGTTTTGTTAGTCTATGTTGATGATGTTCTTATAGCAAGCAATGATAAAGAGCAAGTTGATCAGTTTAAGGTGATGCTGAATCAGAAATTCAAGTTGAAGGATTTGGGTGCATTGAGATATTTTCTTGGTTTGGAGGTAGCTAGAACAGCCAAAGGAATCTCTGTGTCAAAGGAAATATGCCCTTAAAATTTTGGAGGATGCATGACTTCTTGGTTGCAAACTTGTCAAAGTTCCTATGGATCCGAATCTGAAACTTAGCAAACATGAAGGCTTATTGCTTGATGATCCAGGTCAGTATAGAAGATTGGTGGGAAGGTTGCTGTACCTAAGCATTACTAGGCCTGATATCACATTTGCAATTCACAAACTAAGCCAATTTATGGCTAAACCAAGAAAACCACATCTTGAGGCAGCACTTAAGGTTCTACAATACTTAAAGAGTGAACCTGGCAAAGGGATTTTCTTCTCAACAAGTTCAGAGTTACATGTCAAAGGCTTTACAGATTCTGATTGGGCTTCATGTCCGGATACCAGAAGGTCTATTATTGGATATTGTATATTCATTGGAGAATCATTGGTTTCATGGAAATCAAAGAAACAATCAACTGTTTCCAGATCCTCAGCAGAAGCGGAGTATAGGGCAATGGCTGTTTCAACTTGTGAAATTGTTTGGATTCTCTATTTGTTGAAGGATCTTCAAGTCAATCACAATAGAGAAGCATTGCTGTTTTGTGACAGCCAGGCAACTCTCCACATAGGTTCCAATCCTGTATTTCATGAGTGAACGAAGCATATAAAAATTGACTGTCATGTTGTGAGGAATAAGGTGTTGGAGAGAGTTATCAAGCTCATCCATGTCAAAACACAGTCCCAACTGGCAGACTTACTTACTAAGGCTTTGAGTCACAAACAGTTTTCAGAGCTTTTGTCCAAGATGGTTCTTATAAACATTTATCAACCTGGAGTCCATCTTGAGGGGGAGTATCAAGATCAAGGCAAGCAATTAGAGCAGAAGCAACAAGGTTCAACATGCATAGCTGAAGTTCAAGAAGCCATATCTGATGCTCTTGTCGTTCAGTAGCTATTTTGAATTGTAAATGATAACGACTTGTAGTTTAGCTTATTTTGGGATTGTTATTAGTGTTCACACGTGAGTAGATTAGTTTGGTCACACGTGAGATTGGTTGTTAGGCAGTTGGATTAGTTTATTAAGCCCTCTGCTTTCTGTTTCAGTCTCAGTGGAACATAATCGTGTATATATATAGTCATAAGCTAAATTAATGAAGTAATTCAGTTTTTCCCAATTCTTTTATTTCTTCATAATGTAAGTCCACCAATTTAGCATGCAAGTAAATTAAGGAAAGAAACATGGTACGTACCTTTTAGCTGCATAGACCAAGTGCTCATCTTCTACATATTCAAAGAAGTTAAAAATCAAGCAAGTCACATTTCCCTGAATGAGATTTGAAGTTGTCTTCAAGATGTTCATTAGCCTTTTGTTGTTTGATACGCTATAAGACCAAGCATCTGATTGTAGGGGAGCATAAATGCAAGAGTGAGAAATCTGAATACATAAGTCAAGCTTCTTCCATAGAATAGGATCACAACAAGCCGAGCGCCATGAGCTGCATACTTGAGAAACAACAGAAATTAAATCCATAACATTAAGACTCATGAATATCTTAACAAGGATATCATAGTCCATGTTATTCCAGCGGTGAACACTTGAGCTTTTGTTCCTCATTTGCTCAAAACAAATTTTCCCTTCAACACAAAATTAGAAAACATTGTGAGAAGCAATTCATGTTCTCAGATTTAAGCAAGAAAACGTGAAGCAAACAAAGGGAACACATTAAAAAAAAAAAAAAATGAATCTCATATTATAAATTTCTATTCCATGAAACTCAAAACTCAAGTGATTAATTTTTTGTAAGAATGAAATAATTAAGAGTGAACTTTGATCATTTTTTTTTTTTTAAAAAATACAACATAAGTTATATTAGCATAAACTAGCTAAGAAACATATAGTTCAATTGATACCTTCCAATATTTCCACCGGAAATATCTACAATTGAAATCCCTCACTGCCTAATTATTGATGTATAAAAATAAAAAGTATAAAGTAAACTTCTACCCAAGATTCAAGTGCACTAATTGATTCTATGATGGTGTTGTTGGCTTAATTCTTAAATAGAAGATTAAATCTTAAAAAAAAAAACTAGCTATAGAAAAGAAAATTGTAGGATTACATTATGTGAAGGTTAATACACCTATATGAATGATACCAAAAGAGACCTTTTTGCATTTAAACCATGCCCCTAAGTCTAGAAACGTTTTACTATGCCACACGCATCAAATAATGAGCATTGAGCAAGCTTATATGGAGTTGATTGGGAATATATCTTTTACAAAGCCTATCTTCCATCCCGAGATTGTCAAATATAATTGTGGAGAAAATCCTTAACAATGTATCTTTGAGATCATCACACTATTTAGTATTTACATGTATGTAGTAAAACTATTCTACAATAAGAGTGTGGTGACTGTATTCCCAGTAAGAGATTTAGGCTGCGTTTGGTTCGCGTAAAACGTTTTTCGGAAAATATATATTTTCCGGAAATGCTATTTTCCGGAAAAGGAAAATGTATTGAGGTTGTTTGGCTGTCTCGGAAATCGTTTTACGGAAAATCAATTCCGGTGTTTGGTTCGGTCAAACATTTTACGGAAAATGCTTTTTGTTTTACGGAAAATCAATTTTTATGTTTGGTTCAGGTAAACATTTTACAGAAAATGAAATCCATTTTTTCCAGAAAATCAATTTTCATGTTTGGTTTGTGAATTAATTTTACAGAAAATATAAAATGCCTTACAAATTTCGACTCCTGCATTATCTAGACAAACCTGTAATAATTAGAAACTAATCATCCACTTCAACATACACCTGCATTGCGTATACATATCTGTAACAGTACAAAAATAATCATCCACTTCAACATCAAAAATAATTATTTAAATATGCCGATAATATTAATATAAAAATAGCCACATTCATCATTCACCATTGTCATTACACCTTCGTGGTGTACAAAAATGATACCTACTCGTGGTATCTGAATAGTACAAATACATAATTTCGGCAACTGTATTGTCCCAATAATACAAAGTACTATATATATAATACAATGGTAGGTTAATACTAGTTCTACAACAAAAGTGAATTCATAAAGCTACCATCACAGTCTACATGAAACAGGCAAGTCAAAGTTGTGAGAACAAAAAACTATCCAGCCACATCTTTCGCAGCCTAGCATTCTTGGCCAGAAATCCCCATGCTACCTTCTCATTTTCACACAGATGGTCAAACGCAGTTGCAAGCATTTCTTCACTATACCCATCTGCCATCATAGCCATAACCTCATTATAAAGAGATGTGTAATCTAAACACACACATATTCTACTAATCAAAAATAATAAAACCAAATGCTGAAAAATTTCATACAATTTGTCATGTCTCAAGCTTGAAAGTATACATAACCCAATAGACAACATAATAACATTTGCTATATCAAAGTATACATATCAAGCTCCAAAACTGTATACACAAAACCCAACTAGCCAAATTTTACACAAACCCAACTAGTCAAATTCTATAAATAAATAATAAAAAAAAAAAAAAAAACCTTGGAAATACAGTGTCCACAAGCTTCTGTGACTACTTCTAAAGCAACCCCTGGAAAATGCATGCAAATTGCTCACAGTAAAATTATAGGAACAACAATGCAATGTGCAAAACAGTATAACATATGCAAGTGTAAACATTATGTAAATATTATGTAAAATTATAGCAAATTGCTCACAGTAAACATTATGTAAAATTCCCCCACAAATTGCTCACAGCAATTTGCTCACAGTATACATTATGTAAAAGATAACTAAATATTTATAAATAAATAACTAAATATTTATTTATAAATAAATATAAATAAATATTTATGTCAATATATAACTAAATATATAAATATTTATTTATAAATAAATATGCATATATTTATGTATTTATTTCTATTACCAATCTGTGAGTCTGAGCATATTGTAGTTAAGTATTTCATGTAATTGATGTTGATAGTTTAGTGAATTTGTGTAAAATTGTAAATACGTAAATACAATTTTACACAAATTCATAAGTTTGTGTATGTAAATATATAAATACAATTTTACAATATATAGTTTATTGATAGTTCAAATTTATTAATATTGTAAATCTGTAGTTATCAATAATATATAAATACATATATAATATTTTACAATCAAACTTATCAATAAAATTTGATAGTTCAAATTGATAAGTTTAATAAATATATAAATAAATAAATATATAAATATATATATATATATATATATAATCCCAAAAATCTGGTGTAATAATTTATAATGAGTCTGTACAGCCACTCAAAAACTCAATCCAAAGCTTTAGACTAAAAAAAAAAAAAAAACCGATCGGACTCACCGTTAAGTGTGGTGGTGGATCAGCGCTGAAATCAGCGAGGTGGTGGAACGACGTTGAGTGGATCGGACTCGCCGTTGACTGCTGGTGGTGGAACGGCGGCGAAATGGTTCTGGGACTGCGTCGAACGGCGTCGAAATGGTTCTGCGTTCTTGGCTCGCTCAATGTCGCCGGCGTGGATCGGACTGGGTTGTGGGATTTGGATCGGACTGCGCGGATCGGACTGGGTTCTGGGACCTGGATCGGACTGCGTGGATCGGTCCGTTTGTTCTGGGTTTCTCTCTTTTTTTGGTGGATCGGTCCGTTTGTTCTGGGTTTCTCTCCTTTTTTGGTGGATCGGACTGCGTTGGTTGCTCTTTTTTTCTTTGTTCTTGGCTCTTGTTGAGTGTTTTCGGCTTGTTTTTCGTTCTCACTCGTTCTCTCAGAGGCTCTCTTCTCTTTTCTGTGTTCTTGTGCGAGACCCAGAAATGGTTTGAAGGTAAAATAAAAGCGTAAAACCATTTCCGGGTCAAGGCTGAAAATTTGGTCAAACTTAAGGCATATTTTCCGGAAAATGGATTTTCCTTTGCCTTCCAAACACATAGGTCAGGTGGTAAATGATTTCCTGAAATCATTTACCACCAAAACAAACGGACCCTTAAGGTCTTTCTCCCAAGTTTCTGTTATCTTTTGCATAAATAAAGATTTTTCATACATTATACGTCACAAAATCCAGGTATTACTTGAAGAATAAAGGATCAGTACCCTATGCTATAGTCATTACATACAAAAATATATATCAAATTCAATTGTAACAAACAATTACAACAACAAATTTGGATAGTCCGCAATTGGAGGACATGAAAATGAGTGGATTTGTCTATTATTGATTCCCAAAACATATCCCATTAATTCTTTGTAAATTTTAAATTCTCTTCTTGCTCCTTGTGCAACATAAAAAAAACTGAGATGAGCATTCACAGCAGTGTAGCTATAATGCTATATTGCTAAAATTTTGCTCCATAAACACAAAAACACCCTTGCAGCAGTGGAGCTAAATCTAAAAATTTTAGCTCCATTGCTACAATGCACATCTATAAATAGATGTGCACTGTTCATGAGAGCTAAAAAAAAAAATAATATTTTATTTCCCTACCCAATTAAAATATTACCTCTCTCACCTCTCTCTCTCTCAACTCTCTCAGCTCTCTCTCTCAACTCTGATCATCTCACCTCTCTCTCTCTCTCTCTCTCTCTCAACTCTCTCACCGCTACCAGCCCACCCCCACACTGCCGACCCACGCCACCGGCTCACGCTGCAGGCCCACGCTGTCGATCCACACCGCCAACCCGTCGATCCACGCCATCGGACTACACCGCCAACCCGTCGATCCACGCTGCCAACCCGTCGATCCACGCCATCGAACCACACCGCCAACCCGTCGATCCACGCCATCAATCCACACCGCCAACCCGTCGAACCACCGGCTCACGATGTTTGATTTTTTTTTTTCTTCTGTGGGTTTGATGAATGATGTTTGATTTTTTTTTTTTTTTTTTCTTCTGTGGGTTTGATGGCTGTGGTGGTGGCGATGGTGGTTGTTGTGGCTATGGTTTGGTGGTACGGTGTTTGATTTTTTTTTTTTTTTTCCTGTGGGTTTGGTGGTTGTGGTGGTGGATTGGTGACTATGATGATGGTTTGGTTTTTTATTTTGTTTGTGGGTTTGGTTGTGTCTGTGTTGGTGGTGGTGGTGGTGGTGGCTGTGGCGGCTGTGGCTGACGGTAGAGGTGGTTGTGGTGGGTGCTTGGATGTTTTTTGGGGTATGAAATATATTATTTTATTGTAAAAGTATATTATTTTATTGTGATGTTTATATTATTTTATTACGTTGATAGCTAAAATAGATCCACTGCTGTAGTATGTGTGTAGGTATAATAGATAAAGTAACTTTTGGTGGAGCTAAAAAACTAAATTTTTAGCTCCACTGCTGTGAATGCTCTTAATGGCATTGCTAAGAAAGCGGAAAAACAAGGACAATATTAATACAAATGTCACGTTTAAGCAATTTTTTTAAAACTTTTGAAAATTTAGCTTAATAAAGAACATGCGAACCTTCGTGAAGGTTCTATAAATTTATAAGAAAAAAATTATTTCATTTATGATAACTCTCTTTCATTTTGGATTACCATACATATTAAGAAATTCGTTAAGTGCTTACAGAATTTTAGAATCCCATGTTAAGAAATTCGTTAAGTGCTTACAAAATTTTAGAATCTCCTTAACGAAAAACGAGCTACCATAAAAGCTACAGCTTGTCGTACATGTTGAAGTTGAATAGTTTGGACAAAAATTGAGTCCAATGCTCCTAGTACTGGACCCATTAGGAAGTGGACACTTGACAAGATTTTAACAAATGTTGGCACTCTAAATTTCAAACGGATCCAACGCACATAAGCATTAGACCCAAACTGGTTTCGTAAAGTTTTTGGTTTTATAACATGTTATTGCTTCTTTTAAAGAGTAGTGCTAACAGTAGCACATTAATGTATTATTCATAGAATTACAGGAAGTGTATCAAACTGCTTGAATAAATGAATTTTTGCTTCTTTCTTCTTCTTCTTTTTTTTTAAAAGCATGTATTTCTTTTTTCCCCTCATAAATTTGAGTTTCTTGACTAAAACATTCTATGTTTCTAATATGTGTATATATATATATATATATATATCCATTCTTCAAGCTAAACGGGCAACCTAAAATTCTAGAGCTTTTTGTTTTAATTGTTTGTTTTCTTGTATTTAACTTGCTTGTTGATTCATAGTAAAAAAATTCATCCAGAAATAATTACTAGAAACACATCAGGTGATTTTTTTTTAAAAATAATAACTTTAAATTAAAAATCAAGTTTCACAATGTATTATTTTCCCAAAGAACACCTTTCAGTCGCTGCAATAAACAGAAGATTTTGAACTAACATAAATGAATATATAGCACTATAAATCGATTACTCTATAAAAATGAAATTCCAAGCCCTTTTATGCAATCTAAGAATCTAAAAATATGGTTTTTATCTGATTTTGATCATTATAAGCTTTTTTTTTCCTATCCAATCGCAGTAGATTTTTTTACTTTTAAAGCTTATATATACTCTCCAAATCACAAAAACAAAACTACTCAAAAAAAGATAAATAATTTTCTTTTTGAGAATCAAATTAAGATATAAAATAAAATCACTTGATAGAAGTTTTTCTTTTTTGCATGTTGACAAATGTAAGCTATTTTACATTGTTATTGACCTCCTCTTCTTCTTCTTTTTTATGATAACATGCAGGAGAATAAAATTTTTCTCTTTAGTAGAAAAATTCTAACACACAGAAGAAAATGAAGGAAGCAAGATATATATGAAAAAAGATAGATGTACTTGTGAAGAAATAGGCTTACCTTAAGCGAAGGTATTGTTTGGATCTTTTCTTTCTCTCGTAGATTTTGAGGTATGAAAGAAATAAGATAAGTGTTTTCATTTATAGAGATGCATGGCCTGAAATTACTAAGTTCTCCTTTACATTTGTAACGCATGGAAACAACTCAGATTCTCAAAGTCTAAGAAAAGACTTCAATTCAATGCAGTGAGACCAACATAGTCACATGAAATACAACCAATAAGAGAATTAGACACATATGATATTAAAGGTTCCTTTTGTCATTTAAGGTAATTGAAGTAGAGTGCTCTAATGCACAAATCTGCTTTTATAAGTTAAACGAAATTAATAATTTTCTTAAGAAAAAAAAAAACGAAATTAATAATTTCATGTTGCAATGATGTGTCACAAAGCAATTAGTAATTGCTGATGTTGCAATTGACACCTGACTAAACTGGTTCTTGGCAGGCTACTTGATTAAAATTTAATTATTACTATTTTACCAAATATATGGGGAATGATTTAGTACACCATTTTAAACAGTAATTTTTAATTTTTAAATAATATTACATGTTTTTTATATACTTTTCACTCATACGTATTTTCACACATGTTTTCAAATAACAAAATACATGTTTTTAAGTGCATATACCAAATAACTCCAAAATTTCCTCACCGACCAAACCCACGAAAATAACAAGTTCATTACTTTCTTACTTTGTCTTCTTTTCTTTTCTTTTTTTTCTTTACTTAGAATTATTACTTTTTGAATTTTGTTGGTAAACTAATTTTTTTTTCTTTTTTAACATATATATATATATATATATAGTATTTGAGCTAGAATTTGTATATGTGTGTGAAATTTCCTTTTAGAAACTTGAATCTTGACCCTTACCCCCACACCCCACAAAAATTTTACACTTATAAAGTATGCAGTGGTGTGAAATTTTTTTAATTAGTACAGACTTTTAAGTATAATTAATGTTTCATACACTAAAAATTTTACACTAAAAATTTTAGAAACTTGAATCTCGACTCTTACCCCCACACCCCACAAAAATTTTACACTTATAAAGTATGCAGTGGTGTGAAATTTTTTTAATTAGTACAGACTTTTAAGTATAATTAATGTTTCAAACACTAAAAATTTTACACTAAAAATTTTAGAAACTTAAATCTCGACTCTTACGCCCACACCCCACAAAAATTTTACACTTATAAAGTATGCAGTGGTGTGAAATTTTTTTAATTATTGCAGACTTTTAAGTATAATTAATGTTTCAAACACTAAAAAAATTACAATTAATTTGACAAACTATATAACTTTTCTTTTTCTTTTTCTTTTTCTCTTTTGGACATTATTGCCACCTTTCAATAGCTTTGATTTGCTTATTGTCTCGGTGTCCAAGTGTTCAAGATGCACTTAAATCTTATTCAAGACTTAATTGTTTCAACTTAAATCATTACTTATTTTTACCTTTGTTTGTGTTTATATTTTTGAAATTTCTAGCTTATTTTTATATGTATGATACAACTATATTTTTATTCAACATATTTTTTAAATAAGTAAACTAATGAAAAAATTCATACAAATATACTCTAATAAGAAATAAGACATCAGGCAAAAGCTATAATTTATATATTTTCTTCTCCATGCACCATGTTTGATCATTCCCACCTTTGCAGTGCCCTAATCTCAGAGTGTAGATACCTGTTCGAGCCTTTTGAGGTTGCACACCTCTCCACCACACCTACTGAGAAAGGAATTAATATGCAAATCTTTTGGCGAAGGAAGGAAACATCTCTAGTGATAGTTTTGTTTTGTATTCTACTCCTCCTTTTATGTATTTTGTTACAGCTATTTTCAGATGTTTGGGATGTTTCATATCCTTGATTTTGTAATATTTAATTTTTCTTAAAACATATCCTCTTTACCAAAAAAAAAAAAAAAAAACATTGGAATTATAAGTACAATATTTTAATATTAAAATTTTAATTAGAAAATTCCACTCTAATAGTAGGATTAAATTAGGTGGATAATAGCTTTTGGATCAAATCACCAAACCAATTCTAGTTAAGGATTTTAAATTTACCATATTAGTTTACTTTTAATAATATATTTTACTTCTTTATTTTTTATGTTAAGTTAACCTCCTACTAACCTCAATAAATTGATCTGAATTGCCTCTCTCTCTCTCTCTCTCTCTCTCTCTCTCAATGGGGTATAGTAATATTTACAAATATTTAATTTAAACTTATGTTGATCCCTTACAGATTTAGCCTTTTTGATTACCGAAATAAAAATAAAAAAATAAAAATAGATGGGTTCAAGTTATACCTTATATTACTTCATAAGAGTTACACATTTTTTAAACTATTGATTTCAATTAAATCTAACGGTTCAAAATAACTAGTGGCCATGTCATTAAAATGCTTTATTCTCACTTACCCTGAAAAGGCAATGTCTATTATTTTAGTTTTTTTAACTAAATCAAGTCATAATTTCAGTTCAAAAAATAATTTGTACTTAAAAAACATTTCAATATCCCAAAATTATTCATCTCTCTCTTAATAACTCTTAGATACCACATACAAAATAGTTTTTTTTATCTTGTTTTAGTCATACACATGAATAGTTGTACACAGTTTCTCTCTTTTTATCTTTTTTACTTTTTTCTTTTTTCTTTTTTTTTTTTTTATGGGAAACATAGTTTCTCTCTCAAGTCTCCATTTCATGGACATGTTAGAGCTCACCTCCTCCTCTGTCCTCTCCACCACCCTTGCCACCAGCTAGGTCGCGTAGGCCATAAACCCGAGAATAAATCTAATATTACAATTATTTTCACAACTTTGTCACGTAGCGACTTATGAGTAGTAAAATTGTAGACCAAGAAGGACTTACCAATTTTTTCAACACTTCAACTTGCCATGCAAGTGAGTTGTAGCCGAAATGTGAAAAATATTCTAGTAGACTTACTCTAAACCCATGGTTGGGTCCAGCATAAAGGAAACCCTTCAAATGTATGGCCATGAGGCCCATGACCCACAACATCAGCTCCACGGTAGAGGTGGTCATGGCCTTGGTATCAACAGCGGCCTTGAAGGTCACCGCTGGGATGACGACATCAACATGGTGCTCAGCAAGAGCTTTCCACTAGATGGTTTGTTTTCAGAATTTGAAAATGCTAGTTGAGCAAGAGTAATCAATTGGGCAATGGTTTCTACACCCGGCGTTGCTTTGTGAGCCTCATTTAGTGTTAGTCTATCATCACTGTCTTGGCCTGAATCACACTGAGATGAGAATTTATGATGTTCTTTTAGAATTACCCTTAAGACCATAACTGAAAAGAGAGGGTCTAATGGGAATGGAATTGACTACATTTTCACCTTCACAGTTTAAAGGTGAGGGCTAAGGCAGTGGTTTGTCCGTAGAAAATGCCTTAATTTTAAGGGTGAGAAGCAACTAGAGAGAATCAAAGAGAGGTTCATGAGTCATATATATTACAATGTTATATTGGTAAGTTTGTTTCTCTTTGGATGTTTCTCACAATTTGGGCGGTGGGTGTTGCTTTGGAAGAGACCTGAAAGAACAGAAATAATTATTTAATTGGTTTGTTCTTTTTGGGCTATGTAGGCTATCATATACAAAGAGAAGATAATGGCTTCACTAGGAGAGAAATTGGTTTTACTAATGTATCAAGTAACATCATAATTCGATCCTCAAAGCAAAATCCTTGGTTCCTTCACTGTAACATACATAATGTACTGCAGCAAATAGCCAAATAGACCCTATATATGAAAATGAGATTCCCAAATATTCTCTGAACGAGGCAAGAATTCTATATAGAATTAGAGCACTTTGTTCTTGTCTACAAATCAGAGTCATTTCTCATAGGATGCTTGCCTTATTTTTCATCACATACCAAAACATGTTCAGTACTTGCCGTAGAAGTGGAAATTTTGCAACCAATCATAAAGCACCACATGCTATTTAGTGGGTTCTGCTGACATTATTTAAAGACCAGTGAAAATATTCCAAGTGTTTCTAAATAAAAATTGCAAATAATACTTAAGGGTCAATCACACGTCGACACATGTTGATCTTTTAATTTTAAATGGCATAAGCAGTCAAATTAAATACCGTAATGTATTATTTTAAATTAGAATACTTTGGCTAATTATATAATGTCATGAGTCCCTTGGAGGACAAGACATAAGTCCCTTCGTTTAAATTATGTCCTGTGTCACTGCTTATAGCCAATCAAGTGTGATAACTCCTTCCCAAGACTCCTATAAATAAAGACTGTCCTCAATCTTATGGGAGGAATTCAAAAACATTTAAAGGTCTCGAAACTCTACCGAAATTAAGCTCCAAAGCCTCCAAGAACTTCACCTTCAAAAACGAAGAACATTCGAAGTAAAAGCATTCAAGTCATCCTTCTAGATCTCACAGCTCATTGGAATCAAGCTCAAAAGCCTCTATAGACACCAAGAGTCTATAAATTAGTAAAACTCTATAAATCTAAACCTCTAAAACCCCAAAGAACTTTCACTACAAATCTTCAAAGATGAAGAACATTCATCTAAATCATTCTTCCAAGTTTCAAAGTTTTACATGAATCAAACTTCAAAACATCTAGAAACTTCAAAAACTTCGATCCATTGAAGTTTCATCAAATTCAAGTTCTAAAGCCCTAAAGAACTTTTGCCACCATTTTCGAAAATCAAGAAAATTCAAAGAATCACGAAGAACACAAAAAACAAAAAATCTCTAGCAAGCACACAGCCAGAGATTCATCGCAATTTCATTCAAAAACATCTTTCAATCCACTTTCCAATCCAAATAGAAGACATCTTATAGTCAAGTCAAGATTGCATCAACAAAATACTTGAATTGAAGATTTTTCTAAGGAAATCGAATTAAAGGATTATTCTATTGTATTCTAATCTAAATATAAAAAATTATATTTACAAATTCATTAATACAAATTTACACTTGAGATTTTGTGTTACAATCTTTCAAGATTTCTCACTACCTTTTTCATTCAATCTCAATTCATTGACCCTTCACAAGCTCTGTGCTACTGAATCCTTTAATTTTTGTTTTTTACTGTTCACCTCTTTCATATAGCAATGTGATAACTACTATGACGCTGACAACTGACCTTTAACTGGCGTATTCTAATTGTACTTTTTTATCATGCACACATCAATTTTGTACAGTGATAAAGAAGGAGGGACCCATCAAAAAAAAAAAAAGAACGAGGGATACCATCTTCTCTCGGATCTCCCTTGCTTTTACACTACATTTTTTGAAAAATTGAACTTGGCATTGGATCACGCACCATTAATTTCAACGAACTTTAAGATTATCCAATTCAAAATGCCAACAGTTCTACCCAGTTAACACCAGACCCGATGAAATATTTGAAATCTAAAAATGTAGAACACGCATGAACAGTAAAAATGTGCTCTTCAGAGATGATACCAATATATTACAACATCTTCACAGTATATTAAGGTGTGAACCCAAGTCGAAATAAAATATAATAAAATTGTACCCGACCCACCACAACTTAAAAAAAAAAAGTGCTGTGAAAATATTCTAAGATTTTTTTCTTGTTCCTAAATTTTCAATAATGAAAATTTAGCAAAATTTTGGGTTTTGTTACTTGGAAAATTATTTTGGAAATAATGTAGTGATTATCCTAGCTGCCTAGATTAATCCAACATATTTTGTGATTTTCCAATCTTTTCTTTTCTCAAGAAATCAAATCCCAATTTTATTTCTTCTTCTCAGTGATCACCTTGCTGTTCTCCTTTTCTGCATTTCAAGTTGGCTTCTATTTACTCTCCCCTTCCTTTTTTTCTTTAACTTCCTGTTACAATCTTGCAGTACTTTTCTATATATGGTTGTTGGTTTTCTCTATTTTGTAATGGCCTAATGAAAAACTCTCTTTAGTCTCCACGGTGCTTTTTTTTTTAAGTCTTTTCTTAAGTTTTTAAATTTCTCTCTCTGAACTGATATTGATATATAAATAAACGTAAATCTGCACGTTCATCTTATCCAAAAAAAAAAAAAAAAAAACTACACGTTTATGGTTGAGAAGCAATTTTCTACTTTTCCCTCGTACACTTACCACATCAGCCCATGTGAACTACAATTTCTTCATATTAATTAGTTTTTAACTTTTCCTTTTGCACTGTTTTTAACTTTAGTAAATAGTAGGCCGAAGTTTGTTTTGTATTTTGCCAGTAGATTTGTCTTTAATTCAACCCATGTGTATTTTGCTTTCGTAGTAAAATACACATTTAATTTGTACAAATATTATCTTACTTCTTTTTTAGTAATAGATTAGTTACTAAAGATAAACATATAAATTTAGAATAATTTACTTAGTACTAATATTAATTTATTGAATTATCAATTGTCCAATAAATATATTTTACTAACAATATATGTTACAGTTGAATTTACAGGAGAAAAAAGTTTTTTTTTTTTTTTTAAGAATTGGAATTGATAAAACTCTATTTAAGATCTACCATGCCACAAGAAATATCAAGTGATTATCAATATTATCAATTAAAAAAAAAGGAAATATTAACAAAACTCGAATACAAAAACTTAATTAGTTCTTTTGCATTTCAAAAGTAATAAAAATATATTTTAAATATATATAAAAAAAAATAACACATTTAAAATTATGGTCTTACGCCCCAAAATGTAGGAATGGCAAAATTTGTCCGACCTGCGGGTACCCGACCCGCAAAGCAAATGGGGCAAGAGTGGGTTTTAAAAACCCCACCTATAGTGGGTTTGGGGCAAGTTCGAGTATTAGACAAACCTGACCTACACACACACACACACACACACATATATATTAAATATATTTTTCTTTTTTTAAAAAAAACCTAACTATAAATATCTAACTTTCTAATTCTAACCCTAATCACTCTCTTGCACTCTCACTATCACTCTCTCAGCCACCCTCCCTCTCCTTCTCCCTCTCCCTCACTCTCACTCTCACCCTCACTCTCTTAGTAGTCAGACCCTCCTTCACCTCACCAATCCCTCACCCTCGCCGCTCCATCCTTGCCGCTCCCTTCTCCACTTCTCCTCCCCCTCTGTCACCATGGTATTTCTAACCAAACTTGATCCTTTTTTTTCCTTTCTCAGGGCCTTAAAGCTTTAGAAAAAAAAAATTAATAGATTGGGCCACGGTTTAAGGCCTTCCGATTGGGCCCTAAAAGGGCATGGCCGGGCGAGGCAAGGCCTGCAAGGGCCCATAGGGGCGAGTATGGGGACAAAAAAAAAAACCACATTTAGTTAACGGGCGGGTTTGGAAAACAAGGGGTAGGTGATGGGGTAGGGGTGGGGAAAAAAAACCCACCCCAAACTCAACCCATTGTCATTCCTACCAAAATGCATTGACCTAGCCCTGCACCTACAAAGCACGAAGCTTGGCCAAACAAACCCATGAGAAACCCACCACGAGTCACTATGCTAAGCTCATGAGAAACCTATGGCCACCAAAGTCATCTAACAAATCAACCTTTGCCATGCTAAGCTCACTTAACTATGGTTAAGCTACATACAACTCTAAATAATTGGGCCATACACAACCCTAAATAGAAACTCTGACCAATTCCTGGCCAAATGGTTTCCTCTCTCCCATTTGTAGGTCTCCATTCATACCTCCAATAAGTGCCCAAACAAACCCCTCTCTGAATTAAATTAAACTATTTAATAAAAATAAATCTACGAATAAAAAGAATTAACAAGGCGTAAAAAACCTAACAGTGTAAAAATATGATAAGAATGGATCTAGAACAGTTGATTTCACCTAACAAATCCCACACAATTTATTCTTCCTAATTATTAAATTCTAATAATCTCCAGTTGATGATTAAAAATTCCTTAAGTATTCAATATCTTCTCTCGAATAATATCAAAAATATCTTCAACTAACAATTCCATATCTCTATGTGAATTTAATTAATTGGAGACTCATTACGTACTTTGAATTTTTTGAAAAATCACACTAGTCGCGGTAAAGCATCTCTACTTTCGCTCAACTAATGGTATTTAATTCTAGAACTAAAATAACAAATCACCTCTCGGTCTCATCGCAATTCAATTGATCAAACTATAATTTGTAAAAAATAGTAAGCATTAAGAATAAGAATTAAACACTCAATCATGGAAATATTAAAAATAAAATAACTCAGAAAATAAATTGTGTGTTCATTGCTAGACTACATCATTGCTCTAGAAAATAAAATTTAATTCATAATAAAATTGAAATGAAAACAAATAAAACTTATGTCTTTCATCTGCATTGGTTGATCAACATGAAGCTCTCGCCTTTGTCCTCAAATCCTCCTCTTCATAAAGACTCCCAAAAGCAAATTCTTCTATGCGGCAGCCCCCTTTTTCCTCTCAGGTTTTTCCTCTTTTCTTTTTACCCTAAAGAGCCTTTAAATAGGTCAAGGAATCCTATTACAAGTTGAATTCCCGTTTGGAGAAAATCCCAGATTTTTAGGCTTCACTTAACCGAAAATTTTGGCCCATTTAACGTCGAAATTCGGACTTTTGGTAAACTACAAAGTTGTAGCCCTTTAAGTTAACTTTCCAGCCCAACTTGAATCATCTCGATTGGAAATCTGAGCCGAAATTTATGCCAAAAATACTAACTGATGTGCGGGCTGAAATCCTAATCCGAATTAGACTTAAATTTAATTGGGTCTTCAAGTCAACCAATTTACATCCACAAGATGTGGATTAATCTGAAATCTTCTCAATCCTTCAAAGCACAAATGAATAGATAAATATAAGTAAAAAAATCAAATCAAATCAAAAGAAATAAAGGAAAACTAACAATTTTAATAAATAAGAGGATAATAAAAATCATGTAAAAATTACACTTATCACAAACCCCTCTCACCAATCCCCAAACCCCATGCCCATTTTAGACCTTCAAAGAGTAGAGAGTAATAAGAGCTTAGTGAGAGATGATTAGATATTTAGGAAAGTAAGAGATGATTTAGATTTAACTCATCTTTCTATTGTTTTCTAATTATTTTATTTTTTATTTTATAATTTTTTAGATTTTATAGAATTGTTTTTCTTTTCACTTCTTCTCTTCCCACACAACCACATATTAAAATAATTTTTTTTTTTACAACCTATGAACAGTAAGGTTACATATATGCAACCTTACTATTCATAGGTTGTAAATTTTTTTAAGTTTACAAACCCGAATGTAGTGGGTTTTTGGTGACTTAAGTTGTAAAATAGCAATTTGGGGGGGGGGGGGGGGGGGGTGTTTACACTTTACACCCCAATGCTAGTGCTCTTAGAGCAACCACATCAATGGTTGCAAAATCTTGCAAAACACAGAAAGTAGCTCATTTTACACACTTTGACAAAAAAAAACACTCACATTAGTAGGTGTAAAATTGTACATAAATGCACAAGTGCTATAGCTCTTCTATACATTATTTTAATATTATTTCTCTCCCGTCACATTCTCTCTTCCTATGCACGGTTACTATAGCTCTTCTATACATTATTTTAATATTATTTCTCTCCCGTCACATTCTCTCTTCCCCTGACTCTCTCTCTTCAACTCATAATCTCTGCAACTGATAACCCCCACTATTGGGAAATTTAGATTCCAATTGATATAATTAACAAGTTTTAAATCCAAGTTGTTAATTAGATTTATTATGAATAAAACTTTTTAAAACAAACAAACATCAATATCATGTCAATAATGAATGCAACGGAAAAGTAAATAAGACAAGATATAATGACCTAGGAAAACCAATGAAACAAACTAGTTTCATTGTAAAAAATTTGGGGGGAAACCTTCCCGAAAAGCAATCTAGTATAGTAAAGAGAAGTTTCAAATCTAGTACAAAACATTTGTCTCTAGACTCTACAATCCCTGTAGATGAACTTACAGCAAAAACCTTTTACCTCTTCAAAACCTTTAAACTTTTCAATATATGAACGCCACTCTTTGATGCACGAATCCCAGTACGTGACTAACTAATTGCGTGGATCCCAATACGCGACTAACCAAGTGTGCGGATCCCAGTACGCGACTTCAATCACCAACTAAAAGAAGATTGTTGGCTGCAAAGTTTTTCACTTCATCAACAATGAAGATCAAGAAGCACTTGGTTACAAAACCCTAAGGCGCAAAGACGCAATACCTTCTTTCAAATAGAATAAGACATCGGTCAACTTTTGCATATGTTCTCCTTGTATTCTCTTATGTGACGGCCTCTAAAATAAGTTTTATATAGGTCTAGGGTTGTGAGAAAAGAAACCCTACACATACATGCCATCATGGGCCGAAAATCAGATCTGAAAATTTGAATTCCCGTAACCTCTATCGATCGAGAGATGTCGAAGAGGTGTCGAGCTTTAAACTTTGATAGATATAGCTATCGAGGAGCTGTCGAGGAGACAGGAGATTTCTCAATCGATCCACCAGCTGTAGAGAAGTTATCAAGATTGCGATAAAAAGAAATTGAAAATCTCGATAGATAGCCTAGCTGTCGAAAGGTGTCGAGAAGCTATCGAACTATCTGCCCACAAGTGTCGAGTTATCTGTCCAGTTTTAGTAAACAACTTTTCTTCACTTGTTTCTTGGTCCAATCTTCATGACTTTAATACTAGACTTGAACAACATGTTTCTTGAAGTATTAAACACATCCTAGATCTATCCAATTACAAGTAAAGTGCGTTTTGTCAAAGGATTAGCCAATTACACAAAATATGTTCTTAACACCCACCACCAACCACACTGACCTAGCACCACCACCCACATCGCCACAATTCAACACCACCAACCACCACTGCAACCCAACAGCAACAACCACCACCACCACAACTTGGACACACCACAAAATCAACCAAAAATTAAACAAACCCATACACGGTCACTCCACTAAATGAATCAAAAATTAAACACACCCACACCCGCACACGGACACACCAACAGAGACAGAGACAGATAGCATTTTTGTGAACTTATGGTTGTGGGTCGACTGTAACAGTGCTTGTGGTGCTTTGATTGTGGATTGTTACTTGTGGATCATTGATCGGTGTTCATGGATCTGTGGATCGTGAATTGGAGAGGCGATTTCATCACCATTGCCATCGCCGCCACTGCATGTAGATCGGTGCTGGCGGTGTAGATAGGTGCTTGTGGGTCGACAGAGATCGGTGGTGGTTGTGGGTTTTGATGGTTGTGGTGCTTGAGATGGAGTGTTGATCTGACCGTGAGAGAAAGAATAAGAAAGAAGAGGAAGAAAAAGAAATAGGAAACGGCAGAGAGATAAGGAAAAAGAAAGAAGAAGAAAGAAGAGGAAGAATAAGAAAAAAAAAAGGGCAAAGATAAAATAATATTAAAAAAAGAATATAAAAATATTATTTATATAAGTGGTAATTACACTAAACTCACCTCTGGTTTGGGCGAAAATCACTTTGTCTACCCGTGATTTGAAAAGTATCACTTAACCCACCTTTAGTATGTTTCGTTTGTTTTTCGTAACTCACCTCTGTTAAAATCAGGGCTAAATATGTATTTTTGCTTAAATTTTATATCTCTCTCATCCCAAAACAAAAAATAGAGCAAAAATACAAGAGAAACAAGATCAAAAAGTGGTATTTGGCAAAGTGATTTTCGTCCAAACCACAAGTGGGTTTAGTATAATTACCCCATTATATAAAATATAGTGTATAATGGATAGACTGATGTGGGTGTTTTGTAAAAGTGATGGTGTAAAATAAAAAATAAAAAATAAAAGTAGGTTTTTTTTATAAAATAGACGAAATCTTTTAGAAAAACGGATATAGTTACTCTTAGATCACAATCTTTGATGGTATTTATCACATCTAGGCATGAAGCAGGATAAAAATGTACAACTTACATTTATACTCTTTTGACTTACATTTATACTCTTTCGTTTTAAGGGTACAGCTGCTATGATGCTCTCAATAGCAATTCAAGTGCCTTCTTGGCCAAAGTTTGTTACAATTCTGTACTAATCATACAGCTATTGAAATACAAGCACAACAGTTTTATCATTATAAAAAAAATAAATAAATAAATAAATAAATCTTAAGTCATAAGTTTTTATCGGTTTTCATTTAGATTTATTTTATGCATAATTTTTTTAATTACTATTAATAACTTGTCATTTAAGTTTTATTATAAAAATATTGTGCCATAACTTTATTATAATTA
Organism: Quercus ilex subsp. ballota; assembly: GCA_032727855.1. NCBI lineage: Eukaryota > Viridiplantae > Streptophyta > Magnoliopsida > Fagales > Fagaceae > Quercus > Quercus ilex. Next base: position 16,226,227 of record CM064915.1, read on the forward strand.
TATGCAATTTCTTTAAAACTTTTCTCTCTCTCCTCATGTGTATTAAAATACTTAAGGTCTGCTTGGTAAGAGATTTCTAATAACGTTATTTAAGTATTATGAAAATACATGTGAGTGAAAAAATATCGTGAAAATATATTTTGTGATATTTAAATAATAAAAATTATTATTTAAATAATAATACCAAACCGGCTTTTAGTATAATATATATATATATATATAAATATGCAGTTTTTAATTTTATTTATTTTGTTTCTTATATGGAGAAAAATGGAATCAGAAATTTATTAACCACGAGATAAAGCAGACTTCTCCGAAGCCACAGCTTCATTTCCAAAGCTACATGTGGGGCTCATAAGCAGCCACCACACATCAGTATTCTCTCTGCTTTGGGGAATTGGACTTTGACACTAAAAAAAATAAAAATAAAAACAGAACACGCACCAACGGACCAAACCCTACCCTACCCCGCCTGTCACTGACAAGTCTTGATGCACCGAACCTCATATCATCATCATCCTCCTCCACCACACAAAAAAAAAAAATTCAATTCAAAATTTGCCTTGCTTTTCTACCACACAACTCCACGTCCTCAATCAAAGATTTCCTAACACCAATTCGCATCCCCACGTAGGACAACCCACGTGAAGAAATTGCCACATCACCCCATCCCAATTATAGGTAGCTTCTTCTATTCCCATACCACCTTTTTTTAATTACTTTTTATCCTGTCACCTTGTTAATTGTCATGGTTGCAGTTGCACCACATCTCACCAGACCTAGTGCACCTTTCCCTGCCCATACATTTTTTTCGGGACCTATATATTATTATATGTATATTCCCAATGTTTTTTAGGGAAAAAGAAATAATATTATCCGCTAATTAAATCGAACAAAAAAATAATTAAAAAAAAAAGAAAAAAAAAGAAAGGAATATATCTACACCGAAAAAGGCCTGGATAAACGCTGGGGGTGGGACCCCTATTGATTTTTCACGATGCATATAAAATCACAATCAGAGCCCAGGTGAGCGTCACGTGGCTTGTGACCCAGTTGTGGATGGGAAACATCCACGTAGGAATGTCAGAATCTCAAACCCCGGCAGTATGGCTGACACGTCATCGTGTAATCCCGGGGAAAAAAAATATCTCGTAGAGAGAGAGAGAGAGAGGCGATCTATCTATCTAACTAACCAAAAAATAAATAAATAAAAGAGTACAGTAAAGTATTTTAAAGTCCTTTCAACACGCAAAGCTCTCGCTACCATGACTGCGCGACACGTGTCATTAATTCACCTTGTATTTTGTGGTGGTCTTTGGAATTGCACGGTACTCAGTACCCCCAAATAGCTATCATCCACTACGCATCGTCTCACAGTTACCAATTGAACTGACCAATAGTTCGTTGCCACGAAAGTTTTATAATGACGTGGCTGTTTACTATTGGCTGTAAGATTACGGATATTAATTCTTTTTGCGCAGGGAATTAAAGTTGAGTCGCTTTGAAGAAGCAACAACTTGGAGGGGGGGAACTGGTACAGATATTTAGTTGCTCGCTGCAATAGTGAAATGACTAAAGTACCCTAGGTCTTAACCCAATTTAGTGGAGAAAATCGCGTAATTAATCTCTAGAAACAGGGGCAGTTTCCATAAATCCCTACAACTTGCACTTTCCCTTCTTTCTTTCTCTATTATTTCTTGCTCTTCTATGAGAGAGAGAGAGAGAGAGAGAGAGAGAGAGAAAAAAAAATGGCGAAGGGTTGCGAGCTGTGTGGGAAAGCGGCGAGGATGTACTGTGAGTCAGACGAGGCGAGCTTATGCTGGGACTGCGATGAGAAAGTTCACGGTGCCAACTTTCTTGTAGCGAGGCACGAGAGGACCTTGCTTTGCCAAGTCTGTCGGTCTTTGACTCCATGGAAATCCTCTGGCTCTAAGCTCTGTCCTACAGTTTCTGTGTGTGAAGCCTGCGTTAACAACAACAACAACAACAGCAACGAATGCCAGCGTGGCCAGGTCGCTGAGAGTCAAGAAAGTATCAACGATCATGATGAGGATGATGATTCTGATTCTGATGATGAGGATGAGGATGGAGATTATAGTTCTGATGAGGATGAGGAATATGAGGTGGAGGAGGAGGAAGAGGAGGGAGAGAATCAGGTGGTTCCGTGGTCCTGTGCTTCATCGCCGCCACCGCCACCGCCGCCGCCGAGTTCCACGAGTAGCGAGGAGGAGGAGGAGGAGAAAGAGGAGTTGTCGAGTACGGCTTTTTCGACATTGAAGCGAGCGCGTGTGAATGCAGATCTCGATTCTGATGTATGTGTTTTTTCTTTTTCTTTTCTCTTTTGTGTTTCTGTTATTTTTAGAATTTGGTTCGTTACATTTCGCAACGAAACTGTTAGAAAATTTTTATTTTAGGATCGATTTTGATTTATTCTTCTGTTGCGTTTCTATTATCATTTCCTAGAATTTCTCGGCTACCAAACAGATATTTGTTAGGTTTTACTTGGGAGTCCAAAAATTCAAGGCTGTGAATTTTGGTTTGTACAGGATGAGATCGGGTGCTCTACATCTCTAACTCTAAGGGCCACTGGAGCTTTAGCCAATGAGGAAGCGAGCTCTTTGGGCTCATTGAGGGCACGGAAGCAGCGAAAAATAACCACCGAAGCGAACCAATCAGAAAAAGGTCAAGAAGGGCCAAGATCGACGGCGATCATAAACTCGCTCAAGAGACTCCAAAACGACATTGCCATTGACGGTCAAGATGCGGCGGCTACTGTCCTCAAGCTGAGCAGAGATCAGAGCCGCTAATTTTGGAATTTTATTTTATTTTTGTTTACTAACTCTTTTTTTCATTTTTTTTTTACCACAAGTTTTAAGGAGTTTTTTTTTTTTTTTTTAATCTATATTATATGGTATGAATTAATTTTCTGCGACTCCAAATTTGTACTGGCTTGTATATAAATTAGTGCGGATTTCACCTAATATTCCTTTTTAAAGTTTTTATTATGTTTATTGGCATTCTTTGCAAGAGTAATAGATTATTTGTATGTACATTAGAAAAAGTCGTTGAACTAGAACATTTGTTTAAAACCTCATTAAAGATGAGTGATTGGGCATTTGATTTGGGTCGCTTTGACCTTATTTTTTGGGATAAAATAAAATGTCACATATAACCTGTTCCTAAACTAAAAGCTAACCCCCATTGGGTTCGTTGTGTAGATATATTGATTTGTTTCTCCTATGTGGGGCATAATTATTATTGGTGTCACGTTGATGATTAAAAAAAAATATTGGTGGGTATTAGCCATTGGATCATCATCATGGCCCTGTATAAATTGTTATGATGGCATGCTTTATAATATTCACAAAAGAAAGAAACTTAATGACATTTGTACTATTATAAGGATGCATATCCTATCTCAAAAAAAAAAAAAAAAAAAAATTCCTATTTTCAAGAGTGTTTGGCTCAACTAATAAAAGTTTTTATAATTGAATAAAAGACTTGAGGTTTAATTTTCGCTTACATTACAAATTGATTAATGTCTTGATCAGATTATAATATCATCGAGAGTGAATGCTATAAATTGAAACTATATTAAAAAATCAAAAACAAAAACAAAAACAAGAAAAAAAAAAAATGAATTGTACTTTGGGTTCTTCATTATTTGCACCTTTAGGGCAATCGTTAACCAATCATTTTAGAAAAGTTTTAACATCATTTTTATAGAAAATATAAAAAATTGTCAAAAAATTAATTATTTTTCTTATAAATTTTTTCTTAAAATAGTCCATTAATAAAAGTTTTAAAGTAAAGATAAAAGACAAGAGCTTTGTTAATATTTCTCTTTAATTTATTTTAAAAATTTTAATATAATGATTACTTCTCGGTCATAAATTGTATTTGTTATATTGGAATTTCATGCGTTATATTATTATTGAATCCTTTTTTTTTTTTATAGAAGAATATTATTATTGAATCTTTGTGGTCAATCCAGATTAATATTTTAAGAGAAGGGTATTAAGGTCAATGACTATGAACGATAAAATTGAAGTTGTTTAATAGAGCTCAGCTTTGACAGGTTTTAGACTTTTGGAGCTCCGCTATTTGTCGTTGAAAGGTTAGCAGATATTTTAGAGAAGGAGAAGGAATACAGATCACATAAGACGTAAGATGCGGAAAATTGTGTGGACTACATTTAGCGGTTCGAAACTTGTGGCTCTTTCTTGGTTCTGGGAGGCATATATTTAACGTGGTCTTTATATGGGGTGGGAAAGGAATGTTAAATGTATGGTCGATAAAAAAAAGCCATTTTAAAATGCAATTGCGTCACTCAACGTGGCTCCGTTTTACTGTCTTCATTCGGTTGGTTAGGGATATAGATGTCTTTTTCTTAGGGTGTCACTTTGTGTCGACAATCATATTTTCCAAAAGACTTGTTTTTTAAAGTATTTTTTTATAAAAATATTTTATTTTATTATATTTGGTAGTAAATTTAAGTAATCTAAAAAAATGCATTTTTATTTAGTTTACTTTGAAATACAGTAAGTGGAAAACAATTTCTAGAATATAAGTCATATTTTTTATATTAACTAAAAATAATTTTCCTTTGATTCATTTAGTTTATACTATCAAACATTAAAAAATATATATATATATATATATATATATATATTTATACAATGTTTTCATCGAAACAAACAAAGCATTACATTTACATATTTAGTATTTACATTAGCTTGAAACATATTTATTGATTTAATAATTAGTATTTACTTGTGAATTGTGACAGTATGAATTTATTGATCTGTAACATTGATAAAGAGTGGTAAAGGAAAAAGATTTCTAGAAGCACCATTTTATTATTAATAGATGTTTATGGAAGTATGTGGTGACACATTTACATCCTTTGAATTCTATATCAAGGGACCTGCCAACACCAATCCTTTTGATTTGATCCATCAGTTGTCTTGTTGTGCCTCAGCTTTGTAATTTCAAATTTTCAAAACTAGGAAGCTGTGAAGAGAGGTGGTCCTCCCCTAAAAGATCAAGACAAACTATAATGGTCAACCTGAAATTGCAAGGATAACAGTAACAATGGTATGCTATGCGTGATAAATGCTATGTCCATCCGCAATGTTTTCAGAATAAATTTTAGATAATAGGTTGTTATTAGTTGTTATGAATTGATAAAAAAATAATTTAAGTTTCGAATTCAAATTAGAATCAATAACAATTTTTTTTTTTTTAGAAATAACCAATAACAACTTTCTATCTATGATTTATTATGAAAATATTATGGAACTCGTAGTACTCCCCATAACAATAACTATGGTATTGTATGATAGCTATATAATGCATGGGGCTATCTATATCTGTGGACATATGGGGTTTCTCTTTTTGACCAGACCAGATAAAGTGTATATGCCCGGACAGAGCACTTTTTTTTTTTTTTTGCTTTTTCTTTTTCATTAAATACCACAAAGGAAAGCCAATTATATATGGTATTATCACAAGACCCAATCATATTCATAAAAGTTTTTTCAGCAGCCAGAGATGCAAGCAACTTAGAGCATGTTTGTAAGGTGTTTTTAAATTTTTTCAAGAGTTCTATAACATTTTTTTATGTTTTCAATTAAAATATTTAGGATTCAAATTCTCTTCTCTTGAAACTATTGAATTTATAATAAATAAATAATGTGTTTTCAAATTTCAGCACTTAAAATTAAATTCTTGTGAGACGTACAAAAAAAAACTTGTTTGATTCATTGTTTTTGAAAATTCATCTTTAAAATCATGTCTCAAATACATTGTGCAAATGAATTTTTAGAGAACAATTTTTTGGTGTTTTCAATATCAACTATTTGTTTTAAATGAGGTAATGGAAAACTTGTAATAAGAAACCCAAAATAAACAAAAAAACAAAAACAAAAACACATTATCAGACATGTTTGATATTAAAAATTATCAAAACACAATTTTAAGTGTATTTTAAAACTGTTTTTAAACCCTAACTTCGTACAAAATGGTTAGAGACACTGCAATGAATCAAATGTGTGGATCTTATCATTTTAACTTTTTGGAAATTAAAAAAAAAAAAAAAAAAAAAAAAAGAGAGACAAAAGTACAAATTACACCCTATTAGTTTGATCACTTGTCATCTTGGTCATGTAAGTTTCATTTTGGTTATAAATTGACCCTAGTTCACTTTGGGGATCTTAATTCTCAAGTTAAAAGAATCCACTATAAAATATTAATGTTAAAATTATAAGAAATCATACCATATCCCGAAATACCTGCCTACAATAGAACCTACTAATCTATCCAAACTTAACTCCAACTCAATTGGACTACTCTTTCTAGCAAATTTCTTCTATGCAAGAATCTCCACAATCCATGATTGACTCCTACCACAATGCTTGATTGACGCAGATTCATGCAAAGATCTTCGTAGCAACACACTCCAATATGAATCGGTAGCAGCTTAGTACAAAAACCTAGGTACACAAAGTTGCAACAACTTCTCAATACAAATGTCTTCTCTCTGCGTTTTGATGACAACCATAAATTATGGCTTATATATGTCTTTGAACCCTAGTACACAGATTCCAAGCTAGGCCAAGTCATCATGGGCAAGAACATACATATCTGTTTTGAAATCTCATAGCTCAACTAATCAAGAGATGTCAATCTAGGTATCAATTTTCATTAAGTTTTGATTGATCGACAAGTATCGAGAGATCTATTTCAATAGTTTTCTTAAGCAGTTTCGTGAGATGTTTTCAAGCGTCTTTAACATGGATCTTCATCCTACTCTAAACACTAAAATATTATGACTCAAAATACTATAAAGTCCATTTTGGAACGTGTTTGCCAACATCTAAATAATATGACACTAACAATTACAATACTTTGTACTCACAAAACCTTTATAGATCTGAAGAGCTGGCTTTTGTACAGTAGCCTTTATTGCCTCTAAAATTTCAAAAAAAAAAAAAAAAAAAGTGATTTATAAAGGTGCATAAAGTAGGGTTAAAACTTTGCAAAATTCGGATTGCAAATCCTAGAAATTTAGCTTAAGCATAGCTCTCAAAAACAACACATACGATTGTGCTAATTTCAAAAGATTATATTGCACTCATTTCAAATCCAAATTAGATCAAATTTGTATCCCTTTTGAAGTTCCAAATGTCTATTTTCCAATGGAACAAGTTTCACTTAGAAATTCATAATTGTGCAAAAGACATGGGAAAAATATCGACTCATCATCTTTGAGAAGATCGAAACCATGTCGTCTTTGAGCAACTGGAATGAGACTCAACCCTAAAACACTTTTATTGATACAACACAATCTTAACATATTCAATTCTAGTATTTGTCAACACATGTATGAACCCTAATACTTTGGAACATCTTCCGGTACTAGATACATGTAATGGTATTGCTTTGTTTCCACTTCCATTCCAATAGTTTTTCATATTTTTTATCCAAATTAGAACTATTATCTTTTGAAATCCCTATCTCTAGTATCACTTCTCTTGCCACCATTTGTTTCCATTCCAATAGTCTTTCATATTTATTATCCAAATTAGCACAATTATTTTTTGAAATCCATATCTCTAGTATCACTTCTCTTGCCACAACAAACAACTTGCTCTTATATCATAATGCATATGGCTAATGCACTCTGCCAAAGTCCCTAGTCTTGTCTTGATTTGTCAATAAAACTGAGTATTTCCCCACTTGTATGATGTATCTAAACTTAGCAAATGGATTCAGGTCGAGTTAATCAGGTTATAGATCAAATCAAGTTTAAGTCACAAATGGGTCGGTCTAAACGGGTGGCGAGCAACTTGTGTCATTTGCGTTACGGGTTGACCCATATTTTTTCACATGCAGATACAGATAATAATATTGTCTTTGACTTCCTTTCAATACAAATAATAAAACAAATAACTAAAAATTAAAGTTAAATAATACATAAATTCTTAATTTTACACAATTCATAGTTCCTTACTAATATCATCACCATTAGGGCAAAGCATGGAAGCCGCCCAACCTGATAACCCGCTCAACCCGATCGGAATTAAAGGGCTTTAAGTAGGTCAGGTGAACTCTCAGGTCATGTTTAGATCTTGCTCTCTTATATTTTCAATTTTCAAGTTAAACTCGGGTTTACCCCAACCTGCTCGATCCTAGTGGAAAGATTTTATGTATAGTCACCTCATTAAAGCCTCTGCAATTTTCAAATTGACAACTTGGGGACTTTTGCAGATTTGGTAAGTTTGATCAGACTGCATCAAAAAAATCTGGAGCTTTTTGCCACGATGGCCTGGATGGTGTGGACGAGAAGGAACAAACTCAGAACTGGGGAATCTGCACTACAAGCACAGCAAATTCCAGAAGCTGCAAGGCTATTCTTAGCCGAGTTTCAACAAAAGTTCACTCGCATGGGTGATAGACCAACTCGGGCTCGGGTAAAATGGAAACCTCCTGATGATGATTCCTTTAAGACAACTTTTGATGGGTGGTATTTGCTGGGACAAATGAAGCAGGCCTTGGGATAGTGATAAGGAATGAAACGGGAAAGGTATTGGAAGCATTATTAGAAAAACTTGCCCTCCCAGCCTCGGTGGAGTTACTTGAAACCTTGGCTCCTAGGACAGCTACTTTGTTTGTGGTCGAATTGGGACTTCGTGATTCCATCTTTAAGGGTGACTCAGAAGTTGTTATGCAGGCTCTCTCCCTGGGGGTTTCCCTTCTTTCTCCCACAAGTCACTATATTAAAGACATCCTATCTATTTTGGGTTCTCTCAGAACTCATTCTCTCTCATGTAAGGTGGCAGGGCAATTCTGTAGCCCATGTTCTAGCTAGGAGAGCAAAACAATTGGATCCTTTGTTAGTTTGGATAGAGTGTGTTTCTCCAGACATTTCTTTTCTTGTAACTGCTGATTTTCCATATATTTAATAGACTGATTGCTGTTGTTCCTCAAAAAAAAAAAAAATTTAATTAATTAATTAATTAATTAATTCAACATTGAATAACCCGATTATATTTGGAAATACAATATGAATTTACCAATTTCCTTGTCATGAATTTTCACCGCATTGAATTTAAATTGAACATTAAGAACAAAACTCATGCATTGGAATGAAATAATGTGTTTAGACTTTTTTGATATTAATGACAATACATTATATAAATAGAATTGTCACATTTGGAAATGGCGTGACATGATAAATATTAGATTTAGCTATAATTAGTTTAGACTTTTTGATATTATTGCAAGTTATATATTGGTGATACATTGCATAAATAGATTTATCACATTTGGAAATAGCATGACATGACAGATATTAAATTTAACTATAATTAATTAGTTTAGACGAACTATATTAAATTTCACTTTGATCAATATTAAACAGATTTTGATTAATACCCGACCCAAATGATGACACTAATTTTAAAATTTTAAAAATTAAAATATATAAAATAAAATAAAATAAACAGAAGAGAATGAGACCCACCTAAGGCTTGATTTACTTGTTCAATAACCGACCCAACCCGGGTAATTCAGGCCTTGAGTTGGGTCTCATTCTCTTCTTTTTTTAATTTTTTAATTTTTAAAATTAGTATCATCATTTGGGTCGGATATTAATCAAAATCTGTTTAATATTGATCAAAGCGAAATTTAATATAGTTAGCCTAAACTAATTATTATAGTTAAATTTAATATCTATCATGTCATGCTATTTCCAAATGTGACAAACCTATTTAACAATACAACTTAAAAAAAAAAAAAAAAAATACAGTATCTCATCGACATAAAATACTAAATGTGCTTGTGAAATTGTGAAATTGTGAAGAATCAATATGTTGTACTAACCCATTTGAATTTAATAGGGGGGAATCTTTTTTAAAACAGGTCATTCAACCCATTTTTATCCAGGTCCAAAATTTTCAGATGAGTCGAATATTTTTCTTTTGGTTCAAGGGAGAGTACACAGTAAAAACCCAGTGCATAACCTTGAATGGATAGTGATTTACCAATCATGTATCTCTCTTTTGCATGATGCTTTTTCATATCTTAGCCCGCGCAAAGCCACCTGTTGAAGCTCAATAAATGACTTAACTAAACCTACCAATCAAAGCGTAAACATTAGTAAGGTTTCGGTCACAGGTAGATGTTTGCCCTCATGAGCAACCTTTTTTTTTTTTTTTTTTTTTTTTTGAGAAACATGAGCAACCTAATTTCTATGAATCCACATGGTCCATAAAGCTGTCAATAAAGTCATCATTAATAAATGGATAGGTTCAATGGAAGCAGGGGATTCCAAGAGCTATTCTATCGGCAAAAGATTTAAATGGGGGAAAAAGTTTAGTTCTAAATGTTAGGATTAGTGCTCTTAAATCTTATTGTATGTGCTATGTATGATATTAAGTATGACATTATGTATAACTTAATATTGTGTTTAATAAAATTGTTTTATTATTATCTGAAATAATAGTAACATGAATATTCGGACATTATCACATATAGTATGTGTTTGGATAACACTAAAAGTTGCAGCTGCGTTTTCTATTTCACATTTCGGAACTTTTTCTTTTTTTTTTTCAATGCATGAACAGTAAAATCACTATGCATGAGACAATTATCACTGTTCACGCACTATAGCGCACTGTTCACACACTGTAGCAGCACTGTTCATGCATTAAAAATGGGTCTCACGGTACTATTTACACATTTAAAAATTATTTTGTTACAGTGTTTTTAGCAACAATCAGTTTTCAGTAACAATAAGTTATATCCAAACGAATCAATAGTCCATGAGATGCATAGTATGTGATTTATGTGATTTAGTCACAGAAAATATAAGTCACAAGTTCTTTGTAAACTTAGAATTATAGTTTGTAGTCAGTGATGAAATTGGGCATTTCATCTGCGAAGACTATAACATATCAACTACGATGATTTGTCTTGATCATGGAAGTGGAGATTTCTAGTTAATGTGTTGATATGTTTTAAGAGTTAAGACATATTGAACTAGACCGCTGTGAGATTTATTATTCTCCTAAAAACTGTCAAATGAATAATAAATCTCACGACTTATATTTGAATGAACTCTTAATCTTGAGAGAATAATGGATTTGATCATGAAATGTAGGTTGCTTTGATATATCAGGAGTGAGATTTAAAGTAACGGTCAAAACCTCAGTATGTTGAGCAGCCACATTTAGTGTTAATGGAACATATATTCTCAAGATGGAATTCATAGTCTCTTAACGGAGATATAAAATATTCTCTTGAGATAAGTTTAATGGATTTGTTATTTAGAGAGTTAGATCTAACCACTTTGGTAAGAAATTACTTAAGTATATATTTATGAAATTGGATTTCATAAATATATGATGAATAACTTAAAAGGATTAAACCAGGTACTCAAGGATTAAACCAGGTACTCAAGGATTAAACCAGGTACTCAAGGATTAAGATGTAGTAATCTACAGAGCGACAGTCCACATTTATGACTTTGTATTACTACGAATATTTTATGAAAGGGTTTGCATATACAATAAAGTCTTGGGATATAATTTATATATAAGGCCTAGAGTGCAACTATATTTATATAGTAGTATTAAATATAGTTAATGGTAACTTTGAACTTGTAAAAAATTGACAGAGAAGTCCAAGGCCCATTAGACCTAGTGTCTTATTGGTCCCTTTTGGTCCCACTCCAAGCCACACACTTAAGCCCAATTGGAAATGCTCAAAATACCAGCCCAATTAGATAATTGGTTAGATACAAAAGGAAAAACGTACAGAATTTTTACAGAGTGAAAAACATCATTGTGAAATGGTGTGTATGTGAGTGTGAGTCACTCTTTAATTCTCCTTTTGTAACTGATTGAGACTCCACATTTCTTGGGCGTGAGTAGAATTGGAGTGACTCACAAGTGCTTCGATCTTTGTTTTGAAATTCACCGCTTTAAGATACACTCTCTTATACTTGAATTCTGAAATTTATATAGTGCATGTTATAGATTGAGAATGAAGTAAATCCGTTAATTTTACGCTGTGTACATGCTTATTTCCTTCACTAAATTGGTTTGGAGTTATCCTCTAACCCACAATGTAGTGAATGAAGAAATCATTCCTATGTAATTTTAGTTACAAAAAATTTTTAATGAGTAATGTGACTTATTTTAATAATATAGACATTGATAGTTTTATAAATCGCAAAGTAGTGCATTTGTTATGAGGGATAAATCTGATACTAAACAGATTGATCTGGACAAGGGGGCAAACACTCTAGATGGAGGATTTTGAGAGGCAGAGCATCATGGAGGATTTTCCCAGTGAATAAAATAAATGTTAAAAAAGGCATTTGCAGCTTCCATAGCGTCCCCAAACCTCCGTAGCAATAGGGAAATTGTATTTTCTCCCCCCCAATACTTCTCTCAAGACTTGATCCCTTGCTGTTCCATTTGTTGAATAAGGAATATTGAGGGAACCAAGCCTACATTTTTGCCTCAAGGCTTGAGGAACAATGAGCATCAAGCTTAATAGGGAACCACGTCCTTATGACTTGGCGTTGTTGCTCAAATCTTCTCTCAATGTGGAGAAAGCTATGAATTATTCACGATGATATATAATTCAAGAGGTGAAAGGGCTAAAAAATTGGTCATTCAAAACGCCCGAAGTGTTCTTCACGACCATGAAATTTATGGAAAAAAATCTAAAAATTTTGGACTTTGAATAAGACCCATCCAAATAAAAATCAACTTTATGAACCTACTGCCCATCTAAATTCCTTAATCTTGGCTCAATGAGTTCACCCTCCCTTAAAAATTATCATGGCTTTTGAGTGAAGTTATGATGTGTCTTTATGTTAGAACCTATTTTCCTCTCTCTTATGTGTGTATGTGTGTTTGTTTCTCAAAAAAAAAAAAAAAAAAAATTTCCTTAATCAAAATTTGGGGAGTGGGGATAGCAACTTGGCATATGCTAAGTGATATTTAAGTGGAAATGTAAAGAGATTAAAAGATTATAAGTAGTTATAAGAAGTAAAAAAAACTTAAAACGCATTGTTTTGAGAAATAGTTACATGGTAAAATAAATAAATAATAATGTGATTTAAATTTTAAATAAAATAAAATAAAAAACAAAAAAAAATAAATAAACAAAAAACCTCTCATATTATGGAGTGCTTACATGGAGAAACAAAAAAGAAAACAAAATAAACTTGCTCTTCTATCCGTAAAAGGAGGACTATTCCTAACCACAAATCATCAAATTACCCTTTAAATAGCCTAAGAGTTGTTTGACTTGGTCTCTTAGGAGTAGAATTAATCCTTTTGAGGTAGTATAACTTAGGAATTTCACTCATTTGAATTATATTTTGATAGAGACCACCCTCATGTGGCGTTTGGTACAGGGTAATGTTTTAAGATTTTCGAGAATATTTAAAAATTCTCATATTTTGTTGCAAATTACGCTAGGAAATCAGATGCCAAAAAAATCTGAATTCCTTCTTTAAACCCCTCTAAGTAGAAATGTGAATTCCTTTTAAAACAAGTAGGTATCCAGATTCTCAAACTTAAAGGAAATTGTATTTTTTATAAATTGACAATTTTAACCATTTTTCCTTATCATTTAAGCAATTAAAATAAAATATAAAACAAATCATCAATATCTTTTCTCTTGTCTTATAGACCTAAACGTTGTCAGGTTGTTTTGTTATGAATTAAACTCTTTTAAAAATTATTATTAGGAATAAAGTATTTGAAAATTTAAATAGTTATTTTTGTATTATACTTGTCATTTTAAAATGTTTGACTACAGTTTTAATGAATTTGTCATAATTAATAGTTTATATTTTGTTTTTTCATTATTTATTTAGAGGAAGTTTTTTTAAAAAAGAATTGATAGTTCACATTCAAATTTAAGGATAGAATGAGAAAAATAAATAATTCATTTAAGATTCCTAAGAATAAACTAAACATTTTCATCTCACATTTCTAAGAATTTAATTTTAAGAGATTTCCAATGAAACCGGTCATGTTAACGAGTGCCGTAGAGCATTGGTTAACAATCCAATTAAATAAAGTTTTTATGAAAAATAAATAAATAAATAATATTTTGACAGTTTTTTTCATTTTCCATAAAAGTGATATCAAAACTTTCTTAAAATGGATTCTTAACCAATGCCCTAACGATACTCGTTAACATTTCCCAACATATAAATAGCCAATTACTAGGCATTCAAATTTCAAGGAATCACATTCCTAGAAATCTGGATACTAGGAGTAATGTGAATTTTCCAATACCAAATTTTAAAAATAAAAGAAAAAAAAATACTATATGATAGGGATTCACTCTGTTTAAGATCCTCAAGGGCAAAAAGATTTTTGAAGGGCTTCCAGTTATTAAAATCTTGAATGAGATAGATACCCATTTGTTGCTTAAGCCCATTTTAATCAGAATAGCCTCAAGGAAAATCCAACCCATTCCCTTGTGCTCATATCTAAGTTTAAATACCCCCAAAAAAAGTCCCTTTTCCTTTCTTCTTATCTCTCAAGAAGTCAAAAATCACATGCAATAGAGGCCAATTAAAAGCAATAAAAGATTTTTTTTAAACTTTGAGGAGATTACCTAAGTGGAAGAATGTTTGGACCATGAAAGCCGCCTCCGTGCAGAAATGGTCATAGAAGATGGCTGCCATTCCATCTGGGGCTATAGCCTTTGTAGGACCCGTTTGACAGACTACTTCAAACAAGATGGTCTATCAAGGATATTCCTCTATTCTTCTGTCAGCCGTTGAAAAATGCTCTACACTTGAAGAATATCTCCAAAGATACCAGAGAAATATTGCAAAAAATCTTCGCTCAATTTACTCTTTAAGTCATCGATCCACTGCCCGTCTTCCCCTAAGTTAAATAATTCTATTTGCTGGCTGTTCGCTAACTAGAGTTTAGAAATATCTCGCGTGCAGTCTGCATAAACAAGTTGCCACTTAAGGACATCCTGTTCACACTGCAGATTCTCCTGAATACATTCCATTTCGGCCTTCTTTTCAGTAATTTCGTTTCCTAGTAACCCAAATACTTCTTTATTCCAACTCTGACCTTAGCTCTAAACTGGTAGACCACATGTATTGGCATCTCATGCATTGTAGTTAGCAAGCAATGTAATACCAAGCCTACGCCTTCCCTTTCCTTGTCATGAGCAATTATGGTTTTCTAGAATTTGTGACAACTTTGTGCGAGAGTGTGTGTGCGTGCGCGCACGTGTGGAGCACACAAGCGCCAACAGCTAACTCAGTTGCCAGAAAGAATCTTAGAATTTTCAATTCTACCAAATTTTAACTGATTTCAGGATATTCACTAATCCAAATTTTGAGTCTAATCGATATAAAGAATATGGAACACAACCTGGAACTTCAATCTGACCCTTCAAATATTTGACCTGCTAAAAGAATTGTCTATGCCTAATCTTTTTCAGCCCCATTTTGACTCAGGTGCACATCAACCCTTCGACCTAGTACCAACATTTATTAAAACAGAAAAGTTAGAAAATAACAAGCTAATTATTATAACAAAATAGGCTCTATCACAATGCAGTGACATTTTTTTTTTTCTTAAAGCATAAGTTCATAACAAAAATCCATAAAAACTTCAACAGCCATACAAATATCATTCACAAATCTTCTCAAAGTTCATACATGCAAGAATCCTTTGACAAAAGGTACAGACAGAGAAACCACTCTACAATCCGCCTTTGTAGCAAAGGTTTCAGCAACCAAGAACATACACGAACTTCTCAGCGTGTCAACTAATGCCAGTTGAATCAGATGCCTTCATGCTATCTGCAACACAAAAGTAGGCTGAGATGCAAACAAGGATTAACAGGACAAAAGAGAAGCTAGCACATTCAGAAAAATAAGCAACAAAACAAAAGGTTGCAATGTATATGCTTCACGTCCATGATATTGGTTATTTGTAAGTGCAGAAGGCATGCAGAGAGTAAGAAACACAATTATATAAACCAGATCTGACCAAACAAAGAAAATGAAATTACAAAGAGGACAATCTTTGCTGAAAAGAATAATGAATGACAAACAGATAAGAGTTTAGGTGCCTATATTCATACCTGCGGTAGAGAAAATCACCCCATGACTTGAAGTTCCTTCTAAGCATCTGCCTCAAAGTAAGCAACATACACGTTAGTGATACAAGTAATAAATGGAAAGTTCAAAATAGAAAACCAAGCTGGCCAACTATTCCAGGGTTCAACCATCTTAGTGCACCCAGTTTTAAAGTATACTTTATTGAATTAAAGAATCACTTGCAAGAAAAAGATACATAAATCTATGGCTGCAGCATTACAAAGTTTCAGAGACAAACAAAAAACACTAAAAAGTCAGTTTGACAGTATATCTCTGAAGGGTGTCACAGTAAAATTTGCAAGTGTTACATGTAGTAGTATGGACATTGTTAAATGCATAATGCGAATAACTAGCCCAATGTGACACTATATAAATCCTCGCTGTGAACCACAATAGCGATAATAGCCCAATCTTTATGCATTAGTAATGAGAAGAAGCTATACAATCTTCATAGAATCTTTATTTGGATAATGGCAAAATCACAATTAAACAAAGCTTGGTTTAAATCTTAACTAAGGTAAACATTTAGGCATTTTGACAATTCTGTTCCTTTTACATTATCGTTATAATAGTTCATCACAATATTTGTAATTGGTCAAAAGAGGGATATACTTAATAGGTTTATATACTAAATCAGCTGTACTAATAAATCAGAGAATTTAATACAGAAGCAAGCAGCAGCATTGACATAAATTGGCCTTGCCATAAACTAATGAACAAAACAATTCAGTCTCGCTAGTGATGCTACAAAGCTTCATAAAATCATAAATAAACAATAATATAAAAATCATTTCCCAGAACTCTACAAAATATGCCTAATTGAAACTTAACCCATATTTTCACAAATCTGAAGGTGTTCAAAACTTGCTGCACACTGAACTATGGAATCATGACAAGCAGTGCAAACTCAAGGAAAAGACACTGCCAATAAAGAATTCTAATAACAAAGACATCTATACGATACACCTAATAGTATATAAAAAAATCATTAAAGGGAAAAATCAGAAGCCTAATAAAGGATGGTAAAAACCCACAAATCTCCAAGATCAATATCGAAACTAGAAATCCCAAAGTTCTCAAAGATCTATCTGTTGCGCTGCTCACAAGAAGTAGAATTAAACTTAGCCACATCCCCACTACCCGCAGCTACTACTCCTCCATTCCTGATGCAAAGTCTCCAGGTCACGAAATAAAAAATTATTATTAGGTAGCTCAACAGATCCCCAAAATTACAAAATCCAAACTTATCAAGCAATACACAGCCTATTAACCACGAACACAAATTGGCTGTGAATTTGGTTGTACTAAATATTCTTTTTGTAAAAAATAAAGCACAAGCTCATTAGCCTGAAACCTAGTTTTATGTATCAGATATTTTTAGAATGTTTTCAGTTGTTAATATCTAACAAATTACTAAACTTAATGTTCATGATTCAGGATGTGGACCACAAACTTCATCATGTACCTTAATCCGTAATTCTTGGATAAGTAAATTTAAAATAAAATAAAAAAATTGAAGGCCAAATATAACATACATTGGATCTACCCAACACTGAAACGAGGGATTACTAAAAAAAAACAACCTTTCGCTCTAAATGGCAACCTTTGCCCCAATATGAACTCTTACTCAGTTTGGTTCAATCATCAATCACACAAAAATAGTATCAGCTTGGTTTAATAAGCATCAAAACCAACCCATCACCAATCACAAAGTTCCATTCAATCAATTGACACCAAACTAGCATAATACGAAAATTCAAAACCATAAATAAATAAATAAATAAAAACTCTTCAAACTCACACACAGATATGAAACAATAACCAAAATTCCACTCAATCATTCAATCACATGATCTGAAGAAAGAAATGGCAGTTGAAGTAATTGATTAACCTTTCTCATGGACAGCTTCAATGGGGACAGTCTTGATCACAGCCTCGTCGTCCTCCTCCCCTTCCTTGACGGCGAGGACAGCTTCAGCGACGGCATCCTTATCTTCGGGATAGCGGACGACGACGACGGGACAGACGCAGTGGTGGACGCAGTAATCGCTGACGCTGCCGAGCCTGCCGTCGTCGTTGCCGCGGCGAACGGCGCCGAATCCCCGGCTTCCCATGATGACAGCACTGAGTCCGAGCCTCTCGACCTCGAGGCAAAGCCTCTCCTTCATGTCGTGATCCTTCACGATGTGGATCTTGTAGGGGATCTGCGCCTCCTTCAGCGGCCTCGCCAGATCGGCGGCCTTCGAAGCGGTGAACGCGTCGAAATCGTCCTCCAACTTCTTCTGATTGTTGGAGGAGGAAGAAGACGACGTCGTGGTGGCGGTGGCGGTGGCGGTTACATCATCGGGGTGGCGGTCGAAGTCGGAAGGGGAAATTGAGAGGTCGATGGAGCCCCAGTCGGCGCCGAAGAGGACGGAGGTGGGGCTGACGTGGAGGAGGATGACGGCGTCGCCGGGTCGGAGGTAGTGGTGGACGGCCCAGCGTACAGCGTAAGCAGACTCGTCGGAGAGATCGACGGCGACGCCGATCTTGCGGCGGGCACCGGCGGTAGGGGTGGGAGTGGCCCCCACGCCGGAGGAATGGTGACGTGGAGAAGCAGGGTGGTGGATTCTGATGGCTGGGAGCTGAGGGTCGGATTCTAATGAGGAGTCTTGTTGTTGGTGTTGGTGTTGGTGATGCATTTGGAAAAGGTGACTGTGAGAGAGAGAGAGAGGTTTCTACTTTTTTCTAGAATGTTGTGTTGTTCTTCGGAGTGGGTAGTGAGAAAGGTAGCTTCCTTGTTTGTTTGCGAATTTTGTGGGAGTGTAGTAGTACTGTGATATGAAAATGGAGGTATTTATTGATCTTGAGACTCGAGACTTTGAATGGGCTGTGTTTATATGCATGGGGTTTGGGAACTTGGATTGGGATGGATGGGTGGGTGGGTGGGTTGATTATGCTTCACGGCCCACTATAGAATATTTATCGTGGTTATACTCAATTTAGGTCACGTGGGATTTAATTAGCTCATAAAATAAGTATAAGTTTTTATAGAATTGGGGATAAGAGTCAAGATTCAATTTTTAAAAAAAACCTTTACACACATATATACTTAGATAGATTTGACTTATCTCCAGTACTTTCTTAACTAGACATCTCATGTTGTTTTAAATATACAATGGCAAGTGGTAATAGGTTTTAATCTCTACCTTTTATTTAGTTATTGTGTGATGTGACAGTTTTTTATTAAAACAAAAAGATATTCCAGTTTAAAAGGTACTGAAGGTAAGTTAAATCCCACTTAAATTATGCTAGAGTAGATTTCTATACCACATAAAGAAAATTGATTTTATTTATTTCTCAAAAATTAAATATTAGGTCATGCACTCATATAAAGAAAAACACATAAAACCATGTTGATGCTCATTTTGGGAAGCCCAATAGAAGGAAGAAGCCCAGTAACATGGGCAGAAAGGAGTTAGTAATTGGATAAAAAAGTCATTAAGCCCACGTGGCAGGAATAATGGATCATAGACCCATAAAATAAACAAATGAGCCTTGAGGAAGCAAACGGGCCTAAAGGAGCCCGGAAAGAGAGAAGTAGCAAACCTATAGGCAATATGTGATGTAGAAAAGTGAGAATGGATCACAACAAGCCTGAAATAATGCAAGCAAAGAAAGTAAGGGACTGATGGAAAGTCCATGAGTTTCAAGGATGAAGGAAAAGTTAATTGAGTCAAGGAAGCCCGAAAGAGTTAGTAAAAGCCCATGGGAACGCATAATTAGAAAAATGGCTGAGGATACCCAAGGAAAGCAAATGGGCCAAGGATGCCCAAGAGGAAATAAGTGGGACATAGGAGCCCGCAAGCAATGTAATAAAAAAGCCCAATGATCATACTGAGTCATTGAAAGAATAATAAGCAGCAAGCCCAAAAAGGCCTAACAGGTTTGGGTCAAATGACATCACAACAGGAATGGCAGAGTGGTGCAGCAGGAAATGGTAGCAAAACTGCAAAAATGAGCAAAAGAGTGGGCTGAAGGAAGAAAAGCCCACATTCATACAAAACCTAGCCCCTAAAGGGAGCAAGCCATAAAGAATGGAAAATCAAAAAATAGCTCACGCCATAAGAAGTCAAGGATGGATGGTAGAATGTACAGACGAGCCTCCAAACCACGGCGAACGCATGAGCAGCAAGCAAGTTTTGGACGTACACAGAAGTGAAGCACGTGCAAGGCCCAGACATCACCAGCTTGTACCCAGCCAATACAGGAAGTGGTGGGTCATGGGTCAGAAGTAATAGTGCATGGTCTGATGGGGGGGGGGAGAGGGGAAAACCTATTCTGGGTTTCCTGCTTAGGCTCTTTTGGGAGAAATGTCCTGCTGGGATGACATACCACCTAAAAGAAGTAAGGATGAGTTGGAACCACCAGATGCATGCCATGAGGAATAAGGAGAGAAAGAGAGCACCCACACCGTAGCAAGTAAGAATGTCACAGCAAGCAAACAAACAAAACAATCTTCTTTATCTGGTGATGGGGAGTGGCACAGCCAACACAAGTAAGTGGTGCTAGCTGTGCGATTGACAAACCAGTGGTGGTCGGCAAGGACACCCAGACCAGACAAAGATAGTTAAAGGCTAAAATAGTAAAAGCCAGCCATGGTAAGCATTATATAAAGGACCCTTGCTATGCACAATGGGGGAAGGAACACAGTAATAGTAACCTTTAGGAGAGAATCACAACAAATAAGCAAACACTAAGAAAGAAAACGAAAAGAAAAGAAAGGAAGGATTAGAAAGAACGAAAAAACAGAGAGCATATAATGGCAGACATGCACCAATAGACTGATCCCCTCTCTCCTTCTAAAGTCCTGCTCTCTGCAGAAGGCAAAAAATTCTTCTGGGCACAGGCCATTTAGCTATGTTCTCTCAAAGCAATTAATTTCTTTCGAGGGAGATTATTTGCATTGAGGAAATGGTTCCCTTCTTGGTTTTGGCCCAGTAATAATTTGGCACGACAGACTGATATTTCCCTTTTTGATTCAACAAACTCATTACTATTTCTTCCTCACTTATTTCTACTATTTTATGTACGGTGCGTCTTTTGTCGCTCCCCTTTATTTATTCTGTCTAAATAGTGAACGCATTTCTTTTATTATCTTTATCACATCTGCTCGCCATAATTTCACCATAGCAGCTCCGCCTATCATGGGCATGTGATCAAAACTTTGGCAAACGGGGCATAATTTGTGCACAAGCCAGACCAAGGTGGGTTGCAATTGGACCAGTCCCAACTCCCTAATCCAAAACACTCGGGCCCAGTACAGCAGGAGGTAGCCCAGCCCAACTTTACAAAAAGGCCCACCACAAACCATAATGAATTTCTTAATTGAAAATTTATCATTCATTAATAGTTACCCTGGAAATACTTATTAAACAAGACCCTTTTTCAAATAGTTCATTAACCAAAAAAAAAAAAAAAATGTTGTAAGAAAACAAAAAAGAAAAGCAAATAAGGAGTTAAGGACCTTGAACCCAAGGAAAAAAAAAAGTTAAAAAACTTGTATCTTTTGAATGTTAGTTTGATCTATTTAAATTTCGGATACTTTAATTTAGGGACAAGCTTTTCATTTTTGGATATTTAATTTGAAAAATTTTCAATTATTATGAATTTTTTTTTGTGTTCTATTAATAATTGCACATTTGTTAATTAACCATTTTAAGAAAGTTTTAATATAAAACATTTTCCTAAAATACAAAACCTATTGAGGTGGCTGTTAACTTTTCTAAAATATAAAAAACTTTCCTAAAATACAAAACTAATTAAAATTTTAAAAAATATAAATGGAAAATATTTTAAAAACTATTAAAAAAGAAACTATTTTTTTCTTTTGGAATCAAAATTTTCTAAAAAGTACATTTCTAAATCAATGCCGTTAACTTTCCCCTTTTTTTAATAGCTTGTCTCTCCTTCATCAAAAACTCACTATTTACGTTGTTAAAACTTAAAAACACAATGTCAACCGTGAACCGTTGGCGGTCATTTCTCTATAATTCCACCACATAAATTTGTTTTTCATTATATTACAGCAAAGTTACTAATGTCGAAATAAAGAACAATATCAAAGTGGCTTTGGGTGTTCTGAAAATAATGCAATGTGAAAAATATCTGGGTCTTCCATCTTTTGTTGGAAAAGGAAAAAAGCCTAGCTTCAATTATATCAAAGAGCGGGTGAGGCAAAAACTCCAAGGTTGGAAAGGGAAATTACTTTCTCAAGCAAGTAGAGAAGTGTTGATAAAGTCAATTATCCAAGTGATCCCAACATACACAATGGGATGCTTTAAAATTCTCATAGGTTTATGTAATGAGATCGAGGCTCTAATCAAGAAATTTTAGTAGGGACAAAGAGGTGATCGAAGAAAGATTCATTGGGTTAGATGGGATGAGGTGACCAAATAAAAAACAGTGGGCAGAATGGGCTTTAGAGATCTAGCTTTGTTCAATGATTCTTTACTAGCAAATCAAGCGTGGCGATTATTGCCCAATAAAAGTTCTCTCTTCTACAAAGTCTTTAAAGCTCAGTTTTTCCCAAACACCACTATAATGGAGGCTACAGATTCAAGAATGGGCTCTTATGCATGAAGGAGTATCCTTAAAGGTAGCGATGTCATCAAACGAAGAGCTAGATGATGAGTTGGTAATGGGCAGAAAAATCAAGATTTGGCAGCACCATTGGCTGCCAAGGAAACATCCTCCCCAACTACTCGAATGTCCAATTGAAGATTTTGAAGATTCAATTGTGGATACTCCAATTGATCTACACAGCAGACAATGGATTGCCGAGTTGGTTGATGGTTTATTTACACAAGAGGAAGCTAAGATGATAAAAAAAAAATCCCACTAGGCTGTGCTACATCCAAGGACACTCTATTTTGGCCTCACTCAAGCAGTGGTACCACCAAGTCGGGACAAGCATGTTTGGAGTGGACTTTGGTACATACGAGTGCCACAAAAGGTGAAGACCTTGCTGTGGCGGGCTTGTCGCGATGCCATGCCAACCCAACAGTCTTTATTCCGTCGCACAATAATTGAGGATCTACTGTGTGACCAATGTCGTGCTCATTCAGAAAACTCTCTACATGCAATATGGTCGTGTCCTTAGCTTAAATCGATGTGGGCCAATCTAGAGTTGTGGAGCTTTCGAAGTACAATACAGTTTCTGGACTTCAAAGAGTTATTATCATGGCAAATTTTGCATGGGAAAAATCTAGAATTGTTTGCAGTAACGCCATGGTCGATTTCGAACCAACGCAACCGAGTCTGGCTCCATCAACCCACCGATGCCCTTCACCAGGTTACTCAACACTCCAGAGCTTGGTTAGCGAATTTCCAAGGTAGATAGGTCACTCATGATACCCAAATATTGTTAGTATGGAGTGAATAAGAAATTGACTCTTAATGTGACCACTTGCACATGATATTAAAATTGTGAAAATCCTTGAGTCGCACATTGGAAATGATAGAGAATATGAGTTTTGGGCTGGATATTAGGTTGGGCTTTAGGCATGTGTGGGCTAGGCCCACTTATCCAATTAATAATAATATTTTATTATTTATTTTTGAGTCAGTAAGTCTGTATACATCAGTTATCTCTGAAACAATATTTTTGTTTTTAAGTTACGTATAATTTCATAATCACTCATTCATGAAAAATAACTTTTAGAGAAACTCTCCCAGAGAGAATATTTTTGTGCATTCATATGAGTCAAAGAAAGAAAGAGACATAAAATAGTTTGCAGAGTACGGATCTTGTATGCTTCTTCTCCATGCTATGGATCATTTTATCCTGAGAGACAGACGTCTGTGAGTCTCTAAACACCATAGATTGTGTGAGGGGCGAAATCTGCTTTAAAGAGATTTTGTCAAACACAAGACTTGATCTGAATCTTTCATCCTTCACGCATTTGGTCTGTGAGTTTTAATTATTTGCAGATTTCTTCTTATATATATTCAGTGTTTATTTATTGCTATTACCTACCACATCTATTTGCGTTTTTGCTTATTTTTAGATTTCTGTATTGTTCCTTTTGATTTATCACAAAGTAAATTGTTAAATATATCCAATAGATACATCAAACTCGACGAACCAATTGTTGCTGGAAGCCCCCAACGCCTGAGTTATTAAAAATAAACTCCGACGGAGCGGTTTTTCCATAAGAAAACAAATCAGGGATCAGCGTAGTTATTAGGGACAATAGAGGCTTGGTGATCGCTTCTTGCTCAAAGAAATTGCATTAGGCGTACAATAGTGGTGATATTTAAGCTATGGCAACGGCTTCGGCTCTTCTTTTGCATCAAATATTGGTATTCAATGAGCTATATTAGAGGGTGACTCTTTCGCAGTGTTTAAAGCTCTAGAGGATGATGTTGATTTCTTGGCTCCATTTGATTGTTAGTCAAGGATGCAAAGGTTTTGTCACAACAATTTGATCAAATGCTTACTCTCATATAAAGAGAGAAGGTAATTCTGTAGCTCATGGTCTGGCTAAATATGTCATTGGCATTCTAGATTTTTTAGTGTGGATGGAGGATGTTCCACCACAGCTTCATTCTGTTTCACAAGCCAATTCTTTAGGCTTACTTTAATAAAAATTCAATGTTTTCCCCCTCAAAAAAAAAAAAGGTTTAGGATTTTGAAATAAGAACTTAAAAAAAAAAAAAAAAAAAAACTTTTACATGATTGTAACAACTACAACATTGAAGTCTTTCTCAGATAGAGATTTGATGGTCATAAGGATATCTAATTATCTGTACCCGTTTATATACCCCTGCCAACTCCAAGCTTGTAAATGCCTATGCATAATGGTATCTTTTCCTTCTTTAGTAGAGGTGTCAAATAGGTGGGTTTGGAGTGGACATAATTAAGTTGGGTATATAAAACTCATCTACCCATTTATTGCCCATTTAACTAATTCCTTAGAGAAGAAAAAAAGATCAAGTATTGTATGATGGGACTAATTCCTTACTTCTGAGCTTATCTAAACTTTTTTTATCCATAATACATGTTCACACTCCTTTAATGCAATACCCAGAAAGTGTCCTTTATTTCCCATCAACTTTTTTTTTTAAAGACTTTTTAATTTATTTACAAATGTTTAAACTTTAAATTATACTTTAGCTTTAAAAAAAATCACTTTTTTAATGTGCAAATATACTTTAACAATTTTAACCACTTTAAAGTTTAAAGAAATAAGCAGTTAGCTTAAATTAAGAAATTGTTGGAATCAAATGTAACTTGTGGTGGTGAGAACAAACAGACAATCCCGAGAAAAAGTTTAATGAATAATTAAATATTGGACCCACGAAAACATGAGACAAGATTTCATGCGGATTTAAGGTTTCCATTCGAAATGAGATTTGGGCAGAAAGCCATGCGAAGAGGATGACTTTAAAGATGGAACCTCCATCGCGAAAAACACGTCCTTTTTTTTTTATAGGTGTGAAAGACTAGTCATTAAGTGATACTTTCAATATAAAATACAATATGTTTTGCCGTTTTTGGGCCTATAATTGAGTAATCATCTTAGAGCACTACCATCACATAGGGATGGCAAAACCTCCGACCCACCAGTACTCGACCCAACCCGTGAAACAATAGGGTCTAATTTGGGTTTAAATATCAAACTTGAAGCGACTTTGAGTCAGGTGTGGGTTTTAGTAATAGCCACCCCAAACCCAACCCACTAAGACCAAAATTACAAAAAACTCAGAATATATATATATACCACTTAAGTCTTAACCTAATAGCCTCACTACCTTGACAGCTCTCCTTCCTCACCCTCAGTTACTCACTTTTTATTTTTCAATTTTCCAATTTCATTCTTTGATTTTCTCTACCAAAGTTCACATCTTTATTATTTTTCAACAATTTTTGTACGTGGGAATTACAGGCCTATGAAATTGCTCCACTGTCTCTTTACTTAACTAGTAATTATTTTACAGTTCACACTACCATGTGATATATTATAATCTTTTGCTTCTTGTTCATGATGAAAGTAAATAAAAAATAAAAATAAAAAATAAAAAACTTTCATACATAATCTTTTGCTTCTTGTTCATACATAATCTTTTGCCTCTTGTTTAATAGGTGATTGTTGTTGTAGCTTCTTTTTTTCTTTTTTTTTTGGCTAAGAAATAGGGCTTGATTTGGACTTGGACTTGATTTAGGATTTATCTTAACAGGTGATTTGGAATTGATTTGGCATTTGAGCCACGGTATAGGGCTTAACATTCATGTAAACATTTTTTTTATTGGGCCACGGTTTGGGCCATGAATTGGGCCTTAAAGTGGCACGGCTGGGCGGGGCCAGATGGGGCGGGTTTGGGGTTAAATAAAACCCATTTATTAAACAGGCCAGGTTCGAGTTTCGGGGGCAGGTGGTGGGCATAAAGAAACCGTCCCAAACCTGACCCGTTGTCATTCCTACAATCAGGGGATGCAAAAAAGTTATATTTTACACCCTCAAAATCTACTTTATCTATTTTACCATCCTATTTTACAACTCACCCAACATCCCAATTTCTATTTTTACATACAACTTATTAAAATAATATAAACTACACCAACAAATAATATAAAAAAATCAGTTTCTCTCTCTTCTCTTCCATCTCTCTTTCCTCTCTGCCTTTTTGTCTCTCTCTCTCTAGCAAACCCACACAACACCTTCCACCAAAACTCAGCCACAAACATCAATTCTATCGCCACCAAAATTACCAAAAAAAAAAAAAAATTTTGTCACCACCAACCATCGAACCAACCAACCAGCCATCACCACTGAAAATCCTTACCACCACCGAAACAGCCACAAACCCCCCACCAAATCTAACCCAAACTCTGACCAATCCCCATCCGTAGTGAACCCATCCCACCACCACCACAGCAACCCCCCACTGCCACCACCATGAACTTCCAAATGCATCGATACTCACAACAAATAATTAAAGCAAAACCAAAACCCACATGCAATCTGAGAAAGAGAATCGGAGTAAGAGAAAGAGAGAGAATCGGAGTGAGAGAAAGAGAGAGAATCAGAGTTAGGCTGATCTCCAATCCATCAACACTTATCTCTAAATCACCACGTCGTCAGTGCCAATCTCTAGTCCACGCCGATTTGAGAAAGAGAGACTAAAACAAAGAGAGGGGAGAGAGAAAGGAAGATGATAAATGAGAGAGGATGAGTGACCGTGTGATTGAATGAGAGAGAAAGAGGAGTTTTTTTTTTTTTTTTGGTTTACGTCCTTAGTTACAGTAGATTCTATATATAAGAACCAATTGTTCGTAGTTGCTAAAAATATTTACCAACCCATATCCAAATATTGTTGATTTTTGGGTTGTTAGTTGCTAAAATAGCAACTGTGGGGTTTTTACACCCTCCAATGCCTCTTAATTCTTCATTCTTTTTTATATGGTTTGGAGTTTAGCAGCCCAATGCACAGTAACAATGACCAAAGCAAGAATAAGTAATATTCATTCAATTAAGTATAGTCTAGATTTTTTTTGGTAAAAAGTATAGTCTAGATTTTGTCATATTATCTAATCTCACTCTAATTTGACTCCACTTTTCTTGCAAAAATGGCCAAGAAGCAAGAAATAAGCGATACAATAAGGAATATATAAAACATAGGCAACGACTATGAACATCTCGTGGACGTGCCGGAGTGGTTATCGGGCATGACTAGAAATCATGTGGGCTCTGCCCGCGCAGGTTCGAATCCTGCCGTCCACGCCTCTTTTTGGCTGTTTATGTTTTTTCGTTATCATTGCACTTTCTAGCTTCTGCCCTTTTATTCTTACCAAACTAGAAGAACCGAAGAGAAGTAAATCTTAAGCTTAACAAGCCTAGAACTTGAATTAAGTCTTAATAAACAATCGTTTAGTCAGAAAAACATTAGTCATGAAATGTCCTCCTATATATGCAGTATGCACATAGGATGAAGCTTCATTTTTATTATCATCGTCTGAGATCCTATGATTGTCCACACCAACATGGCAACATGGGACCTATTTCTCATCTCATACTTTTCCCTGAATATCATGTTACCTACAAGAACTTTTAGTTAACAGTGATATTTATCCCATATTAATCCTTAATAACAATTTTTTTTTTCTAAAATTGGTTACATTAGAAAAGAAGTGCATGGAGTTCTTAGAAATTTCAAAAACTGAAGTATTTCCCATCTATATATTACTAAAAGTTGAAGCGTAGCGTTTAATGTTGCTGCTCTCACGTTGCGCCACATCAGCTATCACATCATTCTTTCTTCTTCTTTTTTAAATATAATTTGTCCTACAATTTTAAAATTGTTTTTACAATTTTCAACCCTATAAATGCAGCTCACTACTTATTTATTTACTTCCACTATCACCCTATAATAAATTTGTATAATTAATCCAGTGCACCTCTTATTTATTTAGTTCCACTATCAAGACCAACCCAAAACCTTTTCAGTTCAGTTTTAAGGTTTTGTATGAGCCTTTTCAGCTTAAAGGAAAAAAAAAATTAACACTGTTGAAGCCTTTCAAGCTTTAGGGTTTTTTTTTTTTTTTTTTACCAATTTTCCTATAATTGTTTTTAACATTTATTTTTTTTAATATTTATCCTTCTCCAACCTTTTTCTATCTCTTACTATTTCATCTCCCCACTACTTCTTCAATTTTTCTTCCTCCCTTACCTTTTCATCTCCCCACTACCCTCTACATTAATATCATTCTTCATCTTTCCCTTCATCTTCCTTTATTTTTGTCTCTACTTATTCACACCCTCTTACTATAAATTTGTCACTATCTCTTCTATTCTATGCATAGTTTTCCCTCACAAAAAAAATGGTTCTCTCTCTCTCTCTCTCTAAATTTTTTGGTGGATTTTTTTTTATTTTTCTTGCATCTCTACTTTAGGTTAATAATTTTTTATATTCTTTAAAACTCTATTTTTGGTTAATGCGATTTAGTTTTGTTTTTTAAATTGTTTTTGTTGTTGTTTTTATTCTCTTTGATTGTTAAATGTTATCCTACTGCGTTCTAAAGAATTAAATATAGCATATAAAAATATAATATTATTCTATTACATAGCATGATTTAGATAATTTGGTATTTATTCTGTTACATAGTATGATTTTTTATAGTGCCCAATTTAGATGTTAAACTATGAGACTTTACTCATTTTTATTTATTTTCTAATCCTTTGTGGTGGACAAAGTACCCTTAATAGTTGTATTAGAAGTACTCTATAATGCTATCCATTTAAAGAAAAGTAAAGGTTAGCCAAACGAAAATAATTGGATAGGTGACAAATTTTAACTTTTGCAATTTTATTTTTATTATTATTATTTTATAACAATGCCTGTATAGAAATTTCATTCTTAGATTTTGCTAATAATTTTTTAATTGATAATATGTTTTGAGTGGCCGAAATTATCATTTCTACAAAGAAAATAACCTTAATAGATTATCAAAAACAAAATTTTATCCTAATATTGGTTCAATTAATCATTGTTAAGTTTTATTAATTTTTTTTAGTTTACATTTTTTTTGTGTTTTGGATTGTTCCTATATTACATTTATGATTGTTCCTATAATAAATAAAAATATAATTATGAAATACATTACTCATTATTAGATTAGTTTAAATTGTAAAAAAAAAAAAAAAATTTAATAAAACTACCATAAAAATAATTATCTCGCACAACGCGCGGGTTCACGGCTAGTATGAGTAAAAGTTGAAACAAATTATTGCACATTGTTTAGCAACACAGGCTCAACACGAATGTTAATTTGTGGTTAGAAAAAGTATGTGATCTTGATCTTCTTATTAATGTTTCTTCCTTAGAATTTGTGATGCAAACCAATTAATAATATCTTTACCTCCATGATGTATCTTACATTTCGTGATGTTAATAAAGTTTGAAATCTTCCTATCAAAATAAAAAATAAAAAATGAATCGGCTATTGACTTGTGCATAACAGCATAATTACATGATTATATAGGCATTTTTTTTTTCCTTTTGGCTGAGTGAAAACGTAAAAAGTACATTTGTTTTCACATACATGTAAAATTGTCGTGTATATTATTATGTAAGATTTTTTTTTTTTAATGCATACTATTAATTAGTCTTTCATCCATATATATTTCCTTCTCTAATCATTGGAATGAGTTCTATTATCAACCAAGTAAAAGTTGCCTCTAAATCAAAATTACTGTTCAAAATTCAAAACATCACAACAGAAAAAATTACAAATAAAAGAAAATATTTTTTAAAAAGAGGTTTTATTTTTTATTTTTAATGTTAATGTACTTTATTACCAAAAATAATATAGCAAGAAAGAAGAAGAGAAAAGAAAAAGCTGGTCATATATGTAGGATGGGGCGATCACTGAGAAAACCAACCAAAAAAGGAGTTAGAAAAAGCTTCCACAGCCTTACTTCTAGCTACTGAGACTCCCACAGACTCACAGTCACCTGCCTGTCTGCCTGCATATTTATACTCATTACAGTTTTGTACAGAGAGGTGGTGGTTTGGCCTGGTGCACGGTGTACATGTACGTTTACTGATCATAACAGTGATCACAGGCAGCTTTAATATCGTTACAGAAAGAAGGTTATATGCTAGTTGTTGCTATCAGAATTTGCTTCCTTTTTATCTATGTATCTTCCACTCGTTTTCCAAAGCTCTCTACTGCCAAAACTAGAAAGGCAGAGATGCTCACCTTGTGTTTCAGCTAATAAAGACGTAAACTATTACTCTATAATAGTAAACCCTTCCTACTTTATTTTAAAGATAAAATACAATTAAGAGTGAGAAAGAGTTGCTAGGGTTTTGAGCTTTGAAAAGCACTTCTTAAACAGCCTGTGTAAAGTTCTTCAGATGTTTCAATTCTGAGTTTTCAACTCATCAACTAATTCCTATGGCTTTCTTACTATCACTTTTATATATATATATATATATATATATTTGTATCTTAAACAAAGGCCAAACGTAATAGTAGGAAGAGCGTTATGGTGGGCAATGACTTACTTAAATGATGTTGCCTCACTCTCTATTGATTTAATTTTGTTTATCGGGCAATCATACTCTTACACTAGTTTTTTACATGTGTATTTTTACATTCACTTTTATTTTATGGGTTAAAATGTAGACATTTCTGTATCAGTTGTGGGTATTGATGAAAAAAAAATGCATACAAACATGTAATGGGATTATATAGGTCTTTAATTTCTTTGAGAATCATCTAACGCTACACATCCCAGATCATACAATCATAGGCAATTCTCATATATTAACTGGTGCAGGATTGAATTGATTGAGTTATCATCTGAGTGTTGCCGGAAACAACAATCTGAACGGTTAAAACTTTGAAAGCATTTGGTGTATCCGACTTAATCCTTCAGATATATTTTTACATGAACAAAATTTACAGTAAAAACCTATATCTGTTGTGCAGTATGATTGCTTGTATCTGTGTAGTACTTTTGGTTATCTTGTCTGATATGAATATAAGATTTTTTTTTTTTTTTTTTTTTAAAGAAAAATAAACTTATTAGAGCTCAAGGGTGTGAACATGCCCAGTGACTCATAATTAAGCTTTAGTTCATTTAGGCCACAACCACAACAGAATTGAAAGGAACAAGATCTAATACCCTAGGGTAGATCAATATGAGACAATTGAAAAGTAACTGACAAGAGATGAGAAGAGAGAGAGGTTAAGAATTAGAGCTGAATTAGTTTAACAACAAAAGGGAAACCAAAAGGCTGTGCGTATGGGTTGTTTTTCACACACATTACACACTGATGTAAACAGCCAAAAACAAAAATAGACACCCTTTTTGGTTCTAATATGAAAGCTTGAGTGACAAATCAACAGAACTAGAAGTGGCACAATAAGCAGTAGCAGTAGGATGAGAAGGTTCACCACCCACAGCAACTGAAGCTTCTCTAGGCAATTCAAGCCCCTTGGAAGAAGTGCCTCTGCCACTTTTTCCAGGGAAAAACTCGTATTCCATGAAAACACTTCCACCCATTGAATTTCCCTTCCTGTGAATTGCCACAACTTCTACACCCTACATACCCCCATAGCAAACAGACAATCAAAAAAATTAGATACAAAAAAAATACTACTAAAAAATTAAACTGTACAGTTCCACATTATGAGTTAATAATTAATGGTACGACCTCTATACCCTACAGATTGCATATAACAAAACCAAGCAAAATTTATGGAAATTTTCAACACAACGTAATAATTTGATAGCCAACACAATGTAATTAATAATGGAAGTTAAATAAATCTACCTGATCAAGGTTGCGAGTGGCATGCTTGGGTGCTGTGGCACCAAAATTGCTAGTGAAGTTTGGGGTGTTTTCAAGATTTGATCCATGAAAACCAGAGCCACTGATTGGAGATATCTCACTATTCTGGTCTCTCCCTGTATCAAACCCTATATTTCCCCCATTGAAGCGTTTTTTCTGCAACTAAAAACGACCTCAGAATTAAAAATATATACTATTATTAATCATGACACTAAATAACAGCATAAGGGTACTGAGCTATGTTAAAAACTGTAATATTTCATTTGAGGTTAGGAAAAGAATGGGTTGGTACAAGAAAATAACTAATGTAATAGTGTATATATCAAGAACATATATAATTTTTTTTTTTTTTAATTTATAAAAAAGGCCTTAACCATAGTAACACAACTCAACTCAATGACTTGATCAAACTTTTTTTTTCCCCTATGATTATGAAAAGGTATAAAAAGCAAATGATTATAAAATTTTCTTTTTCCAACATTTACACAGGAAACAAACAGAAGGTGTGATTGAAAGTCATTTAAAAAAGGCTAAACCCAACACACCTTCAAGCAGAGATCACAGTTGTGAGGCACAGATTGCAACTTTGGCATTGAAGAGAGCTCTCTAGAGGTCTCAACAAAAACTCTAGGATCCGGAACCCCAATCCCAGCGTACGGATTCAACACAACCCGATCAGACATCAGCATCCCAAAAGTCCCACCAAACCCAGCACCTCCATTTCCAGCCCCACAGGCACAGCTGCCATTAACAACTGAAGATGGAGGTGCAGGTGCACGGTACTGTACTGGAACAGACCCAGAAACGTGATGTTCAGTGAAGGGTGACAGTAGAGGAGGCTGAGGATCAGGGAGGCTGGGAAATTCAGTCATCTTCTTCCAACGCTCTTGGATCCTGAGTTGCTCAAGCTTTTCAACACCGAGTCCTCTCTGGGGTTGTTTTTTCTGGGTTGGTCCTTTGCTAGGCTTTCTCCCTCGAGTTTTTGAGGTGGGTGATTTGGTTTCTTCATATACGGTGTTCATGGTTGGGTGTGAGGCCATGAGGAACAGTGGAGTTCTATTAGTAGAAGTAGTAGCCATTAGAGAGAGAGGAGTGTTTGTGTTGTGTTAGAGATATAGATGAAAGGAAGTGAAAGTGAGAGCTGGGTTTTGAAAGATTTCAAAAAGTTGGGTATCTTCAAGATTGCAATGCCAATGCTCTTTGAGTAGGGGACTCTTTTAAAGTGGGTTTGGATTTAGAGAGAGAGAGAGGCTTGTTATCTTATGTGAACCGAAACAAGTAGAATTATAACTAACTGCGTGACATGCTAAAAGGACAAGGTTCTATGTCTTTGGCTCTACTTTGTAAATCTGTGTGTTTGTATTTTGTTCAGTGTTAAGTTGTACTTGTACATGTTTAATCTTCCATTGCTTTCACTACCACACCCATGTTACTGTGTGCAAGAATTAACATAGAAGACAAGTTAAAGTATTTCCCCGTAAGAAATAAAATGAAATTTTTA
Organism: Quercus ilex subsp. ballota; assembly: GCA_032727855.1. Classification (NCBI taxonomy): domain Eukaryota; kingdom Viridiplantae; phylum Streptophyta; class Magnoliopsida; order Fagales; family Fagaceae; genus Quercus; species Quercus ilex. Next base: position 16,260,237 of record CM064915.1, read on the forward strand.
TATGTTTACATTGTAGACACATAAAATTGATAAATGTTATACATATTTGCAAAATGTGCAGTTTATCACTTTTTGTGTAAATTTACTTTAGAAGTACAATAAAAATCAGCTTGAACTTGAACACCCCTCCATTTTGTTACATTCATGCTCCACTAGTACTGGAATATAAGGTGAAATGTCAATTGTAGAGCACGCTCCTATAACACGCGTGGTAGATTGGCTTTTTTTTCTGAGATGGTACAGGCTGACACGTGTCATGCTCAGAGACCCAAGGGCCGGTTTGTTTCAGGCTTGGTCGGAACAAGGGTAGTGCTTTCTTCGGCAAGGTACCAAAATAAGCAAAGCAGCTTTGCATTGTAGCATAGTGTCAGCTTAGCCAAATTTGGTAAAAGATCATTAGGTTATGTAATTGCATTTGAAAAAGGCTATTGGCTTTGCCTATAGTTTTATATATGCAAAGTGTTTGTAATTTTGCACATCAATTTAAAGGTCATGATCCTCTGATCATGGGGATGGTTGAGCTAGGAAGATGATCATCAGGTAGCTAGGGAAGTGTGGAACATTTTGTAAACCTCTTGGCAATCATGTGGACTGAGATTTGGTCATGAATATGTGATCTGCCTATGGTATAGGCTTGCAATCATAACCTTATTCTGTTCTTCATATATGGAAACATGAAAAGCAGACTCCATGTGATAGTTTCTAAAGTAAAATTAACCCACTATCTTGAATAACATACTAATTAGGATTTAGGACCTTTTATTCAATTGAACATTGGAATTCAAATACGAGGTTCACTTAATTAATACTACATTTAATTTGCCTTTTGTAGCTAATTAACGATAAAAATGTCTTATGACAAGTCAAAATGATGAATACACATTATTGCTTGATCACCATAATCTAAGGTTACTTGGCAAAGTATGTTTTCCTCTTATCATTGGTTGATGCAAAGGGAAAAAAAGTTGTTCAGCCCCGGAATTGTCTCGAGACTCTAAGCAAGAATAATTGTTGTGTGAAGTAGACCTAATCATATTGGGTTTGGGTGTTAAATATGTCTATTTTATATTAGTCTCAAACCGAATCAGTCAAAGGAAGTTTACATTCAAGTGTCAGGTCATCACGTTATAGGCCCACCCCATGATCCAAATTTACCAAAAAGAGAGAAGGAAAGAAAGAAAGAAAGATGATATCTACACATTAGAGCATGAGACAACTTATGAAGTTTCTAAGTGCTTCAATAAAAACGTGTATTCAAGCTAAGAATTATGATGAATAAGTACATTGTGCTAAGTGATTGTCGCGTTACTTATCAATGGCTACAGACTAGAAAAAGAAATCAAGGTCTTTAGTGGAAATCCCAGCTTTTAAAAGTAACTAGTCGCGGACCCGCACATTGCGCGTGATAATTATTTTTATGGTGGTTTTATTAATTTTTTTTTTTTACAATTTACACTAATCTAATAATGAGTAATGCATTTCGTAATTATATTTTTTTTATTATAGGAACAATCATATATGTAACATAGGAACAATCTAAAACACCAAAAAAATGTAAACTAAAAAAAATTAATAAAACTTAACAATGATTAATTGAACCAATATTAGGGTAAATTTTTGTTTTTGATAATATATTAAGGTTATTTTATTTGTAGAAATTATAATTTCGGCCACCCAAAACATATTATCAAATAAACAATTATTGTATATATACAAATTTTAACTTTTGCAATTTGTCACCTATCCAATTATTTTCGTTTGGCTAACCTTTACTTTTCTTTAAATGAATAGCATTATAGAGTACTTCTAATACAACTATTAAAAGTACTTTGTCCAACACAAAGGATTTGAAAATAAATAAAAATTAGTAAAGTTTCATAGTTTAACATCCTAATTGAGCACTATAAAAAATCATGCTATGTAACAAAATAAATACCAAATTATCCAAATCATGCTATGTAATAGAATAATATTATATTTTTATACGCTATATTTAATTCTTTAGATCACAATAGGATAACATTTAACAATCAAATAAAATAAAAAATAAAATAAAAAACAACAACAACAATTTAAAAAACAAAACTAAATTGCATTAACCCAAAATAGAGTTTTAAAGAATATAAAAAATTATCAACCTAAAGTAGAGATGCAATAAAAATAAAAAAATCCACCAAAAAATTTAGAGAGAGAGAGTACCATTTTTTTTGTGAGGAAAAACTATGCATAGAATAGAAGAGATATTGACAAATTTATAGTAAGAGGGTGTGAATAAGAATAGACAAAAATAAAAGAAGATGAAGGAAAAAAGGAAGAATGATATTAATGTAGAGGGTAGTGGGGAGATGAAAAGGTAAGGAAGGGAGAAAGATTGAAGAAGTAGTGGGGAGATGAAATGGTAAGGGAGAGAGAAAGGTTGGAGAAATGTAAATATTAAAAAAGTAAATGTTAAAAACAATTATAGGAAAACTGGAAAAATAAATAAAATAAATAAATAAATAAAAGCTTGAAAGGCTTCAACTTTTTTTTTTAATTTATTTTAATTTATTTTATTTTTTCCTTTAAACTGAAAAGACTCACACAAAACCCTAAACCTGAAACTGAAAAGGTTTTGGGTTGAACTTGATAGCGGAACTAAATAAATAAGATGTGGGCTAGATTAATTATATAGATTTATTATATGGTGATAGTGGAAGTAAATAAATAAGTAGTGTGCTGGATTTATTATAGGGTGATAGTGGAAGTAAATAAATAAGTAGTAGACTGTATTTATAAGGCTGAAAATTGTAAAAATCATTTTAAAATTGTAGGACAAATTATATATATATATATATATATATATTTTTAAATGACGTGGCAGCTGATGTGACGCAACATGAGAGCAGCAGCATTAAACGTTACGCTTCAGCTTTTAGTAATATATAGATTACTAAAAGGAGTGCGATATGATAACATGATAGTAATACTATATATATATATATATACATATATATAGTAGTGAGGAAGATTAATTAGTGATATGTCTCTTTGCCTTCCCTAGTTAATATATATCTCATATAATCCCACTACTACAACTATGACTACTATTCATCTAAAAAGGAAATACCCAAGTACAACGAATCAACAAGTAATTCCAACCTTTAAGCTCTTCAAAGTTCAAACCTGTACTCATTGATCCCATGTCTTGAAATCCAAGCTTCATGCATTATGTAGTCAGCTATGCTAAGTTGTTAATAATGGAACTAACAAACAAAAAATTTCAGACACTCCAACCAATACATTCCAAGTTTTGTGTCACCCTTATTTCACAATCTAAATTATTATGGGATTCTTTTTTTTAGAGTAGTAACAAAAGCCATCATGATCCAAACATTATTCCTTAGCTCTTGTCAAATAATAAAGAAATTGTACTAGCTAGCCAGGTCTACATCATCATTTGGTTTCTCCCCTACTCCCAACTGAAACTATGTAGGTCTAAGTCTAACCATTCATGAATCCACATTAAGAATTTATTTGAATAATAATCAATTGGTTTCTCCTCTAATCCCAGCTGAAACTAGGTCTAATCATAATCTTTATCAACCCACATTAAGACTACACCACCATCCATGATAGCTTCACACAATTAAATTAAGAGCTTAAATCTAACCTCGACAGATCATTTGGTCCACTAATTCGTGAAGCTATCAATCATGGCTAAGCTAACCTATCACCCACCAAAGCTAGTTCACTAATTTTTTTTTTTTATGAGAAGTTCACTAATTACTTGTGTTATGCCACATCAACTAACAGTTACAATCCCCAAACAATTTTTTTTTTTTTTGGGGTGCACATAATATTTGCACACAAACCAAGCCAATTGTGCCATATATCTTACTTATGTGAGTGAAGGGTTTGGATTAAAATCAAAACTGCGTGACCAACCAAAGGCTTGTCAAAATAAAAATACGATTTGGATGAGAAATCCCAAATGCCCAAACCCAATAGGCATGTAGATTTTTACCCAAAAAAAAAAAAAAAAAAAAAAAGGCATGTAGATTGTATTTGTAGGGTGTACGAATTGCGCCAGCCCACAAAAATTGTGATACTTTGACCAATTAGGATCGGCCACGTCATCAAATGGGCTCCACTTTCCATTTATGGGCCTTAATCTTCCTTAGATTTAGAGCATCAAAGAAAAATCATAGGTCGGTAAGGCAGCACAAATCAAAATCCAACAAAGTTGTTCTTAGAGAATCTGAAAAGATTATTGCGATGGGGTCCCTCTTTGTGGTGGTCCCCACTCTACCACGTGCCAGATGGGGGACCAACATTAGGGTGTGAAGTACGAGGAGAGAGATAGAGATAGAGATAGAGATAGAGAAGATTTTTGTACGGAAAATAGCGGCTGGAGAGAAAGGAACTTGAAAAAAAGCATACAAAGGGGGTGGTTTTGGCACGTGTGAAAGGTGTATTTCTTTAATCAGCACATTAGTTCATGCAATTTAAAAATTTTAAGAACTCTTTAAGAAAAATTAAAAAAATTATTTAAAAAGTTAATCATTTTTTTTATAAAATATTTTCTTAAATAGTTTACTAGCATATATATGTCCTAAGAACATAAATTAGTAAAACTCTAAAATAAAAAAGAATAATGTAGAAACATCATTTAAAGTTTGGGTTAATTGCAAAAACACCTCTTATAATTTCAATTATTTCTTATAATTTATAGAGATTTATCCTAAATATTTTGATTAAAAACAATACAAACTACGGTTGAGCTACAAAGTTCTTTAAAAATTTAATTGAAAGAACTATAGTTTCACACCTTTACTTAGTCTAATTTACCATTAATTATTCTTAAGTTGACACGTGTGAGGATTGGTTTTGGGTTTGGTTCTAAATATGCTTTTTTGGGGTTGCTCGGTTTGGGCAGACATGGTGGATTCTAGGGTTCTGGGAGGCAGATTGTGCCTTGCATGGAATTATTGGGGATTCGAGCATTATGTATAGTATAGGGGTGTAGGGGATGCGGCTATGGGCTGTGTTTTGGTGGGGACCAACTCGCACGTGTTGGAATGATCTTCTCTTTCCATTGGGCTTCCCCATTTGCAATGTGGTAAGATGTATCTACCGTGTTTACCTTTTATATTGTTGTAGGTGGTTAAAAAAAAAAGGTATTATTTCATTCATGGAGTGTTAGATGTCTTGTATTTTTAGACACTCAATCAACAAGTCATTTTGATATTCAAACAAAGAGTTAGAAAATTTTAAATATGTATATGGAATGGTAGGGAGAGGTGTTAATTGGCTCAAAAGTTATGTCATTATAACCTATAAATGGGGGAAGTAGCAATGTTGTACTTTGACAATAATAGATTTGGATGAGACTTGAGAGGATGAAAAACTGAAACGATAAAAAATTTAAGATTGATAGTGTAAGGGCAGGTTTTGGTTCCTGAGCCCAAAAAGTAGAAGGATTTAGGCCCAAAGAACTCAACACAATGAATTTTTAGAGAGTGGACTAAAAACTAGGTTTCGATGAGTTGGACAATGCCCATAATGAATTTAAGATTGAAATAAAATAAAGAAAAACAGGTTTTATGCGAAGAAATCCTTCCTCGGCAAAATCCGAAGAGAGTAATTCTGGAGTATATTCTTCTTAAACCTGATTACAATTTCAATTCCTTGTGTTGCAGTGTTTTTCAAATTTTTAGATGAACTTCCCCCTTGTCCCTGAAGGATCTCTCACATTATATAGCCTCTTTTGGCTGATCTTGGCCCTCCATTTGTTGATTATGCAGACCTTTACTCGAGTACTTGTCCCATTAAACGCCCTTCCAAGTCTTCTATGAGTTGCAGCAACCAAGATAATACTGTTCAGGAGTCTTCTCCATATAAATGCGACCAGGGTGTTTGGTGAGGTGCATTAAATGTGGTGACAGCTACCATCCCTCCAATCACGTCATAGCTAACCCCCTCTCTGAAACTCTTCTTCTACAATGTGGCCCTCTCCTATAATGTGCCATTGACATGGCCATGGCCCGCCTCTCCGGCCTGACCATCTGAGTGTATGGACTTCTTAGAACTGTATTGGCCTCTTTGACCTTAGGTATGACACGTGACATAATTACCTTATTAAATTTCTGTACCCCACAGATAGAAAAGTTATAAATAAATAATGTTTCACTTTTTCCTTATGTGTATTTGATAGATGATAGAAAAGTAAAATGATAAAAATTAATTATAGATTTGTAAATGATAAAAAAAATTAGGATTAATAAAAAAAGTAGAAAGATAGAAAATGTCATTTTTTCCTAATGTGTGTTTCTTATGTGTGTTTGATAGATGATGAAAAAAATAATGTGATAAAAATTACTTATATATATAAAAGAAGAAAAGAAGGATTATGGAAAAAGGTAATTTGCAAAAATCTATTGATGTGATTTTTTTCAGCGTATAAATATTAATTTTTTATATTCTTTTATAAAAATATTGTAATAAAATGGAAAAAAGAATAAATTTGATGAAAGAATACTTTTCTCTCCAACGTTTACTCCCAGTCTGGGAGAATAGTTTTTGATGGGTTGGTGGAGAATCTCTACCCTTCCCTTTCCATCCTCTCTCATTTTCATTCCACCATACCAAACAATAGAAAACTCTTTTTATTTTTGTTTTTTCAACCTATCTTTTCCATCTGTCTCCCCCCTTCTTAACCTTACATACGCTCATGTCATTACAAAATATAGATAAAGAATTAGTAATGGTGTACGTTCAGCACTAACGAGACAAGCTTTGGTTGTGCACCTATGAATGTGGATAGAATAAAAAGAAGAGAATAAATTAACTTAATTAAATACTATCTATATATGCATTACCATCGAGAGGTTATTATTAAGGCTCTCTCCCAACTTTTAAGAGTTTGCCTATTTCAACAGCCAGTTCTTCTCTCACTTCCTATTGCTCTACGGGGTATTTGGTTCGCCATGATATTATATTACACCGTAATATTACATTATTATAATTTCAATATAAGAATATAACATAACATTTTTTAAGAAGGAAATGAGATTAAGGTAATGTGATAGATTTTGTAATTTTAAATTATGGTAATGTTAGAAAAAATAAAATAAACCAAAAATCTTAATGTCACATCATTGTAATGTGCATCACATAAAGAGCACATCACAACAAACTAAACACCCCCTACATGTAAACATTTGACCGTTTCCGGCACCCCTAAAAAAATCTTCATTTGCCATTATGTAAACAACAAGAAGATAATATGATCATATCGTCTTATCTTCCTTCCAATACCAAAAAAAAAAAAAAATTAATAACAAAAATACTCAAAACTAGAATTGTGGTATACTAATTTTTTTTTCTCAATATTTTTAGGATTTTTAAAAGTCAAACTAACATTATTGATGAGTAACATACTAATTATAATTTAGAAACATTATTTTTGTTAGAGAAATAGGTGTGTTATGGAACCTTTAAATGTGGTCTTTTGCTTCAAAATGAGAATGCAAGCAAAAACTATATCAATAAGAAAAATAAATCTCTTTGTTTATCTCGTCTAAGCCAACCTTGTGAACCCATGATGTTATAATTAAAGGTACACAGTCCATTCCTCCCCTATCATGTAGAGTAGTAAAACCATAAGATATTTATGTAATTTACTAATTTTATGTTTGATTACCATTCTTTATGTGGCTCTGTGGTTTTCCAGGGATTTATTTACATGAATGAGCAGGTAAAAGCTAAGTATTGCATTGTTGTTTCCTAGAGGTTGCTTTAAAGAAAGTAGTAGTACTTGAAGTAACTGTAAGCTCTGGCTTTATGCATCTTGTGAAGGAGCTAACTATTTGTGTACAAAGTAGCAAAAGATAACCTATCCCCCTGACTTACATTTTTGTTCCAATAAGACAATCATAAATACAAGGACCACAAGGGGAAGATATAATTATATAGATATGAATCTGAACTGAGATTTGCTTTCATTCTCACTCTGTTTCTCTCACTTATTTTTACCATGTAGCCCTTACCTACCATACCCAAATAGAACCCTATTGATACTCTCCCATATGACATGGCCTATGGGGGCAAAGCAGCTATGAAATATAGTACATGTCTTATTACACTAGGATTTCATAGAGCTCAGGGCATGATGAGCAACATGCAAAGGTTATGGAGAAATCTGGGCCGTTCAAGGAGGACAAATCTGAGTATCAAATATATATATATCCTGTGTCTACTACTCTAGCATTTATGTACTCGTGGCCTGGGCTGCATTTCTTTATGCATGAACAGGTCTCTGTCATCTGTTAGTTGTGTTGGTCCTGCAAAAATGCAAGTACAAAACAAAGACCCTGACATCGAGACATGTCTTTGAGCCTTGAGGGGTCCGGCTGTATATATCACTTGTGGACACTCAGAATTGTACATACATTTTTTCCATAATTTTTTTTATTAATTATTGTGGTGTTAAGTTTTAATTGTAATAATATTATTTTTATACGAGTCTACTATTAATAAAAAATTTATTACCACTAATCACAACTTATCATTTCAAATTTTAATAATAATAATAATAACAAATTATGAAAACTATCGTGTCTCTAAGAATAATGTTTAAAAAATGGGTACTTTGGAGCAAAATGTTTGAGCTCTACTGTATTTTCCTTAACCATTTTCATGTTTTATTGTTATGGTAGTATGGTAGGCCAATTGATGGTTTTGGTGGTATGTTAATCTAACAAAGATAAATACATACTGGTGTACCAATTAATTATATTTATTTGGTTAGGCAACTGTCTTATAACTCAATTGGTTAGTATCTCTTTATGTTTCTAACAGAAACATCCATGATTCAAAACTCCTCCGTCCCAACTATCAAAGTATAAAATAAAAATAAAAATAAAAAGTAAAAACTATTTGAATATCAGCTATATAAGGTGGCGTATGATATTTCTTTTTTCTTCTTCTTATATTTGAATTGTATATGGTATTTTTTTTTTTTTTTTTTGGCAAAACTTAGATACAGTACCTTGCATACAATTCTTTAGGTACCTTTTTTATAATTCAGCCACATGTCTAATACTTAACGGGGCAAATGGCGTTAAATACCCTTAGTTCTTCTATTTTTTTCCTTCTTCTTTTTTTCCTGAAAGCGTGAAAACAATCTCTTTCTTTCTTCTTTTTCTCAGTCTTTTTCTCTTGGAAGAAATTCTCCTTAACCCACACATGATTGTGGTAATTCTTTAGAATCCACAACTCCAATATGAGATCACGTCTAAAGTTCTCATCTTTGAGATCAAAAGCCACCATGGAATCCCCATATCAAGTTAAACAAAACACCTTTCCCATAGTAGAATCAAAAGGCATCACAGGGTAAGAGTCTTAGAGTATGAGTGTTAGATCTAGAAAGAGAACTACAAAAAGAAAAAAAAAAAAAAAAATCAGAAAAAAGAGGGATAGAGAAAGAAGCTGAGACCAAGCATTTAACAAACTGTTCGACTGACGATGCAATACGCACAAGCCAACCCCTCTGTTCATCTAAAATCTTGATTTCTTCAAAAATTTAGAAGTTCGAGAGAGTGTGAGGTGCTAGGGAGGTTGTGGTTTTGGGTTTTCTTGCTGGTTTTCCATGGTTTTCAGTTTTAACTTTTAAGTAAAGCATCAAAAAGAAAGAGGAAAAAAAAATAGAGGAAGAGACAGATGTTTACTCTATTAAGTATTAGACAGATGGCTGAACTATAAAAAGAATACTTAAAGAACTGTATCTAAGTTTTGTCATTTTCTTTTTATGCAATATCTTACTCATTATATGAGTTTCATATATAAGTGGATAATGTCCACACGATCTGAGAGAGAACTGGGAACGTAGATAAGAAGTGCCTACAGGCTAGTCAAGCTAGAAAACTAAATTCATGCATTAAACCTTTTAAATATTAGTTTTATGCCCATTTATTCTTAAACCTTTCATCCGCTTGTCCAGTTGCTGCTTTGTCAGCTCTCTCAGCAATCCAGATATTAATAAGTGGTCAAGAAATTGCAGACTTAACTCAAGCCAATCAACAATATTTCTTTCTCAGCATTTACTAACATGTTTGGGAGGAGGAAATATTGAATGGAATTAATTATATTCCATATCTTCCATCTTCAAAAGACTCTTCTAAGAAATAATGGAATACTCAATACTCAACGTGTTCCATTTTCTCCCAAGCATTCTTCTCACAATTGGAACACTTAACACCTTTCTCAAAAAAAATAAAATAAAATTGGAACACTTACACTTTAGTGAAATATTGATTTTATCCCTAGCATCAAAAAAGAAAAATGAAAGATGAAGATATAACAATGAATTTATATTTATTTAGTCTATTCTCTCTCTCTCTCTCTCTCTCTCTCTCTCTCTCTTAACTTCCTAACACTTTTAAAGAAAATGTAAAACTTAGGTTCAATACTTGAGGCACAATACATTAATTTCTCTAATTGCATTCAAACACCTAGTTGCATTGACTTTAATTATCCTTCCAAAAAATAACACAATTATGTTTTATTAGTTAATGCAGTTAGATGTTTGAATTTAATAGGAAACCTAATGTCACCTAAGGTACTATATTTAAGTCTTACCCTTAGAGAAAATACATCATATTCTTTTTCATTCCATTTCTTTATAATCTTTCATTCCATTTGTTTTATTTATATATATATATATATATATCAACAAATATGGTATAGATAGAACTTTTTACTACCAAGCCTACACTTAACAACTTTACCAAGTTGGTAGTTCCAGGGCGGTTATCTCCCTACTCTACCCACAAGTAATGGAGGCAACATTAATTTAATGGCTTTTGTTTTTTTTTTTTTTTTTTTTTTTTTTTTTTAATTATATTCATTTAGTATTACAATTCCATTTATAAATAATTTATAATAAAAAAAAAACCTTAAATGGAAAAAGAGTGAGAAGCACTTCAGCAATGAGCAAGGCCCTCACGTGTAAAAACATCTTATCCAAAGCCCATGCTACATAGACATCCCACTAATTAACTTTTACATGGCAATCAAATCCAAAACTAAATATAACAATTAAGAAGTAGAAGAAGAAACATTAACCCGGTTTAAAAAAAAAAAAGGGTTGGCTTACTTTCTACATCTCTTTGGGCATTAACCAGTCTGTTTAGAATGCAGCAGAAGGAAATAAATACTTGGTCAGGGAGAGGAAACCATTTTGGCATAAAGTTTGATGAGCTTTTCTACTCACCGAGCAATAACTACTGACCTATTTCTACAGAAGAATAAACAAGAATCAAACCAATAACATAATGAACATTGGCAAAATGACTAAATAAATAAACCATATGAACATTGGCAAAATTAAATTGAACATTACAATACAAAACTTGGGTATAGCATACCTCAGCTTTTTACATGTCTAGCCTAGTAGTATCTGTAAATGCTACACTCTCAGGTAGCACAAATGATGCACATAGCATCCATTTTCCTGGTGCAACAAGGCGTACTCTACGCATCTCTACATTGACCTCCACTTCTGACAATGCAATTCTAATCCGCTGCATTTTATGTTATTAAAGAAAAAGGAAGAGGAAAGATATATGTCAAACAAAAAGTACTATATTTTGTTCAATTAGCACAGCAAAATAACAAAGGCATGTTTTATGAGGAGACTTCAGAACAGACCTCATGAAAGTCAAACTCTGGATCTCGTGCTTTGGAGAATCCATAAACATGGATCATCGGAAAAGTGAAATCTTCATTCTTGGGTCTATCTGTGTATATTCCTCTGAATGCATCTGTGTAGAAAGAGTTTTTTTTATTTATTTTATTAAACGAGAAAGAGGAATGAGTGGAGATATTTTAAAATAGAATTCGTCCAACTTTATTAACTTCATAAGACAATAAACTAAGTTATCACTAAATTGTATAAGCAACTCTTAAATCCTTTTTTTCCCCCAATTAGTAAGTTACACATGCACCCAAAGAGACTTGAACCCATGACTGCAACCTCCACCTTGCTCTTACAAAGGAAGGAAATGCCATTTTAGCTAGCTTCAATTGCAACTCTGAGTGTCTGTTTGGCTAGCTTTTTTTTGCCAATTTATTTTTGTTACTATTCATGGGTCCCACTGCACTTTTTGATACTATTCATGGGTCTTACTGTACTATTTCAACTAACATTTACTTTTATCTACAGTACTTTCAGCCAAAAGTTTTAAATTTCAGCAAAATAAGCGGATCTCAAACAGACCCTTAATATCCAATAATTACTTACAAAAAGAAACAAGAACCAAAAAGTAAATTCATGGAATTAACAACAAACCTAGGTACTCTGCAGCATTGTTTGGCAAATTCATAACCACTTGTGTGATGGACTTAGCTTTATCACTTGAAAATATAGCCTGGATGAACCTCCTTGCATCCATGTTAAAGACCTAGAAGGTGACATACAATGTCCTTACAAAAAGCACAGTACTCCAGTTATAGGAAATTTAATACTGTGAATTGCCTAGGCAATGTATATCTGCCTTAATGCCACATAAATGGGTAACAAATGAAAGCCAGAGAACTTGTAAAAGAAGTTCAAGTCAGGATTCATTGTGCAAATATGATATTCATCCTTTTTAACTTTATCAACCTGAGATATTGAATGGCCAAGAAAGCTCCAAGAAGATCTTGGATGAATGAATCTTTTCTTAGTCATGCTTACTAAGAATAGATGCTAAACAATCATTTGAGTGGTCTTGTACAATACTTCATATTATGCTTATCAACAATCTGAGGAATTATTCTCATCAGCCCAAGCTATCTTGATTATTTGCATTCCACAAAAAAATCATTTTTCCCCTATCACAGCCAAATTAGAAGATCCTGTGCTTGTCTTTAGTCTTCCAACTATTTGAGAAAAAAAAGTACCACAAAATGCTACCATGGCAATGACTAAGTCATACCTTAATTTTCTTCTCAAGTTTGTTGAACACACAATTTCTTTCTAGATATTCAACTGCTATTGGGTTTAGATCGTTAGCATAAACACGTTTTACTATCTTCGCAGCCGATATAGCAATTGGACCAACCCCAGAGAAAACATCGCCTGTCAATTGCATAAAAGACAACCATACACATGTAAGCATCACAGTTTTTATAACATCATGAGAGAGTTTTGACCACAATGGGAGAATAAAAAAAGTAGGTGATCACATAATGTAACACATAAAAGGGTAGCTCAATTAGCGCACACTCATTTTAGCTTCATGAAACTATTTTCATGTGTTCATAAATTTTTATGAGCTCGTGATGGGGAGTGCAAGAAGCAGAAAATTAGTGCTATCATCATTTCCTAAAGTAATAATGTACAGAGTAATGAGATTCAAATATCTATGATCCCTGCCAAGGTTTTAGCAAGACTTGAAGATAATGGCACGCCGCAAGTTATGACCAGTACTCCAGTGTAAAACTCAAAAGGAAAGGTGAAAAGATAATGATTTTTAAAAAAAAGATGCTTCTTTTTTATTCTATAATAGTAATAGCAATACGCACTGAACTCCTTTTTCACAATATAGGACTTTTCTTCCTTCTTTTTTAATTTTTTCCCTTTTTGGTTTTCTTCCTCCAATTTGAGAAAGGATATAACTGTTGAAGCTTATGGGAATTCTTCTCCTAACTCTGCTTTTATGGCTATACATGACAATAACACACACAAGAAATGAGAAATGACCAACTGTAAGCAAAATCCACAAGCAGAAACATGACAGTCGTTTTAGAGGGCTCAGATAGTAGATGTAAAATCAATCTGCAGGAATATTATCTCAGTTGAGGCCAAAGCAAACATACAAACAACATCACGGTATGTAAAGCCATTCAGAAGCCTTTGTCTTTCTGTTGCAAGCCTTGAATTCCAATACCTGCATAAAAGAAGAAACCATCCAGAAGTCACTATCATCCAGTCACTGCCAAAATTAATTTTCATTTCTCTAAATCCATATAATAAACTTCTGCAGCGTTTCTTGTAAGTTTGACTCAAGGTTGATGGTGCCAAGATCGAACAGTTTATCTGACTATATGCCCATATTAATTTGTGTTTAATAAAATGACATGAACCAGAAAGATTTAATGCAGACTTCCATCCATGCTTCTTCTTTTTTTCAATTGGTAAGTTACACATGCAGCCAGTGGGTCTACCCACTGAATTCCATCCATGCTATTCAGGCAACTTTTAAAATAGAAGGTGAAGATGGATTTTATAGGTTCATATTAACTGTTGTTTACTATGAAAGTGTTTTAGGGTTTTGATAAGTCAACCCTAACACATAAAATATTATTTATATATAAAGTACATGGTATTACTGTTTTGCCCCTATTACTTATAACACTCCCCCTCAAGCTGGAGAGTATATATCATACAATCCTAGCTTGTTACATAATAAACCCAAACGAGTCTTACATAAAGCTTTAGTAAACATATCAACAATCTGGACTCTTGTAGAAACATATGGAATAGCAATTACACCATCTTCTACTTTCTCCCGAGTAATATGACAATCTACTTCAATATGCTTGGTTCGCTCATGGAACACAGGATTGGAGGCAATGTAAATTGCTACTTGATTATCACAATGCATAGTCATACGTAGCTTCACAACGAATCTTAATTCTTCAAATAAATGCTTAATCCACATAAGCTCACATGATGTGTGTGCCATGGCTCTATACTCAGCCTCTACACTAGACCTGGCAACAACAGTTTGTTTCTTACTTCTCCAAGTAATCAGATTTCCTCCCAGAAACGTGCAATACCCAGTAGTGGATTTTCTATCTGATGGTGATCCAGCCCAATCTGCATCAATGTAGGCTTCTACCTGTAGGTGACCATTAGCTTTATACAAAAGACCATAGCTTGGATGTGCTTTAAGATACCTCACAATTCGAATAACTGCTCCCAATGTGGAAGGCGAGGATCTTTCATAAACTGGCTCAAAACACTAACTGCAAATGATATATCTGGGCGAGTAATTGTGAGATAATTTAATTTACCAACCAAACGATGATACCTCTCAGGATTAGATAATAGCTCCCCCTAATCTTCATACAATTTGACATTAGGATCCATAGGAGTCTCCACTGGTTTAGATCCTAACAAGCCAATTTCTTCCAAAATATCCAACACATACTTCCTCTGTGATAAACTGATGCCTTCTTTAGATCGTGCTACCTCAATACCCAAGAAATAATGAAGTTTACCCAGATCCTTAGTTCAAAAGGAGTTTTGAAGGTATCTTTTCAAATCATCAATACCCTACTTGTCATCTCTAGTTATTATAATATCATCAACATATACTATCAACAAAATCTTTCCTTTATCAGAGATATGAGAAAACACAGAGTGATCAGAGTGGCAACGTCGCAATCCAAACTTTAACACTACTTCACTGAATTTACCAAACCAAGCTCTAGGAGATTATTTAAGACCATAGATGGCTTTATGCAACCTTCACACTTTTCCAGACTCCCCCTGAGCAACAAACTCAGGTGGTTGCTCCATATACACCTCTTCCTTCAAATCGCCATTCAAGAAGGCATTTTTAACATCTAACTGAAATAATGGCAAACCCAAATTAGCAGCCAAGGAGATCAAAATCCGGACAAAAGAAATTTTAGCAACAGGTGAGAATGTCTCAACATAATCAACACTGTATGTCTGGGTATATCCTTTGGCAACCAAGCAAGCCTTCAAATGCTCAATAGAACCATCAGGCAAATACTTCACAATATACACCCAACGACAACCAACAATAGTTCTCCCTGGAGGGCGAGTAACTAAAGACCAAGTAGCATTTTCAGACAGGGCAGACATTTCTACCTCCATAGCAAATTTCCAACCAGAGATGGACATAGCCTCCTGGACAGACTTAGGAACAACAGTAGAATTCAAGGATGTGGTAAAGGCATGAAGAGATGAAGACAGGTGACCATAAGAGACAAACTAAGAGATAGGGTGAGAGGTACAAGAACGCTTACCTTTGCGCAAAGCAATTGGAAGAGAGGCAAGATCAGGAGTCGAATCACTAGGCGGGGTAGATGTCTCTATTGGAGGTTTCTGCCAACGACAATATACCTGAAGTGGTTTCTGAGGAGATTCAATAGGAGACACAGGTGGTAGGAGAGGAAGACAAGGAGGAGAACTGTCACTAGCAACCGAAGGAGAGAAATAGGACTGAGATTCATCAAATGTGACATCAGCACTAATGAAACGACGCTGAAGAGTAGGTGAGTAACATCGGTATCCTTTCTGAGTACGAGAATACCCAAGAAAAACACATTTAATGGATCTAGGATCAAGTTTGTCACTTCCTGGACCTAAGATATGAACATAGCACACACAACCAAAGATCTTAGGAGGAAGATGAAACAAATGTGTATCAGGAGAGAGCACAGTATAAGGGATCTGACCACCTAGAACAATGGAAGGCATACGATTAATTAGGTGACAGACAGTGAGAACAGCATCACTCCAATATGATTTGGGAACATGCATATGAAACTTTAAGGCACGAGTGACTTCTAACAAATGACGCATTTTGCGTTCAGCAACACCATTTTGTTGTAGAGTATGGGGGCATGAAGATTGGTGAATTATACCATGATCATCAAAAAATTGAGACAAAGATGTATGAAAATATTCACGAGCATTATCAGACCGAAAAATACGAAGTGAAGCATTAAACTAAGTCTTTATTTCCATATAAAATGATTTGAAAATTGAGTACAATTCAGACTGTTCTTTCATAAGATAACGATAGGTGACTCTAGAATAATCATCAACAAAAATGACAAAATATCTAAATCCCAACAATGAGGGAGTGTTTATTGGACCCCAAATATCAGAATGAACTAAATGAAAAGGACTACTAACACGACTCTCACACCTAGAGGCAAAAGGCACCCTATGGTGTTTACCCAACTGACATGCTTCACGTTGTAAAGACTCAATTTGACGACACAACGAAACTAATGACTTCAAATTCTTGAGAGATGGATGACCAAGGCGACAATGATGCTGAAGACGCAAGATAGACAAATGAGAAGCCACTAAACGGGAAGAACCACATCGATCCAAGTAATAAAGTCCACCGGCTTCATGCCCACCACCAATAATCTTCCCCGTCTTGAGATCCTGAAAGATACAATGAGTGGATAAAAAAATGGCAACACAATTCAAAATTTTAGTAAGCTTACTAATTGACAAAAGGTTAAAGGGAGAATCAGGAATATATAAGACAAAAGAGAGAGAAAGATTAGGACTAAGATTGGCAGTGTCCAAACCAGAAACTGTAGTGGCTGAGCCATCTGCCAATGTAACATTGGGAAGACTACTAGATTGCTCAAGGTCAGAGAGTAAACCTGAGGTACCTATCATATGATCAGTAGCACCTGAGTCAATGACCCAAGGGTCCTGAGTGGCAAGACAAGCAGCGGAAGTACCTTGTTGAGCCAAAGTAGCAGTAGAATCAAACCCAACAAAGTTGGAATGCAGAGACAAGAGGCGATTGTACTCTTCCTTAGGAACAGAGACTACTCTGAATGTTGGTGGAAGTGACTGTGAAGGTGGTTCTTCAACTTGGAAACTAGCTTGGTGAGCTAAGGGTTTACCATACAACTCCCAACAAAAGTCTACTGTATGATTCTCACCATGACAATGAGTGCACTTACGAAGACCACGTCCTTTACCACGACCCCCTTGTTCACTCCCACGGCCCCCCTGGTCACGACCACCTCTATTACTCCCCATATAAGTGGTAAAGATAGATTTATCACCAGAAGATAATGCATTAGCATTGGAGGAAGAGAAAGGGTCAGTACTCAAATCAGATAATGTGGCCTGTCGAAGTCTACCAAAAACTTCACTCAATGAAGGGAGGTCTGGACTAGCTAAAATTTGTGATTTTACTGGATTCAAACTTTTAGGCAATCTAGAGAGGAAGCGAGCAACATGCATAGAATCTCGTTGTTTCTTCATAATTTTAACATCAGAGGAGATAGGCTGATAAATATTGAGTTCTTCACATACACTCTTAAACTTGTTATAATAGTCTTCTAAAGACATATCACTCAAACTCAAGGAGAAATAATTTTGATGAAGATCATAAATCCACTTCAAATTGTTAACACCAGAGTAAAGTTCCTTGGCTTGTTCCCAAACCAGTTTAGCAGTTGGTAAGAAAACCAAACTACAACTGATCTTAGACTCCATGCTATTCCACAAACAACTCCTAATTTGTGCATCTTCGGCTCTCCAATAAGCAAATTTAGGGTCTGTAGGTACAGGAGGTTCCTTAATCACGTAATCAAACTTCTTTCTACCAAGAAAAAAGACTTCAACTGCCTGTGCCCACTGAGCATAATTACTACCATTTAGACGAATGGAGGTAATTGATAACATATCAAGAGATAAGAAATAATTAGGGGGCTGAGCACTGTCTTTGGACTCCATAATAGCAATTTGAAGAACAAATTAATACTAAAGAAATAAGCTGGACTGAATTAAAACAAACTCCAACCAGCAACCAATGTACTTCAACCAATCAGCCACGCCAACAGTAACTCATCTATCAAAGAATCAACATCAAACTATTCCAAAAACAAGGCAGCAACAAATCCATACCAACACCAAAAAAAAAAATGCCCAATCCACCACTAAACATCAACCTAAGGCTGCCTAAACAGATAAGCAGAGAACGTATTGAAGAAGAGAAGAAAATCAGACCATGAAAACCCTCAATTGAAAAACTTCGGTGGCGGCGCTAGGATATAGGAGTGGCGGCGCAAGGACTGGAGAGTCAGCTAGGATGGTCGCCGGAGGAGGGCGAGTAAAACCCTACCTCTCTCGTGATCAGGCAACGTCGATTTGGTGTCGCAAGACCAGAGAGAGGGTCACCGGCGCTAGACAACTCCTTCAGCCACTAAATCGAGATCGTGAAGCCTCTATTAGGGTCATCGGAGCTAGCAAGCAAGGATATGGTTGCCAGCAACAACAATATTGGTGGGTGGTGGGTGGTGGTCGGAGGGTTAACGGCAGCGGCAGGTTGGTGGCTTTGATACCATGTTGTTAACTGTGAAAGTGTTTTAGGGTTTTGATAAGTCAACCCTAACACAAAATATTATTTATATATAAAGTACATGATATTACTGTTTTGCCCCTATTATTCATAACGTTAACAGATAAATGTTTATGCATAAATAACTCAATCTAAGAGGTCCATAGAAGGCTGCAACAAGTTACAGTTACAGCATGTACGTTTAGGCCTCATTGGCTCCAGATAAATACAGCTAACAAACCAATTTTAGCTAGAAGAAGTTTTTGCCATATTACAATCACACAAAATGTGCATCAGAATTTATGAAAGATTTGAAGATGTCCAGAACAGAATCCTAAGGAAAACAATCGGATATATAACTCAATGAGTCAACCAGATATAGCAGATTTGAGATGTATACTTACTTCACTAGCACATAGCATTTGTTTTGTATAAATGGCATGATATTGGCAAGCATTCATGAACTTCAATGGAATTATCAATAAGTTTGCAATCTAAGGGAAACATACACTGTTGCTAAATCAACATGAAATCGCATTCCATTCTCAACAACTGTTGTCACAAGGGAATGGTTTCCAGCCAAGACCTCCAACTGCATTGTTCTGTAGTCGTTATGAATTGCATCAATCTTATTGACTACTGTTTGTATCTTTGGCTTATTCTTGTCCAGAACAACCTGAAAAGAAGAACAGCCTTCTTCTGTAAAGGGGCAGTAAATTCACTTATCTATTTTATATATATATATATATGTGTGTGTGTGTGTGTGTGTGCAAAGTCACTTTTGTATTCTACTGTACAGTGACAAAATGGTAAAAAATAAATTCCAAAAAAAAGTACCTTTGCTATGAGATTCTTGTATGGTAAATGTTCTTCCCTCAGGTTCAGGTGAGCAATATGCCCAACAGTTTCAAACGCTGATGGAACAATTATACCATTTGGTAGCAAGGCCTCCAAGATCTGTAAGAACAAATGGTACCTCATAAATCCATTGATTCTGTGAACTTTCAGCAATTTCAGTGTGGAAAATCACTACAATATATGGGTACTAATACCTAATTAATGACCTATTGCTCCAAATGAGAGAGAGCTTAAAAAATATATAGAAGCCAACTATCCAGATGTCTTTGAAGGCTCTACTCTCAAGAGAAGTCTGTTATACAATGTTTATGGGTCTACTATGAAATGGGCAGGAATGCCATCCTGCATTCTGGTGCAATAAAATTTTCAAGTGCCCATCAGAAATATATTGGAATTGTTAATTTAACATAATATTTGTGTACTTTCATTTCCAACAAATCGGTGGAGTAACAATTATCACTGAACACTTTAGATATATGAAGGTGTGTGTCTATCCTCCACCTATCATATCATACATCAAAGAAGAATGTAAAGTTTCAATTTATTGGTTGTCAAATGCTTTCATATCTAGAAAATTCAGAACAACATAGTTGACCTAAAGATTTCACCTAGCATAGTTAATGAATGTTGTCCTTTACCTCATCCATCTGCCAGTAATCATAAAACAATGTCAGCTTGCATCTAACAAGCTCAAAAGTTGATTTTGTACTTTGCCCCGTATCTTCTTTCAACACAACCTGATAAATAGTATGAGAATATTAAATTAATAGGAAGGAAAAAGCAGTTTACTTACCAAATGAATATTAAAAATAATATATTCACCCAAAAAGGTAATATATATAAGCAGGACATTGATTCTCATTACAAATTTAAAATTAAAAAATAAATAAAAAAGAAGAAGAAAGAAAGAAGCAACAAGCTATATGAAAGAAAAGGACTACCGTCTCCATACCTAAGACTAAGAAAAGCTTGGAACTAGAAAGTAATACTTCTGATCGGACACAACAGCTAATTTGAAGGAGAGGTAGGTCTGACATAATGTTAGCCTCAATAGCTGAGCTGATTTAATCATTAAGAAGTGACCATGTTATGAAAACTTGACAGGTTAAACTTGGCAGATATCACGTTAATGGTGATTTTAGCAAAGAAAGGTGACGAGTAACTTCTATCATAGCGATACTCTGTAAACCTAACAAGTAAACCTTGGTGCATATCACAGTAATGGTATGAACAAACTGAAACATTGTTGGCAATAAAATAGAAGTGCACCAAAAAGCCGCATGTGCTGCATGCCATGCATTGATAGTAAATGTCAACTTCCACAATTACAAGTTACGCTTGGGTGGCAAACTTCATAACAAAAATAAGGACACAATATAGAAGACTCACTAGGACAGGAATAAGTGATTCAGTGTATGCACCAATTCTCTAGAGCCCACCAAACAGAAATGAATATATGATGTGCCAAAGCCTACATAGATAGCTCTCCCATCAGGCAATAAAAGAGGAGGGGAGGCATGGGGGGAGTCAAATGATCTTTTTTTAACGAAGAAAGCCGAGCAGACACTGAGGTTCTGTTAGGGTGAAGATTAAGCTTGATAATAGAAAGTATCTAAAACTCATTCTAATCAACAACTTCTCAACTCTCACAGTGGGTTTTCCCTTCTCCTTGAAGAGTTCTCCACATAAAGCTCCTTTTCTCATAATTCTTGTGTATGCAGTCCCTCCACTATTGATATAAACTATATCAAGTGACATCAAATTACACAAGAAGCAATACAGAATAAACCGCCAATTTCGAGCAAGTTTATCCTTTCTACAACATCACATTCAATTCGATCTCACAAAATGCACCACATCGCATTCAATTCAATTCAGTTATGCATCAAACCAAATAAAGCATTTTGCAACTAATGACATAACAGAGGCAAAAACTTTCAAAACAAAATCCCAAATGAACTCACAGAGTATCAACAAAAAGCCACCTTGATTGCCTCAGGCAACTCCTCGGCCTTCCTCGCCGCGTACCTCTCATCCAAAAGCAACAACCTCGTCGGACCACTCCACTTCCGCCTCGTGCCCTTAAACTCATCACCCAACAAACCCTTCAAATCCTCATCTCCTTCCTCCACAACCTCCACCAAAGCAATCTCATTCTTCCCAATTCCCTTATTGCCCTCACTCCTCTCCTCCTCTTTCACATTCTTCTTCTTCCTTTTCGGCCGCGAGATCTTGGCTAAGTTCCTAAATTTGATAAAACCTCGAGCGTTAAACTCCCTGGCAAGCTTGTCCCTGTACAACACCGGGCTCAAAACGTCGCCGTCTCCCTCGGCTTTACCGTGAATTCTTCGCTCGAGCGAAACGAGGTCTTCTTGTTGAATTGTGGAACCTAATAGGGGTAGGAGGCTGGGGTCGACGTCGTCGTTTGGGACTCGGGCAATGTTGCGAATGCGAGGCCAGTTCAGGAGGTGGCCACGGAGGCGGCTTTCGAGGGCAAAACAGTCTTTTGCAGGGACGCGAAGTGCTGTGAGGTCGAATACTCGAGTGAAGCTTTGTTCGTCGAACATTAAGTCATTTTGCTCTTCTTCTTGTTGGGGTTGGGAAGATGGTTTGGTTCCTTTGTGGAGGGAGGGTCCGTAGTGAATTTGGGTTTGCGTGGTGAAGCAGAAGAGAGAAATGGTGAGGGGTTTTGGGGTTTTGGGGAAGAGGAGTTTTGGGGGGAGAGTGATTAGGGGAATAGAGTGGGGTCTGAGGAAGAGCTTCATCGCCATGTTGGGTGCGGCGCAGTGGTGGTTGTGGTGGTGGTGGTGGAGGATTGGGTTTGCCCGGTAAAGGGATAAGGGGGTTAAGGAGGGTTTAAAGCCTTGTATTTCTTTTCTTCTTTTCTTTGTTAGAATCACTTTTTTCTTTTGAATAATTACACTTTGTCCACACGTGGTTTGCCTCTAATTCTATGTACCCATTTATGGTTTAAATTTTGACACTTTGCCTACCTTTGATTCTGACCGTGAGGGCTCCGTAACTCACTTCAATGTTTTCCAATACTCTAACACTAAATAAGTAAAAAATACATTCCAAATCGGATCAAACAACCAAAAAAATAACAAGAACATACCCAAGACACAAAAATCAACAAACACAAACTTAGGACAAACAATCTCAACAAGCACAAATAAATCACAGATCTCAAGACTCAACTACTCTCAGCTTCAGCTAAGAACAACGACTTTTCAAGTTTTTCCCCATGTGACTACCCACCTTCTCTCTCTGATCTGTACTGTAAAATTGTATACATAGATGCATTTCATTTTGCGCAAAGTTCAAAGAACTGATAAATTTTGGTTTGATTTCTGATAAATTTTGTGAGAAAAGATGGTTTCAACGGTCAACAATCAAATTTTCCTTCTTTTTTTTTTTTTTTTTTTGGTTTTACAAAATTTATTATTATGGGTATGGCTAACAGCAATGAGCGGCGGCAGCAATGGAATTTTGTCATTGCAGGTCTGGAATGCTATAAAAAATGGCCCGTTAAGAAACGTGTATTTACAGAGGATAGATCCAAACCCAAACCTCCGGTTTGAAGTTTAATAATTGGATTTTCTTTTTATATCAGTTTCAACTCAAATGCGGCTGTGAGCTTCATGATCAAATCGAAAGCTTTAATTTTGAAAGCTTCTTATGGCCTATCGTACAGGTTTGGGTTCTAGGATTATTATCATTATTCCTTTGTTTGATTTTTTTAATAATTCAAATGTGACTGTTACTTGATTGATTGGATTAATTTTTATTTGGTAATTAATTTTTTGCCTTTTGTTTTCTGCAAATTTCATTTTACTTTGAGCAAAATGAAATGCATCTATGTATACAATTTTACTGTGTAGATCAGAGAGAGAAGGTGGGTAGTCACATGGGGAAAAACTTGAAAAGTCGTTGTTCTTAACTGAAGCTGAGAGTAGTTAAGACTTAAGATCTGTGATTTATTTGTGCTTGTTGAGATTGTTTGTCCTGGGTTTGTGTTTGTTAATTTTTGTGTCTTGGGTATGTTCTTGTTATTTTTTTGGTTGTTTGATCCGTTTTGGGATGTGTTTTTTACTTATTTGGTGTTAGAGTAACGAAAAACATTGAGGTGGGTTACGGAGCACTCACGATCAAAATCACAGATGGACAAAGTGTCAAAATTTAAACCACGAGTAGGCACATAGAATTAGAGGCAAATTACAAGTGGACAAAGTGTAATTATCCCTTTTTCTTTTTTTTTTCTTTTTTTCTTTTTTGTGGAGAATCACTTGCATTTGTATTTGATTTTTTATGCGGAAAATGATATTAATAGTCTACCAAAAACAGTGATGGTATACATGTAATTGGAACAACAAAAAAAAAAAAAAAAAGGTTTTAATAAGTGGTTTGGGATGGAGGTCCTAAATTCGAAATCTTGCAATAAAAAGTCTTTAGGGAAAACCCCACGCGCCAAGCTGGATGCTACTAATACCCTCATGGGGTTGGGAGCCTGGGATATCAACTTGACTCATTGGGTTTTCTACTTGTTGGTTCGGACTCAACGAATAAGATGCTATTATGATAGGAAAGTCACTCTAATCACCCTCTTACCCTTTTTTATTATAAAAAAGTGGTGCATAAATAAAATAAGCCAAAAATTAAACATAACCACCCATAACAAAAACGCTAAATTGCCTATAATGCCAATAAGCCATTACCATTACTATTTAGGTTGGTATGGTATTTTTAGGTTTCATCTGATTCAATTCAAGTGTAGGGACTAGGGAGTAAGATCATTTAGGCTATGTTTGGTTGGAGTGAAAATAAGGAGGATGGAAAATAGATGAAAGAAAATAAGAGAGAGATTTTAGGTGAAAATGATGTTTGATTAGAGTGATTTTGGAGGAGAGAAAATTGTGGGACCCACCTATTTTCTCCCATGGCCCACCATTTTTCAGCTCCCCCAAATTAGAGAGAAAATAAGAAGGGGAAGTGATTTAATGAAAATGACATTTCTACTCCTACTCTCTTAAAGTAAATTCAACGTTAACACTTTTTTTTTTTCTTTTTTTCTTTTTCTTTTTTCCTTTGCTGCATTATTATTTTTTTTTTTCCCTTTTATGGGTTCTTTGTCTGACGTTGAACCTTGCTTCTTTTTTCTTTTTGTTTAAATTTTTTTTTTTTGTTGGCTCTGTCCTTGGTTTCGTTGAACATTTTTCTTCCTGGGTTCTTTGCTACTCACATTTACAAAGAACCAGTTTTTTTCTTTTTATTTTTCCTTTATAAAATATTTATATAAAATAAGTTATGTAATAAGGGCAAGAGAGTAAATTTATACAAACTCTATTTTCTATCATTCCACTTTTCCACCCTCCAACCAAACACAAATGAGAGAAATTAAGGGCTTGTTTGGTTTTTTTTTTTTTTAATCACTCATCACTCCTCATTCAATTTTCGTCACTCATCACTCATCACTTAAAATACCCTAACTCTCTACACCCCACCCGTTTGACACTATCACTCAACTTGTCATCACTCAAATTTTTCAACTATTTGTGAGCCCCATACCTGTAACTTGGTGCAGCTTTTACTTTTCTTTTTCTTTCTTTTTTTTAATCCCCAATACCCAAACTCACCGAACCCAGTGAAAAAAAATAAAAAACCCAGAAACCAAACTCACCGAACCCAGTGAAAAAAAAAAATTTTAAAAAACCCAGAAACTTTCAATGAGACTAGCCTCTACAATCTCATCTCCTTTGCAAAATTTCAGTACTTACCCACTATTCTATACACATTTTCACACTAAGAAAATTTTTATCTATTTTTCTTTGCCTCTTCTCTCTCTCTGTTTTTCTTGTTTGGGTTATGGATTGTGAGATATGAGAATGTGAATCTGATTTGACTTGGTACACAAAGATTGCGAATTTCTTGACTTTCTAAGATCTGGAAGCCTTCTAGGTCTTTGATTCAGATCTGTGTTTGCAAAAAAAAATCATTTTCTTTATAAAGATTATGATCTTAAACTCTGAAACCCACCAGTGTGAAAGGAAAAAGAAAAAAAGAAAAAAGAAGAAGAAGAAGAAGATCACCGAACCCAAAGAGAAAGAAAAAAAAAATGGTCAAAAGTTGCGGCTGACCTCTGACCATGGGACCTAGTATGTTGTTTTAATTACGAAAATGTCATTGAAAAGAGAGTTATAGAAACTGAAAACATCTAAAATGTGTTTCAGTTTCCATAACTCATCACTCAAAAATCAGAGAATTGAATGATGGAAACAAAAACTGAGTTATGATGCCAAACACACTTCTCAGTTGTGGGACCCATATATTTTGAGTTATGAGTGATAGAAACTGAGTTATGAAAATCATAAATCCAAACAGTCTCGAAAATCTCTTCTATCTCCTCACTTTTACATCCTCTCTATTTTCTATCCTCTCACTTTTCTATCCTCCCAATCAAACGGACCCTTAAGAGGATCATAGGTTTCTAAAAAGCAAAAATGATCATAGAAATAATCGAATGGGCTGATAAAAAAAATTAATCAGGTGTTAAAATAAAAGGATTAATTGAAACAAAAACTCTTTGGTCTTAACAGCTAGGGCCTTGGCAAACTTAAAACAACAATCTTTTTTGGAT
The DNA here is from genome assembly GCA_032727855.1 of Quercus ilex subsp. ballota. NCBI lineage: Eukaryota > Viridiplantae > Streptophyta > Magnoliopsida > Fagales > Fagaceae > Quercus > Quercus ilex. Next base: position 16,286,829 of record CM064915.1, read on the forward strand.
AATGACTTCAAACAATATTAGTCAATGCTTGCGAGTTGCGACATCCACCACCCATATATATTTTGCCGTAGCAAATTTTTTAAATACTCCGAAGAAATTAAAATATATATATATATTAGTATTTGGTAAAATCAATGCAGCCACATTTTTTTTTTTTTTTTGACAAACTGTAATGCAACTGTTAAATGAAAATACCAAGTCCTCTATATCAAATGAGATACATCTTTAATTCTTTATACACTTGTAATTTCTTGAAGTGGTAAAACTAAAAATTTATTAACTAAAACAAAAAAAAAAAAAAAAAAAGAGGGTCTTCTCCAAACTAGTGCTAGCTAATAGCAAAGACCTGAACATATACAAAGCCAAAAACTAAAAAATAACACCATGTTTTGGCTCCTCTAATAGATTTGCTCTTATATATTTTCATCTCTATATCCCTTTTTCAAAACTACCATCTTCAGCGAGCACTGTTACTTTGCAACAGTTGTTTATCCGAGTCCAGACTTTAGCTTTAACCTATGTTTGGGCAAAATGTATCTACTGCTCCAACGAATCAAGAAAAACCCCGTGGCTGTACAGAAAAATGAGAGAGCCTTATTCCAATAAATCGAACCCAATAGACTAATAAGAGGGAAACTCAAAGCAATGATACAACCATAACGTCCTTCTCCATTAGTATTTTCTTCCACAATATTGTTGTCCTTGTCCTGAACTATCTGCTTAGACAAAGAACCACAGCGTTCTTCTTCATTTTCTTCCACAATATTGGTGTGCTTGTCCTGCCACTGCTTAGGCGAAGGTGTCGAATTTAGATCCGAATCAATTCCCAGTTTGATGTCCTCTTGTTTCATCGAATCTGTTTTAACAGTAGTCTTTGTTGCAATGTTGGTCTCTGGTGTGAAAGAGTTTCGTATACACTTTCTTTTCCTAACTTTCTTTGCCTGCCAAAGCACAAATTGTGAATTATTAGTTTCATTTTGATGGTAGGAAAAGAAGATTTCAAGAAAAAATAATAATAATAATAATAAATAACAACAATAAAAGGTATGGAATGCGATTTCTAAGGCTCCGCTTGGGAGTTCATAAGGGAATGTAATGGAATGAAATGAGATGATCATAAGGAAATGAAAAAGAATGGAATGGAATGAAATTAAGTAACCTTGATTAGATGTTTTAAAATAAAGGAATGGAAATGAATGAAATGTAAGTAATCCTGTTTGGGAGCAACATGGAATGAATGGAATGGAATTATTTTATGACAATATTACTATTAGACCCCTATTTTTTTTTTAAAAATGTTGAATATATAGGGGTATTTTGGGAGTTTTAATAAAAAAATCATTAAATCTAATTTTATTCCCTCCCATTCCTCCTAATTTCGGGGGAAATAAAAATTTGAGATTTTAAGAGAATAGAGAGGAATGAGTGTTTCCTCCTACCCATTCTATTCCCTTCCACTTAAACTCCTAAATATGGGAATGAACTTTCCATTCTCTCCATTAAAACTCCCAAACAAGAGAAAAGAAGAATATTCTAAAATTATTCTTTTTATTCCTTTTCATTCCATTCTATTCCCTCCTCCCAAGCGGAGCCTAAGTAAATAAAATATTAATCAAGAATTAGGTACCACGCCATATAAAATAGAAATTTATGATGTGTTTGGATACTGCTTATTTTGTTGAAAACTGAAAATACTGTAGCAAAATAATTTTTAAATATGTGAATAGTACTGTTAGACCCATTTTTAATGAAAGTTTTGTTGAAAAAAGAAGTTTGTGGGTCCCGTGAACACTGTACAAGACCCACTAAAGAAGTTGAAACGCACTTCTCAAAAAAAAAAAAAAACCTAGACGCAGAATAAGCTGTATCCAAACGTTACCTTAAAAAAATAAAGAATCATATAATTGGATAGATAATTAAAGACTTAGTCTTTTTATTTTCTTTTTTTAATATCTACTCTATTTTTTAAGAAGAATTTCATCTCTTAATTAAAATCCAATTTTTTTCCCTAAAGCTCAATAATTAAAGACCCATGCAGTTTTAATCAATCAACTTTATCCACACAAAAAAAGGTCAAACTGGCTTTTTTATGGATAATAAATGAAATAACAAATTACCGTACAAAACTAGCAATAAAATTTGAAAATTAATTGATATTTAAAAATGAATAAAAAACAATATCCAAAAAAAAATGACCGACTTTTAGAATTTCCTAGCAAGAAAAGGATTATTGGTTATGAGTCTCAAGTTCGAAAACAAGAAGAAAACCAAGAAAGCAGAAACTAAAAAAAAAAAATCCAAAAAACAAATTATTAAACAGAATAAACATGATGCATTGATGATCACCCAAGAACCAAAAACAAAAACCAAGATTAAAAGATCAAAGTACTAACCAGGAATGTGCCGGTAAAAATCGCTTTCAAAATTCTCGAAAGCCTGGCATTCCTGTGTTTCTTTCTCCCGCCACCACCATCTTTTTCTTGTTCTTCTTTTTTAACCAGTGTCAAAGGCGGCGACAATAGCTTGGGGAACAAGAAACCTTCCATGGAGTCGGGTCTAAAGCACGTCAAGAACCTGTTCTTCTTCTTCTTCTTGGTGTTGTTGTCATTCGTAATATTGCTATTCTTTCTGTTCTTATTTTTCTTGATCTTGCTTTCTCTGTTGTTGAACCAATCCATGGAGAGTGTATGCGACGTTGGCGAGGATTTGGTGCTTGTAGAGAGAGAGAGAAAATGGGGTTATTGTATTTATAGAGAGAGATTCTGAGAAAACAAGAGATCGAAAACGCTTGCGGCATTGCCTCCAGGAAAGTCCTCTATGCCTTTGATTGCGTTTGCATTTTGCTCCGTTAAAATCAAGTACAACTTAAATAAAGAGTGCAACAAATATCGAAAGGGCCAAATAAAGAAAGAATGGTGTTTTCTTTTTGGACATAATTAAGGATTAAAAAAAAATCCCATTGGATATAGGAAAACTGGAAAAAGTGACCGTCGTTTATTGAAAAATAAAAAAGGGGATTTTTTACGTTTTTATTTTCAAAGTCACGTACATGACAATTATGCGGTCAAAAGAAAAATAGAAAAGGGCAATCACAAGTGATTCTATTTTTCTCTTCTCTTAAAAAATATATATATTCTTGGTTGTGGAGTATATATGATTCTGTTTCTGCTGTTTTTTTCTTACTAATTATTAGGACAAGTATCTCAAGAGGAAAAAAAAATTAGGACAAGGAGATTGCCATGAAATGAGACTTTTGTTGTACTTTGGTTTTTTTTTTTTAATCTAAACTTTAATTGTGTAACAATATGTACGATAATTGATATAAATTGATAATAAAGTTGCCTTTGATGGTTCCATTGTGACTTTCATCCTCTCTTCCTTCTCAATTTTTTTTTCCTTAACATTGGTTTCAATAAAAGGATTAGGAGCCAATAGGTTTGGATTTGAGTGCATGAATACAAATATTTTGTTCGGATAATTTAAAAAGGTAATGATTTACCAAAACGATTATAGCTCAATCGATTGATACCTCCTGATTATAAATATCAATTTTTTTTTTTAAAGGTCATCATTTGGATTTTGGAACATACTCATTAAAAATTTTAAAACTTGAAATCCTTTTTTTGAGGGGGAAAACCTAAAGTACTTGAATTTAAAATAAGGCAAATTACATATACCATATATGTGGTATATTCTTTTCTTTTTTTTTTTAATAATGCTCTATATGGTATATTCTTAAAACATGGTGTCAGGACCCAAACCTGTACTTCAAAATTTAGAGCATGACCAGCATGTTAGTATCAAGTTTACCTCAATACTAACATGAACCAACTTAAGCTGAAGGTGCTTATCAAAAATCGTTTCTTGAATTCCTTTTTGTTTCCTTGCATAAAAGTCATAATTTACAAAATTCATAATTTACAAAATTCATAAAACTTTGAAACTTCATTTCATTTCAAACTTTGCAAGATTACAACTTGACTGAACTTAAGGTGTTCGTATAATTATTACATAGCTAATTGTTTAGCAAAACTCTTATTTACAAACCTAACCCCAAAAAATACAACTGGGGTTCAAAACAAACTAATGTTCTGAATTACATATGTGCTCAAAAGGATCAAGTACATCTTGATTCCTCCAATACAACAAAAGCGCTAAACTACTATACAACAAAAGAGCTAAGCTACTATACAACAAAATTATGCATTCTAACAAACGAGAATCACAGAATCCTTGCCACCTCTAATACTCTCACTGCTTCTAAGAAAGAACCTGTGCAATGAAATATAATAAGGTGAGCAGTGAAACCCAGTAAGATTTTAAGCTCCATGGGCATTTAATAAGAACAGTCGTCCATGAGAGTCATCTAGGTCAAGAAGACAAGGATGGTCATCCCTAGTAGAACAGTCGTCCATGGGCATGAGGGTCATCCATCAGGAAAGCGCCTGGATGACCTCCGACACTTGGGAAAGTTCCAGAAAGATTTATCTACAAAAGCAAGTGAATTGAACCGCATGTTATTATTTTGAAGCATAAGCAAGATCCTGGTTCGTCGCTATAACTTCCTACTAAGTACTTAACTTCCAACGACAGTTGTTGAAGATAAGATTGAACATTCTAACTCGTATAGCGGTTGTGAAAGTCAACTCCGAATCTTCTAACTTCCTTAGATATAGGGGAAGTTACGAGACAAGTAACTGCTTCAAAAGCACACTATATAAGCACTCATCCACATCAAATGGAGGAAAGTTTTTCACGACTCCTAAAAATTTGGAACTCTAGAATTTAAGAGAGAAACTAATTTAAGCATCGGAGGGTTCTCGGCCAGTCCACCCCAGTCACCTTTAATCATGTGTTTTTCTTTTCAGGCCTTCCAAACAATTACTAGTCCATTGAAGTCCGGAGCATTCAGCCTACTGATTTTCTTTGCATCATCAATTGGTGTCGTATGTTGAGAAGTTTAATTTTGTGTTTTACAATTTATCTTCCTTCAACAAAAGGCTGCATGGTTCGGACAAGATCAATGGCCACTAGTCCAAGCCACCAAGAGAGTAGGAATGCTTCTAGTAATCCCTATCGCAATCGTCAATCAACACCTGTCATGCAACCGCCTTCCATCCAACACATATAGTCCATAGTAGCCGCCATGGCAGAATTAACCTGTTAGAACCAAGAGTTGACTAGGGAGATTAGTCTAATGAGGCAATGCCATGAAAGATACGCAGAAGGACAAGCCCAGAGTCAAGAAGTTAGAGAAGGAGAAAATGATGAGCCCGAGAACTAGTTAAGGGGTACTGTTTCACGAAGGGTGCCACACTTGGAGAGGGAGATGGATCAAATGAGGAAGGCCATGGACGAGATGAAGGAGAACGTGAGAAGGGCGAATCTCGTAGATGATTTAGTTCATCGAATAGACTCCTCTTTCATGGCTTCCATCAACAATCATCCCTTGCCTCCTAAGTTCAAGATGTCTTCCTTGGACTCATATGATGGAACGAGCGACCCTTTTGATCATATCGTTACTTTTAAGACTACGATGCACCTTCAAAGTGTTCTAGACGAGATTATGTGTATGGCCTTTCCTACCACACTTAAAGGGCCAGCGCAAATGTGGTCGAGCAAGATACCTCCGAACACTGTGGGTTCTTTCGAAGAATTAAGTAAGTTGTTTGTCAACAATTTTATCGAAGGACAAAGGCATAAAGGTTCCTTGTCCAGCCTGTTAACCATAGAGCAAGGGGAAAATGAAAGCTTGCGGTCCTTCATTACTTGTTTTAACAAGGAAGCCCTGACGATAGACGAGATGGACGACAATTTGTTATTGGCAGCCTTCCATAATAGAGTTAATTCTGATTTATTTATCCATAAGCTTTATGAGTAAAAGCCTCAAACCATAGCTGAACTCGTCTATTCAGCGCAAAACTTCATGAATGCAAAAGATGCAATCATAGCTAAGAAGAGGAAGAAAGCCGAGCGAATGGAAGCAGATCTCCCACGCCAACCTGAGTAGGGTTCTCGTCTAAAGAAGGCCCAGACGGGAGAGAAGAAAGATCGAGACAACAAGAAAGCTAGTTCTTCAGCACGGAATCAACAATATACGCCCTTGAACAAGTGCTTATGCAAATCAAGGATGATCCATCCTTGAAGTGGCCGGAAAAAATGAAAGGAGATCCCAACAAGCGCAATAGGAACAAGTATTGCCACTTCCACAGAGATCATGGATATGACACGGATGAGTGTTTTGATTTGAAGCAACAGATAGAGAATCTCATAAGGCAAGGAAATTTGAGAAATTTTCTTGGACAAGATCATAAGGACGAGAAGTTGAAGGGAAAGACAGAAGAGTCATCACGACCCCCACTTAGAGAAATAAGAGTTATTATAGGAGGGACCATGACAGGGCAATCTTCCAAGTCAAGGAAGACGTACCTAAAGGTGGTGCAAAACGTCCAACTTTCTGGACGATCCCCAATGACGAGGGTAACAGACGAGTAAACCATTACATTCACAGATGAGGATGCTAAAAGGGTTCACCACCCATATGACGACGCAATCGTCATCAGTTCGCTCATTGCTGATTATGACAATGGAAGTTCGGCGAACATCTTATATTACCCTGCCTTCCAACAAATGAGGCTTGGACGAAATCAACTTCATCTAGTAAATTCGCCCTTGGTAGGATTTGGAGGCATGAAAGTGCAGCCCGTGGGTACCATTATGTTACCTGTGGTGGTAGGAGCATATCCACAATAGATAACCAAATAAGTAAACTTTCTTGTTGTGGACTATTCGTCGTCATACAACGATATCATTGGATGACCGAATTTAAACAGTTGGAAGGCAGTAACATCTACTTACCATTTGTCTGTTAAGTTCCCAACAGATTACGGAATAGGTCAAGTGCAAGGAGACCAATTAGCCACAAGAGAATGCTATCTAGCCATGTTGGCCATGGATGAGCACGTACAAACGATGAGCATAGACTAGAGAAGGGTTACCACGAAGCCCACAGAAGTGTTGGAAGACGTTCCTTTAGACAAGAGTAATCTCAAGAAGTTTAAAAGGATTGGAGCAAGCATGGAAAAGAAGACGAAGCAAGGCCTTGTCCATTTTTTAAAGAAGAGCATTGATGTGTTCGCATGGAGTCATGAGGATATGCCGGGTATTGACCTGAGTGTCATCACCCATCGTCTAAACGTGTATCCTTCCTCCAAGCCCATACGTCAAAAGAAGAGAGTTTTTGCTCCTAAATGAGATAATGCCATTAAAGGAGAAGTCTAGAAGTTGACCATGGCAAAATTTCAAAAAAGTTTATTACCTGAACTGGTTGGCTAATGTGGTGATGGTCAAGAAAGCTAATGGCAAGTGGAGGATGTACGTGGACTTCACCGATTTGAATAAAGCTTGCCCAAAGGATAGTTATCCATTGCCACGCATTAATCAGCTGGTGTACTAAACTGCGGGTCATAAATTGCTAAGTTTCATGGATGCCTTCTCAAGCTATAATCAAATAAGGATGGACGAGGTGGACCAAGAGAAGACATCATTCATTACCAGCCAAGACTTGTTTTGCTACAAGGTGATGCCCTTTGGTTTGAAGAACCGGGGAGGGGGGGGGCGACTTATCAAAGGCTGGTTAACCATATGTTTCGTCCACAAATTGGACGGAATGTGGAAGTTTATGTAGAAGATATGCTAGTAAAAAGTTCGGACGAGAAAAAGCATCTAGACTACCTTCAAGAGACATTTGATACACTTAGATGATATAACATGAAGTTGAATCCAAGCAAGTGTGCTTTTGGAGTTTCGTCAGGTAAGTTTCTTGGGTTCATGGTTTCACATAGGAAAATTGAAGCAAACCCCGATAAAATCCAAGTGATACTGAATATGGAGCTGCCAAGGAATATCAAAGAAGTTCAATCTCTCACCGAACAAGTTGCCGCCCTTAACAGATTCATCTCAAAAACTACTAACAAGTGTTTACCATTATTTAAAGTTCTTAAGAAGGTATTCGAATGGACGGATAAGTGTCAAAAGGCCTTCCAAGACCTCAAGACCTACCTTACCATAGCTTCTCTCTAAGCCCATCCATTCCAGGTGAAGAATTATATTTATATTAAGTGGTGTCCCTGCATGCAATGAGCTCAACGTTGATTAGAGAAGAAAGGAAGATACAGAAGCAAGTTTATTATACAAGCCGAGTGTTAAGAGGGGCAGAAGGACGATATCTCATAATGGAAAAGCTAGCCTTTGCCTTGGTCACGGCTTCTAGGAAGTTAAGGCATTACTTTCAAGCTCATGTCATTAATATCTTAACAGATCATCCACTAAAGGAGGCGATGAATAAGTTGGAAGTTGCAAGACGACTAATCTAATGGGCCATAGAACTCAGTGAGTTTGATGTCAGGTACCAACCAAGAAGCGCAATAAAAGCACAGGTATTGACGGATTTCATTGCAGAGTTCACTCCCAATAGACGAGATGGACAAAGCTCAGAGGTAAGTCGTCAATATGGATGGCTCGCCCACATTATATGCAGGAGGAATTGGAGTCATACTCAAGTCTCCGGAAGGAGATAAGTTGAAATACGCAGCTCGTCTACAATACCAAACCACCAACAATGAAGCTGAATATGAAGCTCTCCTTAAAGGATTGGAATTGGCTAAGTCCTTAGGGGTGGAGTCAGTGGTCGTCCAATGAGATTCTTAGTTGATTATTAATCAAGTGAATGGAATGTGTAAAGCTAAGAAAGATCGGATGAAGAAGTATCTTAGCAAAGTAAAGCGGCTTGTCAAAAAATTTAAAGAAGCCAGTTTTGTTCAACTCCCAAGGGAGGAAAACATGGAAACAGATGCTTTGGCAAAAGCAGCTTCAGCAAGGGAAGCTATGGATGAGTATGATAAAGTCCAATACATGCCAAGTATAGATCTTCCAGAGGTACAGCAAATTGAAGGAGAAGAAAATTGGATGACTCTAATAGTAATTTACCTCAAAGATGGAAGGCTTTCAGAGGGCAAGGATGAGGCTAGAAAGTTGAGGATCAAAGCTGCCAAGTGTGTCCTCATTGACGAGGTATTATATAAAAGAGGCTTCTCTCAGCCTTACTTAAGGTGCTTAGCTCCAGGCGAATCAAATTATGTGTTGAGGGAAGTTCATGAAGGAGCATACGAAAACCACTCAAGAGCAAGAGCACTAGTCCATAAAGTCGTCCATGCAAGTTACTACTGGCCAACTATTCAAGTAGATGCTAAGGCTTATGTCAAGGTGTGTGACCAATGTCAACACTTCTGCAACGTCCCTAAACAACCATCGGAGTATCTCACCCTGATGATAGCCCCATGACCCTTTGAACAATGGGGATTGGAAATCTTGGGCCCCTTTCCACTTGGAACCAGACTGATGAAGTTTTTAGTAGTAGGGATTGATTACTTCACTAAGTAGGTGGAAGCAGAACCCCTAACAAAGATCACACAGCAGAATGTCAAAAACTTCGTTTGGAAAAGCATTGTATACAGGTTTGGGGTACCTAGGGTACTAGTATCAGACAATGGACGACAATTTGACAACAAACTTTTCAGGGACTTTTGCGAGTAATTTGGAATCAAGTATCATTATTCCTCACCCTCTCACCCATAAGCAAATGGACAAGCTCAAGTGGAAAATCGATCGTTATTGAAAATCATCAAGACTCGGCTTGAGGTGGCAAAAGAAGTATGGCCAGACAAGTTACCTGGAGTTTTATGGGTTTACAGGACGACTGTGAGGACCCCCACAGGGGAAACTCCCTTCAAACTAGCCTATGGAAGTGAAGCAGTGATACCTATAGAAGTGCATATGGCAAACCACATGGTGATGAAGTATTGGGACAAGGATAATGAGGAGCAACTTCGCCTCAATCTTAATTCAATAGACGATGTAAGGATGAACATAGAGCAAAGGATAGTGAACTATAAAAACCTCATGGCTAGATAATATGATGCAATGGTGAAACCCAGGCGCTTCAACATTGGAGACCTCGTCCTAAAAATGGTCTCTTTGGCAACTAAAAATCCAGCCCATAGGAAACTAGGACCTAATTAGGAAGAACCCTACAGGGTTATTAATTGCAAGAGACAAGGATCATATTACTTAAAAGCCCTAGATGGGAGAAAGCTAAAGCACCCCTGGAATGTTGAGCATTTAAGAAGATATTATCAGTAAAATATCAATCTAGACGAACATCATCCTGGACGAGATCATCTCACTCCGGACGAGCCAAAGTTTGTGTTGCTTCCTGTTACTTGCATGTGTTCGTTATTAGCATTATATGTTGTATTTTAATTCCCTAAAAGTGTATTAGTTTTTAAACTATGCGTTATGGACTATGGATGAAGTCATAGACTTGGTCCATCTGTTTGTATTTTTAATTCCCTAAAAGGCACTAGCTTCTAAGCATGTGCCATGCTTGTGGACGATGTTTATGTTATGTATATGCTTGTGGACGAGAAAATGCATGCACGTAAGAATAATCAAAATCCATGGATAAAAATATAACCAACCAGAACAATCCAATCTTTGGATGAGTAAACGCTGGAAACGTCCAGCCTATGGACGAAGAGCAAAAACCAACTACTAAATCTCTGGATGAGTAAAGCTGGTAAAAGCAACGTCATTCGTAAGACGAGTTATACTTGCAAAATTCAAAGAATGGTAAAAATGTTGAACATGAAGGAATTCTTAACAAAGACGAGCTAAACACTTCCACGAGTGGACGGACCACACTTAAAAAACAAGTATAATGTGGATGATGTAAATAAAGAAAAATTCATCCGTACAATAACATGTTCAATAGTAAATAAAAATGTAATGGAAATAAACATTAATTCATAAAAGTTTAGAAAAGGGTAGACGACCATCGTCCAAAAAGCCCTTATAAAGTAAAGCCTAGAAGGCAATTGTTTGAAAGCTCGTCACAAAGATTATAGAAGAGACAAATGTACTTGGATAAATTTAAATGGTCCAAAACAACAGACCACATACATTAAAAAAAAAAGGAAAACGACAAGATAATTTTTCAAACGCTTTTCACTAATGGTTATCTCCAAAAGTGGGATCGTCCTGAGCAAGTTGGGTAGTGGCATTGTCCTCAATGTTGACATCTTCAAAGCTCGTTTGAAGGAGAGAGCTTGCTACACCAATGTCGAGCTTGATGGAACTGAAGTCAACTTCTAAGAAGTGTTCTTCAGCGTCCATACGAAAATTTTCAAAGCCAGCAACATAGTTTGCGTCCAAGAGATCAGTAAACTATTTGGAAGCTCTGAACTCCACAACAGTGTCCTCTTTGGCTTTCTTAAGAAGTGCACTCAGCTCATCATTCTTCTTCTGAAGATGGTCAAGACAAGTGTCCTTTTCGACGATGTCAGCCTTAAGCTCTTCGACGAGATTTTGCAATTCTTTGGCCTCGTCTGTAGCCTTGGCTGCCACTTCAGCCCAACCCCTGCAGTCGTCTTTAACCTCCTGGATCCTCGTCTCAAGCTGTATCCTCATCTTGTCCATCTCAATGGCCTGCCTAGACGCTGCGATGAAATTTGACATTGCCTAAAGTTAAAAAATTAAAAAAATTAAAAAAAAAAACTTGTTAGACGAGAAAAGTATAAAGTGACAAGACAAGGCAAAAGTGAAATCACATACCTTGAAGAGATCGTGAACACCAGAATGTTCAAAGTCTTTCAAGGACATGTCATAGCATGCAGCCATGTCCTCATCAGTCACAGCCTTCTGAAAACATTCCTAAGCCAAATCTTCATTTTCAATAAGGTTCATATGAATCCTTTGAGAAGGCTGAGACGAGGTAGGTGCAATGACCTTGGACGGGCTGACTTCAGTAGGCACAGACGAGTCTACATCATAAATTTGGACTAACAGCTGTTGAGAGGGAGGATTAGGAAGGCCAGGCTTGACAACCCCAAGCTTGGACGAACCATGCTTCACCTTCTTGCTTCCTCAACGACTAGGAAGAAGATTTCCTAAATCAAGCGTCTTGGATAAACTTTTTCTTTTGTCTCCAGCAGAGGGACGATGCTGAGATTGAGCCTCTGGCCTGGTTACCTCATCCACTACCCCATTTCCTTTATTTTCTTTCATGGTTGCCATTCCTGAAAAGAAAAATGTTAGAATTAACTAAAAGGTAAAATTTAAATAATTTCTTTTAAGTAAAATCTCACGTCTACGAGTTGTAAGTTTGTGGGCTAGAGCTTCAGGAGATGGCTCAGGACCAAGTCCCCAAGTCGCAAGATGAGGAAGCGTGATTAGGGAAAGGAAACTCCTGTCAACGTATAAAAAAGCTCTCTGGGCACATTCAAGAATCTGCTCAAAGACGGTCATCTAACAACTATAAAAATAAAAAATAAAAAGAGGAAGAGAAAAGGGTTAGACGACTATAAGCAAAAGATAAAAACATAGAATATATATATATATATATATATATATAAAATACCTTCTGGACAAAGGTTCCCTAACTCTCCAGTGTAGGGGGCAAATGGATCCTTGCCAACCTCAATAGTGTGTCCAGCCCAAAAAACAGAGACAAAGTAAAACTCCGTCTTTTAGTTCCTATCTGATGTTACATGTGATTTTATTAGTCTACAATCTTTCCCCCTGGTTGTGAATTGATAAAAGCCAAGAGACTGGCTAATCTCTGAGGGCTTGTAGTAGTAGAGGAACTCATCCACAGTGAGAGCATGATCCCTTTCAAACACCTCCCTCCACAAAACTTGCATAGAGACGACTAGCCTCCACGTGTTAATGTTAAATTGACATATTCTTAAACCTAACCTGGTGAGTAACTCCCTAGTAAAGGCATTAAGGGGTAACCTAAGTCCCCCTAAAAGGCAAGCTTCATAAACACCTACGCCAAAACGGGGTTGACAACACCATTCCCCACGAATAGCTAACCTAGGATTGAGGTCTTCTAGAATTTGGTACCAAATCCTAAGGGAGGTAAGTCTCTTTTCATCCGTCTTAGAGTGGACTCCTACAGCACAACTATATACTATTTCAACCTTGCCTAAAGGAGTGGACAAAGGAACACTTGTTGAGGTACCAGCCCAAGACCCAGACACTGCACTCGTCCTAAGCTATTCCTGAAAAACCTCTAAAGGAATCCCAGGAACACTAGACGTGTATTACTCGTCTGCGGTGTTCCCCCCACTACTAATGTTACTACTACTACTGCTACCACTATTGGAGCCACTATAACTAGTAGTATCATGGTACTCGTCTATAGCCTTATCAACACTATTACTAGACGAAGATACAACAATCTCAGACGTCTTGAAATTTGAAGGAAAACCTAAGAACGAGCATAAAGAGAATACCTGGCTCTAGACGAAGGAGGACTAAAGACGCGGAAATACTTCTAGACGAGGCACTAGACGACGAATGTCAAGGGAGAGAATTTAGGAAATGTGAAGGGTAAGGGAGGAATTCCACTATTTATAGGCAGTGAAATTTGGCATCTGAAAAAACGCAACCAACCAGAGAACGACATGTGGCATATTCCTCGAAAAGTTAAATCGACCCGACCAATCACCAATGAGGTCATGACACATGGCACGACATCTAACGACTAACATAAAGACACGTCCAAAGAACAACAGTAAATTCTACAGTGCTCTGGACGACCCTTGGACAAGGGAGCAACTGATGGTGAATTAAAAATTGAATAAACTCCAATTCATCAATGAGAGTCGTCTAAGCCAAGAAGACAAGGATGGTCATCCCTAGTAGAATGGTCGTCCATGGGCATGAGGGTCGTCCATCAGGAAAACACCTGGATGACACCCAACACTTGGGAAAGTTCCAGAAAGATTTATCTACAAAAGCTAGTAAATCGAACCACGTGTTATTATTTTGGAGCATGAGCAAGATCCCGGTTCGTCGCTGTAACTTCCTACTAGGATCTTAACTTCCAACGACAGTTGTAGAAGATAAGATTGAACATTCTAACTCCTATAGCGGCTGTGAAAGTTAATCCTAAACTTTCTGACTTCCTCAAATATAGGGGAAGTTATGAAACAAGTAACTGCTTCAAAAGCACACTATATAAACACTCATCCACATCAAATGGAGGTAAGTTTTTCACAACTCCTAAAAAGTTGGAACTCTAGAATTTAAGAGAGAAACTAACTTAAGCATCGGAGGGTTCTTGGCTAGTCCACCCCGGTCACCTTTGATCGTGTGTTTTTCTTTTCAGGCCTTCCAAGCAATTACTAGTCCATTGAAGCACAGAGCATTCAGCATACTGATTTTCTTTGCATCATCAAAGTACATAGAAGCTCCATAGAAATAAAACCCAAAACAAATGTAACAAAGATGATAATAGCCAAGTTTGTGATAGAATGATTGTAAATATCTCATCATACTTGATAATAAACTTATATTAAACAACTGAAATTATAATTATCTAAGATTGCTAAATGGAAAAATCATAGGAAATAAATATTATAATTTTTTAACTAGCAATACTTAAATAATAAAATAATAGAAACAAGAATATGAGATTATTATTATTATTATTATAAATTGAGAAGGAGATTTAATTTGTTAATATATGAGTATGGTGTTTACGAATAAAATGACCTTTGATGCATCATGTAGACTTTGAAGAAGGGAAAAAAATACATATGCCTATACAACAATAAGGTCGCACTTATTACACAAGAAACACACTAGTGATACCTTAAAAAAATATTTTACAAAAAAAAATATAGCTACGCCACAACCAAGAATGTAACTAAATCAAATTTCTACAAAATGACCAATATACCCAATTAATTCTCTAAAATTATAAGAATTAATTAAGGAATTGCATTAAGGATAAAATAATCCAATATAAGCGCAATGTGGAAGTTTTGCGACATATCAACGTTATTTTGGAGGTTTATTTTTAGTCATTTAATGGTTGGTTTTGGGAGGAGGGGGGGGGGGGGGGTAATTCTTATCACTTTGGTGGTTTACAAGTATTTCTATCATATTTGAGGTATTGAGGATATCTTGACCATTTTGAAATTTTTAAGTATTTCAATCATTTGGAGATTTTGAGGGTTATTTGGTTATTATAAAGATTTTAGAGACATTTTACTATTTCTATAATTTTAGATGTTTCCAAAGTATTTAGGTCATTTTGGAGGTTTCAATCATATTTTGTCATTTTAGAGGTTTTGATGGTATGTTAGTCATTTTGAAGGTTTTTAAAATATTTTAATCATTTTGAAAGAGAATTTCAAATCCAAACTTATAGTTTATTAAAGCATCCAAATAGTAGATTTAATTTAAAATTTCAAATCCTCCAGTGTATATAATGGATCTAAATAAGAAATTTTAAAATATATAAATTTGGAATCAAAACATTCCAAATCCTTGATTTATAATCCAAAACCAAGTATCAAATTCAAACTAACAAAGAAAAAAATTATAAATTGATACTAAAATTATTATGCAGCCACTATGTCATGGGTGTTGTATAAGTTACCACAATAAATCTAGTTGGTGGATACCACATGTGATGCATCACATATAGAATATTAAATGTAATAATATTAGGAAGACAATATTATTACAATGATTTTATAGTTATCAAAGTATTAATCGTATCCGTGGACAATATTTTTCAAACTTTTTTTTTTTTTTTTTTGATGCATAGCTTGCCAATACAAACAGACAAGCATAAAAGAGGAAAACAATAGAGCTCACAGATAAAACACCAGGCGCTAATCAGTACAATCAGCTTGAATAATATCCTGCACTACTCTAGGGAGAGCTCCTCTCCACACCTGCGAACTTTCACTTCGCCTAGCCAAATGAGCTAACTCATGAGCAGCTCTATTATAATCCCGATTCACATGATTGACCTTCCAACTGGTGAAAGAGCTCAGCAAGGAACGTATGCCTTGAAACAGATGGCCAATGCCCCCTTCCATAAAGTTTTCATTAACACTATTAACAATGGAGATGGCATCAGATTCAACAATAATCTGAGAAAGCTTCATATCTTGTGCAAGCAGAATCCCTGCTTCCATGGCAAGAGCTTCCACCTCCTCAACTGAAAACTGGCCTTGCAGGAGTTTACTATAAGCCACAAGAACTGCACCACAAGAGTCACGAATAACAACCCCAACACTAGAGTTTCGCCCATCCTCTGACGTCGCCCCATCTACATTGATTTTGAAAACTCCAGGCAGAGGAGGAGTCCACCTACACCTTTCCTTCGCTGGAGTCATGTTCAAATCACACAAAGAACCTTTATAATCTTGTAGATAACTTCTAGCAAACCTCCAAATCTGACTCGGTAATTGGCATTTTGATTCAAAGGCTACTTGATTCCTATTATACCAAACAGACCAAGCAACCCCAAAAAACACCTCCAAATCATAATTAGTGCCTTTCTCCAAAATATCCAAAGCTACATCGGATAAATCCATAAGCCCCTGCCAGTTATCCACACTACTACTCTCCCAATTATCCCAAACTCTTCTAGCTACTTCACATTTAATAATAGAGTGAAATAAAGTCTCAGACTCTAAGCCACAACAAGGACACAAGTCACTCACCCCAATACCTCTTTTTTGCAAATTCACCATTGTTGGAAGAGCATCCACACATGCCCTCCAAGCAAAGATTTTAATCTTTGATGGAATACGTAAGTGCCATAACTTCCTCCACAATAGTTCTCTCGGGTCATTATAAGAACATTCTCCCACCTCAGGTGATTCCACTAAGCTAAGTGCAACATAATACGCACTTTTAACAGTAAAAACACCCCTATTATTACCAACCCAAATAATTTTATCATTCGGAAGATTATAGCTAATAGGAATATTGAGAATAGTCCTTGCTTCAAATGGCAAAAATAGAGACTTCACTAGGTCCGCTTTCCATCTTCTAGAATCAAAGTCAATAAGAGTTGAGACCATGGGGAAATTATCAAAAGTTTGGGGAGGAGGAGAAATCACCTTGTATGTTGTAGGATTGGGCAGCCACTTATCTTCCCAAATGTGAATCAATTTCCCGTTGCCAACTCTCCAACGTGTTCCTTTCTTCACAACTTCAAGCCCCTGCATTATGCTTCTCCATGTAAAGGATGGACTAGACCCCAAACCAGCTTTAAGAACATCACCATGGTTATAATACTTAGCTCTATACATCCGAGCTACTAATGAGTTTGGGTTCTCCAAGAGCCTCCAACCTTGCTTTGCGAGCATGGCAAGATTGAATGCTTGGAGATTTCTGAAACCCATGCCACCTTTAAGCTTTGACTTACATAACTTCTTCCAACTTACCCAAGCAACCTTAGTCTCTTGACCCCTCTGACCCCACCAAAACTTTCTCATCATGCTTTCAATCTCATCACACAATCCCTTAGGGAGCTGAAAACAGCTCATTGTGTACGTAGGGATAGCTTGGGCCACCGCTTTGATCAAAATCTCTCTACCACCAATAGAAAGAAATTTCTCCTTCCATCCAGACAATTTTCTTCCCACCCTTTCTTTGATCTCCGCAAAAACTTCAGTCTTAGATTTGCCAATAATTGAAGGAAGACCGAGATACTTTCTATGGCGAGAATCCTGCATCGGCCCAAGAAGGTCTAAAGACTCAAGTTTCTTCACTTCAGGGGTATTGGCACTAAAGAACACCGATGATTTGTCTGTATTAATTTTCTGACCGGAAGCAGCCTCATACAGACGAAGAATATCAATTAGATGCTGGCATTCTTGACTGCTAACTTTACAAAAAAGCAAACTGTCATCCGCAAAAAAGAGGTGTGATATCATAGGGCAGCCTCTACAAATTGAAAGTCCACTTATAGTGTGACTTCTTACAGCCTTATTAATAAGAGAAGAAAAACCATCTGCACATAAAAGAAACAGATAAGATGATAGGGGATCCCCTTGACGGAGTCCCCTTGATGGCATAATATTACCGTGAGCTACCCCATTTATAAGCACAGAATAAGAGACAGTTGTTATGCATCTCATAATCAAGCCAATCCACTTTTCATGAAAACCCAGTTTTCTCATTACTTGCTCTATAAAGCCCCATTCCACCCTATCGTAAGCCTTACTCATGTCCAATTTAATAGCCATATAACAATCCTTACCCTCCTTCTTATGTTCTAAGTAATGCATCATCTCATAAGCAATAAGAACATTATCTGTTATGAACCTTCCAGCAGTAAAAGCACTTTGATTTTCCGATATTATATAGGGGAGGATCAATTTTAGACGATTAGTTAAGACCTTAGCAATAAGTTTATAAATAACATTGCTTAGGCTAATAGGTCTAAACTCCGTTATTCTAGAAGGATTGTTATTTTTTGGAACAAGAGTAATATAAGTTTTATTAATATCAGCCATGGACATATCATAATTTAAGACATTAAGAACCATATTCACAACATCGTTACCCACAATATCCCAGTATTTTTGATAAAAGACAGCAGACATACCATCTGGGCCGGGAGATTTGGTCGGGTGCATCTGTTTTAGGGCTCCTTCAACTTCTTCCTTAGAGAATTGCTTAATAAGATCCTGATTCATTTGAAAAGACACCTTTGATTCCATAGTGTCAATAACCTCTTGAATTCTACTCGGATGAGAAGTTGTATAAAGCTTCTCAAAATAAGACACAGCAACTTCTGCCACACCCAAGGGAGACTCTCTCCAGACCCCCATATCATCCAACAGTCTGGTGATTGTGTTTTTCTTTTTCCTCCCAGAAGCTTTAGAATGGAAGTATTTTGTATTACGATCTCCAAGACCCATCCACTGAACTTTTGATCTTTGTTGCCACATAACTTCCTCACAGTCTAGCAACTCATTAACCTCCTTTCTAATCCTGTTTATCTCCCTTCCATTCCTTCCATCCTGATCCCTTAAGACCAGATCATTTAAAACATTCCTCTTCTTTTGAATCTGTCTTGGAACATGGCCAAAAACTGTTCTGTTCCATTTTAAGAGTTCATCTGCACATCTTTTAAGACCAGCCATTATGTCACTGGGGTTATTAGCTCTCACACTTCCAGTCCAAGCCTCCATAATAACATCTCTACAATCCTCTCTTCTTGTCCACATAGCTTCAAACTGAAATCTTCTTTTCCGGGGGCTTTGCGGAGTAAAAGAATTAGTAATCAAGAGTGCACAATGGTCACTAGTAGTTTCCACAAGATGGTGCACTCTCATGTCCCTAAAATTATCAATCCATTCTTGCGTAACTAGGGCACGATCCAATCGAAGATACATTCTATGCCTTCCCTCTTGCATATTACACCAAGTGAACTCCGGACCACAGAACCCAAGGTCCATGAATCTACAACAATTAATTGCTTCCCTAAACTCATCCATCTGCTTCTGAGATCTTCGAGCTCCCCCCATTTTCTCCGCAACGGAAACAATTTCATTAAAATCCCCAAAACATAACCAGGGAATCTGAAATTTTCTATTAAGAACCTTTAGTAAATCCCAAGGTTCAGTCCATCCAATTTAAAGTGGATTGGCATCTAAAAGCAAGTTCTCAATCTTTTAAAAATTGGACCCAAAAAAAAAAATGGAAACCATTCGATCCAAGAAATCTTCTACATATCAGGTTGTTTTCTTAGATCAATTCTTCTCTCTTAAAACAGCTTCATTTTGTGCTATTTTCTTCGTATCAACCATGTTGTTTTGTGCCCATGGCTCATTGTTTCGCATCAATATTTCAAATTCCCTCTCATTTCTCTCACAAGTTAATTTCCATTTTCTCACAGCATCACACTCCTTCACCACCATCCACATTTTGCCTTGAAGAATGGTTGGAATTTAATTGTAAATCGAATTACCCCTCCAAGCATCATCAAATTCCATGAAAAATATTTATCCTATGGGTCTCTAGCACTTTTGGCTAAACAGTAACTCATTTCATTTTATAAATTAAAAGAGACCATGGAAAGAAACTTGCATGCCCAATGCAACTAAAAAGGGATTGAATTCTTCAATATAGTTCCTAACACTAAAGACAAACCTCATAGCCTAAGTCAAATGGATCGAGCCTTTGGCTGATTGGGTCAAATTGAATACGGATTGATCTGTTTTGGGAAATTGGGCTTGTCAATGGGAGGAGGACTTCTAAGAGCTTGCATAGATGACTAGATTAAGGCTTCTCAAGATCCTGAGGCAAAACCACATGCTCCATAGCCAAGCTTTGGCCTTGTGGGTGAGCATCTCTTAGCAAAACACCTTGACATCTCTTCTT
Source organism: Quercus ilex subsp. ballota (assembly GCA_032727855.1). Lineage (NCBI taxonomy): Eukaryota > Viridiplantae > Streptophyta > Magnoliopsida > Fagales > Fagaceae > Quercus > Quercus ilex. The sequence continues at coordinate 16,307,094 of CM064915.1, forward strand.
TAGCAGTAGAATTAGACTTAGAGAGTGTTGATGGTCATTTAGGAAAGGAAAGAGGGAGCCCAGCAACACAGGCCGAAATGAAGTTGGCAAATAGATAGAAAAAAGAATCATTAAACCTAAGCGGTAAGAATAATGGATCACAGGTCCATAAAATAAATAAATGGATCTTGAAGAAGCAAATGGGCTCAAAGGGGGCCGGAAAGAGAGAAATAGCAAATAGCAAACCCATGGGCAGTGTATGATGTAGAAAAGTGAGAATGGACTGCAGCAGGCTCAAAGTAATGCAAGCAAAGAGAGTAAGGGGATTGATGGTAGGCCCACAAACCCCAAAGATGAGTATAAGGTAATTGGGCGGGGGAAGCCCAATGAAGTTAGTAAAGGCCCATGGGAACACAGAGTTAGGAAAAGGACCGAGGAAGCCCAAGAAAAGCAAATGGGCCAAGGATGCCCAAGAGAAAACAAAAGGGACACAGGGGCCCATGAGCAAGAAAACCCATGGCCATGCTAAGCCACTGGGGAAAGAATAAACGGCAAGCCTGAAAAGGCCCAGCAGGATTAAGTCATTACAGCAGGAATGACAAAGTAATATAGCAAGACATGATGGCAATGAAGGAATAGGCTGAAAGAAATATAACGCCCAGTATCAAATAAAGCCCAACCCCTAAGGGGAGCAGAAAATCATAGGACAACTCACATAAAAGACCCAAAGAAGGACGGCAGACAGTGCAGGCAAGCCTTCAGACCGTCGCAAACGCATAAGCAGAAGGCAGATTTTGGACATACATGAAAGGGAGGCACGCGTAAGGCCCAAGCATCACCAGCCTGTACCCAGCCAATATGGGACATGGTGGGGTTATGGGTCAGAAGTAAGAGGGCATGGTTTGGCGGTAGGAAAAGGGGAAAAGACCTATTCTGCGGTTCCTACCCAAGCTCTTTTTAGGTGTACGTCCTGCTGGGATGACAAACCACCCAAAAGAAGTAAGGTTGAGTGGGAACCGCTAGGTGCATGCCATGAGGGATAGAGAAAGAGAGTACCCACATTGTGGCAGGAAACGGTGCTACGGCAGACTAATAAATAAAACAACTCTCCTTTGTCTGGAAAAGGAGAATGGCACACAGACGGACCGGTGGTGGTCAGTAAGTACACCCAGACCAAACAAATGTGGTTAAGTACTAAAATAATAAAATCTGGTCACGGCAGGCACTATATAAGGAGACCCTTGTCGTGCCTAGATAAAGGGGGGAAAATAAGAAAGGGGGAGGAGAGGAATGACAAAATAGAAAACAAGAGTTAAAAAAAAGAAAGAAAAGATAAGAGGAAAACTAAAGAAAAACTAAAAACAAAAGAAAAAGGAAAGACAGAAAGAGTTAGACCGGCAGGTATGCACCAGCAGTCCAATTTCCCTCTCTCCCTCTCAAAATATTGCTCTCTGTCAAACAGTAAAAGGATCTCCTTTGGGCACCAACTATTCAGGTTAGCTTCCTTCAAAGCCATTAATTTCCACGGTAGGATTTTCCTGGGAGATTAACTGCGTTGAGAGGAGGTGTTCTTCCTCTTTAGTTTTGCTCCCACGGACTAGACTTGATATGATTACTTTCTCTTTTGATTAATCCATATTACCAATTGTTCCTTTCACTTCCTTTGTAAAAGTCATTGTTATTATTGTGATTATGTTTCGTGAATAAGGGTTATTTGGTCATTATCTGTTAAATAGCCAGAGTGCATTATTTTGTTGCTATTATTATATTTGCCTGTCATGACTCATCTGAAACAACTCTGCCTGTCGTAAGCACACTCCTAGTAGACGAGGCATAGTTTGTGCACAAGCCGGTCCAAATTGAGTTGCAGTTGGATCTGTCTCAACTCCTTTACTCAGAATATCTGGGCCTATTTCCGCAGGAGGCAGCCCAGCCCAATACAACAAAAAAGGCCCCTACAGAGATCATTGTGCTTTTGTTTAAAAAAATCCTTCTACTAGTTAATCTTATTATAAACTTCTTCTAATTGATTACAAGAACCTATCGAGGACCTTCCTTTAGTCCATGATTAATCATATATATCAAGAAGCGAATCAGAATTTTGATACCCTGACCTAATTGGGCACTAAACAACCTTCATAGACGTTTTAATTTTTGATAACCCATTGCCTATTGCCTTTTGCCTATTGCCTATGGTGTTCCCTACTAGCGTTTGATAAAACTAAGCTATTTTTGTAACAGTATGATTTGCACTTAATCTATTATATTCCCTCTATCAACAAATAATAATAATAATACAATTTTGCTACTAACCCCTAATTTTTATTAGTATAGGACCATTGCAAAAAACATTGTAACTTAATTGGTTGGATTTTTTTTTTCTTTCAACAAAAATATTCAAGATTCATTTCTTTTTTCTTTCTTTTTTATGATCCTGTCCCCTTCTTTTTATCTATTGAATTATAAAAATTATGTATTAGACCATCACTTCATGCCTGTCACCAGGTTTTATGCTAATAATAATAAATAAATAAATTGGTATCATCTACTCAGCTTGTCACCTACAAGAAGAAATCAAGGTAAAAGCATTAGGTATATTTTTATAGGTGTCATTAATTTTAATGGATATCTTATAAAAGTGTGTCCACATGCACGAAACATGCACATGCTCGTGCACCTGCATCTGTGTCTAGAGCATTCTTATCAAGGATTGTATAAATGCTAAAATGCAAATTTTAGTATCTGAAACCATAAAAACCCACTCCATCAAAGATGCCATATGCTAAAAAATTTGACATCTTGTTATAGTGCGCTCTCATTTTTTAGAGCGCACTGTAACAAGATGTTATAATTTTTTAATGTTTTTTTTTTCTGCTGTGAGAGAGAGAGACAAAGGGAGAGAGAGAGAGAGGAATAATAAAAAATAATAAAGAAAGAATATTTAAATGAAATGGTAAAAAAATAGAAGTTTTAATGTTATGAATATTGTAAAGTGATGTGTTAAATGCTATAAAGTTAAGTTTTTAGATGCTAAATGCTAAATGCTAAAAATTTTAAAACTCTTGATGGGAATACTCATTGTGGGTCTTATTATAAAATGTGACTTTTTATGTGTTATTTGATGAATTTATTAGTGATTTGGGGATTGTTCCTTTGCATGTGATTCTAATCTAAGTTCCTTAATTAATGCCACATAAGATTTGCTTAATGTGGTTTAATTATTGAGAAATGCTAACGAATGACTTTAGGGCATTAGTTAACAATCTATTTAAAGAAAATTTTTATGGGAAAAGAAAAAAAAAACAATTAAACTTTTGACAACTTTTTTCATTTTCCATAAAAGTAGAGTCAAAACTTTCATAAAATGAATTGTTAACCAATGTCCTAAAGGCACTCCTTAGCATGACTCTTAATTATGTGCTTTGTTGAATTTATCTCTACCTTGTTTGTTTATGCAATTACACTTTGTATTTGGAAGATTAATTATACTTCTAATCTTAGTTTGTTTGTGTATGCTTTGTCATTTTTGTATTTGCCTTATAAAAGCTGGGTAATTACATTTGAATATTGGTTGAATTTCTTTAATTGCACTAAAGAAATCTTATGTGACATTGTGACCTCCAATTCAACTCCAATCCGATCTCAAAATCTTGAATTTGTACCTCTCTTGTTTTTTGTTCTTTAATAAACATTCATCCAGCCTTAAAATAATCACTATAACAATTAAACTTGACCAAGTTTTCCCATGATCTAGACATTCCTCACCTAGCCAGCCTCTTTGCGGTGAAATAAAGGTCTACATAATAACATAAAGGTCTACCTAGCCAGACATCTCACAATCTTGGTTGTTGGCTCCATCATAATTTATAGGGGAAATTGCAATTTACCCACCTGTGGTTTGGCCCATTTTAACAATGCCTACCCGTGGTTTGAAATTTGTCACTTAACCCACCTGAGGTGACCTCCGTTAGACCCCCGTTACCCACCTTAGCCCTTTCCGTTTAAAAATCTCCTTTACTATATAAGCCAAAAATTAGAACACAATTAGAACCCTAAAGACTGAGCTCTCTCCCTCTCCCTACCTTCAAACCCTCAAAAATCCCATTAGCCTTAATCCCTTTCCCTCTGTACTCCGATTGCCAAAGTGAAATCCCTCCCCGAACACTTGCAAGCAAGGAGGAGGGCTGAAGTTTGAGTTTTCCTTTGTATCAGGTATGAAATTACTTTCTAGGGTTTGTCATTGTTGTGTTTATTCTTTTTCAATCTGTAACGATTGATGAAATTAGTGGTTTACCATTATTCTTTTCCAATGTTTATTCGGATTAAAGTTTTTTTGTCATAAAATTAGTGGTTTACTATTGTTGGGTTTACCATTGGTGTGTTTGTTCTTTTATAGTTGACATTGATGACTGTGGTCTTTAGGAATATTTTGGTTAGATGCATCTTTAGGTTGTTTGTGGTCCCATGGAGACAAATTGTTTAGTTGGTTGTGTTTCTTGTCTCTAACCCCACGTTACTTGGTGTTTGGTGTGCAACTGAAATTATTTTGCTTTTGTGTGTTATCTCTATGCATGTGTTGGTTATGTATTTAATTATTGTTGTTTGTGCATGTGTTTTAAACCCTGCAGATAGCTGCTGAAATTCGTTTTGATTTTACTATTCACCATAGTGGGAATTTTGAGTGGAACCCTGGTTTAGAGTATGTAGGTGGTGAGGTATCTACAATGGCTAATGTTGATCCAGATCTACTAAGTCATTTTAAGATACAAGACATTTGTGCTGAGGTTGGGGGACCTATTAACAGTAGGATTTGTTATTTAATACCTGGTGGTGACTTAAAGCAAGGGTTAAGGTTAATTACTTCAGATGAGGATGTGACCTACATGTGTGAACTACATACTGAATGGCCAACAAATGAAATCACACTTTATGTAAAACCTGAAGTTGAACCAATTGCTATTGAAAAACCTATAGTTGAACCAGATCAACCAATTGCAGTAGACCAGTCATGGGAAATGAATGATGAAGATGGTGATACTGATGATAATCCTGATTGTGAGGAGGTGACCAATACTGTTAGGGAGTCTGTGGTTGACCAAAATGATGTTAGTGAAGAACCTGTTGAGGGTTTAAGGGATGGCAGTGTTGGTGGAGCTGTGCATGTGGATGACCAAACAACCCATGGACAAACTGTTGGTAGTGAAGATGTTCATGTGGATGAACCTGATTGGCTAGAGGAAGGGTATAAAGGACCAGATTATCCTGATGACATATTTGGTGCTGAGAACAATGAGGTGCCCAATATGAGAGAGCATCAAAGAGATAATGAAAATGTAAATGAGGGAGATTGTGTGAGAGAGCAAGTTACAGATGATGGGAAGAGACTAGAAGCTGCTGCCAGTGATCAAGTTGCTACCAGTGATCAAGCTGCTGCCAGTGATCAAGCTGGTGATAATAAAGATGGGGCTGAAAAGGCTCTTGATCTAGGAGTATAGAAAGTTCAGAGGATGAGGATGAGAGGGTGACATATCCAGATTTTAATGAGAACACTGCATGAGTAACCCTCAGTTATGCAAGGGTATGAAGTTCCCAAATGTTAAGGTGTTTAGGGCCGCCTTGAGGGAATATGCAGTGAGAAAGTCTGTGGACATTAAATTCAAGCTTAATGAGAAGACCAAAGTTTCTGTCTACTGTAAGTATGACTATGGTTGGAGGGTATACGCATCACAGATTGCAGGGGAGTTAACCTTCTAGATAAAGACCATGGTTCCAATTTGTACATGTGGGAGGACATTCAAGCATAGTCAGGTCACTTCTACATATGTGGCTAGGAAATACTTGGAGGATTTCAACAAAAACCCTAATTGGGCAGTTTCTGGTGTGAAGTATCGAGTCATGCAGGATGTAAATGTTGACTTGAGCATAAATCAGGTGTACAGAGCTAAGAGGAAAGCTAGAGAGTTCATACTAGGCGATGAGAGGTTGCAGTATGGGAAGCTTAGAGACTATGCAGAGATGGTAAGAGTAACTGATATAGGGAGTAAGGTGATCCTGCAAACTGAGATTACTAAGCCTAACACACAACCCAAGTTCAAGAGGATGTATGGGAGATACATTGTACAGAAAGTTGGATTCTTGGGGGGGTGCAGGCCACTTGTAGGATTAGATGGTTGCCACTTGAAGGGCAAGTTTGGTGGACATATATTATCAGCAGCTGCAAGGGATGGAAATGACAATATTTTCCCTGTTGCATTAGGTGTAGTTGAGCAAGAAAACAAGGATTCTTGGGTGTGGTTTTTACAAACATTTGTAGATGATATTGAGAGGCCAGATGAGCTAAATCTGGTGTTCATTTCAAATCCAGGTAACCAATGAGCAAGTAAGGCAGTCAACAAAATTAGCAAACAAGAAGGCCAAGGCCAACCAGTCAATCAAAGCAGCAGAGAACCAGACAACCAGTCAACCAACAAGTGGGGTAGCGAGCCATTCAATAAGAAAGCCAACCACCTATCAAGCAAGTCAACCAGTTAACCAGCCACAAAAGCAGCCACTGAGGCAGCCAATGGGCAAACCCTACACACAGCCAGCCTAAACATCTGCTTCAGCTTCAAGCAGACCACCAAGCAAAGTACCCACTGCTCAATGGTTCTTATGCAGCCAGCCCATCTCTCATACTCCTTAGGTATATACACAAACACAAACACTACCCTTTATACTTATATAATTAGATCTTAATATGGAGTTTCTATGTATTTTGCAGGCTCGAAGGGGGTTGGTACCACCAAGGGTCGTTGGGAAAGGAGGTGGATTAAGAGTTGAGACATCTAGTGCAACGTTCTCAACAGGCAGGGGCAAAGGCAAGGACAAGGGCAAGGTTTTTGAGAAATGAAAATTGGAGACTGTGCAAGCAGAAACTTTACTTTACTTTTTTTTGTTATTGTGGCAAGGACAAGGGCAATTGTTTAGTTGATAGTGGCATGTCACCACTTTTTTGTTTTTTTGTTATTGTGCAGAACTTTACACTGTAAAGTTATTTTGTTGTTGTCTTAGTGAGGACAAAACAACCTGTTGTGTAAATGAAATTTGGCAGTGTTTAGCCATTAATGTTTGGTGGAGTCCACTTGTTTTGAACAATGCTTATTATATAGTATGTAATGGTACTCTTGCTTAGATGAAACTTGGCAGTGTTATATATGTATGGCAGTATTATATGTAGTGTTTAGCCATTAATATTTGGCAGTATTATATATATATGGAATGGTCTTACTTTAAAACATAATTCTTTATGTTTTTTCAATTGATGTAAATAGAATCTGTGGTGTGCATGTCCTTGCCTACCCAATTGATGTACAACATACACAATCTTTATAAAGAATAACAGATTGCATACCTTATTCAAATTACAATATCACATTACATAAAGAATGTAGCATTACATAAAGAATGTAGCATTACATAAACAAGAACAGATTACATAAAGAAGAACACTTCACATAAATAACAATATTACATAGTGCCAAATAAACAACAACATTACGTAAAGAAGAACACATCACATAAAGAACGACATTACATAGTGCCAAATAAATAACAACATTACATAAAGAACAACATAAAGAACACATTGCATACTATATTCAAATAAACAACAACATTACATAGTGCCAAATACATGGAATGCACTTGTCAAAAGTAGTAGTACCCAAAATTATACAATAACTACAACAACTTGCCTTCAAGGCAGACATAATGGATTTGTTCCAAATTCTCCCATCCTACCAGAAAACGCATAAAAAATAGCAAAAACCCCCATGACACAAGAAGTACAAATTTGTACTTCTGTAACTTCTCTTTAGCTATCCTCTCTCTCAACCTAGCTTTTTCTTCCCTTTGTTTGGCTTTGTTTTCCCTCTCTATAGCTGTTGTTTCCCTATCACTAGCCTCCTTTTCCTTTTCCTCTGCAACTCTTGCTTAATTCTTGTACATACTGAATCTTGCAAGGACAATGGGTGCAACTTCAGATCCACGCTTACAGGTTTTGCCATCCAACCACCTAAAGTATTTACAAGTAGGTTCCTCATCCTACAAACAAAATCAAATTTGGGTTATTCATAAAGCCAACAAAACCAGAAAACCAACAAAAAACAAAAAAAAAGGGAACAAAATATGAAACCCAACTATTACTCACCACATCATAGTAGTTGCACTCATAAAACCTTCTCCCAAAATTGTTCAAGGTCAGAGCAGTGCGTAGCCGACAATGGGCAGCAAAGCATGAATGGTGACTGGAACCGGAGTAATAGCTTGAAGAAGACATGTTCAGATTTCACTTTGGCAATTAGAGTATAGAAGGAAAGGGATTTTTGAGGGTTCGAAGGTAGGGAGAAGGAGAGAGCTCAATCCTTAGGGTTCTAATTGGGTTCTAATTTTTGGCTTATATAGTAAAGGGGATTTTTAAATGGAAAAGGCTGAGGTGGGTAACGGGGGTCTAACAAAGGTCACCTCAGGTGGGTTAAGTGACAAATTTCAAACCACAGGTAGGCATTGTTAAAATGGGCCAAATCACAGGTGGATAAATTGCAATTTCCCCTAATTTATGACTTGTGGCGAATGCAACTAGGGTTACTGCATCTTGAGTAATACTACAGCCACAAACTATGTTATAAATTTTTATTGGTTCTTGTTTAAACTCACAACTGCCTTCATCTCTCTTTAATTAGAAAAATACTAGAATTACAAATTATTTTACACCTTTTTTTATTAGAGATAAAAATACTAGTTTTTATCTCTAAGATTTCCCTCATATATTATCTAAGCTAACAAGTGTACAAATCTGTGTACTGGTGCATTATCAGCTTATAATGTAATTCGTAGTTTTGTTCTAATCTCTAATTCAAGTGTCTTTCATTCTTAGCTGTCATTAAAAAATGAGTATATTAAATTACATCTAATCAGTCTATCATCATACGTCATAAACAAGGTGGGTAACATAAATATAACATTTTTATTATTGGGTAACATTCTACCAGTATTAAAAATGTACATACCCATTGCTCTTAATAAGCCTTGGCAAGCTCCAAAAAAACAGTCAACTGCCTGAGAAAACCACCAAGGCACCAACTATTGAGCAAGTTTTTTGAATCTCTTCGAAATTATTTTTTTCCCCATTGCGAATTTGTGATGAATGAAGGAGAGGATTTAAATTTATCAATACAATTTAGGCATTTGGTTACAAATCTCTTATCAAACTTGATGCTTCCAAAGAATTTACCAAGTGAAACTCAAAATATATAATTTGTAAAAGCTAACCAACAAATTAATATACAAAACAATATAAAAAAATACTACAAAATGAAAATATCAAATTTCTCTATAGAAACATTGTTATACACTTTTTATTTCTTAAAGTGGTATTACACGTTTAAAAGGGAAAAATATATACTCCCCATTGATAAAATGGGAAAAAATAACAAAAATGCTAATGCCTAAATTTACACAACCATAGAACATAATCTTAAAGGATTTGACTTAAGTCTAGTAATCCTTTTAATCATGTGCCACAATCTTGACCGATCTAGTACACAATGTTTACACCGCCGAAAAACAAGTATGCAAAGGCAAAACTCAAATACAAAACACTTTTTGAACAATTATGCAGTTCCCAAAAAAAAAAAAAAAAAAACTTTAGTATATTCAGCTATGAGCCATGTCCCTTTATCAAAAAGTCTATAATTCGTGAGCTCGGCCTCTTTTCAACAGTCCTTCCATGATGACCTTCTTCTTATGCTCACCCAAGTCAAATTCCGAAGACTTTATCCCATCTTCACGCAAAGTGCATCTACTGCTCCAACGAACCATGAAAAACCCCATTGAAGTACACAAAATTGCAAAAATCTTACCCCAAAATATCAAAACCAACAGACAAACAAGAGGCAAACAAAAACCAATGTAAAAACCACGACTCCTTTTTTCATGTTTTTGGACATTATTATTCTTGTCCTGCCTCTGCTTAGACCCATTATTGTCCTGCTCATTCTGACCATTAGCCCCAGTTAAAGTTGATTCAAACGAGTTGCAGCGTTGAGACATAGACCTCGAATTGGAAGTACTTGATGATGAAGAAGATGAAGAACGCTCGGTGGTTGCAGTAAACGCAGAAGAACGACGTGAACAAGAGGAAATGTTTGAATTTATTCTAAGGTTGTCATCATCTTGTTTCAATGAATCTTTATTCATCGAGTTTATGGTTTTAACACCCTTCTCTGCAATAATGGTTTCTGATCGAAAGGAGCTTTCCCCAAGCTTTCCTTTCTTAAGTTTCTTTGCCTGACAAAGACCAAGTATAAAAATTATCAGTTTCGTAATATAGAAGGAAATAAAAGCAGATTTCAAGAAATAATAACAATAAAAGAAATTAAATGGTATTAACAAATACAAGTTAATAAGATATTTAATTAAGCATTTTTTTTAAGAATGTTAATTAAGCTTCTTTTTTTTTTTTTTTTTTGAAAGGTGTTAATTAAGCATTTGGTACCACAACACATCAAATAATAAATAAGACGCGTATTGGGTAGAAAATTAAACGACTCGGTCCCTTTGTTTTTTCTTTAAATGTCTCAATTAAAGACCCAGTCTTTTCCTATCAAAAAAAGAGACCCAGTCTTTTTATTAAAAAAGAAAAAAAGAAAAAGGAAAAGACCCGGTCTTGTCCAATCAACTTTATCCAAACAAAGAAAAAAAGAAAATAAATCAATTGTTCCAGTCAAACTAATATTATATTATGGACAAAATTAAAAAAAATAACAAATTACCGTACGAATTAAACTTTAATTAATCTATCAAAATAAATAAACTTGAATTAAAATTTGAAATTAATGGATTTTGATCAATCACTTTCTAACCAAAAACAACGGAAGATAAAATCCAAAGAACACAGATAGATGAGATGATCCACTTATGGATTATGGGAAAGTTTGAAAACAACAACAACAAAATCAAGAACGGAGAAACAAAATTCAAGAAACAAAGTATCAAAAAGAATATGCATAATATACATCATGATCACCACCCAAGAACCCAAAATTAATTTCTTTTTTAATTAAAAAGCAGAAAGATTAAAATTTAAAAAGTACTAACCAAGAAAGTCCCAGTAAAAACCGCTTTCAAAAACTTCGAAAGCTTAACATTCCTGCCTTTCTTTCTCCGGCCACCGCCTTTTTCTTCTTCTTCTTCTTGTGCTTCTTTTTTATCCGGTGCCATAGATGGCTTTGATATCACGGGGAACAACATGCCCTCCTTCTCTTCCACGGCAAAATACTTGAAAACAGGATCCTCTTCAAGACCATCCATGGTCATAGGTTTAAAGCACAGCAAGAACTTCTTCTTCTTCTTCGTGGTGGTGGTGGTGGTGGTGGTGGTGTTGTTGTTCATGTTGCTATATTTCTTCTTGTTGTTGTTGTCGTTCTTTTTCTTGCTTTTGCTTTCGTTTATTATTACTCTGCCCTTAAGGGAATCCATGGAGGACTGTGTGGAATCAAACTGGGGGTGATTGTGATATTGAAGGTTGTACGGTTGGAGAAGATTTAGGACTTGTCGACAGAGCGAGAAAGTTGGGGAAAGAAATTGCTGAGAAAACAGGGGAAAGAGAAACGTTGTTTTTGATGTGTTTGTGTGGTTTTTATTTGTGATTTATAGTACGGCGGGTGGCGTTTGGACTTCTCATTTATGAGCCGGCAATGTCGCGCTTCGTTTTCAACTTTTCTCCGTTGAAACCTAAGTACAGCTTAAAAAAGAGTGGAAATAAATATCGAGAGGCCAAATAAAAAAAAAAAAATTTTTGAGAGACTAGTGGATATTTATTGCTATCCGAATGGGGAAAAAAAAAAGTGAACTTAAAGTAATTTGCGATGGTTAGCTATGTCACATGTCAATTTATCCGGTCATATGAAAAATAAAAAAGGGGAATCAAAAGTTATTTGTTTTCCCTCTTTTTCTCTTACTCAAATTTAGGACAAGTGTAGGTTCAATTAACTTCTTTTTTTGTTTTTTAGATGGAGTGGGTTGAATTAACTTAATTGATAAAAAAATGTGTCCTCAAATAGGAGGTTTAGATTTTGGAATTTAAACCATGTTTCTCAAAAAAAAAGGGGGGGAGGGGATGCTTTAAACTATGCCTACACTAAAAATTAATTGATATTTTGACCTAATTAAAAAAAAATCATCATAGAGCGAATGCTAGAGCTTAATATTTCATTGCACATATCCAAAAAAAAAAGTTATAACAAGCATGATATTTGTTTTTTTTATTAGATATGATAGCTGTAGGTTTTGAACTCAGCGTCTTACCAATTAAGTTAATTGGAAAGAATAAACATAAAATAAGTTGAATTGACTTTTATTGTGATTTTTTTTTTTCAATATAAATTTGTAGTATCTAATTATATGTTGTGGGTGCTTTATGTGGTAATAGGCTAAAGCCTGTTTTGCTATGCCCAAGCCTGTTCTACTGTGGATTGGAAAGTTGGGTCTGACCCAGTATTCTAGCAGGACTGTACAATAGGCCAATCTGTGCACAAGCCTAACATCCAAGAATAGAGACAACAAAGATAAACAAATACATATACATTTTAATTCGCAGGTATTAGCACACGTTTTATGGACTTATAAGTAAATGTCTTACAGCAAAAAGTTAGTTGTAGAAAATGGGTTAGTTACAGCAGAGAGATTCAGTTAGCAGGACAGCTGATACAACAAATATAATAAAACCTGAACCCCAACTTGAATAATTTTACTATTGGACTATGCCATCAAAGTTGTGCATTATGGAGAATTTGCCTAATGACCACTTGTTGTTACTTCTAAGATTTCAAATAGTGGGTTTGCTGAAGAGGGAGGAAAAAGATTGCCTATTGATGCATGCATTTCTACTGTGTTTTCTCTCTTTTCTTATCACTTTTCCTTTTCCTTTCTCTCTATTATTTCTCTCTCAATTCTTTCTGCTTTCTTGCCTTGGGTCACTTCTCCTTCCAATATATGGCAACTACCCTTATTTATAATGGACTGATCATATGAGATTTATCCCTTTTACCCATAGGGCTTACCAACTATTTCTGATCTACGGTGGACACCCCTTCAGGGCTACCGACCACCCCATTGGTTGTCCATCCACTACCACTACTAGACATGCCCAATGCACTCTCTTTCTTCCACTACCCATTCCAGGACAAAATTTTGTTTGTTTGATTTTGCTATAAGCCTTTTTCCTTTTATTTGAACTAATAAGGCTTTGGGGTTTCTCATTACCTACCTTTCTAGCATGCATTAAGTGGTCCTAGCCATCTATCACCCCTTTTAGGCAAAATGTCATCCTAGCAAAGCATTTTCACAAAAGAGGTCCTAGCTAGAAATCGAAAATATGCTCTTTTTCCCTTCCACCAAACCACACCCTCTGAATCCCTTGACCATGAGTCCACTTTTCTTGTATTGGCTGGGTACAAGTTGGTGGTGCCCCGGCTGCTATCTGTTTGCTCTAGTACCCTCTATTTTTGTTTTCTTTGATTCCCACGCCAATTCTATCATTGCAGGTTAGTTTTGTTTCGTCCTACTACGTCTCCCCTCTGCCCATGTTTATCCTTTATGGAGAATGGCGTGGACTTTTCTCTTTGGGCTTACCTTGTTTTCTTTCATCCCTTCTTGGGCTCGTGAGTTTGCTTGGCATGATTTCCTGTCAAACCGATCCATTGGGCTTTCATTACTTTCTTTCTTTCTTCCTTGGGCTTTTATGGCCTATTTGCTTCTATCTTGTTTTACTTTTACCTCTTATTGTGGACCTATTTGCTGTCATTTCCTACCATGCTAGCCCACTAGGCTTTATTTCTTTCTCTCTTTCTTCTTTGAGCTTTTCTAGCCCATTTGTTTATATTTTGTTTTGTTTTTACCTCTTATTGGGCCCGTGGGCCTGTTTGCTACCATTTTCTGCCATACTAGCTCAATGGGCTTTATTTATTTATTTATTTCTTCTTTGGGCTTTTATGGCCCATTTGTTTCTATTATGCTTTGCTTTTAATCTCTTCTTCTTCATTTTTTGCATGCTATTGGGCTTTTTTTACTATTGGGCCATTTAAAAAAAAAAAAAAAAAGGGTATCAACATGTGTTATACTTCAATTTGATGAGTTCTTCTACTGATACAATAAAATCTCATAATATTTTCATAACAAATTGAGGTGTCAATCAACCATAGGTCAAAAAAAAAAAAAAAGATTAAATAAATCACACCAAGAACCACTGCAACTCAAAACAAGGGTGTATGGATGCTATGAGATTTTGTTATGTCCCTAAACTTTTCTCTAATTTGATTATAAATTGATAACTATCTTATAACTCTTATACATATATAGGCATATATGAAAAAATAGAAAGGAAATCAAAAGTGATTCTAGCATTCTATGCATCTTTAAAAAAAAAAAGTGATTTTTTTTCGCTCTTTTTCTTACTATTTTTGGATAAACATATTATACACGTAATGATTTCTCCATTCCATGACACTAAGACGGTAAGACCCTAATTGCTCTTACTATATAGGACAAGCACGGAATTAGTTGATCGATTTAATTTGTTTCAATAAATTATGTAACTATATGTTATATTATAACTTAATTAAAATTGATAAATAAGGTGGGTATGAATAGATCTTTAGTGAGTTTTGGTCGGGTTTAGGTTCAACTCATCGATTAGAAGTCAATATCCCAAATTAAATGGGTCATTATTTTTGGAGTTGTGACATGTTGCTACTAGTATGGGTCAACCCACGAGTCCTCTTTTTTTGTCCTAAACATTAAAAATAAATAAATTTAATTAATTAACACAAAATATGTAAAAATAACAACTATCCCAATTAGTAGGTAGCTTATCATAACAATAACATAATTCACAATCATTAAACATCCTAAATATTCGCAAAAACATATTTTTCCAAAGGTGAATCATATCGTAAATTTATTTTTGTTTTTATGTATTGTATACTATTTTGTTTGATAAATATACACTTTATAAAATTTATAAATATATAAAATACATTTTACAAATTTATGACGTATTCAATTTATAATATGTTATACCATCACTTATGCAACAACACTTTACAAATATATCAAATTATGTCAATTAGAAATGTATTTTATAATAGCCACAATTCTTGTTAATGTTACACACCACTCACAAAGAATTGCACCATGGGTAATTTTTTTTTAGAAGAATGTGTAACTTTTTTTTTTTGGAGGGGGAGAAGAATGTGTAACTTGATACATAGAAATTGCAATTTTTATTTTTATGTTTGCAAAATATTATAGGCAATTTATTATATTTTGTTCACCGACTACCTTGACCTTTATTCTAGTAGTGACTTGGGAGTTGGACTTCTTTTTCTATACTAGTGAACCATGAATTGCTTCAATATCAATTCTTTTTTATGAGAAGTTGCTTCAATATCATTTAGCGATGGAAATACAACTGACTGCACACACATGAGGGACAAATATTAAATAATTAGTGTTCAAAAAGTTCTAACACCCATACATTAGGGGAGAAAAGGAAAAGAAATTGATTATTCATCCATTTTAATCATTAACATTTAAATAAATACCAACTATTATTTTTTGTGTTGAAATAAATTATTAATCACTCATTTCAAAATAAATAAATAAATAAAATTTTAAGAACTTTGGTAACAAAGGCATCTAGAAAACTTTTAAAAAAAAAAAAAATCATAAATGGAGTGTTTATCCAAAGAAAAGATAAGAAGAATGCAAGGATGGTCTGTCTACTTTGTTGAGTCATTTCGTGCTTTCCTTTATAACATTGGTGATCTATTAAAAGGCTTAAAGCTTGGGCCCGCAAACAGAACGGGCTTACCAATTGACACACTTTTTTTTTTTTTTTTGATAGAACCAATTGACACACTTGGTATGGTAGAGTTGGCAATTGGATGGGTTCGAAGTCGGTTCATAATTTGCAGTAAGGAATTAATATGCAATGTTTAGCACACTTTGTTTGGATGCAGACAAATAATTGATCCCGAATTTAAAGTCAAAACGCGTATGCTGTGAAAAATACTTCAGCCCCTGGACCTATCCGATTTTGATCCTTTTGTGAATGCTCTTAAATGAATAGGGTATTATTGACTATTGAGCTCCAGAAAATGGCCTAGCGATAGTTCTCAATGCTATTTTCCTTCTAAAAAAAACCTATATTTCAGGCTAAACTGGTCCAAAGACAAAAAGGCTTGACTTCTACAACAATGAAGTCAACAGACTTCACTTATGTACGAGAACTTCCTTTCCCCCAATAATAGCATTCATATTGATGGAGCCATATTTAACTTTACTAAAAGCTATTTTATCTCCTATAAAAAAAAAATATATATATATATATATATTATTTTATTCATTTTACCATCTCACTTTACAAAACACCTAACATCAGCAATTTTATTTTAGCTTTTAACACAATATGATGATACAAAAAATTGTTAGTAAGTCACACAGTTCTCACGTACTTAAGACAACACCTGCACAACACAGGAAAAAAAGACCTTAAAAGAATACTGATGTGGTACCTGCCAAAAACCCTCCGAAGGTTAAGTTAGAGAACTTTCTTCACAACTCTAGAGTGTTAGAGTTAGGGTAAATTATGCATACCTTAATTTGTGAGGGTTTCGAGATTTTTATAGTAGCATAGGGTTGACATCCGTTTCTTGGCATAGAGAGCCTTTCCTTGTAGGGAAGATCCTCATTAATATGCATATCTTACGGGATCCTTTCCTTGTAGGAATCCTCTTGATTAGGGTTAACCGTGGGGCACAAGATGTTTCCTTATATACTCATGCGTGAAGGCCAAGTAAGGCCGTGTCAGAGTCATCAAAGGTTTACTTATCCCCTTCAACTTCCTTCTGTTAGCTTATTATCCTGTCTATGCATTTTGGTCGTCTCATTCAAGCGTCGTTGATCTCAAGACATAGCCATCGGCCTTGAGATGGAACCATTGGCTTTATGATATCATCATTTATGTTTATGAATGCACAGATAAGGCTAACGAGTTCATTAGGACCGTTGGCTTTGTCTTATGTGAGCAAGTTTATCATCCTTCTAGAATTACCCTTATCACAATAAAATAACATAAACAATACAATAAAACAATAAAAAACAAACACCACAACCACCACGGCCATAGCCACATCCACCAACGGCCACAACCACCACTCTGCTCTAGCAACCACCACTCTACTCTAGCAACCACAACACAACACAGAAAAAAAAAACAAAACAAGACAAAACAAAAAGCAAAAACAAAAACAAAAACAAAAACAAAACAAAACAAAACAAAACCACAACCACAACCACAACCACAATCACAACCCCATCACCACTAGCCACTACCACCACCAGTCATGACAACCAACCATCACAACCACAACCACAACCCACTGCTACAACCACAACCATAAACCACGAAACCCATAGCCAAAATCCACTACCAAAATCATCCACCACCACTATCGTAGCCAAAGTCAACCACCACCACCACAGCCACCAAACCCATATGAAAAAAAAAAATCTCAATCACAACAAAGAGAGAAAAGAGATGGGCGACGGCGGTGGCTTGGGGCTTGGGTTGGCAACTTGGGGCTTAGGATGGTGAAACTGGGTAGAGAGGGATGAAAGAGAGAGGAGATCTTATATGGTCTTTGATGGGAGTAACGAGAGAGAGAGAGACGATAAGCTAAAAGGGGAAAAAAAAAGGAATAAAAAAGTGGAGAAAAAAATTTAAAAAAAAATATTAAAGGCATTTGGCTTCTTGTTACAGTTTCAGGTACTAGTACCTGTTTACTGTAGCATGTAGCCAAATTTTTTTTTGCTATAGCAACACTAATGTGCACAATATTTTGTAGTTTAAGGAGGCAAAAATAGCATTATAGCTATATGCCTCCACTAATAATGATGCTCTAATTAGGGACATAGCCTTTTATATATATATATATATATAATAATAATAATAAAATTATAATAAAAAACTCTCAACTAAGGCCCGTTTGGTTTGAGGGGTGAAAAAGTGGAAGAATAAAAAAAAATTTTAATTTCCCTCTTTTTTGTTTGGTTGGAAATGGAAAAGTGGAGAGGTGAAAAAAGTGAGTTTATATAAATTTATTTCTATACCCTTGTTAAAAAATGATACACAATTAAAACAAAAAAAGTGACAAAAAAAGAAGAAGCAATCACTAAAATTTATTAAAAAATAATAATCATGTCCAAAAAATTTAAATAAAAAATAAAACAAAGCATTGTCACGCCCATGGCCTCAAGAAATCAAAAGAAAAAAGGGGGGGAAAAGCAATGTACTAGATGAAGCCCATGTGCAAGTGCTCATGGGCATTTTTGTCATTTACTCATCAGATTTTCCCCTATCTAGTTTTTTCCTCATTTTGGGAATAAAACTTTTTGGTGGACCCGTGGAGAAAACACTCGGGCTCCACCCATCATTTTTCTCTTTCCTTCCTCCCAACCAAACACTCTCTAAAAAGTTTTCCATCCTCATTTTTTTTTTTTTTTTTTTTTCCATCCTCCCTAAAATCCACTCTACCAAACACACCCTAAGACTCTTTGATAGGATGGGAGAAGTACTGTTACAACTTGATGAGCAACAAACTTGGTTAGAGCATGGACAATTGAGTTTTCTTCCTTTTTTTTTTTTTTCTTTTTTTTTTACCCAAACAAAAAGGATAAGGATAAAATTTAAAATTCATCCCCTAAGTTTCATCAAAATTAATTTCAATTATCTAACTTTACTTTCATTCATTTCAATCTTTTAAGTTTCAAGTTTATTCAATTAAGACTTCTCCATCGACTTCTGTTAGCATTTTAAAAAAAAATCTAAAAAATACTTTTCAATCATTAATTAGATTTTTTTTTAATTTAAAAATTTTGAAGAAAAAATTAAAAAAAATTGACAATTAACTGCAACATTGAACAAAAAGTCAATAGAAATGCTTTAATTGAATAATATTAAAATTTAAAGAACTAAAATGACTAGTGAAACATAGAAAGTGAGTTTTGCATTTTAGCCAAAGGATAATTAACAAAAAAGTGAGAAATCAATTTTAAATAATTACAAAGGGTGTGTAAGTGTGTTTCACAGCACATCATTTATTCATCTTGGTCCCCATTTAAAGCATCAATGCAGATTTTTGTGTCCCTTCAACTGTAATCCTCTGCAATTTCTATCTTTGCAAATTAACGCCCAAATAAAGGGACTTTCATAAAGGCACGGTCTTTACTGGATAACATTATTCTACGTAGGGCTTTTATAAGGGGGTTTCAGACTTTCAGCCCCGAACAGCTGGACCTGTCCAATTTCTAGGGATTCTAGGTTCGCCGAATAACTTTAGTTTTTTTTTTTCTCTCTCTCTCTCTCTCTCTCTAGATGACCGACCTATCTTAATTTACACGGAGTTTTATTAAAAATTGAAAAATGTTGATATTTTCTAATGTTTTTACCATAAAATTTCAAGTGATAGGTTATTATTAGTAGAAAAAAATAATTTTAATAATAAGTTCAAATTATAACTAATAATAACTTACCATTTATAATTTGTTGTGAAAATATTATGAAAATATTGTGTATGTGTCACTTCTCTTAAAATTTTGATTAGATTCAACCTTCCATAAGACCTTAAGTACCGCTATTATAAATATGGAATTATAATTTTTTTTAATTAAATTTTAAAGGAATAAATTGTCCGCAAAAAGATGTTGTTTCAGTGTACACAAGTCATAGCTATGAGGTCAAATTGAAGATCTTTTTTTTTTTTTAATTTCAGTTTTGCAATAGTTCCTAACTCAGTTGGAAGAAATGCACATGGACAATGTTAAACGATTTTTCAATCTTTATTAATAGTTTGGTTCAAGATAATATGTATTCTTAAACATTCTCATATTTGGTTGCGAATTGCCAATCATATTTGGTTGCAAATTGACAATTCAATTGAATTTAGATACTTACAAATATGATGTTTGGGAATCTAGATGTTTGTTTGATGAAAATAAATAATTTTAATTGACAAGGCATGATGTTTTGATAAACCATGAAAAACAAGAAGTTGAAATAATTATATTTTTGTATTGTATGTATAATATGTCATTAAGAAATATTATACTATCATCTTAGGAAATTTACTTTGATTCATGGCTCACAGTATTTTAAAATTGATGTGTATTACACTTAGACCTTGTGTTTATAAACTTAACTAATCAATTAATTATGTCAAATGTCTTGTAGCTGAATTGGCACCTCCTCATGTACAAAGTGCTTAGGGGTCTAGGGGGGAAATGGTTTGACTTTGAGCTGTAGGGTTAGTAGCATATTGTAATTATTTCTCAAAAAATAATAATTAATTATGCAATAAAACATGGGAAAGTTTAATATAATATGAGTCTTTTTTTATTGTCAAAATATGAAATATGATAATTTTTTACTTTATATTACAATATTAAGCATTTACTATAAATGTGTGTATGTGTTTTTTTATTTTATTTTATAGATATGTTAGAATTTCAACCAATGAGACATCCACTCTATGATAATTGTTCTTATTATTAGACTAAAATATTAATCAATTTTTGGTGTAGATAGGGTCCAAATTCTAATTTTTATTTGACAATAAGTGATTTTACTAGTTGACCTAATTAGAATCGTGATTGTATTTGTATATGTAACAATATATTATCCCATTTAAAGAAAAATTATTGTGCCAAAATTCTAATTAAGGGTTTAATAGAGAAAATATTTTAAATTTAATTAAAACTATATTAAATTAAAATAATGACATGTAACAGTATGATGCCTCAAAAATTTATGTGATACCGTATTATCTAAGTTCAACTAAAAATTAAACTGCTTCAATCTTTTATATATGACCTAGTCAATTGATTTTTTGTGTAGGCAACATTTGAACCTCATATTTCTTATTTAATAATAGAAGATTTTACTAGTTGAGTTAACTAGAATTAACTGGTACTCACTTGATCTTAAGAGTTTAAAGTAACAAGAATTGAAAATTTTGTTATATGGAGATAATATCATATTTCAGATAATAATATATTTAATATATAAAACATGATGTTTAAGATAATATTGTACTTCTTTCCAACATAATAACAATAATAAGGCTAAAATGAAAATTGTATTTGTAGGGTCCGTTTTCGTAGTCCAAGCCCACGAGAGATGGATTATGAGCCCAATGAACCCAAGACAATAAATTTGTAGAGCGTGGGTGAAAGAACTGGGCCGGATATGAATTAAACAAAAGTTGGCTACAATATGGGCAATTAATCTGACATGCAATCACGTAAAAACCATGAAGGACTAAAGGTCCGAAGAGGAACTTTACTGAATGTTCTTAGGTTACAGATTCCAGGGCTACAATAAAGTGATTTTTGTTCCTTTCTCCCTCCCCTCTTTTTTTTGGTGTGGGCTCTCCTTCCTTATATAGCCTCTTTCTTAATCATCCTAACTCTCCACTTGTCCTCCATCTACTAACACACTTGAGTGTAGGTCACATCAAACATCTTTTTTAGCTTCTTGGGAGTGGCGGTAGGTGAAGTTGTACTGTTCAGGGGTCTTCTCCACATAAATGCGGCCAGAAAGGTTGCTGCAGGGCATTAAATGTGGTGGTGGCAGCTTTTCCTTGAGATATTTCTTCATCATTATCATCCCCAGGAGTGCCCAGAGCTTATTTTTGCCACCAACATTGCCAGGATGGGCATCCGGGCCTTCTGTAAGTTTATTTGGTCAGAACTATTCGTATCCGAGGAGTAAAACCTCTTCGGACAATGGGTGACCTCTTCGGATTACGCTTTTCAGCCATCTTTGGGTCCGTTGCCCTTAGGTGAACATTATCCCAGCCCATTACTACTCTTCAGACGTAAGATGGTCTAAAGAACAGGGCCCCAGGCCCAATTGGTAGATCTAGGCCTTTATCCCCCACAATAACCCCTCAAAATCTCAATTTTTCCCTCACATCCGAAGAGAAAAAGTGTGATTTTGACTTGCTACGGAGAAAAGAGCTTGAGAACAGCCACGTGTTTGAACTGGCACGTGTGTAGGTACAGTTATAAGCGCTCCATCATTGCCGCTGTGGTTTCCATATTCCCGAGGCGTTGCATTAATTGCACCAGGTGGCGTTTTGTCTTTTGTATCCAACGATGGATGTTTGATCTGACGGACGTGGTTCTTCCCCGGGGTTTGGGCGAAATAAATTCCGCCCCTTCACGCGACCCCGTATAAATCCTCAGAGGAAGTCATTTCTTCCTTACTTGGCAAATTTTCAGACACTCCAGCAAGAACAAGCACACGACTCTGTTCGAATCTCTCAGTCACCGATTCCAGTCTCTTCAGAGTCTTCACGAATCTTCCTACGAGCCTGCAAATCTTTCTTCGACCTTGTTCTCGTAAGTCATCGTCCATCAAATCCTTCAGTTTTCTCTTCGGCCAGTTATTTTCGTTTAAGTGCCATGGGGAAACTCCAGTACTTGATAGATAGCCCTGAGCAAATGGAGGCGTTTAGGGTCACGTATCGCATACCCCCAAACGTGGGTGTGAGGTATTGCCCCCCAGAGAAAATACTAACGGACCGGAAGACGGGCGAAGTGGTTATCCCCCTTATCGCCTTCCTAAAGGGAGGGATGACCATCCCCATGGGTCCCATCACCACCAACTATCTTAGGAACTATAAGATTAGCCCAGATCAGTGCGCGCATAATATGTTTAGGATCCTAGGAGCGGTTGAGGATCTGAACCGCCATTTAGACCTAGGCCTCACCTGGCTTGATGTGGTGCACATGTATGAGTGCCACAGCCAACAGGGGGCGGGATACTATCTCAAATCCCAGTCCGATGAGGTTAGGCTGATCTCCTGCCTCCCCAAGTCCAACAAAGGGATGAAAGACGATTACGTGATCGTCTCAGGCGCATGGCATGACGGTCCCCACTGTCCGACCAAGCCAGGAAAGCCAGGTGGGACATGCTAGATTTAGGTCCACTAGTAGTAGGCTTAGGATTCCCGTCCTTTTAACAGTTTTTAATTTTGTGTTATTGTTTATGAGTTTCTAATGGAGTTTTTGCTGTGATTTGTAACAAATAGGAACTGTGTTTCTCCTCGGCTCAGCCTTACCAATACTGCCGCCCTCAACTATTTGTTAAGATCAGAGATTTTTGTGAGCGAGGACGGGCAGCTGCGGTCGGCTCCTCTTATCCTCGGATACGAGATGAAAAAGAAAGACTGCCAACCAATCGGCAACGCAATAACACAAGGGGATCACCGTCTGAACCGAATAGACGTTGCTCGGAAAGGTTTTCTAGCGCCATATGACCTTCCCCCAGTGCCCCACCCCAACCCACGGGGTGCACTGCTGCCCGTTCAACCAGTCACCCAAGTCCCCCTTGATCCAAAAGTTGCAGGCGAAAGGGTTGGCTCCTCGACCTCCTCGTTAGAAGAACAGATAGACAAGTTTCAATTTAGGGGAGAAGCTTCGGGCGGGGTACAAGTAATTTCGTCCTCGGATTCCGACGAGGAGTTTGATAGGCACTCCAACGCCCATCCACCCCTTCTAGCGACTGCCATACCTGAAGTCTCTTCGCAGGAGGAAGACATGGCAGACTTAAGGGCGCTGATGAAGAGCAGAGGGAAGAAGCCCGAGCAGAAGGGCACTGGGACTTCTCAATCAGTGGCGAATCTGCCTCCGCCACCACCTCAGGTTCCTGACCCCGGCCTAAAGCCCATACCGGACTTGAGGAAGAAGAGGCCCCTCGAAACCGAGGAGAGGGAGGTGGTGGTGGTGCCACCTAAAACAAGCAAGCAACAGAAGGTGGTGAGAGACCACCGGAGCAGGAGGGGCTCGTCTGTTGAGAGCCGAGAGGAGAATGTGGCGGCAGAAGTCCGCCGAGCAGGGCCCCGTACGTGGTGTCCGAGGTTGGAGCTGGAGGGCGCTCCAATCCCTTGGGACACCTTTCTTTGAAACTATGATAGGGGGAGGGCAGGCTTCGTTGCTGAGGCCCTTGAGCAGCCGCTCCTCCTCCTCCACGATATGGAGTCCTACCGGCGCTTCAACCAGCAGGAGCTCTTCCTATCCCTCAAGAGGGATATAGCCATGGTAAGTGGGCTTAGTCCGCTAGGTCAAATCACTGAGCCTTTTTAATATGTATATATATTTATTATTATTTTTTTTATGTCTTACACTCGGAGTTTCCCTTGTGTAGGTTACCTAGCAGATCTACGTGGCCGAGGAGTGAAATAAGAAGTCCTACCTCGAAGCCCAAGCAGAGGCCCAAACTCGGTTC
Organism: Quercus ilex subsp. ballota; assembly: GCA_032727855.1. Lineage (NCBI taxonomy): Eukaryota > Viridiplantae > Streptophyta > Magnoliopsida > Fagales > Fagaceae > Quercus > Quercus ilex. Next base: position 16,331,461 of record CM064915.1, read on the forward strand.
GAGGTTGAAAAGTCCCTAGGCGGTCTGAAGGAAGAATATGCTCACTTATCCGAGCAATTCAAGGACATGACCAACCAGCGGAACAGCCTCGACGCTTGCCTCAAAAATGCTAAAAAGCAGGCCGAGGAGCAGCGCAAACTGCTACACATGACCGAGATCAACCTGGCCACTGAGAGAGAGCTGGTCAAAGGGCTCAGAGATGAGCTTAAAAAGGCCAGGGAAGCTGCCTTACTGGCTGAAAAGAATGCACAATTAGCCAAGGAAGCAGTGGAGGCCGAGAGGAAGGCAGCTTATACTTTGGGGGTGGAGGAGACCCAAATCAGCCTCACCGAGCAGTTCACCGCGGTTGGCCGAGACTACTGCGACATCACGTGGGTGAAGGCTTTAGATGCTGCTAGAGTTCCTGCAGACTCTCCGTTGAGGCTGCCTGGGAGTACGTACTATGATCCGGAGATCCGCGTACTCTCAGAAGCTGAGGAGCATCCTCTAACTAGCCAGGTCCCCCCTGCCCCAGTAGAAGCAAGCAAGGAGTCTGCGGGTGCGAAAGAAAAAGATGGAGAACAAGTCCCAAACCTTGCTGCTGCCCCATCCAGCCAAGTAACTGATCCCTCAGCTGCTCGGACGTAGATTTGACGTTGTTGCCAGTTTTTACTTAGTACTTGTAAACAATTTTAGTTTAGTAGTATGTTTTGTTATCTGTTTGTTTGTTTTTCATTTTTTTTTATAAGAGCTTGTAAACCTTTTTATTCAAATTAATGAAATTCTATCTTTTGCTTTCAACACGCTTGTTGTTTAAATTGTAAATCTCTCTATTGCAGTAAACAACTTGAACCATATGTTAACAGTAGTAAAGGCAAACTCAAACATGCTGTTAGGACAATAAGGCCAATAATTTAGATCAATGCCGAAGAGAGGAGGTTACTCAATAGTTGAAAACGAAGGGAGATGAGTGATGAACACTTCACAGGCTTTCATGTGAGCGTACAGAGCAGGGTTTTAGCTGAGGAGTTTAGTTGTAACTTAAACACATTCAAGGATTTCGAGCACGATAAACTCAAACTCTGGGAATAACTATATAAGGATGCTATTATGATTGAACAATCCAATCCGATGATTACCATTAAGATCCAATGTATGTTTAAATATTGAGAGACCTTGGAACGAGTGTGAATTAACCCAAATCATCTGGTCTGAGGACTACAGGCATGATTGGATTTAAGTTTAAACACTTAAGGAATAGTAACAGTGTTAACTAACCCAAATCATCTGGTCCGAGGACTACAGGCATGATAGGATTTAAGTTTAAACACTTAAGGAACAGTAACAGTGGTAACTAACCCAAATCATCTGGTCCGAGGACTACAGGCATGATAGGATTTAAGTTTAAACACTTAAGGAACAGTAACAGTGTTAACTAAACCAAATCATCTGGTCCGAGGACTATAGGCATGATAGGATTTAAGTTTAAACACTTAAGGAACAGTAACAGTGTTAACTAACCCAAATCATCTGGTCCGAGGACTACAGGCATGATAGGATTTAAGTTTAAACACTTAAAGAACAGTAGGATATACAGAACCAGCATATTAATTGAAGAAAACGATTGACTAATAATAGTACCTTTTGAGATTATTTACATTCCAAGGACGTGGTATTACATGACCATCCAGGTCTTCTAGGAAGTACGCCCCAATGCCAGCTCCTGAAGTGATACGATATGGCCCTTCCCAATTGGGTCCTAGCTTTCCCCAAGCTGGGTTCTTTGCAGTACCCACAACTTTTCTCAGCACCAGATCATCAGGTTCTAGTGTCCTTAGCTTTACGTTAGCGTCGTAACCCTGCCTGAGCTTTTGTTGGTAATGTGCTAGCCGAACCATTGCACTTTCCCTCCTTTCCTCAATCAGATCCAGACCCCTTTCTAGCTGCTCATTGTTGCTGGTCGGACTGAACGAGCTGGTTTTTAATGTTGGGAATCCGGTTTCCAAAGGAATGACAGCTTCAGCTCCATAGGTCATTGAGAAGGGGGTCTCTCCAGTAGACCTGCGAGGCATGGTTCTGTAAGCCCAAAGCACATGTGGTAGTTCATCTACCCATTTGCCTTTCGCGTCATCTAGCCTCTTCTTCAAGCCATTCACTATGACCTTGTTGACTGCTTTTGCTTGCCCATTACCCTGGGGGTAGGCACGTGTGGAATATCTATTTATGATCCCCAGCTCACTACAATAACTCCTGAATGCTTTGCTATTGAACTGCAGGCCATTGTCCGAGATGAGAGTGTGAGGAACTCCAAACCGAGTGACAATGTTCTTCCACACAAACTTTTGAACGTCAACGTCTCTAATATTGGCTAACGGCTCTGCTTCGACCCACTTGGTGAAATGGTCTGTATCGACCAGAAGGTACTTCTTGTTCCCTGCAGCTTTAGGGAGTGGTCCCACGATGTCCAAGCCCCACTGGGGTGAAAGGCCATGGGCTAGATAACGGGTTGAGAGTTCTCCCAGGTTGGTGAATGTTTGGGGCGAAGCGCTGACATTGATCACACTTTCTAACATACTCCTAGGCTTCTTTCTGCATGTTCGACCACCAATAACCCTGAGTGATAGCCCGATGAGCCAAAGACCTTCCTCCCGTATGGCTTCCACATATTCCTTCATGTAATTCTTCTAGTAGTAACTCGGCCGATTCAGGATGCATGCATAGTAAATATGGTCCTGAGTAGGAGCGTTTATACAGTTTCTGGTCTTCGAATAGCCAGAACCTGGTCGCCTTCCTTCGAATTTTATCTGCTTCTTCTCTTTCTTCAGGCAAGATGTCTTCTTTCAAGAATTTAACTATGGGGTCTATCCAGCAGGGTCCAGTCCTAATTTGATGAACCTGAATTACAGCCTTTTTTGTCACTGCAGGTCCATGCAAGTCCTCAACGAGAATAACTCTGGGCAAGTTTTGCGCCGAGGAGGTTGCAAGCGTGGCCAAAGAGTCGGCATGTGCGTTCTTTCGTCTTTCACCTCAAACTCCGATTGCAGACATTTAACTTGACTCAGGTACCCCTGCATTCTTTCGTCTTTTACCTCAAACTCCCCTTGTACTTGACCCACGACTAACCTTGAGTCCGAGAACAGTTCCACAGACCTTCCTCCCATTTTTCGGACCATGGCCATTCCTATCAGCAGGGCTTCATACTCCACCTCATTGTTCGTTGCCGAGAAGTCCAACCTCAACAACTTTTCGATGATTATTCTCTCAGGGGATATCAATACTAGCCCCACTCCAGAACCTTTTTTATTAGCAGCACCGTCAACATGCACTTCCCAACGAAAAGGGTCTTGCTGAGAAATCATGCCAACTGATTTTTCATCCATGTCCGACATGGGCATTACTTCTAGTTGAGATTCCGTGAATTCAGCCACTAAATCCGCAAGGACCTGGCTCTTGACCGATGTGCGGGGCATATATTTGATATCGAAAGCCCCTAAGATTGTACCCCACTTGGCAATCCGCCCAGTGTAATCGGCACTTCGGAGTACGACCCTGAGTGGGAGTTGAGTGAGGACAATGACAGTGTGAGCCTGGAAGTAATGTGGTAGCTTCCGCGTGCCGAGTACCACTGTTAGGATAGCCTTCTCCAGAGGCAAGTAACGGACCTCGGCCTCATGCAGTGACTTGTTTACGTAATAAACTGGTCTTTACACGCCGCAGTCTGATCGTATCAACACCAAGCTCACCGCACAGGGAGCTACGGCGATGTATGCGAACAATACCTCGTCTGGCTCAGGTTTGGACATGATTGGTGGCCGGGCCAAATAATCTTTGAGCTGCTGGAAGGCCAAAGCACACTCTTCAGTCCATTCGAATCCCTTCCACTTGCCGAGCAGTGAGAAAAAGGGCCGACATCTGTCCGCTGATCTAGAGATGAATCGATTCAGGGCAGCAGTCATCCCGGTCAGTTTTTGAACTTCTTTGGGATTCCGAGGAGCTCGTAAATCGTTGATGGCCTTTATCTGGTCGGGGTTAACCTCAATTCCTCTGTGAGTCACCATGTATCCCAAGAACTTGCCAGACCCCACCCCGAATGAACATTTGGATGCATTCAAGCGCAGCTTGTACTTCCTTAGAACCTCAAAGGTACTTTCCAGGTCCTTCACATGCTCAGCAACAACCTTGCTCTTTACTACCATGTCATCTATGTAGACCTCGATGTTTTTACCCAGCTGTGCCTCAAACATCCTTGTCATCATTCTCTGATAGGTGGACCCCGCGTTCTTCAAGCCAAATGGCATCACCTTATAGTGGCAGTTACCGATGGGGGTAACAAAGGCAGTTTTCTCCTGATCCTCCAGGGCTAGTGGCATCTGGTGGTAACCTTGGAAGGCGTCCAGGAAGCTCATCCGAGGATGGCCGACGGTGGCATCCACCAGTTGGTCGATTTTCGGCATAGGGAAAGGATCTTTGGGGCAAGCCTTATTTAAGTTAGTAAAGTCCACGCATACTCGCCACTTCCCACTCTTCTTTTTTACCACCACGGTATTTGTCAACCACTCAGGATAGAAAACCTCCTTAATAGCTCCGGCTTGTTTGAGCTTCGCTACTTCCTCTCTTACTGCATCAGCATGCTCCTTGGATGGGCACCGAGGAGGCTGTTTCTTGGGGGTAATCAGCGGGTTTACCTTTAGGTGGTGACATATGAACTCCGGGTCCACCCCTGGGGCTTCGTAAGCGCTCCAGGTGAATACATCAAGATTCCTCTTGAGGAATTCTATTAACTCTTCCCTCTCTTGAAGAGGTAGCTGTGATCCGACTTGGAAGAACTTATCAGGATCATCTCCAATAACCACTTTCGTTAGATCCTCACACCGAGTGCTTTCATCTGGACCTTCAACGGGCAATTCTCGAGACTTTAACTGCTATAAACCCCTTTCGGCTCTGGACGAAGACTCGGCTTCGAGCTCGTGTTGGATGGCAGCCACTAGGCACTGTCAGGCCGCGGATTGATCTCCTCGAATCTCATGAACTTGCCCCTCAGGCGGGTATTTGACCTTCTGATGCAAAGTAGAGGAAACAGCCCCTAGTGCATGGAGCCACGGTCTGGCCACAATTGCCGTATAAGGCGAATACACATCCACAACAATAAAATCCACCTCTACCACTTCGGCTCCAGCCTGCACCGGTAGGCGTATCTGACGAGGGGGGAATCGTATGGTATGAGGTCCTGGGGTTTCAGGCCTAGCCCTTTGTAGAGGTCAGGGTACATTATCTCTACAGCACTTCCCTGGTCAACCATCACCCTTTTCACATCGTACCCTCCAATTCTGAGGGTGATAACTAACGCATCGTCATGGGGTTGGATGGTGCCAGCCATGTCTTCGTCCGAGAACCCTATAACAAGCGGAGCGCCTGACTTAGCTCTCTTCGGAACCCTGCCTATATCCCCTGCTAGCGGTCGGCCAACCGACATAACTTTCAATGGCTAGGACCCTGTTCTTCCTGGCGTGGCGAAAATGACGTTAATAGTTTCCAGTGGTAGCTTCGAAGGGTTGCCACTTCGTGGCCCCGAGCCCATCTGCCCTCCTCGGTAACTAGAGGGGTGCAAGAGGTGCCCTAGTTTACCATCACGAACCAGTTGGTCCAAGTGACCCCACAGGCTCCTCCAATCCTCTGTGGTGTGCCTATGGTCTTGATGGTACTGACAGTAGAGATTATGATTACGTCTTTCAGGATTTCCTACCATCTTACTCGGCCACCTGAAAAACGGCTCGTTCTTAATCTTCTCTAAAACTTGGGGCACTGGCTCTTTAAATACAGTATTGACCGCTTGAGGATTGGTCGACCCTGGTTGTGAAGCGAAATCTCTATGCGGTTTACTGCTGTTGTAGCGATCCGACCGGAAATCCCTCCTCTCCTAGGGGATCACTTTATCTTTTCCCTTCCCTTGTTGCTGATCCTCTTCAACTCTCTTGTACTTTTCAATAGGTCCATAAGTTGGCGCATATTAGTGATTGGTTTGCCAGATAAGGAGGTCCTTAAACCGTGGTCAGTAGGGAGGCCAAGCTTGAATGTGCTGAGGGCCACTGCATCAGAGTTGCCCTCCATATCATTAAACATCTCCCAGTATCTGTCCGAATACGCTTTCAGAGTCTCGTCCTCGTGATCCAAATGCCTGAGTGAGCTCTTTGAAGGAATTAATAGTGTTTGCCTTCAAGCCGTCAAACCATCTCATTGCCACTGGTCCCAGACTGAAAGGGAAAACCTTACACATCAGAGCTTCATCTCTGGAGTAGACAGCCATCCTTTGGTTAAAATGACTCACATGCTCCACGGGGTCCGTTTTACCATTGTAGATGGTAAACGTTGGCTGATTAAAACGCCGAGAGAGTCTTGCCTCCTCAATTCTGCGAGTAAAAGGTGACCGAGAGATCTGATTCAAGGCCTCGTTCATAGCATCATTCCCTACGCCTCCGCGTGATGGGCTTTTAGATCGCTTTTTGCAATAAGGCTCTTCTTCATAGGAAAAGGATTCACTGACCGGCATCCGAGATTTCTGCTGATAAGTGATGTCCTGCTCGTCGTCCGAGTCATTATCAGAATATGAGGAAATCCGTTTCCTCTTTGCATGGCGCAGCTCCCTCTTCAGTTTCTCAACTTCTAGTTGCAAGCCCCGATTCTCCTCTGCATGGGACACGTGACTTCCACCGTGTGACTGGCTTTGGCCAGTATGCACAGTGTGCACACTACCCTCACGATCCTACCTTCTTTCCAAGTTAAGAAATGCGTCCGCATGCTGGGATGCCCTAGACTCTGCTTGTTGTTGGCTTCGTTCTGCCATCACCAACGATTATTCTCACTCCTGCACAAGTTCTTCCCACAGATGGCGCCAATTGTAGGGTCCGTTTTCGTAGCCCAAACCCACGAGAGATGGATTATGAGCCCAATGAACCCAAGACAATAAATTTGTAGAGCGTGGGTGAAAGAACTGGGCCGGATATGGATTAAACAAAAGTTGGCTACAGTATGGGCAATTAATCTGACATGCAATCACGTAAAAACCATGAAGGACTAAAGGTCCGAAGAGGAACTTTACTGAATGTTCTTAGGTTACAGATTCCAGGGCTACAATAAAATGATTTTTGTTCTTTTCTCCCTCCCCTCTTTTTTTTGGCGTGGGCTTTCCTTCCTTATATAGCCTCTTTCTTAATCATTCTAACTCTCCACTTGTCCTCCATCTACTAACACACTTGAGTGTAGGTCACATCAAACATCTTTTTTAGCTTCTTGGGAGTGGCGGTAGGTGAAGTTGCACTGTTCAGGGGTCTTCTCCACATAAATGCGGCCAAAAAGGTTGCTGCAGGGCATTAAATGCGGTGGTGGCAGCTTTTCCTTGAGATATTTCTTCATCCTTATCATCCCCAAGAGTGCCCAGAGCTTATCTTTGCCACCAACATTGCCAGGATGGGCATCCGGGCCTTCTGTAAGTTTATTTGGTCAGAACTATTCGTATCCGAGGAGTAAAACCTCTTCGGACAATGGGTGACCTCTTCGGATTACGCTTTTCAGCCATCTTTGGGTCCGTTGCCCTCAGGTGAACATTATCCCAGCCCATTACTACTCTTCGGACGTAAGATGGTCTAAAGAACAGGGCCCCAGGCCCAATTGGTAGATCTGGGCCTTTATCCCCCACAGTATTATCTAAACTTGATAGAAATTCATTTTTAAGTCTCTAATTATACTTTAATTTAATAGAGTTCTCTAAATTTCAAATTTATTCAATTTAGACTTTTTGTCCAAAATCGTTAAAAAAAAATCTATTAAGAAAATTTTTTTCGCACATGAAAATATTTTTTCCCAAAAAATATTTTTTCATTAGTTAATTGCATACTAAATGGCAATTTTTTAATAGAATAAAAAAATTTTAAATTGAATAAATTAGAAACTTAGATAACTCAATTAAAAATAAAGTTAAAGGACTTAAATGAATTTTAGTCAAATTTAGATGATGCAAGTTGTATTTTAGACCAATAATAATCTTGTACAAGTTAAGAGTTTTGTAACTCAATAACATTACTTGCTTTCTTTTATAGAAAAACCAACTTTCAAATCTCTCAGCACAAATACATTATACACAATAATTGATATTTCCTATAAAAAAAAATAAATAAATAAGTGGGAACTAAAATTTTCACTACTTATAAGACTTAGAGCATTCACATCAATAATTCTAAAAATTTTAGCATTTAATATCTCAAAAAGTTACTTGAACTATTATACCATCTCACTCTAAAATACTGTGGGTTCTAGTTAGCTCAACTAGTAAAGTCTTTGATGGTTGTCTAAGAGATCTAAGGTTCAATCCTCGCCTACACTAAAAACTAATTGGTGTCTTGATCTGATGATAAAGATCTATCATCAATAGTGGACGCCATACGTTGAAAATATCTCAAAAAAAAAACTCACTCTAAAATACATCCAACATCAAAACTTTTTTTTTTTTTACCATTTCGTTTAAAATAATATAAACTATTCATTAAAATAATAAAAAAACAACCGCACAAACCACCTTTTCCACCACAGGCATTAAAATAATAATATTTTTTTAAGATTGGAGCTACAATGAGCTTTCAAAGATGAAAGCTCATTGCAGCTCCGTTGCTATTTTTTTTAAGAATGACATATTTGTTGTAGCTTGCTTTTTGATGTTTTAGAGGCTAAAATGGGATTATAGCATTTATATACTCTTTGATACAAATGCTCTTAGATTGTATAGGAAAAGTAATTCTTTATAAGGATTATAGCATTTATATACTCTTTGATACAAATGCTCTTAGATTGTATAGGAAAAGTAATTCTTTATAAGTTTATTGAACAAACAACGCCTATTTGGTAATATTGTTCTAATAACGTTGTTTAAGTGTTATGAAATACATGTAAGTGAAAAGTGTTATATTGTTTAAACAACAAAAACTGTTGTTTAAACAACACAACCAAACATGCCCTAATTTTCATGATTTCTTTAAAACTAAAGGTCTGTTTGGTAATGTTATTCTAATAACATTGAGTCTATTTGGATTGAACTTATTTTTGCTGAAATTGAAAACTGAAAACTGAAAACACTGTAACAAAATAAATTTTAAATGTGTGAATAGTACTATGGGACCCATTTTTAATATTTTTAAAAGCGAACAGTGCATGAACAGTGCATGAATAGTACATTTTGTCTTTAAAAGTGAACGTAAGCGGCTTGAAAAAAAAAAAAAAAAAAAGAAGCAAAACGCCAGACGCAGACGTGCAATCCAAACCGCACCATTGTTTAAGTGTTATGGAAATACATATGGATAAAAAAGTATTGTAAAAATATATATTGTGTTGTTTCAATAACAAAAATTATTGTTCAAATAACGTTACCAAACAATGCCTAACAATTCTACTTAAAAATGAAGGAGATTCTCAAGCCGGAAAAGATTTTTTTTTTAAAAAGGCAGAGGTTAAAGCGCAAACTCACCCTTCAATTTCTTGGAATATGTGGATGAGAATATATATACTTTCCTAAAGCTATAAATTTTCAAATTCAAAATGGTTAATTGAAAAAAGAGAACTTCAAAGTTTATTTATGGTCTTCCGTGGTCGAAAAAAATTCAAATTAGGGTCAAGCTTCTTGAAAAAATAATCATTGTATGATGAAAAGACAATAACCTGCACCATAGTCAATCATGGCATTTTGCTACTTTAAACCATAGATTTGACTTTGATTATGGCACTTCGTAATGTGAAACCGAGAACAAGCTAGGGTAAATTGAAAATTATAAGATTTTGTAAATAATTCGGCTCCCTAAAATTTGATAGTTAAATGGTCAATCAAGCTTTTAAGAGCACTAGTATTAGGGTGTAAACATCCCCAATTGCTATTTTACATCCTAATTCCTTCAAAATAAGCTCCATCTCACCTCACTATTCATAGGTTGTATAAAAAATATTATTATTTTATTAACTCATTTTTTCTCTCTCCTTTGACTCTCACTCGTCTCATTATTCTTTTTTTCCCTTTCTACTCTCTCCCGCTCCTCTCCATCTCACTTCTCCAAATCTGTCTCTTCTCTCTCTTTATTTCTCTCCTCCATTTCCCACTCTTCTCTCTCTATTTCTCTATTCTTTTTTCCCCTATTCGGTCTCCCTCTCTCTTGCTAGTTCAGTGGTGGTGTTTTGGCGGTGGAGTTGAATCGGTGGCTGGGTTTGGTGGTGGCAGATCGGCGTGGCTCGCATGGATCGTGGGCCTTGGGTTTGATCGATGTTTCTGAGTTTTGAAAATCGATCTTGGGTTGTGGTGTTTGATTGGCGGCAGTGGTTGGTGATTCGGTGGTGGGTTTGGCAGTGGCAATAGGGTGTGGATCTCGGTGGTTGTTTGTGGTTCTGTGCGTATGAAAATTTTGTTTAAATTTTTGGGTTTGTGATGTGTTAAATCTGTAGTGGTGGTGGCTGGTGTTATGGTTTTTTTTTTTCTTTTTTCGATTCTGTGGTTTTCAATGGTAGTGGTGGTGATGGGTTTGGTGGGTGGGTGTTGTTGGTGGTGGTAATGATTGCTGGCTGTGGGTTTGATGGAGAGAGAAGAAGAGAGAAGTGTGAAATGTAAATTATATTATTATTTGATGATTGGTTTATATTATTTTAATGGGTTGAATCTAAAAATAGAAATTGGGACGTGGGGTGACTTGCAAAATAGTTAAAAAGAGGTAAAATAAATAAAGTGGTGTTTGAGGATGTAAAATAGTACGTAGACACTATTTTACATCCTTGGATGCTAATGCTCTAACTTTTAAGAAGGTTGGGATATAAGAGTTATCAGTTTCGGTTTTTAAGCAATGTTAAAAAAAAAAAGTGATGTTTACATAATCAAATTGTTTAGCATTAGATGGAGGATGTTCCACCAGACATTGTTCCTGCACTTCATGCTGATTTACATAGTCTACCTTAATAATACGCATAGTCTTTCTTCTAAAAAAAAAAATTGTTTAGCATTGTATTAGGGCTTTCAAAAACAAAAAGCATTGTAATTAGGAATCACAAAAAAGAAAAGACTCCACACCCTAATCTGCATTATTGTTAAAATAAAAAAAATTTGTACAAAGTTACTGTGCTCAAGATCCTGCTCCCCCTCTAGATTTTTTTTTAACCCTCATAATACTCTCTGATAATCTTTTCAAAAAAGAAGAAGAAAAGAATACTCTCACACTTTATCTTTATTCTCTAATCTCTCGATGACTCTCTTTCACCTTCATGAGTCAATGAAGTGATCCATCATTGGATGTTGTTGCCCATTAGGCATCGCTAGGTATGGATGGCCGATTGGCATCATCGGGTGTCATTGGGTGTTGGTGGCTAATTTGGGTGGGGGGTGTTGGGTAGGGGGTGCAGGAGACATAAAGCTCAATGTGTTTTTAGCCAATTTTTTTAAAAAAAATCACTTTCATTAATTCAACTAATCTACTATTCACAAACAATTATATCAGTCTCAATACTCTATAACTATTTATTTCAAATATTATTTTATCTCTTCCCAAATGTCTTTTTTTTTTTTTTTTTTTTCACCCCATCCTTCTTGAGTTTCACATTTCCTTTCTAACCTTCACAAACAATTATATCAGTCTCAATACTCTATCACTATTTATTTCAAATATTATTTTATCTCTTCCCAAAATTTTTTTTTCAACCCATCCTTCTTGAGTTTCACATTTTCTTTCTAACCACCAATTCACCACCACCAGAGATCCATAAACACCCAACATAGCCACATTAAAACCAAAACAACCCAATTATATCTAACATCAAACCCAACCACCTAATCATGGTGAGGTTGATCCACCATCAAAACCCAACAAATATGACCTTGGATTTTGGACCTTACAATGATTTCAAAGAGAGAGGTCACCACATAAATAGCCACCCACCATCTTCCACCTAAATCGCGACCTACCGTACTTCTCCTCATCATCACCATCGCCTACCACCTATAACAACTTAACCATCGTCCTTTGCGTAAATGCCTTAATACGTCCATGGTTTACTGATGATATCATCATCATTAAAAAAAAAAAAATTACTAAATGTCATGGACCATAATTTTGTTTCGGGATAGTATATCATCACCATAAATACTAAATGCACACGTGAAACTATGAAGAATAAATATGTTGTGCTTTCCCATATGAATCTAATATGTGGAAAAAAAAAAACCTCTTTAAAATGGGTTGAGTTCGAATGAGGTATAAGTTGACTTGACCTAACCTGACCTAGAGTTTCATACAAGTCAACACATTTGTTTACTTTATGTACATCTTGGGCTGAGTTGAGTTATCGAGTCCGATTCCAATTTTGCCAAATCTAACTAGCATAGCCAATTTTTTAGTCTTCTTTTAAGTTTTAACAAGCAAAGTTCTTCTTTTTTCAATTTACCCTACTCACTTTTAAACGCATCAAACATTCAATTTTTTTTTCTCAATTCTATTGAGGTATTATTTCCTTAGGACACATTTGGTACATTATAATGATGATTATATTGTAATAGTAATATTTTTCTCATTTCCATTTATTTCTCACCATGGTTTTAAAAATCAGAATGGTTAAAGAATCGGAAAAGAGACCAGTTCTTGGTTTTTTCCAATTTCGATTAATTTTCTCAGATATAACTGGACTTGGTTCATGGTTGAACCAACCGATTCGGTTTTTAAAACATTGCTCTCCACCTTCATTGCCACACACATGCTACAACTCACCTTATTTTAATTATTTTATTGTTTTCTTTTCTATTAATTTTATTATTTTACAAACTCCAAAATAGAGTGCAAATTGTTGATTTTCATGTTTTGAAAGTGGTTCACTATTACCCTGAAATCAATTAAAGAGTAGATCACAATCAGAGACGGAACTATGAAGGGGCAGAGGGAGGCCATTGCCCCCCCCCCCCCCCCCCAAATTTTTTTTTTAAAATAGTAATAGTATACACATTTAATGAATAGTTTAACAATTGAGCCCAAAATAATTATTTTTGGCCCCAAGTTACAAATTGGCCCATGAAAATGATAAAACCCAACTGGCAAACAACTATACTACCACATCTGTGTTACTGTGTTGGCTGTTTCTTACTTTTTCTTCTTAAATCCAAGCTATTTTTTTATGAGTGTTAAGATTGACTATTTGAATTTTCGTGAAAAAGATATGACTATTTTTGCTGAAAAGAAAAAAAAAAGCACAAAAAAAGAAGAAGAAAGATAGATGAATACAAATTACAAACCAAACTAATGTACTTGTAGTGAGTGAGAGTGGGGTGCGTGGGTGGCCATTAATCAGTGTGTGGGGTGGGATAGCAGGTGTGTTTGGCTATTAATTTTTAACTTAAAATATTTAATTTTTTTTTTAACTTACTACTTACTAGTTGGTTGTTTATTAGTAAATTAGTTTAACTTACTACTTACTAGTTGTGTTAATAAATTGGTGCTAATGTGTAGTGTACAGTCATTAGTATTACAAATTTTATTATATAAATTTTATAAATTCATGTATCATTAATCTAAAGAAAATTAGGATTGAAAGGGAGATTGTTGCAAAGTTTAGTACAAAATCAACTATAGATGATTTTTGTTATTTAAAAGAATGTTGAATTCTACTTTTAAATTATTAATTTAAAATGTATTAATAAACGGTTATTTTGTTTCTCCTCTCTTTTGTTGATATTTTCTTATCATTAAATATATACTAATTTGTATTTTAAAGAAAATTTTTTTATTGAGGTTTTGGCCCCCTCTAAATTTTGATCCTAGTTCCGTCCCTGCTCACAATACAAGTAACTCTCACACTCAAATGTATATGGGATTTGAGGAACCGATTGGAACATGAGGAAGCGCAATTAAATGTAATAATATCAACCATTGAAGCTCTGTAACAATGAATATCAAAACATATTCTTTTATTAAACACAAAGTCCCTAAAGACAAACTGAAAGTCATATGGCCGAAGCCTTATAATGAGGTTGTGAAGTTAAATGTTGATGCTGCCTTGTTGAACCTTGTGATGATAAAGGGGAGATTATGAAGGCTTGGTCCATGGGCGTAGCCAAGATTTTTTACTTGAGGGGGCCGCGTTATAGTATTTTTATAAAATTAACAATGCCAATAGATCCGTAAATTGTCTAGTTCACCATAAACATACAAAATATCCAAAAAAAAGAATATTTTGCATCAAAATTATGTCTACTGTGAGTCTTTCATAGAATAAAATTAATCTATTATCATCAAATTATAAATTTTGAATTTTGTTACAAGCATCTTAAACTCATCCATTATCATCAAATCATTAAAAAAGAACATTTTGCATTTAAAGAAAATTTGGTTGTTACAGATGTCTTAAATTCTGAATGACTAATATCAATTTTCTTAAATAATATATCAATTGTTTCTGGTTTGCTTATATTTCTTTTAGCTTTAATATGACTCAAGAATTAACCTAAAAATAACTTCTTCTTTTTTTTTTTTTTTAACTCAATATATAGATGCTACTCACATTCAAGAAAAACAAATTCCTCTATTATTTTAATTAACATCTACCTCATCATTCATATTACTATTATTATTATTTTTAATGAATTATCCACCCAACACAACCTCACATACTCACAATTGCAAGTTCACTCTACTATTTTAGGAGCGAAGAGATGAAAAAAAAAAGAACAATTTTTTTATTTATTAACTGTTAAGGTTTACAACTTTGTTTGGTTGTGTTGAGATCAGCTTTGTTTTGTTAATATCAACTAAACAATGGGGCTGGCAACAACATTGAGGAGAAAAAGCAAAAGAAAGACACGTAGCTTGATAATGAGAATGAAGAGAAAATGTATGGGTGACATCTATACCATTTAAAGAGGGTGGGTCATTATCCATTGGATTAAATACAAGTCTTTGGACAATTGAAGGGCTCAATTATTATTTTATTTGTGAAGAAGCCTTACCTGTTAGACTAAGTTTATGTCCTACGAATAAATTGGGTGGGGAGGGGGGGCCCTAGATTTGGCTAAGATGGAAATATTGTAGAGGATTCTAGTAGAAGGGGATATAAAAGTCTGTGTGAATGCTTTAAATGAGAATCCAGACAATGAGCCGTGGAACATAAACGCCCTTTGTAACAAAGAAAATTGCTTATTAGTCATTATCTTCATAATTGTTTTTTTAAATTTGGGTAAAAAAGAAAGCAAACTCGGTGGTCCATGCTCTAGCCAAGTTTGTTGCTCACCAAAATTTTTCCTTTTGTTGTAATAGTTCTTCTCTCCCTCCTTCTGTGAAAGAGGCTTGGTCGAGAGATGTTCTTGCCTTTTATGTTTAATGAAATATTTCCATATAGTAAAAAAAAAACTTTTTTTTAAGGGGAAAAAAACACCTTGTTATTGAAGAGTGTAGGGGCCTTTTTTGTGTTGTGCGTTGGGCTGGGCTGCCTCCTACAGTGATGGGTCTGAGTGTTCTGAGTCGGAGAGTTGAGACCGGCCCAACTGTAGCTCACTTTAAGCCGGTTTGTGCGCAAACTAGGCCTCGCCTGCCAGGAGCGCTCTTACGGCAGGCAGGCAGAGCTGTTTCAAATGATTTACGGCAGGCAGATACAATAATAGCAGAAGAATAAAATATAGTGACCTTTTCTTAATGAAAAAATGACAAAGTAACTCCTATCTATGACAATCACAGTAATAACAATAGCTTTTGCAAAGGAAGTGAAGGATTAAGTGACAATATGAATTAATTGAGGAAATAATATTCAAGTCAAGTTTGGGTTTGTAGAGGCAAAGACCAAAGAGGAAGAACGCCTCCTCTCAATGAAACTAATCTCCCAGGAAAAGATCCTACCGTGAGGATTAATGACTTTGAGGGAACCGGACCTAAATGATTTATGCCCAAAGCAATCTCTATTTTTTACTTGTCTCCAAGAGAGTGGGATTTCGAGGGAGAGAGAAGGGATCCGACCTACCGGTGCATGCCCATTATATTATCTTTCTTTTGCTTTCTGTTTTCTCTCTTATCTTTTCTTCTTTCCTTTCTTTTTCTTTTGTTTTCTTTTTTACTTTGTAATACCTCTGTTTTTCGATCCCCTCTACAGGGCACGACAATGGTCCTTTTATAGGGTCTGCTGTGACCGGATTTTACCACTTTACCCTTTAACCGCCTTTGTCTGGTCTGGGCGTACTTGCCGACCACCCAGGAGCTCGTTTGTGTACCACTTACCCTTGCCAGACAAAGGCAGGTTTGTGTTGTTTGTTAGTCCACCGTGGCACTCTCTCATGCCATGGCGTAAATGCTCTCTCTCTTTCTCTCCATGGCATGCACCCAACGGTTCCCCCCTCAACCTTACCTCTTTTGGGCGGTCTATCATCCCAACAGGACATACCTCCCAAAAGGGCTTAGGCAGGAACCACAAAATAGATCTTTTCCCCTCTCCCTACCACCAAACCACACCCCCCTTACCTCTTACCTCTGACCCATGGCCCCACCATGTCTAGGGGTGTCCAACCCAACCTGGAACCCGACCAACCCAAGCAACCCGCCCGAACCCGAACGGCAACCGCCCAAACCGACCACTCCGACGGTTGGTGACGGGTTTCTGCGCCCAAGACCCGACGCCGGAGGGTCGAGTGGCGGGTTTTCTTCTCCAAAACCCAAGCCACCCGACCTGACTGACGTTACATACAAATCCAGCGATATTCGGGGAGATCCAGGCGAGATTTGTTGAGATTCGGCGACATTTGAGGAGATCCAAGCGAGATTTGGTGAGATTTAGCGACATTTGAGCGAGATTTGGTGAGATCCGGCGACATTCGAGCAAGATATGGTGAAATCCGGCGACGTTCGAGGAGATCCAAGTGAGATATGGTGAGATCCGGCGACATTCGAGGAGATCCAAGCGAGATCTCGACCATATTTGGTGAGATTCGGCGATATTCGAGGAGATCCAGGCTGATTTCGGTGATTTTTGGTGCAAATCTATTGGGTTTTTGCAAATTCCGGCGAATTTCTTGAAGATTCCGGCGACGCTTGCAGGACCCAGCAACTCGACAGAACGCCACCCGAACCCAAAACTGACTCGACCGAGTGACGCCGGCGGTCGGTTTAGGGTCCCTCCGTCTTCCACCCGATGCCGGCGGGTTGGGTCCGGGTTGGGTCCAAAACCGACCCGTGGATAGCCCTAACCACGTCTCATATTGGTTGGGTACAGACTGATGGTGTCTGGGCCTTGCGCGTGCTTTCGTGTTATGTATGTTCAAAATCTGCATGCGGCTCATGCGTTGCCGCGATCTGGAGCTTTGTTCGCATAGTCTGCCGCGCTTTTTTGTTCTTTTACGTGGGCTGTTTGCATAATTCACTGTTCCCCTTTGGGGCTGGGCTTCATTTAATACTGGGTTTTACATTTCTCTTGGCCCATTTCTTGATTGCCATCATGTCCTGCCACATTATTCTGAAATTTCTGCCGTAATGACTTGGTCCTGCCGGTCCTCTTTTAGACCTATCGTTTACTCTCTTCCCCAAATGGCTCTGCATGGCCATGGGCTTTCTTTCTTAGGGGCTCCTGTGTCCCCTTGGTCATCCTTGGCCCATTCACTTGTTTTGGGCATCCTCGGCCCATTTACTTGTTTTGGGCTTCCTCATCCATTTTTCTAACTTTGTGTTCCTATGGGCTTTTACTTATTTCATTAGGTTTCCTCAGCCCAATTACTTCATACTTATCCTTGGGGTTTGTGGGCCTGCCAACAATCCCCTACTTTCTTTGCTTACGTTACTTTGAGCTTGCCGCGACTCATTCTTACTTTTACACATCATATACTGCCCATGAGTTTGTTATTCTCTCTTTCCGGGCCTTTCGAGCCCACTTGCTTCCTCAAAGCCCATCTATTTATTTTATGGACCTGTCACCCATTATTCCTGCCGCTTGGGTTTAATGGTTTTATTCTATGCTTGCCACTTCTATTTGCTGCCTGCGTTGCTGAGTTGGACCTGTTTTACAAAAATGACCCTCAACAAAGAGAACTATACAAATCATTCAAATTATGCATAATTTGAAACAAACTCTTGTCTTGTATGAATAAAAATCAAAGTTCTCTCTCACACACCATGTTTATATGATTTCTAAAAAGAAAGTAAAGAGTAATTCCTAACTTTTAAAACTTTAACAAATTGCCACATGAAAAATAAGATAATGGGTTAAGTTAAAAATAGAAAATACTTAATAAGAAAGCGAGTTAAAATGGTAGGTCAATGACTCAACTGGAATGACATAATTTGTGACGTATCATGTATATGAGTGTGTCGCTGTCCATCTCCCTTACTGATACCATGTTTACATAAGAATTCTCTTATGTTTTTTTTTTTTTACAAAAAAAAAGTTTGAACCCATTTTTCATTCCCATTATTAATTTTAATTGGTTCCATCCCACTATTAAATTTATAATAAAAAAAGACAAATCAAATTATAACACATTATCCACAAAAAAAAAAAAAAAAAAACTACAAAACATATTAATTTAAGAACCAATTAATTTTGTTTGCATTTTTGGTAGCTATTTTGCTTTCAATTTTTACTTAAAAAAGACAGCGCAAAGAAAACGTGCCAACTCCAGTCCCTTTTACAAAGACAATTGCAGCGCCTTGCGGCAAAGCATATATTCTCTCCTCTCTCTCTCTAAAACCCCTTTCTCTCTTTTTTCTCTCTCTGTTCAAAACCCCTTTGATTTTCTTTGCAGACAAACATGTCAGACCCGATGGACTTGCTCCGATCCAATCTCTCCCGGGTTCGGATCCCGGAGCCCACCAATCGCATCTACAAGCAAGAATGCTGCCTCTCTTTCGATACTCCGGTAATCTCTTCTCTTCCCTTAGTTTTCCGTTTGGTTCCCGAGAAAAAAACAAACAAAGAGGAAAGTGTAGTCCGAGAAAGAAAGCTTATCTTTCTGGCTTTATGTTATAGTTTCGTTTCATTTCTGTTCTTGTTTTCGTTTTCCCTAAGTTTTACTGCACTGAAGCTCATGTGTTTGTTGAAATGTCCCTTCGATGATTTTTCTCTTTTCATTTCCGTTGGTTGCTGAGAAAATGAAAGCGTAGTCGGAAAAGAAAGCTTATCTTTTTGCACCATTCAAATTTCTTCTTTGAATTTTCTTGGGTTACCTTTTTTTCTGATTTTGAGGAAATATACAAATTAAAATTCGGAATACTTTTTTTTTTTTTGCCAAACAAACTGTGCATTCTCTCCTGTCCAACTTGTTTTGAAGATATGGTGTTCCATTATCGGTACTATGCTCTCTGTGTTTGTTTGTTTGTTTTTTTTTTTTTCCAAAATATTTTTTCCCTTTCTTTCTTTCTTTCTGTTGTCATTGTTGGATTCTGGGAAATTATATGAAAAGAAAATTTATGCAAATTATCAAAGCTTTGTTAAGGTACTTTGTGTTTCTAAAAAATGAGGACATTATAAATGTGTAAATAAAGAAATGAATTTTGAAATTGTGTGTGTGTGTGTGTTTTTTTTTTTGAAAAAAAAAAATTTCTTTTTGTGGTTTCTGTTATTTAGTTATTTTTTGGGGGTCAGAAACTGATAAGGGCTCATATACATTTTAAAAATCTGATTTTGGAGGTTTTATGTTTTAATGGCGTATTTGATGATTGTACTAATTTCAATTATATTGAAGAGCATGTGTAATTTAGAAAATCTAAGTTTCGGGAATTTTTTATTTGGTTTCTTTTCTCCTGTTTTGTTGCAACTAAAGTGGATGTTAATGTTAGTCCTAGTATTAGCTTTATTGATTTTGACATTCATGCATGCATTGTGGTGTTGTTTTGATGTCAGAGATCAGAAGGTGGGTTGTTTATCGACATGAATACATTTCTAGCTTTTGGAAAGGACTGCGTGGCTTGGAACTATGAGAAGACTGGGAACAAAGTTTACTTGCATATAAAGCAAACAAAAAAAGTGGTTGCTGAAGATAGGCCTTTGAAGAAACCAACACTTTTGGGTATAGGTACTTGATTCGTGATGACCCTCCTCTCCTTCCCCTGCAACCCCACACCCGCGACACCCCCCCCCCCCCCCCCCCCCCCCCCCCCCCCCCCCCCCCCCCCCCCACCCACCTTACAAATGCTGAA
Organism: Quercus ilex subsp. ballota; assembly: GCA_032727855.1. Taxonomy (NCBI): domain Eukaryota; kingdom Viridiplantae; phylum Streptophyta; class Magnoliopsida; order Fagales; family Fagaceae; genus Quercus; species Quercus ilex. The sequence goes on from CM064915.1 coordinate 16,351,605, forward strand.
TCTTGTTATAACAAGTACTAATAATTTTCTGTGCCATAGTGGAGATATGTTTTATTAATATTTATGGTATGTGATTTCATTTGCAGGTATTGATGGGGGATTTGACAACAGTGAACTTGAATATGAAGAAACTTACACTATAGTTATATTGCCTGACCATGTTACTCTTCCGTTTCCTTCGGTGGAGTTGCCGGAGAAGGTGCCTGTTACTCCCCAAACCCCCTAATTATTTGGTAAAAAGATTTCCATTTTAAACAGCGTTTGATTTATTTACCAGTACTGTAAAATACTGCAGGTCAGGTTGGCCGTCGATGCTATCTTGATGGCTGAGGGTGCTGAGCGGAAAGAGCAAGTTGCAGCTTGGATAGCCGATAAGAAACAAACAAGTGCATATGCAATGAATTTGCAACAGATTGACAATGGTGTTATTGTCCCTCCATCTGGGTGGAAATGTATTAAGTGTGATAAAACGGACAATCTTTGGCTAAATCTTACTGATGGCATGATCCTTTGTGGGAGGAAAAATTGGGATGGAACTGGTGGCAACAACCATGCTATTGATCACTACAATGAGACACACTACCCTCTTGCTGTAAAGCTTGGGACCATTACAGCTGATCTGGAAGCAGCAGGTAATGCCCCCCTGGCATCATTAATGGGAATGGTTTTTAAATTTTTTTTTTTTTTCCTTTCTGTAATTTTCTCTCACGAAGCAAAATGTCACTAGTTTGAATCTCCTTTTCCCCTTCCCCTTGGGGCCAAAACTCACTTATCAAAAGAAGATTTGTTCAGTCATGTTTTTATTACTATTATAACTGATATAGGAGCAGCAGATAGTGGTATGGCGAAATGAACATAATATGTGATTCTGTATACTTATGATCTTAACAATCTCATGCATTTTGCATTTACATACTCAACGTCATATGTGAAAGGGTTCACTCTCTCTCTCTCTCTCTCAGGCTAAGGACAGAGAAAATATTCATTCTTTGTTCTCGGTAAGTTGTTAGTTCTGAGGTGCTGTCCGTGTGGTCATCATTAGTGGCAAAGTTAGTCAAGTATGCTAGATGGTATTGTCAACGTAGCGTTATTAGGGAAGTGGTTATGGAGATTTGGGCAAGAAAGGGATGCTCTTTGGCGTCAAGTGATAGAGGTGAAGTATGGTTGTGATGGGGGCGGTTGGTGTTCTAGCTCTTTCTCTGGTCCTTATGGTGTTAGTTTGTGGAAAAATATTAGAAGAGGGTGGCATTCCTTATCTCGGTTTATTCTATATGAAATTGGAGATGGATCAAAAGTGCAGTTTTGGCTTGATCATTGGTGTGGATCTTCTCCCCTTGCTGACCGTTATCCTGATTTATATAGGATTTGTTGCAACAAAGAGGCAAGTGTAGGGGATCTTATGAAGTTCACCAATGGAGTACTCCACTGGGAACTTCAGTTCTGTAGGGAGGTGCATAACCGCGAATTGGAAGCTTTCAGGAGTTTCATCAATTCCATTTATTGCACCCCTGTAAGGGGGATCGGGGAGGATAAGAGATGTTGGCTGCCTTGTAAGAGTAAGGGATTCACGGTCAGTGCTTACTACCATCTTCTAGCTGGCCATACTGAGCAGTTTTTCCCTTGGAAAAGCATTTGGAAGCAGAAGATTCCCTCTAGAGTGGCTTTCTTTGTATGGACAGCAGCCTTGGGGAAATGTCTGACTATTGACAACTTAAGGAAAAGAAAGATTTGCATTTTGGACTGGTGTTTCATGTGCAAGTGTAATAGTGAAACTATTGACCATCTTTTCCTTCATTGCACGGTTGCTCTAGAGTTGTGGGATATGGTTTTTGGGTTATTTGGAGTTTGTTGGGTTATGCCTTTCTCTGTTGTTGGGCTTTTGGCTTGCTGGCAAGGTCGTTTTGGTCGCCATCGTAATGGAAATCTTTGGATGGTTGTTCCTCATTGTTTGATGTGGTGTATTTGGAAGGAGAGAAATAGTAGGTGTTTTGAAGACAAGGAGCGTTCCATGCCTGATCTCAAGCTTCTTTTTTTTAGAACCTTACTTGATTGGTTTTCTGTGTGGAGAAACCATCCTTTTTCTTCTATTTTGGATTTTCTTGATTTTTGTAATGTTTGTTTTTGATTTGTTCACCTCTGTATACTCCCTGTGTACTTTGGTGTTCCTCTCTTTTTGATTTCAATGAATCTATTACTTATCAAAAAAAAAAAAAAAATTGATTTTATCAGGGTACGATTAATTTTCTTGAATGTAATGAGTTGATTGCTCATTAATGATTTTTTTGACCATGATGTTGAATATGTATTTGTTTTCTTTTTTCCTCTTTTGTCTTTTGGCTGGAAAGATTAAATTCGCTTACCAAAAAATGGGCTAGATTCAAATTGAATACCTACCCTAATTTATCCCTTACTCTCGTCTCCACCCTAAAACCACCTCATCCAATCAAGATTCAGAACAGCAGGGTTGGCAATTTAGTTGGCTAAATAGTTAAAAAGGAAAAAAAAAAGAAAAAAGAACTTAGTTTGAAGCTATTGATTGGAAAAAAAAAACTATATCTATTTTCTTCAGAAAAGTTCGTTCATCTTTCAAAATGCCGATGGTTTTCTCAAGTACTTGTGATTACTAATGATATGTGAACACCACAGATGCTCCTTCATGGGCTCTTAAAAATTATTCTATCGGGAAAGAAGAGATATTTAAGCAAATGCCATTTGATTATTATTATTATTCATTTATTTTTGACAAGTCAAATGCCATTTGCTTATGCTTTTAAATCAATCAATGCTGTTCTTAACTTCTTATTGTGAAGTGTAGATATTCTAATAAATGTCTTATCATCCAAAAGGGTTTGGTTGCATTTAAATTTATGCAAGTTCTTTTGTTTCTTTCTTCCTCTTTTATTTCTGTTCAACCTCCCTCCCTTTTTTCCCTTCCACAAAACTTGATCTTTGAGAAGCAGAAATTTAATGCAAGAAACAACAATTAGCTTCTTGTATACAGGTTACACACTCCAAGTCATTTAATGTTTTCTTTATATGATGTATATGGCTGTTTTATTTAAATTATCAGAAAAGGGAGGAAGAGAGTGCCAATTTCAGAATATTGAAGGTTATATACTTATAGAACTGATGAAATTAAGGCAAGAGTCAGAGAGCGTGACTTTGTCCAGTCTCTGAAGACTTTGGATGGGACTGAATGAAATGTGGGAATTGTGAATATGCTGAGTTCTCTGGGATTGCTTATGAGGGAATAAGGTTGAGGAGATGAGGAACTTTGATCTTTCTCCATAATTAAAGATGCTTGTGTGGATTTTGTGGTTGTGTAAATCAGGGGCGGCTTGATACATTTGGGGGCCTAAGGTGAAAAATGAAATTGAATCTTTTTATATATTTAAATATGACTTAAAAAAATTAAATATTATTTAAACTCTATTATCTTGTTTTAGATGCGAAATTATTACTAATTAACATGAACCATGTAGAATTTTTATTTATTTATTTTTATTGAAAGTTTATAGACACAAAAAATTTGACTAAGTTTTTCACACCTGTTGATGTGATAGAATGATAGTGGTAAGTAAAAGAGTGATGTTAGTGGTGGACCTAGGTGAGAACTAGTAAAAATTTGCTAACTCAAACTATTGTAAAAAATGATGTGATTTTTTTTTTTTTTTTTTTTTTTTTTGTGTGTATTGCTCTTTTTTTTTTTTTTTGAGAAGTGCTACATTCACAATAGAACCAATTGCTGAAATTATTTTTTCGCCATCAATAACAGCCTGTAACAACCTGCTACTTAGGATTTGTTGTAGAAGTATTGTAAAATTTTTTGTGAAAGTAGCATTTTTATCTCTTTTAAAAAAAAAAATTCATTTGATAAAAAATATTATTTTATTTAATGGCTAATATTTGGGCTTAATTAAATTAAAATTTGGAGCCTTTTTTATACTTGGGGCCTTAGGCGATTGCATCAATTGCATTTAGTGTTAAGTCGGCACTGGTGTAAATTTAGGGAAACAAAAGATGATTTTCATGATAGCATACATGTGCTAGGCTAAAAAAGGACTACATCTATTTGGGATGTCAGATCAAACTTCTGTGGCAATATATAGACAACTGTATTGTTTTTGGAAGAATAGTTTGATTGGGCATAACAGGGGGCCAGGAGTGGGGTTTGATACAGTTGCGAAGGTAGGGAAGATTTTGGATTACACTTGGTGTAGTTATGAGTCACCATTTTGATAGGAGTAGGGATGCATTAATTTGGCCCAAGTATTTGATTAGTGTAGGAGCAGGAGTGATGGAAGGTTTTTGGTGCATAAGCTATTGGGAAGACATGATTTGATGTTCTATAGCATTGTATATGCTGTATTGATCTTAAGACTTTGAAGTAAATTGGAATTCTCCCTTTCTGAGCTTCTGCATAATATTCGGGTTGAGGTAGTATGATGGTTTAGGGATTTTCTGTTTGGACAGTTTTTTGCTTCATCTGTGGCCAAGTAGTAGTTGAAGACTTCACTGTTGTGTAGACTCCGGTGGATTTAGTGACTTGTTAGAGGGCTCCAGGTAAGATTTTGGTGCTTGATAATCTTTTTAGTGGATGCAGGCTATAATTAATTTAGACATTGTTGATTTCAGATTGGACATTGTCCTTATTTGATACGGTGTTTAGCTACCAGAGAATCAAAGGATTTGATTCCATGGCTTGATGTTCACGAAAGCTGTACCCTCTGAGAGTTGGGTCTGAGTTTTAAGTAGAGTGGAGTCAAAAGAATATGAAATGCTAAATAATATTGTTGCAAGAATATTAGTTTCCAGTTGAGCTGTTATTCTTTTATATGTGGGGATTCTTTTGAATTTTTATGAACATTGTTTGTTGACCTTTTCTATGTAAGTTGGTTTCTGTTCTTTACATCACAAAATATGCTATTAAATGTTACTAACCTAGCATATTCATGAGTTAAAAAATGTTCTGATTGGCTTTGAAAAGTTCTTTCACAACCTGAACTGATCCAGGCAAACCTGCCATGGCAGTATAATCGTCAATGTGATAGTAAGTATTTTTCTGAGGATTCATTCTTAAATGTATTGGGTGCTAATGATGTGTAACACGTATTGTGGCAGCTCAGATGTTTTCTCTTATCCGGAGGATGAAAGTGTTCTGGACCCGCTATTAGCACAGCATCTGGCACATTTTGGCATTGATTTTTCATCATTACAGAAGGTCCTTTTTTTTTTTTTTTTTTTTTTTTTTTTTTTTTTTTTTTTTAATAAAGAAAATTTTTATGGCTTAGTATCCAATAACACAGCATTTCTGATCTCAACATGTGTCAGATTTAGTGTTCATTAATATAATGTGGTGTAATAATTGGGTTGGGGTTTTGGTTGGTAAGGACAAGATTAGTTCCTTCTTGTGCCTTTGATAATTCAAATTTACTTGGATCTCATCCCTCTTATATTATCTAGAGGATTCTTTTAATATGTTTATTAAATTATTTATATTTATAGTATAGCCAGACTTCAATCGACTTACTTCAACTATGCAAGTTTTAGTCATTTACTCATTTTTCTATAAATGGGGTTGGGATATTTACCTCCAGTATATTTTGTATTATTACATTAATTTAAAGTTTGATATTTTCACTTTCTTATTTCAGACTGAAATGACAACTGCTGAGAGAGAACTTGACCAGAATACGAACTTTGATTGGAACCGTATCCAAGAAAGTGGACAGGATGTGGAACCAATTTGTGGACCAGGTTATACTGGACTTGTCAATCTTGGAAACAGGTAATGTTGATCCTCAGTCAGGGCTGCTTGGGAATTTTTTTCTCATTTAATATTTTCTTATTTCATTCTTGCAGCTGCTATTTGGCAGCAACCATGCAAGTTGTGTTTTCAACACATTCCTTCTATTCACGGTGAGTATAATTTTTTCTCTCACACCCCCTTCCCCCCCGGGGCGTGAATATTAATCACCCTTTAAAATTTCTGAAATTGATTACACTTATTTCTTTAATTTTGGTGCAATTATATTATCAGATACCATAGAAACCAAAGTTTGAAAGTGGCTTTTGAGATGGCTCCTGCTGATCCAACTGTAGACCTCAATATGCAGTTGTAAGTAACTAGTACATTAGTGTTGTTAGTTCTTTTTGTGCAATCTGTTATCTGATTTATTTCCATCATGTTGCTAATCATAAGTCATTATAGCTGTCATCCTGGTGATAATTGGGTCTCCATTTCTGTGTGTGCATGGAACACATTCATTTTTTATGTGTTTATCATTCAAACATGTCTATAAATATGTTTTGGGAAAATTTTAGGTACAGTACCTTTTCTCCAATTAAATTCAAACACATAGCTGCATTGAATTCAATTGGAGAACCTAATGTACTGCATAAGGTGCTGTACCAAAGTTTTACATGTTGTTTTCTGTGTTATACTTCTGTGGGCAGTTATTCTGTTCTTCCCCCTTCTCCGTCCCCCTCCTTTTATGTTGCAGATTTGCATATTTTCTAATGCTTTCTTGTTCGATGGCAGGACTAAGTTGGCCCATGGTTTGCTATCTGGAAAATACTCTATTCCAGATCTGGAGGTTTGTTAACTCTAACAGAATGAGCTCCTTTAGACTATAGTTTCTAGCTCTGCTACTCTTTGGTTTACATTTTCTTATTTGTTATCCAGAAAGATGATAGTGCAAATGCTACCTCAACTGCAAGAGCTGTAAGCTTTCTGGCTCATTTTGCCTGCATTCTGAGTCTCTGTTTTGTGCTTGGAAATGGTTAAATTATACAATGGTATTATTGTTGGATAGTATGATGAAATTCCTTAACCTTGAAATTTTCAAACAGGCTTTGAATTTTTAAGAACTTATCAATGTTTGTCTGTTCTTTCTCAAACTTTGATGCCCATATTTAAAATTTTTATTTATTTTTTCAACCTTCTTGTTTTTTTTGTGCCGTATTGTTTAGTTCTCCACTCTTTTTCCGTTTTAATGAGACTTGTATTCATATATCAATATTCTTTTTTTGATTTTTTTTTTTTAATATTATGGTTTCACTTTTTTATTTTATTTAATTTCTTTTATAGATTGTCCTTTGACCTGTACTATATCTGTTTCCTTTTGCCTTCTTCTATGAATATTAGAAACAGCAAGGGATACCGCCTCGTATGTTCAAAGCAGTTATTGCCGCCAGCCATCCTGAGTTCTCTACAATGAGACAACAGGTATATTTTCCTTCTTTTCGCTTAATTAGCATAAGAATATAGAATGACGGAGAGATGTAAGGTTGCTATTTTCATCCTTAATATATTTGAACTGTTCTTTTTCTTAAATTTTTGTTTTGACTTTTTGGTACACCAAGAATAATTTTCTAGCTCTAGCTCTAGCTCATACAAAAGAGAATTATGTCGATTAGCATAAAGACATTTAGGAATTGAAAGGTCAATCAAATGAAATTTGGATTTATGCTTTCTTGCATAACATTTGTTGTATTTTTCATAATCACATGGCCTTGTAATGTGGAAGATGGTCGTTAACAAACATATGGAGTTTAGACATATAGAAAGATTGAGTATAGACGTTAGAGTGGATGGTACCATATTAGTGATTTGGTGGCTGTAAAGTAGGAAGTAGATGAGTAGATACTTTTGTATGGATAATATAATAATATATTAAGGGCAAGTTTGATTTGTTGTATTCGTCACAATAATGTAATAGCTATTCAATTGTTTGGTTGTGTTTTCTTTAAAAGGAATAACTTTTCCATATGAATGACTATTCTTTAAAATGAGGAGTAACCATTCCTTATTAAAATCACCGTACACTCTATTCCTTAACTAATGAAATAACTTTTAAGGCTAAAATTCCTAGAAACCCCCTCTGGTCTGGTTGTTGCTTTCCAGGAAAAAAGGTGTTGATTCTCTCTCTCCACTGTTTTCTGCCATGTTAGACCCAAAATTAATAGTTTTTCCCCCTAATTTTTTTTGGCTAGATCTTCAGGCTCTCTCTCTCTCTCTCTCTCTCTCTCTCTCTCTATACAAGCATTCTCATCTGTGTCTGCCCTTTAGACCCATGGATGGTGTGATCCATGTAATATGGTTTTGAAGGCCAAGCTTTGAGATGATTCGGATGATAACATGAAAGCATATAAATCCATGGTCTATTTCTTTTTTGACCGCTTTCTTTGCTTTGAGATAAGCAAAAAAGATGAGGATTATATCTATGTTTCATGACTCTTTTGGCTATATTTTTTTTATTATATCTGATTTTATTTATAGAGTTATTACTTTTGAATAAGGGCATAAATATTTATTATAAAATTGTTCAATTTGTATATTATAAGATGTTAATTAACATGTAAATATAATTTTATAAATAAGGGCATTTTAAATTTTTTTATTTAAATATGATTTGATTCCACTGTCTTATCATTTTCTGTTCCTATGTTATCACCAAACAAATGAACAGTAATACTTATTCCATTCCAGATTCTCGTATTACTTGTAATAGTGATTCTTATGCCCATGTAAATGATGTAATCGCCATAACAGTACACCAAATGTGCCCTAAGTGGCTGTTTGTTTAAGCTTAAAGCTGGCATATTAGGTACAGCTTTTTAAAGGGCACATTTTTTTCCTCCTTATAGGTACAGCTTGTTCAAACCTCACTTATTAAAACAGACCCTGCTTTAAATAAGCCACAAAATTTAAGCCGCACCAAACTGACACTTGAATGTCCTTAAAGCAATAAATGGCACATGTTTTAAGATATCCCGGGAGACGAGTGTGTTCATGTTTCCTTGCAAAATCTTTTACAATACAAATCTACTTACCCTTGCCGGAGTATGAAGTTGACAGATCAATTTAAGTTATGCAACGGAGTGCTTGTATTGCATCTCTAACTTTCTTTTACCTGCCATGGGCAAATGAATTGAGCCATTGTACCAAAGAAAAGTTGATGTAGGGTAGGACAAATTTGAGAATTTCTGTGTGCTTGTGCTGGGTTAAGGTCTAGGGAAATTTGTGGATCTAGGGTTTAGAACTTTTAGAAAGTGCGGTTAGGGTTCAAAATTGGCTAGGGTTTGATGAGTTTGTTATGGCTATTTGATAGAGAAAGTAAGTTTGGTTTTAGGGTTGCAATAGGTAAGAGGAAGTACTTGATTTGGGGTTGTACCTTGTAAGAAGAAGGAAAATAGAGTTTTATAGTTTTCAGGGGTTATATGAACACACTTGTGAATAATAGCACAAAAAAAGAAGGGGAAGTTGCACTTTACCTCACTAAACTAAACCCCCGTTTACACTTACCCCCTTGAACTACAAGAATGCACGATTACCCCCTTAAACTAATGCCCGTGTAACACTTTGCACCATACCGTCTATTTGGTAGTTAAGTTGGATGGAAGAACAAGTCACACAACTCAGGTGACGTTTTTCGTCCAACTTAATTGCCAAATAGACAGTAGGGTGCAAAGTATTACACGGGTATTAGTTTAGGGGGGGTGATCCTGCATTCGAGGTAAGTGTAAATGAGGGTATATTTTAGGGGGTAAAGTGTAATTTCCTTATATTTTTAAATTTTATTTATTGTAAGTTACATGCAATTACCCATTTATTTTGAAATGAGAAGATCAGAGTTTATTGTAAGTTACACAACACTGAAAACTATTACAATAAATATGCAGGTATTTTTTTTTTGATAAGTAAATATGCGGGTATTAATTTGGGTAAAGTGTAATAGATTTCATTTAATAGATTTTATTGTAAGATTAGATTTTCTACAACACTGAAAACTGAACAATAATACTTAAACACTGCTACCAAACGGGCCCTTAATGTTTCCTTAACTTGTAAACCGAACCCGAATTGAATTGAACCAAAGCCAACACATAAATACCCATAAATAAGATAACGTTAATGAAATAAAACCCAAGGCCCACAACCAACAAATACAATATTACAAAAAATACCCTTGACTCAAGGATAAGCAAAAAAAAAAAACATAAATTAAAATACTAACAACCTAGTATCGAAAACAACACTAATTGTTTTGTTTTTCTGTTCTCTTTAACCATGCTATGGTTGTGCTATCAAAAGTACATATGAAACTTCTTTTCCCCCTTGAAAGAATCTGAAGGCAAGTAGTTCAGAGCTTTGCAGTTGGCAGTTTTGGAAATTTTAGGCCTTAACAGTTAAAGAGTAGATTTTAATTCCTCCAATTAACTAATTTTCAGATGGTCTGAATTATTAATTATTCCATATGGCAAACAAAGTAGATGTTGCAAACTAATCTGATTATAGTGCATTCTTTATGAGCTCAAACTCAATTGGAGAAACGTCTCCAAGAACAGGTTTATGAGTTGAGTATATTACGCAACCTTGCCTTTTGTTATGATGCTATACTGCTTTCAGTCATTCAGTGTGCAATATGTCTGAGTGCTAAGTTTCAATGTGGCAACTAGGTGACTGCTTATTTTTTAGCTGTTGTGGTCTTGTGCATTACCTATCCATGACCCAATGTTAGGCAGTATTAGTTAGTTAGTTGATTGCCTATCTTCTGCTACCTGCCTCAGGCTTAGTACTAGGTTACAGGTGGTTTTCCAAACCGAGGTCAACTCTCTTTACTGGGAGACATTAGTTTACCCCTTACAATGTTATTGTTATTGTAGTAGTTAATATTTTATCTGAATACTTGTTACATTATGTCTAGGATGCCCTGGAATTCTTCCTACATTTTCTTGACCAAGTTGAACGAGCTAATGCGGGCAAACCTGAATTGGATCCTGCAAAGAGTTTCAAGTTTGGTGTTGAAGATCGAATCTTATGTTCATCTGGAAAAGTTACTTACAATAGTAGGCTTGACTACATTCTTTCTTTAAATATCCCACTGCATGAGGCGACTAATAAACGTAAATTCCTTTAATCATTACTCGTTCAGATCACTCTTTCCGAAAATTATATCCTAATGATTTTATTGTTTGAGAATTCAGAAGAACTAGAAGAATTTCACAAATTCAAAGCAGAAAAAATTTCAGAAGGGAAGGAAGTGTAAGTTCACACGTGTTCAGCATCCTGTTTTTGCCCCTTTAGACTTCTTGCTTAGAATATCTAGTTCCTGCAGATCCAGTGATGAAATTGTACGTCCACGGGTGCCATTAGAAGCATGCCTTGCAAACTTTTCAGCTCCAGAGGAGATACATGACTTTTACAGTACTGCTTTGAATGCTAAGACAACAGCAATCAAGTGAGCTTTGTTATCTTTTGCTGGTTTCAATTTTTCTTATTCTGAAAATATTTTATTTTTGGGTGCCATTCTCTCTCACCTTTCTTAAGATAATTTTGAGGAGATGAGGGGAGAATGAGGCTCATAAGCGTTGCTACTCGCTGTAGAAAGTGTGTATTATATAAAAAAAGTCAAGTGGGCTAGGATTTCTTGCTTGCCCACATGGGCAAGTTGGAAGGTGACTTGTTATCTATGTCACGGTCTTTTTAGGAAATAGTAGCCAGTCTTGATTTTTCATGGTGTTAAGGAAATGTTGTTAATAATAACCATATCCTGAGTATTAAAAGCTGGTTGATGCCATTAGATTGCTCAGAGTTTTATTTATATCTGGTTATTGCTGTTCATTCCCCTCATTTTTATCCTGCAGGACTACAGGCCTAACTTCGTTCCCTGATTACCTGGTGTTGCACATGCGTAAATTTGTCATGGAAGCAGGCTGGGTACCAAAAAAGCTTGGTATCTTTCTGTTCCCTACTTTTCTTACGCAAGCTTTTTGGTTTTCTTAAAGCTTTCTAAACTAATATTATTGTTAATGCAATCCGTCCATTCAGATGTCTATATAGATGTTCCTGACATCATAGATATTAGTCACATACGCAGCAATGGTCTTCAACCTGGGGAGGAGCTATTACCAGAGGGTGGTATGAGATCTTTCTGGCATTTCCAAGTTTCTTTTAAATTTTGTCACTAAAATTATTTATTTATTTAAATTATACCTACATGTTTAAATTTGTTCATATGTATCCTCTCAACTTCATACTTATGTTTGTTCTGACACACACACTCGCACTCACACAATGTCATGGTCTCTTTGCATATTGATGTATTTTTGTGAAACAAGCATTTATTTTATTGTTTTTGATGCGGGAGACGCAAGAAAATTATTATTTAGTGTTATTTATGTTTGTAAGTCAACTGTATTTTTATGTTTTAGGTCCTAGTAGTTTATTAGGCTGTTAGTATTTTAATTTGGAAGTAAGGTTATTTTTGTAATAAAGCAATTAGGGTTTCTTAGCCAATCAGAACTAGGGTTTAGTAATCCTTTATAAGCAATCTATTGTACTCCTTGAGGGATAGTTGATATTTTGATTAATGAAAAAATTGCCGTTTGGTCTCTTTTGGTATGATGCTGACACCAGGTCTACCCTAGGTGCTGACTCTTTGTGGTTTTCCCACTTAGTGCTGACTCCAAGCAAGGCCTAGGTGTTGACTCCTAGGTCATATCCCTTTGTTTTATTGTTGTTTCAGTTTTGTTCTAGTTGTCTTGCATCAGTTTTACATTGGAGCAAATCATTTGAAGTAACACTTGCTAATGAGAGAGATAATTACAAGTTTCATACCCTCTTTTCTAGATGCATAATTCTTACTGCTTTTATCAAAATATGATCTGATAAATGAGAGAAAAACAGCTTTGATATTTTTGTAATTTATGTCTCTATGCTACTTCTTCAAGATAATATTTTCTCTCTTTATTATTAGCAAAAAAATAATCTTTTCCCCTTTATGTTACTGTATCCTTTACTATTCTCTAGTTATGATTCCTCCCTGATTGATACTTCCATTTATTTTTCTAAGGATAAGCAACTAATCTAATTTTTTTAACAAAATTTTATTTCTCAAGATATGTACTATAAATCGGTTGTTTTCCTTTGTTATGTTCACTTTTGTCTTCATCCAATTGTTTTTATATGCTTTTTTCAATGGCTCTCTGTTTTGGGGAAGGAAATATATGTTTTAAAAATTTACATTAAAAAAAATCTTTAGTTTATATATATATTTTTAAAAGTCTGCAATCAGGCCAGAAATGCATAATTCTGAATGGCTGCCATAACTTAGTGTCAATTTGTATATTGCATAGTTCACACACTCTCTCTCCCCTCCCTTGACTTTTGCATAATTCCAGGGCATAGGTTTATTGCCCAAAAACTTCATGAATAGCATACCATGTGTCAAGCATGGCTGCTAGATCTTCGTGTCACTTTGTAGAGGCTGACCATCATGAATAGCATACCATGTGTCAAGCATGGCTGCTAGATCTTCATGTCACTTTGTAGAGGCTGACCATCCTTTTTTTGATAGGTAATAGAAAGTTTTATTAAAAAAAGTACATCTTGTTCACGATGATGAACAAACTGTACCTGAAACAATTACAAACAAATCAAAAAGAAACAAGTGCTGATTGAAGGAAATAAAAAATGGAAACACATTGCGTAAAACCCCAAATATGAGACCACTTAAACAAAGTCCCAATTAGCAAAGACTTCAAAAGATCAACAGATATCTCAACATCCTCAAAAGTGCGGGTATTTTGTTCCCTTCAAATTAGCCACATCAAACAGGCTTGTACCATATTCCAAGTAGTAGAAGAGTGCACCCCCAAATGATTCTTCCATGCAAAAAGAAGAGAAGCAACCGTCCTTGGCATCACCCACTGAATTCCAAACATCAAAAAGACTTCCCTCCATAAGGCATGAGAGAACTTACAATACAGCAAAAGATGATCCACCGTTTCTCCATTGCAACGGCTCAGGCTGCACCTATTAACCAGGGGCAGATTCCTTTTTACAAGGTTATCAATTGTGAGAATACTATCCCGAGCTGTTGTCCATAAAAAGAAAGACACTCTTTTAGGTACCTTGACACTCCAAATACACTTCCAAGGGAAAGGAATGGTAGGAGGGTCAGATAAGGTGTTATAGAAAGAGCGCACATCAAAAACACCATTCGGGGTTAACTTCCAAAGCAATTTATCAACCCCCTCACCCCTTAGCATTTTGGAATAAATATGCTCGAAAAAAGTAAACACTCTTTCCAACTCCCAATCATTAAAAGCATGGAGGAATTGTATATTACAGCTCCTACTACCACCTTCAGGTGCAATAGTAACCAACTCAGAAATCTGGGCTTCTTTATCCATAGCACGAGAAAAGATCAGGGTAAAGATCCTTTAAGGGAATGTGCCCACTCCAAAGATCATACCAGAATCAAATACGAAAACCCTCTCCCGCCACATACGCCACATGTCCAAAGAAACTCTCTACACCTTTCCTAATATTCTTCCACATTCCACACCCATGAGACCCTCTACCAACTCTAGTGCACCAGCCCCCACTAGTTTCTCTATACTTGGTAGCTATAACCTGACGCCATAAATGATTGGTTTCACTCCCGAAACGTCATAACCATTTTCCAAGCAGGTCTTAGTTAAACAACCCAATCCTTCGAATTCCCAAACCACTTGCCTTTACCGGCCAACCCACCTTGTTCCAAGCAACTAGCGGATATTTGAAAGCTTCCTCAGAACTCCCCCACAGGAAATTTCTCTGGATCCTTTCTAATCTAGCTGCCACAGTTTGAGGAATAGTAAACAACTATAAGAAACAGGTTGGAAGGCTTGAAGGGGTACTTTTCAGTAAAGTTAATCTTCCCCCTTTTGACAAATATAAACGTTTCCAACCCAATAGCTCTTCTCCATTTTTTCTATCATTTGTCATTCGTATCACATTGTCTATAGAATACAAACCTAACACCTAATGGTCATGAATTTTCTTTGCTCCTTTACTCATTATTGACCAATCCTTGATTTTGAGGGAAATGGATGAGTGCTTGGTGCAGGACAATCAAGAGAAAATAAAGGAAACAAGAAAATTAAAAGATAAACCTAAGAATTAGCACTTAGGGTTGCTTGGAATCAGCACCAAGCAAAACTTAGGCATCGGCACCTAAGGTGTTTGGAATCAACACCCAACTATTGGAAAATCCCCAAACTGAATTTCTTCATTAATTAATCATCTATTCTAAAATACAAATTATCCAGGAGCTTATATAGAGCTAGATCTTCCGGGAAATTAAGAGATAAAAGATAAGAACTAAGAAAAACTAATCCTAATTGAGCTCAAATACTAATCCCTATCTAATCTCAAATCTAATCCCTATTAAAATAAAAGTCTAGAATTATCCAATTTCCTATCAGATAATTACAAAAATCTGAAAATATAAAATCTAAAATAATTTTGGCTTTGTTCCTGCATCAGTGTTGTTAGAGATTTGTATTCCATTTGGGGCTTTTTTTTGGATGTGCTTTGACTTGCTTGCACTGACAATTTGTAATAAGTATTATTCTTGGCTTTTATTTTTAATTATTTATTTATAATGAATTAACAGTTCCTGGAGATGAAGTAGAATCAAATAAGCCCTTGCCAAATGAAGATATTGTTTCCCAGCTTGTCTCAATGGGATTCAACCATCATCATTGTGAGAAAGCTGCAATAAGGACCTCAAATGCTGGCGTGGAAGAGGCAATGAATTGGTTACTTTCACACATGGAAGATCCAGGTATTTCAAATGTCAATCTTAAAAAGAAGGATAGGGAAACATGCACTGTTATTTCACATGATCCAGCTTTGGAGAATTGTGACATTAATTGTTTTAGTCATATTATACTGCAGTAAATGATATTGAAGTGCTTTTTTACTTTTCCAGATATTGATGTTCCAATTTCCCAAGAGGCACAAGGTGCTGACACTTTGTCAAGTGTTGACCAATCAAAAGTTGATACTTTAATTTCATTTGGTTTTCAAGAAGAAATTGCTAGGAAAGCACTGAAGGCCTCGGTGAGTATTTTGTAGCTTTCTTTCTCTCTCAGAGAAAAGGCTGAGTACATCTGACTACTAGGTTTCAAATACTGAACTTTTGTATCTGATTTTGGGGTTGCATCCAAACTTTTTTTAGGGTGGTGACATTGAGAAAGCAACAGATTGGATTTTTAGCAATCCTGAAGCTTCTGTTTCATCTGATATGGATGCTACCACATCAAACACTACACCTACTCCTATCGATGCTGGGCTTCCTGATGGAGGAGGAAGTGAGTTCCTAATACTTCATAAGTTTATTGTTTCTAAAAGTTGTTCCAGCCTAGAAGGCATGGATACTTAAAACTAGCAGCTGTGTCGTTATTGGACAGGGAACCTATATGGTTACTCAGCTGGATGCTTTTATAATTTTTTAACTTGTCTCGCACTCTTACTCACTTTCTCTCTATCAAAGTAATTGCTTTTTAATTGGTTTTATTACTTAGGCATATTTTATGCCTTCTAGCATTTGTCGTTTATCTTTTGAATTAAAAATTAACCTTATATGTTCTTAATTATATTTTAATTAAAGTATGCCTTGCATATCTTATCTTAAATTTTCAAGAATTGATTTATCACCGTGTCTATATGGTGTTGTACAAGTATCTTGTTCCTGTACCCGTATTTGTGCTTTCCATTACTGGCTCATTGGACTTTTTCTGTGGTACAAGTGCAGCATGTTTTTGTGGTTGCTTTTACTTCCCTGCTATGAGAGAATTTTCTTCTTACTGTAAACTATTGTTTGCATTCCTATTAGCTGCTTCCTTTTTCAAAGTTTAATGTGGTACAGGCGTACAGCATAGTGTGAACTTAATCTGAATAAGTAGTGTAGTAGTGCGTTTTTTAATTAAAATAATCAGCTTATTTGGTTTATCTTGGTTTCAATCTTGATATGTACCTGCTAACCATAGGGTCTAGGCTGTTATGTACTATATAATAATGCTTATGATTATTGCTTTTCAATTTGCTTAGATTTAATTGCATTTGCTGCATGTTTGCTCATAGGTTTGGTTTTGATAAATTATTTCAAAACATATCCAAATAAAAGCAACACATAAGTAGACTTGATTGAAATTACAGCTGTTATTGTGGTTGATCGTCAGTAACCAGACATTTTCCTTGATTGCTGTACGGATTCCAATTAATTATATATCTGTTTGTTATTTGTTAGTGACTGTTAAGACTTATTTTTCCTTTTTCCCTTTTTCCTATTTTGGCCTGGCTACTGTTAAAACAATGATTCATAAATATGACTATTCTTGTACTTCTGCAACGTGTATTGATTAAATTGTTGTGACTTGCCTTTTGCAGGATACAGACTGATAGGAATAGTAAGCCACATTGGAACCTCGACTCAATGTGGTCACTATGTCGCTCACATCTTTAAAGATGGTAGATGGGTTATTTTCAATGATGATAAGGTCGGGGCATCCGTTAATCCTCCCAAAGACATGGGATATTTATATTTCTTTGAAAGGCTTAACAGTTAAGAGACAGAGGAAGGATAGGAAACACCAAATCAGCATAACATAGGTACCATGTGATCTCAATCTTAGCAAACAGCAAACCATGTTCTTGTTTGTAGGTGGCCTGGAGCTGTGTATTTGAGGATATACTGGATTTTTTTTAAAAACATTTTGATGTTCCATTTTACTTGTTTCGGCCAAAGAAAATTTGAACTAATGATCTGCATGTTTTGTCAATATATTTGTTGTTGTAGTAGCGTAGAGTACTAGTAATTGATCAAGAATTAGTTCTCTCACGTGGGATTTTGGATGCTATTGGCAGCCATTAGTGCAGTTATCAATCTATTTGGTTTGGCACTGTTGAACTATTCGCTTCTTTAGTTACTTAAGATTGGTTGTTTACAACATTTTCTCAACAAATTCAAAGTGGAAGATTATTATTGGCTGTTACGGATGAATAAAAATGTAATTTAAGTTATGGATTTAAATTAGAACCAATAAAAACTTAACACCTAAGATTTGTTGTGAAAACATTGTGGATGTAACACCTCTCTCTCTCTCTCTCTCTCCCTCTCTCTCTCTATATATATATATAATATGATTTTTTTTAAGCAAAAAATGATCCACAACAACTCACTTGAGTGAGATCGGATTGGGATCTTAAATCCGTTAAATCCGTAATAGGTTTTCCTGACAAAATGAATGCTAAGAGGTGTGTGGGGAGGGAAGATCAACCAGGGTTGGAGAGGCGAGGCTGAGATAGGCTTGGTGAAGCAGTGTTAGGTAGAGACTAATGACAAGAAAGATTATCCTAAATTCGTTATCTGAGTTGTCTTATATAACTATTTTGTTTTGATTAGTGATAAACTTATAGTTTTATTGTCCCTCACTTATTTTTAGCTTTTGATATTGTTTGTATACGTATGAAGCCATGAAGGTTTCTTATTGTTCAATCCTTGAGTTGAGTTTTGCTTGTTTAACTATTCAAATTGAGTTGCCATGTCAAAAGGATAAAAATATTTTTTTTCTTTTTTTCAATTAGTAGCTGAAGAAATAACTTTTGCAGAATCAGAATAAAGAAAAAAAAAATTATAATCTTGATTTAATTTCTATTTTTTATTTAGAACAAATAAAAACTAAATTTGTGGGCTTTTTTGTAAGCTCTGCTCTTGCGTGAGCCCCTCTCTACCACTTTTTGTGGGCCTTTTGCCGGCCTTTGTGGCAGTTTTAACTTTTTCATTTGCTAGTCTTGAGTTGGTTCAATGTGGTTGTAACATGTATCTCCTCTGCCAACTTAACCGTTTCATTTGCAAGTCTCGAGTTGGTTCTGTGGTTGTAACTCCTCCGATGGTTGGCGGTTTGGCCCCCCCTCAAATGCCCCTAGGATTCTTTGGAGTTTTGGTGAAATGGTTTGGGTTAAAACGGAGTATTTTGGTGGAGATGTTGGGGTGAGTTGGATAGTTGGAGAGAGAGAGAGAGAGAGAAGGTGAGGGAGGAGAGAGCAAAGTGAGAGAGAAGTTGTTGCCTCGGAGAGTGTGTATAAGATTAAAAAACAGAAAATCAAATGAATGTGCTCTGATATTCTCTTTGTAGATATTAGTGTAGCAAGTAGCAACATGTATTGTTTGCTACAGTAATAGAAGGGCAGATGTAGTGGGTCTTGAGAATTGTTTGCTACAGGGTAATTTTGCATTACCCAATAGGGATGCTCTTACACGCCATCTTTTTACCGTCCTTTTACCACCTTACTAATTGTGACATTTCTCCGTTATATTTTTAATTAACATTTTGTTAATTAAAAATTTTCAAAATTTGAAAATTTTTAATGCTTTTAGAGTATTTACATCAACTTCTTCAAATTTTTAGTTAAGCTAATTCAAAAAAACTATACTTTTTTTATTTTAGCTATCTATATATTTTATGTACACACATCAAACTCAATAATTTATTTCTTACTTCATTTAAATTTTTTTTTCCTCTCTCTCCTCTTAGCATGTACTATTATGGAAATATACCACCATCACCATGGCACCATATACATCAAATCTACGTCACAACCATGTACAACTCCACCATCAGAAACCCAACAATACTCACATTACAAACCCCATCACAATCACAAAATCCACATAAAAAACTCCATAAGAAAACTGAATAAACCCAAACCCAACCACCATACTACCCCACGGCACCACCACAACACCACCATAAGAAACCCAACAAAACCCACATAAAAAAACCCCATCACAATCACAAAAACCCACATAAAAATTCCCATAAAAACCAAACAAACCCAAACCCAACCACCACGGCACCACCATGACACCACCATTAGAAACCCAACAAAACCCACATCAAAAACCTTACATTAGCTGAGTCTCCATTTGACGCTGGAAACCCCAACACCATCACTCTCTAATCTTAGACCACCACTGATAGCTATAACCCGGCGGATCTATTTTGATATATGGGTTGCTATGAGAGGGAGAGCACAGAAGACTAGGAGAGTGAGAGAGAGAGAGGTATATCAATTGGTATTGATAAAAAATAATTATTATGGCATGGACTCCATTAGTTAATTCTCTTGATTCTATATTTATAAAAAAATTATAATAATTTAGCAATTGGGTTGAAAATATTGATATAATATTTTTCTTTTGACAAGTAAGAAACGTTTCTATTAAGAAAACTACTTTATAAAGAGGCACAAGTATTGATATAATATTGCCTAAAACATTGAAACTCAATGGTGTTAATGTTTGTTTTCAGCCTTGCCCTAGTAAGAATGGGGTGTTGTGTTTATTTGGGAACAACTTATTTAACTTTTTGCTAAATTTGTTTTTGTTGAAAGTGTGATAAAGTATACTTGTACTTTGAAAAATTTGAGAACTGGGTTGATTGGAAAGGAAAATGGTATGAAAATCACTTGCCAGACAATGACCGTGTACCTGACATGGGTAAAAGGCAGCTCGTGAATTTACTTTTGTTTGGTGCTATATCTCTGCTGTATTGCTAGCATGTTAATTCTTTCTATGCCTTGAGGAGGTATACTATGCATCGGATGCATGTTTCCTCCCTTTCACATGGAGGTGGACCCTACACGTGTGGGGTCCACTTCCATGTGAGAGAGAGGAAACATGCATCTGATACATGATGTATTTTCTCCTATTCCCCATCATGTTGAGTCCTATTTTCAATGCCATTTTTTGTGTGTGTAAATTTTAGTACGAGAGAGTGGGTAAAAACTTAAAATATAATTGGAAAGTCTTGTACAAAACTATTATATTTATAGTGTAGAATAAGTAAAATTTATATATTAGAAATTTAGATTTGATTGTTTGAATATGGAGTATTTTGGGAGCATAGATATGTAGTGCTCTCTCTTTTCACATAATAGTGAATCTCATTAATTAAATTTATGGTAAAATTTTTCATTTACGTGAGAAGATGGTGTATTAAGTCGTACTATAAGGATACCTAATAAATTCTTTGAGTTATGAAGCGCTAAAGTTTTAAAAATTTATCAATCCATTATAAAATAAGTGGATTGGATTTTATCTGTTCCTTCGTATTGGTTCTTAATTCCTTACCCAAATAGTCTTTCAACTTTCATGGTGAAGTATCATTTATGTATTTGAATCACTATAAAAATAATACATTCCATTGAATTAATGGCAGAGCTAAAAACTTATCTTGGGGTCGAAATTAAAATGTATTAATATTTTTTCTTTTTCTTTTTTACGTACTGCATACAATTATATGTTATATGTAGTTGAATAAAAAAAATTATAAACATAATTCAAGATTCAAATGAAGTGTGTCATTTAATTGATTTCATTTTCAGCTAGCACAATATTACAAACTGTGTCCTACACACGTGTGATCAAACCCAATCTTACTGTAATTGTAAGGAGATCTGCTAAACCATGGAATGGGATAAAGTAAGGTAATCTAGGTTAAAAAAACATGAATCTTAAACGTCCAACTTGGCCACGAAGGTTTTAACTTCCAATGCAACTATACCATTATGCCTATCCTCACAGGCCACAGCTAGCACCTTATCAAGTTGTGAGGTGTGACAACAAGCATGGTTCATTTTGTATAATGTTGTGCCACATTTAATAGCATCCTCATCCCCTTCGTAAGCAATGATACCGTAGCATTTCAAACCTTTTATGTATTTGGATTAGTTTTTATTTATTTATTTACTTTTGAAAAAATTTGCTAAAAATAGGTAGAGTACCAAGAAAAAAAAATGAGGTTTAAAAAAAAATGAAAAAAGTTAATTCGATTGTTGAAAAATCTCGGTTTTTTATTGTTGGGGGCGGGGGCGGGGGGTTGTTGTTGTGGGGTGGTGAAATCAAACATATATGTTGACAGGAAGTGCATGACATGATCACAATACTGTTGTTCATTAATCAATCTTTTATCCCACGGAAGAAAAAAACAAAGATCGATAAAACATACTATAAATTTGGAATTATTCAGGACAACATATCCATTTAAAGAATAAAGGGGAAGACCTAAGCAAAGCCATCCTGTCCTCAATTTGCTTGTTACACCTTCTTCAAGCAAATGAAGTGTTGATGATAACAATTTTAAGAACGAACAACTATGAACAAGTAGAAAATATCGTGCAAAGGGTAGGAGCTTGTGGTCAATCAAAGTTCTTCAGAATTGCACATGGGATGGCATAAAATCCTAAATCTAAGATAGGCAAATGGAGTGTCCACAATTTGCTTGTTACACCGTCTTCAAGAAAATGGAGTGTTGATAACAATTTTAAGAAAGAAGAATAACCTTGAACAAGTAGAAAATATCGAGCAAATGGTAGGTTCGGTTGGAGCTTTTAGTCAATCAAAGTGCCTCAAAATTGCACATGGGGATGACATAAAATCCTAAATTGCAGACAAGCAGCAATGCCTTTCATAAAATTTGGGAGAAATTACATTTTACCATTCTAAACTATACCTCATATTAGACTTTATACCCTAAACTTTTTGAATGCACATTTTGTACCTTAAACTATGACCTTGTTACATTTTGCATCCCAATGTTAAGTTTATTGTTAACTTGGAAAAAAATTCAAAGTTTAGGATATAAAGTATAATTAGGAGTATAGTTTAGCATGGTAAAATGTATTTTTTCCTTTGTTTTTAAGAAATTGAGAAGAGGGACAATTAGGTCGTATCATGTGGTGCCATATTTTTTCATCCAAGTTAATAGTAAACTTAATATTAGGGTGCAAAGTATAACAAGAGTCATAGTTTAGGATACAAAACGTGCTTTCAAAAAGTTGTGCAAAGTGTAATTAAGAATACAATTTAGAGTGGTAAAGTGTGATTTTCCCTAAAATTTGAGGTAGGGGATGGCAAGAATATTTTCCTATGGCATGATTGGTGGCATCCAATGGTCACTCTATCATAGGTTTAATTGTCCCAAATTCTTACACTCTCCTGCACGTGTGAGCCTAAACTCCTTAATAAGTGAGGCTGAACATGTGAAGTTTTTACATTTTAAATGGAAGGTAGAGTTGAGACAATAATCAAATTAAGAGTCTTTTGTTTTGATATAATGTTAAATTACTAATTGTTCCAAAGGTTAAAACTATTAGGAAATAGTGAATTTAATAATCTATATATAATATATAAGCGAAACATTTGACTTTTCGTTGACTACTCCTCATTGCACCATATAACTACATAAATTACAACTATGTTTACATTTAAAACACTGAAACATTGTGCCTTTCAACCATTGGTGTTCAGTTGTGTCTCTCTTGGGCAATAGTTTAAAAAAAAAAAAAAAAAAAAAAAAAAAAACCTCCTTTAAAATCATGACAAATCAACAAATAAGCCTTTTTTTAAAAAAAAAAAAAAAGAAAAAGAAAAAAAGAAACAGCCAACAAATAGGCCAAATCAATTATTTTTTAGCCTCACCTTCACACACGTTCACCAAAAATTTACTTTATCTATAAAAAAAAAAAAATAAAAAAAAAAAAAAAGACAGTTTAACTATAAAATTTGTTGTAGACTAAGACTATAACTTTATTCAATATTTTTTTATTGGAGGTAAAATTTGACAAATCTATCATAAGATTACATTTTTTTTCTTATATCCTTCATGCTTGCAAAATTTCTAGAAAATTAAAGATCAATAACTATGTCATCAAGAAATTGTTTAAATTAAAAGTTTTTATAGTTTAAAATTATGTATAAAATATAATCTTATAGATCTTAAAATAAACAATATCGGATTAGCATAAAATTTGACATCTGTATTAAGAGCGTAAAGAACATGTAATCTAACAGTTAGATTTTCAAGATATGTAGTAGTGTTAATGATATTGAGTAAAGTTGTAACCTTAAACTATAACTAATTTTGTATCTAAACTTTGTCTTTAAGAAAAACCCACACCGTTTTAGTGGTAACCACTTTATCTACCTCTTTGTGTATTGTTAACTTTTCTTCAATTGATTAAAAAAAAAAAAAAAAAAACCTTCTCTTCAATTATTTTCCGTTCTGTTATGCCCCTTTTCCCTACTCAATTCCTCCTTCTGCATCATCATTCCGAAATGTCCCCACCAGTCCGCCAATTATAGCATTTACAAGTTTCTGGTATTAGTTGTGTGTGTTCAGCAGGCCACAGAAGCGGCAGTTGTGACGGATGAAGTTTTGAGGGTGAGACAGCTTCGTTGGGAGATGATATGGTGTTTTGATATGGTGTTTTCGCTTAGTCGTAATTGGCCAGAATCATTGGGGCATTGGGAGACAATACGGTGTGTTGGGTTTTGCCTTTTATTTTGCTATTCCTTGCTCTGCTTTGCTTTGCTTCTTTTTTTTTCTTTTTTAATTTATTTAATCAGTTTTATTTTTCTAGCATTTTTGTTTTGTTTTGCCTTTGGATATGGGTCCACATGAGAGAGATAGATTGTTGAGGATGATTACAATTGCTCTGTATTTATTCTGATATTAAGTTTGTCTCATAATTTTAATTATGAATATGCATTGGTTGGGAAAGCATATGGACATGATGGGGAACTGTTTTGGCAGATATATCCTTTATGTTTCTTATATCAAACTGTCTGTATTGGCAAAAATCAATAATAGTTAGGTGTTAGGTTTCATCAATTTCATCTTGAGTTTGACCTTAAGTAGATGTGGGTATGTGTCATATGCAAAAAAGCATCTAATGGGTTTCTGAGTGCAATTTGTGATATTAAGATGAAATGGTGCACTCTTTCGTCAATTCACAAGTAAAGCCACTTAACAAATTTTAAGCATCTCATGGGTTTTTGAGTGCAATTTGTGATATTAAGATGAAATGGTGCAATCTTTCGTCGATTCACAAGTAAAGCCACTTAACAAATTTTAAGGATTAAAAAATAATGCAGTCCTACAATTCTTTTTTTTTTTTTATTTTTTTAATTTCATTTTAATTTTAGTAGATTCTGAAATTGACATGCAATATATAGTATATTATTCATATCATCGCCTATTTAAAAGCATTTTATGCATTGAGTTCAAATAAAACGATATTTTCTTCAAAACTCATTATGTAGCTTTCCCCGTGCATGCATGGGTTAGCGACTAGTTTAACCAAAATTCAAACAATTAGATTTGGTCACCTGCTCGATCAGAGGACTTAGTAGTTATTCAGAGCCAGCTGCACCCCATCCACTTAGTTGAAGAGGATAAACCAATCCGGTGATCGAGCACTTAGTAGTTATTCAGAGTGAGTTGCACACTTGCCCCCCATCCACTTAGCTGAAGAGGATAAACCAATCTGGTGTATAAGTGGCTCAGAGCTGTTTCCTATTACAGAGACCTGGGAAGCCATCAGAACAAAGCAACCTAAGGTTGAATAGTGGAATTTAGTTAGGTCTCTACAGAAATTCCTTGGCATGCCTTTATTTTGTGGCTGGCCTACAAAAATAGGCTGCCCACCGGAGATATATTACTACAATCGGGTTATAAGGTTGATGCACTGTGTATTTTTTTACAGTAAATTGAAAGCAAGAATTATATTTTCTTTGAGTGTGGTTTCTCTGCCGAAATATGGAAAGTTCTTATGAATAAGTCCTTGATTAATAACCCTGAAATGGAATGGGATGGATTGGTGGTCTGGAGCTTGCAGAATTCGAGAGGAAAGGATATCAGTGATGTGATCTGCAGGCTGGTTTGGGGAGCAGCTGTATATAAAATATGGTGTCAAAGAAATGCGAGAATTTATGGAGGCAAAATCCTAAATGGAGCCTAATAGAGGATGTTTTCTGGCAGATAAGGTCAAGAATTGTAACAAGAGGAAAATTTAAGATCCCCCAAAGAATAGACTGATATGCTTGTACTGAGGATTCCCTCTGTGAGAAATTAAAGCCCGTGTCTTATATTTTGTTTTGGTATTGTTGAACCATTTTGCAGTGTCAAGTGCACAGAGTTGCTAGTAGTTTTGGGAGGTTGTGCCCTGTTAGTTGCTTTTTTGGCTTTTCTTATATGTGTTGCAGATTTGTTCTGCTTTGGGATGTATTTTGTTCTTAAGGTGAGTTGTAGTTTTGATTGATGTGTATCCTTCTTTTGTGATTTAATGAAAGTGATCTTATTCATTCCACAAAAAAAAAAAAAAAAAAAAGTCATGCAAATGGGGAAAACAAGATTAACAACTGCTAAAGAAAGTGCAACTTTCAATAGTAACCACAACCATAATGAAAAGGTCAATCATCAGAACTATCTACTCATTTCAAGAAATTAAGAGCAGTAGTCATTATAAACATTGAACTCGAAATGAACCTCCATAACCACTCAGCAAAATTCAGGATCATTCATGCATAAAAAACATTAAGTTAAAATTCCAGCTATATCAAAAGGGACAAGAATGTACAGTACCACTATATTTCAATTCCTTTTTTTCTTTTTCTTTTCTTTTTTTTTTTTCAAAAAATTATTATTCTTTTACAATGAGAGGCATAAGTTACTGCAACAAGTAAAAAGTTATAGTAAAAAAGAAAAAGGGGGAAAAAATGAGAGCAAAACAACAAGCTCCTAGCTAGTAACATTACCAAAATTGGGAGATAATCAGTTATCTTCAGGACTTCAATCTGTACCTCTTTTTATTTTTTTTTTATTTTTTTTATTCAATCAGTGCCAAACAAGAAATTAATATAAATATACAAGATAAACAGGTTGGCACCTTTTAGGGGGCCATGAGTCCTTCAATAGTGTAGACGAGAGAGTCCACCCAGTCAACTCGAAATAGTAATGTCTGCAATGTGTGCATCACATCATATTCTGGATCGAGCTTCCGCTGCCACCCCTAAAGGAAGGAGGTAGAAGAGCAACAAAAATTTAAAAATAATTAAAACCAAGTTTTCCTTAAACTGTCTACAGAAACATATACCATTCAAGGTCACAGCAATACTTATGTAAACCATTACAAATACTAAAAGAATAATATTTCAAATATGATGTTAGCCTATGGTATTTTCCTTGCCTCCAGGGCTGACATAAGAAGCATTGATACGTCAATGTGTTAATGACCAAAAAGAGAAACAAATAAAAAAAAAGAAAGAAAGAAGAAGGAAACTGGCATGGGGAGGTTAGGGATGTGTCACTGTAAAATTATTGAAGCAAATAAGCGCACAGCGAGGCATCTTAAGTTGTGGGGCAACTTTTCTCCTTCCCCTTCTCTTGGAACCACCCACACCCCACCTCTCCCTGCGTCCGGAGGAAAGAAAAAAAAAATGAAGAAGAAGAAGAAGAAGAAGAAGAAAATGGATTGTTGGACCATGCCTGCAATAGCCTTCTCCAATTATGCTTAAATGATTCTTTTGCTTGATATCTAATGAACTTGCTGAGCACACAAATATTTAATTATAAAATGCCTGGATCAAATATTGATTACAGTTTGAAAGATTATTCAAAGGGAAACCCCTAAAAGAAAGAAGGGAGAGCTATACAGCAACCATCTAAAGCTCAAAGTATCTACAAAATCCAAGAAATATGAAGCAGTACAGGGCCTTGCAGCTTGATACACTCATAAAGAGAGCCCAAGAATTCAGACTTCATCTAGATTACCAAGCCTTTCCTTCAAAGATACGTGCATTCCTTTCTCTCCATATACTCCACATTAGAAGACAGAATGTCCCCCCATATTTTAGGCTGCTATTCTTTTTTTCTCTTCTTTTTTTGGTTTGCCAAAGGTCTTCTTCCAACTAATTGGTAATTCAGACACTGACTTTGGCATTACCTAACTCACTCACAGTAGACAAAACAAAAATGTCTAGAACTCCGGCTGCCCCCTCAATGAAGAAAGGATAATCTATGGACTCTCTTGTCATATTTGTTCATACAACACCCATCATATTCTTTTTCAAATTATCCATTGTTAGAATTTTACCCTTCACTGTAATCCAAACGAAGAAAGCAAACATGAGGTGAAGCTCTAACATGCCAAAGGGTTCTCCAAGGAAGAAATTTATCACTCCCTTCCTCAGCACTTTGTAGTAATTACTTACTCTAAAACCCTAGTTTCTAGAACTAGACCAGACCATCTTATCCTCTTGAACGTGTTGCACCTTAGCTGCATACATCTCCAAAAAAAGAATCCATTTACTCTAACTACCACTCCTGAACAGCTCGAATAAATGAAGGGTTCCATTGAATAAACCCATTTGTGATCTCTAAATAATCCTCCATTGTCGACTCTTTGTTTCTTGCAATTTGGAATAGCTCTGAGGAGCTGTTCTTGAAACTATCTAATAAAATATTACTCATCCCAAAAGTTTAAGCTGCTAGAAAAGAATGAATCTAATCATTTAACTATTATTCTAAAACCTCCCCTCACGTGCGAGCCCATAATAAGTGAAGCCCAACATGTGGGATTGTAACTTTCAAATGGGAGGTAGACTGGAAACAATTTGAACTGAGGACTACTTACTTTGATACCATGACAAATTACCATTTGTCCCCAAAACATAAACTATTAGGAAATAATGACTTTAATAATACCATCCTTTCCACACCAACGATCATGCAAAAAGTGAATCCAAGTACCATTTCCCATCTTGAAACTGATAAAATTCTCAAATTTAACCCAGCCTTGGTGTATAAATTTCCATAAGCAAACACCATATGGACCCCTCACACTTTCCATGCACCACACAAAGAGATCCTCTATCTAATCTCTATCACTCCTTGCCAAAGAGCATCCCTCTCCACCACAGAACACCACAACAATTTATCTAGAAGAGCTTGGTTGAAAATCACAACTTTATAACCCCCCAAAACTTCCAAGCTCTATGGGCTAGCAAGTATAATTTATTAATGAGATGAAATATAATTCTTCCCCCATTCCGCCCCATAGCAAATCCCTTTGAATTTTTTTCTCATTCTCCTTGATATCCCCAACAAGAAGTGGAAAACTAGACATAAAATGAGTGGAAGGTTAGAAAGTGTACTCTTTAATAGGGTGAGTCATCCATTTTTGATAAATGGAATTTCTTTCAACTTGCTAATCTTTTTTCTATCCTTTCATTTATGCAACCCCAAAAAGATTTCATCATAGAACTGAGTTTTTCTTAAAATGAGCTCCTATAACTAGATCAAACTCAGGAGGGAAAATTCTAAAACTGAGAACTAAAAGTCAAAAGATTAGGAAAAAAAAAATCAAAGCTTAAATGTAGGTGTGTGTGTGTGTGTGTATAACTTGTTTGATGGGTAAGTTACAATCACACCCAATGGGTCTTGAACCCATGACCTCACCCTCCCCTTAGAACATTTAAAGTGCCAGTTGGGCTATAGCTCATTGGCTTTCTTATTAAATAAAGAACTAGTGTTTGCCAAAACTAATAGTTAAATGAATAATTCCTTTTCCCACTATTGGTAAGTGACACATGCAACTGATAGTCGTTGAACCCACAACTTCATGTTCACCTGAATTCTTGGACAAATGCATAGAAAGAAGGAGGAGGAGGAGGAGGAGGAGGGGGGGGGGGTCTTTGTGCTCTAGCTTACTGGCTATTTACAATAAAACGTTACGCACAATCACCACAATTTCAATGAAGATGTTAATAGAAAATTATCCCAAATCAGAATGTGGCACCTGAGAGAACCTATGGACTAAGGGATAGGGAAGGACAGTAGAGTCGGCAAGCTCTCTCTGTTTTTAAAGAAACTTAGTTCACCTTAGCCTTTTTGTTGCTAAGAGACAATACAAAGTAACAATAATTGTTCCAGTGACACGCCAACTATGCTTTGAAAGTGGATTATAGGAATTATAAAAAAATTAAATGTAGTTGCTGTGTCACTATTCCTCCTAAGCCTTAACCTATCAGGAAAGGAAAAAGAACTATATAACAAAATAGTTGTTATAGAGGATGACATTTTATGTTAGAAATAATAAATAGGTATGAATATAATAAAAGAAATAACAAAGAAGTGACGTAGGACAAACTGGAGAATATGTATTTGTATACTTATGGAGAGTTAAGGCTTTGGAGGATTTGTGGATTTTTGGGTTTAAAAATTAAAACATTTTAGAAGAGGTAGGGTTCAAGAATGAATATGAATTCACTAAAAAAGGGAAAATTTGATTAGGGTTGAAAAGAGGGAAACAAGAAACAGAAATTGAATTTATCCATGATTTCTGAAGAGTGTGCATGACTTAGTCTGAGTGAGAGGCGCGTGTGAAGAGTACACACGTGAACAATATCTATGAACAGTACCCATGAGCAATACTGCACAAAAGAAAGAAAAGAGTGAAGAGAAAGTGGCAAAAGAACACTCAGGCCAATGTGCCTCAATCAATGTTGGAAAAAACGTTGAGCGTACTTAAGCGCATAGGTCTCTTGGAGCTTAGACACAAAGAGCAAACATGCGCCTGATTGAAGTAAAACAAACAATTTTCAAATATAATATCATACATATATGTGTGTTTGTGTAGGTATATAATAAAAAATAATAAGAACTCAAAATTTGCATATTTTACCTAGTAGGTAAGTGCAATTGTATGATGTTTGTAAGTTCAGATTTTACCTAAGTTAATTCAATTCTTAAAATTGTTATATAGTCAATTGAAAATAATTATCAATGGTCAATATCATAATGATCTAGTCATAGTAAGTTTAAACATAATACTTCGTATAATTATCTTGTGCTTTATCATGATGGTTATGATCAAATGATTTATATGGTTCAATCAACATATATCTAAAGTCAAAGACCAAAAAGCAAAAGAATTGTAAATTACTCTTGTTCGTATCTTATGACATGTAAATAAGAAATTTGTGTGCATAATACAACACACTAAGGGTAGTAGTTGGGTGGTAAATCATTGATCCATGTCATTTTTTTAAAGATCAAGCAATTAATTTTGATAATCCATATCTCTTTTAGCAAAAAAATAAAAAAGTGTGCCAAGGTGTGCTTTGTGCTTCTTCAAAAAGCTCCAAAAAAGCGTGCTTCATTAAACGATTTTTTGGCCTATCGAAGTGTTGAGAGCTTGGGGCTTCGAGCTTTGAGCTTAAGAGCGCGCTTTTAACAACACTGGCCTCAATACTCAAAACACCCAATATTTTATTGATCATCTCTAAGTTGTTTGAGTATAATAACATACTTATATTAGATCCTAAAACTAGGACCTCTACTTTGACTAGTAAACCAGAGCCTACACATAAAAGCCCTCAAACTACATATGAATCCAATTATTAATAAAAGAAAACTCAAGGCCCACAACTATGCCCATACCCAACAATTGCAAAATTACTAAATACTCGATTCTAGAATAACCAAATAAAATATAAAAACCTAATTAACTACCATGGACACCTATTCTTGGGCTTTGCCATAATTTTAGGCTTCCAAAGAGGATATTGCTTCTCTAACAATGATATGGGTTTGCCAAGATTGTGCCATCATGTAGCCACAGTTTAGTTAATTAATTTTAAGTGATACGAACAACTGATAGGCAGTTAGGCACGTTGGGTAACAGTAGATCTATCTGCAACTTTCAGAGGGTGAAAAAATGAGAGTGATAGAGAAGGGGACACAGAAAGAAGACAGAAATTACCTCAAGAACCAAAGTGGTTACCATCACAGCACAAACATTGCCATCGACGTTCACTTTATGACGCCTGACTTGCTCAAGCAATTGCTGCATGCAGTCACCGGGATGAATAAGATGTCCAAGGGAGTCCCACTGTTTGAAAGATTTTTCCACTTCCTGTTAAACAAGAGGAATTACTTAAAAATTTGACTGAAATTATAAAAAACTTTAAAACTATGCTGCATTCATAGATTATATGAATGCAAATTTATGAGATAACTTGAAAATGACAACATAAATATTTTGATTAATGATATGATAATTTTTTGCAATATCCTTATATTGACCGGATCAGTCTTCCTTTTTGTTTTTTTTTTTTTTAATAAATTTTTAATGATTGGTAAGTTTCACTCTCACCCAATGGGTCTTGAACTACAACCTCACCCTCCACCTAACAATTAAAAGGGGAGGATGTACCACTTGAACTAGAGCTAATTGGCAACCAGATTAGGCAAATGTATAATTTCTTTCTCTAAAAGCAGTCAAAAACTGTAAATATAAGCTTGCAAATTTTTAATAATAAGAACTACAAGCTACCTCTACACAAAAGCTTTATAGCAGATGCATTACCTCAACGAAAGCCCTTGGATTTGGGCAGTTTTGCTCTTTAGATAATCTTAGTGTGCACTCTGCAGCAGTTCGACCATCTTGAAGGGCAACAGCCTTAAAGAATTCCAGTACATTCACTTGATATTTCTTAGAAAGTTCAGCAGTCATTCCTACATCAAGGAGAATGACATGAGGCTTTGATCTAAAGATCCGCTTATGTTGTGGTTTGCTATGTGCCACTCGGACTAGTATATTTCCTGGATGCATGTCTGCATGAACAAAATTGTCTACCTGGAGTAAAAAACAATTTCTCAGCTAATGTACTCAAGTGTTTCGCTTATGGAGAATCTAATTTCATAAAGACTAAATTAATAATTGGAATTTTGAATTACATATCAAGACAATGATAATATTGCTGGGCAAAGTAATCAATAAAACCCTATTTTACAAGCTTCTTGAGATCTTGTGTTACCCTCAAACCACTTCAGGGTTACACCAAAAGCACTCTACAGCTCTTATGAGCACAGAATTATAGTTATCTTGGTGTCCCATATTCGATATGACACCTGAGTTGAGAGATTTTAGCGGCTAATATTTGAGAAAATTGCCTTTACATGGTCAATTTCTTTTGATCATTCACTCATTCACTCTCACAATTATTCGTATCCTCTGTATTTTATCACCCTAGATTCTAGGGTGACTCAAGGAGGAGATATTATTCAACTTTAACTTTCCAGGACAAATGAAGAATACAACACAAATATATTTAGAACTAAAAGTTGCCATAAGAAGACATATGAAAGAAAAGAAGAAAAACAGTTGAAAAGAGAATATAAGATACCAAAAGCATCTTTAAAAGTGTATGGGTTCCGATGTGAGCAAGGGCACTTTTAATTTGATCGTTTCCTTTAAGCCCTTCAACATAAAGCAGAACACTTTCACCTTGTTCATAAGTTTCAACTAGTACAGATGGGTGCACCAGGGGATATAGAGGCCTTGGGAATGAGACGTCCTTCCATTTTCGGAAATTATATATAAAACGATTCAAATGAGCAGCTTCCCTTGAAAGATCAACCTGCGACATCATGAACACAGCAAATTGCTGTATGCTTTCATCCAATCTCAACCATTTCAGATTAGGAATGAAAATGGAGATTTTGGCCACAAAATTAATGATCATAAAATCCCTTCTAATTGCTTCTCCAACACCTGGATGTCGAACCTTAACAGCAACAACAACGGGCTTGATTGGCTGACCAGGATATCTATATTTCAGTGTTGCTCGATGAACTTGAGCAACACTTCCAGATGCCACAGGTTCCTCATCAAAATTTTCGAAGATTTCAGGCAGCTTTCGACCAAATGCCCTTTCAACGGTTTTTTTGGTGACTGAAAAACTATGTGCTGGTGCATTGCTATGCAGTCTTGCAAGTTCACTGCACAAATCTCGGGGGAAGAGATCTGGTCTTGTTGCAGCCCATTGACCCCATTTTATGAATGCTGGGCCTGCCTTTTCAAGTGTATGATGGACAACATGGAGCCATCTTTTCCGGAACTCAACACCAAGGGAGTCTGCAAAAGGAGCCATAGCTATGCAGGGTGAGAATAAAATTGCTAAATAGATAGCTCTGAGAAACAAGATAAAGCCCTCCAGAACTGAATACAAAAACAAGGTTAAATAAACATGTCCATCTTGCGCGTGTGTATACAAAGTATCCCTTGTTGGCAAGTATTCTGCTTCTGCCCATGTTTGTTGTGTCCAAGCAAGCTCCCCGATTATGACAGCAATAACACCAGGGGCAAGAATATTTGATCGAGTCAAAGCCAGGCTCACCACACAGGCAATCCGATTTATTGGTGGTAAAGCTGGGCTACTGTGGGAACATATTTGAAAAAACCTTTTCCAAGCAATTTGCACATGGGGAGAAATTATCTTATTCACTAAAAGGCCATAGAAGCTTCTGAAACCTCTAAGGTGTAACAGGCTCTCTTTTGCTTTAAATAATGTAAAAGGAGAAGGTCCTCTAAAACAAAATTCAGACTTTGAGAAACTTCTGCATAGGGAGTAATGGGGCCCAAGTGTTTTATGTGCCCCACATCTATTTACTTCTAAGCAGCTAGTCTTCTGATTTGGAAGAAGGGAATGTGCAACCCTTCTAACATTTCCACCGGTCCAAAATCTGCACATTACAATTATGTATTTAGAATTCCATAACACACTAAGCTAATAAACAAATCGTATATAAGACAAGAGCACAAACCTGGAAACTAAAGTGAAAAAATCATATAAATATTAAATTAGTGTTACTATGTAAGTTTTACCAATTTTCAGAGATCTTAATGTTTGAAGATGACCAAAAAAGATTGAGCTATACTCTATTAGTTTCTTAGAGACAAGAATGTCATAGTCTTTTGAAACTTTTTGATTAGGATCATTTCCTTTCAAGAGTTAATACATCTAGCTACATTAATGAAAATCCTACCTAACTACTATAGTTCACAAAGAAGCAATCCTTCATTGATAAACAAAATGCTGCATCAGAATGTAAACACAGGAGTTTACTTCAGAAGATGTATACAAAATATTCCATAAAACAACAGACTAGTATCATTGTTAAAGCTAAATGCCTCATTCAACATGTACAAATTTCTTTTCTTGATCACATTAATCATACCAGCTTCCTTTGGATAATAACACAGCTTAATAATATCACATTCATGTTACATGTCCCATTCAACACCATGTTCACATCTCTCTGCTTTGGTCTGTTTGGATTGAGGGGGAGTAGGGTAGAGTAGAGTTGACAGGAAATTAGACAGAAATTAGGCTAATTTATGGCCAACTCTACTCTACTCTCCTTTGCTCCCCCTCCCTCCCCCCTCAATCCAAATAAGCCATAAGTTTGGATTGAGGGGGTAGGGAGGAGGAGTAGAGTAGAGAGTTGGCCGGAAATTGCACCAATTTCCAGCCAACTCTATTCTACTACAACAAACGTTTGACAATAAATTAGAGTAAGTACATAGGCAAGCTACTTTTCTACTACAACAAACGTTAGACAATATATTAAGTAGAGTAGAGTAAGTACATTCACATAGGCAAGCTACTTTTCTACTACAACAAACGTTTGACAATAAATTAAGCTTCAATTATGTTCACTTATACACTCAATAGCATTGTCTAGTCTCCTTTATGAAGAGAACCAGGGTTCCAATCCCCCTTTCCCATTGTTATAAGTATCGAATTATTAAAAAAAACACATGTTCAGTTATTGAGAGCCCTAATTCGTCGTGATCGAACCCCAACCAAATTTATAGGAACAAGAACTGAGTCAAAATTTTCTAAAAAAATATACACTTTTTATAGTCAAGAACCTTGAAACAAAAAAACAAAAACAAAAAAAGCATGGTAAATGATCGAAAATTTTGATTGGTTTTTAATCAAAAACCTATTTTCCTTGACTACTACTCCGTTACGCTCCGTTTGGTTGCCGATCAAATCAATGAACTAAATGAAAACTTAAAATGCTGAATTGAAAATTAAAAAAAATTTCCAAATGCTATATAGATATTTTCATTATTTTATAGTTACTCTCAAGTCTACCAAACAGAACGGTAACAATAAGGTGAATTGAAAAGTAGATTAAGAGAGAGTTGTAGAAGCCACTGACCTGGCCATGGCGATTGGGGTTGGGGTTGGCGATCAGAATCGGTGGTGGAGAGCTCTGAAATACGCAGGTAGTGTAGTGCACTCACTGGGACCGGACGGCATTTTTTAGCTGACAACTTCATCGGGCGTCGGAGTGTGACGTTAATCATCCATCGCCGCCGCTATTGGTGGCGATGACCATGGTTTTGTGGTGTGCGTGTTGGTCGTGTGAGAGATTGAGGCTACTATGGGAGTGTTGAGCTTCGGCCTAAATTGTGGGATCTGGCATAGAACTAATAGAAGTCAGTGATTGTTTCTTTGCCTATAAATTGGGATAGCCTTTTAACTTTTTTTTATTTCAGTTGGTCTGTAGGACTCAAAATAAGCTCAACAAAAGGAATGATAAAAGTAAAAAGAATAGCTAAAATTACACTTTCTTATTTATGGCTGCTCATTTATTTGTTAATTGTATATTTTAGAAAAATTTTAATATTATTTTTATGATAAATGTAAAAAGTTATAATAAAAAAATCAATTATATATATATATATATATATATATAAAGTTTTAAAAAATATTAACTTTTTTTTTCTTATTTTATTAACACCCCAATTTGAAAGAATTGTATTTAATCTCTCCATTTAAATAGGACGTTAAATGAGAAAAAATTGACTGTAATTTTACCATTACCCTCATTGGCTACCAAAAAAGAAAAGCATAGTTTCTCTATAACTTAACTCTCAATTTAGATCCCAAGGGTTAGGGTTATATAATTTTCTCAAATTGAGGTGCTCATTGAGCAAATTGATAATTTTGGGGGATATTGTAAAATGGATAAGAATTTATGATAGAAAAGTGTAGTTGTCCTAATTAAAAATATGGCATGGTTTGGCCAATCACAATTTAGTTTCGTTTACAAATTTTCAATGGCTACATTTACAACTTAGAAAAATGATTTTAGAAAAAAAGAAATTGATTTGTGCATTATTTATAAGATCATTCACATCAGAATTTTCACCAAATTAGCAAAAACAAAAACTAAATATAATAATAATAATAATAACAATAATATATTGAACAGTTGTTTAGGTTTTTTTTTTTTTTTTTGAAGGGCATCTATCCAGTTTTTTTCCCATGTAAGGACTGAATTTCGACCCTCAGCCCACTAGAGATGGATGATGGCCCAACGAGCCCAAAACATATATATTTGTTAGAGAGTGAATCTTACAGGTAAGACTTAGCAAATCATGTATGGGCCACAATAGATTGGATTCGCGCCAGAAAGATAGGAAAACATAGTTTAAAGGGAATAACACTCCTCAGTCAAGTCCGAGGATGAAGTGTTCTTATATTTACTCCAGTTTATCTAAGTACAAGATGTTCTACTCTTTTCTCATTTTTTCATTCCTTCCCCACTTTTCACGGGGGCCGTTTCTTTATATAGTCCCATTCTTTTCAATCCCAACCTTCTACTTGTTGATTATGTAGGTGATCTTTTAGATGCTTGTCCCATCAAAAACCTCCTAGAAGCTTTGTGAGTAGCTGTGAGTTAAGATATCCTTACTCAGGGGTCATTTCCACATAAATGTGGCCAGTTGGTTAGGTGTAGAACATTTAATGTGATGGTAGCAGCCTTCTTCTCAGATATTTCCTGGTTTATTGTGGACTCTTTTATCTGAAACTTATCCTTAGAAATATGGTACCCTCTTTCACGGTATTCTTTAGACAACCGGGCTCCAACCCCCTATAACGCTCCTCGAGGAAGTTTGGGTCCTCGAGAGACAACCTTTGTTCGTCATTACTTGTCCTTGTCTCATTGTCCCATACACTTATCTTACTGTTCGACCATCCTTGGGCTGCCCTACATCCTCGGGCATGGCCCACGGCCCAATACTCCTACTTGACTCATTTATCCCCACAATAGCCCCTCAAAACTCCACCTTTTTTCTCTTCTGAGGAAAGTGGGGTTTTGATTTTGTTTTCCAAACCTCACACTCTCAGTGAACATCTCCACGTGGTAACGTCTTTTCACTTGCTTTGTACAAACTCCTGACGCTTCGGCATCCGCCACGCCTCGTTAATTGCTTCACACGGCGCTCTGTCCCCCACGTTCTACGATGAGATGAGAATCTTGCGGTAGAAATCTTCCCTAGAAATTTGAGCAGGAACTTTCCCGCTCATCCTTCCTTCCTATATAAAGTGTGCGGAGACGCCAGTTCCTCCATTTTTTGAATCTTCAATCTTTCAAGAAGCGATCCAAGGTGCTCCTTCCCTACTGTAAGTACCCTTCAGCTCTTACATTAACTTTTAGGATCATTTTTTCCTCAGCCTCCTATTGTCCACCTCATTCTTCAACTGTCCTCTTTTACTCCTTAGATGGGTAGGTTTGCTAACTTAGTAGATACTTCCGAGGGTATAGAGATTTTTAAGACTCGGTACAATATCGCTCCTGAGGTTTCCATACAGCATTGCATTTTCGGTGAATGGCATGCTCTAAGATCTGAGGGAGATGTGGTGATCCCTATAATCGCCTTCATAGAGGGAGGGATGAGGATCCCCATGGGGAGAGTGACTAGGGACTTCCTGATTGCCCATAGACTCTACCCAACCCAATGTTCCCCAAATCTATTTAGAATATTAGATAGTGTGGATGCCCTTAACGAAAAAATAGGAGTAAATTTTACCCACCACAATGTCAACTGGGTATATAATTGCCAAAACCATAAGAGTACGGGGATTACCTCAAAACTAGGGTCCCTGAAGTCAGGCTTATCTCGTGTCTCCCCGAATCTAACAAGGGCATGGACCAAGATTTTTTAATTATCTCAGGTGAGTGGCATGATGGTCTTCATTGTCCGACACGAGAGGGGCAGCCAAGTGGGGTATTTTAGGTTTAAGTACCCTGTTTTGACAGTGAGCACTTCAATTTCATAGTTTCTTGTTTCTTTTCTTATAATTCAGAAACATATTTCTTTTGATTTAACAAACCCTTTTTCTAACTATACATTTGTTTCTTGGATTTTTGCAGACAAGAATTTCACCGCCCCCAATTTCAATTTCGTTAATGAGCCCGACCTCACTAAGATACTTAAGTCTGAGATTTTTCTCCATACAGACGGACAACTGCGCGCCGCTCACGTCATCCTCGAATACAACCTGATCTCATCCAGTTTCAGTCCCCCAGGTACGTCATCAAGGCTAAGGATCCCTGGCTACAACAAATCAACATCGCAGTACCTTGATTCCTTGCTAGCCCTCCACCTGAAGGTACTCACCAAGTTGAGTTGCCCACCCAACACGTTACCAAGGAAGAAGTGACCTCCTCACACTCAGCCTTCGAAGAAGAAACAATTAGAGTAATTGAGGTTCTAGACTTTAAAGAGGATTTTGAGGTCTTTGATCAGCCATTCCTCATAGAGTCTCCTTATGCCACCTTCTCCAATTTACCCTCTGCTCAAGTAAGTAGCAGTTGAGCCATCCGACGTTCCAGAAGCCATGGTGCTCCAACGGAAAAAGAACACTAGCCTCCTCGAGCTTTTGGAATCACATGCTGGAGGGTTTACTCTTCAGGTGGCTGTCTAGCCTCGACCTTCTACTCCCCTCCCCATTCATACTTCTCCTTTAAAGTAGCAAGAAAAGAAAAGAAAAAAGGGAGAAGAAGGGGAAAGAGGCGTTCGAGAAGGGTGAAATTTCCCCAAAGGACCTTAAGCCCCAAAAATGCGCCAATAGCTAAAGGGGGACAAAGAAGGAACACGCCAAAAAGGCTCGGTCGCAGACATAGTCATTGACCATCGCACCAGGATTCCGATATGGAATCTTGCACTTGAGCTGGATGGGGCTCAACTCCCTTTGGATTCCTTTATCAGGGATTTTCAGAAAAGGGAAGGCGGGTTACATGGCTGACACTTTGGAGCAGCCCCTGCTCTCCCCCAAGACATGGCCGTTTTGAGGACCTTGAAAAAGCACGAGGTCTTCTTGACCTTGAAGAGGGACTTGGCAATGGTATGTCCTTTCATCTATTTTGTGCTCTTCTCATATATATATTTTACATTTCTATTCTATTTCTCATACCATTGCTATCTTCCAGGCCATCCAAACAACCAATGTTGCTGAGGAATGGGTGGATTGGGCCCATGCCCAGTGCAAAGACGAGGAAGCTCGTCACATATCTGCCGTGAAGACTTTGGCTATGGCCGAGAAAAGAATCAAAGAGCTTAATACGAAGCTGGTTGAGGTAAATAGGGAGAGGAAAAGCGTAGAAGCTGCTTTAGTTGGCGCTGAAAAACAAGCCGAGGATTAGCGTCAGTAGTTGCGTAAAGTCGAGAAGCAGCTAGCAGTTGCTAAAGGGCAAATAGAGGCTCAGAAAAAAGAGCTGGAAAAGAGTGAGGAGGCTGCTACTCGGGCTAAGCAAAATGGCTACAATATCGGGGTTAAAGAGACCAAAGGCACCCTAAGGGACCAGGTTACAAGAGTCTGCCGAGGTTAATGCCTTTAGGTATGGACCGAGGCATTGAACTTGGCTGGAATGGATGCTTCTTCAGATTTAAGGAAGACTGAAAATATCTTCTACCCCTAGCCTTGCACCTAACAGCTCAGCCCAGCTCCCAAGCAACCACTACTTCTAAAGTGCCTAGAACTACTCTGACTGCTAATGTTGGTGCCTTCAAAGCCACCTCAAAAACATCTAAGGAGCTTGGTAGGGAAAACCCAAAGGGTAAGGAGAAAGAGGTAAACAAGGATAAAATTCCTAAACAATCTAAACCTCCACCAACAGCCAAAGAGACTTCCAAGGAGAAAGAGGCAGCCAAGAACAAAGCGCCTGAACCTTCTTCTCAGCTAGCAACCAAGGCAACCCTCCTCCATCTGCTAGTAGCTAGGGCACTATTATTCCAGCTTGTACTTGTTTTGTTTTTTTTTGTTTTTGTTTTTTTTTTTTTAAAGTATGTATCTATTTTGCCTCACCAAGGCACAAATTAATAGAAAGTTTGAGTTTTCTTTATATGCTTGTTACTTATGTACAACATGTATTCCTAACTATTTACTATCAAATATGGTCAAGTCTTCAACTATGAACCAGAATTGTAAGCTTTATAGACTAAAAATTAGCGCAGAATTGCTCCCCACATTTACACACACCCAAGCAATTAGTAATCTAACAATCTAATGCACAAATAGTGTTAGTATACCTTAGGTGTAAAGTCCAATGAGCCATGCATAATCAGGGTTTTATTAAACACTTCAGATGAATAAAAGTGTTTTAATTTACCCAAGGTATATGGTCCAAGGACCCAATCATGTCCAAGATTCTGTTTAACACTTAGACAAATAAAAAACATTAATTTACCCAAGGTATGTGGTCCGAGGAATCAGGCATGACCGATGTTCTGTTTAACACTAAGAGAAAAAAAGCATTAATTTTCCCAAGGTATGTGGTCTGAGGAACTAGGCATGGCCGAGGTTTTGTTTAACACTTAGAGAAATAAAAGCATTAATTTACCCAAGGTATGTGGTTCGATGAACCAGGCATGACCAAGGTTTTGTTTAACACTTAGAGAAATAAAAAACATTAATTTACCCAAGGTATGTGGTCTGACGAACCAGGCATGACCGAGATTTTGTTTAACACTTAGAGAAATAAAAAGCATTAATTTACCCAAGGTATGTGGTTTGAGGAACCAGGCATGACTGATGTTCTGTTTAACATTTAGAGAAATAAAAAGCATTAAGGCAATAATGATCAAGATAAAAGATGGCGAAACTGCCTTCCATTAATAATAGTATCTTCGAAGGTTATTTACATTCCACGGACGTGGTACAACATTTTTATTTAAATCTTCCAAAAAATAAGCTCCTATCCCAGCCACTGAAGTGATGCGGTATGACCCTTTCTAGTTAGGTCATAGTTTTCCCCAGGATGAGTTCTTTACAGTTCCCACCACTTTTCTCAACACCAAGTCCCCTGGTGCTAATGGTCAAACCTTCACACCCTTATCATATCCCTGCTTGAGTTTTTGCTGGTAGCGTGCCAATTGGACCATGGCCATTTCTCTTCGTTCGTCGATTAGGTCCAAGCTCCTCTCTAGTAAGTGATCATTATTGTGGGGAGTGAACAAGCTTGTCCTTAATGTCAGAAACCCAGTCTCTAGAGGGATCACAACTTCGGAGCCATATTTCATGGAAAATGGCGTTTCCCCAGTTGAACGGCGAGGAGTTGTTCGATATGTCCATAGAACGTGTGGAAGCTCTTCGACCTATCTACCTTTGCTTCATCCAACCTCTTCTTGAGCCCAGTTACTATAGCCTTATTAACTGCTTCAGCCTACCCATTCCCTTGTGGATAAGCTAGGGTTGAATATCTGTTCCTAATGCCAAGCTCATAACAGTAACTTCTGAAGGCCTTACTGTCAAATTGAAGCCCATTGTCCGAGATCAGCGTGTGGGGAATCCCAAATTAGGTAACGATATTCTTCTAAACAAACTTCTTTGCGTCAACATCCCTGATGTTAGATAATGGTTTAGCCTCAACCCATTTTGTGAAGTAGTCAGTTACAACGAGAAGCCATCTACGGTTTCCCACTGCTCTAGGAAATGGCCCTACAATGTCCAGGCCTCATTGTGCAAATGGCCATGGACTAGACAAAGGGTTCAGTACGCTCCCAGGCTGATAAATATTTGGAGTGAACCTTTGGCATTGATCACACTTTTTAACATATTCTTGTGCTTCTTTCTGCATTCTTAGCCACCAGTAACCCTAAGTGAGAGCCCTATGTGACAACAATCTGCCCCTTGTATGACTTTCACAGATTCCTTCATGCAATTCCTCCCGAAGTGACTCCACCGCCTCGGGATGGACACAAAGTAAATATGGCCCTGAAAAAGAGCGTTTATACAACTTTTGTTCCTCGGACAACCAGAAACGATGAGCTTTTCTTCATACCTTCTCTGCCTCTTTGCTTTCGAGAGGTAACACTCCTTCTTTCAAGAATAAAACTATGGGGTCCATCCAACTGGGACTAACCTTAATCTGGAATACTCCGACTTTCATAACTTCTAGTTCGATAGGCCTCACCAGATCTTCAACAAGAATAACTCAAGGAAGGTGTTGCTTGCCAAAGAGTCTGCATGAGTATTCCTACTCCTTGGGACTTACTGTATGGAGAAAGACTCAAAGCCGGACTGTAATTGCCGAGCTTTACCTAGATATACTTGCATCCTGTGATCCTTGGCATCTAGCTCACCTGTAATTTACCCGACGACTAACCTTAAGTTTGAAAAGACCTCAACAATTTTTCCACCCAATTTCTTGATCATAGCTATCCCGGTCAACAAGGTTTCATATTCAGCCTCATTATTAGTGCCTGAAAAACCCAACCTCAGAGATTTTTCAATAGTAATCTCATCTGGGAACACTATGACTACTTCCACTCCAGGCCCTCTTTGGTTTGTTGCCCCATCTAAGTAAAGCTTCCAAGATGGATGTCTATGGATAGAGATTGTTGAAATTTGTTCTCCCCCCAACTCTTACTCCTCAGGTCTGATCATTGTTGGATACTTAGTAAACTCTACCACTAAGTCCGCAAGAACTTGTCCTTTAACAGTGCTACGAGGCATGTCCTTTATATCATATACTCCTAAAATTGTCCCCCATTTGACAATTCTTCCCATATAATCGGACTTCCGAAGTAATGACTGCAAAGGGAGTTGGGTCAGGACTACAACAATATGCACCTGGAAATAATGAGGGAGCTTCCTCGTTGCATGCATTATGGCTAAAATGGCTTTTTCCAATGGCAAATAACAGACCTCAGCCTCTTGCAGTGACTTACTCACATAATAGACTGGTCTCTGCACTCCATTCTTCATCCTTACCAAAATCAAACTTACTACATAAGATGCCACTGCAACATAAGCAAAAAGGACTTCTTCCTTCTTGGGAGACAGAATAGGTGGTCGAGAAATGTATTCCTTCAACTGCTGGAAAGGTAGAATGCATTCTTCAGTCCATTCAAACCCCTTCCATTTATGCAAAAGCTGGAAGAATAGTCTACATTTGTCTGCTGATTGGGAGATAAATCTATTCAGGGCTGCAGTTATTCTAGTCAACTTCTGTACCTCTTTGGGATTCTGAGGAGGTTGTAGGTCACTTATCGCCTTAATCTAATTAGGATTAACCTCAATTCCACGATGGGTGACCATGTAGCCTAAAAATTTTCTAAAACTAACACCAAAAGAACACTTCGAAGCATTGAGATGTAACTTATGTCTCCTTAGTACCTTAAATACATTCCCGAGATCGCTCAAATGCTCGGTCACCACTTTGCTCTTCACGACCATATCGTCAATGTAAACTTCAATATTCCTACCAAGTTGAAATTCAAACATTCTAGTCATCATCTGTTGGTAGGTAGACCCAGCATTCTTTAACCCAAAAGGCATTACTCGGTAATGATAATTTCCAGTGGGCGTTACGAAAGCAGTCTTCTCCTGGTCAGCCAAAGCTAATGGTATTTGATGGTACCCCTGGAAGGCGTCCAAAAAACTCATCCGAGGATGACTGATTGTAGTACCCACCAATTGGTTTATCCGAGGAATTGGGAAAGGATCCTTAGGGCAAG
The DNA here is from genome assembly GCA_032727855.1 of Quercus ilex subsp. ballota. NCBI lineage: Eukaryota > Viridiplantae > Streptophyta > Magnoliopsida > Fagales > Fagaceae > Quercus > Quercus ilex. The sequence continues at coordinate 16,395,892 of CM064915.1, forward strand.
CTTTATTCAAGTCAATAAAATCTACGGACACTCTCCACTTCCCTGACTTATTCTTCACCACAACTATATTGGCCAACCATTCTGGGTAAAACACCTCCTTAATTGCCTCTACACGCTTAAACTTCATCACTTCTTCCTTGACATCCTCGGCATGTTCTTTAGAAGAGTGCCAAGATGGTTGCTTCTTCGGGACAACGATCGGGTTGACGTTTAGGTGATGACAAATGAAATTCAGATCCATTTCAGGAGCTTCACAGGCACTCCAAGCAAATACATCCACATTTCTTCTAAGGAAAGTTAGCAATTCCTCCTTCTCCTGAGGAGGAAATTGGACTCCAACCTAGAAGTACCTCTCTAATTAGCATCGATGATAAACCTCTCTAAGTCTTCACACCTCACCCCTCCATCTGCAACGTCTGAGGATACTTCTACCTCCATTAATTGCTACAAGGCCCTCTCAGGGATGTCCAAGGGTTCGCCTTTGGACTGATGTCTGATAGGAGCTACCAAGCATTGCCTTGCCATGGCTTGGCTTCCGATAAACTCTTCAACATGGTTCCTAGAGGGATACTTCACCTTTAAATACAAAGTCGAAGAAACAACTCCTATAGTATGAAGCCATGGTCTTGCTGAGATAGTAGTATATGGTGAATAAGCATCCACCACAATGAAATCCAGTTCCACCACTTCTGACCCTGCTTGAACAGGCAGCTTGATCAGACCTTTTAGGGTAATGGTTTTCCCGTTGAACCCCACTAGAAGGGAATCGTAGCTAACTAGATCCTCGGGCTTTAGATTAAGTCCCTTGTATAGGTCGGGATACATGATCTTTACGCCACTACCCTGATTGACCAAGACTCTCCTTACATCATACCCTTCTATACGAAGAGTAATCACTAAGGCGTCATCATGTGGCTGAATTGTTCCCACCTTATCATCATCAAAAAAACTCAAGGCTAGTTGGGTTTCGATTCTTCCTTGTTTAAACTCGGGGACCGCGTCCTTGGTACATGGTCATGCTATGGACATTACCCCAAGTAAACATGTCCCAATCCTACCTCGGGATGCTAGGATAACACTGATGGTTCCTAGGGGCAGTCTCGAGGAAGATTCCCTCCTATACACCGACCTAGTATGACTCCCTTGTCCAGGAGGCTGGTGTAAAAATTGCCCCAATTTCCCGATCTTAACCAGCTGATCAAGATAGTCACACAAAGTTCTACAATCTTCTGTGATGTGTCCACCTAGTGGGATCACCCCCCATTTTATTCTGCCACTTGAAGTATGGTTCAACCTTTGTCTTCTCAAGAATTTGATGCACAGGCTCCTTGAATACTGTGATAACCACCTGGGCAACAGGAAGCCTAGTATGTCCAGTAAAGTCTCTCTGGGGTTGGTTGTTATTATACCTCTCAGACCTAAAGTCTATTCAGTCGGGGGGAGCCACTTTTGCCTTCCCCTTCCCTTGCTGCTGATCATCCTCGACCCGTTTATGTTTATCAATTCAATCCGAGATGACGCATGCTTTGCGCTGGTTTCTTAGTCAAGGACTTCCTCAATTCATGCTTAGTAGGAAGGCTAACCTTAAATGTCCTTATTGCCACGTCTTCAAAATCTCCATCTATCCCATTAAACATCTCCCAATACCTATCTGAGTAAGTTTTCAGTGTCTCACCCTCTCTCATCACCATAGAATCTAGGGGACGAGGAACCTTGTTACATGTAACAAACCAAGTCCCAAAAGCCCTGGTGAGCTCTTGAAAATAGCCAATTGAGCCTTCATCCAGCCCATCAAACCATCTTATCGAGACAGGCCCCAAGCTAAAGGGGAATACTTTACACATTAAAGCTTCATTCCTTGAATGAACAGCATCCTCTAATTGAAATGACTGACGTGCTCAACTGGATCAGTCCTCCCATTGTAAATAGTAAAAGTGGGTTGCACAAATCGACAAGGAAGTTTGGCCCTGTCAATCCTTCGCGTATACGGTGATTTTGAAATCTGGCACAAAGCCCTTCTCATTGCGTCATTCCCCAAGCTCCTATGGGTTGGACTTTTACTCCTTTGCTTATGATAGCGTTCCTCCTTGTAGGAAAAGGATTCACTGGAAGGGGTTTTTGATTGTGGCCTGCATAACTGCTATCTTCCCCCGATTTAGATTCAGAGCTTGAAGGAGATGCCATTCTTTGCTTGCGACGTAATTTTCTGCGCAAATGATCTATCTCCAACTGGAGATTCCTAGTTTCTTCCCTGTGTGAGACATGACTCCTAGTCTTGGAATGACTCCTATTAGTATAAGTCGTATGCACACTAACTTCACGATCTCTTCTCCGTTCTAAGTTAGGAAAATGGTCTTGACATTAAGGGTCCGTTTGGTTGGGAGGATGGAAAAGTGAGAGGATAGAAAATTGTGGAAGGATGGAAAAGTGGAAGGATAGAAAAGATTTAGTTTTCTCTCATTTGTGTTTGGTTGGAAGGGTGGAAAAGTGGAGGGATGGAAAACTTTTTTGTTTGGTTAAGTTAAAAAATGAGAGAATAAAAAATAAAGTTGATATAAATTTACCATTATGTCCTTACTAAATATATAAACAAAAGGTAACACATTTATTATTAAAAAAAAATTGCATGGACACTTTAATTTTTTTTATTTATTTATAAAATAATCAAATGCTAAAAGGATATTAAAAAAAACAGATAAAAAAAAAAAAAAGAACCAACGTCTACTGTGCAAAATTTTATCCACAAAAAAAAAAAAAAAAAAAAAAAACCAAAACCAAAACCAACGTGAACGTACTACTGTGCAAACCTGAAGAGATTTCATCTAGGCACCAAAAAGTTGGCCATGGATGAAGAAGGGCATTTTTGTCTAATATACTCTTCCTCCTTTTCTCCCTCATTTTCTCTCCATTTTGGAGAGATTGAGTTGTGGTGGGCCCAGAGAGAAAACAGCTGGGCCCCACCACTTTTCTCTCCCCCTCCCCCTCCCATCCAAACACTCTTCTCACTCATTTTCTCTCCTATTTTCCACTCTTTTTTTTCCACCCTCCCTAAAATCCACCCATCCAAATATAGTGTAAGATCCCACAGATTCTTCTCGATTTGGTCTTGAACCCATCATGACTGAATGAGATTACAAGTGCTTTCCTGTTTCCCACAGACGGTGCCAATTGTAAGGACTGAATTTCGACCCTCGGGCCACAAGAGATGGATGATGGCCCAACTTGCCCAAAACAATATATTTGTTAGAGAGTGGATTTTACAGGTAAGACTCAGCAAATCATGTATGGGCCACAATAGATTGGATTCGTGCCAGAAAAATAAGAAAACACAGTTTAAAGGGAATAACACTCCTTGGTCAAGTCTGAGAATGAAGTGTTCTTATATTTACTCCAGTTTATCTAAGTACAAGATGTTCTACTCTTTTCCTCCTTTTTTTCATTCCCTCCCTTTTTCACGGGGGCCGTTTCTTTATATAGTTCTATTCCTTTCAATCCCAACCTTCCACTTGTTGATTATGTAGGTGATCTTTTGGATGCTTGTCTCATTAGAAACCTTCTGGAAGCTTTGTGAGTAGCTGTGAGCTGAGATATCCTTGCTCATGGGTCATTTCCACATAAATGTGGCCAGTTGGTTAGGTGCAGAATATTTAATGTGGTGGTAGCAGCCTTCTTCTCAGATAGTTCCTGGTTTACTGTGGACTCTTTTATTTGAAACTTATCCTTAGAAGTATGGTACCCTCTTTCACGGTATTCTCTAGGCAACCGGGCTCCAACCCCCCACAACGCTCTCCGCGGAAGTTTGGGTCCTCGGGGAGACGACCTTTGTTCGTCATTACTTGTCCTTGTCCCATTGTCCCACACGCTTATTTTACTATTCGACCATCTTCGAGCTGCCTTACATCCTTGGGCATGGCCCACGGCCCAATACTCCTACTCGGCTCATTTATCTCCACACCCCCATTTTCTTATTAGGAGGGTCATTACTCATTAGATTAATGTGATATAATTTATTAAAAAAAACAAATTTGGGTGACCAATGTGGCTCCACCACTAGCCCCTATCCATTTCACTAATGCTTGCAAGTAAATTCGAAATTGTAGTTACTTGAGAAATGTTATGTCAACAACATTTTCATAACAAATTTTATGTAGCAGGTTGTTATCCATTCTCTTTGTATCTTTTTTGAAAAATGATATAGACATAAACTATTTTACAAACTATTGATGTGCTGAATGATTATTAGTATGTAAAAAAAGTGATGTTAGCAGTGGGCCTAGAAGAAACCCAATAAAAATTTGTTTTATCAACAGTTTGTTAAAATATTATAAAATAGTTGTGAAAATATTGTGGATATAGCACCTCTCTTTTTGAGAAGCAAGAAGTTGTGTTCTTTTAAGTCATCTGAGTAAGTTTAATTAAGTGCCCGTTTGTTTCCACTTTCCTAGCCCAAAAAGCCCGTTTTGAAAAAAGCCAACGTCTAAAGCTCGTTTGGCTGAGACCAAAACGCAACTTTTTGGAAAAAGTTGCGATTTGGGTTTGTGAAGAGAACGTGCAGGATGGAAAAGGAGCTCAGAGGTCCATTTTGAGCAAAGTCCGTGCGCGTTGTCATTTATCCGTTGGACGATCTTGGGCAATTACCAAATTACCCTTCACATTTTACTGAAAATGTAACTTTACCCTTTGATCTTGGGCAAACCATCTTTCTCTCAAACATCTCTAAACTCAAGCATAATCAAAATACAAACTCAAAAACATAATCTTAAAATTAATCAAACCACAACAATAAAAGCAAAAAAATTCTTGCTTTCATAAAACTGATATAATTTAAACAAGAAATCTAAAATCAAAACAACAGCAGCAGCAGATCAAGAACAGGAAAAAAAAAAATTAGAACAACAATAAATGATCAAGAAAAAAAAAGAAGCCGATCTGACAAATCTAAAATTAGAAACAACAACTAATCAAGAACAAGGAAAAAAAAATAGAAGTCGATATGATCCCTGGTTGCATGCACTCCGCAGTGGGGAGGAGGATCAGCGGTGGCGGTGTGGTGGAGCAAAGGCGATTTCTCCTTTCTCTCCATGCATGTCTGTTTGTGTTTGAAGATAATAACATCAAAAGGCAAGCAAGATAATGTGAGACATATCACAAAGAGAGATAGAGAATTTATGGAATCAAGTAGAAAAAGAAAAAAAAGGAGAGTAGAAAATGAGAGAGCTGGAGAAAGAAAGAGAGAGGGAGGTTCTGGAATCAAGTGGAAAGTAAAGAAAAAAAAAAGGAGATGATGGAATCCTATGGGTATACGTGTGTGGTGGACAAAATGCAAGAGAAAAAAAAAGAAAAAGAAAAAGGAAACGTATGGATGAAAGAAAGGCAAAGAATAAGAAATCACAATTTAAAAATACTACCATAATATTTTCACAATAAATTTTAAGTAATTAGCTAATATTTGTGAGTAAAAATATAATTTCAATGGTGAGTTCAAATTAGAACTAGTAACAACTTTTCATATAAGATTTTGTTAGGATTCTTGTGAAAATATTGCAAAAAATATTGTGGATGTAATACTTTTTGTTGAAAAATATAATTGTTGAGAATGAATAGAAAAAGAAAAAAATAAAGATTAAAAAAGAATAAATTTGATTAAAAAATAAATATTAAAAAAGTGAGTAGGCAAAAGGTAAATGTCACTGTTGATTGTCCAAACAATACAAAAATTTGCCTAACCTGTTGAAGATGCTCTTATATATACATTGTCATTTTTGGTAATTTATAACTTAAACCGCTACTTTTATAAGTTCTAGCCAAACACTTAGTTTTTTCAAAAAACACTTTTTAACAGATTTTACCAAACATTCAGTTTTTTGAAAAAGCACTTTTTCATACTGCACTTTTTGAAAACTCCACTTTTTTAAAAAGCCCAACTTAAAAAAGTTGAACCAAACTCACCCTGAGTTTCATGTCCTCAAAAGCCTTTAACTCTTTAATGCAACGATAACCCATTTCAGTTGAAGCATTGCAACTTGCCATTCTCTCTTCTACACGAGAAATATATCAGTGTAAATGGCTTTCTAATTAAGTCCCCAAAAAAAAAAAAAAATAGAGGCTTTCTAATTTTGGTTTGAGTCTGAATGTACGTTTTGCTTATTTTGTACATACACATTTTCCTCAATTTTGTTTTTCAGGTTTAGTCCTTCTGTTGCCGTGAAGGCTTGGATAAAACAGAAGTTTCAAGTATTCAAAGGATAAGTCTTAAAAGGTTTTTTTTTTTGGTTACATTTTATGCTTCACCGATTACAAGTCACAACTTGCCATATGTTCTTTTTACTTTCCTTATAAAATTCTCAAAATTTAAAAAGGATGGATTCTTTATAGTATTCACTCATATTCAAAGCATGGATATTCCATCAAATATAATGGCATCCTCTGAATCATATTTTTTTTAAAAAAGATTCCAAAATTCTATGGGAATGATTATAGTATCTTTTAATGACATTTCTGTCTTATTATACACAAAATTAGGGGAGGCATGAATCAGAGTAGGCATTATTGTCATCACACAAAGAGAAATACCTCCAGCATTTCATGCAACTTGCATTTTCATCATGATCATTGTGCTGACGAATTCATTCTACATACATCAGATTTTACAAATAACAAAAATGGTACTGATTTATTTTACAATTTAACATGACAGGCATTAATAAAACAAACTGTATAAATACGCGTGTATTTGCAAGAGCCTGAAGTAAAATATGAGCATCTTATAAGATAAACAATGAATTTTCAGTAGTACATTTAGCAAATATGAAATGTTCATGTCACTTGGGTTGTTCCGCTTACTACTTTAAAAGCCATTACTCAAATCTATCCTCTCATTTCTTGGTTACCTTTTTGCAACTTGAAATGTGTTAGAGCAGAGTTCCCATCGAGTCCTTTCTCATCATAATAAGCAATGAAATCTTGAACAGAGGTTTCCCTGTATACAGGGGGATTATCTTCTGATAGCAATTCCTTGATCGGCCCATAAATAATTGTTGATGGATAAAGATGTGGAGTGAAAAAGCATGCAATGGATAATCTCGGTCCCATATGGTTTGCTAGCACTTGGTGCTCAACACTTTTAAATCTGTCATTTGATATGAGCTGCAAAAGGCAAATATTTCAACAGAAGAAACCTTAGAACTGTTACAAGCAATTATACACCAATCTGTTCTCCTATAGCCTTGCCTCAAAATCTTAAACACTTACTCAGGCATCACAATTAAAATTACCAAATTATTATCTTATTTTGCGTGCACTAAATGCAAAAGATTGAAGTTTAAAATGCAAAGTGACAAATACCTCAATTTTACAAAATGGTTCTGCCACATTAATTAAATTTTTTTGAACGAAGGCAGAAATCACCACAAGAAAGGACACAAGATATTTCATGCTAATCAATCCCTTTCTCATTTGGTGTGTAAGATAAGCAAAATATTGAACTTGAAAATGCAAAGTGACAAAAACCTAAGCTTCAAAATTGATTCTACCAAGCTTTGATGACTCATTCCTTCTTCAGTTTTTAGCTACCTTGTTTCAGATGCATTAGTTAAAATTTTTTAACAGGAACCAGCCTTCCTTCTCTGTCAAAATTTTGGTATATCCTAACTTTTTTGTTATCTCCTCTGCCCATACTATTTAGTCATCAGGCAAAATACTGATCTCTCCCATAAAAGAGACTTAACTCAATCAATGGCCATGTGTATGCACAACAACAATGATTAAGAATGAAAGTTACATGGTTGAGTTTGTATTAATAAAAACTTGGTAGCTGTAAACAGCTGAATGAGAAGTCTTGAACCAGTGCAGAAGTTTTCCTTGGGAAAATGCTACAGTTAAAAAGTGACTGCACCTTCACACGAGACATCAAGAGAATTTTGCCACATCAAAATAGTGATAATTTTAATGAGTGCTCTTAGTACCTCCATATGCAAAAGGGGGCAAGGTTTACTTCTTGCTTTCTATTTTTGAGTTAAAAAAAGACTTCTATTCACCAAGGCCCAAAATCTCCAAAAGCACAGAAGGGCCTATGAAGCACCCTGAGAAACTCACACTAACAAAGTCAAGCAACCATTATAGGACTGTCCAAATAATAACTCTAATAAAGAACCTCTAATTTATATTCCTACAAGGCCTCAAAAAGGAATAGGAACTAGTAAGTGTATACGACAGAAAAGGGTCCATTTCCTGTTGAGGTTTGGTAGCTGTCACAATAATCAACACTGAGAATTGTCTGACATGAGCGTTACACAACATGAATGAGAAGGCATCTTTAATAACTTGACAGAAAAAATATTTATTGGTAGGCAGATTGTGTAATTCTATTCATTTTAGCACCAATTGTTATTTAGATTATAAGAAATGCAGCTCATATATATAGACTGTATTGCACATGGTCATTAAAGTGGGTAAATAGTGCTTTCTCAAAAAAAAAAAAAGTGGGTAAATAGTGAAGAAGTAACTATTATGTCAAATATATAAAAATCTTGCCTGTAGGAGATCTCCAATGTTTACTACTAGAGCTCCAGGAACAGGAGGAACATCAATCCACCTATTTTGATAAAGAACTTGAAGTCCACCAATATGGTCTTGAAGTAGGATGGTAAGGAAATCAGGATCTGAGTGTTGGGTTGTGCCCATGGTCAATTCAGGCTCAGGGCATGCTGGATAGTAGTGACTCAGAATGACATGCCCCTTCGCACATTCCAGGCCTATAAGTTGGTCAGATTTGAGTCCAAGTGCTTCTGATAGCATTCCAAACAAAGTGATCCCCAACTTATGGACTTGGTTAGAATACTCAATAGTTATGTCTCTGCAAATTACATCAACAAACATATACAAAACTACGAATTTATCAACAAAACCAAATTTTAATTTCCTAAAGATACACAACATACAAGCCATCAAAACTTGTAACAAGGAAACCTTATTTAAAAGGAATACACATTCCTTATATAGATGGCCCATGATTTGTCATTTTATAACTCCAAATAGCATAGTTTCAAAGATGCACTAAAAGTATAAAACATCCTTTGTGAGTTGTGACATTGTAGACAAATACATGGGAAATGCAGAAAAGAAATTAAGAACTGCTAGTCCGAATATCTGTAAATTATATCCTCTTTCTATATCACATTCTGGATCAAATAAACTAAGTAATAAAAATTAAATCTGCGAATGTGATATTCAATTGAAGAAAATTTATGACAAAGACAACCTAGTGTTTTTTGAAAAGGATCCTATCCATTTAAAATGAATCCATGTAATAATTTAAATGACAAAGTTTAACTACAAATTTAAAATAAATCCATGTAATAATTTAAATGACAAAATTTAATCACAAAATTGGTTGTAACCTAAGATTACAACATTACTCAATATCATTAACAGTACTACATATTTTGAAAATCTAATTGTTGGATTACATGTTCTTTACGCCCTTAATACACATGTCAAATTTTGTGCCAATCAAAAACTATTTATTATATGATTTATAAATTTATATTTTATGCATAATTTTAAACTTCAAAAAAATTGTAATTTAAACAATTTATTGATGACAAAATTATTGATCTTTAATTTTTTAGAAATTTTGCAAGCGTGAGAGATATAAAAAGAAAATGTAATTCAATGGTGAATTTATCAAAATTCATATTTAATAAAAAAATAATGAGTAAGGTTGCATCTTAAAATCAATTTTGTAGCTAGATTTTGTCATATTTTAAATTAAATATTAAAATTATTTTTTTAAGAAAGGATTAAATATTAGAATTATAAAAAATCAAAGGAATAATTCTTAGGTGCTCCCAGACTCCCAGAATATGGAGAATGGTGCTCCTTCCTTTCATATTTACAGTAGAGTCCACTCATTAAATTTATCATGGGGTCTACTATAAATATGAGAGGAGGAACATAATTTCTCAATGCTCCGGAAGTATTACGAATTTTCCCTAACAAAGATATATAGATTGGGGCGTTATTTAAAATTTTAATGACATGACATCTGGTACAATATTACTAGAGATAGTATGATGGTAAAAAGGAAATAGGAATCTAAAAAAAGAAGTTTTTTGAGTTTAGCAAAAAAAGAAGTTTTTTGAGTTTAGCAAAAAAAGAACAAGTTTTTTGAGTCTTGAAACAAAGATTTTCAATTCTAAAAATGAGAAGTAAAAGAATACCTGCAGACTAGAGGCAATTCTTGAGGGTCCAAAGGGTCAGGACCCATAACACAATACAAAGAGTCCCTCCAGTTAGCGAACCTTGACTTGTACAAATCAAAGTTACTCCGAAACTTCACCTTCTTCGTCAACTCCCTCGTATAATACTCAGCCTTCACCTCCCTCGGCAGCTCGTGGAATCCACGCGCCGCCTCCAACATCTCCTCCAGCACTCTCTCAGCTATCCCATGATTCACCAACTGGAAGAACCCCACCTCCTCTGCAGCCCTCCGAACACCGTCAACGGCATCTGCACGCCGGCCTCCGAGGTCTATGACTGGAATTGTGAAATGGGTATCGGTTGGTTCGCCGGTGGCTCGATCCTCCGGTGGGCGGACGAAAATTCTGGGGATTTTGGTGATACCAGCATCCACAATACCTTTGACACCGGCCTTGGAGTCGTCAAATGCCTTCAGCTCTTGGAGACGGTCATAGTTTGTGGGATTTCCGGTGAGTGATTCTTCGGCGCCGGTGATGACCATATTTTAACTTCAACTTATTGTTTTTTTGATAATCTCTTCAACTTATTGTTGTGTTGAAGTGTAATGGTGCCGTTGAAAAACGAGGCTTTTGGTTAAATATTGCAAAAAATGAAGTTTATTGTTGTTATCGCTACTCTTCAAAGTTATTTAGCAAAATAGTTATTTACCAAAATGAGAAGAAATATGTAGAGTTAAAAGAAATGAAACTTAAAAGACTAATACTGTGTTTAGTTGAGGTGAATTTAGGGAGGGTGAAAAACATATGTAAGAAAATATGATAGAAAACAATATTTTCTATTGTTTGGCAAAAAAAAGAAAAATTGAGAGAAAGGAAAACTCACGAGAAAATTTTCTCTTCCGAGCTCACAAATTTCATCCTCCCAAATCGAGAAGAAAAGTCTGGAGAGAAAAGTGCTCTCACAGCACTTTTACCATAATGCTCTTTGGAATCAAGTAAAAAAAAAAAAAAAACAGAGAGTACGACAGTGAAGCACAAAATTGATGGATCTCTCAATCAAAATACAAACTCAAATCACAATTTTAGAACTAATCAAATTAGAACCCAAAAAAAAAAAAAAAAAAAAGCAAAGCTGACCCATTTGAGCTTCGGTGGAAAGAGGACATGCAATGTTGCTTCTTGAATGCTCTAGAGTAGACGTAGTGCTAGAGAAGAAAAGAAAAAGGAAAAGTAAAGATTGAAGATAGAGCTCCAGATGAAGTGCTAGAGAAGAAAAAGAGAAGAAAAGAAAAAGGAAAAAAGAAAATTGAAGAGAAGAGAAAGCTCCAGATGAAGTGCTATAGATAAAAAGAAAAAAAGAAAAGTGAAGATAGAGACAAGGGAAAGGTGTGGAGAAGAAAAAAAGAAAAGTGAAGATAGAGACAAGGGAAAGGTGTGGAGGAGAAAAAAAGAGAAAAAAAAGAAAAGAAAAGAAAAGAAACGTGTGGATGAAAAAAAAAATAGATAAGGGAAAAATAAAATAAAGGATAAGAAATTGAGAAATGCTACTATAATATTTTTACAATAATTTTTAAGTGGTGGGTTGTTACTAACTAATACGGATGAAAAAAAATATTTAAGTGATGTGTTAAAATTAAAATCAGTAATAACTTACCACATATAATTTTTTGTGAAAGTATCGCGAAAAATGTTGTGGACGTGACACTTCTCATTGAAAAATATAATTGTTGGTAAATTTTATATTATTTAATGAGTACACATAAATCTATTTCTTACCTATTATGTAACAAGGGTATAATAGTCAATTTATATAAACTACATTTTCTATCCTCTCACTTTTCTTTTCAACCAAACAAAAGAATTTTCTACCCTCTCACTTTTTCATCCCTCCAATCAAACACACACAAGGGAAAACTAAATATTTTCTATCCTCCAACTTTTTCATCCCCCATTAATTTTCCATCTTCCCACTTTTCCAATCCTCCAACCAAACGGACCCTAAAGACCGCCACCAAAAAAGAAAAAAAAATCACTAGTTTAAGTAACACAATAAACTTTTGAGTAATATTAGGGACACATAAAAATGCATAAGTTTGTGTCACAACTTGCTATGTGGCGAGTTATGAAGGGTGAAAGTGTGTCCCCACATGGCCCAACATTGCACATCCACCAATCACAACTCGGCGAGTTGTGGCACAAAATTGTGCAGTTTTATGTGTCCATAGCATTACTCTAAACTCTTAGCAATAAAATAAAAAAATAAAAAAGCAGACTTTCACATTTCAACATGCACGAACACACTGAATTTTTGTTTTCTTAGAAAAAAAAAATAAAAATAAATAGCACCTTGGCAACTTCAGATTATTTTTGGTTTGGGTATAGTTGTGTTTTGTTGGGTGAAATACACTTGAGAAACTAAAATATTGTAATTGTAAAAATGGTCATATTTCATAGGGAATGTTACAAAGAAATATTGTATGATGCATAAGATCCACAACAAAAGAAAACATATGACAATTGCTCTAATCACTTGCTAACCGAAGGCTAATGACTGAAAGGTAACTAATATCTGTAACTTTGTTTTAGTTCTTTTATATGCCATATACCTTCTTTAATCCTAATAGTTCCATGCCCTGGATACATCCAATCATTAGCCAATAAAATTGAGACATAATTATGGTATCAAATATTTTTTATTGCTTGTACTAGTGTATCATTATGTAGATTTGAAAGATAATTACTTTGGCCCTTTGATTGATCAATGATTATACACCAACAATCATATTTCAAAAGGGAAACCACTAAAACTAACATTGGACTAGGTAAGTGATTTTTTTTTTGAGGGGCCAATTAATACATTGGCACACCTAGTTTGTTTTTGTATAGTATTATATAGAAGTTTCAAAAGCTTTTGTGTTGGGGGGGGGGGGGGGGGGGGGTAGGCCCTCCAAGCTTATGTGTGCCTCTGCTTGTGCATGTCACATGTATTACAACTGCCAAAGTGATGTAGGACAACCTAGGCTTCCCACCTAGATTAGTCCTATCGTAGACCTTAGGCTTCCCACCTAAGGTGTTTGGATTCACCACCTAACAAACACAATGCAATCTCTTCAAATAATCTCAATAATAATAATCATAGTCTATGAATACAAAAGAAATCATCTGGAGCTTTATATGCAGCTTCCAGGAATCACAATGATAAGGATAAACTCCCCTAAACAAATCCTAAACAATTTTAAATACTAATCCGATAATCCTAAACAAAGGATAATGATGACCAACTAATCCTAACCAAACTCAAATACCAATCCAAACTAAACAAATAACTACGTTACAGTCTGAAATTATCCACTGAAAATCTAAAATGAAATATTGAAATAACTTTTGGTTATGCTCCTACATTATACTCCTCTAGTTTAAGAAAACTCGACCTCGAGTTTTGTAGTGATTAAGAATTAAGACTTTGGTGCTTAATACTTCCTTCAGATCAGAAATCACCTTAGGAAGCACTGAGAGTAGAATAACTTGCAATTCCACAACACCATAGAACTCCTCTGGAAACACAATATCAATGTGTTAAACAAGCACAATTTTATCTTGAACCATAGTATCAACCTTTTGGACTTCATCAACTTGTGGATGTTCATAAACCTCATGGATCATGAAGGGCTCAGTAGCATTTTCATCAGAATCAACCTCCACATCAAGTACACCCTCTACATCTTCGCTCACTTGTTGAAATTTCTCTTCTTGTGTAGACTCTATAATAGGTTCTTCTTGCTGCATGAATGTTGAAACATCATCTATTGGCACTTGTACCTCTATTTCAACATTTGTCTTTGGTGGAACTTGAGCATCCTTTTTCTGAGTAGAAGAATCTAGGAAAACCTTTATTATTTTTCTTAAGTCTTGAGCTATGGCGGTGAGTTCTTGACGGAAGGATGAGGTGTTTTCTTGCTGAATACTGTCTCTATGGTATAGAAAATTCCCATGAGAGGATTGAGGTTGATAATTCTCTTGATAGCATTGGGGAACATATTTCTTTCTAAGTATTTGTTTCATTTCATTCCAATCAGTTATGGTAGGCTTGCTCCTTCCTTTGCAATGATTCTCGATACTGCACCAAAAGTCTCTAGCTCTACTCCTCAATTTCAACCTGGCAAACCTAACCTTATTAGCATCTGGCAGACATATTTGATTAAAGAATTGATCCATCTCATCTAGCCAATTGATGAGGGTCCATGGATCTGGACGTCCATCAAATATTGGCGTTTCTAAGACTACCATGATTCACTGGAATAGACTTTCAACAATCTAAAATGAACATGGGCTTGGTAATCTGGGCTTTGGCTGGTGCTCTGTACTGAACATTATGTGAGGCTTGATGAGCGTGGCTTGTAAGTGAACTCTAGTGTCTGCTGGAACTTTTCTGCCTTTGACTTTTTTTTTTTTGAAATACAATAAAGAAAGAACGAGAATATAAAACTAAAATCTACCAAACAGTAGCACGTCAAACATTAAAACACCGAAACTAAAGAAAGAAGTTCAGAGTAAACTAAGAAAGAAGAAACTTCAAAGAGAGTAGTCACGAAAGCTTCGCTGGGTTCCTTAAAGCAGAGGCAGCATGAACTCATTGGCAATGGCTAGTGGCGGCACTCGAAGGTGGACATCGAAACTTACAATAGTGACATCGGTGGCTGGTGGTGGAACTCTAAGCTTCGTGAAGCGGCATGGAGAGATCAGTGATGGCGGATCTCGGTGGCGTTGCTTCAATAGTGACATCGGTGACTGCTTGTTGACTTTCAAACTCTCTTTCTCTTGATCTAACGGCTGGGGTTGTGGTGGAATTTGGGTTCTTTGTTTCTGAGTAGATATGGCTTGATTGGTGGTAATTTGCAAAGATCTTGTGAGACATGCTTGGAGTGTTAATGATCGTGGGTTGTACTGCTGGTTGGGTTGTAGAGTTGATCAAAGTGGCTAGATGTTTCCTATTTGGCTTGAAAGGAATTCACAGTGATGTTGGATTGACAGTGGTTGAAAGAACGAACAGATTTTGGATTGCTGAAATTTTGATAGATTGAATTAAGCTATGATATCAAGTTGACGCAGGACAACCTAGGCTTCCCACCTAGATTAGCCCTACCGTAGACTTTAGGCTTCCCACCTAAGGTGTTTGGATTCACCACCAAACAAACACAATGCAATCTTTGCAAATAATCTCAATAATAATAATCATAGTCTATTGATACAAAAGAAATCATCTAGAGCTTTATATGCAGCTTTCAGGAATCACAATGATAAGGATAAACTCTCCTAAACAATTTCAAATATTAATCTGATAATCCTAAACAAGGGGTAATTACACTAAACCCACCTATGGTTTGGGCGAAAATCACTTTGCCTACCCATGATTTGAAAAGTATCACTTAACCCATCTGTGATATATTCCGTTTGTTTTTCGTAACCCCCCTCTGTTAAAATCAGGGGTAAATAGGTATTTTTGCTCAAATTTTATGTCTCTCTCCTCCCAAAACAAAAAATAGAGCAAAAATGCAAGAGAAACAAGATCAAAAAGTGGTATTTGTCTCCCTCTCCATTCACACAAATTTTGAACATGAAGAACATACCCAAAAAAATAAAACCCAGGTCATGAAGAACATACCCAAAAAAATTGTCACTTAGGCCAACCCTTGAAAATTACAGCCCATTGTATCCTGATTCTGTATCTGGAAATACATATTAAATACGTATATGTATAATTTCACGGGGCCTGCCCTGCTTCACTTTTGTGTACCGCCCTTTTTTCCACCTCGCATCCTTCTTGTTTTGCCCAACCAAAAAAAAGAGTAAAAAAAGAAAGAAAAAATGGTGCTTTGTCTCTTTACTTTCAATTTCAAAGTACATCCTCCCAGTCATTCTAGTCCCTCTCTCTTTTCCAACTCTCTGAAGTCTAAACCCTTACTTACCTAAACCAAAAACCCCCCAAAACGCACCGTTTTAATCTCAACGAAGAAGAAAAATGAAGCAAGTGTTCGAGAAAATCTCCGACGACGAGTGGGAGAACCACAACCACTCCTTCAAGTCCTTTCGCATCCTCAACGCCACCACAAACCCCAACCCTCTGGCGATCGAATTACGGCTCGTCCAAGCAAAACCCGAAGGAGGACATAGTGTTTGATTTGAAGGACGACGATGAGGATGTGACCGAGGCCGCTAGACCTTCGGTGGCGAACCGTGGCCGCCAGTTCATGGTGGAGGATGAGGAAAGCGACGACGACGACAACGATAAGGACTCGGATAGAGCGCAAGTGTATAATGTGAAGTCAAGCGATGAAGAAGGAAATGTTGAAGAGGAAGCAGAAGCAGAAGAGGAGGAAGAGGAGGAGGAGGAGGAGGAGGAGGAGGATGTGGTGGCAAAGGCTTTGCAGAAGTGTGCGAAGATATAGGCCGAGTTGAAGAGAGACCTATACGGCTCCTTCGTCATCACCTGCAACCGCTATGCCAAAGTCGAGTACTCTTCAGTCAGGATTGTCACTCAGGTCATTGTTTAGTTGTGGTGTTAAATCCAATATGATTGAAAATTATGCTTTTTTAATGGTAGCTGATGTAGTTTTAGTACTTGTAGGATGATGTTGATGCGGCATGTAAGTCAATGGCCTGTAATTTTCAAGGGTTGGCCCAAGTGACAATTTTTTTAGGTAGGTTCTTCATGATCTGAGTTTTATTTTTTTGGGTATGTTCTTCATGTTCAAAATTTGTGTGAATGGAGAGAGAGACAAATACCACTTTTTGATCTTGTTTCTCTTGTAT
Source organism: Quercus ilex subsp. ballota (assembly GCA_032727855.1). Taxonomy (NCBI): domain Eukaryota; kingdom Viridiplantae; phylum Streptophyta; class Magnoliopsida; order Fagales; family Fagaceae; genus Quercus; species Quercus ilex. The sequence goes on from CM064915.1 coordinate 16,412,901, forward strand.
TTTTGCTCTATTTTTTGTTTTGGGAGGAGAGAGACATAAAATTTGAGCAAAAATACTTATTTACCCTTGATTTTAACAGAGGTGGGTTAGGAAAAACAAACGGAACATACCACAGGTAGGTTAAGTGATACTTTTCAAACCATGGGTAGGCAAAGTGATTTTCGCCCAAACCACAAGTGGGTTATGTGTAATTACCCCCCTAAACAATTTCAAACACTAATCTGATAATCCTAAACAAAGGATAATGATGAACAACTAATCCTAACCAAACTCAAATACCAATCCAAACTAAACAAATAACTACGTTACAAACTGAAATTATCCACTAAAAATCTAAAATGAAATATTGAAATAACTTTTGGTTATGCTCTTGCATTATAGAGATTGCCATGTTTCAATACAAGCTCATGTTAAAACTTGATTGAGGTTTTAGGGTGAGAACATTTTAGCAGAGCGTCAACTTTACGTACACAACAACCCCATTGTATGGTTGGTATATAACAATGGTGTAAATTTAAAAATTTGTGATAGTTATTGTGTAAAATACACTGACATTATTTATTTTGCATTTTGCATTTTATTATTTCTTTACATATTCGGAGAATGAAGAAAGAAAATGGGCGGTAGTTGTTGTATGTGAAAAAAGAAAAAAAATTTAAAAAATTAAGAAAAAATTATATTTTAAAGAAATATAATGTAAAATAGATAATCTGATATGTGATGTTTTGAAAAATGAGTATGTAAAATAGAAAAAATATATTCTTGTGCTAAAATAGACACAAATTTTTGCATGAGTTGATACAAATGCTCTTAGCCTAATAACTTTAAAAATCACATATATATCATGAATCTATGATTTATTTTCCATTTTAGCTATAATGGCTGTGTATGGGTGTTAAGTTTTTTAATATTCATTCTTTGCATTTATGAAGGAATGATGGTGACCGAAACGTGTAAAGAGAGACAAACAATTAAAATATCAAGAAAAATTAATATTTTAACAAAATAAATAATTTAATGTGGGTGCTTTTGAAAAATAGCTATGAATAATACTAAAATAGAAAATGTAGTTCTGATGCTGAAATAAATTCAAAATAAATTGCAGGAATTTAAGCAAATACTCTTATTAATTGTACACGTCCTCTTAGTTACGTTTACGCAAATCCAATAGTAATAAAAAATTACAGATCTAGAGTGTATTTAGATATCACTTATTTTACTGAAACTGAAAAATTATTGTTGAAAGTAGGTACAATTTAATTAAAATAGTAAAATGGGGCCATAAATAGTGCCAAAAAGTACAATGAAACATATAAATAATAGCAAAAATAAACTGAATAGTGAAATAATTTTAATTTTTAATTTCTTTCCAAACACACACCTAGTTTATTTTTTTTTTTTAATCACGTTATTCAAGATTACCATTTGTTTTTGGGGGTTGGTGAAGAAATAACGGAAAAAAGTCAAAAAAAAAAAAAATTGCACGAATTAAAGCAAATACTCTAATTAATTGTACACGTCGTCTTAGTTACATTTACGCAAATCCAATATAAAAAAAAATACAGATCTAGTTTTATTTTTTTTTTAATCACATTATTCAAGATTACCATTTGTTTTTGGGGGCAGGTGAAGAAATAACGGAACAAAGACAAAGTGATCAAACAGATCACCGGTGTTTTCCACAAATTTATGCGTCTAATTTTAACATAATATTATTCACTCTATTTTTTACTTTCGGGTGAAGAGAGACCGGAGATTGAACTGAAAATATCTCCTAGACTTGTTTCATGGAGCGGGCCTAGGTAATTTTTGTGGGAGATTTTTTTTTTTTTTTTTTGAGATAATATAGCCAGAAGTGAGATTTATAAATCGAAGACTCGCTCACTACCTGACCAATGTGGAACTTTAGACCACTTTTATATATATATATATATATATTTGAGATAATATAGACGGTCCTCAAAAAAAAAAAAAAAGAGATAATATAGACAATGAGAAATTCTCTTTGTTTGTCAATTAGTTATTTATTTTATTTTATTTTTGCTTAAAGTTTTGTGAGGGTTTAACTTGCTGCTACAATGATAAAAAAAAAAAAAAAAAAAAAAAAAAAAAAAAAAAAAAAAAAAAAAAAAAACTCTCTTTAATGCTTGTGATATTCTGATTTTTCTTTTTTGTCCTTATAAATTGGGGTGAATTAATTTTGGTCATTGGAAATTCACTTTCGTTGATTTAGCCCCGACTCTTTTAACACAACTTCAATATTACTCTTACCTATCTCAATAATAATAATAATAATAATTCTTGTTCATTATTGACAGATTCACATATGGGAATCTTCTTCCAAAGAGAACTACTGGTCTGTTTCATTTCCATACCATGCCAATTTTATTACGATAATTATGCAGGCCAATCCATTCTGACTTCTGAGTAGTATTTTTTTTTTTTTTTTTTTGGGGGAGGAAAGACTTCAGAGTAATAAGCACAACAGGTTTTACAATTTACAAAATGGTGTTGATTTATCTCATGCTTTAAAACAAGTAGGAATAAAATAACAATATAATCTAGGTAACGTGCATATTATTCCAAGAGCATGCAGTAAAACATGGTCATCTTATACCATACGCATATAATTTGTGTAGTAGCTAGTAGATTATGCAAATATCATCATTATTTAATATGAAATGATAATGACATATAGGTTCTTATAAAATATCAGATTAAGAGAGGCACAAATCCAGTTCTCTTATTTCCTTGTCACCTTTTTGCAACTTGAAATGTGTTAGAGCAGAGTTCCCATCAAGTCCTTTCTCATCATAATAAGCAATGAAATCTCGAACCGGGGTTTCCCTGTATACAGGGGGATTATCTTCCGATAGCAATTCCTTGATCGGCCCATAAATAATTGTTGATGGATGAAGGTGAGGAGTGAAAAAGCATGCAATGGATACTCTCGGTCCAATATGGTTTGCTAGCACTTGGTGCTCAACACTTTTAAATCTGTCATTAGATATGAGCTGCAAAAGAGTCCAAATCTTCTATCACACTCTTCCTGTTCTACTATATACTCCACAAATGAAAACATGACACATGTCCATCTAATTTATTTTTCCCTAAATTTATGCCTTCTATTACTTCAATTACTTAAATATGATGGGTTATTTATTTATTTATTTTAGGAAATTGAAATAATTGAAGGCATAAATTTAGGAAAAAATAAATTAGATGGACATGTGTCATGTTTTTATTTGTGGAGTATATAGTAGAACAGGAAGAGTATGATAGAAGATTTGGACTCATCTCCTATAGCCTTGCCTCATAATCTTAAACACTAACTCAGGTATAACAATTAAAATTACCAAATTATTTTCTTATTTTTTGGCCACTAAATGCAAAAGATTGAAGTTTAAAATGCAAAGTGACAAATACCTAAACTTTACAAAATGGTTCTGCCACATTTTGATCCTTTGCTTCTTCTTTAGGTCCCATTTCTCTTTAAGATTCATCATTAATTACTTGAATTTTCTAGAACAAAGGCAGAAATCACCACAAGAAAGGACACAAGATATTTCATGCTAATCAATCTCTTTCTCATTTGGTGCGTGTAACATAAGCAAAATATTGAACTTGAAAATGCAAAGTGAAAAACACCTAAGCTTCAAAACTGGTTCTACCAAGCTTTGGTGACTCATTTCTTCAGTTTTTAGCTACCTTGTTTCAGATGCATTAGTTAAATTTTTTTAACAGAGCTAGAGACTATCATGATAATGATTTTCTGCTAAATTCAGGAACCGGCCTTCCTTCTCTGTCAAAATTTTGGTATATCCTGACTTTTTTGTTAGCTCCTCTGCCCATACTATTTAGTCATCAGGCACAATACTGATCACTCCCTTAAAAACTCGAGCAATGGTCATGTGTATGCACAACAACAATGATTAAGAATGGAAGTTACATGGTTGAGTCGTATTAATAAATACTTGGTAGCTGTAAACATGCCGAATGAGAAGTCTTGAACCAGTGCAGAAGTTTTCTTGGGAAAATGCTACAGGTAAAAAGTGACTGCCCTTCACACAAGAGATATCAATATAATTTTGCCACATTAAAATAGTGATAATTTTAATGAATGCTCTTAGTACCTCCATATGCAAAAGGGGGCAAGGTTTTCTTTTTCCTTTCTATTTTTGAGTTAAAAAAACACTTCTATTCACCAAAGGCCCGAAATCCCCAAAAGCACAGAAGGGCCTATGAAGGACCCTGAGAAACACACACTACCAAAGTCAAGCTACCATTATAGGACTGTCCAAATAATAATTCTCATAAAGAACCTTTAATTTATATTCCTACAAGGCCCCAAAAAGGAATAGGAACTAGTAAGTGAATATGACATGCACATGTTCAAGAACACAAGTTATCAGATGCTTTTCATGTTTATCACTTCTGATGTATCGACACAGAAAAGGGTCCATTTTCTGTTGAGGTTTGGTACCTTTCACAATAATCGACACTGAGAATTGTCCAACATGTGCGTTACACAAACATGTATGAGAAGGCATCTTTAAATAACTTGACAAAAATAACATTTATTGGTAGGAAGATTGTGTAATTCTATTCATTTTAGCACCAATTGTTCATTAGATTATAAGAAATGCAGCCCATATATATAGACTGTATTACATATGGTCATTAAAGTGGGTAAATAGTGAAGAACTAACTATTATGTCAAATATATAAAAATCTTGCCTGTAAGAGATCTCCAATGTTTACTACTAGAGCTCCAGGAACAGGAGGAACATCAATCCACCTATTTTGATAAAAAACTTGAAGTCCACCAATATGGTCTTGAAGTAGGATGGTAAGGAAATCTGGATCTGAGTGTTGGGTTGTGCCCATGGTCAATTCAGGCTCAGGGCATGCTGGATAGTAGTGACTCAGAATGACATGCCCCTTCGCACAGTCCAGGCCTATAAGTTGGTCAGATTTGAGCCCAAGTGCTTCTGATAGCATTTCAAACAAAGTGATCCCCAACTTATGGACTTGGTTAGAATACTCAATAGTTATGTCTCTGCAAAGCAGGTCAACAAACATATACAAAACTACGAATTTATCAATAAAACCAATTTTAATTTTCCTAAAGGTATACAACATACAAGCCATCGAAACTTGTAACAAGGAAACCTTATTTAAAAGGAATACGCATTCCTTATATGGATGGCCCATGATTTGTCATTTTATAACGCCAAATAGCATACTTTCAAAGATGCACTAAAAGTATAAAACATCCTTTGTGAGTTGTGACATTGTAGACCAATACATGGGAAATGCAGAAAAATTAACGACTGCTAATCCGAATATCTGTAAATTATATCCTCTTTCTATATCACATTCTGGATCAAATAAAAAAATTAATAAAAAGTTCTTCTGCGAATGTCATATTCAAATTCAATTGAAGAAAATTTCTGACAAAGAAAACCTAGTGTTTTTTGAAAAGGATCATATCCATTTAAAATAAATCCATGTAATAATTTAAATTAAATTTTAAAAATATAAAGATATATAGATTGGCACATCATTTACATATAAAAGAAAGTTAGATTCCAGAAATGCTACATTTTAACTGTAAAATAGACTTTCTTCATTCCCAACCACACCTCAATTTTCAAATAAAAAACTAATGTCCTTATCCACCAAAAAAAAATTAAGAGAGAATATTCAGTTATCATCTATCAATGTTCCCACAATATTCAAGTATAATCTTCTCAAAAAAAAAAAAAAAAAAAATTCAAGTATAAATAACAAAACTCATATAGGAATCTAAAAAATAAACAAGAACAAGTTTTTTGAGTAATGAGAAGTAAAAGAATACCTGCAGACTAGAGGCAAGTCTTGAGGGTCCAGAGGGTCAGGACCCATAACACAAAATAAAGAGTCCCTCCAGTTATGGCTTGTTTGGAAGTTTAAAGAGGGAGGAGAGTAGAGGGGAGTAGAGGAAAGGGGAGTAGTGGGAAGGAGAGTAGAGGAGAATGATTCACCTCCACCTTATTTGGATGTTTTTAAAATTAGTAAGGGGGAAGGGAGTAATTAGCCCTTCCCCTTGTGTAATTTTGTTAATATAATAAGGGTAAATTAGGTAATTTACTTGGTCAATAGTTTATGTGCTCTACTCCCCCTCCAAATCTCTCCAATTTGGGGGAATTAAAATTGGGGGGCTAGAGGGAGTCCAAACCCCTCCAAACTCCTCCAAACCTCTCCCCCTCATTCTTTAAAAAACTTCCAAACAAGGTAATTGCATTACTCTCCCTCCCTCTACTCTACTCCCCCTCCTTTTTTAAACATCCAAACATGCCATTAGCGAACCTCGACTTGTACAAATCAAAGTTACTTCCAAACTTCAACTTCTTCATCAACTCCCTCGTATGGTACTCCGCCTTCACCTCCCTCGGCAGCTCGTGGAACCCACGCGCTGCCTCCAACATCTCCTCTAGCGCTCTCTCTGCTATCCCATGATTCATCACCTGGAAGAACCCCACCTCCTCTGCAGCCCTCCGGACACCGTCACAGCATCGGCACCGGTGGCAATTCTAGGAATTTTTTTCAGAGTATTCTTTAAGAATGATAAATTACACAATCTAATAAAAAAAAATTCATACATTGACACCAACAACAACCAAAAAACACGCAAATTCATATCTGAACGAAGATTTTTTAAGTTAAAGTCAACACAAATCTGCTTAGAAGATGAAGATGAATCTTACACAAAAAATTAATCTTATGTACATGATTTCTTTATCAAATATTTGTCAATAATAACTAGCAAAAGAATAAATAATAAATTATAAGTTCATTTGAAATATTAATAAAATTATTAATTATTTTTATTTAATTGTTTAATTCTTTTTCTTTACTAACCATTGTCAATCTAGCACACACCTCACTGTTTAGTTAGCTTTGCACAATGTAAAGAATACAATACACTACATCATCTACCTGACTCAATCCATTGCCTAACATAGTTTATTTTTTTATTTTTGTCTTTTGATAATGTGTTGTTCTGAGTGTTGCTTTTAAGTGGACTAGGACCACTACCTCAATCCAATGCCCTGGCCCCACCCCCACCCCCACCCCCACTCAAGAGTCAAGAGACAATAGCCAATCAACAGTCAACACAATTACATATTTACATACATATATATACTTACACAAAAAGCCAATTTAGCCAAAAGAGAAGTAGAGGAAAGCCTAAGTCTAAGTTAGAGCAAAGAGAGAGAGAGAAAGAGATTTCAAAAGACAAAAAAATAGTCAGTAAAAACTCAATTATTTTCTGAAAATAGTTTAGTTTGGAAATCATCTTTTAAATAAGATTTACACATTCAAAACATTATTTAAAATTCAAAGTTTCTCTTTAAAATATTATTTAAAAGTTGAAGTTTCTCTTTCAATGAAATAAAAATGCTTTTGATAAACTTAAAAAACGTAAGCTTAAAAACATAACTTTTGAAAAATATTTGACTTCTAAGAACCTAATGAACAAGTTTGTGTATATTATGCAAATTACTTACAGTACTTGAATCACTCTGAAAGTTCAGCTGAAACAACCTTTAAATAGTCTCAAAACACTCTTAAATAGTACCTATAATCAACCATGGAAATTACTTAATATCCCCCACAAAATATAAAGCTTATCAAATTATACAAACTAACTTACTAGGAAAATATCTTAAGTAGGACCTATAATCAACCATGGGAATTACTTAATATCCCCCACAAAATATAAAACTTATCAAATTATACAAACTGACTCACTAGGAAAATACTTTGCTGAACTAAATGATAACACTGATGCAAAGCATCTCTACCCAAAAATATGTTTCCTTGAATTTATCAAAACTCACAGACAGCAGCCAATATACTTTAGGATTTAATACATGTCCTAAACCAAAAAAGTAAAAACTTAAACATGAATTAGGCTCTATAACAATGACTTTGTTCTAGAATACACACTATGGGCAAACCTAGGATTTAATATATATACAACCCAAAGAAAACGGTGGGCAAATCTAATATGACTTTGTTCATGGATTTAATATCATTGACTCCAATGAAAACGGTGGCAAAAATCACTGACTTAATATATATATATATATATATATATATATATATATATATATATCTCGGAGGGAAAAACGTGAAAGCCATATTCATGGATTACAAATATGAAGATTTGTAATCCATGACTTGTTCTAGGGACACACAGAGGGCTACCTCACGAAAAAATGAAAACAAAACTTTAGGACCGAACTAACCTTTTGAACAACCTAACCTCACTAACTAATTTCATGATAAAATTATAACCTTTTAATTCTTTGTTTCTAACAGTGAGAAATCATACCTTGAACAATTTGGTTGCCTCTTCAATTTTATGTGTTCTAAACTCCAAAGAAAAAATACATCTCTTAGCCTACTTAGTGATGAAATCCTTCCTATGAAAACCCTAATTTATCTCTTTCTCTACCATGTATTTAACAAATCAAAGATGTGGACTTGGTGGAGTTTTGGGCTAGAGTTACTAACAAAAAGTACTTATGGCCCATCAATTATATATAAAAGAAAAACCTCAAATTAAGGTTTATTTGTTTAAATAAGTCGGAATTCCAAAAGATCCCAATAACTCTTAAACTTCTAATCCAGATAGGTTTTAATTCTCTAATCCTTTTCCTTAACTAATAAGGATACCAAAAGTTTTATATGAACAATCCCACAAAGTAACACTCCGCGTTACATTTTCCTTATTTATTTATTTATTTATTATTTTAACTGCCGCACTAAATTGTATGCACTAAAACTTTAATTTTCTCACCTATTTTGCAGTACCACAAAATTGTCTACTCTCATCTTATTGTGCACACAAATATAGTACCTTAACTCTACAATAATAATAATGACAATGACGTTGGTGATGATCATAAAATTTAAATAAATAAATAAATAATCGGGGTATTACACTTAGCTTTTCTTGCCCATGCTCCTACTTTCACATAAACATTAAAACAGGGTGAAAATCTTTAATAATACATTACAAAAAAAATAAAATCTAAAATAAATGGATTCAAAATTGGAGGAAGAAAACTGCATCCTAATTTATTGGCCGTATATATTGCAAGAAGAAGATGGACATTTTACAAATTCAAATTCTAGAAAAAGAAGAAAACACTCAGGTATTTTATCAAACAATTTTCATGCATGTAACAAAAAGTTCCATTAGTTAAGTCCACTCCAGCAATTTTTTTGAGAAAATGGGTGGTTGGCAGAGAGACACAAAATAATAAAACCTTGAATTAGAAGGCCAAATCAAGGTGACCAATCATGCTCCGATTGGGTTAGGCAGAGGTAGGGAAAAATAGTTTTGAGAAGGAGATAGAATGTTCCAAGTTGAATGGCATTGAAGGAGGAATAAAGCGCCTAAGTGAGATTGATAATTGGTTGAAAGGATGAGCATTGAAGCCCAAAAGATTGAAATCTCTTAAACTTCCACATTTATCACTTCAAGTAATCACTGAATCTGGACTGAAAACCATTGTTTTCAAAGGAGCTGAAGAGTGTGTCTCTACTCTCTATTCTCTACAATGTAGTCTGTGACGGTCTTTGCTTCCATCTACACGTGGGAAGGCTTGGACTTCTCAAATAATCTGTAATGTAATAAGTAGGGTTGGGCTTTTACAAACCTTATGGGTAGCGCATTTTTTGGGGAATAGTGAAAAGAACTTAAAGAAAAGAAGTTAATGCAAAGGCTAAATGTACAAGATTAAAGTGCCATATAACAGGACCCATGCTCTCCTGGTGGGTATGCTAAAAGACATGAAGAAGAGAGAAAAATGTAGTGTAAGATTAGGCAATTAATGAGAGATTAATGAGATAATAGTAAAAAAAACTTAATGGGAACTTTTTGGTAACAGTAAAAATAACTTAATAAAAAGAGGTTAAAAAAAATTGAATGTAAAATTAGAACACCACATGACAGGACCTCATGCAGTCCCGCATGAGGTCTCTACTTTTATATATACTAGTTGGAAACCTGTGCGATGCACGGGAAAACTTTGTCTAAAAGTATGTTGGTCTTAAGTTTTGCATAAAAGTATAATTAAATTATGTTGGTACCAAGGCTAAAACAATAAACTTGGTTTCTATAAGATCGGATCTTCACTATTTACATTATTAGGAATTGAGTGAGTAAGAAAAGCTTGAAGATCTCATAGAAATGTACATCAAAATAAACATAGATTTGGTTTAATAAGTAAAATAAGCACATATTATTAGCCAAAATATTATTTTATTTAAAAAAGCAATATAAGTCAAGAACTCACAATAAAAAAAAATAAAAAAAAGTACATATATAATAAAATAAATGAATGAAATAATATTTACAATAAAAAGATCACATATGGCATACTCTTGTTGCTCATTGATTTGATTGAATGAACATAACACTAATTTCACCAATGAAATGTTGCTTTAAGCCAAACCATGTAAATATTATAGGAAGGCTGAAAAAAATAATTGGTGTGCATCTAACTGAAATTTTATTTAGTCCTCTCTAGTTTCTACCATACTAGATACCAACGTTAGTTTTGCATCATAGATTATATGTCAAATATTTGTTGCCAAAATGCTATAAATTGTTTAGATTTTTAAAAGGAAAAAATGCTATTAGAATCTATGAATGCAGTATCTCAATTATTTTTCAATATTTGAACTTATGATCATCTCTATGCTTATGATGGTCCTACCATTTTCATGCATTTGTGTACAAAGCAAAAATCACCTATAATTCGAAGGCATCACAAACAATTTGGTCCAACTTGATGTAGCAAATATTGATATACTTATTTGATATTCAAGTAGACAACAAAACTACTTAAAGAATAAAAAAGAGAGAAGAAAATAAAAGATATAAAATACCTTGAGTTTTGCCGAGAAGAAATGAAACGTAGATTCAATTTGGATTCAGAAAACGAGAATACATAAAATAATGGGTGTTGAGGTTAGATTGTAATTTTCCTTTGTTTTTATTTTTATTTTTTAGAGTGATTGTATATCTTCCTTGACTATACATCTCCATTAATTAACACTATGTACCGGTTTGGATTCAAATTATTGTGGTGTTTGCGTTTTTGTTTTGCATTTTTCTCTCTTTTTTTCTTTTTTTTTTTTGTTCAGCCCGCATTTGTTGACTTTTCCACAGTGAATAGTGCATTCGTGCACTGTTCACGGACCCACATATTTCACTTTTCAGCAACTTTTTCATTAAAAATGGGTCACACGGCACTATTCACACATTTAAAAATTATTTTGCTACAGTGTTTTTAGTTTTCAGCTGTATCCAAACGGACCCTATATAGGAGGGTTGAATTAATACTTTAAAAATGAGTAGAAACATTGGTTTAATTAGTTTGGATTACGAAGAGACACAAATGAGTGAAGAGGAGTGTTAAATACTAATGATGAGTTGGAAGTTAATTTAATTTTTTCTTAAAAAAAAAAAAATTGGAAGTAATCAAAAAAGAAGCCACATGGCAGGAGCTCATGCACTCTCGCATGAGGTCTCTGCTTATATATATATATATATATATATATATATTGATATATTGATTTGCACAAACTATTATATATATGTTGGTTAGGGGTAGGACCCGGTCACAAAATTAACCAAATTCAAGATCCACCGACCACTACCACAAAAAATGTCTATTACATCAAGTGTTAATACAACAAAATATGTATATAGTAGTTTTAGACAAAATATCGCATCTACAAATTAAAATTGTTGCAATAGTAACTTAAAAGTGTTAAAAGTGTTAAATTATTACATCAACAATAATAAGTTGCAATAACTTATAATTTTCAGCTGCAATAAAAGCTTTAATATATTAGGAAAAATTGTTGCAATAATTTAAAATGAAAGAATCGTTGTAATAAATTGATACCAATTGTTTTTGCAATCTATTGCAATGAAAATTTTGAATTAATAGCTTATTGCATCAAAGTTACCATTGTAATTATTTGATATTAATTCTTTTACAATCTATTGCAATGACAAACATGTAACTGCAAAGAATATATCGTTGCAATAACTTGGTATCAATTATTTCATAGTCAATGACAAAATGAATTAATTATCTATTACAATGAAGATAACATTGCAGTAATTTAATCCGATTTATTTTGTTCAATTATTTGCAATCTATTACAACAAGTTTCGTGAAGTAATAGTCTATTCTTACAAGATATTCAAAATAGTAAATTGTTTATTGCAACAATATATATATATATATATATATATCATTGCATCAAAGTTATTATTAAAATATTTGGAGTTTATTGCAACAAAAAAATTTTGTTGCATAAACCTGTTACCTCAAATTTTATTGCAACATCTTGTATCAACTATTGCAATGACTCTAATGTTATTGCAATGGTTTTTTTTGTTGCAATAAACATTTTTTCGGACATATATAACAAAAAATAATTCAAAGATTAGAGTAGGTAAGTTTGTTTCCAAAGTCCTACTATCTAAAACGGTGAAGTATGGGATGGGCAAAGAGACTAGGTTTCCCTAGTTTAAATTTAAATTAATTTACGAAAACGTGGGCGGCAAAAAATAAAATAAGATAGGATGTCTCCACTCATTTATGTTAATGGAAAGCAGTTGACACAAGAAGTGTAAAGGAAAAGAGCCTAATTATGTTAATGGAAACACTTGCTCTTCCCTCACTCTTTTATTGTCCCATTGCTTTCTCACCAACCTTGTTGCAATTCTGCATTGCAGCTGACACCATTAGTCCAGGGCAATCAATTAGCGGTATCCAGACTCTAGTTTCCTCAGATTATGTTTTTGAGCTAGGATTCTTCTCTTCAGGCTAAAACAAGAGCAGGTACTTGGGCATATGGTACAAGAAGACCCCAGGGATACTTGTGTGGATAGCCAACCAAAACAATCCACTCACAGCTGCATATGGAGTTTTCACCATCAGCAACAATGGAACAATTCTTCTTCTCAACCAAAGACACCACACTATCTGGTATTCGAATTCATCCAGGGCAGCGCAGACTCCAGTTGCTCAGCTTTTAGATTCTGGTAACCTTGTTCTTATAGATGTTAATGATACATCGAACAGCTCTGAAAGCTATATGTGGAAGAGCTTTGATTACCCATTTAACACATGGTTACCAGGCATGATGATAGGAAAGGACACGAGTAACGGTCTAGACCGATTTTTGACATCTTGCAGTGACTCAGATATTGCATCTCCTGGAGACTTTACATACAAATTTGATTACAGGGGGTTGCCTCAAATAATTCTTAGGAGGGGATCAATAAGAAAATACCAAAATGGACTATGGAATGGAGTTCGATTCAGCGGTTTTCCTATCCCTGCAAATCAATATTTCGTTTCCATATTTGGACTGATCAAGGACCTGTTGGGACCTGCATATAATTCTACAAACAAGTTGCATAATATGAGGATAACACTGAGTCCATCTGGCATCCTTCAAGGCCTTCTATTAAAGAAGGGAAGCAGTGAATGGACTATTATGAATGCAATACCAAATGACTTGTGTGACAATTATGGGCAGTGTGGCTCTAATAGCGTTTGCAAAAGTTACAAAGCATCAATCTGCGAGTGTTTGGAAGGTTTCATCCCCAAATCAACAGAAGAATGGAAACAGCTCATTTGGTACGGCTGATGTGTAAGGAGAACCGCGTTGGACTGCCAAAGGAAAAATGGTTTCATGAAGCTTGCGCAGGTGAAATTGCCTGACTTGCAAGAGTTTTGGTTAAACAAGAGTATGAGCACCAAGGAATGTGAAGCAGAGTGCTTGAAGAACTGTTCTTGTACAGCATATGCAAATTCAAATATTACAGGGAAAGGCAATGGCTGTTTGATCTGGTTTAGAGATTTGATTGATACAAGAGGGTACAGTGAAGAAAATGATAATAGCGGGTACTCGGAAGAAAATCCCGAGCAAGACATCTATATACGCCTGCATACTTCGGAACTTGGTAAGTGCACTTATCTCCTCTATAACACTCCGTTCTCACTTCTTACGTACTTAGGGGTGACAAAGTATAAACCAAGATACTTTTGGATTTTCCTGAAAATAAAATTTCATAGCAGGGAAACCCAAAGATAAAATATTCGGAAAATAAAACTATAAGTTCACTAAGTTATGGCGGTACACACACACACTATATTTATTAGATTTCAAGTAGAATAACTTATTTAATTAAAATTGAAAAGTTTTTGTTTAAAGTACTATAGGAAAAAAAAAAAACTAAAAGCTAACTAAATAATACAATGATACTCATAAATAGTGTTAAAAAATGCAAGACTCATGAATAATAACAAAAAAAAAACTAAAAATTCAAATAAGCTGAAACTTGCATCACATTCCAAATAGATTCTCCATGTACAAGTACCTAAACCAACATCATATCCAAGGACAGACCCAAGAGGGGCCCGGCCCCATGGCCCAAAGATTTTTTTTTTTTTTTTTCTAGTTATATTTTTCATTTTTGTAGTTGGCCCATTTTCTAAAACTTTAGGACCCTCCTTTTCATTTACCCTAGTCTAGCCTAATTAATAACTATCTAACCCAAAAACTTTACAAAATTTCAAAAAACAATAACTTCAAAAATAAATAAATAAATAAAAAATCCTAGCTAGCCTAATATTAAAAAACAATATTATCTTGGTTTTTTTTTTTTTTTTTGTCTTTATTAGTAGATAATTGCATTTTAATGTATTAAGAAACAATGATTTTGTGTATTTATAGTTTGTTAATACAATATTAGAGTTTTTTTTTTTCATATACTCTACCCCCTAACCTCAAAAAAAAAAAAAAAAACCCTCAAATCTCACTCAAATATTCTCAACTGAAAAAAATAGAAAACTTGAAAGCAAAATGAAAAAAAAAAAAAATTACTTAATTGCTGTCTGATCTACGATCAATCCGCAAATTAAACATGAAGGAAAGGCTGGTGGTTGTCCTAATGGTATCAATCATTTCTGGATTGCTTACTTTGGGGTTGCTTTGGCGATTAACTTGGAAGACAACAAATAGAAGATGTAAGTATATACTCATCAATTTTTCCAATATACATTTGTACTCAACCATCCTTGCCCATATTAAAGCCAGGGGCGGCTCCAGAAATTTTGTTTAGGGGGGTCATTAAAAAATTTTAATAAAAAAAGAACATTAATATATCGAGTTATCGACAAAAAAAATTAATACATGAAGTTTCACAATTTTCTTCTATAAATTCTCAAATTTTTAATTATTATATGATAGTTCATTATGAGTATCTATTGCCAATGTGGGTAGCTATGAGCCTATGACTATTTTATTTTGTTAAGTTTATCTAACACTTTTATTTTTATTCAATTGTTATTATCTATTTGTTATTTTTTTTTATAAAAATATTTTAAACTAAATGACTAAACTAAACTCATTAGCTTTGTATTAATTATTAACGCACACAACCATACTCATTCATACATAAAATTATACACTACATGTTTACTTAACCAATCAAATGCTTGGACAAACACTAACTTTACAATTTTTTTCTTAAATTTTACTAACTTTATAACAAAAAGTCATTATAACATGATAACAATACACACACACGTAACAAACCATTTCTATTTTCTAATTATTAAATTATATTATATTTATATTGTACACACGAACGTCCACACACATCATAATTCACACAAATAGCATTATAATAAAAAGTAATGCAAACAATCAATGTTAGACACACTTACAAACATAATATAAATTCAAAAAAAAAGAGTGACACTTACAATTCACAAACACTTACTTTTTACTCTTAGAGTTTGAAATACTTGTAATAAAGATGTGCAAAATTTAATTTAGAGTGTGCAAAAATATTTTTAAAAATAAATTAAAGTATTAAACTAAAAAAATATATTTTTTATATATATAATTTTTTTTTGGAAGTCAGGGGGTTCATTTGAACCCCCTGAATATAGACTAGCGCCGCCCCTGATTAAAGCTAGATTTTATTGTGAGCATGATAAATTGTACTAAGACTAAAATTAAAAGCAGTTCCTGAGAAGGTTATATAATGGTTCAATAGGTGAAAGAAAGAAAGAAGATGTAGACGTACCTTTATTTGATTTCACAACAGTTGCTTCAGCAACAAACAAATTCTCTCCAGCAAATGTGATTGGGGCAGGAGGATTTGGTCCTGTTTACAAGGTGAAAATGATTCTGATTTAATTACATATCAATAAATTTATGGTGATATTATATATGCAAATTGAGATGGATAGTATTCATCTTTATCTGATGATTTGCAGGGACATCTATGTAACGGACAAGATATTGTAGTGAAGAGGCTGTCAAAGTATTCAAGACAAGGCCATGAAGAATTCAAGAATGAAGTTGTTCTCATTGCCAAACTTCAACATAGGAATCTTGTTAGGCTTTTAGGCTATTGCGTTCAAGGAGATGAAAAGTTTTTAATCTATGAGTACATGCCCAACAAAAGCTTGAATAAATTCATTTTTGGTATGATTTTCCTGACCCTTCATGTTTTATAATTACTTTCTATCTTTTAAATGTTGTGTACCTGAGAGTATTGCCTATTATGTATCTTATTAATCCTCCAATTGATTTGTTAAAAAAATTTCAGAAAAAGAACTAAAAATAGTCATAAATGTAATCATAGTAACAAGGGCAAAAATTGCTTGCAAAACAAAATGAAAATACACTTCTGGCATGGCCAAAGCTTTATGACATTGTTGTTGGGATTGTGCGAGGACTTCTCTATCTCCACCAAGACTCTAGACTTCAAGTCATCCACAGGGATTTGAAAGCAGGAAATATTTTATTAGATATCAACTTAAACCCAAAAATATCAGACTTTGGCTTAGCTAGAACTTTTGGAGGGGATGAAAGTGAAGTGAAGACAAATAGAGTTGTTGGAATATAGTAAGTAATATAAAAATGGAACTAGATTTTTGTTCTTCAAACTGTAGAAAATATTTCATCAATGCGGTCTAACGCAAATGACCCCTCATTCCCTAATAGATATGGTCTAAAGGGTGAGGTGATGAGTTAAATACTTATTGACATTTAAGGTATCTATATAAACAACAACAACAATAATAAAGCTTATTTGATGGTTTCATACAGTGGCTACATGTCTCCTGAGTATGTAGTTAATGGAAGATTTTCAGTGAAATCTGATATCTTTAGTTTGGGTGTGCTTATGTTAGAGATAGTGAGTGGCATGAAAAATAGAAAGTTTTTTCACCCAGATCACCACCATAACCTTTTGGGACATGTAAGTTCAAAATTCTCTCTCTCTCTCTCTCTCTCTCTCTCGGTGAATTATGTGAGTGTCTGTATTGTAATTGCTCCAAACATGGTTGTTGTGGAAGGAGGGCAGGGCCTTGGAACTGTCATATACATGTTTGGAGGATTCACATTCAAGATCTCAAATCTTGAGATGCATTCAAGTTGCTTTACTATGTGTTCAAAAGTTCCCTGAAGACAGGCCGATAATGTCTAGTGTGCTTTCTATGTTAACAAATGAGGAAGCAATTCTGCCTCAGCCTAAACAGCCTGGTTTCTTCATAGAAAGAAGTCTCAATGATTCAGGTGCAATATCTAGAATTGAAGAATCCGGCACAGAAAATGCAGTAACTATAACTATGCCTGAAGCAAGATAGGAAATTCATAAATAGATTGCCTGAGAAGTTATATGTGAAAGTTTTTTAGTATTTAGCAGTGCATTTGGGATTAGATTCTTTGGCATTTTTATGCTTTTAGAAGTAAATTCTATCAATTGGGAGGTTCATAGCTGCTACTAATTGCTTGGGTGTGTAAAATTAATTAACTTTTCTGTATTTCCTTTAATGGAATGGATGGACCATCATAGCCAGTTTTTATCTAAAATCTAAATTATTAAGACATCTACATATGGGATTCTCTGCTATATAAACCATGGATCCTATTGAAAGTGTACAGAGGTTTAAATCACAAAAGCAGAAAGTGCAGTACCAGAAGAAGCAGAAAACAAAGATAAAAATGAAGAGAGGATTAAGTGAGGAAGAATGATTCTATTCACTGCTAATATGATCTGTACACTGTTGGTACATAAACACATTTTAATATAATACATAGGAGAAAAAGCCATAACTAATTGTTAGTTACAGAACTGTTTTTAAACAGTTATATCTTAATTGACCAATGCAACTAATAGCAGCCAACTGTAACCCCTGATATCTTAACCCTGCAAATGCTACAATCTTTACTAAGTGGTGAGTGTCGACTGGCTGAGTGCTGCGAGTGTCATCAGTAATGTTGGCATCTCCCCTCAAATATAAGTAAGCATCAGTTGGTTCTTTAATTGAATAAAAGGTTGAGAAGATAAGCCCTTGGTAAAAGTATCAGACAGTTGATCAGTGCTAGAATGAATTTAAACTTCCAAATTATTTAGAACAACTTTTTTCACTGACAAAATGAAAGTCAACATCAATGTGTTTAGTACAAGACTACAAGCATGAAAACCATGATCAGGGGAGAAATCACATGGAAGGTTTGGGGACATGCTCCCCCAAACTTCTCAAAGTGTTAGTACATTGTACGCATAATTGCCACTATTGCTTTTGTAGTTAAGGAGATCCTACTTGCAAATTGACTTATTTATTTATTTTTAGTAACTCCTATCATCTGCCAAATTTACAGTCCAATTCACCATTTTTAAATCATCCCACAGAATTTCACTAGGGTCTAAATTGCTTGTTTTGAACCGTAGTTATATTGATTAAAATATAGAACTGTCTAAACTTTCTTACATTTCCCCTTTGATTGTTTATTTAAACCGAACTTTGAAATTTTTCCTGCTAGAAAGGAAATAATCCTCTCTCTTGAAATAACATCCTAGATTTTCCCTTGAATAAAAATTCTCAGGATTTCAACAAAATAATCAAAAGCTTTTGAAATTAAACGCATAAAAATTCCTCTGCTACCGTATGACAGAAATCAGTTATCCACTGAGCTATGGCAGCTTTTTATTAATTCTATCAGTATTAGATCAGAGGAAGCAATGATGTCTAGAACTAGAAATAAATTAGCACACTTTTCTTATATGCTTATTGTTGATCAAGGTCTCCACTAGGGACTTCACAATATTGGCGCTTTACACTCCGTTTGATTCGATATAAAATATTTTCAAATGTAAAATATTTTACACCGAAAATATTTTATAGAAAATATTTTCATTTTACAGTGTTTGGTTAGGTATCTAAAAATACTTAGGAAATCGTTTGCAAGTATTTGTTTCCTGGTAAAATGAAAAAAAAAAAAATTCTTCAATCAGAAACAACCCAAACTCAAAATTCCCTCCAACCTATGCTGAAATTCTCAAATTTTAAATGCAACCATGAATCAAAACACCCAAACTCAAATTAGCTATAAATAAAAAAAATAAAAAAGACAGATTTTACCATGTGATAGAGAGGAGTGTGTTTAAGTGGGAAAAAGAAAAAAAAAAAAAAAAAAAAAAAAAAAAAAAAAAAAAAAAAAAAAAAGGGACAAAAGAGGAAGAGATATGGTTGGCCAAGTGATGAAGTGATAGTGTGAGATGAGTAGTGGGTAGTGAATGGGTAGGTGGGGCACGTGTGGTCCCAAAAATATCTAACCTTACCCTTTAAAAAAAAAAAACTTGGGCCGTTACAATAGGATAACATTTAACAATAATAATAAAAAAAAAGACGACAACAACAACAACAACAATTTAAAAAACAAAACTAAATCACACTAATCCAAAGTAAAGTTTTAAAGAATATAAAAAATTATCAACCTAAAACAGAGAGAGAGAGAGAGAGAGAGAGAGAGAGAGAACCTTTTTATTGTGAGGGAAAACTATGTATAGAATATAAGAGATAGTGACAAATTTATAGCAAGAGAGTATGAACAAGAAAAGACACAAATAAAGGAAGATAAAGAGAAAGAGGAAGAATGATTTTAACATAGAGAGTAGTGGGGAGATGAAAAGGTAAATGAGGGAGAAATGTTGAAGAAATAGTGGGGAGACGAAAAGGTAAGGAATAAAGAAAGGTTAGAAAAGTGTAAATATTAAAAAAATAAATAAATGTTAAAAACAATTATAAGAAAATTAAAAAAGAAAAAAAGAAAAAAAAAAGGTTGTGGCTGAAGTCTACTAACGTGAAAAGGGGGGCAAAATTCTCCTGCGCAATAAAGCTCTCTTTTCTCTCTCATTTTCTCTTCAAATTGGAGATATTGGTTTTTGGTAGGCTCAGGATAAAACAACTGGTCGCACCAATTTTCCATCATCTCATTTTTCCTACAAAACACTTACAAAAATAATTTTTTCTTTGTTATTCTCTCATATTTTTTCAGTTATCCCTTATACTATGTTTGTAGTTTTCCATATTTTCTAGTGTTTCATAGTATTAGAAAAAATGAATCAAAAGAAAATTATCTTTGATCAACATAAAAAGTATGACTTATTTTTATAGATTGTATTACACTAATTTTTTTTTTGGAAAACAACTCTGACTCACATTAAGCTAAATAAAGGAAGTTAAAAGATTGCTTTTAAACTCATTTAAGGTTACTATCAAACATAAGAAAATGAGATAGTTTTATAGAAAACATTTTTTGAAAAATAATTTATTTTCTAGAAAACATTATTACCGAAACAAACAGAGCCTTAAATCTTTCCAACCAAATGAATACTAAAAGAGGTCCCCACGTTTAACATAAATCAGTTTTGAAAGTGATTCACGAATATCATAACATCATCACAATTCACAATCACATATGACTACAATTTACAAACCCATCACGTCATCCAAGTCTTTGTTTCTAGAATCATGATGAATGGGCTAATAGATTATTTAAATTTAAGCCCTTCATCCCGCAATTCTTTTGTTTTGATTTGCAGCTGCTAACTGTTAGTATTTTTGTTGGATCAATTCATATTGGTTGATGCTATGGGCTATAGCAGAATCCGGTAAGCTAGAAAAGACAAATGTTTGGCGTAACCTCGTTGGAGCAAGAAACTTGGAGGGTTTAGGTACACTGGGTAGATTAGGCTTGGAGGGTCTATTGCTGTTCATATATCCCAACTACATTTTCTAATGGATTATTGACCGCTTGGAGGGCGGCGGAGAGGTTTTATGCCGAGTGCTTCGGTTTCCTCTTCAATAACACATCGAGTGTTGTCATTGTGTTTGCATCTTTCTTCCCTTTATCTTTACCATTTAATTACTGCTATGGTTGTGATTATTTATGATTTAGATTGTTTATCAATTATGTTTTAGCTTATGTTCATGTTCCGCATATTTATTGTTTGATAATAAACTTGAATTGGTAATTTGTAATTTGGGGTCTAAACGTTCATTGTGTTTTATACACTTATTGAACATTCATACTATAATATGCAAGTTAAGCTATTAATCTCTTGGTATAAAAAAAAAAAAATAAAGTCACTTTTTTTTTTTTTTAAAGAAATCAAGAAATGTAAGTAATCTTACTGACATAATTCCAAATCCTGGTGCTCACATTTCCATTTCCCTTGTCGACCTTTCACATCCTTGTGCATAAGAGTAATTCTTAGGTACTCCCGGAGTATAGAGAATGATGTTCCCTCTTCTCACATTCATGGCAGAGTCCGCTCATTAAATTCATGGTAGAATCCACTATAAATGTGAGAGGAGAGTATTATTTCTCTGTATTTCGGGAGTACTTAAGAATTTTTCTTTGCATAAATAGTCGGGACCATGGCGAACTACAAAAAAATGCGACATCTGCCAAAGGGAACATGCAGGAAATTCTTGTTCACAAAAAATAAAAAAGAATAGAAAAAAAAAAAGAAAAGAAAAATCTTCTTACAAGTCCGTCAATGCTTGACCTTGACTGAGTCAATGCATGACCTTGCTTGAGTCAATGCTAGACCAGAAACACCACTTGGTTGAGGCAATGTATGGCCTTCTATGTTATAATGGGTCTAACTTTCACATATTGGCTAATTAAGAGCTCCAAGAACAGAAAGCAATGGACATCTTTGCTTCTGTGCTTTTGAGTTCCAGTTTGCTTCTTTTCTACTTTGTATCCTCGGATGCTGCTGACAGTATTACTCAATCCCAATCCCTCAGTGAGGGCACAAGCTTGGTCTCTAAAAATGGAGGCTTTGTCCTGGGGTTCTTCAGTCCAGGTAATTCCAGTAACCGTTACTTGGGAATTTGGTACAACAATATCCCGGGTAAAACGGTTGTTTGGGTAGCAAACCGGCTCAACCCAATCCCAGACTCGTCTGGTGTGTTGATGGTAAACAGTTCAGGTAGTCTTGTTCTTCTCAGCCAGAATACGACTGTTGCTTGGTCGGCAAATTTAATAAAAGTGGCCAGGAATCCAATAGTACAGCTTCTAGATTCAGGAAATCTAGTATTAAGAGAAGAGAATGAAGACAATTATTTGTGGCAAAGCTTTGACTATCCTTCTGATACTTGGCTGCCAGGGATGAAGCTTGGATGGGACTTAAGGACTGGTCTGGAAAGGCGCCTAACTGCGTGGAAGAGTCCAGATGATCCATCTCCCGGAGAACTGAGTTGGGGAATTGAACTTCATGATTACCCTGAGATAGTCATGAAGAAAGGCTCCAATAAGTTCTTCCGGACTGGCCCATGGAATGGCCGTGTTTTCAGTGGTGTACCGGAGTTAAGGGCCACCCGGCTTCACGACTTCAATTTTGTGTCCAACAAGGACGAGGTATACTTCATGTTCTACATGATTAAAAAATCTTTAATCTCAAGAGCAGTTTTGAACCAAACTCAGTATGAGCGCTACATGTGGGTCGATGGAAAATGGAATCAGTACTTATATTTTCCAAGAGACAACTGTGACAATTACAATTTTTGTGGGGCTTATGGAAATTGTATCATTGGTGAGTCACCTGTCTGTCAATGTTTACAAGGATTCAAGCCTAAGTCACCAGATTCATGGAACCTAGACAAGTGGTATGAGGGATGTATACGCAGTACCCAATTGAGCTGCCAGGATAAAGATAAAATTGGGTTTGACAAGTTTTTTGGGTACAAATTGCCAGATACCACATATTCTTGGGTGAACCTAAGTATGAATCTTGAGGAATGCAGAGTAAAATGTATGAACAACTGTACCTGTATGGCTTATTCAAACACAGATATTAGAGATGGAGGAAGTGGCTGCGCCATGTGGTTTGGGGATCTAATTGATATTAGACAGACTGCACTTACCGGGCAGGATGCTAATAGTCTGCGCCAGGATATATATATTCGAATGGCTGGTTCAGAGCAAGGTATGGGCCTTTAGTCTTCATGCTCTCTTATTCGTATTTTGATGTACCATCAAAGCTAAAATATTTTTTCCCACCTGTTTTATTGAATTACTAAAATACTTTTTCTTTTCTATAGCAAATTCAATAAAAAAAGAGGTGAAAAACAAGCAAAAGACGAAGGTGGTAGTGATAGTTGTGGTTGCCATTGCCGTAGTATTTGGGGTGCTCATGATTCCCTACTGCATTTGGAAGAGGTCAAACTTCAGAGGTAATATTACGCAAGTCATTTTACCAAGGTTCTTTGATATAACTTCTATAAACATATAGAGTAGCTAATAAGATAGTTGAACAAGAAAAGCTGTGATGTATAGCCATTTTTTTTTTTTTTTTTGGGAGAGTCAAACTGTCACTAGACCAGTTTTTTGAAAGAATTACGCAATTCAAACTGTGTCACTCGACCAGGATTTTGTGCAAAATTGAATCACTTGTAGTACTTGCAGCAAGTGTGTTTATTTGATGAAAATTTTGCACATCAAGGCTACGTTTCATTCTATCCTCAAGGGCTATGTAATTTTCAATACGATAACTAGGTCTAAGTGAAGAACTTAAAACAAGCATTTTCAAGGGTAAGTCAGTATGCTCTATTCTACTTCGAAGTATTCATAGTTGTGAAGAAAATAAACTCAAGACTAAAATTAACTAATTGCATGAGAAGTAAAACATTGGAAGGAAACTTACTTTCATTAACGTAATGAGGCATATACAATGGAGTCTAATTCCAATCTAAAAGATAAATTTAAAGCATAACAAGCAAATATGAGTGTTGGTAAATCTCTTGATAAATTAATGTACTTGTGGTTGTTCAAAGTATTGCTGACTAAAGAGGCTCACTCAAGCAAGTAAATACATGCAGGCTCAAGCAGCTCATTAAAGCCTGCTAATTGACCACCCTAATGCTAGCTTGAGTAAGAATTGTAGAAACGAAATCTGAATCCTATTATGATTAGAATTCTAATCCTACATGTAACACCCACTTATGCACGATTTTTAGTGAGGTTGGAGAGGAACAAACTCAAAGCTTTTAGAGAGAAACCCCATCTTTTCATCTTGTGAGCTTTCATGAGGAAATCCCTCTAGTTCTATAAAAAGCTTGCGATCCAATTTGCCCATAAAACTTAAAAAAATAATTAACAATAAAATAAAACTAAGATTGACTTCCTGCTGCCTGCATAAGAACTCTTTAAGAATTTCAGCAAAACAATTATTATTTGTGCCATGACGGCTTTTATGAATCATTTTAGGATTAGAATAGACCAACCATCTTCATGATCAAGTAGGGCAGCACTTGTTATAATTTGATTTGAGAAGCAGGACCACCATCTTCATGATCAAGTTGGGGAGGACTTGTTACAATTTGATTTGAAAACAGGACCACACAGGTTGGACTAATTGGGACTATCTTCTTGATCAAGCAGGGGAGGACTTGATATCATTTGATTTCAGCAACAGGGCTACACAACGAGGACTAATCAACAAGAAGAGGACTGGGAAAGATAGAAATGAGGAAATGGAGCTTCCACTCTTCAGTTTTTCTAGTGTATCTACTGCTACTAATTACTTCAATGCCTCAAATAAGCTTGGAGAGGGTGGTTTTGGACCTGTTTACAAAGTAAGTTTCAATAACTAACCACATTGATCTTAGAAGAGAAATACTGAAGTAAAATATAATATTCCACAATCTAACCTTTAACACAAATGTTGAAGTCCTAATACTTGCATGAAACTAATGCTAGGTGTTAGAGGTATTAGGTATACATGGGCGAGGCCTAATTATATTGTAAGCCTAATACCTCTAACACTAGGATCCAACCTATAATAATTGTTTGATGTGGATTCTTCCCAAGGTTTAATCAAAAACTAAGTTAAAAGAATTATTTTCAGGGATCCTTGCTGAATGGACAATTAGTAGCAGTAAAAAGGCTTTCGAGAAAATCTGGACAAGGATGGGAAGAGCTAAAAAATGAGGCAATGCTTATAGCCAAACTCCAACACAAGAATCTTGTGAAACTGCTAGGCTGCTGCATTGAAAGAGATGAAAAAATTTTGATCTATGAATATTTGCCCAATAAAAGCTTAGATTATTTCCTTTTTGGTATGTAGTTTTACACAATCTTAATCACTTTCAAAGTCATCTGCTTACATTATGCTTGTTCATAGTTCAAAATCAGGTTGTAAGTAAGGTATCATACACATAATGTCCACCAATTTTTTCCTATCTTCTATCTGACTATCTATATGTGGTATTGAGATAGATCCAATTAGACATGGGATAATGGATTGGGCAACCCGAACTCACATCATTGAAGGGATTGTTCAAGGGCTTCTTTACCTCCATCAATATTCCAGGTTACAAATCATTCATAGAGATTTGAAGGCCAGCAACATCTTGCTGGATGAAGATATGAATCCTAAAATATCAGATTTTGGATTGGCAAGAATTTTTTATGGGAATGGGTCACAAGCAACCAACCGAATAGTGGGGACTTAGTAAGTATAATCTATAAGTATGTATGCTCTATAGCAAATATCAGTAATAAATACAAAGTGTTCACAATGAAGCTACTAACTAGTTTGTTTAACAATGAAATACAGTGGCTATATGTCCCCAGAATATGCCATGGAAGGCCTCTTCTCAATTAAATCTGATGTCTTTAGTTTTGGAGTATTATTGTTAGAGATCTTGAGTGGCAAGAAGAATACTGGTTTCTATCAGAGTGACTCTATCAATCTTATTGAATATGTGAGTAATGGACCCTCTTACTTTTAAGTTAACAAAAGCTTAGAAAATGTGTTTGCGTTTGGCCATTTGAGTCCGTGTGTGTGAATTATACCATCTCTTGGCCTTTCAAAGGATTATATTCTGAGTCAGTAATGTTGATTTAAAAGTTATATAACAGTGTCAAATTAAGTTCCCTCTAAACTTATGTAGCTACTTTTCGGTATTTTTCCCAAGATCATTTCTAATGCTCCTTTAATTCAGTTTGCAATTCTTCTTATTTGTGATGTATACTATGCTAAGAGCATCATGAATGGCACCTTTAATTTTGGTGCTAAATTTTCTTCAGGCGTGGGATTTGTGGAAAAGCAATAGGTCGTTGGAGTTGATGGATCCAATCCTTGGAGATACTCCTCCTGCGAATGTCCTTTTGAGTTACATAAACATAGCACTCCTTTGCGTCCAAGAAAATGCAGTTGATAGGCCTACCATATCAGATGTGATCTCGATGTTCAACAACGAATCTACACTTCTACCTTCACCAAAAAAACCAGCGTTTTCAATTGGCAAAGATATGGAGGATTTGGGTTCATCTAAGAGAAAGCCAGAAATTTGTTCTCTAAATGATGTGACGGTCTCAATTTTGGAAGCTCGGTGACAATTTAGACTTTGGTGATCATACCTCAATTGTTTATCTTGTTACCTAAGCATGTTTAAATAAACAATAATATTATTGAACTTGAGAAACCAAAATTTACTATTAGTCATTTACTCATTGCCA
Source organism: Quercus ilex subsp. ballota (assembly GCA_032727855.1). Classification (NCBI taxonomy): domain Eukaryota; kingdom Viridiplantae; phylum Streptophyta; class Magnoliopsida; order Fagales; family Fagaceae; genus Quercus; species Quercus ilex. The sequence continues at coordinate 16,439,829 of CM064915.1, forward strand.
TGTTGATGTCTGTCAAGTCCTACATTAAAAGCTTCTTCTTCTTGTTTTTGCTGCTTTCATCATATACCTCCTCTTCTTCTTCTTCTGTTTTTAGCATTACTGCATAAAGATATTCATGGACTGATATCAAGGAGGGACTTAGGGCCACTTCTGAAAGCCTACACTCAAAAAATGGCCAAGACCCAAGCAAATTCCATTTTTTGGAATAAATATAATAGTATAATAATTTAGTCTGAAAAACTTTGAAATCATGATTAAGGTTTAAATAATTATATTGACTATTGTAACAAACAATGTTATCCTTTTTAAAAGAGAATAAATTCAACCAAGTAGTTCATTGGTGAGTGCAACTATGTGGTTGAGTCTGATTGAGAAACTAAGTTATAGTAGCATTTAAGAAATTGTATCTAAGTTTTTCCCAAAAGAAATATATTTGGGAGGAATTTAAACTATTAGTTTTACTCCACACCTTGGAAGAGAAGAACAAACAGAAGCTGTTATCATCCACCTTGAGTGGTTTTGTTACTGAAAAATATATCCAAGTACTTAATTGAAACAGGCTATCATCCATAAATAGGCCTTGAAAGCAAGAAAGAAGACAGAATTAGCTTTAATTAGTTTGGCTACAATTGTTACTGCTTACAACTTTTTATCACACGATTAGTATGATTAGAGTGAGACAGCAAAAGGCTTTGCTCCTGTAAAGAAATATCAAGTTTTTTATTGAGTTTATCAAAAAAAAAAAAAAAAAGTTCTTTATTGAGCACTAAAAGAAAAGGCTAGAGAAAATAAACAAATTTAAATGTTACTTCTTTTAGATTTATGAAAAAAAAAAAAATCCGAATGGATGTTATCAGAGACAAACGGTGGATGTTATTACTTATTAGAGACAAACAGATAAGATTGATGATAGTTTGTAAGGGCAAACCAACTTTTTTATAATAAAAAAAAAAAAAGATCTGACATAGCAATAAATAATTCATAATTTTTAACCTGATCACAAAAAGTTTTCATGTTAGCGTTCAGAACCTGAGTTTGAGTGTGTGGGAATGTGATTGTGAAAGTGGCTGGTTCAAGGTAGCCAGGATTGGTATAAAAAAAAAAAAAGAGAGAGGTTAAGACTTAAGAGAGTCACTACTTTGGGATCTATGCCTGTGGCCATGTTTGAGGTTTGGCCATCGACTTTTGATGTGGGTTGCTCGGTTCGATTACTTTGGGCTTGTGGGATTCGTACCAGCACAATCATTTTGGGCCCACAAGGTTTTTTCCTCCCCTCTTTGATAAAAAAAAAAAAAAAGAAAAAAAAAAGGGTTTTTTCCTCTCGGAGATCAAAGATTAGAGATTAACTGCATTGCACCTGATAAGAAAACCCACATTTTATTTTAATGGTCTTTTTCTCTTTTTTTCTGGGATAAGATTTTATGGTCTTTTTTTATATATGTGGGATTGTAACTCTGAGCCAGTGAGGTACCAAATGAAGATGATTAAAATTAAATAATGTGATTTTCGTTTGGTACATGGTATCATATATATATATATATATATATATATATATATATATTTTTTTTTTTTTCTTTAAAATGTATTCTTACTGGATTAGGAGTCCACATTGGTGATTAGTGAGATATACGATGCAATCCTACGAACTTTTTTTCTTTTTCCCCTCTCTTTTAAGTAAAGATTAATTATCAACACAAGCTGACACTATATAATAATTATTCTATTAGTGATGGGTTTATAGTTAAACTGTAAAAAAATTTAGTTCGTATGAATTTATTCGTATGCCTCAATTATATAGTATATAAGAAATAATTGGACTCATTATGAAATTGAAACAATATAATTATGAATTTATTTTAACTTATTTATCTCTTTTTATTTTTATATATAAAAAATGTGATTAATTAAATAGGTTAAAACAAAATATTAAAAAATAAAGAAAAATAAATCTCAAATGAATTGTCGAGAACGTTAAAACGTTGGTAGTTTGCTCATTTAGATTTTGAATAAAGACCTTATTAAGTTAAAGACTTAAAAGTTAATTGTAATAGGATAGAAGCAACAGGTAGATAAATGAAGAAGAAGAAGAACAAAAAAAAAGTACGTGGCTGAAGTCTACTAAGAGTTCATTCAGGAGTTACCTCTAGGGCTCCCCTCATCCGGTGAGGCAGGGGGATCCCTTACGCTCATAAGTTCAATAATAATAAAAAATGACAATCTCATTTCTTGCTTTACTACGCTATTCGTCCAGAAGCCTAGAAAGACAAAACTAAGGGGAGGCATCTTCACTTTAGGTTTAGAATAGGAAGGAGTTGAAGAAGTCTTTCTCTTAGAAACAGCGTCCTTTTCGCTTAAAAAAAGTTCTTTAAGCAATCCACAGGGAAATCTTGAATCTTGGCAGAGGTAGACCGGTAAACCAGACAAGCTGGAAGGATTGCTTCACATACTAGATCGGGAAGCTCAGGAACGGGATTTTGGTATTTTATACTATACTAGAAGAAGATCGTGCAAACTCTAGACCTATAGTATGATTAGTCTGATAGTGCCATAGCACAGAGACTCCTGCTAGAAAATGGAAGTCGGTCTTTCCGATCCCAGGTCACTATTATCGGTCTTTCTGGATTGGGGTTATCGGGCTTGCCTCTTTCTTTCTTATTGGTCATAAGAAGCAAACAAAAATAGCACTACTAGCTATTGAACTCCAAAAAGTGCTAAAAAGGAAGACTTTTTTGACAGTAACCCTCGATATTTCCAAAAAATTAGACGCTTCCGAAAATAGAGCGTAAATATCTCTATCTCACGGAGGGGAAATGCCCATGATTCAATGACACCAAAACCTTCGATTTGCTGCACAGAGGCTGTTTGAGAGCCCCTCTTTTGCCATGGACTAAGCTTGCCCTTCCGCCTTACTATCCATGCACATAACACCAACTTAGCTCAGAAAGTGTACCCGATGTTTTTTTTTACTCCCCTCCAAGCCTGTCTACTATGGAAAACAACAAAAACAACTCCCATCAAATCAACAGCCCCTTGTTGGCTGTTGGCCTGACCAGATTTGTTGATGGAAGGTCCTTGCTGCTTTGTCATCCAGAGCCTGGAGGTCCCAAGGAGTGTTGATTAATAGGCCCCAATAGTCTTATTGGAAGAAAAAGGTCCTCCCAAAAAACCATGCAAGACAGTTGAATAAGGTGAGTGAACATTTAAAATGGAGAAAAAAGCCTAGCTCGAAGGGATTTGAGGCCGGTTTTCAATTCGCTTCCCACCACGCGAAGTTCAAACCTCGCCGGAGAGAGAGAAGGCACGAAACCTTTGGCATGAGATTTATCAACTAAGCCTGACTATTTGCACCCCTTGGCTTAAGGTGGCGGTAAACTTACCCACCCCATTGTCTTAGCATGAATAATTATTGATTCAGTTCCAAACAGGAATTAGACCGACTCTCGTATAAGAGGGTAGCCTCCCCTGCTCATTTGTTAAACTACTCATGGTGTTGGCTTTGATTGCCCCTACTCTTCTCTTGTCTTCAACCCTCGAAAGAAAAGATCAAACTCGTCGAATCAAAGATCGGAATTGTACCCTTGAAAAATCTCCGATCTAGATGGGAAATGAACATGCAATAAAAGGCCTTTACTTCAAGTTTCCATAGAAATATATGAAAATATAAAATAGGCGCAGCACACAAAGGAGGTAAGATTGAATGCGCTGCCATTCCTTTCAAATGGAGGAATGAAGTAGCAAAGAATACCAATAGTTGTTATAATACCAAACCAAGAAAAAGAATACTAATAGCCATAGCCAAAGAAGAAGTAAGATAATATGGGAGGCAGAAAAGCCAATTGGTAATTCAAAAGTTCAATCCAGGCAAGTCACAAATAAGGGAGCGAACATGGTAGGCACATTAAAAATCAATACACGAAGGAGGTCTCACACAAAAACACAAGGAAGTTAAAAAACACTAAAAAGGTATTAGAAGGTGCAATAAATGATTATAGAGGGAATCTAGGGAAGAAAAGAAATAAGCCTACGAGAGTCCATAACTCTAAGTTTCATCTGAGAGGAAACTGAATGTAGTCTCAGTTTGACTTCCCTTACATTTCTCCCAAACGACGTTCTGCTTACTACTTGAATTCCCTTCAAAAAACCTGGAATTTCTATCACACCAAACATTCTATATGATTGTTGTAAAGCAGAGCTTTAGGATCAGGCTAGTAAAGGCTGAATTTTTTTTTAGTTTTGATCTTAATTAATCCATCGGTAAGCATCATGAAGGTTGGTTGCAGGCTAATCATATCCACACTTAGAACAAAGCGGAGCCAAAATCCGCCCTACATAGCTACACTAAAAACAGAGACGTTTGACACTTTCGTCTTCAAGCATTCACAAGCCACAAAGAGTCACGATGTTGGGATAAAATCTGCTAACTCGATTTGCTGTAAAAAGCCAAGAATGAAGGGCCATCCAAGGGATAATACTATGCTTGGGGGTATTCAATTTGTTCTAAATAATGCTTCTGCATAGTTGACCTTAGAATAGATCTGCCTAATGAGGTTCCGGGTTGAGAGACCGAACGATCCTGTCTTCAATAAGGAGCTACGAGAGTTCATACAGGTCAATCTCTTGCATTAGACACTATCCAGCCATTCTGCAACTAGGAGGAAGGTTCCAATGCCCATTTTTGATAAAATCACTTACTAAAGCATGGGTCCGAGAGACCTGTTTCCATTAGAACAGTGATTTCTTACCTGTACTGATCGGGCCATTTCTAAGCCACAAACAATGCCACAGCTTCGTGCTTTTTCGCCATTACAAATCTGACACTTGATAGAATTAGTCACATTTTCCCTTACCGACACTTCTCCAAGACTAAGAACAGTCAAATGGAATATTAGCCACGCAAATAGAATGTCTCCTGAAATATCTAAAATGAACCCATTGAGTCCAAATGGACCCATTATCATGAATTACTCTCCGGAAAAGTTTTAACATAGTAGTCCTATTCCAGCCCTCAATAGTTCTTAAACCCAATCCACCTTCATCCTTCGGTCTACATTGGACTAGCTGATTGTATAGATCTTATAGGTGGGTTCAGGGCTTAACCAAAAGAAATCCCAAATGCTCAATGAAATGGATTTCAAGATCTTCTCCGAAAGTCTTAAAGCGGACGGTCAATAAATGTGAAGGCTTGCAAGCACTAAGGAGATTAGCTCCATTCTTCCGACATATAGCCTTCTTTTCCAATTGCTAATTCAGCGATGGAACTTGTCCCAGAGGGGGAGACAGTCAGAGTGTCTCAATCTGGTAGATACTAGGGGCAGTCCCCTAGTATTTTAAAGGGAGCTGCACCTCACAGAATCCAAGAGTACGAATGATATCTCGTTTAACCCTATAACTGGTGGCCGAGAATGATAGGGAACATTTGGATTTATTTAATCCCAAGACCTGCCCAGCTGTGAAACTCATTCAACACTTGGATGGCCAACGCATTACACACAGAGCTATTTGCGAAAATGAGCACATCATCAACATATATTATATGAGAAAGATAGAGTTTCTTAAATCTTCTTGAATGGGTTCTGTAAGGACTGGGTTTGAGCACTTCTACTGTTGAGAGAGTGGACCCAAACTCAGCTAGCCCTGCAATGAATTTGTAAAGAGTGGGTTCGAGAACTAGGCCCTAGTGAGGGATGCTACGGCCAGGTACGGTTGCATGTAGATTTAATAGCATGAACGTGGGTTAAAATGCACAATGGTGCCCCTTGGCCTTTTTCTCGGGAGCTTGCAGTTCTTATTACTTCTTTAGTGATTGGTTACAAGGGTTTCTGGAAGAATACAGGTTGCTACCGTATTCTATAATTCAGATTTCCCGTCCCCCTTTCTAGAGAGATTCCTTACATTATATAGCTCATTCTCAATTGATCTTAGTCCTACATTTGTTGATCAGCCAGACCGCTACTTGAGTGCTTGTCCCATCAGCCGCCTTCTCATTCTTCTTGTGGGTTGCAGCAACCAAGGCAGCACTGTTCAGGGGTCATCTACTCATTAATGCGACCACAACGTTAGTTGTGGGCATTTAATGTGGAGGTGACAATTCATCCTGGACTTGCTCCTCCACCATGCTTCTATTGTTGACACGTTGTACTTGCTCTTTCTCTTTGGATGCTCAGGAAGGCTACTCCTGGTAGCTCGTTACTTCCCCTTTCAACGGTCTTAGCTGGACGAGGACAACATCGTCCTCGGCGATATTTCCTGGCAGCTTGGACTATCCGCACTCCTCCTCGGACGTTTATTTATCCTCAGCATAGGCCTTGGACCGGATGTAAGATGGGCCGGGGTAGCCAGATTATTAGGCCCCACAATAGCCCCTCAGAATCCTACTGCCCGGCTTCTCAGATGGGGAGGAGGATTTTGATGTCCTCGGGCCCTTGTTACGGCTCGTCACGTCTTGTCTTCCGTCAGATGTCTGAGTCCGAGGACCATACAAGGCCTTGGTTCCGTCTAACAATTAGATTCTACTGTAAGTAACTTGTTTCCCCATAGGTTTGAGTCCGAGGACCATACAACGCCTTGGTTTTATCTAACACTTAGATCCCCCTGTAAGTACCTAGTTTCCCCATAGGTTTGAGTCTGTGGACCATGCAAGACCTTGGTTCAGTCTAGTACTCAAGTTTGTCTTGAAGTGATTAGTTTTCCCATAGGTTTGAGTCTGAGAATCATGCAAGACCTTGGTTCAGTCTAGTACCCAGGTTGTTCTTGAAGTGGTTTGGTCTAGTACTTTAAGTGGCTGCCAAAACATAAGATATATAATCATAATAGAACTAAAATTCGAATCACAAGAAAAAAGATGCTTTCATTAATAATAATACCTTCTCAGGTTATTTACATTCCACGGACGAGGTACAGGTTTTTCATTTAAGTCCTCTAGGTAGTATGCACCTATCCCCGCTACCGAGGTAATTCGATATGGCCCCTCCCAGTTGGGCCCCAGCTTTCCCCAAGAAGGATTCTTGGCAGCCCCTACAACTTTCCTCAGCACCAGGTCCCCTGGCGCTAGTGGTCTGAGCTTTACGTTGGCATCATATCCCTGCTTGAGCTTTTGATGGTAATAGGCCAACTGGATCATTGCTCGGTCCCTTCGTTCATCAACCAGATCTAGGCTCCTCCCTAGCAGTTCATCATTGCTGTCTGGAGTGAATGAACTCGTCCTTAGCGTTGAAAATTTTGTCTCCAGGGGGATGACAGCCTCGGCCCCATAAGTCATGGCAAAAGGTGTCTCCCCCGTTGACCGCCGTGGTATGGTACGGTACGTCCACAGAACATGTGGCAACTCCTCTACCCATCTTCCCTTAGCGTCATCCAGTCTCTTCTTAAACCCATTGACAATGACCTTGTTGATAGCCTCGGCCTGTCCGTTTCCCTGAGAGTAGGCTGGAGTTGAGTACCTGTTTATGATCCCAAGTTCACAACAGTATCTTCTGAACGCCTTACTGTCAAATTAGAGCCCGTTATCCGAAATAAGGGTATGAGGGACCCTGAATTGTGTTACAATGTTTCTCCAAAGGAATTTCTTAGCTTCCACATCCCTGATGTTGGCCAATGGCTCGACTTCAACCCACTTGGTGAAGTAGTCCGTGGCAACCAACAGATACCTCTTATTCCCTAGTGTTTTGGGGAAAAGGCCTACAATGTCCAAGCCCCACTAGGCAAATAGCTATGGGCTGAACAAAGGGTCGAGGACCCCCCAGGCTGGTGAATATTTGGGGTGAACTTTTAGCATTGGTCACACCTCCTAACATACTCCAGGGCATCATTCTGCATTCCCGGCCACCAATATCCTTGTGTGACGGCTCAGTGAGACAGGAATCTTCCTCCTGTGTGGCTCCCACAGATTCCCTCGTGCAGCTCCTCGAGCAGTAACTCTGCTGCTTCGGGGTGAACACACAGCAGGTATGGTCCAGAGTAGGAGCGCCTATACAGCTTGTGGTCCTCGGACAACCAGAATCGAGAAGCATTCCTTCGTATCTTTTCAGCCTCTAACCTTTCTTCGGGCAGGACATCATCCTTGAGGAATCTTACTATGGGGTCCATCCAGCTGGGACCCACCCTAACTTGATGGATACGGACCGTGCCCTTTGCCGCCTCGCTTGCTCTTTCCAGATGCTCCACAAGTATAATCCGAGGCAGATCCCCTACCGAGGAGGTGGCAAGTGTGGCTAATGAATCGGCATGGGTGTTTCCACTCTTGTGGATATGAGACAAGCTGTAAGATCAAATCCCGACTGCAACCACCTGACCTGGCTCAGGTACTCTTGCATTCTCGGATCTCTGGCCTCCAGCTCTCCCTCTACCTGGCCTACCACCAATCTCGAATCCGAGAACATCTCTACTGACTTTCCTTCCATCTTCTGCACCATAATCATCCATTGCAATAATGCTTCGTACTCGGCTTCGTTGTTTGTGGCTGAGAACACGAGCCTCAGGGATTTTTCTATGACATGCTCTTCAGGGGATACTAAGACTAGTCCCACTCCAGACCCCCTCTGGTTTGCCGCGTCATCAATGTATACCTTCCAACATGGTGACCCTAGGATGGAGACTGCCCTAACTGATTTTTCGTCAAGGCTTCTCTCCTCGACCGCCCCTTCTATTGCTGGTTCAGCGAACTCGGCCATCGAATCAGCCAGAACCTACCCCTTTATGGAGGTCTGAGGCATGTATTTGACGTCGAAAGCCCCTAGAATCTTATTCCACTTGGCAATCCTTCCTGTGTAATTAGCGGTCTGGAGTACAGACTTCAAGGGTAATCAGGTTAGGACAACCACTGTGTGAGCCTGGAAATAATGGGGGAGCTTTCGTGTAGCGTGGACCACAGCTAGTATGACCTTCTCTAAGGGTAGGTACTTGACCTCCGCTTCATGCAGCGACTTGCTAACGTAATAGACTGGCTTTTGAATGCCATTATCGTCCCGTATCAGTACCAGGCTCACAGCGTGGAGCGCTATAGCAATGTATGCATATAGGACCTCGTCGGCCTTAGGATTGGACATGATAAGCGGCCGGGACAAGTATTTCTTGAGTTACTGGAAGGCCACAACACTGTCCTCAGACCACTCAAATCCCTTCCACTTGTTGATCAGAAGATAGAAGGGCCTGCACCTATCAGCCGACCTGGAAATAAACTGATTCAGGGCACGATCATGCCGGTAAGCTTCTGGACCTTCTTGGGGTTCTGCGAAAGCTTTAGATTATGAATAGCCTTGATTTGGTCAGGGTCGACTTCGATTCCCCTGTAGGTGATCATGTACCCCAAAAACTTGCCAGAACCCACGCCAAACAAGCACTTGGAAGCATTTAGGCGTAGCTTGTGCTTTCTTAGGACGTCGAAGGTGCGGCCGAGGTCCCCTAAATGTTCAGACACCACTTTACTCTTTACCACCATATCGTCAACATAAATCTCAATGCTCTTGCCCAGCATCAGCTCGAACATTCTCATCATCATCCTTTAATAGGTAGACCCTGTGTTCTTCAGTCTGAATGGCATTACTTTGTAGTGGTAGTTTCCGACGGGCGTCATAAAGGCTGTCTTCTCTTGATCTTCCAGGGCTATTAGTATTTGATGATAGCCTTGGAAGGCGTCTAGGAAGCTCATCCAAGAATTGCTCGTGGTTGCATCCACTAGCTGGTCTATCCGAGGCATGGGGAATGGGTCTTTTGGGCATGCCCTATTTAGGTTGGTGAAGTCCACACAGACTCTCCACTTTTCGCTTTTCTTTTTTACCACCACAGTGTTGGCCAACCATTCGGGGTAAAATACCTCTGTGATAGCCCCTGCACGCTTAAACTTATTCACCTCTTCCCTAATTGCATCAGCGTGCTCTCTCGATGGGCGCCGGGGCAGCTGTTTCTTAGGCACTATGGACGGGTTGACGTTGAGATGGTGACAGATGAAGGACGGATCAATCCCTAGGGCATCACAGGCATCCCATGCGAACACATCAATATTGCTTTTGAGGAACTCAACTAGCTCCTCCTGCTCCTTGGGAGGCAGCGAGCTCCGACCCGAAAGAATTTCTCCGGATCGTCACCAATTATCACTTTATCTAGATCCTCACATTTTGCTCCATCGGCAGTTGCATCAAGAGGCGCCACCAGGGTCTTTGATTGCTATAAATCTTCCTCAGCAGTAGCCGAGGGTTGTACGTCAAACCGATGTGATATGGCAGCCACCATGCACTGCCTTGCTGTAGGCTGACAACCACAGATCTCTAGAACCTGATCCCTTGATGGGAATTTCACCTTCTTGTGTAAAGAGGAGGCAACGCCCCCCAAGGTGTGGAGCTAGGGCCTTCCTAAGATGGCCGTGTAGGGGGAGTAGGTGTCCAAAACTATAAAGTTTGCCTTCACCACTTCTGGGCCGGTCTGGATGGGCAGCCTAATCATGCCCTTTAGGATGACGAGTTTCCCATCAAAGCTCATCAAAGGAGAGCTATAGGGCGTCAAGTCCTCCAGCTTTAGCCCCAGCCCCTTATAAAGGTTTGGGTACATGACCTCAGCCGCACTGCCACCATCCACCATCACTCTTCTCACATCATAGTCCCTAATTCTGAGTGTGATCACCAGAGCGTCATCGTGGGGCTGGGTGGTCCCAATCTTGTCTTCATCCGAGAAGCTCAAGGTCGGGTGAAAATTTCTCCTGGCCCTTTTCGGCTCTGTCTGGGACTCTTCGGTAGGCAGCTGGGCTACAGACAACACTCGTGAAGGGCGCATGCCTGTTCTTCCTAGTGCAGCCAAGATCACATTGATCATTCCTGTGGGCGCCCTTAGGGCGTTATCTCTCTGGGGCTCCTGATGGGTCCGGCCTTGATGGTCACCAAGGTGATGCAGAAGGTGTTTCAGCCTCCCTTCTCGGACCAGCTGGTCCAGATAGCTTCGAAGATTCCTGCAGTTCTCCGTGGTATGTCCATGGTCCCTATGGTACTGGTAATAAAGGTTCTGATTGCGCTTAGTGGATTCCCCCACCATCTTATTTGGCCACCTGAAGTATGGCTTGTTCTTGATTTTCTCCAACACCCTGTGTATTGGCTCTCGGAATGCGGCGTGGACAGCCTGCGTGTCGGCTGCTCCAGATTGCCCCGCAAAGTCCCTCCTCGAGCGGGTGCTGTTGTATCGATCCGGCCTGGAATCCCTCCTCTCCTGTGGGATGGCCTTCTCCTTTCCTCTGGCCTGTAGCTGGTCTTCCTCCACCCATTTGTACTTGTCGATCCAATCCATCAATTGGCGCACACTGGTAGCAGGCTTACCTGTCAGGGACTTCCTTAGGCCATGTCCAGTTGGGAGACTGTTTTTGAAGGTATTGATGGCGACATCGTCGAAATTGCCCTCCAGTTCATTGTACACCTCCCAATATTGGCCTGAGTAGACCTTTAGAGTCTCTTTATCATGCATGGTCAGAGACAGTAGCGCGCTCAAGGGCCGAGGCTCTATGCTGTTCGTAACGAAACTGGAGCCAAAGGCCTGGGTCAGCTGCCTGTACAAACTTATGGAATCCGTCCTCAAGCCATTGAACCACCTCATCGCCACTGGGCCCAAGTTGGAGGGGAAAACCTTACACATCAACGCCTCGCTCTTAGAATGAACAGCCATCCTCCAGTTGAACTGGCTCACATGCTTCACGAGGTCCGTTTTTATAGATGGAGAAGGTTGGCTGCTAAAACCGCCGAGGAAGTGCAGCCCCTTCTATATGGCGTGTGAAGGGCGATTTGGACAGTTGATCCAGTGCCCTGTTCATGGCGTCATACCCCAAGCCCCTAGGGGACGGGCTCTTACGCTTGCGCTTTCGGTAGTGCTCTTCTTTATGAGAGAAGGTCTCACTCGGAAGAGTTCTCGATCTTTGCCTATAAACATCGTTGCTCTCATCATTAGATGGTAGGTCAAGGCTAGGTCGAGATCGCCTTCGTTGTGCATGGCGTAGCCTTCTCTTCAGGTCATCTATCTCCCATTGCATGGCCTACTCATCGTTCTGCGCTTGGGTTACGTGGCTTCCACCCTTCTTTAGTTGTATGACCCGGTTGTTATTTTGTCACTGTGGCACATGACTGTCTCCACGCGAGTAGCTGCTGCTGGTTTGAGTGGCGTGTACACTTCCCTCTCGGAATCTTCCATTCTCTTCATTTCGATCACGTTCAGGGTTGGCGAAGTTACCCTGGTGCTGGGGCTTGACCGGTTTAGGCTGATGGGGACCTGCTTGATGAGGGCCTGATCCTACCATGCTTGATCGTTGCCCTTACTAACGCACAAGTTCTCCCCACAAACAGTGCCAATTGTAGGGACCGGGTTTGAGCACTTCTACTGTTGAAAGAGTGGACCCAAGCCCAGTTAGCCCTGCAATAAATTTGTAGAGAGTGGGTTCGAGAACTAGGCCCTAGTGAGGGATGCTACGGCCAGGCACGGTTGCATTTGGATTTAATAGCATGAACCTGGGTTAAAATGCGCAATGGTGCTCCTTAGCCTTTTTCTCGGGAGCTTGCAGTTCTTATTACTTCTTTAGTGATTGGTTACAAGGGTTTCTGGGAGAATACAGGTTGCTACCGTATTCTATAGTTCAGATTTCTCGTCCCCCTTCAATTGATCTTAGCCCTACATTTGTTGATCAGCCAAGCCGCTACTTGAGTGCTTATCTCGTCAGCCACCTTCCCATTCTTCTTGTGGGTTGCAGCAACCAAGGCAGCACTGTTCAGGGGTCATCTCCTCATTAATGCAGCCAGGACGTTAGTTGTGGGCATTTAATGTGGAGGTGACAGTTCATCCTGGACTTGCTCCTCCACTATGCTTCCATTGCTGACACGTTGTACTTGCTCTTTCTCTTTGGATGCTCAGGAAGGCTGCTCCTGGTAACTCGTTACTTCCCCTTTCAACAATCTCGGCTGGCCGAGGACAACATCGTCCTCGGCGATATTTCCTGGCAGCTTGGGCTACCTGCGCTCCTCCTCGAACATTTTTTTATCTTCGGTATGGGCCTTGGACCGGATGTAAGATGGGCCGGGGTAGCCAGATTATTAGGCCCCACAGGTTCTTTTTTTGTTGTTTACTTTCCTATTAAAAAGCTGGCTGAATATTTCCATGACTAGGGTGAAAAGATAGGCTCTAAGAGACCTGGCTCAAATCGCAGCCCCACCCCTGAAGAAGCTAGATGGAGATCTATTAATCATAATTGCAAAGGACACTATGGAGATACATTCTCTAATCCATCTTACCCAAATTTCAAGAAACTTCAAGGATTCAACGGTATTGAAGACAGCATCCCAAGGAACAGAGTCGTACACCTTGCGAATATCTAACTTAGAGCAAAACTTAGGAGTTCCTTTGTCTCTATGAAAGTTACGGACCAGCTAGTGAGCCAGAAGAATGTTTTCATTGATGTTCCTCTACCTTTAATGAAAGCGGACTGATGGGGACCCTCCAACTCATCAAGCATTTCCCTAAGCCGATGCCAAAAAAATTTCAAGATTTTCTTTACGAGCATGTTGCACAATGAATAGGTCTGAACTCCTCAAAGACATCCAGGTTATCCACCTTAGGGATTAGCTCAAGGAAAGTGGAGTTAACCTATTCTAATAGCTTTCCACTTCGAAAGAAGTTTGATACAGCCTTGCACACATCATGTTTGATGATGTGTGCAAGGCTAAGTTTTGAGAGTCACTACTTTGGGCTTTGTGCCTGTGGCCATGTTTGAGGTTCAGCCATCAACTTTTGATGTGGGTTGCTCGGGTCGACTACTTTGGGCTTGCGGGATTCGTACCAATGCAATCATTTTGGGCCCACAAGGTTTTTTCCTCTCCGAGATCAAAGATTAGAGATTAACTGCATTGCACTTGATAATAAAACCCACATTTTATTTTGATGGTCTTTTTCTTTTCTTTTTTTTGGGATAAGATTTTATGGTCTTTTTTTATGTGTGGGATTGTAACTCTGAGCCAGTGAGGTACCAAATGAAGATGATTAAAATTAGATAATGTGATTTTCGTTTGGTACATGGTATCATAGTTTTTTTTTTCTTTCTTAAAATTGTATTCTTACTGGATTAGGAGTCCACATTAGTGAAATATACAATGCAATCCTATGAACTTTTTTTTTCCCTCTCTTTTAAGTAAAGATTAATTATCAACACAATTGACACTATGTAATAACTATTCAATTAGTGGCGGCTTTATAGTTAAACTGTGAAAAAATGTAGTTTGTATGAATTTATTTTTATGCCTAAATTATATAGTATATAAGAAATAATTGGATGCATTATGAAATTGACACTATAATTATTAATTTATTTTAACTTATTTATATCTCTTTATTTCTATATATAAAAAAATGTGATTAATTAAATTTGCTAAAACAAAATATTAAAAAATAAAGAAAAAAAAGTCTCAAATGAATTGTCGAGAACGGTAAAACGTTGGTAGTTTGCTCGTTTAGATTTTGTATAAAGACCAAATAATAATAATAATAATAATAAGTTAAAAACTAAAAGTTTTTTTTTTTTTTTTGAGAGAGTTTCAACCTATGGCGTCCGCTTCTGATGATAACTCTTTATCAGTTGAGCTAACTGAAACCCACTAAAAACTAAAAGTTAATTGTAATAGGATAGAAGCAACAGGTAGCCGGGAAAAAAAAAAAGGTTGGGGCAGAAGTCTACTAACGTGAAAAAGGTGGCAAAATTGTCCTGCACAATAAAGCTCTCTCTTCTCTCTCATTTTCTATTCAAATTGGAGATCTTGGTTTTTGGTAGGCCCAGGATAGCCTGGTTGCACTAGTTTTCCATCATCTCCTCTTTTCAACAAAATACTTACAAAAATAATTTTTTCCATCGTTATTCTCTCAGATTTTTTCAGTCTTTCTCTACACTCCATTTGTAGTTTTCCTGTTTTCTAGGATTTGATACTAAAAAAAAAAATAAGTCAAAGGAAAACTATTTTTTGTCAACATAAAATGTATGGCTTATTTTTATAGATTATTTTCCACTAATTTTTTTTATAGAAAATAACTCTATCTCGCAATAAATTAAATAAGAGAAGTTAAAAGATTATTTTTAAACTTATTTAAGATTACTACCAAACATATGAAATTGAGATAGCCTTATAGAAAACATCTTTTGGAAAATGACTAAGGGGGTGTTTGGTACTGTTGTTTAAATAACAGTTTTCAGTATTTAAACAACATCACACGTATTTTCATACACTTTTTCACTCACACATGTATTTTTACAAAACAACAATAACGTTACTAGAAATCTCTTACCAAGCAGGTCCTAATTTTCTAGAAAATATTATTGCTGAAACAAACAAAGCATTAAATCTTTCCAACCAAATAAATACTAAAAGAGGTCCCCCACGTTTTAACATAAATCAGTTTTGAATTCGGGCTGCACATGTTGGAAAAATAGAAAGTTCTGTATGAATTAGAAGTCATTCACGAATATTGTAACATCATCACAATTCTATTTTTGGTTAAACCACCCAGTATCCGGAACTACATGGGCTCCGACTAAATCCGGATTCGAGCCGGGTAGGACCACAAGGGCTGCAAAGCTCTCCCAACCGAGTTTTAACGCAGCTGCATACCCAAGGCTTGAACACGAGTATGACTAGAATTTACAAAACCATTAAGTCCTCCAAGTCTTTGTTTCTAGAATCGTGATGCATGGGCTAATAGATTAATTTTCCTCTCTTTTAAGTAAAGATTAGTTATCAACACAACTGACACTATGTAATAATTATTCAATTAGTGGCGGCTTTATAGTTAAACTATGAAAAAATGTAGTTTGTATGAATTTATTTTTATGCCTAAATTATATAGTATATAAGAAATAATTGGACACATTATGAAATTGACACTATAATTATTAATTTA
This sequence comes from Quercus ilex subsp. ballota, assembly GCA_032727855.1. Classification (NCBI taxonomy): domain Eukaryota; kingdom Viridiplantae; phylum Streptophyta; class Magnoliopsida; order Fagales; family Fagaceae; genus Quercus; species Quercus ilex. The sequence continues at coordinate 16,455,729 of CM064915.1, forward strand.
TTTTAACTTATTTATATCTCTTTATTTTTATATATAAAAAAATGTGATTAATTAAATTGGCTAAAACAAAATATTAAAAAATAAAGAAAAAAAAAGCCTCAAATGAATTGTCGAGAAAGTTAAAACGTTGGTAGTTTGCTCATTTAGATTTTGGATAAAGACCAAATAATAATAATAATAATAAGTTAAAGACTAAAAGTTAATTGTAATAGGATAGAAGCAACAGGTAGACCAAAAAAAAAAGGTTGTGGCAGAAGTCTACTAACGTGAAAAAGGTAGCAAAATTGTCCTGCACAATAAAGCTCTCTTTTCTCTCTCGTTTTCTATTCAAATTGAAGATCTTGGTTTTTGGTAGGCCCAGGATAGCCTGGTCGCACTAGTTTTCCATCATCTCCTCTTTCCAACAAAATACTTACAAAAATAATTTTTTCCTTCGTTATTCTCTCAGATTTTGTCAGTCCTCCTTTACACTCCATTTGTAGTTTTCGTGTTTTCTAGTATTTGATACCAAAAGAAAAAATGAGTTAAAGAAAAATTATTTTTGGTTAACATAAAATGTATGGCTTATTTTTATAGATTATTTTCCACTAATTTTTTTAGAAAATAACTCTATCTCACAATAAGTTAAATAAAGAAAGTTAAAAGATTGTTTTTAAACTTATTTAAAATTACTACCAAACATATGAAATTGAGATAGCCTCATAGAAAACATTTTTTAGAAAATGACTAAGGGGGTGTTTGGTACTGTTATTTAAATAACAGTTTTCAGTATTTAAACAACATTACACATATTTCCATACACTTTTTCACTCACACGTATTTTCACAAAACAACAATAACATTACTAGAAATCTTTTACCAAACAGGTCCTAATTTTCTAGAAAATATTATTGCTGAAACAAACAGAGCATTAAATCTTTCCAACCAAACAAATACTAAAAGAGGTCCCCCACGTTTTAACATAAATCAGTTTTGAATTCGGGCTGCACATGTTTGGAAAATAGAAAGTTCTGTATGAATTAGAAGTCATTCACGAATATTGTAACATCACCACAATTCACAATCACATATGACTAGAATTTACAAACCCATTAAGTCCTCCAAGTCTTTGTTTCGAGAATCGTGATGAATGGGCTAATAGATTATTTAAATTTAAGCCCTTCATCACGCAATTCTTTTGTTTTGATTTGCAGCTGCTAACTGCTAGTATTTTTGTTGTTCTCTGCTATTAGCAGCAGTTAACTACTTTTATAGTTCGGACTGAATAAGGTTCTTTCATTCAACCGAAAAAAAAAAAAAGGGGGTGGTTGTTAATGAAGACACTTGCTCTTCCCTCATTCTTTTATTGTCTCATTGCTTTCTCATCAACCTTGTTGCAATTTTGCATTGCAGCTAACACCATAACTCCAGGGCAATCAATTAACGGTATCCAGACTCTAGTTTCCTCAGACCAAGTTTTTGAGCTAGGCTTCTTCTCTTCAGGCAGCAACAAGAGCTAGTACTTGGGCATATTATACAAGAAGACCCCGGGCGTACTTGTGTGGATAGCGAACCAGAACAGCCCAGTCACAGACCCTTCTGGAGTTTTCACCATCAGCAACAATGGAGCACTTGTTCTTCTCAACCAAAGCCACCACACTATCTGGTATTCAAATCCATCCAGGCCAGCACAAATTCTAGTTGCTCAACTTTTAAGTTCTGGTAACCTTGTTCTTATAGACAAAGTAACTTCAACCTCTGAAAGCTATCTGTGGAAGAGCTATGATTACCCAATAAACACGTGGTTACCAGGCATGAATAACATGATGATAGGAAATGACATGAGCAATGGTCTAAGCCGATTTTTGACATCTTGCAAAGACTCAGATACTGGCATATTGCATCTCCAGGAGACTCTGCATACAAATTTGATTACCAGGGGTTGCCTCAAATATATATAAAAAGGGGACCGATGAAAAATTTTCACACTGGACCATGGAATGGAGTTCGATTCAGTGGTCTTCCTATGCCTATAAATCAATTTTTCTTTCCCATATTAGCATCCCAAAATGACATGGTGGGATATATGTATGAACCTAAAAACAAGTTGGTTTCTACAAGGATAACATTGAGTGAGTCAGGCATCCTCCAATGCTTTGTATTGATGGAGGGAAGCACTGAATGGACTACCATGGATGCAGTACCGAATGAAATGTGTGACAATTATGGGCAGTGTGGCGCTAATAGTGTTTGCTGAAGTTACAAAGAATCAACTTGCGAGTGTTTGGAAGGTTTTATCCCCAAATCACCAGAAGAATGGAAACTGCTCAATTCTTCAAGTGGATGTGTAAGGAGAAGTGGAGAACCCCACTGGAATGCCAGAGGAAAGATAGTTTCCTGAAGCTTGAGTGGGTGAAGTTGCCTGACTTGCTAGAGTTTTGGTTAAACAAGAGTATGAGCACCAAGGAATGCAAGGCAGAGTGCTTGAAGAACTGTTCATGTACAGCATATGCAAATTCAGATATTAATGGGGGAGGCAATGGCTGCTTGATCTGGTTTGGGAATTTGATTGATATTAGAGGGTATAACCAAGAAAATCCCAGGCAAGATCTCTATATACAACTGGCTGCTTCAGAACTAAGTAAGTGCACTTTCTGCCCTCTAATACTCGCTTCTAACATATTAGCATATGCAGTCTTCATCTACGAAGACCTTGGCCAGCATGGTGCAGAGGGTCTTATAATCTATAGCAGGATAGAGTTCAGTATAAGTTCTCAAGCCATAGTTTTATTTATGCTTGTATTAGCATTCTTAACAGACTTATAATAAATCCTGACCAGTGGAAGCAAAGATCTAATACTATTACCCTAATGAACAAGGATTCAAGAAAAATGAACAAATATCTTAATTGTTGTCTATTTTAGGATCAATCCGGGAATCAAACATGAAGGAAAGTCCGGTGGTTGTCCTGATGGTATCAGTTATTCGTGGAATGCTTACTTTGGGGTTTGTGCCTGGTGTATAACTTGGAAGATAACAAGTAGAAGATGTAAGTATAGTTATCCAATTTATTAAAAAATAATATTAAAAAAAAAAGTATAAACTTCCATGCTTGGCAATAATAAATGATGCAAAAAGCTAGATCAATTGAAGTGATCATGATAAAGCTTAGTTAGACTAAAATCAAAAGCTGTTCCTGATAAGGTAATATATGCTCAGTAGGTCTTACAAGAAAGAAAGAAGATGTAGAGGTATCTTTATTTGATTTTACAACAGTTGCCACTGCAACAAACAAATTCTCTCAAAAAAATGTGATTGGGGCCGGTGGATTTAGTCCTGTTTATAAGGTAAAAAGGATTCTGAATTTGTTTTACAGGTCGCAAATTGTATGGTGATATTATGCCAATTCAAAAGGAAAGATGCATCTTTATGTGATGATTTGCAGGGACATCTATGTAACGGACAAAATATTGTTGTGAAGATCTGTCAAAGGATTCAAGACAAGGTCTCAAAGAGTTCAGGAATGAAATTGTTCTCGTTGCCAAACTTCAACATAGGAATCTTCTCAGGCTCTTAGGCTACTGTGTTCAAGGAGACGAAAAGATGTTAATCTATGAATACATGCCCAACAAAAGCTTGAATTATTTCATTTTTGGTACAATTCTAATGAACTTTTATGTGTTATTATTGCTTTCTTTCTTTTATAGGTTGTGTACCTAAGTGTATTACCTATCATGTCTTTGAATAGAGTCCTCCAAATGATTTTCAAAACAAGTTCACAAAAGAACTGAAAATAATCATTGATCATGGTAATAAGGGCAACAGTTATATGCAGAACAAAATGGGAGTGCACTACTGACATGGCCAAAGCGTTTTGACATTGTTTTGGGGATTGTGCAAGGACTTCTCTATCTGCACCAGGATTCTCAACTTCAAGTTATACACAGGGATCTGAAAGCGAGTAATATTTTATTAGATATCAATTTAAACCCAAAAATATTAGATTTTGACTTAGCAAGAACTTTTGGAGGAGATGAATCTGAAATGAAAATAGAAAGAGTTGTTGGAACACAATAAGTATTATAAAATGGAACTATATTTTTGTTTGCCAAACAGTAGCGACATTTCATCAATGTGCTCTGAGTCTCTGACCCAAATGACCCTTCCTTCCCTCATAAACATGGTATGAAGGGTGATATCATGGGTTAAAGTTAAAGATGTACCGGTTCATGTAACTAACCAATAATGACAACAACAACAACAATAAGAATAATAAAACTAATATTTTATAGTTTCATGCAGTGGCTACATATCTCCTGTGTATGCAGTTGATGGAACATTTTTAGTGAAATCTGATGTCTTTAGCTTGGGTGTGCTTATGTTAGAGATAGTGAGTGGCATGAAAAATTGAAACTTTTTTCATGCTAATCACCATCATAACCTACTAGGACATGTAAGTTCAAAATTCTCTCTCTCTCTCTATTCCCCCCTTTGGAAATTATGTAAGCATCTATATATATATATATATATATATTTTTTTTTTTAGGCATGGTTTCTGTGTAAGGAGGGCAAGGCCTTGGAACTATTGTATACATGTTTGGAGGATTCACATTTAAGATCTCAAGTACTAAGATGTATTCATGTTGGTTTACTATGTGTTCAAAAGTTCCCTGAAGACAGGCCGATAATGTCTCGTGTGCTTTCTATGTTAACGAATGAGGAAGCAATTCTGCCTCAGCCTAAACAGCCTGGTTTTTTCATAGAAAGAAGTTCCAGCAATGCAGGTGCATCATCAAGAAATGAAGAATCCAGCACAGAAAATGCAGTAACTATAACTATGCCAGAAGCTGGATAGGGAATTCATAAATAGCTTGCATGAGATGTTATATGTGAAAGTTTTGAAGTATTTAGGGGTGCATTTGGGACTAGATTCTTTGGCATCTTTTTTTTTTTCAGATTTAAATTCTATCATTTGGGTGTTCATAGTTGCTACTTGCTTGGTTGTGTAAAACTAATGAACTTTTCTTTATTTTCTTTAATTGAATGGATGGACTATTATAGCCAGTTCTTATCTAAAATCCAAATAATTAAAACGTTTACTTATGGGCTTCTCTGGCATTTTATTGATATATAAACCTCGGATCCTATTTAAAGTGCACAGAGATTTTGAATCACAAAAGTAGTAAGTGCAGAACCAGAAGAAGCAGAAAACAAAGATAAAAATGAAGGGAGGATTAACTGCAGAAGAATGATTCTATTCACATGAGCATGTGATCTGCGCACTATTGGTAAATAAACACATGGGATTAAAAGCCATAACTAATTGTTAGTTCCATGCAACTAATTTAACTCAGCAGCTGCAGCTGCTACAATCTTGACTGAGTTGTGAGTGTCAACTGGCTGAGTGGTGCAAGTGTCATCAGTAATATTAACATCTCCCCTCAAACTAATGGGCATATAAGTAAGAATTAGTTTGTTCTTTAATTGAATAAAACGCGGAGAAGATAAGCCCTTGGGGAAAACTATCAAATATGATCAGTACTAGAATGATATTAACTTTTCATATTTCTTGTATGACAATTTTAAATTGGTTCGAATTTTTATACATGTTCCACCCCTGGACATGATTTGTGGTAATGGCAAGTGCCGAAACATTTTCACACCAAATCCGAGGAATATGATGAATGAAAACGCCCAAAGCCCTATAAAATCATACAAAGCCAACATAACTAAAGTAGCAGTGGGAGCAATGATTGGTATTCAACTTCAGTGGAGGAGTGAAATACAATAGATTTTTTCTTGACAGACCAAGAAGTGGGATTAATGCCAAGACAAGACAAACAATTTAAGCTAATGTTAAGTGTCTTTAGAAGGTATCAACACTCAACAGCCCAATCAACATCTATGTAAGCTGACAGAGACAAAATACTACTCTAAAAGAGAATACCATGATCAAGTGTGCTCCAATGATAGCAGAAGCTAAGTTTGACAGCAGCATATTGAAGGTCAGTGGAGGTGGAGATTAAAAAAAATAACCAATTCAAATGAAGCTTTTCAATGTCGCTATTTAATTCTTCATTCCGAGAAAACCAGCATGACCCAGTCCTCCAAACCAGCCAAAGAACAAGAACCACCTCAAAATGCCACACTGCCGCACAAACTCAGCCCTCAATTACTCAAAAGTCAAGACCCACCAAATCCAACAATATATAAAATTGAACCATTGTGGTAGTCAAACGCAGAATGCAAGAGAGAGAATCCAAGATGCTGCTCAAAGGGGAGAGGGAGAGAGAGGGAATGTGAAGAGGCCAAATGAGGAGAAAGGTAAAGAACGGGTGTTCGCGGTGCGATGCGGTGCAGTTTTGGGCCATTTTTAGCACCGCACTTTGCAGTGCGATTTAGCTAAAACCATAATTGCATTGCACCTTATTTTTGCAGTCACATGTGCGGTGTGGTGCGGTTTAGAGTTTAGCCAAAACCATAACCGCACCGCATCTTATTTTTGCAGTCACATGTATGATACTATGTATAAGATGCAGTTTGAAGTCGGTATATATTTCAAATTTTGAGCTTTTTCTACTTAGCCCAAAACTAATTTTTTCCTTTTTTTGGGCCAAGTTTTAAATTATTGAGCTAGTTTTTCTTTATTTTAGGTTGGCTTTTCTAGTTTATACTTGCTAGGGTTATTAAATTTAAAAAAAAAAAAAAAAAAACTAGGGTTATTAAACTATTAATAATATATTTAATATTAAAAATAAATAAATATATTAATATATATAGAGAGTGCGGTGCGGTGCAGTTTTCTTATTATAAAACCGCAAATCGCACCGCACCATGCGGTGTGGTGCGGTACGGTGCACTATTATTTGCAGTGTGGTGCGGTTATGCCATTTTGCGGGCGGTTTTGGTGCGGTTTTTGCGGTTTGTGCGGTTTATGCGGTTTGGTGAACACCCCTAAGAACCCATGAATACAATCTGCTGCTGCCGTCCCTTTGGAAGTTTGGATGTTCTCTCCCAATTTATTACAGTATTTTACTGTTTTTTTTTTCATTTTAAGAACAAATGTTTAGTGGGAATCCTATCAAAAAAAAAAAAATGTTTAGTGGGAAACTACAAACTATAAAGTCTGTAATGGAGAGAATATAATGTGATGCAAAAAAGTTTTGTTCTTGTCCCTAAAAAAATAATTTATTTTTTGCTCAAATTTTTTTTTTTTTGTATTTTACTTATATTTTATCAATTACAATTTAATGTGTATTTTTTTAAAAATTTCTCAAAAAATAAAATTAAAAAAAAAAAATGTTATTCCTATAGCAATGGAATGTGTTCATATGTAAGTGCCCTATAAACTATAATCATCCAAACTAATTTAGACAATAAAGCAGAAATTGTAGTTGGATTTGGGCACAATTGAGCTTATGAACAAGAGTTTGTTTATGCACTTTTTTATTTTCCATTTATTGTTGAAAAAGTTATATGGAGTAATAACTAATAACTATGTCTCTTGTTTTCTTATTAATAGGGTAAAATATTAGCCTCTGCTGCAATGAAGTTCAATGTATCTTGCCAGAAAAATGTTTTGAAGCATTCCATAAAGCATTGAAGCCATGTATCTTGCTGTCAATAGGCTAATTTTCAGTATCAATGAAACACTGAATGTATTCTTTAGTTTTGACACTTAGTTTTCATGTTCATTTACAAAAACTTTTACATGGATTTAGAGTACAAACCAATAAGAATGTAATAAAATATAGTTATTCTTTTATTGATATTGGTTTGAGAATGTAATAAAATGTAATTGATTGTGTGCCTTTTATTTCTAATTTCTTGTAATGCTTCAAGAACAATTTTGATGATGCCTATACGGTCACAAATTGATGAAAGAGTTTGATCCAAAAATAAACAAAGCTTTATTAAAATGTACACTTTGATTACAAAGCTATTATTTCACTCAAAAAGAACCTAAAAACATGCACATTCATGGAACCTAAAAATTACATTCACAAATTCTACAAGGATGCAAGTTGGAGTCGAAGTGTAATGAATAAGATTATGCCTAAGCAAAATACTTCCATTCAAATCAATTTTTGAATCATACAAGTGGCTACTAAAGGTAAGTGTTGAAGTTTGTTAAGAGCCTGACTGTTGAAGAAAGTAATGGCAAGAATTGAAGAATGGAAAGAATGAGATGTTGGTTACTTCGAGGGTAACCACCTCCAACAGAGTGAGAACAAGAAAGATTGAGAAAGGAGAGTAACTGAATTGATTCCAAACTTGTTTATTATCATCCCAAAATTGGGGGTATATACAATTACAATCTCAGTAATACTAACTGTAACTACCACTAACAACTGCCTAACTAACTCACTATTTGATCACTTGCTAAGCTTCACATCATGCACCTGCACTGCACATGCCTTAATATAGCCAAGTACACGCACCCTTTATCACCACAACAGGCACACCTCATCACACTATTGCAGGGGTGTCAATGTTCGACCCAACCCGCGAACACGACACGAACCCAACACGAGTTTTTTCGGGTTAGGGTTGGGCCTTAATGGGTTTGGGTCATAAACGGGTCGACCCGAAAGCGACACGATAAGGAACGGGTTATAAACGGGTCAACTCGCATAATCCGCAATAGACACGTTTGACATGCCAATTTATTTGTGTCAACCCCAAATGACCCACTTAACACAACCCGTTTAACTCATATAACAAATAAATATCTATTTTATTTTAGATTTGTCAAATACCTTTTATATCCAACATATATTTTAAATTTAAAAAGAAAAGTGAGTAATTACAAAAATTTACAAGGGATATAATTGGAAATTGAAACTTTACAGACCTTAGAACTACTAATACTTTTTTTTTGTGGCATAGGCATAGAACTTACACAAATGAAATTGGATGAAATTGTGGAAGATGTTATGAATTTGGACATCAACAAAGAATCTATGGATGATAATCGTGGTCATAGTTAGGATTAGTCTACTGTTTGCTCAAATGCTTTCAATATTGATACTTAGCATTTGGCGAGTTCCAAGAATATATATTTTTGTTGAACTATGTTATTTTATTTTGTGAAACTTTGTTATTTTGAATTTGGGTTGAAGTGTATGCACTTCTTTTAGAGTGTAAAAAACTTATTTCTAAATTAATGTTACATTTTTGTTGAATTATATTATTTTGAATGTGGGTTGAAGACTTGAAGTGTATGCATTGCTTTTTGAGATGTATAAATAATTATTTCTAGATAGATGTTATATTTAATATTATGTAGGTTGAAATGGGTTGTGTTACATTAGTGTCAACCCAACACGACTCGTTTATTAAGCGTGTCAAATGGGTTGGGTCAGGTAAACCCGCCTTATTAACAGGTCGGGTTAGGGTTGGAGGATCATGACACGATTATTAAATGGGTTGGGTTAGGGTTGAGCCATTTAGTCGAATATCCCTACCTCGACACGACACGAACCCGACACGCTAACCCGAATTGACACCCCTACACTATTGGGCACCACCCACACACTACTAAGCACAACACACACAGTACCTTAAAAAAGTTTCTACATATATCCAAAACATATATTTTTCTACAAGATTTCACCAGAATGGTAGAACTTGTATAAAGAACTTATACAAGAGTGAGAACATGTGGTCTACACTAACAAAAAAACAATCTAAAATTTAGCACTAATCCCCCTCCACCTCCAGTAGCTGCCTTTTCTTGCTCTTGGTGGTAGAACAATTAGCTCATATGGACCGCCATTGTATAACCATTCATCAACGGAAGCAGCTTCCCATATTGGGTATAGCATCCATTTAATCACACCATTCAACCTAACAAAATAACAAAGAGTGATTTCAATGATAAACATATATCAAAATTTCAAACTAATAGCAGGCACAGGTGAAGCTATAAGATCACTATCACTACTAAATATGTAAATTTGTTGAGGGTTTAGCTTAGGAACTTCCATATTAAGAACTCGGCTAAAGGACCAAAATTAAAAGTGAAACTGTGAAATACAATGCAAATCATATAGTCTGAATGTTCAGGAGATACTTTTAATTTCTTTGTAATCAATAACAAAATATAATAGTTGCATAGCCCAAATTTAATGGGGGCAATTAGACAATAACAAATGTATTTGGATTAAGGAGAAGCAAAGATGAGATATTCACTTACTAAAAAAAAAGGTGCTGAAGCAAAATTCACTCCAATAACTGAAAAGGGGACCAAGGCAAGCTCCAAGGTATTTAGTGGCAAATGTAGGTGAAAATTTTTTGGCATGAATTTCATTTCAAGACAAGCCAATTAAATTCACAATATGCTTAACTGTTTAAAGCTTCTGTGCTGGACAAAAACAAGAAATCAAGGAAAGAAAAAAATTCAAAAAATTACACAAGAAATTATTTATAGCAAAAAACGAAAAAAAAAAAAAAATTAAAGGAGGAAGTCTTTGGCAAAGAAATCAAGAAAGGAGGGAAAAAACTTTTTGATAAGCAAATAAGAGTGTGAGTAGCAATATAGCTTAGAAAACCAGTTGTGCATAACAAATCAAGAATCATTATTCTAAGCTCACAAACACTGTACCTCATTACGTATCAAGAGCCACAGTTTATATCTTTAAAATGAACTACAAGAAACAAAATTTATTATCCACCAGCAAAATACCCATCTTCATAGTCAATCCGAATTTAGAAATGGAACAAATACCTAAAAAAAATTAGGAAAAAAGAAGAAGAGAAATTTCATAATGATTTTTAGCATACATCATGAGTTCATGAGAATGACCAAGCAAAATAATTTTTGGACTGATGTCAAAGACAACACCACACAACAACTACAGGCAGATACTTAATCAAAACACATTCGGCTGTACCCAAAAGCCCCAATTTTCAAACCCAAAGCAGATCATCAAGTTTTATACTCAAAAGGAAACCCAGTCACTAAACAAAACTCTAATGGATACAGTCACTTCTAAAAGGCAAATAAAAAGAGAAACAAAAAGAAAAATAAAAGAGAAAAGACAAATTAAGAGAAAGAGAGGAGGACCTAGCGGCCACCAATGTTGGTGGCACCGACGATAGCACCTCTAGCGGCCGAAGCAGAGAGACAGGAATGTACCGGAACTCCGTCGGTAGTGGAGGTGTGGGACGCAGTGGCTGCTAGCTGTAGCCATGGAGATTGAGCAATGGTGTGAGAGAGTTTTTGAATTTTGGGTAGAGAAAGATCTGAAGAAAGAGAGAGTTTTTTGTTTTTTTGGGTAGCTGAAAGGCAGAGAAAAGAGCAAAGAGAGGAGAAATAGAGCTAGAAGGGAGAGAGAAAGAAAAAGGCAGATGCGTGTTGAGAGAAATTTTGATTTTGGCTTTGATTTTTGGTTTCCGGCTGTGGGTTTTTGTTTCTGAGTTTTAACCTTGGTTTGGTTTTGTTAACAATAGTTAAGTTAATGGGAAGTGATGATGTGGAGCTAAATCAGAAAAAATGGCCACGTGGCACTTTCCTATTGGCTGGCAAGAGCGTGGTCCTCCCGGAGGAACTAATAATTTCTCAAACGTGGGGGCAGTGGCCCCCCATTTATATAAAAAAAAAAGTATATATATATAAAATATTATTTTCAGCAATTTGTTTCAATAAAATTGCACTTTGTCCCCTCAATAATATTATTGATATTTTTAAAATCTAATATATATATATATATATATATATATTAGCCCAACGCCCAAACAACACCCCAAAACACACACAAGCAAATAAGAAAAAAAAAATCAAAGCCGATTCTAACTAGGAGTAGGAGAACACTCAATAACACTCAATAGCAAGACACACGTATAAAAGGGAAAAAGAAGTGGATTTCTAAGCCACTCAAAAAAAAAAATTTTAAAGAAAATAAAACCTAACTTAAGGCAGAACACAGAGGACCTCAGACTGAGGAATTGGGCAGCTGCAAGGAGAATAGCAAAAGCAGAAGCTGACTAGCACACCACGTCTAACGCCACTGACCACCACCAGTCCACTGCAGCACCGCCCAAACCTGGTAATTTTTTTGGATGAGAATATTGTATCCCTCTCATATCTGAATCTCTAAGGCCATGTTTGGATCAATTTTTTTGGTCACTCAATTTCCGTCACTCGTCACTCATCACTCATCATTAATCACTCACTACTCATCACTCATCACTCTAAAATACCATGTTTGTTTGGCACCATCACTCAATATTTTCCACACTATTTGTGGGCCCCATACCTGTCACCCAGTGCAGCTTTTTTTTTTTTTTTTTTTTTTGAGTACCCAAACTCACCGAACCCAGTGAAAAAAAAAAAAAAACCAAAACATGAAGACTGAACCAGTGAAAGAAGAAGAAACCCAGAACAAACCGAACCAATGAAAAAAAAAAACCGAACAGCCAACCCAGGAGAAGAAAGGAAAAAAAAAAAGTCAAAATGTGGTCAAAAGATGCGGCTGAATACTGTTTATGGGTCCCCTATATGTGTTTAATTACAATATTGCCATTGAGTTATGAGTTATAGAAATTGAAAACAGCCAAAATGTGTTTTCAATTTTCATAACTCATAACTCAAAAATCAGAGAATTGAGTGATGGAAACAGAGTTATGGAAACAAAGTTATTGTGCAGCCAAACAACCTTTTTGCTATGGGTCCCACCATTTTTTAGTTATGAGTTATGGAAACAGAGATTTGAGTTATGAAAACAGGTGAATCAAACAGCCTCTAATACTTGTTTGGTTAACTTAGATTGTGATTTGTGAAGAAAATTTAAAGAGAGGCCGAGATGAAAGACAAAAGAGAGTCAAGAGACTAGAAGACACTAGAGAGAGAAAGTGAAAGAGAAAGATAACAAAATTTAATAAAAAAGTTGTCTAGTGACTCCAGTCCTCTCTTTTGATAATCAAAAAGATAAACACGAAACACCTAATGCCCATAAATTCAACACGTCAAGACCTAATGCCCAGCAATTTCAACACGTTAACACATGTGATGTGATGTGATGTTGAACTTGATATTAATGATGTATGTGGTATATAAACACATTTTAATAAAACACATGGGAGTAAATGCCATAAAAGCATTCCCATTAAGGATGCTAAAAAGCTAAATTTAGCACCCACACACAAAAACACCCATTATCTCATACTTAAAATATTTTGACACTCAGCTACAATGAGCTGCTATCTCTAGCAACTCACAGTAGCTAACTATTATAATAAAATAATATTAAGTTATTCCATCTCTTTTTTTTTTTAATATTTCTTTTGCTTTTCTCCCTCTCCGTGTCTCACTTCACTTCTCCCTCTCATCTTTTCTCTATCTCTTCTCTGTATCATCTTCTTCATTTCCCTTTCTTCTATCCTTTCTTTTCTTCTTTTGCTATGGCTGAAAATATCTCTCTTTTCCTATTGTGTGTATGATTTTTGGTTGATTTGGGTTTGAAAGGTTGAATTTTGTGGTAGTTATTGGTTTGATTTTGGCTTGTGGGCACTATGGCGGTGGTGGATAGGTTGTGGTCACGGTGGTGGTTATGTTTTTTTTCAATAGGCTGATTTATGGCGATGGTGGATGGGGTTCATGGTGGTGGTAGGTGGTGGGTGAGTGGGTTTTGGGTTATGGTGATTGATGGTGGGTGGGTATGGTTTGTGGTGGTGATGGTTAATGGTGGGTTGATTTCGGGTTGGGGTTTACGGTGATGGCAGGTGGGTGTGTGAGTGGGTTTTGGTTTATGGTGTTTGATGGTGGGTGGGTGTGGTTTGTAGTGGTGGTGGTGGCTAGTGGTGGGTTAATTTTGGGTTGGGATTTACAGTTGTGGCAAGTGGGTGGGTGATGGCGGCTGGTGGTCATAGGTTTGCTGGGTTGAGAAGAAAAAAAGGTGTGACTTTGTTGATGATTTTGGTTCAGAGGAGAGAGGGAGAGATGGGTTTGTGTTTTGGTTTTGAGTTTGAGTTTGTTTTTGTCTGTGATTTAGGTGGATGGGGGTTGAGGTTGTGGGTGGGTGTGAATGTGGGTGTGGGCGGTGGTGGCTGGCGGTAGTGGTAGTGGATTGGATTTTGCAGTGGGTTTGTGGGTAGCGGAAAAAATGAGATGAGAGTAAGAATAAAAATAATTTTAAAAAAAATAATATATTTTATTGAAGTAGTAAAAAATATAAAACTTTTGATGTTGGGTGGATTATAAAATATGGTGTTAAAATAGATAAAGTAGTGTTTTAAGATGCGAAATGCTATATTTTTTAGCATTCTTGATGGGAATGCTCTAACCAATTATTAGTTCCATGCAACTAATTTAACTCAACAACTGCTACAATCTTGACTGAGTTGTGAGTGTCAACTGGCTGAGTGGTGCAAGTGTCATCAGTAATATTAACATCTCCCCTCAAACTAATGGGCATATAAGTAAGCATTAGTTTGTTCTTTAATTGAATAAAACGCGGAGAAGATAAGCCCTTGGTAAAAATATCAGACATGATCAGTACTAGAATGTTATTGTAGGGCCTGGATTTGGGTGCTTCTTCTACTGGATGAGTGGACTCAGGCCCAACTAGCCCAAAACAATAAATTTATAGAGAATGAGTTTAAGAACTAGGCCCTAGTGAGGATTACAACAACTAAACATGGCTGCATATGGATTGGATAACGAGAACACGGGTTAAAATGTGGAATTCTGTTTCTCGGCCACCCCTTCAGGGGCTAATAATTCTTATTATTTCTTCCACGATAAGTCACAAAGGTTTTAGTTGCTACAGTATTCTATGTTTCAGATTTTTCGTCCTCTCTTTCTGGAGGATCTCTTACATTATATACCCCCCTTCAGTTGATCTTGGCCCTCCATTTGTTGATCATGTAGGTCACTACTTGAGTGCCTGTCCCATCAGCCGCCCTCCCCAACTTTCTGTGGGTTGCAGTAATCAAGGCAGCACTGTTCAGGGGTCATTTCCTCATTAATGCGGTCAGAATGTTAGTTGTGGGCATTTAATGTGAAGGTGACAGTTCCTCCCTAAATTGCTCCTCCATCATGCTCTCATGGCTGGCCCATTGTACTCGTCTTTTCCTTGGGATGCTTAGGGAGGCTACTTTTGGTGGCGTGCTGCTCTACCCCTCTATGATCTCGGCCGGCCGAGGACAAGATCGTCCTCGGCGATGTTTCTTGGCAACTTGGGCTTTCTGCATTCATCCTCGGACGTTTCTTCCTCCTCGGCGTGGGCCTTGGGCTTAGTACGAAGTAGGGCTGGGGTTACCAGATTCTTAGGCCCCACAGTTATTAACTTTTTATATTTCTTGTATGACACTTTTAAATTGGTTCAAATTTTTATACATGTTCTGCCCCTAGACATGATTTGTGGCAGTGGCTAGTGCCGAAACATTGTCACACCAAATTCGAGAAATATGATGAATGAAAACACCCAAAGCCCTATAAAATTGTATAAAGCCAACATAACTAAAGTAGCAGCGGAAGGAAAGATTGGTATTCAACTTTAGTAGCAGTGGAAGGAAAGATTGGTATTCAACTTTAGTGGAGGAGTAAGATAGAGTGAGTTTTTTTCTTGGCAGACCAAGTAATGCGATTAATGCCAAGTCAAGACAAAAAATCTAAGCTGATGTAGAGTGTCTTTAGATTTTAGAGGTTGTCAACAGCCCAATCAACATCTATGTAAGTTGAAAGAGACAAAGGACAGTGCTAAAAGAGAATACCCATGAAGCTTTTCAATGTAGCCACTTCAAATATCTTGCTTTTTCTTCACGACAAAACGAGCATGACCCAGTCCTCCAAACTGGTCGAAGAACCAGAACCACCACCTTAGCTGAAACCTCAACCAAATTCACCAAGATCACCCAACCCAAGACCCACAGAAATTTGAACCTTTTTGTTTGTCAAACGTTGAATGCACCACAACCAAAGACCCACCCGAAGAGGTAAGATAGAGAATCCAAGACGCTGCTTGAAGAAGAGAGGGAGAGAGTTGAGAGATACTCATGGGAGTGAGAATGGGATTTTTTTTTTCTTCAAAATAACATTGATTTTCAAAGAATTTTGTTAGTTAGCATGTTTTCAAAACTATTTAGGAAACTAATATCACGAGTGCAATAAACTCGATTTTGGTGTTTTAAATCGAGTACAATGAACTTGATTTCAACATTGGACCGTCATAGAACTCGAGCCTATTGGACTCGATTTCGTTTAAATTTCATAATTCAACTTCAGTTCTTACCTTCAACAAACTCCAGCAAAACCCAAGTCCGATTTGATTCGAGCAGAACCTAAGTGAGCTTCGGTGGGGAACAAGAAGTATGGAACAAGACAAAGTGAGAGAGAACCACCGATCCAATCCGATTAACTCCAGCAAAACCTTCCTCACAATTCTGATCCGATCCCAGCAACTCCAACAAAACCTAGGTCTGATCCGATCCAAGCAAAACCCTAAGTAGGTCTAGGGTTTGCTTGGGTTTGTTGATTTCATTGTTTCGCTTTGGTTGTTGTGTTTGATTGTTGGAGAAGAAGACTTTTTGGAAATGGGTTGTTGTGTTTGATTGTATGAGAAGAATTTTTTTTGGAAATGGGTTTGTTGTAGCAACTCATTTGTCGTTATTTTTGGGTTCTCTAGGTTTGATGTTATTTTTGCTTCTTCTATGTTCTTCATTGTTTTTGTTTTTGTTGAGTGAGTACCGAAATCGAGTCTCTATGGCTCGATTTCAATTTGACAGAAAACGAGTCTGATGGACTCAAGTTTAGCATTTCAAAATCAAGTTTATTATACTCGAGATGTTAGTTTCCTAAATAGTTTGAAAATGTGTTAACTAACGAAATTGTTTGAAAATCACTGTTATTTTTTTATAAAAAAAAACCCCGGAGAATGGGATGGGACCAAACAAGGAGAAAGGTAAAGAAGAGGAGCCACGAATGCAATCTGTTGCCATCTCATTGGATGTTCTTTTCCAATTGCAATATGACAGGTGTTATTTTTATGGCATAAATGCACTTTTAGTCCCTACATTTTGCATTTTTTCTATTTTAGTCCCTACATTTTATTTTTACCACTTTTAGTCCCTAAACCAATTAACGCGAGACATTTAAGTCCTTGAAGCACCATTCCGTCACCAAACTAACGGGAAAGCTGACGTGGCTGATGGATCAATTAAAAAAATCATATTTAAAAAAAAAATTATCCTTTTAATTCTTTTTCTTTTTCGTTAACCTTAATTCTTTTTCTTTTTCTTTTAACCTCATCAACGATCAGACCCAAACTCTAAACTCTCTCTATCTCTAATTCGTTGTTGTGTGATCTTGAACGAGTTGACTTAGAGCAAGAAAAAATGTCGTTTACATGGCGGGCCGTGAAAGTACCACCGAACTTAGCGAGTTTGGAGGAAGCTCGCTATCGATTTCTTCAAAACAGTGTGCCGATCCATCCCAACCATTATCAACATCTACAACCTCGACGAAGTCACTACCGTCTCTATCTCTAATTCTCTCTTTCTCTCTTCACCCTCGACGAAATCTCTCTCAGACCCAAACTCTCTCAAAATCTCATCTCACCGATCTGACCCAAACTCTCTCAAATCTCAGTGATGAGGTCGCCGCCGTCGAACTCGTTCATTCGTCGATCTGCCAAACTCTGATCTGACCCAAACTCTCTCTAATCTCGGTGATGAGGTCGCCTTTTCCGGTGATTATGGAAAATGGGAAATGACATTTAAGATTCGGTGGGAGTGGTAACTTGTTTTTTGTGGCTTGTTTTTTGGATCGGTGATTGGGTCCGCTGATGATTTTGGTTTGGGTTGTGATCTGGGTTTCGTTTGTGTTTGATCTCTATTTGTGATTTGGGTCTGTGTTTGTGTTTGATCTCTATTTCTTTTCTTTTTTTTTCGTTTATGTTGTTGTGATCTGGGTTTCGTTTGTGTTTGATCTCTATTGGTGATCTGGGTCTATGTTTGTGTTTAATCTCTGTTTCTTTTTCTTCTTTTTTTCGTTTGTGTTATTGTGATTTGGGTCTGTGTTTGATCTTTATTTGTGATCTGGGTCTGTGTTTGTGTTTGATCTCCGTTTTTTTTTTTTTTTTCGTTTGTGTTGTTGTGATCTGGGTTTAAGTTATTGGTTACTGGGTTTGAGTTCTTCGTTGTTGGGTTTGATTGAGAAGAACATAAAGAACCAGTTGTATTAGTCTTATGAAAATTAATAATGATAAGTAATAATTTTTTTAATTAAATTAGATTTAAGGTTTTTTTTTTAATTTAATTTTTTTTATATAAATTTTCTAACGTGACTTTTTAAAAAAGAATTTAAATGCTGACGTGTCATGTAAAATAATGATTTTTTTAATTGATCCGTTAGCCACATCAACTTTTCCGTTAGTTTGGTGACGGAATGGTACTTCAATGACTTAAATGTCCAGCGTTAATTGGTTTAGGGACTAAAAGTGGTAAAAATAAAATGTATGAACTAAAATGAAAAAAAGTCAAACTGTAGAGACTAAAAGTGCATTTACGCCTATTTTTATTTCATTCCAAGAGAAAATGTTAGGCAAAACTATAATGTTGGTCCTCAAGTTTACCCTGTGTGTGTAATTTGTCCCTCAAGTTTCAAGCGAGCATAATTGGTCTCTCAAGTTTTAAAAATGAATTGCATTGGCCTTTTTACTAACTGCGGTTAGTGGTGTTACTTACATGGCTAACAGAATAATAACTTGACATTTTTTTTAATGACGAGACATTTATTTTTATTAAGAAATTAATTTACACTTAAAGAAACAATCTAACACGTCATTACCAAATTAAAACTAGTATTTGCAATCTAATTCACAAACCCACCCACGTGAAAGAAGGGAAGAGAGTGATTGAAGAAACCCAAGCCCTAGCTGTCGCTGGTGACTTTGCTGCCCTCCATTGGAGACAGTGGCCTCCTGCCTCACGCGTTCTTCTCCAAGCAATAGCCACTGAGCCAGCTCGTGAATGTGGGTCTTTTGACAACTTGTCTTAAATATACAGTTATATTTTCTTCCAAAGCTTTCTGTCATAGCGCCACCAATTGGTACCTTCAGAAAACATACATACAAAGACAACATAATCTACAATAAGCTCCTCCTATTTGCTTGGTAAAAAAAATGCATTTTATGTTAAGGAAAGAAATTGCTAGTAAAGCCAAACACAACGGGCTTTTTTTTTTTTTTTTTTTTTTTTTTTTTTTTTAAGGTAAGATATAGAAATTTTATTGATATAATACAGTGTACAAAATGTATGTACCCTGTTTCAGCATACCGAAAATAGGGGAAAAGAAAAGAGCAACATAATCCTATAATCGAGGGATAGAAACTGCATAGTATTGGCTCGATACTCCCTGTGCATCAAGACGAAGCTTCAGCGTCTCTATTATGATGTTGTGCTGCCATGAATCTCTGGTATTCTTGCTAAAAACCAAGGGCTCCCCTCAAAATATCTTTTCGATGAAGTTGGACCTGTTCAAAATAGTATTTGTTGAGCAGTGCTTATATGTTATGAAAATAAAACCATAAGAAAGCATAAACCCAGAATTAGGGTTTTTTAATAAAATAACTACAAAACACAAACAATATTATTAGTTAGGCAATGTTTCAAACAAATTGCATTTCTAACAATTCGACTTCAGAGGAGTCGATTTTACTGTTCATACTGCCTATTTTTGTGCCACGTAGATAAAGAAATCGAGTCCTTTGAACTCATTTCTTATACATAGAAATCGACTTCTTTGGAGTCGAATTCCATACAAAGAAATCGACCTCATTGAAGTCGATTTTTTTGCATAAAAAACGACTGCAGGGAAGTCGATTTATATACGCACCATTATCCGGCAACCCAGTACAACAAACTGCAAAATTCGACCCAAGCAAAAACGAAACCCACAAGCAAAACAAAAACCCAAGCAAAACGAAACCCACAAGCAAAACGAAACCCAAACAGATTTGGAGTCGATTTCAGTCTTTACAGATTCAAAAAACTCCAAATCTTCAAACAAAAGACCTTCAAATCGGACCCTCGCCGTCGACGTCACAACGGATTCGTCGCGCCTCGCCGTCGGTGTTGCTGGGTTCGTCACGCCTCGGCGCCTGGGTTCGTCGCGCGGGTTCGTCGTCGCGCCTGAGTTCGTCGGCGCGGCGCCTGCTTGCTCGTCGATGGTTCTTCGGCGCGGCGCCTGGGTTCGTGGGTTCGCTTGCTCGTCGGCGTTGCTCGTTGCTGGGTTCGTTTGCACAACAACTGAAGCTTCGTCGGCGTTGCTCGTTGCTGGGTTCGTTTGCTTCTTCTAACTGAAGCTTCTTCGTTTGTTGAGTTCATGGGGATTTTGGGTGAAAACGAGTTGACAAAGAAAACGACTCCACTGGAGTCGTTTTGTTTGTATTGAAATCGACTCCACTGGAGTCGTTTTCTTTGTATTGAACTCGACTCCACTGTAGTCGATTTTTATGTATAAAAAATGAGAATAAAGGACTTGATTTCTTTATCTACGTGGCACAAAAATAGATGATATGAACAGTAAAATCGACTCCTCTGAAGTCGAATTGTTAAAAATGCAATATGTTTGAAACGTTGCCTAACTAATTATATTGTTTGGATTTTATTATTATTTTCTAAAAAAACCCCCAGAATTATGTCACTCGTCTGATTTCTATGAAAAATATAGGATAAGATAACAAAATATATATGTTTCAAAGGGAACCCAGAAAGTGGAGAACTTAAGAACAAAGTCTGGCACCACTATTTCAGTCCATCTTAGTCAACATGGAGGTAGGTTAGTGGTTGTTGTTTGGACAAGGACGCGTGAGGCAGGAGGTCACTGTCTCCAATGGAGGGCAGCGGCATCGCTGGCAGCAGCTACGGCTTGGGTTTCTTCAATCACTCTCTCCCTTTCTTTCTCGTGGGTGGGTTTGTGAATCAGATTGCAAAAAACTAGTTTTAATTTGGTAATGACGGGTCAGATTGTTTCTTAAGTGTAAATTAATTTTTTAATAAAAATAGTAGTTTTAATTTGGTAATGACGAGTCAAATTGTTTCTTAAGTGTAAATTAATTTTTTAATAAAAATGATGCCAATATATTAAAAAATGTCAAATCATTGTTCTATTGGCCACATAAATAATACTACTAATGACAGTTAATAAAAGCACTAATACAACTCATTTTAAAACTTGAGGGACTAGTTATGCTCGCTTGAAACTCGAGAGATCAATTGTGCATACAGGATAAACTTGAGGGACCAACATTATAATTTTGCTTTTTTATTTTTCCCGTTTTCTATCTCTCCAACCAAATTGAACAAAAAAAATTTCTGCCTAAGACCACTCACAGTAATGGAGCTAAATTGCTATATAACTATTTTAGCTCCACCAAAATACAAAAATCCACACTACAGCAGTGGAGCTAAAAGTAAATTTTTTACCTTCGTTACTACAGTGCACAGCTATGTATGGCTGTGCATTGTAGCTGAGAGCTAAAATTTTTTTTATTTTATTATCCAGCCGGATTAAAATATATTCTTTTATTCTCACTGTGCCTCTCTCTTAGTGTCACTCTTAACTCACTCTAAACTCTCATCTCTCTGTCTCACCTTCTCTCAAGCTCACTCTCTCAAACTCTCACCTCTCTATTTCACTGCTGTCGGCCCTCGATCCTTAATGTCACTGCCACCAAAGCTCGACGTCACCGACCCACCAACCGACCCACTTAGTCGAAATCCCAAGCCATTGATTCGCCTCAGACTCACGCCGTTGAGCACTTCTCTCCCGCCGATCCACTTCAAGTCAGTTGTCTCTGTCTTCTTCATCTACATGCTTGGGATTTTTAATTTGGGTATAACATCAAAGAAAAGGATGGATATTTTGTTCTCTGCTGGAACGGGTGTCCCTTATTTTCCATTTCAGCTTGGGGGTTCAGGAGACAAAACTGAGATAACTAGCAATGTGGTCAATGATTTCTTTTTCTTGTTCTTTCAGTTTATTATTTTAGATGCAATAATTTTTTTGCTGTTCTTGCTCAATGAAAAGTTCTGTCATTTGATCTCAGAGCATCCATTCGTTTTGATTCAGAGCATCCATGAATGGACAGAATGTATTTGTATTGGGATGTATTGGGAATTTTCTATTTGTAGGAATTTGTTGCTTGGTTTTCTTGTAATAGAAGTTCTTGTCCTATTTTTATGTTCTATTGCACAAAACCAGAAACAGAAGCACACAAAAAGGATTTCTTGTGATCATTTTAATGAGAAATTGTTAGTTTGGTTTTGAAATGCTCAAAAATGAATTTGTTGTTTTCTTTATCAGTGGGATTAAGCTACATGTCAAATTAAGTATTTATGCATAACCATGTTCTATTGTTATAATTCTAAGTATTATAAGTTTTGATATAAATGTTAGTTTTGGAATTTTTTGTGTGTAGGGAAGTTTACATTTTTTTTTTCTAATTTTATGGAGTCATTTGTTAATACTAGATGATTATTTGCTATCATGTGGCGGCGGCGGCAGAAGAGTCGGTGGCGGCAGCGGCGGCGGTGGAAGAGTTGGTGGCGGTGGCAGCGACGGCATTGGCGGTGGAAGAATCGGTGGCGGCAGCGATGGTGGCAGCAGTAGTGGCAGCGGTAGCGGTTGCGGGTGGTTGTGATTGTTGTTTATTGTAGTGGATATATTATTTTATTGTAGTGGATATTTATACTATTATTTAAGGGGCTTCTCCTGTTTGGATTCCTCATTTTTTATGCCTAAAATACCTTCATTGTACCCACTTACAAGTTTTCAACTAATAGGGATAAATAAGTAAATTAAAACTCTTACACTTTAATACCTACAAACTCACGTACGCTTTGTAGTTTCTATCTCACTTTCTATCTCTCATTCTTCTTCAGATTGAAGACATTTAGTTTAGCTCTACATCCTCCTTTCTTTTTCTTTAGATTAAAGACATTTACTGTCAGAGGCTCCAACAAATTTTCAGATTCTATCTTTTGCAAGTTCCTCTTTGTTTTCTTTTCTTTTGTTTATGATTGACTTTCTTTGAGTTCTACTTTTTTTTTTTTTAATGTAATTTTGAAATGAATGGATCCTTCATATACTCTACCACTGTACTTCTTAATGAATTGTCATTTCATGTTGTAGGTATTGTGATCTAAAGACAAGGTTGCTTTATGCTACAAAAAAAGCATTTAAAATCATTCGTGAACAGTTAAATAGTATGGCTTCCCTTACCTCCTTTAGTAGCTTTTGTTTACATTTTATTTAAAATTTTTGAATTGAAATAAAAATAGTTACCACAATACTCCCTAATTAATGATCAAAATGTAAATGATCAATTACTATTTCCTTCTCCTTCCTCACTTTTTTTTTTCCTTCTTTGTATTTTTTTTTCTTTTTAAGATTTTTTTTTTTACCATCATTGTATATGTTTTTGGTGTTAATTTTTTTTATTTTTTATTTTTTTCCATCATTGTATATGTTTTTGGCATTAAATTTGTTTTATTTTTTTATTGAGGTATGTAGCAACCTTGAGTTCTACTTCTTCTTTTTTTTTTTTTTTTTTATAGATCTCCATTAGTTATTTATTTAAATAGTTGATGATGTGGTGATAAGATTTTAAAGAGTCCATGAACAATTTTAATAGGATTTTCAAGAAAAATGATCTCATCAAAATTTAAATCAAACACAAACTCTAACAAACTTATGCGATTATCTTTAATAACATGCACACTAACTTTGGTTTGTTGATTAAATTTTTTTATTTCTTTTATTTAGGTATGTAGCAACCTTGAGTTCTACTTTTTTTTTCTTTTTTTTTTTAATTTTTTTTTATTATAAGTATCACGTTAACTCCTTTTTTTTTTTTTAAATGTAATTTTGAAATGTTAACTCCTTTTTTTTTTTAATGTAATTTTGAAATGTTAACTCCCTTTTTTTTCTTTTTCTTTTTAAAAAAAAAATGTAATTTTGACACGTTAACACCTTTTTTTTTTTTTAGATCTCCATTAGTTATTTATTTAAATAGTTGATGATGTGGTGATAAGATTTTAAAGTCCATGATAGAGTTAAATTCTAAAAAATCTTTATTTTTATTCTGAACAATTTTGATAGGATTTTCAGGAAAAATGATCTCATCAAAATTTAAATCAAACACAAACTCTAACAAACTTATGCTATTATCTTTAATAACATGCGCGCTAACTTTGGTTTGTTAATTAATTTTTTTTATTTTTTTATTTAGGTATGTAGCAACCTTGAGTTCTACTTTTTCTTTTTCTTTTTTATATGTATCACGTTAACTCCTTTTTTTTTTTTTAAATGTAATTTTGAAATGTTAACTCCCTTTTTTATTCTTTTTATTTTTTAAATGTAACTTGAAATGTTAACTCCCCTCCCCCCCTCCCCCCCTCCCCCTTTTTTTTTAAGATCTCCATTAGTTATTTATTTAAATAGTTGATGATGTGGTGATAAGATTTTAAAGAGTCCATGATAGAGTTAAATTCTAAAAAATCTTTATCTTTATTCTGAACAATTTTAATTAGATTTTCAGGAAAAATGATCTCATCAAAATTTAAATCAAACACAAACTCTAACAAGCTTATGCTATTATCTTTAATAACACGCACACTAACTTTGGTTTGTTGATTAAAGTTTTTTTTTTTTTTTTTTTTTAAATACTTGGTGTGGGGGCATTTTTTGCTTCAAGGCCAAGGGCTAGACCAATTGGAGCCTAAGCAATTTTTGCTCTTGTATTATTTTATTGTGATGTTTATCTATACTATTATCTATACTATTATTTAAGGGGATTCCCTTGTTTGGATTTCTCATTTTTAAGTTCAAAAATGCCCTTACAACCATATGTTTAAGTAGAGATAAAACTAAAGGACAATCCGGTAAAAATGCAAATCTAACTCCCACTAAAACATTGCCTAAAAAATAGAACCACTCTCCTATTAATTTTCAAATTGATTTATTTACTTATAAATTAGATTTTTAAAATAAAAATTATATATATATATAAAATAATTAAATACAATTTTTTTTCTACAAAATAGGACCATTGAAAAAAAAAAGGCAAAAATGCAAAACTGACCCTCTAACTTTCAGTCTTTTTCATTTCAGTACTCTAAATTTTAGTTTTGTCATTTCAGTCCTCTAATTTTCAATTGTTGTCAATTTGGTATTCCGTTACATCTCAATTATGTCTTACCGTTAATTGAGCCAAAATGGCGTCGTTTCGACTTTTTATTATTATTATTATTATTATTTTTTTATAAATTTCGGAATTAAAAGGAAATTAAAAAAACAACTGATATTAAAAAAAAAAAAAAACCTGATATGAATCGGTTTGAGAGACTGAATCGGTGATGGAGTTCTGATGAAGGTGAGGATGGTCACATTGTGATGTTCTGGAATCTGTTCCAACTAACCTTGAGGGAAGTACACCACCAACCTTTCTTCGGCAGAGATATCAGTGGGCCTGCACACGCTTGCCGTAGCTCCAAACACACTGAAGACGAAGACGAAGCCGAAGTTGATGCTGATGCACCCACCACCAAATTCGAACTCGACCCACCATTGGTATTCAACCCGGCTACAGAGAACGACGATGAAGATTTTGAAGACGAGCCCGACGACGGCGTTTAGTCCTCCTCGGTGGTGTTCAGATCGATTAGATAAGTGTTTTGAAACAGTAAAGAAGATGGTGTTCAGATCGATTAGATAACTATTAAGTTTTTTGAAACAGTAAAGAAGAAGAAGAAATAGTTTTGTTTGGGAAGAAGAAAGGGGATTTTTAAAAAAATAACAATAAAACCCAAACAATAACATAAGTTAGGCAACGTTTGAAACTATATTGGTTTATAACAATTCGAGTTCAGAGAAATCGATTTCACTGTTCATTCGCCTATTTTACCCGCGGCTGAGGTGGAAAAATCGAGTTCACTAGACTCGTTTCTTATACACAAAAATCGAGTCCAGTGGACTCGATTTTCATACATGGAAATCGAGTCCACGAGTCCAGTGGACTCGATTTTCATACATGGAAAACGAGTCCACTGAACTCGATTTCAGTATACCCAGCCAAAGGACTTACACGATTTTTTTGTGTTCTTCCCTTTCCTTTTTTTTCCCCCAAAATGCTGCCTGGGTTTCTCCACTTCCAAGCCCCAAAAACCCATGAAAAAATCAAATCCAAAACAAATCAAACCCGAGCGTGTCTTCTCCTCCATCGATCCGATCCGATCCGATTTTTTCTTGTAGCCTTTTCTTCGTTTGCTGGGTTGCGCCTGGGTTCTTCGTTTGCTCATCGGTGTTGCTGGGTTTGCCGGGGTTTGGTCAGAATCGGCGCCTGGGTTCGTCAGCAAGAAACCACGTTCGTTTGCTGGGTTCGTTCGTTCTTCGTTTGTTGGGTTCTTCGTTTTGTGATCGTTCGTTCTTCGTTTGCTGGGTTCTTCGTTCTGTGACGGCATGACTCGATTTTTATACATGGAAAACGAGTCCAGTGGACTCGATTTTTGCAATTTTTCCACCAGTAAAGTAGGCGAATGAACAGTGAAATCGATTTCTCTGAATTCGAATTCTTATAAACCTATATAGTTTTAAACGTTGCCTAACTTATGATATTGTTTGGATTTTATTGTTATTTTTTTAAAAATCCCAGAAGAAAGTGAGTCCTAGTGTAATCGTTTCCACAAATTCTCTAAGTTTGGGATTTGGGTGTTGAATGATTCTCGGTTCTGACCGAGTAAATGTTTTCTTTTTCTTTTTTTTCTTTTTTTTTTAATACCAGTTTTTTTTTTTTAAATTTCTTTTAATTCCGAAATTTTTTTTTAAAGAGCCAAAACGACGTCGTTTTGGTTCAATTAACGGCAGGACATAACTAGGGTTTAATGGAGTACCAAATTGACAACAATTGAAAGTTAAATGATTGAAATAATAAAACTGAAAGTTAGAGGACTGAAATGAAAAAGACTGAAAGTTAGAGGGTCAGTTTTGCATTTTTGCCAAAAAAAGGTCTCATCGCACGCGTAATGAGGATAATATTATTTTATTGTGTTGAAAACTAAAATAGATCTACTGCTGCAACACGTGAGTAGGTAAAATAGATAAAATAACTTTTTATAGTGCCAAATAGTTAAATTTTTATGGTCACCAGTGTGGATGTTATTACAGTTTAGGAATTCTTTGGGAACAGTTTAGGACACACTGCTACACGAGTGAAGGGGGCAAAATTAAATTTCAAATAAGGCTGTGTTTGTTTTGTGTAAAACATTTTCCGAAAAATACATATTTTCCGGAAATGTTATTTTCCGAAAAAGGAAAATATTTTTAAGTGTTTGGTTGAATTATGAAAATTGTTGTGGAAAATATTTTCACGTGTTTGGATGTATTCTAAAATGCTATTTTCCGAAAAAATTTTCACATTATTACAAAAAATTTCAACATCCCACCAAATTCAACAACAATTTCCGGCAGCAAATTCCACAACAACAACAACAACAACAACAACAATAATCAATTCAT
Organism: Quercus ilex subsp. ballota; assembly: GCA_032727855.1. Classification (NCBI taxonomy): domain Eukaryota; kingdom Viridiplantae; phylum Streptophyta; class Magnoliopsida; order Fagales; family Fagaceae; genus Quercus; species Quercus ilex. Next base: position 16,483,228 of record CM064915.1, read on the forward strand.
CCAAAAAAAAAACAACAACAACAATCAAATTAAAAAAAAAAAAAAAAAACGGAGAGACCGAGGAAGAGAGAGTGTGGAGGCGACGGGTCGAAGGCGATGGGTCGGCGACGAGATCGAGTTTCGTGGGTTGCTCTGGGTTCGTCGGTTCGTGGGTTGCTCTGGGTCGAAGGCGATGGGTCAGCGACGAGATCGAGGTTCGTGGGTTGCTCTGGGTTCGTCGGTTCGTGGGTTGCTGGGTTCGTCAGTTCGTGGGTCGAAGGTCGCCGGCGGTTGCTGGTCTGGGTCGTTTCGCCGGTTCGTCGGTTCGCTGGTCTGTGTGAGCTGTGTGAGAGAGCTTGGAGAGTTGTTGTGTTGCTGTGTGAGAGAGAGTTGCTGTGTGAGAGAGCTTGGAGAGTTGAGAGAGTTGTGTTTTCCGGAAATTGGTTTAAGGGAAAATAAAAGGGGAAATTGATTTACGCCTGGGGAGGGGTTTTTTCCGGTCAAAGCTGAAATTATTTTCAGTTGACCATATTTTCCTAACCAGCCAAACACCCAAATTTTCCGGAAATGGTTTTCCGGAAGTAATTTGAAGTCAAAACAAACACACTCTAAATCTCCCTTTTTTCTTCTTTCTCACATTTCACAATAAAAAACTCGGACTCAGAGAGAGAGAGGGGCAACCCCAAACAAAACAACGCACATTTCATTCAAGATTCAACACTCATGGAAGACCAAGCCCAGGTAACGGTAACTGCTACCACCGCCGATTATACAACGTTGTCGTTTTCCTTAATTTTTTAAACTTCGATTTTATCTTTTTTTTTTTTTTTGGTTTCAATTTGTCTTTTCTTTTATAAAATATAAGTAGAGATTTGAAAGGGAAAAAAAAAGTTGTGTGTGTTTGTGTTGGGTTGCAGAAAATGGATGCGTTGAAGAAAGCTTATGCGGCGGCGCGTGTAATGCATTCGGAGAGGAAAGCGCTTCGCTTTCAGCCCGATCTTTAGGGTTTAAGAAAAATAAAGGGAGAGAGATGAGATGGGAAAGCTTATGCGGCGGCGCGTGTATGTATGTCTCTCACTTTTCTGATTTGCCCTCTCTTTAAATGCCCAAATGGGCAAATCCTCAGGAGTCTCTCTGTTTTCATTTTCTGAATTCAAACTCACTTTTTTTGGATATTGAAAATGAAAACTGGGTACAGATTTGCAAACCAAACTAAAATTTTGTGGTGGATCCCAAAAAACACTGAAAATGAATACAGTAAACACCACTTTTTCCTTCAAACCAAACGGGCCCTTAGAAGTTCAGGGTTAGTTCAAACTTTGGACAATAGAAAAATTTTTATCCCAATTTTTTTTAATAAAATTTTTGGATTTATAGATAAGCAAATAAATAAATAAATAAAGAGATTAGCGCCACTGATTACAAAAAAAATAACTTTATCTCTTGTATGTTCTAGGAGTAGGATTATGCCCTTTCATTCTTTCATGAAATTTAATTACATATAAAATTGATATTATGAGGTGTCATTATTCTAAACGACCTTTCCAATGTGATACAACTGTTCATCATTTTCCATGTTAAAGAGTATGCAGGATTGATCTATTTTCTTGTCCTGTAACTATCCAATTTCACCTGACGGTTGAAATGTTGGTTGGAGCAGGGGAGTCGGTGAGAAAGATTGGCGGAAATGACGGGAGTAGAGACACATACCAACATATTTATACATACATATGTATAGATGTGCAATCAGAAGTTTTTTTTTTTTATTTAATATTTTTTATATAAAGTTTTTGTTTGAATGGTTTTTCCAAATTTTTTGTTGTTTGCAAATATAGGCTCAATTGACTATGGGTATTGTGTATATATATGATTTTGTTATGAGTTTTGCCATGTTTGGATTGTGGAATTAAAAAATTGAGACTCCACCTTGATTTTAGAAATCAATTCTTGAAGGTATTTATGTTGCATGCAAAATGTTTTATGAAAGCTTCTAATGTAGAAGTATTTGAGTAGTTAAAAAAGAGGCATGGACTGATAGTCTAATTCTCCATTACGTTATTGTAGAGTAAATTGTTTAATATGCACAGATTATATTATTAGTTTGTGGGGAGATGATAGCGATGATGTTTAAGCCATTTTCTCAATTTAGGCTCAACAACATTGAAAACGCTACTACCTTAAAATTTTGCTTTTTTAAAAATCATTGCAAGGCTTTAATATAAATTATAGGAAATTGGTTTAGACTTCCTTCTAAAGTATTGCAAGTTCTCTAGGAATATACTTCTACTGTCAACAATTTAGTTTCATTGTAATGATTGTCTTTAACTTTGCCAAGAGTTTTAGTTCATTGTTCATAGATAAATATTTCGTTTTGATTTTTATTATTCAATCTAATTCTCTTAATCCTCATTGTACGAAGTGTTGGTTTGGATAGCGTCCCGCGGGTAGCGTTTGTGTTTTTCCTTGGGTTCCGCGCACTGTTCATGGGACCCACAAGTATGGAAAACACAAAAAAGCAATAAATTTGGGTCCTACGACACTATTCATACATTTAAAAATTATTTTGCTACAGTGTTTTTAGCAATAAGTTTTCAGTTTTCAGCAATAAGCGGTATCTAAACAGACCCGTAGTGTATACTGGATATTGACAGTAAGAATCCTAAAATCATGAAAATGTTGTTGTTTGTTGTAATCGCTTTGATTACTTAGGCTAGATTCTGATGGTTGCTGATTGATTTCTAATCATTGAAAGTGAGCAGATGTTGTCAAAGTCCAATGTAGTTTGTTGTTACTTTGTAGTTGTTTGCTATTTTGGACTCAAATTCACTAAGCAACTTATGCTTTTTCATTAGCTTCTTTTGTTTTTTTTTGGGGACAATGTTTGCTTGTTTAAGTGTTGATATGTTTACAGGAGGAGAATTTGTGATTTGGACTTTGCAACAGATTTTGCACTGTGCTGGCTTCAGCAATAAGAAAACTATTCTCTTTTCTTGATTTCAGTTTTTCCTTATGTGTCTTTCAACACTTGGTTCAATCATACTTGATACTATTCCGTGTTCATTTTATTTTTATAGATTTGGTGCTAGTCCCCTATTGAAGGCCTTTGTTGCAGAAAAGTTGGCTTCCCTAAATCGATTTGATTAGTTCTATGGGAGCACAAGTATGTAAAATTTCCTGTCCCTTTTTGTGAGATAGCTGGTAATTATGAGCTTTGGCTTATTAATTTCATCACTCTCAAAATGTTTTTAGCTGCCAGGATTTGCTTATTAATATTAAATTTACTATTCCCTTAAGCATGATACTATCCCTTGGTCAATTTATTTTATGGATTTTGGTGCTTTGCAGTTTTTAAGGTTTGTATGTTGCGGCAAAGTTGTCTTTTCTAGATTATTTTGGTTCTTTTTTTTTTAGGAGCACAAGTGTATAAAGTTTAAATACTTGTGCTTGTCTTGCGTTGTTGGACCAGGCAGGGTGTTTTGGGGTTTTGATGACTTTGTTACCCCAATTACCATGTTTACAAAATTTAAATGCTGTGGTATATCTACTTGGACAACGAAGTTTGATGGCATTTTTATTTTTATTTCTTCAAAAAATTTAAAGGTTTAGTTATTGGATTAAGATATTTATGTGTTAGAAAAATGATTTGTTGTAGCAACATTGGGTTGAGATATAATCTTTGTTTTTCTCAACAATCTAATATTGGTATTTTTCTATTTATTATGCCTTAAAAATTATTATTATATTGAATAGAGATATTTATAATAATCTTTTCGCAGTTGTCTTAGATTTTAGTTACCTTTGATCTTAATTCTCCCTTAACTACTTGTATGCTTTAAACATTGTTGTTCTAAATGCTAGGAATGTATTGGATTAATTAGTGAAGAGTTATTCTGTTCATTGTTTCTCAACTTTTGCAACTTTGGGTGCATGGCTGCGTAAGCAGTGGAGTTTGATTTGGCGATAAGCTCTGTCTGTCTCTTCCTTTTTCCTCCCTGTTTTTGTTATTTTCTCTTTTTCCAGTTTCTCATAGTGAGGGTTTGACACTTTCGTTCCAATTCTTTTCCTTTGTCCCTTTATTTATTTTATTATTATTTTTAATTTCAAACTTTCAGTCAATTCTTTTTTATCAAGGTTATATCTAATTTGAATGTGGTAATCCTCTGATTGGTGTGGGGCAGTTAGATTAACAGGGATTGTGACAAACTTTTAGTCAATTATTTTTTGCCTTTTCCTGTTTTAATTGGCGTTAGGCTTGAGTTTTTGGGTTTTCTGGGCGTTTAATTGCTGTAACTTATTTTTTTGGATTGGCATGATTATTTGTAATCTTGGAACTTGCTTGGTTATTCGCAATTCATTTTTTGCAAGTGAGTGAATTGTCCAAGAATGACATCTTTATAAACTTGTTAGGACAATGTTTGATAATATTGATCTTGATATGTCTTCAGGATGGAAATTTTAATTTGGACTATCTTGTACTTGATAAACAGAGTTTGTGGAGAACTTTTGAATCTGAAACAATAATAAAACTCCTCTCTTATTCTTTTCATTTAATTTTTCTTTGAAGTTTCTTTCAATATGATGTTCCTCCAAACATGATCCTATACAATTCCTTGTTTGATTTATTTTATAGATTTTGGTTGAAGGCATCTTCTGGATCAATTTGGTTGTTTCTATTAGAGTGCAATCACTTGTTGTTGGCTGGCTGATAATTATGGGTTTAAGAATTTAAGACACTTTAAGACAAAAATTGTGGCTTGCTATGTCTATATTTCGGGCTCCATTTGTTTGGTAGAAATTGGGGCTTGCTATGTCTATATTTTACTGTTGTGATTTATCATCTTTGGGTAGTTTCATAAGTTAAGAGTTGCATGCTTTAAACATGGTTGCTCAAATGCCAGTAACGTATAGGGATTTCTCGTGTAGAGAAGAGTTCTTTTGTTTGTTGTTTTGTTTTGAGTGCATGTTATGAATCTCTATTCTGACTTCTCTTGTGGAGAAGAGTTCTTTTATTCATTGTTTTGTAACTTTGAAGTGCATGCTATGAATCTCTATCCTGACTTGTCTATAGGAATTAGATCCTTTTTCGGTGCTTGCAGCTTAAGCTGTAGAGTTTGATTTGGGGGTAAGCTCTCTTTTCTTACATCATGTTTTCGTTGTTCTATCTTTCATCATGTTTTCTTCTTTCATAAATGATTTTTTAGTGCCAATCTGAGTGTATGTACCTGGAAATTAAAATTCTTCATGGATTTTTTGAAAATTTCATAATATGTTTGCCAATAAAGAATAAGAACACTCCATTCTCATTCTTTTGATAGAATTTTTCTTATAAGTTTCTTGCAATATGCTGTTACTTCAAACATGATCTTATTCAATTCCTTTATTGATTTATTTTATAGATTTTGGTTGAAGGTGTATGCTAGGTCTCTTCTATTGGAGCACAATCACTTTATGTTGTCTGGCTGGTAATTATGGATTTAAGAATTCAAAAATCACTTTTAAAATAAAATTAGTGGTTGCTATGTCTATATTTTAGGCTCTATTTGTACAGGTTTAACATATTCCAGCACTAGTCAGCTGCTTTATACTGCTTACTCTCTCTACTGCCATCTGTTGCACTTATAACAACTTTTAAAAGTTAATCTATTATTATTTTTTGGAGCTTTATCAGTGTTGTGGTTTATGTTCTTTGGACAGTTGCATAAGATAAGAGATGCACGTTTTTGGTTGCTTTAATTCCAGGTAAGTATGGGTTCCTCTTGTTGTGAAGAGTTATATTTTTTGTTTTGTAACTTTGAGTGCATGTTAAGAGTCTCACTAATGGCATGTTGACAGGTGCGGGAATTTTCTTTTTGGAGCTTGGATGGGCAAGTAGTTAACATTTAATTTGCGATAGGCTCTCTCCCTTTGTCTCTCTATCACTTCTTTCTCTCTCCCATTTTTTTTTTGTTATTTTCCACTGCAATCCTAACCATTGGTGTATTTTCTTTTCATTTGTTTTGATTTAGGTATTTGTGTTTGATTTTTTTTTATTAAGGGATTGTGGTAGGAGTTGGTTCTATTTTGCGTATTTGTAGATTTGGTTTTGCTTGGGTAGTTGGGTGAATTGATTTTGGATTATTTTCTTGAAAATCCATTTACGGCCCTTATATTTCATTGGAATCCTTGAACCACGTTGGAAATTTTTTTTTTTTTTAAAAAATCTACTTATTCATTTCAATAAGCTTGTGCAACTCCTGTGTATAGTTAGCTCTTTGTGGTTGTTTCTTTATCTTTAAGTTTAGTATGTTTACTGTTTGTTTCGTGCCTGCTTGCTGATTTAATTGCTTTGTTAGATTTTTTAAACAATTTCTCTTTTATGGCATTATCTGATGTAAGTTGTAACTAATCACCCAAAATTCAAATTTAGGTCTATAGTGTGCCGATGATAAGGGCATTATATACCGGAAAAATATTGGTAATTATTTTTCAAATTACATGGGTGATTGTCTACATTAGACATCTTGAAAACCATTGGGTTCATATTGAAATTTAACCTAGATGAATTGTGATAGGAGTTTATCCCAAAAATGTTTGATAAAATGGGGGGCTAGTAATGAACCGAAAATTGAGTGAGTTGATGTAATTAACTGATTATATATAAACTTACAATTTCCGTTTACATTGTTAGCTAAGTGATTTCTTTGAGAAAGTTATGATTCCTTTGAACTTCCAGGCTTGGACTTCAATAAATCTATAATCTTTTGAGCTTCGACTTAACAATATATTTATGCTTTTTTTAAAAGAATGAAATGGAACATGGTGTATTTTTTCTTTCATTTTTCATGTTCTCTAAAGTTTTCTCAATCCTAAAATAAACCGTCGATAAGTCTTTGTATGCTTAAGTGTATGATTACAGAGTTGTAGTTTCTGCAACTTATTAAGGTAGCCATTACATGTTTACAGAAAAAAGCTGACTATTCATCGACCTTAAGTATTAGAGAAATGCCTGTAATCAGGGGTAAACATAGCAAGGTAGTGGGCTGCTTTGACTGTTACAAGGTCAACCAGACTTTACTGCCGTTTGATATATTGATTTTATAAAGTTTAGTGCATTAGAGGTCTAATGGAGCGTGAGTGTGTTTAAGTGTGGGAGAACAGGTTTAGTTGATGTTAGAGAAAAATAATAATAATAATAGTGGCACTTACTAGCTTTTATGGGAGTTATGATCTATATATGTTGATTGATATTTCTGCTGGTATTTTTCTAGTAGGTAGACTATAAATTAGAACCTAAATGTGTATTAGATTTGTGAAAGTCCCAGCTTTTGATGATTTCTAATTTCTGTGCTATGATGTATGTAAAGTGTATATATATTGGTGGTTTGATTCTGCTGAACTATTTTGGTTCAATCTGACATGGTTATTGGTAGATGTACTTGCTGTTTAGGGACAAGCTGCTGAAATTGAAGAGAATGATGTCCCTCTTTTGAATCAATTTCTGCTGTTATTGAGAGGATCAAACCCGTTTACAAGATATGTATATGTACATTGTATTTATTTTCCCCCTTTTGGTTCTGTTTTGGCAAGAATGTGTAGCAGAATCATTGATTTTGTGATATATGAGGTGAGTTATTGATTCTAAGATGAATGTATTTTGTTGTCGATAGATAGGAGACTGGTATCTTTAAAACCCTATTAAAGAAAATTGATTCCTGGATTTTCTTCTATCAGATAGTTGAGTCAATATGTTGGTTGGTTTAGCTCCATATATGCAGTCACTAGGTGAGAATATGTCAACCAATAGAACAGTTGGAAGGATGGTGGGACCAGCTTTGGGTGACCAGTAGCAAGGAAACTTTTCTATCAACTTATTGAAGATATCTTTTCAAGATGCTCTTCAATGACTGACCTATTATAAATTCTGGTTTCTCTTAGTGAGGGTTTGAAACTTTTATTCCATTTCTTTTCCCCTTGTTCTGTTATTTTTTATTTTATTTTATTTTTATTTTTAATTTCTTTTAATTTTTTAATTTTTTGTTATTCTTTTTTAGCATGCTCATATCTACTTTGAATGTGGTAATTCTCGTACTGACATGTGGCAGTTTGATTAACAGGGATTGTGATCTAAATACGGTTGCCAAGAGAAGAATAAGGAAACTCCACTCTCATTCTTTTGATTTAATTTTTCTTTTAAGTTTGTGGATAATTCTTGAGTGTGAAATAATAAGTAAACTTTGCTCTTATTCTTTTTATTTAATTTTTCTTGGTAGTATCTTTCATTATGCTGTTATTTCAAACATGATCCTATACAGTTCCTTGCTTGATTTATTTTATGGATTTTGGTTGAAGGTGTTTGCTGGATCTCTTCTATTTGAGCAAAATCACTTCATGTTGGCTGGCTGGTAATAATGGGTTTATGAAATCAAAATTCACTTTTAAACTAAAATTCGTTCTTGCTCTGTCTATATTTCAGGCTGTATTTGTATGGTTTTAACATATTCCAGAACTTGGCAGATTGTTTATCCTCCTTGCTCTCTTTACTGCCATCTATTGCACTTTATCTATTAATTTTGTTGGTGCTTTGTCGGTGTGCTGAAGTCTGTTCTTTGGACAGCTGCATAAGATAAGAGTTCCCTGTTTTAAACATGCTTCCTCTTGTTGTGAATTGTTCTCTTATTTGTTTTTTTTGCAACTGTGAGTGCATATTGAGTGTCTCACTAATAACATGTTGACAGGAGGTGAAATTTTCTTTTGGGTGCTTGGCTACTCATGTAGCGGACTTTTATTTGGTGATATGTTCTCTTCCTTTGTATCTCTGTCTCTTCTCTTCTCTCTCTTCCTCTCTCCTCCCTGTTTTTGTTATTTTTTACAGCAATCTTAACTTTATAAGGACAATTTCTCCTTATTTTATTTCTTTCCTTTACTTGTGCTGTGTTTGCTCTTCAAAGGGTTCATTTCCTTGAGAATTATGAATTCCACTGCAATTCATGCGCCTTTTTCCTGCTAATCTGTTAAGTTTTTGGTCATTTAATATGAGTCTGTACTGTTTGAAATTTATGAGGGGTTGCCAAGAGAAGAATAAGAGAATTCCCCTCTCATTCTTTCGATATGATTTTTCTTAAAAGTTTCTTACAATATGATGTTAGTTCAAATATGATATTATTCAATTCCTTTATTGATTTTTTTTAATAGATTTTGGTTGAAGGCATGTGCAAGATCTCTTCTATTGGAGCACAATCACTTTATGTTGGGTGGCTGGTAATTATGGGTTTAAGAATTCAAAAATCACTTTTAAAATAAAATTCGTGGTTGTTATGTCTGTATTTTATGCTCTATTTGTATGGTTTTAACATATTCCTGCACTAGTCAGCTGGTTTATACTGCTTACTCTCTCTACTGCCACGTATCACACTCATAACAACTTTTAAAAGTTAAGCTATTATTTATTATTATTATTTTTTTGTACAGTTGTGATTTATGTTCTTTGGACAGTTGCATAAGATAAGAGTTGCATCTTTTAAACATGGTTGCTTAAATTCTGGGTGAGTATGGGTTCCTCTTGTAGTGAATAGTTCTTTTATTTTTTGTTTTGTAACTTTGGGTGCATGTTAAGAGTCTCACTAATGACATGTTGACATTTTCTTTTTGGAGCTTGGATGCGCAAGTATTGGACTTCTATTTTGCGATAAGCTCTCTGCTTTGTCTCTCTATCACTTCTTTCTCTCTCCCTTTTTTTGTTATTTTCTACTGCAATCCTAACTTTCTACTACAATCCTAACCATTGTTTTATTTACATTTCATTCGTTTTGATTTTGGTATTTGTGTCAGAGTTTGTTTCCATAAGGTTATTGCAGTTGGAGTTGGTTCTATTTTGCGTATTTGTGGATTTGGGTTTATTGATTTTGGGTTATTTTTATTGAAAATCCATTTACAGCCCTTACCTATAAAAGAAAAAAAATCCATTTACAGCCCTTTTATTTTATCGGAGTCCTTGAACCACATGGGAAATTAAAAAAAAAATCTACTTAGCCAATTCAATAAGCTTGTGCAACTCCCGTGTATAGTCTGCTTTTTGAGGTTGTTTCTTTGTCTTTAAGTTTAGTAGTATGTTTAGTGTTTGTCTCGTGACTGCTTGCTGATTTAATTGCTTGGTTAGAATATTTAAACAATTTCTCTTACATTCCATTATTTGATGTAAGTTGTAACTAATCAGCCAAAATTCAAATATAGGTCTACAGTGTGCCCATATTAAGGGCATTATAATGGCATACAGGGAAAATATAGGTAATTGTTTTACAAATTAGATGGGTGATTGTCTACAATAGACATCTTTAAAACCACTGAGTTGGTATTGAAAATAAACTAGATGAATTGTGATAGGAGTTTATCCCAAAAATGTTTGTTAAAATGGGGGGCCAGTAATGAACTGAAAATTGAGTGAGTTGATGTAATTAGCTAATTATGTATAAACTCATAATTTTTCTGTTTACATTGTTGGCTAAAGTGATTTCTTTAAGAAAGTAACTTCCAATTTTGGACTTCAATGAACCTATAATCTAGGTTGCACGAACACGCCATTTTTGGCGAAGTACTGGTGTTCGACACATGTTGGACACGGATACTGGTATGACTTGCCGGACTCCGGTGTTTGAGCAGTGTCCTTTTTTTTTTTTTTTTTTTTTAGCTTCTCTGACACGGCTCCGACACGGTGGACACGCCAGCAGTGAAAAAGAAGAAGAAGAAGAAGAAAATCACAGATTTTGACAGATGGGCAAATCATTACCGTTGATTTTGTAATATACCCTAAAACTAAAAGCTTAGAGTTTGAGAAGTCATTACCGTGAAAGTTGAAACCCACAACTCAACCCTCCCTCTGGCCTCTGCTCGCTGGCCTCTGTCCCTCGTTGGTGCTAGATCGGGTCGATTGGCGAGTCGGCGAGCTCCATAGACAGTTGCCGTTGATGCCGTGCCCTCTATCCCTTCTGATCTCTCTCTCTCTCTCTCTCTCTCTTGGCGTGGACAGGTCCGACCTCTTCTCTTCTCTCTCTCTCTTCTTCTTTTTTTATTTATTTTTTATTTTTTTATAAGATATGCTTTGGGTGAATGGGTGTACTGTTAGTGTTACTTATAACGCGTTTTTTTTTTTATTTTTAATTTTTAATCCCACTGTCACTGTGTTATACTGTGTATATATATATATATATTTTTTTTTTTTTAAAAAATTTTTTTTTTTTTTAGTTTGATGTTGAATGTAGCCTATTTAAACTTTTGGTTTGTACTCTAAACATTTTATGTGTATTATTGTACTACTTTGGGTGTTAGTTTACTTATTTGTAGTTTTTACATAATTTAAATTCTAGACATAAACGTATTTTATGTCTAAAAATATTAAAAAATATGCCTAAATATAAAATTTAATTAATTATTTAATTGCTGTGTCCATGCCGTGTCGTATCCCCGTATCCGTGTCCGTGTCGGTGCAACTTAGCCTATAATCTTCCAAGTTTGGACTTAACAATATATTTAGGTGCTCTTAAAAGAATGAAATGGAACATGGTGTATTTTCTCTTTGGTTTTTCATGTTCTCTTAAACTTTCTCAATTCTAAAATAAACCTGATTTGTTAATATCAGTGACCAAGCATTGGATCAGTGACATCAATAAGTCTTTGTATGCTTAAGTGTATGATTGCAGAGTTGTAGTTTCTGCAACTTGTTAAGGTAGCCATTACACGTTTACAGCAAAATCTGACTATTCATCAACCTTAAGCTATTAGAGAAAATACCTGTAATCAGGGTTAAACATAGCAAGGTTGTGGTCTGCTTTAACTGTTACAAAGTCAGCTAGACTTTACTACCATTTTATATATTGATTTTATAAATCTTAGTGCATTATAGGTCTAACGGGGCGTGAGTGTGTTTAAGTGTGGGAGAATAGGTTTAATTGATGTTAGAGAAAAATAATAATAATAATAGTGACACTTACTAGACTCTTGGCCTTGATTGATATTTCTATTGGTATTTTTCCAATAGGTAGACTTTAACTTAGAATCTCTTAATGAGTATGAGATTTATGAGAGCTAGAGCTTTTAACGATTACTAATTTCTACATATATATGAGCAAATTACAACTTACCGACATGTGGTTTGGTTAAAATTTAAGTTGCCTACCTGTGGATTAAAATTTGGCACTTTATCCACTTGTGGTATGCTTTGTTAGGGTTCTGTAGTCCACCTCTTCCCTTCTTCGTTATACACATGAAACACATAAAAAAATTAAAGAAAACAAGATCAAAATGAGGAATTTGTAAAAATTTAAAACTTTGGCTCAAGAACTTCAATAGAACACTAAAGTCACTGAAACATGAACTTTACCATAAAATCAACCACTTGGGCAACAACAAAAAGGAAAAAGGAAGTCACTAGTCTCTCTCTCTCTCTCTCTCCCCCATCTTCCATGATCCGGAGTCCATAACCACTACTGATCTTCTACCAACATCGATTATCAAGATATAATCACCAACCCAAGCTGCCATCGCACCACCAAACCCTTGGCTGAATTTTTCCCTCTATCTCACTCTCCGATTTGGCCTGCCATGATTAAAACCCAGGGCTTTGAGGTATTCACATATTCTTTTCTAATGTCTGACTTGGAGGTTGAATCATGGATTAAGGTATGGGTCTTGAACAAAAACCAAATTCAATTCGTTGAAAAGTTCACTTTTTTTTTTCTTTCCAAAATATAGATATGGATGTGTTGAATGTTTGATAGTGGGTTATTGATTGGTGATGGGTTTTTTGAATTAAGAATTTGGTTAGCGGAAGGTGTTGGATTAAGGTTGACCGTGGTTTATTTTGTTGAGTGAATTGGTTGTCAGTTGTAGAGGTCAAGGTTGCCTCATGGCGGCAGTAAGGTGGTTGTCTACAAGGCAGAGGGTTTGTTGGGTGTTAATGCCTCACAGTACTGTGATTTTTTTTGAAGGATTTGTTATTTTCCTTTGGAAACTGGGATTCTTCAAAAACTGGCACTATTTTGTTGTTTTGCAGCAACCTTAAGGAATAGAGGTTGGAAGCTGTGGCAATTCTGGATTTAGTGTTCTTGGTTCAAGTAATGTTTGTAACTTTGTGGTGCTCATTGTAATGCTCACTTATGCGTCTATTGGTATTAAGAGATTAGGTTTGTATGAGGCCTTGCCCACTGCTGATTATCACATTCAAATCAAAACTTTGACAAGCACGATGACTTGATTTTTTGTCTTCTTTTTAATTTTTCTTGATCTAGCTACTGGGTGGTTGTGTATTCAAATGGTCTTTTTTGTTTTTGTTTTTGTTTTACCTCTAAATTGTATATAACTCATAATTGTTTATTTGAGTTCATTTGAAGTTCTTGAGCCAAATATTTAGAAATTTTTACAAATGCTACTTTTTGATCTCCTTTTCTTTGATTTTGTTATGTTTTTAATGTTTATAATGGAGAAGTGAGGAGTTGGGCTATGAAACCCTAACAGAGCATTTCTCTGGTGGGTAAAGTGCCAAATTTTGAACCATAGGTAGGAAACTTAAATTTCAGCCAAAACACAGATGGGTAAGTTGTAATTTGCCATTTATATATATATATATGTATGTATATAGGTGGTTTGATTGTGCTTGCTGTTTAGAGACAAGCTGCTGAAATGAATAGAATAATGCACCTCTTTTGAATCATTTTACTGCTTTTATTGAGAAGATCAAACTCCTTTACAAGGTATGTATATTTACGTTGTATTTATTTTTCCCCCTTTTGGTTTTGTTTTCGCAAGAATGTGTAGCAGAACCATTGATTTTGTGATATATGAGATGAGTTATTGATTCTAAGATGAATTCAGTTTGTTGTCGATTGATAGGAGGCAGGTATCTTTAACCCCATTAAGAAAATTGAATCCTGGATTTTCTCTCAGATAGTTGAGTCAATATGTTGGTAGTTTTGACTCCATATATGCAGTCACTAGGTGAGAATATGTCAACCAATGAAACAGTTGGAAGGTTCATGGGACCTGCTTTGGGTGACCGGTAGCATGGAAACTTTTCTATCAACATATTGAAATAGCTTTTGAAGATGCTCTTCGATGACTGACCCGTTCGAGAAGGAAGACTTGAATGCAGCTAGTAAATGATGTGAAATGAGCTCCACTATTTGAAGGTTTGGCAAATTTTTTAATCTTTACATTGACAGAACAATTTGGTAAATGTACAGAACTCAAATATTTTTCAAGGTAATGCCACCTATGCAATTCAAACAAAAGTCATAGAATCAAAATTAATATTGCCTGTGTAATATTTAGCCAAATTTTAATGCTTTAGTATCTGGGCAATAGTGGAACTTACTTGCATTAAATGAAGATTAAATTGCTCTATCTGCAAACATGAATTCAAAGCTATTAAATTAATAAATTTTATTGGGCATATCTCTTGGTTGAATTCAATGATTTGTCTGACATAGTTAAACAATTTTATCATCTGAAATTTTATTAAAAATTGTTGGAAATTTCTGTTGGTTTTGTTAAGAGTTCATTTTACTTACGTGGTCCTTCAAGTATCCTACAAATATCTTGCATCCAAAATTTGATGTTTTTGGATGATGTACAACTTTTGTTTTTAACTAATTTACTAGAATGTATTGGGATTTCTAATGTTGCTAATTTTCATTATTGGGATTTCTATAGTGTCACATAAGCTTTTCACGTCCCACATTTTTACACTTATTATTTTAGTATTTAAATCATGTTCTATATTCAAACGTTCCATTGGAATACTCAATAGTTTCTCTAAATGGTATAATATATAGTTCTGTAGGCAAATACAATCATAATAAATGCCTAATACTTGAATTTATAATTTCATGTACATATACAATTATAATAAATGTTCATTAGTTATCACAATTATCAAATTTCTTATTTAGAAAGAAAAAATGTCAAACTTTCCCATACATTGCTCTGGTTGCTGGCTGGTTTTGCTTATGAGTCTTTCAGTAAGCTGTTCAATCTTACATGATATTCCTTGTTCAATTCAAGTGCTTAGTCTTTTGATTTTAATTTTTTTATCAGTTTCTTTCAATATGCTGTTCCTTCAGAAATGATCCTTTACAATTCTTTGTTTGATTTATTCCATCGATTTTGGTTGAAGGCGTCTGCTGGATCTTTTCTATTGGTTTAAGGGTCAGTTGCAGCAAACTTGGCTTGGCTACTCAGGATTTGCTTTTAAATATTTTAATTTACTGTTCCCTAAAACATGATATTATCCCTTGTTCAATTCATTTTTTGTATTTTTGCTACTATATGTTGGTGCCAGATGATAAAAGGTCACAAAAAAGATGATCTTCTTGAAGAAATCCTATTTGCATTGAGCCTGAGGAGATCAAGTAAAAAATTTACTTTATTGAACGTAATTCTAGCTGATGAGTCTGCATACACACAAATGTTTTTTCATATATTGCAGTGGCATTTTATAATAAGCACTTATGCTGATTTGATTGAGATTGTGGTTTTGAGTTTCTGATTTGGAAGCTGATCAATTTGAATTCATGAAATTATAGGGGATTTTATGTTTTATGTAATGTGTTTCTAGTGGGTTTTGGTTTAAATCTTTGATAAAGAAGTTGAATGCAATGTAAACTTGGTCACTAAGTGTCTTAAGTTCATTCAACTTGCAATAACAGGAAACTTTGTAGAAGTTCAGGAATGGAGTAAAGTATAACGTTTGATAGTTTATTTCTTTTTGGGGATTTATTACCCTAGGACGTTGACAGGAGTGTCAGTTTGGTTCTTGGGCTTTCCATTTGAACAGTTAAGCCCTTATTCATTAGATCTGTGACAAATAAAATATTCTATTACCATTTTATTTTAAAATCTAATGGGTTTAATACTGTATTGTGTGCATGGAATTAAAAAAATTGCAAAATAGTTGATGATGTGGAAGAAACTATCCCCTTCATCTCATCAACACCTTTGCCTGTGGGTGGCAAATAGGCAATGGATGCCAGATGGTGGGGAAAAAGAGGCCTGAAATGGCTCTTTTTTTGGGGTGGCTGTGGAGGGGAGAAAAACCAGGGGAGGGGGGAGGGGGTGGGGGGCTGTAAGTTCTCTGATGATGACAAAAAGAAGGATTCATAATAACATGAGGAAACATAGCCTGTATAATAAATTTGGGTATTTGCTATACAATTAGATACTTGATGAATCTATGTATTTCAAAACTGTAATATTCTAGTCTTATCTTTTTTTTTTTTTTTGCTTAGTTTACGTCTTTTTATGTTTAGTCTAATGCTGTGAAAACTTTCAGGCTCCACTTCTAGCAAAGTGCCCTGCCAGCCTATCAGGGACAGTATATTCGTACTCTTTCAGTGCTCTCTTGATGGTGATAACTGCATTCTTTATGACCAATGAGCCAACAGACTGGAGTTTGACAGAGTCTGAGTTTTTGGAAATCATTTGTGCTTACTAGTGTCTTGCATCTGACATTTCTCCATGCGAATTGATTGCCAGTCTAAGCTATAAGTCCATCTGACTTCAAAGAAATTTTTGGTGAATTTTTGATCCTCCGAGTCCATGTGTGATGGTGATAATTCTGTGTGTTTTTTATTTTTTATTTTTACAGAGGTCAGCCTCACTTCGTGGAGAATATAGTCTAGTTTTGTCGGTCCGCCTTCACCAATCATGTAAGGTGATTAAATTGCTTTAACTTATTTTTTTGGATTTGCATGATTTTTTGTAATCTTGGAACATGCTTGGTTATTCGCATTTCATTTTTTGCAAGTGAGTGAATTGTCCAAGAATGACATTTTATAAACTTGTTAGGACAATGTTTGATAATATTGATCTTCATATGTCATCAGGAAGAAACTTTTAATTTGGACTTTCTTGTACTTGATAAACAGAGTTTGTGGAGAACTCTTGAATCTGAAACAATAAGAAAACTCCTGTCTTATTCTTTTGATTTAATTTTTCTTTGAAGTTTCTTTCAATATGATGTTCCTCCAAACATGATCCTAAACCATTCCTCGTTTGATTTGTTTTATTGATTTTGATTGGAGGCGTTTTCTGGATCAATTTGGTTGTTTCTATTAGAGTGCAATCACTTTTTGTTGGCTGGCTGTTAATTATGGGTTTGAGAATTTAAGAGTCACTTTTAGCGGTTGCTATGTCTATATTTTGGGCTCCATTCGTTTGGCAGAAATTTGTGCTTGCTATGTGTATATTTCGTTGTGATTTATCATCTTTGGACAGCTTCATAAGTTAAAAGTTGCATGCTTTAAACATGGTTGCTCAAATGCCAGTAACGTATAGGATTTCTTGTGTAGAGAAGAGTTCTTTTATTTGTTGTTTTGTTTTGAGTGCAGGTTATGAATCTCTATTCTGACTTCTCTTGTGGAGAAGAGTTCTTTTATTCATTGTTTTGTAACTTTCAAGTGGAGAAGAGTTCTCTATCCTGACTTGTCTACAGGAAGCAGAACCTTTTTAGGTGCTTTCAGCTTAAGCTGCAGAGTTTGATTTCGGGGTAAGCTTTGTTTTCTTTCCTCATGTTTTTGTTGTTCTATCTTACTATCAAAAGAATTATAATTATAAATTTTGACGTATTTTAATTCTTTCTAATTCTTGGACCAGGAGTGCCTTTCTTAGGCTTCAGTTTACATTAGGGTTATAAGTTGTGTTAGACATATGGTTAAGTGATTAAATTCACCATTTTCTAATAGCTTAAACTTTTGGGACAATTGGTAATTTAACATGGTATCAGAGCAAGGGATCCTGAGTTCGATCCCTAGCTTTACTCTACTTCCCATTTAAAATGTTAAATTCCCACTTGTTGGGCCCCTACTTATTAAGGAGAAGTTTAGGCCCACAAGTGAGGGGAAGTGTTAGACTTATAGTTAAGTGATTAAATTCACAATTTTCTAACAGCTTAAGCTTTTAGGACAATCGGTAATTTAACAAGTTGGAAGTATTTTGGAAATTCCATTGCAGTTATTGTCCCATTTCCCTGCTGTTCTATTAAGTTTTTGGCCATTTAAGATGAGTCTAGACTGCTTGTAATTGGTGTGGAGTAGACAGATTATTAAAGGTCGCGTCCTGAACATGGTTTATGCTGCTTACTCTCTCTACTGCCATCTGTTGCACTTATAACAACTTTTAAAAGTTAATGATGAGAATCAACAAGCATTCAAGGATCCATTGCATGTTCCAATTGGACCTATTACTAAAGCAAGATTCAAGAAGATCAAAGAAGCACTTAATGGGCTGATTCAAGAGATTTGGGCTGATTCTAACGCAGGACATTTCAAGCTTGGCCCAAAGGAAGATGAAGGTGTAATAAATTTAATCAAAACTATTGAGGGCTAATCTGGCTTGATTGGGTGTGATTTATGGCGTGGATTAATGGCTGATTGACTTTCAACTCCATATCAGTTAATAGACATTTTTTCTATTTTGGAGCTTATAATTTCAGACCAGATCTACCTTAATTTAGGGCTTTTATTATTTAGAACGTTTTTAGCTATTTTCCTATTTTGGATCTGCTAATTTCAGACAAAATCAACTTTTATTTAGGGTTTTATTATTCAGTACGTTTTTTTTTTTTTATATTTTATATTTTCAGTCATGTCTTATAAGTAGCATGCACTTATTGTAATAGAGAGATTATTGAATAAAAATCAGAAAAGGTGAGGCTTTGCTCTTCTTTTGGTTCTTCAAGAATTGTGAACTTATCAGTGATTCTTTTTTGTAGCGTTCAAACTTTATACCTTTGGTTTGTGATTCAATTATAATCATTGGGTCAAGGTGTTATACTTATACCTTTGGTTCGCGTTTTGATTATAAACGTTGGGTCATGGTTTTTATAAAAAATCTGAATTTTAGTTTTCTTGGGCAGGTATTCCAATATTTTTGTTGGGTCTCAAAGCATGTCGATTGAGGTTCGCATCAGCTAATCTATTATTATCTTCTGGAGCGTGGCAATGTGGCCATGCATGCAGCGTGCCTCAGTGACGTACCTCGGCCTTGGCTGTTGCATGCCTTGGCCTTGGATGTGTGTCCATGGGGCTGCATTAGCCATGGCTGCATGCATGGCTTGGCCACGGCTGCTTGCATGCCTTGGCCTTGGGGGCTACATGCCTTGGCTTTTGCTGTGTGCCTAAGGGGTGTTTGGTTTGATGGTATGTTTGTAATTAATTGCAAGTGTGTAGAGTCCAAGTCAGTGACTTGTCAAATCCAAGCTCAGTACTGTTGGAAGCTTTTTCTTCTTTGAGTTTACCTCCAGCTTCACAAGTTCTCTTAACTACATACACCCACCTCTTCCTCTAATTTTTCTCTAAAAACCTCTAAAAACCTAAAATAAATTTCCTCCTTTATTTTATCTTTTCCTCCTCATATCTCTTAACAAGTGTTGATCCCCGCTGTGCCCCTGCCCGCATGCCATTTCCTTAGCAACGCGCCCATGGGGGGCTGGCTTGGCCTTGGCTGTTGCGGGCCTTGGCCTTACCAGCATTCCTATGGCGACGCGCCTTGGCCTGGGTTGCTGCATGCCATGGCCTTGGTTGCTGCATCCCATTGGGCCTACTTTGGCCTACCTTAGAGATGTTTATGGAATGTAAAACACTTGAAATTAGTTGGGTTTTGATGTAGAAACATTAAAACAGGGTGATTTATGTTCTCTGGACGGTTGCGTGAGATAAGAGTTGCATGTTTTAAACATGGTTGCTTTAATTCCTGGTAAGTTTGGGTTCCTCTTGTAGTGAAGAGTCCTATTTTTTGTTCTGTAACTTTGAGCGTGTGTTTAGAGTCTCACTAATGACAGGTGTGGGAATTTTCTTTTTGGAGCTTGGATGTGCAAGTAGTGAACTTTTAATTTGCGGTAAGTTCTCTCCCTTTGTCTCTCTGGTAAGTTCTCTCCCTTTGTCTCTCTCTCACTTCTTTCTCTCTCCAATTTTTTTTTTGTCATTTTTTACTGCAATCCTAACCATTGGTGTATTTTCTTTACATTTGTTTTGATTTAAGTATTTGTGTTCATTAAGGTATTGTGGTTGGAGTTGGTTCGATTTTGCATATTTGTAGATTTGGTTTTGCTTGGGTAGTTGGATTAATTGATTTTGGGTTATTTTCTTGAAAATCCATTTACAGCCTTTATATTTCATTGGAATTGTTGAACCACATTGGAAAAAAAAAATTGTTTTAAAAATCTACTTATTCATTTCAATAAGCTTGTGCAACTCCCGTGTATAGTCAGTTCTTTGTGGTTGTTTCTTTATCTTTAAGTTTAGTATGTTTACTGTTTGTTTCGTGCCTTCTTGCTGATTTAATTGCTTTGTTAGAATTTTAAAACAATTTCTCATACATGGCATTATCTGATGTAAGTTGTAACTAATCACCCAAAATTCAAATTTAAGTTTACAGTGTCCCCATGATAAGGGCATTATATACAGGAAAAATATTGGTAATTGTTTTATAAATTAGATGGGTGATTGTCTACAATAGACATCTTGAAAACCACTGGGTTCATTTTGAAATTTGACCTAGATGAATTGTGATAGGAGTTTATCCCAAAAATCTTTGTTAAAATGTGGGGCCCGTAATGAAACAAAAATTGAGTGAGTTGATGTAATTAACTAATTATATATAAACTCACAATTTCTGTTTACATTGTTCGCTAAGTGATTTCTTTGAGAAAGTTATGATTTCTTTGAACTTCCATGCTTGGACTTCAATAAACCTATAATCTTTCAAGCTTGGACTTGACAATATATTTAGGCTTTTTTCTAAAAGAATGAAATGGAACAAGGTGTATTTTTTCTTTGGTTTTTTATGTTCTCTAAAGTTTTCTCAATCCTAAAATAAACCTGATTTGTTATTATCATTGAGCAAGCATTGGATCAGTGGCATCGATAAGTCTTCGTATGCTTAAGTGTGTGATTATAGAGTTGTAGTTTCTGCAACTTATTAAGGTAGCCATTACATGTTTACAGAAAAAGCTGACTATTTATCAACCTTAAGTATTAGAGAAAATACCTGTGATCAGGGGTAAACTTGGCAAGGTAGTAGGCTGCTTTGACTGTTACAAAGTCAGCCAGACTTGACTACCGTTAGATATATTAATTTTATAAAGTTTAGTGCATGAGAGGTCTAGTGGAGCCTGTGTGTGTTTAAGTGTGGGAGAATAG
This sequence comes from Quercus ilex subsp. ballota, assembly GCA_032727855.1. Classification (NCBI taxonomy): domain Eukaryota; kingdom Viridiplantae; phylum Streptophyta; class Magnoliopsida; order Fagales; family Fagaceae; genus Quercus; species Quercus ilex. The sequence goes on from CM064915.1 coordinate 16,504,371, forward strand.
GTTTAGTTGATGTTAGAGAAAAATTATAATAATAATAGTGGCACTTACGAGCCTCTGTGGGTGTTACGATCTATATATGTTGATTGATATTTCTGCTAGTATTTTTCTAGTAGATTGACTATAACTTAGAACCTAAATGAGTATTAGTTTTATGAGAGCCCGAGGTTTTGATGATTTCTAATTTCTGTGCTGTGATTTATGTAAAGTGTATATATATTGGTGGTTTGATTCTGCTGAACAATTTTGGTTCAATCTGTCTTGGTTATTGGTAGATGTGCACGCAGTTTAGGGACATGCCTCTGAAATTGAAGAGAATGATTCACCTCTTTTGAATCATTTTACTGCTGTTATTTGAGAAGATCAAACCCCTTTATAAGATATGTATATGTATGTTGTATTTATTTTCCCCCTTTTTTTTTCTGTTTTGGCATGAATGTGTAGCATAATCTTTAATTTTGTGATTTATGAGGTGAGTTATTGATTCTAAGATAAATGCAGTTTGTTGTCTATAGATAGGAGAGTGGTATCTTTAAATCCCTATTAAAGAAAGTTGATTCCTGGATTTTCTGTCAGATAGTTGAGTCAATATGTTGGTTGGTTTAGCTCCATATATAAAGTCACAAGGTGAGAATATGTTAACCAATAAAACAGTTGGAAGGATGGTGGGACCAGCTTTGAAGATAGCTTTTCAAGATGCTCTTCAATGACTGACCTGTTCAAGAAGGAAGATAGCTCTTCAACATATGCGTTCCTCTCTCTCTTTGTTTGTTTCTCTATCTCTACTCTCTCTCTCTCCTCCCTGTTTTTGTTATTTTCTACTACAATCCTAACTTAAACTTTATCAAGACAATTTCTCCTTATTTTATTTCTTTCCTTTACTTGCGTTGTTTTTGCTCTCCAAAGGGCTTCATTTCCTTGAGAATTATGAATTACAGTTTTTCGTTTTGAGTGTTTGAAACTTTCATTCCAATTCTTTTCCCTTTGTCTTGTTGTTTTGTTAGATTGACATGGATTATGATCTAAACATGCGGCCAAAATGGCCAAATACCACTTTTTGGCAAAAAATATAGGGATCTACCACTGTTTGTGAACTATATAGGGATATACCACTATTTTGGAACTCGAGTTCCTCAAACTCGAGTTTGCCGTGTAACTTGAGTTCCATTAAAAATTGCCACCATGGTAGGCTGAGTTGGATTAGGAACTCGAGCTCAAGGAGCTCGAGTTTCTTGTTGATACAACTCAAGCTCTTCAAGCTCTAGTATTGTGAAAATGAATTAGAACACAAAGATGCATCAAAACACAAAAATGCATCTTGGGAACAAAATAACACATTGGAACTCAAAAACAATGACAAACAAAGTGGAAACACCATATCCCCCTAGCCATAGAATTATGACCAAAACGTTAAAAACAAGAAAAGTAACATGAAAAACAAAGACCCAGTACTGCTTATCCAAAAAAAATCAAAGACCCAGTCTATGAGAACTAGAGTAGCAAGAAAAAAATAAAGGAAAGGAAAGCTGAAGTTTGTTGAGCAAGAAGTTGGAGTTAGACATTTCTAGTGGGATCAAACACAGATGGGTAATTGGGAAATTAAATATCGAATTAAAAAGACATTAACCCAAAAGGAGCAACTGCAGATGCAGATGGGTATTTGCGAAAGGAGGAGGAAAGACATGAACCCAAAAATTAAATTCTTTTGGTATTTCTCAGATGCAGATGGTGATGGATAGGGAGAGTGGGTTTTCTGGTGAGAGATGGGAGACTTGGTGTGGCCTGGACTCTTTTCGGATAGAGTGGGATTTGTGGTTGAGTCAGCTTCGCTTGAATTTGGCACGGTGGCCATGGTTGTGAAGTAGCAAATTTGGGGTTTTGGGAGATTGATAAAGAAGAGGGAGAGTGAGATTGAGAACAAGATGAGTTTATCACTTAAGCAGAACTCGCTGTTAACCTGTTATAGAACTTGGGCTTATTTTACAAGGAAATTGAGTTTTCTAAACTCAAGTTCCACATGGAATTTTTCAATTAAAAAATCTAGCTCAGTGGGTGCCACAGTGGCAGATTTTAATGGAATTTGAGTTACTGGAACTTGAGTTGCGCAGCAAACTCGAGTTTGAGGTGAGCAACTCGAGTTCCAAAATAGTGGTATATCACTATATAGTTCACAAACAGTGGAAGATCCCTATATTTTTTGCCAAGTAGTGATATTTGGCCATTTTGGCCCTAAACATGGTTTCCTAGAGAAGAATAAGACTCGTTTTTGCTTTATATTGTCACAATTGGCATTTGGCATGTGTTGGGTTTTCTGGGAATTAAATTGCTTCAACTTATTTCTTTGGATTTTCATCATAAATTGTAATCTTGGAATATTTTTTTTTATTTGCGAGTCATTCCTTGTTTAGGCATGACATCTTTATAAACTTGTGAGGATAATGTTCGGTAATTTTTATCTTAATATGTTTTGTGGAGGGAAAATTGTGGCTTGGACTTTCTTGTACTGGAAATACAAAGTTTCTGGATAAGTCTTGAATTTGCAACAATTAGAAAACTCCTCTCTTATTGTGATTTAACTTTTTGTTATTATTATTATTATTTTTAAAAATTTTTTTTCTCGATATACTGTTCCTTCAAACATGTCTTATACAATTCCTAGTTTTCTTTAATTTAAAATTTTTGGTTGACAGTGTTTTCTAGATGAATTTGGTTCTCTTCTATTGGAGAGTAATCACTTGAACTTGGCTGGCTGGTAATTATTGTTTTAAAAATTTAAAATAATTTTGTAAATGAAAAGTGGCTCTTGCAATGTCTATATTTCCAGCTCCATGTGTGTGGTTTTAACTAATTCCAGCACTAGTAAGCATGTTTGTCGTTCCCCTCTCTACAGATAGCTATAGCACTTATCACAACTTTTAGGAATTTATCCTATTATGCTTTTTGGAGCTTTTTTAGTGTTGAGATTTACCATCTTTGGACAGTTGCATAAGTTAAGAGTTGCATGCTTTAAACATGGTTGCTCAATTGCCAGTAAAGTGTTGTATTTCTTTTGTAGAGAAGAGATCTTTTATTCATTGTTTTGTAACTTTTGAGTGCACGTTAAGAATCTCAGTCCTGGCATATCTACAGGAAGCAGATTATTTTTTGGAGCTTGGCAGCTTAAGTGGTAGAGTTTGATTTGGCAAGAATCTCTTCTTTCTTTCCTCTTGTTTTCATTGTTCTATCTTACAATCAAAAGAGTTATGATTATAATTTTGACTTGTTTTAATTCTTTCTAATACTCAATATTTGGACTGTATCTACCATTCTTAGTTTTAAGCTGGGATGCACAGACCCGGAAAATCGCCCGCCGCACCTGCATCCGACGCGGCAACGTGCGAGGGACGCCACTGCTTGTGCGTTGGTGCCACGTCCAACTTCTTTTTTTTGGTTTCACGACTCACGTAGACTCGGGTCGATGCACGCTGAATCGGGTTGATTAGCGCTGACTCAGGCCGTATCGGGCGAAATCGCCGAAACGGCCGAAATTCAAAAAAAAAAAAAAAAAAAGGTGCAAAACCCACTGTTTGGCCAAAATAACAAAACCCTAAAGCCTAAACTATCTCACCCGATTCATTAATCATTCTTCAATCTTCAGTCTCTCTCACTCTCTGTGCTCCACTGCTTCCATGAATCTATGTCTGACTGAGAAAGAGAGAAGATAGGAAGAGAAAGACGGTGTAACTAGACCCACTGTGACATCTTCTCTCTGATAGCCAACCACCATTGCGGTTTTTTTTTTTCCTTTGTGCTCAAACTCTCCTATTCTTCAATTTCTTTGCTTTTCTCTCGGACTTGGGTATCAAATCACACAATCTCACTCACCTCACCTCACCAACCCACTCTCAACTCAGGTATCAAACTAAAGCTTTCAATCTTAGTTTTTCCATCTCAAGCTCATTATACTCTCACATGCTCTGACTATTACTCATTGTGATTTGTGAATTTGTGATCTGATTTTTTTAATTTTTTATACAAGCTGTAATGTTGTGACTTGGGTTTGATTTTTTATTTAGTTAATAGTTATTACTCATTGTGATTTGTGAATCTGTGATCTGATTTTAGTTTCAAACTTGTTGGTTGTATTTAATTTATGAACATCATGTTTTAGTTATTATCTACTATTGTTCTTAAATTTGGTATATGTTTATATAATTTGAAAAAGTATGCTTAGCAATATATTAAAAATATAAATAAAAATATTTTTAATAATTTTTTAATTGCCGCACCCGCACCCTAGTTTTTCAAAAATTGCCGAGTCCCGCACCCACTCCCGCACTCGCACCCGAATCCGGAAATGCACCTGTGCTTCATAGGTCTTAAGTTACGTTAGGGTTATATGTTCAAGCCTTTTGAAAATTCCATTGCAATTCATAGCCCTTTTTCCTGCTGTTCTGTTAAGTTTTTGGTCATTGAATTTGCGTCATGGTTGCAGTGGGAAAATAAATCAGGCTTTTGCTTAAATCCTATTGTGATTGGCATGAGGTGGGTTTTTTGGAAATCATTTTTTTTGTGTGTAAATTTGCCTCTTTATTCTTAATCTTAGATTTGATTTTGTAGTCATAGAAAGTGGGCTAATATTGTCAATGTCCAACTAATTCTGTTAGTATGATTTTTTGATTTAAATTTGAGCATTGAGTAAAATATATATGCTACTTTATACAGTGCCGGTGTTTGTTTTATGGTTTTCTTCCAGACCATGTTCGATAGTTTTATTCTTGGGATTTTTTTGCCCGTTGGCCTTTTTTTGCCAACATTTTTGTTATGTAGCCCCAAAAGCAAACTTACAAGTGGCATCTTGAATCTTAGAGACTTGAGTTCACTGAAGGAGCTTGAGACTCTTAAGACTTGAGTTCAGGTGGAAAAACTGATGTGGACAAAAAATCCACTTGGAAATCAAGTCTCTAAGACTCAATTTCCTGAAAGAAAACCAAGAGAAACTTTGACTCTGCCCAAATTCACCAAAAATACACCTGCAGGTCCTCAAATATTCACATAAACACATGTTCCTCTTGGTTCCTTCTGTGACTCAAGTTCAGAGACTCAATTTGAAGTTGAGTCTCTAAGACTCGAGATGATACTTAACTAAATATGTTTGCTTTTGGGGCTACATAACGAACATGTTAGCAAAAAGGAGCTAAAGAGCATAAAAAATCCTTTAATCTTGGTATGTCTAGGGGAATTTGTCATTTCGACTTTCTTCTACTTTAAAAACTGAGTTTGCGTAAAAGTCTTGAACTGTCTTGAACATTGGTTGTTTTGACTGCTACAATCATAAAAATCCTTCTCTTGATTTCACTTTTGGGGGCTGTCTATAAATGCCTCTTGGGATGACCTTTGTTACTAATTAGGGTTTTTGTTAATAATTTGGTTATTTCTTTTAGGAAGGTTTCTTTCTTTTCTACAAATGAATACGAGGGTTTCATCATTTTGTTGATAGGATAACTACGGTTTGGTGAGAAATATTTCTTACTTTATCGTTCATGTATCCTGTACTCAAGTGAAGAGTTCAAGCTTTGAGGGTTCCATGAATTTGTCTTGTGCCTTTTTGGATTCTAAAACGTACCAGTTTTTCCATAGATGGTTTTGCAACACCTGAAATTCTGAACAGATGTTAAAAACTTCAATACTGATATTTCTGCAGGAATGTGAATTTCAGTGAAATGTGGGATTCCTGTCGTGGAGAAGAGTTCTTCTATTTGATGTTCGTTTTATGGTTTTGTATAGACCATGTTGGATAGTTTTAATCTTCTAGGGGAATTTTTCAGCTGGACTTTCCTGTACTTTAAGAAACTGTGTTTGCGTAGAAGTCTTCCATCTGTCTTAAACTTTTTGTTTTGACTGGAATAATCAGAAAAATGCTTCTGCTGATTTCACTTTTCGGCTGTCTATATATGCGTCTCTTGATTGCTTTTTGGAAAGACCTTGTTTGTTACTAATTAGGGTTGCTCTTAACACGTTAGTGATTGCTTTCTGGTAGGTTTCTTTCTTTCTACGAACATATATTAGGGTTTGATCATTTTAATGACAGGATAACTAAGGCTTGATGAAAAAGATTTTTTACTTTATTGTTAATGCATAACTTGGTGAGAGTTTGCAACACCCAAATATCTGAACAGACGTTAAAATCTTTGATATTGATATTTCTACTGGAATGCACCTATCAAAAAAAGAAAAAATAAGATGATATTTCTACTGGAATGCAAATTTTTCTTCGTTGTAAAGCTGGGTTCAATACATTGGTCATTGCTTTGATTTTCTAGTGCTTGTTTCACAATGTTGGTGATTGTTTTTATGAGGAATTGCAGAGAGTGATGGTAGAGATTTTGTACTTTATTCTTCTTTCATCTTGTAGAGAAATATCTTACTGGAATATCCTAGTTCTTCAATTTTGAGCGCATGTTGAATATCATAATCCCGATATGTTTAGAAGAGCTAGGAAGTTTCTTATTGTGCATAGTGACCGAGTTTGGTTTGGAGATAATTTAATTTGAGTAAGGTAATAGATCATACTGGAATGAGTTAGGCAATCTTAATATTGATTAACAAAGATCATGACTGGAATATGTTTGCCGAGGGAATATTTTACTGTTTTGATTGGCATGAGGTGGGATTTCTGTGAATTATATGTCTTTGGATTTGCATCATAAATCACAGTGTTAGATTGTTGCTGATTGATTTCCTAGTCTTCAAAAGTGAGTAGATACTGTTAATTTGAAGTATTTGCCAATGTTTGTTTTGTGAGTTTGTGCTGTGTTGACTGCAACAATAAGAAAACTCTTCCCTTCTCTTGATTTCTGTTTTTGATTATGAGTTTTTCGACAATAAGCTTTTCACGTCTAACATTTTTGCACATCATTATTTTAGTATTTAAATCATATTCTATATTCAAACATTCCATTGGAATACTCAATAGTTTCTTTAAATGGTAGAATATATAGTTTTGTAGACAAATACAATCATAATAAATGCCTAATACTAGAATATATAATTTCATATACAAATACAATTTAATAAATGTTCATTAGTTATCATAATTATCAAATTTCTTATTTAGAAAGAAAAAATGTCAAACTTTCCTATGCATTGCTCAGGTTGTTGGCTGGTTTTGCTTATGAGTCTTTCAATAAGCTGTTCAGTCTTACATGATACTCCTTGTTCAATTCAAGGGCTTATTATTTTGATTTAATTTTTTTATCAGTTTCTTTCAATATGCTATGCCTTCAGAAGTGATCCTTTACAATTCTTTGTTTGATTTATTTCATAGATTTTGGTTGAAGGTGTATGCTGGATCTCTTCTATTGGAGCACAATCACTTTATGTTGGCTGGTCATTAATCATGGGTTTAAGAATTCAAAATTCAGTTTTAAACAAAAATTAGTGCTTGCTATGTCTATATTTCAGGCTGTATTTGTATGGTTTTAACATATTCCAGCACTGGTCCGCCTTTTTATCCTGCTTGCATTCATCTATTGCACTTAATAACAACTTTTACAAGTTAATCTAACTTGTTTTTTGGGAGCTTTGTCAGTCTTGTGATTTATCTTCTTTGGACAGCTGCATAAGATAAGAGTTGCATGTTTTAAACGTGGTTGCTTTAATTCCAAGGAAGTATGGATTCCTCTTGTAGTAAAGAGTACTACTTTTTGTTGTTTTGCAACTTTGAGTGGATGTGAAGAGTCTCACTAATGGCTTGTTGACTGGGGCTGGAATTTTCTTTTGGGAGCTTGGCTGCGGAAGCAGAGGACTTCTATTTGCCGATAAGCTCTCTCCCTTTGTCTCTATACTCTACTCTCTCTTCTCCCTATTTTTGTTATTTTCTACTACAATCCTAACTTTATAAGTAGGGCTGCACGGTGCGGTGCGGCCGGTTTTTGTGGCCGTTTCTGCACCGCACCGGAATCTTCAGAACACATGGGGAGCATCGTAGAAGGCACTACATCCTTTTCTTTGCCTGGGCTTGAGGGGTACACAGCCAGATCACTCAATTGGCTTGGGCCGAGTCCAGGGTGACTAGTATTAGAGCAATCACCAGCCTCAAAGACACTTGGGCTTGATATTTTTGGGCCTGGCCCAACCCCACACTGTTTGAGAAGGGTGTCGTAATCCCCCTGGAGACCCACATAGACTTTTGTTCACCCTTTTTAACGTGCTCCCAAAAAACCCGCCTCCTACAATTCTCTTTGACTTCTACAATCAAACCTTTCCTTAACCAACCATAATTCCTACGATCACGCTCCGTACCAGACGCAATATGTTTTGAATTTGATATCGTATTAAACCTCAAAGGAAATCTGAGTTTATTTCCATGCGGGATTTTCGCCTCAAGTTGCTTCTCCCCATTAATACGCCGATCCCTCCCCTCCACACCACCCACGGCTGTCGGAGCAGGATTTCCAGTTTGAGAATCAGAAACCACCACCTGCATGTGAGGATTATCTCTCGGGGACTTAGTCAAACTCTCCGCTATTCGAGTTATAGCCTTATCTCTGAGAATAGGCTGCTGTGTTTGCTTCATATCTCTTCTCTGCACAGGACCTTTTAGTGTTTCTACAAAGGTCCAAGAAGAGTGAACCTCAGAGGAAAGCTTTAGCCTATAAGGAATGAACTTCGGATCACCCATCGCATATTGAGAAGGATTTAATAATCTACGTAATTCAATCCCAAACACCCTCCAACCTTGTTGCGCCCTTCCCGCCGGGATAAAAATAGTTCTCCTAAGCCCACCGACTTTGATTTCTGTCACTGATAAGTACTGACCAAACTGATTGGAACCCCGTTGCACTGTGTATGCAGTGTCTCCTTCTCTAAACGTGAAGAAGAGCTTAGGTTTAACCCCAATCACAGAGTGTTCTACAGTGTGCATGAGCCATTGTGCAGCGTGTTTGCCCATAAAAACAGATTTCATAAAGTATTTTCCCCGCTCAAAAATCTTAAGAGAGAAAAAGTTTCCCCCTTCCTCAACTACTAACTGAAAGAATTTAGATTCAATAAAAAAACTGCGAAATCCACCCATGTCGATCTAAAGATACAAAAAAGCAAGGGAAAAGACAAATTTTCTGACTAGTTTGAGGTAGCCGGGCCTCCTCATGAAATTATTGTCCCAAAAATTTGTAGACAAGCTTGGCTTTAAACCATCAAAAGCTGCCTTTAAAGTACTTCATTGACATAGTTAACATATATATATAAAACATGTTGGGTCGGTTCGGTCTTTGTCGGTGTGCAAATCTCGGTGCCAATGGCCACACCGGTCCGACGTCGGTATTGAAAATCCACCGCCGACCACCGTGCCGGAAACCTTCGGCGGAGCTCTGAGCAGAGCGGGGTGGTGCAGTCAGACCGGTTTTGTCGGTGCCGGTATATTCTTGAACAGGCCTATTTATAAGGACAATTTCTCCTTAATATATGTCTTTCCTTTGCTTGCATTGTGCTTGCTCTTCAAAGGCTTTATTTCCTCGAGAATTATGAATTCTAGTTTTTCATAGTGAGTGTTTGAACTTTCGTTAGATTGACGTGGATTATGATCTAAACATGTGAAAATTGGTGAAAAGGAAAGATGTTTTAGAAAACTAAGTTGCTTAGAGAAAAGAAAGAATGAACTAGCTCTTCAGGAGACACTCTTGGAATAAGACCTCATTGGTAGAGATTTCTTGGATTCAAATTCAACTAGCTATGGGGTGGCCTGGGGGATGGGCACAAATTTCATATGTTAATTGGGCTACTGATTGAGCTCCACTTTCATCCCCCAAATTTCATCTTGTTAATTGGGCTACTGTTTGTGCTCCACTTTATTCAGGTGGTTTGGGGATTAGAAACTTGAGAATTTTTAATGTAGCTTTATAAGGGAAGTGGTTATGAAGATTTGGGCAAGAAAGGGATGCTCTTTGGTGACAAATGATAGAGGTGAAGTATGGTTGTGAATGGGGTGGTTGGTGTTCAAGCTTATTCTTTGGTCCGTATGGACTTATTTTGTGGAAAAATATTAGACGGGCGATGGCCCTCTTTATCTCGGTTTATCTTGTACGAAATTGGAGATGGGTCAAAAGTGCAGTTCTGGCTAGATAGATGTTGTGTAACATCTTCTCTTGCAAACTACTATCCTGAATTATATAGGATTTGTTGAAATAAAGAGGCAAGTGTGGCTGATCTAATGAGGTACACCAATGGAGTCCTTCATTGGGATATACATTTTTGTAGGGATGTGCATAATTGGGAATTGGAAGCTTTCTAGAGCTTCATGGATGCCATTTATGGCACTCCTGTAAGGGTGATTGGGGAGGATAAGGGATGTTGGTTACTTGATAAGAGTAAGGGGTTTATGGCTAGTGCGTATTACCATCTTCTAGCTGGCTATTGTGAGTGGTTTTTTCCTTGGAAGAGCTTCAAAAGATTCCTTCTAGAGTGGCTTTCTTTGTGTGGATTGTAGCCTTTGGGAAATGTCTGATAATTGAGAAATTAAGGAAAAGAAAGGTATGCATTTTGGATTGGTTTTATATGTGCAAGTGTAATAGTGAAATTGTTACCATCTATTCCTTCATTGTCTGGTTGCTTTGGAGCTGTGGGATATGGTTTTTGGTTTATTTGGAGTTTGTTAGGTTATGCCAATGTCTGTTGTTGAGCTCAAGCTTTTATTTTTTAGAATCTTATTGGATTGGTTCTCAGTGTGGAGAAACCAACCCTTTTTTTAAATTTTGGATTTACTTGATTTATGTAACTTTTGTATTTGATATGTACACTCCTGTATACTCCCAATGTATTTGGGTGTCTCTTTTTTGATATCAATAAATCTTTATTACTTATAAAAAAAAAAAAAAAAAAAAAAATTCAACTAGCTACAATGAGGGCAGCCTTGCTTATTTATATTTACATAAGTAAGCTATTGAGTTAGTTACAAGAACCCACCATGTGATTGGCCAAAGCCTAACAAACTTCTCTAGCTAGCTAATAGGCTATGCACTTATCACTAAGAACCTATCAGCTAACTAACTTTTTGTTACTGTTAATAATGGCTATTAAGGGTCTATTTGGGATTCGCTTATTTTGCTGAAACTGAAAACTTTTTGCTGAAAATACTGTAGATAAAGGTAAAAGTTAGTTGAAATAGTACCGTAGGATCCATGAATAGTACCAAAAGTGCAGCTTGACCCATGAATAGTAGCAAAAATAAGCTGAATAGTAAAATAAGTTGGTAAAAATAATCTTTGCCTAATGGACACTAAAAGTAAAATGAATCTACTTATTAAAACATAAGCTAGTAATAGCTAACTTTAAAGATGAACTGTATCAGGACTGTCCTCAAGTATGGCTTCTTGTAAGCAGATCTGGTGCATGACAGGGCAGCAAGTGATGTACATTGAAACTGTTAGAAATGCATAGATGATTAGGTAGCTTGACTTGGTAGGCATTGTCATTGATCTTATGTAGTATAGGACAAGGACCAATCTTCTTTTGTTGCAACTTAGTATAAGGTCCAGTAGGGTTCTCTCTCCTTGGTCAGGATCACCCATACTAGGTCAACTTCCTTGAAAATCACTTGCCTTTTATTTTGGTTAGCTTGTGCCTTGTACTTTGCATTGCTAGCCTCTATTTTCTTCTTAATATCTGCATGTAGCCGTTGTACGAAGTCAGCTAATTCAGTGGCTTTCGGATGCTCCTTCTTGGGTAATGGTAAGCTTGACGAGTTGAGAACACCAGCTGGTTGCATCCCATAAACAATCTCAAAGGGAGAGTGTTGAGTTGTTCTATTGGTAGACGAGCTGTAGGCAAACTTTGTTATAGGTAAAACATTCTCCGATTCCTTAGGTTTGTCCCTTACAAAACACCTTTGGAGGTTGCCCAAGCTCCTATTGACCACCTCAATCAATTGAAGCTAAATGGATGCACCTTAAACATGTTGGATGCTACTGACGTATAGTAGTTCTACTTGTTTGTAACTCCTACAATTTTCAGTTCAAGTTAAATATCTCAAGCCTGATTTGTCTAGGGGAACTGATATTTTTTTTTTTGGAGTGCTGAGCCTATAACTGGTTTTCTTAGGCTATGGTTTCCAGGTGTATCATAAATTCGTGATTCACTAGGTGAGGTTTTGAAATTTTGATTGCAATTTTTTGTCCTTGTCATAGAAAGTTGGTGGGCTGATAATGTCAATGTCCAATCAGGTCTATATTACTATGAAGATTTTGCTTTTATGGACTCGTATATTGAGCACCCCATAATGTATGCTTTTATATAAGTTGGCGATGTTCGTTTTTTGGGTTTGTGATGCTCAAACTTGGGCAGTGTTGATTGCATCAATAAGAAAATTCTTTTCATATTGTCTTGATTCCACTTTATCACTTAACTAGTCTTCTAATCAGCTGTTTCCTCATATGTGACACTATACTATTCTGGCAAAAATGGCCAAATACCACTATTTACCGAACTATATATCAATCTACCACTATTTTGGAAATATGTGAAATATGTAGGGATTTACCACTTTTTTGAAACTCGAGTTTATGAAACTTGAGTTTGTCGTGTAACTCGAGTTCCATAAACTCGAGTTCTTGGAAAAGATTGCCGTCAAAATTGTCGGAAAATTCTTGATGGAACTTGAGTACCATAAAAAATTTTTAAAAATTTTCCATGAAACTCGAGTACCATGTAAAACTTTAGTTCTCTAAACTCAAGTACCCAAAAAGTGGTAGATCCGTACATATTTTCGAAACAGTGGTAGATTGATATATATTTCAGTAAATGGTGCTACTGTGACATTTTGGCCATACTATTCCTTCAATTTATTTTACAGGTTTTCGTCCTTGGCGGCTCTTATATGGCATCTGTTGCAGTGAAGAAGGCTTTTTTACAATGATTTTGTTTTCTCCTATAATAGCACAATCTCCTATTTCTAGATGGGTGGTAATTATGTGTTTAAAATTTTAAAATTTGCTTTGTAAACACTAATTGGTGCTTGGATTGTGTCTATTTTTGGCTCCATATGTTTGGTTTAAATAATTCCAGCACTGGCCAAAATTGGCAATTAACCCCATTTGCTAAACTATATAGTTAGTAGGCAACGTTTTGAAACTATATTTTTAACTAACATCTCGAGTTTCTAAAACTCGATTTAGGGCTTATAAATCGAGCCTCAAAGACTCGGTTTCTATGTTTTGAATTAGCATTTTTCCACGGGGCATCCACTTGGAACTAGAGTATTAGAGACTCGAGTTATATCTCAACCCTTTGTTCATCGATTTGTGTTTTCTGAGAATAACGTGGTTGATCCACATGGAAGTCACTTGAAAACCCTCTAAAACTCGATTTCATAAAGGGCTTTTTCAAAATTAAACAGTTAGACTCTCCACTCTCACGCCTCTCTCACTCACCCTCTCCACTCTCACTCAGTCTCCACTCTCACGCACCTCCACTCTCCCAACCTTCTCCAGTTCTCTCAGGTGTGCTTTTCTTCTCCTAAACCCACTTTTGAAGTATATTTTCTTTGCACTAGCTTCGGTTGTTTTTCTTATTGTGTGATTTTTTCATGTGGGTTTGTATGCGTTTATCTTCTCCTAAAATATTTTTTGTTTGGTTTTTTTTTAGGTTGAGTTTTACAAAATCGTAGCATTTGGGATTGTGTGTTTTGTTTTGTTTTACTTATATTTCTATTGTTGGTAAAGAATGTAGAAGAATGTCTAATTATATTTCTTTTGTTCCTTATTATTTGGATTTCTCACATTCATGGTTTTGGCAGGAGTATCAATTTCATAATTTTAGTAATTTTTTTCTTTATTTCATAAATATTTGATTGATACTGATTGGTCACCATATATAGTGTCTGTTGTATTTGGTTTCATAAAGGGTTTTTGTATAAGACTGATTACTTGGTGGGCTTTTGGGTGTTAGATTGTTTTTGTTTTTGTGGTGTTAATATGGTGAACAAAATGGAATCTTGTAGCTTAGTAACATCACTTCTGAATTACAATCCTTTTTCTAATAATGTTAAGAGTGACATACTCTAATTATGATTTGCAAAAGTTATCATACAAAATTTCCAATCCTCCAGTTACTTTTTTATTATATAATTGATTTTTCTACCACCAATTTTTGCCAAAAAAAATGATTATGACTCAGTACACATGTAGATCATATAATACAGTTTCTCTACAAAAATATAAATATATTGTGATGCAAAGCTGCAGTTTGAAGAACATAGAGGGTGAAAATGGCAACTAAGTTCTTTAAATAAATTGAATAGTTTCATATCTAGCAATTAGTAATAATCAATTGGTTCTTTGTGGTATTAGAATTGATTTTTAAGTTCTGCTTTGAACATCGTATCCAATTGTCTTGTAAGGTGTGAAGTATATGAGAATATGACTTTGAAACTTGTATCCTAGGAATGTCTTAAGCTACTTTATAAGTTGTGTTAGAAACTATCTTGCATTTTTTGTGTGTCTACTACAAGTCAAATTATGTAATTCCTTATAAGCATCAAGAGAAATATGATGAAAGCAAGCCATCTTTGACAGAAATTCTCAATATCCCAGAATTGCTCCATTTTTTGCCTTTGAATTTATTTGTTCTATGACAAACTAACAAATTTGCTACCTTATCTGGATGCATCATCTAATACCGGACCTCGTGGGATTTATTTAGATGATTTTTGTGGTTATAGAGTTTAACAGGACCAAAATGAAAAATTAAAACTAAATAATAAAAAAACTTAATGGATTAAAATGACAACCCACTAAACTTGTAGGGGTAAAGTTATTCAATTGTGCAAGATGTTTGAGGAAGAGTAACAGCTAAGAAGAAATTCAGGATTTCATCTTGGAATAGAATTCTTTGCTGTATTTGGAGAATTCTTTTAGATGTGCTGCTCAAGTAGGTGTTGTCTTTTAATGTTAGGTATGGTTTTGCTTCTGTAGGTTGAGTTGTGGGTCTGGCTTTATTTTGCTGGTTTCTTGCTTGTTCTTGTTCTATGTGGTAGGTGCCCTTTGCAGCTTGGTGGTAGTTTCTACTTGGATTTGTTCATTGTTTTGGGGGTAGTTTAGCATTTGTTTGTTGGTTAGTCTAGACTCAAGTTTGTGTTTGTTGCTTATGCAGCTTGTACTGAATTTTGGTCAATGAAGTTTTATCAATCATAAAAAAGAAAAAAAATGGCAGAATGCCTTCTTATTCCTATAGATAATCCTCCTTTTGTCATCCTCATGGATCTCATCCATCTCAACATTTACCGAAGTTGGTAGTATGTTGTTCCTTGGCACCAATACAGGTCTTTTTTAGTTTCTGTTTTTCATTCTTAAGGCATTTGCCTTTATTTCTTGGATCCATTTTGGATAAAAGCCCTTAATAATGGTTGCATTACTTGGCCGCCCTTTCAATTAGGAATTAGAGCAGGGCTCTTTCAATTAGGAATTAGTAATTAGGAATTATAAGTTATCTTGTTTGGACGTAGATTAGGCTTGCATTTGTTGTATATTGCGGGACTGCCACTTTGTTGAATTTTTTGTTTTTTGAGAATCTTTGTTAGATTGTTTTTGTTTTTGTTTTCAATAATGTCTATTACATGCTAATTGCTTATCATTCTTCTGCAGTATGGCTGCTGCAAATGCTGGATAGATTGATCATGCGCAGCCTGGACCCATTGACGAGTCGGTGTTGAGTTTGCAGGCCGACCATCGGTCAAAAACTATTTGGAATGGGCAGGTAAAATACAACACTAAAGATTTAACCAATTTAGATTTGAAACCTATGGCCAGTGGCATGTACGTGCTTACTTCACAGGCTGTTTTTTTAAATGTTTTCTATATATGGATTGCACTTGGTTTGATTTTGTATTCTAATGGAAACTACTTACTCCCAATTTAAATTTAAAGTATCTTGATTTGAAATAATATGATTATTAATAGGAAGAAGAAAGATGTAGTGACTTTTTGAAAATGTCATTTACTTTATTTTAGAAGTGGCACAACTTTTATAAGAATAAGATTGTTATTTGGTTTTAAGAAAGAAGGTAATGGTATCATACTCCTCTTAATGAGGATGGAGATTGAGTGAGATGGAGGTTGAAAAAGGATGGAGGTTCTGACATTCGTTCCTTTTATAATGCCTTGTGGAGATCTTGTGCTATCACTTTTCCTTGGAAAAGCATTTGGGGTGTGAAGGCACCACAGAGGGTTTCCTTCTTTGTTTGGATGGCTGCGTGGGGAAGATTCTCATTGGTGATAATTTGAGGAGAAGAGGTTTCACAATTGTGGATTGATGTTATACGTGTCGCTGAAGTGGGGAGAATGGTGATCATCTTTTGATTCATTGTGAAGGGGCTTCCTGATTATGGAGTTATGCTTTTAGATCTTATGGAGTTCTTACCTAAGAGGCTGGTTAATCTGTTGGATGTGTAGAGGAATTGGTTTGGGAAATGTTCGTTGAATATTTTGAACTTGGTACCATAGTGTGTGATGTTGATCATTTGGAAGGAGCATAATAGTTGTATGTTTGAGGATTCAGAGCGTTTAGGGGACCAGCTCATAGCATTGTTTGCAGGGATGTTGTTTGATTGGTCTTGTACTTTGGATTCACTTCCAGTGGTTCCATTCTGTTGTTTAAAGATTCCCTTTCCTTCGGTACATAATTTCTTTTTCTTTGTTTTTGTACATATTTTTTTGGCTATTTCATTCTTCTATATGAAATAGTCCTCCATTAAAAATTTTATTACTTATAGAAAGAAATAGAGAAGGTAATGGTATTATAGGAAATTGAAGAAGAAGTTCCATTTTTTGCAAAGTGGACATGTATTTTCGGATGTTCAGCAAAGAGAGTTAGGCATCTAAATTGGGATGGGAAAGTAACAATTATTTAAAATTTCTCATCAAGTTAAATTTACTCCAATATTGAAAGAGGATGTAACTCTGGCACTAATACTCGTGCTGGGTCTTTGCTGATTTAGTTCTATGAAATATTAGATTTTGTGGGTCTTATAATCCATCACTAATGCCCACACACATGCACATCTACATGTGTCAAAAAGTTTTAGGCTTGTAATGAGCTGAGTGGATCAGTAAGCTCCTTAAGGTTGGATTGAGTAGGATTGGACTTGGCTTGGTCGGCATTGCGTTCTGTAGATTTATTTGTTTGTTTGGTTTAGGTGTTTGTTAATTTTGATGGAATTTGTAGTACTTAGTAGCATACTGCTTGTTTTGCAGCTAGTTTGTTGTTAATAAAACCTGTCTAAATTATAAGAAATAGGGTCCAGATATTTTTTTTTTTCAATTCCCTTTTATTTGCATATAAACATGCCATTAGGCATTGTTATGCAACTTGCTATTGGTTCACCTTGCATTATCTTTCTTCTCCTTATTCTATCTTTCATGCACGTTAAGTGAGAGTTTTTTGCATTAGGTACAACCTTTATATGCTCATTAAGATTAAGGCTTGGTCAAGTTGTGTATGCACTTTATGTATGGAGTAGATTTACTTTGCACTACTTTTTGCTTCTTTATGTTTTCCTTTTCCATTAGCTTGATATTTTGGAATGTGTTGTTCTGAATTGTATCCTTCTTACGGTACCCCAATTAATTCATAGAATGTACACACACCTCTTGTCATATATTAATCCATGGTTCTGTTCTGTGTAGGATCCAGGATCCTTTACCTGCCGCAGTCGTAGTGAAGAGTTCACCAATCTACCACCAATGGTGGACGACCGAGTCGTGGACATCATTAAGAGACTTGGTTTGGAGGGACTTCTCAGGACTTCGGGTAGAGAGATTGACCATGGCCTGATAATGGCCTTAGTGGAGCGATGGCGGCTCGAGACTCACACGTTCCACATGTAACATGGTGAGGTCACCATCACATTGCAGGATGTGGAGGTTCTTCTTGGGCTTCTTGTTGATGGTGAGGCTATAATAGGGAGCAAGCAGAAAGAATGGCGGGATGTGTGCCGGGACTTCCTTGGCTTTGTACCTATAAATGATGAGACAAAGCAACTTATTGTCCAGAGGATTGTCATCAAACAGCTTTTGGAGCAAGTTGCCGGTCCATTTCTGCCTAATGCTGAAGAGGATCAGTTGCATAAGTACGCACGATATTACATCCTAGTGCTACTAGGGGACACAATCTTTATGGACAAATCCGGCGATAGGGTGCATTTAATGTGGGTGCAGTAGTTGGAAGACCTTCGCAACCCACGAAGGTACAGTTGGGGAAGTGCTTGGCTTGCATGGTTGTATAGAGAGTTATGTCGGGCAAGCGATAAGACAGCCAGTTAGATTGCTAGGTGCTTGCTATTGGTCCAGTATTGGGCATGGGCCGGGTTCCCATATTTGTGCCCGAGAGTTGAGCGTGGCCTTCCAGTGGATGCTGATGGTCCTCCAGTGTGTGATCCACTATCCCTGAAGTAAGTCTCTACTTCATACACGTCATATACATTATGTGATCATTACCTAAGCCCACAATCATGTAACTTTATTTTATTTATTTATTTTAAAGGCTTCTAGGAATTATTTAAGTCAATATTAAACAGGGGTTCAATATATATGATTAAGTTAATATACTCTAATTTTGTGCCAAATTTCCTAAATTATATTATTAGGTTAATATATATGCTACTTCTTTTTCTTTTTTCTTTTTATTTTATTTTATAAGTATATAAAAGCTACTTAGTTAACCAAGCTTTAGTTTACTAGATTAACTATCTTATTAGAAAAATGCAGCATAACAAAGTATGCCCGTTTGTAATGATTAGTTGAAAAGCGAGTGCTGGGCTAAGTTTATAATACTTTATTTGAAATTATTGTGTACATTAACCAAGCTCTCTCCAATAACATGTTATAGTTAGCTGTAATGACCATGATTTGGAACTCAGAGTCTATATGCAAATTGTTTCCTACAACTTTATTACATTAACTTGATTACATTATAGATTGATTACATTATAGTTTTAATCATATGATTATCATAGTGGGAAAGTTGTAGATATTGATCCCTTGTTCTTGATTGTTGGTGGTTGTGGGTCCCAAATAAGAAAAACACGCCCGCCCACATCTTCAGGGACAGGTATCGTGAGAAAATAGTTTCAATGTTGCTAGGCTAGGTATTAATATGCCTTGTTTTACATGTTTAGGAACAAGATATACGTTTGGTGAACTTTGAAATATAAACATTGTTGCCTACTTGTTTTTTGGCTGTTGTAGGTGGTGTGGTAGTCGTATAAAGTTGAATTAGAGGATCTTCTGCCGTGGTGCGTTGCAGGGAGGGCCATGTGGACGGCAATGGTGCCGCTTGTATGTTTCCACCTAGTAGAGAAACATAGACTGGATCGTGTCGTTCATCAATTTGGGATGATCCAAGAAATTCCCTGTGATGTTGACACTGATATAGTGTTTCATGGGATTGATTTGAGGGGGAAGGTCAATGTTGATTGGATGGAGAGACATGCTGGGCATATCATTGAGTGGGGTAATCGCCTTCAATGGCGTTGTGAAGGAGTGCTTGGTGATATGCCTCCACACCATGAGTACTTCGACTGGTTTAAAAGGGTAACTCGGAGGTTCATCGATCGCCCCGACGCTAAATTGATTCTAATGGTAACTTCTTAATAGAGCTTCATTCGAAAATCTTTTCCTATTTCTTTACAAGCACTAGTATGAGAATAACATTCTCCACTTGTCATTGTCCCATTAATTTCTGAGCTCCACATCATCCCTTACATAGTAGCATTCTGCATCTTGCAAGCAGCCTTTACCTATTTTCTGAATTCTCAATTAGTTACAACTATACATTTTGTAGTTGTCTATAGCATATATACTTGGATCTATTCAATTCTGGTTTTAATTAACATTTGAGAGCAAATTCTCCTTAATGGCCCACCAAGTTTTTATCTTGAATTCAAGTATAAATCTGTCAATTATAATATGCTAAGAAGTAAGAATTGTAGGGATGGGGTTATTTGAATGGTTTTTCGCCATCCAAAGCACAAAAAGAGTGTATGATAAAGCTAAACCAGCTCCTATGTAGTTATGTTTGGTTAAGCTGTTTCATACGATAATATATTTGTGCTTTACCTTTTATCCTTTTTGCAAACCCCTTGATAAACTGGCAGGTTCATTCTAGTTAATGTTTTTTAAATCTTTACTTTTTAGCAGCATGATGCTCTTGCTTTCCTGATTAAAGAACACAGGAAATATGCAGTTTCCAAGTAACCCATTTTGTTCTGTTTTAAGTAAGAGCTGTTGAAAACGAGTAGCCAAGTGCTTGTTTAGTGAGCTTGTTACCATTCCAAGATCATGCACTTACTTCCCTGGTTCAAGCTAAGTGGGCTTTTGTTTGTTTCTATAGTGCATTTGACCTTGATATTGACAATAAGAAGCTAATTTATATGACAGAGAGTTGGTCCCAAGATATGTGATCTTTGCTATATCATCTTATCTCTGGCCTTAAGAGATTTATCTAGATAACGAATGTTATTATTTCATGCTTAGATGGGTTCAATTACATGTTTATTATCATTGGATGCGGATCAACAAGTTAGCTGCTTAAATGCTGTGTTTCTGTTAGTACTGTTGTGTTCTTTATCCTATAAAAATGCTATGGTTTATACTGCTATGGAATCTATTCACTAAACTTGTTTGGTTGAAGAGAGGAAGAACTTAAAGATATATAGTTGTTAGGTTTTGAGGTGCATGAAAAGTGTTTCTTTAACTTTTGTTTGGTTGGACAAGGAGAATTTAGGGGCATGTACAGTTCAGTTAGCTCGTCAAATGCCTTAGCTTTGAGACAAGCTTTAATGGGAGTTTAAATCAACTTATAAGTATTTTTAATGATGCAGGCAAATATCTTTGTTGTTTTAAGTTAACATCCATGAAATAGAATACTTTATGGGACTATACTTGACCTCTTGAATGGACATCAACTAGTCAGCCTTTTACTTGCACACTTTACAACTGGTTCTATCTACATGGTCTTTCGTTCACATCTTGATTCTTGAACCTAATACAAGATCTCCAATTTTTAAACTCTCCATCTCTGTCAGATATAACTTTCATTAACATGAGAAGATTTTGTCCAACTTTTCTCCTATGAATTTGTGGAATAACAATTTCTTTAATAGAAATTCATTCCTGAATCTTTTACTACTTATCTACAACCTCAGGTTATAGAAGGTAGTTGCAAAAGTTCCTATCTTGTTATTAAAAATTCCATCCTCTCATTTACATGGTCACCACCTCGTTAATGTAGTAGCATTCTGCATCCTGCAATCAACTATTCCAATTAGTCCAATCCTACATCAAATATAACTATGAACTGCTGCACTTTTCTCAATTGTTTGATAGAATATACATCTGGATCTATTTAAATGTGCATTGCACCAAAAACTGAGTCTGCATTGTCTCCTTAATGGCCAACCAAAGCACAAAAGCGTATTTGGTACAGATTTTGGGCAAGAAATTTTGTGTAAACTCCTATTTATATTATTGGTTATCTTATTTCCTACAGGAGTAATATTGGATGTTCCTTGTGGTTTACCCTTTTAGTCTTTCTGTAATTCCCAGGACAATGTGGCAGATTGTGTTTGTTGGTGGAGTTTACAACACAGGATGCTACTTTTACGAATTTATTCCATTATATATTCCATTATATATCTTTAGGATTAATTTTGAGTGATATAATATGGACTGTGGAGTCGATTTGGTGTTAACCAAGCTAATTTGGTGTTATACGTTAACCCTAAAAGGTCTTAGTATTGATGATCAATTTGGTCTCCTGTTTACTTTTGCATGTCTGGTGTATATGCTTGTTAAGTGAATGGAAGTTGTTGATATCCTTGTTGGTGGCAAATGTCAAGTTAAAAGCACCTTGGCACAGGATGATTATATTCTTGCCTATGGTTGTAGTTATCATGTCTGTAAGGGAATACAATTTTTTCTTGTATTCCATCAAAGGAGTATATATGGCACCTTTAGCTAGTTGGTCCACTATAAGACAAATTTAGATTCGGCATGCTTGAGTCTGATTTATAATCAAGTGAAATGATAAACTGTTGAAATTACTATACTCTATTGTTCATTGGCATTGTTGATTTGGTATTGCATTACTAATAGTCGTTTCTCCATGTGCAGATTGAAGGATACTTCCGTTTGTTGAGGCGTCACCTAGTGGGCACGGAGGACTACAAGGATATTACTGATGTGCTGAAGGCAGTGAAGGAAATTGACCGTGTACAACCTCCTATCCCTGAGGCCCTGAATGAGGAGGCAGCTACTCAGAGGGCAAGCACTATTGAGAGGCCAAGCACGAGCACAGCTCTTGCCGGATGTGGCTCTCGTTCGCTTGTTGCTACCCCTTGGGTTGTCCCTACCCCCGATCCCTCTCCATCCAGCCCACATCCATCCCCTAGCCCCAACATCCCTTTACCCATCCCACATCCATCTCCTAACGCTACCATCCCTTGGGTACTAATCCAACCCCTCCTGACATGCAGCAGGAGCCACCCTACCACAGTACGTCTACTGGCCCTTCTTCGGGCATCGACCCACCCCATGTTCTGGTTGAGTAGGCTGTGTTGGGTTACCTGCAGAGCCAGAAGATCAGCCGAAACACATATCAAAGGCACCTCCTCCGCATGGTAAACATTATATGAGACAGCATAAGGTTCAAAAAAGGTAGCTAACAAAGAATTTGTGAACAAGCATTTTGATGTGAAGAAAGGATAGGGTAGTCTAGTATTTTGTGAAGAACAAGTGTACAAAGTTAGGCATGTATATTTTGTGAACAAGCTGAAATGATATATAGAAAATGCCTTTTTGGTTCTGAATATGTACAACCATCGGAATCGCTACCCGACCATCGGAATTGCTACTGGTAAGTTCTGTTTTAAATTTAAAAATTTAGGGTTTAGGGTTTTTATTTGGAGAATCAAATGGGTGTTAATTATGATTTAGATTGGTATTTTGGGTCAGATTTGGTTTTGATTAAGTGATACGAAGACAGAGGAACCAAGCAGAGTTCGTAGCGATACTGCGATACAGAGAAAGGGAAGGAGATAAAAACCCTAGCGATCTCTTCTCATCAGACTCTGCTTAACATTCAACCGTTCCCTCTCTAGACTTAGAACACTGCTACAAGCACATAGAGAGAAAAATCTATGGGCATCAACACCATTATATCTACCACCATCAGATCGTCGGAACTGGCTCTGGTACGTCTTTCTCAATTTTTTTAAATTTGGGTACGAAATATTACTTTTTTTTTTGAGTTTTTTTGTTGGATAGGTTTAGATTTGATCTTGGTTTTGATTCCTTTTTGTTTCGGGTTTTTGGGTTCTCCATGAAAATGTTTGTTTTTTGATTCCTTTCCCTGTTTTCTAATATCTGTGTTCATAGTTTTTTTTTTTTTTTTTTTTTTTTTTTTTTTTTTTTTTTTTTTCTGGGGTTTTGATTTGGAAAACCGGTTTTGCTGTTGATTCACCACCAATCTCCTTTTTCACCTTTTTCACAGGTAACTTCTTCTCTCTTTTTTCTCTCTTTGGAGCACTGGCTATTCAGGTTTTTCTCTCTTACTCTTTGGGTTTTCAGTTTTGGTAGATATTTGGATTCTAATTGGTTCCTAATTTTTCCAATCCTACTTTGAATTTTGATTTTAGGTTTTTGAATCTTTTGGTAGATATTTGGATTCCAATTGGTTCTTAATTTTTCCAATCTTACTTTGAATTTTGATTTTAGGTTTTTGAATGTTTTGGTAGATATTTGAATTCCAATTGGTTCTTAATTTTTCCACTCCTTAGAATTTTGATTTTAGGTTTTTGAATTTCTTGATTTTAGCAAATCAGAGAATGTTTCATGACAACATAGCTAATAAGAATGCTTATAAATTTTCTCAATCTTTGCAAGTACCTCAGTGCTGGGAAACCATATTTGTTACCTACAAACTTCTGATTATTCATGCTTACAGGTAAATGCATAAAATAAAAATATTCCTTTCATGTTATGCTTTCTGACAAGCGTTTAGGTCCTATGCACCTTAGAATATTAAAATTTTGGAAATTTTGGCAGGGTGTTCATGATGCAGAGATCCTCTCATTGAGCTTTACCGTATCAAGTAAAAAGGAGGGCTAAGTTTGAAGAAGCCGCAGATAGCCAGTTTTTCCTTGCATCAGGGGGCCGCGATTGAATGATCCATCTTTATGATGTCAATAGGTTTGCTACTTTCCTCTGTTTTTTATTTTTATTTTGTTAATCTCTGCCCACTCGCTAGGGTTTCTGTACTGCTATTTATCTCTGTGAGTTGTGGACTTCTTTCATTGTAATTTTGGATGGTTGTTGCTTCATTTTGAACGAAATTTCCTGAATTTGCTGCAAACCTTGATGGATATTGCTTAATGAAAACTTATGTGTCTCATATATGTGACTTCAACTTTTTTTTTTTAATCTAAGCTTTATATCAAGGTTAGCAATCTGAAACTGACTCAAAAAACAAATGAAATAAATGACTCTAGGCTTACTTTGTCTTGAAGATTTTCTCTCTTTTTTTTTCTTTTTTTTTTAAGTGTATATGATATAATATTAATGATTTTTTTTTCATATAGTGGGTAATTTGTTTGTCTTTTTAAGACATTTCAATGGGTAATATAATATTTTTGTCTTGGTTTGTGTCAAATTGTAATTTATAGGTCTTAATTTTATGTTTTCAGTTAGGCTGCAGCTGTTGCTTTGCAAATAGCTTTTGTTTGCAGCATATATTTTTTGAAATTCATACATATATTTTTTGTTTTGGTTGGAATCACTTAGGTTTTTCAAGTTAGAATGAATTTTGAGAATGACAAGGATGTGCAAACTCAACAGGCAATGTGGGAAGGACAACATGAACTTTCAACTAAGAAGACATATGCTAGGTACATGGAACTTTTCTTCCTTCTAATTTTAATTGAGTATTTGTTTTTGTGCTCCTTAATTTGAATTATGGCAGGGCAATTGATGTTTGTCATGTTTCATTTGTTGTTTTTTTGTAGTGTTTGGATTTTTGCTGCTTAAAATGTTACTTTTATGTTGATGAAATATCTTAAAGTGCATATTGGGTTTTCATTATTGGATATTTTGTTGCACTTATTACTGCAAGGCTGAATAGAGTCTTCCTTGATTGCATATACAAACAGATGATTTTGAAAGAATTGGAAACGGCATTTTTTTTTTTTTTTTGGCCTTGGAACTGTAACTATTGTGTTGTCTGTTTCGACTATACTCTTGATTAGAGTCAGTTATTGTTGAAATTTTTATTTGACTATGTTTTGGAGGTATTATAGTATTTTATTATTGTTGAAATTATAGGTAGTTCTTTGATCATATTATGTGCAGGGAATGGTTGCAACAATAATGCATGATGTGTGTTTGATAAAATGTCTCAAAAATCTGCACTGCACACTGTTTCATAAAAAACTGCACTGCAGTACACTATTTTATAAAATCTGCACTGTTTTGAATAACTTTCTGCATTTTTTTTTAAATAACTTTCTATAAATCAATTTTCTGTTTTGTATGTTGGTATTTGTTGTTTCATATTTTGCAGCAGAGTGAAAAGAAATCGAGTTAATGCTTCTATGTCATGTAAGGTTTTGAACATTGGAAGTTGTAATTTTGTTGTTTGTTACATTTTCATAATTTATTATACGTTAGTATTGCTTAAATTGTACTGGCATAAATTGTTTATTTTTTTGTTTGTAATCTTTACATCTATGAATTCAGACTGCAATTACAATAAGGCTTAGTTGATTTGTTGCCTTTTCCTGCAATTAAGGCTGTGTTGCCATGTAGGAAAAAAGCCTATCTATTCTGCCACGTTTAAGTAAAAAAGCGATAAATTAAACTGTTTTACAACTTTAAAACACCATTTAATGCTTTTCAATAAAAACAAAAAAACCCTTGAAATTCAGAGGTAGAGAGAGAGAGAGAGAGAGAGAGAGAGAGAGAGAGAGAGAGAGAGAGAGATCACAATAGGGAGAACCATTTTGGTACAACCCAAAAAAAAAATGCTAGGATAGAGAGAGAGGGAGTTCACTAGGCCGTATGCCTGCCAAAGTTTGATCTCCCACCACCATTAGACTCCTGTGACCCCCACGGTAAAGGTTTTTTTTTTTTCATTGTTAAAATTTATGGATTTGGTCATATAATTATATTTGGTTGGATTGATGTTGATTTAGGTGTTTGGGTTAAATTTGATTTTGATTAAGGAATCTGGGTAAGAATGCTTTACGTTTGGGGTATATCGAGTTAAATTAGGGATTGAGTTTTTACTTTTTTCTCTTCTTTCTTAAATCTAAACGTGGGATGTGGAGTTTTTTTCTTTGGTTGGGGTGGGAGTGTTTCTTTTTAATCTAGACATGGGAGTGTATTTTCGTGGCATTGGAGTGTTTTTTTTAATCTAAACGTGGGAGTGTAGAATTGTGGCAGTGTGGAAGTGCTTTAAAAAAAAAAGAAATCTAAATGTGGTAGTGTTTTTGGTTTTAGGTTGGCATTTACATTGTCTGAGGATTCTGCCTCTCAAGCCGTTTATTAGCATCTGGTAGACGATACAGTGTGTTGACTTTTGTTTTTTATTTTTCTATCACTCTTGCTCTGCCTCAACGTGTTGTTTGGTTTCATTGGGGTTGCTCTGCATTGTTTTTCTGTTTAATTGTGTTGCTCTGTGTTGCTTTTGCCTTTTTGCCATTTAGTCAACATAATTCTCACGTTAACCCATGTGTGGGTTTGCTCCCTTTTGTTTTGTATTCTCCCCTAATCATAACATAAGAATATGCATTATTTAAAATTGATGGAGGACTTGAGTTCTAGCATATTTGGCAGTTTGATTGGTGGTGCATTATACAGTTAGGATAATAATTTTAATTACTTTGAATACCCATTAGTTGAGAAAATGCAGTGATAGTTAGAGTGGTCATGGTGAGAGAGATACTATTTATTTATAATTATTATATTAATATTAGTTTGTCACTGTACAATGGTTTTTGATTTGTGGCTTAGCTAATTTTATAGAAATTATTGTATTAGTGGCTTAGCCAATTTTATATAATTAAATTGTTGTATTACTTTACTCAAACATATAAATTCCAGTTGCTGCATAAAAAAATAAATAATTAAAGAAAATTCACAACTCCAAGAAAAACTCAGTGATGACACAATTTTTGCTCTAAGAAAATTGAGTCCAACGAAAATTCTACTACTCTACTATTTGAGAATGCTGAAATCAATCTAAACTACTGAAGCAAAAAATAAAAGAAGAGACAAAAAAGGAAAAAAAAAAAAAAACCAACTGCTTATCTTTTTATAGATTACAAAAATTATTAAAAAAGATTCAGCCTAAGGAGTTCAAAACAGAACTCTTAATGACATCTTTTAGATCAAATAAGCTTTCTTTTAAAATTTTATTTTAGGTTTATTTTTGGTTGTGTTATGCATCTTTAATTATTGGTTTTTTGTTTCTGTAATGGACTCTGTGTTGAGGCTTCTGTGCAAAGTGCTGTACTCTCTTAATTAATTTGGAATGTGTTGCAGTTTTCTTAATTAATTTGGATTGTGTTGCGGTTTTCTTAAAATTGTATATTTCTCACAAAAGTCACTGTTTCATTAATATCCAGTTTCCATGAAGAAGAAGAAGGAGATACAAGTGGTGAAAGCAGGGTTAGTGTTGCCAATCCACCTTTGTTTCCAGCAAATCCAAAGGCAAGCACTAGAAACATCTATAGCAAATCATTCAGGTCGAGAATTAGAAGAATTACCCTTAAGAACCACCTGTAAGTTCTTGGAATGAAAGAAAATATGGGAAATCTTTTTTTTCATTGGCTTTCCTTCATTTTCGAAAAAGTATATATATATTAATTACTAGAGGGAATGACAAGAATGCACTTTGTATCACTCATGGCAGAAAGTTGTACTTGCTAAACGAACTGACCATGGCTTTATATATTATATTATATAGTTCTGGATTTATATTTAAATGATTTTATTTGATTGTGGAAGTTGTCTACAGATTCAATGACTCAAATTCTCTATTTTTACCTATGTAAATTAGAGAAAATTGAATTGATGGGATGAACAATTGCTACAATGTTGTTTTGATTTTTTTTTAATATGTTTTTAGTATGTAATGAACAATTGCAGTTTTTAAATTCCTAACCTACATGTCACATTTTATTGTCATTTTGGAAGTGGTATTGCGTTTTGTGGTGTAGAGTTTGAGGAGATCCTTATTCATATTTGTGTTTGGCCACTTTGTACTTTGTAGTCTAACGAATTTGAAGTAATTATACTTTAATTGTATAAATAAGATCTACTCAGGGAAATGGTATTTCTAAATTTAAGTTAAGCATATGGATATGGTATCTAATGTAGAAAATATTTGCATATTAATTAATCCTTTGAATAATTTACAAAACCATTTATTAAGGCTTAGCAGTCATAATTGGATGAAAATTGAAGAAGATTTTCATTATTTTAGATTGTGTTAGTCATGAGAGGATGAAAAAATGAAAGAACATATTACTTAATGCAAAAAGGACCATGTGGACACAAAAGCTCTTACTGTTTTGTATGTGTTAGCATATTGGACACCGACAATGGTTTTGGATACCACAATATTGATTGTAAATTTGTGAATATCAAGACTTGATTTTACACAAATCTTTGAGTTTTTCCTGTTGGGTGATTTCACAAATGTTAGAGTTGATTTATCATGTTCATTGTGTGTGCATTATATTGTGATTTCGTTAATATATTGTTTTAAGTTATCGTACAATCCAGGATTTGTTAGCACTTAGCACAATTAGGAAATATAAGGAGTTCTTGTATAATATTTCATTTTTTAAATCATCATTTGTGAAATTATGTTTAGTTTATGAGAATGTTGTGGGCTAAAGTTTTTCAATACTTTTTGTAATACCCAAAAGAGAAAAGGGGAGGAATGGGGTTAAAAGTGGTGATAAATTGGGTTTAATCTATAGAAACAATAAGAGATATTTCTTTTATTTTAATGTTTTATATGCTCCTTCATTCCCTCACACAAATTATGATACATACCTCAAAGGCTTTAACTAATATTGTGATATAAATTTTAGTTTGGTGTGATTCATTGTGGTTCCTAGGAATAGCAGATATGGTATTTGAATTTGTCATGTAAGTTTCAAATATGTGTGTTTCAAGCTTTTGTTGGATGCAAATATCATTAATATGTAAAATGATCCCACGCATTGTGCAGGTTAAACACTAGTATTACTAAAAGCTGAAGCGTAGCGTTTAATGCTGCTGCTCTCACATTGCGTCACATCAGCTGCCACGTCATTTTTTTTTTTATAAATATAATTTGTCCTACAATTTTAAAATGGTTTTTACAATTTTCAGCCCTATAAATGTAGCCCACTACTTATTTATTTACTTCCACTATCACCCTTTAATAAATTTGTATAATTAATTCAGCTCACCTCTTATTTATTTAGTTCCACTATTAAGCCAAATCTAAAGCCTTTTCAATTCAGCTTTAGGGTTTTGTGTGAGCCTTTTTAGCTTAAAAAAAAAAAAAAAAAAAAAAAAAAAAAAACAACAACAACAACAACAACAACAACTTGGAAGCCTTTCAAGCTTTAGGGTTTTTTTTTTCTTTTTTTTTATCTTCCCAATTTTTCTATAATTGTTTTTAACATTTATTTTTTTAATATTTGCACTTCTCCAACCTCTCTTTCTCCCTTGCCATTTCATCTCTCCACTACTTTTTCAATCTTTCTCCCTCTTTTACATTTTCATCTCCTCACTACCCTCTACATTAATATCATTTTTCTTCTTTCCATTCATCTTCCTTTATTTTTGTCTCTTCTTATTCACACTCTTTTACTATAAATTTGTCACTATCTTTTCTATTCTATGCATAGTTTTTCCTCACCAAAAAAAAGAAAAAGTTCTCTCTCTCTCTCTATCTCTCTAAATTTTTTGGTGGATTTTTTTATTTTTCTTGCATTTCTACTTTAGGTTGATAATTTTTTATATTCTTTAAAATTCTATTTTGGGTTAATGCAATTTAGTTTTGTTTTTTAAATTGTTGTTGTTGTTGTTTTTATTTTTTATTCTCTTTGATTGTTAAATGTTACATAGCATCATTTGGATAATTTGGTATTTATTCTATTACATATCATGATTTTATATAGTGCTCAAATTAGATGTTAAACTATAAGATTTTACAAATTTTTGTTTATTTTCTAATCCTTTATGGTGGACAAAGTACTCTTAATAGTTGTATTAAAAGTACTCTATAATGCCATTCATTTAAAGAAAAGCAAATGTTAGCCAAACGAAAATAATTGAATATGTGACAAATTTTAACTTTTGCAATTTTATTTTAATTATTATTATTTTATAACAATGCATGTATAGAAATTTTATTCTTAGATTTTGCTAATAATTGTTTATTTGATAATATGTTTTGGGTGGCCGAAATTATAATTTCTACAAAGAAAATAACCTTAATAGATTATCAAAAACAAAATTTTATCCTAATATTGGTTCAATTAATCATTTTTAAGTTTTATTAATTTTTTTTTATTTACGTTTTTTTGGTGTTTTGGATTGTTCCTATATTACGTTTATGATTGTTTCTATAATAAATAAAAATATAATTACGAAATACATTACTCATTATTAGATTAGTTTAAATTGTAAAATAATAATAATAATAAAACCACCATAATAATAATTATTACGCACAACGCGCGGGTTCGCGGCTAGTTCTATATAATATTAGATTAGTAAGTTATGTGTATTCATCCCATCTTTTTTCAATGGTAAAGCGTTTGATCCCATCTCTCAATCATGTTCTCATCGAGAAAATTGTTCCTCCTTCCAAAACAAACTCTGGTATCTTGCTTCCAGAGAAAACCGCCAAGGTGAGTGACTCCCAATGGTATTTATCTCTTTCTTTCTTATAGAAAAAAATGGTTTTGTTTTTTGGCTGATGAGAATGTTTTTTGGGGAAGAAAAGTCTCCAACTTTGAATGTTTCATCTTTTCTCTTATTTGTATTGTGGTTTTTGATTGAAAATGAAATTGGGTCTGTCTCTTTTCCTTTCTTTTTTGTACTTTGATTTTGACTTGCATAGTGCCCTTTTGTTACATGCTTTGGCTTTGTATAGATCAGGAAAATGTTTCTAGGGAACTGATATTAACCTTGTTTGCAGAAAAATATTGTTAATAATACTTAATATGCTGTTCATAACTTTATATATAGAAGAGAAAAAAAGGGTCACATTCCACTTGAAAGCAGGCCTTATTTTGGTGATCTTGGACATTGCAAACTCTTGTATGACATGCCAATGGTGATGCATCTCTCCATAAATCAAACTATTTGTTGAACTGTACATAGTAATTCCAAAAGGCCTTAGTACTTTATTTGTATACTGTCCAACACACAGATGGGAAACATGGGTTCTATGACAGATTTGACTTTAGACCAAAATAAATGAGTAAAGATGACTTTTCCCTTTCCAATCTTGTTAAATTATGCTCTTACAGAATGAGCATTTCATTATTTCAAGATATTCTGAATACTTAATATACATGACTAGTGGAGGGCCTGGAGGCACTTATGTTTACAAAGTTTAGAAAGCAATTTTTTTGCACTTTACAGAGAATTACTCAGTTAAAGTCAATGTTGTGTATAAGTTCTATAGCATTGATTTGATATTGAAGCTATGTTGGTATCAAGCAGTAAACTGATTTTCAAATTTCTAGTTTTATAATCCTTCCTCAGTTTCCATTGCTTTTTGTGTAATCTTGATCATGTTTAGTAATTATGCTTCTAGAAAAGATACATGGTGATGGTATATCTGTTGAAATATTTGTGCTTCCTTTGTATTTCCACATATATATGGAATGGTTGGCCAAAATGGCCAAATACCCCATTTTTTTGAAATTTTTAGCAAAAAACCACTGTTTCGAAAATAAATGGCAATCTACCACTTTTTCTAGTACTCGAGTTTGGTGAACTCGAGTACCCTATTTTATAGTTCCACCGTGGCACTGCTAAGTTGAAAATTGGGCGATTAAAAAAAATAATGTGGTACTCGAGCTTGGTAAACTTGAGTACCACGCAACACAATACTCGAGTATACCAGGCTTGAGTACCTTTTATAAATAAAATGCAGAAAATGTTATTTCTACAGTACTCGAGTTTACCAAACTTGAGTACCGTGTAAATTTTTTTTTTTTTTGGAGGATAATCGACAAATAAACATAAAGATAAAAATAAGTAGCTTTTTTATGTTTTTATTTATTTAAATAGAAGCATTGTAAAATGTAGAGATTTTAATTTCGAAATATGAATTTAATTTCTACATTGATTAAAATTGTTCATTGTATTCTCATAAAAATTGTTCACTATTTTCTGTATAACCTATTTCTACGATTTTGCATAAAATTATTTTCTGTTCAACATTATTTAAGAAATTGTTCACTCTCTTTTTTGCATAAATTATTTTTTGTTCACTATTTAAAAAATTGTTCACTATTTTCTCATAAAACACCTAGTAAAATCGTGTTTTCTAAATTTAAACGCCAAATCTGAATGCTTTTTCATGTTTGAATTTCACAATAATCGAATATATTTTTCTGCATTGATAAAATCTGTTTCTACATTAATGAAATTTTCTCTCTGCACATCATATTTACTGTATATTCGAATCTGCTTACTGCATTCATAAAATCTGTTTTTTGCATTAATTAAAACTGTTTACTATTTTGTCATAAAAATTGTTCACTGTTTTCTGCATAAACTATTTCTAGCATTGGCACAGTTATTGCACTTAAATGGTTTTTGTGTTTTTTTAAATATGTAGCCATATGAATAATGGACAAACTCCATGAAAGAAAAATGAATGATTCATATAAATCACCTAATGGTAAATGCCTCGAAAAATTTGAATTTGTAAAAATGTTCGAATTAGTTGAATGTAGAAATTTGAGAAAAATCGATGGAAAATCAATGAACATACCAAATCGTGAAGGTGTACGTAAGATGTACAGATAGTCTAGACTTGTTGAGAAATTTGATTTTGTTGAAAGTACAAAATAATGAAAATTCAATGGAAAAATATGTACGTTAGATGTATAGATCGTATGAATTTGTTTACAAATTTGAATTCGTTGAATTTACAAAACTGTGAAAACTCAAGGAAAAATTGTGTACATTAGATGTACAGATTGTACGAATTTGTTGAAAAATTTGAATTCGTTAAGTGTGTAAAATTGTGAAAATTCAAATGAAAATTGAAGAGCATACCAAATTGAGTAAACCTAATGGAAAATTAATTACATTAGATGTACAGATCATCTATTTTTTTGCATTGATAAAATCTGTTTCTACATTAATAAAATTTGCTCTCTACACACCATGTTCACTGTTTTCTCATAAAAATTGTTCACTGTTTTCTGCATAAACTATTTCTAGCATTCTGCATAAAATTATTTTTTGTTCAGCATTCTTTAAAAAATTGTTCATTGTCCTTTCTGTGTAAATTATTTTCTGTTCACTATTTAAAAAATTGTTCACTGTTTTCTCGTAAAACACCTAGTGAATTCGTGTTTTCTAAATTTAAACGCTAAATCTGAATGCTTTTTCATGTTTAAATTTCACAATAATTGAATTTGTTTTTCTGCATTGATAAAATCTGTTTCTACGTTAATAAAATTTTCTCTCTGCACATCATGTTTACTCTATATTCGAATCTGCTTACTGCATTCATAAAATGTGTTTTCTGCATTAATTAAAACTGTTCATTGTTTTCTCATAAAAATTGTTCACTGTTTTTTGCATAAACAATTTCTACGATTTTGCATAAAATTATTTTTTGTTTAGCATTATTTAAAAAATTGTTCACTCTCTTTTCTGCGTAAATTATTTTCTGTTTACTATTTAAAAAGTTGTTCGTTGTTTTCTCATAAAACACCTAATGAGATTGTGTTTTATAAATTGAAAAGCCAAATCTATATGTTTTTTCATGTTTGAATTTCAAAAAAATCGTTCTCATTTTAATCTCTATCGTCATTTCACTAAGAAAAATAACATACATGACATACAAAGTGCATAGTTGGCACACAGAGCACCAATGTGGCTATTAAAATAATAATAAAATTTTTAAATTAACATTAAAAAGGTCAATATCTGCGTTTAAAATGAATTTAAAATCAAAACTTTTTAAAAATAGAAAAAATAAATAAATATGAACATTCTTAGATTTTTCTTGCACTTTCTTAACAACCAAACATAAAATCACAAACATTTTTTCCACAATCTCTTTTTATTTCTCTCGATCAAACCTAAACTCTCTTTCTCGGTAGAACCCCATGGCCAAAGCTCCCACATTTCCACCATTCATCTCAATCACTTAATGCCACCACCACCACCACCATCATTCATCCTACAAAATCCCCTCTCAACATTCACTTGTATTGTTTATCTCTACCGTTAGATTTGATTTTTCTTACGTGGGTGTCTTTTCTTTTCTTTCTTCTAAGGTTGTCGTGTGATATGAGTCCACAGCTAGCGATGGAGGTTTTTGGTTGCTATTGATGGAGTAGTATGGGATTGGTGATTGGGTTCGCAAGTGGTGGGTTGGTTTTTTTGCTATGGTTGTTCTCACCTAAGTAGGTGGGGTATTTGGGTTTTGGCCAGGGAGATATAAAGCCAATCTGAAGGCCTACTTTTCCTCTCCCTTCTCACTTTCTCATCTCACTCTCTATATCTTTGGATTGAATCTAAGATGGGTGGGTTTGTTGTATTTGTTTTGGGTTTTTGACAAATTTGAAAAACTCATTAAAGCCCCTCATTTGTTGTCTTTAAGATTAGTTTTCTATGCGTTGAGAATGGATATTATGGGTTTATGAAAGGGAATTTTTTTGGGTTTGTGAAAGGGGGATTTTCTATATTACCATTTAGGAGAGATAAATGTTTAGGTCTTGGAATTGACATATATTTGGGTGCCAAGAAAATGCTTAATAAAATGTTATTTTGTTTAACTATTATTGACTTGACTTTTGATGCGTTTGGTTATAAAGAAAGTACAAGGAAGGCAAGGAAAAGAAAAGAAAATAAGGATTAATTATGAAAATGTGAACACAAACAGTCATTTTCTAGGGAAGAATATGAATAAGTTCTTCTGAAAAAATAATAAAGAAAAAAGTTTCTCTCCAAACTAGAAACCCTCTAAACTTGTTCCATATCTTTTTATTGAATGTGAATTTTGAAATTTTAAGGATTACATATTCTTTATGTTCTTAACATACATATCAAATTTTGTTCAAATAAGATTTTATTTACTATTCGATTAATAAACTTATTTTTTATGCATAATTGTAACTATATTTGCCATAAACAAATTAACTACATTTATTGTTGAAAAAATTACGAGCCAATGTCCCCCGATCCACAAGTAATTTCAACCCTAATTTTATTAATGATTTTCAACTTTTCTCTGCTTCGATACTATTTTTTTTTCCGGCGCCTAATGATAGCTCTCTATCATTAGACCAAAACACCAATCAACTTTTAGTATAGGCAAGGATCGAACCCTAGATCTCTTATTCAACCATTAGAGACTTTACTCGTTGAGCTAACTAGAACCCACTAATCTGATACTAGTTAGAATATAAATACTCCCGGATAAATGTTTCAAATAAAACCATGTCAAATATGATAGTTTAATTGACAAAATTGAAAACATAACTTAATCTAAAATATAATATAGACTTTGGGTCCTAGCTAGGCTGCCTTGTCTATTTCTATTTGGGAATTGTTTCAAGTCCAATAGTGTTTATATTCTTTCACATCATGCTCACATTCTTTTATATCATATATAAAATATGAACATTTGATGTAAAAGTGCGGACATTATGTAAAACACTTCATATCCAAAGTATGAAAACTTGTTTTCTTTTTTTGTTTTGGTGTGGAAAAGCATTTTGCAAAATTTTCTCTTGGGCTTCACATGTACATAGGTTGGGTTAGATGGTTTTTTCAATCCAATACAACCCAACATAAATTGGGTTGGGTTGGGATAAGTGGGTGAATTGTATTTACATGTTTAATATATTGTAAAATATTAGACTTTCATGCATTATCCAATTACTTTTATAAGAGCATTTGCATCCGATATTTACAAACTATTCTATTTTACCATCTCAAAACCTACTTTATCATTTATACCATACTATTTTACAACACTTCTAACATTCCAACTTTTATTTTCCTATTCTACTCATTAAAATAATATTTCTACACAATAAAGTAATATATCCCCCAATCACCATCATTTACAATACGACACATTATTTATTCTCTCTCTCATTCTTTATGTTCAACAACAACCACAAATTTATTGAAACCACCGTCACCACATGCCCACCACTGCTGCACTACACACACTTGACACCACCAGCAGCAGCAGCAACACATAATTTACCATTAACACCAAAAAAAAAAAAAAAAAAACCAGCAACCCACGATGGCAAACCCAAACCCACACCCATGGCAGCAAACCCAAACACATACCAGTAAACCCACCCCTTCACCACCCACGACAACCCCTACCTCCACGGCTCCACCATCATCAATCACCACACCACCACCAAACCAACCAAAACCAACCAATCCGAATCCATACCAACCCAGTCACGACCCACCCAATCTCCACTGCTCGATCAAAACCCATGAACGATGGTAATCTCCACAGTTGATCAAAACCCACGAACCACGCCAATCAAAACTCACGAACCTAAACCCACAACCGCACTGATCCATGTCGCTGTCGTCAACGAGAGAGAGAGAAAGCAAGCCACGTCGCTGCTGTTAGCCAAACTGATCTGCAATGAGAAAGTGGATAAACAATGGGAATGGTGACTTGCCGTGGTGTGGTGGCTATGGGTTTTGGGTTTGAAGTGAGAAGGAAGAGAGCAGAGAAATAAAGAGAGAGAGAGAGAGAGAGAGAGAGAGAGAGAGAGAGAGAGAGAGAGAAAGAGAGAACCAATTTGGAATTGTTTAATAAAAAGTAAGAGAGAGAGAATTAAATATTATTATTTAAGTTTAGAATTGTACTACAGTGCAATTCTAAAGGTAGAATTGTACTATAGCACAACTCCAAAATTTTTTACAATTCTACCTTTTTACAATCCCAGATGCTGAGGTTTTTTGGGCTTAAAATGCCAAAGCCACCTTACATTTGGCATTTGTAATCCCCAGTGCGAATGCTCTAAGTAATTATTACAAAATACTTAATATGCTTAAATCATAATCATAATGCAAAATTCTAAATTTATCAAAAATAATTCGTAAGTTACAAAAATAAATCAAACTACAAAATTTAAATAAAGTAATAAAATTCAAACCCAACCCAATCCTACTACACGAAAATCAACTTAAGAGCATTGCCATCAAGGGTTTTAAAATTTTTAGAATTTATCATCTAAAAAACCAACTTTATAGCATTTGACACATCACTTTACAATACACCCAACATCAAAACTTTTTTTTTTACCATTTTATTTAAATATTCTTTATTTTTTTATTTTTTATTCATTTTTTATTCTGTCTCTCTCTCCCTCTGTCAAAACCCAATAGATCTAGAACCTTCTCCCTCTCTCTGATCTTCTGCTCTCAAACCGGTGCTCCATGGCTGATCACCAAGCTCCATCTCTGAACATCAACGCCACCAATCCACGGTGGTTTTACCCTAAGTCTCACCCTCTCCATCGGCCTAAAACACTTCTAACCCCTTCAAGCTCTCTCTCTAAAACTAAGCTCTCCTTCTAAACCTCCATGGCCGGAGCTTTTCAAGCTCATCACCTTCAACCACAACACTCAACAACCTCATTCTTTGCTCTCTCTCTGAATTCAAACCCGATCTGAGCCTATCTAGACTTTAATCCAAACGAGGCAAAGCCTCCCCGTTCCACCACTGAACCCAACTAATGCCAACGCCAACGCCAACCACCACACACGATCTCAACAGTGGATTTGCAATGAGATTTTGAGGGTTTTTTCAGTGGTTTGTTGCTGGGTTTTGGGTATATTTTTGGTGGTGTGTACAGAGGGAGTTTTAGGCTTGATTTTCTGGGTTTTGGAAGTTGTTTTTTAGTGTTTGTTTTGTTTTTTTTGGTATTTTCTCAGTATTTTCAGTGAGGTTTTGGGTATTTTTCTATGCTGATTTTCTGGTTTTTTGGTTGGGTTTCTGTGTGATTGCTGTGGGGTTCTTTCTGGGTTTTTTGGTTCGGTTTCTGTGTGATTGCAGTGGGATTCTTTCTTGTATTTTCTGGGTATTCTCTGGATTGCAGTGGTGAAATAGTTGGCTGAGATGGTGAGAGGGAGAGGAAGAAGCTTGGGTAAGATGGCGAGACTGAGGAAAAGTGAGAGGAGAAAGAAGAGACTTGGGAAGGAGACAAGCACGGAAAAGAGAGAGAAAGAAATTAATAAGAAATGATAGCATGTTGCTACAGTGCGCTCTAAAAAATGAGAGCTCACTGTAGCAAGATGACAAATTTTTTAGCATATGTCATCTTTGATAGAGTAGGTTTTTGGTGTTATAAATGCTAAAAATAGCATTTTTGCATTTATAACACCCTTGATATGAATGCTCTAAGGCATTGGATTGAATTGGGTGGAGTTAGCTTTATGGGCAAAACTTAGGTACATTACTTATGTGCTGTTCCTTGGGTTTTCCTCTTAAGATTCTACCATGTGGCTTTTTTCTCATAAGATAGAAGTGTATTTTTTTTGAATTAAATAGTCACATGACAGAATTTTAAGAGAGAGCCCAAAAAACAACACCTAAGGTACTATACATAAATTTTGTTTCAATTTTATTTGGGTTGATAGATTGGAGGCACACCTTACTTTGGAGAAATCATATACTATATAATAAAAGTTGGGCTTAGACACTGGCCCTTTTTTTATGATGTTGGGCCAAACCCACGTGAATGGGTGGAGTCGTGTTATTGCCTCTCAAAATGGAGGTTCGACTAGTTATATTTTCCCCTTTAGATTAAGGGTTTTACAATGGAGTCGCCACTTATTTAATTGTTGGAATGAATAAGAAAACCATAATTGAAAAATTCATCATTTTACTAATTTGAAATTGAATTTACATTGAACATAGGAAATTACATGGCTTTGGTCCTAGATACAATCTAAGATAAAGTACATGGCTTTACTTCATAGTTACAATCTA
Organism: Quercus ilex subsp. ballota; assembly: GCA_032727855.1. Taxonomy (NCBI): domain Eukaryota; kingdom Viridiplantae; phylum Streptophyta; class Magnoliopsida; order Fagales; family Fagaceae; genus Quercus; species Quercus ilex. The sequence goes on from CM064915.1 coordinate 16,543,632, forward strand.
GAAATTGAAAATTACAAGGATAAGCATTTGATCTACTAACCCTTGATCTAAGCTCGGAGGCTATATTACAAGGTGGGAAGGTGTTAGGCACCCACCTTGCCCAGTGAAACCGGTATTCTAGACTACGGTGGCCAACAATCATGTCACATCATCCAATATGTTATCAATCAATTTGCATGTAGAATTTGAAGTGTGTGCATGTGATAAACCTTAATTCAATTTATTAGGCATTGCATTTGGATTGAGAAATAAATTATAGTGAATGTGTGTGTATGGTGACATCCTAGATTCAAGGACTTGAAAGAATTATTAAACAAACATGTTTTTCATATTTTTGATGTGGATTTAAGATTAAAACTAGTGATATGCATGAACACGTGATGAACAACCAAGAACATGTGAAGAACATATAAGAACAATTAAGAACATTCAAACATATTCGAGGGAATTTAAATAGTTACTATCATGCTTTAATCTTAAACTCTCATCATGACAACACAAAAAACAAGTTAGGGAAATAGATTATACCTTCATGCAAGATCCATACGGTGGAGGAGGAGATTCTTGGTGGAGGTCTTAAGGGTGGAGGAAAGAAGAAGAATTAGGAGAGGGAGAGTGAGTCTTAATCAATACCTTGAGTCTCAGGAAGACAAAGATATGACAAGACTATTCTACTTCACTAGAACTCAAGAGAGGAGAAGAGAGGGGGTTTTTGTGTGTCTTAGAATGAAGGAGAGGGATGATTTATATAGTAGTAGTGGAGGGAATATGAATGGAAGACTATTTAATGAGGGTTGACAAGGATTATGAACCTAGACCTCATTTTAGCATTGGGAAAAATCTAGTGCATTAAATGGAGAGATTGGTGGGAGTGGGGAGCAAGACAAAATTCGGTTTTCCCGTAGCTGCTGTAACAGCTTGTAAAGTCAACTTCAAAAAATCATATCTGACTCAATTCTGATCGGAATTGTCTCGTTCTTGTACTCAAATTGAAGCCCCAGGTGTCTAGTTTCTGGGAAAATTAACCTCATTCACAGATTCAAAATATGCTGAGAGATATTGATGAAATGGTGAGCAGAGGTCATTTGTTAGAAAATGATTTTAGCGCAATTAACATTAATAGGTCCCAAATTAGCTCCCAATTAACATTAAATGACTCCAATCACTCCAATTTCAGACTTAATTAGTCTCAAATTTACTCTAATTAAAAGATAATTGCACAAATTACTCATTGAATAATTAATGTTTAACTATCTAATTAATTAGGTGTATGCAACCTCACCATAAAATGTAGTCCTAACCAATCAAATTACGACACATCATTGATATTAAATTGATTACACTTATAACCAATTGAAATCAATTGTTCATAATCACATATAGTCGGACTCAATTTGTGATAGTGCATCTCAGCCATTAAAACTTGATTTGATGACAACTTTCAATCTGGTGGTCCGATTAGGGCTTATGACCAGTCGATTTGATCGTTACAACATCAAGATCATTTTAGTGAAATGAGATTAAGGATCTAATGGTCAGAATCAAGATGCATATTTCCAAGATGAAAGTACCATTTTACCCTCTATGTGAGGTTAAATGCGGGTTCCAAAATAGGGTGTCAACACGTGGTTGCGCCAAGTGGCTTCACCAAATTGCAGAAATTTTAATAAATTTTTAGATTTTAAGAATAGATATATACATTTTTGGCATAAATGTACTTTTAGTCCCTACATTTTGATTTTTTTCTATTTTAGTCCCTACATTTTATTTTTATCACTTTTAATTCCTAAATCAATTTACGCGTTCCATTTAAGTCCTTGAAGCTACCTTCCGTCACTAATCTAATGAGCAAACTAACGGATGAATAAAATAATATTTTTTTTACACCGTTGGTCAATAAAATAAGAGAAGAAATAAGATGAAGCCAATTAGGCGCGCCACACGTGTGTCACTCACCAGACTTTATCCCAATCCCAAATCAAACTTTGCTTTCCCGCAGGTCAAGGGCTTTGCTTTCCCAAATCACACTTAATCCTTAGATAGCTCTTTGCCTCTGCCGAACCGATCATCATCAACCTAAAGAAAAATCCCACTTCTGTCTCAAACCACCATCATCATCAACCATCTCAAGATCTTCAACCATTTCGAAGTCCCTGATTAGATGGAAGCAAGCTCTTCAACCAGTCCAAGCTTGAGGAGGAGAGCTCCATTTAGGTGCTACTATTCTGAAAAACTAGTGTTAGTCGTTTTGTGGACACCAGACAACCTTGGCAGAAGGTTTTATGGCTGTCCAAACTACTGAGTATTTCAATATTTGAGTATTTTTTTTTTAATTAATCATATTTTTCTACTGGGTAGTTCAAGCTTTGTTATTGTTGGTGGGTTATTGATGTTATTCTATTTTATTGAGATGGGGTTTTCTTCCTCTTCTTTGTTTTGGGTTTTTTTTTTTTTTTTTTCCAATGTCTATTATTTTCTGAGAAAATGAGGTAAAATCTAGGAAAATTGATTTTGAATCATGGGGTTTTCGTTTTTTTATTTTTATTCCATTGGGGTTAAGAGAAAGGGAGGAGGGACTTTTTGCATTTAGTTCGTTTTCCTGGGTTTGGAAGCAATAATTTTGGGTTTTTTATTTTCTTGTTTTACTAAGCTGTTTGGTGCTGTAAAAAATGGTGGGGAATTAAGTTGCGTTAATCTATCTATGAGTTTTCTAACAGTGGATGTTGTAATCGTGTCTTGATAGCTAGTTGCTAGGGAAAATTCAAGGAATCACACTGTTTATTTATGTGAGATATTGGCAATTGTATGATAATGGTTTTGCTGATAAGACTAGTTACTTTATATGTTTACCTGGGCTGGCAAAATGCCAAATTATTAAATAGTCTGTCGCATCTTATATGCCTTATTTGGTAATTTAGCATTTAATGGTATGTTTGTATTTATAAAGAGGAAACCAGTGTGCAAGTGGAGAATTATCATCAGTATGGTAATGTACACAGAATTAACTGGGGAATATTTTCCTTTTGTTGGTTGGGTTAGTTTATTGATCTTCAATGTAAATGTTTTCTTAAAAATTGGATTGCTATGGTTATATATAAACAACAATGTTTTTTCAATTTCATGTTAATTATACAATCCTTATTGGTCATTAAGTAGCTTGATGGCTGAAGAAATTGGTTTGCATTTCAGGTTGGGCGAAAGTGTAAATTCTTCCAATGGCGTGATGATGAGGTATGTGAATGTGGTAAGGTGCTCTTCCTAGAGCAAAGGCAACAGATTATCAGACTAGAGGCCGAGGTTGCAAGATGCTACAAGAGATTACACTGTGGCTTTGGCATTCTTATTGGTGATAGATGGGATTTGTCTCTTTAATTGTATGGGTAGTTAGACAGGAAGTGGAAGTTTGATTAGGCAGGAAGTGGGAAGTGTGGAAGTGTTTATGTCTGGTTAGGTGGGTGGTGGAACTGTATGTTTGGTTTATCATGCTACATAGATGGGGGAGTTTCAGTATCTTGTAATTGCTAATGCATATGGTTGGCAGTGTGTAAATTTTTTGGTTAGGCAGTTAGCATGGAAACACCAGCTGGTTAATTTTTTGTAACATTCCTGGATTGAAATGAATACCCCTGTTTTCTAACTATGTTGTTCAATGGTAAATTATTAATAATGATCCATTCTCTCCTTTGTAACTTTTTTGCCACATTGAATGATTTGGAATTTTTGTGTGCTTAACATTTGTTTTGTATTCATCAATGTGGGGCTGCTGGAATGTGTTTATGAACTATGGGGCTCCTTTGTAGTAGTATTTTGTGTATTGTGGAGAATTTGGCAAGATAGAAGTGAACTTTGCAGCTAACTGAGTCAAATAAAGCATTAGTCAACTTTGCAGCTAACTGAGTCAAAAGGCTAAAATTAAATCAGTATAATTTGAGAATGCTTAAGCACATTGAGAACTGGCTCTTTGCTGTAGTGAACTACCAGTTGATAGGGTAATTTGAGAATTAATAATGTTAATGTGACTTGGAGACATAAGCAGCAAGCTGATTAAGGAAGCAACACCAAGACCGAGAAAATCAAAATAAGCCATAAAATCAACACATCCTTCAGAACTGACAGTGATGGGTCTCCCTTTATGATATTGGTTCACTAGCTTGTAGGTTGTAACACTATATCAAAGTCATTTTTTGTTTAAATCACTTCTTGAATTTGCAGGACCCATGACCAATAACTTAAAAGGTGCATAATAGTATGGAAGTAGCAAACATGACATTTTGGTCATGATCAAACAGTCATAGATGCTGCATAAAGCCACATGCAAGAAAATACTGAAAATATCTATATCATTCTATAAAGCACCAACGTTGCTTGGTGATGCTCAAACTCTTATGAAATCAATCTATTATTTAGAGTTACCCAAACTCATGAGAATTCAATCCATGAATTCTTATCAAGTTATCAAGTTATTTTAGCCTTTTATAAAAAAACAAAAAAATACAAATTTCTGCATAAATTCAGCATCCAAAAATACATTCAAAAAAATTTCTGTTGCAATACAGAATCTGCAATACAAACCTGCTGCAATACAGAATCTGCATACAAAAAAATTTCTGCATACAGCATCTGCATTCAAAAAAATTTCTGATGCATTGAAAATTTCTGCAATATGAATTTCTGCTGCAAATAAAATATGCTGCATTGAAAAATTCTACTGCATTATATAAAACTCAGTAAATACAAAACAAAGGGCTACAAATTTCTGCTGCCTCAAACAAAACTCAATAAATACAAACTCAGTAAATGCTGTTGCATCAAATAAAATTTATGCTGCAAATTTCTTCAAATAAAAATTCTGCTGCATTGATTAAACATCACTTTCTACAAAACAAAGGGCATTGTTCCATAGTTAACCCTATCACCATAAATACACAAGACAAGCAAAGGAAAAATGAACTTGTGCTCTCTTCATTTCCTTGGACCATGCACAGATGATTGACTCCCACCATGTCTAATTGCTTCCATGTATCTGCATGCATTGTTAGAAGCCTTTAGAGTCTTTGATGTGACCACCCTTGCCTTTTTCTGCCTTGGATTTGGGTTGCTGCTACTGGAGTTCTGATGTGCACCTAGATTTTGTGTGGTGCTGCTTGACTGTTGTGGTGCAGTTGGAGTGGAGTTGTGCTGCTGTGTATATGAGTGGATGAATGTGCTTCTGCTGGCTTGAAATGGAGTGGATGGGCTATGCAATCTAGACTGAGGTGGTGCACTTGGAGTGGAGTTGAAGCTATGCATGGTGGCCTATAAACAAGAAATTTACACACATTAATATTGAATATTGAAAAGCAAGTATTTCACACACATGTCCATATATTACCTTATTAGATGTACTGGTTCTATTTGTGGTGCTTGGCAGTGAGGAGTTCCCTCCAATCTCATCCTTGCAACTTCTTCTATTATGCCCTAACTTACCATAGGTCTTGCATTACTTAGAGATGCCAGCTCTCCTACTTGTTGGCTCATTAGGTTCGCTTGCTCTCTTCTTCTTAGGTTTGCCAGGTGGTCTTCTTTTGATGGGAGGCTGAACTGGGGTCACACCACTAGGTCTCCACATATTCTATCCATTGATTGGTGCTATGATTGGTTTATAGCAGGCCTTGTATGTAGAGACATGGTAACATGGGTGAACATACTGCTCAATATCTTGTTTGTTGAAAAATATGCAGGTGATTGCATGAGGACAGGGTATGCCACTTATATCCCACTTCCTACAATTGCAGTGTGCTGTGGCCAAGTCAACAGTGAAACTTTGCAGACCATTTTTTACTTCAAACTAGGTCTGCCCTGCCCAACAAGCTAACCACCGATTGGCTGCCACTTTTTCCTTGTGCAACCTCTTCAGAACCTTGGCACAAATATCTGACTCTACTCTCGAAATCTTCTCTCTATTGTCTTGAAACCTAGTCATGAGATATAGCCTAATACACTCAAGCTGCAAGCATATACAAGTACAATGAAACATTAGATTTTAATTGCAACACCTGCTAAAAATAGTACCAAACAATGAACCTAATTAACTGTAGGTGATCACAAAGACTCATACCATGCTAATTATAGGCTTAAACCTGAATCCTACTGTTGAAACTCTTACACATATTGTTTACTATAGTGTCAGTTAAGGCATCCTCACTAAACATGTGTTTGGCCCATTTTGTTGTTGAATAAGCATCCAACCAACTGTGTGCATCAGCATCAATGCCCTTCAGCTCATCTATCACCCTATCAAACTCTTCTTTATAAGTTGCCTTGGCTGCCCTCCAAAACAGTTCTCTGATCAGAACACCAGGATGGTTCTTCCTGAAGTTGTTGTAGAGGTGCCTGCAGTAAATTCTATGTTCATACTGTGGCCAGCTATCAATGAAAGTTTGCACCAACCCTTGTCACAAACAGTATCAAAGGAAAATATGTCTTAGAGATAGATACAATGAGTAAATGAAGAAAAAAACAACCAAATAGAGAATAAACTACACACCTTTTGCTAGTTTGACATAAACACCCAGCTCCTATTCTGACTTATATCTACAAGTAACAGATTGATGAATCAAGTCCAAGAGTCCTTGGTTTCAGCCTTTACCACTGCATATGCAAGTGGGAAATACTCCTCATTAGGATCTCTACATACTACAATAATCAATTGCCCTCTTGACTTGTTCTTCAAATGGCAGGCATCCAAACCAATGAATGGCTTGCATCCAGCCAAAAACCCCTTCTTGCAGCCCTCCAAACATATGTATAGCCTCTCAAAATAAGGCACCCCACAAACCAAATCCATCTCAGCTGCTAAATCATCATCATGAAAGGTATGTACCTTCATAAGTATGGTACTACCAGGACTAGCCCTCCTTAATTCCTCACAGTACTCTCACAGCTGGTTGTACTGTTGTGTATAAGCCCCATCAACATATTCTCAAGCCTTATCCCTAGCCCTACTTGCTTTTCCTGTACTTATGTTTATGGTATACTTGTCATGGACAGCCTCTTGGATGTCTTTCAGCTTGATATTAGACTGTCTTTTCACCTTCTTCATCAACTTCTTCCCAATGTATGATGAAGTACACCTAGGATTCTTATAACTTCTAGAGCAGGTGTGTTCCACTGTCAATGTCCTTAGTTGGTAGCTCCTCTCTCTTGGCACCTTTGTTAGATAGGCAACAAACTTGCACCCTTCTTGGCAGACAGCTCTCACCCTTTGCAAATCATTTTTAACAAATCTGATCCCCCATCCACCATGAACTGCATAATCTGTTAAAGCTTCCTTGAATTGCTTAGGTGTAGTAAACAACATATCTTTCTCAAAATAAATATGCTCAGCCTTAGCCACTGGCTTAAACACAGAGAACTTCCTCACTTTCTCTTCTTTTGGTTCCCTTTCATCTCCCACATGTGTCCTGTTGTCATCCTCAGATTTATCATCACTATCATACCCAAGCTCATCATCAGATGATGATTCCACAAGACTATGCAGTTCCTCACTCTCATAATCAGAGTTCATTACACCAGCACCCATTTGGCCTGGTTCATTAACATTAGCATCATCCTTACCATCCAAACTGTCACTACTATCTTCAACAAAGTCCCTAACACAATGGTTCAACTCTACATCATCTTCTAGGCCACTTCCCCTACCATCACTACTATCACTTATATAGAAGACCTCAAGTGAGTGCTCAATGATAGGTTCTTTACCTACTCTCCTTGAACCCACTTGAGAAGCAGCCACCTCAGTAGGAACATCAACATTAACCTCAAGCTCATCCTCCTTAGCATACATGCCATCACTATCATAATAACTGTAAAAATCATCCCCATCATGGTCATCATGTTCACTACCATCATCATTGTCATAATAACCTGTAAAGTCTTGCACACCCTCACCAACATCCTGTCCTTCATTAACTAATATAGGGTCATGTATTGAGTGCTCTACATACACATGAATATCATGATGACCCCTCACTAATTCTGTCAGGTACATGGCATCACTATCATCAACAATCAAATGGAAGTCTGCCAGTTCTTGGTCCACTCCAGGCATTTTATACCACAGCCTGCTAATAGATGTGTACCTAAAGTCCCTACATATACTCTCTATCTCAACCTTGGACCACCTGTCAGGGTCACAATTATCAATTACATCTATTGCACCTCCCACATATTTTTGACCATTCTCAGTAAAATGGCCACCATGATGCACAGATATACCAAATAGCTCATCCATTCTGCATGCAACATAACACCAAAACCAATTAAATAATGCTAGTTACAGAACAAAATATATATTATTTAGAGAAAAAAATATATTATATTTAACAAAACAACACTCATACCTAATAAAATATTCCATTTTGCATGCAGACAACACAACACTTAATAAAGTATTAGGTGATCACAACACTTAATTAAATATTTAAGTAACAATACAACACTTACTTAAGGAATAGTTTTGTCATACTAAAAGAAACAAAGGAGAGTACTTTTGTCATACACGGGGAACACATGGACCACAATGTAAACCACAAACAAACACATGCAGACAAAGACCAAAAAACAGTCAAAAAGCCAAAATATACAAAAACATTGTGGCCCCTACTAGGAAAAAGCCAACAAGCTTATTGTAAAGCTATAAATAAGGACAGAGAGAAGAGAGAGAAGACCTTTTCACAAAGACAGAGGTCTCCCAGCTTTAATTTTCTCCACTCCATGAAAAGTGTGGGTATCAAGTGACAGAGATTGATAGAGATGGTGGTTTTGAGAGATGGTTGATGATGATGGTGCTTCAAGTTAGTGTCTTTCAGAGATGGGTTTTGAGAGATGGTTGATGATGATGATGATTTGAGAGAGAAGTGGGATTTTTCTTTAGGATGATGATGATGGGCTCGGCAGAGGCAAAGAGCTGTGTTGATGAAGTGGGATTTTTCACTAGGGATAAGTCTAATTTGGGAAAGGTTACCTGTGCACCAGAGGTAGGTGAGTACGCATGTGTGGGGCAGGATGTGTCAACTGCTGTGTGATTCATTTCTTTACCTCCACGCCAGAGGTAAGTAAGTGCAGGTAAGTGCTTCACGTGAGTTATCACGCGAGTTATTGCTTGGCTTCATCTTATTTCTTCTTTTATTTTATTGACCAACGATATAAAAAAATATTATTTTATTCATCCGTTAGTTTGCCCGTTAGATTAGTGATAGAAGGTAGCTTCAAGGACTTAAATGGAACACATAAACTGATTTAGGGACTAAAAGTGGTAAAAATAAAATGTAGGGAATAAAATGGAAAAAAAATTAAAATGAAGGGACTAAAAGTGCATTTACGCCTACATTTTTTTGGATAAATATGACAAATCAAGTAATGAAAGAAAGTAGTATTTGATTTACAACTATAACAGCTGTGTCTATCTAAAATGTTATCAATAAAACTTAAAATCAATAGAATAAAATTACTTAAGGATAGAATTTAAATAAAAAAGAGAGATAAAAAAATGTAAAAGAAGAAAAAGTTCAAATTTGCATTTTTTTTTCCTACGTTTCTTTAAAAAATGTAAAAGGAAAAAAAGATAGAACTTGCATTTTTTTTCCTACATTTTTTAAATTTGCATCTTATGTCATCTTTTTCCTAATAATAGAGTAAAGTATCTGAGTTTCACCTAAACTACTTTTTGTTCATATCATCTTCTTCACAACCTAAAATTCCCACTATATATACACACAGTTTTTTGGTGTTTCATTATTTCTACTACATACTTTACAATATTCTAGTTGAATTACACTTGCTGTATTTTTAAGTGGATAAAAACAAAAATCATAACAATTAAAAGTCGTGCATCAGGTGGTTATGTTAAGTACTTCATGCGGTGGTAAAAAGACCCAGCAATACTGCTGCAATAGTTGGGTCACGTGGTGCTAAATATTAAACCAAATAAAAAAAAAATTTAAATATTTGCTAAATATTAAAATACCCAGCAATTGGCATATCACATAAAGACCCAGCAATAGTTAGGTCACGTGTGTGTATATAAAATTCTTTAGACTTTAGACTTTAATTAGCTTTAGACTTTTTGTTCATATAAAGTTCTTCAATGTGGAGTGTGTGTGTGTGTGTGTGTATATATATATATATCAAATAATTCATAATTAATACCCATCATACGGTTCTTTTGCGCTATTATTCTCTTCTTCTACCTAAAACCTTTAAAAAAAAAAAAAAAAAAACCTTACAAGTACGTATTTGTTTACTCTACTTTATTTTTTCCATCAAATTGAATATATTTTGTGTATTTGTTTAGGTTGATTTCCTTAAGTTTAATCCAATTTAGAGAATTGTTATGGATTGTCAATTGATTTTTATTTATTTATTTATAATGTTAGTTTGATTGTTTAGAAATTATATAAGAAATTGAGCTTTCATGTCTAATTAACTAAGAAATTAATTTTTTAGTTTTGCGGTAACTCTTAGTCTGTGAATCTGTGATTGATGTTTGGAAAGATTAATTTATGTACTACATATGTAGGTCGGTTAATTATGTGTTTCCAAGGGTTACTCAGTTAACTATTTTTAAAATTTTTTTTTTTTTGGGTAAATAACTAATTACTTGGTTAACTATGTTGCGCTAAGTGGCTTTACCAAATTGCAGAAATTTTAATAAATTTTTAGATTTTAAGAATAGATATATACATATTTTTGGGATAAATATGACAAATCAAGTAATAAAAAAAAGTAATATATGATTTACAATTATAACAGTTGTGTCTATCGAAAATGTTAACAACAAAGCTTAAAATCAATAGAATAGAATTACTTAAGGATAGAAATAAAAAAGAAAGATAAAAAAAAAAAAAACGTAAAAGAAAAAAGATCGAATTTGCATTTTTTTCCTACATTTCTTTAAAAAACGTAAAAGGAAAAAAAGATAGAGCTTGCATTTTTTTTCCTAAATTTATTATTATTTTTTTTTGGTGGATAAATTTGCATCTTATGTCATATTTTTCCTAATAATAAAGTAAAAAAAAAAAAAAAACATTTGAGTTTCACCTAAACTACTTTTTGTTCATTTCATCTTCTTCACAACCTGAAATTCCTACTATATATACACACAGTTTTTTGGTGTTTCATTATTTCTACTACGTATTTTACAATTATTTGCTATATTTTTCATTTCTCCTCTCTGCCCTACCTACAACCTTGCAGGTAATTTTTTTTTTCTTTCATCAAATTGAATAGATTTTGTGTATTTGTTACCTTTTTATTATATATAAAATATGATTTTTATCAACAAGTTTTATAGATTGGTTGAAATTCTATGTTTGATCACACCTTTTAGTGTTTTTTTTAAGAAGTCAATATAGCAAGCAATATATTTGTATTTTTTAATTTCTTATTACATGATTATTTGTTGTTGACATCAATATTTTATAATGGATTTAATTTGTTATGGCTTTTGTTTGGTGCTTTATTTCATGTAATCTATATTCTTTAATTAAAAGCAAAATTTGCTGTTAAACATGAAATTGGATACGAGAGAATTCATCCGTCCAAATTTCTATGTAAGTCTATCTTTACTTAACTCCCTTTTTTTTTTTTTTTTTAAGTTCAAAATTTTGGATATTTTTTCATTAATGAATTGAGGTTTTGGCTTAATTTTGTTTTCAACCGTTTCAATTATTGAATTCATTATTTTTTCATGTGTAATATTAATATTTGTGTTTTTTTTAAAGATAAAAAATATATATATGTGCGTGTGTGTGCGGGTGTGTGTGTGTGTGTGTGTGTGTGTGTTCTTAAAGGCTAAAACACAATACAATTACAAACATTACTTTAAGTTAGGTGTTATATTTATTTATTAGTAAGTTAGAATGTTACATTAAGTTAAAGTATTATATTTTTATTTATTATTAATTTAGAATGTTACATATGGATGCATATGCTCGTTTAGGGTTAATATAACTTATAACTATTTGAATGAAATCAACACTAAAACAAATGATTTAATTATTAAAATAAGAAATAAAAATTAAATTTCTTTTAAGTGTACAAGTACAATTTATTTTTTAATCTTAAATTTTGAATTAATTCTTTTTTCATTTATTTGTTATTAAATTTAATTATATTATCAAAATATTTTTTATTAAGCCATGCATGGCACGAGCATAATACTAGTTTATCTTATAAGATTTCTCTCTTGCAACATATGGAAGTCTCTCTGGTCTCTCATTGGATTCATATTTGTTACTTTGAGATTTTTTTTAATATTAATATTTTTATTTATGGTTTTTGTTTTCTAGGTGAATTCTATAGCTCACTTTAAAAGCTACAACCATGGTTGTTAAACCCGGACCGGACCGTACGGTCCGACCGGAATAACCGGAAACCGTTCACCAAAACGGTCTTTTTACTCTAAAAAACCGGCTATATGAAAAACTCAGTGAACCGTGACAACCGCGGTTCAACCTCACGGGTTTGGAAACTGTGGACGGTTGTCACGGTTCTTGCAGGTTCAGTGATTCAGAGGTTTTTTTTTTTTTTTTTTTTGGGTACTTACAGCTCAGCCATTGATGAAGCTTCAACCTCAGACATTGAGATCGCACCACTATTTGTTCTTATTCTTCTTTTCAGTCTCGCTCGCCCTCTCTCTCTCTCCATTTTTGTCGACTGCTGTTTCTGCATTTTTTTCTTTCTCTGCGTTTTTTTCGTTTGTTATTTCTGCAGTTTTTCCCTTCTGCGTTTTTCCTTTGAATGAACTCTAGAGTCTTTTGGACTCTTTGAAGGTGATTGACAACTTGCATTCTGTCACCCACTAAATGCAAGCTGTCAACCACTCTTCTTTAAGTTTTATTGGATTTAATTAATTTTTTAATAGTTTGGCTGGCCACCCTTCAAGCTTTGTTTATTTTTTATTTTTAAAATTTAACTAAATACATGCTGTCAAGTGTCAAGTGTCAAGTGTCAACTACTCTTTTCAAAATTTTATAGGACTTTATTCCTTATTTAATCAATTTTTTAATGCCTTATCCGGCCACTCTTTTAGCTTTTGTTTATTTTTTATTTTAAAAATTTTCATAAATAGTTGAATATTCAAATGGACTATGGCATGAAACAATTTATTGGATAGTCAAATAGGCTTGAGCATAACTTGAGATAATTTAGACATAAGTTCTCATAAAAAGATTAAAAGAGTACAATATTGAGTTTTATAAAAAAAGATATTTATTCTTGCTTAAGATTTAATATTTTTTTTATTTGCCTTATAAAAGTTATGATATAAAAAAGACATTTGAAAATTAAATTTCTATATTTATTTGGACTATTTTAGTTCATTTGTCTACTTATATTAATTTAAAATATTAATTTATATTTTAATAAATTATTAAAATAATTATGACGTCATCACGGTTCGACCTCGGTTCGACCTCGGTCCGACCTTAAAAACCTTGAACCTCTCCCTTTTACGGTTCATTGAACGGTCCGGGTCTGAAAACCTTGGCTACAACCAGTCCACGGTTCCGTTGGATTATCTTTCAAATAGCCTCATATCTTCAACATGTTTGATTTTTCTGACATGGGTGTCTTTTTTTTTCTTTCTTCTAAGGTTGTCGGTGTGACACGAGTCCATAGCTAGCGATGGAGGTTTTTGGTTGCTATTGATGGAGTAGTATGGGATCGGTGATTGGGTTCACAGGTGGTGGGTTGGTTTTTTTGCTGTGGTTGTTCTCACCTAAGTAGGTGGGGTATTTGGGTTTCGGCCAGGGAGATATAAAGCCGATTTGAAGGCCTACTTTTCCACTCCCTCCTCACTTTCTCATCTCACTCTCTATATCTTTGGATTGAATCTAAGATGGGTGGGTTTGTTGTATTTGTTTTGGGTTTTTGACAAATTTGAAAAACTCATTAAAGCCCTTCGTTTGTTGTATTTAAGGTTAGTTTTCTATGCGTTGAGAATGGATATTATGGGTTTATGAAAGGGAATTTTTTTGGGTTTGTGAAAGGGGGATTTTCTATATTACCAATTAGGAGAGATAAATGTTTAGGTCTTGGAATTGACATACGTTTGGGTGCCAAGAAAATGCTTAATAAAATGTTATTTTGTTTAACTATTATTGATTTGACTTTTGATGTGTTTGGTTATAAAGAAAGTACAAGGAAGGTAAGAAAAAGAAAAGAAAATTAGGATTAATTATGAAAAACATGAACACAAACAGTCATTTTCTAGGGAAGAATATGAACAAGTTCTTCTGAAAAATAATAAAGAAAAATTTTTCTCTCCAAACTAGAAACCCTCTAAACTTGTTCTATATCTTTTTATTGAATGTGAATTTTGAAATTTTAAGGATTACATATTCTTTATGTTCTTAAAATACATATCAAATTTTGTTCAAATTAGATTTTATTTACTATTCTATTAATAAACTTATTTTTTAGGCATAATTGTAACTATATTTTCCATAAACAAATTAACTACATTTATTGTTGAAAAAATTACGAGCCAATGCCCCCCGATCCACAAGTAATTTCAACCCTAATTTTATTAATGATTTTCAACTTTTCTCTACTCCGATACTAGGTTTTTTTTTTTTTTTTTTTCCGCTCCTAATGATAGCTCTCTATCATCAGACCAAGACACCAATCAGTTTTTGGTGTAGGCAGTAATTGAACCCTAGATCTCTTATTTAACCATTAGAGACTTTACTAGTTGAACTAACTAGAACCCACTTCTCTGATACTAGTTAGAATATAAATACTCCCAGATAAATGTTTCAAATAAAACCATTTCAAATATGATAGTTTAATTGACAAAATTGAAAACATAACTTAATCTAAAATATAATATAGACTTTGGGTCCTAGCTAGGCTGCAATATAATATATTTCTATTTGGGAATTGTTTCAAGTCCAATAGTGTTTATATTCTTTCACATCATGTTCACATTCTTTTATATCATATATAAAATATGAACATTTGATGTAAAGGCACGGACATTATGTAAAACACTTCATATCCAAAGTATGAAAACTTGTTTTCCCTTTTTGTCTTGGTAGGGAAAAGCATTTTGCAAAATTGTCTCTTGGGCTTCACATGTACATAGGTTGGGTTAAATGGTTTTTTCAAGCCAATACAACCCAACATAAATTGGATTGGGTTGGGATAAGTGGCTGAATTGTATTTAAATGTTTAATATATTGTAAAATATTAGACTTTCATGCATTATCCAATTACTTTTATAAGAGCATTTGCATCCGATATCTATAAACTATTCTATTTTATCATCTCAAAATCTACTTTATTATTTATACCATACCATTTTACAACACTCCTAACATCCCAACTTTTATTTTCCTATTCTACTCATTAAAATACTAAATAATATTTCTACACAATAAAATAATATATCCCCCAATCACCATCATTTACAATAAAACACATTATTTATTCTTTCTCTCTCATTCTTTATGTTCAACAACAACCACAAATTTATTGAAACCATCGTCACCACATGCCCACCACCATTGCACTATACACACTTGACACCACCACCACCAGCAACACATAATCTACCAAAAAAAAAAAAAAAAAAAAAACAGCAACCCACGGCAAACCCAAACCTACACCCATGATAGCAAACCCAAACCTATACCAGTAAACTCGCCCCTTCACCACCCACGGTAACCCCTACCTCCACGGCTCCACCATCATCAATCACCACACCACCACCACACCATCACCACACCACCACCAAACCAACCAATCCGAATCCATACCAACCCAGTCACGACCCACTTGATCTCCACTGCTCGACGATCTTGACCCACTCGATCAACCACCACGTTGAACCTAAACCCACAACTGCACCGATCCATGTCACCACCGTCAACCAAAGGGAGAGAAAGCAAGCCATGTCGCCGCTGTTAGCCAAACCGATTTGCAATGAGAAAGAGGATAAACAATGGGAGTGGTGGCTTGCCGTGGTGTGGTGGCTATGGGTTTTGGGTCTGAAGAGAGAAGGAAGAGAGTAGAGAAATAATGAGAGAGAGAGAGAGAGAGAGAGATAGAGAACCAATTTGGAATTGTTTAATAAAAAGTAAGAGAGAGAGAGAATTAAATATTATTATTTAAGTTTAGAATTGTGCTGCAGTGCAATTCTAATGGTAGAATTGTACTATAGCACAATTCCAAATTTTTTTACAATTCTACCTTTTTACAATCCCAGATGCTGAGGTTTTTTGGGCTTAAAATGCCAAACCCACCTTACATTTGGCATTTGCAATCCCCAGTACAAGTGCTCTAAGTAATTGTTACAAAATACTTAATATGCTTAAATTATAATCATAATGCAAAATTCTAAATTTATCAAAAATAATTCGTAAATTACAAAAAAAATCAAACTACAGAATATAAATAAAGTAATAAAATGCAAACCCAACCCAACCCAATCCTACTACACGAAAATCAACTTAAGAGCATTCCCATTAAGGTTTTTAAAAATTTTAGAATTTACCATCTAAAAAACCAACTTTATAGCATTTGACACATCACTTAACAATACACCCAACATCAAAACTTTTTTTTTTTTTTACCATTTTATTTAAATATTCTTTATTTATTATTTTTTATTTTGTCTCTCTCTCCCTCTGTCAAAACCCAATAGAACTAGAACCTTCTCCCTCTCTTTAATCTTCTGCTCTCAAACCCGTGCTCCATGGTTGACCACCAAGCTCCATCTCTGAACATCAACGCCACCACTCCACGGTGGTTTGACCCAAAGTATCACCTTCTCTATCGGCCTAAAACACTTCTCACCCCTTTGAGCTCTCTCTCTAAAACTGAGCTCTCCTTCTAAACCTCCATGGCCGGAGCTTTTCAAGCTCATCACCTTCAACCACAACACTCAACAACCTCATTCTCTGCTCTATCTTTGAATTCAAACCCGATCCAAGCCTATCTAGACTTCGATCCCTTCGATCCAAACGAGGAAAAGCCTCCCTGTTCCACCATTGAACCCAACCAACGCCAATGCCAATGCCAACCATCGCACACAATCTCAGTAGTGGATTTGCAATGAGATTTTGAGGGTTTTTTCAGTGGTTTGTGGCTGGGTTTTGGGTATATTTTTGGTGGTGTGTACAAAGGGAGTTTTAGGATTGATTTTATGGGTTTTGGAAGCTGTTTTTTAGTTTTTTTTTTTTTTTGGGGGTATTTTCTCAGTATTTTCAGTGAGGTTTTGGGTATTTTTCTATGCTGATTTTCTAGTTTTTTGGTTGGGTTTCCGTGTGATTGCAGTGGGGTTCTTTTTGGGTTTTTTGGTTGGGTTTCTGTGTGATTGTAGTGGGATTCTTTCTGGTATTTTCTGGGTATTTTCTGGATTGCAGTGGTGAAAGAGTTGGCTGAGATGGTGAGAGAGAGAGGAAGAAGCTTGGGTGAGATAGGGTGACTGAGGAAAAGTGAGAGAGGAGAAAGAAGAGACTTGGGAAGGAGACAAGCACGGAAAAGAGAGAAAGAAATTAATAAAAAATGATAGCATGTTGCTACAGTGCACTCTCAAAAATGAGAGCTCACTGTAGCAAGATGACAAATTTTTTAGCATATGTCATCTTTGATAGATTAGGTTTTTGGGGTTATAAATGCTAAAAATAGCATTTTTGCATTTATAACACCCTTGATGTTAATGCTCTAAGGCATTGGATTGAATTTGGTGGAGTTAGCTTTATGGGCAAGACTTAGGTACATTACTTATATGCTGTTCCTTGGGTTTTCCTCTTAAGATTCTATCATATGGCTTTTTTCTCATAAGATTGAAGTGTATTTTTTTAATTAAATAGCCACATGACATAATTTTAAGAGAGAACCTAAAAAACAACACCTAAGGTACTATACATAAATTTTGTTCCAATTTTATTTGGGTTTATAGATTGGAGGCACACCTTACTCTAGAGAAATCATATACTATATAATAAAAGTTGGGCTTAGACGCCGTGATTGCACCAAGTAGCTTCACCAAATTGCAGAAATTTTAATAAATTTTTAGATTTTAAGAATAGATATATACATTTTTTTGGATAAATATGACAAATCAAGTAATGAAAGAAAGTAGTATTTGATTTACAACTATAACAGTTGTGTCTATCTAAAATGTTATCAACAAAGCTTAAAATCAATAGAATAAAATTACTTAAGGATAGAATTTAAATAAAAAAGAGAGATAAAAAAAAGTAAAAGAAAAAAAAGTTCAAATTTGCATTTTTTTTTCCTACGTTTCTTTAAAAAACGTAAAAGGAAAAAAAGATAGAACTTGCATTTTTTTTCCTACGTTTTTTTTTGAGTGTGTGTGTGTGTGGATAAATTTGCATCTTATGTCATCTTTTTCCTAATAATAGAGTTAAAAAAAAAAGTATTTGAGTTTCACCTAAATTACTTCTTTTTGTTCATATCATCTTATTCACAACCTAAAATTCCCACTATATATACACACAGTTTTTTGGCGTTTCATTATTTCTACTACATACTTTACAATATTCAAGTTGAATTACACTTGCTATATTTTTAAGTGGATAAAAACAAAAATCATAACAATTAAAAGTCGTGCATCAGGTGGTTATGTTAAGTACTTCATGTGGTGGCAAAAAGACCCAGCAATACTGCTGCAATAGTTGGGTCATGTGGTGCTAAATATTAAACCAAATCAAAACAAAATAAAATATTTGCTAAATATTAAAAGACCCAGCAATTGGCATATCACATAAAGACCCAACAATAGTTGGGTCACGTGTGTGTATATAAAATTCTTTAGACTTTAATTAGCTTTAGACTTTTTGTTCATATAAAATTCTTCAATGTGGAGTGTGTGTGTGTGTGTGTGTGTGTATCAAATAATTCATAATTAATGCCCATCATATGGTTCTTTTGCGCTATTATTCTCTTCTTCTACCTACAACCAGGGACGGAGCTAGGACTTGGAGTTAGGGGGGGGGCAACTCTGCTACTAGTTGTGTGCGACGGCTTCGGCTTTTGAGTCTACTGCTTTACTACTATAGATTTTTGTTTAAAATTTTTTCAATGGCCAAGTTGTTTGTTCTTGGTAAAATAAATTGATTGGGCTTAATTTTTTTAGTTTTATTATTGGTAATTTTTGTTGTTGGGCTAATTTTTTTGGGATTGTATATTTTGTTTTAGATTTAATCTATTAATTTTTTATGTCCTTTAAAAGGTGAAAAATGCTAAAACTACAAAATTTTTACAAATTACTAATGTGGTGAGTGGTTATTGATAAGTAAAAAGTGATGTAAGTGTACGAATCAATAAGAATTTACTACCTCAATAGTTTATATAAACGTTGTAAAAACGTTTGTGGCTATAACATTACTCTCAAAAGAATTGATGGCATTATTAAGGGGGGCAAAGTATAATTTTATTGAACAAAATTGTTAAAATTTGTACCTATTAATATAATAATATTAAAATTAAAAACAAATTAGGGGGGGCCATTGCCCCCCCCCCCCCCCCCAGTCCAATAACAGCTCCGTCCATGCCTACAACCTTGAAAAAAAACCTTACAAGTACGTATTTGTTTACTCTACTTTATTTTTTCCATCAAATTGAATATATTTTGTGTATTTGTTTAGGTTGATTTCCTTAAGTTTAATCCAATTTAGAGAATTGTTATGGATTGTCAATTGATTTTTTTTTTTTTTTGAATAATGTTAGTTTGATTGTTTAGAAATTATATAAGAAATTGAGCTTTCATGTCTAATTAACTAAGAAATCAATTTTTTAGTTTTGCAGTAACTCTTAGTCTGTGAATATGTGATTGATGTTTGGAAAGATTAATTTATGTACTACATATGTAGGTCGGTCAATTATGTGTTTATGAGGCTTACTCGGTTAACTATGTTTTTTTTTTTTTTTAAAAAATTTTTTTTGGGTAAATAACTAAATACTTGGTTAACTATGTTGCGCCAAGTGGCTTCACCAAATTACAGAAATTTTAATAAATTTTTAGATTTTAAGAACAGATATATACATATTTTTTTGGATAAATATGACAAATCAAGTAATAAAAGAAAGTAATATTTGATTTACAACTATAATAGTTGTGTCTATCTAAAATGTTAACAACAAAGCTTAAAATCAATAGAATAGAATTACTTAAGGATAGAATTTAAATAAAAAAGAAATATAAAAAAAACGTAAAAGAAAAATCGAATTTGCATTTTTTTCCTACGTTTCTTTAAAAAACGTAAAAGGAAAAAAAGATAGAACTTGCATTTTTTTTCCTACGTTTATTATTATTATTATTTTGGTGGATAAATTTGCATCTTTTGTAATATTTTCCTAATAATAAAGTAAAAAAAAAAGTATTTGAGTTTCACCTAAACTACTTCTTTTTGTTCATTTCATCTTCTTCACAACCTAAAATTCCCACTATATATACACACAATTTTTTAGTGTTCCATTATTTCTACTACGTACTTTACAATTATTTGTTATAATCTTCCTTTCTCTTCTCTGCCCTACCTACAACCTTGCAGGTAATTTTTTTTTTCTTTCATCAAATTGAATAGATTTTGTGTATTTGTTGCATTTTTATTATATATAATATGATTTTTGTCAACAAGTTTTATAGATAGGTTGAAATTCTATGTTTGATCACAACTTTTAGTGTTTTTTTTAGAAGTCAATACAGCAAGCAATATATTTGTATTTTTCAATTTCTTATTACATGATTATTTGTTGTTGACATCAATATTTTATAATGGATTTAATTTGTTATGGCTTTTGTTTGGTGCTTTATTTCATGTAATCTATATTCTTTAATTAAAAGCAAAATTTGCTGTTAAACATGAAATTGGATACGAGAGAATTCATTCGTCCAAATTTCTATGTAAGTCTATCTTTACTTAACTCCCTTTTTTTTTTTTTTTTTTTTTTTTTTTTTTTAAAGTTCAAAATTTTGGATATTTTTTCATTAATGAATTGAGGTTTTGGCTTGATTTTGTTTTCAACTGTTTCAATTATTGAATTCATTATTTTTTCATGTGTAATATTAATATCTTTTAATTTTTTTTCCCTGATAAAAGAAATATATATATATATATACATATGTGCGTTTGTGTGTGTTCTTAAAGGCTAAAACACAATACAATTACAAACATTACTTTAAGTTAGGTGTTATATTTATTTATTAGTAAGTTAGAATGTTACATTAAGTTAGAGCATTATATTTTTATTTATTATTAATTTAGAATGTTACATATGGATACATATGTTGGTTTAGGGTTAATATAACTTATAACCATTTGAATGAAATCAACACTAAAACAACTAATTTAAATATTAAAATAAGAAATAAAAATTAAATTTTTTTTAAGTGTACAAGTACAATTTATTTTTTAATCTTAAATTTTGAATTAATTCTTTTTTCATTTTATTTGTCATTAAATTTAATTATATTATCAAAATATTTTTTATTAAGCCATGCATGGCACGGGCATAATACTAATATATTATTATTATTATTATTATTATTATTATTATTATTATATATAAAACCAAAACCTCCGAAACTCCCACAATTTTTATCGTCAGCACAGTATTAATAATAACTAGTCGCTAACCCGTGCGATGCACGGGATAGTTAAATAAATATTTAATTAATCAACCTCACATTAAAAGAAAAAGCTAAAAGAATCAGGGAAAGGCTGATTTGCTTACCAAGAAAAAGCTTTAAAAAAAAAGAAAAAAAAAAAGAGAGACATTGAAAAAGAAAGAAAGAAAAAAAATATTTTTTTTATAGAAAATAATGTTGAAAACTAAAGTAACATTAAGGCAACGTGAAAACTATTTGCAAAGGATTGCAACCTTTGTATGTTTACTTGGCTCAAAGTCAAAATCCAAATTCAATTTTGAAACAATGAAAACATACAACTTTATATTAATTGTAAATCAGTCTCACTACATAAATTCACTTTTCAGTCTAATGTATTTTGTAGATCAAGTACTGTCAAAAGAATTCCAGTAAACACTATTGCCACATCTATATTTGTTAGAGGCATTTAATTTACATAGAAGCCAATTGCAACCGCAATAGCTATCACAGTTACTCAATGCTATGACAATCTAGATCCAAACATTCTCCTCCTAGAATCTCATCTCTTTTCTTTCAACCTGCACATCAACCTTTGTGAAAGTGCATCACCCTCATCTTCATGGAAGAACAAAAGAAAATCAAGTTGAAAACAGTATATTTATTGGCTGCTTTGCAAAGGAACACCACTCCTTCAACTGATGACATAAGTGTAGCTTATACATAATAATCACCAAAGGCAATGGTGAAATTGACCAAAACATCAATTATGGGTCTAAAAATAACATGTATACATTTAACATATAAGAGGTTAATACTCATTGATAATTGTCCACAAAATCGCATGAAAAAAAAAAAAAAAAAAAAACCCACCAACAACAACAACAAAGTACGCTTTACAAATTAATGCCAAGTGCATGTTCTCCCCAAATGATCTCTTAAGCAACCCCTTCTATGTTGACCATAGACTAACCCAATTTCCTAAATCAAAATCAATCCACCACAATATCAAACCTAAGTCATATTTAACATCCAAATTTTAAAAAGGGGAAAAAAAAAAACCTTACCAGTGGATGTATATAGAGGGTTGT
Organism: Quercus ilex subsp. ballota; assembly: GCA_032727855.1. Lineage (NCBI taxonomy): Eukaryota > Viridiplantae > Streptophyta > Magnoliopsida > Fagales > Fagaceae > Quercus > Quercus ilex. Next base: position 16,566,342 of record CM064915.1, read on the forward strand.
ATATAGAAATGGACCCAAATTAGGGTTTCAACCACTATAAAACCAATTCTAATTCAAAACCAAATCTAACACAATTATGTACAATGCATTTAGTGAGTCATTGTGGTGTAATGTGTGGACTTGTTTGATAAAATATGTGAAAGTATCTATGCGGAATTGTGGGAAGGAGAAATAAATTGAAAGCAATGGAATAATGTAACTATATTATTTTCTTGGACACCTACCATGCTTGGTTAGTTAACAGTCAATAGTATTTTTGTTTTAATGTAGGATGAGAGCACAGGTGGTGTTTCAGTGTGTTAGCAATTCCTATGACAACTAAAACCAAGAGACATAAACCATAAAGTTGACTAAAATAATGCGAGAGTATAACTATCAAATTCTAAATAAATAAATTAAAATGCAAGAGGGAGTGAGATTTTTTTTCAAACAAAACACACAAACCCAATAGGCAAACACAAATTGAATATACCAATATGAATATGTATGTAGAGCTTACATAGGTCAATCCCACAAACACATAAAAGATGTGTTCAATACATCTATTCCATAAGAAAATTTTAGACAGAACCTAACATTATAAGGTGATATCCATAGCATTAGAGTACTATTACATAGCTTTGCTATTTACGCTACATATATTCAGATAAAAATAATTTATGTAGTGAAGTCATAGGTTGCAGCATCATTTTCAACCGTTTAAAATTACTGCTTAAATAAAAGCACAACAATTAAAAAGAAAACCAAAATTCCAAAGAACTAATTAGTAAAAATCATTACTCTTAACCAAAATTCTAAACACTTATAGTTCTCTATTAACAAAATTATAACTCATAGTTCTAGTTGTGAGTTACAATACAAATTCTCACCAATAGTACCTACTGTAATTCACGGATAACCCAAAAAAATCAACTTATAGCAACTAATAACTTGAAATACTAAACTTAAAAGCATAATAACATATAAAGAGAGCAATAAAAAATTCCAGACTTTTTCAACCAATCCAAACATATTCTAATTTTTACCAATCCAAAATAGAGGACTTTCACTAAACAGATGTAAATTTTTTACCAAGCCTTTAATCTACATTGATTCTAATTTCATTGAGACATTTTGTTAAACACTTAGGGTTGGTCTATTTTCAAAAAAGATACCAATTCTTATATCATTCTTTTAACCATTATACCAACAAAAACATGAGAGAGAGAGAGAGAGAGAGAGACAAAGCAAGAAATCTGGTGAATTTGTCAAACAAAATTGGATTTTGAATAACACAGCTCTTCAAATTGTTCATCCTACTATAGTTCCATAAAGTGTTGAATACATACTTCAAGAGTAAATGTCTAGTATCTACAAATTTCCTCTATATATAAATTTTGAGTTTCCATTTTAAAGAAATACATTCAAATGTTTTCTTATTTCAATTGACAACCCATGTACATAGTTACTCTTGTAGGCCTTTTGTCGAACACCTAACATATATGGCCAAGAAATAGAACTTAGTTGATGTGTAGGTGCTGAAACAGAGGAACTTAAAAAAAATTATAGTAATGTAATCTAGAAATTAAAAACTTATTGACAGAAAATTGATATACCACCAATTTCAAGCTTCAGCCAGAAAATCCAATTTATATTCAATACATACAAAAAAAGAATTGGGCATGAGGATAACCTTATTGCAACCCATGAACACCATTGTTAGTCTGTTACCCCGCCCAAAAAATCCGTCTCAAAGAGCTCCTTGACAGTCATTGCAATTTTCTTCGGGACAAATTTCCACCTTAAATCGCCAGAACCTAAAAAAAAAGGAAAAAACCCAATTTTGCTTCAAAACCGAGATGGAAAAATAAATAACACAAATTTTCACCTTAAATCGCTAGAACAAAAAGCACAAAAAAAAACCTTTTTTTAATGCCGGCAAACCAAAGGTCAAGCATTCAGACATAGCAATGCAAAACACCAAAGTAGATCACCCACAACCACAAACAAAATTCCATGAACAATTGAAGTGGAGAAAGAACAGTATATTGGAAGTAATAACTAGGCAGGTAGGTTTTCAATTGAAGAGCAAATCAGAATTCTTACCTCGGGTTTGGACTTCCTCTACAGAAGAGGCTGGCTTCAGTTGCAATTGACAGCCAAAACCCAACACACCCGAGGGTTAGGAAGTGAAATCCCTAAAATGACAGAAAAACCTAATTAAAGACGAAATCCCTAAATTGACAGAAAAACCTAATTAAAGACAATAGGAAAAGATATTATTCATAGATTAATTGAGAAATACCGAGAGAGAATGGTCTGATACGGAGAAGGGGTTTGGCTGACCTGTATCTGCGATTGGAGGGAGTCACTTCAGAGGAGAAGGGGAACGGGATCAGGTTTTGTTGGAGCTAATATGGGTCTGGGTTTTGGATGATGGAGAAGGGGTTTGGCCATGGGATGTGTTTTGGACGATGGGGAACGTTTCACCATGGGGTGTGTTTTGAATGGGGAAGGAATAGGGGAACGGGTTTTATGTATTATTGGGTTTTAGATAAAAAGAAAATCAGAATTTTTGTTTATTTTTTTAAATAATGCTGATGTGGAAAATTGTGAGATATTCAAAAGTTTCGGTTTTTTATATATATATTGATAAAAAAAAAAGCCAAAAAAAAAAACCTTTTCTAAAACCCGATAAAAACCAAAATATAAAAAAACATAAGCGCAAAAAAATCAAACCCACGCTCTGCCGTTCCTCTCTCTTCTCTATTTCTCTACCTCTTCTTCCCTAAAACCCGACACTGAAAATGAATCCTACCAAGAAGCCATCCCCACGCTGTCAGGTCTGAGATAGAAAGAAGGCATCACCAACCATATGGTTTGGTCCTTCGGCGATACATACAACTATGGTTTCACAATCGGAGAGTTTTTCCGGAAGCGAAGGTGATGACGGGACTGCAACAGAGCTTGTAGAGAAAATCAAATCAGACACCGCCACTGCTGGTAAATAATTTTCTATATCATTAACATATTAGGAATTCATAATCCTATATTATATTTTGATCAGGAATCCATAACCCTATATTATATTATAAATAATATTTTTTTTAGGGATTATTTGTTACCATGAAACTCACGGCTAAAAATTGTATTTTTCATTTCTCTCTTCTAAAATTTTTTTACTCACTTTAGAATTCTGAATTTTTATTACTCTCTTTATAATTCTTCAGTTTTTTTGGATTTAATTTTGTGAATTTTTATCTGGGTTCATGTGGCTACCGCATAAAAACTTGATTTTAGTGTATAGTTTGGGGATTTAAATTCGAAATTCATAAGGAATTTTAATTTCTAATTCTTTGAGATTGTGTATTTGAAATTCTTTTATGATTCATATGTTAGATATTGGGATTGGTATGGGTTTGAATTTTTTATGATTCATATGTTAGATATTGGGATTGGTATTGATGGTGGGATAGGTTTATATTGTAGAAAACAACATTTAGATAGTTTTGGTAATAGTTAATAGTATTTAGAGCATTCTCAAACCATTTTATCAAAAAACTACAGTAGCAGTAAATAAAACATATGGTACTTTATAGTAGGAATAAAAGTTAAGCTTATTGAACTTTTTTGCTAGGAAGTTTATGACTGCCATATTATCCTTTATATTGGAATCTCCCCATTCCTTAAATCCATCTCCTGACCCACTGATATTTCAATCCTGTAATCCTTGAATCGCATGCAGGTCAGCAATTACTTTCATCCCATATTTCCTAAAATTTTTAGAGAAAACATCAATTTATAGTAATTTGTTATGACCTTTGTTCTTAGTAATTTGTGCATCATGCATATTAAAGAGCTTAATTGGGATCATAAATAAAACTGTCTTTTTAATATATATGGCAGGAAGTTAAAATATGGGAAAACTCACACTGCACTAGATAACATAAGTGCTTTATGAGCATTAGCTGCTTCTGGATGATAAAATGTTTGAGGTGATATTTGGTGAATTTGGAATTGGAAATGAGATCACGCCAGGCCCTACAAACACATTTTAGTTGTAGAAGACACTTGACAAGAAGTTTAGATAGCATGCTTCCCACTGTGACATTTCAGCTAAAGCTGTGAGTAGTTGATTCTTTGGTTATCAAGCATCTATTTAAGTTATTAATAATGTAGAAAAATCTAAATCATACATTTATCAATAAATGATTATGATTATAAGAACTTTACGACGAAGTTATCCTAGAAACTCTAGATTAGTTTGTTAATTGATGCAATGAGAAGAGAGTGGGACTTGGCAAAGTTACAAGACCTGTAGGATGTAGCTTCAATCTTTGCCATTGTTAAAATTCCTCTAAATAAGAAATACACCAGATAAGATTATGTGGGTAACAAATGTTCATTGCCCAAGAAAATAATATAGAACATTATCTCATTGCTTTCAACATTTTTCTCCTTCTTCCAATTCCAGAAAAAATACTTTGCATATTTTACCAAACAAGTCCATGCATTACACCAGAATGGCACACTAAATGCATTGAATGTACTAACTTTGAATTTGAAAGACAATTATTTAGCTATACATTATATCAAACATGTCAGAGTGCTTGCAAATATTTTCATCACAAAAAGAATGATGACTTTGAAAGACAATTATTTAGCTAAACATTATATCAAACATGATGTGCTGTGACGTGCTAAAAAGTACTTCTCTTTGTATTGGATACTAAATGTGTAGCCATAACTTTTAATTTTTGCTTGAAAGGTGATCCACAATATTTTACCTATGAATAGGCTCAATCTTTACTGTAGGAAAATAATTTCATCATTCTCAAGTGAAATATGTAGGGATAGTGCAGAATCAGTGACACATGAAATATGAGAGTGCTCAGAAGCGCGGAAGTCTAGAGACCAACCATGATGTTTCCATAGGTATAGTGTTATTAGCAAAATGGGCATGTCATGGAGGTGGAGTTCATGCTAAATATAGCTTGGCTGTTATGGTACAATCGGAACCAAAGGTGGGTGAGTGAAGCTAGACAGCAATGAATTTGGTGCAGACAGCTTCTAATCTTGATATGGAAATTTATGGAAGCTTAGAAAACTAATCAGACAAGAATGGTTGTTGAAGAGTGTAGATAGAGACCTCCTGTAGGTATCAGGTATGTATTATAGGCTAATCAAGATCTAACATTTTAGATGGTTTTTTAGGATCATCAAGATCTATTATTGCTTAAATTTTATAAATTTTTTCTGCTATTAGATAATGCAATGGGTGAATGATTGATAGGATGCTTTTAAACCCATATATAATGGCTACATGATAATGATTTTTAGTTATTAGAGTTCTGAATATTAGAAGTTAATTTGTAATATCGACATGTTTAATGTTGGCGATGCTCTTTTATTTGTCAGAATCGAATTGATATTACTATTTCATGAATAATACTACATTCTTAAATGAAAGCATCTATTAGTGGAGAAGGTTTTGAATTGACTACTTAATTCAACTGAATGTACGTTGTATATTATGTTTGATAACATATATTTACTAAATGAGCTTCTGTTTGTTTCAAAGGAAAATTATTTATTTTCAACAAAAAAATTTGTTTAACAACTTGCTCTGTTGGGTTAACTTGTTGTAATTGGTTGCATATATTTTCATTCATAAGAGATGCTTAATTCAAGGGCTTTTCACCCCTGAGGGGTTAAGCAGTTTACTTAGCACCCTGTTACTATGATTGACAAAAGAACCATAGTGACTAACCATCTTTAATCTTGCTGTTTGTAGCATCACAAATTCACAATGTTAATATTTCATGAAAGTCATTAAAATGGATATTAGCTGGTGTCATCTCATCATATACATATAATAAATGCAAAAAAGCTACATTTGTTGGGTTTTCTTTGGTTTTCAATGCAACTGAATAATCGTAGCAGGTAGTTATGAATAAAGAGGTTGAACATGATCTAGGTGCTCTAGGAGGGTGCCTATTTTTTTTTCTTTCTATATTCCTAAAAGGATTTAAATTCTAGACATCTAGGGTCCGTTTGGTTGGAGGAATGGAAAAGTGAGAGGATGGAAAATTGTGGGAGGATGGAAAAGTAAGAGGATGGAAAATATTTAGTTTTCTCTCGTGTGTGTTTGGTTGGAAGGATGGAAAAGTGGGAGGGTGGAAAACTCTTTTGTTTGGTTGAAAAGAAAAGTGGGAGGATAGAAAATGTAGTTTATATAAATTGACTATTATACCCTTGTTACATAATAGGTAAGAAATAGATTTATTTGTACTCATTAAATAATATAAAATTTACCAACAATTATATTTTTCAATGAGAAGTGTTACGTTCACAACATTTTTCGCAATACTTTCACAACAAAATTTATGTGGAAAGTTGTTACTAGTTTTAATTTGAACCCACCACTGAAATTATTTTTTTACTTACCAATATTAATTAATAACAATCTGTTACTTAAAATTTATTGTGAAAATATTGTGGTAACATTTCTCAATTAAGATTTTTTATTCTTTATATTATTTCTCTTTTCTCTCATTTCATTTCATCCATACGGTTTTTTTTTTCATCCATACATGTTTGTCCTTATCTCTTTTTTTTTCCCAGCCATACACATTTGTCCTTATCTCTTTTTTTTTTTTTCCTCAGCCGTACACGTTTGTCCTTATCTCCCCCTTCTTTTCTTTCTTCTTCTCCCTCATTCAAAATTGCTCTCAGTCTCTCTTTTTTTGCTCCAGCTCTCACTCTCTGTAAGTTTTTTTTTTTTTTTTCCCTTCCTCCATACACGTTTGTCCTTATCTCTTTTTCTCCTCCCTTCCTCCATACACGTTCCAGCTAGTGCTCTCATTCTCTCTTTTTTTTCTCCAGCTCTCACTTTTTTTTTTTTACTTGATTCCAGAATAGCAATTGTGTTTGTGAAGAGGGTAGGAAGGAGAGGGCATTTGTGTAATTTCACGGTGAGAGCAGTTTTCTCTCCACAATTTTCCTCCCAAATCGGGAGGATGCAAATTGTTGGCCCGGGAGAGAAAATTTTCTCCCGGGTTTTCCATCCTTAGCATGCCAAACAGTGGAAAACACTATTTTCCACCCTATTTTCTTCCCTTTGTTTTCCATCCTCCCTATTATCCCCTCAACCAAACACAGTGCTAAAGTTTTTGGTGGCATGATTTGTTTCCAATCTAAATTCCAGACCAAAAGGATTCTAATTTTGTTGGCAAAGTTCTGCCTCCTTTGCCTTCCTTTTTGCAAAATAAATTTGTTGAGAACAATATACTCCTATGAAGCTGAAGCTCCAGTTGTTTCCAATTGATGATGGTACTCACAAAATGGTGAGAGACTAAAAAAAAAACCTCTACTTTTTGATAAGTGAGATTTAAAGTGTAAAAAAAAAAAAAAAAAACAAAACAAAAAAACTTAAAGAGTAGCATAATCCTCACATGAGGCTCCTTTTTTGTGTGCATATTGTTACTTTTTAATTGATTTGTTTGTTTGTAGTTCTTTTGGGCACTTATATATATATATATATATATTACTGTGAATGATGCTTTGATGAACATTTTCTTTCATTCTTTTTATTTTCTTTTAGGTTTGGGAAGCATTGTAGACTTTGCATTTTCTTTTTTTCTTTTTTCGGCTAAATTGAAGTAATTGCCTATTTGTAGTCTTTTTTATTTATTTTTAGGTGTGGGTCTTTCTTTCCTCAAGCAAATGAGTTAGGCTGCTTATATTTTGTACAAATGTAACTTTTGCTTGAAACCACCTATTGACAATTTTCATTCTTAAAAATTTTAACATGCGGGGGATGGGATATAGGAGGATGCTTGGGTCAAGACCATCAGGTGGAATACTCTCATGGAATTGAGCAATTGTGATAACTCTTGCAGCTACTATTGGCTTGTAAGAAGGAATAGGAGGACCTGCTCTTTTTTTATTTTTTTATTTTTTATTATTATATGGCAGTGGTCTATCCTAATAGTTTTGTTTGATTTGCATTTTGCTTGCACCCCTTTAAGTTAAAATGTTCCCTCAAACATCACTATCTTAGCTTTAAGATAAAGATAGACCTAGCATTATTAGTTACTATTACTATATAATTTTTTTTCAATGGCCTGTTGTAGTAATTGTGGAAATTGTTAACAGATGAATAAAAGCATTTAGAGTGTGCAACAATTTGATATACAAAATCTGATGTTTAGTAAGCATTTGGTTCCGAGAACACTAAAGCCAAGAGTGTGAAGTAGTTGCATGTTTTTTGGGGCTGTTTGCTTTTCTGGCTTAATGTTAATTGGGCAAGAGGTTTTTATGGGATGCTACACTACTAAGTACGCATCTAAACAGGTGTTTGGTATAGTAGCAATATGAAGTTGAGACAACTAATAATGAAATTGAAAATTGGGAAATGGTTTGTTGCGTGCTTTAGGTGGAAGTTGAATCTAAATTGGCTCTTCAATGAAAAGTTCATGTAGAATAATTGTTTAAATTATTCTTTATTTTATTATTATTATTATTATTTTTTGTTGAAAAATTTGATGCAAACTTTGACCGGTGTAAAATGTCATTTTGGTCAATTTTGTAAAAAGTTAATTGGCCATTGAAACAAAAGTGTGTAAATATTAACGGTAAACACATCCAATTAAGAAAAACTCCAATCCTCTAATACAACCTTAACTAACAGATAAATGCTATAAATTTGTAAAGTTATTATAAAAATGTGATAAAAGTTATGCTTTTATTTAACAAAATTAATGCATTTCTAACCCTCTAAGAACAACTTTTCACAGTTATATTTTACACATACTCTTTTGTGATCCTAACATATTATGCCATTAAGGGGAAAAAAAAAATTTAAGATATTATTAAGAAAAAAAAAAGTTTAAGATGTTATAAAACTATAGATTTACTATTCAAAATGATGTTATACCCTTTTTTTTATAGTTTCAATAAAATGTTAATCTATTGCATCCGTTACACGATGATTGTTTTTTATCATTAGACCTAAACTCTTATTTTAAAAGAATAAAAGAAAGATTAAATTTAATAGAACAAAAAGACAGATTAAATTTATTTTTCAGTAGTTTTCCCGTGCATCGCACGGGTTAGCGACTAGTTTATTTTATAAGATTTCCCTCTTACAACATATGGAAGTCTCGCGGGTCTCTCATTGGATTCATATTTGTTACGTTGAGAATTTTTTTAATATTTATATTTATATTTATTAATAATATTATTTATTGTTTTTGTTTTCTAGGCGAATTTTATAGCTCACTTTAAAAGTTACAACCAGTCCGCGGTTCCATTGGATTATCTTTCAAATAGCCTCATATCTTCAACATGTTAGCTAATGCCAACATTATATTAAGTCCGCGGTTCCATTAGAATGTTACATTAAGTTAAAGTATTATATTTTTATTTATTATTAATTTAGAATGTTACATCTGGATATATACATATGCTCGTTTAGGGTTAATATAACTTATAACCATTTGAATGAAATCAACACTAAAACAAATGATTTAAATATTAAAATAAGAAATAAAAATTAAATTTCTTTTAAGTGTACAAGTACAATTTATTTTTTAATCTTAAATTTTGAATTAATTCTTTTTTCATTTTATTTGTTATTAAATTTAATTATATGATCAAAATATTTTTTATTAAGCCGTGCATGGCACGAGCATAATACTAGTTTATCTTATAAGATTTCTCTCTTACAACATATGGAAGTCTCTCTGGTCTCTCATTGGATTCATATTTGTTACGTTGAGATTTTTTTTAATATTAATATTTTTATTTATTGTTTTTGTTTTCTAGGCGAATTCTATAGCTCACTTTAAAAGCGACAACCAGTCCGCGGTTCCGTTGGATTATCTTTCAAATAGCCTCATATCTTCAACATGTTAGCTAATGCCAACATTATCTCCTGCAACTTTTCTTCCTTCACATCTTCTACTCTCAATGACCCAAAACTCAGAACTTCACTGCAAAGCCAAAACCTTAAACACAGAATCTCATTTCTCAAAACAACCTCAAAATTTTCAGCTTTTCTCAAACCCCATAATCTTACAAGTTCAATCTTGGAATTTCAGAAAAAGGGTCTTATTCAAATTTGTCATGGTACCTTAACAAATCAGAACTCAGAAGACCCAGCCGTTGAACAAGGAGATACCTTGGAAGGTGGGGTTGGTGGGAGTGGAAATGGAGGAGAGGGATGGAACTGGTCAACCTCAATTTTGCTCTTGGTGTTGTGGGGAGAACTCATGTACTATGTTTTCAATCTCGCTCCAAATCAGACCCCGGTATTATTGAAAAAAAAAATGATTATATATATATATATATATATATATTTATCAATATCTTCGTTGCTTATGTACATGTGGTTCATTCCAATTAGTCTCTTGAGGATGCATAGCCAACTCCAAAGTTTTGGGACTAAGGCTTTCTCTTCTTTTGCTTGGTGTTGATTACAGCGCTTTTAGTGGATTTTGTGTGTTTTGACTAATTATGTGTAAAATGCTAATGCCCATTTCTTACAAGTGTTTTTCATTCATATCTTCTACTGGATTGAAACAAAGAAATAGAATTTAAAAAATGAAGTGATATGTATTCAAATTTAGCATACCAAAATCAATATTTTTTAAACAATCTTAATCAAAATAACCCGTCTCTATTTGTCCATATTGTTGTTGTAAGCAAAGTAGCCATTTTCATTTTATTCTTAACATGTTGTCTTTTAACTGTATTCAGTCTAGGGACATGTATTTCTTGCAAAAACTACTGAATTTGAAGGGAGATTATGGCTTCAGGATGAATGAAGTGCTTGTGTCTCTGTGGTACATAATGGGTCTGTGGCCTTTGGTTTATAGCATGCTGCTGCTCCCAACAGGTAGAAGGTACCTGCCATTCCTTAGCTTAGTCAATCAATGATCTCAAGTACCTTTTTTCCTGCACATACTTTTTCTTAGGACTGAGCAATGGACCCGATCCACCCAAAAACCCGATCGACCCGACCCGACCCGACAAGTTTTGGGCGGGTTTGAGAATATTCGGATCGGGTTTCGGGTCTAAATTTCGGGTTATTTTGGATTCGGGTCGGTGTTGGGTCGGCATCAGGTCATATATATCCTACTTCTGAACCCGATTTATTTATTTATTTATTTTTTTGAAAAAAACCCTACTCTTCGTTGGTCAAATACTTTCAGCGAAACAAAAATGGAAAATGAGAAAGCCTCAAACTTGTGATTTTACCTGCGAATGCAAGGAGAGAAATGAACAAGAAGAGGCAAGAGAAAGCTAAGCACTCCATGCTTTGGTTCTGGACTTCTGGTTCTAAGAGAAACAGAGCATGTGAGAAACCAAGAGAGAGTAGTTTTAATTTTGCTTGTTGTATTTCTGGGATTGTTTGTACTGTCAATGAGAGTAAGTGGGTGAGCTTTTCAAAAAGAAAAAAGAAAAAAGAAGAGAGTAAGTGGGTGAGAAAGAGTGTGAACACTGAGGAGTCTTTTATGGAGGAGGGAGGAATTGAGTGGATCGAGGTAGTAGCCATTTGACAGAGAAAAACTAAAGGCTAAAGGACAAGTACATTGGAAAGTAAGAGAGGAATTCAGTTTGCCAGTTGCTATTGTTGGTCCAAGGAATTGGGTGGGACCCGATGTTGGTAGCCATTTGATAAGGACTAAAGGCTATAAATAAGACTTGAGAGTTAATAAGAGAAGAGAGTAGGCTCAACGGATCAGACCAAGGGTTCAACGAACAAATTTGCCTGCCCACAAGTCCAACCCGAGACCTGAAAAACCGACCTGATTTTTTGGGTCGGGTCGGGTCTTAGGTAGCCAAACCCGATTTCTATCGGGTCGGGTTTCGGGCCACAGTAAACCCGACCTGACTCAATATCACTCCTACTTTTTCTTATGTGTTACTAGAAACAGTAAGGTTGGTTAGAAACTTAGAATAGGCCAATATCTAGCCAATGAGTCCACCAATGCTTATTCCTCAAATTATTTTTATTCCTGTAGAAAAAGAATTCTGTGACCAATATGACAAAGTGACTCATAAGTAATTAAAATTCTACTTGGTTGCATTCTTTGTCATAGATTTTGGTTTGCCAAATGATGCAAATAAATGGAATAATAGAAGCGTTAACATGTCAAGTATATCTGATGATTCATGCAAGCTAGTAAGCTACATTTAAGGTGGCCTGAATGCTAGCATCTACATGCACAGCAGTGGTTGAGATGAAGGGAGCTCACAAGCATCTAGCTATGTTTTTAAATTTCTTGACCATTAGTGTTTTGCAGCTGAAATATTTTTTATTTTTTGTATCTGCAGCTCAAAAAGCAAAATTCCAGTCTGGCCATTCCTAATACTTTCATGCTTTGGCTGGGCATATGCTCTTCTTCCCTATTTTGTACTTTGGAAACCACCACCACCTCCTGTTGAAGAAACCGAGATCAGAAGATGGCCTCTAAATTTTCTGGAATCAAAATTAACTACAAGGGTGAGAAATCTGTTTAACTTTTAAAAACTCAAACTAACTCTCTTGATAACATATCTGAAAATATATTTATACAATTGTTTTGTGAGCTTTTGAAATTTGTTACAAGTAGCTAACAAGAAGAATAAAGATATAAGACTAAACCATGCACATTGCACATATCAAAACCATAGTCTTGTTATGAATGTGATACCAAAATATTAAACAGTCTTTGGGAGCAAAAAAAATAGTGGATGTGACGGGAATTTAGACCCCTTAAACAACCAGATTGCGTAGCCTAGATTAATTAGCCAAGTTGTTACTTAGTCAAATTAAGCAATTCTAGGTTAAAACAATCCAAACAATCATATCAAGAATATAAAGCAGCGGAAAATAAATAACACAAGATATGATCACCCAGGAAACCACACGGTAAAAACCTGGGGAGGATTTGACCCACCGATCCTCAAGGCATAACAGAATTCACTATGAAAGAATTGAAATTCTTACAAAAGGACTACAAGCTCCCCGCTAGACTTTCTAATGCTACCCACCAGTAGAACTTCTTGACACGACCACGCGCAGGCTCCGAATCCACGGACTACTTCTTTCTTGAATTCCTCAATCAGCTACAAGCTCCCCGCTTGCTTTTCTTTTAAGTTCCAATGGTTGCAACAGAAATGATCTTCAAGATGTTGAAATCATCTCTACCATGAAAACCCTAAGTTTTGTGTAAAGGAAAGCTCCTTAAAGATCTCACAAGAGATTCACACAAAACAGCAATGTATGAGCAACAAAGCAATATGGACAACCCTTCAAAAACGTGGCTAGGGTTTTGTTTATATACCTAGGGTAAAAACATGAAAACCTAAACGTTTAATGAAGTAGGGCTGAGTTGGAAATTCTGCAAAAAAATCAACCTGTGCGATTTTCGATCGATCGAGTCTATTCTTCGATCGATCGAGTCAGGCCAAAAGTCCCAAGTACTTCTGCAGCCACTCGATTCCAACTTTACAATATTAAACCAACTTTGAGCAAGTCTAAATAAGACTAAATACAATGTTTTGATCATGGTTTGCCAATATTACAAATTAGAGTTCTAAATACATAAAATCCTAAGACCTTAGAACCTAACAAACTCCCCCTTTGGCAATCCGTGACAAAACCCTAATTAACAGCTCAAAGTTTTACAAATGAAAAGCCCTTTACAAAGATAATGCTCATAAATTCAAATCAGCCTAACTACTATCCATAGTTGCAAGTGTAGACAGCAGCTTAGTTGAATCAACCTGTATAATCCTGAAACACTCAACAAACGCATAAACGCATGTGTGATAGAAAAGAGTAAAACAACAAGTATAACATTCTTGTAAGATTCACACAACACAAAATAAAGACATATATGAATGAACAACTCATAAATATAAGTCAATAAGCAGTGAATCACAAAGCAACAAGAATCAATGAATATAACATGTATATCAATCAATGTTACTCCCTAAATATAAATATCTTTGTATTTTCCACACATATCAACATGATTCCCATAAATCAATAATTTCTCCCCCTTTTTGTCACGTATTGACAAAGACAACTCATACAAAGAGTAAACAGTCAACATACGCAATAAAGGATAAGAGCAAATAGAGAATCAAGGGGATACAGAACAATCCAACTCTATAGAAAATAGAGACAGCTCCCCCTATGAACAACACAAGTGAAAAAAAAAACTTTTCTCCCCCTATAAAAATAGGAAAAACAAAACAAGTTTTGAGAAAAACAGTTTTGGGGAAAAATAAAGGAGGGGGGGGGGGGTAAATCAGCAGCATCACCAACAGGATCAAAGTTAAAAACACATAATCCAAAGTTAAAAACTAAGGTGAGGATACACATGAAGAAAAATATTCTCTCTTTCAATAAAATGCAAACATGGCACTATGTGACCTATAAACAATTGCATGAGTAGAGAAAATATTCGCACATTGATTATCCATCATATCTCTTAAGAAAAATATTTTCTACAGTTCACACATAAAAAAAAAGGCATATACTAGAAAGTACATAGCTCAAAAATTAATCAATCAATTTTTTATCAAGTTGAGTACCCAATGTAGCAAAGTGTATGCATGTTATGTGTGAAAACAATGAGAGATATGACTACAAAACTGCAAGATGGATACAAAAACAATGCAATGCATGTGAATCCTAAACACAAATGATGCAGGAAAAAAAATTTTGGTCAAAAACATAGAAACTGAAAATTTTTCAGTTTCGATCGATCGAGAATCGATTGAACATCAATCGAGTCAGGCAGACTCAAACCAAAAATTTTAATCGCAATTTCGATTGATCGAAAAACAGGTTCGATCGATCGAAACAGACAGTCATTTTGAGACAAAATAGAGCACTTTTTCGATTGATCGAAAATCGGACTGGATCGATCGAAATGGGCAGAGGCTCACAAAATTTTTGAGAAAAATCACAGTTTTGAAACACAAATCCGATTTTGAAAACTAACTCCTCAAAGCATTAAATTATGAAAACAAAATGCATGAGTATGAGATATAATGATTTTTCAAAAACACTTAAATTCAACCTAGATCTTCCAAAATCAAGATTTTCAATCAATTTGTCCTTAAAGCGCAAACATTAAACACATTTTGCATTAAAATCAAGGAACTTTTAATCTTGGATGGCCACAACAAAATCACATACAATATAATGTACCAAGTTTAGCAACGAGTAACTTGTGTAGTGTGTGCAACTAGCAAAAGCTTGAGATACATGTGAGGTGATATGTGAATAGCAATCAATCACAAAGTCTACAAAATCCATCACATAGAATTCAAAAGAGACTATCACCTAAAGAGTTACATCATATAACTCCCACATCTCCTAGAACATAAGCTTGTAATCATGTAAGTTTCTTGAATTTTGCCCCATTATTAGGTGAAATTTGGCATCAAGCCTAATGGTACACACCGGTTTAAATTATGTGAATTGGCATCAAGCCTAATAGTACACACCAGTTTTAAGCATTAAGCATTTAACAGAGGCTACACCTTGTGTTCTTTTTGTGCATGTGCTACACTTTTTCGAGCACAAAATCTTATGATATGCACTAAGGTGTTCATGATTGGCTAGTGAACAGTGGTGAGATGATTATTTATACCTTTCTCAAAAGGATCAAGTCCGACAGTCAAATAACATGTGACTTCAAGATCAAGACAAAGTGATAAACACCATAAACATCTTTCCCACACAACATGCACTACAAAGCTCAAACTAGTAAAGTGCAATAAAGTAAGCTCATCCAAGCTAAACAAGGTACATAAACTAGTTATGTAAAGATAAGGTGGCCAACCTTGATTATAAATCCAAGATCTATAATACAAAACACAAAAATATTTTTGGTTTTAACAAACTTTATGACCAAAAACAAAAAGCACATATTACAAAATAAACAATGCAAAAGTAATGCATGACAGTGCTTAACTAAGCTATAGAGGGTACACAGACAAGAAATATCAATTTCTTAATTAACCCATGAGTACATGTACAAACTAGTACATACTCATACAAAATCAAAAATAGCTTAGCACAAACTATTCAAGTTTCTCTACAATGTCAAGCATGTTCTAAATCAAGAGAGATATTAAAACTCATGTAATCCTCAAGAAAAATAAAACAAGACACAAAATAAAATATTTTTGTCTTTTTGAAAATTTTTCAATGTTTTTGGATTTTTTTTTTTAAAGAAAACAAAACAACCTAAAAAACAAAACAACCAAAAACAAAAACAAAACATGTCCACAATTAATTGAAAGAATTAAATCAAGGACAAGTTAGCAACACTCACCTTAAAGGATCTTTTCTCACCCATATAGCACGATTCTTCGGCTTTGTAGGTGAAAATCCATGAGAAGTGGAGTGTATTTGAGAGATAACACCAATTTTCTGAGAGAGACTGAAATCCTGCAAATTCCTTTCACAAGCCAACAAGCTCAAATTTTTTAAAAGAATATGAAACAATTTATGTGAACTTATGGCAGGAGAAATATCATCACAAATCCTAGATTGAAACATAGAATGCTTAAATTTCAATTTATGACAATTAGGACGAATGTGACCAGAGACACCACAAAAGTGACAAACAGGAACAAATATAGGAACATCAGTATTCCTAACAACAAATCTATTCTCAGATTTTGGTTTTTGCCTCAACAAAGAACAATTTGGTCTAATATGACCAACAACACCACAAAGGTGACAAGTAGGCACAAAAACCGATTTATTATGCTCTATAACAATAGGTTCAGACTTAGGTTTAGAAACTTTAGCGTTAACATCAGAACTTTTACCTTTGTCTAACCTAGCAAAATAAGCCTTTTCATTATTATTCCTCTTGAAAGGAGGGATATAAACTTTCTCAGTTTTAGGCTTAAGAGAAACAGAACCAATTCTGTTATCATCAGCAAGTTTGGTATTAGACAAATTTTCCAATTTAGCTTCAGTCTCAGCTAACTTTTGTTCCAAACTTTTCATCTTCTCATCTTGAGAGGAAATTTGATTTCTCAAAAAATCGTTCTTTTTATTAGACTCATCTAATCTAACAAGCAATTCCTCTTTTTCAAGATTAGTCAATTTTAACTCTTCTTTGAATTTCTTAGAAATTTTCAAAGATTTAGATAATTCCTTACGAAGAGTTTCAAAAGCATCAAAAAAATCAACAGAAACAACAGTGTCCTTTTTATTCAAAACATCACAGGCATCAATAAAATCAGCAGAAGCATGAGCAGAAAGACACTTCAAATTATCCATGACAACAGGGGTCAAGGATCAGCTCTTAGATCAAAAGATCTAAAACAAACAAAGAGCTACCCGCTCTGATACCACTTGACGGGAATTTAGACCCCTTAAACAACCAGATTGCGTAGCCTAGATTAATTAGCCAAGTTGTTACTTAGTCAAATTAAGCAATTCTAGGTTAAAACAATCCAAACAATCATATCAAGAATATAAAGCAGCGGAAAATAAATAACACAAGATATGATCACCCAGGAAACCACACGGTAAAAACCTGGGGAGGATTTGACCCACCGATCCTCAAGGCATAACAGAATTCACTATGAAAGAATTGAAGTTCTTACAAAAGGACTACAAGCTCCCCACTCGACTTCCTAATGCTACCCACCAGTAGAACTTCCTGACACGACCACGCGCAGGCTCCGAATCCACAGACTACTTCTTTCTTGAATTCCTCAATCAGCTACAAGCTCCCCGCTTGCTTTTCTTTTAAGTTCCAATGGTTGCAACAGTAATGATCTTCAAGATGTTGAAATCATCTCTACCATGAAAACCCTAAGTTTTGTGTAAAGGAAAACTCCTCAAAGATCTCACAAGAGATTCACACAAAACAGCAATGTATGAGCAACAAAGCAATATGGACAACCCTTCAAAAACGTGGCTAGGGTTTTGTTTATATACCTAGGGTAAAAACATAAAAACCTAAACGTTTAATGAAGTAGGGCTGAGTTGGAAATTCTGCAGAAAAATCAACCTGTGCGATTTTCGATCGATCGAGTCTATTCTTCGATCGATCGAGCCAGGCCAAAAGTCCCAAGTACTTCTGCAGCCACTCGATTCCAACTTTACAATATTAAACCAACTTTGAGCAAGTCTAAATAAGACTAAATACAATGTTTTGATCATGGTTTGCCAACATTACAAATTAGAGTTCTAAATACATAAAATCCTAAAACCTTAGAACCTAATAGGATGCTACTTCAAATCTGCACAGTATCAATATCTGAATTATTTGATTGAAGATTACCTGTAGATATTGACCTCTAAATCTTTCTCCTGGTAAAGGCATGGAAGCAAAACAAGTGAATATGAAATTCTACCTTTTTTTTTTTTTTTTTTTTTTTTTTTTTTGAGGGGTGTGGGGGCGCCCCGGGGGGAGGGGGGGGGGGGGGTGTGGTGGGGAGGGGGTTATTTGATTCAGGATGGAATCACTTAACAGGCTTTGATACCAATTTTGATGTAGGATCTTTAATAATTCAGAACTAAATTAGATTTCTTAATCAGATCTTGAAGGGTTCTTAAATAAGGATTGATTTTTAAGGGGTTATGTAAATAAAATACTAAATCTTGAATATGTTGATGGCTGTTTGGAGTTAAAATAAGAATAGAACAAGAATAATATTAGATAAAACAGTAGCTTAAAATAAGCTACTTTAATTTTATTTGAATCTCTCACTATCAATTTTATTGACTACAATAAATCGTTATATAGGCTATTGTTAAATCATTTCCTAAAAGGACTAGAACTCTAAATAACCTATTCCTAGAATGATTAGGACTATAAATAACAAACAAAAAGTACTTAAGAACTTCTAAACTAAGTAGGGAGAGGACTCAAAATATAAAATAAGACTCATGACCCCTAGGGCAGCCCATTCCAGAAAATTTGTAAATTACCAAACTACTTCTATTTTATTAAAACTTTATTATAATTAAACCAGCAACTTTCCAACCCAAGAACTTATTCCAACACTCAACAATAACTAAAATAATGTATGAAATATTCCAATAAAGCCCCACATCAAAACTAGACCAAAAATATTGAATCTTTTGGTATTTAATCTTGTTTTTCCTTAAACTCTCTGTTATCCACATCAGTAGTTTTCACCTTGTTAATTTCAATTTGATTTTAATTGAATCAGGCAGCCATTTTACTGACAGCTTTTAATGATTAAGCCTTTAGGTTGGTTGAGAGTGAAGCATTGTTTTGAACTCAAATAAAAGTCCTTTTTGTTTTCCCACTTTTTTTTTTCTTCAAAAAATAAAATGGTTATTATACACTGACTTTTGGTCTAGTGGTGGCACCTCTTCCTTGTAAGTAGTACATGCCTTGATCAGTTCTGTGTATGAAGTGTTACCCTTTTATTGAGAACAGAAGTTGGCAATTAGATTAGTTTCTTAATTTTATATTGAAATTGCAAGTTAACTCCATTACACATCAGATATCAGTATATCACTTGCTGCAGGACTAGGTATAATTGCTTATGCAGGTTTGGCTAATTGGGATGACTGAAAGGAATTCACCCAGTACTTCAGGGAAAGCAAATTTGTAAGTGTTGTGTGAAGCATTTATCCATGTATATCATATATATTCCTATAGTTTGGAAAACACCACGCCCATTTTGATAATAGGATACCAAGTCATGTTGAATAGCGAGTTGGTTTTCCATGAGAACGAATTTTAGTGGAGCTTTTGAACCTTCAGTAGCAGTCTCAAAATTTCTAATCATAAAAGTTTTTCCCATTGATGAAATTGATTCACGTCCAGAATGCAAGTCCTGGTGTCATGTGCACCTTCCTCTTCTTCTTTTTTCTTTTCCTTGAGGAAGTACCTTATGTACGATATATTAGGTCAATTTTAGACAAAAACTTATCATATACTTTTTTTCATTGGTAATTTTGTGTGGTTGTTTAGTTAAATCGTGATATTTGCGATCTCATAAACCTACAAAAACTTACCAGCAGCACCGGACCTTTATGCTGCAGATCCATCTCACGTCCCTTGATTTCACTCTGCTATCTGCATTTGCTCCATTTTGGGTCTACAACGATATGACTGCCAGGAAATGGTGAGCTTCTGGTAACTCTTGAGTGCTTCTTTCTCATTTTAAGCTTTGAAATCCTCTTTTGGAAGAGTTTATGTAGCATAACATTCATATGCTTATCACAGGTTTGACAAAGGTTCTTGGCTTCTTCCCTTATCAGCGGTACCATTTTTAGGTCCGGCGTTGTACCTTGTCCTAAGGCCATCACTAACAACAATGCCTATTTCACTCAACCCCACAACATCCAAGTCTGAATGAGAATCACATTCTTTGATTCACATAGGATATTCACATTCTTTGTGCTAATGTCAATCGCTTCGCTTGGCGACTTTATCATTGCATGAAGAATGAAGCATAGCTTGTGTTTAAAATGTAAAATCAGCCTTTATGGGAAAAAAAATTGAAATGCCATGATTGATACGTGCCTGAATGTTTACAACTTGTTTGGGAGGGAGGAATGGAATAAAATGGATTCATAAAGAATATTTCATATATTCTTTTGTGTTTGAGAGTTTTGTGAGAAGGAATGGAATCCCCATTCTATTTTGCATTTTCCCTATGTTTGTTCGTTCCACCCAAAAGTAAATGAAATGATCAAATCCCCAAATTTATTGAGATGAAATTACATTTTTATCCATATTTCTTTAAAACGTCAATAAAATTTAATTAATGCAATAGGAAAAGAAAACATATTTGCTTCGTTTCCTTTCCTTCTTTTAGTCTTTAATGCTCAATGATGAGTTATTTTCCACATTGTTAAGTACTGCTAGATGTTCTCGAGTAAGGATGGTAATAACTCTAATAACAAAATAAATTTCACAATATTTTTCGTGTTAATTATTGTTACACACTGTACATGAATTGTGGAAAATAATTATTATTGACAACGAAAGAAACATGAACTGTGTCCCCATCATACTGTACATTATGTGACAAGCAATCTTCTCTGTCTATCACAAACCTTATGCCTTCTGTTCCTTTTGTTGTGAATAAACACATCACCACTATGATCACCACTGCATTCCTGAAAGCCCACCATTCCATTTCTACTAAATATTTAGTTTCTGAGCTCTGGTTAATGATTTTATTACAGATAGAGAGACAGACATGAATGTTATGTTAGAATGTGTTTCTTTTGTATGAGAGTGAGTGACGATGACGAGTTCTGAGAAAACTGTGGTCAAACCGGAAGATGTCGTTTTCCTTGGCTTTGTTTAAATTCGGCGTGGCATTTTATGATTGGGTGAGGAAACAACCTTGACCAATGGAAATATCCCATGTTGAGATTGTTACGTCTAATTAGTTGTCGTATAGATTTATTTATTTATTTTTAAAGGAGTGACCTTATACACTTGTTAAGGAAGCTTGAAAAGAATCTCATCTCTATTAAAAAATAGCAAAAGTTAATAAAAATTGTAGCGGTACAACCCACAACTATGTGGTAATTATGAATTGTGGGCCGGACCGGAAGCACTTCTGGGAGCCGTTCTTCATTACAAATTCATGGTAATTATGAAGTTCAATCCCCCAGCTCAGTTCCCCAAGTGAGGGGTCATCTGAACTCTTCCATGAAGATAGATGCCGATTCAGACCAATCCTTAAGTCCCATCCAAGCTTCATCCCAGGTAGCCACGTATCAGAAGGATAGTCAAAGCTTTGCCACAAATGGCGTTCTGGGTTTCCTTCATTCTCTTCTCCTAACACTAGATTTCCAGAATCTAAAAGCTCAACAACTAGACTCCCTGCCTCTTTTGTTGAATTCACCAACCGAGTAACAGACGTATTCTGGCTGAGAAGAACAAGACTACCTGAACTGTTTAACATCAAGACGCCGAACGAGTCGCTGATTGGGTTGAGCCGGTTTGCTACCCAAACAACCATCTTAACTAGGATATTGTTGTACTAAATTCCCAAGTAACGGTTAGAGGAATTACTGGGACTGAAGAACCCCAGGACTAGGACTGAGCAATGGACCCGATCCATTCGAAAACCCGACCGACCCGACTCGACCTGACAGGTTTTAGGTGGGTCTGAGAATATTCAGGTCTTAATTTCAGGTTCTTTTTGGATTCAGGTCGGCCTTGGGTCATATATATCCTACTTTTGAACCGGATTTTTTTTTTTTTGGGGGAAAAAAAACCCTACTCTTTGTTGGTCAAATACTTTTAGTGAAACAAAAATGGAAAAATGAGAAAGCCTCAGGCTTGTGATTTTACCTGCGAATGTGAGGAGAGAAATGAGTAAAAAGTTACATAAGCACTCTTCTTCTCCTCCTTGTTTACGAGCATGCGCATGATTTTCAACCTACTAAAACATGCCCATCAGATCACTTGTAAAATGACAACCCAAATAATATAATTCGAGATGTAGGGAATAGGATAACCTTAACTGATACAGGAAACTCAGTTCTCAACAATGACATGTTGTAATTGATAAAAGACGTACATTGCTGTACATCAGAAACTTTGTGTTGGGAACCTAGCCTAACCCTATTATGATTTTAATAAAACTAGGCAACTTGTCCTGCAAGTAAAGGTTTAAAAAGATGAGTTGACCTGCAAGTACAGGCTTGCAGATGGGATTGCAATAGATTTGGACCCACGCGCCCTAATATATCTAATAGTAACCAACCAGCTAGAGAGACCCCAAGGCCAAGGGGCACCATTTAACCAAAAATGAACAACTGATATGCACTAATCAAGAGAAAACTCCTAGGCAAACTGTTTTGGAAAGTAATTGATGAAGAATATGTATAACCAATACAAACAGTAAGTAAAGTTAACCCCCAAATTATGCAAATTCACCGGCCCAACTCTATAGGTGAAAGAACAATAGTGTGATGAAACACGGTCAATATAACAAAATAGATTAAAAGGCAATCCAACCCCACTGATACATGACCCACATGAGATAATCTGAGATTGTTATACCATCAAACCACATGTTCATTGCAAGTAAATTAATATTTACATACCAGCCACAAACTAATCAAATGGATTTACCCTTTATTGTTGAGGCTAAAAGGAAAGATCAATCTTTTCTTTGCCCATAATTCAAACCAATTTTTTTTAAATTTTTTTCACAAAATATAATAGATCCTTGAAACTTATAGTGTCCACTCTATGATGATTGCTCTTACCTTCATTCTAAGACACCGACTGGTTTCTTTTATGTACATACGAGATTCGAATCTAGATTGCCTATTCAAGGATCATTCCAAGACACCAATTGGTTTCTTTTTTCTGTATACAGGATTCGAACCTAGTTCCTTATTCAAGGACAAGAAACTTTAATAATTGAACTAAGTGGAACCTATCAAACCAAAGTTGTATCACAATAAAGAGGTAAACATTCTCAAACTTGAATGCTGCAAAGACAAAGACCACAAAGAATACAAAGCTTCCTACCCATTAACTTCCTTAAAATATAAATTACTAGATAAGCTACCAAAGTTGTATCACAATAAAATGGTAAACTTTCTCAAAATCGAATGCAGGAGAGACAAAGCCCACACAAAACACAATTATTTCTACCCATTACTTTCCTAAAAAAGCCACACACACACACATACAAAAAAAAAAAAAAAGTAATTTCCAAACCCCATTTCCAAAAATCACATATACAAGCTCAGTTAAGTTTCCATGGACACATCTTTAAAAAGTAAATTCAAATATTCCAACCCATTACTACTTCCCTTGGGAAAAAAAGGTGATTTCCAAGCCCCATTTCAAAAATCATATATATATATATATATATGTTGGTGCAAATACAATGATAATAGAAATAATACAAAGAGAAACTGAATAATACTTCTGAATTTTTATTACTTTAAAGAGAGAAATTACACAACACTATTTGGACTGAGGCGCGTCACTCGCTCTCTTTAAGGAGATTCAAGCCCTTGGTTGGCTAAACTTTGTAACCGGTGCAGACCTTCTCTGACTTGTCTCCCCCAGGATACAACAGCCCAACAAGTGTCGTATGGCTAGAACAACTTCTGTACAAAGTGTTCAAGCCCAAAGCTCCACCAGAAAGAACACCCTTCTTTGACAAGAATCTCTCTATTTTTTGTGTGTATATTATATTTGCAGTAACTTGGATTGAGTCTGAATAAGTCTATTTATAGGCTCAATAGGCCTCACGAAATTACTACCCAATTTATTCTGATTAATTAGGTTCATTATTCTGATGTAGTGGGTATTACAAGATTAATTGTTGGATATTAATCTGACGGGCTGGAGTTACACAATTAATGGTCTGATAAGGAGTTTCTGAAGAGTGAAAAGGCCCAAATGGATAGTCCATTAAGTGGGTTAATGGCTCTTTATTTTCCATAGTAAAAATGGAGTATTAATTCGGGCCATTTATTCACCAACGGATATGGTAATTGCTCTGAATGGGCTGTCAAGTAGGAGGATCCAAGAGACTGATTTATTTCCAATTTTGATACCTCCACTCTTCACCTCCCCCTTGCGCACGTATCTAGCCTAATATCTAAGTCAATACATTTTAGCCCATTAATCACCACAATTAAAAAGAATAAAATAGTTTCTCTCCTTTTCAATGTGGGATTAAACATTTTCACTAACTCCTCATCTTCCATATTCACTCTCACATCTTTACATTTATGTTATTACATTTATTCATTTTATTTATTTAATATTAAAATGCTCCAACAATCCCCCACTCATTTTAATATTAAATTTTTAGTTAAAGAGATATTACCAGGCAAAGACAGGCCACTATGCATCATGAAGGTGTGCTCTACATTGAACCTTCACTTAGTAAAACAGCGATCTCAACTCCAGAGTTGTAGTGGTCTCTGACTTGAACTAGGACTGCTTTAGGGAAATTAAGCGTCACTGCTTACACATAACAACCCAGGTGTTGACATGAGCTTTTATAGCTAGCACTTTACGGCCGTGTGTTGATCCCGGTTTCATGAGTGTATTTGAGATTAAGTCCAAATCTCATAGGGAGGGCCCCACCCCCACACTCACATAGGTGAAATTTGTCAAGGGTGCTCTTGTAATTCTGACACCCCACTCATACGAGCTACAAATTTCATTAAGAGTTTTTTTTATTCAACCTCTTCACATTACAGGATAAATGCACTTACATCATAGGGATGAACAATTAAATAATTATTTACAAAATAAATAATTAAAAATAAATAAAATTGTGCATTTCTTACGACCATCGTATGATTCGTTTTTCCCATTGAACCCAATTCTCAGGATCTCTGGTCCTTGGGTTGGGTATCCTCATACATGGCTCATAATTCTATGGACTTTAGTCCCATCCCCCTCGATATATTCCAGACTCTATCTTTTGCCAATGCCTTGGTAAATGGATCTGCAAAATTATCATTAGATTTAATATAATCCACAGTTATGATGCCACCACTCAAATAAGATCGCACGGTACTGTGCTTTCTTCTTATAGGTCTAGATTTACCGTTATAGTAACGGTTTTTAACTCTACCAATTGCGGCAGTGCTATCACAATGAATTAGTATAGGTGGAACTGGCTTTTCCCACAGTGGAATTTCATATAACAAATCTCTAAGCCAATTTTCCTCTTTACTAGCTGAAGCTAATGCTATTAATTCAGCTTCCATCATTGAATTAGCAATTATTGTTTGCTTTTTAGATTTCCAACAAATAGCACCACTACCTAAGATAAAAATATAACCAGTGGTAGAGAGAGAATCACCTGACAAAGTATTCCAATCGACATCACTAAAACCTTCAATCACAGCAGGGTACTTTTTATATAATAAGCCATAGTTTTTGGTACCAATTAAATATCTCATCACTCGCTCAATAGCTAGTCAATGATCTTTACTAGGCTTGCTAGTAAATCTGCTAAGCATTCCTACTGCATATGCAATGTCAGGCCTAGTAGAATCAGTAGCATAACGCAAACTACCAATGATACTAGCATAATTCTTTTGATTAAAAATCTCATCATCATTATACACGGGAAATAAATGAACACTAGAATCAAAAGGAGTAGCTACACTTTTGTGATCATGAAAATTATATTTTCTCAATATTTTCTCAACATAATGTGATTGATCAAGATATATTCCATCACATACTTTTGTAATTTTCATGCCCAAAATAAAATTAGCCTCACCAAGATCTTTCATATCAAAATGGCTTTTAAGCATATTTTTTGTCTCATTTATAACATGCATATTTGAGCCAAAAATCAACATATCATCCACATAGAGGCTAATAATAGCATGCAAATTATTCCATGATTTAGAATAAATACATTTATCACATTCATTTGATTTATAACCATTCTCAATCATGCAGAAATCAAACTTTTCATGCCATTGCTTAGGTGCTTGTTTTAAGCCATATAGGGATTTAGTTAGCTTACATACCTTGCTTTCTTGTCCAGGCTCTACAAAGCCTTCGGGTTGATCCATATAAATCTCTTTCTCTAGGTCCCCATTTAGAAAAGCAGTTTTTACGTTCATTTGATGAATTTTCAAATAAAAAATTGCAGCAATAGCAATTAACAATCTAATAGATGTAATTCTTGTTACCGGAGAAAAAGTATCAAAGAAATCAAGATCAACTTTTTGTTTAAAACCTTTTGCAACAAGTCTAGCTTTAAACTTATCTATTGATCCATCTGGTTTCAACTTTTTTCTAAGGACCCATTTACAACCTATGGTCTTATAACCCGGTGGAAGATCTACTAATTTCCAAGTTCTATTAGAAATTAGAGATTCCATCTCATCATTTACAGCCTCTTTCCAAAATATAGCATCAGGTGATGTTAAAGCCTCTTTTAAATTTTGGGGATTTTCCTCAATTTTAAAAACATAATAATCAGGACCAAAATCCTTTTCAACTCTAGCTCTTTTACTCCTTCTAGGTTCCATTTCAAAATTTTCTTGACTTTGTAAATGTGAAGTAGAAGAACTAGGCTGTGACAAAATATTTTCTTCACCCCCACTATTTTTCAATTTAAAAGGAAATTTTTCTTCATGAAAAATTGCATCACCAGATTCAAAAATTATTTTGTTTTCAAGATCAAAAAATCTATAGGTTGTACTATTAGTTGCATAACCAAGAAAAGTACAGGTAGTAGCTCTAATTCTCAATTTAGGCATTTTAGGGTCAGTAAGTCTTACATAAGCAAGACAACCCCATACTCTCAAATATCCCAAATTTGGCTTATGTCCTTTCCACATCTCAAAAGGTGTGGTGTGTGACTTTTTATGTGGCACTCTATTCAAAACATGACATGCAGTTAAAATAGCTTCACCCCAAAAATGCAAAGGTGCACCAGATTCAATTAACATGGCATTTGTTAACTCAATTAAAGTTCTATTTTTCCTTTCAGCCACACCAATAGAAGCGGGTGAATATGGTGCAGTAGTTTCATGGATAATTCCCAAAGACTGAACAAATGAGTTGAATGCACTTGATTCATACTCACGGCCTCTATCACTTCTTATTCTTTTTATTTTTCTACCGAATTGATTTTCAACTTCTTTTAAAAATCTTGAAATTTTTCAAAAGCATCACTTTTATTTTTCAACAAATAAATAGTTGTATATTTTGAGAAATCATCAATAAAAGTGATAATATATCTATTTCCTCCACGAGTTAAAATTCCCTCAAATTCACATAAATCAGAGTGAATTAACTCAAGCAATTTGGTATTTCTTACAATATTTTTATGAGGCCTTTTTGTAATTTTAGCTTGACTTCAAGTTTCACATTTTTCAAAATCTTTTGACAGTCTTGGAATTAATCCTAAACTACTCATGATTCCTACATATCTACTATTTATATGACACAAACCAGCATGCCAAAAATTAATAGAAGAAAACATATAAACTGAACTGGTAGATGCTTTATTATTCTCAATATTCAATTTAAACATTCCATCATAAGCATAACCCTTGCCCACAAATAATCCCTTTTTAGTGATTACATAATTATCAGATTCCATAGTTTGCTTGAAGCTAGCCTTGTTAAGCAAAAAACTTGACATCAAATTCTTCCTCATGGACAGAGTGTAAAGAACATTTTTCAATGTTAGCACTCCAGAAGTGAATTTCAATTCAACCTCACCACTCCCAAGAACCTTGGTTTTGCTAGAGTCACCAAGCATAACAGTTTTTTCTTCTTCAAAAGGAGTGTACAACTTGAACCAATTTTTGTCATAGCAGACGTGCCTATTAGCACCAGAATCTGCCCACCACCCTTCAACATATTGCACCATATTAATGTTTGTAATCATAGCCACTAAAGGCTCTTCGGTTACGTTAGCCTGCGAGACAGATTCACGTTTCTGAAATTTGCAAAATCGAGTAATATGCCCACTCTTGCCACAAACAAAACAGGATCTATTAAATTGATCTTATGAAGGGGGTCCTTGGTTCTTATTGTAATTTTTATTCGGGTTTCCCCTTCCTTGAGGTCTATTATTATTTTTAAAGGCTCTCTTTTTAGGCTTCAATTGACTATTTCTAGGAAAATGATTTTTAGGCATATTATTATTGGCTGAAATAAGGTTTACCTTTGTGGTGGAATTACCATTGCTCTATTGTGTCATGAGTGCATTTTGTCCTCTAGCCTCCTCCTCCACACGGATGCGTGTGATCAAAGTCTCCAAGGATATCTCCTTTTGTTTGTGCCTCAAAGTCTTTTGGAACTCCCTCCAAGATTGTGGTAGTTTGTCAATTATGCCAGCTACCACCAAATTGTCTCCAATCTTTATGCCTTCGGATCTCAATTCTGCCACAATCATTTGGAAGTCTTGTGCTTGATCCACCACCAATTTTCCATCCACCATTTGGTAACGGAAAAATTTGCTAGCAGCATACTTCTTTGCACCTGCCTCCTCGGTATCATACTTGCTTTGTAAAGCTTTCCAAATTTTCTTAGCAGAATTGTAAGTTGTATCATAATAATCATAGAAATGATCGGCAAGACAATTCAATAGATAAGAGCGACAATTATACTCATCTTTTGTATACTTATCTATTTTTTCTTGATGGAGAATATATTCTTCATCACTCATCTCATCGGTAGGAACTTTTGATGGATTCTTGTCAGTGAGGACGTAGGAGACTTTGAGAAGGCTCAAGTAGAAGAGGACCTTTCCTTTCCACCTCTTGAAGTGGGTTCCCTTAAAGCGAAAGGGCTTGTTAAGATCTCCAACAAGCTCATTTGGTTTCTCTTGTGTAGGCTCCATGTGATAAATCTCCTTAAAATTGTTGGTGCAAATACAATGATAATAGAAATAATATAAAGAGAAACTGAATAATACTTCTGAATTTTTATTACTTTAAAGA
Source organism: Quercus ilex subsp. ballota (assembly GCA_032727855.1). Classification (NCBI taxonomy): domain Eukaryota; kingdom Viridiplantae; phylum Streptophyta; class Magnoliopsida; order Fagales; family Fagaceae; genus Quercus; species Quercus ilex. Next base: position 16,595,770 of record CM064915.1, read on the forward strand.
GAGAAATTACACAATACTATTTGGACTGAGGCGCGGCACTCGCTCTCTTTAAGGAGATTCAAGCCCTTGGTTGGCTAAACTTTGTAACCAGTGCAGACCTTCTCTGACTTGTCTCCCCCAGGATACAACAGCCCAACAAGTGTCGTATGGCTAGAACAACTTTTGCACAAAGTTTTCAAGCCCAAAGCTCCACCAGAAAGAACACCCTTCTTTGACAAGAATCTCTCTATTTTTTGTGTATATTGTATTTGCAGTAACTTGGATTGAGTCTGACTGAGTCTATTTATAGGCTCAATGGGCCTCACGAAATTACTACCCAATTTATTCTGATTAATTAGGTCCATTATTCTGATGTAGTGGGTGTTACAAGATTAATTGTTGGATATTAATCTGATGGGCTGGAGTTACACAATTAATGGTCTGATAAGGAGTTTCTAAAGAATGAAAAGGCCCAAACGGATAGTCCATTAAGTGGGTTAATGGCTCTTTATTTTCCATAGTAAAAATGGAGTATTAATTCGGGCCATTTACTCACCAACGGATATGGTAATTGCTCTGAATGGGCTGTCAAGTAGGAGGATCCAAGAGGCTGATTTATTTCCAATTTTGATACCTCCACTCTTCACCTCCCCCTTGCGCACCTATCTAGCCCAATATCTGAGTCAATACATTTTAGCCCATTAATCACCACAATTAAAAACAATAAAATAGTCTCTCTCCTTTTCAATGTGGGATTAAACATTTTCACTAACTCCTCATCTTCCATATTCACTCTCATATCTTTACATTTATGTTATTACATTTATTCATTTTATTTATTTAATATTAAAATGCTCCAACAATATATAACAAAGTTCTATCACAAAAAAGAAGTTAACTTTCTCAAAATTGAAGTTAGGAAAGACAAATACTACACCAAATTCAAATACTCCTTCCCATTACTTTCCTTAAAGAAAGTGTAATTCCCAAAACCCGATTTCCATAATCATAAACAAAAGCTCAGTTAAGTTTTTCCATGCATTCATCTTCAAAGTGTAAACAAATATTTTTCTACCCATTACTTGACTAGTTGACCTACCAAAGTTATCACAATAAAGAAATAAAATTTCTCAAAATCGAATGCAAAAAGGAAAAAAAGACTACACAAACTTCAAATATTCCTACCCATTAATTTCCCATTACTTTACTAATTGAGCAACCAAAGTTGTATCACAATAAACTTTCTCAAAAATGAATGCATCAAAGGCAAAGAGATACCCATTAATTTCCTAAAAAAGCACCCCAAAAAAAAAATGTAATTTCCAAACCCCATTTAAAAAGTCATACCTACAAGCTCATTTCATGCATTCATCTTTAAAAAGTGGAAACAAATATTCCTACACATTACTTTCCTAAAAAATAAAAAAATAAAAGAACAAAAGTAATTATATAATACAACCACCCCAGCTAAGTTTCCATGCAATCATTCATATTTAAAATTTGAAATCAAATATCACAACCCATTACTTTCCCAAAAAAACACCAAAAAAAGAAAAAGAAAAAAGAAATAATTTCCAAACCCCATTTCAAAAATCACACATTACAGCAATCTTAGTTAAGTTTTCAAGCTTTCATCATTAAAAACTGAAATCAAACGTTCCTCCCCATTGCTTTCCTTAAAAAACCCCCAAAAAAGAAATATAAGTAATTCCCAAACCCCATTTCAAAAACTCATATAATACAACTACTCTAGCTAACTTTCCATGCAATCATTCATATTTAAAAAGTGAAATCAAATATCACAACCCATTACTTTCCCAAAAAAGCACCCAAAAAAAAAAAAAAGTAATTTCCAACCCCATTTCAAAAATCATACATTACAGCAATCTCAGTTAACTTTCCAAGCATTCATCATTAAAAACTGTTAGCAAACATTTCATCCCATTACTTTCCTTAAAAAACCCAAAAACATAAGTAATTCCAAAACCCCATTTCAAAAAATCACAAAACATAAAAATCCTAGCGAGAGAGAGAGAGAGAGAGAGAGAGAGAGGAGAAGAAGAAGAAGAAGAAGACCCCATCAACGAGAGTATCATAGAAGTGAACATTGTCTTCACGGAAAGCAAAGGAGGCGCAAATGATGTCGCCTATGGAGACTTTAGAGCAATCAGAGTCTTAGACCTGTACGGAAATGGGTTTGAAGTGCTTGCTCAAGTTGTGAATGTCTCTCTTGCTCTTCAACTCGCTTCCTCTCAGAACCTGGTCGTACTCCGCTGAGAACCCACAGAACTTCGCCCTTAATATGTCGCCGTTTTCCTCCGCCACCACTCTCACGCTGAACCACGCGTCATCCACGTCGCCTCTGTACTCCATTTCTACCTCCTCCAACCATGAAGACATGTCATTTTTCGACTATTTCGTGTCGGGTTTTTTTTTTTTTTTGGTGGATGTTGACACCAACCAAATTGTAAAAAAATTGTACCTTTTTTTTTTTCCTCTTTCTTTTTTTTTTTTTTTTTTTTTTTTAAAGGAATGAAATGAACGATAGTCGTGGTGTTTGTTGCAAAAAAATTATAGCACCTAAAAAAAATGCACAATTTTTACTACAATTTTCCAAGTGGCTAAATGTGATTAGGAGAGAGAGAGAGAGAGTAATGGATACATTTGAAATTGACACACAGTTATATTTTTGTGTAAAAGTTGTGAGTTTATTTGTAGTAGTAGAAAAACTCCATTTATTGGTATGAGAGCTTTTTTGAGATAATTTCAACTTATGACATCCGCTACTAATAATAACTCTTTTATGATGAAAGTAGGGATTGAATACTGGATTTCTCATTCACAATGGAGTCAATTTCATACCGTATCGGCCGGTGTTTCGTATCGAAACCTTGGCTGGTACAAGAATGCTAGTATTTCGTTTCGGTTTAAACACCAGCCGTACCAAAGTCATTCCGGAAATACTGGAGTGAATACCGGATTTCGACCGGTAAATGGATACCAGACCGAAATAAAAATTTCGATTGCTGTGTTGTAGATTTCTAAGAAATTGAAGGTCTTTGAAGAAGAATAAAAATAGAAGAAGTAGTTGAGGCTTTTGTGAATCTTTGAAAAAAAATTTCGCCTGTCATTGCAGATCAATCAAGCTGCTGCTTCTTCTTATTTCTTTGTTGCTACCTCATGAGCTTCTTCTCCTTCTTTTACTTCTAGCAAGTTACTTCTCCCCTACTTTTTCTTTTTCTTTGTTTTATTTGGCTGTGAATCTTAATGCAAAATTTTGAAACTTGTGGTCAGTGATGGGAAGTGAAAAAGACAAGTCTTGAAGTCCACTTTTTACCCATCCAAATGGTCATGTCACTCACGTGGCCTATAGATGGTGTATTTTTTATTCCCTTTAACTATGTTATAGTACTAGTCTTTAACTAAAAAAAAAAAAAGTACAATAGTATGTATATATTATAATAAACTGGTTATCATAAAAATATATATTTTAAACTTTTTTTTTTTGAAAGGGAAATAAGATGGCACCAACGGGCCATGTAGCCTAGTGGTACCCGGTTCACCTTGTAATTGTTAGCGCGGGGGTTCCATCCCCCGCAATAAACAATTACCCAAAAAAAAAGAAAAAAAAAAGAGAGGGAAATTAGATGGCATTAATAACCAAACAAAGAGTACAACAAAGAGAGATCAGATACAGGCCAGACAACATAGCTATACAGTACACATCTCAGATTGAATTAAATAAGCAACCATTGGGGGTGTGACTTCTCTTCAGATATGCAAACTTGCACTCCTCCAAGCATATTGGGCCAACTCATGGGCAACCTTGTTATGGTCATGGCTTGAATGCATGAAAGAGCATGATTCAAACAGATTCTAAGCTTGGAGAAAATCTTGAATGAAATGGCCAAAACTGCTCCCAATAGCTTTTTCATTAATTGCTTGGATGACATTGAGAGCATCTGATTCGAAAATAGCTCTGGGCAGTTGCAAATCCTTAGCTAGTAGGATTCCTTGCTCCAAAGCCATTATCTCCATGAGTTTTGAAGAATAACTAGATTGAAGAAACTTGCATAGACAAGTAATTGGCTGACCCTTGTTGTCTCTTACAATGACCCCAACGCTAGAGTACCTATTTTGGTCCGAAGCTCCATCAAAATTTATTTTGTAAACTCTAGGTGGAGGGGGTTCCCATCTGGTGGGGGAGATTCTGATATAGGAAAGGTCCGCATTAGCAGCACTTAAGTAGTCTTCCATTGAACTTTCATTGTGGACCACCTTATTTCTGTTATACCAAATGGCCCAGGCTACAACAAAGAAAGTTTCCAGGTCTTGGGTAGACTTTTGAGTGAGGATAAGCATTGATGAGTCCTGGAAATTCAAGCTGTTTTGACTAGCTCTTAATGGATTTTCAGCTCGTAAATCCCAAACCTAAGAGGTGAAATCACATCTTAGGATGGCATGGGTGATATTTTCGGGTTTAGAACCATAAATTGGGCATGTTTTACTATTAGTAATGCCTTTGATATTCATGTTTTCCATTGTGGGCATCCCATTAACACAAGCCCTCCAAGCAAAAATCTTCATCTTGGCTGGGAGGTTTAAGTGCCAAAGCTTCTTCCATAGCAGCTTATAAGGATCCCCTGAGGAGCTTTCCTCTTTTTCCCCTGCATCCATTAACTTGTGGGCAATATGGTACGCACTTTTGACTGTAAACTCACCACGGCTATTCCCCGACTATATTATTTGATCTTTAGGCAGATTGTGGCTTAAAGGGATTCTAAGAATTGTTTCAGCTTCGAAAGGGAGGAACGTCACTCGAACCAAATCAGCTTTCCACCATTTTATGATAAGGTCTATAAGTGAGGAAACCATTGGGAATTCTAGATTTCTGTTTGGAGGGATGATGACTTTATAAATGGATGGATTTGGCATCCAGCTATCATCCCATATATGGATCCTTTTTCCATTGCCTACCCTCCATCAAGTTCCTTCCTTTAAGACTTTGAGACTATTGTAAATGCTTCTCCAAGAGTATGATGGGGAATTGCCAAGCTTGGCATTGAGAACATCACTTGTGGGGAAGTATTTGGCCCTAAGAACACAGGTAACAAGGGAACTTGGATTTGTGAGGATACGCCATGCTTGCTTTGCTAACATAGCAAGGTTGAAAGCTTGCAAGTTTCTGAACCCCATTCCTCCGCTAGCTTTCAAATTGCACATCCTTTTCCAGCTGATCCAGCACATTTTGGATCCTTGCTACTTCTGACTTACTAGAAATTCTTTATCATGCTTTCTAAATCTTCACATAAACTTTGAGGTAGTTGGAAGCAACTCATGGTATACGTTGGGATTGCTTGAGCAACTGCCTTAATGAGGATTTCCTTACCACCCATAGAGAGTAGTTTACCCTTCCAACCAGCAAGTTTCTACCCCACCCTCTCCTTCAAGGTAGCAAATACTTGTTTCTTGGATCTTCCAATAAACGATGGGAGACTTAAGTGTTTGGAATGTCTTGAGTCTTGCATGGGGCCAAGGATGGCAAAAATCTCTTCTTTGACTAACTGAGGCGTATTTGGGCTAAAGAACATCGAAGATTTGTCTGTGTTAATTTTTTGGCCAGATGCTTCTTCATATTTTTGAAGGACTTGTTTTAATTTTTGACTCTCTTCGGTATTTGCCTTGCTAAAGAGAATGCTGTCATCCGCAAAGAAGAGGTGGGTGATTCTTGGGTAGCCTCTATAAATTGAAATGCCCGTCCATTGCTGATTTCGTGCGGCTTCATGTATGAGAGCAGAGAGGCCTTCGGCACAAAGAAGGAAGAGGCTTGGGGAAAGGGGGTCTCCTTGGCAAAGTCCTCTAGTTGGGGTGATATTTCCCCATGCTACACCATTTATAATAACTGAGTCTGACTGTGGTGATGCACTGCATTACCCAATTTATCCACCTAGTGTTGAAACCCACTCTTTCCATAACCCTTTGGATGAAGCAACACTCAACTCTATCAAAGGCCTTGCTCATGTCGACCTTGGCTACCATGAAACCGTCATTACCCGCATTTTTGTGATTTAAGAAATGCATTAATTCAAAGGCCACAAGCACATTGTCAGTAATGAGTTGGTCCGAGATGAAGGCGCTCTGGTTTTTCGTTATACTGTGAGGGAGGAGGGTTTTAAGTCTATTAGCAAGGGTTTTAGAAATGAGTTTAAACACTACATTACAGAGACTGACGGGGTGAAACTCAAACATTCTCTTCGGATTATTTGTTTTCGGGATGAGGGCTATGTTTGTTTTATTTAGCTCTGCCATGGACAAATTGTTATTGAGAACATTTAGAACCATATTAGTAATACTACAGCAAACAATATTCCAATATTTTTGATAAAATATGGCAGACATGCCGTTGGGGCTAGGTGCCTTGGTAGGGTGGATTTGCTTGAGAGCTATGGATACCTCCTCCCTAGTGAAGTCCTGAGTGAGATTTGTATTCATTTCATCAGTCACTCTAGAGAGGATATCTACAGTTACTTCTTCAACCCGTGTTGGATGGGCTGTTGTGTAAATATTCTCAAAATAGTTAATGGTTTCCTAAACAATGCTTTCCTTTTCATCACACCACCTACCTTGCTCATCCCAGATTGCCAGAATTGTGTTTTGCTTACACCTTTCAGAAGCTTGAGAATGGAAGAACTTAGTATTCTTGTCTCCCTCCTTTAGCCAGTGAGCTTTAGCTCTTTGCCCCTAATAGATTTCCTCATCATCTAGAAGCTCGTTGATTTCTTTCCTTAGGCTATTAATCTCAGTGCTCGCCTTTGTCTTGTTTGGTTAGACTATTTAAGGCATTCCTTTTGGCCTGAATTTTTTTTGGAATTTGACCATAAACCTCTGAACTCCACTTAGTTAGCTCAGCAGCACAAGATTTTAAGTTCTCCATTATTCCTTCTGGGGTACTAAGATCAGCCCCCATCCCCCATGATACCTCAATAATAGCTTTGCAGTTAGCATTTTTAGTCCATAATGCCTCGAAATGAAACCACTTTGCATAGGATTGGCGTTTGGATGTTAAGTCCGAGATTACTAGTGCACAATGATCAGAAGTGGAATCAACTATATGGAGTACTTTCTTCCCCCCAAATTTTCCGGTCTATTATGGAGTTGCAAAAGCTCTTTCAAGCCTCAAGTATTTTCTGTTTTCCCCCTCTTGCATGTTGCACCAAGTAAAATCAGACCCAATATAGCCTAAGTCTTGAAAACCACAATAATCTACTACTTTTCTGAAGCCATCCATCTGCTATTGGGGCCTAGGAGCTCCTCCCAATTTTTCCTCAGCTAATAAAATTTCATTAAAATCTCCTAGACAAAGCCAAGGAAGTTGGAACTAATTATGAAGAAATGCTAGGAGGTGCCAAGATTCATACCTTTGGTGAGTCTCCGGGTGACCATAAAAGCCGGTTAGCCTCCATTTGAAGTTGTTGCCAGGCTCTGTGATAGTTGCATCTATGTGGTTCTTTGAGAAGCTTTCAATTTCCAAGTCAACTTCTCTTGCCCATAAGAGAGAAAGTCCTCCACTTCGGCCTATACAAGGAACAATGAGGCCATTTGCCATCCCAATTCTATTCTTTATTCCATACGTCTAGTTTTTGATTTGGTCTCCATAAGGAAGACCACTTTGGGATCCGAATGCCGCACTAAGTCATACAATGCTTTGACTGACTGGGGTTCCCAAGCCCCCGACAGTTCCAGCTTAAGGGATTCATGGCTCCCGGCAGTGCTGCCTAGCAGCCACCGTCGATCCTTCTTTAGTTTCAGAATGACTTGTATTAGAGATCGTGCATCTCCTTTTCTGCAATGATTCTTCCCCTTCTTCAAATATTAGCTTTCCCACCTTTTTAATCCTTGCAACTGGTAGTTGGAATTTAGCTTTTGGGCTTTTGGCTATGTTTGTTTTGGGTGAAAACCACTTCCAGAAATGTTTTTCTGTAAATGCGGGTGTTTGGTTGCGCATGGAAAATAAATTTTTCGAAAATTCTTTTCAGTTGACCGTGAGACAATGGTGAAATTCTTTTCCATTTTTATTTTCATTTCAAATACCATTTTTCAGAAAACATAGAGAGAGAGAGAGAGAGAGCACGAAGAGAGAGAGAGAGAGAGAGAGAGAGAGCACGAGCCGCGAGCTCGAACCGCCGCTCCAAGCCCGGAGCAACCGCACAAGCAACCGGCGGCGACCTTCGACCCACGAACCGACGAACCCAGAGCCTTCGACCTTCGAGCCAAACCCATCGCCTTCGACCCAGACCCAAACCCATCGCCATGAACCCATGATCTCGTTGCCCTCTCGAGCTCGATCTCTCTTCCTTGCTCTCTCTTCCTCGATCTCATTGATCGCCTCCTCGAACTCGCCGCTTGATCACTCTCTCTTCCTCGCTCTCTCTTCCTCGATCTCTTAGTTTTGTTTTTTTAAGTTTGATTTTTGTTGTTGTTATGGTGGTGTGGTGGTGATGTTTTAGTGGTTGTGGCTTTTGATTGCCGTAATTTGCTGCCGAAATTTGTTGTTGAATTGGCTGTGATTTTGAAATTTTTTGTAATAAAATTTGTTTGGATGCTAAGAAAATAGCTAAGAAAATGTGAAAAAATTGTAGAAAAATAGCATTTTCAGAATAGAACCAAACACATGAAAATATTTTCTACAATAATTTTTATAATGCAACCAAACACTTGAAAATATTTTCCTTTCCCGAAAATAGCATTTCCGAAAAATAGGCTATTTTCGGGAAAATATTTTACGGGAACCAAACACAGCCTTTGTTTTTCCCTTTTTCTCTTGCCATTTTCTTCAATTGGGCCTTTGTTTTCACTTTCCTTTCTATTTCAGGGCCCTCGGTTCCCTTATTTCTTTCATTAGTTTCGGTTGGGTTAGCCATTAGCTTGAGTGGGCTGGAGACTTCCATGGACTCTATTCCCGTTTAGGCCTACTGGCCCATTAGAGAGAGGGCGTCCAATGCTTCCTTGTCCTTTTTCAAATTCCTTGTCCCATCCATTCTGATTTCTTGTTGACTGATTTTCCTTGAAGCCTGCGACATCACACATCTCCATGTTTTTTGAATTTTCCTTTCCCCGATTGATGCCGCTACCTAAGCTACCTTCACCACCATCCACCATTGAGGCATAGGAGTTTTTTGCTGTTGTTTGAATATTTTCCTCAAATCTATCTTCATTACCATCACTCCGACCCCCACTGCTAGTGGATCTTGATTTTTCCATCCCCCATTTCGAATTTCCCTATGCTCGGAGCCAGTCGCCATATTGTTTGGACGAGCTTTGTTGGTTTGTGATCTCCAGACAGTGCTTGTCATTGTGCCCCAATCTACCATAGTGGAAGCAGAAGGTAGGAAGCCTTTCATACTTGAAATTTACCCAGAATTTTTCACCATTTGCACTAGCTACCTTACCTCCACGCCTAAGAGGTTTATTGAGTTGTAAATCTTCTCTGATTTGCATAAATTTTGATTGATCTGTCTGTCTTGCGCCTCTGTCTAACTCAATGAATTTCCCCAAGCTATTTCCAAGTTCTCTACCTACCTCATCTGACATATGCTCAAAGGGGAGTCCCCAAATCTGGACCAAGAAAGGGGAGTGGGTGAAAGTGATGTTTGTAGCTGAGAGACCTTTTTTCATTCTGCACAGCAATAGGAGATTATTATCGAAATTCCATGGCCCATTTTTTTCAACCCACTTTAGTTGGTACTCAGAGCTAAATTTGAACTGTAGTATATTGTTTCCCACATCTACAATCTGCAGGTTAGAGCCCATTTTCCATGCTGATCTCAGTGTGTTCTTCAAAGCCCTTTGGTTTTGATATCGGTCTGATAGCAATCTACCAAAGAGGCTCAAAGCACATTCCTCTATAAGCTCTGATTTGCTCCTTGTTGTTATTGAGATTTCTTCTTCTTCCTCCTTTGTGAGATGGAGTTTGAGTAATCCTTCTACCACTACTTGTTCCATGGCGGCGTTAGGAGGGGGTGATGGGTAAACCTAAGGAAAAACCCAAACAGAGAAAGAGGGAGGAAGATCTCGACACTAAAAGACAAGAGGGAGAGAGCTTCTTTTCTGAGAAGAGAGGGAGAGAACTCCTACCTGGGAGAGAAAAGTTTTTTAAGTGCAATAAACTATATATTCTATACATTAGATAAAAAGTATACTTCCAAGCACACACGGTTATTGTCCTAACTCAGCTTCCGCTCAGAGCTCTGCTCCGGAACGCTAATTACACAGGGAAGATTGCTAAATGGGCCACAATCCTAGGGGCTTTTGACATCAAGTACATGCCTCATACCTCGGTTAAGGGTCAGGTCCTCGCAGATCTGGTGGCCAAGTTTGTTGATTCCCCATTGGAAGAAGAAGCAAAAAACGCAACACATGGATGCTAAATCAGTTGGCATGATCTCCCAACAAGATCCCTTACCCTGGAAGGTATACGTTGATGGTGCAGCAAATCAGAGGCGGTCCAGAGTAGGACTAGTTCTGGTCTCACTCAAGAAAATTACCATCGAGAAATCATTAAATTGGGATTCTCGACCACAAATAATAAAGCCGAATATGAGGCTCTACTGATGGGGATGACCATGGTTCAAAAAATGGGTGGAAAGGCTGTGGAGGTGTTCTCAGACTCAAGATTGGTCGTTGGCCAAGTGAACAGAGAGTTTGAAGCCAAAGACGAAAGAATGCGAGGGTACTTGAGCCAGGTTGGACGTTTGCAGTCAGGCTTCAAATCTTTCCACCTATTGCATATTCCTAGAAGTGAAAACACACATGCCGATTCCCCAGCCACGCTCGCAACCTCCTCGGTGCAAAGCTTACCTCAGGTTATCCTTGTAAAAGACCTATACAAGCCCAGAGAAATGAACAGAGAGGTGGTTCATGTTCACCAAGTTCGGGTGGGGCCTAGTTGGATAGACCCCATAGTACTGTTCTTAAAAGAGGACACCCTACCCTAGGAAAAGTTAGAAGCTAACAAAGTGCGAAGAAAGGCTCTTCGTTTCTGGTTGTCTGAGGATCAGAAATTGTACAAACGCTCATTTTCTGGACCATACTTGCTATGCATACACCTCGAGGCAACTGAATTACTTCTTAAGGAGTTACACGAAGGGATTTGTGGAAGCCACACTGGAGGCAGATCTTTGGCACACAGAGTCATCACCCAAGGCTATTGGTGGCCAAATATGCAAAGGGAAGCGCAAGAGTATGTGAAAACGTGTGATCAATGCCAAAGATTCGCACCAAACATACACCAATCGGGAGGAGTCCTTAATCCTCTATCCAACTCGTGGCCATTCGCTCAATAGGGCTTGGACATTGTTGGTCCTTTCCCCAAGGCAATGAGAAACAAAAGAGACTTGTTGGTCGGCATGGACTACTTCACTAAGTGGCTCGAAGCTGAGCCTCTAGCAAATATCAAAGATGTGGATGCCAAGAAATTTGTTTGGAAAAACATTGTCACACGATTCGGGGTCCCTTGCACCCTCATCTCAGACAATGGCCTTTAGTTCGATAGCAAATCTTTCAGGAGGTACTGCTGCGATTTGGGAATTACCAATAGATATTCTACCCCAGCCTATCCCCAAGGAAATGGACAAATCGAGGCTGTTAACAAGGTCATAGTTAATGGACTCAAGAAGAGGTTGGATGATGCAAAGGGAAAATGGGTAGAAGAGCTATCACATGTCCTCTGGACATATCGAACCACACCTCACAAGTCAACCAGGGAGACCCCCTTTTCAATGACTTATGGGGCTGAAGCAGTTATTCTCTTGGAGACTGGCTTCCGAACGTTGAGGACTAGCTCATTCAATTTGAGCAGTAACAATGAGTTGTTAGAAAAAAGTTTAGACTTTATTGAGGAAAGAAGAGAAAATGCAATGGTTCAATTGGCATACTACCAACACAAACTCAAGCAAGGTTATGATGCCTATGTAAAGCTGAGGCCATTAATGCTTGCTGACTTGGTATTGAGAAAGGTTCTTGGCACTACAAAGAATCTAGCATGGGGAAAGCTAGGGTTCAACTGGGAAGGACCATATCGCATCACCTCGGTGGCTGGTATAAGAGCGTATTTTCTGGAAGATCTAGATGAGCATGTAATACCACGCCCTTGGAATATAAATAACCTGAAAATGTATTATTATTAATAAGAGATTCCTTTATCAATATGCTAATTCGTTATATGAAGGCTTTGTACTTTCTATTATTCTTTCTTTATAAGTGTCTAAACAGAACCTTAGTCATGTTGTGTCTTCGGACCAGATGCATTGGGGAAATTAACACTCTATGACATCTTTATATAAGTGATTAAACAGAACCTTAGTCATGCCTGTGTCCTCGGACTAGATGCTTTCGAAAAATTAACACACTATGACATCTTTATATAAGTGTTTAAACAGAACCTTGGTCATGCCTATGTCCTCGGACCAGATTCTTTGGGAAAATTAACACTCTATGACATCTTTATATAAGTGATTAAATAGAACCTTAGTCATGCCTGTGTCCTCAGACCAGATGCTTTGGGGAAATTATCACTCTATGATATCTTTATATAAGTGATTAAATAGAACCTTAGTAATACCTGTGTCCTCGGACCACATGCTTTGGATATAAGTGGTTATATAGAACCTTAGTCATGTCTGTGTCCTCGAACCAGATGCTTTGGGGAAATTAACATTCTATGACATCTTTATATAAGTTATTAAACAGAACATTAGTCTTGCCTACGTCCTCGGACCAGATGCTTTGGGGAAATTAACACTCTATGACATCTTTATATAAGTGATTAAATAAAACCTTAGTCATGCCTACGTCCTCGAACCAGATACTTTGGGGAAATTAACACTCTATTACATCATTGTATAAGTGATTAAGTAGGGCCTCAGATATGCCTGGTTCCTCGGACCACATACTTTGGTAAAATTAACACCCTAATACACCTATTCAAATCTTTCTAAGTATTTGACAGAATCCTAGATCGCATACTTGGGAAAAATTAATACTGTGATATCTACTGGTCTTTTACTAAGTGTCAAAACAGATCCAAAATTGTGTTCAAACCCCTCGAATTAATGGCTTTGAATAAGTTGAAGTCCTTGTTCAATTATCTAAGTGATGAGCAGGATGATGGTTATCTCTCCCTTTCATTTTCCACAAAAGTATATGTTTACTTCATTGTAGAAGATTCAATTCTCAAATACAAATGTGTATAAAACCTCTTTATTGCTAGTACTTAACCAAATTACTTAGATTGATAGTAGTACACTATTGTTAGATTTTGTTGAAGGCAGAGTAGCAGTAGTTTAATGCCATTAGCAGTAATAATAAACTTCAAAGCATATAAAGTGAAAATACAAGGGAAAAGGAAAAAAAATTTCATTGAACAGAAATGAGAATACAATATGATTAATGGTAGATTGCCATTACCAAAAAATATATACAAAAAAAAAAAAAAAAAATTCTACTACAAGAGAATTCTAAGAGCTAAGCATTGGCCTTGGAAGCGGGAAGGTCTTCTTTCTGGCTCGGCAGAGAGGTAGGAGCATCCTTGGCCTTGGGATCAGCTTTTTTAGTCTTGGCCTCTACCTCCTTTGCCTTAGCTGTAACTTCCTTGGCCTTGGCATCGTTCGAAGCTTTTGAGGAGGTCTTCTTCCACTTGCCCTTGTCCTTGGCCCTCTTAGCCCCCTGGCCTTGATCACTAGCTTGGCTGGATCCTTTTGAAGCCTCAAGAGGAAGGAGAGCAGCTTGGGTAGTCAGTTGCTGCTTAGAGACCTCTAGAGCAAGGGTAGAGGAAGAAGGGACAGCACCTGGGACTTCACGTATGTCTGGGTGGTAGTATATACTCCCACGTTGCCTTCAAGCCGAGTCTACAGGAACTCCTGCAACATTGAGGGCCTCATCCCATGTTACATTGCAGTAATCCCTGCAAACCTCAGCAAGCTCCTCGGCAAGCCTAACTTGCGTTTCTTCCATGCAGAGCAAATAAGACGCTTGCTTCTCAGCCTCAGCTGCCTCCTTGGCCAGCTGAACTACCTCTTTGACCTTCTGCAGTTCAGCCTTCAGATCTCTGACCATCTGCCTTTCGGTGGCCAGGTCTATCTCAGTCAAGTGCAGTTTTTGACGCTGATCTTCAGCCTGCTTCTCTGCGGTCTTTAGACCCACTTTGGCATTCTTTCGAGCCTGGACAGCCTCTTTCAGCATCTTAGACAGCTCCACCTATTCTTGTTTGAGGGACCCCAAGGACTTCTCAACGTCAGCACAGGAGAGGGCCTCAGCGTTAGCCTCATTACGGGCGTCGCGGACCCATTCCTCGGCCACAAAAACTTGTTGAGTAACTTGCATAAAAACAGTGGAAAAGTCACATGAATAAAAATGAAGGGAAATGACAAGAGTACGTCTTAGCATTCAAATTCAAGGATATAGCAGGTCACTTACCATGGCGAGGTCCCTCTTCAGGGCAGGAAGATGTCGTTTTGCTTAAAACGCCTGTAAGCCTCCATGTCCCGAGGGACGAGGAGAGCTTGCTTTAGGGCTTCAGTGACGTAACCTGCACGCCCCCTTTGGAAGTCCCTAACCAAGGCGTTCCAAGGGATGGCAGCCCCATCCACCTCTAGTCGAGGAGACCAGGTGCATTGAGGTAGGCATACATCGGCCTTATTTTACTCCTCTCGGCTATCCACAAAGGTGGACCTTTTGTCCTTGTCTTTGGCCACCTTCTGCTGCTTGGTCCCTTTTTGAGGACCTACTTCTCCTTCCTCAAGGTCTTCAACTGGCCTTTTCTTCTTCAGATTCGCCATGGCCTTCAATCCGATGTTGGCAGGGTTTTGAGAGGGGGGGGGGAAGGGGAAGGGTAGGCAGAACTTGGGGTTTGGTGACTTCTTTCGAAGTTGACACCTTGTTCCGTGTGGCCATAAGGTCTTTCAGGCTCTTGTTCCCCTTGTTCAATGCCATTTCGTCCTCCTCTTCTTTTGAGGTATTGTCTGGATGAGCAATTAACAGAGTAAGGGGGTGAACGCCTGAGTGCATATCAACCTCCTCCTCGGTGTCTAAGATATGAATTGCTTGAGCCCCTTGAGTCTCTTCTTCTATGAAGTGAAACTTGTCAATCTCCTCCTCAAGGGATAAACGTAAAGAGGCAATCTCCTCCTTAGGCACTGCTGCTGCTTCAAGCAGAACTTTTTGGGGGGGGGGGGGGCAGCACGACCGGTGGAAGATTGTCTCAGGCTAAGAAGTTTGGTTTTGATACGTCAATCCGGGCCAGCCATTGATCACCTGCTCTTATGGCGTGGCCTACTTCTTGGTATATTTCCGAGATAGGCTGAAAGTCCAAAATTAAATGGACTGCTCTCAACTGCCTATCTTCACTTACGAAGATCTCGAACCTCAGCAAATAATTGAGAGCTTCGACGTTGGTTAAACTGAGCAGAGGCGCTACATAATTTTTGTCTGCAAAAGTAGCCGAGGATCAAAACATGGTTAGAAAATTAAAATTTATCATCAAAAGAAAGCAAAATGAAAGAGCAATAATGACATGGTTCGGGTTAAAGAATCTAAATTTCTTACTAAAGAACCTAACTCTAAGGTATCCCACCTGTCTCTCCCTCTCGGACTGGACAATGAAGGCCATCATGCCACGCCCCCGAAGCAATCAGGAAGTCGTCTTTCATCCCCTTGTTAGATTTGGGGAAACACGAGATGAGCCTAACAACATCAGATCGGGATTTGAGGTAAAATCCCGCACCTTTAAGGTTGTGGCACTCGTAAATGTGGACCACATTGTGCCAGGTGAGCCCCAAGCCCAGATACTCATTGAGAGCATCAACACTACCTAAGACCCTAAATAAATTAGGCGTGCATTGGTGTGGGCAGATCCTATGGTTGAGGAGGTAGTCTCGTGTTATCCTACCCATAGGGAGAGTCATCCCCCCTTCTATGAAGGCTATCATAGGGATGAGGACTTCCCCTTCCTCTTTGTGTGTCACTATTTGTTCTGTGGAACATTATCTTGGTTATGTGGTATTTATCCTTAAAGGCCTTTATTTTGGCAGGAGAGCCTACTAGGTGCTTAAATCTACCCATCCGGACGGGTTAAAGGGGAACAACTAAAATTGGTAAATGAAGAAGTAAGAACTAGAAGACCGAGAAGATGGGTTGAGGAGAAAAAGAGAAGTTTGAAGAAATAGAGACTTACGAGTACTAAGATGTGTGCTAGTCCTTGAAACCTTTAGAAAGATTGTCAAGGATTTCTCAAAGGAAAAGTGTGGGAAGTTTGGTAACTTGGAGAGCTTTGTGAGTTCGAGTGCTTGGGATCTATGGAGAGTTTGAAGACCTGTGAAATAAGGGAAATGATTCCTCCGGATGCTTTATATAGAGTGCAAAATTGGGTGGCAGTTAGCCCGCTCAAAACCCAAGGAGATATGTCAGCCATTGGATTAGCGCCTCACCGTTGGATGTAAGGGATAAAACGCCGCCTGGAATAATTAATGATGCATCGCAAGCTCTGAAGCATCAGTAGCAATCATAGGACGCGCAAAATGGTAATTCCACATGTGCGAATCAATGAAATGAATGGTTCTTTCTCTTAAAAATCAAAAGCCCACCTTTTCTCCTCGGATGAGAGGGAAAAACTGGAGTTTTGAGGGGCTATTGTAGGGATAAGGCCCAAAATCATATATTAGGCCTTGGGCTTTGTCCGAGGATGTCGATAGGTTTGAGAAGGGACAAATAGTTGTGAGGGAGTCTAGTTTAGAGTCTCATAAATAAGGAATGAGTGGAAGGCGGTCCGAGGAGGAACTTGATGGAAATATGAGTGTACACAGCGGAAAAAATTAAATGGATCTACTTCATACACAATTGATGGGGTGAACTTGATGTAAGTTTCAGAATATGAGAACAAGAGAGTGTACCTTGATGGGGTGAAATTCAAAACCGAAGATTAGAAGTTCTTGAGAAGACTTTCAATCTTCACTCCAATTCCACTAGATGCCCAAGAAGTGTGGTCTCTCAATTAATTATATGTGTATTTTCTAGAGAGAATCGAAGAGTGTCCAACACTCACATACATACCAATTCATGTTCTACAAAATCTGTATGTTTCTCTCCTTATAACTGATTATCTAATTGGGCTAGCCTTTTGGGCTTTTCCAATTGGGTTTTAGTATGTGGCTTGGAGTGGGACCAAAAGGGAACAAATAAGACACTAGCTCCAATGGGCCTTGGGCCTTTCTGTCAACTCTTGACAAGTCTAAAGTTATTATTAATTATATTTAATACCACTATATAAATATAATTGCACTCTAGGCCTTATTAATAAATTATATCTTAATACTTTATTGTACATGCAACTCCTTCATAAAATATTCATAGTAATACAAAGTCATGAATATAGACTACCACTTTGTAAATTACTACATCTTAATCATTGAGTACCCAGTTTAATCATTTTAAGTTATTCATTATATATTTATGAAGTCCAATTTCATAAATATATACTTTAGTAATTTCTTACTAAAGTGGTTAGGCCTAACTCTCTGAATAACTAAACTCATTAAATTTATCTCAAGGGAATATTTTATATCTCCGTTAAGAGACTATGAATTCCATCTTGAGAATATATGTTCCATCAACACTAAATGTGGCTGCCCAACATAGTGAGGTTTTGACCGATACTTTAGATCTCACTCCTGATATAACAAAGCAGCCTACACTTTATGATCAGATCCATTATTCTTTCAAGATTAAGAGTTCATGTAAATATAAGTCGTGAGATTTATTATTCATATGACAATCGTTAGGAGAATAATAAATCTCACAGTGGTCCAGTTCAATATGTTTTTACTCTTAAAACATATCAACATATCAACTAGAAGTCTCCACTTCCATGATCAAGACAAATCATTTTAGTTGATATGTTATAGTCTTCGCAGATGAAATGCCCAATTTCATCACCGACTATGAACTAATATTCTGAATTTACAAAGAACTTGTGATTTATATCTTCTGTGACTTTTCACATAAATCACATACTATGCATCTCATGAACTATATGATAATGTCTAAATATTCATGTTACCATTATTTCATATAATAATAAAACAACCTTATTAATTACAATATTAAGTCATATATCATGTCATACATAATGTCATACATAATATAATACATAGCATCATACAATAGGATTTAAGGGCACTAATCCTAACAGAACTCCTCCTCGGATATGATAAATACAGCTCGAAATATGTATTCCAGCAATCAAGGTGACCCTCTAAGAAGCTCCAGTGATAGGGGCGTGCCTCATGAACATAGGAGACTAAAAATATCTAAGGAAAAGCTACTACCACCGCATTAAATGCACTACAGCTACTTTTCTGGCCACATTTATGTGGAGAAGACCTCTGAACAGTGCTGCCTTGGCTACCACAACTCAAAAAAGCTAAAGGGGGTGTCTGATGGGATAGGCACTCAAGTGAGTGTTCAAATGGTCAACAAGTGTAGGATCAAGATGTTCCATAGGAAACTATATAATGTAAGAGATCCTTCATGAGGAGGGGATCGAAAAAATAGAGAAAGAATACTGTAGCAATCAAAATTGTACTTGTACCCAAATGTGACTGATTTATATGACAAAAATACTTCCTCGGACAGTGAATTCATTCAGCTCTATTTTCCTTGTTCTTGCTTGATCATCTTTTAAACCCATACTAGCCGTTGTCAAATTCATTAGGGTCTAGTTCTTCAACCCACTCTTTACAAATTTGTTGTACTGGGCTCATTAGGCCAAAATCCTATACATCTTGGGCTTGGGCTGCAAAACGTGTCCCTACAACTCTATATGTACATGTATTTTGATACCTAACATATACCAAATTTGACTACATTTTATGCCTTCTTTCACGAGACTCCCTCTTTTGAACAACGTTCTATTCTTTTTGCAAAAACATCATGCCAAAGTATCACTGTAGTGATCATACAAGCACCTATCATTTTCTATGATATTCACAAGCATTGGTGATTACACTACTACTTTTCTTTTTCTGTGATTTTGGTTTGGATATTGTATGTCAATTTGCTACAGATGAAATTGTTCAAGATTCCTTCTTAATTAGTGGTCTGTCAGTTTATAACCCTGACGAAAATAACAAGCAACCAAATACTATATCAATTTAGTGTATATACATATTAAATTCTTTTTATCAATTTGGTTGGTGTAGGGCTTAGTATTTCAACATAACTATAGGAGCTAAGATTTAGAAATTTGGTTACCAGGAGGTATCTTGTACATGGACATATTCATCATCTCTCTCGTAACACACTTTAGGTTTACATATTGTAAGAGAAATAATGCATATAATGAATGCATGAGATAATTATTGGGTTACAAGAGCCATCACTATAGTTGGAGCCAAGAGGTTGTACTCCTTTGGTCTTGGATAAACATTGTCTATATTATATATTTTTAGTAAGGGTTCTGTTAAAGAGTATCCTTATTTACATATTAAGGTAGAATTTTATAATGTAGATGAGCCAATTTTATAGGAAGTCAAGCTAGTTTCAACTTAAAGTCTATGTTATTATTAGCTTTCACTGTTTCTCAACGTAGGTGGGATTCTTTAGAGCCTCCTAAATGAGTGCACAAAGGGCACGGGTTAACAAAATTCATTTAATAAAACAATTATCCACTTCTGTCTATCCTTTTTGTTCTTTTGGTTTTTGGTTTAAATAATTTTTTAGCAAAGCACAACGCTTAGATGCAAATGCTATAGTGATGTAGGGTCTTAATAATAGTTGCCTTTGTGTACTTGTTAAGGTAGAATATTATAATGTAGTTAAGTCACTTTTTATAAAGAATCAAGCTAGTCTTAGCTTAAAAATCCATATTTTTATCAGCTTTTGTTATTTCTTAATGCAAGTAGAACCCTTTTTATATCTCCTTAACGAGTGCACAAAGAGCACCCTCTTAACAAAAGCCATTTAGAATGATTTGCTCCTATCTATCTAATCTTTCTCTTCTTTTTTTAATGGTTTAAAGAAGTTTCTTTTTTCTTTTTTCTTTTCCTTTTTCTTTTGATGAATAAAATACTTTATTGAAGAAAAGAAAACTACACAAAAGGATCAACCTCTTTTACAATCCCATCTACAACTCTAGGAGGGCAATGACTACGAGGCCATTTGGCTAGTTCATGGGCTGCTAAATTCACCTCATGATAAACCCAGCTAAAGGAAGCATAACCAAGATAGATAGATATAGAGTTAATAGCCGATACAAAACTAAGGGTCTGTTTGGATACTGCTTATTGCTGAAAACTAAAAACTGAAAACAATGTAGCGAAATAATTTTTAAATATGTGAATAGTGCCGTGGGACCCAGTTTTAAAGTTAGATTTGTGTTTTTCCGTACTTATGGGTCTTGTGAACAGTGCACGGGACCCACAGAAAAAACGCTAGACGCAAATTTTTTTCCTTTTCAGTGCAATGCAAACATACACTAAGTATTCCCCAAAGAACTTGATCAATAGGAGCTCTTATAGAATCTATGCATATCTTGGAATCACTTTCCACTACGAAATGGGAGGCATTCAACTTAGTAGTAATATTAAGCGCCATTCCCTCATGGACAACTTTGTTTCTCCACATCAGTATACGGTCAAGACTCAAAGCTCCAAACAAAAGGAACTTCTCTTTTTAGCAAAAGCCATTATAATGATTTGCTCATATGTTAGAAACTAAAAGAATATGGACAGACACCCAAAGTGAGCATGTCCCTCTATTTGCCTCATTTTCAGTGCAATCCAAACATACACTAAGTATTCCCCAAAGAACTTGATCAATAGGAGCTCTTATAGAATCTATGCATATCTTGGAATTACTTTCCCCTACGAAATGGGAGGCATTCAACTTAGTAGTAATATTAAGCGCCATTCCCTCATGGACAACTTTGTTTCTCCACATCAATATACGGTCAAGACTCAAAGCTCCAAGCAAAAGGAACTTCTCTCTTTAGCAAAAGCCATTATAATGATTTGCTCCTATGTTAGAAACTAAAAGAATACGGACAGACATCCAAAGTGAGCATGTCCCTCTATTTGCCTCAGAATGATTGTAACATCCAGGAATTATGGAGTAATGGTATTGGACCATTACTCTACCCCACTAAGTCCATTATCCACTCAAGAATGGTACCCATTGGATAGTGGAATGAATTCTACTTTTCTCATAGTGTTTATAGAGTGTTGTGAGGATCTTAGGTTGTGGGTTATGTTTGCATCACTCTAATAGTGTGCAACACCGTTGGAGAAACATTTTTGGTTTGTGGGTTACACAAACTGGAATTCAAAACGTGTTTGGATAGCTGGTCTGAGTGGAGCTGGCTTTAGACAGCGTAGAACAATCTCAAAGCTCCTATGTGATCATCGGTTTAGGCCAAGAGAGGTATGTCGAAAAACCGATTACTTATATTCCGCTGCAAATTTCTATTTGTTACATTGGTATCAGAGTGATTTATAGGTTGTTCTCGATGTCATAAGCATATATGATTAGTTCTTAATGCGTTTTATACTTCTGAGATATGCTATGAATTTCTATGCACCTCACATGGTCTTCAATGACAAATTTTGATTTTGAGCATTTCGTGCCTTGAGATTAATATATGTTGTTTATATTACATGTATTGATATCTACCTTAAATTTCGTAGCAAATCTCTAAGTGTGCCATGAGATATAGTTTAACAAAACTTAGAACACCAAAACTTTAAGGACTAAACTGCTCTTATATGATTTTTATTTGCAAAATATGTTTTCATATTATGAATCTATATGTTATAAGCTTTAAATCGGTATATGGTACATTAAAAATGGACTTGAAATGAAGAAGATATAAAACTTTGAATTTGATGTCTGAAACTCGTGTTTTTGGCCAAAAGAAATTGAAAGGATGAAGGTTGAAGACAACCTACACTGCTGCACATCACGTGTCTTTCTCTTGCCAAAAGAGCTAGAGTGCTAGCAAATTAAATAAAAACAAAAAGGGGTCCCACAATAGTTTATTACCTAAATAGTGTTTGTATTTGCTCAGATACTTTTAGCATACACTGTACAATTGGCCATGTTTGGGATCTTGTTTCCTGTGAAATTTTTTTTGTTTTATGCCTATTAAAGCCAATTGCATCTATTTCACCATTATTTAAAAAAAATAAAAAGATGTTGGGGCCATAAATTTTCTTGTGGCTTAAAAGTTTTTTGTTTGTTTGTTCTGGAATTGCTTTTAAACCTGTAGCATGACACGGGAATAGTGTTTCTAGTTTAAATATCATGACGATTCATTATTCTTAGATTTAAAGGGTTGCTGCAATTTACTAATGATGATGCTGCTCTTTATTGGTGGTGTATATATTTTTTAAGAAATATTTAATGATATGGAATTGATTGATCCTTTAAATTATTTAATTACGTTATTATTTCTTAGTGAAATATGGTATTAAAAATATTTACACAACGTTAAATATTATATTGAACATGACAAAGAAATAATTATTTCTTAGTGAAATAATGAGATGCCTATATGAATTGTTCTCAAGAGTTTAAATTGTGATAGCATGTTTGGCTTAATAGTTAATTGATAAAATTGGTGAATTGTTTTTAATACATATTTTTTGTAAATATGAAATATAGAATAGTGGGAGTATGGTTGAGTTGCGTTATTTCTCATACATAATTTTGCACGAATAGATTAAAATTAAGCTTAGTAATAAACACTAGTGGCGCAAGAGATGATTAAGAAGCTTAGCGAATTTTTGATCTTGTGACATGTGTTGATTATCTAAGTTTATTTTAGATCGAACGTCAAAAATTTTGAAATGTGTGTATAATGTCCCATTTGTGAAATTTTGTAGTGAAATGGCTTCCAAAGGTATAGTTGTTGATCTCAATAAAGAAGAGTAACTGGATGGTGAAAATTACAATATTTGGCACCGCAAAATCCAGTATGTGCTAAATGAGCAAGAAGTCCTAGAGACTCTAACTCATTCGTTGAGTAAACCCAATGAGGGAAGCATTAAGCAACACCAACGTGATCTTGCTGCCTATGAAAGTTGGCGCAAGAAGGATTTGTGTGCACACTTTACAATGTTGAGCAGCATGCACAATGACTTGATTGGTGAATTTGAGCAGTATACAACTGCACAAGACATGGGGAAAGCCCTAAAGCTAAGATATGGAGGGACATCAGCCACTAGACTGCGTGGCTTAACAATGAAATTTGATTCATATAAGATGAGCTTTGAACATACGACGAAGCAGCATCTTAGGGCGATGTCTTCTATGATTCGAGAGCTCAAATCAACTGGAAACAATCTTACTGACGAACAACAAGTCCAGGCAGTGATTCATTCACTACCAAGTTCATGGGAGACGATGTGTCAAAACTTGACACATAATGAGAACATCAAAACATTTGATGATGTGGCTCATCACTTGGAACTTGAAGTTGAGCACCTTGAAGCAGCCAAGCCGATTAGTTCTTTGCACATGGCTGAGACTAGCTCGCGTAAGGCATCTAGGCCTAAATGCAAGCAACCTAATTACGCTCCTGGACAAGAGAGACCTAATGGGCCATTGCCTCAGAAGGCTAAGTTTGTCAAGCGCAATACTAGAGGAAAGCGTGCAAAGAAAGACAAGTCGAAGTTGACTTGTTATAATTGCAAAAAGAAAGGACATTTTGCTCGTGAATGCATTGAGCCAAAAAAGGTAACACCTAATCCTACATCTTACCATGTTTTTGTAACTAGTCATGTCCTTGTTGCTAATTCTGCTCCTATTTGGACTGTAGACTCAGTGGCAACAGAACATGTAATGAGAGATAGAGTGAGATTTGTGGAGTACCGTCGGATTCCTGTTGGGTGTAGAGACATCAAGGTGGGAAACGGAGCTAGCGTGGAGGTACTTGGAATTGGTACCTACAAGCTAGAATTGCGAGGTGGTCGCACTCTGTTGCTCCATGACGTGTTGTATGCTCTAGAGATCCAGAGGAACTTACGTTCCGTAGTTACTTTGTTAAGACTTGGTTTCCGATTTATTTTTTAGAATAATTATGTTTTATTGCATTTGGGAACAGTTTATTATGGTCATGGTTTTATTTCAAATGGTTTTTTAATTTTGGATATTGAATATTATAATAATGATAGTTCATTTTTTTTTACTTCATCTAATAATGCTTCTGATAATTCAATTATATGGCATGCTAGGCTTGGTCATATAGGGCAAGAGAGGATGACTAGGTTAGCTAGAGAAGGCCTTATGGGCAATCTCGCTAAGGTCACTTTGTCCACATGTGAACATTGTCTTTTGGGAAAGTAAAAAAGAAAACCATTTGGAAAAGCCACAAAGGCATCTTTTCCATTGCAACTAATCCACTCTGATATATGTGGTCCAATGAATGTGAGGGCAAGGCATGGAGGCTTCTACTTCATCACATTTATAGATGACTATACACGTTACGGTCATGTCTATTTGATTTCTCATAAGTCTGAGGCTTTAGATTGCTTTAGACGATACATGAGATTGGTTAAGAATCAATTAGACAAGAGCATTAAGGCTCTTAGAACTGATCGTGGGCGAGTATCTATCTGAGCAATTTAAGGAGCTCTGTGATGAAAAGGGAATCGCAAGGCAATTAACGATGCCTTATACACCGCAACAAAATGGTGTGGCGGAAAGGAGAAATCAAACATTGCTAGAGATGGTTAGGTTAATGATGGCGCAAGCAAACTTACCGATTTCGTATCGGGGGGATGTACTTTTGACTGCAGCCTATATACTTAATTGAATGCCCTTTAAATCAATATCTTCCACACTTTATGAACTATGGACTGGCAAGAAACCTGACTTGAATAACTTGCGGCCATGGGGTTCAATAGGTTATGTTCACAATACTTCTCATGGATATGGGAAGTTAGGGCCTAGAGGAAAGAAGTGTATCTTTATAAGATATTCTGAGCATTCCAAAGGCTATGTGTTGATAGGTGAACAACCTGATGGAAGTGTGACTGAATTGGAGTCACGTGATGTTGATTTCATTGAAAGTGAATTCCTTAACATAGGTGAGGTTGAAAAGAACTTGACTCTTTATGAAATAATGGATCAAGAAGGAGGCAGAGGCGCCCCAAGTAGACTAGTAGAGGACAAGGAAGAAATTCCTGAAACTCCTAGAGATAGTGGGAGCAACTCACAACCTAGTGGAAGCACACCACTAGAAGTTGATCCACAACAACCTCAGCCATGTAGAAGTAACCGTGGTAATGTTCCTCGTCGTCATTTTGAGATTAAGGGGGAAGCTTTCATGATTGCTTCACAGGATGATGATGAGCCAAAAATTGTGCAAGAGGCTCTCTCATCTTTTGTTAGTGATGAGTGGATGAAAGCAATGAATGATGAAATGGTGTCTATGAGGACTAATCAGGTCTGGGATTTGGTAGACCTATCGTCAGGGAGTAAAGCAATTGGGAACAAACGGTTTCTTAAAATTAAATGCAAGGAGGATGGGTCAATAGAAAGGTATAAAACTCGATTAGTGGCAAAAGGATACACTCAAAAGGAGGGTGTTGACTACGAGGAAACCTTTTCTCTGGTTGTGAGGTTTGCCTCTATTCAACTCATTCTGGCCATTGTTGCAAACTTAAATTTGGTATTATACCAAATGGACATTAAGACAGCTTTTCTCAATAGAGAACTAGATGAAGAAATCTATATGGATCAACTTATTGGCTTTGTGACCAAAGGTCAAGAGCACAAAGTGTGCAAACTTAAGCGATCCATATATGGTTTAAAGCAGTCATCTAGACAGTGGTATCTGAGATTTCATCGAGCTGTTCTCTCAAATGGGTTTACGATGATCGAAGAAGATCACTGTGTCTATGTAAAACGATCCAAAGGAAGTTTCATTATTTTGTCATTGTATGTGGATGACATATTATTGGCCGGTAATGACATGGAGATGATTATCGCCACAAAAGGGTGGTTATCCTCTAACTTTGAGATGAAGGACATGGGTGAGGCAGATTATATTCTAGGGGTTAAAATCCTTAGGGATCGCTTAAAGAAACTTTTAGGTTTATCACAACAAACCTACATTAAGAAAGTTCTTGAGCCCTTCCAAATGCATAACTGCAAACCCATAGATACTTCAGTTGCCAAAAATGAGAGCTTAAGCCTGGATATGTGTCTTAAGACTAAAGATGAAAAAGAAAAGATGGCTCGTGTTCCCTATGCTAATGCAGTTGGAAGCTTGATGTATGTAATGATGTGTACTCGACCTGATATATGTTATGCTGTTGGATTAGTCAGCAGATTTCAGTCTAATCCAGGACTTGCTCATTGGAGAGTTGTCAAGAGGATATTAAGGTATCTAAAACGGATAGCGGACTACATCGTTTGTTATCAGGGTTCAGATTTACGTATAATTGGCTACAGTGATGCTGATTGGGATAGTGACCTAGATGAACGCAAATCTATATCTGGATATACTTTCTTGCTAAATAATGGCGTCATCACTTGGAGTAGCAAGAAACAACCCTGTATAGCATTATTAACTATGGAAGCAGAGTATGTAGCATGTTCAGCAGCTGTTTAGGAAGCAGTTTGGTTGAGGAGGTTCTTTCAGAATCTTGAGGTTGTCAAGGATGCCTCAGATCCTGTTACAATACATTGTGATAGCATGGCAGCACTTGCCTATGCTAAAGACTCTAAGTATCATGGTAGAACCAAACATATTGATATACGACATCACTATATTCGAAACATGGTTGCTCACAAGAAAGTGGTTCTAAAACACATTTCTACAAGCCTCATGATTGTTGATCCACTAACAAAGCCTATAGGAAGGCATGTCTTTCAGGCTCATGTTAGGAGTTTAGGGCTACGTAGAATATGATGATATGCTGTTTTTTAGTTACCATTTATTGTACTCTTTTGGGATATTTTGTTTTAAATGCATATGATGTTATTCAATTAATAATATGTATTTTTACACACACATATACCATATGATGAGTTCTGTGGTATGAAAGGTATGTCGGCAAGCTTAGGTCGACTCACTCACATGAACGATCGCCTCTGGTGCTTGAGTAGTTAGCAGAAATGAGACATTGTGTCATTTAATGCTTATGTAGCATATATAGATGGTTGACACAAACAGAAGTCGCCTTAGTTGGAACTAAGATGAGGTCTATAATATATTTATCTTAACTAGACCATACATGGATAGCCCATGATCCATGTAGCCTGTGGTTAGCCAGATGCGAGACCTTATTTGATGCTTGAGTTGGCAAGCGAATAAAGGACTCAAGCTAGGCGCTTGAGTAGTGACTAGACTAAGATTTGTACGGTGTATTGAGTTAAGACATACGCTCTTACTTAAGAGAACTCTACCGTAGCATGTATTTCATACTACATGTGCTTGCTCAACCAAAAGCGGAGGTGAGAGAAAAAATCCCTGCTTCTTCACTGTGTGAGTCCCATGGATCTTTCATTAAGATCCTACTTATGCCCTTGTTACTTTTGACTATGTCATGGAGCTGAGTTTTTGATGTCTGCTACTTTGGCATGTTACCTATGGCCATGTTGGATTCGGTCTAAAGGGACATTGTTGGGAAAGCGATTGGACCAAAGTTAAAGGACATGAGTGCAAAGGGAAGACTATTTTTGCAACATCCTTATATTTGTACTCAATGTCAACAGGTTATAGCACTTATGGTAGCGAAATAATCTTGAGTACATCTAGATAGTTATGATGGATCAAGCATAAGTCTGAGTATTAAACTCAAGAAGGGTTAGAGATGCTTGATTCGATGTGTTAATATATATCTAGGGCATAACGAGACACTTTAAGGATTTTGCTATGCTGGTCTTGGTATAAGATTTAGTATAGTGCTCCCAAATATATTTTTCAAGTGTGCTCAGTGGTTGCACAATCTATTTGCTAGTATGAACGCACGGAGAAACACATTGAGAGATGGATAATAGGGCCATGCCCATAGTGGATGAGTGGGAGATGTTAGAAACTGAAAGAATATGGATAGATACCCAAAGTGAGCATGTCCCTCTATTTGCCTCAGAATGATTGTAACATCCACGAGTTATGGAGTAATGGTATTGGATTGTTACTCTACCCCACTAAGTCCACTATCCCACTCAATATTAATGGAGTGGTGTGTATATAAACACCAAGAATGGTACCTATTGGACAGTGGAACGAATTCTGCATTTCTCATAGTGTTTACAGAGTGTTGTGAGGTTCTTAGGTTGTGGGTTATGTTTGCATCACTCTAGTAGTGTGCAACACCATTGGAGAAACGTTTTTGGTTCGTGGGTTACGCAAACTGGAATTCAAAATGTGTTTGGATAGCTGGTCTAAGTGGAGGCTGGCTTTAGACAGCATAGAACAATCCCAAAGCTCCTGTGTGATCATTGGTTTAGGCCAAGAGAGGTATGTCGAAAAACCGATTACTTATATTCCGCTGCAAGTTTCTATTTCTTACACCCTACATATAATATTTTTTTGGTTTAAAGTTTTGACTAAAGGACAAAGCTTAAGACACAAATCTTTAAGTGACGTAGTTTATGTTTTCAAATTAAATTCATTAAATTCAATCATCTAGTTGTATAGACCAAGGAACCATATGATTAAATTTAAGGGTCATAGTTTATGTTTTCAAATTAAATTCATTAAATTCAACCATTTGGCTTTATAGACCAAGAAACCATATGACTAAATTTAAGGGTCATGTTAATGTTTGTTCTTGAGACAATCGTTAACAAACCATTTTAGGAAAATTTCAACACAATTTTTATAAGAAATAAAAAAAAAACTGTCAAAACATTTTTTTTTTGCCATAAATCCTTACCTAAAATGATTCATTAACAAATGCCCTCAAGGCATTCATTAACATTTCCCTGAATTTAATTGCCACGAAGGAGATGTAATAGCATGATTAAATTTCAATCGGCTAACCTAATGTATAACAACTTAGGTATCACCCACAATACAAGGCAGACTTGATGTGTAATTTTAAAATATTGGCCATATCAAAGGCTGACTAGCCAAAGGGT
Source organism: Quercus ilex subsp. ballota (assembly GCA_032727855.1). Taxonomy (NCBI): domain Eukaryota; kingdom Viridiplantae; phylum Streptophyta; class Magnoliopsida; order Fagales; family Fagaceae; genus Quercus; species Quercus ilex. Next base: position 16,624,888 of record CM064915.1, read on the forward strand.
AGATACGACATGATATTATGGGTCTGTATGACTTCCTAGTGAATATTGATGATGAGTATTTGGCATTTATGCTTGAGATAAGTTCTTGGTTGATTACCATAATGTGACTGTGACTTTGTGACATGTTGAAAATGCACTCAAGAGCATGTTTTGTACCATCAAAATGCTCTAAAAAATAATATAAAGACATTCCTTAAACAAACAAAAAACACTTAGGGCTTGTTTGGTTTAGGCCTGTTTTGAGTGATATGACCGGAAATTGATAACTTAGTTATGGAAAAATGTGGGACCCACACAGTTTTTTTTGTTTGGTTTGATTTCTCATCTTGTTTTCATCACTCAAACTCAAAAATTTTGAGTGAGAGTAATGAAACCGAAAACACCAAATTGGTGTTTTCAGTTTCTGAGTTACATAACTCAATGGCATTGCTGTAAATATTCGGACTTTGTGGGACCCAGCGCTTCTGTGTTGTCCCATCAGTTCAGAGCTATGTTTGATATTACCGTTGCCAATAACCACAGCACCACCACAACAAACCCAACGCCGATCCACACCACCGAAACACCAACCCAGCGCCGATCCACAACAAACCGATTCAAGCCACGCCATGACCCATAACCCGATCTCCACCCTAACCCAACCTCAACCAATTCAAGCCATGTCGTGACCCATAACCCGATCTCCACTGTAACCCAGCCCCAAAACCCAATCTCAAACCCGATCTCCACCGTGAAACCCAGCCAACACCCAAATGACCACCACCAAAACCAACCATCACCAATTCGAACCTAGCAACCACTGAAACAACCCACCACTTTAAACCTAATAACCACCGATTCAAACCAACCAAAAACAGCTGAGAAAGAAATAGAGAAGAGAGAAAAAAAAATCAAATACAGATTGAAGAGGGGAGAGACAGAGAAAGCTGAGGAAGAAACGGAGAAGAGTGGAAAAAAAAATCAAATATAGAGTGAAGAGGGCAGAGACAGAGAAAGAGAGATACACCAAAAAAAAAATTTGATAGAAAAGAGAGTCGGAGAAATGAAAGGTGAGAGGATGCGTGGGAGAAGTAAAGGAGGAAGATTTTTTTGTTACTAAGGCTGCGTTTGGTTTGGCTTCAAACCACTTCCGGAAAAGCATTTTCGTAAAACTGGAGTGTTTGATTGATTTGGAAAATTCAGTCAACTTCAAACCATTTCCCCTTTGATCGTAAAATAACCCAAAAATCCTGTAAAACCATTTCCGTCCCTATTTTCACTTCAAATGACTTCCAGAAAAAGAAAGAGAGAGAGAGAGAGAGCGAGAGGAAGAAGATCGCATGTACCAGTCCGACGATCACGCCTTCGACATCGCCGGCAAACCCTAGCTCCAGTCCGACAATCGCACGCACTAGATCGCACCGGTCTCATCACCAGCGAACCCCGAGCACCGCGCCGATCGCACCGCGTCACTCGATCTCGCCTCCGCTCAATCTCGCCTCCGCGCTGCGCATTCTCTGTGTGATTTTGATTCCTGTGTGATTTTTTATTTTTGTTGTTGTTGTGGTGGTGTGATTTGGCTGAGAAAAATTTGGCTGTGATTTTGAAATTTTTTGTAATTTTCTGTAATAAAATTTGGCTGTGGATTGAGATTTGACTATGATTTTGAAATTTTTTGTAATAAAATTTGTTTAGATGCTGAGAAAATAGTTGAGAAAATGTGAAAAATTTGTAGGAAAATAGTATTTTCAGAATAAAACCAAACACATGAAAATATTTTCTACAACAATTTTCATAATACAACCAAATACTTAAAAATATTTTCATTTTTCGGAAAATAGCATTTCCGGAAAATATCTATTTTCCGGAAAATATTTTACGGGAACCAAACACAGCCTAAGACGCGGGTAGCAACAGTGTTGCACTAGGTAGTGTCAGTGGGTAGGGTCCACAGTTTTGGAGAAAAGTTGTAGAGATATGTAACTAAGTTATGAGTCCAAATAGGTATTTTGTAATTTTTGAGTGAAGGTGAGGTTTGAATAATGAGTTATGAGTTTTGGGTTTGAGTTTTGAGTTTTGAAAATTGAGTTATGAAAACTAAGACACTTCTAAACCAAATGGGCCCTTAGTGCTTTCATGTTCACTGATTTTAATTACATTTTAGCTTTTCCATTACACAAACGCAACTTCAAGCAAAATTTATAGGACACCTAGACCACACATTCTTGCTTTATGCATAATCAACTTTAGTATCACAAATGTCACTGGCATTCTTTAGAGATACACGTTATTCTACTACACTTTTGGAAACTACATGGGGATACAGCCATGTGGGGGCAGGCAGAGACACAGAAACTTAAGGTCGCAAATGAATCTGCCACTTACAAAAAAGGGGTGTATAAAACATTCTAATTTGGACTCAAGAAATATCTTTGCCAAAAAGTCCAGCTATTCCCTTCCCAGGGTCACTTTGTTTCACGATTGACTCTCCAACCAAAACCTGCAAAGGAACAATACCAATTTTCAGCTAATTTACCCAAGAAAGTTGTAGGATGAGGCATATTCAGCTAAATTAATGCATGAATGAGCTGTTACGTAGATCAAAAGCCTTGTGGCTTTGTGACACCATCTGGTCTTCCCATGAAAAGAACCTGGGTTCAAATTCCCACCACTCTCCACTTGTTGTAAGCAAAAAACAAAAACAAAAATTTTGAAACTTACTGCTCTAACACCAGCTTCTTGTACAAAAGCGATATCATCCGGAGTAAACAATCCAGATTCCCCAACTACCTGAAGAATCCAAAAAAGAAAAGAAGTCAATGAAATAATACAAAGTTAACATATATGTTTTAGTGAGTTGCCATGAATGGTAAATAGAGCACTTACCATTATGCCTTTGTCACGGATCCTTTGACCACGCTCTCCTTCAATAAGCCTCTTTGTAATACTTATATCAACCTCAAAAGTTTCTGCAGATAGGCAAAAATAAGAGTTGTTGGCCATTGGTATTGTGAGAATGTTTGAATAGTTATGCATGAAGGTCTGATTCTATAACCCCAAGTCTTACATATATGGCCAAGATGTCCTAGTGCCAATCAAAAAACTAAACCTATAGCACATTAACCCTATCAGTTACTGCAGTTTTACGGTGCCGATTCCCCATGCAGAAAACCAACATATAGTGGAAGCACACACACAGCCTTAGGTTATCATGACAATAGCTAGCAATATAAATAATGTGTTTTACTTAATAATTGAAAATGTGATAACTCTTACGTGACTGATGCAGACATAAGTGGTTCATTAGAAAAGCAGCAAAACAATTAATGTGTTTCTTGAAAATGAGGCCCAAAGCTATGGAACTTGGGGGTGGGTTTTTTGTCAAAATGTAATGGAAGGAATAAGGGGGCAGGGGCAATGAATCTTATCATGGAAAGTGACTCAACTGAAAGTTCACGCACAAGTTCAAAATGACTTTATTCCCCCATATTTTGAGAAGCTAAAATTCAAATTAAACTTTAAAATAGTCATAAATTGACTTTCACTAAAAAAGAAAATGGGGGTAAATTACACTAACCTCTGTCAGATATACATATATAACCCCTTAAGACTAGTTTGAATATTGATAAAATGATTAAATTCATCATTTTCTAATAGCTTAAGGTGGTCCTAAATTCGAACCTTGTCTTTGCTCTACCTCCTACTTCAGAAAATTTCATGTGTTGGGTCCCATTTATTAAGGGAAAGTCTAGATGCACACCTAAGGGGGAGTATTAGAATATTGGTTAAATGATTAAATTTATCATTTTCTAATGGTTTAAGTTTTTTGGAGAATTGGTAATTTATTAGGACCATTTGCGTGTTATTACAAATTGAGTTTATTCAAATTGAAATCTCATTCAAAAATATGTGCTTACTAACCAGCCTGGTAAAATGATAAGGAAAATCATAAAAAATAAAATAAAAGTAATAACCTTAGGTGGCTAAGTGTCATTTCTAAGAATAGGAGGAGGTTTCTAACATTTCCCCAAACCTCAAAAAGGTGAGTGTAATTTACCCGGAAAAGAGACTAGTATCAGATGTCATATATAACTTACAGGAGAAAAGTCAGTCATGATATGTTTAACTAACAATTATATTAAAAACTGAGGAAAAAAAAAAGAAAGAAAAAAGAATAAGAATAAGAGAAAGAGTATGCCAAGTCACAATAGCTGAAAAAATTTACCGAGATTCCGGTTGTTGATGCCAATAAGCTCAATTCCTTCAATTTCAAGAACGCGATCAATTTCTCTCTCATTGTGCACCTAAGGACAGACAACAGGAGCAATAATAGCATGTTCAATAATCTAATTTGTGAGGAAAAGTGTTATCTTTATCACTTCAACAAAACTAATAAACTCAAAGTACTGGGAAGAAAAGAAAATAGGAAAACCAAAAACCGTCCCATTCCATAAATTCTTGCATTCAAGATAACGACAATGACAACTAACAGCATAAAAAAACTGTTGTGAAACCAAAACTATATTACAGTGACATTTTTTTTTTTAAAGTATGCTTTAGCACCAAGGGGAGTGAGATGAGAAGATTTGACCTAGTGACCTCCACTTCATGAGGTCCAAAGCCGATTGTGCTACCCATTGGGAACAAACATTTAAACCAACAGTCAAGCATATGCAAAAGTTTGCCAAATCACGTTCATATGAAAACTAGACTGGAATGGGTGTTACTTTCAAATAAAAAAATTGGTCATAAAAGAGCAACCTAGTCACAACTTGAAGCACATCTCTTTTCATATAAATAAACCTTTATGTGATATAGAAGCTCATTATTAAGTCAGAGATTGTGGTAATCATATGTTTTACCACATGAAAGGAGAAGACTGTGTCAAACATTTTCAATTACAAGAAAATTTGCAGAAATATAACAAAGAATAAGAAAACACCATCTGTACCTCAACAAGTGTTGCCAAACCAAGCATCTTGCAAATCTTAGTCATGTATTTGATATCAAGATCTGGCAACAGCAGCAATTAAAAGGATGGCATCTGCGCCTTTTGCTTGAGCATTGTAGATCTGCCATGCATCTACAACAAATTCTTTGCACAATAGAGGGCACTGCATATTTTGCTAGTATTAGACACATAACTCATACCAATTACTAAATAACAGCTTGCACCCTATTTTAGACTAAGCAAAACAATTCCAGGAGCAAACCTTTACTCCAGCATTCCTTATCAACTCCAGATTTTCAAAGCTTCCCTACATTGAGAATTCAAAAGAAAGTATGAGGGTTTTTTTTTTTTTTTAAATAATTCTTTTAGGTTGAAGAATACAAACTTCAAAAAATAAATTTATTCTGCAAAACTTTCAAGTCATAAGAATCCCCAGAAAGATTAAAATAGATTTATTTACCTTAAAAAACTTTTCATCTGTCAAAACACTGAGACATGCTGCTCCACCTCGCTCATAAGCTTGGGCAATTTCAACCTAATGGCATAAAATTTGACAATCACAGAAAGATAAATATAACCTCGAATTCTGCACTGGTACAGTTCTTGAAGAACTTATCAGGCTAAGAGATGGAAGAACTATAAGACTAATTAATCTTACCCAGATAAATCAAGAATCTGGCCATCTCTCTAGTGCCTTAGTTTCAGATAATTCATTCTCTCCTAGAACTAATACCATTTTACATTTACAGATATAGGACTTACCTAAGCAGGAACTGCTGTCCCAAAGCAGCACTGTTTACTGATTTAAGATAATGTATTCAAATTCCTAGACAAGTAAACTTTCAGTACGTGATCAAGGAATGGACTTTTTATCACTTGAACCAAGCTAGCAGAAACTCTTAACCATTTTAAATAGCATTCAGTGAGTAAAGGTGTGAAGTTCAATAACAATAAAAATGAAAGCAATATATTCGTTAGAAATTTCATGTATGGTAAAATCCTAGCAAAACAACTGTGGCCTTCAACAGTACCATTTCAAACAACTTGGGTGGAACAGATGATGATGATAAAAAAGGCACGAAAAAAAAAATCAGGAGTTGTATTCTTACAAACATGACATCAATAAAGGATCTTGTAACAGATACCTCCAAGCACATTGATAAAATTCAAGAAAAGACAAAGAAAGGATGTAGGCTCACTGGATTAAAGTCCTCTCTTAGAATTCCTCTGCTTGGAGAAGCCTTTTTCACTTCAGCAATCAATCCAGGCAGTCCAGTTGGTAGATTTGCTTCCCTAAGAGCTCCAATAAAGTCTCTAGGAGGAGGAGCATTCTCAAGTTCTTTCTTCAGTGCTAAGAGAGGCCTTCTCTCTCTTAACTGAAAAATATTAGCTATTGACATTAGAGGGAACTCATCAAAATATTAAAAACAGGAAAAGAAAAGAAAAAAAAAAAAAAACGTTTTATATAAAGGTCAAAGGAATTACTCTTACGACTTCTGTGTCCTTGTGCCAAATGATTTCTTCCAAAATGTTGCGAGGAGTATTGCCCTCATTCTGCAACCGAAACTCGAAAGGTCCCACATAGTGCAAAGGGGGTCCAGTTGGTGGCCTCCTCCTAATCCTTATACCCTGACTAGCAGCTACTTCATTTTGGAACATCCCCACTTCCCACTCCTTGACTTTAAGAGCTTCTTCAGGTACAGGTACTGGTGCAACTGTAGCAGAACCATCCTTGGACTCCATCTAAACAACATTAAGAACATAATTCAATCCCAAAAGAATTGTACATTTTAATATCCAAATACAAAAGGACTTCAACAATCACAAAGATCTTTTTCAATCCCAAATATTTGCAGGCTCAAGGAATTCTCTATTGCTCATACAGTTACTGGTGGAACTGTAGCAGAACCAATCCTTGGACTCCTATCTAAACAACATTAAGAACACAATTCAATCCCAAAAGAATTGTGCATTTCAATATCCAAATACAAAAGGACTTCAACAATCACAAAGATCTTTTTCAATCCCAAAAATTTGCAGGTGCTCAAGTAATTCTCTATTGCTCAGCATATGATATCCAAAGAAGCTAACATATTAGACACAATCCAAGTATATTCTAACTTGCCCAAATTTTCTCAAAAAACAAACAAAACTATTCACCTTCTTGAACTCAGAACTAAAAAAAGAAAAAGAAAAAGAAAAAGACTCACTACAAAGAAGATAACTTTAGAAACCCATTACAGAAAACTCAAACACCCACATGAAAACAAGCTTATATACCACACGCATTTCACTATAAGCATTGAATTATCCAAAACCCAGAAAGGAATTGAAAGGAAAAGCAACTATAATGAAAACAAACAAACAAAAAAGCATAAAATCACAGAGAAATTGAAATATAATCCAACCCCATTACTCAGAATTTAAGCATTTACAAAAAACCAGTTAAAAAAAAAATTAAAATAAAAACTTTTGAAAACCTGCTGAGCTCTAATGGAGGAGGAAAGTCTTGCAGTTATAAGTTATGCGTTACGAAAGATATTTATTGTGGCGCCTATGAGATTTGTAGAGATTATGACAGTTTGACAGAGGAATTTGGAATTTTATTTTCAAATAACATTAAATATTAAAAAATTTTGTTAGTTGACACGTTTCAAAACAATGTTGAAAACTAGCATCTTGAGTGTCTAAAACTCGAGTTCCAAGATAAAAATCGAGTTTTTAAGTCTCGATTTGTGTAGATCAAATGTTAGAAATCGAGTTTTTGAGACTCGAGTTTAGAAATCGAGTCTTAAAAACTCGATTTTCACTTCGGTTTTTGCTTTTTGGATCTCGAGTCTTAGAGACTTGAGATGCTAGTTTCCAACTTTCTTTCTAACGCATCTTAACTTACCATATTCTCCCTCCATTCTGTGCTATTCTGCGCATTACCCCGAGGAATTTGAGTAATATTGTTTGGGTATTTTTGATATATGTGTGATTGAAATTGTACGTGAAAATGTGTATTAGAATTAAGCTACCAAACAGGGCCTATTATATATGTGTGGTCATACTAGATAACAAAAATACTTAAACTTCTGAAACTAAGGGTGTGCAGCCAACCCACCAACCCACCAAAACTGACCCAGCCCAACCCAACCCGCCGGGATGGGTCGATTTTTAGGCCTTGGTGGGTTGGGTTGGGTCACAATTTTTTTTGATAGCGGGTCGGGTTGGGGTTGGGTCATAAAATTTCAAACCCGTCAAACCCAACCCGACCCAACCCATCTATATTTAATATATATATATATATATATATATATATATATTTAAAATATATTATATAATTAATAAAAATTTTAAAATAACTAGCTATTCCTATTCTATATAAAAGTCAATTAGTTCACACAAACTCTAGTAAATTACTATTGTTGTTTAGTCATTAATGTTGTTTGCCTTTAAAGAGTTATATTGATACTAATATTCGAATTTTTTTAATATATTTATATTTATATTTTTTTCTATTCAATTTAATAATAATAATAATAATAATAAATTTGTCCAACCCATGGGTTTAACCTAACCTAACCCGACCCATGTGGGTTAGGTTGGGTTGGGTTTTTTTTTACCCACCATGGTGGGTTGGGTCAAAAAATCCCCTTAACCCGACCCAACCCGACCTATGCACATCCCTATCTGAAACCATTTTAGGTGTTTTTGACGTATATCAACTTACTTTAATGTAGCAAAAAGTGTTTGACATATTGATGTTTGAATTTTTTTTATTTTTTATTTTTTTTAAGGGAATCTTTTGATTTAATTTTTTAAAATTGAGGAAGGAACACCAACATTAAGGAGCTGTTTGGTAATATTGTTCTTGCAACATTGTTTAAGTATTGTGTAAATATCCTTTTTTTTTTTTAAAAGTGTTGTGAAAATACGTGTAGGTAAAAAAGTATTATAAAAATACATGTAACCAAACACTCCCAAGATTTGACAAATTAAGGGCCTGTTTGGTAACGTTGTTCTAATAACATTGTTTATATTTTTTGGAAATATGTGTGGGTGAAAAAGTGTGAAAATACATGTAATATTGTTTAAAAACTGAAAATTATTGCTCAAAATCCCATATCAAATGGCCCCTAAACTTTTTTTTTTTTGTTTTTTTTTTAAATCTAAGAGATTTTAAAGTTTATTTAATTTTTTTTCACATTATCATCTAATTATTATAATATATGCATATCATAATATTATATGACTAAATCAGTTAGATTTTAATGAAAAAACTCTAACAAAATGTTTGATTTGTTGCGTAACTAGTGTTCAAATGACAAAGTGTGCATTTGGAAATAGCTTTTAAATTGGCATTTAGCTTATTTTATGCATTATTTGAGAGTCTTTACGTGAGGGCTTAAAAAAAAGATTTATTTCAAATTTGACTTAGCTTATTTCTACCCCCTATTGCGGGTTCCACTTAAGCTTGTTTTTATCAAAAAGTCACTATTTTGTAGTGTGATTAGATCAGACTTGTATAATTTGGTGACATTATCCAATTATCAAAGCAAACAACGCGTTTATCAAAAAAGCAAACAACACAACATTCAACATTTATATTATTATGGCTACTGTGAGTTTTAATTAATTCAACTGAAAATTTTTTTTTATAGTTAAATAAGAAATTTAGAATTCAATTTTCGTCTATACCAAAAATCGATTGGTATCTTGATTTAATGATAAAATTATAATCAAGAGTAGATGTCATAAATTGAAACTCTAAACCAAAAAAAAAAAAAAAAAAAAAATTATTATTATGATTGTTATGGTGATGACATCAGAGATGGTATAAAGTTGTAACGGCCCAAACTTCTGATTTGACAATTGTCTCTATAATGAACTTGTTGTAAAAGTAAAAATAAGAAGAAATGTTAAAACCTGTTAAGCTCAAATTAAGGAAGAAGCGAAAGACACTGGCTTCCTTGTATGCAAGTCCATTGTGGGTCCTGGAACTGACCTTCTGATTGAGAATTTGTTGGGTCTGTGAGTGAAAGATGGCAGTGTTGCTTTCAGAGAAACCAAACCCTCCATTTTTATTTTTATTTTAATTGAAGTTCAGATTGTTAGAGGCCTTCACAGTGTGATTTTGATGAGAGAAAAGGCAGACTGAGAGCCTGTTATATGGGAGGGTAAAATATATATGTGAGTGTAGTAAAATTGACGTACAAAATACTTTTTGGTTGTACTTCAACATAATCTTCCATAGTTGGTTCTCTTTATTGGATTGTGGTAGGTGGTCAATATTTCGCTATTATATTTATGATTAAAGGAAAGTGATACTATTAGACATGGCAACTACTTGTCCCAATAAAACTACAATCATGTATAAAAAATAATAAATAAAAATTTAAAAATGTAATCCGTATGCCGCATTTGTTAGGTAATGAAAATGTGATTTTTGGTGGATTGGACTACTCAAATGAAATTTAGAATCCATGTGACTTTCATTTATCACATGCAGATGTATGTGCTGATTGTTTGGCCAAAGAAAATGAATCTTTCGAAAGGGACAAGTTGTATTATGATTTTTATGGGGTGGTATAGCTCAGCTTCTTTGTATAACTTTCTAATATAACGAACTTCCTTAAAAAGAAAGAAATTAAAAAAGAGAAAGGGGGAAGGGGGAGGAAAGTGTCAAAGAATACAAGGAAAAAACTATATATGGAAACGAATCTATCTCCTTGAATGCACCTACTTCTTCTTTTTCTTTTCTTTTTTTTTTTTTTTTCCTTTTTTTTTTTTTTTTGCGGAAGAAAATGTACCTGCCCTTTGAAACATGGCATTTGAACATTTGAAAACCCTTTTATTTTGCAAATGTTGTCCTATGTGGAAAACATGCTTCACTACTTTAGCAACTACTAAAGTCTTTTGGACAAATACGATAGAATTTCAACTTCTAGTGTCCTCTCCATGATCATTATTTTTTATTATTAGACTAAGACATCAAGTGGTCTTTGGTGTAGGTAGGGTTCAAAAATCAAATCTCTTATTCGATAACAAGAGATTTTACCTATTGAGTTAATTGGATTTCATGAAATGAAGAAGCTATTCATTTCTTTCGCAGCAAGTAGGCTTTATACAATGGTTGATGCAATTCAAATTGCATACTAAATGTAGGAGGAGATTAAAAAGAAAGCCTTAATAAGAGCTCCAATGCCAAGCAATGTTACAAGTAGGAGAAAAATTGTGGTTTCAAATTGGGAGAAGTCTGTTGATAATTCAAGGTCAATCCCTCCCCACTCTCCACACCCCCCCCCCCCCCCCCCCCCCCCCCCCCGCGGGAACAAAAATCATCGTTCTTATACTTCTTTATAACAAGGAAGTGGTAGTCCAATCGCATGGTAAGTCAAATACCAAGCTTAATGCTCTAATTTCAGTAAATCAAATAGAACTTTTTTTTTAACCTTATATTTTGGCAGCACATAAAAAAAAAAAAAAAAAAAAAAAAAAAAAAAAAAAAAAAAAAAATCTCATTTAAACATAGTTAATATCCCCTTCCAAAAGTGTGCTGATCTTTGAAACTGTTGCTTGAGGTAACATGAGAAACCTGCCAGGTATTAATTGAGCCAAATCCCATTGCCATATGGTCCCAAAAACATTAACCAGAACAGCCGGAGCAGACTACATTCAGAAATTCCCTCATTTGAATAGCTTCCTCAACCCATCAAAGAGTCTTAAAGCTCTCAATTCACCACTCCTTATATCCCTCAATCTCCTCCTCAGTATCTGGAGCCAGAAATAAAAAAGCAAAGTTAAACAGGAACCTCATATAAGTGATGCACCATAATTGAGTTATTAGGGCACATGAATGGTATTGTACTCATATGAAACCATATCAATTCATAAAATGTTTGTTCAATGGGCATTGTGTTACTCAAGGATTCTTCTCTTCTTTTCCATTGGTTCAAAGGGATTAGAGAAACATACAACATGCAAATTCTCATAAACCACATATCATCAAAACATGAGGCTTATATTAATGTCCTAGCTTCATTAATCCAACTTATCCCCATACTTGGATGTCTGATTACCAGCCACATCAGAGCACAACACCAGAATGAACAAATTAACTTCTTGAGCTAGAGGATTGCCCATAGACTCCCTCACTTTTGTTGAAGTGTCATGGCTTATATACTATTACATGGGCATTGTTATTGAAAATTCAGGCAAAACAAGAGAGAAGCTATGGCCTAACTTCTTTATATGTCTCCAATAGCAAACTGTTGATGGAGCTTCAAGCGGAATGAATATTAGACAAAGCTCTAGCCAATAATTGACAATGTGCTTCATACTTTTTGTGAACAATGGAAAACATTTGGCAGAAGGTAAAAGGGGTTTTCTCTTACATATTGTGCACGAAATAGTATTCTCCGCTCACTAGTACACAAGTCCGCTGCTAACTATTCCAGAAACAGTCGTCGGTTAAGTTGCTTTGGAGATGTCACATCCAAATCCATTGATCCACTTGCCTGTCAGGATATATATAATGTATACATAGGATGATTAATAAGGAATCATAACAAACTTTGGTAACCATACTAAACATTATTGTTTAGTATATCTGATGATTCATGCAAGCTAGTAAGCTACATTTAAGGTGGCCTGAATGCTAGCATCTACATGCACAGCAGTGGTTGAGATGAAGGGAACTCACAAGCATCTAGCTATGTTTTTAAATTTCTTGACCATTAGTGTTTTGCAGCTGAAATATTTTTTCTTTTTTGTATCTGCAGCTCAAAAAGCAAAATTCCAGTCTGGCCATTCCTAATACTTTCATGCTTTGGCGGGGCATATGCTCTTCTTCCCTATTTTGTACTTTGGAAACCACCACCACCTCCTGTTGAAGAAACCGAGATCAGAAGATGGCCTCTGAATTTTCTGGAATCAAAATTAACAGCAGGGGTGAGAAATCTGTTTAACTTTTAAAAACTCAAACTAACTCTCTTGAAAACATATCTGAAAATATATTTATATAATTGTTTTGTGAGCTTTTGAAATTTGTTACAAGTAGCTAACAAGAAGAATAAAGATATAAGACTAAACCATGCACATTGCACATATCAAAACCATAGTCCTGTTATGAATGTGATACCAAAATATTAAACAGTCTTTGGGAGCCAAAAAAAAAACAGTGGATGTTGCTTCAAATCTGCACAGTATCAATATCAGAATTATTTGATTGAAGATTACCTGTAGATATTGACCTCTAAATCTTTCTCCTGATAAAGGCATGGAAGCAAAACAAGTGAATATGAAATTCTACCCTTTTTTTTTTTTTTGAGCGGTGTGGGGGCGCCGGGGGGGGGGGGGGGGGGGGGGGGGGGGGGGTGGTGTTTATTTGATGCATGATGGAATCACTTAACAGACTTTGATACCAATTTTGATGTAGGATCTTTAATAATTCAGAACTAAATTAGATTTCTTAATCAGATCTTGAAGGGTTCTTAAATAAGGATTGATTTTTAAGGGGTTATGTAAATAAAATACTAAATCTTGAATATGTTGATGGCTGTTTGGAGTTAAAATAAGAATAGAACAAGAATAATATTAGATAAAACAGTTGCTTAAAATAAGCTGCTTTAATTTTATTTGAATCTCTCACTATCAATTTTATTGACTACAATAAACCGTTATATAGGCTATTGTTAAATCATTTCCTAGAAGGACTAGAACTCTAAATAACCTATTCCTAGATTGATTAGGATTATAAATAACAAAAAAAAAGTACTTAAGAACTTCTAAACTAAATAGGTAGGGGACTCAAAATATAAAATAAGACTCATGAACCCTAGGGCAGCCCATTCCAGAAAATTTAAAAATTACCAAACTACTCCTATTAAAACTTTATTATAATTAAACCAGCAACTTTCCAACCTAAGAACTTATTCCAACACTCAACAATAACTAAAATAATGTATGAAATATTCCAATAAAGCCCCACATCAAAACTAGACCAAAAATATTGAATCTTTTTGGTATTTAATCTTGTTTTTCCTTAAACTCTCTGTTATCCACATCAGTAGTTTTCACCTTGTTAATTTCAATTTGAATTTAACTGAATCAGGCAGCCATTTTACTGACAGCTTTTAATGATTAAGCCTTTAGGTTGGTTGAGAGCGAAGCATTGTGTTGAACTCAAATAAAAGTCCTTTTTGTTTTCCCGCATTTTTTTTTCTTCAAAAAATAAAATGGTTATTATACACTGACTTTTGGTCTAGTGGTGGCACCTCTTCCTTGTAAGTAGTACATGCCTTGATCAATTCTGTGTATGAAGTGTTACCCTTTTATTGAGAGCAGAAGTTGGCAATTAGATTAGTTTCCTAATTTTATATTGGAATTGCAAGTTAACTCCATTACACATCAGATATCACTTGTTGCAGGACTAGGTATAATTGCTTATGCAGGTTTGGCTAATTGGGATGACTAGAAGGAATTCGCCCAGTACTTTAGGGAAAGCAATTTGTAAGTATTGTGTGAAGCATTTATCAATGCATATCATAGATATTCCTATAGTTTGGAAAACACCATGCCCATTTTGATAATAGGATACCAAGTCATGTTGAATAGTGAGTTGGTTTTCCATGACAACGAATTTCAGTGGAGCTTTTGAACGTTCAGTAGCAGTCTCAAAATTTCTAATCATAAAAGTTTTGCCCATTGATGAAATTGATTCAAGTCCAGAATGCAAGTCCTGGTGTCATGTGCACCTTCCTCTTCTTCTTTTTTCTTTTCCTTTAGGAAGTACCTTATGTACGATATATCAGGTCAATTTTAGACAAAAACTTATCATATACTTTTTTTCATTGGTAATTTTGTATGGTTGTTTAGTCGTAAATCATGATATTTGCGATCTCATAAACCTACAAAAACTTACCAGTAGCACCGGACCTTTATGCTGCAGATCCATCTCACGTCCCTTGATTTCACTCTACTATCTGCATTTGCTCCATTTTGGGTCTACAACGATATGACTGCCAGGAAATGGTGAGCTTCTGGTCACTCTTGAGTGCTTCTTTCTCATTTTAAGCTTTGAAATCCTCTTTTGGAAGAGTTTATGAAGCATAACATTCATATGCTTATCACAGGTTTGACAAAGGTTCTTGGCTTCTTCCCTTATCAGTGGTACCATTTTTAGGTCCGGCGTTGTACCTTGTCCTAAGGCCATCACTAACAACAATGCCTATTTCGCTCAACCCCATAACATCCAAGTCTGAGTGGGAATCACATTCTTTGATTCACATAGGATATTCACATTCTTTGTGCTAATGTCAATCGCTTCGCTTGGCGACTTTATCATTGTATGAAGAATGAAGCATAGCCTGCGTTTAAAATGTAAAATCAGCCTTTATGGGAAAAAAAAATTGAAATGTCATGATTGATACGTGCCTGAATGTTTACAACTTGTTTGGGAGGGAGGAATGGAATAAAATGGATTCATAAAGAATATTTCATATATTCTTTTGTGTTTGAGAGTTTTGTGAGAAGGAATGGAATCCCCATTCTATTTTGCATTTTCCCTATGTTTGTTCGGTCCTCCCAAAAGTAAATGAAATGGTCAAATCCCCAAATTTATTGAGATGAAATTAATTTTTGTCCATATTTCTTTAAAACGTCAATAAAATTTAATTAATGTAATAGAAAAAAAAAACATATTTGCTTCATTTCCTTTCCTTCTTTTAGTCTTTAATGCTCAATGATGAGTTATTTTCCACATTGTTAACTGCTAGATGTTCTCGAGTAAGGATGGTTGCAAAACACAATAACTCTAATAACAAAATAAATTTCACAATATTTTTCATGTTAATTACTGTTGCACACTGTACATGAACTGTGGAAAATAATTATTATTGACAACGAAAGAAACATGAACTGTGTCCCTATCATACTGTACATTATGTGACAAGCAATCTTCTCTGTCTATCACAAACCTTATGCCTTTTGTTCCTTTTGTTGTGAATAAACACATCACCACTATGATCACCACTGCATTCCTGAAAGCCCACCATTCCATTTCTACCAAATATTTAGTTTCTGAGCTCTGGTTATTGATTTTATTACAGATAGAGAGATAGACACGAATGTTATGTTAGAATGTGTTTCCTTTGTCTGAGAGTGAGTGACGATGACGAGTTTTGAGAAAACTATGTGGTCAAACCGTACGATGTCGTTTTCCTTGGCTTTGTTCAAATCCGGTGAGGCATTTTATGATTGGGTGAGGAAACAACCTTGACCAATGGAAATATCCCATGTTGAGATCATTACGTCTAATTAGTTGTCTTATAGATTTTTATTTTTTTATATATTTATTTTTAAAGGAGTGACCTTATACACTTGTTAAGGAAGCTTGAAAAGCATCTCATCTCTATTAAAAAATAGCAAAAGTTAATAAAAATTGTAGCGGTACAGTCCACAACTGTGTGGTAATTATGAACTGTGGGCCAGACCAGAAGCACTTTCGGGAGCCGTTCTTCATGACAAATTCAGGGTAATTATGAAGTTCAATCCCACTGCTCAGTTACCCAGGTGAGGGGTCATCTGAACTCTTCCATGAAGATAGATGCCGATTCAGACCAATCCTTAAGTCCCATCCAAGCTTCATTCCTAGTAGCCACGTATCAGAAGGATAGTCAAAGCTTTGCCACAAATAGCGTTCTGGGTTTCCTTCATTCTCTTCTCTTAACACTAGATTTCCAGAATCTAAAATCTCAACAACTGGACTCCCTGCCTCTTTTGTTGAATTCGCCAACCGAGTAACAGACGTATTCTGGCCGAGAAGAACAAGACTACCTGAACTATCTAACATCAACATGCCAGACAAGTCGCTGATTGGGTTGAGCTGGTTTGCTACCCAAACAACCGTCTTAACTGGGATATTGTTGTACCAAATTCCCAAGTAATGGTTAGAGGAATTACCGGGACTGAAGAACCCTAGGACTAGGACTGAGCAATGGACCCAATCCACCCGAAAACCCAATCGACCCGACCCGACCCGACCCGACAGGTTTTGGGCGGGTGTGAGAATATTCGGGTCGGGTATCGGGTATTAATTTCGGGTTATTTTCGGATTCGGGTTGGTGTCAAGTCAGCGTCGGGTCATATATATCCTACTGCTGAACTCGAATTTTTTTTTTTTTTGAAAAAAGCCCTACTCTTTGTTGGTCAAATACTTTCAGCGAAACAAAAATGGAAAATGAGAAAGCCTTAGGCTTGTGATTTTACCTGCAAATGCGAGGAGAGAAATGAGTAAAAAGTTACATAAGCACTCTTCTTCTCCTCCTTGTTTACGAGCATGTGCATGATTTTCAACCTACTAAAACATGCCCATTAGATCACTTGTAAAATGACAACCCAAATAATGTAATTCGAGATGCACGGAAAAGGATAACCTTAACTGATACAGGAAACTCAGTTCTCAACAATGACATGTTGTAACTGATAAAAGACAACAAAACTGAATTGATATTTGAAGTACAATACCGTACATCAGAAATTATGTGTAGGGAACCTTGATGTGTAGGGAACCTTGCCTAACCCTATTATGATTTTAATAAAACTAGGCAACTTGTCCTGCAAGTAAAGGTTTACAAAGATGAGTTGACCTACAAGTACAGGCTTGCAGATGGGATTGCAACAAATTTGGACCCAAGCGCCCTAATATATCTAATAGTAACCAACCAGCTAGAGAGACCCCAAGGCCAAGGGGCACCATTTAACCAAAAATGAAATACCGATATGCACTAATCAAGAGAAAACTCCTAGGCAAACTGTTTTGGAAAGTAATTGATGAAGAAATATGTATAACCAATACAAACAGTAAGTAAAGTTAACCCCTAAATTATGCAAATTCACCAACCCAACTCTATAGGTGAAAGAACAACAGTGTGATGAAACATGGTCAATATAACAAAATAGATTAAAAGGCAATCCAACCCCATTTGATACATGACCCACATGAGATAATCTGAGATTGTTATACCATCAAACCACATGTTCATTGCAAGTAAATTAACATTTACATACCAGCCACAAACTAATCAAATGGATTTACCCTTTACTGTTGAGGCTAAAAGGAAAGAGCAATCTTTTCTTTGCCCATAATTCAAACCAATTTTTTTAATTTTTTTTCACAAGATACAATAGATCCTTGAAACTTATAGAATCCACTCTATGATGATTGCTCTTACCTTCATTCTAAGACCCCAATTGGTTTCTTTTTTGTACATACGGGATTCGAATCTAGATTGCCTATTCAAGGATCATTCCAAGACACCAATTGGTTTCTTTTTTCTGTATACAGGATTCGAACCTAGTTCCTTATTCAAGGACTAGAAACTTTAATAGTTGAACTAAGTGGAACCCATCAAACCAAAGTTATATCACAATAGAAAGGTAAACATTCTCAAACTTGAATGCTGCAAAGACAAAGACCACAAAGAATACAAAGATTCCTACCCATTAACTTCCTAAAAAATATAAATTACCAGTTAAGCTACCAAAGTTGTATCACAATAAAATGGTAAACTTTCTCAAATTGGAATGCAAGAGAGACAAAGACCACACAAAACTCAATTATTTCTACCCATTACTTTCCTAAAAAAGCCACACACACACACATACAAAAAAAAAAGTAATTTCCAAAAATCACATATACAAGCTCAGTTAAGTTTCCATGGACTCATCTTTAAAAAGTAAATTCAAATATTCCAACCCATTACTTCCCTTGGGAAAAAAAGGTCATTTCCAAGCCCCATTTCAAAAATCATATATATATATATATATATATATATATATAACAAAGTTCTACCACAAAAAAGAAGTTAACTTTCTCAAAATTGCAGCCAGGAATGACAAATACTACACCAAATTCAAATATTCCTTCCCATTACTTTCCTTAAAGAAAGTGTAATTCCCAAAACCCAATTTCCATAATCATAAATAAAAGCTCAGTTAAGTTTTTCCATGCATTCATCTTCTAGGTGTAAACAAATATATTTCTACCCATTACTTGACTAGTTGACCTACCAAAGTTATCACAATAAAGAAATAAAATTTCTCAAAATCAAATGCAGAAAGGAAAAAGACCACACAAAATTCAAATATTCCTACCCATTAATTTCCCATTACTTTACTAATTGAGCTACCAAAGTTGTATCACAATAAACTTTCTAAAAAATGAATGCATCAAAGACAAAGAAATACCCATTAATTTCCTAAAAAAGCACCCCCAAAAAAAAAAAAAAATGTAATTTCCAAACCCCATTTCAAAAGTCATACCTACAAGCTCATTTCATGCATTCATCTTTAAAAAGTGGAAACAAATATTCCTACACATTACTTTCCTAAAAAAAAAATAAAAATAAAAATAAAAAACAAACAAACAAACAAAAGTAATTTTCAAACCCCATTTCATAAAATTATATAATACAACCACCCCAGCTAAGTTTCCATGCCATCATTCATATTTAAAATGTGAAATCAAATATCACAACCCATTACTTTCCCAAAAAAGCACCCAAAAGAAAAAAAAAAAAAAAAAAAAAAGAAGTAATTTCCAAACCCCATTTCAAAAATCATACATTACAGCAATCTCAGTTAAGTTTTCAAGCTTTTATCATTAAAAACTGAAATCAAACATTCATCCCCATTGCTTTCCTTAAAAAACCCAAAAAAAGAAACATAATTAATTCCCAAACCCCATTTCAAAAAATCATATAATACAACTACTCCAACTTACTTTCCATGCATTCATTCATATTTAAAAAGTGAAATCAAATATCACAACCCATTACTTTCCCAAAAAAGCACAAAAAAAAAAAGTAATTTCCAAACCCCATTTCAAAAATCATACATTACAGCAATCTCAGTTAACTTTCCAAGTATTCATCATTAAAAACTGACAGCAAACATTCCATCCCATTACTTTCCTTAAAAAACCCAAAAACATAAAAAAAAAAACTTAAGTAATTCCCAAATCCCATTTCAAAAAATCACAAAACACAACAATCCTAGCTAGAGAGAGAGAGAGAGAGAGAGAGAGAGAGAGAGAGAAGAAGAAGAAGAAGAAGAAGAAGAAGAAGACCTCATCAACAAGAGCATCATAGAAGCGAACATCATCTTCACGAAAAGCAAAGAAGGCGCAAACGATGTCTATTACGGAGACTTTAGAGCAATCAGAGTCTTGGACCTATACGGAAATGGGTTTGAAGCGCTCGCTTAAGTTGTGAATGTCTCTCTTGCTCTTCAACTCACTTCCTCTCAGAACCTTGTCGTACTCCTCCGAGAACCCATAGAACTTCACCCTCAATATGTCGCCGTTTTCCTCCGCCACCACTCTCACGCTGTACCACGCGTCGTCCACGTCCGCTCTGTACTCCATCTCCGCCTCCTCCAACCATGACGACATGTCATTTTTCGACTCTTTCATGTCGTTTTTTATTTTTATTTTTTTGAATTTTGAATTTTGACACCAACCAAATTGTAAAAAAATTGTACCTTTTTTTTTTTTTTTTAGGAATGAAATGAATGATAGACATGGTGTTTGCTGCAAAAAAATTATAGCACCACAAAAAAAAATGCACAATTTTTACTACAATTTTCCAAGTGGTTAAATGTGATTAGGAGAGAGAAAGAGAGAGAGAGTAATGGATACATTTGAAATTGACACAGTTATATTTTTGTGTAAAAGTTGTGAGTTTATTTGTAGTAGTAGAAAAACTCCATTTATTGGAATGAGAGCTTTTTTGAGATAATTTCAACTTATGACATCCGCTACTAATAATAACTCTTTTATGATGAAAGTAGGGATTGAATACTGGATTTCTCATTAACAATGGATTCAATTTCATACCGTACCGGCCGGTACGGCCGATGTTTCGTATCGGAACCTTGGCTGGTACAAGAATGCTAATATTTTGTTCCAGTTTAAATACCAGCCGTACCGTACCGAAGTCATTCCGGCAATACCAGAGCGAATACCAGATTTCGGCCGGTAAATGGATATCGGGCCGAAATAAAAATTTCCATTGTTTTGTTGTAGATTTCTAAGAAATTGAAGGTCTTTGAAGAAGAATAAAAATAGAAGAAGCAATTGAGGCTTTTGTGAATCTTTGAAAAAAAAATTCACCTGTCATTGCAGATCAATCAAGCTGCTGCTTCTTCTCATTTCTCTGTTGCTACCTCATGAACTTCTTCTCCTTCTTTTTCTTCTAGCAAGTTACTTCTCCCCCACTTTTTCTTTTTCTTTGTTTTATCCGGCTGTGAATCTCAATGCAAAATTTTGAAACTTGTGGTCAGTGATGGGAAGTGAAAAAGACAAGTCTTCAAGTCCACTTTTTACCCATCCAAATGGTCATGTCATTCATGTGGCCTATAGATGGTGTATTTTTTATTCCCTTTAACTATGTTATAGTGCTAGTCTTTAACTAAAAAAAAAAAAAGTACAATTGTATGTATATATATATATATATATTATAATAAACTGGTTATCATAAAAATATATATTATAATAAACTTTTTTTTTTTTGAAAGGGAAATAAGATGGCACCACCAAGCCTTGTAGCCTAGTGGTACCCGGTTCACCTTGTAACCATTAGCGCAGGGGTTGTATCCCCCGCAATAAACAATTACCCCGCAAAAAAAAAAAAAAAAAAGGGAAATAAGATGGCATTAATAACCAAACAAAGAGTACAACAAAGAGAGATTAGATACAGGCCAGACAACATAGCTATACAGTACACATCTCAAATTGAATTAAATAAGCAACCATTGGGGGTGTGACTCCTCTCCAGATATGCGAACTTGCACTCCTCTAAGCATATTGGGCCAACTCATGGGCAACCTTGTTAAGGTCACGGCTTGAATGCATGAAAGAGCATGATTCAAACAGATTCTGAGCTTGGATAAAATCCTAAATGAAATGGCCAACACTGCTCCTAATAGCTTTTTCATTAATTGCTTGGATGACATTGAGAGCATCTGATTTGAAAATAGCTCTAGGTAGCTGCAAATCCTTAGCTAGCAGGATTCCTTGCTCCAAAGCCATTATCTCCACAAGTTCTGCAGAATAACTGGATTGAAGAAACTTGCATAGACAAGCAATTGGCTGACCCTTGCTATCTCTTACAATGACCCCAACGCTAGAGTACTTGTATTGGTCCGAAGCTCCATCATCATTTATTTTGTAAACTCCAGGTGGAGGGGGTTCCCATCTGGTGGGGGAGATTCTAATATAGGAAAGGTCCGCATTAGCAGCACTTGAGTAGTCTTCCATTGAGCTTTTTGCCATATGCCAAGTCTGTTGGGGGAAAGATTGCTTTCATTGTGGACCACCTTATTTCTGTTATACCAAATGGCTCAGGCTACAGCAAAGAAAGTTTCCAGGTCTTGGGTAGACTTTTGAGTGAGGATAAGCATCAATGAGTCCTGGAAATTCAAGCTGTTTTGACTGGCTCTTAATGGATTTTCAGCCCATAAATCCCAAACCTGAGAGATGAAATCACATCTTAGGATGACATGGGTGATATTTTCGGGTTCAGAACCACAAATTGGGCATGTTTTACTATTAGTAATGCCTCTGATATTCATGTTTTCCATTGTGGGCAGCCCATTAACACAAGCTCTCCAAAAAAAAATCTTCATCTTGGCTGGGAGGTTTAGGTGCCAAAGCTTCTTCCATAGCAGCCTATAAGGATCCCCTGAGGAGCTTTCCTCTTTTTTCCCTGCGTCCATTAAAATGTGGGCAATATGGTAAGCACTTTTGACTGTAAACTCACCACGGCTATTCCACGACCATATTATTTGATCTTCAAGCAGATTATGGCTCAAAGGGATTCTGAGAATTGTTTCAGCTTCGAAGGGAAGGAACATCACTCGAACCAAATAAGCTTTCCACCATTTTATGATAAGGTCTATGAGCAAGGAAACCATTGGGAATTCTGGATTGCTGTTTGGAGGGCTGATGACTTTATAAGTGGATGGATTTGGCGTCCATCTATCACCCCATATATGGATCCTTTTTCCGTTGCCTACCCTCCATCGAGTTCCTTCCTTTAAGACTTTGAGACTATTGTAAATGCTTCTCCACGAGTATAATGGGAATTGCCAAGCTTGGCATTAAGAACATCACCTATGGGGAAGTATTTGGCCCTAAGAACACGGGTAACAAGGGAACTTGGATTTGTGAGGATATGCCATGCTTGCTTAGCTAACATAGCAAGGTTGAAAGCTTGCAAGTTTCTGAACCCCATTCCTCCGCTAGCTTTCGAATTGCACATCCTTTTCCAGCTGATCCAGCACATTTTGGATTCTTATTGCTTTTGACCCTACCAGAAATTCTTTATCATACTTTCTAAATCTTCACATAAACTTAGAGATAGTTGGAAGCAACTCATGGTATACGTTGGGATTGCTTGAGCAACTGCCTTAATGAGGATTTCCTTACCACCCATAGAGAGTAGTTTACCCTTCCAACCAGTAAGTTTCTACCCCACCCTCTCCTTCAAGGTAGCAAATACCTGTTTCTTGGATCTTCCAATAAACGATGGGAGACCTAAGTATTTGGAATGTCTTGAGTCTTGCATGGGGCCAAGGATGGCAAAAATCTCTTCTTTGACTGGTTGAGGCGTATTTGGGCTAAAGAACACCGAAGATTTGTCTGTGTCAATTTTTTGGCCAGATGCTTCTTCATATTTTTGAAGGATTTGTTTTAATTTTTGACTCTCTTTGGCGTTTGCCTTGCTAAAGAGAATGCTATCATCTGCAAAGAAGAGGTGGGTCATTCTTGGGTAGCCTCTGCAAATTGAAATGCCCGTCCATTATTGATTTCGTGTAGCTTCATGTTTGAGAGCAGAGAGGCCTTCGGCACAAAGAAGGAAGAGGCTTGGGGGAAGGGGGTCTCCTTGGCGAAGTCCTTTAGTTGGGGTGATATTTCCCCATGCTACCCCATTTATAATAACTGAGTATGAGACTGTGGTGATCGACTGCATTACCCAGTTTATCCACCTAGTGTTGAAACCCATTCTTTCTGTTAGGTTCTAAGGTCTTAGGATTTTATGTATTTAGAACTCTAATTTGTAATGTTGGCAAACCATGATCAAAACATTGTATTGAGTCTTATTTAGACTTGCTCAAAGTTGGTTTATTCTTGTAAAGTTGGAATCGAGTGGCTGCAGAAGTACTTGGGACTTTCGGCCTGGCTCGATCGATCGAAGAATAGACTCGATCGATCGAAAATCGCACAGGTTGAATTTTCTGCAGAATTTCCAACTCAGCCCTACTTCATTAAACGTTTAGGGTTTTATGTTTTTACCCTAGGTATATAAATAAAACCCTAGCCACATTTTTGGAGGTTGTCCATATTGTATTGTTGCTCATACATTGCGGTTTTGTGTGAATCTCGTGTGAGATCTTTGAGGAGCTTTCCTTTACACAAAACTTAGGGTTTTCATGGTAGAGATGATTTCAACATCTTGAAGATCATTACTGTTGCAACCATTGGAACTTAAAAGAAAAGCAAGCGGGGAGCTTGTAGCTGATTGAGGAATTCAAGAAAGAAGTAGTCCGTGGATTCGGAGCCTGCGCGTGGTCGTGTCAGGAAGTTCTACTGGTGGGTAGCATTAGGAAGTCGAGCGGGGAGCTTGTAGTCCTTTTGTATGAACTTCAATTCTTTCATAGTGAATTCAGGTTAGCCTTGAGGATCGGTGGGTCAAATCCTCCCCAGGTTTTTACCGTGTGGTTTCCTGGGTGATCATATCTTGTGTTATTTATTTTCCGCTGCATTATTATTCTTGATATGATTGTTTGATTGTTTTAACCTAGTATTGCTTAATTTGACTAAGTAACAACTTGGCTAATTAATCTAGGCTACGCAATCTGGTTGTTTTATTCAGCTCTGCCATGGAAAAATTGTTATTGAGAACATTTAGAACCATATTAGTAATACTACAGCCCATAATATTCCAATATTTTTTATAAAATATGGCAGACATACCGTCGGGGCCAGGTGCCTTAGTAGGGTGGATTTGCTTGAGAGCTATGGATACCTCTTCCTTGGTGAAGTCTTAAGTGAGATTTGCATTTATTTCATCAGTCACTCTAGAGAGGATATCTACAGTTACTTCTTCAACCCGTGTTGGATGGGCTGTTGTGTAAATATTCTCAAAATAGTTAATGGCTGCCTGAACAATGCTTTCCTTTTCATCACACCACCTACCTTGCTTATCCCAGATTCCCAGAATTGTGTTTTTCTTACGCCTTTCAAAAGCTTGAGCATGGAAGGACTTAGTATTCTTGTCCCCCTCCTTAAGCCAGTGAGCTTTAGCTCTTTGCCCCCAATAGATTTCCTCATCATCCAAAAGCTCGTTGATTTCTTTCCTTAGGCTATTAATCTCGGTGCTCATGTCTCCTCCCTTGTCTTGTTTGGTTAGACTATTTAGGACATTCCTTTTGGCCTGAATTTTTTTTGGAATTTGCCCATAAACCTCTGAACTCCATTTAGTTAGCTCAATAGAACAAGATTTTAAGTTCTCCATTATTCCTTCTAGGGTACTAAGATCAGCCCCCATCCCCCATGACACTCAATAATAGCTTTGCAATCAGCATTTTTAGTCCATAATGCCTTGAAATGAAACCGCTTTGCTCGGGAGTGACGTTTGGGTGTTGAGTCCGAGATTACTAGTGCACAATGATCAGAAGTGGAATCAACTATATGGAGTACTTTCTTCCCCCCAAATTTTCCTATCCATTCTGAAGTTGCAAAAGCTCTATCAAGCCTCAAGTATTTTTTGTTTTCCCCCTCTTGCATGTTGCACCAAGTAAAATCAAACCCAATATAGCCCAAGTCTTGAAAACCACAATAATCTACTACTTTTCTAAAGCCATCCATCTACTATTGGGGCCTAGGAGCTCGTCCCAATTTTTCCTTAGCTGATAAAATTTCATTAAAATCTCCTAGACAAAGCCAAGGAAGTTGGAACTAATTATGAAGAAATGCTAGGAGGTGCAAAGATTCATACCTTCGGTGAGTCTCCGAGTGACCATAAAAGCCGATTAGCCTCCATTTGACGTTATTGCCAGGCTCTGTGATAGTTGCATCTATGTGGTTCTTTGAGAAGCTTTCAATTTGCAAGTCAACTTCTTTTGCCCATAAGAGAGCAAGTCCTCCACTTCGGCCTATACAGGGAACAATAAGGCCATTTGCCATCCTAATTCTATTCTTTATCCTTTCCATACGTCTAGTTTTTGATTTGGTCTCCATAAGGAAGACCACTTTGGGATCCCAATGCCGCACTAAGTCATGCAACGCTCTAACTGACTGAGGGTTCCCAAGCCCCCGGCAGTTCTAGCTTAAGGGATTCATGGCTCTCGGCAGTGCTACCTTATAGCCACTACCAATCCCTCTTCAGTTTCAGAATGACTTGTATTAGAGATTGTGCATCTCCTTTTCTGCAATGATTCTTCCCCTTCTTCAAATATTAGCTTTCCCACCCTTTTAATCCCTGCAACTGGTAGTTGGACTTCAGCTTTTGGGCTTTTGTTTGTCCCTTTTTCTCTTGCCATTTTCTTCAATTGGGCCTTTGTTTTCACTTTCCTTTCTATTTCAGGGCCCTTGGTTCCCTTATTTCTTTCATTAGTTTCGGTTGGGTCAGCCATTAGCTTGAGTGGGCTAGAGACTTCCATGGACTCTGTTCCCGTTTGGGCTTGCTAGCCCGTTAGAGAAAGGGCGTCCAATGCTTCCTTGTCCTTTTTCAAATTCCTTGTCTCATCCATTCTGATTTCTTGCTAACTGATTTTCCTCGAAGCCCGCGACATCACTCATCTCCATGTTTTTTGAATTTTCCTTTCCCCGATTGCTACCGCTACCAAAGCTGCCTTCACCACCATCTGCCACTGAGGCGTAGGAGTTTTTTGCCGTTGTTTGAATATTTTCCTTGACTCTATCTTCATTAACATCACTACGACCCCCACTGCTAGTGGATCTTGATTTTTCCATCCCCTATTTCGAATTTCCCTGTGCTCGAAGCCAGTCGCCATATTGTTTTGATGAGCTTTGTTGGTCTGTGATCTCTGGACTGTGCTTGTCATCATGCCCCAGTCTACCACACTGGAAGCAGAAAGTAGGAAGCCTTTCATACTTGAAATTTACCTAGAATTTTTCACCATCTACACTAGCTACCTTACCCCCACGCCTATGAGGTTTATTGAGTTGTAAATCTACTCTGATTCGCATAAATTTTGATTGATCTATCTGTCTTGCTCCTTTGTCTGACTCAATGAATTTCCCCAAACTGTTTCCAAGTTCTCTACCTACCTCATCTAACATATGCTCAAAGGGGAATCCCCAAATCTGGACCCAGAAAGGGGAGTGGGTGAAAGTGATGTTTGCAGCTGAGAGACCTTTTTTCCATCTGCACAGCAATAGGAGATTATTATCGAAATCCCATGGCCCATTTTTTTCAACCCACTTCAGTTGGTACTTAGAGCTGAATTTGAACTGTAGTATATTGTTTCCCACATCTACAATCTGCAAGTCAAAGCCCATTTTTCATGTTGATCTTAGCGTGTTCTTCAAAGCCCTTTGTTTTTTATGTCAGTCTGATAGCAATCTACCAAAGAGGCTCAAAGCACATTCCTCTAGAAGCTCCGATTTGCTCCTTGTTGTTATTGAGATTTCTTCTTCTTCCTCCTTTGTGAGATGGAGATTAAGTAATCCTTCTACCACAACTTGTTCCATGGCAGCGTTAGGAGGGGGTGATGGGTGAACCCAAGGAAAAACCCAAACAGAGAAAGAGGGAGGGAGTTCTCGACACTAAAAGAGGAGAAGGAGAGAGCTCCTTTTCTGAGAGGAAAGGGAGAGAACTCCTACCTAGGAGAGAAAAAGTTTTTTAAGTGCAATAAACTATATATTCTATACATTAGTTAAAAAGTATTAACTTTTTAAAAAATATTGTATACTTTTTATTGATATTATTAATATTATTATTATAGAATTAGCGGTAACCTCGAAATGGTACACCGGTATTAACCGGTATCGAAATATATCGTTCCACTGGCCAAACCGGTACGGCCTCCAGTACGAAATTGACTTCCTTGCTTATTCAACCATAAAAAATTTTACCAATTGAGCTAACTTGAACCCAGTAATAGTATGGGACTTGTTACTCTTACTTTGAGATTTTTCTTATTCCACATGGCATAATGTGGTGAATTTCTGACTCTCTCATTTATGGCACATTGGCATATATCTATTATAATGACCACATTATACTATTTTTTATTGAATTTAAGTGATGAAAAAAAAAAGTAATAAATAAATGGGGAAAAAACAGGAAAACTATGTAAAATAGTTGTGAGATAAAAATATAGTAAAGATTGCGGTCCCACAATAACTCTTCTATTCACCAATTTATATCCTCCTCCCTCTCAAATCTAATCTTTTGAAGTAAGATCATTTAATGCATGTCTTTGTTAGTAGGTTTGGATGAAGAATTTATTTGTTAAATACATTGATTTTTATAAAGATTAATGCACATTCACAATAAATTCTAAGTGACAAGTTAGTGTTTTAATCTGAACAACTAAACCCATTAGTTTTTATTTATTTATTTATTTTTTTGTCCACGAGTAATCAATATCAACATATACATATATATATATAAGCAAAGACCTCATGCGAGAGAGCATGAGGTTCTGCCATGTGGTGCACTCTATGAAGAGAGTTGAGAGAATTGAAATACTCTTAAGCTATATCAGAGATAAGAATACATTTAAAAATAATGACTTTTTATTTCTTTTGGTTCAATATTTCAAGACTAATTTTTATTACACTTTTTATTCAATGTTTTAAGACTACTATTTGTTTCATTTGATTCAATATTTCAAGACTTTTCCTCTTTCTCACACGCAAAAAACTCTTTACATTTCCATTCATCCTTCTAACTTCTACTACTTTATATACACGTGCTCACAACCCTTGGCTTCATGCCATCCCATCTTAAATACACTAAGACAAAAAAAGGGTACCATTTACCTTCAACCTTTCAAGGACACCTACATAACTCCAACATTACAGTACTATTTTATCCTAACTTGTATGAGTAGGCTTTGACCAAGGAAAGGGGCTTGGGTTTTTATTTAGTGACGGTAGCTTACAATTTTGATGTTATAGTCGGAAATTATGGATTTTGTGAAGGTTGTGATTCGCTTTGAGTCTTTGGATGTTTGGGATTTTGGTTTGGGAAAGTCATAAATGTATTTTGTTTTAAAACTAAAGAAAAAGAAAAGGAAAAATTGTAATTGATTATTTATGAAGTTAGCTATTTTTTTTTATTCTATGTTAAAACTCATAATTTGTAGGTTTTTTTACAGCTATTTTGTGTAGTATGAGCCATAGTGATAAAAAAAATTAAAAATTAAAAAAAAATTGATGATAATTTCAAAGAATTTTTCACTTTTTTTAAAGGATACGAAATCCCAACTAAAGACAATTAAATTTTATTAAAATCTTATTTTATGCTTGAAATTCTTATCTAAAGATTTCAAAATCATTTAATTAGTTTAAAAAATAAAATTTATTTTTAACGGTAAATATTATAATCTGTTATAGTCTTATAGTGTTATACAAATTTTTAAAAATAAAATATGAATTAAAAAAAAAATCAAGTTTCAAAGTATTCAACTATATTGTGGGCACACATAAATATTATACAACAAAAAAAGTATTATATGTAGGTCTTAATATATATAAAAATTATTTCAAATGAAATTGTAAAGTAGTCCATGTATTGCACGGGACATCATCTAGTAACCAATAACGGCTTGCCACTTAAGATATTTTGTGATATTATTATGAAAATTCACATAGGATTTATTGTGAAAATATTATGAAAATGTTTTGAACGTATTTCTCTTTTATAAATTATAGAATTTATTATTTCCATTCCCATCATTTATAAATTTTTTTGTTTGTCTATAAATTCTTAAAAGATGGAATTTTAATCAAAGTAGTGACTTGCTGTGAGTATGTAACTGTAACATTGAATTATATATATATATATATATATATATATATATATATAGAGTTGGGTTCAAGTTACACCTAGTGTAACTCTAAGTAATATTACACCACTCAATATTTTTTAATTGGATGTGAATATTGACAATTTCACCGTTAGATTATATTATCTTTGTATATTCTTCATGCTTGCAAAATTTCGAGGTGATCAAAAATTAATAGTCATGTCATCAATCAATTGTTAAAATTCAAATTTTTGTAATTTAAAATAATGCATAAAAGATGAGTTTATAGATCAAATGGTAAATAGCATCCGATTGATATGAAAATTGGCATGCATGTTAAGAACATATAGAACATGTAATTCAATAGTTGAATTTTCAAAATATTAATTTAATAACAAGTTATTGGGTGGTGTAACATTACTTAGAGTTACACCAGGTGTAACTTGAACCCATCTCATATATATATATATATATATATATAAATCCAACAAAATACAAGCCCTGCATATTTAAGTTCAAGTCTAAGCCTAATGGAAATTAACTATTCAAAAGATTCTAATTACAATCGGGTCATGAAATGAAAATAAGAAATATTAAGGTAGCAAGTGGCCGCCACAAGAAATTTTCTTGGGAAAATTAGACTCAACTCACATGTGGTAAGGCTAGATTTAATAGTTTCTACTTATGTTTTGAAATTTCTCTCTTTACCCACCTGTGGACTCCTCCGTTAGGCTTTCGTAATCCGCCTCACCCCATTCCGTTTGTAAACTTTATTTACTGTATAAGCCAACTTTTAAAACAATCTTTTTAAGACACAAAATGTAGAAATGAAGATTATACTGGATGACACACCATTTGGTTTCTTGTGATCAATATTTAAGAATACTTCCCAACGGTTGATATCAAGTCAATGGATTGTTATTTGCTTTGATGACAGTGTATTGAAGGCATTATTTGATTCCAGTACCACGTGTCGTAATCACTTTAGAGACTTACTAATTACTCAATTCAGATCTGCAACTTCATTGTCAATAAATTTCTTTAAATGTTAAAATTTTGGAAAAATGAGGAATCTTTTGTTTGTGTTTGAAATTATTTGAAAGAAGCGTTTGGAAATGATTTCCTTGATCTTGGAAAAGAAATTACAAGGGGCTCAACCATCTTCACTCAGTTAGTGTCATGTTTGGAAAGTTAGGATTATACCCAGATTTTAACTTCCACTTTGATGACTATGTAACTCTTACTCTTCCCTTTTGGTGGCTTCATTGTTTGATTCCTTTCCCACGCTTTCGATGCCTATTTACCAATCCAAGGCTTGAGGTTTACTCTATATGTACATGTATTTTGATACCTAACATATACGAAATTTGACTACATTTTATGCCTTCTTTCACGAGACTCCCTCTTTTGAACAACGTTCTATTCTTTTTGCAAAAACATCACGCCAGAGTATCACTGTAGTGATCATACAAGCACCTATCATTTTCTGTGATATTCACAAGCATTGGTGATTACACTACTACTTTTCCTTTTCTGTGATTTTGGTTAGGATATTGTATGTCAATTTGCTACAGATGAAATTGTTCAGGATTCCTTCTTAATTAGTGTGTCTGTCAGTTTATAACCCTGACGAAAATAACAAGCAACCAAATACTATATCAATTTAGTGTATATACGTATTAAATTCTTTTTATCAATTTGGTTGGTGTAGGGCTTAGTATTTCAACATAACTATAGGAGCTAAGATTTAGAAATTTGGTTACAAGGAGGTATCTTGTACATGGACATATTCATCATCTCTCTCGTAACACGCTTTAGGTTTACATATTGTAAGAGAAATAATGCATATAATGAATGCATGAGATAATTATTGGGTTACAAGAGCCATCACTATAGTTGGAGCCAAGAGGTTGTACTCTTTTGGTCTTGGATAAACATTGCCTATATTATATATTTTTAGTAAGGGTTCTATTAAAGAGTATCCTTATTTACATATTAAGGCAGAGTTTTATAATGTAGATGAGCCAATTTTATAGGAAGTCAAGCTAGTTTCAACTTAAAGTCTATGTTATTATTAGCTTTCACTGTTTCTCAACGTAGGTGGGATTCTTTGGAGCCTCCTAAATGAGTGCACAAAGGGCACGGGTTAATAAAATTCATTTAATAAAACAATTATCCACTTCTGTCTATCCTTTTTGTTCTTTTGGTTTTTGGTTTAAATAATTTTTGAGCAAAGCACAACGCTTAGATGCAAACGCTATAGTGATGTAGGGTCTTAATAATAGTTGCCTTTGTGTACTTGTTAAGGTAGAATATTATAATGTAGTTAAGTCACTTTTTATAAAGAATCAAGCTAGTCTTAGCTTAAAAATCCATATTTTTATCAGCTTTTGTTATTTCTTAATGCAAGTAGAACCCTTTTTATATCTCCTTAATGAGTGCACAAAGAGCACCCTCTTAACAAAAGCCATTTAGAATGATTTGCTCCTATCTATCTAATCTCTCTCTTCTTTTTTTAATGGTTTAAAGAAGTTTCTTTTTTCTTTTTTCTTTTTCTTCTGATGAATAAAAGACTTTATTGAAGAAAAGAAAACTACACAAAAGGGTCAACCTCTTTTACAATCCCATCTACAACTCTAGGAGGGCAGTGACTACGAGACCATTTGGCTAGTTCATGGGCCGCTAAATTCACTTCACGATAAACCCAGCTAAAGGAAACATAACCAAGATAGATAGATATAGAGTTAATAGCCGATACAAAACTAAGGGTCTGTTTGGATACCGCTTATTGCTGAAAACTGAAAACAATGTAGCGAAATAATTTCTAAATGTGTGAATAGTGTCGTGAGACCCAGTTTTAAAGTTAGATTTGCATTTTTTCATACTTGCGGGTTCTGTGAATAGTACACAAGACCCACAGAAAAAACGCTAGACGCAAATTTTTTTCCTTTTCAGTGCAATCCAAACATACACTAAGTATTCCCCAAAGAACTTGATCGATAGGAGCTCTTATAGAATCTATGCATATCTTGGAATCACTTTCCACTACAAAATGGGAGGCATTCAACTTAGTAGTAATATTAAGCGACATTCCCTCATGGACAACTTTGTTTCTCCACATCAATATGCGGTCAAGACTCAAAGCTCCAAACAAAAGGAACTTCTCATTTTAGCAAAAGCCATTATAATGATTTGCTCCTATATATAATATTTTTTTGGTTTAAAGTTTTGACTAAAGGACAAAGCTTCAGACACAAATCTTTAAGTGACGTAGTTTATGTTTTCAAATTAAATCATTAAATTCAATCATCTAGCTGTATAGACCAAAAAACCATATGATTGAATTTAAGGGTCATAGTTTATGTTTTCAAATTAAATTCATTAAATTCAACCATTTGGCTGTATAGACCAAGAAACCATACGATTAAATTTAAGGGTCTTGTTAATGGTTGTTCTTAAGACAATCGTTAACAAACCATTTTAGGAAAATTTTAACACAATTTTTATAAGAAATAAAAAAAACTCACAAAACTTTTTTTTTTTTTTTTTGCCATAAATTCTTACCTAAAATGATTCATTAACAAATGCCCTCAAGTCATTCATTAACATTTCCCTAAATTTAATTGCCAGGAAGGAGATGTAATAGCTTGATTAAATTTCAATCGGCTAACCTAAGGTATAACAACTTAGGTATTACCCACAATACAAGGCAGACTTGATGTGTAATTTTAAAATATTGGGCATATCAAAGGCTGAATTGCCAGATGGTAGAAACGACATGATATTATCGGTCTGTATGACTTCCTAGTGAATATTGATGATGAGTATTTGGCATTTATGCTTGAGATAAGTTCTTTACTTTTTTTTAGAATGAAATACTTCCTTAAAATTAAACCAGAGAGGCTAAATCAGCCTAAACAACATGAAGGATGTCTGGTGGTACATATTCCATCCAGATATTTTGAACGGGCGAGCTAACAGCCCTTCTAGCCAAAGCATGGGCGACACTATTTCCATGTCTACGGGTATGAGAAAAACGAATATAGGTAAAAAGAGAAGCCAACTGTTTAACATCATGTATAATATGACCATGTAGCATTTTGAGACTGTGACATGTTGAAAATGCACTCAAAAGCATGTTTTGTACCATCAAAATGTTCTAAAAAATAATATAAAGACATTCCTTAAACAAACAAAACACACTTAAGTGTTTTCATGTTCACTGATTTTAATTACATTTTAGCTTTTCCATTACACAAACGCAACTTCAAGCAAAATTTATAGGAACTTATGGTCGCAAATGAATCTGCCACTTACAAAAAAGGGGTGTATAAAACATTCTAATTTGGACTCAAAGAAATATCTTTGCCAAAAAGTCCAGCTATTCCCTTCCCAGGGTCACTTTGTTTCACGATTGACTCTCCAACCAAAACCTGCAAAGGAACAATACCAATTTTCAGCTAATTTACCCAAGAAGGTTGTAGGATGAGGCATATTCAGCTAAATTAATGCATGAATGAGCTGTTACGTAGATCAAAAGCCTTGTGGCTTAGTGACACCATCTGGTCTTCCCATGAAGAGAACCTGGGTTCAAATTCCCACCACTCTCCACTTGTTGTAAGCAAAAAACAAAAACAAAAATTTTGAAACTTACTGCTCTAACACCAGCTTCTTGTACAAAAGCGATATCATCCGGAGTAAAAAATCCAGATTCCCCAACTACCTGAAGAATCCAAAAAAGAAAAGAAGTCAATGAAATAATACAAAGTTAACATATATGTTTTAGTGAGTTGCCATGAATGGTAAATAGAGCACTTACCATTATGCCTTTGTCACGGATCCTTTGACCATGCTCTCCTTCAATAAGCCTCTTTGTAATACTTATATCAACCTCAAAAGTTTCTGCAGATAATGCAAAAATAAGAGTTGTTGGTCATTGGTATTGTGAGAATGTTTGAATAGTTATGCATGTAGGTCTGATTCTATAACCCCAAGTCTTACATATATGGCCAAGATGTCCTAGTGCCAATCAAATAACTAAACCTATAGCGTATTAACCCTATCAGTCACTGCAGTTTTACGATGCCGATTCCCCATGCAGAAAACCAACATATAGTGGAAGCACACACACAGCCTTAGGTTATCATGACAATAGCTAGCAATATAAATAATGTGTTTTACTTAATAATTGAAAACGTGTTAACTCTTACGTGACTGATGCAGATATAAGTGGTTCATTAGAAAAGCAACAAAACAATTAATGTGTTTCTTGAAAATGAGGCCCGAAGCTCTGGAACTTGGGTGTGGGTCTTTTGTTGAAATGTAATGGAAGGAATAAGGGGGCAGGGGCAATGAATCTTATCATGGAAAGTGACTCAACTGACAGTTCAAGCACAAGTTCAAAATGACTTTATTCCCCCATATTTTGAGAAGCTAAAATTCAAATTGAACTTTAAAATAGTCATAAATTGACTTTCACTAAAAAGGAAAATGGGGGTAAATTACACTAACCTCTGTCAGATATACATATATAACCCCTTAAGACTAATTTGAATATTGATAAAATGATTAAATTCATCATTTTCTAATAGCTTAAGGTGGTCCTAAATTCGAACTTTGTCTTTGCTCTACCTCCTACTTCAGAAAATTTCATGTGTTGGGTCCCATTTATTAAGGGGAAGTCTAGATGCACACCTAAGGGGGAGTATTAGAATATTGGTTAAATGATTAAATTTATCATTTTCTAATGGTTTAAGTTTTTTGGAGAATTGGTAATTTATTAGGACCATTTGCGTGTTATTACAAATTGAGTTTATTCAAATTGAAATCTCATTCAAAAATATGTGTTTACTAACCAGCCTGGTAAAATGATAAGGAAAATCATAAAAAATAAAATAAAAGTAATAAATTTAGGTGGCTAAGTGTCATTTCTAAGAATAGGAGGAGGTTTCTAACATTTCCCCAAATCTCCAAAAGGTGAGTGTAATTTACCCGGAAAAGAGACTAGTATCAGATGTCATATATAACTTACAGGAGAAAAGTTAGTCATGATATGTTTAACTAACAATTATATTAAAAACTGAGGAAAAAAAAAAGAAAGAAAAAAGAATAAGAATAAGAGAAAGAGTATGCCAAGTCACAATAGCTGAAAAAATTTACCAAGATTCCGGTTGTTGATGCCAATAAGCTCAATTCCTTCAATTTCAAGAACGCGATCAATTTCTCTCTCATTGTGCACCTAAGGACAGACAACAGGAGCAACAATAGCATGTTCAATAATCTAATATGTGAGGAAAAGTGTTATCTTTATCACTTCAACAAAACTAATAAACTCAAAGTACTGGGAAGAAAAGAAAATGGGAAAACCAAAAACCGTCCCATTCCATAAATTCTTGCATTCAAGATAACGACAATGACAACTAACAGCATAAAAAAACTGTTGTGAAACCAAAATTATATTACGGTGACATTTTTTTTTTTAAGTAAGCTTTAGCACCAAGGGGAGTGAGATGAGAAGATTTGACCTAGTGACCTCCACTTCATGAGGTCCAAAGCCGATTGTGCCACCCATTGGGAACAAACATTTAAACCAACAGTCAAGCATATGCAAAAGTTTGCCAAATCACGTTCATATGTAACTAAAGTGGAATGGGTGTTACTTTCAAATAAAAAAATTGGTCATAAAAGAGCAACCTAGTCACAACTTGAATCACATCTCTTTTCATATAAATAAACCTTTATGTAATATAGAAGCTCATTATTAAGTCAGAGATTATGGTAATCATATGTTTTACCACATGAAAGGAGAAGGCTGTGTCACACATTTTCAATTACAAGAAAATTTGCAGAAATATAACAAAGAATAAGAAAACACCATCTGTACCTCAACAAGTGTTGCCAAACCAAGCATCTTGCAAATCTTAGTCATGTATTTGATATCAAGATCTGGCAAAACAGCGGCAATTAAAAGGATGGCATCGGCACCTTTTGCTCGAGCATTGTAGATCTGCCATGCATCTACAACAAATTCTTTGCACAATAGAGGGCACTGCATATTTTGCTAGTATTAGACACATAACTCATACCAATTACTAAATAACAGCTTGCACCCTATTTTAGACTAAGCAAAACAATTCCAGGAGCAAACCTTTACTCCAGCATTCCTTATCAACTCCAGATTTTCAAAGCTTCCCTACATTGAAAATTCAAAAGAAAGTATGAGGGTTTTAAAAAAAAAAAAAAATTAATTAATTCTTTTAGCTTGAAGAATACAAACTTCAAAAAATAAATTTATTCTGGAAACTTTCAAGTCATAAGAATCCCCAGAAAGATTAAAATAGATTTATTTACCTTAAAAAACTTTTCATCTGTCAAAACACTGAGACATGCTGCTCCACCTTGCTCATAAGCTTGGGCAATTTCAACCTAATGACATAAAATTTGACAATCACAGAAAGATAAATATAACCTTGAATTCTGCACTGGTACAGTTCTTGAAGAACTTATCAGGCTAAGAGATGGAAGAACTATAAGACTAATTAATCTTACTCAGATAAATCAAGAATCTGGCCACCTCTCTAGTGCCTTAGTTTCAGATAATTCATTCTCTCCTAGAACTAATACCATTTTACATTTACAGATATAGGACTTACCTAAGCAGGAATTGCTGTCCCAAAGCAGCAATGTTTACTGATTTAAGATAATGTATTCAAATTCCTAGACAAGTAAACTTTTAGTACGTGATCAAGGGATGGACTTTTTATCACTTGAACCAAGCTAGCAGAAACTCTTAACCATTTTAAATAGCATTCAGTGAGTAAAGGTGTGAAGTTCAATAACAATAAAAATGCAAGCAATATATTCGTTAGAAATTTCATGTATGGTAAAATCCTAGCAAAACAACTGTGGCCTTCCACAGTACCATTTCAAACAACTTGGGTGGAACAGATGATGATGATAAAAGAGGCACGAAAAAAAAAGTCAGGAGTTGTATTCTTACAAACATGACATCAATAAAGGATCTTTTTTTTTTTTTTTTTTTTTTTTTTGATAAGTAACGAAAAATTTATTAAATAACGAAAAACAGCCAACCCGAGTACATTGGAAATGTACTATGGGGGCATAAATCAAAAACCAAGATTACAACGATCAAGTAAAACAGGAAAGGAAGAACAAGAAAAATGACTAAAGACCGCACTCCAATCGAGGAGAGTGTGTAAAAAAAAGACTTAATCTCTAACATAGAGCGTTCACATCCCTCAAAGTTTCTAGCATTCCTTTCGCGCCAAATACACTATAACAAGCAATGAGGCACAATTCTCCACAACTCTATATTTCTATGTCGTCCAAACTTACCCTGCCAAGACTCAAACAACTCAATAACCTTCTGAGGCATAACCCAATGAATTCCAAACAAACAAAACATCAACGACCACAACTCACAAGCAATGAGGCAATGAAGAAGAAGATGATCCACTGACTCTCCACACTCCTTGCACATATAGCACCAATCAAGAATTAACACATGTCGTTTGCGAAGGTTATCTGTTGTTAAAATCTTACCTAAGGAAGTAGACCATGAAAAGAAAGCTACCCTTGGAGGAACCTTTGATTTCCAAATCATCTTCCAAGGGAAGGATAAGATGGTAGGAGGGTAGAAAGAAAGATAGAATCCTCTAAACTCAAAACCTCTACTCCTTACTGGCTTCCAACACACCCGATCCGGACCCAATCCCCGTACCGTCGAAGAATAGACCATATCCATAAACAGATCAAAGGATTCTTGTTCCCAATCTTGTGGAGGACGACGAAATTTAGCATCCCAATGAATCCTCCCACTAGACCAACACATAACCTCCGCTATGGACAGATCCTTTGTTCAACTAATACAGTAAAGTTCCGAAAAAACCTCTTGAAGAGTACGATCTCCACACCACACATGCTTCCAAAACTTCACTCTAGTACCATCTCCCACATCATACAAAAGTAGTTTAGAAAAACTCCTCCAACCACTCCTAATATGTCTCCACAAACTAACACCATAAGCACTAGTCACCTTTTTCGTGCACCAACCACCCCAATCATTCCCATATTTCACCTTAATAACCCACCTCCGTAGAGCATTGGTCTCCATACCATACCTCCATAACCATTTTCCTAACAAGGCAAAATTAAAACTCCTCAACCACCTAATACCCAACCCTCCAACTTGCAGCGGCTTACAAACCTGAGCCCAACTGACTAAATGTAATTTAGAGTCACCCTTAATATCACTCCACAGAAAATCTCGTTGTAACTTCTCCATACGATTTGTCACCTTCCCAGGTAAAGGCAGAAGGGAAAGGAAGTATGTAGGTAAGGAGGAAAGAGTACTTTTAATAAGAGTTACCTTACCCCCCTTAGATAGATACAACCTCTTCCACCCTGCTAATCTCCTCTCCATCTTCTCCAAAATAGGATTCCAAATAGACAACTCCTTAAATTTAGCTCCTAACGGTAGCCCCAAATATCTTAATGGAAGAGAGGATTGCCTACAACCCAACATCCCCACCAGAACATCTATATTGCACACCACCCCTATAGGAACAAACTCAGATTTCCCCAAGTTAATCCTTAAACCTGA
Organism: Quercus ilex subsp. ballota; assembly: GCA_032727855.1. Taxonomy (NCBI): domain Eukaryota; kingdom Viridiplantae; phylum Streptophyta; class Magnoliopsida; order Fagales; family Fagaceae; genus Quercus; species Quercus ilex. Next base: position 16,664,487 of record CM064915.1, read on the forward strand.
GACCTCCTCAAATCTAGCTAGAATTGCTCTCAAACTAGCAATTTGCGTAGGATCGGCATCATAAAAAATAAGAGTGTCATCAGCAAATAAAAGATGAGATACCATCACCGAGTTACCAGCCGTATTACCTACAGAGAAGCCTGAGAACTGACTAGTAGTAGCAGCCACATCCAACATACGACTCAAACCCTCCATAACAATATCAAATAGCAACAGAGACAAAGGGGCCCCTTGCCGAATCCCCCTAGAACTACCAAAGAAATCAGAAGGACTACCATTAATCAGAATGGAGAATTTAACAGTAGAGATGCAACACACTATAATTTTCTCCATTTCTCTGAAAACCGACAGCGCTGAAGCATATACATTAAAAAACCCCAACTCACATGGTCATATACCTTCTCCACATCCAACTTACACAAGACTCTTGGAACACCTGACTTCAATCTACTATCAATACATTCTGAGGCAATTAAAAACGAGTCCAATATCTGTCTACCTTTCACAAATGCATTCTGAGAATCTGAAATAAGCCCATGTGCCACCCTTCTAAGACGATTGGCCAACACTTTCGAAATAATCTTATAAACCCCACCAACTAAGCTAATAGGCCGAAAATCCTTGATCTCCACAGCATCCACCTTTTTGGGAATAAGAGCAAGGAAAGAAGCATTAAGGCTCTTCTCAAACACAACCTAAGTATGAAAATTTTGAAACACTGCCATAATTTCAGCTTTCAAAATACACCAGCAAGACTGAAAGAACGCCATAGGAAAGCCATCCGGGCCAAGAGTCTTATCACCCTTAAAATCACTAATTACCCCAAACACCTCTTCCTCATCAAATGGCCTATCTAGCCAAAGTGCATCTTCCTCCGAGATACAAGAGAACTCCATATCATCTAATAAAGGTCTATAAGCCACAATTTCAGCATATAGCTGCCTATAAAAATGAGAAATACAACCTGCTATAGCCTCTGGATCAGAAGACAATTCTCCATCCACCATAAGCCTATCAATGGAATTAAATCTTCTGAGAGAGTTAGCTATACGAAGAAAGAATCTGGTTGTCTCCTTCTCTAATACAAAGGACTCTAGACTTCTGCCTCCAACAGATTTCCTCCATCAAAGTAACTTTTTCTAATTCACCTCGAACCCCCTCCAACTCCAGCCTTTCCTCCTCCAATAAAGCTCGACTATCCTCAATCATCTCTAAATCACTAAGCTCTTGCCACAATTTTCTCACCCGATCTTCAACATTTCCAAAAACCTCCACATTCCATTTCTTCAAATCATTTTTCAAGAGATTTAATTTATTGGCCAAAACAAAACTCGGAGCTCCTAGGACATTATAAGAATCCCACCAAGATCACACCCTCTCCACGAAACCCTCATCTTTAAGCCACATATTCTCAAATCTAAACGGCCTCCTACCTCTCTGAAAGGAACCACCCTCAAGAACAATTGGGAAGTGATCAGATAGCAGCCTAGGCAAGCATTATTGAGAGACAGATGGAAACTTATCCTCCCAATCTACAGAAAACAAAAATCTATCCAGCCTAGCCTTCGAAGCAACTTCACGAGTATTAGACCAAGTGAAAGATCCCCCTTGAAGCGGAATATCGATGAGGCCTTGCTCAGAAATAAAATCGGAAAACTCCCGCATACCAGCAGTAAAAGAGGTAGAACCAACACGCTCAGAAGGAAACCTTACCACATTACAATCACCACCCACACCATGGAACATTCCACCAGCTGTTCAAACCAAATAATTCTTCCCATAAGAACCTTCTGTCTCTCACAGAATTAGAACCATAAACACCAGTAAATGCCCAGACAAACTGATCTGACACTTGTAAATCTACAAGAAACCGAAAATCTCCCCACAGCTTCCTCCACTTAATTCACAACCCGTGTATCCCACATCAGTAACACCCTTCCAGAAGCTCCACAAGAGCCTAGATAAGACCAATCAACATGTTGACCCCCCCACAAACTGCAAATCACAGCTCTAGTTATCAACTCCATATTAGTTTCTTGAAGACAAATAACATCTGGCCCCCATCTCCTGACCATATTACGAACCCGAAGCCTTTTATCCCTATCATTTAGCCCTCTAACATTCCAAGAAATAATCTTCAAATTCATTGATGAACCACCACAGCCCGCTCCTTACTTACATTCCTTGATTTCATTGAACCAACCTCGACATTCATAGAGGTCAATAAATTTTTCAACTCTCATTGACCTTTCTGCCCCGACTTGCTGTGCTTCATTTGATCATCTACAGCCTTAAGCTTTTTATTCTTTTTCTTGGCCTCTATAGCTAGCAGCAATCCCGTAATCTGCTCCTCAAAACCTTCCAAAGAAGTGCCCACTAACTTTCTAAAAGCCTTAATCCGATTTGTTACCCATTGTGATAAATTATTACCATCAACCAACTCCTTACAACCAACCCCCATCTCAAAACTACACTCCAACTCCAAAGGAACTTCTGTGGCCAAAGGTACCACAACTAAAGGCTTGCCACTACACTCCCAAGTTATCGATCTCTCATCAAAATCCCACATCTCCTCTGTCTCATTGACAATAAACAGAGAATCAACTAACCCATCACAGTCCGCTGCCTAGCTAACCATCTGACCGCCATTGATAAAAGAATCATTACCTGTTACAGTCTCTACATCAGTGATTGAGCAATCCAACACACTCTCTGGAGATCGATACAGAGATAACGGAATCACTATTTGTCGACCATCCCGCAATTGTAGCATCCACTCTTTGGAATTACCCCATTATTTGTCCAAATCACTAACCCATTCCCTAATGTTGGGAGAAGAATTAAATACCACCTTAGAATCAAAAGCCTCATGCACCGTCGCCCTTAACTCCAGACCCAATAATTCATCATCCTCAACTTCTCCCCCATATTTGCTATCGGGTCCTCTGAAGACAACTCCTTCATCTCCGCCGGCTCCAAGGAAGGACATATCGGCGCTAAAGGTGCTGAACCCATCTCGCATGCAGCCTGGACCACTTCCTCTGTCATTATCGGCAAGGTGGGTGACTAGGTAAGCCAGCCCGGGCTCACCTGGACGCTGGACCCACTCTCATCAGAAACTTCCGGTGCCGATATGGAGGAGATCGAGCCCACGATGACTATCGGAGCCAACGCCGTCCTCCTTGGTGGTAGAGAAACAACCACCGAGCTCGCAAGGAGCACATTATCACTCACACCCTTCGAAGATGAGCTCGTGCCTGATAAGTTGGACTCTAACTTACCATCCTTAACAATTTGGCCCATAATACCTGGGCTAGGTTTATTTTGGGAATGCTTGGAACAAGCCCCTGCCTCAAAAATAAAAGGGCTGGTCAACAGTGGGCCTGAGTTACTCTTAACATTACCCAATCCAGGTGCATGGGCTTTAGAAGGCCCATTGTCCATTCCCTTAATAACAACTTGGGCAGAATTGTCCTCACGTGCCACCCACTTTACAACTTGCTTATCACCCCTGTAACGTTGCCAAAACACCCGCCTCTTACCAAATTCATTTACTTCCACACTCAAACCTTTCCTTAACCAGCTAGACCTCCTAACTTGACGCTCCCTACCAGAATCAACATCTTTCAAATTCAAATTATTCAATCTGAATTTATTTTGTTCTGGGATTTTCTCCTTACACTTAGCATCTCCATTAATACCATGGTGACTCCCCTCCACACCACCCACGGCAATCGGTATAGCATTAACAGCCGGAACTTCAAAAGCCACCACTTGAAACCCATCTTCTTCTCTTGGAGGCAGCATTGTATTCTCCACTACTTGAATCTTCTCTGTCTCTCTAATGAAGGGCTGGTGCGAAAGCTTCCTTACTTGCACAAACGCTTTTACCGTTTCAACAAAGGACCGAGAAGGGTGAATCTTTGGACCCAACTTAGATTTGTAAGGTAAAGCTTTTGGACCACCCAACGCATAATGAGAAGGTTCCAACATTCTCCTTAATTCAAGTCCAAAGGCCCTCCAATCTTGTTGTGCCTTGCCTGTAGGAATAATGATCGATCTCCTCATCCCGCCAACTTTTAATTCTGCTACTAACAAATATTGTCCAAACGAGTTAGAACCCCAGCACTGTGTATGCGGTGTCTCCTTCCCTAAGCGTGAAGAAGTGTTTGGGGTTGACCCCAATCACTGTGTGTTCCACACTTTGCATTAACCAATGTGCTACATTCCTACCCATAAAAACTGATTGCATGAAATAATTCCCTCGTTCAAAAATCTTAAGGGAGAAAAAATTCCCCCCTTCCTCAACCACCAATTGAAACAACTTTGATTCAATAAAATAACTGCGAACTCCACCCATCTCGATCCAAAACAGAAGTTAAAAATAACCGGGAACAATATTTCTGACTAATTTGAGGTAGCCGGGCCTCTCTAATGGATCAAGAAGAAGATTTTCTAGACACAACTAGAGAGAGAGAGAGAGAGAGAGAGTGAGTCGAGCTCCACACTTTGCATTTTTTTTCATTAATGTTCAGGAAAAAACTTCAGTAAAGGATCTTGTAACAGATACCTCCAAGCACATTGATAAAATTCAAGAAAAGACAAAGAAAGGACGTAGGCTCACTGGATTAAAGTCCTCTCTTAGAATTCCTCTGCTTGGAGAAGCCTTTTTCACTTCAGCAATCAATCCAGGCAGTCCAGTTCGTAGATTTGCTTCCCTAAGAGCTCCAATAAAGTCTCTAGGAGGAGGAGCATTCTCAAGTTCTTTCTTCAGTGCTAAGAGAGGCCTTCTCTCTCTTAACTGAAAAATGTTAGCTATTGACATTAGAGGGAACTCATCAAAATATTAAAAACAAGAAAAGAAAAGAAAAAAAAAACATTTTATATACAGGTCAAAGAAATTACTCTTGCGACTTCTGTGTCCTTGTGCCAAATGATTTCTTCCAAAATGTTGCGAGGAGTATTGCCCTCATTCTGCAACTGAAACTCGAAAGGTCCCACATAGTGCAAAGGGGGTCCAGTTGGTCGCCTCCTCCTAATCCTTATACCCTGACTAGCAGCTACTTCATTTTGGAACATCCCCACTTCCCACTCCTTGACTTTAAGAGCTTCTTCAGGTACAGGTACTGGTGCAACTGTAGCAGAACCATCCTTGGACTCTATCTAAACAACATTAAGAACATAATTCAATCCCAAAAGAATTGTACATTTTAATATCCAAATACAAAAGGACTTCAACAATCACAAAGATCTTTTTCAATCTCAAATATTTGCAGGCTCAAGGAATTCTCTATTGTTCATACAGTTACTGGTAGAACTGTAGCAGAACCAATCCTTGGACTCCTATCTAAACAACATTAAGAACACAATTCAATCCCAAAAGAATTGTGCATTTCAATATCCAAATACAAAAGGACTTCAACAATCACAAAGATCTTTTTCAATCCCAAAAATTTGCAGGTGCTCCAGTAATTCTCTATTGCTCAGCATATGATATCCAAAGAAGCTAACATATTAGACACAATCCAAGTATATTCTAACTTGCCCAAATTTTCTCAAAAAACAAACAAAACTATTCACGTTCTTGAACTCAGAACTAAAAAAAAAAGACTCACTATAAAGGTGATAACTTTAGAAACCCATTACAGAAAACTCAAACACCCACATGAAAACAAGCTAATATACCACACGCATTTCACTATAAGCATTGAATTATCCAAAACCCAGAAAGGAATTGAAGGGAAAAGCAACTATAATGAAAACAAACAAACAAAAAAGCATAAAATCACAGAGAAATTGAAATATAATCCAACCCCATTACTCAGAATTGAAGCAATTACACAAAACCAGTTTTAAAAAAATTAAATAAAAACTTCTGAAAACCTGCTGAGCTCTAATGGAGGAGGAAGAAGAAGCAATAGAAACCGAATTTCTTGTAGGCAAGTCCATTGAAATGGACTTTCTCACAGATAATTTGTTGGGTCTGTGAGTTAGAGAAGGAAACGTTGCTCTCAGAGAAACCAAAGCCTCCATTTGTGTTTTGGTTGAATTTTCAGATTGATTGAATTAAAAGGTTTCGATCTAAATACTAGTTTCGTGTGTAAATTTTTCTTTTTTCTTTTTTTCTTTTTTTTTATGGGATTTCTAAGATCGAGACTATGGGCTTATTACGTCGAAAAAAGAGTCTAGATTGCTGTTATAAGTTATGCATTACGAAAGATATTTATTGCGGGGCTTATGAGATTTGTAGAGACTAGACTAGGGTCCGTTTGGATAGCACTTATTGTTACTGAAAGTTGATAAAAATTGATTGTTGCTGAAAACACTGTAGCAAAATAATTTTTAAATGTGTGAATAGTATTGTGGGACCCACTTTTAATATTAAATATTGCGTGAACAGTGCATGAACAGTGCATAAACAGTGCAGCACAGTGCAGCACAATAAATTTTGTCTCCAAAGTCAGCAAGTGCGGCCAAAAAAAAAAAAAAAAAAATGTAGAAAACGCAAAGCTGGAAACGCACCGCGAGAAAACGCGCTATCCAAACTGGGTCTATAAGTCCGTTTGGTAGTGGGGTTTGAATAATATTGTTTGGGTGTTTTTGATATACGTATGAGTAAAAATGTGTGTAATATTATTTAAAATATAAAAATATGTATTAGAACTAAGCTACCAAATAGGGCCTATTATATATGTGTGGTTACACTAGATAACAAAAATATTTAAACTTCTGAAACCATTTCAGGTGTTTTTTCGTATATTAACTTACTTTTATGTAGCAAAAAGTGTCTAACGTATTGATGTTTGAATTATTTTTATTTTTTATTTTTTTAAGGGAATCTTTAATTTTTTTTTTTTTTTTTAAATTGAGGAAGGAACACTAACATTAAGGGGTTGTTTGGTAATGTTGTTCTAGCAACGTTGTTTAAGTCTTATATAAATATCCTTTTAACAAAAAGTGTTGTAGAAATACGTGTAGATAAAAAAGTATTGTAAAAATACGTGTAACCAAACACTCCCTAAATTTGACAAATTAAGGACCCGTTTGGTAGCGTTGTTCTAATAACATGTTTATATTTTTTGGAAATATGTGTGGGCGAAAAAGTGTGAAAATACGTGTAATATTGTTTAAAAACTGAGAATTATTACTCAAAATCCCATATCAAACGGCCCCTAAATTTTTTTATTATTATTTTTTTTTTAAATCTAAGAGATTTTGAAGTGTATTTGATTTTTTTTTCACATTATCATCTAATTATTATAATATATGCATATCATAATATCATATGACTAAATCAGTTAGATTTTAATGAAAAAACTTAACAAAATATTTGATTTGTTGCGTACCTAGTGTTCAAATGACAAAGTGTGCATTTGGAAATAGCTTTTAAATTGGCATTTAGCTTATTTTATGCATTATTTGAGAGTCTTTACGTGAGTGCTTAAAAAAAAAAAAGATTTATTTCAAATTTGACTTACTTATTTCTACCCCCTATTGCGGGTTCCACTTAAGCTTGTTTTTATCAAAAAGTCACTATTTTGTAGTGTGATTAGATCAGACTTGTATAATTTGGTGACATTATACAATTATCAAGGCAAACAACGCGTTTATCAAAAAAGCAAACAACACAACATTCAACATTTATATTATTATGGCTACTGTGAGTTTAAAAACTGGAAAAAAAATTTATAGTTGAATAAAAAATTTAGAATTCAATTTCCGTTTACACTAAAAATCGATTGATATCTTGATTTGATGATAAAATTATAATCAAGAGTAGACGTCATAAATTGAAACTCTAAAAAAAAAAAAAATTTTATTATGATTGTTATGCTGATGACATCAGAGATGATATAAAGTTGTAACGGCCCAAACTTCTGATTTGACAATTGTCAACACGTGTAAACTCTATAATGAACTTGTTGTAAAAGAAAAAATAAGAAGAAATGTTAAAACCTATTGAGCTCTAATTGAGGAAGAAGCGAAAGACACTGACTTCCTTGTATGCAAGTCCGTTGTGGGTCCTGGAACTGACCCTCCGATTGAGAATTTGTTGGGTCTATGAGTGAAAGATGGCAGTGTTGCTTTCAGAGAAACCAAACCCTCCATTTTTATTTTTATTTTAATTGAAGTTCAGATTGTTAGAGGCCTTCACAGTCTGATTTTGATGAGAGAAAAGGCAGACTGAGGGCCTGTTATATGGGAGGATAAAATATATATGTGAGTGTGGTAAAATTGACGTACAGAATAGTTTTTGGTTGTACTTCAACATAATCTTCCATACTAGGCAAGAATTTCATAGTTGGTTCTCTTTATGGGATTGTGGTAGGTGGTCAATATTTTGCTATTATATTTATGATTAAAGGAAAGTGATAATATTAGACATAGCAACTACTTGTCCCAATAAAACTACAATCATGTATAAAAAATAAAAAATAAAAATTTAAAAACTGAACTCTTCCATGAAGATAGAAGCTGATTCAGACCAATCCTTAAGTCCCATCCAAGCTTCATCCCAAGTAGCCACGTATCAGAAGGATAGTCAAAGCTTTGCCACAAATAGCATTCTGGGTTTCCTTCATTCTCTTCTCTTAACACTAGATTTCCAGAATCTAAAATCTCAACACCTGGACTCCCTGCCTCTTTTGTTGAATTCGCCAACCAAGTAACAGACGTATTCTGGCTGAGAAGAACAAGACTACCTGAATTGTTTAACATCAACATGTCGGACGAGTCACTGATTGGGTTGAGCCGTTTGCTACCCAAACAACCATCTTAACTAGGATATTGTTGTACCAAATTCCCAAGTAACGGTTAGAGGAATTACCGGGACTAAAGAAGCCTAGGACTAGGACTGAGCAATGGACCTGATCCACTCGGAAACCCGATCAACCCAACCCGACCCGACAGGTTTTGGGCGGGTCTGAGAATATCCGGGTCAGGTTTCAGGTCTTAATTTCGGGTTATTTTCGGATTCGGGTCGGTGTCAGGTCGGCGTTGGGTCATATATATCCTACTTCTGAACTCGATTTTTTTTTTTTTTTTTTGAAAAAAACCCTACTCTTTGTTGATCAAATACTTTCAGCGAAACAAAAATGGAAAATGAGAAAGCCTCAGGCTTGTGATTTTACCTGCAAATGTGAGGAGAGAAATGAGTAAAAAGTTACATAAGCACTCTTCTTCTCCTCCTTGTTTACGAGCATGTGCATGATTTTCAACCTACTAAAACATGCCCATCAGATCATTTGTAAAATGACAACCTAAATAATATAATTCGAGATGTAGGGAATAGGATAACCTTAACTGATACAGGAAACTCAGTTCTCAACAATGACATGTTGTAATTGATAAAAGACAGCAAAACTGAATTGATGTTTCTAGTACAATACTGTACATCAGAAACTATGTGTAGGGAACCTAGCCTAACCCTATTATGATTTTAATCAAACCAGGCAACTTGTCCTGCAAGTAAAGGTTTGCAAAGATGAGTTGACCTGCAAGTACAGGCTTGCAGATGGGATTGCAACAAATTTTGACCCAAGCGCCCTAATATATCTAATAGTAACCAACCAGCTAGAGAGACCCCAAGGCCAAGCAGCACCATTTAACCAAAAATGAACTACTGATATGCACTAATTAAGAGAAAACTCCCAGGCAAACTGTTTTGGAAAGTAATTGAGGAAGAAGTATGTATAACCAATACAATCAGTAAGTAAAGTTAACCGCCGAATTATGCAAATTCACCAACCCAACTCTATAGGTGAAAGAACAACAGTGTGATGAAACATGGTCAATATAACAAAATAGATTAAAAGGCAATCCAACCCCATATGATACATGACCCACATGAGATCATCTGAGATTGTTATACCATCAAACCACATGTTCATTGCAAGTAAATTAATATTTACATACCAACCACAAACTAATCAAATGGATTTACCCTTTACTGTTGAGGCTAAAAGGAAAGAGCAATCTTTTCTTTGCCCTTAATTCAAACCAATTTTTTAAATTTTTTTCACAAAATACAATAGATCCTTGAAACTTATTGTGTCCACTCTACGATGATTGCTCTTACCTTCATTCTAAGACAACAATTGGTTTCTTTTTTGTACATACGGGATTCGAATCTAGATTGCCTATTCAATGATCATTCCAAGACACCAATTGGTTTCTTTTTTCTGTATACAAGATTCGAACCTAGTTCCTTATTCAAGGACAAGAAACTTTAATAGTTGAACTAAGTGGAACCCATCAAACCAAAGTTGTATCACAATAAAGGGGTAAACATTCTCAAACTTGAATGCCGAAAGACAAAGACCACAAAGAATACAAAGATTCCTACCCATTAACTTCCTAAAAAATATAAATTACTAGTTAAGCTACCAAAGTTGTATCAGAATAAAATGGTAAACTTTCTCAAAATTGGAAAAGCCACACACACACACACATACAAAAAAAAGTAATTTCCAAACATCATTTCCAAAAATCACATATACAAGCTCAATTAAGTTTCCATGGACTCATCTTTAAAAAGTTAATTCAAATATTCCAACCCATTACTTCCCTTGGGAAAAAAAGGTGATTTCCAAGCCCCATTTCAAAAATCATATATATATATATATATATATAACAAAGTTCTATCACAAAAAAGAAGTTACCTTTCTCAAAATTGAAGTTAGGAAAGACAAATACTACACCAAATTCAAATATTCCTTCCCATTACTTTCCTTAAAGAGAGTGTAATTCCCAAAACCCAATTTCCATAATCATAAATAAAAGCTCAGTTAAGTTTTTCCATGTATTCATCTTCAAATGTAAACAAATATTTTTCTACCCATTACTTGACTAGTTGACCTACCGAAGTTATCACAATAAAGAAATAAAATTTCTCAAAATAGAATGCAGAAAGGAAAAAGACCACACAAAATTCAAATATTCCTACCCATTAATTTTCCATTACTTTACTAATTGAGCTACCAAATTGTATCACAATAAACTTTCTCAAAAATGAATGCATCAAAGACAAAGAAATACCCATTAATTTCCTAAAAAAGCACCCCAAAAAAAAAATGTAATTTCCAAACCCCATTTCAAAAGTCATACCTACAAGCCCATTTCATGCATTCATCTTTAAAAAGTGGAAACAAATATTCCTACACATTACTTTCCTAAAAAAATAAAAAATAAAAAATAAAAAAATAAAAATAAAAAAACAAACAAACAAACAAACAAAAGTTATTTTCAAACCCCATTTCATAAAATTATATAATACAACCACCCCAGCTAAGTTTCCATGCAATCATTCATATTTAAAATGTGAAATCAAATATCACAACCCATTACTTTCCCAAAAAAGCACCAAAAAAAGAAAGGAAAAAAGAAGAGAAGTAATTTTCAAACCCCATTTCAAAAATCATACATTACAGCAATCTCAATTAAGTTTTCAAGCTTTCATCATTAAAAACTGAAATCAAACATTCCTCCCCATTGCTTTCCTTAAAAAACCCAAAAAAAGAAACATAAGTAATTCCAAAAGCCCATTTCAAAAAATCATATAATACAACTACTCCAGCTAACTTTCCATGCAATCATTCATATTTAAAAAGTGAAATCAAATATCACAACCCATTACTTTCCCAAAAAAGCACCCCAAAAAAAAAAAAAAAGTAATTTCCCAACCCCATTTCAAAAATCATACATTACAGCAATCTCAGTTAACTTTCCAAGCATTCGTCATTTAAAACTAATAGCAAACATTCCATCCCATTACTTTCCTTAAAAAACCCAAAAACATTAAAAAAAAAAAAAAAAAAAAAAAAAAAAAACATAAGTAATTCCCAAATCCCTTTTCAAAAAATCACAAAACACAACAATCCTAGCTAGAGAGAGAGAGAGAGAGAGAGAGAGAGAAGAAAAAGAAGACCTCATCAACGAAAGCATCATAGAAGTGAACATCGTCTTCACAGAAAGCAAAGGAGGCACAAACAATGTCTCTTACGGAGGCGCAGAGTCTTGGACCTATACGGAAATGGGTTTGAAGCGCTTGCTCAAGTTGTGAATGTCTCTCTTGCTCTTCAACTCGCTTCCTCTCAGAACCTTGTCGTACTCCTCCGAGAACCCACATAACTTCACCCTCAATACATCGCCGTTTTCCTCTGCCACCACTCTCACGCTATACCACGTGTCGTCCACGTCCACTCTGTACTCCATCTCCGCCTCCTTCAACCATGACGACATGTCATTTTTCGACTCTTTTGTGTCTTCTTCTTCTTCTTCTTCTTCTTCTTCTTCTTCTTCTTCTTCTTCTTTTCAAATTTTGACACCAACCAAATTGTAAAAAAAATGTACCTTTTTTTTTTTTTTTTTTAAGGAATGAAATGAACGATAGACGTGGTGTTTGTTGCAAAAAAATTATAGCACCACAAAAAAATGCACAATTTTTACTACAATTTTCCAAGTGGCTAAATGTGATTAGGAGAGAGAGAGTAATGGATACATTTGAAATTGACACAGTTAAATTTTTGTGTAAAAGTTGTGAGTTATTTGTAGTAGTAGAAAAACTCCATTTATTGGTATGAGAGCTTTTTTGAGATAATTTCAACTTATGACATCCGCTACTAGTAGTAACTCTTTTATGATGAAAGTAGGGATTGAATACTGGATTTCTCATTCACAATGGAGTCAATTTCGTACTGTACCGGTCGGTACGGCTGGTGTTTCGTACCGGAACCTTGGCCAGTACAAGAACGCTAATATTTCGTTCCGGTTTAAATACCGACCGTACCGGAGTCATTTCAGCATTACCGGAGCGAATACCAGATTTTGGCCGGTAAATGGATATTGGGCTGAAATAAAAATTTCCATTGTTTTGTTGTAGATTTCTAAGAAATTGAAGGTCTTTGAAGAAGAATAAAAATAGAAGAAGCAGTTGAGGCTTTTGTGAATCTTTGTTGAGTCCGAGATTACTAGTGCACAATGATCAGAAGTGGAATCAACTATATGGAGTACTTTCTTCCCCCCAAATTTTCCGTCCATTCTGGAGTTGCAAAAGCTCTGTCAAGCCTCAAGTATTTTTTGTTTTCCCCCTCTTGCATGTTGCACCAAGTAAAATCAAACCCAATATAGCCGAAGTCTTGAAAACCACAATAATCTACTACTTTTCTAAGGCCATCCATCTGCTGTTGGGCCCTAGGAGCTCCTCTCAATTTTTCCTTAGCTAATAAAATTTCATTAAAATCTCCTAGACAAAGCCAAGGAAGTTGGAACTAATTATGAAGAAATGCTAGGAGGTGCTAAGATTCATACCTTCGGTGAGTCTCCGGGTGACCATAAAGCCGGTTAGCCTCCATTTGAAGTTGTTGAAAGGCTCTATGATAGTTGCATCTATGTGGTTCTTTGAGAAGCTTTCAATTTCCAAGTCAACTTATCTTGCCCATAAGAGAGCAAGTCCTCCACTTCGGCCTATACAGGGAACAATGAGGCCATTTTCCATCCCAATTCTATTCTTTATCCTTTCCATATGTCTAGTTTTTGATTTGGTCTCCATAAGGAAGACCACTTTGGGATCCCAACACCGCACTAAGTCATGCAACGCTCTGACTGACTACGGGTTCCCAAGCGTCCGGCAGTTCCAGCTCAAGGGATTCATGGCTCCCAGTGGTGCTGCCTAGCAGCCACCACCGATCCCTCTTTAGTTTCAGAATGACTTGTATTAGAGATTGTGCATCTCATTTTCTGCAATGATTCTTCCCCTTCTTCAAATATTAGCTTTCCCACCCTTTTAATCCCTGCAACTGGTAGTTGAACTTTAGCTTTTGGGCTTTTGTTTTTCCCTTTTTCTCTTGCCATTTTCTTCAATTGGGCCTTTGCTTTCACTTTCCTTTCTATTTCAGGGCCCTCGGTTCCCTTATTTCTTTCATTAGTTTTGGTTGGGTCAACCATTAGCTTGAGTGGGCTGGAGACTTCCATGGACTCTGTTCCCGTTTGGGCCTACTGGCCCGTTAGAGAAAGGGCGTCCAATGCTTCCTTGTCCTTTTTCAAATTCCTTGTCCCATCCATTCTGATTTATTGCTGACTAATTTTCCTCGAAGCCTGCGACATCACACATCTCCATGTTTTTTGAATTTTCCTTTCCCCGGTTGCTGCCGCTACCTAAGCTACCTTCACCACCATCAGTCGCTGAGGCGTAGGAATTTTTTGTCATTGTTTGAATATTTTCCTCAATTCTATCTTCATTACCATCACTCCAACCCCCATTGCTAGTGGATCTTGATTTTTCCATCCCCAATTTCGAATTTCCCTGTGCTCACAGCCTGTCGCCATATTGTTTGGACAAGCTTTGTTTGTCCATAATCTCCAGACAGTGCTTATCATCGTGCCTCAGTCTACCACAATGGAAGCAGAAGGTAGGAAGCATTTCATACTTGAAATTTACCCATAATTTTTCACCATTTGCACTAGCTACCTTATCCCCACGCCTAAGAGGTTTATCGAGTTGTAAATCTTCTCTGATTCACATAAATTTTGATTGATCTATCTGTCTTGCGCCTCTGTCTGACTCAATGAATTTCCCCAAACTGTTTCCAAGTTCTCTACCTACCTCATCTGACATATGCTCAAAAGGGAGTCCTCAAATCTGGACCCAGAAAGGGAAGTAGGTGAAAGTGATGTTTGTAGCTGAGAGACCTTTTTTCTATCTACACAACAATAGGAGATTATTATCGAAATTCCATGGCCCATTTTTTTCAACCCACTTCGGTTGGTACTCAGAGCTGAATTTGAACTGTAGTATATTGTTTCCCACATCTACAATCTGCAGGTCAGAGCCCATTTTCCATGCTGATCTCAGCGTGTTCTTCAAAGCCCTTTGGTTTTTATGTCAGTCTGATAGCAATCTACCAAAGAGGCTCAAAGCACATTCCTCTAGAAGCTTCGATTTGCTCTTTGTTGTTATTGAGATTTCTTCTTCTTCCTCCTTTGTGAGATGGAGGTTGAGTAATTCTTCTACCACCACTTGTTCCATGGCGGCGTTAGGAGGGGGTGATGGGTAAACCCAAGGAAAAACCCAAACAGTGAAAGAGGGAGGGAGTTATCGAGACTAAAAGACGAGAGGGAGAGAGCTCCTTTTTTGAGAGGAGAGGGAGAGAACTCCTACCTGGGAGAGAACAAGTTTTTTAAGTGCAATAAACTATATATTCTATACATTAGTTAAAAAGTATACTTCCAAGCACACACGGTTATTATCCTAACTCAGCTTCTGCTCAAAGCTCTACTCTGGAGCGCTGATTAGACGAGGAAGATTACTAAATGGGCCACAATCCTAGGGGCTTTTGACATTAAGTACATGCCTCGTACCTCGGTTAAGGGTCAAGTCCTCGCGGATCTGGTGGCTGAATTTGTTGAATCCTCGTTGGATGAAGAAGCAGAAACGCAACACATGGATGGAAAATTGGTTGGCATGATCTCCCAACAAGATCCCTTAACCTGGAAGGTATATATTGATGGTGCTGCAAATCAGAGGAGGTTTGGAGTAAGACTAGTTCTGGTCTCACCCGAGGAAATTACCATCGAGAAATCAATAAGATTGGGATTCTCGGCCAAAAATAATGAAGCCAAATATGAGGCTCTGCTGATGGGGATGACCATGGTTCAAAAAATGGGTGGAAAGGCTGTGGAGGTGTTCTCGGACTCAAGATTGGTCGTTGGCCAAGTGAATGGAGAGTTTAAAGCCAAAGACAAAAAAATGCGAGGGTACTTGAGCCAGGTTGGACGTTTTTAGTCAAGTTTCGAATCTTTCCACATATTGCATATTCCTAGAAGTGGAAACACACGCTGATTTCCTAGCCACGCTCGCAACCTTCTCGGCGCAGAGCTTACTTCGGGTCATCCTTGTAGAAGACTTATGCAAGCCCACAGAGATGAACAGAGAGGTGGTTCATGTTCACCAAGTTAGGGTGGGGCCTAGTTGGATGGACCCCATAGTACTGTTCTTAAAAGAGGACACCTACCCTAGGAGAAGTTAGAAGCTGACAAAGTGCGAAGAAAGGCTCTTCGTTTCTGGCTGTCTGAGGATCAGAAATTGTACAAACGCTCATTTTCTGGACCATACTTGCTATGCATACCCCCCGAGGCAACCGAATTACTCCTTGAGGAGCTACACAAAGGGATTTGTGGAAGCCACGCTGGATGCAAATCTTTGGCATACAAAGCCATCACCCAAGGCTATTAGTAGCCAAATATGCAAAGGGAAGCGCAAGAGTATGTGAAAATGTGTGATTAATGCCAAAGATTCGCACAAAAAATACATCAATCGGGAGAAGTCCTTAATCCTCTATCCAACTCGTGGCCATTCGCTCAATGGGGCTTGGACATTGTTGGCCCTTTCCCCAAGGCAACAGGAAATAAGAGATACTTGTTAGTCGGCATGGACTACTTCACTAAGTGGGTCGAAACTGAGCATCTAAGGGAAGCGCAAGAGTATGTGAAAATGTGTGATTAATGCCAAAGATTCGCACCAAAAATACATCAATCGGGAGGAGTCCTTAATCCTCTATCCAACTCATGGCCATTCGCTCAATGGGGCTTGGACATTGTTGGTCCTTTCCCCAAGGCAACGGGAAACAAGAGATACTTGTTAGTCGGCATAGACTACTTCACTAAGTGGGTCGAAACTGAGCCTCTAGCAAATATCAAAGATGTGGATGCCAAGAAATTTGTTTGGAAAAATATTGTCACACGATTCGGGGTCCCTCACACCCTCATCTCGGACAATGGCCTTCAGTTCGATAGCAAATCTTTTAGGAGGTACTGCTGCGATTTGGGAATTACAAATAGATATTTTACCCTAGCCTATCCCCAAGGAAATGGACAAGCTGAGGCTGTTAACAAGGTCATAGTTAATGGACTCAAGAAGAGGTTGGATGATGCAAAAGGAAAATGGGTAGAAGAGCTATCACATGTCCTCCAGACATATCAAACCACGCCTCACAAGTCAACCAAGGAGACCCCCTTTTCAATGACTTATGGGGCTGAAGCATTTATTCTCTTGAAGACTGGCTTCCCAACGTTGAGGACTAGCTCATTCAATTTGAGTAGTAACAATGAGTTGTTAGAAAAGAGTTTAGACTTTATTGAGGAAAGAAGAGAAAATGCAATGGTTCAATTGGCATACTACCAACACAAACTCAAGCAAGGTTATGATGTCTATGTAAAGCTGAGGCCATTAATGCTTGGTGACTTGGTATTGAGAAAGGTTCTTGGCACTACAAAGAATCTAGCATGGGGAAAGGTAGGGCTCAACTGGGAAGGACCATATCGCATCACCTTGGTGGCTAGTATAGGAGCATATTTTCTAGAAGATCTAGATGAGCATGTAATAGCATGCCCTTGAAATGTAAACAACCTGAAAGGGTATTATTATTAATAAGAGTTTCCTTTATCAATATGTTCATTCGTTATATAAAGGCTTTGTACTTTTTGTTATTCTTTCTTTATAAGTGTTTAAACTGAACCTTAGTCATGCTGTGTCCTCGGACCAGATGTTTTGGGGAAATTAACACTCTATGACATCTTTATATAAGTGATTAAACAGAACCTTAGTCATGCTTGTGTCCTTAGACTAGATGCTTTGGGGAAATTAACACTCTATGACATCTTTATATAAGTGATTAAACAGAACCTTAGTCATGCCCGTGTCCTCGGACCAGGTGCTTTGAGGAAATTAACACTCTATGACATCTTTATATAAGTGATTAAACAGAACCTTAGTCATGCCTGCTTCTTCGGACCAGATACTTTGGAGAAATTAACACTCTATTACATCGTTGAATAAGTGATTAAGCAGGGCCTCAGGTATGCCTGGTTCCTCAGACCACATACTTTGGTAAAATTAACACCCTAATACACCTATTCAAATCTTTCTAAGTATTTGATAGAATCCTAGAGCGCATACTTGGGAAAAATTAATACTGTGATATCTACTGGTCTTTTACTAAGTGTCAAAACAGATCTAGAATTGTGTTCAAACACCTCGGATTAATGGCTTTGAATAAGTTGAAGTCCTTGTTCAGTTATCTAAAGTGATGAGCAGGATGATGGTTATCTCTTCCTTTCATTTTCCACAAAAGTATATGTTTACTTCATTGCAGAATATTCAATTCTCAAATACAAATGTGCGTTAAACCTCTTTATTGCTAGTACTTAACCAAATTACTTAGATTAATAGCAGTACACTATTGTTAGATTTTGTTGAAGGCAGAGTAGCAGCAGTTTAATGCCATTAGCAGTAATAATAAACTTCAAAGCATATAAAGTGAAAATACAAGGGATAAAAGGAAAAACATTTTCATTGAACAGAAATGGGAATACAATATGATTGATGGCAGATTGCCATTGCCAAAAAGTATATATATATATATAAAAAAAAAAAAAAAAAAAAAAAACTACTACAAGAGAATCCTAAAAGCTAAGCATTGGCCTTAGAAGTGGGAGGGTCTTCTTTCTGGCTTGGCAGAGAGGTAGGAGCATCCTTGGCCTTGGGATCAGCTTTTTCAGTCTTGGTCTCTGCCTCATTTGCCTTAGCTGCAACTTCCTTGGCCTTGGCATCGTCTGAAGCTTCTGAGTAGGTCTTTTTCCCCTTGCCCTTGTCCTTAGCCCCCTCAAACCCCTGGCCTTGATCACCAGCTTGGCTGGATCCCTTCGAAGCCTCAGGAGGAAGAAGAGCAGCTTGGGTAGTCAGTTGCTGCTCAGAGACCTCTAGAGCAAGGGCAGAGGAAGAAGGGACGGCACCTGGGACTTCACGTATGTTTGGGTGGTAGTATATACTCCCAGGTTGCCTCCAAGCCGAGTCTGCAGGGACTCCTACAACATTAAGGGCCTCATCCCATGTTGCATTGCAATAATCCCTGCAAACCTCAACAAGCTCCTCGGCTAGCCTAACTTGCGTTTCTTCCACGCCAAGCAAATAGGACGCTTGCTTCTTAGCCTCGGCTGCCTCTTTGGCCAGCTGAGTTGCCTCTTTGACCTTCTGTAGTTCAGCCTTCAGATCTCTGACCATCTGCCTTTCAGTGGCCAGGTCTATCTCGATCAACTGCAATTTTTGACACTAATCTTCAGCCTGCTTCTCCGCGGTCTTTAGACCTGCTTTGGCACTCTTTCGAGTCTAGACCGCCTCTTTCAATGTCTCAGATAGCTCTGCCTATTCTTGTTTGAGGGCCCCCAAGTACTTCTCAACGTCAGCAAAGGAGAGGGCCTCAGCGTTAGCCTCATTACGGGTGTCGCGAACCCACTCCTCGGCCACAAAAACTTGTTGAGTAACCTGCACAAAAACAGTGGAAGAGTCACATGAATAAAAATGAAGGGAAATGACGAGAGTACATCTTAGCATTCAAATTCAAGGATATAGTAAGTAGCTTACCATGGCGAGGTCCCTCTTTAGGGACAGGAAGAGTTCGTTTTGCTTAAAACGCCTGTAAGCCTCCATGTCCCGGGGGAGGAGGAGAGGCTACTCCAGGGCTTTAGTGACGTAAGCTACACGCCCCTTTTGGAAGTCCCTAACCGAGGCGTTCCAAGGGATGGTAGCCCCATCCACCTCTAGCCGAGGAGACCAGGTGTGTTGAGGCAGGCGCACATCGGCCCTATTTTGCTCCTCTCGGCTATCCACAAAGGTGGACCTTTTGTCATTGTCTTTGGCCACCTTCTATTGCTTGGTCCCCTTTTAAGGACCCACTTCTCCTTCCTCAATGTCCTCAACTGGCCTTTTCTTCTTCAGATTCGCCATGGCCTTCAGTCCGAGGTTGGTAGGGTTTTAGGGGGAGGAAGGGGAAGGGTAGGCGAAACTTGGGGCTTGGTGACTTCTTTTGAAGTTGACACCTTATTCCGTGTAGCCATAAGGTATTTCAGGCTCTTGTTCCCCTAGTTCAATGCTATTTCGTCCTCATCTTCTTCTGAGGTATCGTATGGATGAGCAATCAATAAAGTTGAGGGGTGAACGCTTGAGTGCCTATCAACCTCCTCATTGGTGTCCGAGATATGAATTGCTTGAGCCCCTTGAGTCTCTTCTTCTGCGAAGTGAAACTTGTCAATCTCCTCCTCAAGGGATAAACGTGAAGTGGCAATCTCCTCCTTGGGCACTGCTGCTGCTTCAAGCAGAACTTGTCGGGGGGGGGGGGGGGGGGGGGGCAGCACAACCGATGGAAGATCATCTTGGGCTAAGAAGTTTGGTTTCAATATGACAATCCAGGCCAGCCATTGATCACCCGCTCTTATGGCGTGGCCTACTTCTTGGTATATTTTCGAGATAGGTTGAAAGTCCAAAATTAAATGGACTGCTCTCAACTGCCTGTCTTCACTTATGAAGATCTCGGACCTTAGCAAATAATTGAGAGCTTCGACATTGGTCAGAATGAGCCAGGTCGCTACGTAATTTTTGTCTGCAAAAGTAGCGGAGGATCAAAACATGGTTAGAAAATTAAAATTTATCATCAAAAGAAAGCAAAATGAAAGAGCAATAATGACATGGTTCGGGTTAAAGAATCTAAATTTCTTGCTAAAGAACCTAACTCTAAGGTATCCCACTTGGCTCTCCCTCTCAGACTAGACAGTAAAGGCCATCATGCCATGCCCTCAAAGTAATCAAGAAGACGTCTTTCATCCCCTTGTTAGATTTGGAGAGACACGAGATGAGCCTAACAAGATCAGATCGGGATTTGAGGTAAAATCCTGCAACTTTAAGGTTGTGGCACTCGTACATGTGAACCACATCGTGCCAGGTGAGCCTCAAGCCCAGATACTCGTTGAGAGCATCAACACTACCTAAGACCCTAAATAAATTGGGCGCACATTGGTGTGGGCAGATCCTATGGTTGAGGAGGTAGTCCTGTGTTATCCTACCCATAGGGAGAGTCATCTCCCCCTTCTATGAAGGCTATCATAGGGATGACGACTTCCCCCTCCTCTCTGTGTGTCACTATTTGTTCTGCAGAATAGTATCTCAGGGCTACTCCCTGTAGTATGTGGTATTTATTCTTAATGGCCTCTATTTTGGCAGAAGAGTCTACTAGGTGCTTAAATCTACCCATCCAAACAGGTTTAAGGGAAACAACTAAAATTGGTAAATGAAGAAGTAAGAACTGGAAGACCGAGAAGATAGGCTGAGGAGAAAAAGAGAAGTTTGAAGAAATAGAGACTTACGAGAACTAAGATGTGTGCTAGTCCTTGAAACCTTTGGAAAGATTGTTAAGGATTTCTCAAAGGAAAAGTGTGGGAAGTTTGGTAACTTGGAGAGCTTTGTGAGTTCGAGTGCTTGGGATCTCTAGAGAGTTTGAAGACTTGTGAAATGAGGGAAATGATTCCTCTGGATGCTTTATATAGAGTGCAAAATTGGGTGGGAGTTAGCCTACTCAAAACCCAAGGAGAAATGTCAGCCATTGGATTAGTGCCTCACCGTTGGATGTAAGGGACAAAATGCCACCTGGAATAATTAATGACGCATTGTGGCTCTGAAGCATTAGTAGCAATCATGGGACGCGCAAAACGATAATTCCACACGTGTGAATCAATGAAATGAATGGTTCTTTCTCTTAAAAATAAAAACCCCACCTTTTCTCCTCGAATGAGAGGGAAAAACCGGAGTTTTTAGGGACTATTGTAGGGATAAGGGCCCAAAATCATATATTGGGCCTTGGGTTTTGTCTGAGGACGACGATAGGTCCAAGAAGGGATAAATAGTTGTGAGGGAGTCCAGTTTAGAGTCTCATAAATTAGGAATGAGTGGAAGGCGGTTCGAGGAGGAACTTGATGGAAATATGAATGTACGCAACGGAAAAAATTAAACGGATCTACTTCATACACAATTTGTAACATGTGCCATGTAAGTTTCAGAATATGAGAATAAGAGAGTGTACCTTGATGGGGTGAAATTCAAAACTGAAGATTAGAAGTTCTTTAGAAGACTTTCAATCTTCACTCCAATTCCACTAGATGCCCAAGAAGTATGGTCTCTCAATTAGTTATATGTGTATGTTCTAGAGAGAATCGAAGAGTGTCCAATACTCACATACATACCAATTCATGTTCTACAAAATCTATATGTTTCTCTCCTTATAACTGATTATCTAATTAGGCTAGCCTTTTGGGCTTTTCCAATTGGGTTTTAGTATGTGGCTTGGAGTGGGACCAAAAGGGAACAAATAAGACACTAG
This sequence comes from Quercus ilex subsp. ballota, assembly GCA_032727855.1. Lineage (NCBI taxonomy): Eukaryota > Viridiplantae > Streptophyta > Magnoliopsida > Fagales > Fagaceae > Quercus > Quercus ilex. The sequence continues at coordinate 16,686,689 of CM064915.1, forward strand.
CTCCAATGAGCCTTGGGCCTTTCTGTCAACTCTTGACAAGTCCAAAGTTACCATTAATTATATTTAATACCACTATATAAATATAATTGCACTCTAGGCCTTATTAATAAATTATATCCCAAGACTTTATTGTACATGCAACCCTTTCATAAAATATTCATAGTAATACAAAGTCATGAATATAGACTGCCACTTTGTAAATTACTACATCTTAATCCTTGAGTACCCGATTTAATCCTTTTAAGTTATTCATTATATATTTATGAAGTCCAATTTCATAAATATATACTTTAGTAATTTCTTACTAAAGTGGTTGCGCCTAACTCTCTGAATAACTGAACTCATTAAACTTATCTCAAGGGAATATTTTATATCTTCGTTAAGAGACTATGAATTCTATCTTGAGAATATATATTCCATCAACACTAAATATGGCTGCCCAACATACTGAGGTTTTGACCGATATTTTAGATCTCATTCCTGATATATGAAAGCAGCCTACACTTCATGATCAGGTCCATTATTCTCTCAAGATTAAGAGTTCATGTAAATATAAGTCGTGAGATTTATTATTCATATGACAATCGTTAGGAGAATAATAAATCTCATGGCGGTCCAGTTCAATATGTTTTAACTCTTAAAACATATCAGTATATCAACTATGAGTCTCCACTTCCATGATCAAGACAAATCATCTTAGTTGATATGTTATAGTCTTCGCAGATAAAACGCCCAATTTCATCACCGACTACGAACTAATATTCTGAGTTTACAAATAACTTGTGATTTATATCTTCTATGACTCGTCACATAAATCACATACTATGCATCTCATGAATTATATGATAATGTCCAAATATTCATGTTACCATTATTTTAGATAATAATAAAACAACCTTATTAATTACAATATTAAGTCATACATCATGCCATACATAATGTCATACATAATATAATACATAGCATCATATAATAGGATTTAAGGGCACTAATCCTAATAGAACTCCTCCTCGGATATGATAAATACAGCTCGAAATATGTATTCCAGCAATCAAGGTGACCCTCCAAGAAGCTCCAGTAATAGGGGCGTGCCTCATGAACATACGAGAAAGAAGGGAGTCTGAAAATATCTAAGGAAAAACTACTACCACCGCATTAAATGCACTATAGCTACTTTTCTGGCCATATTTATGTGGAGAAGACCTCTGAACAGTGCTACCTTGGCTACCACAACTCACAAAAAGCCAAAGGGGGTGTCTAATGAGACAGACACTCAAGTGAGGGATCAAATGATCAACAAGTGTAGGATCAAGATGTTCCATAAGGAACTATATAATGTAAGAGACCCTCCATGAGGAGGGGATCAGAAAAATAGAGAAAGAATACTGTAGCAATCAAATTGTACTTGTACCCCACTGTGACTGATTTATATGACAAAAATACCTCCTCAGACAGTGAATTTATTCAGCTCTATTTTCCTTGTTCTTTCTTGATCATCTTTTAAACCCATACTAGCCGTTGTCAAATTCATTAGAACCTAGTTCTCTAACCCACTCTCTACAAATTTATTGTACTGGGTTCACCGGGCCAAAATCCCATACACCTTAGGCTTGGGCTGCAAAACGTGTCCCTACAACTCTATATGTACATGTATTTTGATACCTAACATATACCAAATTTGACTACATTGTATGCCTTCTTTCATGAGACTCCCTCTTTTGAACAACGATCTATTCTTTTTGCAAAAACATCACGCCAAAGTATCACTGTAGTGATCATACAAGCACCTATCATTTTCTGTGATATTCACAAGCATTGGTGATTACACTACTACTTTTCTTTTTCTATGATTTTGGTTAGGATATTGTATGTCAATTTGCTACAGATGAAATTGTTCAGGATTAATTCCTTCTTAATTATTGTGTCTGTCAGTTTATAACCCTGACGAAAATAACAAGCAACCAAATACTATATCAATTTAGTGCATATACGTATTAAATTCTTTTTATCACTTTGGTTGGTGTAGGTCTTAGTATTTCAACATAACTATAGGAGCTAAGATTTAGAAATTTGGTTACCAGGAGGTATCTTGTACATGGACATATTCATCATCTCTCTCGTAACACGCTTTAGGTTTACATATTGTAAGAGAAATAATGCATATAATGAATGCATGAGATAATTATTCGGTTACAAGAGCCATCGCTATAGTTGGAGCCAAGAGGTTGTACTCTTTTGGTCTTGGATAAACATTGTCTATATTATATATTTTTAGTAAGGGTTCTGTTAAAGAGTATCCTTATTTACATATTAAGGTAGAATTTTATAATGTAGATGAGCCAATTTTATAGGAAGTCAAGCTAGTTTCAACTTAAAGTCTATGTTACTATTAGCTTTCACTGTTTCTCAACGTTGGTCGGATTCTTTAGAGCCTCCTATATGAGTGCACAAAGGGCACGGGTTAACAAAATTCATTTAATAAAACAATTATCCACTTCTGTCTATCCTTTTTGTTCTTTTGGTTTTTGGTTTAAATAATTTTTGAGCAAAGCACGAAGCTTAGATGCAAATGCTATAGTGATGTAGGGTCTTAATAATAGTTTCCTTTGCGTACTTGTTAAGGTAGAATATTATAATGTAGTTAAGTCACTTTCTATAAAGAATCAAGCTAGTCTTAGCTTAAAAATCCATATTTTTATCAGCTTTTGTTATTTCTTAATGCAAGTAGAACCCTTTTTATATCTCCTTAACGAGTGCACAAAGAGCACCCTCTTAACAAAAGCCATTTAGAATGATTTGCTCCTATCTATCTAATCTCTCCCTTCTTTTTTTAATGGGTTAAAGAAGTTTCTTTTTTCTTTTTTCTTTTTCTTTTGATGAATAAAAGACTTTATTGAAGAAAAGAAAACTACACAAAAGGGGCAACCTCTTTTATAATCCCATCTACAACTCTAGGAGGGCAATGACTACGAGACCATTTGGCTAGTTCATGGGCCGCTAAATTCACCTCACGATAAACCCAGCTAAAGGAAGCATAACCAAGATAGATAGATATAGAGTTAATAGCCGATACAAAACTAAGGGTCTGTTTAGATACCGCTTATTGCTGAAAACTGAAAACAATGTAGCGAAATAATTTTTAAATGTGTGAATAGTGCCGTGGGACCTAGTTTTAAAGTTAGATTTGCGTTTTTTTTCGTACTTGCGGGTCCTGTGAATAGTGCACGAGACCCACAGAAAAAAACACTGGACGCAAATTTTTTTCCTTTTCAGTGCAATCCAAACATACACTAAGTATTCCCCAAAGAACTTGATCGATAGGAGCTCTGATAGAATCTATGCATATCTTGGAATCACTTTCCACTACGAAATGGGAGGCATTCAACTTAGTAGTAATATTAAGCGCCATTCCCTCATGGACAACTTTGTTTCTCCACATCAATATACGGTCAAGACTCAAAGCTCCAAACAAAAGGAACTTCTCTTTTTAGCAAAAGCCATTATAATGATTTGCTCCTATGTTAGAAACTAAAAGAATATGGACAAACACCCAAAGTGAGCATGTCTCTCTATTTGCGTCAGAATGATTGTAACATCCAGGAGTTATGGAGTAATGGTATTGGACCGTTACTCTACCCCACTAAGTCCACTATCCCACTCAATATTAATGGAGTGGAGTGTATATAAACACCAAGAATGGTACCCATTGGATAGTGGAATGAATTTTGCATTTATCATAATGTTTACAGCGTGTTGTGAGGCTCTTAGGTTGTGGGTTATGTTTGAATCACTCTAGTAGTGTGCAACACCGTCAGAGAAATGTTTTTGGTTTGTGGGTTACACAAACTGGAATTCAAAACTTGTTTGGATAGTTGGTCTGAGTGGAGGCTGGCTTTAGACAGCGTAGAACAATCTCAAAGCTCCTGTGTGATCATCAGTTTAGGCCAAGAGAGGTATGTCGAAAAACCGATTACTTATATTCCGCTGCAAGTTTCTATTTCTTATATTGGTATCAGAGTGATTTATAGGTTGTTCTCGATGTCATAGGCATATATGATTAGTTCTTAATGCGTTTTATACTTTTGATATATGCTATGAATTTCTATGCACCTCACATGGCCTTCAATGGCAAATTTTGATTTTGAGGATTTCGTGCCTTGAGATTAATATATGTTGTTTATATTACATGTATTAATATCTACCTTAAGTTTCGTAACAAATCTCTAAGTGTGCCATGAGATATAGTTTAACAAAACTTAGAACACCGAAACTTTAAGGACAAAACTGCTCTTATATGATTTTTATTTGCAAAATATGTTTTCATATTATGAATCTATATGTTATAAGCTTTAAATCGGTATATGGTACGTTAAAAATGGACTTAAAATGAAGAAGATATAAAACTTTGAATTTCATGTCTGAAACTCGTGTTTTTGGCCGAAAGAAATTGAAAGGATGAAGGTTGAAGACAACCTACACTACTGCACATCACGTGTCTTTCTCTTGCCGAAAGAGCTAGAGTGGTAGCAAATTAAATAAAAACAAAAAGGGGTCCCACAGTAGTTTATTACCTAAATAGTGTTTGTAATTGCTCAGATACTTTTAGCATACACTGTACGATGGACCACGTTTGGGATCTTGTTTCCTGTGAAATTTTTTATGTTTTATGCCTATTAAAGCCTATTGCATATGTTTCACCATTATTTAAAAAAAAAAAAAAAAAAAAACATGGTAGGGCCATAAATTTTCTTGTGGCTTAAAAGTTTGTTGTTTGTTCTGGAATTGCTTTTAAACCTGTAGCATGACACGTGAATAGTGTTTCTAGTTTAAATATCATGATGATTCATTATTCTTAGATTTAAAGGGCTGCTGCAATTTACTAATGATGATGCTGCTCTTTATTGGTGGTGTATATATTTTTTAAGAAATATTTAATGATATGGAATTGATTTATTCTTTAAATTATTTAATTCCATTATTATTTCTTAGTGAAATATGGTATTAAAAATATTTACACAATGTTAAATATTATATTTAACACGACAAAGAAATAATTATTTCTTAGTGAAATAGTGAGATGCCTATATGAATTGTTCTCATGAGTTTAAATTGTGATAGCATGTTTGGCTTAATAGTTAATTGATAAAATTGGTGAATTGTTTTTAATACATATTTTTTGTAAATATAAAATATAGAAGAGTGGGAGTATGGTTGAGTTGCGTTATCTCCCATACATAATTTTGCACGAATAGATTAAAATTAAGCTTAGTAATAAACACTAGTGGTGCAAGAGATGATTAAGAAGCTTAGCGAATTTTCGATCTAGCGACATGTGTTGATTATCTAAGTTTATTTTAGATCGAACGTCAAAATTTTTGAAATGTGTGTAATGTCCCATTTGTGAAATGGCTTCCAAAGGTATAGTTGCTGATCTCAATAAAGGAGAGAAACTGGATGGTGAAAATTACAATATTTGGCACTGCAAAATCCAGTACGTGTTAAATGAGCAAGAAGTCCTAGAGACTCTAACTCATTTGTTGAGTAAACCCGATGAGGGAAGCACTGAGCAACACCAATGTGATCTTGCTGCCTATGAAAGTTGGCGCAAGAAGGATTTGTGTGCGCACTTTACAATGTTGAGCAGCATGCACAATGACTTGATTAGTGAATTTGAGCAGTATACAACTGCACAAGACATGTGGAAAGCTCTAAAGCTAAGATATGGAGGGACATCAGCCACTAAACTGCGTGGCTTAATAATGAAATTTGATTCATATAGGATGCGCTTTGAACATACGATGAAGCAGCATCTTAGGGCGATGTCCTCCATGATTCGAGAGCTCAAATCAGTTGGAAACAATCTTACTGACGAACAACAAGTCCAGGCAGTGATTCGTTCACTACCAAGTTCATGGGAGACGATGTGTCAAAACTTGACACATAATGAGAACATCAAAACATTTGATGATGTGGCTCATCACTTGGAACTTGAAGCTGAGCGCCTTAAAGCAGCCAAGCCGATTAGTTCTGTGCACATGGTTGAGACTAGCTCGCGTAAGGCATCTAGGCCTAAACGCAAGCAACCTGATTACGCTTCTGGACAAGAGAGACCTAATGGGCCATCGCCTAAGAAGGCTAAGTTTGTCAAGCGCAATACTAGAAGAAAGCGCGCAAAGAAGGACAAGTCTAAGTTGACTTGTTATAATTGCGGAAAGAAAGGACATTTTGCTCGTGAATGCACTGAGCCAAAAAAGGTAACACCTAATCCTACATCTCACCATGTTTTTATAACTAGTCATGTCCTTGTTGCTAATTCTGCTCCTATGTGGACTGTAGACTTAGCGGCAACAGAACATGTAGTGAGAGATAGAGTGGGATTTGTGGTGTACCGTCGGATTCCTGTTGGGTGTAGAGACATCAAGGTGGGAAATGGAGTTAGCATGGAGTTACTTGGAATTGGTACCTACAAGCTAGAATTGAGAGGTGGTCGCACTCTGTTGCTCCATGACGTGTTGTATGCTCTAAAGATCTGGAGGAACTTACGTTCCGTAGTTACTTTGTTAAGACTTGGTTTCCAGTTTATTTTTTAGAATAATTATGTTTTATTGCATTTCGGAATAGTTTATTATGGCCGTGGTTTCATTTCAAATGGTTTTTTAATTTTGGATATTGAATATTATAATAATGATAGTTCAGTTTTTTTGACTTCATCTGATAATGCTTCTGATAATTCAATTATATGGCATGCTAGGCTTGGTCATATTGGGCAAGAGAGGGTGACTAGGTTAGCTAGAGAAGGCCTTATGGGCAATCTCGCTAAGGTCACTTTGTCCACATGTGAACATTGTCTTGTGGGAAAGTCAAAAAGAAAACTATTTGGAAAAGCCACAAGGGCATCTTTTCCATTGCAACTAATCCACTCTAATATACGTGGTCCAATGAATGTGAGGGCAAGGCATGGAGGTTTCTACTTCATCACATTTATAGATGACTATACACGTTACAGTCATGTCTATATGATTTCTCATAAGTCTGAGGGTTTAGATTGCTTTAGACGATACATTAGATTGGTTGAGAATCAATTAGACAAGAGCATTAAGGCTCTTAGAACTGATTATGGGTGTGAGTATCTATCTGAGCAATTTAAGAAGCTCTGTGATGAAAAGGGAATTGCAAGGCAATTAACGATGCCTTATACACCGCAACAAAATGGTGTGGCGGAAAGGAGAAATTGAACACTGCTAGAGATGGTTAGGTCAATGATGGCGCAAGCAAACTTACCGATTTCGTATTAGGGGGATGCACTTTTGACTGCAGCCTATATACTTAACCGAATGCCCTCTAAATCAGTATCTTCCACACCTTATGAACTATAGACCAGTAAGAAACCTGACTTGAATAACTTGCGGCCATGGGGTTTAATAGGTTATGTTCAAAATACTTCTCATAGATATGGGAAGTTAGGGCCTAGAGGAAAGAAGTGTATCTTTATAAGATATTCTGAGCATTCTAAAGGCTATGTGTTGATAGGTGAACAACCTAATGGAAGTGTGACTGAATTGGAGTCACGTGATATTGATTTCATTGAAAGTGAATTCCCTAACATAGGTGAGGTTGAAAAGAACTTGACTTTTTATGAAATGATGGATCAAGAAGGAGGCAGAGGCGCCTCAAGTAGACTAGTAGAGGACAAGGAAGAAATTCTTGAAACTCCTAGAGACAGTGGGAGCGACTCACAACCTAGTGGGAGCACACCACTAGAAGTTGATCCACAACAACCTCAGTCATGTAAAATCAATCGTGGTAATGTTCCTTGTCATCGTTTTGAGATTAAGGGGGAAGCTTTCATGATTGCTTCACAGGATGATGATGAGCCAAAAACTATGCAAGAGGCTCTCTCATCTTTTGTTAGTGATGAGTGGATGAAAGCAATGAATGATGAAATGGAGTCTATGAGGACTAATCAGGTATGGGATTTGGTAGACCTACCATTAGGGGGTGTAAAGCAATTGGGAACAAATGGGTTCTTAAAATCAAACGCAAGGCGGATGGGTCAATAGAAAGGTATAAAACTCAATTAGTGGCAAAAGGATACACTCAAAAGGAAGGTGTTGACTACAAGGAAACCTTTTCTCCGGTTGTGAGGTTTGCCTCTATTCGACTCATTCTGGCCATTATTGCAAACTTAAATTTGGAATTATACCAAATGGACGTTAAGACAGCTTTTCTCAATGGAGAATTAGATGAAGAAATCTATATGGATCAACCTATTGGCTTCGTGACGAAAGGTCAAGTGCACAAAGTGTGCAAACTTAAGCGATCCATATATAGTTTAAAGCAGTCATCTAGACAATGGTATCTGAGATTTCATCGAGCCGTTCTCTCAAACGGGTTTACGATGATCGAAGAAGATGATTGTGTCTATGTAAAATGATCCAAAGGAAGTTTCATTATTTTGTCATTTTATGCCGATGACATATTATTGGCCAGTAATGACATGGAGATGATTATCACCACAAAAGGGTGGTTGCCCTCTAACTTTGAGATGAAGGACATGGGTGAGGCAGATTATATTCTAGGGGTTAAAATCCTTAGGGATCGCTCAAAGAAACTTTTAGGTTTATCACAACAAACCTACATTAAGAAAGTTCTTGAGTGCTTCCAAATGCATAACTGCAAACCCATAGATACTCCAGTTGCCAAAAATGAGAGCTTAAGCCTGAATATGTGTCCTAAGACTAAGGATGAAAAAGAAAAGATGGCTCGTGTTCCCTAAGCTAATGCAGTTGGAAGCTTGATGTATGTCATGATGCGTACTCGACCTGATATATGTTATGTTGTTGGATTAGTCAGCAAATTTTAGTCTAATCCAGGACTTGCTCATTGGAGAGCTGTCAAGAGGATATTAAGGTATCTAAAAGGGACAGCGGACTACATCCTTTGTTATTAGAGTTCAGATTTGTGTATGATTGGCTATAGTGATCCTGACTGGGATAGTGACCTAGATGAACACAAATCTACATCTGGATATACTTTCTTGCTAAATAATGGTGCCATCACTTGGAGTAGCAAGAAACAACCTTGTATAGCATTATTAACTATGGAAGCAGAGTATGTAGCATGTTCAACAACTGTTCTGGAAGTAGTTTGGTTGAGGAGGTTCTTTCAGAATCTTGAGATTGTTAAGGATGCCTCGGATCCCGTTACGATACATTGTGATAGCATGGTAGCACTTGCCTATGCTAAAGATTCTAAGTATCACGGTAGAACCAAACATATTGATATACGATGTCACTACATTCGAGACATGGTTGCTCATAATAAAGTGGTTCTAAAACACATTTCTACAAGCCTCATGATTGTTGATCCACTAACAAAGCCTATAGGAAGGCATGTCTTTCAGGCTCATGTTAGGAGTTTAGGGCTACGTAGAATATGATGATATGCTGTTTTTTAGTTACCATTTATTGTACTCTTTTGGGATATTTTTTTTTAAATGCATATGATGTTATTCAGTTAATAATATGTATGTTTACACACACATATACCATATGATGAGTTCTGTGGTATGAAAGGTATGTTAGCAGGCTTAGGTCAACTCACTCACATGAGCGATCGCCTCTAGCGCTTGAGTAGTGAGCAGAGATGAGACATTGTGTCATTTAATGCTTATGTAGCATATATAGATGGTTGATACAAACAAATGTCGCATTAGTTAGAACTAAGATGAGGTCTATAATATATTTATCTTAATTAGACCATACATGGATAGCGATCCATGCAGCTTGTGGTCAGCCAGATGCGAGACCTTATATGATGCTTGAGTTGGCAAGCGAATAAAGGACTCGAGTTAGGTGCTTGAGTAGCAACTAGACTAAGATTTGTACGGTGTATTGAGTTAAGACATACGCTCTTACTTAAGAGAACTCCACCATAGCATGTATTTCATACTACATGTGCTTGCTCAACCAAAAGCAGAGGTGAGAGAATAAATCCCTGCTTCTTCACCGTGTGAGTCCCATGGATCTTTCATTAAGATCCTACTTATGCCCTTGTTACTTTTGACTATGTCATAAAGCTGAGGTTTTGATGTCTGCTACTTTGGCATGTTATCTATGGCCATGTTGGATTCAGTCTAAAGGGACATTGTTAGGAAAGCAATTGGACCAAAGTTAAAGGACATGAGTGCAAAGGGAAGACTATTTTTGTAACACATCCTTATATTTGTACTCACTGTCGACAGGTTATAGTGCTTATGTAGCGAAATAATCGTGATTACATCTAGATAGTTATGATGGATCAAGCATAAGTCTGAGTATTAAACTCAAGAAGGGTTAGAGATGCTTGATTCGATGTGTTAATATATGTCTAGGGCATAACGAGACACTTTAAGGATGTTGCTATGCTGGTCTTGGTATAAGATTTAGTATAGTGCTCCCAAATATGTTTTTCTAGTGTGCTCAGCGGTCGCACAACCTATTTGCTAGTATGATTGCACTGAGAAAAACACATTGAGAGATGGATAATAGGGCCATGCCCACAGTGAATGAGTGGGAGATGTTAGAAACTGAAAGAATATGGACAGACACCCAAAGTGAGCATGTCCCTCTATTTCCCTCAAAATGATTGTAACATCCATGAGTTATGTAGTAATGGTATCGGACCGTTACTCTACCCCACTAAGTCCACTATCTCACTTAATATTAATGGAGTGGTGTGTATATAAACACCAAGAATGGTACCCATTGGATAGTGGAACAAATTCTGCATTTCTCATAGTGTTTACAGAGTATTGTGAGACTCTTAGGTTGTGGGTTATGTTTGCATCACTCTAGTAGTGTGCAACATCGTCGAAGAAACATTTTTGGTCCGTGGGTTACACAAACTGGAATTCAAAACGTGTTTGGATAGCTGGTCTGAGTGGAGGCTGGCTTTAGACAACGTAGAACAATCTCAAAACTCCTGTGTGATCATCGGTTTAGGCCAAGAGAGGTATGTTGAAAAACCGATTACTTATATTCCGCTACAAGTTTCTATTTCTTACATCGTATATATAATATTTTTTTGGTTTAAAGTTTTGACTAAAGGACAAAGCTTAAGACACAAATCTTTAAGTGACGTAGTTTATGTTTTCAAATTAAATTCATTAAATTCAATCATCTAGCTGTATAGACCAAGAAACCATATGATTAAATTTAAGGGTCATAGTTTATGTTTCCAAATTAAATTCATTAAATTCAACCATTTGGCTTTATAGACCAAGAAACCATATGATTAAATTTAAGGGTCATGTTAATGGTTATTCTTAAGACAATCATTAACAAACCATTTTAGGAAAATTTCAACACAATTTTTATAAGAAATAAAAAAAATTGTCAAAACTTTTTTTTTTTTTTTGGCCATAAATCCTTACCTAAAATGATTCATTAACAAATGCCCTCAAGGCATTCATTAACATTTCCCTAAATTTAATTGCCATGAAGGAGATGTAATAGCATGATTAAATTTCAATCGGCTAACCTAAGGTGTAACAACTTAGGTATCACTAGGGGTGTCCACGGGTCGGGCCGGGTCGGGTTTGTGCCCGACCCGGACTCGACCCGAAACTTTCGGGTGGGTAAAAACGGAAACCGAAACCGACCCGGAATGCTAGTCGGATCTGGCGGTTCGGGTCTCGTCGGGTTTCGGGTTGAACGATCGGGTTGCTCGGGTTGTATCGCCGGTGATGGATTTTGGCTGGATCCGTCGAGATCTGGCGAGATCGCGCCGGATCTCGACGAAATCTGGCCAGATCACGACGAGATCGCTCCAAATCTCGACGAGATCGCGCCGGATCTCAACGAGATCGCGCCGAATCTCCACAAGTTCTCGCCGAATCTCGACGAGTTCTTGCCGGATCTCGTCCGATCTGATGGGTTTCAGGCAAAGTTTCACCAGATAACTTCAAACATCGCCTGATTTTGTACGTTTTCGTCGAAGAACCTTCGACTATCGCCGGAAATTTCTGGGTTTATGATCGGTTCGGGTTGCTCGGGTTCTGGGAGAGGAAACCCGCCAACCGACCCGAAGGCGTCGGTTTTTTAGGGCGGCGACCCGCAACCGACCGTCGGAGTGTCGGTTCAGACGATTTTCGGTTCGGGCTCGGGCGGGTTGCTCGGGTTGGTCGGGTATACGGGTTGGCTGGACAGTCCTAGGTATCACCCACAATCCATGGCAGACTTGATGTGTAATTTTAAAATATTGGGCATATCAAAGGCTGACTAGCCAAAGGGTAGACACGACATGATATTATGGGTCTGTATGACTTCCTAGTGAATATTGATGATGAGTATTTGGCATTTATGCTTGAGATAAGTTCTTGGTTGATTACCATAATGTGACTGTGACTCTGTGACATGTTGAAAATGCACTCAAGAGCATGTTTTGTACCATCAAAATGCTCTAAAAAAATAATATAAAGACATTCCTTAAACAAACAAAACACACTTAGGGCCTGTTTTGAGTGATACGACTGAAAACTGATAACTCAGTTATGAAAAAACATGGGACCCACATAGTTTTTTTTGTTTGGTTTGATTTCCTCATCTTGTTTTCATCACTCAAACTCAAAAATTTTGAGTGAGAGCGATGAAAACTGAAAACACCAAATTGGTGTTTTCAGTTTTTGAGTTACATAACTCAGTGGCATTACTGTAAATATTCAGACTCTGTGGGACCCAGCGCTTCTATGTTGTCTCGTCAGTTCAGAGCTGTGTTTGATATTACCGTTGCAAACAACCACAGCACCACCACAACAAACCCAGCACCTCCACAGCACCACCACAACAAACCTAGCACCGATCCACACCACTGAAACACCAACCCAGCGCAGATCCACATCATTGAAACACCAACCCAGCGCTGATCTCCACCCTAACCCAACCTCAACCGATTCAAGCCACGCGTGCCCATAAGCCGATCTCCGCCGTAACCGAGCCCCAACCGATTCAAACCACGCCGTGACCCATAACCCAATCTCCACCGTGAAACCCAACCAACACCCAAATGACCACCACCGAAACCCATCATCACCAACCTGAACCTAGCAATCACTGAAACAACCCACCACTTTAAACCCAATAACTACCGATTCAAACCAATCAAAAACAATTGAGAAAGAAGCAGAGAAGAGAGAAGAAAAAAAATCAAATACAGATTGAAAAGGGGAGAGACAGAGAAAGCTGAGAAAGAAACAGAGAAGAGTGGAAAAAAAAATCAAATATAGAGTAAAGGGGGGAGAGACAGAGAGAGAGATAGACAAAAAAAAAATTTTGATAGAAAAGAGAGTTTTAGAGAAATGAAAGGTGAAAGGATGCGTGGGATAAGTAAAGGAGAAAGATTTTTTTTTGTTAATAAGACGCGAGTAGCAATAGTGTTGCACTGGGTAGTGTCAGTGGGTTGGATCCACGGTTTTGGAGAAAATTTGTAGAGTTATGTAACTGAGTTATAAGTCCAAACAAGTATTTTGTAATTTTTGAGTAAAGGTGAGGTTTGAGTAATGAGTTTTGAAAACTGAGTTATGAAAACTGAGATACTTCTAAACCAAACGGGCCCTTAGTGTTTTCATATTCACTGATTTTAATTACATTTTAGCTTTTCCATTACACAAACGCAACTTGAAGCAAAATTTATAGGACACCTAGACCACACATTCTTGCTCTATGCATAATCAACTTTAGTATCACAAATGTCACTGGCTTTCTTTAGAGATAAACGTTATTCTACTACACTTTTGGAAACTACATGGGGATACAGCCATGTGGGGGCAGGCAGAGACACACAAACTTATGGTCGCAAATGAATCTGCCACTTACAAAAAAGGGGTGTATAAAACATTCTAATTTGGACTCAAAGAAATATCTTTGCCAAAAAGTCCAGCTGTTCCCTTCCCAGGGTCACTTTGTTTCACGATTGACTCTCCAACCAAAACCTGCAAAGGAACAATACCAATTTTCAGATAATTTACCCAAGAAGGTTGTAAGATGAGGCATATTTAGCTAAATTAAAGCATGAATGAGCTGTTACGTAGATCAAAAGCCTTGTGGCTTAGTGACACCATCTGGTCTTCCCATGAAGAGAACCTGGGTTCAAATTCCCACCACTCTCCACTTGTTGTAAGCAAAAAAAAAAAACAAAAATTTTGAAACTTACTGCTCTAACACCAGCTTCTTGTACAAAAGCGAAATCATCCGGAGTAAACAATCCAGATTCCCCAACTACCTGAAGAATCCAAAAAAGAAAAGAAGTCAATGAAATAATACAAAGTTAACATATATGTTTTAGTGAGTTGCCATGAATGGTAAATAGAGCACTTACCATTATGCCTTTGTCACGGATCCTTTGACCACGCTCCCCTTCAATAAGCCTCTTTGTAATACTTATATCAACCTCAAAAGTTTCTGCAGATAGGCAAAAATAAGAGTTGTTGGTCATTGGTATTGTGAGAATGTTTGAATAGTTATGCATGTAGGTCTGATTCTATAACCCCAAGTCTTACATATATGGCCAAGATGTCCTAGTGCCAATCAAATAACTAAACCTATAGCATATTAACCCTATCAGTTACTGCAGTTTTACGATGCCGATTCCCCACGCAGAAAACCAACTTATAGTGGAAGCACACACACAGCCTTAGGTTATCATGACAATAGCTAGCAATATAAATAATGTGTTTTACTTAATAATTGAAAACGTGTTAACTCTTACGTGACTGATGCAGACATAAGTGGTTCATTAGAAAAGCAGCAAAACAATTAATGTGTTTCTCGAAAATGAGGCCCAAAGCTATGGAACTTGGGTGTGGGTCTTTTGTCGAAATGTAATGGAAGGAATAAGGGGGCAGGGGCAATGAATCTTATCATGGAAAGTGACTCAACTGAAAGTTCAAGCACAAGTTCAAAATGACTTTATTCCCCCATATTTTGAGAAGCTAAAATTCAAATTAAACTTTAAAATAGTCATAAATTGACTTTCACTAAAAAAGAAAATGGGGGTAAATTACACTAACCTCTGTCAGATATACATATATAACCCCTTAAGACTAGTTTGAATATTGATAAAATGATTAAATTCATCATTTTCTAATAGCTTAAGGTGGTCCTAAATTCGAACCTTGTCTTTGCTCTACCTCCTACTTCAGAAAATTTCATGTGTTGGGTCCCATTTATTAAGGGGAAGTCTAGATGCACACCGAAGGGAGAGTATTAGAATATTGGTTAAATGATTAAATTTATCATTTTCTAATGGTTTAAGTTTTTTGGAGAATTGGTAATTTATTAGGACCATTTGCGTGTTATTACAAATTGAGTTTATTCAAATTGAAATCTCATTCAAAAATATGTGTTTACTAACCAGCCTGGTAAAATGATAAGGAAAATCATAAAAAATAAAATAAAAGTAATAACCTTAGGTGGCTAAGTGTCATTTCTAAGAATAGGAGGAGGTTTCTAACATTTCCTCAAACCTCAAAAAGGTGAGTGTAATTTACTCGGAAAAGAGACTAGTATCAGATGTCATATATAACTTACAGGAGAAAAGTTAGTCATGATATGTTTAACTAACAATTATACTAAAAACTGAGGGAAAAAAAAGAAAGAAAAAAGAATAAGAATAAGAGAGAGAGTATGCCAAGTCACAATAGCTGAAAAAATTTACCGATATTCCGGTTGTTGATGCCAATAAGCTCAATTCCTTCAATTTCAAGAACGCGATCAATTTCTCTCTAATTGTGCACCTAAGGACAGACAACAGGAGCAACAATAGCATGTTCAATAATCTAACATGTGAGGAAAAGTGTTATCTTTATCACTTCAACAAAACTAATAAACTCAAAGTACTAGGAAGAAAAGAAAATAGGAAAACCAAAAACCGTCCCATTCTTGCATTCAAGATAACAACAATGACAACTAACAGCATAAAAAAACTGTTGTGAAACCAAAATTATATTACGGTGACATTTTTTTTTTTTAAAGTAAGCTTTAGCACCAAGGGGAGTGAGATGAGAAGATTTGACCTAGTGACCTCCACTTCATGAGGTCCAAAGCCGATTGTGCTACCCATTGGGAACAAACATTTAAACCAACAGTCAAGCATATGCAAAAGTTTGCCAAATCACGTTCATATGAAAACTAGAGTGGAATGGGTGTTACTTTCAAATAAAAAAATTGGTCATAAAAGAGCAACCTAGTCACAACTTGAATCACATCTCTTTTCATATAAATAAACCTTTATGTGATATAGAAGCTCATTATTAAGTCAGAGATTATGGTAATCATATGTTTTACCACATGAAAGGAGAAGACTGTCACACATTTTCAATTACAAGAAAATTTGCAGAAATATAACAAAGAATAAGAAAACACCATCTGTACCTCAACAAGTGTTGCTAAACCAAGCATCTTGCAAATCTTAGTCATGTATTTGATATCAAGATCTGGCAAAACAGCGGCAACTAACAGGATGGCATCTGCGCCTTTTGCTCGAGCATTGTAGATCTGCCATGCATCTACAACAAATTCTTTGCACAATAGAGGGCACTGCATATTTTGCTAGTATTAGACACATAACTCATACCAATTACTAAATAACAGCTTGCACCCTATTTTAGACTAAGCAAATCAATTCCGGGAGCAAACCTTTACTCCAGCATTCCTTATCAACTCCAGATTTTCAAAGCTTCCCTACCTTGAAAATTCAAAAGAAAGTATGAGGGTTTTTTTTTTATTTTTTATTTTTATTATTATTATTTTTTAAATTAATTCTTTTAGCTTGAAGAATACAAACTTAAAAAAATAAATTTATTCTGGAAACTTTCAAGTCATAAGAATCCCCAGAAAGATTAAAATAGATTTATTTACCTTAAAAAACTTTTCATCTGTCAAAAGACTGAGACATGCTGCTCCACCTCGCTCATAAGCTTGGGCAATTTCAACCTATCATGAGAAAAATGACATAAAATTTGACAATCACAGAAAGATAAATATAACCTTGAATTCTGCACTGGTACAGTTCTTGAAGAACTTATCAGGCTAAGAGATGGAAGAACTATAAGATTAATTAATCTTACTCAGATAAATCAAGAATCTGGCCATCTCTCTAGTGCCTTAGTTTCAGATAATTCATTCTCTCCTAGAACTAATACCATTTTACATTTACAGATATAGGACTTACCTAAGCAGGAACTGCTGTCCCAAAGCAGCACTGTTTACTGATTTAAGATAATGTATTCAAATTCCTAGAGAAGTAAACTTTTAGTACGTGATCAAGGGATGGACTTTTTATCACTTGAACCAAGCTAGCAGAAACTCTTAACCATTTTAAATAGCATTCAGTGAGTAAAGGTGTGAAGTTCAATAACAATAAAAATGCAAGCAATATATTCGTTAGAAATTTCATGTATGGTAAAATCCCAGCAAAACAACTGTGGCCTTCAACAGTACCATTTCAAACAACTTGGGTGGAACAGATGATGATGATAAAAAAGGCACGAAAAAAAAAATCAGGAGTTGTATTCTTACAAACATGACATCAATAAAGGATCTTGTAACAGATACCTCCAAGCACATCGATAAAATTCAAGAAAAGACAAAGAAAGGATGTAGGCTCACTGGATTAAAGTCCTCTCTTAGAATTCCTCTGCTTGGAGAAGCCTTTTTCACTTCAGCAATCAATCCAGGCAGTCCAGTTCGTAGATTTGCTTCCCTAAGAGCTCCAATAAAGTCTCTAGGAGGAGGAGCATTCTCAAGTTCTTTCTTCAGTGCTAAGAGAGGCCTTCTCTCTCTTAACTGAAAAATGTTAGCTATTGACATTAGAGGGAACTCATCAAAATATTAAAAACAGGAAAAGAAAAGGAAAAAAAAAAACATTTTATATACAGGTCAAAGAAATTACTCTTGCGACTTCTGTGTCCTTGTGCCAAATGATTTCTTCCAAAATGTTGCGAGGAGTATTGCCCTCATTCTGCAACCGAAACTTGAAAGGTCCCACATAGTGCAAAGGGGGTCCAGTTGGTCACCTCCTCCTAATCCTTATACCCTGACTAGCAGCTACTTCATTTTGGAACATCCCCACTTCCCACTCCTTGACTTTAAGAGCTTCTTCAGGTACAGGTACTGGTGCAACTGTAGCAGAACCATCCTTGGACTCTATCTAAACAACATTAAGAACATAATTCAATCCCAAAAGAATTGTACATTTTAATATCCAAATACAAAAGGACTTCAACAATCACAAAGATCTTTTTCAATCCCAAATATTTGCAGGCTCAAGAAATTCTATATCGCTCATACAGTTACTGGTGGAACTGTAGCAGAACCAATCCTTGGACTCCTATCTAAACAACATTAAGAACACAATTCAATCCCAAAAGAAGTGTGCATTTCACTATCCAAATACAAAAGGACTTCAACAATCACAAAGATCTTTTTCAATCATAAAAATTTGAAGGTGCTCAAGTAATTCTCTATTGCTCAGCATATGATATCCAAAGAAGCTAACATATTAGACACAATCCAAGTATATTCTAACTTGCCCAAATTTTCTCAAAATACAAACAAAACTATTCCCGTTCTTGAGCTCAGAACTAAAAAAAAAAAAGACTCACTATAAAGAAGATAACTTTAGAAACCCATTACAGAAAACTCAAACACCCACATGAAAACAAGCTTATATACCACACGTATTTCACTATAAACATTGAATTATCCAAAACCCAGAAAGGAATTGAAGGGAAAAGCAACTATAATGAAAACAAACAAACAAAAAAGCATAAAATCACAGAGAAATTGAAATATAATCCAACCCCATCACTCAGAATTGAAGCATTTACACAAAACCAGTTTTAAAAAAATTAAAATAAAAACTTTTGAAAACCTGCTGAGCTCTAATGGAGGAGGAAGAAGCAACAGAAACGGAATTTCTTGTAGGCAAGTCCATTGAAATGGACTTTCTCACAGATAATTTGTTGGGTCTGTGAGTTAGAGAAGGAACCGTTGCTCTCAGAGAAACCAAAGCCTCCATTTGTGTTTTGGTTGAATTTTCAGATTGATTGAATTAAAAGGTTTCGATCTAAATACTAGTTTCGTGTGTAAATTTTTTTATTTTTTTATTTTTTTTTATGGGATTTCTAAGATCGAGACTATGGGCTTATTACGTCAAAAAAAGAGTCCAGGTAATATTTTTTGGATGTTTTTTATATAAGTGTGAATGAAAATGTGTGTAAAATTGTGTGTAATATTGTTTAAAATGTGAAAATGTGTATTAGAACTATGTGTGGTCACACTGGATAACAAAAATATTTAAACTTCTGAAACCATTTCAGGTGTTTTTGACGTATATCAACTTACTTTTGTGTAGCAAAAAGTGTCTGACGTATTGATGTTTGAATTTTTTTTTTTTTTTTTTAAGGGAATCTTTTGATTAAATTTTTTTTTTTAAATTGAGGAAGGAACACCAATATTAAGGGGTTATTTGGTAATATTGTTCTAGCAACGTTGTTTAAGTGTTGTATAAACTAGTCGCTAACCCATGCTATGCACGGGATTAGTAAATAAAAATTAAATATAATTATTTTATTTGAAAGTACATTTATTTGAAAATGAATAAAATTAAGTAAAAATATAACTGTATGCAAACTGCTGAAGGAAGATAACAATATTTTGAATTTGTACCACTTCTTGAATCAAAACCATACAAAAATCTTTGCCTAGAAAGCAGTAACAACTTCAAATAAAAATGTGCAATATATGCACACTACAGCAAGTGGAAAAGAAGTATAACTATGCAATAATACATATTTTGCATTTAGATCCGACAGGGAAAAAAAATCCCTGGAAGATGCCAAGGCTTGGCATATGACATGATATCTCTATAAAATGAACTTGCTTGCAACTTCATGCAGAGCTGAAACACCAACATAGAGATCTGATATAGCCCCAATCTTCCATAGGTCAAATAATTTGGTGAAACATTAGACACAATCACTTATTTAAGAAATTAGTACAAAAGATCATATCAAATTGGACCATTTTATTAGTTGAAAAAATTTTCAGCAAAGCCAAAGCTTATCTACAAAAAATTAGTGAGTTCCAAATGGAATCAAAGGCAACAAAAATAATGGGCCCCAATCTTCCATGGGCCAAATAATTTGGTGAAACATTAGACACAATCACTTATTTAAGAAATTAGTACAAAAGATCATATCAAATTGGACCATTTTATTAGTTGAAAAAATTTTCAGCAAAGCCAAAGCTTATCACAAAAAATTAGTGAATTCCAAATGGAATCAAAGGCAACACAAATAATGATAACGTTTATTGCAATGGTAAATATCTCTAATGCACTTACAGTTCATAAAGGTAAATGTTTATTTCCATACCTACTATTTGTTTAGTATGTATGTAAAGTTGACTTAATATGTATCCTTCTCAATTGCATTACACACGGAATGTACAATTTTGAAGCAAGTCACATGGCTTAGTGAACCAAACAAAATCTAACACAAATAAATATCTAAAACATAACCAAATCTAACCTTTATACCTTTATCTAATCCAAATGCCTAAATCATAATCTATCCCAAGAAAATACCCAAACCTAGATCATATTTGTTAAAGAAAATATATACTATATTTAACAATATTTGATGCACAAAATTTTAAATTAAAAAAAAAACACCAGGAAGAATATATGACCTTTAGTTTGGTATCAATAGTGACATAATGAAAACCAATCAATATATTAACTAACCCCTATGACAAAGAAAGACAACTCAAATCAGTAATTTTATTTGGTAGAACAAAATAGTATATAATTGATGTTAAGATGTGGTTGTTACTTAATGTCACCAATCACAACAATATAAAGAGAAGTACATAGGCTGCTAATCCAAGTATACTCTGTTATCCATTAGAAACTGTTAGTAGAAAAAGACACATCTATCATCAAAAGCTTAGGTAACACACTAATGACATAAAACTAACCGTCAACGTCAAGCGTTAGTTTTAAAACCAACACAAGGTATGTAATAAACTAATAATTAAAAAAAAAAAAAAAATGGTGTTCAAAGTGGGATATAAGCAAATAAAGGTATCATTAAATAGAGACACAACTACTAAAATGACTTTCATATCAATATCTAGAAATTCCTAAGGAAATAATATTCTCAAAAGTAACCGCACACCACTTTGACTCCAAGAAAATTTATAAAAAGACCAGGGTAAAAGTTCTAAAATTTTAAACCTCCTACTCATATCAAACAAATGCTCAGATCAATGACCACTACAATTTTAAATCTTATCCATCATAAATAACCTAAAATTTACACATCCAAAACTGCAAAAATGCTGCTTTAATATTAGAGGGAAAAATTAGAGTAAAAGATTATGTGCATAGATATGACTATATCTCAAACCCAAGATTAAACTTCAGCCTTAATTATTTCAACAGCATACCAATTATGTTTTAAAAGTAAGTTTGCATCTGACAGAATTCAAGTAGCTAAATACATGCTGATCAAAATGAGCAATGTCCATTGAAGCAAAATTAAAAAGGGAAACTGAAAAAGGTCAGTCATGTTGCATACCAAATCTGCATTATCAATGACAGCAACATCTGCCTGTTTCACTGCAGTCAACTCAAAGGCTCCCTTAAAGATCCAAGTGGGAGTTTTGGCAATCACACCACAACATTAACCCATTGACCATTACTATCTCTAGATCGTGCTGCAAGCTCCAGTGTATAAATAATATATGCTATCAGTATAACACCTCACTGAGTAAAAATATGTGTGTTTCAAGACTTCATCAATTAAATCAAGATAGTAATCAGCATCAACCAAAAGAAAAGATAAAAATATAAATAAATAAATAATACTAAAAGAAGTCAATCACAATAACAACAAAAAATCTAAAGATTTTCTAAAACAAAACCCAATAACTATTTAGCATCAAATCAACTTTGCCTAAAATTTTTATTGAACCCCATAAACAAAACTATCTGCAACAAACAGCCCATATATATCACTAAAAATTCTGAAATCACAATCTACATCAATATAAATTAATTTTTCAGCAAATAAATTAATCACCAGGCCGACTCTTAGGCCTTTCAAAAACACCAAAAAAAAAAAAAAATCGATACTATCTCCACTACGAAACCCATAACCACAATATTTTCTTACAAAACCTGTAGAATTGGATTTCTATGAGCGTTTCCTTGACTTCAACCAAAAAAAAAAAAAAAATAGGGAGGAAAAAGGGTTAGGAATTGAAATCCATAAATTGATAGAAAACCTAATTGAAGATATATAATAACTACTCAACTTCAAGGCTCTGTTCTATGCCTAGATCAATGACCACTACAGTTTTAAATCTTATCCATCATAAATAACCTAAAATTTATATTACACAAACTGACTTACAGATAAATTGTATTTTTGTATGATGTAATGTAATTTTTTACGTCAAGGCAAAGTTAAATGATGATTCCAAAGAGCAACAACAAAAAAGCATAGTGATGCGAAGGTCTATTGGCATATTAGAGACTTGTGATAGAATTTAACTTGCCTTTTTCTTTATACCCAACATTATAAAGAGAAAACATGAATTAATATAAAAAGAAAACAGAAACCTGTAAAGAGAAAAACTTTTTGATAAAATAGTATTAAAAAGACTATAACATGAATCCACCCAAAAATTATGCCCATGACAAACTAAACACGTTACAATTGAACAAATACAGCATAGCCTCCTCTTATAATACTTTGCCACTAAACACCCTTGCGTTTTTCTAAATCCAAATATGTTGCAATGAAGTGCTATATCAATAAACCGAACTGCCTCAGGTGAAATCCTAAGTCCATTGTTGCATGACTATATGCAAATTGGGTCATGATCTATCAATTGCAGAAAAACCATGTAAACCAACTAACTTGCCACCTCCTCATTACAGTTAAGCTGCAACCAACTGGGGTTTGAGGACTGATGTGCACATGAGTTTTGACATCTGACATCATTTATATCTATTTATAAAGAAAATTTCAACATTAAAAAATAGCACAAACCCAAAAATGCACACTCCTAACATAAATCAAAAGGAGTGGGAATAAGCACATCAAATAGTCCAAACAATTAAATTTCCAGTATTCAAACCCAAGTCAGCACATCCCCAATCTGCATAAAGCAGAATGTAACAACGTCTAAGATATTAAACATAAATATAGAACTTAGTGGGTAATCATCAGATAGTTTATGATAGTTCATCTATACTATTATCCCAACACATGTACAGGCTTTTAACTTATGTAGATGCAAAAATGCCAAGTAATACCAGCTGCTCTTAGAGGCATTTTGTTGAACTCCTAGCAGATATAACCGAGAAATAGAACTTGGTTAATCTACAGGTGTTGAAAATTGAGGGAACCATTCCAGTATTTAAGACATATTTAGAATAATGGAATTCACAATTCAAAAACATATTGATACATCAAGCAAAATTTAAGGAACCAACATTAGACTACCCAAACTACTTCCGGAAATTTTTTTAAAAACAAATCAGGCAATAAAAAAGATAACAAAAAACCTATACTTGGGTTAGATATTGGAAGTGTAGTAGAAGAGGGCAGAGAGTAGAGCAAACATTTTCTTACAACCACACCCACATTTTCTTACTACATCACCTTTGCCTTGTTTTTCCTCATTAATTGGCAGTTTTTTCCTGTATCAATATTCATAAGCCAAAAAAAAAAAAGAAATTGAAGATTATATGATATCCCAAAGCATTAATAGGGAAACTAAATCAATTCCTTAACTCAACACAAATCAACAAAACAAAGAATCAAACAAAACACAACAAAAAATCTATTTGGGTTTCTCATATATGATCCTAGAAACCAATGCTTATGACCAATCTTCAACCAACAATAATTCCCACAATTGATATTCGAATAAGAAATACATACCCACTTGAAAAAGACAGCCCTTGGCTTCTGCTTAGGGGATTTTGTGGGAAGTTTTTTGGGACTATGTGAAATCAATCAAAAAGGGAAAAAATAGAAGCAAGAGATCCTTAAACTTAATACCTGATCTTGAATCAGTGGTAAAACAAAACTAAATAAATTAATAAATTCAGATAAAAGAGGAGGAGGAGAAGAAACGTACCTAATAGCAAGTGATCTGGTAGAGAAGGAAGCAATTGAATTGTAAGATTTTCCTGTGTATAGTGGGTCTTTATTAGGCTTTCAGTTTGGGGGTAACAGAGAACACTTTTTTTTTTTTTCTTTTTTTTTCTTGATAGGTAAAAAAGAAAATATTATTAAAAAATGAATAGCAGGAAAAATACATAGGGTTCACAATAATGAACAAAGAGTGACAGAGACAACTTGTAGTTGGATACTTGGGTTATACTTTGAAACCCTATGATTGATTGCCACCCTCTAGTCTAGATGGAAATCAATTTTCTTAGAAAAATTTCAGTATAACCAATCAATGTGGCAAATTATGCAGAGGAAAATCATTAAGGAATTATTACCTTTGCTTGTTTAAAATAGAATCAACCAAAGACGTCTTTCTAGGATCAACAACATGAGCCACAATCTCTATATTCCTCACTATGAAATCCTACCAGAATTCAAATATCACTTGGTTTAAATAGAAGTAATAAAAACTAACCCCAAAAAGTATCATTGTGGAAAATTCTTTTTTAACAAATAAATTCAAGCAATCAAAATCAAGCAAATCCATCTTCAAATGACAATTTCAGACACAATTACACAGACCCACTATGAAGACATACGCTTTTATCAAACCCATTTGATTAACACAATTGCATACAAAAGTAAAGCCAATAAAGCAAAACCTGAGAAAAACCGAGAGAGAAGGGTCCGATATGGAGGCCGGGTTGGAGATTGAAAACATTGGTACCCATAGTCATGCCCTTGCAAGCTTTCTGCGAAATAACTTGGGTCTGTGTTTGAGAGAGGGGTAGAGGGTAGAGATTCTATGCTTAACGGTGGAATGACAGGGAAAAACAAAATCAAAGGCAAAATTGAAGACGGAGAAATTGTTTCAATTTTGTGCAGTTATAGAGGGAGGAAGAGAGAAGACATATATAAAGAAGAATTAAGAAAGAAAAAGAAAAGTAAAGAAAGAAAAAGTTCTGACCGGTTATTCAAAAAAAGAAAGAAAAAGTATTTATAATTTTGGGGAAAGTAATATTAAAAGGCCAAAACGTTGTTTCTGTACCATCTGTAGTTTGGGGAAAGGAATATTAAAAGGCCAAAACGTTGTTTCTGTACCATCTGTAGTTTAGTATATTTTTCCAGTTATAGGTACTATCTTTTATATAACGAAATATAAACTAAAATTATTAGGAAATGTGTGAAATTTATAACTTCCCCCTGGAGCAGTGCAACTGAACACCAACCATAGCAAAAAATGGTACTGAAACGTTACTCTTATTCTACCAAATGAAAAGGCACAATGTTTTGTTATTTTAAAACATAAACGTGGCATAAATTTATGTAACCACGTGGCGCAATGAGACGTGGTCAACAAAAAGTCAAACGTTTCGGCTATTAGTTATTATATAGACTATTAGTTATTATATAGATATAGATAACCTTTTAAAAAAAATTGTTGTGAAAATACGTGTATGTAAAAAAGTATTGTAAAAATACATATAACCAAACACTCCCTAGATTTGACAAATTAAGAGCCTATTTGGTAACGTTGTTCTAATAACATTATTTATATTTTTTGGAAATATGTGTGGTGAAAAAGTGTAAAAATACGTGTAATGTTGTTTAAAAACTGAAAATTGTTGCTCAAAATCCCAAATCAAACGGCCTCTAAACTTTTTTTATTTGTTTTTTTTAATCTAAAAAATTTTAAAGTGTATTTAATTTTTTTTCACATTATCATCTAATTATTATAATATATGCATATCATAATATCATATGACAAAATCAGTTAGATTTTAATGAAAAAACTCTAACAAAATGTTTGATTTGTTGCGTACCTAGTGTTCAAATGACAAAGTGTGCATTTGGAAATAGCTTTTAAATTGGCATTTAGCTTATTTTATGCATTATTTGAGAGTCATTACATGAGTGCTTAAAAAAAAAGATTTATTTCAAATTTGACTTAGCTTATTTCTATCCCCTATTGCGGGCATGATTTTCAAATCCGGACCGTTCATTGAACTATAAAAGGAAGAGGTTCAAGGTTTTTAAGGTTGAACCGGGGTCAAACCATGATGACATCATAATTAATTTAATAATTATTTAAAATATAAATAAATTAATTAAACTTAAGAAAGGAGTATTCTTATTATCTTTTTTTTTTTTTTTTGGTTAACTATGGACTTATTATCAAAAAAAGTGTAGGGATTTTTTGTTTTTATATTTTCAGATCAACGTGGCACTCTAATTTTTATAAAACTAAAATTAAAAAAAAAAAAAAAAAGTTGAATAGCTTAGAAATCAAAACGTGGCATTGTGTTTCTCAAAAAAAAAGAAAAGAAAGGGGGCATTGTCATTTCTTTTAGGCTATGTTTGGTTGACGTAAAATATTTTCTGGAAAATAGATATTTTCCAGAAAATAGATATTTTCTGGAAATGGTATTTTCGGGAAAGGAAAATATTTTCTGAGTGTTTGGCTGCATTATGAAAAATTTTCTAGAAAATATTTTCATGTGTTTGGTTGCATACTGAAAATGCTATTTTCCTACACTTTCTCATATTTTCTTACCCATTTTCTCAGTTCCCAAACAAATTTTATAATAGAAATTTCAACGTATAAGCTTCAAAAAACAAAAATCACAACAACTCTATTCGATCAAATCCACATTCGGTCAAACTGAGAGAGCGAGGACGAGAGAGTGATAAAAAATGGATGGAAAGGGAGAGATCAGTCATGGGCGATGAGATCGGTCATGGGAAACGACGAGATCGAGCGGAGGCGAGATCGAGCAGCCAGATCGAGCGACGCGGTGTGATCGGCGCGGTGCTGCGATCGACGAGACCGGTGCGATCTGGTGCGTGCAATCGTCGGACTGGAGCTCGGGGTTCGCAGGCGACGTCGAAGGGCGTGATGCGATCTCGGTGGGGTGCGATCGGTCTGGGTGGATCAGTCTTCGGTGGGGTGCGATCAGTCTGGGTGTGATCGGTCTCTCTCACCGTCACGTGGAGGGGACAACGACGGCGGTCTGGGTGCGCGTCTGAGTCCTTTCTCTCTCTCTTTCTCCCTGTTGCGCATCTAGTCCTTCTTTCTCTCTCTCTTTCTCTCTTTCCGGAAGTGAATTGAAGGTAAAATAGAAACGGAAATGGTTTTCCGTAATCAGAAGGCTTATTTACGGTCAACGGAAATGATTTTCCGTTTGACCCAATTTTCCTTGCGCACCCAAACAGCCTATTTTACGGAAAATGATTTCCGGAAACCATTTAAAGCCAAAACAAACACAGCCTTAATCTTATCTGATTACCTCCACCTACCTCCACTTTCTTTTAATGCCCCACCTACCTCCACTTTCTTTTAATCTTATCTGATGACTTCGTTGTTCTCTACTTTTCAGTTTTCAGTCTTTTCGTTTCTCTTCATCAGTTTTTAAGTTTAACTCTATGCTCTCTTCTGCAGATACGGAAGAAGCATCAACGGCAACGCTAAGATGTAATCTACCAAAATAATATTACATTCTGTGTTTGGAGGCATAAGTAGGATTTCATTCTAGTAATTTACTAAGAATGTTTTTCTCTTTTTTCCCTTAATTTTATTTCTATATATGGGTCAATTTTGAAAATCAGCTCCGACTGTGTCACCGCACCGGTGACGGTGTCGGAAAGGTCATCAAGTTGTGTTTGCCGGCATTGGCTCGTTCAGTCGGCCCAAAGCTCGGTACGGTTTGGTCGGTAAGGATCCGTTTATTTTTTTTTAAGGTTCAGATTCAAGGGGAAGTAGGGAATCGTGAGAAACGGTCTGATCACGGTTCTTAAAACCGTAAGGTCTGACCGCGGTTTACACGGGTCACTTTTTTTTTCCCTTTGAACAGTTCTGGAGGCTAAAACAACTGCAAAAAGGAGCAATTCGAGATTTTTCCGGTTGGATTGTACGGTCCAGTCCGGATTTCAAAATCATGATTGCGGGTTCCACTTAAGCTTGTTTTTATCAAAAAGTCACTATTTTGTAGTGTGATTAGATCAGACTTGTATAATTTGGTGACATTATCCAATTATCAAGGCAAACAACGCATTTATAAAAAAAGCTAACAACACAACATTCAACATTTATATTATTATGACTACTGTGAGTTTTAGTTAATTCAATTGAAAAATTTGTTTATAGTTGAATAAAAAATTTAAAATTCAATTTTTGTCTACACTAAAAATCGATTAGTATCTTGATTTGATAATAAAGTTATAATCAAAAGTAGACATCATAAATTGAAACTCTAAAAAAAAAAAAAAATTATTATGATTGTTATGGTGATGACATCAGAGATAGTATAAAGTTGTAACAACCCAAACTTTTGATTTGACAATTGTCAACACGTGTGAACTCTATAATGAACTTGTTGTAAAAGAAAAAATAAGAAGAAATGTTAAAACCTGTTGAGCTCTAATTGAGGAAGAAGCAAAAGCCACTGACTTTCATGTATGCAAGTCCATTGTGGGTCCTGGAACTGACCTTCTGATTGAGAATTTGTTGGGTCTATGAGTGAAAGATGGCAGTGGTGCTTTCAGAGAAACCAAACCCGCCATTTTTATTTTTATTTTAATTGAACTTCAGATTGTTAGAGGCCTTCACAGTTTGATTTTGATGAGAGAAAAGGCAGACTGAGAGCCTGTTATATGGGAGGGTAAAATATATATGTGAGTGTGGTAAAATTGACGTACAGAATAGTTTTTGGTTGTACTTCAACATAATCTTCCATACTAGGCAAGAATTTCATAGTTGGTTCTCTTTATTGGATTGTGGTAGGTGGTCAATATTTTGCTATTATATTTATGATTAAAGGAAAGTGATAATATTAGACATGGAAACTACTTATCCCAATAAAAATACAATCATGTATAAAAAATAAAAATTTAAAAATGTAATCTGTATGCCGCATTTGTTAGGTAATGAAAATGTGATTTTTGGTGGATTGGACTACTCAAATGAAATTTAGAATCCATGTGACTTTCATTTATCACATGCAGATGTGTGTGCTAATTGTTTGGCCAAAGAAAATGAATCTTTCGAAAGAGACAAATTGTATTATGATTTTTATGGGGTGGTATAGCTCAGCTTCTTTGTATAACTTTCTAATATAACGAACTTCCTTAAAAAGAAAGAAATTAAAAAAGAGAAAGGGATACATACCATGCTGAGGTAAAACTGTGAATCCTGAGGTAATACAAAATTTCTCTAAAAACAGTAGCTTACGTATATACATACCATGCTGTGATGGATAAACTATGAACCTCAGTCGTCAGTATAGGAGGAAAGAAAACTTCCTGCTGGTGAATATGTTATAAAATCTCATAATGCAATTGTATTATTGTAATATATGTTGATTCAAGACGCATTCTTATTTGCCACCTAAAACATGAATAACACAGTTTCTTGGCATATTCCCATCTCCATGACTAGACACGTGCAACATACGTAATGTAAAGGAACAAAACAATAGCTCTCATTTTCTTTCCCTCGGATAAATTGACTACACTACTTTCGTGCAGTGTTTAATGAATAGTTGAACTATTGCTTAGTCTTCCTCTCATGTTACTCTTTGTATGGTTTTTTTTTTTTTTTAATCCAAATGAGCTCTCCCTATTTCCCTTTCATTTTGACATTTGAAAAGAGAAATCACTCCATAATTAGGTACAAAATAATGCCAAATTATGTCTCTTTCCCTCATAACGTTATTATGCCAAATTGCTCCATGATCATGCCTTTTGATACAAATGTGCATCTAAGCATTGCCGAATTACAATTTCGAATTCATGTTAGTATTATGTATTGAACGCAAAAATTTGGCAAATTTAACTTGACAAAGAATAATTTGTGCAGTTTTACCATGAAGTGGACAAGAAAGCGTTTCCGTTCAAAATGGAAGCAAATGAAACTAAGGACACTCTTGAGGCCTCACAACTTGGTGGACATTTTGCAGCATGTTGTAAACCTTTTTGTGAATAGACATGAACAAACGTTTGCATATATATTTTTGTTAACACAAGTTTAGTAATGTTGCTGCTTGCTACCTATGGCTGTTTGAGGGTAGTTTCAATGTAAAAAAATCCTGATAAATATTTTTTGTGATGTACAAAACTTGTATATAGCTTTTGGCAATTGTGTGTTGGGAACTTGTGAATGTTGGGAACTTGTGAATTTGTTGTGAATGTTGGGAATTTTGTTGTGATGTTGTGATAGCAGGAAGTTGTAATAGTAGGGGAAGAAAAAAAAAAAAAAAACTTGTGAATGTTAGGAGAATTTGTTGTGAACATTGGGAATTTTGTTAGGATGTTGTGATAGCAGGAAGTTGTAACAGCAAGGGAAGAAAAAAAAAAACCTATAGCCGCGTTTTTAAAACATGGCTATAGGTTTTCCAACGTAGCTGAAAGGGGTCCTATAGCTGCGTTTTTACAAACACAACTATAGGTCTGGCCTATAACGACATTCAGAAAACGCAGCTCAAACCATGCCTATAGCTGCGTTTTTACAAACACAACTATAGGTCTGGCCTATAACGACATTCAGAAAACGCAGCTCAAACCATGCCTATAGCTGCGTTTTCAAAAACGCAGCTATAGGCTGAGACCTATAGCTGCATTTTTGTAAAAAACGTGGCTATAGACTCCCTTTTCACCTATAGCCACCGTTACAAACGCAGCTCAAAGCTAGCCTGTAGCTGCGTTTTTTAAAAACGCAGCTATAGGATGAGACCTATAGCTGCGATTAAGAAACGCAGTTATAGTTCGACCTTTAGCCGCGGTTACAAAAACGTGGCTATAAGCCTATTGCTGCGCAGTATAGGCCGTGTTTGTAAATGCGGCTATAGGAACCGCGACTAGAACCTATAGCCGTTAAACACAGCTATAGACCCTTTTTTTTTGTAGTGGGGGGAGGGGGAGGAAAGTGTCAAAGAATACAATGAAAAAACCATATATGGAAACGAATCTATCTCCCTGGATGCACCTACTTCTTCTTCTTCTTCTTCTTCTTCTTTTATTTTATATTTTTTTGCAGAAGAAAATGTACCTACCCTTTGAAACATAGCATTTGAACATTTATAAACCCTTTTATTTTACAAATGTTGTCCTATGTTAGGAAAACATGCTTCACTACTTCAGCAACTACTAAAGTCTTTTGGACAAATACAATAGAATTTCAACTTCTAGTGTCCTCTCCAAGATCATTACTTTTTATTATCAGACTAAGATATCAAGTGGTCTTTGGTGTAGGTAGGGTACAAAAAACAAATCTCTTATTCGGTAACAAGAGATTTTACCTATTGAGTTAATTGGAATTCATGAAATGAAGAAGCTATTCTTTTCTTTCGCTGCAAGTAGGCTTTATAAAATGATCGATGCAATTCAAATTGCATACTAAATGTAGGAGGAGATTAAAAAGAAAGCCTTAATAAGAGCTCTAATGCCAAGCAATGTTACAAGTAGGAGAAAAATTGTGGTTTCAAATTGGGAGAAGTCTGTTGATAATTCAAAATCAATCTCCCCACCCCCCCTCCCCCCCGCCCCGACAACAAAAATCTTCGTTCTTATACTTCTTTATAACAAGGAAGTGGTAGTCCAATCGCATGGTAAGTCCAATACCAAGCTTGATGCTCTAATCTATATCTATATATATCTAAAAGCTGAAGCGTAGCATTTATTGTTACTATGCTCCAGTTGAGCCACATCAGCGTCCACCTCATTATAATTTTCTTTTCAATTTTTCTATAATTTTTTTTAACATTTACTTTTTATTTTATTTTAATATTTACATTTTTTTTCAACCTTTCTCCACACTTACATTTTCATATTCCCACTACCCTCTACATAAATATTATTCTTCTTCTTTTCATCTCCCCACTACCCTTTACATAAATATTATTTTTCATCTTTCTCTTCATCTTCCTTTATTTTGTCTCTTCTTATTCACACTCTCTTACTATAAATTTGTAACTATCTATTCCATTCTATGCATGGTTTTCTCTCACAAAAAAAAGGTTCTCTCTTTCTCTCTCTCTCTCTCTCTCTCTCTCTCTCTCTCTCTCTCTCTCAATTTTTTGACGAATTTTTTTATATATTCTTCTATTTATGCCAAATTACTAATCTTTGGGAATCTTTGCTTTTCTTTTCTTTTCTTTTCTTTTTTCTACACTAGAATCATTATGATCATTTTCTAACTTAATTTATTCGGATAGTTTGCTGGAATCTATATATATCTAAAAGCTGAAGCGTAGCATTTATTGTTGCTACGCTCCAGTTAAGCCACATCAGCGTCTACCTCATTATAATTTTCTTTCCAATTTTTCTATAATTGTTTTTAACATTTACTTTTTATTTTATTTTAATATTTACATTTTTTTCAACCTTTCTCCACACTTACCTTTTCATATTCCCACTACCCTCTACATAAATATTATTTTTCTTCTTTCTCTCCATCTTCCTTTATTTTGTCTCTTCTTATTCACACTCTCTTACTATAAATTTGTAACTATCTATTCCATTCTATGCATGGTTTTCTCTCACAAAAAAAGGTTCTCTCTCTCTCTCTCTCTCTCTCTCAATTTTTTGATGAATTTTTTTATATATTCTTCTATTTATGCCAAATTACTAATCTTTGGGAATCTTTGCTTTTCTTTTCTTTTTTCTACACTAGAATCATTATGATCATTTTCTAACTTAATTTAATCGGGTAGTTTGCTGGAATTCAAAAAAAGATTCTCTCTCTCTTTATCTCTCAATTTTTTGATGAATTTTTTATACATTCTTCTATTTATGCCAAATTACTAATCTTTGGGAATTCTTTCTCTCTATTTTTTCCTACACTAGAATCATTATGCTCATTTTCTCACTTAATTCAATCGGGTAGTTTGCAGGAATTCAAGTAAAACCAGACAATAAGGAATTTTACAACATTGGAGAACGCTTGAATATATACCAGCCAAAAGTTGAAAGTTAGCAAATTAGTGGAGCTATGATTAAGCTTCAAATGGGATTGATGGTATTGCCAATGTTCTTTAATTAGCATCTTTATTTCTATTTCTCTATATATGTTTCCTAAAATTAGTATTAGTCTCATTTTTATATTTTCTATTATATTCTAGGTAAACCAAGAGTTTTTTAAAACTCCACATTGGTTAATGCCATTTAGATTTGTTTTTTAAATTGTTTTTTTTTCTCTTTAATTGTTAAATGTTATCCTATTTTTGTTCTTTCGTATAACTCTAATTAATGTTGATGGTTCTTTTTTTTTTTTGGTTAGTTAGGGTTGATGATTCTTTCTTATAGAGAAAAGAAAAAATTGAAAATAATTGAATTCCGTATAAACCTATACCTAAAGGGGACAACAGCCTTTGTTTATTTGATTAGAGACAATATATTAAAGGGGCATATCATTTGGCCATTGCATTGCATTTCTTAGAGGTTAAAAGATAAAGCTTGTCATTAGAGGAAAACATTTTGGGTGGGGATAAGGGCGTCATTTTGTTTGCTCTAAGAGTAACAAAAGATCCTATTATAAAGGAAGCCCACAATCATATCACATGCTTATTACACTAAAAATGAGCACGACCCATTATTCTCTCTCACCATGTTTCTACTACATTTGCATTTAGTAACCTAAGATTAGAATTTATTCCCAATAGAAGACTTGTAGAATCATTCAGTTTTTATAGGAAACTAGCCGTAGACTCGCGCAATGCGTGAGAATATAAATATTATGCAATGAAGTGTACTATATTAAAAGTAACAATTACTTCAAGCATTGTCTTTTTTCCAAAAAAAAAAAAAATTTACACTTATTTTTTTAAATCTTTTTATCTCTACAAATACATCATTTTAATATATATATATATATATATATATATATATATATATATATATTTGTGTATTTCATTAATATTTTTTAAGTTGAACCATATTCTTCTAACTTTGTTGTAGTGTGTTACATTTGCTTAATATACAACTCATCTCTTAAGGAATAAGGAAATTATCATAATAATAAAAAATCACCACAAGATTTCAATGTTAACTTGACCAAAATTAAAATAAAACTAAAGAAATAAAAAATAGATTTTATAATAATTTATTAGTCAAAAAATTGGTAGGCATATTCAAATTCCTATTTCCAAAAACAACTAAGTATTAATCCAAACAAAAATTCAATCAAAATTATAAAAGGGAAAGAAAAGACTTTCTGATGGGAAATTAAAAAAGCACAATACTAAAACACATATTAAAAAAAAAACCATCAATCTTAATTAGAGTTATAAGAAAGAACAAAACTCTTTTATGTGCAATTGTTCTCTTTATTGTCATTTATTGTTATATATTTTATTTTTACTTTTTTTTTCTTCTAATCTTATGTTATTCAACATTTAAATTCAATCATTTCTATAAAAAAAAAAAACATTTAAATTCAGTCACATCTTCCACATCATTAAATTATTTATATTTTCTCTCTTTTTTTATTTTTAATAATTAAACATGGAATATTTTATTTAAATTCAAATCAATAAAATTATCCTTAAAAAATTGTACTTTAAAAAAAAAAAAACATTTACACTTTGTCCAAGCTTTTTCCTTACCTTTATCTTTTCATCTCCCCACTACCTTCTACCTTAATATCACTTTTCATCTCCCCACATCTTCCATATCATTAAATTATTTATATTTTTCTCTCCTTTTTATTTAAAAAAAATTAAAATTTTAAAATTTTACTTAAATTCAATAAATAAAAGTGTCCTCATAAAGTGGAGTAATACTAGGGTCACACTCATTCTCAAACCCAATACATCAAAGAAAAAATATAATACAAAACAAATGCCAATTGGGAAACACTAAATTAAAAAAATAATAATAATGAGGATATCAAACCAAATATAATATAAAGAAACTAATAATTATGGATATACTAACTTAAGGGTAGCAAAATTAAAAAAAAAAAAAAAAAACTACAATGCATATTTAATGCAATAAAATCATCATCAAATTTTGGAAAACAGTAGATTGTCTATGGAGAGAGAGAGAGAGAGAGAGAGAGAGAGAGAGAGAGAGAGAGAGAGAGAGAGAGAGAGAGAGAGAGAGAGAGAGAGAGAGAGAGAGAGAGAGAGAGAGAGAGAGTCAAATGTCAATTAGTAACTATTAATTGGAAAACAAACAAAGAGGTTGTAAGGAGAAGTAAAAATAAAAAATAAATATGACCAATATGAAGAACATTAATAACTTTACAGTGCAATAAAATCAACTGTTACATTCACTTAAAAAATTGAATCAATAATCAATAATTAAACATAATCATAGCAATATATTTAAACTTAAAACTAATCAAACTCTAATTCATAACTAAAAGGAGATGTTCTCATTTAATAATAGAAATTATATAAGAAATAAAGTTAGAAAATTTTAAAATCCCTTTTTTGACATTTCATTTAACATTATATATATATATATATATATATATATAATCTTCATATACAATTACATTTAAAAATCTAATAAACGATGCTACATCTCATTTAACACCTCTGTTATGAAAATCATTAGCCACTAAATATATAATAATAGTAAAAAACATTATAAATGAAATTATGAAAAAAAGTGATAAAACTAATTAGTTACTATCATTATGAAGTAGTAGTCTATGATTTTACACATTTAAAGAAGGAGAATATATAGAGTTTACTTAAGGTATATGTAAAGATTCACATTGAAAAAAAGATATGTAAAGGTTAAAAAAATTTATATTCTATAAATAAATAAAAAGGTATATGTAAGGTTTTTATTAACTTAAAAGAAAATGAAAAATCAATTATTAATACAACAACAACAACAACAACAACAACAACAATAATAATAATATAGGGGTAATTACATTTCCCTTCTTTGAAGTTTGAAGAAATGACACTCTACCCCAAACTTAAAAGTAAAAAATATTTTCACCCTTTACATTTGTTGTTTGACCAAACTTTGTTAAATTAATATTAAAATATTGTGTACTAACCTGCCTGTGCTTAAGGTAGGTTCCAAAATTATCCTTAATTTTAAAATTAAATTCTCTTATTTTAAAATTTTAAATTAAAGTGTATTTCAAAATATTAAGTAATGTCTTTTGCTTCTTCTTTTTTTCCCCTTTTCTTTTCCCAATAAGTTATGGAGAGATTTGTCATTTCAAATGTTTTGGTATTTTATAAATTTGTATTTTAATTCTAAAGTTAAGAGTAATGTCTTTACTAACCATGTTTAAACATTTATAAATAGATTCTTAAATAAATTTAAAATATTTTGTTATTAATATAAACAAAATGGGAGAGTGTTATTACTTATTACTCCCAAATATATTTAATAAGATCACCCTAAAAAACAATTATCTCACGCAATGCGCGGGTCTGCGACTAGTTTTAATAATTTCTCAAACTTTGAACAGTGGAAGTTGGCTGTGCAACATCAAATAGAACTTACATGAGAAAATTAATTGAAACATTAGGCTTCAGGGTTTTTTTTTTTTTTAACCTCATATTTTGGCAGCACATTACAAAAAAAAAAAAAAAATCTCATTTAAACATAGTTAATATCCCCTTCCAAAAGTGTGCTGATCTTTGAAACTATTGCTTGAGGTAACATGAGAAACGTGCCAGGTACTAATTGAGCCAAATCCCATTGCCATATGGTCCCAAAAACATTCACCAGAACAGCCGGAACAGACTACATTAAGAAATTCCCTCATTTGAATAACTTCCTCAACCCATCAAAGAGTCTTAGAGCTCTCAATTCACCACTCCTTATATCCCTCAATCTCCTCCTCAATATCTGGAGCCA
Source organism: Quercus ilex subsp. ballota (assembly GCA_032727855.1). Taxonomy (NCBI): domain Eukaryota; kingdom Viridiplantae; phylum Streptophyta; class Magnoliopsida; order Fagales; family Fagaceae; genus Quercus; species Quercus ilex. Next base: position 16,723,743 of record CM064915.1, read on the forward strand.
GAAATAAAAAAGCAAAGTTAAACAGGAACCTCATATAAGTGATGCACCATAATTGAGTTATTAGGGCAGATGAATGGTATTGTACTCATATGAAACCATATCAATTCATAAAATGTTTGTTCAATGGGCATTGTGTTACTCAAGGATTCTTCTCTTCTTTTCCATTGGTTCAAAGGGATTAGAGAAACCATACAACATGCGAATTCTCATAAACCACATATCATCAAAACATGAGGCTTATATTAATGTCCTAGCTTCATTAATCCAACTTATCCCCATACTTTGATGTCTGATTACCAGCCACATCAGAGCACAACACCAGTATGAACAAATTAACTTCTTGAGCTAGAGGATTGCCCATAGACTCCCTCACTTTTATTGAAGTGTCATGGCTTATATACTATTACACGGGCATTGTTATTCAAAATTTTGGCAAAACAAGAGAATCATTAACAAGAGAGAAGCTATGGCCTAACTTCTTTATATGTCTCCAATAGCAAACTGTTGATGGAGCTTCAAGCGGAATGAATATTAGACAAAGCTCTAGCCAATAATTGACAATGTGCTTCATACTTTTTGTGTACAATGGAAAACATTTGGCAGAAAGTAAAAGGGGTTTTCTCTTACATATTGTGCACGAAATAGTATTCTCCGCTCACTAGTACACAAGTCCACTGCTAACTATTTCAGAAACAGTCGTCGGTTAAGTTGCTTTGAGATGTCACATCCAAATCCATTGATCCACTTGCCTGTCAGGATATATATAATGTGTACATAGGCTGATTAATAAGGAATCATAACAAACTTTGGTAACCGTACTAAACATTATTGTTTAGTATATCTGATGATTCATGCAAGCTAGTAAGCTACATTTAAGGTGGCCTGAATGCTAGCATCTACATGCACAGCAGTGGTTGAGATGAAGGGAACTCACAAGCATCTAGCTATGTTTTTAAATTTCTTGACCATTAGTGTTTTGCAGCTGAAATATTTTTTCTTTTTTGTATCTGCAGCTCAAAAAGCAAAATTCCAGTCGGGCCATTCCTAATACTTTCATGCTTCGGTGGGGCATATGCTCTTCTTCCCTATTTTGTACTTTGGAAACCACCACCACCTCCTGTTGAAGAAACCGAGATCAGAAGATGGCCTCTGAATTTTCTGGAATCAAAATTAACTGCAGGGGTGAGAAATCTGTTTAACTTTTAAAAACTCAAACTAACTCTCTTGATAACATATCTGAAAATATATTTATATAATTGTTTTGTGAGCTTTGTAAATTTGTTACAAGTAGCTAACAAGAAGAATAAAGATATAAGACTAAACCATGCACATTGCACATATCAAAACCATAGTCCTGTTATGAATGTGATACCAAAATATTAAACAGTCTTTGAGAGCCAAAACAAATAGTGGATGCTGATTCAATCTGCACATTATCAAAATCTGAATTATTTGATTGAAGATTACCGGTAGATATTGACCTCCAAATCGTTCTCCTAATAAAGGCATGGAAGCAAAACAAGTGAATATGAAATTCTACCTTTTTTTTTTTGAGAGGTATGGGGGCACCCGGGGGGGGGGGGGGGGTGGGGAGGGGATTATTTGATGCAGGACGGAATCACTTAACAGACTTTGATACCAATTTTGATGTAGGATCTTTAATAATTCAGAACTAAATTAGATTTCTTAATCAGATCTTGAAGGGTTCTTAAATAAGGATTGATTTTTAAGGGGTTATGTAAATAAAATACTAAATCTTGAATATGTTGATGGCTGTTTGGAGTTAAAATAAGAATAGAACAAGAATAATATTAGATAAAACAGTAGCTTAAAATAAGCCGCTTTAATTTTATTTGAATCTCTCACTATCAATTTTATTGACTACAATAAACCGTTATATAGGCCATTGTTAAATCATTTCTTAGAAGGACTAGAACTCTAAATAACCTATTCCTAGAATGATTAGGATTATAAATAACAAACAAAAAGTACTTAAGAACTTCTAAACTAAATAGGGAGAGGACTCAAAATATAAAATAAGACTCATGATCCCTAGGGCAGCCCATTCCAGAAAATTTGAAAATTACCAAACTACTCCTATTTTATTAAAACTTTATTATAATTAAACCAGCAACTTTCCAACCTAAGAACTTATTCCAACACTCAACAATAACTAAAATAATGTATGAAATATTCCAATAAAGCCCCACATCAAAACTAGACCAAAAATATTGAATCTTTTGGTATTTAATCTTGTTTTTCCTTAAACTCTCTATTATCCACATCAGTAGTTTTCACATTGTTAATTTCAATTTGATTTTAATTGAATCAGGCAGCCATTTTACTGACAGTTTTTAATGATTAAGCCTTTAGGTTGGTTGAAGCGAAGCATTGTGTTGAACTCAAATAAAAGTCCTTTTTGTTTTCCCACATTTTTTTTTCTTCAAAAAATAAAATGGTTATTATACACTGACTTTTGGTCTAGTGGTGGCACCTCTTCCTTGTAAGTAGTACATGCCTTGATCAATTCTGTGTATGAAGTGTTACCCTTTTATTGAGAACAGAAGTTGGCAATTAGATTAGTTTCTTAATTTTACATTGGAATTGCAAGTTAACTCCATTACACATCAAATATCACTTGCTGCAGGACTAGGTGTAATTGCTTATGCAGGTTTGGCTAATTGGGATGACTGGAAGGAATTCGCCCAGTACTTCAGGGAAAGCAATTTGTAAGTGTTGTGTGAAGCATTTATCCATGCATATCATAGATATTCCTATAGTTTGGAAAACACCGTGCCCATTTTGATAATAGGATACCAAGTCATGTTGAATAGTGAGTTGGTTTTCCATGACAACGAATTTCAGTGGAGCTTTTGAAGCTTCAGTAGCAGTCTCAAATTTTCTAATCATTAAAGTTTTGCCCATTGATGAAATTGATTCAAGTCTAGAATGCAAGTCCTGGTGTCATGTGCACCTTCCTCTTCTTCTTTTTTCTTTTCCTTGAGGAAGTACCTCATGTACGATATATCAGATCAATTTTAGACAAAAACTTGTCATATACTTTTTTTCGTTGGTAATTTTGTATGGTTGTTTAGTCGTAAATTGTGATATTTGCGATCTCATAAACCTACAAAAACTTACCAGCAGCACCGGACCTTTATGCTGCAGATCCATCTCACATCCCTTGATTTCACTCTACTATCTGCATTTGCTCCATTTTGGGTCTACAACGATATGACTGCCAGGAAATGGTGAGCTTCTAGTAACTCTTGAGTGCTTCTTTCTCATTTTAAGCTTTGAAATCCTCTTTTGGAAGAGTTTATGTAGCATAACATTCATATGCTTATCACAGGTTTGACAAAGGTTCTTGGCTTCTTCCCTTATCAGTGGTACCATTTTTAGGTCCGGCATTGTACCTTGTCCTAAGGCCATCACTAACAACAATGCCTATTTCACTCAACCCCACAACATCCAAGTCTGAATGAGAATCAAATTCTTTGATTCACATAGGATATTCACATTCTTTGTGCTAATGTCAATCGCTTCACTTGGCGACTTTATCATTGTATGAAGAATGAAGCATAGCCTATGTTTAAAATGTAAAATCAGCCTTTTATGGGGGAAAAAATTGAAATGCCATGATTGATACGTGCCTGAATGTTTACAACTTGTTTGGGAGGGAGGAATGGAATAAAATGGATTCATAAAGAATATTTCATAGATTCTTTTGTGTTTGAGAGTTTTGTGAGAAGGAATGGAATCCCCATTCTATTTTGCATTTTCCCTATGTTTGTTCGTTCCTCCCAAAAGTAAATGAAATGATCAAATCCCCAAATTTATTGAGACGAAATTACATTTTTATCCATATTTCTTTAAAACGTCAATAAAATTTAATTAATGTAATAGAAAAAGAAAACATATTTGCTTCATTTCCTTTCCTTCTTTTAGTCTTTAATGCTCAATGATGAGTTATTTTCCACATTGTTAACTGCTAGATGTTCTCGAGTAAGGATGGTTGCAAAACACAATAACTCTAATAACAAAATAAATTTCACAATATTTTTCATGTTAATTATTGTTGCACACTGTACATGAATTGTGGAAAATAATTATTATTGACAACGAAAGAAACATGAACTATGTCCCCATCATACTGTACATTATGTGACAAGCAATCTTCTTTGTCTATCACAAACCTTATGCCTTCTGTTCCTTTTGTTGTGAATAAACACATCACCACTATGATCATCATTGCATTCCTGAAAGCCCACCATTCCATTTCTACTAAATATTTAGTTTCTAAGCTCTGGTTACTGATTTTATTATAGATAGAGAGACAGACACGAATGTTATGTTAGAATGTGTTTCTTTTGTATGAGAGTGAGTGACGATGACAAGTTCTGAGAAAACTATGTGGTCAAACCGTACGATGTCGTTTTCCTTGGCTTTGTTCAAATCCGGCGAGGCATTTTATGATTGGGTGAGGAAACAGCCTTGACCACTAGAAATATCCCATGTTGAGATCGTTACGTCGAATTAGTTGTCTTATAGATTTTTAATTTTTTATATATTTATTTTTAAAGGAGTGACCTTATACACTTGTTAAGGAAGCATGAAAAGAATCTCATCTCTATTAAAAAATAGCAAAAGTTAATAAAAATTGTAGCGGTACAGTCCATAACTGTGTGGTAATTATGAACTGTGGGCCGAACCAGAAGCACTTCCGGGGGCCGTTCTTCATGACAAATTCAAGGTAGTTATGAAGTTCAATCCCCCAGCTCAGTTCCCCAGGTGAGGGGTCATCTGAACTCTTCCATGAAGATAGATGCTGATTCAGACCAAAGCTTAAGTCCCATCCAAGCTTCATCCCAGGTAGCCACGTATCAGAAGAATAGTCAAAGCTTTGCCACAAATAGCGTTCTGGGTTTCCTTCATTCTCTTCTCTTAACACTAGATTTCCAAAATCTAAAATCTCAACAACTGGACTCCCTGCCTCTTTTGTTGAATTCGCCAACCGAGGAACAGACGTATTCTGGCTGAGAAGAACAAGACTACCTGAATTGTTTAACATCAACACACTGAACAAGTCGCTGATTGGGTTGAGCCGGTTTGCTACCCAAACAACCGTCTTAACTGGGATATTGTTGTACCAAATTCCGAAGTAACGGTTAGAGGAATTACCGGGACTGAACAACCCTAGGACTAGGACTGAGCAATGGACCCAATCCACCCAAAAACCCGATCGACCCAACCCAACCCGACAGGTTTTGGGCGGGTTTGAGAATATTCGGGTCGGGTTTCGGGTCTTAATTTCTGGTTATTTGTGGATTCGGGTCGATGTCAGGTCGGCGTCAGGTCATATATATCCTAATTCTAAACCCGATTTTTTTTTTTTGGGAAAAAAACCCTACTCTTTGTTGGTCAAATACTTTCAGTGAAACAAAAATGGAAAATGAGAAAGCCTCAGGCTTGTGATTTTACCTGCAAATGTGATGAGAGAAATGAGTAAAAAGTTACATAAGCACTCTTCTTCTCCTCCTTGTTTACGTGCATACGCAAGATTTTCAACCTACTAAAACGTGCCCATCAAATCACTTGTAAAATGACAACCCAAATAATATAATTCGAGATGCAGGGAATAGGAAACCTTAACTGATACATGAAACTCAATTCTCAACAATGACATGTTGTAACTGGTAAAAGACAGCAAAACTGAATTGATATTTGTAGTACAATATTGTACATCAGAAACTATGTGTAGGGAACCTAGCCTAACCCTATTATGATTTTAATAAAACTAGGCAACTTGTCCTGCAAGTAAAGGTTTACAAAAAATGAGTTGACTTGTGTATAGTTTTTAGATCCCTTAAAACACAACCAGATTAACCTAGTTAATTAGCCAAGTGACTACTTAGTCAAATTAAACAAATCTAGGTTATCACAATCAAACAATCATATCATGTAAAACAGCGGAAATATAAATAACACAAAAATATGATCACCCAGGAAAACCAAACCGGTAAAAAACCTGGGGAGGATTTAACATAGCTATCCTCAAGGTAAACTTGAATCCACTATAGAAAGAATTGAAATTTTACAATAGAATATAGACCACTAACATTCTATTGCTACCCACCAGTAGAAACTTACTGACACGACCACGTATAAGCTCCGAGAACACGGACTCCTTCTTTCTTGGATTCTCCAGCAAGTACAATCACACCAGCTTGTGTATCTTTAAGCTCTTATGGCAACAACTGAATAATCATCAAGTTCTTGAAGAAATCTCCTCTTGATAATCCTAAGCTTGTGTGAAGGAAAGCTCCTCACAGATCTCACAAGAGATTCACACAAACAGTAATATGAGCAACCTCTAAAACGTGGCTAGGATTTGCCTTATATTCCTAGGGCAAAAACATAAAACCCTAAACGTTTTAGGAGTTAGGGTTGAGTTGGAATTATGCAGAAAAAATGCATTCTGCCCGAGATTCGATTGATCGAGCCTAAGCTTCGATCAATCGAACCAGGCCGAGATGCACAATAACTTCTACATTAGCTCGATTCCAACTTTACATAAAAGAACCAACTTTGAGCAAGCCTAAACAATACTAAACAACTTGTTTTGATCATGGTTTGCCAACAATACACATTAGAGTTCTAAATACATGAAATCCTAAGTCTTTAGAATCTAACAAACTCCTCCTTTGGCAATCCATGACAAAACACAACTAAAAGCTCAAAGTTTACAAAATAAAGCCTTTTACAAAAAAATCCAACCTAACTACTATCCATCAGTTGCAAGTGTAGACAGCAGCTCAATTGAATCAACCTGTATTTCTTGAAATACTCAACAAACGCATAAACGCATGTGTGGAAAATACAAGTAAACAAAATAAATTCTTGATTTCACCAAAACACAAAATAAAGACATATATCAATGAATATCTCAAAAAATATAAGTCAATAAGCAGTGAAACAAGAAACAAAATAAATGTATCTCCCCCTAACATGAATAGCCCAACAAAAGTACACCAAGAGCCAAAAAAGATGTAAAAACAAAGTGCAGCTCCTAGATAAAATCTAATCACCACAGGCTCCAAAGAATCAAAAACTCCCCCTATCAGCAAAAACTCTACAACCTAATCCAAAAGCTACTCCCCCTTTTTGTGACGGAATGCTAAAGGGCAATCATAATACATCATCAAAAGGAGGTGGCGTAGGAGATCGTCTAAAAAGCGCCAACTCAGTATGCAAAGCACGAACCTCATCGAGCAAATCCACCAAAACCTGTCCTTAAGCCGCCTGAACGGTCAAGACATGATCCAACGTACGTCGAATGTCAGAAGCATCTGAAGTAGTCGGTGGAGGAACATCAGCAGCAGCAGCACCAGACGCCTCAGCCTGTGCATCACCTGTAGAAGAAGAAGGAGGGGGTACAACACCAGAAGACTGAACTTTAGCTCTCAAGTGAGCAGCCCTCTGCCAAAGGAAGGTGGCACCTATGGGACAAGTAATGTGTACGGGCTCAGACGCGGGGAAACCATCTAAACCTAAAAACAACAAAATCCTATGAATGAAAAAAGGATAAACAAAAGCGTGACCAACAGCACTACTCCGATGAATCTTGTTCAAAGAACGAAGAAACAGAGGAGGGAAAGAAATAGAAGCACCAGAAACAAGGGCATATAAAAACACACATCGCTCAATAGGGATGGTATGGAGATGAGAGATAAGCCACAAAGAATGACACGCTATTCTAAGAAAAAGATAGGTAGTCTTAGTGAGCTCAACAGACGTGATCCGAGGATCAGAACCCCACTGGACAGAAGACCCAGTGATGTATGACATGACGTCATCTAAGGGTGGAGACTCCTCATAAAGATAAACAGGCTGCCTAACGACCGGAACCCCAAGAGCCTCAGCCACTACCCTAGGGGTAATGGTGAACTCAACACCTCGTTTCCAACCTCGAACAAGGGTATTGGAATCATAGACGTGACAAGAGAGGTTCAAATAGAACTCTCTAATCAGGGCAGTCAGAGGTGGATGATCTATCTCCAACAAAGACAACCAGCCTCTACTCTCAAAGTTTGCCCTAATGGCAGGATCTAACTCATCTAGCAGGACAGAACACTCAACCCAAATTTTCCTCTTACTGTTCAACTTATCAAAGGCCTTTCTGCTTTTGGCATCCTTAAACAGCTCACTCCCAGAGGGAGACTCAAAAGAAGTGGAGGGAGTCCTATGGGCTCTAGTCTTCCTAGGCATGGTGCTAAGGAAATGACAAAGACACAAAGCAGAACCAAAAAGAACAAAAAAGAAAAACCAAGGGCAGACTGCAAGTTAGCACAAAACAAATATAGAACAAAAATATATATGATGCACGAACAGTTTAAATGTCATGATGCATGTTCTAATGCAGTGAAACTAAGTTCAATTTGAGTTCAAATTCACAAAATTGGCTTGAGCATAGAATTTCTAACAAAACCCCAAAATTTGTAAAACCACTTGTTTGTTTGTTTTTTTTTTTTTTTTTAAATTAATCAATTGATCATCACACAAGATAGAAAATAGATTAGAATGATCAATTACATCAATCCAACAAGCCAATTTCATCAATTTTGACCTAATTGAACAAAAGCCCCAAATCGTATTAAAACAAGCCCTAGAAATTTCAATTTCTCACAAACCACAAAATTGATCAAAATAACCAACATAGATCATGTTTATAACATCATAGGAACAAAACCCATTAATCAATTTTAGAAAATATGGCTTGAAACATGAAAAACCCCAATTTTCCATAGGTCCGAAAAACTCAAATAAATGCATGAATTTATGCATGAAAACATGAAATAAAAAGCAAAAGGAAGGGTAAAATGGACTTACCGGTGTTAGGAGAGGAAAACCTTGCAAAAAATCTGGAGGAAAACGACAAAAAATTGAAGTGGAGCCTAGTCCGAATCGGAGAGAGAGAGAAAAGTTTAAAAACTTTTGAAAAAGTGAAGTTGAACAAGTCAAACCCAGATTTTTTAAAAAGCTTATTCATGATTTTCGATTGATCGAAAATTAGTTTCGATTGATCGAAAATTAGTTTCGATTGATCGAATCAGACAAAGGCTCACTTAAATTTTCAATTGCAATTTCGATTGATCGAAGAAGAGGTTCGATCAATCGAAATTGTAAAAAAAATGAATTTTTGAAAAACAGCAGATTTTTATGTAGACTCTCCTCAAAGCAATGAATTTTATGTATAAAATGCATGAGTATGACATGAAATGCTTTTCAAAAACACAAGATTTAAACCCAGTTTTCCCAAAAATAAGATTTTCAAACAATCTCCCTTTAAATTCTCAAGCATCAAATATGTTTTGCATAAAACTCAAGATATTTTTAAATTTGGTTGGTCAAACCAAAAACACACACCATAACATGTATAAAGTTTAGCAATGAGTAACTTGTGTAGTGTGTGCAATTAGCAAAAGCTTGAGATACATATGAGGTGATATGTGAATAAAAATCAAACACAAAATCTACAAAATTCATCACATAGAATTTAAAAGAGACTATCACCTAAAGAGTTACATCATATAACTCCCACATCTCCTAGATCATAAGCTTGCAATCATGTAAGCTTCTTGAATTTTGCCTCATATTGTACACACCAATTTTAGTTGTTCAGAAACTTATTAAAATAGCCGGGATAATTTACACACTAATTTTAATTATTTGATTTAGCTTTAAGTCTAATAATGTACACACCAATTTTAAGCATTTAAACCGATGCTACACCTTATGTTCTTTTTGTGCATGTACTACACTTTCTCGAGAACAAAATCTTATGATATGCACTAAGGTGTTCATGATTGGCTAGTGAACAGTGGTGAGATGGTTATTTATGCCTTTCTCAAAAGGTTTAAGTCTGACAGTCAAAGACATGTGACTTCAAGATCAAGACAAAGTGATCAAAAACCATAAACATCTTTCCCACACAACATGCACTACAAAGTTTCAACTAGTAAAGTGCAATAAATAAGATCATCCAAACTAAATAGAGTACAAAGGCATGTTATGTGAAAATAAATTGACCAACCTTGTTTTGAAAAACCAAGAGAATACACAACACAATTTGCTTCCTTTTTCTTTTTCTTTTTTAATTTTGAAAAGAAGAAACAAAACACTCCTAGAATGAAATGCATGAATGTTATGCAATGCAAATCTTAGAAAAAAAAACAAAACCAAAGAACAATGGTCTCAACAGGTAGAGTAGTGAAGCACAAGGACCATGAAAGCCAAAAGAGACTAGGGACATCGAATCACACCAATTACTTGACGAAGTGTCTCAAACTTACTTCCATCAAGAGGTTTGGTGAAGATGTTAGCATTCTGACGTTCAGTAGGGATATACTCAAGAACCACAATCTTCCTTTCGACCAAATCCCTAATGAAGTGATACCTAAGTTCTATGTGTTTGGTCTTAGAATGCTGAACAAGATTCTTAGAGATATTTATAGCACTAAAATTATCACAATAAACAACCATGGTCTCTTGTGGTATCCCATAATCACTCAAAAGCTCTTTCATCCAAAGAAGCTGAGAACAACAACTCCCAGCAGCAATATATTCTGCCTCAGCAGTAGACAAAGAGATAGAATTTTGCTTTTTACTCATCCAAGCCACAAGATTGGCTCCAACATAAAACCACCCACCAGTGGTGCTTTTTCTGTCATCGGTATTGCCAGCCCAATTAGAATCAGAAAATCCAGCAAGAGACAGATTAGACTCTTTGCTATAAAATAATCCATAATCACAAGTTCCACTTACATATTTTATGATTCTTTTAACAGCATTTAAATGTGAAACCTTAAGATTAGATTGAAATCTAGAACAGACACCAACACTAAAGGAGATGTCAGGCCGATTGGCAGTCAAATACAAAAGACATCCAATCATGCTTCTATACAATGTAACATTAACAGACTCACCTGATGGATCAATTGTTAATTTTGCATTTGCAGGCATTGGTGTTCTAGCATGGGCAGCCTTATCCAGTCCAAATCTTTTGACTAGATTTCTTGCGTATTTTGCTTGATTGATGTAGATTCCTGAATCCGTTTGCTTCACCTGCAATCCCAAGAAATAAGTTAGTTCTCCAACCATGCTCATTTCAAACATCGTCTTTATTTCATCTGCAAAAGAATGAGCAAAAGAATCATTAGTAGCACCAAAAACAATATCATCAACATAAATTTAAGCTACAACAAAACCATTCTTATTCTTTCTTATGAAGAGAGTTGTATCTGCAGATCCCCTTTTGAATCCATGCTCAGTGAGATATGTAGTCAATCTATCATACCAAGCTCTAGGAGCTTGTTTTAAACCATAGAGGGCTCTCTTCAACTTGTAGACATCATTCGGTCTGTGAGGATCAACAAAACCCTTTGGTTGTTCAACATATACCTCTTCTTGCAATATCCCATTCAAGAAAGCACTATTGACATCCATTTGATACAACTTGAAGTTTAGATGACTTGCTATGGCTAAAAGTATCCTGATGGATTCCAATCTTGCTACTGGTGCAAAGCTCTCATCAAAATCAATTCCTTCCACTTGTGTGTACCCTTGAGCAACAAGTCTTGATTTATTCCTGATAACAGTGCCATGTTCATCTGACTTGTTCTTAAAGATCCATTTAGTTCCAATCACATTTACTCCTTTTTGTCTAGGAACTAATTCCCACACATCATTCCGAACAAATTGATGAAGTTTTTCATGCATGAAATTTACCCAATTAGCATCTTGAAGTGCTTCATCTACCTTCTTCGGTTCAAATTAGGATAGATAGCATGAGTGAGTAATCACATTCAAGGCTTTTGATCTCAATCTCATGTTATCATTCAGACTACCCAGTATATTTGTAGCAGGATGATTCAATTTGACTCTAGAGGATGGACCTTTTACCAGAGATATGGAGGTACCTTTCTGTTCTGGAGGAGGACTAAGCTCACTTTGTGCTTGTTGAGTGTCATGAACCGAAGTGGATGGTTCTGAACTTGATGGCACTGAAACTGTATCATTCAACAACAACAGCTCTTCCTTACTATGTTTCCCCACATAATCAGCAGGAAGTGAATCATCAACTTCCAAAGGCTTATCTTGAACTGGAATAGTGTTTTCTAAATTTGCTTCTGAACATACTTCATCATTGATCATAGCATTTGAAGATTCCACAACTGTTTTGGTTCTCAAATTGTACACTCTATAAGCTCTACTAGTGGAAGAGTATCCTAAAAAGTATCATTTATCACTCTTTGCATCAAACTTTTCTAGGTTCTCTCTGTCACGCAGAATATAACAGTCACTGCCAAATATCCTGAAATATTTGACAACAGGCTTCTTCCCTCTCTAGAGTTCATAGGGAGTTTTCTTGGAATCAAGTCTGAAATACACCCAGTTAAGTGTATGACAAGCAGTTTTAACGGCTTCTCCCCAGAAGGATTTAGGCAACTTTTTGTTGTGTAACATGACACGTGCCATCTCCTGAACAACCCTATTCTTTCTTTCCACTATCCTATTTTGTCGAGGTGTCTTAGGTGAAGAAAACTCTTGATGTGTGCCTTGATCATTGTAGAAAGTAGCCAGCTTGGTATTATGAAATTCTCTTCCATGATCACTTCTGATTCTGGCTATCACAGTATCTTTCTCAACCTGCAATTTCTTGCACAGATGTATCATCTTCTCAAGAGCCTCAGCTTTATCTTTCAAAAGCACAACCCAAGTATATCTAGTAAGGTCATCCACAACAACTAGAATATACTTCTTTCCACCTAAACTCTGAACTCTGGCAGGACCCATAAGATCAATGTGCAATAGCTCTAGAGGTCTTGAAGTTTGAACACTAGCTATAGACGGATGCTTGGATTTCACTTGTTTATCTATCTAACATGGTCCACAGATGCACTTATCTATCTTCTCAAACTTAGGTAAACCAATAACTGCATCACACTTGGAAATCTTCTCTAATTGCTTATGACTTGCATGCCCCAACCGTTGATGCCACAAATCAACTTAATCGATTTTTGCACTAAAACACTTGTTGTTTATGCTTGGTGTTATACCATAATAGTTGTCAGCTGTCCTTACACCAACACACATATAGTCACTTCCTCCATCAAGTATCTCACATTCATACATAGTGAAGAGAACATTCAAACCATTGTCACAAATCTGACTGATGCTGAGTAGGTTGGCCTTCAATCCATCAACATACCAAACATCTTCGAAAACTGGCAACCCTGGAATGTCCACAGTTCCAATGCCTCTGATCACAGATTTGCTTCCATCTCCAAAAGTGACTATCCCGATCTTTCCTTCAAATAGTGTCTTGAATAAACCTTTGTTTCCTGTCATATGCCTGGAACAACCACTATCCAAATACCAAAGACAAGAATCACATGCCTTTAAGGCGGTTAAAGCAGTATAACACAAATAATTTGTATCACATGTGATTAATCCAAGATACTTAAGGAAAGATTTTGCAAAAGCAACAACAGACACAAGCAACAAGTAGGCAAGTTGACATATAAGCAAAAAGATTTTCCAAGAATCCATGACAACAGGGGTCAAGGATTAGCTCAGAGATCAAAAGATCTACAAACAGAGAGCTACCCGCTCTGATACTACTTGTATAGTTTTTAGACCCCTTCAAACACAACCAGATTAACCTAGTTAATTAGCCAAGTAATTACTTAGTCAAATTAAACAAATCTAGGTTATCACAATCACACAATTATATCATGTAAAGCAGCGGAAATATAAATAACACAAAGATATGATCACCCAGGAAAACCAAACCGGTAAAAAACCTGAGGAGGATTTAACTTAGCTATCCTCAAGGTAAACTTGAATCCACTATAGAAAGAATTGAAGTTTTACAATAGAATTTAGACCTCTAACATTCTATTGCTACCCACCAGTAGAAACTTATTGACACGACCACGTGCAAGCTCCGAGACCACGGACTCCTTCTTTCTTGGATTCTTCAACAAGTACAAGCACACCTGCTTATGTATCTTTAAGCTCTTATGGCAGCAACTGAATGATCATCAAGTTCTTGAGGAAATCTCCTCTTAATAATCCTAAGTTTGTGTGAAGGAAAGCTCCTCACGTATCTCACAAGAGATTCATACAAACAGCAATATGAGCAACCTTTAAAACGTGGCTAGGGTTTGCCTTATATACCTAAGGCAAAAACATAAAACCCTAAACGTTTTAGGAGTTAGGGCTGAGTTGGAATTATGCAGAAAAAACACATTCTGCTCGAGATACGATTGATCGAGCCTAAGCTTTGATCAATCGAGCTAGGTCGATATGCACAATAACTTCTGCATCAGCTCGATTCCAACTTTACATAAAAGAAACCAATTTTGAGCAAGCCTAAACAAGACTAAACAACTTGTTGTGATCATGGTTTGCCAACAATACACATTAGAGTTCTAAATACATGAAATCCTAAGTCTTTAGAACCTAATAACCTACAAGTATAGGTTTGCAGATGGGATTGCAACAGATTTGGACCCAAGCGCCCTAATATATCTAATAGTAACCAACTAGCTAGAGAGACCCCAAGGCCAAGGGGCACCATTTAACCAAAAATGAACTACTGATATGCACTAATCAAGAGAAAACTCCCAGGCAAACTGTTTTGGAAAGTAATTGATGAAGAAATACATATAACCTATACAAACAGTAAGTAAAGTTAACCCCCGAATTATGCAAATTCACCAGCCCAACTCTACAGGTGAAAGAACAACAGTGTGATGAAACATGGTCAATATAACAAAATAGATTAAAAGGCAATCCAACCCCATCTGATACATGACCCATATGAGATAATCTGAGATTGTTATACCATCAAATCACATGTTCATTGCAAGTAAATTAATATTTACATACCAGCCACAAACTAATCAAATGGATTTACCCTTTACTGTTAAGGCTAAAAGGAAAGAGCAATCTTTTCTTTGCCCATAATTCAAACCAATTTTTTAAATTTTTTTCACAAAATACAATAGATCCTTGAAACTTATAGTGTCCACTCTATGATGATTGCTCTTACCTTCATTCTAAGACACCAATTGGTTTCTTTTTTGTACATACAGGATTCGAATCTAGATTGCCTATTCAAGGATCATTCCAAAACACCAATTGGTTTCTTTTTTCTGTATACAGGATTCGAACCTAGTTCCTTATTCAAGGACAAGAAACTTTAATAGTTGAACTAAGTGGAACCCATCAAACCAAAGTTGTATCACAATAAAGAGGTAAACATTCTCAAACTCGAATGCCGCAAAGACAAAGACCACAAAGAATACAAAGCTTCCTACCCATTAACTTTCTAAAAAATATAAATTACTAGTTAAGCTACCAAAGTTGTATGACAATAAAATGGTAAACTTTCTTAAAATTGGAATGCAGGAGAGACAAAGACCACACAAAACTCAATTATTTCTACCCATTACTTTCCTAAAAAAGCCACACACACACACACACACACAAAAAAGTAATTTCCAAACATCATTTCCAAAATTCACATATACAAGCTCAGTTAAGTTTCCATGGACTCGTCTTTAAAAAGTAAATTCAAATATTCCAACCCATTACTTCCCTTGGGAAAAAAAGGTGATTTCCAAGCCCCATTTCAAAAATCATATATATATAACAAAGTTCTATCACAAAAAAGAAGTTAGCTTTCTCAAAATTGAAGTCAGGAAAGACAAATACTACACCAAATTCAAATATTCCTTCCAATTACTTTCCTTAAAGAAAGTGTAATTCCCAAAACCCAATTTCCATAATCATAAATAAAAGCTCAGTTAAGTTTTTCCATGCATTCATCTTCAAAGTGTAAACAAATATTTTTCTACCCATTACTTGACTAGTTGACCTACCAAAGTTATCACAATAAAGAAATAAAATTTCTCAAAATCGAATGTAGAAAGGAAAAAGACCACACAAAATTCAAATATTCCTACCCATTAATTTCCCATTACTTTACTAATTGAGCTACCAAAGTTGTATCACAATAAACTTTCTCAAAAATGAATGCATCAAAGACAAAGAAATACCCATTAATTTCCTAGAAAAGCACCCAAAAAAAAAAAAATGTAATTTCCAAACCCCATTTCAAAAGTCATACCTACAAGCTCATTTCACGCATTCATCTTTAAAAAGTGGAAACAAATATTCAGACACATTACTTTCCTAAAAAAAAAAAAACAAACAAACAAACAAACAAAAGTAATTTTCAAACCCCATTTCATAAAATTATATAATACAACCACCCCAGCTAAGTTTCCATGCAATCATTCATATTTAAAATGTGAAATCAAATATCACAACCCATTACTTTCCCAAAAAAGCACCCAAAAAAAAAAAAAAAGTAATTTCCAAACCCCATTTCAAAAATCATACATTACAGCAATCTCAATTAAGTTTTCAAGCTTTCATCATTAAAAACTGAAATAAAACATTCCTCCCCATTGCTTTCCTTAAAAAACCCAAAAAAAGAAACATAAGTAATTCCCAAACCCCATTTCAAAAAATCATACAATACAACTACTCCAACTAACTTTCCATGCAATCATTCATATTTAAAAAGTGAAATCAAATATCACAACCCGTTACTTTCCCAAAAAAAGCACCCCAAAAAAAAAAAAGTAATTTCCAAACCCCATTTCAAAAATCATGCATGAAGAGGAAAAATTATGCATGACAGAACTATCTGGACAGAGGTGGCACGGATAGACGTGGCATGTATGGACCGAACGGCCACGTGGCATCCCACTCATTATTATGTGGTCTCCAGGGAACGTTAAATGGAAAATACTTGCGACACACGATTTTCCCTGATTTGTAGAGTCCCAACATTGAGTAGAATTCTAGAATATACATGCATTAATGAGTATCTTCCCCATAAGGAAAAGACTTGTCCCGCAAACAAAGGAGTCTGGCCCTACGCTACTATAAAAATCCAAAGACCCTCAAGAAAAAGGTACGCATAATCTACCCCTGCTCTAGCACTTTGGAGTTGAGAATAGTTCTAACTTAACCTTCGGAGGGTATTTGGCTGGCACCACACCGGTGCTCTCTGTTAGGTTTCTCTCTTTGTATTGTGCAGGTTTTACATCTGAGTGCATAGGTATCGTGTGGCTCACTGGTGAATTTCTCGGCATCATCAGTTGGCGCCGTCTGTGGGAAACGCAGTTGAGATTCGTAAGCCATATTATCATTTCCCGGACAAAAGGGTTGCATGGTACTCACTCGATCTATGGCAACCATTAACAACGTTCAAGGAGAGGAACCACCCACGACGGCTCTAGAGAGACAAGTCCAAACTCTCGCTGCTGCCATGGAGCGCCTAACCAAACAGAACCACGACCTTGA
The DNA here is from genome assembly GCA_032727855.1 of Quercus ilex subsp. ballota. NCBI lineage: Eukaryota > Viridiplantae > Streptophyta > Magnoliopsida > Fagales > Fagaceae > Quercus > Quercus ilex. The sequence goes on from CM064915.1 coordinate 16,741,188, forward strand.
AGAACAGCTGCGCCAGAAGAATGCAGTGCCAAATGACCAACGAGAAGGTCAAGAAGGGACCAGTGCTGAAAGGAGGAACCTAGAAAGACCTGAGGGCAGTAATGCCCCGAGCAGACCGGAGAGGCAACACATGAGCCTCCCATCCCTCACGGATGCAGCTCCATTCTTTATTGTCGCGGAGATGTAGGCGATGAAAGAACAGATGGAAGTCATGATGAACGCTCTCAAAGGACGAGTATCTAGCGACCTTGACGACCTAGTCAACAGAACCGACTCACCGTTCACTGCCCCCATCAATGCATTTCCTCTACCTCATAAATTTCGCATGCTGCACATAGACAGTTATGATGCAGTAAAGGATCCACTGGATCACCTAGAGACTTTCAAGACCCTAATGCACCTTCAAGGGGTAGCAGATGAGATCATATGTAGGGCCTTCCCTACAATGCTTAAGGGCCCCGCAAGGGTATGGTTCAGCCGACTGACGCCGAACTCCATCAGCACTTTCAAGGATCTAAGCGCTCAGTTCACTACACACTTCATCGGGTGACATAGGTATAAGAAGTCCACAGCGTGCTTGATGAGCATCAGGCAACGAGAGGATGAGATGCTGAGATCCTACATAACACGCTTCAATAAGGAAGCGCTCTCGATCAACGAAGCCGACGATAAGATACTGGTAGCAGCCTTCACAAACGGGTTGCGAAAGGGTAAGTTCCTTTTCTCTCTATACAAAAATGACCCAAAAACGATGTCGAAGGTCCTCTACAGGGCTACTAAGTACATGAACGCTGAGGACGCACTTTTGGCTCGAGATGAAAAGCCAAGAAAAAGAGAGAGGCAAGAAGCTGCCTGACAGGACCGAGATCGAAAGGATGACAAACGCTTCAAGCCCCCTGTAGGGAAATTCACGAATTTCACCCCGTTGACTGCCCCAATAGACCAGGTACTAATGCAGATCAAGGACGAAGGATCTCTGACCTTTCCTAAAAAGTTAAAGGGAGACCCCAATAGTTGATCCAGGGACAAGTATTGTCATTTTCACCGTGATCACGAACATGATATGGTTGACTGCTACGACTTAAAATAGCAAATTGAAGCCCTTATTAGATAGGGAAAATTGCAGAAGTTCGTTAGCAAGGAAAGGACGGATCAGCAACATCAAGAGCAGCCACCTCGACGAGAAAATGAGCTCCCCAGACCACCTATAGGGGATATAAGAATGATCATAGGGGGCACGACAACTATGGGGTCATCCAAGAAGGCCAGAAAGACATACCTCAGGAAGGTTCATAACGTCCAGCTAAAGGGCTCCGTACAAAAGATAGCACGGATAGAGAGCCCAATCGTAGGATTCTCAAAAGAGGATGCTCGACGTCTTCACCACCCTTATGATGACGCGCTTGTCGTCACCTTACGAGTGGGGGACTTCAACATACATCGGGTGCTGATCGACAATGGTAGCTCAGCAGACATCCTATACTACCCAACGTTCCAGCAGATGAGGATTGATAGAGAACGGTTAATACCGACAAATGCTCCACTGGTTGGTTTTGGAGGTACGAGGGTATTCCCACTGGGCGCGGTCACACTTTTGGTAACATTAGGTTATTATCCTCAGCAGATCACTAAGGATGTGACTTTCCTTGTGGTCGACTACTCATTCGCTTATAATGCTATCATCGGACGACCCACCCTTAATTCATGGAAGGCGGTAACGTCAACATACCACCTAATGATCAAGTTTCCTATGGAGTACGGGGTTGGAGAGCTACGAGGAAATCAGGTGGCCGCACACGAGTGCTACATTGCCATGATGGAGATGGAAGATCATCAGCAGACTATATGCATAGAAGAGCAACAGACCATGGCAGAGGAAGGGAACCTACCACCTCGAAACGCTGGACGGGCAAAAGCTACAACACCTATAGAACACGAAGCACCTACGGAAATACTACCAGTAGAGATAATATGAAGAACAACGGCACTCCCTAATTTCCCAGTTTATTTAGTTTTTTTACAATTACTAGTTTTACTTAGTCAATTTTCCGCTACAATATGTTTTTAAGCCCAAGGGGGCAAGTACTTTTCTACAAATGCATGATTTTTTAATTAATAAGAGGAATATTCATACATAACTATGTTTTCCTACCTGCATTCCTACAAAGTCCACAAGATGGACGGATCACTTCAAGAGGGTAAACACTCTCACAGAGTGGACGGATCATCCCAAGAGGATGTAATTATAAGTCCACAAAGTGGACGGATCATCCAAGAAGGATGAAAATTACAAGTCCATAAAAGAGGATAGATATAAATTACAGTCCACAAAGTGGATGGATCATCCCAAGAGGATGAAAATTACAAGTCCACGACCTCAAGTGGACGACCAACAAGGTGACGAGGTAACACTTAGTCACCTCATTAAGTCCACGACCCCAAGTGGACGACCATCAAGGTGACGAGGTAACACTTAGTCACCTCAACAATTCCACGACCCCAAGTGGACGACCAACAAGGTGACGATGTAATACTTAGTCACCTCAACAAGTCCACGACCCCAAGTGGACGACCATCAAGGTGACGAGGTAATACTTAGTCACCTCAACAAGTCCACGACCCCGAGTGGACGACCAACAAGGTGACGAGGTAACACTTAGTCACCTCAACAAGTCCACGACCCCCAGTGGACGACTAACAATGTGACGAAGTAACTCTTGGTCACTTCAACAAGTCCACGACCCCAAGTGGACGACCAACAAAGTGACGAGGTATCACTTAGTCACCTCAAGAAGTCCACGACCCCAAGTGGACGACCAATCACCCCCAAATGGACGACCAACAAGGTGACGAGGTAACACTTAGTCACCTCAACAAGTCCACGACCTCAAGTGGATGACCAACGAGGTGACAAGGTAACACTTAGTTACCTCAACAAGTCCACGACCTCAAGTGGACGACCAACAAGGTGACAAGGTCACACTTGGTACCAACAACAAGTCCACGACCCAAAAGTGGACGGACCCAAAAAAAAAAAATAATAATAATAATGATAATGAAGTCCATGACCAAAGTGGACGGACAAAGAAAATGATGAAGTCCTGGACGGACAAAAAAAAAATGCCTGACGGATGCATGCATGGACGGCCACCCAAAAAAAAAAAAAAAAAAAAAATCCTGACGAATGCATGCATGGACAGACACCCAAAAAAAAAAGAGGAAAAAGAAAAGCCTGATAGATGCAAGCATGGACGGCCACCAAAAAAAAAGAAAAAGAAAAAAGGGACGGATGCAAGTCCATGAACAAAGATGGACGGACACACACAACCAAAAAAAAAAAAACATGACAAGGTAACACTCAGTCACATCGGCAAGTCCATAATCCAAAGTAGACGGATAAAATACCTTAAGAATGGGATGCTAATAGAGGACTACAACGCGTCCCAAAGGTTGAAAGTTCCATCACGCGTCCCGGGGGCAGTGTATCAATGGCTTACCGTGCAGAAGGATGCCCAATCCTATGTATAAGCATAAGACAAATGTCAACGCTTTAGCAAGACCTCAGGGCTAAACACTACAAAAGGAAGCCAACAGACACCTAATCCTCATCCCAATGGGATGGATCGACAACCAAGGATACTGACAATCAAGGATGCCAATGGCGCCTGATTCACATACAAAATTTAAGTCCTACTACCTACGGGTGGAAGGACGAACCAAGTCACTCACAAGTGCCTTGGTACAAAATCTAAGTCCTACTACCTACGGGTGGAATGACGAATTAAGTCACTCATAAGTGCCTTGGTACAAAATTTAAGTCCTACTACCTATGGGTGGAAGGATGGACCAAGTCACTCACGAGTGTCTTGGTACAACATTTAAGTCCTACTACCTACGGGTGGAAGGACGAACCAAGTCACACACAAGTACCTTGGTACAAAATTTAAGTCTTCCTACCTTTGGGTGGAAGGACGAACCAAGCCACCAACGAGTGTCTTGGTACAACATTTAAGTCCTACTACCTACGGGTGGAAGGACGGACCAAGCCACCAACGAGTGTTTTGGTACAACATTTAAATCCTACTACCTACGGGTGGAAGTACAAACCAAGTCACACACAAGTGCCTTGGTACAAAATTTAAGTCCTACTACCTACGGGTGAAAGGATGGACCAAGCCACCAACGAGTATCTTGGTACAACATTTAAGTCCTACTACCTACGGGTGGAAGGACGAACCAAGTCACTCACAAGTGCCTTGGTACAAAATTTACGTCCTACTACCTACGGGTAGAAGGACGGACCAAGTCACTCACGAGTGTCTTGGTACAACATTTAAGTCCTACTACCTAAGGGTGGAAGGACGAACCAAGTCACACACAAGTACCTTGGTAGAAAATTTAAGTCCTACTACCTATGGGTGGAAGGAAGGACCAAGCCACCAACAAGTGTCTTGGTACAACATTTAAGTTCTACTACCTACGGGTGGAAGGACGAACCAGGTCACTCACAAGTGCCTTGGTACAAAATTTAAGTCCTACTACCTACAGGTGGAAGGACGGACCAAGCCACCAACGAGTGTCTTGGTACAACATTTAAGTCCTACTACCTACGGCTGGAAGGACGAACCAAGTCACTCACAAGTGCCTTGGTACAAAATTTAAGTCCTACTACCTACGGCTGGAAGGACGAACCAAGTCACTCACAAGTGCCTTGGTACAAAATTTAAGTCCTACTACCTACAGGTGGAAGGACGGACCAAGCCACCAATGAGTGTCTTGGTACAACATTTAAGTCCTACTACCTACGGCTGGAAGGATGAACCAAGTCACTCACAAGTGCCTTGGTACAAAATTTACGTCCTACTACCTACGGGTAGAAGGACGGACCAAGTCACTCACGAGTGTCTTGGTACAACATTTAAGTCCTACTACCTACAGATGGAAGGACGAACCAATTCACATACAAGTACCTTGGTACAAAATTTAAGTCTTCCTACCTTTAGGTGGAAGGACAAACCAAGCCACCAACAAGTGCCTTGGTACAAAATTTAAGTCCTACGACCTACGGGTGGAAGGACGGACCAAGTCACTCACAAGTGCCTTGGTACAAATTTTAAGTCCTACTACCTACGGGTGGAAGGACAAACCAAGTCACTCACAAGTGCCTTGGTACAAAATTTAAGTCCTACTACCTACGGCTGGAAGGACGAACCAAGTCACTCACAAGTGCCTTGGTACAAAATTTAAGTCCTACTACCTACAGGTGGAAGGACGGACCAAGCCACCAACGAGTGTCTTGGTACAACATTAAAGTCCTACTACCTACGGCTGGAAGGACGAACCAAGTCACTCACAAGTGCCTTGGTACAAAATTTACGTCCTACTACCTACGGGTAGAAGGACGGACCAAGTCACTCACGAGTGTCTTGGTACAACATTTAAGTCCTACTACCTACGGATGGAAGGATGAACCAATTCACATACAAGTACCTTGGTACAAAATTTAAGTCTTCCTACCTTTAGGTGGAAGGACGAACCAAGCCACCAACAAGTGCCTTGGTACAAAATTTAAGTCTTACGACCTACGGGTGGAAGGACGGACCAAGTCACTCACAAGTGCGTTGGTACAAATTTTAAGTCCTACTACCTACGGGTGGAAGGACAAACCAAGTCACTCACAAGTGCCTTGGTACAAATTTTAAGTCCTACTACCTACAGATGGAAGGACGAACCAAGTCACCTACGAGTGCCTTGGTGAAAATTCTAAGTCTTCCTACCTACGGGAGGACAGACGAACCATGTCACCCAAAAGTGCCTTGGTCAAAATTTAGATCCCCTGCGCCATAAATAATTTCGTGCCAGCCTGTCAAAGACTAACAAGTCTCCCAGGATCCAAATCAAACCGTCACCCCACGGGTCCTTTCACTCCGAGATCACGGACCCATAAGGTGAAGGGGCAACTGAAGAGGAAAAATTATGCATGACAGAGCTATCTGGACAGAAGTGGCACGGACAGACGTGGCATGTACGGACCGAACGGCCACGTAGCATCCAGCTCATTATTATGTGGTCTCTAAGGAACCTTAAATGGAAAATACTTGCGACACACAATTTTCCCTGATTTGTAAAGTCCCAACATGAGTAGAATTCTAGAATATACACGCATTAATGAGTATCTTTCCCATAAGGAAAAGACTTGTTCCGCATACAAAGGAGTCTGGCCCTACGCTACTATAAAAATCCAAAAACCCTCAAGAAAAAGGTACGCATAATCTACCCTTACTCTAGCACTCTGGAGTTGAGAATAGTTCTAACTTAACCTTCGGAGGGTATTTGGCTGGCACCACACCAGTGCTCTCTGTTAGGTTTCTCTCTTTGTATTGTGTAGGTTTTACATCCGAATGTGTAGGTATCGTATGGCTCACTGGTGAATTTCTTGACATCATCAATACATTAAAGCAATCTCAGTTAACTTTCCAAGCATTCATCATTAAAAACTGATAGCAAACATTCCATCCCATTACTTTCCTTAAAAAACCCAAAAAAAAAAAAAAAAAAAAAACATAAGTAATTCCATAATCCCATTTCAAAAAATCACAAAACACAACAATCCTAGCTAGAGAGAGAGAGAGAGAAGAAGAAGAAGAAGAAGAAGAAGAAGACCTCATCAACGAGAGCATCATAGAAGCGAACATCATCTTCACGGAAAGCAAAGGAGGCGCAAACGATGTCTCCTACAGAGACTTTAGAGCAATCAGAGTCTTAGACCTGTACGGAAATGGGTCTAAAGCACTCGCTCAAGTTGTGAATGTCTCTCTTGCTCTTCAACTCGCTTCCTCTTAGAACCTTGTCGTATTCCTCCGAAAACCCACAGAACTTCACCCTCAATACGTCACCGTTTTCCTCCACCACCACTCTCACGCTGTACCACGCATCATCCACGTCCGCTCTGTACTCCATCTCCGCCTCCTCCAACCATGACGACATGTCGTTTTTCGACTCTTTTGTGTCGTTTTTTTTTTTTTTTTTCGAATTTTGACACTAACCAAATTGTAAAAAATTGTACCTTTTTTTTTCTCTTTTTTTTTTTTTTTTTTTTTTTTTAGGAATGAAATGAACGATAGACGTGGTGTTTGTTGCAAAAAAATTATAGCACCACAAAAAAATGCACAACTTTTACTACAATTTTCCAAGTGGCTAAATGTGATTAGGAGAGAGAGAGAGAGTAATGGATACATTTGAAATTGATACACAGTTATATTTTTGTGTAAAAGTTGTGAGTTTATTTGTAGTAGAAGAAAAACTCCATTTATTGGTATGAGAGCTTTTTTGAGATAATTTCAACTTTTGACATTCGCTACTAATAATAACTCTTTTATGATGAAAGTAGGGATTGAATACTGGATTTCTCATTCACAATGCAGTCAATTTCATACTGTACCAGTTGGTACGGCCGGTGTTTCATACCGAAACCTTGGCCGGTACAAGAACGCTAATATTTCATTCCGGTTTAAATACTGGTCGTACCAGAGTCATTCTGGCAATACCAGAGTGAATACCAGATTTTGGCCGGTAAATGGATACCAGGCCGAAATAAAAATTTCCATTGTTTTGTTGTAGATTTCTAAGAAATTGAAGGTCTTTAAAGAAGAATAAATATAGAAGAAGTAGTTAAGGCTGTTGTGAATCTTTGAAAAAAAAATTCACCTGTCATTGGAGATCAATCAAGCTGCTGATTCTTCTCGTTTCTTTGTTGCTACCTCATGAACTTCTTCTCCTTCTTTTACTTCTAGCAAGTCACTTCTCCCCCACTTTTTCTTTTTCTTTGTTTTATCCGGCTGTGAATCTCAATGCAAAATTTTGAAACGTATGGTCAGTGATGGGAAGTGTAAAACACAAGTCTTCAAGTCCACTTTTTACCCATCCAAATGGTCATGTCACTCACGTGGCCTATAGATGGTGTATTTTTTATTCCCTTAAACTATGTTATAGTACTAGTCTTTAACTAAAAAAAAAAAGTACAATAGTATGTATATATATATATTATAATAAAATGGTTATCATAAAAATATATATTATAATAATTTTTTTTTTTTTGAAAGGGAAATAAGATGGCACCATCGAGCCTTGAGCCTAGTGGTACCCGGTTCACCTTGTAACCGTTAGTGCAGGGGTTCTATCCCCCGCAATAAACAATTACCCAGCAAAAAAAGAAAGAAAGGGAAATAAGATGGCATTAACAACCAAACAAAGAGTACAACAAAGAGAGATCAGATATAGGCCAGACAACATAGCTATACAGTACACATCTCAAATTGAATTAAATAAGCAACCATTGGGGGTGTGACTCCTCTCCAGATATGCGAACTTGCACTGTTCTAAGCATATTGGGCCAACTCATGGGCAACCTTGTTAAGGTCACAGCTTGAACGCATGAAAGAGCATGATTCAAACAGATTCTGAGCTTGGATGAAATCCTAAATGAAATGGCCAACACTGCTCCTAATAGCTTTTTCATTAATTGCTTGGATGGCATTGAGAGCATCTGATTCGAAAATAGCTTTGGGCAGCTGCAAATCCTTAGCTAGCAGGATTCCTTGCTCCAAAGCCATTATCTCCACGAGTTCTGCAGAATAACTGGATTGAAGAAACTTGCATAGACAAGCAATTGGCTGACCCTTGCTGTCTCTTACAATGACCCCAACACTAGAGTACCTGTTTTGGTCATCATCATTTATTTTGTAAACTCTAGGTGGAGGGGGTTCCCATCTAGTGGGGGAGATTCTGATATAGGAAAGGTCCGCATTAGCAGCACTTAAGTAGTCTTCCATTAAGCTTTTTGCCATATGCCAAGTCTGTTGTGGGGAAAGGTTGCTTTCATTGTGGACCACCTTATTTCTGTTATACCAAATGGCCCAGGCTACAGCAAAGAAAGTTACCAGGTCTTGGGTATACTTTTGAGTAAGGATAAGCATCGATGAGTCCTGGAAATTCAAGCTGTTTTGACTGGCTCTTAATGGATTTTGAGCCCACAAATCCCAAACCTGAGAGGTGAAATCACATCTTAAGATGGCATGGGTGATATTTTCGAGTTCAAAACCACAAATTGGGCATGTTTTACTATTAGTAATGCCTCTGATATTCATGTTTTCCATTGTGGGCAGCCCATTAACACAAGCTCTCCAAGCAAAAATCTTCATCTTAGCTGGGAGGTTTAGGTGCCAAAGCTTCTTCCATAGCAGCCTATAAGGATCCCCTGAGGAGCTTTCCTCTTTTTCCCTTGCATCCATTAACTTGTGGGCAATATGGTACGCACTTTTGACTATAAACTCACCACGGCTATTCCCCGACCATATTATTTGATCTTCAGGCAAATTGTGGCTCAAAGGGATTCTAAGAATTGTTTCAGCTTCGAAGGGGAGGAACGTCACTCAAACCAAATCAGCTTTCCACCATTTTATGATAAGGTCTATGAGCGAGGAAACCATTGGGAATTCTGGATTGCTGTTTGGAGGGCTGATGACTTTATAAGTGGGTGGATTTGGCATCCATCTATCATCCCATATATGGATCCTTTTTCCATTGCCTACCCTCCATTGAGTTCCTTCCTTTAAGACTTTGAGATTGTTGTAAATGCTTCTCCAAGAGTATGATGGGGAATTGCCAAGCTTGGCATTGAGAACATCACCTGTGGGGAAGTATTTGGCCCTAAGAACACGGGTAACAAGGGAACTTGGATTTGTGAGGATATGCCATGCTTGCTTAGCTAACAAAGCAAGGTTGAAAGCTTACAAGTTTCTGAACCCCATTCCTCCGCTAGCTTTCGAATTGCACATTCTTTTCCTACTGATCCAGCACATTTTGGATTCTTGCTGCTTCTGACCCTACTAGAAATTCTTTATCATACTTTCTAAATCTTCACATAAACTTTGAGGTAGTTGGAAGCAACTCATGGTATACGTTGGGATTGCTTGAGCAACTGCCTTAATGAGGATTTCCTTACCACCCATAGAGAGTAGTTTACCCTTCCAACCAGCAAGTTTCTGCCCCACCCTCTCCTTCAAGGTAGCAAATACCTATTTCTTGGATCTTCCAATAAACGATGGGAGACCTAAGTATTTGGAATGTCTTGAGTCTTGCATGGGGCCAAGGATGGCAAAAATATCTTCTTTGACTGACTAAGGCGTATTTGGGCTAAAGAATACCGAAGATTTGTCTGTGTCAATTTTTTGGCCAGATGCTTTTTCATATATTTTAAAGGATTTGTTTTAATTTTTGACTCTCTTCGGTGTTTGCCTTGCTAAAGAGAATGCTATCATCTGCAAAGAAGAGGTGGGTGATTCTTGGGCAGCCTCTACAAATTGAAATGTCCGTCCATTGCTGATTTCGTGCAGCTTCATGTTTGAGAGCAAAGAGGCCTTCGGCACAAAGAAGGAAGAGGCTTGGGGAAAGGGGGTCTCCTTGGCGAAGTCCTCTAGTTGGGGTGATATTTCCCCATGCTACCCCATTTATAATAACTGAGTATGAGACTATGGTCATGCACTGCATTACCCAATTTATCCACCTAGTGTTGAAACCCATTCTTTCCATAACCCTTTGGATGAAGCACCACTCAACTCTATCAAAGGCCTTGCTCATGTCGAGCTTGGGTGCCATGAAACCATCATTACCTATATTTTTGTGATTTAAGAAATGCATTAATTCAAAGGCCACAAGCACATTGTCAGTAATGAGTCGGTCTGAGATGAAGGCGCTCTGGTTTTCCGTTATAACGTGAGGGAGGAGGGCTTTAAGTTTGTTAGCAAGGGTTTTAGAAATGAGTTTAAACACTACATTACAAAGACTGTTGGGGTGAAACTTAGACATTCTCTTCGGATTATTTGTTTTCGGGATGAGGGCTATGTTTGTTTTATTCAGCTCTGCCATGGACAAATTGTTATTGAGAATTTAGAACCATATTAGTAATACTACAGCCAACAATATTCCAATATTTTTGATAAAATATGGCAGACATACCGTCGGGGCCAGGTGCCTTGGTAGGGTGGATTTGCTTGAGAGCTATGGATACCTCTTCCCTGGTGAAGTCCTAAGTGAGATTTGCATTCATTTCATCAGTCACTCTAGAATGGATATCTACAGTTACTTCAACCCATGTTGGATGGGCTGTTGTGTAAATATTCTCAAAATAGTTAATGGCTGCCTGAGCAATGCTTTCCTTTTCATCACACCACCTACCTTGCTCATCCCAGATTCCCAGAATTGTGTTTTGCTTACGCCTTTCAGAAGCTTGAGCATGGAAGAACTTAGTATTCTTATCCCCCTCCTTAAGCCAGTGAGCTTTAACTCTTTGCCCCCAATAGATTTCCTCATCATCCAGAAGGTCATTGATTTCTTTCCTTAGGCTATTAATCTCGGTGCTCATGTCTCCTTCTTTCTCTTGTTTGGTTAGACTATTCAAGGCATTCCTTTTGGCCTGAATTTTTTTTGGAATTTGCCCATAAACCTCTGAACTCCACTTAGTTAGCTCGGTAGCACAAGATTTTAAGTTCTCTATTATTCCTTCTGGGGTACTAAGATCAGCCCCCATCCCCCATGACGTCTTAATAATAGCTTTGCAGTCAGCATTTTTAGTCCGTAATGCCTCGAAATGAAACCGCTTTGCTCGGGAATGGCATTTGGATGTTGATTCTGAGATTACTAGTGCACAATGATCAGAAGTGGAATCAACTATATGGAGTACTTTCTTCCCCCCAAATTTTCCAATCCATTCTAGAGTTGCAAAGGCTCTGTCAAGCCTCAAGTATTTTTTGTTTTCCCCCTCTTGCATGTTGCACCAAGTAAAATCAGACCCAATATAGCCCAAGTCTTGAAAACCACAATAATCTACTACTTTTCTAAAGCCATCCATCTGCTGTTGGGGCCTAGGAGCTCCTCCCAATTTTTCCTTAGCTAATAAAATTTTATTAAAATCTCCTAGACAAAGCCAAGGAAGTTGGAACTAATTATGAAGAAATGCTAGGAGGTGCCAAGATTCATACCTTCGGTGAGTCTCCGGGTGACCATAAAAGCCAATTAGCCTCCATTTAAAGCTGTTGCCAGGCTCTATGATAGTTGCATCTATGTGGTTCTTTGAGAAGCTTTCAATTTCCAAGTCAACTTTTCTTGCCCATAAGAGAGCAAGTCCTCCACTTCGGCCTATATAGGGAACAATGAGGCCATTTGCCATCCCAATTCTATTCTTTATCCTTTCCATACGTCTAGTTTTTGATTTGGTCTCCATAAGGAAGACCACTTTGGGATCCCAATGCCACACTTAGTCATGTAACGCTCTGACTGACTGGGGGTTCCCAAGCCCCCGGCAGTTCTAGCTTAAGGGATTCATAGCTCCCGGTGATGTTGCCTTGCAGCCACCGCCGATCCCTCTTCAGTTTCAAAATGACTTGTATTAGAGATTGTGCATCTCCTTTTCTGCAATGATTCTTCCCCTTCTTCAAATATTAGCTTTCCCACCCTTTTAATCCCTGCAACTGGTAGTTGGACTTCAGCTTTTGGGCTTTTGTTTTTCCCTTTTTCTCTTGCCATTTTCTTCAATTGGGCCTTTGTTTTCACTTTCCTTTCTATTTCAGGGCCCTCGATTCCCTTATATCTTTCATTAGTTTCAATTGGGTCAGCCATTAGCTTGAGTGGGCTGGAGACTTCCATGGAATTTTGTTCCCGTTTGGGCCTGCTGGCCCGTTAGAGAGAGGGCGTCCAATGCTTCCTTATCCTTTTTCAAATTCCTTGTCCCATCCATTCTGATTTCTTGCTAACTAATTTTCCTCGAAGCTCGCAACATCACACATCTCCATGTTTTTTGAATTTTCCTTTCCCCGATTGCTACTGCTACCAAAGCTGCCTTCACCACCATCCGTCGCTGAGGCGTAGGAGTTTTTTGCCGTTGTTTGAATATTTTCCTCAACTCTATCTTCATTACCATCACTCCGACCCCCACTGCTAGTGGATCTTGATTTTTCCATCCCCTATTTCGAATTTCCCTGTGCTCGGAGCCAGTCGCCATATTGTTTGGATGAGCTTTGTTGATCTGTGATCTCCAGATAGTGCTTGTCATCTTGCCCCTGTCTACCACAATGGAAGTAGAAGGTAGGAAGCCTTTCATACTTGAAATTTACCCATAATTTTTCACCATTTACACTAGCTACCTTACCCCCACGCCTAAGAGGTTTATCAAGTTGTAAATCTACTCTGATTCACATAAATTTTGATTGATCTGTCTATCTTGCTCCTCTGTCTAACTCAATGAATTTCCCCAAACCGTTTCCAAGTTCTCTACCTACCTCATCTGACGTATGCTCAAAGGGGAGTCCCTAAATCTGGACCCAGAAAGGGGAGTGGGTGAAAGTGATGTTTGCAGTTGAGAGACCTTTTTTCCATCTGCACAGCAATAGGAGATTATTATCAAAATCCCATGGCCCATTTTTTTCAACCCACTTCAGTTGGTACTCAGAGCTGAATTTGACCTGTAGTATATTGTTTACCACATCTACAATCTGTAGGTCAGAGCCCATTTTCCATGCTGATCTTAGCGTGTTCTTCAAAGCCCTTTGTTTTTTATGTCGGTCTGATAGCAATGTACCAAAGAGGCTCAAAGCACATTCCTCTAGAACCAATTTGCTCCTTGTTGTTATTGAGATTTCTTCTTCTTCCTCCTTTGTGAGATGGAGGTTGAGTAATCCTTCTACCACCACTTGTTCCATGGCAGCGTTAGAAGGGGGTGATGGGTGAACCCAAGGAAAAACCCAAACAGAGAAAGAGGGAGGGAGTTCTCGACACTAAAAGACAAGAGGGAGAGAGCTCCTTTTCTGAGAGGAGAGGGAGAGAACTCCTACCTGGGAGAGAAAAAGTTTTTAAGTGCAATAAACTATATATTCTATACATTAGTTAAAAAGTATTAACTTTTACAAAAATATTGTATACTTTTTATTGATATTATTATTATTATTATAGAATTAGTGGTAACCCCAAAACGGTACACCGGTATTTACCAGTATCAAAATATATCGTTCCACTGGCTAAACCGGTACGGCCTCCGATATGAAATTGACTTCCTTGCTTATTCAACCATAAAATTTTTTACCAATTGAGCTAACTTGAACCTACTAATAGTATGGGACTTGTTACTCTTACTTTGAGATTTTTCTTATTCCACGTGGCATAATGTGGTGAATTTCTGACTCTCTCATTTATGGCACATTGGCATATATCTATTAAAATGACCACATTAAACTATTTTTTACTAACTTTAAGTGATGAAAAAAAAAAGTAATAAATGAATGGGGAAAATACAGGACAACTATGTAAAAGAGTTGTGAGATAAAAATAGAGTAAAGATCGCGGTCCCACAATAACTCTTCTATTCACCAATTTATATCCTCCTCCCTCTCAAATCTAATCTTTGAAGTAAGATCATTTAATGCATGTCTTTGTTAGTAGGTTTGGATGAAGAATTTATTTGTTAAATACATTGATTTTTATAAAGATTAATGCACATTCACAATAAATTCTAAGTGACAAGTTAGTATTTTAATCTAAACAACTAAACCCTTTAGTGAATTTTTTTTTTTTTTTTTTTGGTCCACGAGTAATCAATATCAATATATGTATAAAAGTAAAGACCTCATGCGAGAAAGCATGAGGTTCTGCCATGTGGTGCACTCTATGAAGAGAATTGAGAGAATTGAAATACTCTTAAGCCATATCAGAGATAAGAGTAAATTTAAAAATAATGACTTTTTATTTCTTTTGGTTCAATGTTTTAAGACGAATTTTTATTACACTTTTTATTCAATGTTTTAAGACTACTATTTGTTTCATTTGATTCAATATTTCAAGACTTTTCCTCTTTCTCACACACAAAAAACTCTTTACATTTCCATTCATCCTTCTAATTTCTACTACTTTATATACACGTGCTCACAGCCCTTGGCTTCATGCCATCCCATCTTAAATACACTAAGACAAAAAACGGTACCATTTACCTTCAACCTTTCAAGGACACCTACATAACTCCAACATTACAGTACCATTTGATCCTAACTTGTATGAGTAGGCTTTGATCAAGGAAAGGGGCTTGGGTTTTTATTTAGGGACGGTAGCTTACAATTTTGATGTTATAGTTGGAAATTGTGGATTTTGTGAAGGTTGTGATTCGCTTTGAGTCTTTGGATGTTTGGGATTTTGGTTTGGGAAAGTCATAAATATATTTTGTTTTAAAACTAAAGAAAAAGAAAAGGAAAAATTGTAATTGATTATTTATGAAGTTAGCTATTTTTTTATTTATTCTATGTTAAAACTCATAATTTGTAGGTTTCTTTGTAGGTTTTTTACAACTATTTTGTGTAGTATGAGCCATAGTGATAATAATAAAAAAAAAAAAAAAAAATTGATGATAATTTCAGAGAATTTTCCACTTTTTTTTAAAGGATACAGAATCCCAACTAAAGAGAATTAAATTTTATTAAAATCTTATTTTATGCTTGAAATTCTTATCTAAAAATTTCAAAATCATTTAATTAGTTTAAAAAATAAATTTTATTTTTAACGGTAAATATTATAGTCTGTTATAGTCTTATAGTGTTATACAAATTTTTAAAAATAAAATATGAATTTAAAAAAAAATCAAGTTTCAAAGTATTCAACTATATTGTGGGAAAATATAAATATTATACAACAAAAAAAATATTCTATGTAGGTCTTAATAGATATAAAAATTATTTCAAATGAAATTGTAAAGTAGTCCATTTATTGCACGGGATATCATTTAGTAACCAATAACGGCTTGCTACTTAAGATATTTTGTGATATTATCATGAAAATTTACACAGGAATTATTGTGAAAATATTGTGAAAATATTATGAAAATGTTCATGATTTATTGTAAAAATATTATAAAAATGTTTTGAACGTATTTCTCTTTTATAAATTATAGAATTTATTATTTCCATTCCCTAAATTTAATTGCCAGGAAGGAGATGTAATAGCATGATTAAATTTCAATCGGCTAACCTAAGGTATAACAACTTAGGTATCACCCACAATACAAGGCAGACTTGATGTGTAATTTTAAAATATTGGGCATATCAAAGGCTGACTAGCCAAAGGGTAGACACGACATGATATTATGGGTCTGTATGACTTCCTAGTGAATATTGATGATGAGTATTTGGCATTTATGCTTGAGATAAGTTCTTGGTTGATTACCATAATGTCACTGTGACTCTGACATGTTGAAAATGCACTCAAGAACATATTTTGTACCATCAAAATGCTCAAAAAAATAATATAAAGACATTCCTTAAACAAACAAAACACACTTAGTGTTTTCATGTTCACTGATTTTAATTACATTTTAGCTTTTCCATTACACAAACGCAACTTCAAGCAAAATTTATAGGAACTTATGGTCGCAAATGAATCTGCCACTTACAAAAAAGGGGTGTATAAAACATTCTAATTTGGACTCAAAGAAATATCTTTGCCAAAAAGTCCAGCTATTCCCTTCCCAGGGTCACTTTGTTTCACGATTGACTCTCCAACCAAAACCTGCAAAGGAACAATACCAATTTTCAGCTAATTTACCCAAGAAGGTTGTAGGATGAGGCATATTCAACTAAGTTAATGCATGAATGAGCTGTTACGTAGATCAAAAGCCTTGTGGCTTAGTGACACCATCTGGTCTTCCCATGAAGAGAACCTGGGTTCAAATTCCCACCACTCTCCACTTGTTGTAAGCAAAAAACAAAAACAAAAATGTTGAAACTTACTGCTCTAACACCAGCTTCTTGTACAAAAGCGATATCATCCGGAGTAAACAATCCAGATTCCCCAACTACCTGAAGAATCCAAAAAAGAAAAGAAGTCAATGAAATAATACAAAGTTAACATATATGTTTTAGTGAGTTGCCATGAATGGTAAATAGAGCACTTACCATTATGCCTTTGTCACGGATCCTTTGACCACGCTCTCCTTCAATAAGCCTCTTTGTAATACTTATATCAACCTCAAAAGTTTCTGCAGATAGGCAAAAATAAGAGTTGTTGGTCATTGGTATTGTGAGAATGTTTGAATAGTTATGCCTGTAGGTCTGATTCTATAACCCCAAGTCTTACATATATGGCCAAGATGTCCTAGTGCCAATCAAATAACTAAACCTATAGCATATTAACCCTATCAGTTACTGCAGTTTTACGATGCCAATTCCCCATGCAGAAAACCAACATATAGTGGAAGCACACACACAGCCTTAGGTTATCATGACAATAGCTAGCAATATAAATAATGTGTTTTATTTAATAATTGAAAACGTGTTAACTCTTACGTGACTGATGCAGACATAAGTGGTTCATTAGAAAAGCAGCAAAACAATTAATGTGTTTCTTGAAAATGAGGCCCAAAGCTATGGAACTTGGGTATGGGTCTTTTGTCGAAATGTAATGGATGGAATAAGGGGGCAGGGGCAATGAATCTTATCATGGAAAGTGACTCAACTGAAAGTTCAAGCACAAGTTCAAAATGACTTTATTCCCCCATATTTTGAGAAGCCAAAATTCAAATTAAACTTTAAAATAGTCATAAATTGACTTTCACTAAAAAAGAAAATGGGGGTAAATTACACTAACCTCTGTCAGATATACATATATAATCCCTTAAGACTAGTTTGAATATTGATAAAATGATTAAATTCATCATTTTCTAATAGCTTAAGGTGGTCCTAAATTCGAACCTTGTCTTTGCTCTACCTCCAACTTCAGAAAATTTCATGTGTTGGGTCCCATTTATTAAGGGGAAGTCTAGATGCACACCTAAGGGGGAGTATTAGAATATTGGTTAAATGATTAAATTTATCATTTTCTAATAGTTTAAGTTTTTTGGAGAATTGGTAATTTATTAGGACCATTTGCATGTTATTACAAATTGAGTTTATTCAAATTGAAATCTCATTCAAAAATATGTGTTTACTAACCAGCCTGGTAAAATGATAAGGAAAATCATAAAAAATAAAATAAAAGTAATAACCTTAGGTGGCTAAGTGTCATTTCTAAGAATAGGAGGAGGTTTCTAACATTTCCCCAAACCTCAAAAAGGTGAGTGTAATTTACCCGGAAAAGAGACTAGTATCAGATGTCATATATAACTTACAGGAGAAAAGTTAGTCATGATATGTTTAACTAACAATTATATTAAAAAATGAGGAAAAAAAAAGAAAGAAAAAAGAATAAGAATAAGAGAAAGAGTATGCCAAGTCAAAATAGCTGAAAAAATTTACCGAGATTCCGGTTGTTGATGCCAATAAGCTCAATTCCTTCAATTTCAAGAACGCGATCAATTTCTCTCTCATTGTGCACCTAAGGACAGACAACAGGAGCAACAATAGCATGTTTAATAATCTAATTTGTGAGGAAAAGTGTCATCTTTATCACTTCAACAAAACTAATAAACTCAAAGTACTGGAAAGAAACAAAAATAGGAAAACCAAAAACCGTCCCATTCCATAAATTCTTGCATTCAAGATAACGACAATGACAACTAACAGCATAAAAAACTGTTGTGAAACCAAAATTATATTACAGTGACATTTTTTTTTTAAAGTAAGCTTTAGCAACAAGGGGAGTGAGATGAGAAGATTTGACCTAGTGACCTCCACTTCATGAGGTCCAAAGCCGATTATGCTACCCATTGGGAACAAACATTTAAACCAACAGTCAAGCATATGCAAAAGTTTGCCAAATCACGTTCATATGAAAACTAGACTGGAATGGGTGTTACTTTCAAATAAAAAAATTGGTCATAAAAGAGCAACCTAGTCACAACTTGAATCACATCTCTTTTCATATAAATAAAAATTTATGTGATATAGAAGCTCATTATTAAGTCAGAGATTATGGTAATCATATGTTTTACCACATGAAAGGAGAAGACTGTGTCAAACATTTTCAATTACAAGAAAATTTGCAGAAATATAACAAAGAATAAGAAAACACCATCTGTACCTCAACAAGTGTTGCCAAACCAAGCATCTTGCAAATCTTAGTCATGTATTTGATATCAAGATCTGGCAAAACAGCAGCAATTAAAAGGATGGCATCTGCGCCTTTTGCTCGAGCATTGTAGATCTGCCATGCATCTACAACAAATTCTTTGCACAATAGAGGGCACTGCATATTTTGCTAGTATTAGACACATAACTCAAACCAATTACTAAATAACAGCTTGCACCCTATTTTAGACTAAGCAAAACAATTCTGGGAGCAAACCTTTACTCCAGCATTCCTTATCAACTCCAGATTTTCAAAGCTTCCCTACATTGAAAATTCAGAAGAAAGTATGAGGGTTTTTTTTTTTTTTTTAATTAATTCTTTTAGCTTGAAGAATACAAACTTCAAATATTAAATTTATTCTGGAAACTTTCAAGTCATAAGAATCCCCAGAAAGATTAAAATAGATTTATTTACCTTAAAAAACTTTTCATCTGTCAAAACACTGAGACATGCTGCCCCACCTCGCTCATAAGCTTGGGCAATTTTAACCTATCATGAGAAAAATGACATAAACTTGACAATCACAGAAAGATAAATATAACCTCAAATTCTGCACTGGTACAGTTCTTGAAGAACTTATCAGGCTAAGAGATGGAAGAACTATAAGACTAATTAATCTTACTCAGATAAATCAAGAATCTGGCCATCTCTCTAGTGCCTTAGTTTCAGATAATTCATTCTCTCCTAGAACTAATACCATTTTACATTTACAGTTATAGGACTTACCTAAGCAGGAACTGCTGTCCCAAATCAGCACTGTTTACTGATTTAAGATAATGTATTCAAAATCCTAGACAAGTAAACTTTTAGTACGTGATCAAGGGATGGACTTTTTATCACTTGAACCAAGCTAGCAGAAACTCTTAACCATTTTAAATAGCATTCAGTGAGTAAAGGTGTGAAGTTCAATAACAACAAAAATGCAAGCAATATATTCGTTAGAAATTTCATGTATGGAAAAATCCTAGCAAAACAACTGTGGCCTTCAACAGTACCATTTCAAACAACTTGGGTGGAACAGATGATGATGATTAAAAAGGCACAAAAAAAAAATTAGTAGTTGTATTCTTACAAACATGACATCAATAAAGGATCTTGTAACAGATACCTCCAAGCACATCAATAAAATTCAAGAAAAGACAAAGAAAGGATGTAGGCTCACTGGATCAAAGTCCTCTCTTAGAATTCCTCTGCTTGGAGAAGCCTTTTTCACTTCAGCAATCAATCCAGGCAGTCCAGTTCGTAGATTTGCTTCCCTAAGAGCTCCAATAAAGTCTCTAGGAGGAGGAGCATTCTCAAGTTCTTTCTTCAGTGCTAAGAGAGGCCTTCTCTCTCTTAACTGAAAAATGTTAGCTATTGACATTAGAGGGAACTCATCAAAATATTAAAAACAAGAAAAGAAAAGAAAAAAAAAACATTTTATATACAGGTCAAAGAAATTACTCTTGCGACTTCTGTGTCCTTGTGCCAAATGATTTCTTCCAAAATGTTGCGAGGAGTATTGCCCTCATTCTGCAACCGAAACTCGAAAGGTCCGACATAGTGCAAAGGGGGTCCAGTTGGCAGCCTCCTCCTAATCCTTATACCCTGACTAGCAGCTACTTCATTTTGGAACATCCCCACTTCCCACTCCTTGACTTTAAGAGCTTCTTCAGGTACAGGTACTGGTGCAACTGTAGCAGAACCATCCTTGGACTCTATCTAAACAACATTAAGAACATAATTCAATCCCAAAAGAATTGTACATTTTAATATCCAAATACAAAAGGACTTCAACAATCACAAAGATCTTTTTCAATCCCAAATATTTGCAGGCTCAAGGAATTCTCTATTGCTCATACAGTTACTGGTGGAACTGTAGCAGAACCAACCTTGGACTCCTATCTAAACAACATTAAGAACACAATTCAATCCCAAAAGAATTGTGCATTTCAATATCCAAATACAAAAGGACTTCAACAATCACAAAGATCTTTTTCAATCCCAAAAATTTGCAGGTGCTCAAGTAATTCTCTATTGCTCAGCATATGATATCCAAAGAAGCTAACATATTAGACACAATCCAAGTATATTCTAACTTGCCCAAATTTTCTCAAAAAACAAACAAAACTATTCACGTTCTTGAACTCAGAACTAAAAAAAAAAAAAAAAAAGACTCACTACAAAGAAGATAACTTTAGAAACCCATTACAGAAAACTCAAACACCCACATGAGAACAAGCTTATATACCACACGCATTTGACTATAAGCATTGAATTATCCAAAACCCAGAAAGGAATTGAAGGGAAAAGCAACTATAATGAAAACAAACAAACAAAATAGCATAAAATCACAGAGAAATTGAAATATAATCCAACCCCATTACTCAGAATTGAAGCATTTACACAAAACCAGTTTTAAAAAAATTAAAATAAAAACTTTTGAAAACCTGCTGAGCTCTAATGGAGGAGGAAGAAGAAGCAACAGAAACCGAATTTCTTGTAGGCAAGTCCATTGAAATGGACTTTCTCACAGATAATTTGTTGGGTCTGTGAGTTGGAGAAGGAACCGTTGCTCTCAGAGAAACCAAAGCCTCCATTTGTGTTTTGGTTGAATTTTCAGATTGATTGAATTAAAAGGTTTCGATCTAAATACTAGTTTCGTGTGTAAATATATATATTTTTTTAATGGGATTTCTAAGATCGAGACAATGGGCTTATTACGTCGAAAAAAGAGTCCAGATTGCTGTTATAAGTTATGCGTTACGAAAGATATTTATTGCGGCGCCTATGAGATTTGTAGGGACTATGGATCCGTTTGGTAGTGGAGTTTGAGTAATATTATTTTGATGTTTTTGATATATATGTAGAAAAAATGTGTATAAAAATGTGTGTAATATTATTTAAAATATAAAAATGTGTATTAGATCTAAACTACCAAGCAGGGCCTATTATATATGTATGGTCACACTAGATAACAAAAATATTCAAACTTCTGAAACCATTTCAGGTGTTTTTGACGTATATCAACTTACTTTTATGTAGCAAAAAGTGTCTGACGTATTGATGTTTGATTTTTTTTTTTTTAAGGGAATCTTTTGATTTAATTTTTTTTTTAATTGAGGAAGGAACACCAATATTAAGGGGCTTTTTGGTAATATTGTTCTAGTAACATTGTTTAAGTATTGTATAAATATCCTTCTCAAAAAAAGTGTTGTGTAAATATCTTTTTTTTTTTTAAATGTTGTGAAAATACGTGTAGGTAAAAAAGTATTATAAAAATACGTGTAACCAAACACTCCCTAGATTTGACAAATTAATGGCCCGTTTGGTAACGTTGTTCTAATAATATTGTTTATATTTTTTGAAAATATTTGTGGGTGAAAAAATGTGAAAATACATGTAATGTTTTTTAAAAACTGAAAATTATTGCTCAAAATCCCATATCAAACGACCCCTAAACTTTTTTTATTTGTTTTTTTTTTTTTTAATCTAAGAGATTTTAAAGTGTATTTAATTTTTTTTCGCATTATCATCTAATTATTATAATATATGCATATCATAATATCATACGACTAAATCAGTTAGATTTTAATGAAAAAACTCTAACAAAATGTTTGATTTGTTGCGGACCTAGTGTTCAAATGACAAAGTGTGCATTTGGAAATAGCTTTTAAATTGGCATTTAGCTTATTTTATGCATTATTTGAGTCTTTACGTGAGTGCTTAAAAAAAAAAGATTTATTTCAAATTTAACTTAGCTTATTTCTACCCCCTATTGCGGGTTCCACTTAAGCTTATTTTTCTCAAAAAATTCACTATTTTGTAGTGTGATTAGATCAGACTTGTATAATTTGGTGACATTATCCAATTATCAAGGCAAACAACGCGTATATCAAAAAAGCAAACAACATAACATTCAACATTTATATTATTATGGCTACTGTGAGTTTTAGTTAATTCAACTGAAAAATTTTTGAGATAATTATATTTTGTCTACTTGTGGTTTGTCTCTAATTTTATGTGTCTACCCGTAGTTTAAATTTTGACACTTTGCCCACCTGTAATTCTGACCGTGAGTGCTCCATAACCCACCTTAATGTTTTCCGTTACTTTAACACCAAATAAGTAAAAAACACATCCAAAAACGGATCAAACAATCAAAAAAATAACAAGAACATACCCAAAACACAAAAATCAACAAAATCAAGTTTTAAAATTTTGATGCTTTTCACATGAATATTCTCACCAGACTAGTTTTAAATTTGAAATTTTCAGATGCGTATGTTATTAATACTAAATCTGAGCTGATTCTAGACAAACTTGATATAAAATAAACTGATTTAGTTCATCTTGTATCTGAACTAAACTAATTCCAAGATTTGCCAATCACCCGCACTATCCTCACTTGAAAATAAGGTGAAGAGACACACAGTGTTTCAAAGTGCATATAGAGCAAGAAATTAATCTGAAAAATACAGAACGTTCCATACCAGCTTCCATCATCAGTAGTTGATTGAGTGCATCTATCAAATCCATTAAACAGGATGATTTCTTTTGGATATCAATCAATTGATGATGGATCTATGCGCACAATTTCTTTTATTTCCCTTATCCAATTAGAGACAGCCTCCTGCAAACAACTCTGAATCTTTGGAAATCCTTTTCCAAATGTGCCGACTAAAAAGTTGGACCCTTGCGCCTTCGCTTCCATTATTTCACAGAAGGACAGTAATAGATAAATAACTTCTTCCGAAGTCTCTACCTATCTCTTTCTTTTCAAGAGCCATAGATTGCTACTTTTCACGTGGCAATATCTTAGAAGTTCTGTGTGAAGTCAAAAACAGTTCTTTGAACTTTGCGCAAAATGAAATGCATCTATGTATACAATTTTACTGTACAGATCAGAGAGAGAAGGTGGGTAGTCACATGGGGAAAAACTTGAAAAGTCGTTGTTCTTAGCTGAAGCTGAGAGTAGTTGAGACTTGAGATCTGTGATTTATTTGTGCTTGTTGAGATTGTTTGTCCTGGGTTTGTGTTTGTTGATTTTTGTGTCTTGGATATGTTCTTGTTATTTTTTTGGTTGTTTGATCCGTTTTAGGATGTGTTTTTTACTTATTTGGTGTTAGAGTAACGGAAAACATTGAGGTGAGTTACGGAGCACTCATGGTCAAGAATCACAGATGGGCAAAGTGTCAAAATTTAAACTACGGGTGGGCACATAAAATTAGAGACAAACCACGAGTGGATAAAGTGTAATTATCCCAAAAAAATTTTATAGTTGAATAAGAAATTTAGAATTTAATATCTATCTACACCAAAAATCGATTGGTATCTTGATTTAACGATAAAATTATAATCAAGAGTAAACGTCATAAATTGAAACTCTAAAAAAAAAAATTATTATAATTGTTATGGTGATGACATCAGAGATGGTATAAAGTTGTAACGGCCCAAACTTCTGATTTGACAATTGTCAACACGTGTGAACTCTATAATGAACTTGTTGTAAAAGAAAAAATATGAAGAAATGTTAAAACTTGTTGAGCTCTAATTGAGGAAGAAGCGAAAGACACTGACTTCCTTGTATGCAAGTCCATTGTGGGTCCTGGAACTAACCTTCTAATTGAGAATTTGTTGGGTCTATGAGTGAAAGATGGCAGTGTTGCTTTCAAAGAAACCAAACCCTCCATTTTTATTTTTATTTTAATTGAAGTTCAGATTGTTAGAGGCCTTCACAGTCTGATTTTGATGAGAGAAAAGGCAAATTGAGAGCCTGTTATACGGGAGGGTAAAATATATATGTGAGTGTGGTAAAATTGACATACAGAATAGTTTTTGGTTGTGCTTCAACATAATCTTCCATACTAGGCAAGAATTTCATAGTTGGTTATCTTTATTGGATTGTGGTAGGTGGTCAATATTTTGCTATTATATTTATGATTAAAGGAAAGTGATAATATTAGACATGGCAACTACTTGTCCCAATAAAACTACAATCATGTATAAAAAATAAAAATTAAAAAATGTAATCTGTATGCTGCATCTGTTAGGTAATGAAAATGTGATTTTTGGTGGATTGGACTACTCAAATGAAATTTAGAATCCATGTGACTTTCATTTATCACATGCAGATGTATGTGCTGATTGTTTGGCCAAAAAAAATGAATCTTCTGAAAGGGACAAGTTGTATTATGATTTTTATGGGGTGGTATAGCTCAGCTTCTTTGTATAACTTTCTATTATAACGAACTTCCTTAAAAAGAAAGAAATTAAAAAAGAGAAAGGGGGGAGGGGGAGGGAAGTGTCAAGGAATACAGGGAAAAAACTATATATGGAAACGAATCTATCTCCCTAAATGCAACTTCTTCTTCTTCTTCTTTCTTTTTTTTTCTTTTTTTCTTTTTTTTTTTTGGGGAAGAAAATGTACCTACCCTTTGAAACATGGAATTTGAACATTTAAAAAACCTTTTATTTTGCAAAGGTTGTCCTATGTGAAAAACATGCTTCACTACTTCAGCAACTACTAAAGTCTTTTGGACAAATACGATAGAATTTCAACTTTTAGTGTCCTCTCCATGATCATTACTTTTTATTATCAGACTAAGACATCAAGTGGTCTTTGGTGTAGGTAGGGTTCAAAAATCAAATCTCTTATTCGATAACAAGAGATTTTACCTATTGAGTTAATTGGAATTCATGAAATGAAGAAGCTATTCTTTTCTTTTGCTGGAAGTAGGCTTTATACAATGGTCGATGCAATTCAAATTGCATACTAAATGTAGGAGGAGATTAAAAAGAAAGCCTTAATAAGAGCTCCAATGCCAAGCAATGTTACAAGTAGGAGAAAAATTGTGGTTTCAAATTGGGTGAAGTCTGTTGATAATTCAAGGTCAATCTTCCCCCTCTCCCCCCCCACCCACCCCCCCCCCCCCCCCCCCCCCAAATAAAAAAAAATCTTCATTCTTATACTTCTTTATAACAAGGAAGTGGTAGTCCAATCGCATGGTAAGTCAAATACCAAGCTTGATGCTCTAATTTCAGTAATTTCTCAAACTTTAAACAGTGGAAGTTGGCTGTGCAACATCAAATAGAACTTACATGAGAAAATTAACTGAAACATTAGGCTCCAGGGTTTTTTTTTTTTTTTAACCTTATATTTTGGCAGCACATATAAAAAAAAAATAATCTCATTTAAACATAGTTAATATCCCCTTCCAAAAGTGTGCTGATCTTTGAAACTGTTGCTTGAGGTAACATGAGAAACCTGCCAGGTATTAATTGAGCCTAATCCCATTGCCATATGGTCCCAAAAACATTCACCAGAACAGCCGGAACAGACTACATTCAGAAATTCCCTCATTTGAATAGCTTCCTCAACCCATCAAAGAGTCTTAGAGCTCTCAATTCACCACTCCTTATATCCCTCAATCTCCTCCTCAGTATCTGGAGCCAGAAATAAAAAAGCAAAGTTAAACAGGAACCTCATATAAGTGATGCACCATGATTGAGTTATTAGGGCAGATGAATGGTATTGTACTCATATGAAACCATATCAATTCATAAAATGTTTGTTCAATGGGCATTGTGTTACTCAAGGATTCTTCTCTTCTTTTCCATTGGTTCAAAGGGATTAGAGAAACCATACAACATGCAAATTCTCATAAACCACATATCATCAAAACATGAGGCTTATATTAATGTCCTAGCTTCATTAATCCAACTTATCCCCATACTTTGATGTCTGATTACCAGCCACATCAGAGCACAACACCAGAATGAACAAATTAACTTCTTGAGCTAGAGGATTGCTAGACTCCCTCACTTTTGTTGAAGTGTCATGGCTTATATACTATTACATGGGCATTGTCATTGAAAATTCAGGCAAAACAAGAGAATCATTAACAAGAGGAAAGTTATGGCCTAACTTCTTTATATGTCTCCAATATCAAACTGTTGATGGAGCTTCAAGCAGAATGAATATTAGACAAAGCTCTAGCCAATAATTGACAATGTGCTTCATACTTTTTGTGTACAATGGAAAACATTTGGCAGAAGGTAAAAGGGGTTTTCTCTTACATATTGTGCACGAAATAGTATTCTCCGCTCACTAGTACACAAGTCCACTGCTAACTGTTTCAGAAACAGTCGTTGGTTAAGTTGCTTTGGAGATGTCACATCCAAATCCATTGATCCACTTGCCTGTCAGGATATATATAATGTATACATAGGCTGATTTATAAGGAATCATAACAAACTTTGGTAACCATACTAAACATTATTAAACAAAATAATCCTCATCTGCAAGAATCTGTTGAACTTTGATATGCTAGATTCACAACAGTCCAATATGAATTGCAGTGCTTGTTCCTCTATTTCAGGGTATCTTAGATCCTTCTTGGTGATATTTTTATTTGATGCTGCAGCAGCCATCTGGAATAAATATGTTTGAGACAGGTTATGCAAAACTGAAATTTTGATTTATAATTAAGAAAGTTAAACAGTCAAACCTCTTCAAACTGTCTGCTCATACTTGGAGGGCTGACTGCTAAAAAGGCATATGCCATTAACTCCATTGGCCAACCAGTTATTTGTAGAGGAAAACACTGAGATCTGTTAAAAACATATACACTTTATTGAAGTAAGAAGAATATCATAATCATAAGTAGGAACTACAAGTTGAGTAATCATGCCCAAGAATTCAAATGTTATCATTATATTAGAAGAGGGAACAATCACTTACAAATGTCTAATTTCAGTTGTAACAGAAGATTACCAAATAAACATAACAAAAAGGTTCTCAATAGTCATGTCAAAATTTGACAAATTTTTTTTTGTCATCTAAACTGATAAATCAGGTATTCCGGTAACATAATCCCATCAGGTGAGTCCCACTGCCATTAGCATCTCTTTTAGTACTTGAGTTAATCCCTCATTGTTTTCGTCCATCAAGCTTAGGAAATGCTTGAGAATGACTAAAAAAAAAAAAAAGACTGGAAACATTGCCATTGACCTATAAGGCACTTACCCTGATAATTCATACTTCCTCAGAGCTTCCAGCTTCTCCTTATAACATTTGTCTGATTTTTTAAGTGACAGTGACAATTCAACCGAATCACTTGGGTTTGTACCCTCTTTCGGCACAAATCCGTATGATAGCAATAGCTCTCCATTAGACTCAGAAAGTGATAGAAGGATTCAAACATATGATTCCTGCTTTAGATGGCATATATCAACTATTACAGGTCTAAAAGATTATTCAGAAATTCACAACTAACACTGCACTTGGGCCATGTGAACACATTTCCCCATGAGAGAATTCATTTGACTTTGTGGCAGATAACTTACTGTTACTGTGGTTATTTTCAATGAACAAAAACTGACATAACCCATTTGGTTAGTTTTTTCCCCCCCTTGATGTCCCAGAGTGAATCCAAGTATCAAAAAAAAAAAAAAAAGTCCTAAACTTTCTTACCAAGTCATTAAACAAGACCGAAAAACAACAGGACTTATTTTTCTTCAAACCTTCCCCTCATATGGACATTACAAGAGGATTCTTAATTACAAATGCATCAGAATTTTTGGTTTATGGTCCAAGCAGTTCCTACCTAAGAGAGAGTTTGCCATTGGTGGGATTACGTAAATCTTGTTTACCTGCTCACCTGGCTGATATGGCCGATCTGTTGTAAAGACAACTCCCTTTGATGACTTATTGTAATCTTAAAAGGTTTCCACCTAGAACAGTCAATAAAAGATGCACTTGATTAGAGTTTAAATCAAGAAAGTTATATATCTAATAACAATGTCTCACAAAGTGGGAGCTTTGTGCAATGGGTACTACCTTTTAACATTACTTCACAAAGCGGTAGATTAGTGTTTTCTGTGTAACAAGGGTGGAGAGATTGTAGATCATATACTGCTGCACTGTGATTACACTAGGGAGTTATGGTCTCTTATTGTGTGTTTATTTGGAGTGCACCAGATCATGTCTCACACTGGGTTGTTTATTTATTGGCATGTTGGACAGGGCAGTTTGCAAAGTATTGGATTGGAAATAGTTGGAAGGCTGTCCCGTTGTGTTTCATTTGGACCATTTGACATGAGCATAAATAGCAGAGAATTTGAGGGCCTCAAAAGATTTACAACAGAGCTTAACAAGCTTTTATTATGTTCTTTGTATGATTGGACGGCAATTTTACCACGTCATCCTAGTGCCCATCTTTTAGAGTTTTTTAGACTCTTGTAATTTCTCATGATTTTGCTATTCTAGTACACACCTTGCATAGTGGCTGATGTCTTTTCTTCTTAATAAAAAATTTTCTCAGTTATCAAAAAATCATACCTCAGAACTGTGATTCAGCATATCCACCCACAGAACCAAGGCAACCCTTCCATCCATTGAGGGTAACCGTACCTGCGCTTCAGAGAATAATGAAGTCTAAAAGATTCATTCATATAAACCACTGCATGCCTTTTGAGCTTCATAAGGAAGATCAAAATATCAAGCTTTGATCTCAATGACATTTATTTATCAAAGATTTAGTAAAAATACAAGACAATAGTTGAAAGGTGTTTGGACAACATAAACAAAAAAATTGAATACGTCCATACACCTTTTCATAGTCTTCTTTCAGTGGATTAGGCAGAAAATTTCAAAGGTCTCATAATTAAATTTACTTACCAAGCGTGAGAAAAGAATGCCAAATGACCACTTGAAGGTTTCAATATTGAATACCTGTAAAATCATTCATGCTGATAGGTCAGGCAACATGCTGAAAAGTTAAAATAAGTTATATGATAAATATACAGTAACAATAAATATGCATATAAGGAGATCCAGATACAACTAGCAGTTTGGAATGTTCTTATCTTTATGCCCAACTTAATACCAAAGACAATTTTACTTAAATCCTGATTCTTTATGTAAATGGAAATATTGAAGTACAAGTAAACTAGTCAATCATTAGAGTTATAAGAAGGAAAAGGCCAGATAAAATGAAAAGATGAATAAGCCTTCACACATGCTTACAATGAAATCATCAGGCCATTAAATTAGATGTCAAATTTCACATAGAGATTCAGCAATATGAAATGAATACCTCCTCAGGGAATAGATGAGGGTATTTGGAAAATATCCTGAGCCTTAAGTCATTGTATCTGCACAAGAGATGGAATAGATATTCAACTTAGTACAGCCCAAATTGTTTACTCAGCAAAACATAGGCACTAGATATATCAACAAAGGCAAATGAAAGAAGAACCAAGTTTAGCAGAAGCATCATACATTCCAATGACATTTGTAACCCTCTCAATTGCCCGCTCTCTAATCTGTGATGCTTCCAAATATCAATCCAGCTCTTCGCATGTCCTGAAATAATACAGAGAAGCTGTAGGGAAAAAAAACTGAGAGTAGACCCTTTCCATAATAGAAGAAAGACTCGTAAAGACTCCACTTGGAACAAGTAATTAAGGGTAGAATTTACCAGTACAGAAGTGAATAGGGCTGTCGAGGTAAGGCTGAAATATAATTGCTCCATCTCGAAGATTCCATGAAGCTTGCTTCACTGATCAGGTAAGTTGCAATCAGTGGCCAATCTGGTACAGAATTCTGTTTTAGCACTTCACCAGCTTCTGTGCAGCTCCACTCCTAGCATCCAAAACACACATATACACAGAAAAGAATAAATATTGCAGGTAAATATGACAGTTAAATCAATTTAGTGAAGAAAAATTACAGGTCTCATAGAAGAACAGAAGATAACAATAATTCGGAAGTGCAGATCAAAGAAGCATGAAAAAGGCTGAGATTATATATATATATATATATACAGAATTTGGCATTCCAAAAAATTTATGCTTTGGACAAGAAGCTAGCCAAGTTAAATGCTGCAATCTGCAATGGCACAAAAAGAATTTGGTATCTTCTTTTTGACTGTTTCCTTCACTGATTTGTCTGATTGTCAACATTTGTGGTTTGTGAGCCTAGCTTATGTTTTGGATTAAGCACAGGATTCCTCTTGGTGGTCAATGAATTTTATCACTCACTCAACCTTCAAAGTTAGGTAAACTTAAGAACTTTGATGTAGAATGAACAACACAAACTTTTCTTGAATATAGAGGTCGTTAGAAGTCAACCCGCAAGAAGTTTTGAAAATAGAAAAGTACTAGCATAAATCGTCAGAGCCAAAGACAGAATTGCATGAAATTTGGTGGCTTGAAGGGAATCATAGTGAAGATCAAAACACATCTTCATTGGCGGCGACCTACACTGCTCCAGGCAAATTCCTTTGTTGAGGCTCCTGTTTAGTTTAGTTTTTCATTTATGATAATTTTTCAGAGAGGTTTTCTCCTTTACTTTTTCCAATGGATTTCAGGAATTCTCTTTTGTCTATTTAAGGAACCCCTAACGGATTCAAGGGTTATGTTTTTACATTTTAGAAAGACGTTTCTGTTTTTTGTGGCTTTTTAATTTTCATGTGTCAAACTTTTTCTCATCTCAGCCTCGTATAAAGCATACATTTGGACTAATCAAACAAATGTAGCAGACACCCACATAATGAATATATGTTCCAATTCCAACTAAGTCCAAAAACATTATGGAAGCACTCGTATCACTTGGTTTTCAACAACATGCATAAAAGTTCAAGCTTATACAGTTATACTTATAAAAAGCAGATAATTTAACAGAAACACACAATTAAGCAACTTTCCTACAAACTTTCTGTCAAGGAAATCTTACCGAGTCTGCAGTGATGCACAGTGAAGGAGGCACAAAGAGCAAATTCTCACCCTTATATTCTTCAAAGCAACAAGTCCTCTTTCTCCAACTTCCACTCTTTGTATGGCCATTTTCTGGGGTGCGAGACTTGACTCAAACAACCATTTCTGCAAAGCCGACGCATTTTCCAAAGAATCGATATCACAACCCCAAGGGACTTTCTGGGTCACTGTGGCTTTTGTAGTGTCACTTGTAGAAACTGAGCAGTTAATTGGGCGCTAATGAAAGATTATTGGGGGAGACTGAGAGTATGAGTAAGGCTTGGTTTTGTGGAGTGGATTGAAACTTGGTATCAGTGTGGTGTGAAAGAGTCTTGTAGCTTCAGTGCACAGAGAGAGAGAGAGAGCGCTACCTTATCTGCTGTCTGCTAAGGTTGTGGACGGGTTATGGAGGGAATTTGCAGAGTAGTAGTGTGAGGGGGGTTTTATGCAATAACTAAGGCAACGTTTGAAAAATAGCATCTCGAGTTTCTAAAACTCAAGATCTAATTAAAAATTGAGTTTTAGAAACTCGCTTTGCACTTGCTATGAATTATTGACTTGGCTTAAAATGTCCATGTAGATCTCGAGTCTTAAGCTGTGTTTGGTTTTCGTAAAATATTTTTCGAAAAATAAATATTTTCTAGAAATGCTATTTTCGGAAAAGGAAAATATTTTCTAAGAGTTTGGCTGCATTATGAAAATTTTTCTAGAAAATATTTTCATGTGTTTGGTTGCATTCTGAAAATGTTATTTTCCTACTACTTTCTCACATTTTCTCAGTTACCAAACAAATTTTATAATAGAAAATTTCAACATATAAACTTAAAAAAACAAAAATCACAACAACACCATTCGATCAAATCCACCATTCGGTCAAATTGAGAAAGCGAGGAAGAGAGAGTGATCAAAAATGGATGGAAAGGGAGAGATCGGTCATGGGTCATGGGTGACAAGATCGGTCATGGGTAACGACGAGATCGAAAGGGCGACGAGATTGAGCGGAGGCGAGATCGAGCGGCGTGATGCTGCAATCGACGAGACCAATGCGATCTCGTGCGTGCGATCGTTGGACTGGAGCTCGGGGTTCGCCGGTGACGTCGAAGGCGTGATCTGGGCTCCCTCTTCTTCCTCTCTCTCTCTCTCTCTCTCTCTCTCTCTCTCCGGAAACCATTTGAAGTGAAAATAGGAATGGAAATTCATTTCCGGGGTCAAAGCTTCTTTTTTACGGTCAAATGAAAATAATTTCCGAAAAATTCTATTTTCAAAACCAACCAAACAGCCTATTTTATGGAAAATGATTTCCTGAAACCATTTACACCCAAAACAAACGAACCCTTAAAGACTCGATTTCTACATAGTGAAAACTGAGTCTTTAAGACTCGAGATTTAATTAAACACACGCGTACTTCAGGTAAGGGTTTAATTAAAATTTGAATAGAACTCGAGTCTTATAGACTCGAGTTTTGCTGAGAAAAATTTTAAGCACTTTCTACAAAATTTTATAAACACAGATAAACTCAACCTCACTAACCTCTCACCCAAAAACAGAGCATCCTCAACTCTCACCCATACACTCAGCCTCACTAACTCTCACTCACCCATAACTCTCACACCACATTGCCTCTCACTCTCACTCACCACACTGTCTCTCTCACTGCTCTTCCCTCTCAACAATTTCATATCTCAGGTAAGGGTTTTTTGATTTGATTGTTATTGTAGTTGGGTATTAATTGTCTATGGGTGTGGGCTAAAGAGTTTGAGTATTTATTTTGTAGATAGTTAACATAACTTAGTTAAGATACCAATATTGTGAATTATAGAACTTTATTTTGTTAGTGTTAATTTTTTGAGTATTTATTTGCATGGTTTTTGTTATCAAAATTTTATTCATCATTTCTAGGCTCTTATTTTTATCATGATCTTACAAGTTTTTTTTTTTACTTTATTCATCATTGTTTTGGGTACGAAATAGGTAGTGAATGAATTGTAATGAATGGGTATGTAATCATGCCCTTTGAATGGGTATGAAATGGGTATGTAATAAAATGAGTGACTTACTCCCTTCGAATGAATTGTAATGAAATGGGTATGCAATTTATGCCCTTTGAATGTGTAATGAAATAGCTTTTTTTGTATTGGGTATGAAATGGGTATGTAAATGTTATGGGTATGTAATTAGATAAAATGTTGTATACTTTTACAAGGATTTTGTTTTTTTGTTTTTTTTTTTGTATTAGTTATGAAATGGGCTATCTTAGCATGACGGAAAAATGATTTGGGTATGAAATGTGTAATGAAATTCATACCCTCAGAATGAATTGGAATTTGTACTTTGTGTAGTTTGACTAAATAAAATGTTTTTTAACTAACATAGTAACTTGACTTTAATAGGTTCACAATGCCTGAAATTGATATAATCCTTTACCACGGTGGTCCGCTTAAGAATGCCAATGTGAACAAGGGATTGCCATTTGAAGGGCCGGGTATAAAGAGCTATTATACCCAAATTGATCGTAGGTTGAAGACCCTTGATGAATTGAAGATGATGGTTATGGAAGTTGTGTGAGAATCTTGCTGTGCACAACATACAAATTACTTATCATATGCCAAATGAAATCTTGAAGCACCGGATTAATTACAAGTATATGGCGATAGAAACAGACAAACATGTAAAGATCATGTTTGAGAAGTTGGAGAGAATACCTGAAGTAACTAACATTGAGTTGTACATACAGTTAGAGCCGCGTGCAAAAGTTGGTATCGAGGAAATCCAACAAACAATCACAAGTTTACAAGTTATAGTTTCGGATGCTCAATATGAGTATTCTACACATGTAGAGCATGATGATGTTCATGCCGATGATGATGAGGATGACGATGATGATGATGACTATGTTGATGAGATTGCCATTAAAGGTGAAAATTTTGTTGATAGAGATGAGTTTGAAGACAGGATTGAACATGGGGACTTTGAGAGGGACATTGATGACGATGAGACATTGGATGGTAGTGAACCTAATGCAGACAATGTTATTAGTGTCCAAAATATTACAGACATAATCCCTGCCTACGCACCTCCTCCCTTGTCATTTTCTGCAAATACTTGAGAAAATATGGTTGATCCTTCACATATTAAGACACCATTTGTGTCTACTTGGAGAGAGGGGATGAATTTGTGCAAAGGGTTGACTTTTGCCAATAAAGTGGAGGTGCAGCGCATATTAACAAAGAGTGCCCTCAAGGAAAACAAACATTATATGATTAGTAGGTTGACGACGAAAAAACTTTGTGCAAAATGCGTGGATGAGTCATACAAGTGGTATGTCTGCGCAGTCATGAAGCCCAATCTCCAGGAACTATGGATGGTCACCGTATATGTGGTTCCTCACACGTGTATACGGACTGGGGTGTGAAATGATGGTAGAATGATGAATTGTAATTTTATTGCATCAGAGATCCTTAAGAAGTTATATGAGGATCACACTACCCTAATTAAGCATCTCAGATCTATGATAGAGTCGAAATATGAGGGTCATAAGCCTTTTTACTACAAGGTATGGAATGCGAAACAAAAGGCGATTGGAAAGATGTTTGGGAATTGGAAAGAGTCTTACCAAAGGTTGCAAAAGTTTCTTATGGCATATATTGATCAGGATCCGACTACCCAGGTGTTTTATCGTACCACATCCACCGGTGAAGATGACACCGTATTTTTGAATCATGTGTTTTGGTCTTTCAGTCCAAGCATTGATGGATTCAAATATTGTAAGCCGGTTATTAGTATTGATGGGACCCATCTATATGGTAAATATCAGGGAAATTTGTTGGTCGCAATAGCAACCGATGCTAACAACAAAGTATTTCCTCTTGCCTTTGCTGTTGTGGATTGTGAGTCAGGGTCTAGTTGAAGGTGGTTTTTACAATGCCTCAGAGATACGATTGGCCACGTGATACCTGACGAAGGCATTTGCATAATTTCTGACCGACATCTCGGTATAAAAAATGCCATTGCAAACTAGCCTAGAAGGGATGATGGAAGAACATGGGTATTTCATAGATACTGCCTTCGACATGTTGCTAGCAACTTCAACACACATTTTCAGAACTCGACTCTAAAGTCAGCGGCGTTGAAAGCAGGATATGCTACTCAGGTAGTTAAATTTGATACCATAATGGAGTCCATTAAGCAGGTAGAAATGGAGGCCATTAGGAATAAGAAGAAGGTGACGGGGATGGATGGCAAGGAAAAGAATCAAGATTATCTTCCATACACATACCTAATGAGCAACTCTGTGGATATATGGACCCAGTCACATAATGGTGGGAGACGTTTTGGGACAACCAATATATCAGAGTGCTTCAATGGTGTACTGAAAGTTGCACGGGGCCTTCCTATTGCCTCCTTGGTTGAGTTCACTTGGTCCAAACTTGTTGAATATTTCCACAACCAGCACAAAGAATACCATTATGAGTTGTTAGAGGGTAAGAAATGGAGTGAATATGCCTTTAACATGTGGGACAGAAATAACCATAAATCTGAGAAACACTATCTTAAGGCATTTAGCAATGAACAAATGATATATCAGATAGTTACTTAATTCAACACAAGTAGTGCAGGAGGGGGAAACCACAGTTATGAAGTTCGGTTATGGGAAAGAACATACTGTTGTGGGAAATAGGGATCTCGTGTTCACATGCAATTAGAGTATGTGATTATTTAAATATTGATTCGACCACATATATTCGCCCATGTTATGGTTTGGACAATGCCCTTAACACTTATCAGCATGCATTTGCAATTCCTAAGTCACAGTCATTGTGGAGGGATCCCATGGGGCCAAAGTGGTTGCCTAATCCAGCATTGTTGCGGGCCAAATGTCGACCAGTGAAGTAAAGGATAAGGAATGAGATGGATGGAGTGAGGAATAAGGATCGAGAACCGGGATGGCAGAGGGAGGACGCAGATTTGATAGAGAGTCAACCCAAGCAGACATGTGGACTGTGTCATGCTTCCGGGCATAACCGTAGAAAATGTCCGCAGTCCCATGGCGCTTCCATAAGCGGTCTTGTTCCACACTAGGTAGGTAGATGGCAAAAAATTATGCATCGGTTAAGTAATTGTTGTTCATTCTACCATTACCTAATGTTTACTATCTTGTCTCCTAACGTGATTAGTTTACGTCCTAACGTGATTAGTTTACGTTTTTCAGGCATGCTTCCATGGACGAAGTTTTTGTTGTGCGAACCGTTGATCTTAGGAAAAGTGACTACGTTGTATTGGCACAATTAACTTTTTGGTTTTTGTTGAATGTACTTGTAATTCTCTACCCAATTTACTTCTATGAAGATTGTGATTTGAGTAGTACGGTTAGAACTGCATATTAAGCATGGTTGCGCATGTTTAGAAT
The DNA here is from genome assembly GCA_032727855.1 of Quercus ilex subsp. ballota. NCBI lineage: Eukaryota > Viridiplantae > Streptophyta > Magnoliopsida > Fagales > Fagaceae > Quercus > Quercus ilex. Next base: position 16,778,429 of record CM064915.1, read on the forward strand.
GTTGATATATTGAGAATGCCTTTTGCTATGATGTAAGTGCATTTGCATTGTAAAACTATATTTATGAAAAGAGCGTAACAGTTTCTATAGTTTGGTGCCTATTGAGAACGCCTTTTGATGTAATTTAAGTGCATTTACATTCTCAGTTTCTCTGCCTCTCAATGAGTGTTTATAGATTACATTCTCAGCTTCTTTATCTTTATTTCTCAGCAGGTGCATGCACACATTTCAGTTTCTGATTTGCTTGCATGTTCAGGAAAAAAAAAAAGCAGAGCAAGCATTCTGCCTGAACAGAGCATTTTTGTAATTGAATCTCAAGTTTCAAATAATCGAGTTTTGCCAAAGAGGATCTCGAGTTTTAAACACTTCAGTTCTTCTCATTTTTTTTTTTTTTTTTTTTAATCTTGCACTTTTTTTTGTTGAGGATCTCGAGTTTCAAACACTCGATTTCTTCTAATTTTTTATTTATTTTTAAATCTCCCATTTCATTTTCTTTTGTACAGGGCTTTTTTTCTTAGCTATTGCTTTTGTTGTTGTTGTTGTTGTTGTTGCTTATTACTATTCAGTTGGGTATAATTTTTCGCGGTGATCCAAATCAAAAATGAAGTGTTGGGGGGCCGAACTATTGTGTCAAGATAATCTCAAATCACAAATAGACACTACCCTAAAAATGAGACAATCGTAGCCCATTGTCAAGACATAACCAAAGTGTGTCTCGAGCAAAACTCCTGTCAGTCTCAAACCTTAGATCACTCCCAGCAAATAAAGGCTTAATTGCGTCAATAAAAACATTACACAGTTGGTATTGCCAGCATAAATACACAGTACTTGCTGCATTTGAGAATTTATACAACTCCAAAGCCGCAATAGTTTTGAATATGGCTCTGCCTGCATACTGAAAATTTGACTTGGACAATAAAATGCCACATAGTTGATCTTTCATGTCCGCATGTATTGATTTTTTTTTTTGGGGTATATGCTCTTGTATTGAATCGTACATCAACTGATCAGCATTCAACATTTCTTTTTTTGTTCTTTTTTCTGTTTTTTATCATTCAAAACACCAATAAATACCAAAAACACTTGGCATACTAAACAATTGATGCCTTCAATAACCACAAGGTCCACAACTTACTCACTAGGATTTCTTTTTCATATTTTCCCCTTTCATTTTCACAAAATGATGAACCATCCTATTAAAAAGCGAAAAACATATTCTTAACAAGAGATGTTGATAATAAGTATCCATATTATTACTTTTCTTCTAATACTGGTATCAATTAAAATTGACCATGAATTTTTCACAATCTCAATAGACCCTTCACGTCTAAAACAAATTCAACTAGATTCCGTCGATGGTTTTTTTTTTTTTTTTTCATTTTCCTTCTTCTTTGGTTTATCAAAGGGATTAAAAATAATCTTCCATCCACTAAAAAGGAATCACAAGAAATAAGAATTTACTCGCTTATCACCTTTACTAAAATATAAGTATTAAAATCTGAAATCTGAGCATTGACCAATGAGCAGGAATATATGAATCAAAAACGTCACCCTCAATCATATATATCACAAATATATCTATTTCCACAGACCTCTAATTGGCCTAGAGAAGAGATTATGATGACAACAGGCAATAACAATTAACTTAAACCCATTTAGATTGAATAAGAAATATATCTAGCAAGATATGGTACAAGAACCATTCTCAAATATAAAATGATTAAAATCTCGTTCCATGGTTTGGAAAACAAATGCAGCGGGCTAAAGAGAAATAACTAAAGTGAGGCTAGAGGCCTATCAACATTATTATTCTCCGCTTCATATGTTCAAATGTCTCGTGGATGCTAGTGAGCAGTCTATATGCCTGTCGCCCTACTGGGTCTTTCTTAGCTTCCCTGCACATACATGCTTTTTATTCAGCACAGAAAGCAGTGCATAGTCTTATTGTGTTGGCAATAAAAGTTATCTATTAGCCGGGTAATACAAAAAATATTATGTCAATGACAGGAAGGACACTACACTGGCTGTGTGGTTGCAACTGAGAATAATCTATACCTGAATACCATTTCATTAACAACAGCATAGGTTTGATGAAGGCGTTCTTGGATAGAATTACTCTCCAACTGAAGCTCCCTAGTCTCTTTTAAGATCCGCTCTATGTCAGCATCTTGTTTCCTACTGTTTTTTGTGATCTCTTTTATCCGCTGAATATGGGAACCCCTAGATGCCATTTTGGGCTGTCCCTCAAGTTCTGCAGAAAGTTTAGAATGTTCCTCTTCCCTATGGATGGAGAAGAGAGTGGAAGCAAGAGAGGCAAAGTAAATTACAGAAGTGAAAAATGATCTTTTGGCAAGGAAGCACAAAGATAAAAGGAAGAGAGAAAGAGAAGTAATAACAATCATGTCTTACACTGCAGAGGAAGCAAGGGCATATAAAGATCATTTGGTATCTATATCAATTATTGAATTCTAAGCCAGAATTATACCTCTCTCTAATTTCAGATAAAGTAGACTGCAATTCCAACTCAACTTCTCTCAACTTTTGAAGCTTTTCTTGAGCTTCTGGGTTGTTTGCATACAGAGACTCCTCAAGACCCTTCTTTTTCTCTTTCAAGGACTTTCTGACAGCTTCCCTATGGAGGATTGTTTGTCAGGTGAGATCTATACTTAACATCTCTATGCTAGCAAGAGCATTAGCTATCATATTCAAATGTATATTTTGATTATATAAAGTCCATGATCTGAAAAGAGCACATTTGAAACATGTCTTTGCCAATTAAATCAAGGAAGATTTAATGAAGAAAAGGTAGCTTTTTCCTACCACTCCAACTCCAATTCCACAAGATGACGCTTTTTAGCATCTACTTGCTCATTAAGCGGCTCAAGGTAGAAGTCAATAGGATGTTTGTCATCAAGAGCCACTTCTGCTGCTGCCCTTAACAATTCCAATTCTTCTTCAAGTTGCTGTAATCCAGTGTTCTTTACCAATGTCTCCTCCATAAGCACCTTTTCTTGATTTTGTATTCTTTCAGTCTCATATCTTCTGATCTAGTTAAAAAAAACAAAAAACAAAAACAAAAACAAAAACGTAATTCAGATTCTAAATTCAAGCTTTTGATTGCTTCGCATTTCACATTGTTGTTAGAAACAAGATCAGGTTGATTGCACAGTTTGTTTTCTAATTCCATTTGAACTAATCCATCCAGACAATTGCCCAAATTTACATTAGCTCAAACAAAAGTACCTTTGAAGACTGCTCTCTAAAAGTTCCTTTCTGTTCAAACACTCCAACATCTTCATCATCTCTCCAAGCTGAAGTTTCTTCATTTCCAGATGTATCTCTGACGGCATCCATCACTTCTTCAGTCGAATCTGTCCTGCTTAATACACCAGCAAGTTTGTCCTTGCTGAAATCTCCTGTCCTTGAGCAGAATATATTGTCAACAGCTTTTTTATCCATTTTTTGTGGAATAAGATCACTCTCATGGGGCATGCCAGCATAGGCATCTTCAGCCTTGGCATTTGACAACTCTGGCACTTCAGTCTTCAGTTTTAGATTTTTCAATTTGGCTCCAACTTTCTCAGGGCATGCCGGCATATCATTTATATCCTTCACATCAGCAGTTATTCTATCTTCAGATAACTCAGAAAGCCTCTCCACCAGGAATCTGATCAGCTTATACAAGTCCTCTTCAGATGGATACAGGAACTGCCGTAAGCAACACATATAGTCTGTTTCTAAGCATAGTTTCAAAAAAAATAAGCAAAAAGATAACCAAAATGAGAATCAAAAGGAACAAAGGCAGCAAAAATAAGCAACAAAAGGGGGGGGGGGGGGGGGGGGGGGGGGGGCAAGAAAGATTCAGTCACCACTACAGTCTTAAAGACCTTGTCTATCAATCGAAATTAGAAGGTGCTGAAGTTCACTGACCAGAAACCCCAAAAAAAAAAAAAACAACAACAACAACAATCTGCCTGCAGAAGAAAGGTCCATGGCAATGAACCATACATGTGAAAGCTTTTAGAATCATGTCTACCATTTTTAGCTTCTATTGCAAATACGGGAGGATTTCATGTACATTAATGAAAACAAGCAGCCATTACGTAAAAAAAGATGCAAGAGCCAACTTTGTATAGCTTACTCACAGTCTCAACAGATTCCAGCAACATCACATTAGATCTAAATAAGCTAATCTTAGCTGATTGCTGTTACTAGCATCAAGGCCTCAACACAATTGACTAGTCTTTCATACAAGGGCTTTAAATCACTAAAAAAAAAATGATATACATATTTAAGAATCTATAATCTTTCAGAAAGCATTACATCTGCAAGACAGAAATAACAACCAGTAACTGAAAATTTATGACAAAATAACTATTTCTAACTATGGACTGAAACATTCTGGGAGGCACAAATTGAAGTCTTCCCTTTCCATAACAATCATAAATTCATTCAAAGTAAGCAGGTGGGGAATAATAGATCAAAAGTACAGACAAATCTATACTCTTCCGCAACCAATTAATTTTGTGAACCACAACTCACATCTAGGCCCATAACAAACTAAGTTTTTCATGAGGTACCAAGCTCTGATCTCACAGAAAACCCCTTTCTCTTAGTAAAAAAAATCCAGGTAATTAACAAGAAAATTACACTTGAACTCCAAAAAGTCAAAACTTTATGAAAATTACACTTCATAAAATCCACATGTAATGCTTCACTATGTCACTTTAAGCCAAAAATAACCAGCTTTAAATTATCAAACATCTCATTTCCTTAACGTTCTCCTGCATATTCTGACCAAGCAAACACCAACCCAAGTTCCAAAACCCAACATTACATACAAATAAAAAACAAGGAAAATACTCTCAAACTCCAAACTTCAAAACTTTATGAAATATAGAAAATAACTTCATAAACTCCAAATGCCATGGTTCACTATGCCATGTTAAGACTTTAATTTTCCTTTTCTTTCCCCTTCTCAAGAGCCAAAATAAAAGCTTTTGAGAAGCAAACCTATCATTTCCTTCACTTTCTCCTACATTTTCTGACCAAACAAACATCGACCCATGTTTCAAAACCCAACATTACATCCAGAAAAAACACATATTTCTTCAATTGACATTGTGGAAATGCATGTGTTCAACATAATCCAGATGCTTAATCCACAATAATCAGATTTAAATAATCAAACTTTTTTCCTAGCTTTGCCCAATAGAACTAGAACTCCTACTTTGACTAACTAACAAACAAACTCCTGAATGAATTGGACCAAAGACCACACATAAAAGTCCATAAACTAAGTAAGACTTACCTATAAATAAATTAAAACCCAAGGCCAACAACTCTGACTGATAACTAACGATTACATAGTTATTATTATTTTTTACGTAGTTTCCATGCATTTTTCTGTACTCAGGGTACTTGTCAACAAATTTGGCCATGTCTTCTACAGAAATTCAAAATATTGGAATGATGGAATGTTATACCTCAACCCACCATGCTAATTTAGTAACATAAATGTCCTGCAAGATATGACTTTGAGTCTTTCTTTATCATCCAATAGAGAAAAAAGACCATTATAATTAACAATTTATCCAAAAGAAAATGCTGAAAGCATCAAAAGGAAGACTTCTAAATTCAAACAGATAAAGCTGATAATGATGCAGACAATAAAAAGCCATTACCAAGTATGCCAAGCAGCTTTTCCACTGACCAAGGATAACTCTTTCAAGTTGATCATGCCAGAACTGCAACAGCAAATATAACTAGTCACTACAGTAATGTTACACTTAAGTTGAATAAGCTAAGAAAGTAACATTAGATAAGATAATTGACCACCAAATAGAAGTCTTGATCAACCCTACAAATAATCGTGTAAAAAAAGGTGATGCTTCAAACTTCAAGGCACAGTAAGTGCAAGATAAGGAACAAGTAAGTACCAAAGAGAAAGTTATGGAGATGAGCCTACATGTGTAATTTGATAACAAATTCTGAAGTTTTATTTTTATTTTTTATTTTTATTTTTTTAATGCATCTGAAACAATAAATTCATTGGGCATCATGATCCTATCTTAAATGACTAGACTAACTGGCATATGTGAACATATAATTGCCTGGTACAGAGTACAGACACAATAAAGGCCTCCAAATAGCATACTTATGGACGTAGACGCCAGAAGAAGATTGCCTCACTGGTGGCATTATGAATGAAGCCTGCTATTAGTTGGGCCTAAGGCCTAAACAATTAATGTCTAGGATTTATTTTATTTTTTAATTAATTAAACCTTATTTTCCTTTCCTACTTGTTTCGGGAATGTAATTCCTTTTCTTCCTAGGTTAGTGGAGCTAGTTTCTATTCCTACAATCCTACAAGGATAATAAGTTTGGAATTCTATATAAAGGAACCCTAGTTACAGTTTTCTTGACCAATCAATTTTCCGTTGAAATTTTGTCAATGGTTTGGTGCTCATTGTTCCAACTTAAAAGGAATTCAGAAAAGACAATTCAACCAGAAAGAAGTACACAAAGAATATAATTACATGCCTTGAAATAGTGTCAGACAATTGTTTTGATACAACTGGTGCTATCTCAGCTGGCTTGCCAGGCCTAACAATTGGAGAACAAATTGGAGGCATGTGGAAATGGATAGCTGGAATGACAAAGATTTACATATTGACATCCCATATATAAAACATATAAAGGCAAGAGAAGACAAAAAAAAAAAAAAAAAAAAATGAAAATATGCAGTTAATAGTCAACCTATGCAGCCTTCGTCCGGTGAGTCCATGGAAGGAGTCATTACTTCCATTTTAATAGCAGCCAACATTGTCTATCCTAGGAACAAGAATTTTTGAGTTATTAGATCACAAAATAAATTAAACAACTAGGCTTACAGAGCCCAAAACAAAATGTAGAGACAAAGTAAGAGAAAGGCACTAACAGTTGAACCAATCTTTGCCAATGCTAAACCCTCAGCAGATGCAACAGCTCCTTGATTTTGTTTTGGAAAGAAAAAAGGATTGAGCAATTTAGTTTGAGTACAAACAATGATACAGTAAAATCCATACGAGAGGTGGAAGAATAAGAAAGTGAATAGATGACATAAGCGATAACTAACCAAGGGCTATAGTTGTATCTCTAGCTCCCCCAAGTGGCCTACCATCCGGCCTAATAGATTCAGTGAGACGACGCTCGTAAAAACGAAGAGGGAAGAGGCGTCTGAAAGCATCAACATCCACTTCTGATGACCAATCTCCTGGTGCATCTAGCAATCCCATTCTCTCTTCTCTCTATAATTACCTAATACTAAACTCAACTTTCAATAGGCACAAAAAAATATGGCAGCCAGATAGTTACTGGGGTGCGAAATAGGAACAGCTGAACCCAACTCCACAGGACCTATGAATAATAAAACAAAAGGGGTGAGTTAAAGCTCCAAAGCGAAAAAAATAAAAATAAAATATAATTATGATTGGTAATCCAGTGTGTATTTTAGCTTTTATACCCAGAAATCAATCAATGCAAAAGAAAATAACTTTTAGGTTGATTAAAATTAGGTTTCCTAAATCATGAAATGCGTCCATTGTTTTCTATTGCCTTAAATGCCACACTAACTAAATCAACTGAAAGCACAAACATTCTCACAACTTTAGTTCTAGGACTATAAAACCAACCCAACACTAGCTAAATATTGATTATCAAAGGCGCAACAATGGTTTTCTATTGACTCCACACTAACTAAAGCAAGTGAAAGTACCTGCTTCACACAACTTTAGTTTTAGAAGAACAAAACCAGCCAATGACCACTAAACACACATCATGATCATGATTTCCTATACCATAAAGAGGACATTATTATTTTATAATAAAAATTAAACCGATAAAAGGGGCTGAAAATATTACCAAGAAAAAGTTGTTAAAATTAAAACGTAACAGAAGGAAGGAATCATATATCAGTAACAGATAGTACCTAATCTACCAATATTGGCAGTCTCCATCAGCTGTGCTAAGGGTTCAAGAGCCTGTCCACCAATTGCAGGCAAAGAAAGCATTAAAAGTTCATGCTTTCCATCCCAAGACTTTGATTGACTGGCTGGAGTTCTTGTCAATTTACTGTTAACAAATTAAGAAAATGAAGTTTCAAGATCTGAAACCCAACCAAAAAATAGGAAACTTAAAAAAAAAATAGAAAATAATAACATCTTACACAATAAGTAACAAATCAATTATTTAAAGACATACTATCATTACATACAATTTCGTCACTAGCCAACAACTCATGGAAAACATTATTGAGTTATTCACCAGACTCAATACATCTCAGCCACACCATGAAGGAGGAAGCTCCCAAACTGTCACATTGGACAACCATGAGAGGCACGGAGGTAATGGGAATCATAAAATAGAGAAAAGTCCTCCAAAACTGACCCAACCCAAGCCATGCTTGAAGAATTCATGTTTAGGTAGTTTTTATTTATTTATTTTATTTATTATTTTATTTATATACTTTTTTATGTTTATTTTTATTTTTTATAGATTCGTACAATTTTAGTGCCTAAACTGTGACATGGCACACCAACATCCACGTTTTCAATCTTTAAGTACTTGTAACCACTAAGCAATATGCACAACGTCATTCTTTTTAGTTTGTACCATCAGCAACAGGTTCAAAACTAATATACTTAACTCTACTAAACTAAAAAAAACACCAACTCTTTATTGAAGCAGGCAGTAAACCTATATGAAAGATACATAAGTAGCCAGTTGGAGAATATCAAGTCCAGTGATTCATCAGAAATTTACCTCTTTAACAAACCTCTTTTTCAAGGTTCACCAATTTTGCGTTTTTTAACCCTCGTGTAATGTTTGGGTGGGGGAGGAGGCTGCAGGGCATCATCCTTAGGCTCATCATTGTGCTGCAAATTCCATTAGATGCATACAATCAATATTCGGTGTAATGATAAGAATAAAGTGAACTACAAAATATATTATTACATTGTAATTAATGTTATCATACCATAGAGCTGCCTTGGTGTCCTATTTTGTGTCCACCTATCCCACAAGTGGGTGCTCTTCTAGTGCGTTGCGGTCTACCTCGTGGGGGTAAGGGTTGATGAGGGGGATGCTCGTCCGGTACATTAGTATGTGGCTGTAAAGTGTTAATCCCAATCGGAGGTCCTAGAGGGTCGGAGGAGGATGAGGTAGGTGGGTAATGATGCTCTATGTAAAGGCCAGGAGTGGGTGCACTGGAGCTGGTGGGTGGGTACGAGGGTGTCTCGGGGAGAATAGGAGGGGTCAAATTCTAATCAATACCGAGATCAAAATTAGGCTGCAAAGGTGGGGTGGGTGAAGGGACCTCGGGCTGAGAAGATGCATCTACCATGGGTGGAGGGACCTCAGACTGAGGAGATGCATCTGGGATGGGTGGAGGGACCTCGGGCTGAGGAGATGCGTGCGGGATGGGTGCAAGTATCTCAAGACTAGTTACAAACCAAGGGGTTGTTGCAAGCCGACCACGGCCCCTAACTGCACTTGTGCTTGGGCTTGCAGTAGCACGCCAACCACGGGTCGGTGTACTTACGAGTGCTGCGCTTGTGCTTGGGGTTGCAGTAGCTGATAATTAAGTCTCATACCCATTGTTTGCCTGCCCATTTGTTGTAGGACCACCACCAAGCCCAGCCACATTATTTAGGACGCGCTAGACATGGTTGTGAGCTTGGCTACCTTCAGGAAGCATCTCCAACAGCACTAAATGACTTTCAATCTGAAACGGAGAAAGAATTAGTACAATCAAATTCGAGGCATTTATGTATCAATTATAGAATGGATAATATAGTACTTATTGATCTACTCAAATACTCAACTAAGAACTAACAGTTTTATTAGAATACTATATGTAACAGAAAGTCTTTTTAATTGAATGTCAGTCAGATCAAACCAGATTTGCTGAAAAAAGAAATCAATTGATTCTACGTTCATACATGTACTAAAGAAAAAATGAAGCAGGCAATAAAATCTAATTAGAACACATTACCATTATATCTAATTTAGCGCTGTTGCGGTCGACATACTTTCGAGTGACCGGACGGTACCAGCGGTAATAGGCATGATCGCGGGGCATCTCACCAGTCTGAGGAGGTGCATGGCAAAGTTGTTGTTGTCTCATATCCCATGTAAGGATACACAGTCCATGCTCCTCCCTCCAATTCTTTTCCACCTTCCCATGCAAGTCTATTCTATGCAATCTATCATTGTACACAACATGGTCAGGCCGCTCCTGTGCCAACCTAAATTGTTAAATGACACAGTCCGGGTGGTGTATCTCTACTATGCAAAAACACACAAGTGCCACCCTTGCCGTCCACGTATCCCTCCTTGCAACGCAGAAGTCAGGAAGGTGGCCGAAGTCTGCCTCGTATGCCTGCTACACAATCTACAATAAAAACAAAAAACAATTATGATAACATCTTAAAATGTGAAACAAGGGAGAATACATAGATAAAGGGAAAAACAAAAATTAAAACAGAAGATATGTTAAAGGATGAAGCAATCATATTCTTAAGGAAAATTAACATAACCAAACAGAATTTTTGTATATTATTATTTGGTCCGGCTACATTCTAACTAATTGCTCACGATAGTGGATTAAGGCCGTGCCGGATGGCTTACTCTTCGGGCTTCGCACCTGCACCTACCTACAGTTACGAGCGAATAACATAAGATAAGATAATACCACTTAGTTACTAAGAAGAGTACATTGCATAACACACTAAATATCAGGAAAATACTTACTTAAATGCAAGTGGAGCATTTGGCCATGGGCCATAATCATATCCAGGTAGGGGCTCTATCCTCGGGCACAAGAATGGCAACCTTGCCCATGCCCAATACTGGACCAAGGTGCACGCCCCACCAATCTGTAATGCCCCTTTCTCGCTTGCCCGACACAACTCTCTGTACAACCAGGCCAGGCAACCACTACCCCAACTATACTGTGGCGGATCATGAAGGTTCCGCAGGAACTCCAAGAACATCAGATGCACCCTATCTCCCAACTTGTCCATGAAAAGCTTATCCCCTAGTAGCGCTAAAATATAGCACCGGGCATACTAGTGTATTTGAATCTCCGTTGCGTCATGAGGCAGTGGCTCTTGTATGGTGTCAACAAGGCGACTGATGAAAATTCTCTGCCCCACCAAAGTTTTGTTGTCATTTGCCGGAGTAAAACCAAGCAACTCCATGCACAATTGCCTCCAATCCCCATCCACCACAACAGTTGGCCCAACCAAGACCTCACCGTCTATAGGAAGTTCGAAAATGACGTCCACATCTTGTAGGGTGATTGACATCTCACCATGTGGAAGATGGAACGTATGAGTCTCCGACTGCCATCGCTCAACTAGGGCCGATATTAGGCAATGATCTATCTCTCTGGAAGGGGCCTTAAACAGTCCTTCCAGCCTTAGCAACTTGATAAGTTTTGATTTTAAATTCATTTTAAATGCTGACATTGACCTTTTTAATGTTAATTTAAAAAATTATTATTATTTTAATGACCACGTTGGTGCTCTGTGTGCCAACTATGCACTTACGTATATCATGTATGTTATTTTCGTTAGTGAAATGATGATAGAGATTAAAATGAGAACGATTTTTTTTTTTTTTGGGACCAAAAGTGGAAAAAAATAGACCAAAATAGAAATCAGCCAAAAATGTAGGGACAAAATGGTATTTCCAACAATAAAATAGTAAAACTGACCAAACACTGCGTTGTACAACTGCCACAACTACCATAACCCATGAACACCCTTTCCAAATAACATTAATATTCTAACAATTTCGTTAGTTGCTCGGTTTTGAAAGTATGTGTGAAACTAGCAACTCGAGTTTTAAAAACTCGATATTTAATTAGAACTCGAGTTTCTAAAGCTCAAGTTCAGTGTTTTTGTAATACCCTTAGTTGGACAAAATTGCCATGTGGAGCCACATAGAAATCGAGTTTATAATACTCGAAATCTGCAAAATAAAAACAAAACCACAGCACTTTCAAACGGCTCATTACAAAATCCTCAAAGTTCAAAATCTGCAGAACATCCTTTCGCTCCGCCCTCACAAACTCACTTAGTCTCAAGCAATTGTAGCCTAGTGTTGAAGCAAAATCGTAGCCCACTGTCACGAAGGTAGTCACTCTCAAGCAATCGTAGCCCACCGTGCCGAAGGTACTCTCTCTTTCTTCTCAATATGTTGTCGTTTTTGCTTCTTAGATTCCTCTGTCTCTCTCTCTCTCTTTCTCCAATTTTAGATTTTGGAATTTCATGATGTGACCTAGGGTTTTTCGTTTTTCAATTTCGGATCTTTTTGGGTTTTTTTTTTTTTGGTTGGTGTTTTGAGAATATGGTTATGTTTTGGCAATGACATTAGTTTTTATGTGATTGTTAGAATTGAAAAAAAAAAAAAAAAAATTAAATGTGGTATTTCAAGGAAACCCAAGTACCCGTTTTTGGATTTGATTCAAAGATGGCATTTTGGAACTTTGATTCACTTTTGAGGCAAACATTGTTGATGTTTGATGGTCTTTCATGGTATGGAAATGCAATTTAAAATGTAAATAACAGTGGAGCAACACTTTTTTAGATTATTGGTCTGGTTGTTGTTTCATGTCTTTTGCTGATCTATTCCTAGACTGGGATATAAGCAACAATTTTGAGCCATGCTGCTATGCTTATTTCCTATTGTTAAACTAGTTTATTAACAGAAGCTTGTTGTGAATCTTGTTGTTAGATTAATTAATTTATAGAAACTTGTTGCAAAGCCTATTGTTAGAAAATAGAATAATTAATAGATCCTAAACTGTGTTAAGGATGGTTTTTCGTTTTTCAATTTCGGATGTTTTTGGGTTTTGGTGATTCATGTTTGGTTTTCGAGAAAACCCTACCTGATGACAATACCACTGGCTGAAAGTTGGCTGTAAAAGCCAGAGAATATTATTGTTCAGGACATCATTAAGTAAGGCACAAAAAGACATGGTTTACATGTCTAATTTTTTTTGATAAAATGTGTGTAATTTTTATTGTCTAAATTTGAATAATGAATAAATTGAAATCTAATTACGCAGGTGCCTAGGTTTGCCCAAAACTCCAAAATTGTGATTTTGAAAGCTAGCCATATAAGTATATAACCACTACAGTTTTAAGAGAAAAAAAAAGAAAAAAAAGAAAAAAAAAGAAAAGATTTTTGCAATTAGTCTTCAAAGTAGTTTTAGACTTTTAGTACTCTCTGTCCCTTCAATTGAAGGGCTCAATTTTTTGGGGGAAAATTCAAAAACATATAATTATTGAAGTAGAAGTGTTTGAGATATGGGCCTAAAAGCTTGCTGTTGATTCTCAAAAAAAAAAAAGATTTTATTTTTGTACAATAAAGTGAGGTCCTTACTCCCAAGCAAAGGGCCACGTTTTGATGATGGAACTCCAAATCAAAGAAGGCTGAGCAGGCCACGAATCTTAGGACTTGTTTTGGGCTTAATTAGATTTTTCAATAGGCCCATTTTTCAATCAATCAACCCACTTGAAGTCTGTGTATTATTTTTAATAGTTCACATATATGACGATTGATAAAACACTCCTGGATCAATGAAAGTGGATTTTACACTCATGGTCCATGGGAAAAGATCAATGAAAGTGGATTTTTAAAATTTCCATATTCTGGATCTTATTGCAGGCAAATCTATTTTTTTCTTCCTATATTTATGTACTTTTTCCCAATTTTCTGTTCTCTTTTATTGCTTCCAGGTCACATTAGCTTCTATTTTCCTGGATCTAGGGTAATTTTTACTGGAGACACTTTGTCAGCTTATCGTGTGGAAAGCTTTTTGAAGGAACCCCTGAACAGGTAATCATGGCTTGCATTCCTAGTCATGCGCTGTTCCAGAGATCTGATATCTATAAACTGCGCTTTTACTATGACATCTATCCTTTATGACTATATATTAAAAAGTTGAAGAATAGATGTTTTAGATTTAACTGTTAATAAAGTTGAACAAGAGGTAACTAATCTGTATAGGGTATTGATTACAGTTGAAAGTAAAATCATGGTCTTTACATCTTATCCATTTAGCTTTGCTTAGAATATTTATGTTTTCATTTTTGTTTATAAAATTTAAATATTTCAATGTAAATTTTTCTGTTCCTGTATATATATATATATATAGTGGAAAATGCATTTGATGTGGTGTGAGCTTCACAAATATATAACTGAACGTTTTACATGTCATGAGAAAGAAATATTTAAAATTTATGTTGTCAGATATTGAAATGCTGAAGTTGTTTGGTTGTATTGCTAAAATGTGTTGTTTTTGATAATTTAAATGTCATTTTAATCTTGTATATATATAATTTTGAAGGTGATGGAATGAAAATATATGTAGTCTTATCCGACATTGGCACAGAAAAATTGGGGTTTTCATAACCTTTTTAATTGTCTATACTCTACATTGCATTGCATAACTTGAACCGTCTTGCTCTTTTCTTATCTTTAGTAGTCTTCCTTGGCAAATTAAAGCTGCAGCTCAAAAAAAGAAGTCAGAAAAGGTATTATTTCTCAAAAAAAGAGAAATAAAAGATTCCACTTGTATTTAGGTATTATTTTTAAAAATAACTTACCAATTACATAGGAATAGAAAAGATCAAGGCTGGATTGAATTCCCATTTACAGCAGAGTACTCTATTTAATCCTGAGTTATAGATGTACTTCTTCTTGCTTTCCATTCTTTTAGCATCCTTTTTTAAATAATGCCAATAAGCTGCTTTTTAGTATAGATTTTCCTTGCATGTAGAATAACATTCTTTTGCCCCCACACTATTAATGATCTCATAGTAGCACTCTTTGTAGTATGGAGCCTCAGATCGATAAGGAGCCAGAGATCGTGCACCCTAGTCCGCTTGATGAGTCATTGTTGACGCGACAACGAAATCATTGATCAGAGGACATTTGGAATGGTGTGGTGAAATATCTAGTTCTAACAACCGCTTTGATTTTTACATTGTCTTTGACTTTTAGTTAGCAAGTTATTTCAAAGTTGTATATCTAGTTCTAACAACTGCTATAATTTTTATCAATTTTGCAGGATCCGGGCCCACTTACGTGCCGTGGTCACACTAAGGAGATGGCAAACATTCAGATGCGAGATAATCGGGTGATTGACATTTTTAAAAATAGAAAAAATAAATAAATATGAACATTCTTAGATTTTTCTTGCACTTTCTTAACAACCAAACACAAAATCACAAATATTTTTTCCACAATCTCTTTTTATTTCTCTTGATCAAACCTAAACTCTCTTTCTCGGTAGAACCCCATGGCCAAAGCTCCCCCATTTCCACCATTCATCTCAATCGCTTAATGCCACCACCACCACCACCATTCATCCTACAAAATCCCCTCTCAACATTCACTTGTACTGTTTATCTCTGCCGTTAGATTTGATTTTTCTGATATGGGTGTCTTTTTTTTCTTTCTTCTAAGGTTGTCGGTGTGACAAGAGTTCGCAGCTAGCGATGGAGGTTTTTGGTTGCTATTGATGGAGTAGTATGGGATCGGTGATTGGGTTCACAGGTGGTGGGTTGGTTTTTTTGCTGTGGTTGTTCTCACCTAAGTAGGTGGGGTATTTGGGTTTCGGCCAGGGAGATATAAAGCCGATTTGAAGGCCTACTTTTCCTCTCCCTCCTCACTTTCTCATCTCACTTTTTATATCTTTGGATTGAATCTAAGATGGGTGGGTTTGTTGTATTTGTTTTGGGTTTTTGACAAATTTGAAGAACTCATTAAAGCCCCTAGTTTGTTGTATTTAAGATTAGTTTTCTATGCGTTGAGAACAGATATTATGGGTTTATGAAAGAGAATTTTTTGGGTTTGTGAAAGGGGGATTTTCTATATTACCAATTAGGAGAAATAAATGTTTAGGTTTTGGAATTGACATACGTTTGGGTGCCAAGAAAATGCTTAATAAAATGTTATTTTGTTTAACTATTATTGATTTGACTTTTGATGTGTTTGGTTATAAAGAAAGTACAAAGAAGGTAAGGAAAAGAAAAGAAAATAAGGATTAATTATGAAAAACATGAACACAAACAGTCATATTCTAGGGAAGAATATGAACAAGCTCTTCTGAAAAAATAGTAAAGAAAAAAGTTTCTCTCCAAACTAGAAACCCTCTAAACTTGTTCTATATCTTTTTATTGAATGTGAATTTTGAAATTTTAAGGATTACATATTCTTTATGTTCTTAACATATATATCAAATTTTGTTCAAATAAAATTTTATTTACTATTCGATTAATAAACTTATTTTTTATGCATAATTGTAACTATATTTGCCGTAAACAAATTAACTACATTTATTGTTGAAAAAATTACGAGCCAATGCCCCCCGATCCACAAGTAATTTCAACACTAATTTTATTAATGATTTTCAACTTTTCTCTACTTCGATGCTAGGTTTTTTTTTTTTTTTTTCGCTCCTAATGATAGCTCTCTATCATCAGACCAAGACACCAATTGGTTTTTGGTGTAGGCAGGGATTGAACCCTAGATCTCTTATTCAACCATTAGAGATTTTACTAGTTGAGCTAACTAGAACCCACTACTCTGATACTAGTTAGAATATAAATACTCCCAGATAAATGTTTCAAATAAAACCATTTCAAATATGATAGTTTAATTGACAAAATTGAAAACATAACTTAATCTAAAATATAATATAGACTTTGGGTCCTAGCTAGGCTGCCTTGTCTATTTCTATTTGGGAATTGTTTCAAGTCCAATAGCGTCTATATTCTTTCACATCATGTTCACATTCTTTTATATCATATATAAAATATGAACATTTGATGTAAAAGCACGGACATTATGTAAAACACTTCATATTCAAAGTATGAAAACTTGCTTTCCCTTTTTGTCTTGGTGTGGAAAAGCATTTTGCAAAATTGTCTCTTGAGCTTCACATGTACATAGGTTGGGTTAGATGGTTTTTTCAAGCCAATACAACCCAACATAAATTGGGTTGGGTTGGGATAAGTGGGTGAATTGTATTTACATGTTTAATATATTGTAAAATATTAGACTTTCATGCATTATCCAATTACTTTTATAAGAGCATTCGCATCTGATATCTACAAACTATTCTATTTTACCATCTCAAAACTTACTTTATCATTTATACCATACCATTTTACAACACTCCTAACATCCCAACTTTTATTTTCCTATTCTACTCATTAAAATAATATTTCTACACAATAAAATAATATATCCCCCAATCACCATCATTTACATTACAACACATTATTTATTCTTTCTCTCTCATTCTTTATGTTCAACAACAACCACAAATTTATTGAAACCATCGTCACCACATGCCCACCACGCTGCACTACACACACCTGACACCACCACCACCAGCAACACATAATCTACCATAAAAAAAAAAAAAAAAAAACAGCAACCCACAATGGCAAACCCAGACCCACAGAAAACCCAAACCCAGACCCATGACAGCAAACCCAAACCCATACTAGTAAACCCACCCCTTCACCACCCATGGCAACCCCTACCTCCACGACTCCACCATCATCAATTGCCACACCACCATACCATCACCACACCACCACCAAACCAACCAATTCGAATCCATACCAATCCAGTCACAACCCACCCGATCTCCACTGCTTGACGATCTTGACCCACTCGATCAACCACCACGATGTCACCGTTGTCAACCAGAGAGAGAGAAAGCAAGCCATGTCACCACTGTTAGCCAAACCGATCTGCAACGAGAAAGAGGATAAACAATGGGAATGGTGGCTCGCTGTGGTGTGGTGGCTATGGGTTTTGGGTCTAAAGAGAGAAGGAAGAGAGCAGAGAAATAACGAGAGAGAGAGAGAGAGAGAGAGAGAGAGAGAGAGAGAGAGAGAACCAATTCGGAATTGTTTAATAAAAAGTAAGAGAGAGAGAATTAAATATTATTATTTAAGTTTATAATTGTGCTACAGTGCAATTCTAAAGGTAGAATTGTACTGTAGCACAATTCTAATTTTTTTTACAATTCTACCTTTTTAAAATCCCAGATGCTGAGGTTTTTTTGGCTTAAAATGCCAAACCCACCTTACATTTGGCATTTGCAATCCCCAGTGCGAATGCTCTAAGTAATTGTTACAAAATACTTAATATGCTTAAATTATAATCATAATGCAAAATTCTAAATTTATCAAAAATAATTTGTAAATTAAACTACAAAATTTAAATAAAGTAATAAAATGCAAACCCAACCCAACCCAATCTTACTACATCAAAATCAACTTAAGAGCATTCCCAACAAGGGTTTTAAAAATTTTAGAATTTACCATCTAAAAAACCAACTTTATAGCATTTGACACATCACTTTACGATACACCCAGCATCAAAACCATTTTTTTTTTACCATTTTATTTAAATATTCTTTATTTATTATTTTTTATTCATTTTTTATTCTTTCTCTCTCTCCCTCTGTCAAAACCCAATAGATCTAGAACCTTCTCCCTCTCTCTGATCTTCTTCTCTTAAACCCGTGCTCCATGGTTGACCACCAAGCTCTGTCTCTGAACATCAACGCCACTACTCCACGGTGGTTTGACCCAAAGTCTCACCCTCTCCATCGGCCTAAAACACTTCTCACCCCTTTGAGCTTTCTCTCTAAAACTGAGCTCTCATTCTAAACCTCCATGGCCGGAGCTTTTCAAGCTCATTACCTTCAACCACAGCATTCAACAACCTCATTCTCTGCTCTATCTCTGAATTCAAACCCGATCCGAGCCTATCTAGACTTCGATCGCTTCAATACAAACGAGGCAAAGCCTCCCTGTTCCACCACTGAACCCAACCAACGCCAATCACTGCACATGATCTCAGCAGTGGATTTGCAATGAGATTTTGAGGGGTTTTTTAGTGGTTTGTTGTTGGGTTTTGGGTATATTTTTGGTGGTGTGTATAGAGGGAGTTTTAGGATTGATTTTTTGGGTTTCGGAAGTTGTTTTTCAATGTTTTTTTTTTTTTTGGGGGGGGGGGGGTATTTTCTCGATATTTTCAATAAGGTTTTGGGTATTTTTTCTATGCTGATTTTATGGTTTTTTGGGTTTTCGTGTGATTGCAGTGGGGTTCTTTTTGGGTTTTTTGGTTGGGTTTCTGTGTGATTGCAGTGGGATTCTTTCTGGTATTTTCTGGGTATTTTTTGGGTTGCAATGGTGAAAGAGTTGGCTGAGATGGTGAGAGAGAAAGGAAGAAGCTTGGGTGAGATGGTGTGACTGAGGAAAAGTGAGAGAGGAGAAAGAAGAGACTTGGGAAGGAGACAAGCACGGAAAAGAGGGAGAAAGAAATTAATAAAAAATGATAGCATGTTGCTACAGTGCGCTCTCAAAAATGAGAGCTCACTATAGCAAGATGACAAATTTTTTAGCATATGTCATCTTTGATAGAGCTTTGATAGAGTAGGTTTTTGGGGCTATAAATGCTAAAAATAGCATTTTTGCATTTATAACACCCTTGATGTGAATGCTCTAAGGCATTGGATTGAATTGGGTGGAGTTAGCTTTATGGGCAAGACTTAGGTACATTACTTATGTACTGTTCATTGGGTTTTCCTTTTAAGATTCTACCATGTGGCTTTTTTCTCGTGTATTTTTTTAATTAAATAGCCACATGATAGAATTTTAAGAGAGAACCTAAAAAATAACACCTAAGGTACTATACATAAATTTTGTTCCAATTTTGTTTGGGTTGATAGATTGGAGGCACACCTTACTTTAGAGAAATCATATATTATATAATAAAAGTTGGGCTTAGACGCCGTGGTTGCGCTAAGTGGCTTCACCAAATTGCATAAATTTTAATAAATTTTTAGATTTTAAGAATAGATATATACATTTTTTTGGATAAATATGACAAATTAAGTAATGAAAGAAAGTAGTATTTGATTTACAACTATAACAATTGTGTCTATCTAAAATGTTATCAACAAAGCTTAAAATCAATAGAATAAAATTACTTAAGGATAGAATTTAAATAAAAAAGAGAGATAAAAAAATGTAAAAGAAAAAAAAGTTCAAATTTGCATTTTTTTTCCTACATTTCTTTAAAAAATGTAAAAGGAAAAAAATATAGAACTTGCATTTTTTTTCCTACGTTTTTTTTTTTTTTTTTTTGGGATAAATTTGCATCTTATGTCATCTTTTTCCTAATAATAGAGTAAAAAAAAAAAAAAAAAGGTATTTGAGTTTCACCTAAACTACTTCTTTTTGTTCATATCATCTTCTTCACAACCTAAAATTCCCACTATATATATACACAGTTTTTTAGTGTTTCATTATTTCTACTACATACTTTACAATATTCAAGTTGAATTACATTTGCTGTATTTTTAAGTGGATAAAAACAAAAATATAACAATTAAAAGTCGTGCATCAGGTGGTTATGTTAAGTACTTCACGTGGTGGTAAAAAGACCCAGCAATATTGCTGCAATAGTTGGGTCACATGGTGCTAAATATTAAACCAAATCAAAACAAAATTAAATATTTGCTAAATATTAAAAGACCCAGCAATTGGCATATCACATAAAGACCCAGCAATAGTTGGGTCACGTGGTGCTAAATATTAAACCAAATCAAAACAAGATTAACTATTATCTAAATATTAAAAGACCCAGCAATTGGCATATCACATAAAGACCCAGCAATAGTTGGGTCACGTGTATGTATATAAAATTCTTTAGACTTTAGACTTTAATTAGCTTTAGACTTTTTGTTCATATAAAATTCTTCAATGTGGAGTGTGTGTGTGTGTGTGTGTATCAAATAATTCATAATTAATACCCATCATACGGTTATATTGTGCTATTATTCTCTTCTTCTACCTACAACCTTGAAGAAAAACCTTACAAGTACGTATTTGTTTACTCTACTTTATTTTTTCCATCAAATTGAATATATTTTGTGTATTTGTTTATGTTGATTTCCTTAAGTTTAATCCAATTTAGAGAATTGTTATGGATTGTCAATTGATTTTATTTTTATAATGTTAGTTTGATTGTTTAGAAATTATATAAGAAATTGAGCTTTCATGTCTAATTAACTAAGAAATTAATTTTTTAGTTTTGCGGTAACTTTTAGTCTGTGAATCTATGATTGATATTCGGAAAGATTAATTTATGTACTACATATGAAGATCGGTTAATTATGTGTTTCCGAGGCTTACTCGATTAACTATGGTTTTTTTTTTATAAATTTTTTTTGGGTAAATAACTAAATACTTGGTGTGGGGCCCGAGGGCCTGGTAACCTCGGCCCACTTTACATCCAGCTCAGGGCCCATGCCGAGGAGGAAGGTTCGTCTGAGGACGATGCGTGGAAGCCTAAACGTTAAAAACTCCCGCCGAGGATAACCCTGTCCTCGGCGGACCGAAACTGGCTTTAGATGGGGAAACGGGCCCAGGACAGGTTGTCACCTCCGCATTGAATGCGCTCACCTAACCCTCTGGCCGCACTAGTAGAGATGTGACTTTGGGACAGGGCAACCTTGATTATTGTGAATTGCTTGAGTACTGATAGTGATGCTGATGGGACGGACAGTCAGAGGGGAAGCGCATGGATGATCAACAGGTGGAAGAGAGAAACGGTAGGAAGAGGACTATATAAGAGGGATCTATAGAACAGCAATGGGGAGAGAGCAAGGTCAAGCTCCTCGGATAAATGCCGAGGAGCAACTTTAAAAGGGAATCTAGGTGCACGACCTTCAATGGTGAAGAGTTCATGGTTGGGTTCCGTTTGTCTGCAAGGGCCAATTTCTTCAACCCACTCTCTAGAAATGTATTGTTTGAGGCTTGCAGGATTATTTCCCTCCTAATTCCAGAGGGTCTTTACAAATTGAGTCCCTACAATTGGCGCCGTCTGTGGGAAGAATTTGTGCACTAGCAGGCGCAACGGACAATCGTCCCTAGCCAGCCAATGGGCGGAAAGTTCACAAGAACGCGCGAAAAAAAAAAAAAAAAAAAAAAAAAAAAAAAAAAAAAAAAAAAAAAAAAAAAAAAAACAACAACAACAACAACAACACCATTGCAGAAAAGTAGAAGATTCAAAGGAAAAGAGAAGAAAAATAACAGTGTTTTATAAGATGAAAAGGAGCTACAACATACAAACAAAGGCTCAGACAGGCTTGTTTTAAAGCCAACTCTACAAATAAAGGTCCAGACGGGCCTGTTTTAAAGCTAACTAAAGGAAAGGGGGCTGAGACAGGCCGGTTTCAAGGCAACCCACAACTCCCAAGCCGGTGCGGCTGTGCTGGCACGAAGAGAGGAGCAGATGCAAGGGCGCTGGGCGACCCTCCCCCATGATGTTCCCTGGATTCTCTTCCAGCCCCGTGGTGGTTGGCCGTTGGAGATGGCAACACTCGGGCACCAGACATGACGTATTCTTGCACGCTTCCACCGGCGTGAGGGCGCCTCGGGGAGGAGCGTTATGTACTTCAAGGACCTCCCTCTTGGCCGCTGTGCACGGCACCATGAGGATGACACACAAATTCGGCCGCACCGGAGACCTGACGCGGGCTGTAGCTACGGCAGCTCTTCGTCGAGGAAGGAGGATTTTGGGCCAATGCACCCTCACTCCCATCCAGGGCCATTCCATTACTCCAAACTCTTATCGCAATTTTGGCGGGGTCATTGACGGAGCTTTGAAAGTTGGGAGGACATGTTTTCCGGTATATTAGAGGGTTAGTGAAGTGAAGAGGGTCATTTCCCCTATGTAGCCTTCAATAGGGGATGAAGATTGATAGGAATGGACCTACGCAGAATTCGAAGAGTGGATTATCAGTGGCATTAATACTGGTCAAATCCCAAGGCGCCTATCAACTGTTTGATCTGCATAAGCCCAAAAGAATATTAATGAGAGCGCGCCTCGTGTGTTGAAGCGTCAAGCGCGAAACGCGAACAGTCAGGAGGCACCTCGTAACTGATAAGGGCAGAAACTCAAACTGAAGGCGGTGTTATTGCCATGTGTAAGGCTTGATTCCCAAGCCAGCCTCGCCCGGGGCACAGCGCGGTTAATGGTCCGGTCCACACGATGCCCTACTTCCGATGAGGCAGGGCCGAGGCCCTCATCACGCCAAAACTAGTATGGCCAACACTGAGGATAATCTCCTTCACAACATACCTGGGTACTAGACAGAACTAAGGTATTGCATGGTTCTCAGACTCAAGCCTATGGGGAAACTAGTTACTTACAGAAGAACAGAAGCGTTAGACAAAACCAAGGCACTGCATGGTCCTCGGACTCAAACCTATGGGGAAACTAACCACTCAAACATACCTGGGTGCTAGACAGAACCAAGGTATTGCATGGTCCTAGGACTCAAGCCTATGGGGAAACTAGTTATTTACAGAAGAACAGAAGCGTTAGACAGAACCAAGGTATTGCATGGTCCTCGGACTTAAACCTATGGGGAAACTAACCACTTAAACATACCTGGGTGCTAGACAGAACCAAGGCATTGCATGGTCTTCGGACTTAAGCCTATGGGAAAACTAGTTACTTACAGAAGAACGGAAGCGTTAGACAGAACCAAGGTATTGCATGGTCCTCGGACTCAAACCTATGGGGAAACTAACCACTCAAACATACCTGGGTGCTAGACAGAATCAAAGTCTTGCATGGTCCTCGGACTCAAACCTATGGGAAAACTAGCTACTTACAGAAGAACGGAAGCGTTAGACAGAACCAAGGTATTGCATGGTCCTCGGACTCAAACCTATGGGGAAACTAACCACTCAAACATACTTGGGTGCTAGACAGAACCAAGTTCTTGCATAGTCCTCGGACTCAAACCTATGGGGAAACTAGCTACTTACAAAAGAACGGAAGTGTTAGACAGAACCAAGGTCTTGCATGGTCCTCGGACTCAAACCTATGGGGAAACTAACCACTCAAACATGCCGGGGTCTTAGACAGAACCAAGGTCTTGCGTGGTTGTCGAACTCAAACCTATGGGGAAACTAACCACTCAAACATACCTGGGTGCTAGACAGAACCAAGGTCTTACATGGTCCTCAGATTCAGACCTATGGGGAAACTAGCTACTTACAGAAGAATGGAAGCGTTAGACAGAACCAAGGTCTTGCATGGTCCTCGGACTCAAACCTATGGGGAAACTAACCACTTAAACATACCTGGGTACTAGACAGAACCAAGGTATTGCATGGTCCTCGGACTCAAGCCTATGGGGAAACTAGTTACTTACAGAAGAACAGAAGCGTTAGACAGAACCAAGGTCTTGCATGGTCCTTGGACTCAAACCTATGGGGAAACTAGCTACTTACAGAAGAACGGAAGCGTTAGACAGAACCAAGGTCTTGCATGGTCCTCGGACTCAAACCTATGGGGTAACTAACCACTCAAACATACCGGGGTGCTGGACAGAACCAATGTATTGCATGGTCCTCGGACTCAAGCCTATGGGGAAACTAGTTACTTACAGATGAACAGAAGCGTTAGACAGAACCAAGATTTTGCATGGTCCTCGAACTCAAATCTATGTGGAAACTAGCTACTTACAGAAGAACGGAAGTGTTAGACAGAACCAAGGTCATGCATGGTCCTCGGACTCAAACCTATGGGGAAACTAACCACTCAAACATACCTGGGTGCTAGACAGAACCAAGGTCTTGCATGGTCCTCAGACTCAAACCTAGGGGGAAACTAGCTACTTACAGAAGAACGGAAGCGTTAGACAGAACCAAGGTCTTGCATGGTCCTCGGACTCCAACCTATGGGGAAACTAACCACTCAAACATACTTGGGTGCTAGACAGAACCAAGTTCTTGCATAGTCCTCGGACTCAAACCTATGGGGAAACTAGCTACTTACAAAAGAACGGAAGTGTTAGACAGAACCAAGGTCTTGCATGGTCCTCAGACTCAAACTTATGGGGAAACTAACCACTCAAACATACCTGGGTGCTAGACAGAACCAAGGTATTGCATGGTCTTCGGACTTAAGCCTATGGGAAAACTAGTTACTTACAGACGAACGGAAGCGTTAGACAGAACCAAGGTATTGCATGGTCCTTGGACTCAAACCTATGGGGAAACTAACCACTCAAACATACCTGGATGCTAGACAGAATCAAGGTCTTGCATGGTCCTCGGACTCAAACCTATGGGGAAACTAGCTACTTACAGAAGAACGGAAGTGTTAGACAGAACGAAGGTATTGCATAGTCCTTGGACTCAAACCTATGGGGAAACTAACCACTCAAACATACTTGGGTGCTAGACAAAACCAAGTTCTTGCATGGTCCTCGGACTCAAACCTATTGGGAAACTAGCTACTTACAGAAGAACAGAAGCGTTAGACAGAACCAAGGTCTTGCATGGTCCTCGGACTCAAACCTATGGGGAAACTAACCACTCATATATACCTGGGTGCTAGACAGAACCAAGGTCTTGCATGGTCCTCGGACTCAAACCTATGGGGAAACTAGCTACTTACAGAAGAACAGAAGCGTTAGACAGAACCAAGGTCTTGCATGGTCCTCGGACTCAAACCTATGGGGAAACTAACCACTCAAACATACCTGGCTACTAGACAGAATCAAGGTATTGCATGGTCCTCGGACTCAAGCCTATGGGGAAACTAGTTACTTACAGAAGAACAGAAGCGTTAGACAGAACCAAGGTCTTGCATGGTCCTCGGACTCAAACCTATGGGGAAACTAACCACTCAAACATACCGGGGTCTTAGACAGAACCAAGGTCTTGCATGGTTGTCGATCTCAAACCTATGGGGAAACTAACCACTCAAACATACCTGGGTGCTAGACAGAACCAAGGTCTTACATGGTCCTCAGATTCAGACCTATGGGGAAACTAGCTACTTACAGAAGAATGGAAGCGTTAGACGGAACCAAGGTCTTGCATGGTCCTCGGACTCAAACCTATGGGGAAACTAGCCACTTAAACATACCTGGGTACTAGACAGAACTAAGGTATTGCATGGTCCTCGGACTCAAGCCTATGGGGAAACTAGTTACTTACAGAAGAACAGAAGCGTTAGACAGAACCAAGGTCTTGCATGGTCCTTGGACTCAAACCTATGGGGAAACTAGGTACTTATAGAAGAACGGAAGCGTTAGACAGAACCAAGGTCTTGCATGGTCCTCGGACTCAAACCTATGGGGAAACTAACCACTCAAACATACCGGGGTGCTGGACAGAACCAAGGTATTGCATGGTCCTCTGACTCAAGCCTATGGGGAAACTAGTTACTTACAGAAGAACAGAAGCGTTAGACAGAACCAAGATTTTGCATGGTCCTCGAACTCAAATCTATGGGGAAACTAGCTACTTACAGAAGAACGGAAGTGTTAGACAGAACCAAGGTCTTGCATGGTCCTCGGACTCAAACCTATGGGGAAACTAACCACTCAAACATACCTGGGTGCTAGACAGAACCAAGGTCTTGCATGGTCCTCAGACTCAAACCTATGGGGAAACTAGCTACTTACAGAAGAACGGAAGCGTTAGACAGAACCAAGGTCTTGCATGGTCCTCGGACTCCAACCTATGGGGAAACTAACCACTTAAATATACCTGGGTGCTAGACAGAACCAAGGTATTGCGTGGTCCTCGGACTCAAGCCTATGGGGAAACGAGTTACTTATAGAAGAAAGAAAGCGTTAGACAGAACCAAGGTCTTGCATGGTCCTCGGACTCAAACCTGTGGGGAAACTAGCTACTTACAAAAGAACGGAAGCGTTAGACAGAACTAAGGTCTTGCATGGTCCTCGGACTCAAACCTATGGGGAAACTAACCACTCAAGCATACCTAGGTGCTAGACAGAACCAAGGTCTTGCATGGTTCTCGGACTCAAACCTATGGGGAAACTATCTACTTACAGAAGAACGGAAGCGTTAGACAGAACCAAGGTCTTGCATGGTCCTCGGACTCAAACCTATGGGGAAACTAACCACTCAAACATACCTGGGTACTAGACAGAACCAAGGTATTGCATGGTCCTCGGACTCAAGCCTATGGGGAAACTAGTTACTTACAGAAGAACAGAAGCGTTAGATAGAGCGAAGGTCTTGCATGGTCCTCGGACTCAAACCTATGGGGAAACTAACCACTTAAATATACATGGGTGCTAGACAGAACCAAGGTATTACTTAATCCTCGGACTCAAACTTATGGAAAATCAGATATTTGCGGAAGAATAAAAGCGTTAGACGGGACCGAGTTGTGGTACGGTCCTCGGATGCAAATTCAAAAGACAGCTGATTATCTCATGAGATCAAGTTTAGAACAGAATCAAGGTGGTGAGCAAAACACTAAGGCATAACAAGTAAAAGGAAGCATCAATTAATGAGCTAGAGGCAAACCACTGAATATATCTTTCAAATAGAAGGCATGTGGCTTCGTTGCAACGTCGCCAAGGTGAAAAGCAAATTGAAATGAAAAAGAAAATAAATAAGAATGCCCCGTGTTGTCACAATGGGGTGGTCCAATGAAGTGGCTTACCCCCCCCATCTCGCTAGGGGGCTTGCCTTAAAGAGCCGGTTGAAAGACTTTGGTTAACTACAAGGGACCTTTCCAGGGCATCGGCTACCCGAGCCCCCTCACCTCTTCGGAAGTCCCATATAGTAGCGTCATCCCTCGAAGGTTCTCTATGGAGTCGCCAAAATTTAACGCAAATGCACACGGAGTCTCGAAGCACCGAAAATTTACATATGGCAGATAAAAAGACCCCAATGCTGACGTGGACCGAGGTTTGGCGAATCTTGCAAAGGGATCGGGAATATCAAAATCCTCCTCCCCGTCTGAGGACACGGACAGCAGGATTTTGAGGGGCTATTGTGGGGCCCGAGGGCCTGGTAACCTCGGCCCACTTTACATCCGGCCCAGGGCCCATGCCGAGGAGGAAGATTCGTCCGAGGACGATGCGTGGAAGCCCAAACGTTAAAAACTCCCGCCGAAGATAACCCTGTCCTCGGCGGACCGAGACTGGCTTTAGATGGGGAAACGGGCTCAGGACAGGTTGTCACCTCCGCACTGAATGCGCTCACCGAACCCTCTGGCCGCACTAGTAGAGATGTGACTCTGGGACAAGGCAACCTTGATTACTGTGAATTGCTTGAGTATTGATAGTGATGCTGATGGGACAGACAGTCAGATGGGAAGCGCATGGATGATCAACAGGTGGAAAAGAGAGACGGTAGGAAGAGGACTATATAAGAGGGATCTATAGAACAGCAATGGGGAGAGAGTAAGGTTAAGCTCCTTGGATAAATGCCGTGGAGCAACTCTAAAAGGGAATCTAGGTGCACGGCCTTCAATGGTGAAGAGTCCATGGTTGGGTTCCGTTTGTCTGCAAGGGCCAATTTCTTTAACCCACTCTCTAGAAATGTATTGTTTGGGGCCTGCAGGATTATTTCCCTCCTAATTCCAGAGGGTCTTTACAAATTGAGTCCCTACACTTGGTTAACTATGTTGCGCCAAGTGGCTTCACCAAATTGTAGAAATTTTAATAAATTTTTAGATTTTAAGAATAGATATATACATATTTTTTGGATAAATATGACAAATCAAGTAATAAAAGAAAGTAATATTTGATTTACAACTATAACAGTTGTGTCTATCTAAAATGTTAACAACAAAACTTAAAATCAATAGAATAGAATTACTTAAGCATAGAATTTAAATAAAAAAGAAAGATAAAAAAAAAATAAAAGAAAAAAAAGATCGAATTTGCATTTTTTTCCTACGTTTCTTTAAAAAACGTAAAAGGAAAAAAAGATAGAACTTGAATTTTTGTTCCTACATTTATTATTATTTTTTTTTGGTGGATAAATTTGCATCTTATGTCATATTTTTCCTAATAATAAAGTAAAAAAAAAAAAAAGTATTTGAGTTTCACCTAAACTACTTCTTTTTGTTCATTTCATCTTCTTCACAACCTAAAATTCCCACTATAGATACACACAATTTTTTGGTGTTTCATTATTTCTACTACGTATTTTACAATTATTTGCTATATTCTTCCTTTCTCCTCTCTGCCCTACCTACAACCTTGCAGGTAATTTTTTTTTCTTTTATCAAATTGAATATATTTTGTGTATTTGTTGCCTTTTTATTATATATAATATGATTTTTATCAATTAGTTTTATAGATATGTTGAAATTCTATGTTTGATCACACCTTTTAGTGTTTTTTTTAGAAGTCAATATAGCAAGCAATATATTTGTATTTTTTAATTTCTTATTACATTATTATTTGTTGTTGACATCAATATTTTATAATGGATTTAATTTGTTATGGTTTTTGTTTGGTGCTTTATTCATGTAATCTATATTCTTTAATTAAAAGCAAAATTTGTTGTTAAACATGAAATTCGATACGAGAGAATTCATCTGTCCAAATTTCTATGCAAGTCTATCTTTACTTAACTCTGTTTTTTTTAAGTTCAAAAATTTGGATATTTTTTCATTAATGAATTGAGGTTTTGGCTTAATTTTGTTTTCAACCATTTCAATTATTGAATTCATTATTTTTTCATGTGTAATATTAATATCTGTGTTTTTTTTTTTTTTAATGATAAAAAATATATATGTGTGTGTGTATGTGTGTGTGTTCTTAAAGGCTAAAACACAATACAATTAGAAACATTACTTTAAGTTAGGTGTTATATTTATTTATTAGTAAGTTAGAATGTTACATTAAGTTAGAGTATTATATTTTTATTTATTATTAATTTAGAATGTTACATATGGATACATATGCTGGTTTAGGGTTAATATAACTTATAACCATTTGAATGAAATCAACACTAAAACAAACGATTTAAATATTAAAATAAGAAATAAAAATTAAATTTCTTTTAAGTGTACAAGTACAATTTATTTTTTAATCTTAAATTTTGAATTAATTCTTTTTTTCATTTTATTTGTTATTAAA
This sequence comes from Quercus ilex subsp. ballota, assembly GCA_032727855.1. NCBI lineage: Eukaryota > Viridiplantae > Streptophyta > Magnoliopsida > Fagales > Fagaceae > Quercus > Quercus ilex. The sequence continues at coordinate 16,808,454 of CM064915.1, forward strand.
TTTAATTATATTATCAAAATATTTTTTATCAAGCCGTGCATTGCACGTGCATAATACTAGTTTATCTTATAAGATTTCTCTCTTACAACATATGGAAGTCTCGCCGGTCTCTCATTGGATTCATATTTGTTACGTTGAGATTTTTTTTTAGGGATAATTACACATAACCCACCTGTGGTTTGGGCGAAAATCACGTTGCCTACCCGTGGTTTGAAAAGTGTCACTTAACCCACCTGAGGTATGTTCCGTTTGTTTTCCGTAACCCACCTCTGTTAAAATTAGGGGTAAATAGGTATTCTTGCACAAATTTTATGTCTCTCTCCTCCCAAAACAAAAAATAATACAAAAATGCAAGAAAAACAAGATTAAAAAGTGATATTTGTCTCTCTCTAATTTTGAACATGAAGAAAATACCCAACCCCGTTCCACTACCAAACCCATTAACTAGAAAAAAAATCAAAAACAAAATCTAGCAACCCAGACCACGACCACGATCCACCCATCAAAAACAAAACCCATTAAACCATGACCACGATCCACCCAAAGAGGGGAGGCATGGTGGCGAAATCTAGCAACCCAGCTACCACGAAACCCAGACAAAATCCAGCCACACCACCATTGACCCGCAATCCACCACAAAACAAACCAAAATCCACTGCCACAAACCCACTACCACGGCCAAAATCCACCGCCATCAAACCTACAAACCATTAAACCCGAAACCCACATTGAACACGGCGAAACCCATGGCTTGGGAGGAATACAGCAACCCAGCCACCACGAAACCCCAACAAAATCCAGCCACACCACCATTGAACCACAATCCACCACAAAACAAACCAAAATCCACTGCCACAAACCCACTACCACGGCTAAAATCCACCACCATCAAACCCACAAACCATTAAACTCGAAACCCACATTGAACATGGTGAAACCCACGGCTTGGGTTGGCAAGAGTGAGGAACTAAAGAGAGAGTGAGGGTTAGCGGCGAGTGGAGGAATACGTTTGGGTAGGGGAGTTGGGCCGGTGAGGAGTGGAGGAAGATCGGTGAGCTGGGTCGGCGGAATGGGCTGTGAAGATCGACGAGTTAGGTCGGCAGAAGGGCTGGATCAGAGCTGGCGAGGCGAGCTGGGGAGGCAGAAGGGCTGGACTGGAGCTGGGGAGGTGAGCTGGGTTTATGGTGGATAGGCTTGTGCAGATCGGCGATGGAGGAAAAGAGAGAAACTTAGAGGGAAGATGGAGAAGAAAATGTGAGGAGAGAGACAGCTGGGATGAAATGAAAGAAAGAAAAGGAAGAAAAAAATAAGGAAAAAAAAATTAGAGTAGTGTGAACGTGCGAATAAAATTTTTTTGTTATGTTCTTCAGGTTCAAAATTTGTGTGAATGGAGAGACAGAAAAATACCACTTTTTGATCTTGTTTTTCTTGCATTTTGTGTTATTTTTTGTTTTGGGAGGAGAGAGACATAAAATTTGTGCAAGAATACCTATTTACCCATAATTTTAACAGAGGTGGGTTACGGAAAACAAACGGAACATACCTCAGGTGGGTTAAGTGACACTTTTCAAACCACGGGTATGCAACGTGATTTTCGCCCAAACCACAGGTGGGTTACGTGTAATTATCCATTTTTTTTAATATTTATATTTATATTTATTAATATTATTATTTATTGTTTTTGTTTTCTAGGCGAATTCTATAGCTCACTTTAAAAGCTACAACCAGTCCGCGGTTCCATTGGATTATCTTTCAAATAGCCTAATATCTTCAACATGCTAGCTAATGCCAACATTATCTCCTGCAACTTTTCTTCCTTCACATCTTCTACTCTCAATGACCCAAAACTCAGAACTTCACTGCAAAGCCAAAACTTTAAACACAGAATCTCATTTCTCAAAACAACCTCAAAATTTTCAGCTTTTCTCAAACCCCATAATCTTACAAGTTCCATCTTGGAATTTCAGAAAAAGGGGGGCGTATTCAAATTTGTCATGGTACCTTAACAAATCAGAACTCAGAAGACCCAACCGTTGAAAAAGGAGATTCCTTGGAAGGTGGGGTTGGTGGGAGTGGAAATGGAGGAGAGGGATGGAACTGGTCAACCTCAATTTTGCTCTTGGTGTTGTGGGGAGCACTCATGTACCATGTTTTCAATATCGCTCCAAATCAGACCCCGGTATTATTGAAAAAAAAAAATGATTATATATATATATATATATTTATCAATATCTTCGTTGCTTATGTACATGTGGTTCATTCCAATTAGTCTCTTGAGGATGCATAGCCAACTCCAAAGTTTTGGGACTAAGGCTTTCTCTTCTTTTTCTAGGTGTTGATGATAGCGCTTTTAGTGGATTTTGTGTGTTTTGACTAATTATGTGTAAAATGCCAATGCCCATTTCTTACAAGTGTTTTTCATTCATATCTTCTACTGGATTGAAACAAAGAAATAGAATTTAAAAAATGAAGTGATATGTATTCAAATTTAGCATAGCAAAATCAATATTTTTTAAACAATCTTAATCAAAATAACCCGTCTCTATTTGTCCATATTGTTGTTGTAAGCAAAGTAGCCATTTTCATTTTATTCTTAACATGTTGTCTTTTAACTGTATTCAGTCTAGGGACATGTATTTCTTGCAAAAACTACTGAATTTGAAGGGAGATGATGGCTTCAGGATGAATGAAGTGCTTGTGTCTCTGTGGTACATAATGGGTCTGTGGTCTTTGGTTTATAGCATGGTGCTGCTCCCAACAGGTAGAAGGTACTCGCCATTCCTTAGCTTAGTCAATCAATGATCTCAAGTACCTTTTTTTCCTCCACATACTTTTTCTTAGGACAGAGCAATGGACCTGATCCACCCGAAAACCCGACCGACTAGACCCGACAGGTTTTGGGCGGGTCTGAGAATATTCAGGTCGGGTTTTGGGTCTTAATTTCAGGTTATTTTCAGATTCAAGTCAGTGTCGGGTCGGCGTTGGGTCATATATAGCCTACTTCTAAACCCAATTTTTTTTTTTTTTTGAAAAAAACCCTACTCTTTGTTGGTCAAATACTTTCAGCGAAACAAAAATGGAAAATGAGAAAGCCTTAGGCTTGTGATTTTACCTGCGAATGCGAGGAGAGAAATGAACAAGAAGAGGCAAGAGAAAGCTAGGCGCTCCATGCTCTGGTTCTGGACTTCTGGTTCTAAGAGAAACAGAGCATGTGAGAAACTAAGAGAGAGTGGTTTTAATTTTGCTTGCTGTATTTCTGGGATTGTTTGTACTGTCAATGAGAGTAAGTGGGTGAGCTTTTCAAAAAGAAAATAGAAAAAAGAAGAGAGTAAGTGGGTGAGAAAGAGTGTGAACACTGAGGAGTCTTTTATGGAGGAGAGAGGAATTGAGCGGATCAAGGTAGTAGCCATTTGATAGAGAAAAACTAAAGGCTAAAGGACAAGTACATTGGAAAGTAAGAGAGGAATTCAGTTCGCCAGTTGCTATTGTTGGTCCAAGGAATTGGGTGGGACCCGCTGTTGGTAGCCATTTGACAAGAACTAAAGTCTGTAAATAAGACTTGAGAGTTAATAAGAGAAGAGAGTAGGCTCAACGGATCAGACCAAGGGTTCAACGAACAAATTTGCCTACCCACAAGTTTTGCCCATTGATGAAATTGATTCAAGTCCAGAATGCAAATCCTGGTGTCATGTGCACCTTCCTCTTCTTCTTTTTTCTTTTCCTTGAGGAAGTACCTTATGTACGATATATCAGGTCAATTTTAGACAAAAACTTATCATATACTTTTTTTCATTGGTAATTTTGTATGGTTGTTTAGTCGTAAATCGGGATATTTGCAATCTCATAAACCTACAAAAACTTACCAGAAGCACCGAACCTTTATGCTGCAGATCCATCTCACGTCCCTTGATTTCACTCTACTATCTGCATTTGCTCCATTTTGGGTCTACAACGATATGACTGCTAGGAAATGGTGAGCTTCTGGTAACTCTTGAGTGCTTCTTTCTCATTTTAAGCTTTGAAATCCTCTTTTGGAAGAGTTTATGTAGCATAACATTCATATGCTTATCACAGGTTTGACAAAGGTTCTTGGCTTCTTCCCTTATCAGTGGTACCATTTTTAGGCCCGGCATTGTACCTTGTCCTAAGGCCATCACTAACAACAATGCCTATTTCACTCAACCCCACAACATCCAAGTCTGAATGAGAATCACATTCTTTGATTCACATAGGATATTCACATTCTTTGTGCTAATGTCAATCGCTTAGCTTGGCGACTTTATCATTGTATGAAGAATGAAGCATTGCCTGTGTTTAAAATGTAAAATCAGCCTTTATGGGAAAAAAAATTGAAATGCCATGATTGATACGTGCCTGAATGTTTACAACTTGTTTGGGAGGGAGGAATGGAATAAAATGGATTCATAAAGAATATTTCATATATTCTTTTGTGTTTGAGAGTTTTGTGAGAAGGAATGGAATCCCCATTCTATTTTGCATTTTCCCTATGTTTGTTCGTTCCTCCCAAAAGTAAATGAAATGATCAAATCCCCAAATTTATTGAGATGAAATTACATTTTTATCCATATTTCTTTAAAATGTCAATAAAATTTAATTAATGTAATAGAAAAAGAAAACATATTTGCTTCGTTTCCTTTCGTTCTTTTAGTCTTAAATGCTCAATGATGAGTTATTTTCCACATTGTTAACTGCTAGATGTTCTCGAGTAAGGATGGTTGCAAAACACAATAACTCTAATAACAAAACAAATTTCACAATATTTTTCATGTTAATTATTGTTGCACATTGTACATGAACTGTGGAAAATAATTATTATTGACAACGAAAGAAACATGAATTGTGTCCCCATCATACTGGGGTGGCAAATGGGCGGGTTGGGTGTGTAATTATCTATTTATCCATTTATGACCCGTTTATATAAAAATTAATTATCCATTACCCGCCCAACCCATTTACTTAGTAACCCACCCATTTAACCCAAATAAATAAAAAACTTGTTCACATCCAAAAAAAAGAAAAAAAAAAAAAGAACTTGTTACTGGATTTTCCCATTAAGTTAGCAACTACAAAATTTCTCATAAACCAAACAGGAACCTTGAAAATCGGATTAAAATCTTTGAGCTTTATAACAACATCAACCACTTCATTTTCATTTATTTTCCCAAACTTTCTCACAAACCAAACAGAACTTCTCCTCACCCAGACCAAACAGAACTTCTCCTCACCCTTGAAACGGCACGTCACATTCCTCTGCCACTTCTTGACAGTCGTCGTCCTACGTGGCACTATTGGAGCCGGTAAATTCGAAACCCCGGAGCAAGACTTCAACGAGCTTCGCGACCACCTCTACTCTCGTGGGTGGTGCGTGGAGTCCCACAGCGTCCTCGAAGAAGCCCAACCCGAAACCGAGTCCGATAACCAGTCCAACAACTACGCCACTTTCGACATCACCAAGATCCTCGTCGACGATGAACCTGAAGAGAAACCCGACCCGAACAAACCCTACTCTCTCGGCCCCAAAATCTTCGATTGGGATGAGCAAAGATCCGAGTGGTTGAAAAATAACCCGCAATTCCCCAACTTTATCGGGCCGAATAAACCCCGAGTCTTGCTCGCTACCGGTTCATCTCCGAAACCTTGCGAAAACCCAGTCGGAGATCACTACCTGTTGAAAGTGATCAAGAAGAAGATCGATTACTGTAGGTTGCGCGGGATCGAGGTCTTCTACATCGGCGCTTCTCGGCGCTAAGATGTTAGGGTTTTGGGTGAAACTTCCATTGATTCGGAAACTTTTGCTTTCTCATCCTGAAATAGAGTTTCTATGGTGGATGGACAGTGATGCAGAGAGTGCGGTCGTCGGAGGCGGAGAAGATGTAGTGGGATTTCTTTTCTGTTAAAGTGTTTGGTTACTGAGAAAATCTAAGAGAGAGTGAGATTGAGGGCTGAATGTTTGGGGTTAGAAATCTAGAGGGTATACTGTTTATTTAGTTTTAGAATTTAGAAGGGTTTAGTGGGTTTATTTAATTTCAAATTTTAGATGGGTTTAGTGGGTATAAGTGGATTTATTCATTTAGACCCATCTAATTAAATAACCAAGTGGGTCTTTATCCATTTAACCCAAATACTCAAATGGGTTGGGTTAAGATTTATCCAAATAAGGTGGGTAATGGGCAGGTTCATGGATATGGATAAAAATTGCCACCCCTAACTGTACATTATGTGACAAGCAATCTTCTCTGTCTATCACAAACCTTATGCCTTATGTTCCTTTTGTTGTGAATAAACACATCACCACTATGATCACCACTACATTCCTGAAAGCCCACCATTCCATTTCTACTAAATATTTAGTTTCTGAGCTCTGGTTACTGATTTTATTACAGATAGAGAAACAGACACGAATGTTATGTTAGAATGTGTTTCTTTTGTATGAGAGTGAGTGACGATGACGAGTTCTGAGAAAACTATGTGGTCAAACCCGAAGATGTCGTTTTCCTTGGCTTTGTTTAAATCCGGCATGGCATTTTATGATTGGGTGAGGAAATAGCCTTGACCAATGGAAATATCCCATGTTGAGATCGTTACATCTAATTAGTTATCTTATAGATTTTATTATTATTTTTATTATTATTTATTTTTAAAGGAGTGACTTTATACACTTGTTAAGGAAGCTTGAAAAGAATCTCATCTCTATTAAAAAAATAGCAAAAGTTAATAAAAATTGTAGTGGTACAACCCACAACTGTGTGGTAATTATGAACTGTGGGCCAGACCAGAAGCACTTTCGGGAGCCATTCTTCATGACAAATTCAGGGTAATTATTATGAAGTTCAATCCCCCAGCTCATTTCCCCAGGTGAGGGGTCATCTGAACTCTTCCATGAAGATAGATGCCGATTCAGACCAATCCTCAAGTCCCATCCAAGCTTCATCCCAAGTAGCCACGTATCAGAAGGATAGTCAAAGCTTTGCCACAAATAGCGTTCTGGGTTTCCTTCATTCTCTTCTCTTAACACTAGATTTCCAGAATCTAAAAGCTCAACAACTGGACTCCTTGCCTCTTTTGTTGAATTCGCCAACCGAGTAATAGACGTATTCTGGTTGAGAAGAACAAGACTACTTGAACTGTTTAACATCAACACGCCGGATAAGTCGCTGATGGGGTTGAGCCAATTTGCTACCCAAACAACCGTCTTAACTGGGATATTGTTGTACAAATTCCCAAGTAACGGTTAGAGGAATTACCGGGATTGAAGAACCCCAGGACTAGGACTGAGCAATGGACCCGATCCACCTGAATAATGACCGTCCCGACTTGACCCGATAGGTTTTGGGCAGGTCTGAGAATATTCGGGCAGGGTTTCGGGTCTTAATTTCAGGTTATTTTCGGATTTGGGTCGGTGTCGGGTCATATATATCCTACTTTTGAACCTGATTTTTTTTTTTTTTTTTGAAAAAACCCTACTCTTTGTTGGTAAAATACTTTCAGTGAAACAAAAATGGAAAATGAGAAAGCCTCAGGCTTGTGATTTTACTTGCGAATGCGAGGAGATAAATGAGTAAAAAGTTACATAAGCACTCTTCTTCTCCTCCTTGTTTACAAGCATGCACATGATTTTCAACCTACTAAAACATGCCCATCAGATCACTTGTAAAATGACAACCCAAATAATATAATTCGAGATGCAGGAAATAGGATAACCTTAACTGATATAGGAAACTCAGTTCTCAACAATGACATGTTGTAACTGATAAAAGACAGCAAAACTGAATTGATATTTGTGGTACAATACTGTACATCAGAAACTATGTGTAGGGAACCTAGCCAAACCCTATTATGATTTTAATAAAACTAGGCAACTTGTCCTGCAAGTAAAGGTTTACAAAGATGAGTTGACCTGCAAGTACAGGCTTGCAAATGGGATTGCAATAGATTTGGACCCAAGCGCTGTAATATATCTAAAAGTAACCAACCAGCTAGAGAGACCCCAAGGCCAAGGGGCACCATTTTACCAAAAATGAACTACTGATATGCACTAATCAAGAGAAAACTCCAAGGCAAACTGTTTTGGAAAGTAATTGACGAAGAAATACGTATAACCAATACAAACAGTAAGTAAAGTTAACCCCCGAATTATGCAAATTCACCAGCCCAACTCTATAGGTGAAAGAACAACAGTGTGATGAAACATGGTCAATATAACAAAATAGATTAAAAGGCAATCCAACCCCATCTGATACATGACCCACATAAGATAATCTAAGATTGTTATACCATCAAACCACATGTTCATTGCAAGTAAATTAATATTTACATACCAGCCACAAACTAATCAAATGGATTTACCCTTTACTGTTGAGGCCAAAAGGAAAGAGCAATCTTTTCTTTGCCCATAATTCAAACCAATTTTTTTAATTTTTTTTACAAAATACAATAGATCCTTGAAACTTATAGTGTCCACTCTATGATGATTGCTCTTACCTTCATTCTAAGACACCAATTGGTTTCTTTTTTGTACATACGGGATTCGAATCTAGATCGCCTATTCAAGGATCATTCCAAGACACCAATTGGTTTCTTTTTTCCGTATATAGGATTCGAACCTAGTTCCTTATTCAAGGACAAGAAACTTTAATAGTTGAAGTAAGTGGAAGCCATCAAACCAAAGTTGTATCACAATAAAGAGGTAAACATTCTCAAACTTGAATGCTGCAAAGACAAAGACCACAAAGAATACAAAGCTTCCTACCCATTAACTTCCTAAAAAATATAAATTACTAGTTAAGCTACCAAAGTTGTATCACAATAAAATGGTAAACTTTCTCAAAATTGGAATGCAGGAGAGACAAAGACCACCCAAAACTCAATTATTTCTACCCATTACTTTCCTAAAAAAGCCACACACACACACACATACAAAAAAAAAAGTAATTTCCAAACCCCATTTCCAAAAATCACATATACAGGCTCAGTTAAGTTTCCTGGACTCATCTTTAAAAAGTAAATTCAAATATTCCAACCCATTACTTCCCTTGGGAAAAAAAGGTGATTTCCAAGCCCCATTCAAAAATCATATATATATAACAAAGTTCTATCACAAAAAAGAAGTTAACTTTCTCAAAATTGAAGTCAAGAAAGACAAACACTACACCAAATTCAAATATTCCTTCCCATTACTTTCCTTAAAGAAAGTGTAATTCCCAAAACCCGATTTCCATAATAAAAAATAAAAGCTCAGTTAAGTTTTTCCATGCATTCATCTTTAAAGTGTAAACAAATATTTTTCCACCCATTACTTGACTAGTTGACCTACCAAAGTTATCACAATAAAGAAATTAAATTTCACAAAATTGAATGCAGAAAGGAAAAAGACCACACAAAATTCAAATATTCCTACCCATTAATTTCCCATTACTTTACTAATTGAGCTTCCAAAGTTGTATCACAATAAAATTTCTCAAAAATGAAAGCATCAAAGACAAAGAAATAACCCATTAATTTCCTAAAAAAACACCCAAAAAAAAAAAAAAAAAAGTAATTTCCAAACCCCATTTCAAAAGTCATACCTACAAGCTCATTTCATGCATTCATCTTTAAAAAGTGGAAACAAATATTCCTACACATTACTTTCCTTAAAAAAAAAAAAAAAAAAAAACTAACAAACAAAAGTAATTTTTCAAACCCTATTTCATAAAATTATATAATACAACCACCCAAGCTAAGTTTCCATGCAATCATTCATATTTAAAATGTGAAATCAAATATCAAAACCCATTACTTTCCCAAAAAAGCACCAAAAAAAAAAAAAAAAGGAAAAAAAAAAAAGAAGTAATTTCCAAACCCCATTTCAAAAATCGTACATTACAGCAATCTCAGTTAAGTTTTCAAGCTTTCATCATTAAAAACTGAAATCAAACATTCTTCCCCATTGCTTTCCTTAAAAAACCCCAAAAAAGAAACATAAGTAATTCCCAAACCCCATTTCAAAAAATCATATAATATAACTACTCCAGCTAACTTTCCATGCAATCATTCAAAAAAAAGTAATTTCCAAACCCCATTTCAAAAATCATATAGTACAACAATCTCAGTTAACTTTCCAAGCATTCATCATTAAAAACTGATAGCAAACATTCCATCCCATTACATTCCTTAAAAAACCCAAAAACATAAAAAACATAAGTAATTCCTAAACCCCATTTCAAAAAATCACAAAACACAACAATCCTAGCTAGAGACAGAGAGAGACAGAGAGAGAGAGAGAAGAAGAAGAAGAAGAAGAAGAAGAAGAAGAAGATCCTATCAACCAGAGCATCATAGAAGCGATCATCGTCTTCATGGAAAGCAAAGGAGGCGCAAACGATGTCGTCTATGGAGACTTTAGAGCAATCAGAGTCTTGGACTTGTACGGAAATGGGTCTGAAGCGCTAACTCAAGTTGTGAATGTCTCTCTTGCTCTTCAACTCGCTTCCTCTCAGAACCTTGTTGTACTCCTCTGAAACCCCACAGAACTTCACCCTCAATACGTCGCTATTTTCCTTTGTTCGGAAATTTAGACCTCGGTTGATAGAATTAACAAGTTTTAAACCCAAGTTGTTAATTAGATTTATTATGAATAAAACTTGTTAAAACAAACAAACTTCAATATCATGTCAAAATCATGCAGCGGAAAAATAAATAAGACAAGATATGATGACCCAGGAAAACCAATGAAACCAACCAGTTTCACAGTAAAAAACCTAGGGGGAAACCTTCCCGAAAAGCAATCCACTATAGTAAAGAGAAGTTTCAGATCTAGTACAAAACTTTTGTCCCTAGACTCTACAATCCCCGTAGATGAACTCACAGCAGAAACCTTCTACCGCTTCAGAACCTCTAAACTCTTCAATATATGAACGCCACCCTTTTTGTTGCACGAATCCCAATACGTGACTAACTCCTTTGCACGAATCCCAGTACGTGACTCACTCACCAACTTAAGGAAGAAGAATGTTGGTTGCAAAGTTCTTCACTTCATTAACAATGAAGATCAAGAAGCACTTGGTTACAAAACCCTAAGGCGCAAAGACGCAGTAGCTTCTTTCAGAGAGAATAAGGCATCAGTCACCTTTTGCATATGTTCTCCTTGTATTCTCTTATGTGACGGCCTCTAAAATAAGCCTTATATAGGTCTAGGGTTATGAGAAAAGAAACCCTACACAAATACAAAAGCCTGGCCCAAAAATAAAAAGCTAAAATTCCGTAACCTCGATAGATAACAGCTATCGAGGAGGTGTCGAGCAGGTGTCGAGGTTTAATGAATCTCAACAGATAGCAGCTATCGAGAAGGTGTCGAGGGGATAGAAACTTTCTCGATCGATTGACCAGCTATCGAGAAGCTATTGAGATTGCGATAAGAATCAGTTGAAGAGCTCGATAGATAACCAGGTGTCGAGGAGGTGTTGAGAAGCTATCGAGATATCTATCCACAGGTGTCGAGCTATCTGTCCAGCTTTGTTGAACACCTTTTCTTCACTTGTTTCTTGGTTCAATCTTCATGGCTTTAATACTAGACTTGAACAACATGTTTCTTCAAGTATTAAACACAACTTAGATCTACCCAAATACAAGTAAAGTGCGTTTTGTCAAAGGATTAGCCAACTATATAAAATAGTGACATATGTTCCTAACAAGTGAAACACATATGTCCTAACATCCTTTGCCACCACTCTCACACTGTACCACACATCGTCCACGTCTGCTCTGTACTCCATCTCTGCCTCCTCCAACCATGACAACATGTCGTTTTTCGACTCTTTCGTTTTTTTTTTTTTTTTGTTTTTTGTTTTTTTTTTGTTTTTTTTAGGAATGAAATGAATGATAGATGTGGTGTTTATTGCAAAAAAATTATAGCACCACAAAAAAATGCACAATTTTTACTACAATTTTCCAAGTGGCTAAATGTGATTAGGAGAGAGAGAGAGAGAGTAATGGATACATTTGAAATTGACACAGTTATATTTTTTTTTTGTAAAAGTTGTGAGTTTATTTGTAGTAGTAGAAAAACTCCATTTATTGGTATGAGAGCTTTTTTGAGATAATTTCAACTTATGACATCCGCTACTAATAATAACTCTTTTATAATGAAAGTAGGGATTGAATACTGGATTTCTCATTCACAATGGAGTCAATTTTGGATCGTACCGGCCGGTACGGCCGGTGTTTACCGTACCAGAACCTTGGCCAGTACAAGAACGCTAGTATTTCATTCCGGTTTAAATACAGGCCGTACCAAAGTCATTCTGGCAATACCAGAGCGAATACCAGATTTTGGTCAGTAAATGTATACCAGGCCGAAATAAAAATTTCCATTGTTTTGTTGTAGATTTCTAAGAAATTAAAGGTCTTTGAAGAAGAATAAAAGTAGAAGAAGCAATTGAGGCTTTTGTGAATCTTTGAAAAAAAATTTCACTTGTCATTGCAGATCAATCAAGCTACTGCTTCTTCTCATTTCTCTGCTACTACCTCATGAACTTCTTCTCCTTCTTTTACTTCTAGCAAGTTACTTCTCCCCCACTTTTTCTTTTTCTTTTTTTTATCCGGCTGTGAATCTCAATGCAAAATTTTGAAACTTGTGGTCAGTGATGGGAAGTGAAAAATACAAGTCTTCAAGTCCACTTTTTACCCATCCAAATGGTCATGTCACTCAAGTGGCCCATAGATGGTGTATTTTTTATTCCCTTTAACTATGTTATAGTACTAGTCTTTAACTAAAAAAAGAAAAGTACAATAGTATGTATATATATTATAATTAATTCGTTATCATAAAAATCTATATCTATATAATAATACTAAAAGCTGAAGCGTAGAACTTAATGTTGCTGCACTCACGTTGAGCCACATAAGCAGCCATGTCATTTCCATCCTCTTTTATATAGATTTTAAAATAGTTTTTGACAATTTTAAAATACTAATAAATATAAAATATTTTCCAGCCCTATCTCCACTTAAAGCCCACTTCTTATAAATTTAATTCCACCATAAAGCCCAAACCCAAAGCCTTTTCAACTAAAACCCTTTTTGAAACTCTGTTTTCACGGTTACAACTTTCATTCCTCTCTCCCACATTTTGTTTCAGTTTCATATTTTGTTCCTTCCCCTTCCCCACCTTCTCTTTCTCACGCACATTTAGTTCCTTCCCCTTCCCCACCTTCTGTTCTACGGTTTCACACTTATTTCACGTTAGCCTCTCTCCCTTCTAACGGTAGCCTCTCTATCTCCCTTCCTTCTTGTCTTACTCTCCTCATAGTATATAAATATTGGCAGAACCTGGATGATTGAATTGAGGTATCTCTAAATCTCAGTTTCTTTTATGCTTTGTTCTTTTGTTTGAATTTTTTTTTGTCCTTTTACTTTCTAAATCGTTTTTCTTAGGGTGTTGAATTTTTCATTGGTGGGTTTTTTTAATTGGATCTCTACCTCTTTTAGGTCTGTTCATTTTGAGTTTTTTGATTGAGTCTTATCCTGTGAAAATTTTCTACTTATTGTTGGGCATTGTACACGGCAGATGAAGTGCATCTATTTTTGGTAAAAAATTGAAGCTGGAAGAGGAAATCATGGTGGAGAAAAGAAATCGGATTGCTTTTATCCATGATTGATTAAAAGAAGTAACAAATATGGAGGTGATAAATATGTTCACAACCTATGTAATTTTGACCATGTTAATTTCCTTTCAAATGTTTTTTTTTTTCCTTTTATGATTTGATAGATAACAGTAACTCAACAAAGATTGGTATATTGCTAAGTTTGTGTTGACTGGTATATTGCTTATTACTATTTTTTAATGCGAAAGGGGCTACTCATTGTTGTCTGAATTTTTTTTGTGGTTTTATATTTCCGAATGTGATCTACCTACAGGTTCCCACTCTATCCTCTACTTAATTGATCTCATATTTTCCCCTGTATTGATTGGTTCTTGTGATTGATTTAATATTATTATAGAGTGAATTGGGGAATTGAACATTTACTTAGCATAACAATGCTTTTGTTAGATTTTTATTCAATTGGCCAACCAACTGTCTTCATAGATAATTTATAATAAATTTGCTTCAACGGAACTCCAAAAGTTGCTTACAAATTTATATGTTATTTAAAGTAGAATTAAAAGGTCATATGCTTGATGCAAAGTGTCCTGCACTGTCATCTATTACTTCATGTTTTTTTTTTCATACTTATAACATTGTTCACAATATTAAAACCACGCAAAGTGATTCTTTTTAAAAGTCCAAGTTCATTCATTATTTATGATTTTTATAGGCATTAGGGGAAGCATATCAAGTTTTAAGTGATCCACTGCATCTTTTCAAAAAGGACAAAAAAAAAAAAAAAAAAAACCCTTCTTTGCATCATTAGTGCTCTTATTTTGAAGTTCTTTTGGAATTTCACAATTCAATGCAACATTAGGCTTGGAGATAAGAAAACAATAAGCAATAAGTGCTTCAAGAGCAATGACTAGGCTTATTACCATCTAGTCATAAACTTTTTGGAACCCCAACTCTGAAGGACAGAACAGCATGCCTGAAAAGTGATTGAAGGGAGAGGAAGCTCAGTTAAAAATAATTCAAATTATTTTAGAAATTGCAAGGAAAACAACTAGGCTACTCAACATTGGTTTGTAAGTTTTGAATTACCTTTACCCTTATAGTTTCAGTCTCATTTAATGAGCAACTTCATTGATTATGAAAACTAAGTTTTCAGTGTGGTGGTATTAACTGAAGTTTTCCAGAAGGTGACAAGGTTGGTTGGATATCCAAGTTGCTTAGAGAGCTTGGTGGTTGTGGGCATTAGAAAATTAATTGATGTGGATTCCATCGATTCCCATATTTGCTGGGTGCTTAGCATGTTTGATTGAATTGTAATGCCTGGACCATGTCTCAAAAGATATTTACTTTTATGATAATGTATTTACAAAGACATTAAAGTAATTTTGTACATGTAAAAATCTGTTGGACACCATTTTCCTGCTTTGGTAGCTAGCTTTTTTGGAACTAATTACAATTTATTGTTAAGAGTTAATTGTATAGCCGCTTTAAGTAACTCGATGTTGGTTTTATTAACTTGAGTTGGGTTGTAGCTTAATTTGTTGATTTGGTTCAATTTGGTTTGGTTAATGTGTGGGGAAGTTCTAGGTAGGGATAAGCCAAAAATAGTGTGACAATCATGTAGTGCAAAATCAGGCAATATTGTAGCAGCTAAAGAAAATTTCCCAATACAGCATTTATACCTGTAAACTTTCATCCGAACCAATATCTCTTGCCACAAGGTGTGATGCAAGAGCCACATCATCACCTTCCATAGTATCCCATATGCCTTTTGGGATATGATTTTGCGGATTCTCTTTTGTAATGCACAATAAATAACCGAAGTACATTAACCATGTGCCTCCTTGGTCCACAAGTGTCATAGATAGATTCAGAGCTATTACCACTATGGAGGCAGAGGTAGCAGTCTATCTGGATAAAAAACAAATATGCGTGCGGTCAGAGCTTGATACAGTTGCACATAGTCAGAACATATTACTTCTACTTTTCTGTAGTGTCCCCTTGGTCCACAAGTGTCATAGATAGATTCAGAGCTATTATCACTATGGAGGCAGAGGTAGCAGTCTATCTGGATAAAAAACAAATATGCGTGCGGTCAGGGCTTGATACAGTTGCACATAGTTAGAACATATTACTTCTACTTTTTTGTAGTGTATTGTTTAATGAGTTGCTTTGCTGGGAAATTCCATTGTTGCCCGAACAGTTTGTGTAACCAAAGAACATAACCAAAAAAAAAAGAGGACATTGTTGAATGCGTTGCTTTGCTGGGAAATTCCATTGTAAATAAAGCTAGAGTGTTTCTTCAAGTATGTCCAACACTCAATTATAAATAAAATGAAAAGGTTGTGCTAAAATATTTTTATATTATCTTTTGTTATGCTTGAATAATTTTATATAATTTTTTGGTTGTGTAGGCTGTTCAGTTCAAAAGCTAGATTGTTTCTTCAAGTATTTATAACTTTTAATTATAAATAAAATGAAAAGGCTATTCTAAAATATTTTTTATATTTTCTTTTGGTCGTGTAGGTTGTTCATATTTTCTACCAGTTGATTACAGATTATCTATTAAATTGCAAGTTCAACAACTGGATTGTTTCGTAAAGTATGTCCAACTCTCAATTAATCAAAAGGCTATTATAGAATTGAGATTATATTATCGATCTTTTAGTGTGCTAAAATAATTTTTATATTATCTTTTGGTTTCTACCAAATTATAATGGATTATCTTGGGGGAATTTTATAAATAAATTTTTTTCCAAATACTTTAGAACCACATGATATTCAAATTTTGAGATAACCGTTAGATGAGATTGTAAAATAATTCAGTAAAAATTCCAAATTCTTTAGAACCACATGATGTTCAGATTTTGAGATAACCGTCAAATGAGATTTTAATATGTTTAGAGGTTAGATATTTTCTATTGAAAAACATGACTGGTGCAAAAATGTCACATAAAAGGTCTTGGTGTTGAATGATGTGGACACCTGTCATCGTTTTGATTACTATTTTAACCACTAGTTGCTCACAAGTTACCTGTTAATTTACATGTTTTTAAGCTGGACTGTTTCTTCAAGTATTTGTAACTTTTAATTATAATTAAAATGAAAAGGCCATGCTAAAATATTTTTTAAATTTTTATTTGGTTGTGTAGGTTGTTTATATTTTCTACCAATTGATTACAGAATATCTATTAAATTGCAAGTTCAACAACTATAAAATGAAAATGCTGTGCTATGTTAAAATATTTTTATATTTTCTTTTGGTTGTGTAGGTTGTTCATATTTTCTACCAGTTGATTACAGATTATCTATTAAATTGCAGGTTCAACAGTTGGATTGTTTTGTAAAGTATGTCCAACTCTCAATTAATGAAAAGGCTATTATAAAATTGTGAATATGTTATCTTTTGCTGTGTGTGTGTGAGAGTGCCTTTTTCTTCTCAGCACTGTGGCCCAAAGATCTTGGGCCAAATAAATATTCTTGGTGGACTGGGCTTGGTTCACCGCAGCTAAAAGGCTGTTTAAGAACCAAGTGGTGCACAAAACAAGCTCCCTACAATACAAATAACTGACAAACAAAAAATATCCGTATTGAATGACATTTCAACAGCAAAGGAATGCACAGCAAATGAAATACATTGTAATAAAAAGTTAGGGATCCTCGAATTAGTGAGGTGCATTTTATTAATTTCCCTTAGTTATGATTACAGTGCTCACTAAGACGTGATACAAGGTTCAACTAAGTTCAAAAATTATAGACTTTGATAGCTAAGCTTCCAAGACTTGCAAAGTTTGAATTTGTTGAATCCGAGCATGTGCTATAGTGGCTGTCTCTAGGATATCGGGAGCGGTTCCTCTGTTTTCTTTTAATTTTATAGAGCTCTTCCTATAGTTCTATATTCACGTGATACAAAGTTCAACTAAGTTCAAAAATTACAGACTTTGATAGCTATTTAAGCTTCCAAGACTTATAGAGTTTGAATTTGTTGAATCCGAGTATGTGCTATAGTGGCTGTCTCTAGGATACCAGGAGCGGTTCCTCTGTTTTCTTTGGGTTTTACAGAGTTGTTTCTATGGCTCTGTTATGATATCTTTTCTCAAATCAAAATAGTGATGAATGAATGTCCCTCAGCATGGGTTTTCTCTTCCTTTTATAGTGCGACTTTAGGGCTTCGGGGCACGAGCAATTTCTCTCTTTTGCCCCTCAGAGCTCGTACTGTGTCAGTTACCTAGAGGCTTGTCCTTTCCTTTTTCCTCATAATTTCTTCCTTTTGGTCCGACCAAGCTGAAAACCCCTAGCTGGTTTTCCATTTCAAGGTTCCCTCTGTTCGCTGATTCTTCAGCTATTTGGCCATTTCTTCCACTTTTCTAGTTTTTGGTTGCACTCCATCCTTGTCATTTTCCTTAAATAGTTGGAATCTTTTACTGCTGGGTTGAAAGCTCCTTCCGGTTACCTCTTTTTTTATGGTTTTCTCATTGTTGGTTCCTTGAGGCACAGCTCCTGCGTTTTGCTTCATACTTTCTGATCCCACTGTATGTCTGGGTGCATAAGACACGCATGCTCTTTGTCTTTTATCCCTCTTTTAAACTTGCTTCAATCCACTTTAGTTGTGCTGCATGTCTCGAGGATCTCGAGCCTTTGACAGCCTATGGGGATCTCGGCCCAGCTCTTTCACTAGAATTCGCTGGACTTTTTAATGGCCTTTTTTGTTGGAAATCTGAACATACATAGGGCCTTGATGTCGATTCTTCTTGCTGCACGAATTGGGCCTTCTTTATTTTTTATGGAATGGGCTTTGTTGTGAAATTTTGGACCTCAACAGTGTGCTAAAATAATTTTTATATTATCTTTTGGTTTCTACCAAATTATAATGCATTATCTATTAAATTGCAAGTTCACACAAGCTGGAATATTTCTTCAAGTCTGTCTAAAATGAAGTGCTTTGCCAAAATAGTCCTCATATTATTGGTAAGGTGTTCATGTTATCCACCAGTTATTTGAAATGATCTTTTACTATAATGACGGTTAGTAAATGATGGTTGGTAGGTACTATGGAGTCATGTCAGCAGCTAGGGTGTTTATCTTTCAACATGAAATTTTACTGAATTACATTCCCACAGTACAAAAGATATAAAACCCAGACAAGTTGGGAAAATGGGGAATTTTATAAATAAAAAATTTTCCAAATACTTTAGAACCACATGATATTCAAATTTTGAGATAACTGCCAGATGAGATTGTAAAACAATTCAGTAAAAATTCTAAATTTTTTAGAACCACATGATGTTCAGATTTTGAGATAACCGTCAGATGAGATTGTAATATGTTCAGAGATTAGATATTTTCTATTGAAAAACATGACTGGTGCAAAAATATCACATAATTTTTATTTATGTTTTGCAGCCACATTGCTTAATATTTTATTTATATTTTCATTTTGAATGCAATTGCATAAAGGCAGGAATCTCTACTTATCAAAAAAAAAAAATAATAATAATAAAGGCAGGAATCTCCAAATAGTCTTAGAAAAATGCTCTCCATGTTACATGTGTGAACTTACTTACCATCCAGGAAGACACTATAAATAGATGACAGCAAAATGAATGCACCCCAAAAAAGAAGGGTAAAATATTTTTTATATTATCTTTTGGTTGTGTAGGTTGTTCAAATTTTCTACCAGTTGATTACAGATTTTCTATTAAATTGCAAGTTCAAAAGCTGGATTGTTTCGTCAAGTATGTCCAACTCTCAATTATAAATATAACGAAAAGGCTACTGTAAAATATTTTTATATTCTGTTTCAGTATGCTAAAATCATTTTTATATTATTTTTTGGTTGTGTAGGCTGTTCATATTGTCTACCAAATTATTGCGGATTATCTATCAAATTGCAAGTTCAAAAGCTGGAAGTTTTCTTCAGGTATGTCTAAATGTCAATTGTAACTAAAATGAAATGTTTTTCTAAAATTGTCCTCATATTATTTTTGGTAGTGTGGTTGTTCATATTATCCACCCATTATTTGAAATTATTTTTTACTATAATGACAGTTAGTAACTGATGGTTTGTAGGTACTATGGAGTCTTCTTATTATGCACGATTGAGAAGAAGGATGATTCTTGCATCCAGGAGATTATCCAACCAATATTCATGCTCCTACAACTCAACGTATTTCTACTGACATACAGTTGGATAGGGGTACTGTGTTGGATAGGCAAATGAATATGAGTTATTGGGCAGCTAATAGAAGTCATTTAGTAGATGCTAACTTCAACAATGTTGATGCTTTGAGAGGAGAGGTTTCTGTTGAAAGAGGATTTGCTTCATTTACGATTGTGTCGCCTTCACATTGTATTGTTGGTAGGTTTTTCATAAAGTTATATTTTTTTATATATATTATTAAAGTCTTCAATTTAACATATATATATATATGTGTGTGTGTGTGTGTGTGTGTGTGTGTGTGGGTGTGTATATATATATACATGTGTGTGTGTGTGTGTGTAAATTATGGATTTACTTATATTTGATTACTCTTTAAGCCATTCAAGAGATATGGAGGATGATCCATTTGTGAGGAGCACTAGACAGAGATGACATGATTATAATAGTGAGACTGTGAACAAAAATTCTAATATCTATATACGCACTACTTTAAATGAAAATGGTGATGTCACCAAAAATGTATCTGAAGACCGAATTCCCCCAGGTAATATATTATGGATTTCAGGTAATATATTAAGATATCCGTTAATATATTATGGATATCTTAATTGATTGAGACCAAACTAGAGAAATGCCTTTCATATTTCCTTGAAAATTCAGAAGGAAAAAAAAAAGCTTTTGACATACCATTAACATCTACATCTATAACTATTTAAGTCATCCATGATATCTATTTCTTATTGATAACCATAAAATTTACAACTAGCAAGGGAACATACAAAGTAATAAAGAATAAATGAAGGAATAAAAAAAGAAATGAAATCAAACGTCAATTAATAACCATTATTTGGAAAATAAAAAGGTGGTCAAGAGGAGTAAGAAATAAAATAAAGATGGTTATATAGAGGACATTGAAAACTTTATAGTGCAATAAAATCAACCATTACATTCACTTAATTAAATCAATAATCAACAATTAAATATAATAATACAACATTTAAATTTAAACTAATCAAACTCTAACCAGGGAAATTATATATATATATATATATATAATCATAATCTTCATATACACCATGACTTAAAAAAATTTGATGAATAGTTTTACCTTTTATTTAATGTCTATGTTATGCAAATCATCAACCAATAAATATATGATAATGGTAAAAAAAAATGTTATAGACAAGATTATGAAAAATATGATAAACTTTTTTTTTTTTTTAAAAGACTCTTTATAAAGTCTAGGGACTAAAATAGTATTTTATCTAAAAAATTATCACGCGCAACGCGCGGGTCTGCGACTAGTATATATTATAATAAACTTTTTTTTTTTTTTTTTTTTAATGAAAGGGAAATAAGATGGCACCAGCGGGCCTTGTAGCCTAGTGGTACCCGGTTCACTTTGTAACCGTTAGCGCGGGGGTTCTATCCCCTGCAATAAACAATTACCCAGCAAAAAAAAAAAAGAAAAAAAAAGGGAAATAAGATGACGTTAATAACCAAAGAGAGATCAGATACAGGCCAGACAATATAGCTATGCAGTACACATAGCAGATTGAATTAAATAAGCAACAATCGGGGGTGTGACTACTCTCTAGATATGCGAATTTGCACTCCTCCAAGCATATTGGGCCAACTCATGGGCAACCTTGTTAAGGTCACGGCTTGAATGCATGAAAGAGCATAATTCAAACAGATTCTGAGCTTGGATAAAATCCTGAATGAAATGGCCAAAATTGCTCCCAATAGTTTTTCATTAATTGCTTGGATGACATTGAGAGCATCTGATTCAAAAATAGCTTTGGGCAGCTGCAAATCCTTAGCTAACAAGATTCCTTGCTCCAAAGCCATTATCTCCACGAGTTCTGCAGAATAACTGGATTGAAGAAACTTGCATAGACAAGCAATTGGCTGACCCTTGTTGTCTCTTAAAATGACCCCAACGCTAGAGTACCTGTTTTGGTTTGAAGCTCCATCAACATTTATTTTGTAAACTCCAGGTGGAGGGGGTTCCCATCTGGTGAGGGAGATTCTGATATAGGAACGGTCCGCATCAACAGCACTTGAGTAGTCTTCCATTGAGCTTTTTGCCATATGCCAAGTTTGTTGTGGGGAAAGGTTGCTTTCATTGTGGACCATCTTATTTCTATTATACCAAATGGCCCAGGCTACATCAAAGAAAGTTTCCAGGTCTTGGGTAGACTTTTGAGTGAGGATAAGCATCGATGAGTCCTGGAAATTCAAGCTGTTTTGACTAGCTCTTAATGGATTTTCATCCCATAAATCCCAAACCTGAGAGGTGAAATCACATCATAGGATGGCATGGGTGATATTTTCGGGTTCAAAACCACAAATTGGGCTTGTTTTACTATTAGTAATGCCTCTGATATTCATGTTTTCCATTGTGGGCAGCCCATTAACACAAGCTCTCCAAACAAAAATCTTCATCTTGGTTGGGAGGTTTAGGTGCCAAAGCTTCTTCCATAGCAGCCTATAAGGATCCCCTGAGGAGCTTTCCTCTTTTTCCCTTGCGTCCATTAACTTGTGGGCAATATGGTTTGCACTTTTGACTGTAAACTCACCACGACTATTCCCTGACCATATTATTTGATTTTTAGGCAGATTGTGGCTCAAAGGGATTCTGAGAATTGTTTCAGCTTCGAAGGGGAGGAACATCACTTGAATCAAATAAGCTTTCCACGATTTTATGATAAGGTCTATGAGTAAGGAAACCATTGGGAATTCTGGATTGCTGTTTAGAGGGCTGATGACTTTATAAGTGGATGGATTTGGCATCCACCTATCATCCCATATATGGATCCTTTTTCCATTGCCTACCCTCCATCGATTTCCTTCCTTTAAGACTTTGAGACTGTTGTAAATGCTTCTCCAAGAGTATGATGGGGAATTGCCAAGCTTGGCATTGAGAACATCACCTATGGGGAAGTATTTGGCCCTAAGAACATGGGCAACAAGGGAACTTGGATTTGTGAGGATACGCCATGCTTGCTTAGATAACATAGCAAGGTTGAAAGCTTGCGAGTTTCTGAACCCCATTCCTCTGCTAGCTTTCGAATTGCACATCCTTTTCTAGCTGATCCAACACATTTTGGATTCTTGCTACGTCTGACCCTACTAGAAATTCTTTATCATACTTTCTAAATCTTCACATAAACTTTGAGGTAGTTGGAAGCAACTCATGGTATACGTTGGGATTGCTTGAGCAACTGCCTTAATGAGGATTTCCTTACCACCCATAGAGAGCAGTTTACCCTTCCAACCAGCAAGTTTCTGCCCCACCCTCTTCTTCAAGGTAGCAAATACCTGTTTCTTGGATCTTCCAATAAACAATGGGAGACCTAAGTATTTGGAATGTCTTGAGTCTTGCATGGGGCCAAGGATGGCAAAATCTCTTCTTTGATTGATTGAGGCGTATTTGGGCTAAAGAACACCAAAGATTTGTCTGTGTTAATTTTTTGGCCAGATGCTTCTTCATATTTTTGAAGGATTTGTTTTAATTTTTTACTCTCTTCGGCGTTTGCCTTGCTAAAGAGAATGCTATCACCCGCAAAGAAGAGGTGGGTGATTCTTGGGTAACCTCTACAAATTGAAATACCTGTCCATTGCTGATTTTGTGCAGCTTCATGTATGAGAGCAGAGAAGCCTTCAGCATAAAGAAGGAAGGGGCTTGGGGAAAGGGGGTCTCCTTGGCAAAGTCCTCTAGTTGGGGTGATATTTCCCCATGCTACCCATTTATAATAACTGAGTATGAGACTATGGTGATGCACTACATTACCCAATTTATCCACCTAGTGTTGAAACCCATTCTTTCCATAACCCTTTGGATGAAGCACCACTCAACTCTATCAAAGGCCTTGCTCATGTCGAGCTTGGCTGCCATGAAACCATCATTACCTACATTTTTGTGATTTAAGAAATGCATTAATTCAAAGGCCACAAGCACATTGTCAGTAATGAGTCAGTCCGAGATTAAGGCGCTCTTGTTTTCCGTTATAATGTGAGGGAGGAGGGTTTTAAGTCTACTAGCAAGGGTTTTAGAAATGAGTTTAAACACTACATTACAGAGACTGATGGGGTGAAACTCAGACATTCTCTTGGGATTATTTGTTTTTGGGATGAGGGCTATGTTTGTTTTATTTGGCTCTGCCACGGGCAAATTGTTATTAAGAACATTTAAAACCATATTAATAATACTACAGCCCACAATATTCCAATATTTTTTATAAAATATGGCAGACATACCGTCGGGGCCAGGTGCCTTGGTAGGGTGGATTTGCTTGAGAGCTATGGATACCTCCTCCCTGGTGAAGTCCTGAGTGAGATTTGCATTCATTTCATCAGTCACTCTAGAGGGGATATCTACAGTTACTTCTTCAACCCGTGTTGGATGGGCTGTTGTGTAAATATTCTCAAAATAGTTAATGGTTGCCTGAGCAATGCTTTGCTTTTCATCACACCACCTACCTTACTCATCGCAGATTCCCAAAATTGTGTTTTGTTTACGCTTTTCAAAAGCTTGAGCATGGAAGAACTTAGTATTCTTGTCCCCCTCCTTAGGCCAGTGAGCTTTAGCTTTTTCCCCTCAATAGATTTCCTCATCATCCAGAAGCTCGTTGATTTCTTTCCTTAGGCTATTAATCTCAGTGCTCATGTCTCGTCCCTTGTCTTGTTTGGTTAGACTATTTAGGGCATTCCTTTTGGCCTGAATTTTTTTTGGAATTTGCCTATAAACCTTTGAACTCCACTTAGTTAGCTCAGCAGCACAAGATTTTAAATTCTCTATTATTCCTTCAGGGGTACTAAGATCAGCCCCCATCCCCCATGATGCCTCAATAATAGCTTTGCAGTCAGCATTTTTAGTCCATAATGCCTCAAAATGAAACTGTTTTGCTCGGGAGTGGCGTTTGGATGTTGAGTATGAGATTACTAGTGCACAATGATCAAAAGTGGAATCAACTATATGGAGTACTTTCTTCCCCCCCCCCCCCCCCTAATTTTTCGGTCCATTCTGGAGTTGTAAAAGCTCTGTTAGGCCTCAAGTATTTTCTGTTTTCCCCCTCTTGCATGTTGCACCAAGTAAAATCAGGCCCAATATAGCCCAAGTCTTGAAAACCATAATAATCTACTACTTTTTTGAAGCCATCCATCTGCTGTTGAGGCCTAGAAGCTCCTCCCAATTTTTCCTCAGTTGATAAAATTTCATTAAAATCTCCTAGACAAAGCCAAGGAAGTTGGAACTAATTATGAAGAAATGCTAGGAGGTGCCAAGATTCATACCTTTGGTGAGTCTCTGGGTGACCATAAAAGCCAGTTATCCTCCATTTGAAGTTGTTGCCAAGCTCTGTGATAGTTGCATCTATGTGGTTCTTTGAGAAGCTTTCAATTTCCAAGTCAACTTCTCTTGCCCATAAGAGAGCAAGTCCTCCACTTCGGCCTATACAGGGAACAATGAGGCCATTTGCCATCCCAATTCTATTCTTTATCTTTTCCATACGTCTAGTTTTTGATTTGGTCTTCATAAGGAAGACCACTTTGGGATCCCAATGCCGCACTAAGTCATGCAACACTCTGATTGACTGGGGGTTCCCAAGCCCCCAGTAGTTCCAGCTTAAGGGATTCATGGCTCCCGGCGATGCTGCCTTGTAGCCACCACCGATCCCTCTTCAGTTTCAGAATGACTTGTATTAGAGATTGTGCATCTCCTTTTCTGCAATGATTCTTCCCCTTCTTCAAATATTAGCTTTCCCACCCTTTTAATCCCTGTAACTGGTAGTTGGACGTCACCTTTTAGGCTTTTGTTTTTCCCTTTTTCTCTTGCCATTTTCTTCAATTGGGCCTTTGTTTTCACTTTCCTTTCTATTTCAGGGCCCTCGGTTCCCTTACTTCTTTCATTAGTTTCGGTTGGGTCAGCCATTAGCTTGAGTGGGCTGGAGAATTCCATGGACTCTGTACCCGTTTAGGCCTACTGGCCCGTTAGAGAGAGGGCGTCCAATGCTTCCTTGTCCTTTTTCAAATTCCTTGTCTTGTACATTCTAATTTCTTGTTGATTGATTTTCCTCGAAGCTCGCGACATCACACATCTCCATGTTTTTTGAATTTTCCTTTCCCTAGTTGCTACCGCTACCTAAACTGCCTTCACTACCATTCGCCGCTAAGGTGTAGGAGTTTTTTTGCCATTGTTTGAATATTTTCCATAACTCTATCTTCATTACCATCAATCCGACCCCCACTGCTAGTGGATCTTGATTTTTCCATCCCTTATTTCGAATTTCCCTGTGCTCGGAGCTAGTCGCGATATTGTTTGGACGAGCTTTGTTGGTCTGTGATCTCTGGATAGTGCTTGTCATCGTGCCCCAGTCTACCATAGTGGAAGCAGAAGGTAGGAAGCCTTTCATACTTGAATTTTACCCAGAATTTTTCATCATCTACACTAGCTACCTTACCCCACGCCTAAGAGGTTTATCGAGTTGTAAATCTACTCTGATTCACATAAATTTTGATTGATCTATCTGTCTTGCTCCTCTGTCTGACTCAATGAATTTCCCTAAACTGTTTCCAAGTTCTCTACCTACCTCATCTAACATATGCTCAAAGGGGAGTCCCCAAATCTAGACCCAGAAAGGGGAGTGGGTGAAAGTGATGTTTGTAGCTGAGAGACCTTTTTTCCATCTGCACAGTAATAGGAGATTATTATCAAAATTCCATGGCCCATTTTTTTCAACCCACTTCAGTTGGTACTCAGAGCTGAATTTGAACTGTAGTATATTGTTTGCCATATCTACAATCTGCAGGTCAGAGCCCATTTTCCATGCTGATCTCAGTGTATTCTTCAAAGTCCTTTGGTTTTGATGTCGGTCTGATAGCAATCTACCAAAGAGGCTCAAAGCACATTCCTCTAGAAGATTCGATTTGCTTCTTGTTGTTATTGAGATTTCTTCTTCTTCCTTCTTTGTGAGATGGAGGTTGAGTAATCCTTCTACCACCACTTGTTCCATGGTGGCGTTAGGAGGGGGTAATGGGTGAACCCAAGGAAAAACCCAAACAGAGAAAGAGGGAGGGAGTTCTCGACACTAAAAGACGAGAGGGAGAGAGCTCCTTTTCTGAGAGGAGAGGGAGAGAACTCCTACATGGGAGAGAAAAAGTTTTTTAAGTGCAATAAACTATATATTCTATACATTAGTTAAAAAGTATTAACTTTTTAAAAAATATTGTATACTTTTTATTGATATTATTATTATTATAGAATTAGCGGTAACCCCGAAATGGTACACCGGTATTGACTGGTATCGAAATATTTTGTTCTACTGGCTAAACCAGTACGGCCCCTGGTACGAAATTGACTTCCTTGCTTATTCAACCATAAAATTTTTTACCAATTGAGCTAACTTGAACCCACTAATAGTATGGGACTTGTTACTCTTACTTTGAGATTTTTCTTATTCCACGTGGCATAATGTGGTGAATTTCTGACTCTCTCATTTATGGCACATTGGCATATATCTATTAAAATGACCACCTTATACTATTTTTTACTGACTTTAAGTGATGAAAAAAAAAAAAGAGTAGTAAATAAATGGGGAAAAAACAGGACAACTATATAAAATATTTGTGAGATAAAAATATACTAAAGATTGCGGTCCTACAATAACTCTTCTATTCACCAATTTATATCCTCCACCCTCTCAAATCTAATCTTTTGAAGTAAGATCATTTAATGCATGTCTTTGTTAGTAGGTTTGGATGAAGAATTTATTTGTTACACATTCACAATAAATTCTAAGTGACAAATTAGTGTTTTAATCTAAACAACTAAACCCATTAGTGAATTTTTTTTTTGGTCCACGAGTAATCAATATCAATATATATATAAAAGCAAAGACCTCATGTGAGAAAGCATGATGTTCTACCATGTGGTGCACTGTATGAAGAGAATTGAGAGAATTGAAATACTCTTAAGCCATATTAGAGATAAGAATAAATTTAAAAATAATGACTTTTTATTTCTTTTGGTTCAATGTTTCAAGACTAATTTTTATTACACTTTTATTCAATGTTTTAAAACTACTATTTGTTTCATTTGATTCAATATTTCAAGACTTTTCCTCTTTCTCACACACAAAAAACTCTTTATATTTCCATTCATCCTTCTAACTTCTACTACTTTATATACACGTGCTCACAGCCCTTGGCTTTATGCCATCCCATCTTAAATACAC
Organism: Quercus ilex subsp. ballota; assembly: GCA_032727855.1. Classification (NCBI taxonomy): domain Eukaryota; kingdom Viridiplantae; phylum Streptophyta; class Magnoliopsida; order Fagales; family Fagaceae; genus Quercus; species Quercus ilex. The sequence goes on from CM064915.1 coordinate 16,836,452, forward strand.
TAAGACAAAAAACGGTACCATTTACCTTCAATCTTTCAAAGACACCTACATAACTCCAACATTGCAGTACTATTTGATCCTAATTTGTATGAGTAGGCTTTGACCAAGGAAAGGGGCTTGGGTTTTTATTTAGTGACGGTAGCTTACAATTTTGATGTTATAGTCGGAAATTATGGATTTTGTGAAGGTTGTGATTCACTTTGAGTCTTTGGATGTTTGGGATTTTGGTTTGGGAAAGTCATAAATGTATTTTGTTTTAAAACTAAAGAAAAAGAAAAGGAAAAATTGAAATTGATTGTTTATGAAGTTAGCTATTTTTTTTTATTCTATTTTAAAACTCATAATTTTTAGGTTTCTTTGTAAGTTTTTTACAACTATTTTGTGTAGTATGAGCCATAGTGATAAAAAAAAAAAAAAAAAAATTGTTGATAATTTCAAAGAATTTTCCACTTTTTTTTAAAGGATACGAAATCCCAACTAAAGACAATTAAATTTTATTAAAATCTTATTTTATGCTTGAAATTTTTATCTAAAGATTTCAAAATCATTTAATCAGTTTAAAAAATAAAATTTATTTTTAACGGTAAATATTATAATCTATTATAGTCTTATAGTGTTATACAAATTTTTAAAAATAAAATATGAATTAAAAAAAAATCAAGTTTCAAAGTATTCAACTATATTGTGGGCAAACATAAATGTTATACAAAAAAAAAAAAAATTATATGTAGGTCTTAATATATATAAAAATTATTTCAAATGAAATTGTAAAGAAGTCCATGCATTGCACGGGACATCATCTAGTTACCAATAACGGCTTGCCACTTAAGTATTTTGTGATATTATTATGAAAATTCACATAGGATTTATTGTGAAAATATTATGAAAATGTTCAGAATTTATTGTGAAAATATTATAAAAATGTTTTGAACGTATTTCTCTTTTATAAATTATAGAATTTATTATTTCCATTCCCGTCATTTATAAATTTTTTTGTTTGGCTATAAATTTTTAAAAGATGGAATTTTAATCAAAGTAGTGACTTGGTGTGAGTATGTAACTGTAACATTGAATTATATATATATATATATATATTTAAATCCAACAAAATACAAGCCCTTTCCAATGCATATTTAAGTTCAAGCCTAAGCCTAATGGAAATTAACTATTCAAAAGATTCTAATTACAATCGGGCCATGAAATGAAAATTAGAAATATTAAGGTAGCAGGTGGCAGCCACAAGAAATTTTCTTGGGAAAAATTAGACTCAACTCACATGTGGTAAGGCTGGATTTAAAAGTTTCTACTTATGTTTTGAAATTTTTCATTTTACCCACCTGTGAACCCCTCCGTTAGGCTTTTGTAATCCGCCTCACCCCATTCCGTTTGTAAACTTTATTTACTGTATAAGCCAACTTTTAAAACAATCTTTTTAAGACACAAAATGTAGAAATGAAGATTATACTGGATGACACACCATATGGTTTCTTGTGATCAATATTTAAGAATACTTCCCAACAGTTGATATCAAGTCAATGGATTGTTGTTTGTTTTGATGGCAGTGTATTGAAGGCATTATTTGATTCCAGTACCACGTGTCGTAATCAATTTAGAGACTTATTAATTACTCAATTCAGATCTGCAACTTCATTGTCAATAAATTTCTTTAAATGTTAAAATTTTGGAAAAATGAGGAATCTTTTGTTTGTGTTCGAAATTATTTGAAAGAAGCGTATGGAAATGATTTCCTTGATCTTGGAAAAGAAATTACAAGGGGCTCAACCATCTTCACTCAGTTAGTGTCATGTTTGGAAAGTTAGGATTATACCCAGATATTGACTTCCACTACCACTTTGATGACTATGTAACTCTTACTCTTCCCTTTTGGTGGCTTCATTGTTTGATTCCTTTCCCATGCTTTCGATGCCTATTTACCAATCCAAGGCTTGAGGTTTACTCTATATGTACATGTATTTTGATACCTCACATATACCAAATTTGACTACATTTTATGCCTTCTTTCACGAGACTCCCTCTTTTGAACAACGTTCTATTCTTTTTGCAAAACATCACGCCAGAGTATCACTGTAGTGATTATACAAGCACCTATCATTTTCTGTGATATTCACAAGCATTGGTGATTACACTACTACTTTTCTTTTTCTGTGATTTTGGTTAGGATATTGTATGTCAATTTGCTACAGATGAAATTATTCAGGATTCCTTCTTAATTAGTGTGTCTGTCAGTTTATAACCCTGACGAAAATAACAAGCAACCAAATTCTATATCAATTTAAATCAAAAGATTCCCTTAAAAAAAATAAAAAATAAAAGGGATAATTACACTTTACCCACTTGTGGTTTGCCTCTAATTTGATTTGCCTATCCGTGATTTCAATTTTGACACTTTACCCATCTGTGATTTCTTCCGTTAAGGCTCTGTTACCCACCTCCGTTAAAAAGGAGGTTAAATATGTATTTCTGCACAATTTTTATGTCTCTCTCCTCCCAAAACATGAAACACATAAAAATTCAAAAGAAAACAAGATCAAAATGTGCCATTGGTAAAAAATATTATGCAATTTCTTAGAACTTCAACTTGTATTTGAACTTATCATCTCAACCACAAATAAACTAATTATACATCTGAAAGCATGATAAAGCCGTATGAGAAAAATTAGATAAAAATTAAAACTCCTAATCTTACTCAACAACGTTCAAATAAATCAAATCAAATCTCCTGTTCCTCATGTCCAAAAACTAGAAACCCAGAAAAGTAGAAAACCCAGAAAAGTTCAAACAACAAAAATTGAAACTCCTCATGTCCAAAAACAAGAAACCCAGAAAAGTTTAAACTTTTCTGAGCTGAGCTGAACTCATTCACCACACAATTGAAATCATCAGAAATATGAAACCCGCTCAGCGAAAACGATGGCAGTGTCGCAGTCTGATCTGGAGCAACAGATCGAGCAGTTAATGGAGTGCAAGCCTCTGCCAGAAGCAGAGGTGAAAGCGCTGTGCGAGCAAGCGAGGTCGATTTTAAAGGAGGAATGGAATGTGCAGCCGATGAAGTGTCCCATCACCGTGTGCGGCGACATCCACGGCTAGTTCTACGACCTCCTCGAGCTCTTTTGGATCGGTGGCAATGCTCCCGATACCAATTATCTCTTCATGGGCAACTATGTAGGTCTGTATTTACTGTTTTGCCATTTCGATTTTGGATTAGCTTAGTTATATATATAGAGAATGTGGCAATTTGATGTGGAAGAAATGTATTGCGAATGATAGGATTTGAATTTATGGAAATGTTTTGATCCGTTTAAACTTTTCTGGGTTTCTAGTTTTTGGACATGAGGGGTTTCAATTTTTGTTGTTTGAACTTTTCTGGGTTTTCTACTTTTTTGGGTTTCTAGTTTTTGGACATGAGGAGCAGGAGTTTTGATTTGATTTATTTGAACGTTGTTGAGTTAGATTAGGAGTTTTAATTTTTATCTAATTTTTTTCATACGGCTTTATCATGCTTTCAGATGTATAATTAGTTTATTTGTGGTTGAGATGATAAGTTCAAATACAAGTTGAAGTTCTAAGAAATTGCATAATATATTTTTACCAATAGCACATTTTGATTTTGTTTTCTCTTGAATTTTGTGTTTTATGTTTTGGGAGGAGAGAGACATAAAAATTGTGCAAAAATACATATTTAACCTCCTTTTTAACGGAGGTGGGTAACAGAGCCTTAACGGAGGAAATCACAGGTGGGTAAAGTGTCAAAATTAAAACCATGGGTAGGCAAATCAAATTAGAGGCAAACCACATACGGATAAAGTGTAATTATCCCAAAATAAAAAATTCAAACATCAATACGTCAGACACTTTTTGCTACATAAAAGTACGTTGATATACGTCAAAAACACCTGAAATGGTTTCAGAAGTTTAAATATTTTTGTTATCTAGTGTGACCACACATATATAATAGGCCCTGCTTGGTAGCTTAGTTCTAATACACATTTTCACATTTTAAACAATATTACACACATTTTCATACACATTTTTTCCTACATATATATCAAAAACACCAAGATAATATTACTCAAAACTCCACTACCAAACGGATCCATAGTCTCTACAAATCTCATAGGCGCCGCAATAAATATCTTTCGTAACGCATAACTTATAACAGCAATCTGGACTCTTTTTTCGACGTAATAAGCCCACAGTCTCGATCTTAGAAATCCTATAAAAAATAAAAAAATAAAAAATTTACACACGAAACTAGTATTTAGATCGAAACCTTTTAATTCAATCAATCTGAAAATTCAACTGCTTCTCAAAAAAAAAAAAAAAAAATCTGAAAATTCAACCAAAACACAAATGGAGGCTTTGGTTTCTCTGAGAGCAACGGTTCCTTCTCTAACTCACAGACCCAACAAATTATCTGTGAGAAAGTCCATTTCAATGGACTTGCCTACAAGAAATTCGGTTTCTGTTGCTTCTTCTTCCTCCTCCATTAGAGCTCAGCAGGTTTTCAAAAGTTTTTATTTTAATTTTTTTAAAACTGGTTTTGTGTAAATGCTTCAATTCTGAGTAATGGGGTTGGATTATATTTCAATTTCTCTGTGATTTTATGCTTTTTTGTTTGTTTGTTTTCATTATAGTTGCTTTTCCCTTCAATTCCTTTCTGGGTTTTGGATAATTCAATGCTTATAGTGAAATGCGTGTGGTATATAAGCTTGTTTTCATGTGGGTGTTTGAGTTTTCTGTAATGGGTTTCTAAAGTTATCTTCTTTGTAGTGAGTCTTTTTTTTTTTTTAGTTCTGAGTTCAAGAACGTGAATAGTTTTGTTTGTTTTTTGAGAAAATTTGGGCAAGTTAGAATATACTTGGATTGTGTCTAATATGTTAGCTTCTTTGGATATCATATGCTGAGCAATAGAGAATTACTTGAGCACCTGCAAATTTTTGGGATTGAAAAAGATCTTTGTGATTGTTGAAGTCCTTTTGTATTTGGATATTGAAATGCACAATTCTTTTGGGATTGAATTGTGTTCTTAATGTTGTTTAGATAGGAGTCCAAGGATTGGTTCTGCTACAGTTCCACCAGTAACTGTATGAGCAATAGAGAATTCCTTGAGCCTGCAAATATTTGGGATTGAAAAAGATCTTTGTGATTGTTGAAGTCCTTTTGTATTTGGATATTAAAATGTACAATTCTTTTGGGATTGAATTATGTTCTTAATGTTGTTTAGATAGAGTCCAAGGATGGTTCTGCTACAGTTGCACCAGTACCTGTACCTGAAGAAGCTCATAAAGTCAAGGAGTGGGAAGTGGGGATGTTCCAAAATGAAGTAGCTGCTAGTCAGGGTATAAGGGGATTAGGAGGAGGCCACCAACTGGACCCCCTTTGCACTATGTGGGACCTTTCGAGTTTCGGTTGCAGAATGAGGGCAATACTCCTCGCAACATTTTGGAAGAAATCATTTGGCACAAGGACACAGAAGTCGCAAGAGTAATTTCTTTGACCTGTATATAAAATGTTTTTTCTTTTCTTTTCTTTTCCTGTTTTTAATATTTTGGTGAGTTCCCTCTAATGTCAATAGCTAACATTTTTCAGTTAAGAGAGAGAAGGCCTCTCTTAGCACTGAAGAAAGAACTTGAGAATGCTCCTCCTCCTAGAGACTTTATTGGAGCTCTTAGGGAAGCAAATCTACGAACTGGACTGCCTGGATTGATTGCTGAAGTGAAAAAGGCTTCTCCAAGCAGAGGAATTCTAAGAGAGGACTTTAATCCAGTGAGCCTACATCCTTTCTTTGTCTTTTCTTGAATTTTATCGATGTGCTTGGAGGTATCTGTTACAAGATCCTTTATTGATGTCATGTTTGTAAGAATACAACTCCCGATTTTTTTTTTCGTGCCTTTTTTATCATCATCATCTGTTCCACCCAAGTTGTTTGAAATGGTACTGTTGAAGGCCACAGTTATTTTGCTACGATTTTACCATACATGAAATTTCTAACGAATATATTGCTTGCATTTTTATTGTTATTGAACTTCACACCTTTACTCAGTGAATGCTATTTAAAATGGTTAAGAGTTTCTGCTAGCTTGGTTCAAGTGATAAAAAGTCCATCCCTTGATCACGTACTAAAAGTTTACTTGTCTGGGAATTTGAATACATTATCCTAAATCAGTAAACAGTGCTGCTTTGGGACAGCAGTTCCTGCTTAGGTAAGTCCTATATCTGTAAATGTAAAATGGCATTAGTTCTAGGAGAGAATGAATTATCTGAAACTAAGGCACTAGAGAGATGGCCAGATTCTTGATTTATCTGAGTAAGATTAATTAGTCTTATAGTTCTTCCATCTCTTAGCCTGATAAGTTCTTCAAGAACTGTACCAGTGCAGAATTCGAGGTTATATTTATCTTTTTGTGATTGTCAAATTTTATGTCATTTTTCTCATGATAGGTTGAAATTGCCCAAGCTTATGAGCGAAGTGGAGCAGCATGTCTCAGTGTTTTGACAGATGAAAAGTTTTTTAAGGTAAATAAATCTATTTTAATCTTTCTGGGGATTCTTATGACTTGAAAGTTTCCAGAATAAATTTAATTTTTGAAGTTTGGATTCTTCAAGCTAAAAGAATTAATTAAAAAAAAAAAAAAAAAAAAAAAACCTCATACTTTCTTTTGAATTTTCAATGTAGGGAAGCTTTGAAAATCTGGAGTTGATAAGGAATGCTGGAGTAAAGGTCTGCTCCCGGAATTGTTTTGCTTAGTCTAAAATAGGGTGCAAGCTGTTATTTAGTAATTGGTATGAGTTATGTGTCTAATACTAGCAAAATATGCAGTGCCCTCTATTGTGCAAAGAATTTGTTGTAGATGCATGGCAGATCTACAATGCTCGAGCAAAAGGCGCAGATGCCATCCTTTTAATTGCTGCTGTTTTGCCAGATCTTTTTTTTTTTTTTTTTTGATAGGAAACACACTTTTAATATTAATCAAATAACAGCAGAGTTTACATCATGCAGAATTGCTAATTCTAAGAAAGTAGGACAATTCTCCATCCATATACACTGATTAACTATGCCCTTGGCATACTTTGCTAACAAATAAGCTGGGGAATTTGCATTACGCTTTACATGACAGAAATCCACGTTATGGAACTCCAAGGCAGCCGATCTAATACCCATTATCACTGCATCAATCGATGCCGGAGCAGAGGAAGAGTGACTCAACGCCCTTGAGACAATGAGGGAATCACCTTCAACAATTAAATCTGAAACACCAAGTAGCTTTGTGAATTGTAAACCAACTTCAACAGCCTTTGCTTCCACTTCAAGTGGTCCCAGTGGTGCGCGAATTAGCTTACACGTTGCTGCCACAAATTGGCCACTCCAGTCACGTACTAGAATACCAACACCCACAGAATGCAATTCTGGAAATAATGCACCATCTACGTTGAACTTGAAACACGGTGCTTGTGGTGGATTCCATCTTGTGACGTGTTGAACAGGTTCCGTAGCATCTGGTATCGAATCCACAGCAGACTGATATTCATCCAAGTAATGTATTGCCCATTGTAGGATATCACTTCCTTTTTTGCGTGTTCCACCGTTACGAACAGAGTTCCTGTTACCCCACATCGCCCATGCACAGGTCACCAGAAGCTCAATATTTTCCGATGTGATTTTTGCAACCATCATTAAGCACCAGAGTAAGTCCTTGAAAGAACATAGTTGGTCCATCACGGCAGGAAAAACCAGCTTCGATGCAGACCAGACTTCCTTGGCACAACTACAATTCCAGAAGAAATGGATTGAATCTTCAGCTCCAACATTGCATCCCTCACAAGTATCAACCTGCAAAACATTTCTTTTAACCAAGTTAGTTTTGAGAGGTAGGATGTCTCGGCAAGCTCTCCAAGTGAAGTGCCTTATTTTATGAGGCACATTGAACTTCCATATCTGTTTCCAAAAGCACCGTTCTTGGTTGCCATCAGAGGATGAACCCATGGAATCATTTAGAGACATTTGTGACACAACCCAGTAGGCATTTTTGATAGAAAAAGCTCCATTAGAACTCCAAGCCCAAATCTGTTTGTCCTCAGGCAGATTAGAACTTATAGGGATGGCTTTTATGGCCTCTGCTTCATGCGGCAAGAGCAAGGCATCAACAACTCCAATCTTCCATGAAGCTTCTTCCTTATCTATCAACTCACCAACCTTCATATCATGTGGCATGAACAACCTAGGAGATGAGACCATAAAAGTTGAAGGCTTAGGCAGCCATTTATCACCCCAGATCCGGATACTCTCACCATTACCAAGTCTCCACCGTAACCCATAATTAACAAGAGGTTGAGCAGACATAATACTTCGCCAAGTAAAAGAAGGATTATTACCCAAAACCGCCTGTGAGAAATCAGATGTGGGAAAGTATTTAGCCTTCAAAACCTTGTACACCAGTGAGTTATGACCTTGTTGAAGTCTCCATCCTTGTTTTGCCAATAATGCCATATTGAACTCCTTAAGTTTTTTAAAGCCCATCCCACCACAGCTCTTTGGAGAACATAATTTCTCCCAACTCATCCAAGCTATTCTCCTCTCTACATTTCTTTGTCCCCACCAAAAATTTCGAATCATACTAGTCAAATCCTCACAAAGAGAGTCAGGCAATTTGAACACACTCATAGTATACGTCGGAATTGCTTGGGCCACAGCTTTTATCAATACTTCTTTCCCAGCCTTAGACAATAACTTCTCTTTCCAACTAGCAAGCTTCTTTCTTAATTTGTCTTTAATAGAGTTGAAAGTGTTTTTCTTATTCCTACCCACCAATGATGGCAAACCAAGGTATTTTTCATGGTGCTTAATTACCTGGGCCCCAAACCTCTCTTTAATGGCTTCTTGAATATCAAAAGAAGTATTGGCACTAAAAAAAAGAGAAGTTTTAGCACAATTTAACTGCTGTCCCAAAGCACCCTCAACACCCTCTGAAGGGCTTCACATTCCTCCATGGAAGCTCTACAAAATATCAAACTGTAAGGTTGAATTTAATCAACCATCTAATTGGCTTTATTCCGTGACCAATTTGCTTGTAATTTAGCACTTAGTTACCCTGTATTTTGGTGGGAAAATTGTAAGGATAATGTGTGAGAAGATGTGAAGAAAAGCTCAAGAGTGTGCAAGAAAACAGAGTCTCGCGGCTAGGGCTCGCGGGTGGATCGCGACTGGCAAGCCGCGAAAGGCAGGCACGTGAGAGGCACACTGGGAAGCTGAATGGTCGCGCCAGCTGTCACGCTACAGGACAAAAGTTCCAGGCTATCCAGGCCGTTACGTCGCGACTGGAACTCAAGCCGCGAGGTCAAGCCGCGAGTAAACCCTGTTTGGCAAAAACTGACGTTTTGCATTCCCTTCTCACCCTACTATATATACACCCTTATACCCACAAAATTGACAGAGCTTCCAGAGAGAATTTTGTGAGAGAAACCCTAGAGAAATACAAGATTGCCTCATCCCCAATCTTTACCTTAGAGACTCTTCAAATTCCTCTACTCTCTTCCTCTCCATTGTCATAACCTTGAGAGGCATTTTACCAAATCCTTATCTCACCATACCCACGTCTGTGAGAAGGTTCATTTGGTGCTTAGGGAAGCAATTTGGGAAGGAACCAATATACATTGGTTGATGCTATGGTCAAGTAGCGGAATCCGGTAAGCTAGAAAAGAAAAAGGTTCGGCGCAACCTCGTTGGAGCAGGAAGCTTGGAGGGCTTAGGTACCTGGGTAGATTAGGCTTGGAGGGTCTATTGTTGTTCATGTATCCCAACTACATTTTCTAGTGGATTATTGACCGCTTGGAGGGCGGCGGAGAGGTTTTACGCCGAGGGCTTCGGTTTCCTCTTCGATAACACATCGAGTGTTGTCCTTGTGTTTGCATTTCTCTTCCCTTTATCTTTACCATTTAATTACTGCTGTGTGTGTGATTATTTATGGTTTAGATCGTTCCTCAATTCTGGTATAAGCTATTTATCAGTTTCCGCACATATGTTGTTTGTTAAATAGCTTGAATTGGTATTTTTGTATTTGGGGGTCTAAACGTTCAAGGGTGTTTCATACCCATATTGAACTTTCATTTGGTATCAGAGCGGGTGCACTCTTTGTGGTTTGATTACCTGAGTGCGATCCTAGACCCCTTGGCTATGGATGCAGCTGTAAAAAAGGGTATGCTGAATTGTGGTTTAAGTGTTTGTGATAATGACTCTGTGAGTATATTTGAGGGATACTCTAATAATGAACTCTTAGAGCTAATTAAATCCAGGAAACATGCTAGGATGTTCATTCATATGTTGAAATATTTTGAAAGCAAGAACCACATTCTTCACAATAGTCTATGTGAGTCTAGCTCTTTGATTGAGAAATATAAAAGAAGAAATAGATCACTGTGTGAAAAGGTTGATAATCTAAAAAGGAAATCTCAATCTGGAATAAGCATTGATGATAACAATGAATTTTTGTTTGATGGTCAAGAATGCTTGTCTCATGCTTGTATGTTTGTGCACACCTCATTGAAGGTATTTAATTCATGTCTATGGTACCTTGACAGTGGATGTTCTCGTCATATGACAAGAGATAAATCACTGTTCAAGACTCTTAAAGAGAAAGCATGTGATTATGTGACGTTTGGTGATGGGAGTCATGCTCAAGTTCTCGGGAAAGGGACGGTTGAAATACCGGGATTACCTTTGTTGAAAGAAGTTCTATACATCAAAGGATTGAAGGCAAATCTCCTAAGTATTACTCAAATATGTGATGAAGATTTTCTTGTTCAATTCTCAAAGAAGGGGTGCATAATCATTGATGAGAAAGGGATTCAAGTCTTGGAAGGAAATAGGACTACTGATAACTGCTATGGAGTAGTGCCTACGGCACCTATTTCGTGTAGAAGTGCTCGTGTTGATATGCTGAAACTTTGGCATCATAGGTTTGGACATGCGAACTTCAAACAAGTATGTAAAGTCTCTAAACTTGAGGCCGTTGAGGGACTTCCAAAGGTTGGAAAGGTGGAGAAGACTATATGTGGAGCATGTCAAATGGGGAAACAAACAAAAGCAAACCATCCCAAGGTGAACGTGATTGCTACCTCATGATGTTTGGAACTTCTTCACGTAGATTTAATGGGGCCTACAAGGACTGAAAGCCTAGGGGGAAAGAGATATATTATGGTGATAGTTGATGATTTTTCAAGATACTCTTGGGTGGAATTCCTTAGAGAGAAGTCTGAAGCATGTGATAAACTCCAAAGATTATGCAAGAGATTGCAAAATGAAAAAGGGGTTCCCATAGTCAAAATCAGAAGTGATCATGGGAAGGAATTCGAGAATGCTAAATTTGAATCATTTTGTGAAGAGCATGACATCAAGAAGGAATTTTCAGCTCCAAAGACTCCACAACAAAATGGAGTGGTCGAAAGAAAGAACCGGGTGATCCAAGAGATGGCTAGAGTCATGCTACTCAACAAAAACATACCTCAAAGGTTTTGGGCAGAAGCTGTGAACACATCTTGCCACATTTGTAATAGAATTTATTTCCGAGCGGGGACAAAGAAGACGTCATATGAACTATGGAGAGAAAAGAAACCCAAGGTGAAGTATTTCAGAGTATTTGGGAGCACATGCTATATTCTAAATGACAGGGAAAATCCGGGAAAATTTGATGCTAAGAGTGTTGAAGGAATACTCCTAGGATACTCCACGAATAGCCGAGCTTATAGAGTGTACAACAAGCGCACTAAGACGGTGATGGAGTCAATCAATGTGGTTATAGATGACACCATATCTGAAAAGGAAATTGAAGATGATGGCAAGGGGCTCAAACTCAAGGAGAATGAGGATGATGACGATATGCCTTTAAGTAATGATGCTGAGAAAGTAACACCCGAAAAGGAGACCACGCCTCTTGTATCAAGAAGAGAGACTAGATCCACACAAGAAGTCTCAAGTCCGCTTACTCCTCCAGAAATTCAAACCCCAATTTCTCGTGATGAGGAACTCTAAACTTCCAAGAAACCTTCATCAAGAGTGACACTCAATCACCCATCAAGTAATGTTATTGGGGATGTGAACGAAGGACTTCGTCTGAGAAAAGGATTAAAGTATACTGCTAACCATGTAACATACAACTGCTATCTTGCTCAATTTGAACCCAAAAAGGTGGAAGAGGCACTGAAGGATGAGAATTAGGTAGAGTCCATGCACCAGGAGCTACACCAATTTGTTAGAAATGATGTGTGGGAATTGGTTCCAAGGCCTGAAGATACACATATGATCGGCACCAAGTGGATTTTTAAGAACAAAACAGATGAAGATGGTGAAGTTATCAGAAATAAGTCTAGATTGGTGGCTCAAGGGTATACTCAGGTGGAAGGCATAGATTTTGATGAATCTTTCGCTCCGGTAGCAAGATTAGAATCCATTCGGATTCTCTTATCCATAGCATGCATCATGGATTTCAACTTGTACCAAATGGATGTAAAGAGTGCCTTCTTAAACGAATTTCTCAATGAAGAAGTTTTCGTTGAACAACCAAAGGGGTTTGAAGATCCTCACTTTCCGGGTCATGTACTAAGACTGAAGAAAGCCTTGTATGGATTGAAGCAGGCGCCAAGAGCATGGTATGACCGTCTCACTACCTATTTATTGGATCGTGGGTTCAAGAGAGGGCAAGCAGATCGCACATTGTTTGTTAAAGAGATGAAAAATCCCTTCTTGTCGCTCAAGTGTACGTGGATGATATTGTATTTGGATCCACAATTGATAAACTAGCTCATGAGTTCTCGGAAGAAATGAAAAGAGAATTTGAAATGAGTATGGTGGGAGAGTTGAACTACTTCCTAGGACTTCAAGTAAAGCAACTGAGAGATGGTATATTTATTTCTCAAGAAAAGTATACCAGAAATCTTGTCAAAAGATTCGGTCTGGACACCAAGAAACATACCTCTACTCCCATGAGCTCCTCGGCAAAGTTGAGCATAGATGCAGCCGGTGTTGACGTTGATCCAACCCTTTATCGGAGTATGATTGGCGGCCTTCTCTATCTCACAGCAAGTAGGCCGGATATTGCATTCAGTGTCGGAGTCTGTGCAAGGTTTCAAGCCGCTCCTAAAGAATCCCACTTAACAGCAGTTAAGCGAATTATTCGCTATGTAAATGGCACATCTTCATATGGGATTTGGTATACAAAAGATTCGAATGAGTGTTTGGTAGGATATTCAGATGCTGACTGGGCAGGGTGCATAGATGATAGAAAAAGTACTTCTGGGGGGTGCTTCTATCTTAGAAATAACTTGGTTTCATGGATGAGCAAAAAGCAGAATTCAGTATCACTGTCAACGGCTGAAGCTGAATACATTGCAGCGGGAAGTTGTTGTGCACAACTGTTATGGATGCGAAAGCTATTGCATGACTATGGCATTTCTCAAGACACTATGTGTGTGTTCTGTGATAATACGAGTGCCATAAACTTGTCAAAGAATCCGGTTCAGCACTCCAAATCAAAGCATATCGAGATCCGCTATCACTTCATTCGGGATTTGGTAGAAGACAAGACAGTATGCCTAGAATTCATCAATACTGAAAATCAAAAAGCAGACATATTCACCAAACCTCTTGATGGCCCAAGGTTTGAATCCTTGCGTAAGACAATTGGTGTCGGTATCATTCCTTAAACTCAATCCTCCATGATATTTTTTTTGTTGCTTTGTGTGGTTTGTTTTGTATGTCTTCTATCTGTTTATTTTTTTCAAATTTCTTTTGTGTCAAAAATCCAAAAACACATAAAAATTTGAATATCCCAAAAGGTTTGATCACTTTGTTGAGTTTTTGTCCCAAAGCATGTTTTGCCTTGTACCTTTGTACTTATGGCTGTGTGCATTTAACGAGCTTAGCTTGCCTCTCATGCACTCATATCTTTGTGGAAGAAATTCTGAAATCTATGTGATTGTTGTAAATAGATCTTCAACCTTGTCATGAATGATTAGTGAATGGTTTTGTTGATCTTGAGACATGCATAGACTCATGCCTATATATCTTCCCACTTTTTATTTTTATGCTTTAAAAGAGCTCTCTAAATGTAAATCTCCAAATGAAAAGAGATATAGAGCTGCAAAAGCCTGTCGCACACACTAGTATTTGACTAAGAAAAAGGGAAAGCGACCAAAATAAAATGTGTGATGCTCAAAAAGGCCAAAGGCTAATTCATCAATTGAAATATCAAAAATTTCAGGCATCAATCTCACAATGAGATTTTCTTTAATGATATGTTGAAAATGGAGCCAAATGAAAAGCTTCAGTGAATTGTTATCAAGTTCTTGTGGGAGGTCATATATGCATGTTTCTATAATTGAGATAGGTCACATTATCTAGTGCTAGTTGTGTATGCCTTGATTGAATTGATCATTGAAGCTTCACATTGGACTAAGGACTATCTCATTTTTGATATCCACACACAACACACAAGTCTATGTTCAATGAATGCCATATTCATTTGTGTGATTGTACTTGATTAAATGTGTTTTCACATGCTCAATCTTTGTTGGTCAAACACAAAAAGATTTTTGAGAGTTTTGTTTTGTTTTTGGAAAGTACTTTGTTTTTGCAAAATGTCAAAAATTTCAAAATCAGTGTTGCCCTGCTTTGGCGACTAAGTCGCGGGTTGGTCCAGTCGCTTGTCCCAGTCGCGATCTCACTCAGAGATTTTTCGCGGCTAACTGGCGAGTCATTACTCTTGTCGCGAAAAAGACTTAGAAATTTTTTTCAAAATTTGAGTTTTACACTTTTCGCGGGTCAGTGTGGCGATTGGTTCGCGGGTGGAAGGTCCAGTCGCGAGAGGTACTCAGGGAATTTCGCGGCTCATATCGCGACTATATCACGGGTAGACCTTCCAGTCGCGAAAAACACGTAGAGAAATTCTCAAGTTTTTCTCCTCACAGTGTTTCGCGGCTCATTCTGGCGACTTACTGACAACTTGATCCAGTCGCGAAAAACGCGTGTTTTGCGTTTTAAAGACAATTTTAAAATTGTTTTTCTGTTTTCCCTCGTACTTGTGTGACTGTTCATTGTCTTCCTCATTTTACTCTCACAACCTCTGCGAGTTTTCTCGTTGAAAATCTTCCATTTCTGCATCATTTTCTCTCAAATCTTCAACAAAAAGGTATGGGTTTTCTTCCTTACCATTTTTCCTTCCTGATTTGGGCAATTTGTTTCGTTTTTGTGAAGTTGTTGTTGTGATTTGTGATTTCTCCTGTTCAAACATGGGTTTCTGATTTTGGGAGTATAATGTATGGTTGTGCTGGTCCATATACTGATCATTTTGATCTTGTCTACTTACTATGGTGTTGATTGTCTACATACACTCATTGTCATGTTTTGATCCTAAATTTCAGGTGTTTAGGGTTTCCCCCATTACCCATGGAATGGCACTGACAAAATGCTAATAATGTTTGGTGTCGTGTTTGGTGTTGGTGTGTGTCTCATATCATAGTGCAGAGTGAAAATGTCTCCATTCAAGAGATCAGCTGTGAAAGGAGGAAGCAGCAAAGGAAAGGAACATGTCATTGAAATTGATGATTTCTCTCCTAGACCAAAGCGGGCTCGTTCTCCATCTGGTGTGTTCGATCCCAACAAGTTTCGATCGTATGCTGCATTTCAGACTCATGAAAATTACTTCAAAAAGGCGACACCTCTGATTGAAAGAGTCTTTGACCAACATTCTCTATTTGACACCAACATTCCTCAATGGTTTGCTCGCAAGGACTGGAATTATCTCCTTTCTGATCTTGATGATGCATTTAAAGATCTGGTAAAAGAGTTTTATGCCAATGCAATTGTTGAAGGAGATGAACTTAAGTGCTGGGTTCGAGGAAAAAGTTTCTCGGTTTCTCCCGCATATCTAGCAGAGATTCTGCACATCAACAGGCCAATACTTGGGATTTCACCGGTCTATGATGATCTTCATCCGGATGAAGAACTTCTTAAAGCAGCTCTTGGGGAAAATCTGGAGTTTTCCTCGAACGGAAACTCAGTCAGTGTTTCCTCTCTCCCTCCAAAATTGAGGGTGCTCACGATAGTCATGTTTCACAACTTGTATCCCCTATCCAGCACAGGGTATATGAATCTCGGGCGTGCATTGTTTCTTCATGATCTGATTTCTGATGTCGAGATTGACATCTGTGCATATATATTTCATATCCTTCGCAAAGCCGTTCTCCAAACAGAATCAAGGATGTGCATCCCATTTTGCTGTCTCATCTCACGGATTCTGAAGCGTAAAGGGATCCATCCGTCTGAGAATGAAGTTCCCTGCACAAAACCATGTCCAATCAACATGCGCACTTTCAATTCTAGCATTAGTCATAGCAAGAAGGGAATCAAAACAGAAACTTCTGCGTCCCACAGTGGCTCGCGCTCCAGCTCACTCCCGGCAGACGAAAAGCTAGACTCTATTGTAGCTTCTGTTCATGAACTCAGTTCAAAGATGTCCGATCTTACTTCCATCTTGCATCATCTCAACTTTCGATGGGATACGAAGTTTACTTCGATTCAAACTCAATTGGATGAAATTCAAAGGAAGCTGGAAGGTCATGATGACTAGCTATTCCATGACAAAAAGGGGGAGATGCTGTTGGCAGGGGGAGAGCGGGGAGAGCTCAGCGAAAGGGGGAGATTTCAGCTAATAGATTTTTGTTTACTGTTTTTCTTTAGTTTTTATCATTTTTCTGTATCCATCTTATGTTTTTCAGCTTCTGTACTTTAAGTTGCTAACCCTGTACCCATTGTTGCTTTTGTAAGCTTTGAGGGTTGTTTTTAGCACTTATGCATGCTTGTAGGCTTTTATGGTTTGTGCCATGTATTTGCAAAAATTTGCTTATGCAGCCTTTATGCTTTGTGTTTTGGTACTTGTTAATGCCTTGCATTATCTTAAGTACAACACTCTTGTGCCATTGTAGGATTGTTCCTAGATGCATATGTGTGTGTATGCATTGGTTGAGTGTTGGACTTGCAAATGGTACTCTTCATTTGAGTTTATCATTTTTGCATGTCCGGATGTTCATTTCCTGTGTGAATGAACATAGTAATCACTTTTGCTTAAGTGACTACTGTGGATGATCTTGCCATGAATTATTGCTTTTGTGCTTTTGTTCATTTTTGCTTGATCATGCCTATTTTGCTCCATATGCTTATTAAGTTTACTGCATACAATGATATTGCTATGTTATTGTGTTTCAGGAGTTACTTATTCATATGTTCAAGAGCTTTACAGAATCTAGAGTTAGGTGTGAGTGAGTTTTCCAACTGTTCCCAACTCACGTTTAAGTCTAGAGTCTGTTGTAGGGTTTTGTCACAGAATAGCCAAAGGGGGAGATTGTAAGGTTGAATTTAATCAACCATCTAATTGGCTTTATTCCATGACCAATTTGCTTGTAATTTAGCACTTAGTTACCCTGTATTTAGGTGGGAAAATTGTAAGGGTAGTGTGTGAGAAGATGTGAAGAAAAGCTCAAGAGTGTGCAAGAACCCCGAGAGAAAAGCGCTATCATCCATCAACTGCTCCACACGGATCGAGTTAGGATTCAAAATAACCAGTTTTGATTGGATAGCTTGATCCAGATCAGCAATTGTTGCCACAGAATCCGATTGAAGTTTCCCAGCCACAATGGTACCTTTTCCATCCTTTGGAACCGTCTCAACCACCGCCACACCCTTAGACAGCCCACCAACTGAACCTCCATTGACTACTTCACGGTGCATCTGTCCTAAAACTATTCCGCCATTATCAACTCCCAAGTTTGCAGTCTCGGTAACAGTGGGCAATAGTAACCACCTCGGTGTGAATCAATCTCCCTTCTCACAACATTGCGATCAGAGATTGCGGGAACATTGGCTTTACGAAAACCAGCCTTTAACCATTCGCCATAAGGGAGTTCATGGTGCTGATCAACGTGAAAAGAACAACCACGTGCTTCATGACCAAATCGACCACACTTGAAACAGAGCCCCACTAAGCGTTCATATTTAAAGCCAATATAGACTTTATCTCCTTCAGGACTTGCAACAACACCACCCCTACGAAGCGGTTTCTCCAACGGCAATTCAACCCTTACACGTAGAAAACGGGCTTGATCTAATGAAAAAGCTTTCAAATCTACCTCCACAACCTTTCCCAGTCCACTCCCAATATCTCTGCCAACTTCCTCAGATAAAAGATCAAAAGGAAGGCCCCAAACCTGAAGCCACATTGGTATTGAAGTGAAACAAACAGAAGAAGCAGTCATACCCCGCTCCCATCTACACAAAACCAATGGATGATCCTCAAAACTCCATGGACCATTTGCAAGGACCCACTTCAACTGGCTCTCCATGGAAAATTTAAATTGAAATACACCATCACCAACGTCGACAATACGAACATCAGAACCCATCTTCCACATAGAGCGCAGTAGAGCCTTGGCAACACATTGATTATGGGACTTGTTTGTGAGAAATTTTCCCAACAGACTTAGAGAGCATTCTTCCAACATTCTATCCCTATGAACTGTTCCAACCCTAATAACCACCCCTTCATCTTCCGTCAACTTAATGTTTTGTAGTTGTTGAACAAAATCTAAATCCATAGTTGAAGCACGTAAAGACTAATAGAAGTATAATACAACTAAAACTGTTAAAAAAAGAGGAAATCGCAATACAATGTCTCACCAAAAGTATGAGAATGAGACTCCCATGAAGAGAAGGAAACTCACCGTACGTGAGAAGGAAACTCGCTAGTCTATATAAGTGGATTTGATAATACAAAGAACTGTTTTGCCAGATCTTGATATCAAATACATGACTAAGATTTGCAGGATGCTTGGTTTGGAAACACTTGTTGAGGTACAGATGGTGTTTTCTTATTCTTTGTTATATTTCAGCAAATTTTCTTGTAATTGAAAATGTTTGACACAGTCTTCTCCTTTCATGTGGTAAAACATATGATTACCATAATCTCTGACTTATATCACATAAAGGTTTATTTATATGAAAAGAGATGTGATTCAAGTTGTGACTAGGTTGCTCTTTTATGACCAATTTTTTTATTTGAAAGTAACACCCATTCCAGTCTAGTTTTCATATGAACGTGATTTGGCAAACTTTTGCATATGCTTGACTGTTGGTTTAAATGTTTGTTCCCAATGGGTAGCACAATCGGCTTTGGACCTCATGAAGTGGAGGTCACTAGGTCAAATCTTCTCATCTCACTCCCCTTGGTGCTAAAGCTTATTTTAAAAAAAAATGTCACTGTAATATAGTTTTGGTTTCACAACAGTTTTTTTATGCTGTTAGTTGTCATTGTCGTTATCTTGAATGCAAGAATTTATGGAATGGGATGGTTTTTGGTTTTCCTATTTTCTTTTCTTCCCAGTACTTTGAGTTTATTAGTTTTGTTGAAGTGATAAAGATAACACTTTTCCTCACAAATTAGATTATTGAACATGCTATTGTTGCTCCTGTTGTCTGTCCTTAGGTGCACAATTAGAGAGAAATTGATCGCGTTCTTGAAATTGAAGGAATTGAGCTTATTGGCATCAACAACCGGAATCTCGGTAAATTTTTTCAGCTATTGTGACTTGGCATACTCTTTCTCTTATTCTTATTCTTTTTTTTTTTTTTTTTTTTTTTTTTTATCCTCAGTTTTTAATATAATTGTTAGTTAAACATATCATGACTAACTTTTCTCCTGTAAGTTATATATGACATCTGATACTAGTCTCTTTTCCGGGTAAATTACACTCACCTTTTTGAGGTTTGGGGAAATGTTAGAAACCTCCTCCTATTCTTAGAAATGACACTTAGCCACCTAAGGTTATTACTTTTATTTTATTTTTTTATGATTTTCCTTATCATTTTACCAGGCTGGTTAGTAAACACATATTTTTGAATGAGATTTCAATTTGAATAAACTCAATTTGTAATAACACGCAAATGGTCCTAATAAATTACCAATTCTCCAAAAAATTTAAACCATTAAAAATGATAAATTTAATCATTTAACCAATATTCTAATACTCCCCTTAGGTGTGCATCTAGACTTCCCCTTAATAAATGGGACCCAACACATGAAATTTTCTGAAGTAGGAGGTAGAGCAAAGACAAGGTTCGAATTTAGGACCACCTTAAGCTATTAGAAAATGATGAATTTAATCATTTTATCAATATTCAAACTAGTCTTAAGGGGTTATATATGTATATCTGACAGAGGTTAGAGTAATATACCCCCATTTTCTTTTTTAGTGAAAGTCAATTTATGACTATTTTAAAGTTTAATTTGAATTTTGGCTTCTCAAAATATGGGGGAATAAAGTCATTTTGAACTTGTGCTTGAACTTTCAGTTGAGTCACTTTCCATGATAAGATTCATTGCTCCTGCCCCCTTATTCCTTGCATTACATTTCGACAAAAGACCCACACCCAAGTTCCATAGCTTTGGGCCTCATTTTCAAGAAACACATTAATTGTTTTGCTGCTTTTCTAATGAACCACTTATGTCTGCATCAGTCACGTAAGAGTTAACATGTTTTCAATTATTAAGTAAAACATATTATTTATATTGCTAGCTATTGTCATGATAACCTAAGGCTGTGTGTGTGCTTCCACTATATGTTGGTTTTCTGCATGGGGAATCGGCATCGTAAAACTGCAGTAACTGATAGGGTTGATATGCTATAGGTTTAGTTATTTGATTGGCACTAGGACATCTTGGCCATATATGTAAGACTTAGGGTTATAGAATCAGACCTACATGAATAACTATTCAAACATTCTCACAATACCAATGACCAACAACTCTTATTTTTGCCTATCTGCAGAAACTTTTGAGGTTGACATAAGTATTACAAAGAGGCTTATTGAAGGAGAGCGTGGTCAAAAGATCCGTGACAACGGCATAATGGTAAGTGCTCTATTTACCATTCATATCAACTCACTAAAACATATATGTTAACTTTGTATTATTTCATTGACTTCTTTTCTTTTTTGGATTCTCCAAGTAGTTGGGGAATCTGGATTGTTTACGCCGGATGATATCGTTTTTGTACAAGAAGCTGGTGTTAGAGCAGTAAGTTTCAAAATTTTTGTTTTTGTTTTTTGCTTACAACAAGTGGAGAGTGGTGGGAATTTGAACCCAGGTTCTCTTCATGGGAAGACCAGATGGTGTCACTAAGCCACAAGGCTTTTAATCTAAGTAACAGCTCATTCATGCATTAATTTAGCCGAATATGCCTCATCCTACAACCTTCTTGTGTAAATTAGCTGAAAATTGGTATTGTTCCTTTGCAGGTTTTGGTTGGAGAGTCAATCGTGAAACGAAGTGACCCTGGGAAGGGAATAGCTGGACTTTTTGGCAAAGATATTTCTTTGAGTCCAAATTAGAATGTTTTATACACCCCTTTTTTGTAAGTGGCAGATTCATTTGCGACCATAAGTTTCTGTGTCACTGCCTGCCGGCCAAAATGGCCAAATAGCACAATTTTTTGAAATTTTTAGCAAAAAATTACTGTTTCGGAAGTAAATGGCAATCTACCACTTTTTCTAGTACTCGAGTTTGGTGAACTCGAGTGCCCTATTTTATAGTTCCACCGTAGTTGCTGAGCTGGAAATTGGCTATGAAAAATAATAATCTGGTATTCGAGCTTGGTAAACTCGAGTACCATGCAACACAATACTCGAGTATACCAGGCTCGAGTACCTTTTATAAAAAAAATACAAAAAAATTTTTTCTACAGTACTCGAGTTTACCAAACTCGAGTACTGTGTAATTTTTTTTTTTTTTTTTTTGAGGATAATTGACAAATAAACATAAAGATAAAAATAAGTAGCTTTTTTTTTTTTTTTTTTTTTTTTATTTAAATAGAAGCATTGTAAGATATAGAGATTTTAATTTCGAAATATGAATTTAATTTCTACATTGATTAAAATTTTTCACTATTTTCTGTATAAATTATTTCTACGATTTTACATAAAATTATTTTCTGTTCAGTATTATTTAAAAAATTATTCGCTCTCTTTTTTGCATAAATTATTTTCTGTTCATTATTTAAAAAATTGTTCACTGTTTTCTCATAAAACATCTAGTGAAATCATGTTTTCTAAATTTATACGCCAAATCTAAATGCTTTTTCATGTTTGAATTTCACAATAATCGAATATATTTTTCTGCATTGATAAAATCTGTTTTCACATTTATGAAATTTTCTCTCTGCACATCATATTTACTGTATATTCAAATTTGCTTACTGCATTCATAAAATCTATTTTTTGCATTAATTAAAACTGTTCACTGTTTTGTCATAAAAATTGTTCACTGTTTTTTGCATTAACTATTTCTAGTATTGGCGCAGTTATTGCACTTAAATGGTTTTTGTGTTTTTCTAAATTTGTAACCATATGAATAATGGACAAACTCCATGAAAGAAAAATGAATGATTCGTATAAATCACCTAATGGTAAATGCCTTGAAAAATTCGAATTAGTTGAATGTAGAAATTCGAGAAAAATCAATGGAAAATCAATGAACGTAGCAAATCGTGAATGTGTACATAAGATGTACAGATAGTCTGGACTTGTTAAGAAATTTGATTTCGTTGAAAGTACAAAATAATGAAAATTCAAAGGAAAAGTATGTACGTTAGATGTATAGATCGTATGAATTTGTTTAAAAATTTGAATTCATTGAATGTACAAAACTGTGAAAACTCAAGGAAAATTTGTGTACATTAGAGGTACAGATAGTACAAATATTTTGAAAATTTTGAATTCGTTGAGTGTGTAAAATCGTGAAAATTCAAATGAAAATTGAAGAGCATACCAAATTGAGTAAACTTAATAGAAAATCAATTGCATTAGATGTACAGATCATCTATTTTTTTGCATTGATAAAATCTGTTTCTACAATAATAAAATTTGCTCTCTGCACACCATCTTCACTGTTTTCTCATAAAAATTGTTCACTGTTTTCTGCATAATTTACGCAGAAAAGAGAGTGAACAATTTTTTAAATTATGCTGAACAGAAAATAATTTTATGCAGAATGCTAGAAATAGTTTATGCAGAAAACAGTGAACAATTTTTATGAGAAAACAGTGAAGATGGTGTGCAGAGAGCAAATTTTATTAATGTAGAAACATATTTTATCAATGCAAAAAAATTGATGATCTATACATCTAATGTAATTAATTTTCTATTAAGTTTACTCAATTTGGTATGCTCTTCAATTTTCATTTGAATTTTCACGATTTCACACACTCAACGAATTCAAATTTTTCAACATATTTGTACTATCTGTACCTCTAATGTACACAATTTTTCCTTGAGTTTTCATAGTTTTGTACATTCAATGAATTCAAATTTTTAAATAAATTCATACGATCTATACATCTAACGTACATACTTTTCCTTTGAATTTTCATTATTTTGTACTTTCAACAAAATCAAATTTCTCAACAAGTCTAGACTATCTGTACATCTTACGTACACATTCACGATTTGCTACGTTCATTGATTTTCCATTGTTTTTCTCGAATTTCTACATTCAACTAATTCGAATTTTTTGAGGCATTTACCATTAGGTGATTTATACGAATCATTCATTTTTCTTTCATGGAGTTTGTCCATTATTCATATGGTTACAAATTTAGAAAAACACAAAAACCATTTAAGTGCAATAACTGCGCCAATGCTAGAAATAGTTAATGCAGAAATCAGTGAACAATTTTTATGACAAAACAGTGAACAGTTTTAATTAATGCAAAAAAAAAGATTTTATGAATGCAGTAAGTAGATTTGAATATACAGTAAATATGATGTGCAGAGAGAAAATTTCATAAATGTAGAAACAGATTTTATCAATGCAGAAAAGTATATTCGATTATTGTGAAATTCAAACATGAAAAAGCATTCAGATTTGGCGTTGAAATTTAGAAAACACGATTTCACTAAGTGTTTTATGAGAAAACAGTGAACAATTTTTTAAATAGTGAACATAAAATAATTTATGCAAAAAAGAGAGCGAACAATTTCTTAAATAATGCTGAACAGAAAATAATTTTATGTAAAATCGTAGAAATAGTTTATATAGGAAATAGTGAACAATTTTAATCAATGTAGAAATTAAATTCATATTTCGAAATTAAAATCTCAATATCTTACAATGTTTCTATTTAAATAAATAAAAATATAGAAAAGCTACTTATTTTTATCTTTATGTTTATTTGTCAATTATCCTCAAGCAAAAAAAAAAAAAAAAAAAAGTTACACAGTACTCGAGTTTGGTAAACTCGAGTACTGTAGAAAAAAAAATTTCTCTATTTTTTTTTTATAAAAGGTACTCGAGCCTGGTATACTCGAGTATTGTGTTGCATGGTACTCGAGTTTACCAAGCTCGAGTACCTGTTTATTTTTTTTAATCACCAATTTCCAGCTCAGCAGCCACGGTGGAATTATAAAATAGGGTACTGGAGTTCACCAAACTCGAGTACTAGAAAAAGTGGTAGATTGCCATTTATTTCCGAAACAGTGGTTTTTTGCTAAAAATTTCAAAAAGTTGTAGTATTTGGCCATTTTGGCCCACTGCCTGCCCCCACATGGCTGTATCTCCATGTAGTTTCCAAAAGTGTAGTAGAATAACGTGTATCTCTAAAGAATGCCAGTGACATTTGTGATACTAAAGTTGATTATGCATAAAGCAAGAATGTGTGGTCTAGGTGTCCTATAAATTTTGCATGAAGTTGCGTTTGTGTAATGGGAAAGCTAAAATGTAATTAAAATCAGTGAACATGAAAACACGTGTATATAAAGTAGTAGAAGTTAGAAGGATGAATGGAAATGTAAAGAGTTTTTTGTGTGTGAGAAAGAGGAAAAGTCTTGAAATATTGAATCAAATAAAGCAAATAGTAGTCTTAAAACATTGAATAAAAAGTGTAATAAAAATTAGTCTTGAAACATTAAACCAAAAGAAATAAAAATACATTATTTTTATATTTATTCTTATCTCTGATATGGCTTAAGAGTATTTCAATTCTCTTCATAAAGTGCATCACATGACAGAACTTCATGCTCTCTCGCATGAGGTCTTTGCTTTTATATATATATTGATATTGATTACTCGTGGACCAAAAAAAAAAAAAATCACTAATGGGTTTAGTTGTTCAGATTAAAACACTAACTTGTCACTTAGAATTTATTGTGAATGTGCATTAATCTTTATAAAAATCAATGTATTTAACAAATAAATTCTTCATCCAAACCTACTAACAAAGACATGCATTAGATGATCTTACTTCAAAAGATTAGATTTGAGAGGCAGGAGGAAAGAAATTGGTGAATAAAAGAGTTATTGTAGGACCGCAATCTTTACTATATTTTTATCTCACAACTATTTTACATAGTTGTCCTGTTTTTTCCCCATTTATTTATTACTTTTTTTTTTCATCACTTAAAGTCAGTAAAAAATAGTATAATGTGGTCATTTTAATAGATATATGCCAATGTGCCATAAAAGACAGCAAGAGGAGAGCTAATATTTGAAGAAGGGGAAGAATCATAGCAGAAAAAGGAGATGCACAATCTCCCCCACCAAATGGGAACCCCCTCGACCTGGAGTTTACAAAATAAATGTTGATGGAGCTTCAGACCAAAACAAGTACTCTAGTGTTGGGGTCATTGTAAGAGACATCAAGGGCCAGCCAATTGCTTGTCTATGCAAGTTTCTTCAATCTAGTTATTCTGCAAAACTCGTGGAGATAATGGCTTTGGAGCAAGGAATCCTGCTAGCTAAGGATTTGCAGTTGCCCAAAGCTATTTTCGAATCAGATGCTCTCAATGTCATCCAAGCAATTAATGAAAAAGCTATTAGGAGCAATTTTGGCCATTTCATTCAGGATTTTATCCAAGTTCAGAATCTATTTGAATCATGCTCCTTCATGCATTCAGGCCGTGACCTTAACAAGGTTGCCCATGAGTTGGCCCAATATGCTTGGAGGAGTGCAAGTTCGCATATCTGGAGGGGAGTCACACCCCCAATGGTTGCTTATTTAATTCAATCTGAGATGTGTACTGTATAGCTATGTTGTCTGGCATGTATCTGATCTCTCTTTGTGGTACTCTTTGTTTGGTTATTAATGCCATCTTATTTACCTTTCTTTTTTTTTTTTTTTTTTTTGGCTAGGTAATTGTTTATTGCGGGGGATAGAACCCCTGTGCTAATGGTTACAAGGTAAACCGGGTATCACTAGGCTACAAGGCCCGGTGGTGCCATCTTATTTCCCTTTTAAAAAAAAAGTTTATTATAATATATATTTTTATGATAACCAGTTTATTATAATATATATATATATATACATACTATTGTACTTTTTTTTTTTTTTTTAGTTGAAGACTAGTACTATAACATAGTTAAAGGGAATAAAAAATACACCATCTATAGGCCACGTGAGTGACATGACCATTTGGATGGGTGAAAAGTGGACTTGAAGACTTGTCTTTTTCACTTTCTATCATTGACCACAAGTTTCAAAATTTTGCATTGAGATTCACAGCCGGATAAAACAAAGAAAAAGAAAAAGTGGGGGAGAAGTAACTTGCTAGAAGTAAAAGAAGGAGAAGAAGTTCATGAGGTAGCAGCAGAGAAATGAGAAGAAGCAGCAGCTTGATTGATTTGCAATGACAGGTGAATTTTTTTTTCAAAGATTCACAAAAGCCTCAACTGCTTCTTCTATTTTTATTCTTCTTCAAAGACCTTCAATTTCTTAGAAATCTACAACAAAACAATGGAAATTTTTATTTTGGCCTGGTATCTATTTACTAGCCGAAATCCGGTATTCGCTCCGGTATTGTTGGAATGACTTTGGTACGGCTGGTATTTAAACCGGAACGAAATACTAGCGTTCTTGTACCAGCCAAGGTTCCGGTACGAAGCACCGGCCGTACCGGCCGGTACAGTACAAAATTGACTCCATTGTGAATGAGAAATCCAGTATTCAATCCCTACTTTCATCATAAAAGAGTTATTATTAGTAGCGGATGTCATAAGTTGAAATTATCTAAAAAAAGCCCTCATACCAATAAATGGAGTTTTTCTACTACTACAAATAAAATCACAACTTTTACACAAAAATATAACTGTGTGTCAATTTCAAATGTATCCATGACTCTCTCTCTCCCTCCTAATCACATTTAGCCACTTTGAAAATTGTAGTAAAAATTGTGCATTTTTTTGTGGTGCTATAATTTTTTTGCAACAAACACCACGTCTATTGTTCATTTCATTCCTAAAAAAAAAAACCAAAGAAAGAGAAAAAAAAAAAAGGAACAATTTTTTTACAATTTGGTTGGTGTCAAAATTCAAAAGAAAAAAAAAAAAAAGGACACAAAAGAGTCGAAAAACGACATGTCGTCATGGTTGGAGGAGGCGGAGATGGAGTATAGAGTGGATGTGGACGATGTCTGGTACAACGTGAGAGTGGTGGCGGAGGAAAACGGTGACGTATTGAGGGTGAAGTTCTGTGGGTTCTCGGAGGAGTACGACAAGGTTCTGAGAGGAAGCGAGTTGAAGAGCAAGGGAGACATTCACAACTTGAGCGAGCACTTCAGACCCATTTCCGTATAGGTGCAAGACTTTGATTGCTCTAAAGTCTCCGTAGGCGATATCGTTTGTGCCTCCTTTGCCTTCCGTGAAGACGATGTTCGCTTCTATGATGCTCTTATTGATGGGGTCTTATTCTTCTTCTTCTTCTTCTTCTTCTCTCTCTCTCTCTCTCTCTCTCTTGCTAGGATTGTTGTGTTTTGTGATTTTTTGAAATGGGGTTTGGGAATTACTTATGTTTTTTTTTTTTTTATAATGTTTTTGGGTTTTTTAAGGAAAGTAATGGGATGGAATGTTTGCTATCAGTTTTTAATGATGAATGCTTGGAAAGTTAACTGAGATTGCTGTAATGTATGATTTTTGAAATGGGGTTTGGAAATTACTTTTTTTTTTTTGGGGGTGCTTTTTTGGGAAAGTAATGGGTTGTGATATTTGATTTCACATTTTAAATATGAATGATTGCATGGAAACTTAGCTGGGGTGGTTGTATTATATAATTTTATGAAATGGGGTTTGAAAATTACTTTTGTTTGTTTGTTTTTAGGAAAGTAATGTGTAGGAATATTTGTTTCCACTTTTTAAAGATGAATGCATGAATTGAGCTTGTAGGTATGACTTTTGAAATGGGGTTTGGAAATTACATTTTTTTGGGGGTGCTTTTTTAGGAAATTAATGGGTATTTCTTTGTCTTTGATGCATTCATTTTTGAGAAAGTTTATTGAGATACAACTTTGGTAGCTCAATTAGTAAAGTAATGGGAAATTAATGGGTAGGAATATTTGAATTTTGTGTGGTCTTTTTCCTTTCTGCATTTGATTTTGAGAAATTTTATTTCTTTATTGTGATAACTTTGGTAGGTCAACTAGTCAAGTAACGGGTAGAAAAATATTTGTTTACACTTTGAAGATGAATGCATGGAAAAACTTAACTGAGCTTTTATTTATGATTATGGAAATCGGGTTTTGGGAATTACACTTTTTTTAAGGAATGTAATGGGAAGGAATATTTGAATTTGGTGTAGTATTTGTCTTTCCTGACTTCAATTTTGAGAAAGTTAACTTCTTTTTTGTGATAGAACTTTGTTATATGTATATATGATTTTTGAAATGGGGCTTGGAAATCACCTTTTTTCCCAAGGGAAGTAATGGGTTGGAATATTTGAATTTACTTTTTAAAGATGAGTCCATGTGGAAACTTAACTGAGCTTGTATATGTGATTTTTGGAAATGGGGTTTGGAAATTACTTTTTTTTTTTTTTTTTTGTATGTGTGTGGGTAGAAATAATTGAGTTTTGTGTGGTCTTTGTCTCTCCTGCATTCCAATTTTGAGAAAGTTTACCATTTTATTGTGATACAACTTTGGTAGCTTAACTAGTAATTTATATTTTTTAGGAAGTTAATGGGTAGGAAGCTTTGTATTCTTTTGTGGTCTTTGTCTTTGCGGCATTCAAGTTTGAGAATGTTTACCTCTTTATTGTGATACAACTTTGGTTTGATGGGTTCCACTTAGTTCAACTATTAAAGTTTCTTGTCCTTGAATAAGGAACTAGGTTCGAATCTTGTATATAGAAAAAAGAAACCAATTGGTGTCTTGGAATGATCCTTGAACAGGCAATCTAGATTCGAATCCCGTATGTACAAAAAAGAAACCAATTGGTGTCCTAGAATGAAGGTAAGAGCAATCACCATAGAGTGAACACTATAAGTTTCAAGGATCTATTGTATTTTGTAAAAAAAATTAAAAAAATTGGTTTGAATTATGGGCAAAGAAAAGATTGCTCTTTCCTTTTAGCCTCAACAGTAAAGGGTAAATCCATTTGATTAGTTTGTGGCTGGTATGTAAATATTAATTTACTTGCAATGAACATGTGGTTTGATGGTATAACAATCTCAGATTATCTCATGTGGGTCATGTATCAGATGGAGTTGGATTGCCTTTTAATCTATTTTGTTATATTGACCATGTTTCATCACACTATTGTTCTTTCACCTATAGAGTTGGGCTGGTGAATTTGCATAATTCGGGGGTTAACTTTACTTACTGTTTGTATTGGTTATACGTATTTCTTCATCAATTACTTTCCAAAACAGTTTGCGTGGGAGTTTTCTCTTGATTAGTGCATATCAGTAGTTCATTTTTGGTTAAATGGTGCCCTTTGGCCTTGGGGTCTCTCTAGTTGGTTGGTTACTATTAGATATATTAGGGCGCTTGGCTCCAAATTTGTTGCAATCCCATCTGCAAGCCTATACTTGCTGGTCAACTCATCTTTGTAAACCTTTACTTGCAGGACAAGTTGCCTAGTTTTATTAAAATCATAATAGGGTTAGGCTAGGTTCCCTACACATAGTTTTTGATGTACAGTATTGTACTACAAATATCAATTCAGTTTTGCTGTCTTTTATCAGTTACAACATGTCATTGTTGAGAACTGAGTTTCTTGTATCAGTTAAGGTTATCCTATTCCCTGCATCTCGAATTTTATTATTTAGGTTGTCATTTTACAAGTGATCTGATGGGCATGTTTTAGTAGGTTGAAAATCATGCGCATGCTCGTAAATAAGGAGGAGAAGAAGAGTGCTTATGTAACATTTTACTCATTTCTCTCCTCACATTTGCAGGTAAAATCACAAGCCTAAGGCTTTCTCATTTTCCATTTTTGTTTCACTGAAAGTATTTGACCAACAAAGAGTAAGATTTTTTTTTTTTTTTTTAAATCGGGTTCAAAAGTAGGATATATTGACCCGATGCCGACCCAACACCAACTTGAATCCAAAAATAACCCAAAATTAAGACCCGAAACCCAACCCGAATATTCTCAGACCTGCCCAAAACCTGTCGGGTCGGTCAGGTTTTCGGGTGGATCGGGTCCATTGCTTAGTCCTAGTCCTGGGGTTCTTCAGTCCCAGTAATTCCTCTAACCGTTACTTGGGAATTTAGTACAACAATATCCTATTTAAGATGGTTGTTTGGGTAGCAAACCGGCTCAACCCAATCAGCGACTCGTTCGGCGTGTTGATGTTAAACAGTTCAGGTAGTCTTGTTCTTCTCAGCTAGAATACGTCTGTTACTCGGTTGGCAAATTCAACAAAAGAGGCAGGGAGTCCAGTTGTTGAGATTTCAGATTCTGGAAATCTAGTGTTAAGAGAAGAGAATGAAGGAAACCCAGAATGCTATTTATGGCAAAGCTTTGACTATCCTTCTGATACGTGGCTACCTAGGATGAAGCTTGGATGGGACTTAAGGATTGGTCTGAATCGGCATCTATCTTCATGGAAGAGTTCAAATGACCCCTCACCTGGGGAGCTGAGCTGGGGGATTGAACTTCATAATTACCCTGAATTTGTCATGAAGAATGGCTCCCGGAAGTGCTTCTGGTCTGGCCCACAGTTCACAATTACCACACAGATGTGGACTGTACCGCTACAATTTTTATTAACTTTTGCTATTTTTTAATAGAGATGAGATTCTTTTCAAGCTTCCTTAACAAGTGTATAAGGTCACTCCTTTAAAAATAAATAAATAAATAAAATAAAATAAAAATCTATAAGACAACTAATTAGACGTAACAATCTTAACATGGGATATTTCCATTGGTCAAGGCTGTTTCCTCACCCAATCATAAAATGCCACGCCGGATTTAAACAAAGCCAAGGAAAACGACATCCTACGGTTTGACCACATAGTTTTCTCAAAACTCGTCATCGTCACTCACTCTCATACAAAAGAAACACATTCTAACATAACATTCGTGTTTGTCTCTCTATCTGTAATAAAATCAGTAACCAGAGCTCAGAAACTAAATATTTAGTAGAAATGGAATGGTGGGCTTTCAGGAATGCAGTGGTGATCATAGTGGTGATGTGTTTATTCACAACAAAAGGAACAGAAGGCATAAGGTTTGTGATAGACAGAGAAGATTACTTGTCACATAATGTATAGTATGATGAGTTATTTTCCACATTGTTAACCGCTAGATGTTCTCGAGTAAGGATGGTTGCAAAACACAATAACTCTAATAACAGTTCATGCTTTTGATTCGGCCCATGGGCATAAGTGCCTCAAATAAACTTGGAGTGGGTGGTTTTGGACCTGTTTACAAAGTAAGTTTCAATAACTAACCACATTGGTCTTAGAAGAGAAATTTTGAAGTAATATATAACATTCGACAATCTAACCTTTAACACAAATATTGACATCCTAATACTTGAATGAAACTAATGCTAGGTGTTAGAGGTATTAGGTATACATGGGCGAGGCCTAATTATATTGTAAGCCTAATACCTCTAACACTAGTATCCAACCCATAATAATTGTTTGATGTAGATTCTTCCCAAGGTTTAATCAAATACTAAGTTAAAAGAATTATTTTCAGGGATCCTTGCTGAATGAACAATCAATAGCAGTAAAAAGACTTTCGAGAAAATCTGGACAAGGATGGGAAGAGTTGAAAAATGAGGCACTGCTTATAGCCAAACTCCAACACAAAAATCTTGTGAAACTGATTGGCTGCTGCATTGAAAGAAACGAAAAGATTTTGATCTATGAATATTTGCCCAATAAAAGCTTAGATTATTTCCTTTTTGGTATGTAGTTTAAGACAATCTTAATTACTTTCAAAGTCATCTGCTTACATTATGCCCACCAATTATTTCCTATCTTCCATCTTACTATCTGTAGGTGGTATTGTGACAGATCCAATTAGATACGGGATAATAGATTGGGCAACCCGAACTCACATCATTGAAGGGATTGTTCAAGGGCTTCTTTACCTCCATCAGTATTCCAGGTTACAAATCATTCACAAAGATTTGAAGGTTGGCAACATCTTGTTGGATAAAGACATGAATCCTAAAATATCAGATTTTGGATTGGCAAATTTTTTGTGTGGGAATGGGTCACAAGCAACCAACCGAATAATGGGGACTTAGTAAGTATAATCCATAAGTATGTATGCTCTATAGCAAATATAAGTAATAAATACAAAGTATTCACAATGAAGCTACTAACTAGTTTGTTTTCCAATGAAATACAATGGCTATATGTCCTTAGAATATGCAATGGAAGGCCTCTTCTCAATTAAATCTGACATCTTTAGTTTTGGAGTATTATTGTTAGAGGTCTTGAGTGGCAAGAGGAATACTGGTTTCTATCAAAGTGACTCTATCAATCTTATTGGATATGTGAGTAATGGACCCTCTTACTTTTAAGTTAACAAAAGCTTAGAAAAAGTGTTTGACCATTTGAGTTTGTGTGTGTATTATACCATCTCTTGACTTTTCAAAGGATTATCTTCTGATTCAGTAATGTTGATTTAAAAGTTATATATCTAGTAGCAAATTGAGTTTCCTCTAAACTTAAGTGGCTACTTTTCGGTGTTTTACCCAAGATCATTTCTAATGCTCCTTTAATTCAGTTTGAAATTCTTCTTATTTGTGATGTATAATATGCTAAGCATCATAAATTGCACTTGCTTTTAATTTTGATGACAAATTTTCTTCAGGCGTGGGATTTGTGGAAAAGCAATAGGTCATTGGAGTTGATGGATCCAATCCTTGGAGATACTCCTCCCGCGAATGTCTTTTTGAGTTATATAAACATAGCATTCCTTTGCGTCCAAGAAAATGCAGTTGATAGGCCTACCATATCAGATGTGATCTCGATGTTCAATAAGGAACCTGCACTTCTACCTTCACCAAAAAAACTAGCGTTTTCATTTGCTAGAGGTATTGAGGATTTGGGTTCATCTAAGAGAAAGCCGGAAATTTGTTCTCTAAATGACGTGACAACCTCAATTTTGGAAGCTCGGTAACAATTTAGAGCCTTAGACTTTGGTGATCATACCTCAATTGTTCATCTTGTTAACTAAGTATGTTTTAAATAAAAAATAATATTATAATATCATTGGCTCATTGCCATGTTGTTGTCTGTCAAGTCCTACATTAAAAGCTTCTTCTTCTTGTTTCTCTTGCTTTCATTATATACCTGCTCTTCTTCTCCTTCTATTTTTAGCATAATTGCATAAGGATATTCATGGACTGATATGGACAGCCTTAGGGCCACTTCTGAAAGTCTACACCCAAAAAAGGCCAAGGCCCAGGCAGATGCCATTCTTTTGAATAAAAATAATAGTAATAATAATTCAGCTTGAATAACTTGGAAATCATGATTAAGGTTTTCAAATTAAATTCTAGCACATAGTTATATTGACTAATGCAATATAAACAATGTCATCCTCCTATAAAGAGAATAAATTCAACCAAGTAGTTCACTGGTCAATGCAACTACGTGATTGAATCTGATAAAGAAACTAAGCTATAGTAGCATTTAAGATATAGTATCTAAGTTTTTTTCCCAAAAGAAATATATTTAGGAAGTACAATACTAGGAATTCAAACTATCTACACTCCTTGAAAGAGAAGAACAAACAGAAGCTGTTACCATCCACCTTAAGTCAGGGACGGAACCAGGATTTGAACCTTGGGGGGGGGGAGGGGGCAAAGCTTAAAACAATTTTTTTTTAATGAAAATAAAAACTAACACCTATTTCATATTTAACAAAATACTACATATAAAATAAGTGTTTCTTAAACATTTGATATTATAAAAATGTCGACAAAGTATAACATACAAAATAAGTGTTTTTTAAACATTTCAACACATTTATCAAAATGGAACTCGACGCTCTTTTAAGTCTCAAAAGTCGTCTATGATTGAACAAAATAATAATAATGAACAAAAGTAATGAACAAAAAAAAGTTGGAAAAGAAACAAATTTAAAGGATGGATTTAAAATCTTACCGAAGCCCAAAAGAAGAAGTTCTATTGGGGACATTATTCAGGAAATGAAATACAGACTTAAAACTACCCCCACAAACTCTGTAGTCTATGGCATGTGAAAGAAATGAAGTTACGAGTAAAAAACGGCGAGTAGATGATTGGTACAACATCAAGTTCGCAACAAAAGAGAGAATAGCTCACCTTGAATTCAATGAAACTTCCAAAATGAGAACCATGTTTTGACCAATATTCCTAGCTTCTTGCTTTTTTTTTTTTTTGGAGGGGGGCAATGGCCCCCCCTGCCCCTATGTAGGTTCGTCCCTGCCTCAAGTGGTTTTGTTGCTGAAAAATATATCCAAAGTACTTAATTGAAACAGGCTATCATCAAAAATTGGACTTGACAGCAAGAAAGAGGACAGAATTAGCTTTAATTAATTTGGCTACAATCGATTATCAAAAAAAAAAAGTTCGGCTACAATTGCTACTGCTTACAACTTTTGTCACACGATTAGTATGATTAGAGTGGGACTACAAAAGGCTTTGCTCCGGTAAAGAAATGTAAGTTCTCTATTGAGCACTAAAAGAAAAAGCTAGTCAAAATAAACAAATTTAAATGTTAATTCTTTTAGATTTATGAAAAAAAAAGTTCTGAATGGATCATTTCCATTAGAGACAAACAGATTGATATTAGTTTGTAAGGGCAAACCAACTTTAATATATATATATATATATTAAACTGATCACAAAAAATTTCATGTTAGCATTCAGAATCTGAGTCTGAATGTGGGAATGGGATTGTGAAAGTGGCTGATTCAAAGAAATAAGAGTCACTAAGATCAACTAACTCTGTGCCTATGGCCATGTTTGAGGTTTGTCCATTGACTTTTGAAGTGGGTTGCTCGGTTCCACTATTTTGGGCTTGAGGGATTCGTACTAGCACAATCATTTTGGGCCCACAAGGTTTTTTCCTCTCTGAGATCAAAGATCAGAGATTAAATAAGAAAACGGAAAACCCACATTTTATTTTGATGGTCTTTTTCTTTTTCTTTTTTTTGGGATAAGATTTGATGGTCTTTTTTTTTTTTTTTTTTTTTTTTTTTAAATTTTTTTTTATGTGTGGGATTGTAACTCTGCGCCAGTGTCCATATTTGAGGTACCAAATGAAGATGATTAAAATTAGATAATATGATTTTCGTTTGGTACATGCTATCATTATATATATATATATATATATATGTATATATGTATATATATTTTTGGTCCTTTCAATTGTATTCCTACTGGATTAGGAGCCCACATTAATGGGATATAAGATGCGATCCTATGAGCTTTTTTCCCCCTCTTTTAAGTGAAGATTAATTATCAACAAAAGCTTAATTATGAACACCTTCCAAAAAAAAAAAAAAAAAAAGAAGCTTAATTATCAATACAAGCTAACACGATAAAATAATTATTTAATTGGTGATGGGTTTATGGTTAAATTGGAATGATGGAAAATTTATTTATTTAGTTAAGAAGAAAGGTGAGAGGATGAAAAAATGTAGTTTGTGTGAATTTACTCTTATGCCCCAATTACATAGCATATAAGAAATAATTGGACACATTATGAAAGTAACACAATCTAATTATTAATTTATTTTTAACACACACATTATGTGTGTTTGTTTCTCCAAAAAAGAAAAATAATTATTACTTTATTTTAACTTATTTCTCTCTATTTATATATATATATATATATATATATAATTTGATTAATTAAATTAGTTAAAATAAAATATTAAAACATAAAGAAAAAAAAATCCCAAATGAATTGTGGAGAACACTAAAACGTTGGTGAATTGCTCATCTAGATTTTGGATAAGGACAAGAAAAAAAAGTAGTTAAATTTAATTGTAATAGGATAGGAGCAACTGTAGGACCAAAAAAAAAAATAAAAAAAATAAAAAATAAAAAGAAAAATGAAAAAAGAAAGGTTGTGGCTGAAGTCTACTAACGGGGCAAAATTGTTCTTGGCAATAAAGCTCTCTTTTCTCACCAATTTTCTCTTTAAATAGGAGAGGTTTAAATCACAAAAGTAGAACCTGCAGAATTAGAAGAAGCAGAAAACAAAGATAAAAATGAAGAGAGGATTAAGTGAAGAAGAGTGATTCTATTCTCATTGAGTATCTGATCTGTACACTGTTATGGTACGCTTGGTAAATTGTAATAGATACTGTAATGTAATAGTTATTTATATAGTTTAGCTATTTAGTAGTTTGGTTATGTTTTTATTACAGGGAATAGTCATTTCTTATGAATAGATATTCTTTAAAATGAGGAATAACTATTTATCTCTAAAAGGGTTGTAATATTTCTATAAAAAAAAGGTTGTAATAATTATTCTTTAGTAGGTGTATTAATTTCTAAAATTAATACATTTTGAAATAAACAAATTTTCCATATGCACATATTAATTATAAAAATAAAAAATCATAAAAAAATAACTAATCTCTCTTTCAAATTTAAAAAATATTATTTTTTAGGAAATATAATTATATGAATAATATATTTCCTAAAATTTATCTTAAGTTTGATTTAAAATACTTTCATTCTATTGTCTTTCGAGTTCTATTATTGTGTTGTCACCAAACAAATTAATAGTAATAAGTATTACATTATAGCATCTTGTATTCCTTGTAATACTTACTCCTATTCTAATATAATTACTGTTACAGTCTACCAAACATGTTCTTTGTATATAAACACATTTTAATATAATACATGGGAGAAAAAGCCATAACTAATAGTTAGTTACAAAATTGTTTTCAAACAGTTATATCTTAATTGACCAATTTGAACAATTATATCTTAACTGACCAATGCTACTAATTGCAGCCCACTGTAACCCTTGATATCTTAACCTTGGGAAAAATTTGTTAAATAGCAGCTGACCATACTTATTTAGTTATATAGCATTTTTTTGGAACTTAAGTTTGTCAAACTGGACTTTCAAACTTGAATTCCAAGCATTATGTTTGATTGGATTGCCATAATGCTTGGAACTAGAGTTTGACAAACTCGAGTTCCAAAAAAAATGTTACATAAATAAATAAGTTTATCCCAGTGATTTTTTCCAAAATATTTCCTAAAATTATGCTATTTGGCAAAATATGCCTTTAACCCTGCAACTTCTACAATCCTAGCTTAGAGCATTAGCATCCGCTTTCTACAAAATACCTCATTTTACTATCTTAAAAGATACTTTTATTTATTATACTATACCATTTTACAACACACCTAACATTCCAAACTCTTTTTTTTTTTTTTTCAACTTTATTTAAATATTCCCTTTTCACTATTTCTCTCTCTCTCTTCCGCTTAAGCAACCAACAACCATTATTGATTAGCAACACCAGATAAAAAAAAAAAAAAAAAAATTAGCAAACCCATTACCACCCTCGGCCAAAACATCACCAAAACCCATTAGCAAGCAAACCCAACACCACCCATACCCACGGCCAAAATTCGTCACTGAGAGAGCCACAACCCATGAACCATAACTAGACTTGAGAGACCCATGAGCTAGACAAGAGAGCCGGACTTGAGAGACCAACAATGGACCCATGACCAACAAAGAGAAGACGAAGAAGTGTGACTTGGTCATGTGGGTTACCATGGCCTGTGATGGTGGTGGGTTGCGGTGGCCTGCGACAATGGTCCAGCCATGGTGCCATGGTGATGGTGTTCCACCATGGGTTTTGGGTTTGAAGAGGAGGGAGCAGAACAAAAGAGAGAGAAGGAAGAGAGAGAAAATGAAATGAAATAATGAGAGAGAGAAGAAGAATCAAACAATAAATCCCAATTTTTTATTATACCATTCTGCTACAGTACTATCTTACATATAGGATGGTACTGTAGCAATATTGTAAAATTTTTTACAGTTGGCACAATTTGGCAGTTCGAATAATGCATCCTTTTAGAGGTTTGATACTAAAATTTAGCATATTTGGAGATTTACAACTCCAGATACTAATGCTCTTAGTGGTGAGTGTCAACCGGCTTAATGGTGCTAGTGTCATTAATGATGTTGACATTTCCCCTCAAACTAATGCACATATAAGTAAGCATCAATTTGTTCATTAATTGAGTAAAAGGTTGACAAGATAAGCCCTTGGTAAAAGTATCAGACAGTTGATTATTGCTAGAATAAATTTAACTGCCAAATTATTTAGAACAACTCTTTCACCGGCAAAATGAAAATCTTGTATATCTTCCTTGGAAACATTATAAGATGCAAGTTGAGCTACAAGATTTTTGGTATAAAATAAAATAAAAATGGCTAAAATACAAAAATAATTCCCTAAGTTTCACTAGAAATCATTTCAATCCTCTAATTTTACATTTGTTAATTTCAGGCCGTTAAGTTTCTAAGTTAGGCAATCAAGGCTTTATGTTTTCCTAAACAAAAAAAAAAAAAAAAAAAGGCTTTATTTTCTTCCGATAGTTTTGGTTATTTTTAGTATTTTTTTTGAATATTATATTATTATTATTTGAAAACGAAATGATAATAATAATAATAATAATAATAATAATAATAATAATTATTATTATTATTAATAAAAACGACCTTTTTTAAATAAAATAAAAAAAAAATTTGGGGTCAATCTACAAACACAAGCTTTGAATCATTACTGGCCTAATGCGTAACACGTTCAATCTCAGCTCTAATGTGACCCCTAATCCGGTCCTCCTTTATAGATTCTAAACCAACAATATAGCCGGACCTACAGACAGTTTCTTTTTGTTGTTGTTTTTGGGTTACTTGAGCGATTTTAGATCTATGTCAAGCCAATTTTTGATCTCTGTTGTTGGGTGTTTGGGTATTTTGGGTGATTTCTTTAGTTTTGTGAGAAACAAAGCAGGATGTTGAGAATCTAGAGGGATCGCTCTGTTTGGCACCTATCTTTGGCACCGAAAGAGAGGGAGTTCCACATTCTTCCTCTTCTTTTTTTTATTAATCATTTTTTTATTATTATTTAATTTCACATAATAATAAAATATTCAAGAAATCACTAAAAAACCAAACTAACAAAGTATACTATCAGAGTTAAACAGAGGATTTGATTGAATAATTTTGAAATTTAGAAGATTGGAATGAACGAAAATAAGATCAATGGCCTTAAATAAAGTTTAATGAAATTTAAAGGGTGTGTATTATATTTTGGCCTAAAAAAAAATGTCACTTAAAAAAAGAAAAAAAAGAAATCAAGAAATGTAAGTAATCCTACTGTATAATTCCAAATCCTGGTGCTTACCTTTCCATTCCATTGTTGACCTTTCATATCCTTGTGCATAAAAAGTCGGAGGGGACCACAGTGCACTACAAAAAATGCGCGATATCTGCAAAAGGGAACCACACAGGAAATTCTTGTTCAACAAAAAAACAAAAGAAAAAATGAAGAATTTTCTAACAAGCCAGTTCCTTTTGAAGTGACTGAGTAAATGCTAGACAGAACCACCAGTTGAAGTGTCTAACTTTTACGTTTTGGCTAAGAGATCTAAGAATAGTAAGCAATAGACATATTTGCTTCTGTGCTTTTGAGTTCCAGTTTGCTTCTTTTGTACTTTTTATTGTCTGATGCTGCTGATAGCATTACTCAATCTCAATTCATCAGTGATAGTAACGGCACAAACTTGGTCTCTAAAGATGGAGGATTTTCCCTGGGGATTTTCAGTCCAGGTAATTCCACAAACCGTTACTTGGGAATATGGTACAACAAAATCCCGAATAGAACTGTTGTTTGGGTAGCAAATTGGTGCAATCCAATCACAAAGTCGTCTGGCGTGTTAATGGTTGTTAGGACATATGTGAATTATGTTAAGAACATATGTCAATATAGAATTGGCTAATCCTTTGACAAAACGCACTTTACTTGTAATTGGGTAGATCTAGGATGTATTTAATACTTTAAGGAATAAGATTTCAAGTCCAAGTGTTAAAGCCATGCAAATCTATCCAAGAATCAAGTAAAGAAGTGCTGGATTTTAAAGCTCGACAGCTAGCTCGACAGATAGCATCTATCGAGGTTTAAAAGGCAGCTTTTGCTTGATGCTCAACAGCTGCTCGATAGATACCCTATATCTATAGAGATTTATGAAAAACAGATTTTCAGTTCTGATTTTCATCCAATCCGTGTATACATGTTTGGGCTTTCTTTTCTCACAACCCTAAACATATATAAAGATTATTTTAAGGGCTGTCACAGCTGATGCAAGTGAGTGCAACTTGATGAAAAGGTTTTTCACAAGCATATTGTAACTGGAGACATATGCCTTAGTTCATCTTACTCTTCAAGAAGCTGCTGCATTTGTACGCCGTAAGGTTTTGTAACCAAGGAGTTTCGTGATCTTCATCATAGTGATGAACTGAAGAACTTTGCAGCCAACATCCTTTTCAAGTTGGTGGCTAGTCACGTACTTGGATCCGTGCATCGAATTGGTTAGTCACGTACTAGGAGTCGTGCATTGAAATGAGATATTGTCATTACAGAACAAGTCCAATTGAGTATTGGGGTAAGAGTTCAACTGTAGGTTGGTATAAGGTACTGTGATTTATTTACTTGCAACTGCTTGTTGTGATAATAGTATATTCTTAGGAGTGCTGACCTTAAAATCACTCGGTAGGGCTTATGCAGTGTAGGTTTTTCCCATTCATAAATAAATTACCGTGTCAACTTTATTTTCCGCTGCATATTAACTTAGTTGGTGATTTGTTTGTGCTACCACACTTATTGCATGTTAATCAGATTAATTAATTAACTTGACTAATTAATTGGTTAACTCATCACAAGGGGTCAATACATTCTTGGCCTATCAATGGTAAATAGTTTAAGTAGTCTTGTTCTTCTCGGCCAAGATTCGACTGTTGCTTGGTCAGTAAATTCAACAAAAGTGGCTAGGAATCCAATAGTACCGCTTTTAGGTTCGAGAAATCTAGTATTAAGAGAAGAGAATGAAGAAAACCCACAAAAATATTTATGGCAATGCTTGACTATCCTTCTGATACATGGCTACCAGGGTTAAAACTTTGGATGGGACTTAGACTGATCTTGAAAGGCGCCTAATTGCATGGAAGAGTCCAGATGACCCCTATCTAGAAGAACTTTGTTGGAAATAAAATAAAATACTAATGGACCTTTCCTCACTTACTCTCATAAACACTCACACACTACTTAGTGTATAGAAGAGACTCACACTCACAAATTAGATAAAGGGAGAGAGAGTGGAGAGGGAAGGGTTAGAACTCTTTAAAGTTTTGTATTTTTTTTTTTTCAACTCTTACTTAGAACCGTGGTTTTAAAAACTTAACCGAGAGCCGAACCGTTTTTTTCAAAATTCCCTATTCAACTCGGTTTTTGATCGGTTTTCACCGGTTTTAGGGGTTTTTACCTGACTGGACTACTCCCGGTTCCCAATTGAACCGGTCGGACTAGCCGGTCCGATCTGGTTTTTAAAACATAGCTTAGAACTTGGCGGATGAATGAGTTTATATAGTACACCATCCAACCTTTAACTCCCACTACATTTATTTTTCTAACTCATACATTCATAAATCCCACACATAACTTCAATAAACCACCCACTACATTAACTTATGAAGCTCACACTTATTTATGAAAGATTAATTAAAAACAAGTTTAGCTTCTAACATCCCCACTTAAACTTGTTTTCTTGATTACTCCAAGTAAGGCTCACAGCATGTTGAATTTGTTAGACTTGAGTGGTTTAGTGAGTATATCTACAACTTGATCATTTGACTTCACAAACTCAAGATGAATTTCCTTTTTTGCAATACATTCTTGAATAAAATGATACCTTGTGTCGATGTGCTTGCTTCGGTCATGAAAGACTGGATTTTTTGCAAGAGCTAGTACTGACTTATTCCTCACAAATATCTTCATAACTTCTTCTTAAAACATCTGCAACTCTTTCAATAAACTTCTAAGCCAAATTGCATGACAAACACCTGAGGTAGCAGCAACATACTCAGCTTCACAAGTGAAAAGTGTCATGATTGGTTGCTTTCTAGACGTTCATGTAAATGCAATATCACCCATATAGAATACAAAACCAGTAGTACTCTTTTTATCATTCGTGTCTTCAGCCCAATCACTATCATTGTAGCCAACAAATTTAAAATCTTTAAAGGGTGAATGCAATAGTCCATAATCCAGTGTACCTTTTAAATAGGAAAGAATTCTTTTGGCAGTCTTCAAATGATTCATTGTCAGTGCTTCCATGTAACGACTAACTAGTCCAATGCCAAAAAGAATTTCTGGTCTTGTGCATGTTAGATACCTCAGACTTCCACCCAAACTCTTGAAGAATGTTGGATTAACCTTCTCTTCATCATCGTGCTTTGACAACTTCGCTCCACATTCTATAGGGATGCTAACTAGATTAGAATTTAACATCTCAAACTTCTTGAGAATATCCTTTGTATAACCTTCTTGGGAAATAAAAATCCCATCCTCCATCTGCTTCACTTCAATGCCTAAATAATAGCCATCCTCCATCTGCTTCACTTCAATACCTTGCCGTTGACTATATCCTTTTCTCCACCAATCTTGCTTTGCATCTCTCTACCTCTCCTTTTGCCTTCTTCTTCAACTTGTGCACCCATTTTACACCAATTGTCTTCTTTCCAGTTGGAAGAGTTGTAAGCTCGCATATATCATCTTCTTTATTGCCTTAATCTCTTCGTCAATAGCATTTCTTCATTTTTTTTGTTTTGCACCGCTTCTTCAAATCTTGTAGATTCACAATCAACAAATAGACAAAAAAGTGTTACATCATCTATAATCTCTGTTGAATCATTAAGATCCTAGAGACTTCTCATTTTTCTTGGTCTTTCACTAGAACTTCCTTCTAGTAAAGATGATAATGATGGACTTTCATGAATGGGAGATGATGCTGTTGGAGTGATAGGCCCTTTGCGAACTTCATTCCCTTACTCGTCCTTTTCAGATAGAGGAAAGAAATCATACTCCTCTTCTTGGGTGCTCCAATCCCATGTGCCTTCTTTGTCGAATTCCACTACTCGGCTAACACTGACTTTTCCAATGCTTGGATTATAGAGCTTATAGCCCTTAGAGCTTAGATCATAGCCAATGAACACATACTTCTTGCTTTTATCATCTAGCTTGGATCTCTCTTGAGCTGGTACATATGCATATGCAATGCTCCCAAACACACGAAGATGGGAAACTATAGGCTTCTTCCTACTCCAAGCTTGTTGTGGGGTTTTTCCTTGTACACTTCTTGTGGGGCAATGATTGGACAAATAGATTGCATAATCTATAGCTTCAGCCCAAAATTCTTTAGGCATTTTCTTGCTCTTCAACATGCTTCTAGCCATATTAAGAATTGAACGATTCTTTCTTTCTACTGTACCATTCTATTGTGGTGACCTTGGAACTATTAAAGGGCGGTGAATCTCATTTGCTTCAAAAAATTCTTTGAATTCATTTGATGTGAATTCACCTCCTCTATTAGATCTTAAGGCCTTAATTTCATGGCCATTCTGCTTTTCTACAAATGCCTTAAATTTCTTAAATGCACCAAACGCTTCAGATTTCTGCTTCAAAAAATAAACCCACATTTTTCTACTAAAATCATCAATAAAGAGAAGAAAGTAGTTACTTTTACTAAGTGATGATGGCTTGATAGGTTCAGACACATTAGTATGAACAAGCTGCAAT
The DNA here is from genome assembly GCA_032727855.1 of Quercus ilex subsp. ballota. NCBI lineage: Eukaryota > Viridiplantae > Streptophyta > Magnoliopsida > Fagales > Fagaceae > Quercus > Quercus ilex. Next base: position 16,880,628 of record CM064915.1, read on the forward strand.
GGCTTGATTACTCTTGTACTAACTTCTTTTGGAAAGCTCTTCCTTGATTGCTTGCCAAGGAGACATCCTTCACAAAGCTGGTTAGGATGCTCAATGGAAGGCAATCCTCTCACCATCTTCATCTTTGTCAACAACTGTAGTCCTCCAAAGTTTAAGTGCCCAAATCTTATATGCCAAAGCCAAGAAGAATCTTTAAAACAAGCCTTCAAACATCTAATAACATCGATTTGAATATTTAACAAGAACAATTTATTTCTTGTCATAGGCACATTAATTATCACATTATTTCGATAATCCCTTATGAAGCAACTATGATCTTTCAACTGGATATCATAGTCTTTCTTAAGTTGTCCCAAACTCAAAATATTAGTTTTCATACTTGGTACATAATATATATCAAAAATAAATTGATGATCTCCATTCTTTAAACGGATAAGAATTTTATCTATCCCCTTTACTAAAACTTTGGATGAGTCACCAAAGGTAACATTACCGACCACCAATTCATCAATCTCCATAAACATCCTTTTAATCCCACACATATGGTTGCTAGCACCAGAGCCAAGATACCACACACCATTTTCTTCTCTGTCTTCTCATTTGTATGCCAACAACAAAGTCGGCTCCACTTATTCATTCTTATCTTCAACATAATTAGCTTTCTCCTTAACAATGTTAGCGGCATTTTTACATTCAGAAGCATAATGCCCATACTTTTGACAATTATAACATTCGATATTAGACTTATCATACCTTCTTCTATATGATCTTGAGAAACTTCCTCTTCCACGATCTCTTGTGGATTGTGAACTCTGATCCCTTTCTTCATAATTGGGAGAGTTTTGACCATTCCTTCCTCTAGATCCTTTCCCTCTACCACGTCCACGTCCTCGACCTCTTTGGCTACTTTCACTCCAACCTTTCTCATTCAAGGTGAGCTTTGCTTGTAGGACTTGCTCCAAAGGCTCTTGCTTCTTCTTATTGATCCTTTCTTCATGGGCTTGTAATGATCCCATGAGCTGGTCAATGGTCATTGACTCCAAGTCTTTTGATTCCTCAATTGCCACAACGATATAGTCAAACTTAGAAGTTAATGACTGTAGGATTTCTTCTACCACACGCCCATCATCCAAGTTCTCACCATATTTCTTCAATTGATTTACAATTGCCAACACCCTTGAAAAATAACCTGAAATAAATTCAGATTCTTTAATGTTCAAACCTTCAAACTCTCCTCTCAATGTTTGAAGGCGAACTTTCTTCACTTTATCAAACTTTGACAGATCAACGTAAGAGCTTTTTGATATTTCTTTTGACCCTTTTGCAAGGCTTCCTTTTGGTTTGAGGTCAAAGATTCTTCATCTTGTGACTCCACATCTTCAAATCCGAGCAACGCCTTCATTTGGATACTCTAGTTTTCAAAGTTTTGTTTGGTAAGTTGAGGAAATTGGAACGATACCACCCCATTAGCAATAGCCATTCTCACCACGAACCGATTGCTCTGATACCACTTTGTTGGAAATAAAACAAAATATTGATGGGCCTTTCCTCACTTACTCTCACAAACACTCACACACTACTTAGTGTATAGAAGAGACTCACACTCACAAATTAGATAAAGGGAGAGAGAGTGGAGAGGGAAGAGCTAGAACTCTTTTAAGCTTTTTATTTTTCTTCAACTCTTACTTAGAACTTGACGGATGAATGGGTTTATATAGTACACCATCCAACCTTTAACTCCCACTACATTTATTTTTGTAACTCTTACATTCATAAATCCCACACATAACTTCAATAAACCTCCCACTACATTAACTTACAAAACTCAGACTTATTTATGAAATATTAATTAAAAACAAGTTTAACTTCTAACAGAACTGAGTTGGGGGATTGAACTTCATAATTACCCTGAGATAGTCATGAAGAAAGGCTTCATGATTTAATTCCAAATAGGGCCATAACTGACAGTTTACACCCAAAAGAAGGGAAAGGTCCAGGTAGATGCCATTTTTTGGAAGTAAAAAAAAAAAAATAATAATAGTAATAATAATTTAGCTTGAAAAACTTGGAAATCATGTTTGAGGTTTTCAAATTAAATTCAAGCATATAGTTATACTGACTAATGCAACATAAATAATGTTATCCTCCTATAAAGACAATAAATTCAACCAAGTAGTTCAGTGATCAATGCAACTACATGGTTGAATTTGATTGAGAAACTAGGTTATAGTAGGATTTAAAAAATTGTATATAAGTTTTCCTCAAAAGAGATATATTTAAGAAGTACAATACTAGGAATTTAAACTATTAGGTCTACTCCACACCTTAGAGCACTAGCATTGAGAGTGTAAAAACATTGAGAGTGTAAAAATCTCTCAGTTGCTATCTTACCACCTAAATCCTTAAAATCATGTTGCATCTAGGATGTAAACATAAAAGTGATTATTTTAATCACTCTCTCTTCATAAAACCAAATAGACTCTCTCTTTTCTCTCTTCTCTCTCCTCATAAAAGTGATTATTTTATTTGTTGGTATAGTTTATATTATTTTAATGAGTTGTATGTAAAAATAAAAATTAGGATGTTGGGTAAGTTGTGAAACGAATTGGTAAAATGGATAAAATGGTGTTTGAGGATGTAAAATAGGTTTTGTTTTGCATCCCAGGATGCTAGTGCTCTTAGAAGAGAAGAACAAACAGAAACTGTTACCATCCACCTTAAGTGGTTTTGTCACGAAAAATATATCCAAGTAAGTAATTGAAACAAGCTAATAGGACTTGAAAGTAAGAAAGAAGACAGAATTAGCTTTAATTAGTTTGGCTACAATCGCTACTACTTACAACTTTTTATCACAGGATTAGTAGGATTAGAGTGGGACTGCAAAAGGCTTTGCTCCTGTAAAGAAATATCAAGTTCTTTATTGAGCTCTAAAAGAAAAGGCTAGATTAAATAAACAAATTTAAATGTTAATTCTTTTAGATTTATGAAAAAAGAAATCTGAATGGATCCTCTCCATTAGAGACAAACAGATAAGATTGATGTTAGCAATAAATAAATTCATATTTTTTTTAACTGACCACAAAAAATTTCATGTTAGTGTTCAGAACCTGAGTCTGAATGTGTGGGAATGGGATTGTGAAAGTGGCTGATTCAAGGTAGGCAGGATAGGTAGAAAAAAGAGGTTAAGAGAGTCACTTAGATAAAGTAACTTTGTGCCTGTGGCCATGTTTGAGGTTCGGCTATCAACTTTTGGCGTGGGTTGCTCGGATCGACTACTTTGGGCTTGGGGCATTCGCACCATCAATAATTTTGATGGTCTGAATTATTTTATTTTATTTTTTTATTTTTTTATTTTTTTTGGGATGAGATTTGATGGTCTTGTTTTATATGTGTGGGATTGAAACTCTGTGCCAGTGGCCATATTCGAGGAACCAAATGAAGATGATTAAAATTAGATAATGTGAATTTCGTTTGGTATATGTTATCATAATTTTTTGTTTTTGTTTTTGTTTTTTTTATTGTTCTTTAAATTGTATTCCTCCTGGATTAGGAGTCCAAATTAGTGGGATATACGATGCAATCCTATGAGCTTGCTTCATTTTTTTATTTATTTTATTTATTTTTTATTTTTTTAATGTAAAGATTAATTATCAACACAAGCTGACATGATAAAATAATTATTCAATTGGTGATGGGTTTATGGTTAAATTGAGAGAATGGAAAAGTGAAGAGATGGAAAACTCATTTGTTTGATTAAATTGAGAGGATTTTTTTTTTTTTTTTTTTTTTTGAATTGAAATGGAGAGGATTCTAAGCAAGTGGCAATTGATCATGTTATGAAACTAAAGGTAAAAGTTAAGTACACTATCTTGGGTGCACAACATTAGCTTTCCCAGTCAATTTTAATTTTATTGACCAATTTATCACAAAAACTTAGAAAATGTACTCTTAAATTTAATTGGGTAACGTAAGGTAAGGACAATTAAATTCATTGCAAACAAGTGTTAAATTTTAATTGGATAATCTAATGTGTCATATCTAAGGTACTATATCGCAAACAAGTGTTAAAATCTTCTTTAATTCGAGGTTGGTCACTACTTTACATTCACACTTGTTGAGTTTCAAAGTTTTTACCAGATAATTCTTGGCTTTGCCATATTATTATTATCTAAGATAGTGGGCATTGCCAATTTGTAATGCAAGTACAATGCATAAATTTATTTATTTCTCTGATTTTCTTCGACAGTCCCAATCTCAAGGAATGAATCTAGCCCAGCAGTAACGCCTAGAGCAACAGAAGGAGTAATGCTTGTACGAGCTAAGCAATTAGTCACCATTTTGGCTATATCTCTGCCTCTTGCAATGCTTATGTGGTGCCTTTTTGTCTATTGTGTATGGAGAAAACTCAGGATGACGAGCAAGGGTGAGAAAAGAATTGCTGATAAGGCTATTTAAGCAATCAAAATGTAAATCCTTAATTATTGCCATAAATATATGTGTTGTAATTGTTCACTGTTCAGGTGAGGATTTGGTATAGTTAGATTTGGGCATGACCATAAAGTCTGAAAATTTGGAGCTGCTGGAAGAAAATAAGCGTTGAGATATCAGGAAAAAGGAAATCAAAATGCCATTATTCAGTTTTGCAAGTGCTTCTGCTGCAATTGATAATTTCTCAGATGCAAATAAACTTGGAGAGGGTGGTTTTTGATGATGCCGAAAATCACTAGTAACTCACATGGTCCTCGCGTGCTCGAGAGAACACCTGCGCAACACAGAAAAAAGAGAAGACCTTATAGAGAGCACCGGTGTGGTGTTGGCCAAACACCTACCGAACGTTAAGTTAAAGAACTTTTACAACTCTAGAGTGCCAGAGCTGAAGTAAATTATGCGTACCTTGTTTTATGAGAGTTTTGGAGTTTTTATAGTAGCATAGGATTAACATCCATTCCTTGGCTTAGAAGACCTTTCCTTGTAGGAGAGATCTTCTTCAATTAGCATATCTTGCGGAATCCTTTCCTTGTAGGAGTCCTCTTGATTATGGTTAAGCGTGGGGCACAAGATATTTCCTTATACACACATGCGTAGAGACTAAGTAAGTCCATGTCAGACCCGTCAAAGGTTTACTTATCCCTTTCAGCTTTTACCCTTATTAGCTGTCCCCTACTCCATAGCCTCGTTAGCTTCAGCTGATGGGTTATGGAGTTTAGTTTTGTGGTTTTTATTATTAATTTTCATTTTTTCAGGAAAAAAGAAAAGGCATTTATGTGTGATTCCTCGGGCAGCTTTTATTAAATGCTCGAACACGTGGCACAAGCTAATTGGCCCCGTTTCTGGATGAGAGTGTCGCTTCGTCTTCCATGCATTTTCTATCCTATATATATCTCACCTCTTGCCCTCATTTCTCTCATTTCAACTCTGCTGATCTTAAGAGAAAGAGCTCGTCTCCTTTTGAATCTTGCTTCCGTCAGCCTGCTGATCTCGTCACCTTTGCTATCATCGTCTCTCTGAGACTGTCCTTTTTCGAGAAGCCATTTACTTGTAAGTTCTCTTCTCTTTTACTCTATCTCTTATTTTCATTTTTCTAGTTAGTCAATTCCATAGTGAACTTAGGTTCTTAGAATGAATCCATCGCTTATAGGTAGTCAGATGTTTAAAGAAGCGATGAGTGAATAGTTGTCAGTCCGCGAGGGAGCGGGCTACGACGAAGTCTTCCGATCAGGTCATGAGCCCAAGGAGGGCTTCTCCTAGACGTCAAAAAGGGAAACATCAGCCCAATCTCCTAACGAGGAAGTGGAAAGTTGTAGAGGGGAAGATGAGGTAGGAGTAATAGGTGAGAGCGAAGACGAGGATGACGAGGGAGAAGAGGAGAGAGAGAATGATGGGGATGAAGATGACGGTGACGAGAAAACCTTAGAGGGAACTTCAGGAAGTCCCAGAGATGACCATCCTTTCATTCTCCCTAAAATATGGACCGTTAATGACTTTCTGCTGACGATGTCGGCCAAGGTTTTTAACACTTTACACGACTGTTACCAGATTCCGAACAGCATCCCAATCTATCTCCTTGGGAAGTTTGAGGGGTGCTATTCAGGGAGGATCGCAGACGTCGACATGTACAATGCCATGTTTGCGGTAGGATTGTGGTTGCCACTGATGGCACTTCATCGTCAATTGGCCAACTTTTTGGGATTGTCCGTCAGCCAAATTGCCCTCAACGCTTGGGGATATTCATTAGAGCAGAGATTTTGTGGGGTCATCTAAGTGGCAGGAACTGTTAACTAACTCTTGATGAGTTCTTTTAGTGCTATCGACTCCAACACATCGTCTCGTCCTAGGGGATATACCACTTCGCAGTAAGGAAGAATGAGTTGAAGTTGGTATCTGATATGCCTGATTCCAATAGGAATTGGAAGGGTAGGTATTTCTTTGTCAAAGGGATGAACAAGATATGCTGATGGAAATTTAGACCCCTTAAAACAACCAGATTGGTTAGCCTAGATTAATTAGCCAAGTTGTTACTTAGTCAAATTATGCAATTCTAGGTTAAAACAATCAAATAATCATATCAAACATATAAAGCAGCCGAATAATAAATAACACAAGATATGATCACCCAGGAAACCACACGGTAAAAACCTGGGGAGGATTTGACCTAGCTATCCTCAAGGTAAACCTGAATTCACTATGAAAGAATCGAAGTTCATACAGAAGGACTACAAGCTCCCCACTTGACTTCCTAATGCTACCCACCAGTAGAACTTACTGACATGATCACGTGCAAGATCCGAATCCACGGACTCCTTCTTTCTTGAATTCTTCAATCAGCTACAAGCACCCACGCTTGATATTCTTTAAGTTTCAATGGTAGCAACCGAGTTGATCATCAAGATGTTGAAGTAATCTCTATCTCGAAAACCCTAAGCTTTGTGTAAAGGAAAGCTCCTCTAGATCTCACAAGAGATTTACACAAAACCGCAATGTATGAGCAACAATACAACTGGAGCAACTCTAAAAACGTGACTAGGATTTTTCTTTATATACCTAGGGTAAAAACAGAAAACCCAAAACGTTTAATGAGTTAGGGCTGAGCTGGAATATTCTGTAGAAAAACATTCTGCCCGAGATTCGATCGATCGAGCCAGGCCGAAATGCACCAATGCATTTGCAGCCACTCGATTTCCAACTTTACATGAAAGACCCAACTTTGAGCAAGTCTAAACAAGACTAAATAACCTGTTTTGATCATGGTTTGCCAACAATACAAACTAGAGTTCTAAATACATAAAATCCTAAATCTTTAGAACCTAACAAACTCCCCCTTTGGCAATCCGTGACGAAACACAAACTAAAAACTCAAAGTTTACAATTAAAAAGCCCTTTAGAAAATAATGCTCATAAAATCAAAATTCAATCCTAACTACTATCTATCAGTTGCAAGTGTAGACAGCAGCTCAATTGAATCAACCTGTATATTCCTGAAATACTCAACAAACGCATAAACGCATGTGTGACAGAAAATAGTATATAAACAGGTATAACATTCTTGTATGATTCACACAACACATAATAAAGAAATATATCAATGAATAACTCATAAAATATAAATCAATAAACAGTGAATCCAAAGAAACAAGAATCAAATAAAAAATCATGTATATCAATCAATGTTACTCCCCCTAACATGAATATCCCAAAAATGATATACAAAGTGAAGCGCCTAAATACAATCTACTCCACAAAACAACAAAAATCTCCCTAACAAAATCTCCTCTACAAACTCTACTCCCTCTTTTTGTGACAGAATGTCAAAGGGCAATCACAATCCATCATCAAAAGGAGGTGGTGAGGGCGAACGCAGAAGCGCTAGATCAGCTCGCAAAGCTTGGATCTCATCAAAAAGGTCCACCAAAAGCTGACCATGAGCCACCTGAACGGTCATGACAGTCTCCAAAGTACGACGGATATCAAAGTCATCCGATGGAGGTGGAGGAACAACAGCAGGAGCAGTAGCATCAGGATCAGGAACAGCCTCACCAGTAGGACCTGTAGAAGAAGAGGGAGGAGGTGTGGACCCGGAAGGCTCAGACCTAGGGTGTTTAGAGCCAGCGCGAAGGTGAGTAGCCCTCTGTCTAAGAAAAGACGCACCTAAGGGACCGATGACATGCACAGGCTCCGAGGAAGGGAAATCCTCTAAACCTAAATTAAGAAGAATCCTATGAATGAAAATAGGATGAACAAGTGCATGAACAGAAGATGAACTCCTATACACTTCGTTCAAAGAATGAAGGAACAAGTGGGGAAAACTAATAGGAGCATCAGTGACCAGAGCGTACAAAAATACACACCGCTTGAGAGGAATGGTGTGAAGATGAGAAATGGGCCAGATAGAGTGACAAGCTATCCTAAAGAAAAGATAGTGAAGCTCAGAAAGCTCAGCAGTAGTGATCCGAGGATCAGAACCCCACTAGAGAGTAGACCCAGTGATGTAAGACATAACATTACTCAAAACTGTAGACTCATCATAGGGATAGACAGGGTGCTGTACCAAAGGTATCCCTAGAGCATCAGCCACTACCTTAGGAGTAATGGAGTACTCTACGCCTCGTATCCAACTCTTGACTAAAGTGTTGGAATCATAGATGCGGATAGAGATGTTCGAGTAGAACTCTCTAATCAAGGTAGCAGGTGGAGGAGGATCATAAATATCCACCAAGGATAACCAGCCCCGACGCTTTAAATTTGCCCTAATGGCAGGATCAAGCTCATGTAGAATGACAGAACGCTCAGACCAAATTTTCCTCTTAAGATTCAACTTATCATAAACCTCTTGATTTTTCTCACTGGGGAATTTCTCACGGTCAAAGGGAGGAGGGGATGGGGAAGAGGCGGTAACAGACCTACGAGCTCTAGTTTTCCTAGGCATGATGCTAAGGAAAGGACAAAGACACAGAGAAAACCAAAAAAAATAAAAAAACCAAGGGCAGACTGCAAGTCAGCACAGAAAATAAATATAGAGCAAAAATCTATATGATGCATGAACAAGTAAAATGCCATGATGCATGTACTAATGCAGTAAACAAAGGTCAAAATTAAGTACAATTGCACAAAATTGGCTTGAGCACAGAGTTTCTAACAAAAACCCCAAAAATTTGAAAACCACTTGAAAAATTTTGAAACACATGGATGAATTAAGCCTTACAAAACATTACACATAGATTATAGTGCCCAATTACATCCAATCAACAAGCCAATTTCATCAATTACAACTCAATTTAACAAAATCCCCAATTCGGAACTTGAACATAAACCCTAGAATTTCAATTTCTCACAAAAACCAAAATTGATCAAATTAAACTATGACAATCAAGCTTATAACTTGTCCCCATAAAAACCCATTGATCAATTGCACAAGATTTTGCTCGAAACATCAAAAATCCCAAAATAGATAGGTCCGAAAATTTGAGTGAAAATGCATGAAAAATGCAAATAAACTTAAAAAGGAAGGGCAAAAGAGACTTACTAGCTTGAGGAAAGAGAAATCTTGCAAAAAATTTGGAGGAAAATGACAAAAAATCGCTGTAGATCCGTGCCAACTCGGAGAGAGAAAGAAAAGTTTGAAAAACTTTTGAAAAGTTCGTTGAATCAGTCCAAGAAAACTGTTTTTAAAAAGCTGATTCACGATTTTCGATTGATCGAAAATTACTTTCGATCGATCGAATCACTCCGAAATTTTATAAAAGAAATGTTAAAATTTTCGATCGATCGAAAAACAGACTGGATCGATCGAATCAGACAGCGGATCACAGTATTTTTCAGAAAAAATTCCAGTTTTGAAAACCTCAAACCAATTTTTGAAAAATAGCTCCTCAAAGCATTGAAATCAATGAACCACAATGCATGAGTATGAGATGAAATGGAATGATTTTTCAAAAACCCAAATTTGTAATCCCAGTTTCTCCAAAGAAAGTTTCAGCCAGTTCTTCTTTCAATTTCTCAGGCAAACTAATGTTTTGCATAAATCTCAAGATATTTTCAAACTTGGTTGGTCAGACCACAAACACACACAATAACATGTACAGTGTTTAGCAAAGAGTAACTCGTGTAGTGTGTGCAAACTAGCAAAAGCTTGAAAAACATGTGAGGTGATATGTGTATAGCAATTAATCACAAAGTCTACAAAATTCATCACATAGAATTTAAAAGAGACTATCACCTAAAGAGTTACATCATATAACTCTCACATCTCCTAGAACATAAGCTTGCAATCATGTACGTTTCTTGTATTTAGCCTCTTAATTTTGTGAATTGGCATCAAGCCTAATAGTACACACCAGTTTTAATTAAGTGAATTGGCATCACGCCTAATAGTACACACCAATTTTAAGTATAAAGCAATTAAACCGAGGCTACACCTTATGTTCTTTTTGTGCATGTGCTACACTTTCTCGAGCACAAAATCTTATGATATGCACTAAGGTGTTCATGATTGGCTAGTGAACAGTGGTGAGATGGTTATTTATGCCTTTCTCAAAAGAATCTAGTCCGACAGTCAAATAACATGTGACTTCAAGATTAAGACAAAGTGATAAACACCATAAACATCTTTCCCACACAACATGTACTACAAAGCTTCAACTAGTAAAGTGCAATAAATAAGCTCATCAAAGCTAAACAAGGTAAATAAAGACATGTTATGTGTAAATAAATTGACCAACCTTGTTTTCAAAGACCAAGAAAAAATAGTGCTAAACACAATTTGCTTTTTCCCTTTTTTTTTTTTAATTTTTTTTTAAATTTTAAAGAGAAAACAAATAAATCCTAGAATGTAATGCATGAATGTAATGCAATGCAAGTCCTAGAAAAAAAACACAAAAACACAAAAACCAAAGAACAATGGTCACAGAGGAATGAGTAGTGAAGCACAAGGACTATGTCAGAAAGACTCAATTAGGACGAGTCTTTTGCATCCAAAACCTTTTAGATGCACCACGAGCATTGGAGTTCTTATTCACATTCGAGTGATTTCCAACTCCAGGATTGGAATAAAGGTTCAACCCCTTTACCAATTCTCCAATAAGTGCCATAGGATCTTGTGCTTGAGGCACAGGCACCTTTGGTTTGTTTGCTCTCTTAGCAGTTTGAAACTTGTAACATTTAGGATGAATGTGTCCAGACTTTCCACAATAATGACAAACCCAAGCAGGTTTACCATGCATCTTGTCCTTAGAAAGGGTAGAATCCTTAGGTTTAGACTCTCTCACATCAACCCTAATCTTCCTAGGAGGTGAAACTTCTATAGGTTTGACAACCTCACTCACAGCGGGTTTGACAGTTTCACTCACAACCTCACTTACGGAAGGTTCAGAAGAAGTAGAAGGAACAAACTTCATGGAATGTGGTGCAGAATCAAAGATGCTTTCAACATATCCTAACCTAGATTTATCAGAAGGATACTTTTGAACATTCAGCATGTGATCAAGTTTAGAACTAGCAGATCTAGCAATAGACAAATCATGTTCCAAAGTTTTAACTTTATCAAGCAAAAGCATGTTCTCAGATTTAACATTGTTCAAAAGATCATTAGCATCAAACAGTTTAACAAGCAAATTTTTCTTTTCAAGCTCAAGAGTTTCAATTTTCTTCAGGCCAAGTTCAACATTCATAGCATCCTTTGCAGCAATTTTGCAAAGTTTATTGTAGGCCTCTTGAAGATTTGCATCCTCAGAGAATTCCTCATCAGAAAGGTTCTCTTCAATAGATACGCTTTCATTGACTACAGCTGTAGCAGTGAAAGCAATGAAGTTTCCATCCTCATCACATCCGGACTCATCATCAGAAACCTCATTATCACTAAGGGTTACAGTCATAGCTTTACCCTTAGTCCTTAAGAATGTAGGACATTCAGATTTCACATGACCATACCATTGACAGCCAAAACACTGAGGACCCAATAAATTATTTGAAGATTGACCAACTTTTTCTCTAGGTTTTTCAAAGTTATTTATTTTAGTGGGATCATTCTTCCTAAAATTTCTAGGTTCAGCAGTGTTTGTACCTCTTGCCTTTCTGTTTGTATTCCTAAGAAAGTTTTTAAAGTTTTTGCCAAGGTACGCAATCTCTGTAGCAGAGAGCTCATCATCAAATCCACCACCATCAACATCATCAACTGACTTAAGAGCCATTGATTTGGATTTGTTCACTTTGGGTAGGTCAGACTCATAGGACTGAAGAGATCCTACAAGTTCATCAACAGGGATGGAGTCCACATCCTTGCTTTCAGTAATGGCAGTCACTTTGGGTCTAAAGTCTTCAGTTAAAGATCTAAGAATCTTCCTAACAATTTTAGGTTGATCATAGATTTCACCCAAATTAAAAGCAGAATTAACAATGTCATTCAATTTAGCATAGAATTCATCAAAAGTTTCATCCTCAGACATTCTAATGCTTTCAAATCTAGAAGTCAATTGCTGCAATTTATTGATCTTAACTGCCTTTGTGCCTTGATGCACAGTTTGGAGGATTTTCCAAGAAGTATGAGCAACCTCAACATTTGAGATCCTCTTAAATTCCCCCATAGAAACAGCATTGAAGATGGCATTCATAGCTTTGCTATTGAAGTCTGCTGCTTCTTTTTCAGAAGTTTGTCACTCACTCACAGGAGTAGTGGGCTTCTGCCATCCGTATTCAACGAAATTCCACACTCTCTCATCAATAGATTTCAAGAATGCTTTCATCCTTACTTTCCAATAAGCATAGTTGTTCCCATCAAAGTGAGGAGGAACAACAAGAGAGTGTCCATGCTCCATGACAGTAGGGGTCAAGGATCAGCTCAGAGATCAAAAAATCTCTTACAAGAGAGCTACCTGCTCTGATAGCACTTGATGGAAATTTAGACCCCTTAAAACAACCAGATTGGTTAGCCTATATTAATTAGCTAAGTTGTTACTTAGTCAAATTATGCAATTCTAGGTTAAAACAATCAAATAATCATATCAAACATATAAAGCAGCCGAATAATAAATAACACAAGATATGATCACCTAGGAAACCACACGGTAAAAACCTGGGGAGGATTTGACCTAGCTATCCTTAAGGTAAACCTGAATTCACTATGAAAGAATCGAAGTTCATACAGAAGGACTACAAGCTCCCCACTTGACTTCCTAATGCTACCCACCAGTAGAACTTACTGACACGACCACGTGCAAGCTCCGAATCCACGGACTCCTTCTTTCTTGAATTCTTCAATCAGCTACAAGCACCCACGCTTGATATTCTTTAAGCTTCAATGGTAGCAACCGAGTTGATCATCAAGATGTTGAAGTAATCTCTATCTCGAAAACCCTAAGTTTTGTGTAAAGGAAAGCTCCTCTAGATCTCACAAGAGATTTACACAAAACCGCAATGTATGAGCAACAATACAACTGGAGCAACTCTAAAAACATGGCTAGGGTTTTTCTTTATATACCTAGGGTAAAAACAGAAAACCCAAAACATTTAATGAGTTAGGGCTGAGCTGGAATATTCTGCAGAAAAACATTCTGCCCGAGATTCGATCGATCGAGCCTTTCCTTCGACTGATCGAGCCAGGCCGAAATGCACCAATGCATCTGCAGCCACTCAATTCCAACTTTACACGAAAGACCCAACTTTGAGCAAGTCTAAACAAGAATAAATAACCTGTTTTGATCATGGTTTGCCAACAATACAAATTAGAGTTCTAAATACATAAAATCCTAAATCTTTAGAACCTAACATATGCCATCAGGAAGAGTGGGAGACGATGCCTCACAGTTTTGACAACAATTGGGGCATTTTCAAGGATTCAGGTTAGTCCTATCTACTTCTTCCTTTAGTTTATTTGTTTCAAATTTCTAACGTTGTTTACCTTTCTCGTTTTCAGCTAGTATTTGTCCACATATTACAGACGAGCAAGAAGCCTTTATCCGTCGGGTAACAGAGATCCTGTTGGACGAGCGGAAGTGTCAGGACCTCATTACACTTAACACTTTACACACTTACTGTGGAGGTTCGGGGTCGACGTCGGTAGCTCATAAATTAAACGCCTACTCTCGTTGACGTAAGTATTTACTTAATTTCTCCCGTCACTTTTCTTTCTGTCGTCTCTTGGTCTAACACTATTCACTTGTCCTTCGCAGAAATAGAGGCAACCAAGCAGAGGGCGTTAATGAGGGCGGCTACTGTGCGCAAAAAAGAAGAAGAAAAGAAGGCGAAGGGGGAGGAGGGGGCATTCTCGTCAGCTCCTAAGGTCGTTGGAAAGGGGGCGCCTAAGAGGAAGGTTGACGAGAAGGACGACTGTCCCCCCAAGAAAGCTGTCATCACCCTCGGGGATAAGCTCCCCAAGAAATCGACGCCTCCCAAGTTGAGCCATGAGGCGGGCAAGGGATTAATGACGTTGATGGGTCCCATCATCCAGGGACCCCGTTGCCTTCTTACACACTAAGGGTACGCTATTGAGACGGTGGAGTCAATCACTAAGCAGACGGATGTGGACCCCTATGCTAAGCAAGGGACGGAGGAACTAGGGGTGTCGGGTCTCTTTGACCCCTCTTGGGTAAGTTAATTTTCGTAGTCAACTTTACCTTGTTGTTTATTCATCGGTTGACGATTGTGTTCCTTTTTCAGGCCTTGGTAAGTATGAAGGCGCTCTAGGACCAATGCGTTGCTAAGGAAGGGGTAGTCAGCCGTCTGAGGAAGCATAATGAAAACCTAAAAAACAAACAAAATCAGTATAAGGTGGCCGTCTGCATACTCAACAGGGAGGTGACGGAGTTGAAAGAAAAATTAACAAAAGAAGCTTGTCAGCAAGAAGAGGAGCAGAAGGCCAAAGCGACTGTAGAGAAGGAGCTGATGACCCTTCTTGGGCAGGTGGAGACGGCCAGGGCTAACACCGTGACAAAATTCAAGGCTTTATAGCCTTTCATCAACTCATGTGCCATCTACTATGGTAACGGGTTTGAAGACTGCCTTAAACAAGTCAAGTCCATCTACCCAAACTTGGATTTATCCAAGGTCACTATGGACAACCCCTGCTAGCGACACAATCTTTGAGGAAAGTGATGACTCCACCTAGTCAGAATTGGACCCAAAAAATGATAGTGTTGTCCTTGCTCAACCTGCTGCGGACCCTCCCGTCACTCTTCTGATCCCGTCCATTGATCCTCTGAATGCCAAAAACTCCCTTGCTTAAGACGCTTAGGACCCCCTTCAAAGAATGCCGAGAATCCTTCAGCTCCCAATGCCTAAGACCCCTTAGCTTAGTTTATTCTTATTGATAATTTTCCTGTATATTTAGTCTATCTTTCAGACAATATTAAGTGCCCTACTGTTTTTTTTTTTTGGGCTTTGTTTGTAAAGACTTCACTTTATTTGTATCCATCGCTTTCAACATATATGTTGCTTTTTATTTGTTGGTATGTGTATGTTCACCCCTTGTGCTTGTATGTATGACAGGATATGTTTGTCCTTCAAAGGTCTTGGTAAACTAGGATGGACCCGTCCACTTTATCAAACTTGAACAATAAACTCATCCACCTAAGGATATTATAACCTCAAGGCATTCTCATGGCCTGGACTTGTCTACTTCGTGGACTTAATGATTTCAATTCGTCCTATTTGAGCTCGTTCACTTGTGGACTTTAAAACAATTTCAATTCACCCACTTTGTGGACTAGTAAATTAGTCTACTTGTGGACTTTTTATTGTACTCGTCCACTTCTGACTACTTTCAAAGTATCCTCATAAGATGAACTCGTTCACTTGTGGACTTAATAACAAACTCGTCCACTTGTGAATTTAATAATTTCAGAGCATCCTCATAGGATGAACTCGTCCACTTGTGGACTTAATAACAAACTCGTCCACTTGTGGACTTGATAATTTCAAAGCATCCTCATAGGATGAACTCGTCCACTTGTGGACTTAGTAATTTCAAGCACCTTTATAGGATGAACTCGTCCACTTGTGGACTTGATAATTTCAAAGCACCCTCATAGGATGAACTTGTCCACTTGTGGACGTAGTAATTTCAAAGCACCCTCATAGGATGAACTCGTCCACTTGTGGATTTAATTACGAAAGTAGTTTGGTAGAGACAAATATATACACAACTTGTATTTGAATAACTCCTCTTTTTTTTGGTAAATGCATGCATAAGTAGAAAATTGTTCTAAAAAAAAGGATAAAAACTTGCCCTTTGGGCTTAAAAAGTACTATAAGCAAAACTTTAACTAAAAGAAATAAATTGGAAATAAAGAGTGTCACTTTCCCTGCTGTCCTCTACTGGTAGTAATTCTGGAGGTGCTTGGTGTTCCATGGATGGTGCAACTTCTATCTGTCTAATGTCTCCAAGTGTAGGTGCCCTTTCTCTGTCATGAAGTGATTCTGTAAGGTCCTTCTTGGTTAGGACCGAGCTATACTTAGGTGGGATCTTTAGTAGCGCCCATCATCTTCCTTAAAATGAGGTTTCTCACCTTGAAGTCCCTGTGCCTAACTCGGGAGTTGTAGTGCTTGGCCATGAGGTCCTGGTATTGTATGAGTCTTTGCTCAGCTGTCGCCCCGACTTCGTCTAGTAGATCGAGCTGTAGATGCATAACCTTATCGTTCTTTCTTTTATCATGATTGTCCACCTTGTAGCTTGTGAGTCCAACCTCAGTTGGAATAACTACCTCGCTCCCTTTGCTGATGCATCTTTGGCAAGACGGTCGACTTGCTCATTCTCTCCTCCAGGGATTTGAACAATCTTGGCTTGTAGCTCGTCCACCCTTCGCTTTACTTGCTCCAGGTACTTCTTCACCCTTTCGCCTTTACATTCGTAATCCCAGTTTACTTGGTTTGTGATGACTTAGGAGTCGCAATGAATAACCACACTTGCAGCCCCTGCCGCTTTAGCGAGATCAAGTCCTGCTACTAGAGCTTCGTACTCCACTTTATTGTTGGTAGTAGGGAAGTTGAGACGAACCATGCATTCAATCTTATCCCCTTCTGGAGAACGAAGGATGATACCTGCTCCACCAGCCTGTCTGTTGGATGATCTGTTTGTATATACACTCTACTGAGGATACTCATCCACCCCTTGGCCTTCTCCGTTAGTGAACTCCGCTATGAAGTCAGCGATGACTTGCCCCTTGATGGCACTACGTGGGCAGTACTGTATGTCAAACTCACTCAACTCTATTGCCCATAGTGCCAATCGCCCGACAGCTTCAGGGTTGTTCATTGCTCTTCGTAAGGGCTTGTTAGTCATAACAATCACCGTGTGGGCTTAGAAGTACGGCTTGAGCTTATGGGCTGCTATGACCAAAGCAAAGGTGAGCTTCTCTATCAGTGTGTACCTTTCCTCTGCACCATGAAGTGCTTGGCTGGCGTAGTACACGGGCTTTTGCACCTTGTCTTCTTCCCTAACCCAGGTCGCACTAATGGTAGATAGAGAGATAGCCAAATAGGGGAACAATTCTTCTCCTGGTTGTGAGGGACTCAGTAGCAGTGGGGAAGAAAGGTAGGCCTTTAGATCCTCGAATGTCTGCTGACACTCGGCCGTCAACTCAAAAGATTTCTTCAGCATGTGAAAGAAGGATAGACACTTATCTGTTGCCCTTGACACGAACCTATTCAGGGCGGCTACCTTGTCATTGAGACTTTGTACTTCTTTTACGTTCTTTGGGGTGGCCATCTCTATTATGGCCCGGATTTTGTCTGAGTTAGCCTCGATACCTCTTTGAGACACCATGAATCCTAGGAACTTTCCTGCTATCACCCCAAATGTACACTTACCCGGGTTGAGCTTTATGTTGTAAAAGCGAAGTGTGTCGAAGGTTTCCTTGAGATCTCCTAAATGGTCGTCCTCCCTTCGGCTTTTTACCAGCATGTTGTTAACATAGACTTGGACATTCCTTCTAATCTGATGCACGAACATCTTGTTCATGAGCCTCTGATATGTGGTGCCTACGTTCTTGAGGCTGAACAACATTACTTTGTAGCAGAAGAGGCCTTGGCTGGTAACGAACGAAGTCTTCTCCTAATCTGCTTCGTCCATTTTGATCTGGTTGTATCCTGAAAAAGCATCTATGAAGCTCAGTAACTAGTGTTGGGCCGTAGAGTCTACTAGGACATTGACCCGTGGGAGAGAGTAGCTATCCTTGAGGCATGCTTTTTTCAGGTCTGTAAAGTCTACGCACATTCTCCTTTTTCCGTTGGCTTTCTTGACCATCACCACATTCGCCAGCCAATTGGGATAGTACACTTCCCTGATGAAGCCTACCTCTTGTAATTTGCGGACTTCTTCTACTATAGCTCGGTCTCATTCCTGGGCGAACACTCGCTTCTTCTGATGGATGGGTGGAAAGGAAGGCGACACATTTAACCTGTGCACCATGACTGAGGGGTCGATTCCTGGTATGTCTTCATGGCTCCAGGCAAATACATCCTGGTTCTCTTTAAGAAAAGTTGTGAGCGCTTGGCGGACTGTCGAATTGGTGAGGGTGCCAATCCTTGTTGTTCGGTCTGGCTTGAAGCCGTCGAGAGGTATTTCCTCAAGCCTTTTTATGGGTTCTGCCACCGTTCGCTGCTTTTCTATGTTCATTGTTTGTAGATGGTCGTCCATCTCCAACATCGCAATATAACACTTGTGTGCAGCTACTTGATCTGCTTGTACTTCCCTTACTTCATACTCAGTGGGGAATTTGATCATTAGGTGGTAGGTTGAAGTTACAGCCTTCCACGAGTTGAAGGTAGGTCATTCCAGGATAGTGTTATAGGTGGATGAGCAGTCGACTACAAGGAATGTGACGTCCTTAGTGATTTGTTGCGGATAATCACCAACCGTAATAGGCAATGTGACCACAACGAGGGGGTATACTTTGGTTCCTCCAAACCCAACAAGCGGGGCGTTTGTCGGGATCAACCATTCTTTTTTAATTCTCATTTGCTGGAACACTGGGTAGTAGAGGATGCTGGCAGAGCTTCCATTGTCAACCAAGACCCGGTGTGTGTTGTAGTTTCCTACCCGGATGCTAACGACGAGCGCATTGTCATGCGGGTGGTGGAGACGTCAGGCATCTTCTTTCGAGAATCTGATAGTGGGGTTGTCAATCCACACAATCTTTGAGACGAAGCCTATTAGCTGGACGTTCTGAACCATCCCGAGGTAAGTTTTTCGAGCCTTTTTGGACGAACCGGTGGCTGCCATGCCTCCCACAATCATCATTATCTTTCCTAAGGCCTTAGATGCTTGTTGTCCCGTCAGGGAGCCTGCTCTTGAGGTGGGTTCGCTTTCTCCTAGCTAAAGAACCTTTGCAACTTTCCTTGCTTGATAAAAGCTTTAATTTGTTGCTTCAAGTTGTAGCAGTCGGCTGTGTCATGACCGTGGTCACAGTGGAAACGACAGTATTTGTCTCTAGACCTTTTATTAGGATCTCCCTTTAGCTTGCCAGGAAAGGTCATAGCTCTTTCGTCCTTGATTTGCATCAAGACTTGGTTAATCGAGGCAATCAGCAGGGTGAAGCTCGTGAACTTCCTTGTGGGAGGCTTCGAGCGCCTGTTTTTCCGCCATTCTCCGGTTCTAGCCATCTTCTTTCCCCTATCCTGGCATATGTCTTCCTATCTTTCCCTTTTCTTGGGCTTCTCTTCTCGGTCCAAAAGTGCGTCTTCCGCGTTCATGTACTTAGTCGCCCTATAAAGCACATCTGACATAGTCTTTGGGTCGTTCTTATATAGAGAAAATAGGAACTTACCCTTCCGCAACCCATTCATAAATGTAGCCACAAGTATCTTGTCGTCAGCTTCAATGATTGAAAGTGCTTCTTTGTTAAAGCGGTCTATGTAAGACCTTAGCATTTCATCCTCCCATTGCTTGATGCTCATCAGGCACGCAGTAGACTTCTTATACTTGTTCCCCTTAATAAAGTGCGAAGCAAACTGGGCGCTTAACTCCTTAAAGGTACCAATGGAGTTAGGCGTCAACCTGTTGAACCAAATCCTTGCGGGACCCTTCAGCGTAGTGGGGAAGGCCCTGCACATGATCTCGTCCACCACCCCTTGAAGGTGCATTAGGGTCTTGAAAGATTCCAAGTGATCTAGGAGGTCCTTGGATCCATTGTAACTTTCCACTTGCGGCATGCGAAACTTCGATGGAAGGGGGAACAAACCCATCATCAAGTCATCGAGGTCGCTAGACACCCGTCCTCCGAGGGCATTCATCATAAAGTCCATTTGTTCCTTCATCATCTGTATTTCTGTGACCATGTGAGGTGGAGCCATATTTGTGACGGATGGACGGCTCGTGTCCTATCGTTCTGGTCTGCTTGGGGCGTTGCTACCTTCCGGCCCTTCTTGGTCCCTTCTCTCAGGGCTGGTGCCTTCTTGGTCTTCCTCCTGAGTGTTAAGCCCTGCGTTCTTTTGGCCCAGCTGCTCTTCCATATCATGGTTTTGCTTAGTAAAGCACTTCACGGCAGCGGCGAGAGTTTGAACTTGTCTCTCGAGGGCGGTTGTGCGTGGTTCATCTCCTTGAACATTGTTAGTGGTCGCCATCGAGTGAGTAAGTACCATGTAACTCTTTGTCTAGGAAGCGATAGTATGGCTTACAAGTCACAATTTCCCACAGACGATGCCAACTGATAATGCCAAAAATCACTAGTAAGTCACATGGTCCTCGCGTGCTCGAGACAACACCTGCGCAACACAGAAAAAAGAGAAGACCTTATATAGAGCACCAATGTGGTACTGACCAAACACCCTCCGAAGGTTAAGTTAGAGAACTTTCACAACTCTGGAGTGCCAGAGCTAGGGTAAATTATGTGTACCTTGGTTTGTAAGAGTTTTGGGGTTTTTATAGTAGTATAGGGTTGACATCCATTCCTTGGCTTAGAAGACCTTTCCTTGTAGGACAGATCTTCTTCAATTAGTGTATCTTGTGGAATCCTTTCCTTGTAGGAGTCCTCTTGATTAGGGTTGGGCATAGGGCACAAGATATTTCCTTATACACACATGCGTGGAGACCAAGTAAGACCACGTCAGACCCGTCAAAGGTTTACTTATCCCCTTCAGCTTCTTTCTGTTAGCTTCCTATTTCATCATCCAAGGTGCCGTTGTCAGCTTTGAGGTGGAACTGTAGACTTCATACTATCGTCGCTTCTCAATAAACTTAAGTAAAGCTGACAAGTTTATTAGGCCCGTCGCCTTTGCCTTATCATGGGTGAGTTTATCAATATTACAAAATTACCCTTATCAGTTTTGGACCTGTTTACAAGGTATGATTATCCATAAATGCAATGCTTAGGATGAGGAATGTATACAAAGGTTTAACTCTTATCAACTTTACGCTTGCCCTGTTAATGAGAACAAAACAGGCACTGCCAATTTGTTACTGCGTCTGTTATAATCCCTACTCTGTATATTTCTGTCAAGTATAATTGGGCTATCCTAAGTTCTTCATGGTGGCCACAAAACTCACCTTTAAGGAAAACAATTTCCGGGAATATTACTGAAAGGGGATTTGGTAGCTGTGAAAAGGCCTTCAAGAAGATCGAGCGAAGGATGGGAGGAGCTAAAAAACGAAGCTATGCTTATAGCCAAGCTCCAACACAACAATCTTGTTAGACTTTTGGGCTGCTGCATTGAACGAGATTAAAAGATACTAATATATGAGTATATGTCAAATAAAAGTTTGGACTTCTTCATTTTTGGTTAGTAATGTTTCATATATATATAATTGTGATTGATTGGTCGATCTTTGCATATGATTTTTTAATTGTGTACAACTAATTTCTCATGATTGTAAAGTAGATCCAAAAAAATGCAAGATTTTAGATTGGCAAACACGGATTCGAGTGATTGAAGGTGTTGCACAAGGGCTTTTTTACCTTCATCAATATTCTAGGTTGATGATTATTCATAAAGATTTAAAGGCTAGCAACATTTTGCTAGATAGAAAAATGAATCCGAAGATATCAAATTTTGGAATGGCAAGAATATTTGGAGGAAACAAATCACAAGCAAATACAAATAGAATCGTTGGCACTTAGTAAGTACAAACGAACATGATATGTGCTCAAACAGATTGAGAGACAAAACATGACTACTAATATTTTAACTTGATTATGATTTTAGTGGTTATGTCCCCTGAATATGCTTTGGAAGACCTCTTTTCCATCAAGTTGGATGTTTTCAGTTTTGGTGTCTTACTGTTAAAGATTGTGAGTGGTAAAAAGAACACTGGGTTTTAACAAAGCGATTCTTTCCATCTTCTTGGATATGTGAGTATCCTATTTGCCACTTTTTTTTTTTGCAAAAGTTCAATATACTTTTTACTTCTTATTAACAACTGTTGCTTTTATATATATATATATATATATATATATATATATTAATATTTTCAACAATCCTCCCATCTCACTTCCCCACCCCCCCCCCCCCCAACACACACGTGCGCAATATTTCAGATCCTTATCAATATAGTATTTTCATTCCCAAAAAAAAAAACCCACGCAATAATAATATAATAATTTATTTGTGTTTTTCTATGAATGGTTTTTCACTTGAATCAGTTAATTATTGTTATAATTATTTCATAAACAGAATTTCATTTAGCATTCATATGAAATAATTTTTAGTTGTTAAATGGACCCCAACTTATATAAAATTTAAAATTATACTCGGAACATTTATGAACCTAAACTCAAAGTTTTAAACTTAAATAATATTAAACTCTAGATTTTATTATGTAATTATTCCAAGATCTTTGATACCCTTGAGGGCTTTAGTCGAGGCAATGTAGGCTTTTTGCTTGTATAACTTGATCCAAGTGATCCAACTCAAGCTAAGATGGAGATTTGTTGATGTGGCTTGTGGCTTCAATTGTGTCACTTGAAAGTTGGCAAACCTTTAGCTAAATTCGACTTGTGCAAGGGGTTCCAGGTTCCCTTGTGTCCACCATGTGCTGAACATAATTCAACCTTTTAACTAGTACTCCTACGTGCGTGTTATAATCAGGTACCTTATCGTGTGCTAATGTTTAATAGAGAGAGTGTTCTTTGGGTGTATTTGGACTTTGAATTTCATAAGAAAGCATTTTTGCCAATATTGTAATCTTCCCATCTTCATAGAGAAGTTTTCTCCTTGTTGCCGTCTGTGAACGTAGATATCATGCATCCTCTATCCGTGTGGCATTGAAATATGTTAACATAGGTCTCCTCTGTGTTCAAGAAAGTGCAGCGGATAGACCTAAAATGTCTGATGTTGTCGCAATGCTTAGCAAAGAAAGTACAGCTCTACCTTATCCCAAACAACCTGCTTTCTTGAATATGAAAAGTGTGATGAAGGCAAAAACAGATAATAGCAGGGCAGAAATATGTTCTGTGAGTGATGCAACTGTTTCAATTATGGAAGGCCGGTAACATTTTTGAATTAAAGCCATAAGCATTAGTAAATCATCCAAAAACTTTCAATTTCTTTGCCTATGGCCTAACAACATTATTCAAATGTATTATGGTTCTGATATGTATCATTAAAAGATCCGTTGGTACCTGACATTCGAGAGATTAACTTCTCGCATTGCTCTGGTGGAGACAAGCATGTCTGAAATGAAATTCAAGGTCTTTCTGTCACTTCAAAGTGGCAATGCTAATATAGGAAGCTATATTATGTTGGAGAACGTATATTTTAGTTTTTGTTACAACCCTACAACAAACTATTTTAGATTGATTTTGAGTGACAGGATGATTTTGCATTTGAATAATAAATTGTCTCATAAATGAATGTTGATAATCTAGAAGCTTTGCAATAATATTCAAGAGAAATGTTGTGAATAAGAATATTTTAGATTTGCAAGTTTCTATGTAATTCCTTGCTGCAAAGCTCTCTTGGGGGATAACAGCTGGGAGACTCCAAAGGAGGCCTTAACATAACATATGGTAACAATTTAACCCAAAAGTTTGAGACTTTGTTATGGTCAAATAATGTCATATTATTTCTCTAGGTCTTTTTTTTTCTTTCTTTTTTCATGTGGGACTTACACACATGCATATGTATCTAACAATCTTCTCCTCACGTGTCATTATCTCTTTGTTGTATTCCAGACTTATTGATGGGTCACACATAAGTTCAAATAGCACAACTTGGTTTTGGATTTTTTCCTTCGCGGTGTTTTTTACTTCACCTGCATAGCCTCTCATATGAGATCCATGAGAACCACATAAAAACCGAAGTTGAGAATTTCATTAATAAAATTTCAGTGTGATTTTTCTCTTTTCAGGTGGATTCAAGTAACAGCTCCAACTGGACTTAAAAGGTTTCATTAAAGTTAAAATAAGATCTAATATCTATCATGCTTTCGACTCAACATCACAATCTCTAAGTCTTAACCAAGTAAAAACAATCTTTGATATGCTATTTGTAACTTTTGGTCGAAGGAGATAAGGTAAGAAAGGAGTGGCCCAGGTAGGTTCATAAATTCCGAAGGGTTTGAAAAAAGTGCCCTCATATTTTCCCTTTCTATATTTAAATTTCCTCTTACATTTTATTTTTTGATGATAGATAGGCACCCTTTCAAAAAAATATATATATATATATATATAAAAAGTTAGAGAAAGTTAATAGACACAAGTTTTATGCCACAGCTCAATGAGTTTATGTGAAAATAATATTTTACCAATTACAATTACGTATGTTATCAAGTTATAACAATATACGTAGTCTTAGAAGAACTAGAAAAGCTATCACTAATAATTATAATATATTAGATATGGATTAGATTTTGGTTACCTTTGTTTTACAAAATAATATCAAATCAATTCATTTAAATTTTCTTATTTAGTTAATAGAGTTTGCAACAGTTGTGGAGAAATCAAATATAGCTTTGTCTCTGTCAGTGTCAGGGTCCCAGGGAAGACAATGGTGAGGAAAAAAATACAATTTTGGTTTTGGAAAGTTTGAGTGTATAATCAGTTAAACAGACATTGTAGTGTGATATAAATAAGCTCGCCAGAGCTTAGCATTTTCTTGGTAGTTTCTTAGACAAAAACTCATGATTTGGGTTATGATAGAAAAAGCAGGTTCATGTCATTTTCACTTCATTGGAAAAGCTCTCAATGACTTGGAAATTGAAATTATGATTACTTAATTCAGTTGACTCTCATTTTCCTGTCAAATTAATACTACAGATAATTCCTTCGTATAAATCCGAGGTTCCGTCGCTTTTCCACCACTTTTTTCTTTTTCAATTTGATTTTTTCAAATAAAAAACAGACGTGTATAATAGGTATTTCAAGTGAGAAGGCAATGAAAGCATACTAGGTTTTGTTTTTTGTTTTTTTTGTTTTTTTTGAAAATTGCAAGTCGGAAAAATCAAATGACCGACACACGTTGGCCGAGCCATATATGGTATAGAATTTTCATTAAAATATCAGCTTTTTAAAAATATATATATATATATATATATAGGAAAATTAAAATATCAGCCAAATGATGACTAACTATTACCTTTACATAATTTAACAAAAAAAAAAACTATTACCTTTACATAGAGCTCTCCTCGCAGTTGGTATATTTAGTATTTATATATTTTAAGTTACACATATATGTTAATCCCAACTTTATCCGCTTCCTATAGAAAAAAGTTTTTTTTTTTTTTTGGTGTGGTTCAAAATATGTTAAGCAGAAAATTTATTTTTTATTAAAAAAAAATCAGTTTTGACTGCGAACTATTTTACATTTCAAATTTGATTATCAAAGCACATACAAGATCATTAAAAACAGCCTAGAGTTCTCAATTGTAAATCAAACACACATATCACCACAATCCATATAACAATAAAAGCAAATATTAAAAGACATAGTATTTGGTGAAAAAATACAAAATCTTTTGAAGAATTTCTTCAGAAGAAAAACTACTCCGAGGTAATCTACACCAAGAGAAAATCCACCATAAAAAAAATTGTTAAAAGTCTTACTTTCAAAACTTATAGCTCGCTTACATATAATGAAGCAAACAACTTGCATACGTAAAGGTTAGAGCACCACTATTTCTGGACTTTTCCACCAAACGACTCATCCGTGACAATCTGGAACTCCAAAAATAAAATTCAATAGCCATTTGGAGTTAGTAGAACTCACAAATTGGTGCAATTAAATTTTCATTTGACTTGTCCCCTTGAGGATTCAGCATGTCAACTGAATCTTCGCATGGTTTAAGCTAACTCTGCCTAAATAACTTGGCCCAAAACTCCAAAAATAAAAATAAAAATAAAACTTTATTTTTTTTGCTCAAACCTTCTCAAATATGCATCTATTTATATGTACATCAGTTTGATATATCAGTACAAATATGATATTATTATGTTTGGTCTTGTTGCAAGATGTGTATTATAAGTTCACATGTCTTAGTAAAAAATTTATGGGAATTATAACTCATTCATTCACACACACACACACACACACACACACATATATATATTTGAATGCTTTAAAATGTGTGAAAACACAAGAGCTATTAAGATCCCCAAATTATAATTACGGCTCGATAGATTTTACTCTAACTTATACTAAGTGCGGAAAAGAGTAAATGCGAGCGGAAAACACACAAGCTACTCTAACTCATATTCATACTAACATAGCAGTAAAATGAAATGACAAAGAGTAGGGAAGAAGAATGCAAACACAAGATAACACACCGATGTGTTATCGAAGAGGAAACTGAAGAACTCGGCAAAAAACCTCTCCGCCGCCCTCCAAGCGGTAATCGATCCACTAGACAATCAGTTGGGATACATGGGTGAGCAGGAGACCCTCCAAGCCTAATCTACCCGTTGTACCTAAGCCCTCCAAGCTCCTACTCCAACAAGGCTTCTCGGAACTTTGTCTTGTCTAGCTCTCTGGATCCTGCAATATGCTCGATTGCATCCACCAAAGCCTGGCTTCTTCCAATGCTTCCTAGCAGCTTCAAATCCTCACTTGACACTTTGAAAGGGTGTGGTAAGTGTTTGGGCTATCAACCTCTCAATGGTATGGAAATAGAGTGGTAGGAGTTGAGGAAATTCCACAAGCAAATGTGTAGAGGATTGTGGGTATAACAATCTCTAACTCTCAAGGTTTGTGGCTAGGATTTTCTCTCAGAAGCACTCCTTAACATTTGTGGATAATGTGGGTATATATAGTGTGAGTACAAAAAGTATGTATCTGATAGGACAATCTGGCAAAACAGAATGTTTCGCTGGTGTCTCGCGGGAAGACCTTACCCATGAGATACTCGCAAAACATAGTTGTCTCCATCTGTCCTGACTCTTTGCATTCCAGTCATGTGCAAGGCACATGCATCACTTCGCGGGATGCCTAGTCGTGAGCTAGCTATGAAAACTCTTCAGTCTTCAATTTGCTTGAGTCTTCACACACACTCTCTCTCTAACACACAACCCTTACAATTAAATCCCACAATAAATACAGGGTATAACAGATTTAAAAAAATTACAATCAAATTTGGCACGGAATAAAAGCCAACAAAACACATAGTTGTAAATCGCAACTTTACAATATCATTCTCATATGAAAATTATACAATGGTATATTAATGTCCTATCACATGAATAATGGATTACACTGAATTTAATTAGTAAGAAATATTTTTACCAAAAAAAAATTAGTAAGAAATATTATTATGTGAGAGGAGACTAAGTCATTATTGTACTATGAGAATATTATATACATGCCCTATTGTTATGACTTATATTTGAATGGTAAATTATGGGAAACCTAGCTATATTGTTTGATATTTTTTAAAAGAAAAATGCAAAGAATTCAAAAAAAAAAATATATATTTTGGGTCTTTTTATTGATAGGCCAAAGGAATTTAGTTAGAATGATGACTCTACACTATTATAAATTTGATTACATAAGCATTACAAATTGATGTATCTATGTTAAAACACAACAAATTCGTAATTAAGAAATTTATTTATTATATTGTTGATGTGTTACCGATCACATTCATTGGTAAATCAATTTATAAATATTTTGTAATTAAAGAGATTTTTTTTTTGGGTATTTTTTTATATATTTGTTATGCTATTAATGTGACACTAATCACATTCAGTTTATTGTCACATTAGTCTGTAAACTTTTAGTAAAACTAGCTGATATCCTGCGTGTAAGAAATTATTTATGACCCATTAATTTTATGAATACTATTATTGTTAGCCACACTTAATCTATGAAATTTTCTATTGAAACTAAATTCAAATTAAATACATTGGGGGGAAAATTTCTCTAATTTATGCAACCAAGAAATGTCACTAGATCACATTTCACATTGTCACCTACAATCTTGCTGGTTCCTAGGTGTCTTTTTTGTATGATTTATGCTTTATATATCAACTAGTCACGGACCCGTGGGTTGCGCATGATAATTTATTTATTTGTTTTTTATGATTGAGTTATTATTTTGAATATTTTTCAATGTATTACTACTTAAGCTGCATTATAAATGTACGACCAATATATTGTAAGATTCATGATGATAGGAGGTATTGGTCTTGGAATTAGATGTGGAAAGGATACAACTATAATTTATTCATTTCAATTCGGCAAGCTCTTAACCATAGCCCTTACTTAGCTGCCATACTCAGCCTTGTAGTCACTCCAGAGTTGACTAACCGTCTTCCCAAGTTAGTAAAATTTAATTCACTTAAAAATAGATAGATATGATTTTATAAATTTCAAGTTTGTGTCATGCTAGGTGAAAACTTTAGAGGACTATAATTAAGTCCTTGCAAGTCTTTATAAATAAATAATATTAATAATAATAATAAAATCTATTCTTTTGAAGATATAGATTAGTATTATAAATAGGACGAGGAAATTTATTGTATTATGTTTTTTGGGAACATAATTTCTACCAACCCAACCCAAAAAGTTAAACTAAAATAGTTTTTTAGACCAACCTCATTCTTTTTAATCTCCCTCCGTTTTTGGTTTTAATCTACCTTTGTTTTCACTCTTTCACTTTGTGTTAAAACCTTCCACTACCTATTTTGATCTCCCTTTGTATATGGTGCAATTAAATAGTCTGGAATTTTAATCAAGCATATGAATTTGGGACAAAAATTCATTAAATAACATATTACTCCACAATTGATTTTCCAACTACTATAATTATAGTTAACACCTTCCTTTTGAATGAGATCAATAGACAAAAAACCCAAAGCAATAATAGTTTTGTTTTATTATACTTCGAAATGTATTATGTATATAACCATGTTTTGAAGCTTGGACTTTGGTAGCAATTATTTCACAAAATGGACCTCACAAGAAGACTAAATTACTAAACTTTTTGGAGAATCAACTAAATTATTGAACTTAATGAGGTATATAAGGCTACATTTAGGAAATAATTAATTAACCATGTTCTAAGGCATCGACATGGTTGTTGAAAAATGTCCTAGACACTAATCTCAATGTTGATTTCTTTTTCCTTAGCTCATCGTGCTTAAATAGTAGTGACCTGACATAAGAGGCATAGATTTTTAAAAAGTATACAATAAATTTAAACTTCTCAATTTGAGGAAAATATCGCACCTTCAATAGTTTAGGACATGCCCATTAGAAAAACATATCACAAAAGATCCAAAGAATTTTCCAAACAACTCAATAAATAATTTGGGATACATCTCAAGGCTAAAAATGACTAAGACAGACAGTTTACTGCTCAAGGCACCATTTGAGGGACTTTGATGGAGACATATGGCTACATAGGGCTAATAGACAACAAAGTAAAAACTTTAATCCAATTACCATGGGTACCAATCTACACTAACACAAAACACTTGATAGAAGTGGAGACAAACAACAAAGTGAAAACTCTAATACCACAATCACAAAGGTGATGCAAACATTTTGACTCCAAATATTTATGGCCATTTAAGCGTACTATTTTCGTGAATACATCTTTGAAGTGGACTCCGTTAAAGTCATGTTTATGGTAAGTACTCGATTTCCTTCAAAGACAATATACTGATATAGGGAAAGTAACCTATCATAGAAACCACACTCACACAACTCCCCAAAATGCAAATATGATCAGAAACTTGATGTATTAAACCGTGCTTTGTAACAAAACCTATATTTAGCAAGTTGTTCAATGCAAATAAAAAAAAAAAATCCAATAGGAAAAAAAGAAACTCGAAGATTCCCATATGTACTGGGATGCCTTGTGAGGATATTTTGTGTTCTATATGTTTCTTAGATTTTTTTCAATGAATTACCTACCTGAAAAAGGAAAATGAATAAGTCAAAAAATATGCAGATAGTAGAAGTGTTTAGGATGGGGGCATGAAGGTATCAATTCTTCATATACTAATTCCAAGATGCAGTTGTTTCATTGTAGGGTGAAGGATTGGTCTGGGGGAGTTTCTTGACTTGATTCTGTGAAGTGTTGAAGTCTGTCTTGGTGACTTGAATTCAAAGGAAGAATATCCCACATGCCTATTGCGTATTCAACATGATTCCTAACTAATTATTAACTAAAGGCAGTAAAAGAAGGAATTAAAACTTTATTACTTGGAGTTACTTCCTAGCTAGTGGCTACTGGCTATGATACTTTAAATACATTGAAAATATTATATAGAATGAACCATTTCCTGGAGTTTAAGTAGGATCACTACATATTAAGAGGCATATTTTATACTTACCAAATTCTATAGTCATATTGATTGTCCATGATTTAAAGTTGTCCTCTGGGTGGAGGAGATTTAGCCCAAGACATTGGAATACCTTTCAAAAGATCCAACAATTAACAATTATGCAAATCCCTAATATCTATAGAGTGGCTTATATGAGAATTCTCTGTATTTTTTGCATTATCAATATAAAATTTGCTCCCACACCTACAATATAACATGTTCCATATGACTATGGCTTTACAAATACATGACCTATACATCAGGCTGAACATGCATGCACTTGCACACACATTGAATGCTTTCAACCACAATATATATCTTCATTCTCACTATGCCATTATTGTTGGCTAATTGCATGGCATGTTGCTTGATATATTTATTTATTTTTAAAAGGGAATAGCATAAGTATATATCTTCTGAATATAGTGCTATACATGTAAACTCTTGCCCAATTATTTTAGCTTAAAAATAGTAAAGAGGTTTTCTTTCATTTTGTCATGGACAATATGTAACAAATCTGGTATCTGATATTTGTAATTGTGAAGCACTTGATTCTCCACCAAATTTGATATTTGTATGACTATGGACAATATGCAACTACAAAACCACTTTTGGAAGCACTACAGACACTAAAAAAAGGGACACACTGCTTCATTACTAAAACCTTGAAATTTTTTTCCTAAAACAACATGATACTAGAACTTTTTACTGCACTTTCCATTGAAGAGGTATCATGATCATCTCTATTAGCAGTATTATTGGGAACCCACCAAAATCTTATGCTTTTATCAAGGTATCCACTATAGAGCAAGAAACCACCACAAATATTACTTGGTGATGCCTACAAGCATTTGACTGGACCTTAATGGCCACTTATGACTCCAACTTTACTAAGCTTACCATAAGCCTCTCTTTTCCATATACTAATACTCCTATCAGCAAAGCCACTAAACAAAAACTCCCCCATTTGACACATACATAGGACAGCCATTTGATGAGCTTTTGTCTCATTAACTAATTTCCAACTCTCAAAATTCATGCTTCCCTCCCACCCCATCACAAACCCATTTGAACCTCCTCCATAAACCCATTTTCCATCCTCGGAAACTATAACCAAATTAATCGAAACCTCCTTATGACCCTCCAAAATTCCTTTTAAACCATGTGAATTCTTCCCCTCCTTGCCCCAAGCTTTAATCTTCCTATCAGCTAAAGTAGAATACATAATCCCATCACTTGCTGTAAAGTTGTTATTTACAACTATGTATTTTGTTGGCTTTTATTCCGTGCCAAATTTGATTGTAATTATTATCAATCATTTATACCCTGTATCTATTGTGGGATTTGTTGTAAGGGTTGTGTGATAAAGAGAGAGTGTGAAGACTCAAGCATTTGAAGGCTGAAGAATTCTCGCGGGTATGTCGCGACCTAGCTTCCCGCAAAGTGAATCGTGTGCCCTGCACATGCTGGAATGCGAAGAGTCAGGCCAGGTGGAGACAGCTGTGTCTCGCGAGTATCTCGCGGGTAAGGCCTTCCCACGAGACACTCGCGAGGCAATCTGTTTTGCCAGCCTGTACTGAATGACTCACACTTTCTGTGCCTATCCTATATATACCCTCATTACCCACAAATGTTGAGGAATGCTTCAGAGAGAAAAACCCTAGCCAAACACATTGGGAATTAGAGATTGTCATCCTCACCTTTCTCTATACACTTGCTTGTGGTATTTCCTCAACTCTTCCCTTTCCATTTCCATACCATTGAGAGGTTGATATCCCAAACACTTACCACACCCTTTGAGAGTGTTGAGTGGCGTTTTGGTGCTGCTGGGAAGCATTGGAAGAAGCCAAGGATGGCAGATGCAACATGGAGCTCGTTGCGGGATCCGGAGAGCTAGACAAGACACGGTTCCGAGAAGCCCTGTTGGAGTAGGAGCTTGGAGGGCTTAGGTACATCGGGTAGATTAGGCTTGGAGGGTCTCTTGCTAACCCATGTATCCCAACTGATTGTCTAGTGGATCGATTTCTGCTTAGAGGGCGGCGGAGAGGTTTTTCGCCGAGTTCTTTGGTTTCCTCTTTGATAACACGTCTCGGTGTTATCTGTGTTTGCATCCTTCTTCCCTATTCTTGTTTATTTCATTTTTACTGCTGTGTTGCTTTAAATATGGATTAGAGAAGTTGTCTTGCATATACGCTTGTCTTTACGCTATTCCGCACTTAGTATTAAGTTAGTGTAAAATCAACCAAGCCGTAATTTTAATTTGGAGGTCTAAATTGCTCTTGTGTTTTCAACACATTTTCGAGCTTTCAATTGGTATCAGAGTGGGTACACTTGCTGTGGTTTAAATACCTAAGTGTGATCCTTGACCCTATTTGAGATGGACCGGTCTCAACCACTCAATGTTCCACCATTTTTTGATGGGAACAATTATGCTTTTTGGAAAGTGAGAATGAGAGCATTTTTATGCTCTATAGATGATACCGTTTGGGATGCGGTTGAGATAGGTTGGACTAAGCCGGAGACTCCTAAGTCCACTTGGGATAAGGCAGCTCTCGCGGCAGCCAACGCCAATAGTAAAGCTTTAAATGCTATTTTTTGTGGTGTATCTCCTGATGAATTCCATAGGATCTCTCATATGACGGTAGCCAAGGAAGCTTGGGAGATTTTGGAGGCAAGATATGAGGGTACGAAGAAAGTTAAGGACATAAAGCTTTAGATGCTTACCACCAAATTTGAAGAGCTCAAGATGGGTGATGATGAACCATTTGATTCATTCTATGGGAAGCTCAATGAAATTGTAATTGCTAAACTCAATCTTGGGGAGAAGATTGAAGATATTAAGGTGGTGAGAAAAATATTGAGGTCCTTGCCTAAAAGTTTTAGAGCAAAGGTTACAGCCATAGAAGAAAGCAAAGACTTGGATGAGATCAAAATCCAAGAGTTGATAGGGTCTCTCCAAACGTATGAGCTGGGACTGCCTTCCCATAAGACGAGTAAATCGCTTGCTCTTAAAACCATCACCAAAAGAACAAATGATTCCTCCGAAGAAGATGGAGTGGAGAAGGAAGTAGCATTTCTTGCAAAGAACTTCTACAAATTTCTGAAGATGAAGAACAGTGGTAAACCATTCAACAGAGAGAAGTTTTCATCTTCAAGAGGTGATGGGAAAGAGTTTAAGAGGAAAGAAGGGAAGGATTCTCAACCTCCTTCAGACATTGTGTGCTATGAGTGCAATGGCCATGGACATCTAAAGAAGGAGTGTCCAAATTTTCTGAGGGGAAAAGGCAAGGCTTATGCCACAACGCTCAGTGATTCAAACTCTTCTGATTCTGACTCAGAAGAGAGCTATGACGGAGAGGGAAACTACTCCGCCTTCATGACCATTGCTCATGTGGAGTCATCAGATGATTTGGGTGCACTTGTGAAGGAGCTTGGTGAGCATTCTGGTTTAGAGTCTATTGGGATTGTGGAAGAATCAGATGCTAAAGAGGAACAGAATACAACTAATCTTCAAGAAAATTACTCCTTACTACTTGAGAAGTTGGGAGAGTATGCAAGGGTAGCCAAGGCGGCTATGAGGAAGATGAAAAGAGCTGAGGAGGACCACAGAAGTCTCTTGGTCAGATATAAAGAGGCTAAGTGTGAGATCGAGACACTAAATGGCGAGCTGTCTGAAGCCTATACGAAGGTGAGGTTTCTTGAGCAAGAGGTAGTGCAAGCTCATGCTAAGATAGAAAGATTCTCCTCCCAGAAGTTAGAAGATGTCATATCATCTCAAAAACCTTCCTCAGACAAGTCTGGGTTGGGATACATCGGAGGAAGTTGCTCATCAGCCAAAGTCACCAAAGAAGTAAAGTTTGTAAAGGCAAACGAGACGGTTGTAGAAGAGCCCATTCTTGAGAAAGTTGAGGATGTAAAGAAGAAGAATGTGACTGAGCAACAAATGGTGAATAAGCCCTGAAATCAATCTATGGTTAAACATGAAACCAGAGGAAGATCTCTCCCAAGATCACAACGGGGTCCTAGGACGGATTATGTGTGTCACTATTGTGGATTGCAAGGACGCACCAGACCCAACTGTCAAAAGCTGAGAGCAGATAATAATGCAAGCGTTCCTTGATCACGAGGAAGAAGA
This sequence comes from Quercus ilex subsp. ballota, assembly GCA_032727855.1. Classification (NCBI taxonomy): domain Eukaryota; kingdom Viridiplantae; phylum Streptophyta; class Magnoliopsida; order Fagales; family Fagaceae; genus Quercus; species Quercus ilex. The sequence goes on from CM064915.1 coordinate 16,915,446, forward strand.
AATGACAATAGAGCTTGGGGTGGTAAGCAATCAAGAAGCCAAACCATGATCCCGGAATGACGGACGTGATGAAGATGATCGACACCTTCACCACTTGCTTGGAGAGTTTCACCAGAAGGTTTGAAAGTCCAAATTCTCGTACCCAATCCGTAAGGATATCACCCTAAACACACGTGACGTGTAGGTGAAGAGGGGTACTCATGCATAAGCATTATAACATGTCCATGCATAAATTCTTCCAATGTTTAGGGACATTTGTTTTTGCATCATATCATGCATTGCTTTCAGTTTATTGTTGTTCTTTTATCTGGTTGGGTTATACCAGCTGTTTTTTTGTTGATCTTACTTTTCTTGTTCTGTTTTGGGTGTGTTTAAAAAAAAAATTTCAAAAACCCATAAAAATTGAAAAAAATCTCAAAAGTTTGATCACTTGTTTTGTGTATGTCACATGTGAGTTTGGCCTAGTACCTTCGTACTAATGGCATAGTGCATTTACAAACTTGGCTTGTTATGTATGCACTCTTTTCTGTGGAAGAAATCTTGAACACTATGTGTGACTGTTGTAAATAGATCTTCAAGCTTGTCATGAATGATTGGTCAATAGTCTTATTGGTCTTGATACTTGCATAGACTTGTGTCTATATCTCTTCCCACTTAATTTTTATGTTTTTGTAAAAAGAGCTCACCAAATGTAAATCTCCAAATGAAAAGAGATATTGAGCTGCAAAAGCCTGTCGCACACACTAGTATTCGACTAGGAAAAAGGGAAAGCGACTCTTCTTAATGTGTTTTGTATGGTGCTCAAAAAGCCAAAGGCTTATCATCAATGTTGAAATATCATAAATTTCAAGCACCAATCTCAAAATGAGATGTTTTTGTCCAAACAAAATAAAATGGACTAATTGTTATGCCTTATGCAGAAGCCAAATGAAAAGCTTCTAAGTTTTGTATTCAATGTGTGGGAGGTTATATATACTCATTTCTATAATGGAGATAGTCCACTTGATTCCGTATCAGTTGTGTATGACGCGATTGAATTGATCATTGAAGCTTCGCTCTGGTCTAAAGACTATTCCACATTTGATACTCACACACAACACACAAGACTTTGATTCAATCAATGCCTATCTCATTTGTGTGATTGTATATGTTCAAATGTGATGTGTATGCTCAAGTTCTTGTTGATCAAACCCAAAAAGATTTTTGAGTGATTTATATGTTTTTGAAAGTGATTTTATCCTTTCGTGTGTTTATTTTTGGTCAAATGCATTTTGTGTGATTTTCATCAAAATCTGGTTCAGGGGTTGTTTCGCGAGAAGCTCGCGACTTAGAGCTTCCTGCAAAAAGTGTTTAAGGGAAATAATTTTTTTTGCAAATTTACACAGAAACTCTCATGACTATATCTCAACTGTTTTGCGACTATATCGAGACCTAGAGCTTCTCGCGAAATTTCATATGCTTCAATGGCCAATTTTGCGACTGTCTCGCTACTCTCTAACCCACGAGAAACGCATGTTTTCAGTTTTATATAGCAGATGTGACAGTTTTTCAAATCATTCTCATTTCCCTCGCTCAACCTCCTTCGAACCCTTTCAACCCAAAATCAATTTCTTTCAAAACCCCATCAGGTTCAAGTATCTTTTCTGCATTTTCTACTGCAAGGTATGTTTTCTAAAGCATTTTCCTTCTTGTTTCTCTTAGTTTATGCAGAATTTTCGTTAGGGTTTCAAAATTTTGGGGATTTTCAAAAATTTGAATGGTTTTCTAAATTGGGTGAAAATTTTTCAAATTCTTTGATTGGGTTGTGTCCCATTTGCTATTTCTGCATCTGTGTTGGCCCATTGAGGCATTTTAACATGTATTTAGGCATGATTTCATCATGTTCATGCATTATTCATGTGTGTTTTTCTCAGTTGCATGTTAGATGTTTGACAAAATGTCTAAGTGACATCTTTGTGATGATTGGACTAAACTTAGTTCTAATCATGTTTCTAGGTCTAATTAGTCATGTTTTTCATGCCTCTGTCAATGGCTATGTGTTTTACACACTTTGCCCATTTTGTGCCTCAATGCCATGCCATGCACACACTAGGCACACACCTAGGCACCCCTCATGCATCTCTTGCTGCACACACATGCATCAACACATAAACACAGACGCACACACATGCACTGTTACTTATTTTCATGCATTGTGTCTATTTCTGTTTAGCATGTTGTTTAGAGTTGATTATGCTTTGTTTTAAGTTACTTTAACTTTGTTTTGGAACTAACTTGAATCTAATCAAGTTTTGTGTTTTGGTTTGTGTTTGTGCACTTGTTTTCTGTCTGCTTTGTGACATTTGTGCAGATGTCTCCTTTCAAATGCTCTGCAGTGAAAGGAAGCAGCAGTAAAGGGAAAGAGCATATTATTGATGTTGATGAACCCTCACCAAGGTAAAAAAGGCCTCGTTTTTCAACTAAAGTCTATGACCTTGATCTGTTTAGATCTTATGCTACCTTTCAAAACTATTGGAACTATTTTCAAGGAGCTCCTTTGCTAGTTGAAAGGGGCGTTGATCAGCCATCACTCAGGGACACAAATATACCCATTTGGTTTGCCACGAAAGATTGGAACTATCTGCTTTCAACTTTCGAGGATACATACGAGAACATGGTTAAGGAATTCTATGCCAATGCCATTGCCGTCGGAGAAGAGATAAAATGTTGGGCTCGAGGAAAAAGTTTTTCTGTCACACCAATGTACTTTGCGGAAATTCTACACATTAACTGGCCAATACTCCTCATACCGCCGGTATATGATGAGCTGAACCCAGATGAAGAGTATCTCAAATAGTCTTTAGGAGCCAATTTGGAATTCTCCTCCAATAAGAAGTCAATCAATGTGGCATCCCTTTCTCCCGAATTAAGACTTCTCTCAATGATCATGTGTAGCAATCTCTATCCCTTGTCCAACATCGGATATATGAATCTTGGTCGAGCATTGTTTTTGAATGATCTGATCACTGACGTAGAGATTGATGTGTGCTCTCATATTTTTCACATATTGGCAAAAACAGTTGACCGGACTATTTCAAGGAATTGTATTCCTTTCTGTCGCCTTATTTCAAGGATTTTGAAGCTCAAAGGTGTCCGTCCATTAGAGGATGAGCGTCCATACACAAGGCCAAGTCCAATTAACATTCGATCTCTCCATGCGAGTATGAGCCACACCAAGAAGAACACCAAGCAAGAAAGTCATGCACCGTCGGGAACCTCGAGCTTTGCAACCCGTACCTATGATGAATAGTTCAACAATATCTCCACTGCTCTTCAAGAGATTAGTACAAAGATGTCCGGGCTGGCGACTATCATGTACTCTCACCACAGACGTCTTGATTCACAGTTCACATCACTCCAAACTCAGTTGGACGAAATTCAACAGAAGCTAGAAGAAAATGACTAGCTATTCCATGACAAAAAGGGGGAGATGATGTCATTGATAGGGGGAGTATGGTGATAGGGGGAGAAGAAGCTAGAAGAAGAAGCCACCAGTTCCTATGTTTGATGTTTTATGCTTACTGTTTTTACTGCTTATGTTTTAGACTTAAATACTCTGGCTTAATCTCAGTTTTATTTCTGTTTTAATTTGTGATTATCTCTATGCTTTGTAGCGTATCTTGTTTGTACCCATGTTGCTTTTGTAAGCTTTTAGGGTTTGTTTCCATGCGTGGTTTGTAGGCTTTTATGGTTTGTGCCATGCATATGCAGTACCTTGATTATGCAGCCTTTATGCTTGTGTACTTGAAGTTTAATGTCATACATTTTACTTCAGTACATCACTCTTGTGCCCTTGTAGGATTGTTCCTAGATGCATATACGTTCTATGCATTGGTTGAGTGATGAACACTCTTGTGCCCTAGTAGGATTGTTCCTAGATGCAAATACTTCGTGTATTTCGCATTAGTTGAGTGTTGGATTTGCAAATGATACTCTTCAAATGAGCTTATCATCTTGGATGTCCGGATGTTCATTCCTTGTGTGAATGAGCGTAGTGATCACTTTTGTATAGTGATTGCTTGTTTGATCTTGCCATGGTCTATTGTTTTTATTCCATTTTGCTTGATCATGCTAATATTACTCCATATGCTTTTCAAGTTTTTCTGCATACAATAATATTATTGTGTTGTTGTGTTTCAGGAGATACTTGATCATATGTTTCAAAAGCCGTTCAGCTTCTAGATTAGGTGTGAGTGAGTTTTTCCTTTGTTCCCAAACTCACGTTCAAGTCTAGAGTCTGTTTTAGGGTTTTGTCATGGAATAGCCAAAGGGGGAGATTGTAAAGTTGTTATTTACAACTATATATTTTGTTGGCTTTTATTCCGTGCCAAATTTGATTGTAATTATTATCAATCGTTTATACCCTGTATCTATTGTGGGATTTGTTGTAAGGGTTGTGTGATAGACAAAAAGTGTGAAGACTCAAGCATTTGAAGGCTGAAGAATTCTCGCGAGTATGTCGTGACCTAGCTTCCTACAAAGTGAATCATGTGCCTTGCACATGCTGGAATGCAAAGAGTCAGGCCAGGTGGAGATAACTGTGTCTCACGAGTATCTCGCGGGTAAGGCCTTCCCGCGAGACACCCGCGAGGCAATCTGTTCTGCCAGCCTGTACTAAATGACTCACACTTTCTATGCCTATCCTATATATACCCTCATTACCCACAAATGTTGAGGAATGCTTCAGAGAGAAAAACCCTAGCCAAACACATTGAGAATTAGAGATTGTCATCCCCACCTTTCTCTATACACTTGCTTGTGGTATTTCCTCAACTATTCCCTCTCCATTTCCATACCATTGAGAGGTTGATAGCCCAAACACTTACCACACCCTTTGAGAGTGTTGAGTGATGTTTTGGTGCTGCTGGGAAGCATTGGAAGAAGCCAAGGATGGCAGATGCAACATGGAGCTTGTTGCGGGATCCGGAGAGCTAGACAAGACACGGTTCCGAGAAGCCCTGTTGGAGTAGGAGCTTGGAGGGCTTAGGTACATTGGATAGATTAGGCTTGGAGAGTCTCTTGCTAACCCATGTATCCCAACTGATTGTCTAGTGGATCGATTTCCGCTTGGAGGCTGGAGGAGAGGTTTTTCGCCGAGTTCTTCGGTTTCCTCTTCAATAACACGTCTCAGTGTTATCTGTGTTTGCATCCTTCTTCCCTATTCTTGTTTATTTCATTTTTACTGCTGTGTTGCTTTAAATATGGATTAGAGTAGTTGTCTTGCATATACGCTTGTGTTTACACTATTCCGCACTTAGTATTAAGTTAGTATAAAATCAACCAAGCCGTAATTTTAATTTGGGGGTCTAAATTGCTCTTGTGTTTTCAACACATTTTCGAGCTTTCACTTGCCACCAACCCATTAATTGCATCATCATGTGCCTTAATTGATTCCAAACACTTCAAATCTGATAGGCTCCACACCTTGAGGTTCTTATCCCATGACCCTGAAATTTACATGTCAACCTTATAATTCATGTGTAATTGGAGAACCATCCAAATTAGTGGGAAAATTTCACAAGGGATCTCATAAAAAAGAAAACACAAACTCTTTACTAATCTAATGGCCACCATTCCATATAGCTACATGCTTTACAATACAACCCACGACATTTAAATAACCTAGGCATGTAACGTAATAGAAAGTAAACTAGCAATAACAAACGTAGAAAGAAAAAAGAAACCATCAAGCAAAATAATAGAGCAAGAAATTGGGATGTAGGGATACCTAGGCATGTAACGTAATCGAAAGTAACCCAACAATAACAAATTCAACATTTTAACAAAAACGAAACTGTTAACACATATGTGTTTCACTTGTTAGGAACATATGTCATTCTTTGATGTAATTGGCTAATCCTTTGACAAAATGCACTTTACTTGTAATTGGGTAGATCTAGGATGTGTTTAATGCTTCAAGAAACTGTGTTTCCAGATCAAGTGTTGAAGTCACCAAGTCTGTCCAAGAAACAAGCTGAGAAGTGCAAAATCATTAAAGATCGACAGCTACATCTATCAAGCTTAAGTAAGCTGTTCAACCCCGTGTGCTCGACACCTGCTCGACACCGCCTATCTGTTGAGGTTTAAGAATTTCAGAATTCTGATATGATTTTCTTGGGATCCATGTTTATGTGTTTGGGCTTTCTTTTCTCCTAACCCTAGACATATAAAAGGATTGTTTTAAGGGCCGTCAAAGAGTTCACAAGTTGCACAAGTATTAAGCAAAGTCTGTTCAAGCTAATTGTGACCGGAGACAAAGTTTCGCCCTAGTTCATCTCTTCTGAAGAAGTTGCTATGTATGTGCACCTTTGGGTTTTGTGACCCAGCATCTTCTTGATCTTCATCGTTTGGATGAACTGAAAAACTTTGTAGCCAACCATCTTCTCTAGTTGGTGATTGAAGTCGTGTACTGGGATCTACGCAATTGGTTAGTCACGTACTTGGGAGCCGTGCATCAAAAGGGGAAACTGTCACTACAGAACAAGTCCAATTGGGTATTGAGGTAAGGGTTCAACTATAGGTTGTATAAGGTACTGGGATTCTTTTACTTGTAACCGCTTGTTGTGATAATAGTGGAGTTTCGGGAGTGGTGACCTGAAAATCACCCGGTGGGGTTTTTGCCGTTAGGTTTTCCCCATTTGTAAACAAATCGCCGTGTTATTTATTTTTCGCTGCATAATTAGTTTATTGGTGATTTGTTTGTGCTACCACGCGTTTGCATGTTAATTTGATTAATTAATTAAACTTGGCTAATTAATTAATTAATTAATTCATCACAACGGGTCAATTCATCTTTGGCCTATCAGAAACCATCCACACCACATATGAAATAGGCAGCGTAATAGAAAGTAACCCAATAGTAACAAATTCAACACCCTAACAAAAATGAAACCATCCACACCACATATGAAATAGGCAGAAACAAACGTAGAAAGGAAAAAAAGAAACCTTCAATCAAAATAATAGAGCAAGAAATTGGGATGTAGTGATACGTCAACTGAACCACCCATCTTACATCAATATTTATATAGATGTGAGGAGAGGAAGGAAGACAGAGAGGCTGCCGTTAGAATCCAAAACAGAAGCTGAAATCGTAAAACAGGAAGATGAAACCGTGAGTGAAACAGTAGAACAAAAATTGAAACCATGAGAATCAAAAGGAGGGGAAGGGGAAGAAACTAAACCTGAAACGATGAATAAGTTGTAACCGTGAAAAGCATAAGTTGTAACAGAAAGCAAGGGAATAGCATAAGTTGTAATCATGAAAAGCTATCAAGTTTGAGAAAGGGAGTTAGTTGAAAAGGCTTTGGGTGTGGGCTTGGGCTTTATAGTGGATTTAAATGTATAAGAAGTGGGATTTAAAGTAGAGATAAGGCTGGATATAATTTTAGTTTTATTAGTATTTTATTAATTGGTAAAAACTATTTTAAAATTGAATTAAAAATTCAGAAAATAGGATGGGAATGACATGGTGGCTGACATGGTTTAATGTGAGCATAGCAACATTAAATGCTACACTTTAGCTTTTAGTAATATATAGATATAGATAAGCTATAACAACTTCTAGAATTTCATGATAAAAAAAAAAAAAAAAAAAAAGCTATAGTGATGCAATAATATCACAATTTAACCTCCAAATTTTAATTCAACTAAAAGCAACCAAAAACATATCCTTACCAAGTATATGCATCATACGGAAAACCAAAAATATAAATTGGCACATAATATTAAAAAAATAAGCATAAATACATTACAATGCTACATAAGTGAAAACGTATATATAAAATCTAAACAAAGTATTTAAAATTAACATAATATTTTGAAAATTAACATACCTCTCAGAAAGAAAAACAAAGATATTGTGAGAAAAATTATGGAAGTTTAATTTTTAAGTCCAATGGAAATGGGGATTTATATTAGACTAATGTGGAGACAAATAATATTTACCCAATTCATTGAATCTGACACTTGCAATTCTGCATTGAATTTAGTCTTATGCAGAAAATTGAAAAGTTTTCTTAATTCCTACATTTCCCATGACTTTTTTGATCCATCTGCATCTATTCAAAGCATGTAAAGTTATAAATGTATAATCTTTGAATTTTATTAATACATTGAAATAAATGCATTTGTCATTACTTAATAGTTTGACATGAATGCTAAATTTAGATAAGGTGGAAGCCTAAATGAAAAGAACGTCATAAAATGTGGCAGGCCACTTAGTAGAACCTTGTGCTTTCTCACATGAGATCTCTACTTTTATATATAATATATATTGGTTGATTAGTGGCAATTTTAGCATTTTTGTTGTTGATATTGTGATAATACTAAATAAAAACTTTTTTTTTTTTTTTTGAGAAACAAACACACACACACACACACAAGGGAGAGAGAAAGTGGTTCTAACACAAAGGCACACCACAACTCCACTCAAAAGCCATGGTAACTTTTAAGGGAGGGTGGAGCAAGTTATACTACACATAACATACTCTCTTAAGCAATGTGGGACAATTACCCATTCTTGTTTGCATTAAAAAATAAAAATCGTTTATACTTTGGCCCCCTAATGGTAATATTCTCTCTCTCTCTCTCTCTCAAGTTTTGTGACTTGTCATTTTATTCTTCTAATCTTAGTAGTCCAAGGGTATAACATGTGATGCATTCTTAGAAAATAAATCTAACATACAATCAAGAATGTAAAGAAAATAATTAAGTTGTTAAGTTAAAAAAAGAATTAAATATATTTGTCAATTTACGCAAATAACATTATAACATGTTCATAATCTAAATTACATTAATTTAAAATTTTACATTTTTTTTTAATTCCTGAAATATTATTATAGTAATAAAAATAAATTTTTATTAAATATTTTAAAATAAGTTTATAGCATACATAAGCATCGCGTAGGACATCGGTTAGTCATGATATAATAGAAAATTGTACCACCAACGCACAGATAGAATTTAAATGAACCTAGCTAGAAATCATCTAATTGTATTTGCATTTCCAACTCCAGGAAAATACAAAGAATGAAATTTAGGTCTAAGAGGAATCCTGGAGGAAGCCAGTCATATAGGTCCAGCAAAATATGTGGCTCTATTCCTCTATGTACAATTTTACATGAGCCTAATATATAATGCCACCATGCTTTATGGTAAGTTAGCTGAAAATAACCATTCGCAAGACAAGAAAGAGCCACCATTATAGATTTTATAGTCAATTCAAATGAATGATAATAATACAAAACAATATACTAGGAGAAATGTTGTTTCCTATATAAAGTCCATAATATCAACCCTGTACACCGTTAGATGTGGATTAAAATAAATGACGTTGGACAAATAATGAAATCTGAGAAACTTTAGAAAGATGAGGTAAATAGGTTTGGAAACTAAGTGCCGTCAAGAGAACATTAGAGCATTAGCATCTGAGAATGCAAAAAAAGTTCTTATTTTACATTCTCAAAACCTACTTTATCTATTATACCATCTTATTTTACAACTCACCCAACATCTCAGTTTCTATTTTTACCTACGACTACTTACAATAACATAAACCAATCAATTCTCTCTTTCTCCTTTTATCTATTTTTTATTCTCTCTCTCTCTCTCTCTCTCTCTCTCTCTCTCCCTCTTCCTTTCTATCTCATTACCACACCACCGAAACACGAAACCAGCCCCAATCGATTCAACCCAGCCCCAACCAATTCAAGCCACGCCTCCACCACTCTCCATACCGACCGCCACCAGAACTGAGACACAAGAACTGAGACCGGGAAACAACTGAATACCAAAAACCCAATCTCAAACTGATCTCCACTGTGACTCATAACCCGATCTCCACCGTGACTTAAACCAGATCTCCACCGTGAAATCTAGCCAACACCCAAAGGACCACCACCGAAACCCACCACCACCAATTCGAACCAAGCAACCACTGAAACAACCCACCACTTAAAACCCAAAACCACCGATTCAAAACATCCAAAAACAGCTGAGAAAGAAACAGAGAAGAGAGAAAAAATTAAATACAGATTGAAGACAGGAGAGACAGAGAAAGCTGAGAAAGAAACAGAGAAGAGAGGAAAAAAAATCAAATATAGAGTGAAGAGGGGAGAGACAGAGAAAGAGAGATAGACATAAAATTTTGATAAAAAAGGAGAGTCAGAGAAGAGAGAAAGGAGGGAGAGAGAATAAAATAATGGATTTTAAGTATACAACCTGTGAACAGTTGGTTGTATAAGTAGAAACTTGTTGTTCACGAGTGGCATAATTTTTTACATAGCCAACCCGGATGGAGCATGTTTTTTGGGATTTTGGTTGTAAAATAGCAACTAGGGGGTGATTACACCCCCAATGCTAGTGTTCTTAGCAAAGCACTAAACATGATTTTGATTTGTCACATACGGAAAAGTAATAGTTCTAAAGCCTAAAGGTTACGAACAAGGTCTCTCCATGGACTTTTCTGAACATGGGGTCCTGTCTCAAAATACTCAAGTTATTATACTCAAAATACTCAATTTAATCATTCAAGTCAAATAATATATATTATTTTATACTCAAGTTTTTAGAGATAAATACTAATTAAAATTAAAAGATAAATGACTTCTTATTTTCTTGGATTTACCATTTTAGGTCTTTCTTCAAATACCACATTAGCGATAGATAATGACTAATTAAAATATAAAAGATAATAACTCTATATTTTTTTGGATTCACCGTTTTAGAACTTTCCTCTTTTTCACAGCCACAAAACTTTTCGTGCTTCTAGTAACTCTTTTCATCTTTTGCACTTCTGTTACTTTATGTATACATGTCCATAACCCTTCATCTTTATGCCATCTCATCTCAAATATACCTAGACCAAGAACAATGTCCTTTAGATTCAATCCTTCAAGTACACCTACCTAGCCCCAACATCTGTCTAATCCTAACCTAAACCCCAAATTCACCCAAAGAGTTCTATCTAACTAGAAACATGTGACAAGCAAGGTAGTTAGGATTGAGATCTCTCATAGGATTGATGAGAGGGTTTCATGGATCAGATAAAGAATTGGAAGATTCTACTTTCCATTAAAGAACATAATGAAAAATCATCAGTAATAATAATATATATATTAAAGAATCATAAAAAAGAAGAAGGTAAAATTGACACAACTTACTTAGAAAATGCACTAACTACTTAGTACCAAATTACAAATACAAGAATAAATAACAAATTTCAAACTTACAAGTTCCAGGTTCTAACACCAAAAATATATATAAAGTTCAAAATTAACAAATCTGTCATTGGCTACAAAAAGAAAATCATCCCAGTTCCAAAGTTACAAAGACTTTGCAAATGTTTCAATTGTATTAAAATAATGAGAAATTTCAAACCTTTAAAACCATTACAAAAAAAATAATTCACATCAGACACAAGAATAGGTAAGTTTTTTTTTTTTTCTTTTTTCTTTTTTTGGGTAAAGTAGAGGCATATCAAATATTAGAGTAGGTAAGTTTGTTTCCAAAGTCCTACTATCTAGAACGGTGAAGTATAGGCAAAGAGACTAGGCTTCCCTAGTTTAAATTTAAATTAATTTATGAAAACGTGGGCGGCAAAAAATAATATAAGATAGCATAGCTCCACTCATTAGAGCATCCTCATCAAAGATTTCAAAAAATTTAGCATTTACTATTTCAAAAACCTACTTTATAAATTTTTACACCTCACTTTACAATACACCCAATATCAAAGATTTTATATTTTTTACCACTTCATTAAAATATTAATTTTTTATCATTTTTTATTCTCATTCTAATCTCTTTCACTACCAACAAACCCACTGCCACTGCCAACACCCACTGCCACCACCGCCCACAGCTACAGTCACAGCCACAACCACCACTAGTAATCATAACCTCACCCCCCCAACCACCAAAATTATTTTTAAAAAAAAAAAAGTTCAACCCTTCTTCAACTTTGTAGCACACACCCACACACACGAAAACTCACCCCGATCTAAACCCACCACAAAACCGCACCCAAGCCACTGCAAAACCGAAACCCACTACCACAACCACCACTGCCCACAACCTCTAACCCCAACCACGAAAACCACAAACAAGTCACAAACCCAAAATCAAACCATAAACAAATCACACACCCAAAATCAAATCACAAACAAGTCACAAACTCTAACCCACAACTGCTGAACCACCAAGAACAAATTTCACAAACCTAGACCCACGATGAACAAAAAATTTTCACAAACTTAGACCCATGAAGAACAAACTCAGACCCACGAAGAACATACTCATCAACGGCACCACCACCATGTTCGAGGCCACCTGCTCCACCCTTGGCTCCTCTGTCTTTGTCAACATCACCGACCTTAAGGGCAGAAAGATTGGCTTTTTCCCTGAGGACAACAACAACCAAATCAATACCATCAATCCAGTAGTGGAGAGAGGCATAGAGAAGGAGAAAGAGAGAGAGAGAGAGAGGAAAGCTATGGAGAGGCACGGCACACGAGAGAGTGAGATAGAGAAAAAGAAAAAAAAATTAAAAAAAAAAACTCTAGCATCTTGCTACAGTAGGGTGTCAAAGATGAGACTCTACTGTAGTTGAATGCTAAAATATTTAGCATTTAGCATCTTTATTGTGAGTAAGTTTTTATGATTTGAGGTGCTAAAAATGCTTAAAAAAAATAGCATTGAGCATTTTTAGCACCTTTAATTAGAATGCTCTAAGCAGTTGACACAAGAAGTGTAAAGGAAAAAATCATTTTATTATTATTTTTTGATGAAAAGAGCCTAATTATCACTACAACAAAATATATTTTTAGCGACGAAAATTAGTGAGGAAATATTTTTCGTCGCTAAAAATATAGCTTTAGTGACGAAATATGAATTTCGTCACTAATAATGAAAAAAATTATAACATTTAGTGATGAAAATTATTTTTCATCGCTATTGTGATCTGAAAAATGGGTGCCAGCGAAGGGAAACTTTGGCGTGAGCTTAATTAATCTATAGTGACGAAATATTTCGTCGCTAAAGGTTGAAATTTTTAGTGATGAAATATTTCGTCACCATAGGTATTGATGTGGATAGTATTAGTGACGAAAATCTTTTCGTCGCTATAAGAAAGAATTAGCGACGAAACATAGTCATCACTAAAAATAATCGTGATTTTTCATTCTATTGTTTTAGTGACGAAATCACAATTCGTCACTAAAAGTATACTATAGCGACGAAATATCAATTTCCTCTCTAAAAATTTTAACAAAATCTGGGTTCTTAGTGACGAAATTTACCTTCGTCGCTAAAAACATTAAACCCCTTATACCTATTGCGACAAAAAGTAGGCATTAGTGACGGAAATAATTCTTCCCAAACCATTGTCGAAGCCAGCGAGACCCTTCCATCGTCGAAGCCATCCATCGTTTGTTTTGTATTCAGGTGAGATGTCATTAAATTCGACAGCACAATCTCTTTCATAGTGAAGTTTCTTGGTAGACTTGTTAAAGATTATGCTTAGTGTTTCTTTTTTGGAATTTGACTTTGCTTATTTAGTTGGATATGTTATTGTCTTAATGGTTTCTGATTTGATTTTTTTCTTTTTTTAAATTTAAATTTAAATTTTTTTCCCCTGGTTGAAGCTAGAGATTGGGTTTACTTCTCGCTTTATAGTAATTTTATGATAGCTCTTATGGTTCATTGCGACGGTTTGGTTGTTTCTCTCGCTTCGTCACATAGCGGTGCCTCCATTTCAGGGAAGCTAGTGGAACCCAGGGACTGCTAGTTTTTATAGTCTTTACTGTTTACATATAAATTGAAATTAGGATTTTAATTTTTTTTTTTAATTTCCCGGAGAACCCAGTGGACCTATCTCCGCACTAATGCTTGCTATAATTCATTTACTGTTTACATATAATTCGTTTGTTTTGTCATGGAAGTTTTATAGTTTTTTTTTTTTAATTTAATTTAATTTAATTTTACTGTTTAGAAAGCTCCCATTAAATCGGTAAATGGGTCTGTGTAGTGTGTTATGTGTACCTCAACTCTGCACAGATTCTTCTTCATTAAAATCTTTCCGATTTTCATATTTTTGAATTCCAAAATTGCACACATTTTTTTTTCTTTTCTTTTTTTTCTTTTTTTGATGAAAAGCTTAAATTGCACACATTTTCTTGGTTTGACTTCTCAGAATCTTTTATTTGTTGCCTTGGACTTTGTTTTTACATTTATTTTTTAATAGTTAATGATAATACTATTTTAAGATCAACACAATATATGTATTCTTTTTATGAATACATTTAATGGGTGTGTTAATATGCACGGATTTGGAGCAGGTAGTTCGGGTTAGTATTCTTGTTTGCTTTGAAAATGGCGTGTGCTTTGAAATTAATTCATAGAATGCTTAATTTTTTTACTTTTATTTAATTGATGCAGGTTGTGACCATTTGAGGGTTGTGTTTGGCCAACCTAGACATTGTTGCTCTTTCTGGTGGACACACTTTCGTTAGTATGATTCCTTGGGGATCGCTTGCTAACTTTTTGGAATTATCGGTTGTGCTGAAATCAGAATGCTTTCTTTAGTTTTTTGGGGCTTTGTTACCAATGTTGTTGATTTATGTGAATTTTTTGCAGGGAAGGTTCCACAAGGAGCGATCTGGCTTTGAGGGACCATAGATTGCTAACCCTCTCATCTTTGACAACTCATACTTTACGTGAGTTTTAGCGATCTGACTTTCATGGTCTAATTTATTTGCATTGTGTTTGTTCTGGCTTAGGTTGGAAATCAGCATCAAGGATTGCCACATAGTCACACAGTTTGGTGTAGCTGTGTTTCATGCCTTCTTTGAGAGCACCTGCTTTGTACCCATTCATGTTTTCTCTGATCTCGTACTTTATGTTTATGCCTTTGCTTGCCCATCTTTGGCATTCGAGTTCCGCCAGTTCCTGTTGTTGTACTTTTGTTTATTAGACCATGAATCACATAGACCCACATAAAAAAAAAAAATGTAGGTTTTGTTTATGAAATTATGAATTGAACTATTTCATGTTGGTGAATGGTAGTAATGGTGCTCATGGTCATATAGGATAATATCTCTATTGGGAGTGTTTTTCATTTTTTTGCAAATGTGAATGGAACTTATTAATTATTATAAGAATTATCTCAAAAACAAATCAGAAATTTAACGGTTTTTGGTTGAATGTAATGACAAGGTTAGTGATTGTTTGGGTTGCTGTGGGGAAATAGAAAGAGGCTTAGATCAATGAAAGTCAAAGACCAAAGCTTAGCTAACAAATCAAACTTGTACACTTAGCTTGATCATAGTAAGTAAAATCTGTTTAAATACCTATAAAACTCTATATTTGTGATGTTTGTGATTGGTTTTGTGGTAGGTTGTTGTGTTGGAGCAAGCAGGTGGCCTGCATGGTGTTATAAGGTGGTTTAAATACATATTGAGAGTGTTTTTCATTTTTTGTAAACGTGAATGGAACTTGTTAATTAGATGTGATGAATAGTATTTTATTTGATTTCAATACTTGTAAGCATTATAGTTGTGATGTTTGTGATTGGTTTTGTGGTGGGTTATTGTGTTAGAGCAGGCGGGTGGCTTGCATGGTGTTGTAAGGTGGTTTAAATACATATTGGGAGTATTTTTCAATTCTTGCAAATGTGAACGAGTATTGGAAAGATACAAGAGTAGCTAGATAGAATGCCAAATATAATTTTAGCAATTGACCCACACTACATGGTGTGATTACTTTTTTTGATGCATCATTTGAAACTAATTGTATTATATTACACTTGAAAATCTATATTTGCTTTCTACAACTTATACATTAGGAGTTGTGATTTTAATTTATTGGTGTGGCTACTCTTAATGCATTGTTAGAAATGTTTCTTATAACATAGTTAATGTTTTTACTTTACGATTTTAATGTAGTATTGTTTTTATATTTGTGCAGATTTCTTATTGGTGGCTTTTAGGGGATTTACTTTTGGCATTACTTGAAGACATATGAAGACATCTTCCGTTAGTTCTAATTATATTATGCTACACTTTTGTATTGTTATAAAACATCTTGAGTTATTGTATGTATTGCAAACAATTATTGTATGAAAGGAGTTTGAATTGGATACTTGTGGGATGTATGGATCTTTTTTTATAAATGTGTTGTTGTTGAAATAAATGTGTTATTCAAATGTGAGGTTTTAATAATGTAATGACAGGTTACAGGTTAATATCAAAGCCATGAAAAAATAATAACAAAAAATAAGTTTTAGCGACGAATTTTTTTGTCACAAATATAGCAACAAAAAATTGTTTTAGTGACGAAAAATTTTGTCGCTAAATGTAGCGAAATTTTGTAAGAAATGGTTTTAGTGACGAAAATTTTCATCGCTATATGTGCTTGGATAGCCTGGATTTTCTTAAAAATAGTTTTAGTGACGAACTTTTTCGTCACTATATGTACCCGAACATAGTTTTAGCGACGAAATTATTCGTCACTAAATATGATTTAATAAATTAAAGTGTTTTTAGTGACGAAATATTTCTTCACTAAATAGTGTTTTTAGCGAGGAAAACATTTAGCAACGAAACGTTTTCGTCGCTAAAAGTTAAAAAAAAAAAATCAAATTGGACTTTTAGTGACAAAATTTTTCGTTGCCAAGACTTTTAGTGACGAGGTTTCAGCAACGAAATGAGTTTCGTCACTAAAAGTCCAATTTCGTCAATAAAGGTCCTTAGTAATGAAAAACTGGACTTTTAGTGACAAATTTTTTCGTCACTAAAAATACATTTTGTTGTAGTATATGTTAATGGAAACACTTGCCCTTCCCTCACTATTTTATTGTCTCATTGCTTTCTCATCAACCTTGTGGCAATTCTACATTGCAGCTGACACCATTAGTCTAGGGCAATCAATTAGCGGTATCCAGACTCTAGTTTCCTTAAACCATGTTTTTGAGCTAGGCTTCTTCTCTTCAGGCTACAACAAGAGCAGGTACTTGGGCATATGGTACAAGAAGACCCTAGGGATACTTGTGTTAATAGCCAACCAAAACAATCCACTCACAGCTGCATATGGAGTTTTCACCATCACCAGCAATGGAACACTTCTTCTTCTTAACCAAAGAACCCACACTATCTGGTATTTGAATTCATCCAGGGCTACTTAGACTCCAGTTGCTCAGCTTTTAGATTTTGGTATCCTTGTTCTTATAGATGTTAATGATACATCGAACAGCTCTGAAAGCTATCTGTGAAAGAGCTTTGATTACCCATTTAACACATGGTTACTAGGCATGATGATAGAAAAGGACATGAGTAATGGTCTAGATTGATTTTTGACATCTTGTATTAATTGACTCAATTATTGTATCTCCTGGAGACTTTACACACAAAATTGATTATTGGGAGTTGTCTCAAATAATTCTTAGAAGAGGATCAACAAGAAAATACCGCATTGGACTATGGAATGGAGTTCGATTCGGTAATCTTCCTGTCCCTATAAATCAATATTTCATTTCCGTATTTGGATTGAACAAGGAACTGTTGGGACATATATATAATTCTACAAACAAGTTTCATAATACAAGGATAACACTGAGTCAATCAGGCATTCTTCAAGGCCTTCTATTAATGAAGGGAAGCAGTAAAAGGACTATTATGAATGCAATGCCAAATGACTTATGCGACAATTATGGGCAGTGTGGCTCTAATAGTGTTTGCAAAAGTTACAAAGCATCAATCTGCGAGTGTTTGGAAGGTTTCATCCCCAAATCAATAGAAGAATGGAAACAGCTCATTTGGTCCGGTGGATGTGTAAGGAGAAACAGGTTGGACTGCCAGAGGAAAAATGTTTTCATGAAGCTTGCGCAGGTGAAATTGCCTAACTTGCTAGAGTTTTGGTTAAACAAGAGTATGAGCACCAAGGAATGTGAAGCAGAGTGCTTGAAGAACTGTTCTTGTATAGCACATGCAAATTCAAATATTATTGGGAAAGGCAATGGCTGTTTGATTTGGTTTGGAAATTTGATTGATATTAGAGGGTATAGTGAAGAAAATGATAATAGCAAGTACTCTGAAGAAAATCCCAAGCAAGACATCTATATATGCCTGCATACTTCGGAACTTAGTAATTGCACTTATCTCCTCTATAACATTCCATTCTCACTTCCCACGTACTTAGGGGTGACAAAGTATAAATCAAGATACTTTTGGATTTTCACGAAAATAAAATTTCATAGCAGGGAAACCCAAAGATAAAATATTTGGAAAATAAGACTATAAGTTCACTAAAGTGAAAAGTCGGTAAGTAAAAAAAAAAAGTTTGTGGCCGAGCCTAACTCATCAAATTAAATTTGAAGTTGTGGACGTACACACTATATTTATTACACTTCAGGTCTATTTAAGAATAACTTATTTAGCTGAAATTGAAATTTTTTTTGTTGAAAGTACTATAGAAAAAAAAAAAAGACTAAAAACTAGCTAAATAGTACAATGGTACCATAAATAGTACTAAAAAATGCAATGAAGCCCATAAATAGTAACAAAAAAAGCTAAAATTTCAAATAAGCTGAAGCTTGCATCACATCCTAAATAGGTTCTTCATATACAAATACCTAGATAGACATCATATCTAGGGACAGACCCAAGGGGGGCCCGACCCCATGGCCCAAATTTTTTTTTTTTTTTTTTTTTTCTAGTTATATTTTTCATTTTTGTAGTTAGCCCCTTTTCTAAAACTTTAGGACCCTCCTTTTCAATTAGCCTAGTCTAGCCTAATTAACAACTATCTAAACCAAAAACTTTTCAAAGTTTCAAGAAACAATAACTTCAAAAAATTAAATAAATAAATAATCCTAGCCAGCCTAATGTTAAAAAACAATATTATCCTTTCTTTTTTTTTTTCTTTTTTTTGGTAGATAATTGCATTTTAATGTATTAATAAACAATGATTTTGTGTATTTATAGTTTGTTAATAATATATTAGAGTTTTTTTTTAATTTTTTTTTCATATACTCCGCCCCCTTACCTCAAAAAAAAATCCTCAAATCTCACTAAGATATTCTCAACTGAAAAAAAACATAAAACTTTAAAGCAAAATGAAAAAAAATATTTAATTGCTATCTAATGTAGGATCAATCCGCAAATTAAACACAAAGGAAAGGCTAATGGTTGTCCTAATGGTATCAATCATTTCTGGATTGCTTACTTTGGGGTTGCTTCGGTGTTTAACTAGGAAGACAACAAATAGAAGATGTAAGTATACTCATCAATTTTTCCAATATATATTTGTTCTCATCCATCCTTGCCCATATTAAAGCTAGGTTTTATTGTGAGCTTGATAAACTGTACTGAGACTAAAATTAAAAGCAGTTCCTAAGAAGGTTACATAATGGTTCAATAGGTGTGCATTTAGATGGCACGTTTCTCCCCCAAGTATGGGTTTACGTTTTTTTAGTGGCTCCCATGGGTATTGTTCACGGACCACCAAGAATTGAAAAATGCAGCCATGGATTTTGCTACAGTGTTTTGCCTTTTAAAAAATATTTTGCTACAGTTTTTTCAGCAATAAGTTTTCAGTTTTTAGTAAAATAAGCGGTATCCAAACACATCCGGGTGAAAGAAAGAAAGAAGATGCAGACGTACCTTTGATTTCACAGCAGCTGCTACAGCAACAAACAAATTCTCTCCAACAAATGTGATTGGGGCAGGGGGATTTGGTCCTGTTTATAAGGTGAAAAGGATTCTAATTTAATTACATATCAATAAATTTATGGTGATATTATCTTTGCAAATTGAGATGGATAGTATTTATCTTTAATTGATGATTTGCAGGGACATCTATGTAACGAACAAGATATTGCAGTGAAGAGGCAGTCAAAGTATTCAAGACAAGGCCATGAGAGTTGAAGAATGAAGTTGTTCTCATTTCCAAACTTCAACATAGGAATCTTGTTAGGCTTTTAGGCTACTGCATTCAAGGAGATGAAAAGTTGTTATCTATGAGTACATGCCCAACAAAAGCTTGAATAAATTCATTTTAGTATGATTCTCCTAACCCTTTATGTATTATAATTACTTTCTATCTTTTAAATGTTGTGTACCTGAGTGTATTGCCTATTATGTATCTTATTAATCCTCCAATTGATTTGTTAAAAAAATTTCACAAAAAGAACTAAAAATAGTCATAAATGTAATCATAGTAACAAGGGCAAAAATTAGGAATGGCAATAGGTTAGGTTCGGGCCGGGTTTCTTTATACCTGAACTCGACCCGCGGGCATGTATCAATTACTCGAACCTAACCCGTTTAATAAATGGATTTTTTTTCAGGCTCCAAACTTGTCCTGTCGGGCGCCACGGGCCCCGCCTACTTTAGGGCCCAATCCTAAGTCCTAAGGGCCTAAACCGTGGCCCAATTTTTTTTTTTTTAATTCTGTAATTAATTTAATAAATCTCAGATTTCTACAATAATTTAATTTACAATAATTATTTTAGATTTCTACAATAATCTTAGATTTCAAATTTCACATAAATCTACCATAATTTACTTTTAGATTTCTCATTTTTCCTTTCAAAATCACAACCCCAAATACAGAAATCACAAGAAATAATACATAAAAATCACAAACCCATACATAAATCCTATATACATAACCCAAATACATTTAAAAAAAAAAAAAAAAAAAATTCTTCCTTTACAACAAGATATGCCACAAGTTCAAATATATACAAAATAAATCCCCTAAATCCAAACCCGAGACCACTACATCAAGTTCAAAAATCTACAAAATAAATCCCACAAATGAATATACACAATAATACACCTTTCAGGCACCAAGTAATGAACCCCCCCCCAAAAAAAAGGAGAGATCTTGGTGGTGGCAGATCTTGGCAGAGGTGGTAGATCTTGGCTGAGCTACACTTGGAGAAGATAGATCAGAGCTCAAAGAAGACAAAGAAAGAGAGAAACAAAGCTGTGACGATCTTGAGACCGCGGTGATAAAGCTTGAGACTAACGGTGACAGAGGTCTGAGCTTAAGGTTGAGTCCATGAGTGAGAGTGAGTGAGAGAAGGAGAAGAGGGTGAGTCCGTGAGTGAGAAAGGGAGAGGAGAGTGAGGCTGTGAGGGAAATGGATGGGGAGTGGGACAGCTAAGTGTGGAATATGAGAGGAAGTAGGGTTTTTTTAGTTTTTATATATATATATATATATATATATATATTTATATATAAAAGGGGTTTTTGGTAATTTTATGCTTAAACAGGTCAGGTCCAAGTTCGGGTTTGAGCCGTGTATGAAAAAAACCCGGACTCGATACGGACCCACTTCGGGTTTTTTTTTAAGACCCATACCCTATCCTATTATTTATCGGAACGGGTAAAATCCAACCCATTAGGGTCGGACCCGACCGGGTATCCGTGGGTCAGACTTTTATTTCCATCCCTACCAAAAATTGCTTGCAAAACAAATTGGAAGTACTCTTCTGGCATGGCCAAAGCGTTATGACATTGTTGTTGGGATTTTGCGAGGACTTCTCTATCTCCATCAAGACTCTAGACTTCAAGTCATCCACAGGGATTTGAAAGTAGGAAATATTTTATTAAATATCAACTTAAACCCAAAAATATCAGACTTTAGCTTAGCTAGAACTTTTGGAGGGGATGAAAGTGAAGTGAAGACAGATAGAGTTGTTGGAACATAGTAAGTAATATAAAAATGGAACCAGATTTTTGTTCTTCAAACTGTAGAAAATATTTCATCAATGTGGTCTAATGCAAATGACCCCTCATTCCCTGATAAATATGGTCTAAAGGGTGAGGTGATGAGTTAAAGATTTGTTTGACATTTAAGGTATCTATATAAACAACAACAACAATAATAAAGCTTATTTGATGGTTTCATAAAACGGCTACATGTCTCCTGAGTATGCAGTTGATGGAAGATTTTGAGACATGTAAGTTCAAAATTCTCTCTCTCTCTCTCTCTCTCTCTCTCTCTCTCTCCCTCCCCCCCCCCCCCCCTCTTTTGGTGAATTATGTGAGTATTTGTATTGTAACTGCTCCAGGCACGGTTGTTGTGGAAGGAGGGCAAGGCCTTGGAATTGTCGTATATATGTTTGGAGGATTCATATTCAAGATCTCAAATCTTGAGATGCATTCAAGTTGCTTTACTATGTGTTCAAAAGTTGCCTGAAGATAGGCCGATAATGTCTAGTGTGCTTTCTATGTTAACAAATGAGGAAGCAATTTTGCCTCAGCCTAAACAGCCTGGTTTCTTCATAGAAAGAAGTCTCAATGGTCTCAATGATTCAGGTGCAATATCTAGAATTGAAGAATCCAGCATAAAAAATGCAGTAACTATAACTACACCAGAAGCAAGATAGGAAATTCATAAATAGCTAGATTGCCTGAGAAGTTATATGTGAAATTTTTTAGTATTTAGCAATGTCTTTGGGATTTGATTATTTGGCATATTTATGCTTTTAGAAGTAAATTCTATCAATTGGGAGGTTCATAGCTGCTACTTGCTTGGGTGTGTAAAATTAATTAGCTTTTCTGTATTTCCTTTAATGGAATGGATAGACCATCATAGCTAGTTTTTATCTAAAATCAAAATTATTAAGACATCTACGTATGGGATTCTTTGGCATCTTATTGACATATAAACCATGGATCCTATTGAAAGTGTACAAAGGTTTAAATCACAAAAGCTGAAACTGCAGTACCAGAAGAAGCAGAAAACAATGATAAAAATGAAGAGAGGATTAAGTGAAGAAGAATGATTCTATTCACTGATAATATGATTTGTACATTGTTGGTACATAAACACATTTTAATATAATACATAGGAGAAAAATCCATAATTAGTTACAGAACTATTTTTAAACAGTTACATCTTAACTGACCAATGCAACTAATAGCAGCCTACTTTAACCCCTGATATCTTAACCCCGCAACTGCTACAATCTTGATTGAGTGGTGAGTGTCGACTGTTGGAAATATTTTAGTGAATAAACAAGTTTTGATACAAAAATAATATCCCAAATAATTAGCAAGAACATAAAATAAAATAAAAGGAATTTAGAACAATCTCACAATGCTATAGAATCACGCTGCGAAAGCGTTGTCCTTAAAGGTTGATTCGTGCCACCCAAAGTAAAACTCGGTGCGATTGGATTAGACTATAGCGTCGACCTTTGTGATGTACGCACTTCCACTCACAAAAGGTTTGAGAACAACCCTCTATTGCCTTTCCTTAGAACAAATATTCTTGTAGAAAAATATGTGGGAGAGAAAGATAGTAGAATTGTGTATATCTAAAACATAGAGTAGTAAAAAGACCCTCTTGAAAATATGTTATGATGAGTATTATATAGGCTACTTATAAAGATATTAGTCTATAGTTATAGGTTACTAATAACCCTTAAAAGCCCAACGGCCATATTATCAATTATTGTCTAACGGGTATTTTTCTCATAATTGCCCAATGGCTATTTTTCTCATAATTGCCCAACGGCTATTTTACTCGTAAATTTTCAACAGCTAGAAAATAAATAAGAATAAAAGTGTTTGGAACACACACCCACACCAACAATCCCCCACATGTTACAAACACAAAATAGGAAAGGCACGCAACTAAAGAAAGCATGCATCAATATGGTACCAGAAGGTTTTAACCATACATAGGATAAATAAGTAAGAACTAAAAGGCAATGGTGGAGTTAAAACTCTTTTAACCAAGCTATTAGTAAACCAAACTTACCACCCACATAACTTTCTTTATCAAGGTTGTTCTTAAGCGGGTTGGCGCCTGATCCACGCCATCTGCCACTGGGTTTAATGAGAGCTCTAAAGACCTACCCAAAAAGTCTCATAGGAAGTGGCACAACTTCCACTCACATATAGGTGGCATCCATCAGGAGTGCGTGCAGAACACCCCATCCTAACAAGTAGGGAGTATGGACCCATTAACAGCCTAAAGCTCAACCTTCAACAATCTGCAACTTAATTGGTGGCATCCATCAGGAGTGCGTGCAAATACACCCCATCCCAACAGGTAGGGATATGGATCCATTAAGAGCCTAAAGCTCAACCTCACCAAATTCTGCAACTTAGCACTGTCTCACACCATAGGGATGGACTCATCACTAATCTCCTTATCAAGATAGCGGAAAACACGTAACAAATGACAGTGCCCATGGACCACTAATAACCTCTACCTATTTAACCTCTTGTGTGGAATCACCCATCATAGAGAGGTTGGGTATTAGTCACAGTGTCGCAACTTGGGTATCAGTCCAATCCCCCTAGATGTCTTACTCACCAGCCTCATTGCTAGTGGTTTGGTCAAAGGATTGGCCAAGTTCCTTTCAGACCTCACAAAGTCCAATGACATAACATCATTATCAATAAGCTGCCTTAGCCTCAATTGAATATGTCAAATTTTTCCATTATAAACTTTGCTCTTAACACGTGTTATGGCAGTCTGGCAATCACAAGGAAAGCAAACAAAGACAATAGAGTTAGTAAAATGAGGCATATCAATTAATATACTCCTAAGCCATACAGCTTCGGACCCAGCCTTCTCTAAGGCCACTAACTCTGTTTCCATATTAGATCTCACTATGCAAGTCTTCTTGGATGACTTCCAAGAGACAGCCCTTCCAGCTAGTGTGAACACGTATCCACTAGTAGGCTTTACATAATCTGTATCAAAGATCCAGTTAGCATCACAATGTCCTTTTAAAACAACAGGATAACCACAATATGAGAAACAAAAATAAAAATTCCCCTTTAAATATCTCAATAATATAGATATTGTATCACAATGCTCAACACTAGGACTATGAATGTATCTACTCAGTCTACAATCATCATATGAAATATCAGAGCGACTATAGTTTGTCAAAAATATTAAACAACCAATAATTTGTGCTTACTTATCTTGTGAAACATTATCACCGCATTTTTGACCAATTTGCCCCAACCAAAATTTTTATTTCAAATTTAGAGGAAAGAAAACATTTAGTATCATGCACAGCATTATGGCTAGTTCCAAATATAAGTAAGTCATCAACATATGACCATAAATCACAAATACATATGTAAGCATCATATATCAAAATTTCCATGTCATTGTATAGGTGCTTGTTTTAATCCATACAAGGATTTAACCAATTTACAAACTTTACATTATTGTCCAAGGACAACACAACCCTTGGATTGCTCCATATAATTTTTTTCTCCTTTCTAATTCACCTATTAGAAAAACAATTGTAACATCCATATGATGTATAATAGGTTTGTAAATAGATACAATGACAAACTACATTCTTATAGATGCAATTCTGATAATTGAAGAATAAGTATAAAATAATCAACAATATATTTTTGCTTATAGCCTTTAGCTGCCGAGCATGCCTTATACTTATCTATGATCACATTCAGTTATAAGTTTCTTTTAAAAACCCATTTGCAACCATACAAATTTTGTTTTAAACACCCACTTGCAACCAATAGGCTTAACCTTAGGTGGAAGTTCAACCCATTCCAAATGTGATTAGACATAATTTAATAATTTGTTAAAAACTTCCAACAATAATGATGCATCAACAAATTTAATTGCATCATAATAACTTACATGTTCATCTTCAACAATATAGGTAAGAAAATCGTTACCGTAACTCTTTTTCTCCCTAGTTCGCTTACTTCTTCTCAATTCTTGCACATCACAATAAGATCATTAGAAGTATCAATAGGTTCATGAAACATATTTTCCTTATTTTTCAAAGGAACCTCATACTTAAAAAAATATTTTTAAGATTCAACAATAGTATTAAATTCTAAATACATCACTATTGATGAAAATAATTTTATATCATGAATTATAACAAACGTAACCAATAAACACACAATCACATATTTAAGAATCAAGTTTCCTCCTTTTAGGTTCATGTAGCATGACCTTAGGAAAGTACCCCCACACTTTGAGGTATTCTCCTTTTAGATTTGGGTAACATCTTAGCCAACTACCCCCACAATTTGAGGTATACCAAGTTAGGCTTATGCCATTCTCAACTTCATTTTTTATATTTTATAAAAATTTCCAATACCCCATCTTCGGTTCCTAATACACAAAGTTAAATAAATATAGAATGATCATCAACAAAGACTACATAAAATCTTTTACCATCTCTGGTCATTGTGTGTTTTAAATCATCCAAATTATTATGTACCAAACTAAGGAGTTTGGTTCCTCTTGTTATGGGTTGCAAGGTCTTTTTGTTTCAAGTTCATAAAAACCTATCCACCATCTCAAAACAACACATATAGCCAATAAAAATATGTATATGTATATGTGTGTGTATATATATATACATATATATATATATACATATATATATATATATACATATATATATATATATATATGTATTTAATATCACTCTTGCACTTGGTGGATAAAAGGAATATTTATTCCAACTAGATCTTATCCACTAGCCCAAAATACTAGTTGGATCATTTTATTTATTTATTTAATATATATAAAGAAAATTTTAATTATTTTCCATAATTTCTCATTTCATATAGATGTGTTAAGAGATGTAAAACTAATAGCTTTTGTACATAGAGCCAATAGCCTCTAACTACTAAAAACCACTCTTAGGAACGTCCGAAATTTTACAAGAATAAGACACTTAATATTTTGTAAAATTTGACATCATTATACCACAATTGTATAATACAAACGTTTAATCATCCACAATTTCTTTTTCACATGACCATAAATGATTACTTGAATATTTTAGCAAGGAAAAAAATTTAATTAATTATAGTATCATTGTATCTTCATTATACAAAAGGAGTACCAAGTTAATACGGCACAATTGATTCCACTTAACAATAGGAATGCCTTCACCATAAGTCTACACCAATTTTTTTTTTTTTTTAAATTCCAAAAAACATTTCTCAAAACACATTTGGATGGACATCATTTATTTTTCCTCCTAAAATATTAGTCCACCAAATTGTTTAGATAAACCAGATAGTAAAATAAACTCCACAAAAGATATAAGTAATTATATCTAAGAATATAACTACTAGCATTTTTTCTTTATAAACATAATATCATATCACAATAAAAAATTTCATGATCAATAACTTGTTTATCCATTTTGAAGCATGGTGGTGCCAGTGTCATCAGTAATGTTGACATCTCCCCTCAAACTAATGAGCATATAAGTAAGCATCAGTTGGTTCTTTAACTAAATAAAAGGTTGAGAGGACAAGCCCTTGGTAAAAGTATCAGACAGTTAATCAGCGCTAGAATAAATTTAAACTTCCAAATTATTTAGAACAACTTTTTTCACTGACAAAACGAAAGTCAACATCAATGTGTTTAGTACAAGACTACAAGCATGAAAAGCATGATCAGGGGAGAAATCACATGGAAGGTTTGGGGCGATGCTCCCCCAAACTTCTCGAAGTGTTAGTACATTGTACGCATAATTGCCACTATTGCTTATGTAGTTAAGAAGATCCTACTTGCAAATTGAATTATTTATTTGTATTTAGTAATTTTTATCATCTGCCAAATTTACAGTCCAGTTCATCATTTTTAAATCATCCCACAGAATTTCACTAGGGTCTAAATTGCTTGTTTGGACCTTAGTTATATTTGATTAAAATATAGAACTGTCTAAACTTTCTTACATTTCTTCTTTGATTGTTTATTTAGACCTAACTTTGAAATTTGTCCTGCTAGAAAGGAAATAATCCTCTCTCCTGAAATAACATCCTAGATTTTCTCTAGGATAAAAATTTCCAGGATTTCAGCAAAACAATCAAAAGCTTTTGAAATTAAATGCATAAAAGTTCCTTTGCTACCATATGACAGAAATCAGTTATCCACTGAGCTATGACAGCTTTTTATTAATCCTATCAGTACTAGATCAGAGGAAGCAATGATGTCTAGAACTAGAAATAAATTAGCACACTTTTCTTATATGCTTATTGTCGATCAAGGTCTCCACTAGTACTTCACAATATTGGCGCTTTACACTCTGTTTGTTTCGATGTAAAATATTTTCATTTTACAGTGTTTGGTTAGGTATTTGAAAATACTTAGGAAATCATTTGCAAGTATTTGTTTCCTGGTAAAATGAAGAAAAAAATTTCTTCAATTAGAAACAACCCAAAATTAAAATTCTCTCCAACCTATGCTAAAATTCTCAAATTTTAAATGCAACCATGAATCAAAACACCCAAACTCAAATTAGCTAAAAAAAAAAAAAAAGGAAGAAGAAGAAGACAAAAGAGGAAGAGATATGGCCGGCCAAGTGATGAAGTGATAGTGTGAGATGAGTAGTGGGTAGTGAATGGGTAGGTGGTGCATGTGTGGTCCCAAAAATATCTAACCTTACCCTTTAAAAAAAAAAAAAAAACTTGGGCCGTTACAATAGGATAACATTTAACAATAAAAAAAAAAACAACAAATACAACAACAATTTAAAAAACAAAACGAAATCGTACTAACCCAAAGTAGAGTTTTAAAGAATATAAAAAATTATCAACCTAAAGTAGAGATGCAAGAAAAATAAAAAAAAAGTCCACAAAAAAATTGAGAGAGAGGGAGAACCTTTTTATTGTGAGGGAAAACTATGTATAGAATGGAAGAGATGGTGACAAATTTATAATAAGAGAGTGTGTATAAGAAAAGACAAAAATAGAGGAAGATGAAGAGAAAGAGGAAGAATGATATTAACGTAGAGAGTAGTTGTGAGATGAAAAGGTAAGGGAGGGAAAAAGGTTGGAGAAGTAGTGGGGAGATGAAAAGGTAAGGAATGGAGAAGTGTAAATATTAAAAGAAAAATGTTAAAAAAATTTATAGGAAAATTGGAAAAAAAAAAATAATAATGACGTAGACACTGATGTGACTCAACTAGAGCGTAGTAATAATAAATGCTACGCTTCAACTTTTAGATATACTAGTATTATGCCCGTGCAATGCACGGCTTAATAAAAGAATTATATATAAATTTTAAAAAATAAATATATTTATATATTGATAATATAATTAAATTTAATAACAAATTTAGTAAAAATATTTTAAAGATAATGGCAAGTTTTAAATTTCTAAAAACTTTTAGTAGTAAACAAGTCGGGCTTGGCACGGTTTTGGTCATAAACTTATAACATGAATAATTTTATTGAGAAACACTAATTAATGACTGAAGAGAAATGCTATACTCGGTCGGATTAAGACATAACTTTTACTTATTCAAATAACAATGAAGGTGAAGTAGGGTGAGGAACAACAAATAATAATTATAACATACCGACATAATTACATTTATATTTAATTATAATGAAGTGCTTGCTTCTCAAAGTGTCAAATTAATATCAACATCTAACACCCAGCTATTGCATGAATTATGATTAAAATTGACCTTATATTTTTACTTTAACCCCAAGCAATCATCCTGAATTTACAAATTAAAACTACCCAAATTTATATAATTTAAAAAAAATGAAAGCAAAATTCACAATAACACACACATAAATATATAGACACAAAGAAAATTCTGAATTCAATAATTACAAATAATATTAATTTCTAAACATTAAAAAAAATCTGGAATTGGAGTTAAAGTAAAGATACTCACATGAAAATTGAATTAACTTTGACAACAAGGGTGAGCAACGAAGTCATGGAAATTTCACATCACCTTAAATATCCATTGTTTTTACATCAAGCTTTTTATATTTAATCAATTTTCTATCTCCATTCTTTGTGGAGTGATGTTCCTTATCATAGTTTTGGATGCTTAAATCTTGGTCTCTTGGCTACCTATGGGATCTACACATATTGAAAAAAAGATTTTTTCAAAAAGTGAATAAGATTTTTGTTAAAATTAATATGTTAGTTTTCATGGAAGATATACAAATTGATTCTGAATAGCATAATAAGCATATAAATTAGATCAAAGTTAACAAAAATAACTTAAACAAAAGGCAACCCACACACAAAACATATTCAATTTGATAAAAAAAATAATAATAAAGAAGGGAATTTTATGAAAAAACAAAAAGAAGAAGGCAAATGCATACATGCAAGTTTCATAGATAAGTTAAGTACGAGAATGAAAGAATACATCAAGAAACTGTACGGTAGGAAAAGGGAAAAATATACCAAACCGTATATATATCCCCACTTTTATATTAGTGAAGAAGTTGATAACTTGATATGAATAGAAAGAAAAAGGAGTTTACGTAATTAAGAAGTTTATGTTAATTAAATATATATATATATATATATTTTTTTTTTTTTTTTACTTTATCCCAAAAAAATAGTTAATGTTATTAGATTTTTTTTTTTTGTTTACGTTAAAGTTAATAAATATTAGCAATTTTTTGTTATTTATTCCAAAAGGAAAAAAAAAATTTGAGAAGAAAAAATAATACTTTTAAATTTGTTACCTTATTATTAGGAAATAGATGATGTAGGATAAAAGTTTATCCCAAAAAAAATTATATACTAATGTAAGCTTGTAAAATTGTTACTTTATTAAATTAAAAAAAAAAAAAAAAAAGAATTTCATTATTAGAACACTTATTGTTACTTTATCCAAAGAAGTTGATAAAGATCAAAAACCTTTTGTTTTTATCTAAAAACTTAAGTGAATGAATTTATTGAAAAATCTAAAAATCTAAAAAAAAAAAAAAAAAAAATCTGCAATTTGATAAAATCACTTAGCGCAACCATTGCTTCTAAGCTTAACTTTTATTATATAGTATATGATATGATATAGATATAAATATAGATTATACGTTGGAAATTCGGTGGTAATTAAATTAACAGGGGATACACAAAGAGTACTCTACACCAATAAGGAGATAAGCTAGATAGAGAGTATATTCTGGAGAGCCTTGGAACAAATTCCATCATAGAGAAGCCAGGATGGATATAAGATTTTTTCCACAATTAATGTACTCTGTCTATTGGCCTGGATCAATTTGCACATTGAATCGAAGTTCCTACTAGCCTAGCTCCCATAAAAAAGAAATAAATTTGGCTCCCATTTAATTGTGACAACGCATTTTTTTTTAACCATTTTAATAAAATAAAATGTTAAATTTTTAATAATTCTATAGTTGCACAACAAAAAAAGAGGGCTATAGCCGCATTTGAAAAACGCAGCTATAGACCGTAAAAACACAGCTATAGCCTATAGCTGTGTTTTCATAGCCGCTTTTTCAAACAAGACCTATCTGGTGCGACTATAGCCCCCTTGCGGGACCTAAAGCTGCGTTTTTTTAAAACGCAGCCCAAACCGGGTCTATAGCTACGTTTTCTACACCCTATAGCCGCGTTTTTTCACATCCATAGATGCGGGACCTATAGCTACGTTTTGTAGAAAACGCGGCTATAGACCTAGTTTGGGCTGTGTTTAAAACGCGGGTATAGGCTAAGGACCTATAGCTGCGTTTTATAAAAAACGCAGCTATAGGTCCAACTTATAACTGCATTTCTAACGCAGCCCAAATCGTGTCTATAGCTGTGTTTTTTGTAAAACGTAGCTATAGGTCCTGCTTCTATGGGTGTGTAAAAACTCGACTATAGGGTCTAGAAAACGCAACTGTAGACCCAGTTTGGGCTGCATTTTTAAAAACGCAGCTCCAGACCCCGACATTGGGTCTTCTTGTAGCCGCATTTTTAAAAATGCGGCTATAGGTTTTTTTTTTTTAATTTTTTTAATTTTTTATTTGTCCCGAAACACATCCCTGCCCAAAACAAAACCTACAATTCCTGCCCAAAACAAGACCTGTACACTCAGATGCAACCAATTGGAACCAACAAAACAAATTACCTACACTCAACAATTCCCAACCAATTGCCAGCAAACAAAAATTAATCATTGCCAAAAGATTAATTACATAAACAAATAATTACAAACAACTTCCCAAAAATAAATTTTTACATCACGAAATCTCGGACCCCTTAAGGATTTTTTACATCACAAAAAATTGTCAGCAAGCATCATGGTACTTCAACAGCCAGTTTCCAGCAAGCATCATCGTACAACGCTCTAACAATGAGAACAATGGAAATAAGCTAACGTTTTAAGCTAAAACAAATAGATTCTAAACAAATAACCAAGTATTTTGCTCAATCAGTCTATTAACAAAGTCAACATCCCTTAAATTTTTAGAGTCATTATCATCTATGAGGCTTACACATAGTCTTTTTGCTTGTATCCATTTAAAAGCATGGCAGCTTAAAACAAGACTGAGAGTGAGACATAGTTCACTAGCTGCACTTTTAAAGGTTTAAATCTTTCCAAACTCTATATAGTATCATAGATTCCACTCTCTTCAAATTCATATATACGCATACATTTACATAATCCATATTCACTGCCGTTTTATTAAATATAACAACAAATTTTATAATTTCTTAGATGGAAAGCTACCTTCCAGTAAGTTCCCTTCATATTCAAGCTCACTAGTCATCAAATTTCAATTCTTTCAAGTTTCAACAATAAAATGCGAACCATACTTCATGTCGAGTATACCATGTTCTAATTAACCACATTGCTATTATTATCCTCCCTTTAAAAAAAATTAAATAAATAATGTAAATTGCATTGGGAACTATCAACTACATTGAGCAAGTGTAAAAAGGCATGGTTGAAATTTTCCAATTTGTTTTTATGTCTTATAGTACATCTACTTCCCTACTTCTTGCTTCATATATACTGACATGGGACCTTCAAATTGGAATAATACCAACAAAGGCAGGAATATATCTGATTTTTATTTTTATTTTTTTCCCAATATAGTTGTATTTGTTTTACCAGAGGATTCACAGTTTCATTACCATGGAGAGTCCCCATCAAGCACTGCCACCCTGAATATATTAAAGGCATCATATTAATATCATATAACAATGCATTGCAAAAAGTAGTGTTTTGCTAAATACACCTTCAATTTGGTACCTGAGACATATCCGAATCACGTACACCTTGGCTAAATTGGGCGAACATTGCATTCATGCGCGTCATCACTTCGGCCATTTGTTGTTGGTGCCTTGCTTTTGATTCTTGGCACCTTGCTTCTGATTCTTGGTGCCTTGCTTCCATTTGGGAGAGTTGTTCTTGGTGCCTTGCTTCTGATTCTTGGCACCTTGCTTCTAACTGGGAGAGTTGTTCTTGTACTTGGGCTAGTTGCTCAGTCATTCTAAAGGAGCTGTTCTCCAACTCCAAAATCCTTTGTATTGCTCTGCTTGGCAAAGACGGAGTCGAGGTAAACTCTGAAGCATTTGTGGCACTTCTTCCAGATGGGGTGATTCCAAGTCCCACCCCCCATACACGTCCAGGGAACTCTGGACCAAACACCCAAGCATATGCATCATCCTTGGACCAAAGAACTCCACTACCAGGCTCTCCTTGTAGTCGCATGCCCTCTTGGCTCAACAGTTCTTCCATCCTAATCTATACGTTTTCCCACAAGAACCAAATAACATATTACACACCATAAACAATACAAACACAAAATACACTAAAAAGAAGTTTCAAATTGTGCTTACTATGTTCTCTTGCACATGGGGAGTAACAGCAGTCCCATCTCTCCTACGGTATACTTTTAGATACACGTCTGCGTGTTCGACCGGAGCCCCGTTAGCTTTCGTCTACATGATGAAAAAAATGTCATACAAATCACACAATTGCTCTCAGATTTGTCATGTTGTTTATCATTTGCATTGACTTAGGTGTTCATGAATTCTAAGTTTATATCTACCACCAACAAGAAAGTAAAAGAGTATTTTTAACATTTAGTGTGATTCAGAAGCATAAAATTAGTTTATGTGAAACATGAATACAGTAGCACTTGTAATGCATTTCTTACCATGTCATCACCTATTTGTGCAAAACTTTGAGCCCCAGACGTTGCTATCTCCTTCTATTTCCCTCGACTGACCTTATTCTTGTTACTTAATGTCTGCAACCACATTACCGTCAAAGTATCTGAAAACTAAACATCTCTTGACTAAGGTATTTTACTACTTAATGTAATTTTTTGTCTCTTCTGTGCTTGTCATTGGGCATTCATAATATATTTATGTTTCTAATTACCCTCCTCCTCAGTGTTAAAATAGGAGTTGCTAAAATTCGGTTTTGTAGCATGTGTGTGACCTAAATATACTTGTTCATTGTTTGCTATTAGTTTACCTAAATTGGTTAAGCCCATTATTGTGGATGGTTTGTTGGTGTGATTATGTGTGTGTGCATTTAAGTAATACGTTAAGAACTACGTTGTGATCTTTTGAGTTGTGATCTTCTAAGTACTAACATAAACTAGTTAAAAATCATGTTTTTAGTATTATTAAGAAGAAGATGCATCATAATCCAAGCATGGAATAGGACATCAAAAGGGGAGAAAATGGACTATGGAGTATGTAAGCCTTTGCCCACAGCCTAAGCTACATAAATATTTCTTAATGAGACCCCTGGCATAAATAAGATGAACTTGCATACCCTTGTAGTGGTCGTAGTCCCCAACCAATCTCTAAATAATAGTAATCTTAAGTTTATGTTGTTGATGGGGGCAAAACAACTCTATCACATCTACTGCAAAGTGCTTTGAGCTACACTAATTATGTTATACATAACCAAAAGATTTATGTTAAAAGGAGGGGCAATTAGAGTGAAACATGGCCAACATGATTTCATTGACTAATTTACAACTAAAATGAGATAGACAAATAAAGTAGCAGTACCACAATTTTCTCATGAAACCAATAGTTAACCATCTTCATCCACTGGTCCTCCATTACCCTCAGCAATGTCGGCTTGGCCAATACTTCTTCCTTTGTCATCCTGAGTTTAATGTGATCCTTCTTCAACTTAGTCCTCCAATTTCTCTTGAGGACCCCAAGTATATGCATTGCCCATCCCATTTGATTGGGTGGTTTAACAATATCAATGTCAATGAGATACCGTTTTTGAAATGCAAAAGTGGAGTTACCAAAACACAAGCATGGACCCTACTAAATATGACATTTAATTACGACAACGGCTGTAAATGACTGTTACTTATACTTTATTTTCATATTACCTCAATCTCCGTCCAACAATCTTGTTTAAATTTTTCAGGGACTTTGGGCCACTCAGTAGGGACAAGTGGGCATAATAACCCATTGTTAAAAAAATTTCCCAACCACCAAACGAACGTTTTACCGTCCGGACCAATCAGTCGCCCTTGGCCATTTAACGGCAACGAGATCTTCCAGGATCCATCCAAAGCCCATATCTCAGCTAGCTTTGTAGGACCACGTCTTTTAAGCCTATTTTCCATTGCTGGGCTTTGTTGATAATCATTTGTATATACACAACCACCAATATTAGGGCTGAATTATCAATTCTCACAACTCATGAAACATATCGCACCATGAAAAAATTAGTCATCTAGTAACTTAATGTGATATTAAGGGTTTATAATTTCATTTAAACAAAACATCAGTACATTTATGCATGGATAAGTTTCAGGAGGCGATTTTGCATTTAATTATTAATGTAGTGGTTTTATGGGACAAAAAAACCATTATTTAAAATAAAAAAAAAAAAAAAAAACTCATTATATAATCTTACAGCCAACCCATCAAGTTAATGATAATGGAATATTAAAGATTTAAATTAAAATAGATAATATGTAAAGTCGATAATCTATATATATTTTTGATCACTAAAATACACTAAAAACTATCATAAGAAAAATAAAGATTATGTGGTCAATTCTAACCATACCCTATTTGAAGTAGATATATATCCAAATTGCACTAACTTTGTTGTTTGTACTTGATGTTTAAGATTATGTGATGCAGCATTTGGAAAAGCAATCCTTACTTCATTGCAATATTGACAATAGGATTTCCTTACTGTCTCAAGTTCTGCCCTTTAAGCATAAAGGGTAGTTTGTTGTTTCACCATCAACGGTGTATTAAGTTTACCAGAGTAGTGCCCCTATTTAGTAAAACAACCCAAGATCACTCCATTACCTTCACGTGACAAAGTGTAATTGGCCTTGTAATATTAAGGTATAAATTTGTCTGAAAGATGCCTAAACCATGCTCATATGACAAATCTTATACTGCTGAATATAAATATTAAAGTGCAGGAATAGGCAAGTATCCACATGAAATGAATAACAGTACCACATTCTTTATTTCTTTAAGGAGAATTTAGCCTTCACAGCACATGTAAATACTATTTCTATGACTGAGTTTATTAGAAAATTGCTTTTCTGAGTTCACTTGTTGGGAATTTTGTTTTATGCACCAGATCAGCAAATATTGTCTACACTGTTAGGTTCTAAAGATTTAGGAATTTATGTATTTAGAACTCTAATGTGTAATGTTGGCAAACCATGATCAAAACAATATGTTTAGTCTTGTTTAGGCTTGCTCAAAGTTATATATTTTATGTAAAGTTGGAATCGAGAGGCTACAGATGCATTGGTGCATTTCAGCCTGGCTCGATCGATCAAAAGTTAGACTCGATCGATCGAAAGTCGGCCAGAATGTTTTTCTGCAAAATTTTCCAACTCAACCCTACCTCATTAAACATTTTGGGTTTGTAAGATTGAAATTTATCAACCATCTTGTTGGCTTTATTCCATGCCAATTTGCTTGTAATTTAGCATTTAGTAACCCTGTAATTAGGTGGGATTATTGTAAGGATAGTGTGTGAGAAGATCTGAAGAAAAGCTCATCTTTGTACAAAGAAGCAGAGTTTCGCGGCTAGGACTCACGGGTGGCTCGTGGCTTGCAAGCCACCAAATGTTGTGCACGTGAGAAGCATGCGAGAAGCTGAAGGGTCGCGCCAGCTGTCACACTACAGGACAAAAGTCCCAAGCTAGCCAGGCCGTTACGTCGCGACTTGGACAAGCCGCGAGGTCAAGCCGCCAACCAGCCCTGTTTGGCAAAAATTGTCTCTTCATATTCCAAACACACCCCACTATATATAGACCCTTATACCCACAATATTGAGAGAGCTTCCAAAGATAATTTTGTGAAAGAAACCCTAGAACAAAACAAGATTACCTCATCCCCAATCTTTACCTTAGAGACTCTACAAATTCCTCTACTCTCTTCCTCTCCATTATTATACCCTTGAGAGGTTTTTGACCAAATCCTTATCTCACCACACCCACGTTTGTGAGAATGCTCATTTGGTGCTAAGGGAAGCAGTTTGGAAGGAACCAATATACATTGGTTGATGCTATGGTCTAATAGCGGAATCCGAGAAGCTAAAGAAGAAATAGGTTCGGCGTAACCTCGTTGGAACAAGAAGCTTGGAAGGCTTAGGTACTTGGGTAGATTAGGCTTGGAGGTTCTTCTGCTGTTCATGTATCCCAACTACATTCTTTAGTGGATTATTTGACCGCTTGGAAGGCGGCGGAGAGGTTTTATGCCGAGGACTTCGGTTTCCTCTTCGATAACACATCGTGTGTTGTCCGTGTGTTTGCATCTTCCTTCCCTTTATCTTTGACTTATATTTACTGTTGTGGATGTGTTTATATTTGGCTTAGATTGTTTATCAATTCTGTTATAAGTTTGTTATCATGTTCCGCACATTAATTGTTTGATATAAAGCTTGAATTGGTAATTTTGTAATTTGGGGTTTAAACGTTCAAGGGTGTTTCATACCCATTTTGAACTTTTAGGGTTTTCTATTTTTTTACCCTAGGTATAAAAGGCAAAACCTTAGCCATGTTTTTGAGAGTTGCTCTTGTTGTATTGTTGCTCATACTTTGCTGTTTGTGTGAATCTCTTGTGAGATCTTTGAGGAGCTTTCCTTCACATAAACTTAGGGTTTTCAAGGTAGAGATTAATTCAACATCTTGATGATCAACTCGGCTGCTGCCATTGGAGCTTAAAGAATAACAAGCGTGGGTGCTTGTAGATGATTAGAGAATCCAAGAAAGAAGGAGTCCGTGGATTCGAAGCTTACACGTGGTCGTGTCAGTAAGTTCTACTGGTGGGTAGCATTAGGAAGTCAAGTGGGGAGCTTGTAAGTCCTTTTGTATGAACTTCGATTCTTTCACATAGTAGATTCAAGTTTACCTTGAGGATAGCTAGGTCAAATTCTCCCCAAGTTTTTACCGTGTGGTTTCCTGGGTCATCATATCTTGTGTTATTTATTATTCCGCTGCTTTATATTCTTGATATGATTGTGTGATTGTGATAACCTAGATTTGTATAAATTGACTAAGTTAATCACTTGGCTAATTAACTAGGTTAATCTGGTTGGTTTAAGGGGTCTAAAATCGTTCAAGTGGTATCAGAGCGGGTAGCTCTCTTGTTTGAGATTTTTTGATCTCTGAGCTGATCCTTGACCCCTGTTATCATGGAACATGGACACTCTCTTGTTGTTCCTCCTCACTTTGATGCGAATAACTATGCTTATTGGAAAGTAAGGATGAAAGAATTCTTGAAATCCATTGATGAGAGGGTTTGGAATTCCGTTGAGTATGGATGGGAGAAGCCCACTACTCCTGTGAGTGAGTGGCAAACTTCTCAAAAAGAAGCAACTGGGTTCAATAGCAAAGTTATGAATGCCATCTTTAATGCTGTTTC
The DNA here is from genome assembly GCA_032727855.1 of Quercus ilex subsp. ballota. Lineage (NCBI taxonomy): Eukaryota > Viridiplantae > Streptophyta > Magnoliopsida > Fagales > Fagaceae > Quercus > Quercus ilex. The sequence continues at coordinate 16,954,131 of CM064915.1, forward strand.
TATGGAGGAATTTAAGAGAATCTCAAATGTTGAGGTTGCTCACACTGCTTGGAAAATCCTCCAGACTGTGCATGAAGGCACAAAGGCTGTTAAGATTAACAAATTGCAACAATTAACTTCTAGATTTGAAAGCATTAGAATGTCTGATGATTAATCTTTTGATGAACTCTACACTAAACTAAATGAAATTGTTAATTCTGCTTTTAATTTGGGTGAAATCTATGATCAACCTAAAATTATTAGGAAGATTCTTAGATCTTTAACTGAGGACTTTAGATCCAAAGTGACTACTATCACTGAGAGCAAGGATGTGGATTCCATCCCTGTTGATGAGCTTATAGGATCTCTTCAGTCCTATGAGTTAAACCTGCCCAAAGCTAACAAATCCAAATCAATGGCTCTTAAGTCAGTTGATGATGTTGAGGTTGGTGGATTTGATGATAAGCTCTCTGCTACAGAAATTGCGTACCTTGCCAAGAACTTCAGAAACTTTCTTAAGAATAACAACAGAAAGGCAAAAGGTACAAACACTGCTGAACGTAGAAACTTTAGGAAGAATGATCCCACTAAGGTTAATAACTTTGAAAAACCTAGAGAAAAAGTAGGTCAATCTTCAAACAATTCTTTGGGTGCTCAGTGTTTTGGATGTCAAGGGTATGGTCATGTTAAATCTGAATGTCCTACTTACTTTAGGTCTAAGGGTAAAGCTATGGCTGTAACCCTTAGTGATAATGAGGTTTCTGATGATGAGTCTGGATGTGACAAGGATGGAAACTTCATTGCTTTCACTGCTACTGCTGTAGTCAATGAAAGCGTGTCTATTGAAGAGAACCCTTCTGATGGGGAATTCTCTGAGGATGCAGATTTTCAAGAGGCCTATAATAAACTTTGCAAAGTTTCTGCAAAGGATGCTATGAATGTTGAACTTGGCCTGAAGAAAATTGAATCTCTTGAGCTTGAAAAGAAAAATTTGCTTGTTAAATTATTTGATGCTAATGATCTTTTGAACCATGTGAAATCTGAGAACATGCTCTTGCTTGATAAAGTTAAAACTTTGGAACATGATTTATCTGTTGCTAGATCTGCTAGTTCTAAACTTGATCAAATGCTGAATGTTCAAAAGTATCTTTCTGACAAATCTAGTTTAGGTTATGTTGAAAGCATCTCTGTGTCTGCTCCTCATTCCACGAACCTTGTTCCTTCATCTTCTTCTGAACCTTCCGTGAGTGAGGTTGTGAGTGAGACTATCAAACCCCCTGTGAGTGAGGTTGTCAAACCTATAGAAGTTTCACTTCTTAGGAAGATTAGGATTGATCTTAGAGAGTCTAAACCTAAAGAGTCTACCCTTTCTAAGGACAAGATGCATGGTAAACCTGCCTGGGTTTGTCATTTTTGTGGAAAGTCTGGACACATTCGTCCTAACTGTTACAAGCTTCAAGCTGCAAAGAGAGAAAACAAACCAAAAGTGCCTGTACCTCGAGCACAAGATCCTATGGCACTTATTGATGAATTGGTAAAGGCTTTAAACCTTTATTCCAATCCTGGGGTTGGAAATCACTCGAACGTGAATAGGAACTCCAATACTCGTGGTGCATCTAATAGGTTTTGGATGCAAAAGACTCGATCTAATTGAGTCTTTCTGACATGGTCCTTGTGCTTCATTGCTCTATTTTTTGTGACCATTGTTCTTTGGTTTTTTGTGTTTTTTTTTTTGTTTCTAAGATTTGCATTGCATAACATTCATGCATTTCATTCTAAGATTTATTTGTTTTCTCTTTTAAAATAAAATTTAAAAAAAGAAAAAGAAAAAAGAAAAGCAAATTGTGTTTGGCACTATTTTTCTTGGTCTTTGAAAACAAGGTTGGTCAATTTATTTACACATAACATGTCTTGTGTACCTTGTTTATCTTTGATGAGCTTATTTATTGCACTTTACTAGTTGAAGCTTTGTAGTGCATGTTGTGTAGGAAAAATGTTTATGGTGTTTATCACTTTGTCTTAATCTTGATGTCACATGTTATTTGACTGTCGGACTTGATCCTTTTGAGAAATGCATAAATAACCATCTCACCACTGTTCACTAGCTAGTCATGAACACCTTAGTGCATATCATAAGATTTTGTGCTCGAAAAAGTGTAGCACATGCACAAAAAGAACATAAGGTGTAGCCTCGATTAATTGTTTAATGATTAAAACTGGTGTGTACTATTAGGCTTGATGAAAATTCACATAATTAAAAATTGGTGTGTACTATTAGGCTTGATGCCAAATTCATCTAATTATGAGGCAAAATTCAAGAAACTTACATGATTGCAAGCTTATGTTCTAGGAGATGTGGGAGTTATATGATGTAACTCTTTAGGCGATAATCGCTTTCGAATTCTATGTGATGGATTTTGTAGATTTTGTGATTGATTGCTATTAACATATTACTTCACATGTATCTCAAACTTTTGCTAGTTGCACACACTACACAAGTTACTCTTTGCTAAACACTGTACATGTTATTGTGAGTTTTTGGTCTAACCAACCAAGTTTGAAAATATCTTGAGTATTATGCAAAACATTTGTTTGCTTGAAAATTTAAAGGGAGAATGGCTGAAATTTTCTTTGGAAAAACTGAGATTAAAACTTGGGTTTTTGAAAAAGCATTCCATCTCATACTCATGCATTTTGTTTTCATCAATTTTAATGTTTTGAGGAGTTGTTTTCAAAATATGGTTGTTGTTTTTCAAAACTGTAATTTTTCTCAAAATGTTGTGAGCTGCTGCCTGTTTCGATCGATCCAATCTATTTTTCGATCGATCAAAAATTTCTTAAAATTCTTTTATAAATCTCGGATTGATTAGATCGATCGAATGTAATTTTCGATCAATAGAATATCGCGAATCAGGTTTTTAAAATACTGTTTTTGACTTGTTCAAATCACTTTTTCAAAACTTTTTCAAACCTTTTCTCTCTCTCCGACTCGGCAAGGCTCCACAACGATTTTTTTGTCATTTTCTTCCAAATTTTTTGCAAGGTCTCTCTCTCCTTGAGCCGATATGTCTATTTTACCCTTCCTTTTGATTTTATTTTCACATTTCATGCATTTTAATTTAGCAATTTCGAACCTATGCATTTTGGGGTTTTTGATGATTCAATCCATTTTTTATGAAATTGATCAATGGGTTTTGTTCCTATGATGTTATTACATTGATCTTTGTTGGTTAATTTGATCGATTTTGAGATTTGTGAAAAATTGAAAATTCTAGGGTTTGAGATTGATCCGATTTGGGGATTTTGTTCAATTGGGTTAAATTGATAAAACTAGCTTGTTGTTTTTGATGAAATTGGTCATTCTAATCTGTTTTAAACCATGTGTGATGATCAATTCATCAATTTGTTTCAAAACATTCAAGTGGTTTTTCAAATTTTTGGGGTTTTTGGTAAAAACTCTATGCTCAAGCCAATTTTGTGAAATTGAACTTCAATTGAACTTGTTTTAACTACATTAAAACATGCATCATGTCATTAAAATTGTTCATGCATCATATAGACTTTTGTTCTATTTTTGTTTCTGTGCTAAATTGCAGTCTACCCTTGGGTTTTGTTCTGTTTTGTTTTTTGTTTTGTTCTGTTGGTTCTTTCTCTGTGTCTCTGTCCTTTCCTTAGCATCATGCCTAGGAAAACTAGAGCTCGTAGGTCTATTCCCTCACCTACTCCTTCCCCACCTGCTTTTGACCGAGAGAAGTTTCCGAGTGAGAAAAACCAAAAGATTTATGATAAGCTGAACCTTAGGAGAAAGATTTGGTCTGAGCAAACTATTCTTTTAGATGAGCTTGATCCTGCCATTAGGGAAAATTTTGAACGTCAGCGCTAGTTACCTCTATTGGATGTTTCTGATCCTCCTCCTCCAGCTACCCTAATTAGAGAGTTCTTTTCGAACATCTCTATCCGCGTCTATGATTCCAACACTTTGGTAAAGAGTTGGATACGAGGCATAGAGTACATCATTACTCCTATGGTAGTGGCTGATGCTCTAGGGGTACCTTTGGTCCAGCATCCAGTCTACCCTTATGATGAGTCTCCTTTGTTGAGTGATGTCATGTCTTACATCACTGGGTCTTCTATCCAGTGGGGTTCTGATCCTATGATCACCTCTGCTGAGCTATCTGAGTTGCACTATCTCTTCTTTAGGATAGCGTGTCATTCTATTTGGCCCATTTCTCATCTTCACACCATTCCTCTCGAGTGATGTGTCTTTTTATACGCTCTGGTTACAGATGCTCCTATTAGCTTTCCTCATTTGTTTCTTCGTTCTTTGAACAATGTTTATAGGAGTTCATCTTCTTCTCATGCTCTTGTCCATCCTATTTTTATTCATAGGATTTTGTTATATCTTGATCTTGGTGGTTTTCCTTCTTCTGAGCCTGTACATGTTATTGCTCCTATAGGTGCGTCTTTTCTTAGACAGAGGGCAACTCATCTTCGAGTTGGCTCTAAACACCCTAGGTCTGAGCCTTCTAGGAGCGCACCTCCTCCTTCTTCTTCTACAGGTCTTGCTGGTGAGGATGTACCTGATCCTGTTGGCGATGCTGCTACTGCTGATGCTCCTCCACCTCCTTTGGATGACTTTAATATTCGTCGTACCTTGGAGACTGTTATGACCGTTCAGGCGGCTCATAGTCAGATTTTGGTGGACTTGCTTGATGAGATTCATGCTCTGCGAGTAGACTTAGCACATCTTCATTCACCCTCACCTCCTCCTTTTGATGATGGCTTGTGATTGCCCTTTGGCATTCCATCACAAAAAGGGGGAGTAGAGTTTTTGACACTTGTAGAGGAGTTTTTGTAGTTAGGGGGAGATTTTTTTTTTGTTTTGTTTTGAGGAGCTAGTGGAGTTTTTAGATTGTATCTAGGTGCTTCACTTTGTATATCATTTTTGGGGCTATTCATGTTAAGGGGAGTTACATTGTTTTTGATATACATGATATATACATGATTCTTGTTTCTTGTGATTCACTGTTTATTGATTTATATTTATGAGTTGTTCATTGATATATGTCTTTATTATGTGTTGTGTGAATCATACAAGAATGTTATACCTGTTTATTTACTGTTTTCTGTCACACATGCGTTTATGCGTTTGTTGAGTGTTTCAGGAATATACAGGTTGATTCAATTGAGCCGCTGTCTACACTTGCAACTGATGGATAGTAGTTAGGATTGAATTTGTGTTTATGAGCATTATTTTTGTAAAGGGCATTTACTTGTAAACTTTGAACTTTTAATTTGTGTTTTGTCACAGATTGCCAAAGGGGGAGTTTGTTAAGTTCTAAAGATTTAGAGATTTAGGAATTTATGTATTTAGAACTCTAATGTGTAATGTTGGCAAACCATGATCAAAACAATATGTTTAGTCTTGTTTAGGCTTGCTCAAAGTTATATATTTTATGTAAAGTTGGAATCAAGAGGCTGCAGATGCATTGGTGCATTTCGGCCTGGCTCGATCGATCGAAAGTCAGCCAGAATGTTTTTCTGCAAAATTTTCCAACTCAGCCCTACCTCGTTAAACGTTTTGGGTTTTCTATTTTTTTACCCTAGGTATAAAAGGCAAAACCCTAGCCACGTTTTTTAGAGTTGCTCTTGTTGTATTATTGCTCATACTTTGCTGTTTGTGTGAATCTCTAGTGAAATCTTTGAGGAGCTTTCCTTCACATAAACTTAGGGTTTTCAAGGTAGAGATTAATTCAACCATTGGAGTTTAAAGAATAATAAGCGTGGGTGCTTATAACTGATTGGAGAATCCAAAAAAGGAGTCCGTGGATTCGGAGCTTGCACGTGGTCGTGTCACTAAGTTCTACTGGTGGGTAGCATTAGGAAGTCAAGCGGGGAGCTTGTAAGTCCTTTTGTATGAACTTCGATTCTTTCGCATAGTGGATTCAAGTTTACCTTGAGGATAGCTAGGTCAAATCCTCCCCAGATTTTTACCGTGTGGTTTCCTGGGTCATCATATCTTGTGTTATTTATTATTCATCCGCTTTATATTCTTGATATGATTGTGTGATTATGATAACCTAAATTTGCATAAATTGACTAAGTTAATCACTTGGCTAATTAACTAAGTTAATCTGATTAGTTTAAGGGGTCTAAAATCGTTCATACACAATACTTGGGGATGTCAGCATCTATGTTGTGGGCAAGGATGAGTATGATGAACTTGCTTGTGAGTATTTTATTACTTTCTTTTAGTTAAATATCTAGAATATTATTTAACTAAAAGAAACCATTGTAAACTATTTTTACACTGCACTGAACTATTAAAAGCATACTCTGCCTAGAAAAGTTAAAGTAAAAGAAAAGAAGAATCAATAGGATTTTTATTCGAAGACATGTTAAGTACCAAGGGCCTATGTCTCATCATCATCAGAGGCAACCAGTCTTGCCTCCTGAGAAATATGGGCTTCCTCAACTTCTGCCTCCATCCTTTATTGTCCATGTGCTTCCTCATCTTGTGCCTTCACCCTTTGTCGTCATCTTGTGCCTCCACCCTTTGTCGTCCATGTGAAGATCCTTTGCCAATGTAAACAAGTGGCAATTGCCATTTCCTCTTCCCTATACCTACGTCCAACACCTTCACAACACAAACATAAAGATGAATATAGCCAACAGCCAATTACATGATCAAATAAAAATTTTAACAACATGAACAAATAAAAACATGATCAAATAAAAATTTTAACAACATAAAGATAATATATTATACTAACAACATGATCAAATAGCAGTTTTAACGTTAATGATATATGTTAAAACTGTTATTTCTTCACGACATGAAGAAATAACAGTTTGTTCATATATCATGCAACAACATGAAGAAAAAACAGTTTCATGTGATAATTTCTAATGTTAAAACTGTTATTAATTTCTTAACAACATGAAGAGGAACACATTTTTCACATATATATGCAAGATTCTCCAACTTAATTTGCGCACAATATACCTTTGCTCTTTATACAACTTACAATTTCAATAATTTTCTATAACAGTTTTACACATACAACAACAGTACCCTATTACACTATTCATCATCGTTGTACTCGACTTCGTTGTCATCTTCATCGGTGGACTCATCATCAATGAACTCACAATCATCTAAGTTGTCCATTTCATGAAGATCTCTTTCGCCAATGATAGAGGCATCAATTGTCATTCCCTCCACATCATCTCGACCCCAACGAAGGTTTTCCCTACCAGCATCATTACTAGTTACACTATACGGAATGTTCTCATAAAACCCGTACATGTCATCCTCATCACAATGGGGGCCAATACTAGCATCAAAGACATCTCTAGCTTTAGTTTTAACAACATACCAATCTTTGTGCCTTTTATCTTCAACATAAAAAACTTGTGTAGCTTGAGACGCCAAGACATATGGTTCATCCACGATTTCCTCCCCAGCATGTATGGAGTGTGTAAAATTCACCATAGGAAACCCAAACTCGTCAGTCTTATATCCCTTCCTATCTTGTTCATCAACCCATGTACACTTGAATAACACGTGTCTGATATTGCCAGAATAATTCAGCTCAATAATATTTGTTAATACACCATAGTACGTAATGCCACCTTCAGTGGCGACACTAACTCCACTATTCTGCATTTTCCTATTTTCCTCGACATTCGAACTCCTAAATTTTAACCCATTTATGACATAATGTTTCAGCTGATTTACGAAAGTATACGGCCCTTTGGAAAGTGTGATAATTGTATCAGTAAATGCAATTCTTTCCCTATCAGCATCAGTCATTGACATCACCTATTATAACCAAAAAAAATTATTATAATTCGTATAGTAATTATACTTATGGGAAAGTTAGAAGCTTGAGAAGTTGAAGATGCGAAACGTATGTGAGACCTAAACCAACCACCAAACTTCTCCATGTGGTGCTTATGAATAATAGCTGGGGATATACGGCAGTGGCCCTTTCGAAGTTCGTCCTCCACCATACTTTTGTGCATCCTACATGTGATGCCAATTGTGTTAGTGTTAATACACCTAGCATACAGAATAATTGTCGTGCAATTATATTAGTGTCCATAATACTTACTCACGAAACTGGTAAATGTTCTCGGAATTGAATAACACGTAGCGATGAGCTTAGGTGAACTCCCTATTGTCTAGTGTCACGCTTGAAACCGCCCCTATTGAGTCCTCCATCGCCCTCGTGGGTCGATTGAATATAGTTTCTACTCCTTCCATATACTGTGAACAAAATGTTAAGCATTCCTCCACTATGTATCCTTCAGCAATAGACCCTTCTGGAGTAGTCCTATTTCTTACGTAAGACTTAAGGCGTGAGAGGTACCTATAATGCGCATGAGAAGATTAGCAATTGACACTAGCTATTAGAAAGCACACATAAAGCTCTTAATGTACATGTATTACGTATGACTTACCTCTCAATGGGGTACATCCAACGGTACTGAACTAGACCACCAATCTTGGCTTCAGTAGTTAAGTGCATGACCAAATGTACCATCACAGTGAAGAAAGATAGAGGAAATATATTATCCAATTCACACGTGACTGCAATCTCTGCCTCATCATTCTCAATCTCTGAAACTGTAAGGGTTTTGGAACAAATTTTTCTGAAGAAACAAGCTAACTTTATCAAAGGCCTAGTAATGTGCGATGGCAAAGATCCTCGTAAAGCAATTGGAAGGAGTTGTTGCATCAAGATATGATTATCATGACTCTTTAAACCAAAAATCTTGCGTTCTTTCAGATTGACACGGCGTGAGATGTTGGAAGCATATCCATCAGGCACTCTTACGTCCCGCAAAACTTGTAAGAAACCATCTTTCTCTGATGGAGTCATATGAAAACACGCGAGCGGTATCGTATACTTATCATCACCTTTTCGCCATAAATGGAGTTCCCTCCTTATTCCCATGTCCACCAAGTCAAGGTGTGCCTTGTAATTATCCTTTGTCCAGTCCTTCAAGTTCAGCACCGTGCCAAGTATATTGTCCATCACATTCTTCTCTATATGCATCACATCAAAATCGTGTCGCAACTTGTGATCCTCCCAATAAGGCAAGTTGAAAAATATACTTGTCTTCTTCCAACCACCCTGGTTTGCCTCACCTCTCTTTCTTTTGTTGTAAAGAACTTGACATTTCTTCCCCAAACAACGTCCAACTAAACTTTCAGTATCCAAAAGTATGTCTGATGCAACTGGTGCCACAGGAGCCACTTGCATATCAATAGATCCATCAAATAACGTATCTTCATCTTGAAATTCGTGGTCACTATCCAACCATCGCCTATGTCCCATGTAACAAAATTTGTGACCATGTTTTAAATATCGAGAATCAGTCTCCGAGGCACAACAAGGACACGCAAACTTACCCTTCATACTCTAACCAGACACATCTGCATATGCAAGAAAATCATGTACGGTCCACATCAATGCCGCACGCAATTGGAATACATTTTTGAAGATGCATTAAACGCTTCTACTCCAACATCCCATAATTCCCTCAGTTCTTCTACTAAGGGTTGCAAGTACACATCTATCGCAATCCCTAGTGATGTAAGACCAGGAATAAGTAGTGATAGAATCAAGGATGACCGTTGCATGCACAGCCAAGGTGGGAGATTGTAAGGGACTAGCATGACAGACCAAGTGCTGTGAGTAGTACTCATAATTCCGAAGGGGTTGAACCCATCCGCAGCTAATCCAAGTCTGACATTACGAGGCTCAGACGAGAACTGTAAATGCGTGTTGTCAAACATTTTCCATGCATTTGAGTCAGCAGGATGCTGCATTACCCCGTCATCTGTACGACCATTAACATTCCATTTCATAGAACTAGCCAGGTCGGGTGACAAAAACAGTTGCTACAATCTTGGCTTTAAGGGGAACCACCGTAGGATCTTTGCAGCTTTCTTCTTTCCCTTACTGGGTGAGGCATTATTACCTATAACAGATGCCTCATTCGTTTTCCACCTCGAAACTTTGCAAAAAGACACTCCTCGAGGTTAACATTCTCCTTCCAAAATAGCATACAATCATTGGGACAAGCATGGATCTTCTCATAATCCAAACCCAAATCACAGACTATCTTCTTAGCCTCATAATGGTCCTTTGGCAACTTAGCATTTGAAGGAAGCATATCCATCAGGACTTGAAGCAACATAGTAAATGACTTGTTCGTCCAACCACAAAGAGTCTTCAACTAGAACAGCACAACGATGGCTGAGAATATGCTAAATTTCGTACAACTAGCATATAAAGGTTTGTCCACATCATCTATCATTTTGTAAAACTTTTGTGCACCATCATTCGGACCGTCAGCCGGTTGTTGCGCAGTTTCACCTTCTCCCATTGGTTCGACTGCCATTTCATGCGTGGGGCACAAATGATGCAACATCCCACGGAAGTCGGCGTATTGTTCATGGGAGTCTTGCGCATGACTACTCCCACATTCGGGTGCCGTTGGTGTAGCCGCCGATTCCCCATGAAATTTCCAATATGTGTAACTTCCAAGCATCCTGTTACTCCATAGATGGGCCTGTGCCACCTCGGGCGGTACTAAATCCAAGTTTACACATTTGGTACAACGACATAAGATCTTTCCACTGTGTGCATTCTTAGATGCAAATTCCACAAAGCTAAGTACACCTTCAATATATTCCCTGTCACCCTTCCTCTTCTCCATCCAACTTTTATCCATTGGTATACAAGATTTACAAAATCTGACCTACATTTGGTAATGCAGAGCCAATAAACCTTAAAATTAGATTCATAGGTACTTTGTTAAGAATAGGTGATTTGTTACGAACAAGCATACTTAGCTATGCTTAGATATTCACAGACATATATATAACAGGGTTTGAAGAGTAGTCTATGCTTTCAATTTTGTAAATAATAACACTAAATCAAGCATAACTTAATGTGAGTTGTTGTAGAATATTTTAAGCATAATTGTTGGAATATTTTAATGTGATATGTAAAGTTTTTTAAAGCCTCACTTATTGTAACTATAGTCGTGTGGTTAAACAAATAAGACAATCAAAATAAGGTCATTCAAACATAATCTCAATGATCATTTACCACTTCTTTAAGTAAATGTAAAATGTAAAAAAAAAATATTTATATATATATATATATATATCCAACTGAAAGTTCAAATAGCGTTGAAAATACTATGAACGTTTAGACCCTCAGAATACAAATTATCAATTCAAGCTTTATATCAAACAATGTATGTGCGGAAAATGATTATAAGCTTATACCAGAATTGATAAACAATCTAAACCAAATAAAATCACATCCACGGCAGAAATTAAATGGTAAAGATTAAGGGAAGAGAGATGCAAACACAAGGATAACACAACGATGTGTTATCGAAGAGGAAACCAAAGCCCTCGGCGTAAAACCTCTCCGCTGCCCTCCAAGCGATCAATAATCCACTAGAAAATGAAGTTGGGATATATGAATAGCAATTGACCCTCTAAGCCTAATCTACCCAGGTACCTAAGGCCTCCAACCTTCTTGCTCCAACAAGGTTACGCCAAACCTGTCTTTTCTAGCTTACTAGATTCCGCTATAACCCATAGCATCAACCAATAACCATTGGTTCCTTCTTAATTGCTTCCCAAAACACCAAATAGCCTTCTCACAGATATGGGTATGGTGAGAAAAGGATTTAGGTAAGAACCTCTCAAGGATGTAACAATAGAGAGGATGAGAGTAAAGGAATTTGAAGAGTCTCTATGTGAAGATTATGGATGAATCAATCTTGTTTTTCTCTAGGATTTCTCTCTCAAAATTCTCTCTAGAAGCTCTCTACATTTCGTGGGTTTAAGGGGTATTTATAGTTGGGTGAGAAAGGAATGCGAAGAGTCAGTTTTTTCCAAATAAGGTGGTTTAGCGGCTTGGCCTCACGACTTGACTGAGTCACGAGTTCAAGCCGGGAATAACAGAACGGCCAGGCTGGACTTTTTGTCCTGTAGTGCTCCAACTGGCGCGACTGTTCATCTTCTCGCACGCTTCACTTGTGTGCTGCATTTGGCAGCTTGCCAGTCGCGAGTCACCCGCGAATCCCAGCTGCGAATTTCTGCATCTTGCACAATCTTGAGCATTTCTTCACACTTTCATACTCACTACCCTTACATGATTCCCACCTAAATACAGGGTTACTAAATGCTAAATTACAAGAAAATTTGGTCCGGAATAAAGCTAATACAATGGTTGATTAAATTCAACCTTACACTAACAATCTTTAACTTTAACTAATATAGTAGTGTTTTAAAAAACACAGCTATAGGTCCCCTCTGTTTGCAATAGTTATAGGTCCCCTCTATTTGTAATAAGAACTTATTACAACTAAACCTATAGCTGCATTTTAAAAAATGCAGCTACAGGTATATCGTTTTAGCTACATTCATAAGAAACACAGCTATAGGGAAACTATAGCTAGCTAGATTAAGGCATACTGTTTTTATTTTTTGTAATCATATATTACACACAAGTGCATTTCCCACTAAGCAAGTAATGAAAAGAAAGCTACCTTATCTTTAGCAAGCAGTGGAATATGAAGAAGAATCGCAGGTGGCTCAGTGTCTTCCTACCTGAAACCCCATTAAGAAGCAAAAATAAAGAAGTACAGTAAGATGTAGAAGATTGGACCACATGTACACAATGTAGTACAATCATGTACACAGGTAAGATGTAGAAGAAAGCTAAATATTATATTACACAACTTATATGAGTATTTCTTATTTTAGTTTGTAATAAAAATCTGCAGCCACATAACTGAAGTCACTGCTGACTACATCATGTACACAGGTAAGATGTAGAAGAAAGCTAAATAATATATTACACAGCTTATATGAGTGTTTCTTATTTTAGTAAACAATATGAAATGTGGACTATTTGTCTTGGACTATATCATTACTATATATATATATATATATATACATGCACAGTGACATTAGGCTCAAAAATAGTAACAGTCACAGGTGTATTTTTATGATGCATAAAAGAAAAAAAAGGGAAACTATAGTCACTGTATATGTGAAACCTTGCAGTGTGACAATTAATGCAGATGAAGGTAAAGCGTGTGACGCAGCTGCATTGTGGTGCTGTTTTATGGTTGAGCTTTTACTTTCAAAGTGAATTATGATTATTGTCTTTATAGTGTGATTATAAGTAAATGTATGTTTCCCAATTAGAATAGGGTACAGATGCATGAGTGGAACTCTGAAATGAAGAAATAATAAAGAAGCTGTCTAACAATAGCGTCTACGTTATTCAGGAAAAAAAAAAAAAAAAAAAAAAAAAAAAAAACAATAGCGTCTAAGCAATACATTCTAATTTTGCAGTGTCTTTGGCGCTGCAACAATTTTGCTTGGTTTTTTTTTTTTTTTTTTTTTTTTGGCGTGAAGCTAAAGTATTTTGCTTATTATTTACATCTAGACTTTTAGTTTTATAGAATGGACTGGAAACATCTGTGTAGTTATATTTGCGTTAAAAATTATTTATGTGATATTTAGAAATCTATAACTATGTACTAGCCTGTAAGCATGCGCTAACGCACATAGGAACTCTTCTATTTTCTTCTTTCTAAAGGTTAATAATTTTAATTTAGAGTTTTATTTTTCAATCACAAAAATATCTAGGCATGTGATGAAATTTATATACTTAAAACGTATAGGGCCAATATCATTTCAATGTTATTTTAGCATTCACTTTTTGGACGCAAAATATTAAAATTTACCCAAAAAATAAAAGAACCTCTGAGCATGCATGTGAGCACATGCTTAGAGGCTAGAATTTATTTTAAAGAGGTTGATTCTAGACTCAATCTTACAACTTATTTTTTTAACAAAAGACACTTGTCACTTACAAATATTAATTGCAAAAAAAATATAAATAAATAACAACTAGTTCCCTTTTCTCATTAGAACCATAGGTAAGTTTTGGAACCATAGTTAAAGGAAATGTTTTTTTTTTTTTTTTTTTTTGATAGGTAATAAGACTTTTATTGAAAAAAAAAAGTGAACATCATGTTCACCATGATGAAAACTTTGAACAATGAAACAAATACAAGAAGATCAAGAGTTGAAGGAAATAGAAACTAAAAAATCAGATACAGCAGTACAGTTCATACACCCCCAAACATGAGCCCAAAGAAACAGAGTACGAAAAAATAAACATTTTAGATGTTCCACAGTTCTCACCTTGTCTTCAAAAATGCGGGCATTACATTCCTGCCATACTAACCTCATTAAACATACCCGGACCATTGTCCACTCATTTGAGAAACCAAACAGCATGGAAAACAAGAGGCATATATGATAAGAAGACTCTACTGAAATAAGTAAATAATTGTATATGCGGCTGAGAGATAGCATGCTTATGTCTTCATTTAATTATTAATTTGTTGTGAATCTTAAACTTCTTCCCAAAAATATTTGTAAACCTTCCTCTTCTTTTGGGGAACTTTTTTGAGACTTAGGTGGAATTCTATGTATGTTTTTATTTATTTAAGCTTATATTTGTAGATTTACTATTTTTCATTAGGTTTGCTTTAATTTGGGCGCATTTATATATACTTTCTTTATACGGTTAATTTACATTTCCATCTTATTTATTGTATTCTCTTCTAGCATCTTTTCCCCCACGTCATAAAGACATCAGGTTCTATCTTATTTCAATGAATTTTCTTAACAAATTAATATATGCTTTGAGTAATGCCTACGCTAAAAGCATAAAATGAAGCTTTGGCAATTGGCATGACATAATATATTAAAGACATAAAGGAGAATATGAATGCAATAGGAACTAATACAGATATGTGCTATTTCATGAATGTTAATTTATCAACGAAAAAATGACCATTGTTTTTGGACGTGTAATCACTCTATGTGCTTGATGACAATTTGCTTGTGGTGGTGGCCTTATGTTTGTACTGTCTGTCTCTATTGTCCCCACTGTTTTTGATTATTTGTTTTGGTAATCCCTACAACAATGATGTAAATTCAATGCCTGGCCCGTTAGCTAAAGTTAGGATAGTGAATCCACTATAGTATTTGGAGTGTGCTTGGAGCAACGTCTAATATGATTGACCAATGCACAAATGGCCTTTTAATTTAACAAAGTATGAGCAATTAGTCATGGAAGATTGGGTCCCATAAATCTTGACCCATCACGCCCATAGAAAAATTTTGTCTCCTTTCAAGGGTTTCCTAAAAGTGACTTTGAATAAGAGATGAGACCTATTTTGGACACAATAGGGTTAGATACATGTTTAGCCAAAAAGAAAAAAAGTTTTCGATATGGTTTTCTTTCGTAACAAACACGCTTAAAAGACAAAGCTTTTTATTCTTTTAAGCCCAAAGGCACGGGTCAATCAATGAGTAAGGAAGATTTTTTTTTTTTTTTTTAATAATAATGATAGAATTTGAAATCCATGACTTCTATTTTATAATGACTAGTCACAGACCCACGCAATGCGTGTGAATATATAATTATTTTGTAATATGCTATAATGTATAATTTATTCTCTAAAAATTATTAAAAATAATTTGTTCTCCTTAAAATTGAACAATTTTTAAAAGTATCATCCATTTCCCTTCTATTATTTTGGGGTTTTTCTTAAAAACTAAATTATGAAATCAATGAAGAATAAAAAACAAAAAACAATGTCTATACATATCTATACTATATATAATAATGGAAGTTTTGGGGAAAAAAAAAAAAAAAACTTCCTTTCTTATCTTAAAGTTCCTTAGAAATGTCTTTGGCCACTTAAGAAACCTTTATTGTCAAACTCTCTTGTATCTAGGTCAATGATCCTAAACCTTGCAAGAACCAAATTCCACATTTAACACTATCAAAATCAAATAAAAATTAAACCCCCAATTAATTATGTTTTGAGATTTCCTATTTCCTCGTGACCAAACTTTTGAGTTAGATTTTTTTTATTGTCTATTGGACTGCAAGATTAAATTATTATGTGCTACACATAATAAGAAAAAGTGTGCTAAACATAATATTTGTCGAAGCTAAACAGAAATTGAGAAAAGTTCCACAACCAAAAAAGAACCATTGAGTTAAAAAATATGAAGGCAGTAATTGGAGTATAATTACAACGTATACTCTATTATTGTTTCAAAAGAATCATAGGTAAATACATTAAACTTTGATTTTCTTTTCTTCCTTTTTTTACATAGAGTTAAACAAATGTCAAATGTAAGAAAAATAAAATGTCAAAGATAAACAAATTGAACAGGTAAAATACAAATATAAAATAAAAATTGTACAGCATGAATATGAAGTAAGAAGTTGTAGATATTTCTAATTCTTGAAAACCCTTCTCATAACCGACAAACGAATCCTAGCCACCCATAGCCCCAAAGTGATCACATTTTCAGCAACCAACCAAGAAGCATATCATCCAAAAACTTTAGAAATCCAATGGAAAAACCGAAGTTGGGGGAAAAGAAAAAATAAGGGAAAGAACAAACCTCAAAGGGACTTTCCAAATCTAATGCCACTTTGGCAACTTTTACGGAGGTAGAGAGAGCAACTGTAAATTTATAGTGCTAAAAATAACATAGTTAATTACAGGAGTGGCAATTGAAGGGTTTGAATTTCAAAAGAGCAAAACGGTTTTGAAGGGGAAAATGAAGAGTTGAGAATTGGAAGAAGGATAAATTAATGGTGAGTTGAATTTAATGAGTTAAAGAATGTGTAAGGTTGTTCATGGTGAGTTGGATTTAATGAGTTAGAGAATTTGTAAAGTTGCACTATTTATTTACATATTAATATTGTTTAAAAAATGAAGGAAAAAAAAAAAAAAAGGTGACATGGTCGATGATGTGGCTCAACTGGAGCGTAGCAACAATAATTGCTACGTTTCAGCTTTTAGATATATATAAATTAGTATTTATCATTAAACAAAAGCACCAATGAGTTTGTTTGTTTGTGATTTTTTTTATAATTTTTTTTCCAAGTCTTCATTTTAGTCCTTGATTCAATGATAAAAAATTAAAAAATTAAAAAAAAAATAAAAGTAGAACCATACATAAGAACTAATCCTAAAGTTAGAATATGCAAATTGACTAATTCTAAAGAGGAATACTGCTAGTAGCGGACATTGGCCAAGGGCATCATAATTACTGTGATAGTCTTAATTATTTTGATTTGTTCATATGTGTAAGCTCCACTACTTTTTGTGCCACAAGAATAAATAGATAGATGAGGTGGAGTCCAAAAAACACAATTATGGGAGTAATTAGTGTACAATGATCTAACTGTGGTAAGATGCTTAGCATTTCATAAAAAACAAAAACACATAGAAAAAAAAAAAGGTGCCTAGCATTTCACTCTAAGTAGGTTCAACACAAGAAGACAAAGCAAATGACAGTAAAAGATAGTTCTAGACTCATAAACATAAAGTGATCATTATTGTAATGAAAAATATATATTGTCTCAAAGTTTGGTACTTGACCCATCTCCACCAAAAGGCAATGGATTGAATATTCTAACTCTCTCTATCCTCTCTATCTTGGTGACATAGATAGAAGAGAGACCAAGCCCTAAAATATCAATTTAGTATCCATTACTTTTTTTGGCAAGTCCAATGAACTGATGACTTGTTTTTCTGTGAACAAAAGGAAAATGAACTTTACCTACCCATTAGAACTTTGCTGCATGTGAATGTTATATTATGATTTTACAATGCTACTATAAGTGTAGTTTTGCTTTGCCAAAAAAAGCATCTTCTCCCTATCTTTAAATGCCCTTGCATAAGTTATACAGGTGGACCAGTATTATTTGTGTTAAACTGTAATTAAAAAAAAAAAAAAAAAAAGTGTAAGAGGTCCAACCACTGCTATGTGGTGTGTCCCCTTAACCCATGAGCTTGTGGGTAGGTTGGGCTACTTGATATTTTGCAATTTGGGCCCAAAATAGAGAGAGGAAGTCTTCTTAGGAATGGTTTTTAGACTTTTTCTAACCAAAAAAGATTATTAGTTTTATTTTATTTATTATGCTCCCTTTCTTCAATAAAGGAATAAAAAATAAAATGGTACATTACTTTTTAAATGTTATTAAATTTTCAGGCATGCTTCATTAAAACTGTGGGGCCTGAGAATCCGACAATCTCTGCCCACTTCATATTAAGCCCAAGGCCCACGCCGAGGATGAAGAATCGCCCGAGAATGAGCGTAGAAAGCCCAAGTGGCCTAGGGATATCGCCGAGGACGATCCTACCCTCGGACATCCGAGACCACAGAGAGGAAAGGCAGCCTCCCTGCGCACCCCAGGAAAAAGACAAGTAGGAGGAGGCCATCTGTGGAAGCATGGTGGAGGAGTAATTTAAGGAGGAACTGTCACCTCCACATTAAATACGCACAACTAATGCTCTGGCAGCATTAATGAAGAAATGACCCCTAAGCAGTGCTGCCTCGGTCACTACAACTCACAGGAGGTTTGGTAAAGTGACTAATGGGACCGGTTGTCAAAGGGAGGCACGGATGATCAACAAGTGGAAGAAAGGGATCGTTGGAGGAGGACTATATAATAGGAAGAAACAGATCAAAAGAGAGGGGGGGGGGGGGGTAACCGTTCTCATGGGATAAATACTACGACCGAGCTCCTCGGATTGGGCTAAGGATGGACCTTCTAAGATAATCTGAGTTCGTCTATGTTCGATGGTGGCAAATATCATATTGGGCGTTGTCCGCGCACTAAGGCCTAGTTCTGAAACCCATTCTCTATAAATTCATTGTATTGGGCTAATTGGACTTGAGTCCATTCACCCCACGGTAGTGATGCTCAAACCAAGTCCCTACAAAACCCTTAAACTTTTAAAATGTTTTATTTAAACCCTCTCTATAAACCTCGTTAACATTATGTCATCAAATGGTTTAATTTATTTTAAAATTTGAGGTCTAAAGGAAACTTCCCAAAAGGTTTAAATAAAATTATGTGAAACTAAGTATGTAATGGTATTTTGAGTTGAGTAATGTGTTTGAACTTGGTGAGAGAGTAAAATTAAGTGTGTATATTTAACAGTTAGTTTGTTTCTAAAAAAAAAAAAAAAATTATTATGTGAAACTATAAAGTTTAAATGAACATTTTTAAAAAACTTTAAGGATTGAATAACACATTTTGAAAGTTTAAGATTTAGATTTAGATTAAATATACAGTACCCAAAAGTCTAAGGTGGGAAAAATGCTGAAGAAAATTTCCTTATCACTATTTCAGTAGAATGAAATTGTAGTGGATGTTTACAAATTTACTAGTTGCTCCAAGCAAACTAATAGTGGGTAATGGATGGTTCAAGATAGCTGATGGCTCACGCATGTGGAAGCATGGTAGGCAGTTCCAGCATGTCTTGTGTGGTGTATATGGAGAGAACGTAATTGACGCACATTTGATGGAAAGGGACTTTCACTGACTAATCTCAAGTTTCTCTTCCTGAAGACTTTTTTTTGAATGGGCATCCCCGTCTCTTAAACTTTCTATGCACCCCTTAATGGAGTTTCTAGATTCTTTATGCCTTTGATGTCAATACAAAGGCTTCGATCTTTTTTGTTTATGTTTTTTTGTCTTTATTTTTGCATTTTTTTTAATACGGTATACTCATGAATACGTTTTTTTCAAGTATATCAATGAAGTACAATTACATCAAAAAATAAATAAAAAATAAAAAAGAAAGAAAGAAAGATGGCTCACACATGTAGGAAGTGCATAAAAAGGTTGAGGTTAAGATTCTCAAAAAAAAAAAAAAAAAAGGTTGAGGTTCAAACTTCTAGCATACCATGAGATGAAATTTCTTTTATCATGTGAAACTGGAAATAATTGTTAAGTACCCCCTTAACACACCTAGCATCACTTTTGTATTGAGCAGAGGCAACACTACTATACCCAGATGAGCTTTCTAGTCTCATCTCCTATCATAACAACCCCGCATGATGGGATAAATGATTGGTAAGTTACACGCGAAATAGGTAAGCTTTGTAGCCAAGACCTCACCCTTCATCTTGCTCTTATAAGGGGAAGAAGTGTTATTTGAACTAGAGCTCAATGGCAAATAGTATATGAAATATATTAAGACATTAAAAAAGGGGGAAAATCAATACAGTAACATTACTAGTTCTAGAATTTTTATTTGTTTATGGGAAAAAGAAACTTCTTATGAGAAAAGAAAAAAAAAGTAATTAATGTTTTTTACGGCTTTTTATATTCTCCATGAAAATTGTAACAAAATTTTCCTAAAATGGTTTATTAACAATTGCTCTAAAGGCATCCATTAACATTACTCTTTGTTTATTTCCGTCTTGTATGTGAGATAAGCCAGAAAAGCAAAACAAACTGTACATAATTTTGATGAAAAATATTAAAGATCAGCTTAAACAGGAAGTTAACTTCCAGATCACAACATAGCACACAAAATATCTAACTTTTGACAGGATGAATATGGGTTCTAGTTAGTTTGCTATGATACCTTTCTTGGTGAAATCTCCAGTTGTATCTTTACAGAACTAAAACTGGGTTAAGTTGTACTCAAGTGATCAGCTTGAAACTGTCTTAACAGCTGTAAAGACTGATGATAGAGATTTAAATCGATGCCATCAACATTCCTACCCACACGTGCCTGCAATATTGCCTGAAAAGAAACAGCTAGTTAGAGCTTACAGCTTACTATCTATATATTTGACTGTGTATGAATGTGAAGAGAGAGAGCTGCCATAAGCCTACAACCAATGATGCAAGCATCCTACCTCATCATCAGGTTGGATAAAGAGTTCACCAATGAATTGGTAGATAGAACCGACTCAAAAGCTGAGGTCCCTCATTGCTGAGTGTTGATCTTCAGCTTGGCATTTCCATCAACAACTATGGCTATGGCTGTCTCAACAGAATACTCTTGTAACCTGTTGGGATACAAGATATACCAAGAAATCCAATGACATTATATTATTTAAAAGCAATCAATAATAAAGATAATACATATATATGTTGCAATCATCCAGCCACCGATACAATCACAACCAATAAATAATTGCAAAGGTATTACAGAATTATATGAATCAGTTGACCTTTTCCAATAATTAACATCTGTAAGAATATGAGTCCTATATTTAAGAAATTAGCATCAACAAATGGAATAATCATTATATGCAAGCATATGAAATTAATTACAATATCATAGAAATTTCAATTTTGAACCACCAATTCCTTAACCTATGAAATCAACTATAATATCTCCTTTTTTCACACAATCACACACACACACACACACACAAAAACTATAATATCTCCTAATCCTAAATTTTAAATTTGAGTAATCGATCCCTTAAACCTAAACTATGAGATTAATTACAATATCTCCTAAGCTTTAAATTTGCATAATAATTAAAGCACAAATTGGCGACTATAATTTCTTCTCTCCCCTTATTTTTCTCGGTTAACCTATATTTTAGGAATTCGTAAAAAAATTCTCTCAAATCCACAACCGTAAAAAGCACAAAATCATCAAAGATCTCAAGAGATTAAGCAAATTAATATCGCGCTCGGTTGCGTAGAAAACAAAAGAGGAAAAATAAAAATCAGAAAACGAAAATTTAACTCAGATTTTTCATTTCCTTTTCGTTTTTAATTTTCCGAGCGACCAAACAGAGGAAAAAGCTGTAATAGTAAAGGAGATTGAGATCGAAGATGCTTACTATTCAAGATTCATGACAAAATTGTCGTTGGTGGAGGATCTACGAAGAGCTCAGTCAGTCTACACCGATCTGATAGAGAACGCTAGACCAGGTTATGGCAAAGAAGAACAATTGGAATGAAACTGTGAAATGGGGAAAAGGGAAGAACAGATCAGAGGGAAGAAACTCAGAAAGCGGACGCCGATGAAACCAAAAAGTTCGGTTCAAGTGTTTATATAGAGAGAGGATTGATGAGAGAGAGAGAGAGAGAGCTTACCGATTGATGAGGGAGGCTAAGAGACGTGAGGTTGGTGGGTGGTTGAGAGCACGGCGGCGAGTTTGGGATCGGGAGCTAGGTTGAGAGCGTTTTTCAATTTTGGGTTTCTTTCAACTGTGTAGAAATTTAGGGTTTATTTATTTATTTATTTATTTATAGTAAACCTAGAGCTGCGTTTAATTAAACGCAGCTCCAACAAGTCTGGAGCTGCGTTTAATCAAACGCAGCTCCATAAAGGTTCAAGCTGTATTTATTGAACGCAGCTCTAGGATATATTGAAAGCCAAAAAAAAAAAAAAAATTCCCCAGATGGGTCTATAGCCATGTTTCTAAAAACGCAGCTTAAGGCCTTTCTAGCTAAACGCAGCCTCAGCATCACAAAACGCAGCTTCAGAGCTGCTCTATAGCTATGTTTAGAAAACATGACTATACATCTAGGGGTGGAGTTGCATTTTCAAAAAACGCAGCCCAAATTACCCCCTTGTAGCTGTGTTTTTAAAAAACGCAGCTTAAAAAAGCAGCCTTTAAGTGCGTTTTTTGTAGTGTTGGGAGGTGTATTAAAATCATGTACCTCTCTTGAAAATACTATAATATGCAAGTTGAGCTATAAATTTCTTGGTAAAAAAGTAAATAAAAAAAAAAAAAAATTTTTAAAGAAATCAAGAAATGTAAGTAATCCTACGACATAATTCCAAATCCTGGTGCTCACCTTTCCATTCCCTTGTCAACCTTTCACATCCTTGTGCATAAATAGTCGGGACCACGGCGAACTACAAAAAAATGCGACATCTGCAAAAGGGAACATGCAGGAAATTCTTGTTCGCAAAAAAAATGAAAAATTTTCTAACAAGTCCATTATTTTTGAAGTGACTGAGTCAATGCATGACCTTGCTTGAGTCAATCCTAGACAGAACCACCACTTGGTTGAGGCAATGTATGACCTTCCATGTTATAATGGGTCTAACTTCTACATATTAGCTAATTAAGGGCTCCAAGAACAGAAAGCAATGGACATCTTTGCTTCTGTGCTTCTGAGTTCCAGTTTGCTTCTTGTCTACTTTGTATTCTCGGATGCTGCGGAAAGCATTACTCAATCCCAATCCCTCAGGGACATTGAGAACACAACCTTGGTCTCTAAAGATGGAGGCTTTGTCCTGGGGTTCTTCAGTCCAGGTAATTCCAGTAGCCGTTACTTGGGAATTTGGTACAACAATATCCCGGGTAAAACGGTTGTTTGGGTAGCAAACCGGCTTAAACCAATCCCAGACTCGTCTGGCGTGTTGGGGGTAAACAGTGCAGGTAGTCTTGTTCTTCTCAGCCAAAATACTATTGCTTGGTCGGCAAATTCAATAAAAGAGGCCAGGAATCCAATAGTACAGCTTTTAGATTTAGGAAATCTAGTATTAAGAGAAGAGAATGAAGACAATTATTTGTGGCAAAGCTTTGACTATCCTTCTGATACTTTGCTAGCAGGGATGAAGCTTGGATGGGACTTAAGGACTGGTTTGGAAAGGTGCCTAGCGGAATCCGGTAAGCTAGAAAAGACAAAGGTTTGGCGTAAGCTCGTTGGAGCAAGAAGCTTGGAGGGCTTAGGTACACTGGATAGATTAGGCTTGGAGGGTCTATTGCTGTTCATGTATCCCAACTACATTTTCTAGTGGATTATTAACCGTTTGGAGGGCGGCAGAGAGGTTTTATGTCGAGAGTTTCGGTTTCCTCTTCGATAACACATCGAGTGTTGTCCTTGTGTTTGCATCTCTCTTCCCTTTATCTTTACCATTTAATTAATGGTGAGGTTGTAATTATTTATGGTTTAGATTGTTTATCAATTCCGTTTTAGCTTATGTTTATGTTCTGCACATTTATTATTTAATAATAAGTTTGAATTGGTAATTTGTAATTTGGGGTCTAAACATTCATTGTGTTTTATATACTTATTGAACATTCATACTATAATATGCAAGTTAAGCTATTAATCTCTTGGGAAAAAAAAAAATAAAGTAACTTTTTTTTTTTTTAAAGAAATCAAGAAATGTAAGTAATCCTACGACATAATTCCAAATCCTGGTGCTCACCTTTCCATTTCCCTTGTCGACCTTTCACATCCTTGTAGGGATGGCAATTTTTGCCCGACCCGTGGGTACCCGCCCCAATCCGACCCTAATGGGCCGATAAGAAATAGGGTCAGGTGTGGGTTTTTAAAAAAAAAAACCCGAAGCGGATCTGGGTCGGGTCCGGATTTTTAAAAAACCCGGCCCGAAACCCGATCCGGACCCGGCTTAGTTATTTTTAAATTACCAAAAAACCCCCCCATATATATATAGCTACAAACTAACCCTAACTCCCTCATTTCAGCTCTGAGCTCACGCCTCCCCCTCAGTCCCTCACACAAACACACAGTCACAGACACACTCTCACAGCGCCTCACCCTCACGCTCACAGTGCCTGCGCCTCACTCTCACAGCGTCACTCTCAGTCTCACACCTTATAAGCAAGCATTCACCGGGAGGTATATGAATTTTTTTTTTTATGCTCAGCTTCTTACATACCTGTGTTGCTTTAATGGGTTTTCATTTTTGTGAGGTGTGGAGGTGTATAACATTTGTTTGTAGTTGCAGGTCAGGTGCACTTAAAATTCCGTTTTAGGCTTATTACTCTCTAGAGTCAAGCAAGTTTGATGAGAAGAGAACCCACAGATTTATGAGCTAGACATTATTACTCTCTAGAGCATCCAAACAAATCCAATTTATCAAGCATTATTCTCAACAGGACACTTTAAGATCATGATTACAGTGATTTGAATTAATAAACGGGCCGGGTTCGGCCGCGGCTCTTGACCCGCAGGTCGGGTCCAAGTATGAAAAAATCTGGCCCGAACCCGACCCAATGCCATTCCTACATCCTTGTGCATAAATAGTGGGGACCACGGTGAACTACAAAAAAATGCGACATCTGCCAAAGGGAACATGTAGGAAATTCTTGTTCACAAAAAAAAAAAAAAAAAAAAAAAAAAAAAAAAGGAAAAAAAAAAAGAGAAAAATTTTCTTACAAGTCCGTTATTAGTGACTGAGTTAATGCTTGACCTTGACTGAGTCAATGCGTGACCTTGCTTGAGTCAATGCTAGACCAGAAACACCACTTGGTTGAGGCAATGTATGGCCTTCTATGTTATAATGGGTCTAACTTTTACATATTGGCTAATTAAGAGCTCCAAGAACAGAAAGCAATGGACATCTTTGTTTCTGTGCTTTTGAGTTCCAGTTTGCTTCTTTTCTCCTTTGTATCCTCGGATGCTGCTGACAGTATTACTCAATCCCAATCCCTCAGTGAGGGCACAAGCTTGGTCTCTAAAGATGGAGGCTTTGTCCTGGGGTTCTTCAGTCCAGGTAATTCCAGTAACCGTTACTTGGGAATTTGGTACAACAATATCCCGGGTAAAACGGTTGTTTGGGTAGCAAACCGGCTCAACCCAATCCCAGACTCGTCTGGTGTGTTGATGGTAAACAGTTCAGGTAGTCTTGTTCTTCTCAGCCAGAATACGACTGTTGCTTGGTCGGCAAATTTAATAAAAGTGGCCAGGAATCCAATAGTACAGCTTTTAGATTCAGGAAATCTAGTATTAAGAGAAGAGAATGAAGACAATTATTTGTGGCAAAGCTTTGACTATCCTTTTGATACTTGGCTGCCAGGGATGAAGCTTGGATGGGACTTAAGGACTGGTCTGGAAAGGCGCCTAACTGCGTGGAAGAGTCCAGATGATCCATCTCCCGGAGAACTGAGTTGGGGAATTGAACTTCATGATTACCCTGAGATAGTCATGAAGAAAGGCTCCAATAAGTTCTTCCGGACTGGCCCATGGAATGGCCGTGTTTTCAGTGGTGTACCGGAGTTAAGGGCCACCCCGGGTTATGACTTCAGTTTTGTGTCCAACAAGGACGAGGTATACTTCGTGTTCAACAAAACGTCTTTAATCTCAAGAGCAGTTATGAACCAAACTCAGTATGAGAGCTACATATGGGTCGATGGAATATGGAAGCGGTACTTATATTTACCAAAAGACTACTGTGACAATAACAATGTTTGTGGGGCTTATGGAAATTGTATCATTGGTGAGTCACCTGTCTGTCAATGTTTACAAGGATTCAAGCCTAAGTCACCAGATTCATGGAACCTAGACAAGTGGTATGAGGGATGTATACGCAGTACCCAATTGAGCTGCCAGGATAAAGATAAAATTGGGTTTGATGAGTTTTTTGGGCGCAAATTGCCAGATACCACATATTCTTGGTTGAACGAAAGTATGGATCTTTACGAATGCAGAGTCAAATGTTTGAACAACTGTTCCTGTACGGCTTATGGAAACTCAGATATTAGAGGGTTAGGAAGTGGCTGCGTCATGTGGTTTGGAGATCTGACTGATATTAGACGGGTGGCAGATAACAGTCAGGATGCTATTCGCCAGGAACTATATATTCGAATGGCTGCTTCAGAGCCAGGTATGGGCCTATAGTCTTCATTGCTCTCTTATTTTGGTGTACCATCAAAGCTAAAATATTTTTTCCCATCTGTTTTATTGCATTACTAAAATATTTTTTCTTTTCTATAGCAAATTCAATAAAAAAAGAGGTGAAAAACAAGCAAAAGACGAAGGTGGTAGTGATAGTTGTGGTTGCCATTGCCGTAGTATTTGGGGTGCTCATGATTCCCTACTGCATTTGGAAAAGGTCAAACTTCAGAGGTAATATTACGCAAGTCATTTTACCAAGGTTCTTTGATATAACTTCTATAAACGTATAGAGTAGCTAATAAGATAGTTGAACAAGAAAAGCTGTGATGTATAGCCATTTAATTTTTTATTGGGAGAGTCAAACTGTCACTAGACCAGGATTTTGTGCAAAATTGAATCACATGTAGTACTTGCAGCAAGTGTGTTTATTTGATGAAAATTTTGCGCTTCGAGGCTACGTTTCATTCTATCCTCGAGGGCTAAGTTATTTTCAATACGATAACTAGGATTAAGTGAAGAACTTAAAACAAGCATTTTCAAGGCTAAGTCAGTATGCTCTATTCTACTTCAAGTATTCATAGTTGCGAAGAAAATAAACTCAAGACTACAATTAACTAATTGCATGTGGAAGGAAACTTAGTTTCATTAACGTAATGAGGCATATACAATGGAGTCTAATTCCAATCTAAAAGATGAATTTAAAGCATAACAAGCAAATATGAGTGTTGGTAAATCTCTTGATAAATTAATGTACTTGTGGTTGTTCAAAGTATTGCTGACTAAAGAGGCTCACTCAAGCAAGTAAATACATGCGATCTCAAGCAGCTCATTAAAGCCCAATAATTGACCGCCCTAACGCTCGCTTGAGTAATAATTGTAGAAACGGAATCTAAATCCTATTATGATTAGAATTCTAACCCTACATGTAACACCCACATATGCACGATTTTTAGTGAGGTTAGAGAGGAACAAACTCAAAGCTTTTAGAGAGAAACCCCATCTTTTCATCTCGTGAGCTTTCATGACGAAATCCCTTTAGTTCTATAAAAAAGCTTGCAATTAATTAAAAATAAAATAAAACTAAGATTGACTTCCCGCTGCCTGCATAAGAACTCTTTAAGAATTTCAACAAAACAATTAAACGCTTTTGAAATTAGATGCATATATTCCTCTGCAACCATGTGACAGAACCCAGTTATTAGTTGAGCCATGACGGCTTTTATGAATCATTTAAGAATTAGAATAGAGGAACCATCTTTATGATCAAGTAGGGGAGCACTTGTTATAATTTGATTTGAGAAACAAGACCACCATCTTCATGATCAAGTTGGGGAGGACTTGTAACAATTTGATTTGAGAAACAGGACCGCACAGGTTGGACTAATTGGGACTATCTTCTTGATCAAGCAGGGGAGGACTTGATATCATTTGATTTCAGCAACAGGGCTACACAACTAGGACTAATGAACAAGAATAGGACTGGGAAAGGTAGAAATAAGGAAATGGAGCTTCCACTCTTTAGTTTTTCTAGTGTATCTACTGCTACCAATACCTTCAGTGCCTCAAATAAGCTTGGAGAGGGTGGTTTTGGACCTGTTTACAAAGTAAGTTTCAATATCTAACCACATTGATCTTAGAAGAGAAATTATGAAGTAATATATAATATTCCACAATCTAACCTTTAACACAAATGTTGAAGTCCTAATACTTGCATGAAACTGATGCTAGGTGTTAGAGGTATTAGGTATACATGGGCGAGGCCTAATTATATTGTAAGCCTAATACCTCCAACACTAGGATCCAACCTATAATAATTGTTTGATGTGGATTCTTCCCAAGGTTTAATCAAAAACTAAGTTAAAAGAATTATTTTCAGGGATCCTTGCTGAATGGACAATTAGTAGCAGTAAAAAGACTTTCGAGAAAATCTGGACAAGGGTGGGAAGAGCTAAAAAATGAGGCAATGCTTATAGCCAAACTCCAACACAAGAATCTTGTGAAACTGCTTGGCTGCTGCATTGAAAGAGATGAAAAGATTTTGATCTATGAATATTTGCCCAATAAAAGCTTAGATTATTTCCTTTTTGGTATGTAGTTTTACACAATCTTAATTACTTTCAAAGTCATTTGCTTACATTATGCTTGTTCATAGTTCAAAATCTGGTTGTATCCAAGGTATCATACACATAATGCCCGCCAATTCTTTCCTATCTTCTATCTGATTATCTGTATGTGGTGTTGAGACAGATCCAATTAGACATGGGATAAAAGATTGGGCAACCCGAACTCACATCATTGAAGGGATTGCTCAAGGGCTTCTTTACCTCCATCAGTATTCCAGGTTACAAATCATTCATAGAGATTTGAAAGCTAGCAACATCTTGTTGGATAAAGACATGAATCCTAAAATATCAGATTTTGGATTGGCAAGAATTTTTTGTGGGAATGGGTCACAAGCAACCAACCGAATAGTGGGGACTTAGTAAGTATAATATATAAGTATGTATGCTCTATAGCAAATATCAATAATAAATACAAAGTGTTCACAATGAAGCTACTAACTAGTTTGTTTAACAATGAAATACAGTGGCTATATGTCCCCGGAATATGCCATGAAAGGCCACTTCTCAATTAAATCTGATGTCTTTAGTTTTGGAGTATTATTGTTAGAGATCTTGAGTGGCAAGAAGAATATCGGTTGCTATCAGAGTGACTCTATCAATCTTATTGGATATGTGAGTAATGGACCCTCTTACTTTTAAGTTAACAAAAGCTTAGAAAATGTGTTTGCATTTGACCATTTGAGTCCGTGTGTGTGAATTGTACCATCTCTTGACCTTTCAAAGGATTATATTCTGAGTCAGTAATGTTGATTTAGAAGTTTTATACCAGTGTTAAATTAAGTTTCCTCTAAACTTATGTAGCTACTTTTTGGTATTTTACCCAAGATCATTTCTAATGCTCCTTTAATTCAGTTTGCAGTTCTTCTTATTGGTGATGTATACTATGCAAAGAGCATCATGAATGGCATTGCTTTTAATTTTGGTGCTAAATTTTCTTCAGGCGTGGGATTTGTGGAAAAGCAATAGATCATTGGAGTTGATGGATCCAATCCTTGGAGATACTCCTCCTACGAATGTCTTTTTGAGTTACATAAACATAACACTCCTTTGCGTCGAAGAAAATGCAGCTGATAGGCCTACCATATCAGATGTGATATTGATGTTCAACAAGGAACCTGCACTTCTACCTTCACCAAAAAAACCAGCGTTTTCATTCGGCAGAGGTATGGAGGATTTGGGTTCATCTAAGAGAAAGCCAGAAATTTGTTCTCTAAATGACGTGACAATCTCAATTTTGGAGGCTCGGTGACAATTTAGACTTTGGTGATCATATCTCAATTGTTTATCTTGTTACCTAAGCATGTTTTGAATAAACAATAATATTATTGAACTTGAGAAACCAAAATTTACCATTAGTGATTGGCTCATTGCCATGTTGATGTCTGTCAAGTTATATTGACTAATGCAATATAAACAATGTTTTCCTCTTATAAAGAGAATAAATTCAATCAAGTAGTTCATTGGTCAATGCAACTACATGATTGAATATGATTAAAAAACTAAGCTATAGTAGCTTTCAAGAAATTGTATCTACATTTTTCCCAAAAGAAATATATTTAGGAAGTACAATACTAGGAATTTACGAACAGAAGCTGTTACCATCCACCTTAAGTGGTTTTGTTACTATCCAAGTACTTAATTGAAACAGGCTATCATCCATAAATAGGACTTGAAAGCAAGAAAGAAGACAGAATTAGCTTTAATTAGTTTGGCTACAATCGCTAGCTTACAACTTTTTATCACTGGATTAGTATGATTAGAGTGGGACTGCAGAAGGCTTTGCTCCTGTAAAGAAATATCAAGTACTTTATCGAGCACTAAAAGAAAAAGCTAGATTAAATAAACAAATTTAAATGTTTTTTTTTTTTTTTTTTTTTTTTTTTTTTGTGGAACAACAAATTTAAATGTTAATTCTTTAGATCTGTGACAAAAAAAAATCTGAATGGATCCTCTCTATTAGAGACAAACGGATAAGATTGATGC
Source organism: Quercus ilex subsp. ballota (assembly GCA_032727855.1). Classification (NCBI taxonomy): domain Eukaryota; kingdom Viridiplantae; phylum Streptophyta; class Magnoliopsida; order Fagales; family Fagaceae; genus Quercus; species Quercus ilex. The sequence continues at coordinate 16,984,738 of CM064915.1, forward strand.
TAGCAATAAATAAATAAATAAACTCATATTTTTTTAACTGACCACAAAAATTTTCATGTTAGTGTTTAGAACCTAAGTCTGAATGTGTGGGAATGAGATTGTAAAAGTGGCTGATTTCAAGGTAGGAAGGATAGGTAGAAAAAAGAGGTTAAGACTTAAGAGAGTCACTAAGATCAAGTAACCCTGTGCCTGTGGCCACGTTTGAGGTTCGACCATCGACTTTTGACGTGGGTTGCTCGACTCGACTACTTTGGGCCTGTGGTATTCGTACCAGCACAATCATTTTGGGCCCACAAGGTTTTTTCCTCTCCGAGATCAAAGATTTGAGATTAACTGCATTGCACTTGATAAGAAAACCCACATTTCATTTTGATGGTCTTTTTTTTTTTCTTTTTTCTTTTTGTGGGGGGGTGGGGTATGGACTTTTTTTATATGTGTGGGATTGAAACTCTGTGCCAGTGGCCATATTTGAGGTGCCAAATGAAGATGATTAAAATTAGATAATGTGATTTTCGTTTGGTATATGCTATCATAATTTTTTGTTTTGTTTTTTTGTTTTTGTTCTTTAAATTGTATTCCTACTGGATTAGGAGTCCAAATTAGTGGGATATACGATGCCATCCTATGAGCCTTTTTTTTTTTTTCCTCTCTCTTTTAAGTAAAGATTAATTATCAACACAAGCTGACATAATAAAATAATTATTCAATTGCTGATGGGTTTATGGTTAAATTGTGAGAATGGAAAAGTGAATAGATGAAAAACTTATTTATTTTGTTAAATTGAGGGGATTTTAGGCAAGTGGCAATTGATCATGTTTTGAAACTAAAGGTAAAAGTTAAGTACACTATCTTGAGTGCACTACATTAGTTTTCCCAATTAATTTTAATTTTATTGACTAATAAATCACAAAAACTTAGAAAATGTACTCTTAAAATTTAATTAGGTAACCTAAGGTAAGAACAATTAAATTCATTGCAAACAAGTGTTTTCTTCCCACTAATGTTTGGGTTCCCAAGAGGGGGACTCTGACTCTCACCAGTCCTTTCAAGATTTGTCCACCCCAAGAAAATCAACTGAGCCAAAATCTTTAGCCGAAATTACTTTCTCTACTTATCCCACCTCAATCTTGCCATTGAACAATGGAAAGAAAGCCTTTCCCAATGTTAGGAGAAACAAGCAACGTAGGGCCCCTACCTCCCCACCGATGGGCAATCTTCATTCAAGGAAAGATAATGGACCTTCCAAACATGATAATAGAGCAAATCAAAGTAGATTGGACGCACATCTAGGGATGGTTCGACTAGGATTGCATGATAGCTTAGAGCCATATGTTCCTACTCATCCCTTTGAGTCTTCACCTAGGTTATTTGCCTCTATCAGACCCGGCATGGCAGAAGTGGGAAAATCCTTGGTGGAACTTTTTAGCGGACATCCCAACACCCAAGGAAAGCAAAGTCCTTGCTAGGAGAGCATTGTCGTTAGCTTCGCCGGAGCTGATTTGGTCAAGACCGGAGCCTTAAGTGGAGCTCATAGAGAGGAGGATGTTGGAGAACACCGATAGCCATACATTGTTGGGGCAGCCAATGTTGTTACACACTACTCTAGGTCTTCTTCCCAACAACCAAGTTCACTTTTCTACTTTGCCAGATGCAATGGAAGATGGGGATAATGGAGCATTTGATATCTCTGGCCCTAGGACAGGGGTACACCAGCCTCTTTTTGAGGAGGACATGATGGAATCTGACGGAGCAAAGGAGGATGCTTCCGTATAGAGAAGAATGCCCCTCCCAAAATCATATTTTATCAATGAATGTCTTAGTGAGGAATTTTCATGGGGCATTAGGTGCAAATTTTAGGCCAGCAGTGATGGACCTTGTCCGAATTCATCAACCTGCTATGATGATCATTACAAAAACTAAAGTGGGGAGCACCCGAGCAAAGGAGATTACTGACCTCCTTCCTTTTGATGGCACCCTACATGCTGACACTGTGGGTTACGCTGGTGGTATCTGGCTCTTTTGGTTCTCTGATCTAGTGGACATAACTTGGCTCGCCTCCATAGAACAAGAGATCCATGCTTTTGTGTAGGAAAAATTCTCTTTACTCTTCTTGGATAATGTCTGTCATATATGTCAGCCCTAGATATGCTGAATGTGTACATTATTTTGGGATAATTTTAACTACTGTTGCTTCTCTGCACAATCTTCCTTGGGTCATGCTTGGTGATTTTAATGAAATGCTAAATAACTTTGAAAAATTTGGGGGTCTTCCTATTATTATTAGCAGAGCCTTAGAATTTAAAGCGTGCCTCGATGCCTATGGTATGATAGACTTGGGATTTTCTGGCCCAAAATTTACTTGATCCAATAGAAGGGAGGTGAATGATCTCATTTAGGAAAGACTAGACAAATGATTCGCTAACATAGCCTGGAAGACTCTATACCTTGAGGCCCAAGTTCAGCACCTTACCAGGATACATTTAGATCATTGCCCCATCCTTCTCTATCTGGAAAAGGAACAAGACCTCAACCTGCCAAGACCTTTTCGGTTCCAGTCAATGTGGCTCTCTCACCCTACTTTTTCCAATCTTGTCAAAGATGCTTGGTCACTCAACTCAAATTATATCATTGACAACATCAAGAGTTTTACTCTCTTGGTGAAGAATTGGAATAGAGATGTATTTGGTAACATCCTTCACAGAAAAGAGAAGAATTGAAGCCAAACTTCTTGGCATCCACCAAATCTTTTCCTAGTAAATCTTGAAAAAGTTCTGAGGGAGGAATATCTCACCATTCTCTTCCAAGAACAAGAGTTTTGGGCTAGTAAATCTAGAATTAGCTGGCTTATCCAAGAGGAGAGAAATACTGCCTTTTTTCATGCAACACCAATTAACAGAAGAAGAAGGAACAAAATCCTGGCCATCAAAGATAATATGGGGAATTGGTTAGACAATATCCAGGAAATCATTGACTTTATCAAAAATGGTTTTCTCAATCTTTTCACTACTGAGATGATCCATGCTCCCAAGAATACATGGGCTCCTCCTAACTAGAATTTCTACCTTTCAACCCTTGAGAAAGAGGTATTGGCTGGAGAAATTCGTGCTACCATGTGGTCTCTTAAACATTGGAAGGCCCCAAGCCCTGATGGCTTTCATGCGGGCTTCTTCCAACACTTCTGGCCTACTGTTGGGACTCAATTATCCTAGAAATCCAAAACATCTTTAAGACTCAACACATCCCTACAGAGCTGAATCACACTCTCATCACTCTCATTCCGAAATGTGACAATCCGGAATCTCTTGGGAATTAGAGGCCCATTTGTCTTTTCAATACCATTTACAAGGTGGTCACCAAAATCATTGTCAATAGACTTTGCCCTACGTTATTCAATTTGGTTTTGCCTCTTCAAACAGCCTTTGTACCTAACAGAAGAGGACTAGACAATGTGATCATTGCCCAAGAAATCATTCATACCATTGGGAAAAAAAAAGGGAAAGAGGGTTACATAGCCATAAAGATTGATCTTGTAAAAGCTTATGACCATCTAGAATGGAATTTCATTCGAGATACTCTCACCCTCTTTAAATTTCCTAGGAAGCTTTTGGACCTAATCATGAATTGTGTATCTTCTTCAACTATATCCGTACTTTTCAATGGAAGAGCTCTAGATCCTTTCCAAACTTCTAGGGGAATTAGACAAGGAGACCCTCTATCTCCTTATCTTTTTATTCTCTGCATGGAAGTGCTTGGTTTCTTGATCCATGACAAATGTGATTCTCATTTGTGGAACCCAGTGAAAGCCTCCAGGGAGGGTCCAACCTTCTCCCATTTATTTTTTACTGATGACCTTATTCTTTTTGCTAAAGCTGACTTAAAGAATTGCCACAGTTTCAAGGAGGTTTTGGACATTTTTGGTATGCTTTTAGGGCAGAAGGTTAGTCCTATCAAATATAAGGTCTACTTCTCCCCAAATGTCTCTGAAGATCTCAAATCTTCTCTTTATGATATCCTGGGTTTCCACTCTACCACTAATTTAGGGAAATATTTGGGGTTTCCTTTGAAGCATGTTGGGTTCAGAAGCCAAGAATACAACTTCATCATAGAAAAAGTTCAATCCAAATTAGCTGGCCAGTCCTTTCTCAATCTTCTTCATCGGCCATTCCTTCTTACATTATGCAGGGTGTTGCTCTCCTTGGGAAGGTCATTAATGCTATTGATAAACTTAACAGGGGTTTTATTTGGGGCTCTACCCCTAAAAAAAGGAAAATGCCCTAGTTGCGCAAGTGTTAAGCAAAGTTTGTTCATGCAAATTGTGGCCGGAGACAAAATTTGCCCTAGTTCATCTTTCTTGTGAAGAAGCTCCTGTGTTTGTGCACCGTAGGGTTTTGTAACCAACCAACTTCTTGATCTTCATTATGTGATGAACTGAAGAACTTTGCAGTCAACATCCTTCTATAGTTGGTGATTAAAGTCGTTTACTGGGATCCGCGCAATTGGTTAGTTATGTATGGGAGCCGTGTATTGAAAAGAAGAGATTCTCACTATAGAACAAGTGCAATTGGATATTGGGGTAAGGGTTCAATTGTAGGTTGGTATAAGGTACTGGGATTCCTTTACTTGTAACCGCTTGTTGTGATAATAGTGAATTCTCGGGAGTAGTGACCTTAAAATCACCCGATGGGGTTTTTGCCGTGTAGGTTTTCTCCATTCGAAAACAAATCACCATGTCAATTTAATTTCCACTGCATACTTAGTTTAATTGGTGATTTGTTTGTGCTACCACACATCTTGCATGTTAATTTGATTAATTAATAAACTTGGCTAATTAATCAATTAATTCATCACAAGGAGTCAATACATTCTTGGCCTATCAAAACATTCTATACTTAATTTTCAAACAAAAAAACAGTGTATTGCATTTGAAGATGGTGATGTGAAGTATTTGGAGAGAGATGTATATGCATTTGAAAGCTGATGATGTGAAGGAAGGGTACCTGTGAAGTAGACCCTTCCTTTGAATATTAAAGATAAAGTTTCCTTTGGCTTATGACATAAAAATTCATGTGTTAAATTTAGACAAAAATATCAGTATACATGATGAGAAGAAGGGGTTTATCATTCAATATTTCATGGTTTGAACTTTGAAGGTTTTACAACCAATCTTTGGTAAAGTTGCAAGAACATGTTCAATAAAATGATACTTTTAAATAACAAAAGGCAACTAGTTAGACCCATTAATTTGAGATCTCAATCGCACTGGATGAAGAAGAGTCCAAATTTTGTTTATTGCATTGCATTATCAAGAGACTTCCATTTTGGATTGATTGCCCAAAAAAATTTCAATTCAAATTTTGTGTCAAGTATTATTTTATTTTAAAACTGGCATTTTCGCTTTGTGTGTGCTCAGATGGTCTTCTATTTATTTTTATAGGACAAAACTTTTTATTCACCATAATTCGGGATTGATGCATTTTTTAATCACAACTAGCCTCTGAGCATGCGCATGCTTAGAAGCTCTTCTATTTTTTTAGGAAAAAGTTAATAATTTGCGTCAAATATAATTTAGGATTACTACATTTTCCAATCACAAAAAAACCTAGGGGTGTGATGAAAATTATTTCACCTGCTAATGCATAATACACATCACACCCTAGGTTTTCTTGTGATTGGAAAATATAGTAATCCCAAATTATAATTGATGCAAATTATTAATTTTTTCCTAAAAAAAATAGAAAAGCCTAAGCACGTGCTCACGAGGCTAATAATAATTTAAAATTTTATATTTGTCTATCCTTAACAAAAAAAAAAAAAAAAAATTTGTTACCACCCTCACTTAACAATATATTAGGCCTTTCGAGCAAAAAGAAAAAGCCCAAAAAAAAATTTATTGAACTAAAATCTGAAAAAAAAAATTATAATAATAGCAAGACAAAAAGAACTTAGGGAAAAAAGCCCAAAATCAATCCGGACCTCACTCACTACTCAAGCAAATTTTTAAATCAACAAAAAATAATAATAATTAAATTTCTATAAACTAATTAATTAAATACTCAATCAAATTTTAAACCCAAAAAAATTCCTAACCTAAAGGGAAATAGGAACCTCAGGTCTTTAACAGAAGCAACTCAGCAACGCTGCAATAGCAACACCCAAAGTAGTCGACAGTGAGATCGAAGATTCCCTTGCCCAGATCGACGACAGTGAGATCGGGAAATAAGAACCTCAGGCAACATCAAGGTATTTCAGTTCTCTCTCTTTTTCTCTATCTCATCTCTGCTCTAATCCTCTAACTAAGAACGACGCTTTCTCTCTCTCTCTCTCTCTCTCTCTCTCTCTCTCTCATAGTCTGACTTTTGACTATTTTTTTTATAATGCTGTGTATTAACTTAGACTTAGGATGTGGAAGAGAGAAATGAGAAAATTAGGGTGTTTTCTCCCCGGGCCAACCAACAAGTTTTCTCTCCAAAATGGAGAGAAAACTTGGTGGAGGAAAATCTTATGGCTAAATGACAAAAATGCCCATGTGCAAGTTGCACATGGGCTTCTATGTTGCTCATTTTTTTTTCTTTTCTTTTTTTTCTTTTTTTTGTCCTTGGGCATGACAATGTTTGTTTTGTTTCTTTTCTTCTTCCTCTTTTGTGTTTAGATGTAATTTTTTTTTTTTTTTGGACATGATTTTTTTTTTTAAATAAATTTGGTGATTGTATTTTTCTTGGTTGTTTGGCATTTTTTTTTTTAATTGGACATCATTTTTAACAAGGGTATATGAGTAAATTATATAAACACACTTTTTCCATCCTCCCACCATTTTCTATCCTCCCATTTTTCCACCCCTCCAACCAAACGAATCCTTAGACATACTGACTATTTTTTTGTCTTTTATAATCTCTCTTTTTCTCTGCTTTGACTTAGACATACTTACTTAGGCTCTCCTCCAATTCCCTTTTGGCTAAATTGGCTTTTCAACTTTTGTGTAAGTGTATATATGTAAATATGTAATTGTGTATTTGTGTTGACTGTTGATTGGCTATTGTCTCTTGAGTGGTGGTGGGGCCATGGCATTGGATTGGGGTAGTTCTGATTAAACTATGTTAGTTCTGATTAGTATGTAAAGAGAAAATGATTGGTTTATAGTATAGATAAAGATGCAGTGTTTTGTTTGTATTGTTACCTATTTAGGCAAGATGTCGGTAAGCAAGGAGGAGGAGAGACTTTTATAACAAAGGGATTCAAATTTTGAAAAAAATTCCTAGAGCCGCCTATTGCTATATCATGTTAATAAAATAAAAATTAAAAATTAAAAAAACAAAAACAAAAAACTCTATCATGTTAGCTATGAGATTTAAGAGTAGCAAGCAATGGACATCTTCATTTTTGTGGTGTTGATTTCCAATTTGCTTCTTTTCTTCTTTTTATTCTCAAATGCTACTGATACATTACTAAATCCCAATTACTCGGTGACATTGATAACACAACCTTGGTCTCTAAAGATGGAGGCTTTCTCCTGGGTGTTGGGAAATTTAGACCCCGGTTGATAGAATTAACAAGTTTTAAACCCAAGTTGTTAATTAGATTTATTATGAATAAAACTTGTTAAAACAAACAAACATCAATATCATGTCAAAATCATGCAGCGGAAAAATAAATAAGACAAGATATGATGACCTAGGAAAACCAATGAAACAAACTACTTTCACAGTAAAAAACCTAGGGGGAAACCTTCCCGAAAAGTAATTCACTATAATAAAGAGAAGTTTCAAATCTAGTATAAAACCTTTGTTCCTAGACTCTACAATCCCCGTAGATGAACTTACAGCAGAAACCTTCTACTGCTTTAGAGCCTCTGAACTCTTCAATATATGAACGCCACCCTTTTTGCACAGATCCTAGTACGTGACTAACCAATAATGCACGACTCCTAGTACGTGACTAACACACCAACTTGAAGAATATGTTGGCAGCAAAGTTCTTCACTTCATCAACAATGAAGATCAAGAAGCACTTGGTTACAAAACCCTAAGGTGCAAAGACATAGTAGCTTTTTTCAGAGAGAATAAGTCATCGGTCACCTTTTGCATAGGTTCTCCTTGTATTTTCATATGTGACAGCCTTTAAAATAAGCCTTATATATGTCTAGGGTTATGAGAAAAGAAACCCTACACAAATACATAAGCATGGGCCGAAAAACATATATGAAAAACTAATTTTCGTAATTCTCGATAGATGGCTATCTGTTGAGCTATTTGTTGTGAGCTATCAAGAGGTATCGAGAAGCTATCGAGCATCCAATTGTGAGCTATTAAGAGCTATCGAGAAGCTATCGAGCATCCAGAAGGTTTCTCGATAGATCGAAGTAGCTATCGAGAGCTATCGAGAATGCGATAAAAGGCAACTGAAGGGTCTCGATAGATAGCCTAGCTATTAAGAGGTATCGAGAGCTGTTGAGCTTTAATGAATCAGCACTTCTTCACTTGTTTCTTGGACAGATTTGCATGGCTTCAATACTAGACTTGAACTCTTGTTCCTTGAAGTACTAAACCCATCCTAGATCTACCCAAATACAAGTAAAGTGTGTTTTGTCAAAGGATTAGCCAATTCCATAATGACATATATTCCTAACATGATTTACATATGTCCTAACAATCTCCCCCTTTGGCAATCCGTGACAAAACCACAACAAACAAATGAACATATGAGAGAAGTCATAAAACACTCAACTTGTACTCACTTGTTGAATACAATAAAATCTATCCTAACACAAACTCTTGAAAAATTTTTCAAGAAGAGAGTTTATGGCAAGAAGACTTTGACAACTTGTATTTCAAAAACACTTTAAACAAAACTCATCACGACATCTTAGTGTGAAAGAAAAATAATAGATTGCATACAATAAATAAGAAACATGTGTATAAAGATAGAAAAGAAACAACACATGTAGAGGTAGGTGAAAAAGACATACATCATCATATATATATATATATCAAATATAAGCACAATTTATGTAAACATGGTCACAAGACCATTGTACAAGAAGAAGGAAGTAAGCACTCCCCCTAACAAGATGAAACACATCTCCCCCTAACATGTAGAATCTTAAAAAGAAACCACATTTTCTCCACATTTTCTCCCCCTTTTTGTCATGATTGACGACAAAGGGTACAAGAAGCTAGAAAGCTTCACTCGAGAGACATAAAGATGATCAAGGATGATCAAGGGGGCACAAGAAATTCATATAAATGCATGAATGTAATGAAACAAGATGCTATGGATGACAAGATAATAGAAATATGCAAAACATGTGCAAAACAAATCTCTCAACAAGAAAAATGTCATGCTCATAGATTCAAAACACACACACACACTAAACAAGTCTAACCTATTTTATATTTCAAAAACAAGTTAAGACAATTTAGTGAGCATACATTAACACATGTATTCCTTGTGATTGCCAAATCACATTGTACCTGCACATATATCAAAAGTAGCAAAGAATATAGCATGTTGTGTGTGAAAAATATCGCAAGATTGCATATGTGTCTACATGTTATGACGATTTGAAATATAAGAAAATCACTTTAACTCACACACAATCATAACTGTTTGATGGGGACTATTACCTTCAAGGTACATCCTGTAACTCCCACATCTCCTATAATACACGCTTGCAATCATATATAAAGAATTTGATTCTTTTTGCTTTTTATTATTCTTTGCATATTTTTCTTTTAAGCAAACCATGCATGGGCATATAAGACATAGAAAAGAAATACCCAATGATGTTAAGTATTTGACATTCCACTTTTGCTATGCCTAAGCATACAAATGTCATTTCATGATTGGCGAGTAATAGTGGTGAGATGGTTATTTATGCCTTTCTCTTAGGATTTTCTAGCCCTTCCCATCAAAAAGAGTGATACGAGTGTTAAGTACAAGATATTACTTAATCTTACTCATCACAAACACAAGCCACAAAGCTCACTTGCTTAGTTGTGCATCGAGATGTTTATCTAAGCTACAAACGATACAAAGTTTAGAAAACTTTGTTTCAATGGCCATCCAAGGTACACAAGTACCAATGTACACAAAACACACACTATTTTTGTCCTACTTTAGATAGAAAGAATTAAAGTAGAAGACAAATAGAAAATATAATTAAGTCTTAGGCTCCTTTCTCACCCACACAGAACGAGTCTTTGGCCGTGAAGATGAAAAGGCACGTGTCCTAGTATGTCTACTAAAGGACATAAAAGAATTAAACTTCTCCTAAAATTGAGTTAAAAGGCTCAAGACTTTTAATAACTCTCCAAAAAAAGGTATAGGTCCTTGAGAGGAAACCTGTGATTGTTTGGTCACTTGCTTTTAAGGATACAACTTAAAGTAATTAGGACGAATATGTCCAAAAACACCACAATGGTGACAAACATGAGGTCTAACAAAGGATTTAGAATTAGTCAAATCAGTTTTGGATTTCATACCTTTATCGCCTTTCTTAGATTGGGGCACAAAGACAGCCCTTGATCCAGAAGCCGTGGAAGAGGAGTGTAGGCTTTAGACAAAAATGGGCGGTAACAGGAACTCATCCTAGGGGAATGTTTAGATTGGGTAAGTCAATGCACATATGGATTTTCCCATTGTTTTTCTTGACTCGAACCAACACTAGCCCCTATTGAGTAAGGAAAGCACTTACACGACTATCTAGAACAGAAGAAAGGAGTTAGTTACACTAGTGTGCGAGGAAGGTAGATTTGTTGACGAAATGAAAGGGTATAGGTGAAATGCAAGCAGCATTAGAGAGAAGGTTTCTCTCTACCTGAAAAAAGAAGTTGAAGGAAACTCTCTGATACCTGTCATACGCTTATAAGTACATACCTTAGTTATACCAGAGGCTTCTGTTCTAGTTTCAGGGTTGTGAAAGGTTTCTGTCTTTCTTACCTTCTTTGGAATTGGATCTTGGTCTATTTGAGATTGTTCCTTTTAATAGTGATTTGAATAACGAAGAACACCACTTCTTCGCGCAAGTCAGAAGAGGCTACGGGATTCGTAGCCCTATGAGTCGTTCGGACCTGGCATTCATGATATCTACAACCTTTTGAAAGGATCTTCTATATGTGAACAGGAAAGATAGATTGAAGGTACACTCACTTGCTGTCTTGTTCTCTATCGCGAAGATCGGTTTTTATTCGGAATATAGGGCCGTAGTAGGAACCAAAAATATCTTCTTATTCTTTTCAATTCCCTCGACAACTTTAAAGCAATTAAAGGGAAGGCCGAATGACTAGAATTATTTTATTCGGCCAGCCCTTTGTCATCCTTAGGTTATTGGCAAATCGGTTTCAGTCTTTATGAATTAAACATGTCTCCTCATAGGAAGATTGTTTGCCTCCTTGATAGTGGCAAGACACAAGGTAGATTAGCTCATCAAGAGTAGTTGCCTAGACACTAGTGAGGCATCTACACAGACTCCCTAAATCATGAACCGTTTGGCAAATTTGCACACCCATTATACAAGATGCCAATAGACCTCTCTAACTAAAGGAACTAGCAATAGAAGTGGGGCAAGACATCTGAGTCTACAACTTCTTTATTCATATAATAGGTTTCTAACAGAATGGGGGGCTATTTATCCGAAAGTAAGGACCTTGTATAATGGGAAGCCCCTCTTCTCTGGATCTAGCATTCCTGTCCCAGTATGAAAAGATGAACTTTTTCTCTCTGCTTTCCTTTCGTTTTGTCCCCTGATTCTTCCCCTAAGGGGTTACTTTGTTCCAGGCAATAAGTGTGATACCTTTATTGGTCTTGTAGTTCCATAAATAGGGTGCCTTTGACTACCCCGTATGGAAAGAGCGAGCCCCTCTCTGGCACGGAAAGTAGGGATTTATCACCGCACCTGGTACAACACGCTTGCCCGTAACTGACCAAGACCCTTGCCCTACCTATAGACCTTGAGACGGGCTTCCCATCACTATAAGTCCTAGAAGCTCAGAAAGGTTTCTGCGACCGCTTACTTCAAGTATAGATTCTCTAAGCAGACTACCCTAACGACTACCGAAAGAAAGACAAAGCCCAAAGCTCTCCGCCCCGGCAACCCGATAAAGCACTTTATCTCTGCCGGCTTTAGCTTGCCGACTCAGACAATGGTGAGGCTAGATATGAAAGAACAGTATGAGAAAGATTGACTTCCTGATCGATCCGCCTTCCGAGCCCGTCAACTGACTGACTGCTTTCATATGGATAGCTTGTTTATTAAAAAGTGACTAACAGGAGCGTGCGAGTGGAGCGAGCAGCCTCCAAGAATGCTTTGGGTTCTTTAACCCGCTTTGACCTAGCGCTTTCCCCCGCTTAAAAGCTAAACTGCCAAAAGACAGAAATCATCACAGCACCCGAAAAGCAGGGAAGGGAAACGTTTACTGAACATGCCCGGCCCTAACTGAGTTAATTGATCAATCACCACCGCTACTTTGACTCGAGAACCAAAAGGTAGAAGCAGAACATTTAATATAAGCAATCACCTATGCCCTAACAGCTTAACCGAGTGTACCTTTAGAGCGACTTTCCCTCGAGTACAGGCTAACCAAAAGCTACAAGCGCACAATTCAGCATGCAAAGCAAACGGGAATCAATCAATCTTTAGGATGCATATAAATAATAATACGACCTTCCCTAATTTCATGAGAACTGTTGCCCTTAGAAGTCAAAGAAAGCCCTAGAGCACGGAACTAGAAGTCCTAGCAAGACCTTCTCCCCGAAACTAGAACTAGACAGATTGTCTTTGATCTGCTTTAACAACGGTTTGATAGAAAGAGCGAATAACTTGCTTAAATCAAGCGGTATGGTCCAAAAAGTCTCGTTTTGATCTCCTTTAGCAACGAAAAAGCTTTACCAATGATCAAGCTTTCAAACAAAGAAATAGCGTATTCGCCTTTTTAAGCGAGCTATACCAGCAAGCAGGCACCAAGCAAGCCACAGGACTGAGAGCCTTATAGTTCATGGGAGTAGTTCTTATCAACTCAGCATGTTGAGTATTCTTTCTCAATTATGAATAATGATAAACAATGCCCTAAGCAAGTAAGCTAATTCATTCAAGAAAGAATACCTATCTATAAGCAAGCGAATCAAAGAAAAGCCATAAAGATAACCTGATATAAAGTATTCAATGAACAAGTCTTTTCCTTAATAAAATTTGTACTGTCTTCTTAAAGAGTAATCTATCTCTCATAAACTTCTTCTATTCCCCTAGGCTTTTGAGCACTTAATACCTCATCAAGCTTTGCATTAGACATCCTCTCTATTTGAGTTTTAGCTTGACTAAGCTCAACCTCAAGATTCTTGACCTTCTCTTCTAATAAGGTGTTTTCCACAACAAGAGTCTCAACTAATTTTGTATTCTCATCTAGTTTGACTAACAGGTCAGCTTTTTCAGTTTTTACCTCATTAGGCTCTTTTCTGCAAAGATGTGAAGTCTTTCAGATTTTATAAATTCAATGCATAGCTTATCATAGACTTCCTGAAGGGTCATCTTCTTGGGTACTTCATCATCAGAAGAATCCTCACTGTCACTAGCACTCTCCACAATCACCTTATCAGTTGATGCAGCAAAGGTCATAACGTGACTACATTCATCCACACACTCATCAGAAGAGTTATTCTCAGTATCACTCTAAGTAGCAACCAACCATTTATCTTTTGACTCCTTGGTCTTTTCCTTCATAAGGTAGTTTGGGCACTCTATCCTCATATGACCAAAACCTTTGCACTCATAGCATTGGATGAGGGGTTTCTCATTCTTGCCCTTCCTTGAGGATTTAGATTTCCTAGGAGGTTTGCCCTTATCCTTTTTCCTAAATTGAAAAAGCTTGATAATCTCATCAGTTATGAAGGTTAGATCCTCATCCTCATCCTCATCTTTATCTTCATCTTCACTTTCATCTTCATCTTCAGAGTCCTCAATCTCTTCCTCTATACCCTTAAGAGCCAAGTTTCTACTCTTTACACATTTTTCCATTAAACCTAATCCCATCTCAAAAGTTTGAAGGTTCCCTACAAGCTCAATCAAAGGAATTTAATCAATGTCCTTCACTTCTTCAATGGCAGTGATCTTGGCATGGAATCTTTCAGGTAGGGACCTAAGGATTTTCCTAACAATTTTGGATTCCACAATAGATTCTCCAAGATTGAAGTTAGAATTCACAATATCCTTGAGTTTAGCATAGAACTCATCAAAGGTCTCATCCTCCTCAATCCTTATTTCTTCAAAACTACTGGTGAGTTTTTGAAGCTTCACAATCTTTACTGCCTTGGTACCTTCATAGGTGATTTGAAGAATTCTGTGGATAATATTTTCTTGAATTCCTCATTGGTCACCCCACAAAACAAAGCATTCAAGGCCCTATTGTTGAAATTTGCCACTATGATTGCTACTTCATCCCAATCCATCGACGCTTCCTTTGGCTTAATCCAGCCAACTTCAACAGCTTGCCATACTTGTTCAACTAGAGCCTGCAAAAAAACTTTCATAAGAACTTTCTAGTACACATAATTAGTTCCATCAAATAAAGGAGGAATCAAAAGAGATTGTCCACGATCCATGACAACAGGAGTCAAGGATCACACTCAGGAAATTAATCCAATCAGAGTGAATCCGCTTTGATACCACTTGTTGGGAAATTTAGACCCCGATTGGTAGAATTAAGAAGTTTTAAACCTAAGTTGTTAATTAGATTTATTATGAATAAAACTTGTTAAAACAAACAAACATCAATATCATGTCAAAATCATGCTGCGGAAAAATAAATAAGATAAGATATGATGACCCAGGAAAACCAATGAAACAAACTAGTTTTATTGTAAAAAAAAAACCTGGGGGGAAACCTTCCAGAAAAGTAATTCACTATAATAAAAAGAAGTTTTAGATCTAGTACAAAACTTTTGTCCCTAAACTCTACAATCCCTAACAATCCCCATAGATGAACTTACAGCAGAAACCTTCTACTGCTTCAGAACCTCTGAACTCTTCAATATATGAACACCACCCTTTTTACACGGATCCCAGTACGTAACTAACCAATGATACATGGCTCCCAGTACGTGACTAACAAACCAACTTGAAGAAGTTGTTGGCGGCAAAGTTCTTCACTTCATTAACAATGAAGATCAAGATGTACTTGGTTACAAAACCCTAAGGCTCAAAGACGCAGTAATTTCTTTCAGAGTGAATAAGGCATCGATCACCTTTTGCATGTGTTCTCCTTGTATTCTCTGATGTGACGGCCTTTAAAATAAGCCTTATGTATGTCTAGGGTTGTGGGAAAAGAAACCCTACACAAAAACATAAGCATGGGCCGAAAATCATATCTGAAAAACTGATTTTCATGATTCTCGATAGATATCTATCTGTTGAGCTATTTATTACGAGCTATCGAGAGCTATCGAGAAGCTATCGAGCATCTAGAAGGTCTCTCGATAGATTGAAGTAGCTATCGAAAGCTATCGAGAATGCGATTAAAGGCAGCTGAAGGGTCTCAATAGATAGCCTAGCTATCGAGAGGCATCGAGAGCTATTGAGCTTTAATGAATCAGCACTTCTTCACTTGTTTCTTGGACAGATTTGCATGACTTCAATACTAGACTTGAACTCTTGTTCCTTGAAGTGCTAAACCTATCTTAGATCTACCCAAATACAAGTAAAGTGCGTTTTGTCAAAGGATTAGCCAATTCCATAATGACATATGTTCCTAACATGATTTACATATGTCCTAACACTGGGGTTCTTCAGTCCCGGTAATTCCTCTAACCGTTACTTGGGAATTTGGTCCAACAATATCCCAGTTAAGACGGTTGTTTGGGTAGCAAACCAGCTCAACCCAATTAGTGACTCATCTAGCATGTTGATGTTAAACAGTTCAGGTAGTCTTGTTCTTCTTAGCTAGAATACTTCTATTACTTGGTTGGCGAATTCAACAAAAGAGGCAGGGAGTCTAGTTGTTGAGATTCTGGAAATCTAGTGTTAAGAGAAGAGAATGAAGGAAACCCAGGACGCTATTTGTGGCAAAGCTTTGACTATCCTTCTAATACGTGGCTACCTAGGATGAAGCTTGGATGGGACTTAAGGATTGGTCTAAAATCGGCATCTATCTTCATGGAAGAGTTCGGATGACCCCTCACCTGGAGAACTGAGCTGGGGGATTAAACTTCATAATTACCCTCAATTTGTCATGAAGAACGGCTCCCAAAAGTGCTTCTGGTCCGCCCATGGAATGGCCTTTTTTTCAGTGGTATGCCAGAGTTACAGACCACCCGGGATTACAGCTTCTCTTTTGTCTACAACAAGGACGAGGTACAATTCACATTCGACATGGCTTAAAGTTCTGCAATAATCACAAGAATAGTTATGAACCAATCACAGTATGAGGTCTACACGTGGGTTGAAGAAAAAAAAAAAAAAAGAATGGAGCATGTTATTATATTTGCTTAAAGACAAATGTGACAGTTATAATTTATGTGGTGCTTATGAAAATTGTATCATGAGTGAGTCGCCTGTCTGTCAATGTGTAGAAGGATTCAAGCCTAAATCACTACAAACATGGAACCCAGAAGAGTGGAATAAGGGATGTGAATGCAGTAAGAAATTGAGTTGCCAGGATAAAGATAAAATTGCATTTGTTAAATTTGTTGGGCTCAAATCGCCAGATCCTAAGGATTCTAGGGTGGAAGAAAGCATGGATTTTGAGGAATACAGAGACAAATGCTTGAACAACTGTAACTATACAGCTTATACAAACTCAAATATATATGGAATAAGTGGCTATGCCATGTGGTTTGGAGATCTAATTGACATTAGACGGATTGCAGATAATAACAGGATGGATGTTGATAGTCAGAATATATATATTCGAATTTCTGCTTCAGAGAAAGGTAATGTGCCTATAGTCTTCGTTGCTCTTTAATTCATATTTTGACATGCCATTGAAGCTAAAATCTTTGTTTCCATCGGTTTTATTGCATTACTAATCTATTTTTGCTTTTCTATTGCAAATTCAATCAAAAAGAGGTGGAAAACAAGCAAAAGATGAAGGTGATAATGATAGTTGTGGTTGCCATTGCTGTAGTTTTTGGGGTACGCTTGATTCCTTATTGCATTTGCAAAAGGTCAAACTTTAGAGGTAATATTCAAAGTCATTTTACAAAGGTTCTTTGATATAACTTCTATAAACGTACAGAGCAGCTAATAAGATAGTTGAACAAGAAAAGCTGTGATGTATAGCCATTTTTTTTCTTTTTTTTTTTGGGGAGAGTCAAACTGCGTTACTAAAGCAGTTTTTTTGAAAGAATTACGCAAGCCAAACTGTCACTAGAACAGGATTTTATGCAACCTTGAATCACTTGTAGTACTTGCAGCAAGTGTGTTTATTTGATAGAAAATTTTGCACTTCGAGGCTACGTCTGATTCTATCCTCGAGGGCTAAGTTACTTTTGATATGATAAGTAGGGCTAAGTGAAGAACTTAAAACAATGCATTTTCAAGGCTAAGTCAGTATGCTCTATTCTAATTCAAAGTATTCATAGTTGCAAAAAAAATAAACTTGAGACTACAATTAACTAATTGCATGAAAAGTAAAACATTGGAAGGGAACTTACTTTCATTAACGTAATGAGGCATATACAATTAAGTCTAATTCTAATCAAAAAGATAAATTTAAAAGATAACAAGCAAATATGAGTGTTGGTAAATCTCTTGATATATTTTATTTGATGTAAAAAGGGGTTAAATTATGTACTTGTGGTTGTTCGAAGTATTGCTGACTGAAGAGGCCCACTCGAGAAAAAGACCAAAGCCCACTCAAGCAAGTAAATATATGTGGGCTCAAGCAGCTCATTTACTTCCTGCTGCCGGCATAAGAACTCATCAAGGATTTCAACAAAACAATTAAATGCTTTTGAAATTATATGTATATATATATTCCTCTGCAACCATGTGACAGAACTTAGTTATTATTTGAGCCTGACGGCTTTTATGAATCATTTTAGGATTAGATTAAAGGAACAATCTTCACGATTAAGCAGGGCAGGACTTGTTATAATTTGATTTGAGAAACAAGGCCACACAGCTTGGACTAATCGTAACTATCTTCTTGATCAAGCAGGGGAGGACTTGATATCATTTGATTTCAGCGACAGGGCTATACAACGAGGACTAGTCAACAAGAAGAGGGCTGGGAAAGGTAGAAATAAGGAAATGGAGCTTCCAATCTTCAGTTTTTCTAGTGTATCTACCACTACTAATTACTTCAGTGCCTCAAATAAACTTTGAGAGGGTGGTTTTGGACCTGTTTACAAAGTAAATTTCAATAACTAACCACATTGATCTTAGCAGAGAAATTCTGAAGTAATATATAACATTCAATAATCTGACCTTTAACACAAATATTGACGTCCTAATACTTGAATGAAACTGATGCTAGGTGTTAGAGGTATTAGGTATACATGGGCGAGGCCTAATTATATTGTAAGCCTAATACCTCTAACACTAGTATCCAACCCATAATAATTGTTTGATGTGGATTCTTCCCAAGGTTTAATCAAATACTAAGTTAAAATAATTATTTTCAAGGATCCTTGCTGAATGAACAATCAATAGCAGTAAAAAGACTTTCGTGAAAATCTGGACAAGGATGGGAAGAGTTGAAAAATGAGGCAATGCTTATAGCCAAACTCCAACACAAAAATCTTGTGAAACTTCTTGGCTGCTGCATTTAAAGAAATGAAAAGATTTTGATCTATGAATATTTGGCCAATAAAAGCTTAGATTATTTCCTTTTTGGTAAGTAGTTTAACACAATTGACAGGAATTTAGACCCCTTAAACAACCAGATTGCGTAGCCTAGATTAATTAACCAAGTTGTTACTTAGTCAAATTAAGCAATTCTAGGTTAAAACAATCCAAACAATCATATCAAGAATATAAAGCAGCGGAAAATAAATAACACAAAATATGATCACCCAAGAAACCACACGGTAAAAACCTGGGGAGGATTTGACCCACCGATCCTCAAGGCTAACCTGAATTCACTATGAAAGAATTGAAGTTCATACAAAAGGACTACAAGCTCCCCGCTCGACTTCCTAATGCTACCCACCAGTAGAACTTCCTGACACGACCACGCGCAGGCTCCGAATCCACAGACTACTTCTTTCTTGAATTCCTCAATCAGCTACAAGCTCCCCGCTTGCTTTTTTTTTAAGTTCCAATGGTTGCAACGGTAATGATCTTCAAGATGTTGAAATCATCTCTACCATGAAAACCCTAAGTTTTGTGTAAAGGAAAGCTCCTCAAAGATCTCACAAGAGATTCACACAAAACAGCAATGTATGAGCAACAATACAATATGGACAACCTTCAAAAACGTGGCTAGGGTTTAGTTTATATACCTAGGGTAAAAACATAAAACCTTAAACGTTTAATGAAGTAGGGCTGAGTTGGAAATTCTGCAGAAAAATCAACCTGTGCGATCTTCGATCGATCGAGTCTATTCTTCGATCGATCGAGCCAGGCCGAAAGTCCCAAGTACTTCTGCAGCCACTCGATTCCAACTTAACAATATTAAACCAACTTTGAGCAAGTCTAAATAAGACTAAATACAATGTTTTGATCATGGTTTGCCAACATTACAAATTAGAGTTCTAAATACATAAAATCCTAAGACCTTAGTGTTAGGATTGGTGCCCATAAATCCTATTGTAAGATGCTATGTATGATATTAAGTGTGACATTGTGTTTGACATTATATATGACCTAATATTATGTTTAATAAATTTGTTTTATTATTATCTGAAATAATGGTAACATGAATATTCAGACATTATCATATAGTCCATGAGATACATAGTATGTGATTTATGTGAAGAGTCACAGAAGATATAAATCACAAGTTCTTTGTAAACTCAGAATTATAGTTCGTAGTCGGTGATGAAATTGGGCATTTCATCTGCGAAGACTATAACATATCAACTACGATGATTTGTCTTGGTCATGGAAGTGGAGACTTCTAGTTGATGTGTTAATATGTTTTAAGAGTTAAGACATATTGAACTGGACCGCTGTGAGATTTATTATTCTCCTAAAGACTGTCAAATGAATAATAAATCTCACGACTTGTATTTGCATTAACTCTTAATCCTGAGAGAATAATGAACCTGATCATGAGGTGTAGGTTGCTTTGATGTATCAGGAGTGAGATCTACAGTTATGGTCAAAACCTCAGTATGTTGGGCAGCTACATTTAGTGTTGATGGAATATGTATTCTCAAGATGGAATTCATAGTCTCTTAACGGAGATATAAAATATTCCCTTGATATAAGTTTAATGGGTTTGTTATTCAGAGAGTTAGGCCTAACCACTTTAGTAAAACTAAAGTATATATTTATGGAATTAGATTTCATAAATATATAATGAATAACATTAAAGGATTAAACCGGGTACTCAAGGATTAAGATGTAGTAATTTACAAAGTGGCAGTCTACATTAATGACTTTGTATTACTACGAATATTTTATGAAGGGGTTGCATGTATAATAAAGTCTTGGGATATAATTTATAGATAAGACCTAGAGTGCAACTATTTTTATATAGTGGTATTAAAAATAGTTAATGGTAACTTTGGACTTGTCAAGAGTTGACAGAAAAGCCCAAGGCCCATTGGAGCTAGTGTTTTATTGGTCCCTTTTGGTCCCACTCCAAGCCACACACTTAAGCCCAATTGGGAAGGCCCAAAAGGCCAGCCCAATTAGATAAATTGGTTAGACACAAAGGGAAAAACGTTCAGATTTTTCTGAGGGTGAAAAACAACATTGAAATGGTGTGCATGTGAGTTTTTGTCACTCACTAGTCATCCCTTTGGTTACCAATTGAGAGACCACACATCTTGGGCGTTAGTGGAATTGGAGTGAAGATTAAAAGTAGTCCCAAGTGCTTCAATCTTCAGTTTTGAAATTCACCGCTTCAAGGTACACTCTCTTGTTCTCTAATTCTGAAATTTACTTTGTGCATGTTATCAATATCGAATGAAGTAGATCCGTTTTAAAACTTATTTTCCGCTGCATTTATCTTTATTTCCTAAAAATGGTATCAAAGCGATCTTCAATTTCGTATTGTTTAACATGTTATGTGAGTTTTAGAATTGGAGAAGATAGTTTCATATTGTTAGAAGATTATGTTTTAATTTTCTGCATGTTGTTGAAACTATGATTTGATGAAAACTAGAATTGATGTTATGATGTTGTTTAAATTTAATTTAAGTATGTTAAATTGAGTTTTAAGGCTATAGCATCAATAGAATTCAGTTTTGACATCAAACTCTGTCTATCATGTTCGTTTGAAAGATGTTTGTTCATGAAAAACGAAGAAAACTGTCTTAGAAAAATTTCTGGAAATTCAAGTTTCGCGATTTTCGATCGATCGAAAATTATTTTCGATTGATCGAATGAGACAGTGATCAAACTTCTTAGAACGATAGATTTTCGATTGTTAGTCGATCGATCGAGAGTCGATCGAGTATCAATCGAAGGAGTCAGAGGATCAAGTTTGAATTTCTTAATTTTTTCGATCAATCGAGGGGCACTTTCGATCAATCGAAAGAAAGAAAATCAGAATTTTTTCTAAGTGTTTTCACATGTGAAAGTACTAAGACAATGTGTAATTAGATTATGCATGTTTTAAAATTAAAAACCTTTTATTTAAAGACATCTAGTGGGAGAGAGATACAAGGGTTGCATCTCACGGCCTCCATTGTCGGTTTAAAGTAGTGTGATTAAGCACCTCGCCTTGGCGTATATGCCTTGCTCCCTTCGGAGGGTGATTGATTCATGGTACTACAAGTTAAACTTCTTAAAGATAGATGAAATGTGTTTTTACATTAAGAACGACCACGCTTCCGTGGAGTTACTTGGTGATTCACATTGATTCTAGGCAATGGTGTACACTAGACTAAGTGTGATGTTAACCTCCCTTCGGAGCTATGTCATTATTACTTAGAGGCTAAAGGAATAGCGGCAAATTATTTTTGTTTGGTAAGAGTTACCATGATAGCATTAATAATGAGAATAATTCTCGCCTGATCATAGTGATTGGTATGACCTCGCTTCCGAGGAATATTAATTACGGGATTGGGTTGTCGTTGCATATATTATATTATGGTTTTATTAAGGTTCCATACTATATGTTTATATGCTAAATTGATAATGTCCAATTTATTAATTATATTCATGTTTATTGTTTTCAGATTTAGAACATGGCATCTTTTAGCCCACTTGTAACTATTCTTAATCAAAACAAACTGACTGGATCCAACTATGTTGACTGGAAAAGAAATCTGGACATTGTTCTTACTGCTGAAGAGCATAAGTATGTTCTTACTAAACCATGTCCTAGCTTTCCTTCATTAGATGCACCTCCTGAGGTAAAACAACGATATGATCGTTGGCAGAAATCTAATGAGATGGCCAAGTGCTACATCCTAGCATCTATCTCAAATGTTCTACAGCATCAAATGCAGGATGTAGAACTAGCTTCAGACATTATGTAAAGTCTGAAGGAGATGTTTGGTGAGCAAGGCCGTTCTGTAAGGCAAGAGACCATGAGGCAAATTTATAATACCAGAATGGCTGAAGGAAGTTCAGTGAGAGAGCATTGTCTTACAATGATCTCTAACCTGAATACATTGGAAGTTTTAGGTGCCGATATAGATGGAGAATCCCAAGTGGATATGATACTCCAGTCGCTACCGGAATCATTCAAGGAATTCAAACTAAACTATAATATGAATAAAAATATTTATACCTTGTCTGAATTAATGAATGAATTGGTAGCGGCAGAAGGCATTTTTGGTACTTCCCATGTTGAAGCCAATGTTGGTGAAGCTTCTACTTCTCAACCTAAGTCGAAAGGCAAGGGTAAGAAAAAGAAGAAGAAGGACTTTACCAAGCAAGAGGGTAAACAAATTGCCTTAGGGGTTGCTGATAAAGGAAAGAAGATCAAAGGAAAGTGTTTCCATTGTGGTGAGAAAGGACATTGGAAGAGAAATTGTCCAATATTTAAGGCTGCCAAGAACAAAGGTATAATTAATACTTTCCTTCTTGAAATATGTTTGGTACAGAATCCCACGGATTCCTGGTGTGTGGATTCAGGTTGTACTAATCATATCTGCAATTCCTTGCAGGGGTTCCAGGAGACCAGAAAGCTTAAAGAAGGGGAGTTGTTTCTTACTTTGGCTGATGGGAACAAGATTCCAGTTGTAGCTGTTGGTGTTTGTAATTTATGTTTTGAATCTAGAGTTCTAATATTAGAAGACTGTTTGTATGTACCTAATGTTCGTAGGAATTTAATTTCAGCTACTTACTTAGGTAAACATGGATATTGCGTTATCCTGAAAGACAATGTTGTAATAAAGAAGGATAAAGTGTTTGTCTGTTCTGGCAATATTGTGGATGGTCTTTATATTTTAACTCCTGATAAGCATGAATTATATAATTCTGAATTAGATAATAACTCTCATGTAAAATCATTAAAGAGAAAGTTTCCTTCTACTAGTGAAGCATATCTTTGGCACTTGCGTTTAGGTCATATTAATTCAAATAGGATTCAAAGACTGATCAAAGATGGACTTTTAGAGCCCATGGACTTTGATGAATTTCCAGTTTGTGAATCTTGTTTGGAAGGTAAAATGACCAAACGACCTTTTAATGCAAAAGGTAGAAGAGCCCAAGATTTGCTAGAGCTAGTGCATTCTGATGTTTGTGGTCCTATGTCAATCCAAGCAAGAGGTGGCTATGAGTATTTCATTACTTTCACTGATGATTACTCAAGGTATGGTTATGTGTACCTAATGAGACGGAAGTCCGAAGCCTTTGAAAAGTTCAAAGAGTTTAGGGCTGAAGTAGAGAATCAATTGGGTAAACGCATAAAGGCCATTTGATCTGATCGTGGTGGCGAATACCTTTTTGGGGATTTTAAGGATTACTTAACTAAGAATGGGATTGTATCCCAGTTGACTGCACCTGGAACTCCACAACAAAATGGTGTAGCAGAAAGAAGGAATAGGACTCTTTTAGAAATGGTTAGGTCCATGATGAGTTACTCAACTTTACCGATTTCTTTTTGGGGTTATGCCTTAAACACAGCAATACATCTTTTAAATTTAGTTCCATCAAAATCTGTTCCCAAAACACCCATGGAATTGTGGAGTGGGCGTAAGCCTAGTATGAAATATCTCCATATTTGGGGTTGTCCAGCACATGTTTTAAAAGGGAAGCCTGATAAATTGGAACCAAAATCAAAAGTGTGTTTGCTTGTAGGTTATCCAAAAGAAACTAGGGGTTATTTATTCTATAGTCGTAAAGATAACAAAGTTTTTGTTAGTACAAATGCTAAATTCTTGGAAAATGACTATATGAATAGTTTTACTCCTAGAAGTTGAGTTGTGTTGGCTGAAATGAATGAATCTGTAAATGAACAACCAATAGATGAAACTAGAGATGATGTGGCTGTATTAGATACACCACAAGATACTACTCATGACATGTCTAGTACTCAGGTGCCTCGTCGTAGTGGGAGAATTGTTCGGCCTCCTATAAGATTCATAGGTTTGGGAGAAACTTATGAAGCTATCTCAGAAGAGGTTGAATCGGATCCCTACACATATGATGAAGCTATAAATGATATAGATGCACATCATTGGGTCCAAGCTATGAAATCTGAATTAGATTCCATGTATTCCAATCAAGTTTGGGATCTTGTAAAGGCGCCTAACGGCATTAAACCTGTTGGTTGCAAATGGGTTTACAAGAGGAAGAGAGGGATAGATGGAAAGGTTGAAACCTTTAAAGCAAGGCTAGTGGCGAAAGGGTATACACAAAAAGAAGGTATAGATTATGATGAAACCTTTTCTCCAGTAGCAATGCTTAAATCTATCAGAATTCTCTTATCCATTGCTGCTCATTTTGATTATGAGATTTGGCAAATGGATGTCAAGACTGCATTTCTTAATGGCAATCTTGAAGAGGAAATCTATATGATGCAACCGGAAGGTTTCATAGCAAAGAACCAAGAGCATATGGTATGCAAGTTGCAAAGGTCCATTTATGGACTTAAGCAAGCATCTAGGTCATGGAACATCAGATTTGATCAAGCAATCAAGACATTTGGTTTTGAACAAAATCTTGATGAACCATGTGTGTACAAAAGACATCAAGACAAAGTAGTAATGTTCCTAATGCTTTATGTTGATGATATTCTACTCATTGGAAATGATGTAGGGGTAATGTCATCGGTAAAAGTTTGGTTGTCAAGCCAATTTGATATGAAGGACTTGGGTGAGGCTAACTTTATTCTTGGGATCAAGCTTTGGCGAGATCGCAAGAATAAGATGTTAGGCTTATCACAAGCTGGATATATAGATAAGGTTCTAGAACGGTTTAGCATGCAAAACTCCAAGAAAGGATTGCTTCCTTTCAAACATGGAGTTCCTCTGTCTGATAACCAAAGGCCTAAGACTCAAGAAGAAGAAGAAATGATGAGACAAGTTCCTTATGCTTCTGCAGTAGGAAGTCTCATGTATGCCATGCTTTGTACTAGACCCGATATCTGCTATTCAGTTGGCATGGTCAGCCGATATTAATCAAATCCAGGACCAAAACATTGGCAAGCTGTAAAGCATATTCTCAAGTATCTACGGAGAACGAGAAATTATATGCTTGTTTACCATAGTGAGGATTTGATTCCCATTGGCTATACAGATTCAGATTTTCAATCGGATCTAGATTTCAGAAAATCCACTTCAGGATGTGTTTTCACCTTGGGAGGTGGAGCCATTAGTTGGCGGAGTATTAAGCAATCTTGTATTGCAGACTCCACCATGGAGGCAAAATATGTTGCTGCTTGTGAAGCAGCAAAGGAAGCTGTATGGCTCAAGAAGTTCCTTTCTGACCTTGGTGTAATAAGAATGGAGCAAGTTCCAATCACATTGTTTTGTGATAACAGTGGAGCAGTTGCACAATCTAAAGATCCAAGGAATCACAAGAAAGGAAAGCACATTGAGAGGAAGTACCATATCATTCGAGATATTGTTGCTCGTGGAGATGTGGTGGTAGCAAAGATTGAAAGTGTAAACAATCTGGCAGATCCATTTACTAAAGCTTTGCCTCAAAGGATTTTTGAGTCGCATTTGGAAAGAATGGGAGTTAGATTAGTGCACAATAGTCTTTAGGGCAAGTGGGAGATTGTTAGGATTGGTGCCCTTAAATCCTATTGTAAGATGCTATGTATGATATTAAGTGTGACATTGTGTTTGACATTATGTATGACTTAATATTATGTTTAATAAATTTGTTTTATTATTATCTGAAATAATGGTAACATGAATATTCAGACATTATCATATAGTCCATGAGATACATAGTATGTGATTTATGTGAAGAGTCACAGAAGATATAAATCACAAGTTCTTTGTAAACTCAGAATTATAGTTCGTAGTCGGTGATGAAATTGGGCATTTCATCTGCGAAGACTATAACATATCAACTACGATGATTTGTCTTGATCATGGAAGTGGAGACTTCTAGTTGATGTGTTAATATGTTTTAAGAGTTAAGACATATTGAACTGGACCGCTGTGAGATTTATTATTCTCCTAAAGACTGTCAAATGAATAATAAATCTCACGACTTGTATTTGCATTAACTCTTAATCCTGAGAGAATAATGAACCTGATCATGAGGTGTAGGTTGCTTTGATGTATCAGGAGTGAGATCTACAGTTATGGTCAAAACCTCAGTATGTTGGGCAGCTACATTTAGTGTTGATGGAACATGTATTCTCAAGATGGAATTCATAGTCTCTTAACGGAGATATAAAATATTCCCTTGAGATAAGTTTAATGGGTTTGTTATTCAGAGAGTTAGGCCTAACCACTTTAGTAAGACTAAAGTATATATTTATGGAATTGGATTTCATAAATATATAATGAATAACATTAAAGGATTAAACCGGGTACTCAAGGATTAAGATGTAGTAATTTACAAAGTGGCAGTCTACATTAATGACTTTGTATTACTACGAATATTTTATGAAGGGGTTGCATGTATAATAAAGTCTTGGGATATAATTTATAGATAAGACCTAGAGTGCAACTATTTTTATATAGTGGTATTAAAAATAGTTAATGGTAACTTTGGACTTGTCAAGAGTTGACAGAAAAGCCCAAGGCCCATTGGAGCTAGTGTTTTATTGGTCCCTTTTGGTCCCACTCCAAGCCACACACTTAAGCCCAATTGGGAAGGCCCAAAAGGCCAGCCCAATTAGATAAATTGGTTAGATACAAAGGGAAAAACGTTCAGATTTTTCTGAGGGTGAAAAACAACATTGAAATGGTGTGCATGTGAGTTTTTGTCACTCACTAGTCATCCCTTTGGTTACCAATTGAGAGACCACACATCTTGGGCGTTAGTGGAATTGGAGTGAAGATTAAAAGTAGTCCCAAGTGCTTCAATCTTCGGTTTTGAAATTCACCGCTTCAAGGTACACTCTCTTGTTCTCTAATTCTGAAATTTACTTTGTGCATGTTATCAATATCGAATGAAGTAGATCCGTTTTAAAACTTATTTTCCGCTGCATTTATCTTTATTTCCTTCACTTAGAACCTAACAAACTCCCCCTTTGGCAATCCGTGACAAAACCCTAATTAACAGCTCAAAGTTTTTACAAATGAAAAGCCCTTTACAAAGATAATGCTCATAAAATACAATTCAGCCTAACTACTATCCATAGTTGCAAGTGTAGACAGCAGCTTAGTTGAATCAACCTGTATAATCCTGAAATACTCAACAAACGCATAAACGCATGTGTGACAGAAAAGAGTAAAACAACAGGTATAACATTCTTGTAAGATTCACACAACACAAAATAAAGACATATATGAATGAACAACTCATAAATATAAGTCAATAAGTAGTGAATCACAAAACAACAAGAATCAATGAATATAACATGTATATCAATCAATGTTACTCCCCCTAACATGAATATCCCCAAAAATGATATACAAAGTGAAGCACCTAGATACAATCTAAAAACTCCACAAGCTCCTCTAAACAAAAAAAATCTCCCCCTAACTACAAAAACTCCACTACAAGTCAAAAACTCCACTCCCCCTTTTTGTGACGGAATGCCAAAGAGCAATCACAAGTCGCCATCAAAAGGAGGTGGTGAGGATGAATGAAGACGCGCAAAATCAGCTCGGAGAGCATGAATCTCGTCCATCAAATCCACCAAAATCTGACCATGAGCCGCCTGAACGGTCATGACAGTCTCCAAAGTACGACGAACATCGAAGTCGG
This sequence comes from Quercus ilex subsp. ballota, assembly GCA_032727855.1. NCBI lineage: Eukaryota > Viridiplantae > Streptophyta > Magnoliopsida > Fagales > Fagaceae > Quercus > Quercus ilex. Next base: position 17,013,125 of record CM064915.1, read on the forward strand.
CCGAAGGAGGTGGAGGAACATCAGCAGCAGCAGCATCATCACCAACTGGATCAGTAATATCCTCACCAGCAAGACCTGCAGAAGAAGGAGGAGGAGGTGCGCTACTAGAGGGCTCAGACCTAGAGTGTTTAGAACCAGCTCGAAGATGAGCGGCCCTCTGTCTAAGAAAAGACGCACCTATAGGAGCTATCACATGAACGGGCTCAGAGGAAGGAAAGCCACTAAGATCAAGATAGAGAAGAATCCTATGAATGAAAATAGGATGTACAAGAGTATGAGCAGTAGATGAACTCCTATAAACATCGTTCAAAGAACGAAGAAAAAGATAGGGAAAACTAATAGGAGCATCAGTAACTAGAGCGTACAGAAAAACACACCTCTCAAGAGGAATGGTGTGAACATGGGAAATGAGCCAGATAGAATGACAAGCTATCCTAAAGAATAGATAATGTAACCCGGAGAGCTCAGCAGAAGTGATCCGAGGATCAGAACCCCACTGGACAGTAGTACCAGTGATGTAAGACAAAACATCGCTAATCTCGGGAGACTCAGTATATGGATAGACAGGATGCTGGACCAACGGTACCCCTAGAGCATCAGCCACTACCCAAGGAGTAATGGAGTACTCTACGCCTCGTATCCAACTCTTGACTAGAGTGTTGGAATCATAGATGCGGATAGAGATGTTCAAATAGAACTCTCTAATCAAGGCAGAAGGTAGAGGAGGATCAGAAACATCCACCAAGGGTAACCAGCCCCGACGCTCAAAATTTGCCCTAATGGCAGGATCAAGTTCATCTAAATGAACAGAACGCTCAGCCCATATCTTTCTCTTAATGTTTAGCTTCTCAAAAATCTCTTGGTTTTTCTCACTCGAAAACTTCTCACTATCAAAGGATGGAGGGGGTGAAGGAGAAGGTGAGGGAACATTCCTACGGGCTCTAGTTTTCCTAGGCATAATGCTAAGGAAAGGACAGAGACACAAAGAGAAAACCACAAAGAACAAGAGAAAACAAAACCAAGGGCAGACTGCAAATTAGCACAATAAAGAATATAGAACAAAAATCTATATGATGCATGAACAATAAAATGTTGTGATGCATGATCTAATGCAGTAAACAATTAAGTTTAATTGAGAGTAATTTGACAAAATTGGCTTGAACAGGGACTTTCTATCAAAAATCCCAAAAATTGAAAACCACTTGTTGAAATTTTTAACCAAATTGATGAATTGAGCATTACAAAACATAGCACATAGATTATAATGCTTAATTACAACAACACAACAAGCCAATTTTAGCAAATTCTACCCAATTTAACAAAAGCCCCAATTCGGATCAAGAACAAACCCTAGATTTTTCAATTTTTCACCAAACTCAAAATTGATCAAATTAACCACCAAGGATCATTTTTATGATGTGTCCCCACAAAAACCCAATGATCAATTGCATAAAATAAGGCTTGAAACAAAAGAAAATCCCAAAATAGCAAATTGCGAAAATCGCCCCTAAAAGCATGAATTTATGCATGAAAACATGAAAATAAAATCAAAAGGAAGGGCAAAAGGGTCTTACCGGCTTGAGGAAAGAGAGATCTTGCAAAAACAACGGAGGAAAACGACAAAAATCTCTAAGGTGGAGCCTTGCCAACGCGGAGAGAGAGAAAAAGTTTAAAAAGTTTTGAATAGAAACTTTGAAAAAGTCAGAACTGATCTTTTAAAAAAGCTTTTCCACGATATTCGATCGATCGAAAATTACATTCGATCGATCGAAAAGCACAGTCATTTTAAGACAAATGAAAGCACTTTTTCGATTGATCGAAAAACAGGCTGGATCGATCGAAATGGGCAGAGGCTCACTATATTTTGGAAAAAACACAGTTTTTGAAAAACACAAGCCTAATTTTGAAAATAACTCCTCAAAGCATTAAATTGAAGAAACAAAATGCATGAGTATGAGATGAAATGTTCTTTCAAAAACCCAAAATTTTGAACCCAATTTTCTCAAAACAGATTTCAATCATTCTCTCATTGAATTTTCTCAAGCAACAAATATGTTGTGCATAAATCTCAAGATATTTTCAAACTTGGTTGGTCAGACCAAAAACACACACACTGGCATGTACACTGTTTAACAAAGAGTAACTTGTGTAGTGTGTGAAACACGCAAAATCTTGAGATACATGTGAGGTGATATGTGAATAGCAATCAATCACAAAGTCTACAAAATTCATCACATAGAATTCAAAAGAGACTATCACCTAAAGAGTTACATCCTATAACTCCCACATCTCCTAGAACAAAAGCTTGCAATCATGTAAGTTTCTTGTATTTTGCCCCATTATTTAGGTGAAATTTGGCATCAAGCCTAATAGTACACACCGGTTTGAATTAAGTGAATTGGCATCAAGCCTAATAGTACACACCAGTTTTAAGCATTAAGCATTTAAGCATTTAAAGAGGCTACACCTTATGTTCTTTTTGTGCATGTGCTACACTTTCTCGAGCACAAAATCTTATGATATGCACTAAGGTGTTCATGATTGGCTAGTGAACAGTGGTGAGATGGTTATTTATGCCTTTCTCAAAAGAATCAAGTCCGACAGTCAAAAACATGTGACTTCAAGATTAAGACAAAGTGATTAATAACCACAAACATCTTTCCCACACAACATGCACTACAAAGTTTCAACTAGTCAAGTGCAATGAATAAGTTCATCAAAGTTAAACAAGGTACATAAGACATGTTATGTGTAAATAAATTGACCAACCTTGTTTTCAAAAACCAAGAAACATCATGTTAAACATAATTTTTGCTTCCTCCTTTTCCCTTTTTTTTTTTTTTTTTTTTTATTAAAAGAGAAAACAAATAAATCCTAGAATGAAATGCATGAATGTAATGCAGTGCAAATCCTAGAAAAAAAAAAACAAAAAACCAAAGAACAATGGTCACAAAAGAATAGAGCAAAGAAGCACGAGGACCAAGAAAGTCAAAAACATCTTAGGGACACCGAAGAACACCAATCACTTGACGAAGTGTCTCAAACTTACTTCCATCAAGAGGTTTGGTAAAGATGTCAGCGTTTTGACGATCAGTAGGGATATACTCAAGAACAACAATTTTCTTTTCAACCAAATCCCTAATGAAGTGATATCTAAGTTCAATGTGTTTGGTCTTAGAGTGTTGGACAGGATTTTTAGAAATATCTATAGCACTAGAATTATCACAATAGACAACCATGGTGTCTTGAGGAATCCCATAATCACTCAAAAGCTTTTTCATCCAAAGGAGTTGGGAACAGCAACTCTCAGCAGCAATATATTCTACTTCAGCAGTGGATAAAGAAACAGAATTTTGTTTCTTACTCATCCAAGCCACAAGATTGGCTCCAACATAAAAACACTCCCCAGTGGTGCTTTTTCTATCATCAGCATTCCCAGCCCAATCAGAATCAGAAAAACCAGTAAGAGACAAATTTGACTCTTTGCTATAAAACAATCCATAATCACAGGTTCCACTCATATATTTGATAATTCTCTTAACAGCATTTAAATGAGAAACCTTAGGATTAGATTGAAATCTAGAACAAACACCAACACTATAAGATATATCAGGCCGACTAGCAGTTAAATACAAAAGACATCCAATCATGCTTCTATACAAAGTAATATCAACAGACTCACCTGATGGATCTAGTGTCAATTTTGCATTTGCAGCCATTTGTGTTCTCGCATGAGCAGCTTTGTCCAGTCCAAATCTTTTGACTAAATTCCTTGCATATTTAGCTTGATTGATGTAGATGCCGGACTCTGTTTGCTTTACCTGCAATCCCAAAAAGTAAGTCAGTTCACCAACCATGCTCATTTCAAACATTGCCTTCATTTCATCTGCAAAAGAATGAGCAAGAGAATCATTAGTAGCACCAAAAACAATGTCATCAACATAAATTTGAGCTACAACAAAACCAGTCTTATCCTTTCTTATGAAGAGAGTTGTATCTGCAGATCCCCTTTTGAATCCATGCTCAGTGAGATATGCAGTTAATTTATCATACCAAGCCCTAGGAGCTTGTTTCAAACCATAGAGGGCTCTCTTCAACTTGTATACATCATCCGGTCTGTGAGAATCCACAAATCCCTTGGGTTGCTTAACATACACCTCTTCTTGTAACATCCCATTTAAGAAAGCACTTTTGACATCCATTTGATACAACTTGAAGTTTAGGTGACTTGCAATGGCCAACAGTATCCGAATGGATTCCAATCTTGCAACTGGTGCAAAGGTCTCATCAAAATCAATTCCTTCCACTTGTGTGTATCCTTGTGCAACAAGTCTTGATTTGTTTCTAATCACGGTGCCATGTTCATCTGACTTGTTCTTAAAGATCCATTTAGTTCCAATCACATTTACATTTTCAGGCCTAGGAACTAATTCCCACACATCATTCCGAACAAATTGATGAAGTTCTTCATGCATGGAATTTACCCAATCAGCATCTTGAAGTGCTTCATCTACCTTTTTCGGTTCAAATTGGGACAAATAACATGAGTGTGTGATCACATTCAAGGCTTTTGATCTCAATCTCATGTTATCATTCAAACTACCCAATATATTTGTAGAAGGATGATTCAATCTCACTCTAGAAGATGGACGTTTAACAAGAGATGTTGTAGTACCTTTCTGTTCAAATAGAGGACTGAAACCACTTTATACCTGTCGAGTGTCATGAACCGGAGTGGATGGTTCTGAACTTGATGGTACTGAGACTGTATCATTCAACACCAACAGCTCTTCCTCACTATGTTTCCCAACATACTCAGTAAGAGGAGAATCATTAACCTCTAAAGACTTATCTTGAGCAGGGACAGTGCTTTCTGAAGAGGCTTCTGAACATACTTCATCATTTATCACAACATTTGAAGATTCCATGACTGTTTTGGTTCTCAGATTGTACACTCTATAGGCTCTGCTGGTGGAAGAGTATCCTAGAAAGTATCCTTTGTCACTCTTTGCATCAAACTTTTCTAGGTTCTCTCTATCACGTAGAATGTAGCAGTCATTGCCAAATATCCTGAAATACTTGACAACAGGTTTCTTTCCTCTCCAGAGTTCATAGGGAGTTTTCTTGGAGTCAGGTCTAAAATACACCCGGTTGAGTGTATGACAAGCAGTGTTGACAGCCTCTCCCCAGAAAGACTTTGGCAACTTTTTGTTGTGTAACATGACTCGTGCCATTTCCTGAACAACTCTGTTTTTCCTTTCCACAATCCCATTCTGTTGAGGTGTCTTGGGTGATGAGAACTCTTGGTGAGTGCCTTGATTATTGCAGAAAGTAGCCAGCTTGGTATTCTCAAATTCTCTTCCATGATCACTTCTGATTCTGGCTATCACAGCATCTTTCTCAACCTGCAATTTCTTGCATAAATGAATCATCTTCTCAGGAGCCTCAGCTTTATCTTTCAAAAGCACAACCCACGTATATCTAGTAAAGTCGTCCACAACAACTAGAATATACTTCTTTCCACCATAACTTTGAACTCTGGCAGCACCCATGAGATCAATGTGTAATAACTCTAAAGGTCTTGAAGTTTGAACACTAGTCACAGACGGATGCTTGGATTTTACTTGTTTACCTATCTGACATGGTCCACAAATGCACTTATCAATCTTCTCAAATTTAGGTAAACCGATAACTGCCTCACACTTGGAAATCTTCTCTAATTGCTTATGACTGGCATGCCCCAACCGTTGATGCCATAAATCAACTTGATCAATCTTTGCACTAAAGCATTTGTTGTTTACACTTGGTGTTATGCCATAACAGTTGTCAGCTGTCCTTACACCAACACACATACAGTCACCTCCTCCATCAAGTATCTCACATTCATACTTGGTGAAAAGAACATTTAATCCATTGTCGCAAATCTGACTTATGCTGAGTAAATTGGCCTTTAATCCATCAACATACCACACATCTTCAAACACTGGCAATCCTGGAATGTCCACAGTACCAATGCCTCTGATCACAGATTTACTTCCATCTCCAAAAGTGACTGTTCCAATCTTTCCTTCAAAGAGAGTTTTGAATAAACCTTTATTTCCTGTCATGTGCCTGGAACAACCACTATCCAAATACCAAAGACAAGAATCACATGCCTTTAAGGCGGTTAAAGCAGTATAACATACATAATTCTTATCACATGTGATTATGCCAATATACTTAAAGAAAGATTTAACAAAAACAACAAAAGGCAAAGATGACAAATAGATAAGTTGACCAATAAGCAGAAAAATTTTCCAAGAATCCATGACAACAGGGGTCAAGGATCAGCTCAGAGATTAAAAATCTCAAACAAAAAGAGCTACCTACTCTAATACCACTTGACAGGAATTTAGACCCCTTAAACAACCAGATTGTGTAGCCTAGATTAATTAACCAAGTTGTTACTTAGTCAAATTAAGCAATTCTAGGTTAAAACAATCCAAACAATCATATCAAGAATATAAAGCAGCGGAAAATAAATAACACAAGATATGATCACCCAGGAAACCACACGGTAAAAACCTGGGGAGGATTTGACCCATCGATCCTCAAGGCTAACCTAAATTCACTATGAAAGAATTGAAGTTCATACAAAAGGACTACAAGCTCCCCGCTCGACTTCCTAATGCTACCCACCAGTAGAACTTCCTGACACGACCACGCGCAGGCTCCGAATCCACGGACTACTTCTTTCTTGAATTCTTCAATCAGCTACAAGCTCCCCGCTTGCTTTTCTTTTAACTTCCAATGGTTGCAACGGTAATGATCTTCAAGATGTTGAAATCATCTCTACCATGAAAACCCTAAGTTTTGTGTAAAGGAAAGCTCCTCAAAGATCTCACAAGAGATTCACACAAAACAGCAATGTATGAGCAACAATACAATATGGACAACCTTCAAAAACGTGGCTAGGGTTTAGTTTATATACCTAGGGTAAAAACATAAAACCCTAAACGTTTAATGAAGTAGGGCTGAGTTGGAAATTCTGCAGAAAAATCAACCTATGCGATTTTCGATCGATCGAGTCTATTCTTCGATCGATCGAGCCAGGCCGAAAGTCCCAAGTACTTCTGCAGCCACTCGATTCCAACTTAACAATATTAAACCAACTTTGAGCAAGTCTAAATAAGACTAAATATTATGTTTTGATCATGGTTTGCCAACATTACAAATTAGAGTTCTAAATACATAAAATCCTAAGACCTTAGAACCTAACAATAATCTTAATTACTTTCGAAGTCATCTGCTTACATTATGCCCACCAATTATTTCCTTCTATCTTACTGTAAGGTTGAATTTAATCAACCATCTAATTGGCTTTATTTCGTGACCAATTTGCTTGTAATTTAGCACTTAGTAACCCTGTATTTAGGTGGGAAAATTGTAAGGGTAGTGTGTGAGAAGATGTGAAGAAAAGCTCAAGAGTGTGCAAGAAAAACAGAGGTTTGCGACTAGGGCTCGCGGGTGGATCGCGACTGGCAAGCCGCCAAACTCTGGCACGTGAGAGGCACACTGGGAAGCTGAAGGGTCGCGCCAGCTGTCACGCTACAGGATAAAAGTTCCAGGCTGTCCAGGCCGTTACGTCGCGACTGGAACTCGCGACTTGGACAAGCCGCGAGGTCAAGCCGCGAGTTAACCCTGTTTGGCAAAAACTAACGTTTTGCATTCCCTTCTCACCCTACTATATATACACCCTTATACCCACTAAATTGAGAGAGCTTCCAGAGAGAATTTTGTGAGAGAAACCCTAGAGAAAAACAAGATTGCCTCATCCCCAATCTTTACCTTAGAGACTCTTCAAATTCCTCTACTCTCTTCCTCTCCATTGTCATATCCTTGAGAGGTCTTATACCAAATCCTTATCTCACCACAACCACGTCTGTGAGAAGGTTCATTTGGTGCTTAGGGAAGCAATTTGGGAAGGAACCAATATACATTGGTTGATGCTATGGTCAAGTAGCGGAATCCGGGAAGCTAAAGAAGAAATAGGTTCGGCGTAACCTCGTTGGAGCAAGAAGCTTGGAGGGCTTAGGTACTTGGGTAGATTAGGCTTGGAGGGTCTTCTGATGTTCATGTATCCCAACTATATTCTTTAGTGGATTGTATCACTGCTTGGAGGGCGGCGGAGAGGTTTTACGCCGAGGACTTCGGTTTCCTCTTCGATAACACATCGTGTGTTGTCCGTGTGTTTGCATCTTTCTTTCCTTTATCTTTGCCTTATATTTACTGCTGTGGATGTGTTTATATTTGGCTTAGTTTGTTGTATCAATTCTGATTATAAGCTTGTTATCATATTCCGCACATTAATTGTTTGATATAAAGCTTGAATTGGTATTTTTGTAATTTGGGGTTTAACGTTCAAGGGTGTTTCATACCCTTTTTGAACTTACAATTGGTATCAGAGCAGGTGCACTTGTTGTGGTTTTAATACCTGAGTGTGATCCTTGACCCCTTATTGAGATGGATAGGTCTCAATCTCTCACTGTTCCACCATTTTTTTATGGTAATAATTTTGCTTTTTCGAAAGTCCGAATGAGGGTGTTTTTGTGTTCTATGGATGAGACTGTGTGGGATGCAGTTAAGATAGGTTGGACTAAACCGGAGGCGCCTAAGGCCAATTGGGATAAGGCTGCGCTTGCAGCGGCAAATGCAAATAGCAAGGCATTCAATGCTATTTTCTGCGGCATCTCTCTAGAAGAATTCCACCAAATTTCTCACATCTCCATTGCTAAGGAAGCATGGGAAATTCTGGAGACAACCTATAAGGGAACTAAGAAAGTGAAGGACACAAAACTTCAAATGCTTACCACTCGCTTTGAGGAGTTAAAGATGAGTGATGAAGAGTCGTTTGATTCGTTCTACAGCAAGTTGAACGAAGTGGTTGTTGGTAAATTTAACTTGGGGGAAAAGACGGAGGACTCGAAGATTGTAAGGAAGATCCTCCGGTCACTACCAGAAAGTTTCCGGCCCAAAGTTACAGCCATTGAAGAAAGCAAAGATCTTGACGAAATCAAGGTTCAAGAGCTGGTTGGTTCTCTACAGACATATGAGTTGTCCCTTCCTTTGGCGAAGAAGAGCAAATCCCTTGCTCTTAAGACAATTGATGAGAGGATAGTATCTCATGACTCTTCGAAAGAGGATACGGTAGATAAAGATGTGGCATATCTTGTAAAGAACTTCCGTAAATTCCTAAAGCTCAAGAATAGTGAAAAATTTGGTGACAAAAGAAAATTCCAGAGTGCTGGAAAAGAGAAGAAAGAGTTCCGAAGAAAAGATGGTAAAGATTCCCAATCCTCACAAGGAATTACATGTTTTGAATGTAATGGGCATGGGCATTTTAAAAAGGAATGTCCAAATTACTTGAAGTCGAAGGGAAAGGTTTATGCCACTATTTTAAGTGATTCGGACTCATCAAATTCTGACTCCGATGAGAGCTGTGATGAAGAAGGAAATTTCTCTGCATTCATGACAATTGCTTATGTGGAATCCTCAGATGACTTGGATACACTTGTGAAGGAGCTTGGTGAGCATTCTGATTTGGAGTCTATTAGGGTTGTTGAAGAATCGGAAGTTGAAGAGGATGAAGGTACATTGGGTCTTCAAGAGAATTACGCTTTACTTCTTAAGAAATCAGGTGAGTATGCAAGGGTTGCAAAGGCGGCTGTGAAGAAGATGAAAAGGGCTGAAGAGGACTACAAAAGTCTATTGGCTAGATATAAAGAGGCTAAATGTGAGATTGAGACACTAAATGGAGAGTTATCGGAAGCTTATACCAAAGTAAGATTCCTTGAGCAAGAGGTGGAGCAAGTGCAAGTCAAGATAGAAAGGGTCTCCTCTAGAAAGCTGGAAGATGTTATCTCGTCTCAGAAACATTTCTCAGACAAGTCCGGATTGGGTTATACCGGAGGAAGTAGCTCATCGGCCAAAGCTACCAAAGAAGTGAAATTTGTGAAGGCCATAGAGCCTATTGGAGAAGAAACCATCCCTAGGAATGTTGAGGCTAAGAGGAAGAATGTGAGTGAGCAACGGATGGTGAATAAGCCCCGAAATCAATCTATGGGTAGACACGGAACCAGAGCAAGATCCCTCTCAAGACCACAACAGGGTCCTAGAACAGAGTATGTGTGTCACTATTGCGGACTGCAAGGGCATACTAGACCCAACTGTCAAAAGCTGAGAGCAGACAACAATACAAGCGCACCTCGGTCAAGAGGAAGAAGGAATGACAAGAGGTCCTGGGGTGGTGAGAAACCGAGAAGTCAAAACAATGATTCAGGAATGACGGACGTGATGAAGATGATCGGTGCCTTCACCAACTGTCTTGAAAGCTTCACACAAAGGTTTGATAGTCCCAATTCCCGTACCCAATCCGTAAAGGATATCACCCCAAACGCACGTGACGTGTGGGTGACGAAGGGTACTCATGCATAAGTATTACAACATGTCCATGCATCAATACTTCCCATGTTTGTGTATATGCTTAGTTGTTTTTGCTTCTTGCTAAGTTGTGTTGAAAATTTTGTTGTGTTGGTTAAATTATTTTTTTTCTTTACTGACTCTGTTTTTGATCATTGTTCCTTTGTGTCAAAAATCCAAAAACGCATAAAAAGTTGAAAATCCAAAAAGTTTGATCACTTTGTTGAGTTGTGTCTCCAAGCATGTTTTGCCCTGTACCTTTGTACTTATGGCTTTGTTCATTTAACGAGCTTAGCTTGTCTCTCATGCACTCATATCTTTATGGAAGAAATTCTGAAATCTATGTGATTGTTGTAAATAGATCTTCAACCTTGTCATGAATGATTAGTGAATGGTTTTGTTGATCTTGAGACATGCATAGACTCATGCCTATATATCTTCCCACCTTTTATTTTGTTTGCTTTAAAAGAGCTCTCTAAATGTAAATCTCCAAATGAAAAGAGATATAGAGCTGCAAAAGCCTGTCGCACATACTAGTATTTGACTAGGAAAAAGGGAAAGCGACCAAAATAAAATGTGTGATGCTCAAAAAGCCAAAGGCTAACTCATCAATTGAAATATCGAAAATTTCAAGCATCTATCTCACAATGAGATTTTCTTTGCTCAAAAGTTGCAAATGATATGTTGAATATGGAGCCAAATGAAAAGCTTCAAAGAATTGTTATCAAGTACTTGTGGGAGGTCATATATGCATGTTTCTATAATTGAGATAGGTCACATTATCTAGTGCTAGTTGTGTATGCCTTGATTGAATTGATCATTAAAGCTTCACATTGGACTAAGGACTATCTCATTTTCGATATCCACACACAACACACAAGTCTATGTTCAATGAATGCCATATTCATTTGTGTGATTGTACTTGACTAAATGTGTTTTCACATGCTCAATCTTTGTTGATCAAATACAAAAAGATTTTTGAGTGTTTTGTTTTGTTTTTGGAAAGTACTTTGTTTTTGCAAAATGTCAAAAATTTCAAAAACAGTGTTGCCCTGTTGCGGATTGGCCCAGTCACATGTCCCAGTCGCGAGATCACTCAGAGATTTTTTGCGGCTTACTGGCGAGTCAGTACTCTTGTCGCGAAAAAGACTTAGAAAATTTTTTCAAATTTTGAGTTTTGCACTATTCGCGGCTCATTTTGGCGGCTTGTTCACGGGTGGAAAGTCCAATCGCGAGGGTTACTCAGACATTTTCGCGGCTCAGCTCGCGACTCCTTCGCGGGTAGACCTTCCAATCGCGAAAAACACTTGGAAGATTTTTCCAAGAATCTTACCTTCACAGTGTTTCGCGGCTTGTCCTGACGACTTACTGGCGACTTGGTTAAGTCGCGAAAAACGTGTGTTTTGCGTTTTGAAGACAGTTTTAAAAATTTTTTTGTTTTTCCCTCGAAGTTCAGTGTCTGTTCATCTTCTTCTCAAAATCTCTCTCTCAACACTCCGTGTTCCTTTGAAAAAGCTCTAAATTTCTGCATCATGTCTTCATCAAACATCACGAAAAAGGTATGGGTTTTCTTGCCTTCACTTCATTCATCATGATTTCATTGTTGTTCTTGTGAATCTGAATGTTGTGTTGTTGGGTTGTGTTTTTGAGGAGTTCGAACATGGGTTTACATTTTTGTTGAGTTTGGGTGTTTGTGATGTTATTTGCTCTTGCTGCATTGAGTGTTTAGGATTAGTTGCTTACTTCAAGTCACTTTTCCTCTGTCTGAGCATTGATATTTGCCTGTTTGGTTTTGGGCATATGGGTGTGGGGTTTTTCTGCAATCTTGTATCGTAGTCCTACATTTATCTGATTGGTTGTGTTTTTGTTATTGGGGTTTATGGCTATCATGTTCTTGCAGATGTTGCTACATGTATTTTTTTCTGCTCTATTCATTCCAAATGGGTCTTGCTCTGAATTTGTTTGCATTCTTCAGTTTAAACTTGGTGAACTTGTTATATCCAATGTTTGGTTATCAGCTGTGCTTAGTCTGTGTCTGTGTTTGGTCAATCTGTTCATCACTGTGTAAATCATTTGTTACTAATATGTGTGCATTTCCCCATTCTGTGCTATGTCTTGTTGTGGTCTTTTCTGATTGTTTACAGATGGCTTTCACATCCTCTAAGAAGAAGACTCCTGCTAAGAAGGCTGATAAAAGGTTGAAAATGGACAACAACCTGTTTAGGTCAGTCAAGCATTTTGAGAGATACAGAGATTCCTTCGTAAAGGGAACCATTATCCAGGAGAGATTTGTGGATTTACATGACTTGAGGGATACATTCATTCCAAAATGCTTTGAAGGCAGAGGCTGGGAAAAACTTCTGGGTGACTTACCTTTAGTGTGTGAACCACTAATCAGAGAATTCTATGCAAATGCTGTGATAAAGGAGGAGGAGTTGAATTGTTGGGTAAGGAGAAAGGAGTTTACCCTAGATGCTCATGACATTGATAAGGTTTTAGGGTTGGAGGGTTAGATGAGTATGAATTCACAAACTACAAGGACAGAATGGTCTCCCTAGAAGCTGTCCAGAAAAAGATTGGTGGGGTTTTAGAAAAGAGGTTGTCTAAACACTTCTGACTTTCCTAAAGACATGAGGTGTTTAACAACGATAATGATGTACAATCTGTACCCTATAAGGAAGATGACTACATTGACAAATGCCAGAGCTATCTTTCTTATGGAACTTAAGGAAAACACCCCTATTGACATCAGTTCCCACATTTTTGATACTATCATGGAAGAAACTAAAACCACCTCGAGACCCAAGCTGGTGTTTCCAAGTCTTCTCATGAGAATTTTCAAAGAAAAGGGTGTTGCAATCCCACAAGATATCAGTCCCATGCCTCCTCTATCAGCCATCAACAAATTTACTCTCATACGGATACAGAGTCGTCTTCCAGGTGAAGAAGAAAAGGGTGTCCATGAAGAAGGTGATCCTATGGAGACTGAAGCAGAAGGTGCAGGACCAGTTTCCACACCTAGAGTAAGAGTCAAGAGGAAAAGACCTTCCACCTCATCACTTGTACCTCCTGATGCCTTTCAAATCATATTGGAGAGACTTGATACAATCCGAGATATTCAGAGTCAACAGACTGAGAGGATGACAGCAATGCAGGACCAACTTGATGTACTCTCTGCCAAGTTTGACAGCATCCATACCAGCCAGGATCACTGACCCTTTGGCCATTCCGGTCAAAAAGGGGGAGAATTTTTGAGGCAGCTCTTGAGGGGGAGTGCCTGGTTTGAGGGGGAGTTTTAAATATGTGTTTCTTTTCGTTTGATACACTGGTTTAAGTCTATTTTAAAACTCTCAATATGTGAATTTTTGGTAGTAGTTGTTTATTTCAGCATATATAGTATGTTGTTTTTCAGCTTCAGCTCTTTAAGTTGTTGTTCTGTAGCTCTGTATGTTGTTGATCTGTACCCATTGTTGCTTTTGTAAGCTTTAAGGGTTGTTTCTAGCACTTTTGCATGTTTGTAGGCTTTTATGGTTTGTGCCATGTATTTGCAAATCTTTGCTTATGCAACCTTTATGCTTTGTGTTTTGGTACTTGTTAATGCCTTGCATTATCTTAAGTACAACACTCTTGTGCCCTTGTAGGATTGTTCCTAGATGCATATATGGTTGTATGCATTGGTTGAGTGTTGGACTTGCAAATGATTCTCTTCAATTGAGTTTATCAGTTTTGCATGTCCGGATGTTCATTTCCTGTGTGAATGAACATAGTAATCACTTTTGCTTAAGTGACTACTGTTGCTGATCTTGCCATGAATTATTGCTTTTGTGCTTATGTTCATTTTTGCTTGATCATGCTTACTTTGCTCCATATGCTTATTAAGTTTTCTGCATACAATGATATTGTTATTTATTGTGTTTCAAAAGTTTCTTATTCATATGTTCAAGAGCTTTACAGATTCTAGAGTTAGGTGTGAGTGAGTTTTCCAACTGTTCCCAACTCACGCATTAAGTCTAGAGTTTGTTTTAGGGTTTTGTCACGGAATAGCAAAAGGGGGAGATTGTAAGGTTGAATTTAATCAACCATCTAATTGGCTTTATTCCGTGACCAATTTGCTTGTAATTTAGCACTTAGTAACCCTGTATTTAGGTGGGAAAATTGTAAGGGTAGTGTGTGAGAAGATATGAAGAAAAGCTCAAGAGTGTGCAAGAAAAACAGAGGTTCGCGACTAGGGCTCGCGGGTGGATCGCGACTGGCAAGCCGCCAAACTCTGGCACGTGAGAGGTACACTGGGAAGCTGAAGGGTCGCGCCAGCTGTCACGCTACAGGACAAAAGTTCCAGGCTGTCCAGGCCGTTACGTCGTGACTGGAACTCGCGACTTGGACAAGCCGCGAGGTCAAGCCGCGAGTTAACCCTGTTTGGCAAAAACTAACGTTTTGCATTCCCTTCTCACCCTACTATATATACACCCTTATACCCACTAAATTGAGAGAGCTTCCAGAGAGAATTTTGTGAGAGAAACCCTAGAGAAAAACAAGATTGTCTCATCCCCAATCTTTACCTTAGAGACTCGTCAAATTCCTCTACTCTCTTCCTCTCCATTGTCATATCCTTGAGAGGTCTTATACCAAATCCTTATCTCACCACAACCACGTCTGTGAGAAGGTTCATTTGGTGCTTAGGGAAGCAGTTTGGGAAGGAACCAATATACATTGGTTGATGCTATGGTCAAGTAGCGGAATCCGGGAAGCTAAAGAAGAAATAGGTTCGGCGTAACCTCGTTGGAGCAAGAAGCTTGGAGGGCTTAGGTACTTGGGTAGATTAGGCTTGGAGGGTCTTCTGCTGTTCATGTATCCCAACTATATTCTTTAGTGGATTGTATCACTGCTTGGAGGGCGGCGGAGAGGTTTTACGCCGAGGACTTCGGTTTCCTCTTCGATAACACATCGTGTGTTGTCCGTGTGTTTGCATCTTTCTTTCCTTTATCTTTGTCTTATATTTACTGCTGTGGATGTGTTTATATTTGGCTTAGTTTGTTGTATCAATTCTGATTATAAACTTGTTATCATATTCCGCACATTAATTGTTTGATATAAAGCTTGAATTGGTATTTTTGTAATTTGGGGTCTAAACGTTCAAGGGTGTTTCATACCCTTTTTGAACTTACACTTACTATCTGTATGTGGTATCGAGATAGATCCAATTAGATACGGGATAATAGATTGGGCAACCTGAACTCACATCATTGAAGGGATTGTCCAAGGGCTTCTTTAGCTCCATCAGTATTCCAGGTTACAAATCATTCATAGAGATTTGAAGGTTAGCAACATCTTGCTGGATAAAGACATAAATCCTAAAATATCAGATTTTGGATTGGCAAAATTTTTTTGTGGGAATGGGTCACAAGCAACAAACCGAATAGTGGGGACTTAGTAATTATAATCCATAAGTATGTATGCTCAATAGCAAATATCAGTAATAAATACAAAGTGTTCACAATGAAGCTACTAACTAGTTTGTTTTACAATGAAATACAGTGGCTATATGTCCTCAAAATATTCAATGGAAGGCCTCTTCTCAATTAAATCTAACATCTTTAGTTTTGGAGTATTATTGTTAGAGATCTTGAGTGGCAAGAAGAATACTACTTTCTATCAAAGTGACTCTATCAATCTTATTGGATATGTGAGTAATGGACTGTGAGAGACCTCAAAAAAAGTGCCCCTCAAAAAAGAGATTCGGGGACCTTTTAGGGCACCCCTCTTTTTGGGTAAGTGGTATAGAGTCGCCACTTATTTTTTATACCGAAAAAAAAATTAAAAAAAAAACAAGAAATAAAATATATACAAATACATGACTGATTTGTTCCATTCATAGAAAGAATTACAAATTTGAAAAACTGAAAATTACATGGCAGTGGGTCCTAGTTACAAACTACCAAATATACTTGGCTTTTTGTCCTAGTTAAAATCTACCCAAAATAAAAATAAAGATAAAGCTAGATCTACTTAGCCAAAGATCTAAATTTGGAGGCTAGGTTACGGAATGGGAAGGTGTTAGGCATCCATTCCGCCCAGATAGAGTCTGGTCTTCTAGACTTTTGTGACCAATGTACTATGTTATGCATGTCATGAATGATATGTTAAACATGTGAATTAAAACTAAATCAGACAAATTTATTTATGAATGAAATCTCTTCTTTTGTTTGAAAATAATCAAATCTATTTTGATGATAAAAAATTCGTTTTTGACAATAGAAAAATCAGATCCATCTTGTAATATATAAAAAAATAAAAAAGGTTTTTTGGAGATGAAAATTCAGATCTGTGTTGTAATGATAAAAAAAAAAAAAAAAAAAAAAGGTTTTTTATGATAAGAAATTAGATCTGTTTTTTATATGTTTTAAAAGAATAAAAAGGATTTTTTAAGAAGAGAGTTTCACTCATAATCCAAATTTATGCAATCATGAATTAAAATAAACACAAACACAGTAATACATGATCTCTTTCTTTATTTCAAGAATTTGCATGTATTAAAAATTTGATTTGTATCTTAAGAAAGATACAAATCAGTTTTGATTTGAGAAAATTTTATATCTGCATCTCGTAAAGATGCGGATCTCTTTTTATTTTGAGAAAAAATCAGATCTACATCTAAGAAAGATGCGGATCTGTTTTTGTTTTGAGGAAAAAAAAGTCAGATCTACATCTTATAAAGATGCAGATATGTTTTTATATTGAGAAAAAGTCAAATCTACATCTTATGAAAAAGCAAATCTGTTTTGATTTTGAGAAAAAGTCAGATCTACATCTTAAAAAGATGCAGATCTGTTTTGGTTTTAAGAAAAATAATTGTTCACATGCAGATTATTAACATTCAAGAAAGAGATTTAAAAAATTGCATATAACCAATTATAACTTAAACAAAATAATGATTCATAGTTCATGCTATAGGTAAAATAATCATCAACATAACAAGAAGCATAAAGAAAGAAAGGGTGAAAGAAACAACCTCTTGCATGAGCACACTTTGTTCTTGAGAGGATGTTTTAGGGTTCAAAGAAACTTATTCAGCTATCTTTGAAACCTAAAAACCCTAGCTTCAGTAGAAAATCGGAGAGAAGATCAGAAAATATGAGCTGTTTGTGGGCCCAAAACATGTGCCTCTCAGAGCGTAAAGAAAAGGTGTTGAATAATGAGGTTCAGACTCTATTTATAAAGGCCTAAGGACTCTAAAAAATAGGCACAGATGGTTAGGATGTGAATTCGGACTTATCCTTTTGGGAAAAGGTCGAAAAGGGTGTCTTATTGTCACCCAAAGGTCGTTGGGCCAAAGCCCACATGATGGCAATTCGGCACTTTTAGAGTGTCGGTCAGCACTTCAAAAGTGCCGAATTGGCTCTTGGATGCTGAACACACTTTCGTGTTCGGGTGCCATTTGGACTCTCCTTCTAGGGTTTTTTGACTGGCCCTCATATCTAGACGTGTTTTCAAGCTTCGTTTATGATTTTTTTTTTTTTTTTGTCTCATTTATGGATAATTCAGGCTTTTTAAGAACAATTATCTTGTGGATAAATCCCTAAAAACAAATCTTGATAAAGTTCATATTATCCACAATTTTATTGTTATCCAATCATCCTTTTTATTCGTATGCATGCATCTCTATCTTAAACCCTAATTATCAACCAATCACAAAATTATCTAATTAATTTTTATTATTTGACCAATTAGAATCAATTTAAATAAATCGTGTGTGGTCGACTCCTCCTAGACACAATGCATATGGACTCCTCCTAGGCACAACGTGGAAACCAGAAACACCGTTATAACCATTAGAATCTCAAGATCATTCTTATGATATGCAATGAATGAATTAATGCGTGTAATGCAAAGACAAATTGGTGCATGTAATGCAAGAACAAATTGATGCATGTGATGCAATTATGATTTTTGGGATACATGGATGGTCACTCCAGTCATTCTCCTTGATTAAGTTATGGGTGCAAAATTGAGTTTCTACTGAATGCCCTTCATTGACAGTGCTTGAAAAGAAAATATCAATGTAAAACAAAGACACTGATTTTAGCGACCATGATTTAATTGAGGTTGAACTTTCAAAAGATTACCTAGCCTCGAACCTAAAACCTTGGAACATAGATCTAGTCTTATCTTTTGACCCCAAAAAAAAAAAAAATGAAAATACTAGACTTGACTGGTAGTTGATGACTCTGGACATGATTCTTGGCAATTGGGGTTACCAAAGGACTTTTCTATCCTAATCTTAAAAATGAAGTTGTCTAGGATGACGATCAAAGGTCCTTTTCTACTTCAATCTAGAATGGAATGACGATTAAAGGGATCTCCTCTACTTTGACAATCTGGGACTAAAATGATGATCAAGGGGATCTCCTCTACCTCGACCTGTCTTTGGGATGATAATCAAACGGATCTACCCTACTTTGATAATCTGGAACTGAAATGATGATCGACGGGATCTCCTCTACTTCGATCTGGCCTTGGAATGATGATCAAATTGATCTACTCTACTTTGATAATCTAGATTTGCTTTCTGCAATGATGATCAAAAGGATCTCCTCTACTTCGATCTGGCTTTGGAATGATGATCAAAGGGATCTACTCTACTTTGTTAATCTAAGTTTGCTTTCTGTAATGATGATTGAAGGGATCTCCTCTACCTCAATCTGGCTTTGGAATGATGATCAAAGGGATCTACTCTACTTTGATGATCTGGATTTGCTTTCTACAATGATGATCGAAGGGATCTCCTCTACTTTGATAATCTGGGGTTGCTTTCTGCAATGATGATCGAAGGGATCTCCTCTACTTCAGTCTGGCTTTGGAATGATGATCAAAGGGATCTACTCTACTTTGATAATCTGGATTTGCTTTTTGCAATGATGATCGAAGGGGTCTCCTCTACTTCGGTCTAGCTTTGGAATGATGATCAAAGGGATCTACTCTACTTTGATAATCTAGATTTTCTTTCTGCAATGATGATCGAAGGGATCCCCTCTACTTCGACCTGTTTTTGAAATGATGATCAAAGGGATCTACTCTACTTTGATAATCTGGGTTTGCTTTCTGCAATGATGATCGAAGGGATTTCCTCTACTTCGGTCTAACTTTGGGATGATGATCAAAGGGATCTACACTACTTTGATAATCTGGATTTGCTTTCTGAAATGATGACAGAAGGGATCTCCTCTACTTCGGTCCGGCTATGGAATGATGATCAAAGGGATCTACTCTACTTTGATAATCAGGATTTGCTTTCTGCAAAAAAATAAAAATAATAAAAAAAATAAAAATAAAAAAGCCAAAATTTAGTGTTAAATTGTAACTGATAGGTGGTTCATGGTCCCATTGTTTCTGAGATGTGTTTTTTATTTGTTCCTTCTTAATTTGAATTTTATCAAGAAAAACTTTGATTGAAAAAGATTTTATTTTTTGGAAGCTTGGAAGTTTTGAAATTGAAATTTAAAACTTTGAGATTTTGATTTGAAATTTGGAAATTGAAATCTGAAATTTTGAGATTTGGAATTTTGAAAATTAAGACTTGAAATTTTGATCATGAAATCAGGGGTTTAACTTTTTCCTCTTTGAAAACTGTAGGTTTGGATTTTGAAAAAGATTTGGTATTGAAAAAAATGTGAATTTTTTTTTCTTTTCTTTTTTTTTTTATTTTATGATGTGGAGATGGAAATTTTGAGAAATGGAGTTCAAAAGATTTTTTAATTTTTTTAGGGTTGACTAGGTCAACTCAGTTTGACTGAGTTGACTCAGCTTTTGCTAGGTTTTAGGTGTGGGAGCCAAAATTTTGGCCCCCCACTTCCTTTGTCTCTTTTTTTTCATTTTTGTTTCATCCTCCTCCACCTCTCTTCCTCCATTGTCACTATTCACTCTCTTCTTCCCCTTGGATTTTCTTCTTCATCTCACCATTTCTTCCCACAAAAAAAGTCTTTTCTAAGCTTCCCAAGCTTCCCTCATCCATCTCTATCAATATTTCTTTAGATCCTTGTGTTTTGAGCATTTTCATCCCACACCCATTTTTTATGAAACCCATTTTCTAAAACCCATTTTCTTTGCATTAAAATGGCTTCTTCCTCCAAGGGATCTTTTCTAGCTTCTCATGGTAAGAAATATGATCCAACATTTGAATGGAATGATGATGATGGACTTCTTCAAGACCCTAGGACCCATGCTCCATATTGTCATGTAGACAACAAGGTGAGTTTTTCTTTGGTTTCTTTGCTTGGAAAATGTTGTTGCATGTTTTATTGAAAGTTCCATGGTGAGATATTGTCACTTTTGAAATTATGGGGGCATTGTGTGATTGATCATGTTTGGAATGTTGGCTTTGGAGCATTCTTGAAGTGTTGCAATTTGAACAATGTTGGTGGCTCTTGGAATTTTGACAATGTAGGTAGATTGTGATGTTGTTGGATAAACTTTGGTTTTGGATTTTGAGAGTATTGCATTGTGGAAAATTTGTGCTAGGCTTATATGAATGTGTTCATGATAGATATGGAAAAAGTTTATTGGTATGTGTAAATTTTGTTTTATGAACATGGCAAAATTTTGTGGGTATGTGCATAGATATATTTATCGGTATTGGCAAATTTTGTGGGTATTGTGGAAAAGGTATGTGAGAATTTATTTATGCATGAAGTTGTGGGAATTTTTTTCTCTTGGACATGTAGAAATTTTCTTTTTGCATGGTTAAGGCAAAATTTGGTGGTTGTATGGATATGTGATAAATTTGGTGGTGGTGACATTTTGGTGGGGCATTGATTTGATTTTGTGGTGGTGAGGTATTGATTGTGAGAATATTTTTTTGGGCATGGAAATTTTTTGGTTATATGTTTTGGGTTATGGAAATTGATGAGCTGAATTTTTATGTTGCAGAGCCTTAAGAGTCGAGGGAGTCTCCAAATGTTGAAAAGTGCATAGGCCGCATTGTCCCCTAGCATCCAAAACGTCATCAATGAAACGGGCTTTAACACCTTCTTCGAAGCTCTATCAATTCATGAGACACATGAATAAAAAGATCTTCAATTGCTTCTTGCTTTGGCAGAGCGCTTCTGGGACACTACTTGCACCTTCCATTTTCAAGATATTGGGAAGGTAATGTTGACACCTTATGACTTTTTTGTTATCACCAGTCTAAGGTTGGGTGGTGAAAGAATTCTTGTCAATGATTCCTTTACTTTAGCTGAGCTCAAAAAACTTCTAGATGTAATACCTTCTAGAATGAAGAGTAACAATATTCCTTTGTCTTAGCTATATGAGAATATTCCCCAATGAGAGATTGCGGCAAAAACTGCCCGCATGTTCATGCTTCTTTTTATTGGGACCTTCTTGTGTCCAGATTTAGGAGGTACTGTAAATCTGCACTACTTGGGGAGCTTGAGAAAAATTGAACAAATCCGGAATTATGATTGGGGTGGCATGGCCTATGCTACTCTAATGCACTTCATTACCCAACTCTCTAAGCGGAGCCTTTCAAGCTTAGGTGGAGCTCCATTTGTACGGCAGGTGAGGTTTGGCATTTATTTGTCTATGTGTAGGTTGTGGAAAATTATTTTGGGCTATGTGGTAATGATGTTGTGAATTTTTCAGGTTTGGATGTATGAGTATTTTGGGGTGGGTCCAGAAATTCGGGAGGAAGTTGCTGGCATTTTTCCCAGATTTCTCCGTTGGTTGCCTAAACATCATTTCTCTATAGTCGCCATGCGTTCTTTGGAGACTTGGCGCTCGATGATTGACAATCTGACTAGTGATAATGTGAGTTCTTTCTTCCTTTTCTTTTTAAATCTTTGGCACTTGGTTATGATTCAATCTTTTCCCTTTTTGAGTTCCTTTTCGTGATTTTTCAGATGAACTTAAATCCTTGGGCTGGATGTGAGGGGTATGTTGAGTGTGGGTGGGCTCTAGAACTGAATGGCCACCAAGTATTGTTTGAATGTGAGCATGAAAAGTATTGGTATCTTGGTGATCGGGTGTTGCCCCAAGTTGAATATGTCTATCCTCCTACCACAATTCCCATTCCTCCTTGTTTCACTGTTCAGTTGGTTGAACTCCTGGCTGATGACGAGATTGCTCGGGCTTGTGATGGCCATATTGTTGTAGGAGTAGAAGGAAATTACTCTGAATTTGTTCGGGATCACTTGCAGGGCAGCTTGGTTGGCAAAACGGTATTTTCCTTCCCTTTTATTCTGCAAATTCCTTTTCATGTTTCTGCTTGGTAACAATTCTTGCATGTTGTATTTTCAGCATTCATCTTCTGAAGGAGAGGAAAGGGGGAAAGGAAGAGGAAGAGATTCCCTCTCCTCACCATACTGTTAGTTCTTCTAGTTCCTTCGCGGAGACTTATCCTCATATTTTGGCATGGCAGTATGATGTGATGAATCCTGATGGAACGTACTGTTCCATGCCTTTGACTAGGCCAGAGCATGTATCAAGTGTTCCTTGGCCCGATCCGATATATTCTTGAATGTTCAGTTCTTTGTTCTTATTTTCTTCTTAACTTGATGAATGGCTTCTAATCTGATTACTCTTGATTTGGCAAATTTGCACTTCAGGTTGATATGGATCTTGTAGAAGAAAGCATGCGGATGATTGGAGGCTTGCAATCATTGGCTTATACTCAATCCTTCTAATATGTGGTCAATGATGCGAGCTGGGAATACCATGTTTCTGTTTTAGTATCTCTTGCTCGAACTATGCTTGATGGTGAGATTAATACTAGCTGACTTTTTAGGCACATCGAATGGAAACTACTAATATTTCTAGGATAGCTTTAGAGGAAAGGATCAGGAGCCTTGAACTTGAAAATCGTCAGTACAATCCTCACTTTTTTGTAAGTCAGGAAGGAAATATTGAAGGAGGCTCCTCTAGAGATGGATCAAGGAGATCTTCATGCAGGCGGACTCTGAGTCCTAATGATATATGACTTGTATTTTTATATTCCTGCAAAAGAAAAAGGAAGTGTTCCTTAGACAATCTTGTATTAATTTCTATGTTTAGCTCTTTGCCTCTTGGATCATGGAGAGACTTTAAACAAGATAAGTTTAGAATTCACTTGATGAGATCTTGTAGCATTAATTTAAATTTATCTTGATTGACTTTGATGGAGTTTACACTTACTTGACTGAGGCAGAGCCGAATGCCCCTAGTTTTGGAAATTGATGCATGACTTTTTTTTTGAAATATTGAAATCTTGGTTTTTCATGAAAAGATGATGATGGTGGCCCCCATTTTTTGAAAATGAATGAGGCATGGCCCTTCATGCCCCTAGTTTGCAAATTGATGCATGACTTTTGAAAACCTTGATATTTGAGTTTTTTTTTTTTTTCTTTCTTTTTTTTCAAAATGGATGAGGCGTGGCTGAATGCCCCTAGTTTAAAAATGGATGCATGATTTTTTAATGAAAATATGATGATGATGATTTTTTTTTTTTTTTTTTGAAAATGAATGAGGCATGGCCGAATGCCCCTAGTTCAGAAATCAATGTGAATTTTGAAAAATCGTATTGTTTAGGGACCTCAATAAATAAAAAATTGAGTAAAACAAGATCAAAATCACAAAACTGGGCGAAACAAGGATTGTTGGGATGATGGGCTAGTGGGCTCTGTTGGAGTGTCGATTGGCACATCTAAATTAAAGATTGATGGTGATTGTTGCGTAGATGAAGGATCCATGTCCGCCTCCTGCAAAAGATTCTTCTCATGAACTTGTTAGTACTCAGTTATTATAAAAATGTTTTGGGCCAATGCCCCCTAGTTTAGACATGCCATAGAAAATTGATGATATGCTTAATGCAAAACAAATGCTCCTAGCCTAAATTCACACAAAAAATGTTTTGATTTTGAGCCTTTGAAAAAAAATGTTTTTTGAGTGATTGTGACTAGGCCTTTAGAAATACTGCCTATGTACCTCTCTCATAGAGGATCAGGTCCAGACGTAGTTTGGGAAAAAAGTTTTGAAAAATCTTTTTTGAAATGAAGTTTTTTTTTGGGTGATTGTGACCGGGCCTTTGAAAATGTTGCCTACGTACCTCTTTTCATAGACGATCAGGTCTAAACGTAGTTCGGAAAAAGTTTTGAAAAACAATTTAATTAGAATGAGATTTTTTTGATATTTTATCTTTTTCAAATGAACAAAAGGTGATCCTTTGAACAACCTCTTTAACCAATCATAATGCTTAATTGTTAACCCAGTCTCATAGGCTAGAAAGGATTTGAAATCATTAAAAACATGTAATCAAATTTGCTTCTTCACTCTGAAAATATTTTGGATTGAGTCTTCAAAGATAATCAAAGGAATAAAATGCTTAGGGATCACACATGTTGGGAACAAGCAAGAAAGGGAAAAATCCCAAGTTTGAAGGTTTGAAAATTTTTTAGAATTTGGAAA
Source organism: Quercus ilex subsp. ballota (assembly GCA_032727855.1). Taxonomy (NCBI): domain Eukaryota; kingdom Viridiplantae; phylum Streptophyta; class Magnoliopsida; order Fagales; family Fagaceae; genus Quercus; species Quercus ilex. The sequence goes on from CM064915.1 coordinate 17,038,016, forward strand.
TTTGTTCTCTTGAAAGTTATTTTCTATCGGGAGCAAACAAAGTGAGTATTTGGAGTTTAGAAACAAATTTGGCCACTTGGGAATTTGTGAAATTTGTCTTTTGAGGTTATCAGCCAATGGGGCTTAATAATCTTGAGCAATTTCCTCCTTAATCCAAGAGAAAATAATATCAGAGCTCAATGTGTGCTTTCAAGAAACAGGACTTCATGGAGGGCTTTATTCAAAGGTTGTAATGTAGGCCGGGTTCAAGTTATTGAAAGGAAGGATATAAAAGGCTCGAAAACCGTTATGATGTTTCCCTAAGTATGCAATACTTTAAATTCAAGCATTGGAAGATTTTTCCACATCTTTCATCATTGACTATTGTGCTAAAATCCTTGTCATGTTCATCATCTTCTCAATGGTCTTCATTGATTCCTTTCATTTGGTCTTGATCTTTTTAGCTTGATAACTTCCTCTTTTTGGTATTCTTAGCATCCTATTTTCTGATCAAATCACTAACTCTCATTTTTTGTGAAAGATTTTTTTTTTGGAAATTTTCAGTTAATGGGCAAATGGTGGGTTTTGGGAAATTGTGACCGAACCAATGCATGGTTGCCTACGTACCCCCTTTGATAGAAGGATCAGGTCATAACGTAGTTCATTGATTTTTTATTTGACTTAATTTTTGCCTAAGCCGCCCTTTCGGGTTTTCAACCAAGCAGGCTCTCTCACTTTTTTTTTTTTTTTTTTTTTTTTTGCTCTCCTTTTGCATAGATTGCCTTTTCAGGTTTTCAACCTACCTCTTTTTTTTTTTTTTTTTTTCATTTTTTTTCATTTTTTTTTTTTTGCTCTAATTTTTGCCTAGACCACCCTTTTGGGTTTTCAGCCTAGCGAGCTTTTCTTCTTCTTCTTCTTTTTTGAATTTTTTTTTTTAGTTTGACAAACTTTTGTCTTTCTTGGATGATTTTGCATTTCTCCTTGATACCTTCTTACACTTTCATTTTTCTTGAATTGACTGAACACACTTTTTTTTTTTTTTTATGAAATGTGTCTTACTTTTTCTTTTTCTCATCTTCCTCAATTTGATTAGATTTTTCTCTTGATAAGTCTTCATTTTTGCTCATCTTTCTCAGCTTGAATGATCTTTCATGGAATTCACGTCTCTTGTGTCTTTTGATGAATCAGTATTTTCTCACAACTTGATGAAAATTATTGCATTCACTCCTCTCTTTTTTCTTTTTCTTTTTTTGGTTGAAGTCTTTTCTAACTTGATGGCCTTCTTATTTTATCACAGTTTGATGCTTTCTCAAAATTTTATCTCTCCTTGATGGATTTCCATTCTACCCAGCTTTGATGAACTCTCTTTTCTGATCTTGATGGACTCTTCATCGGTCTCATTGTCTCCATTGAGAACCTTACCAAGTGCTGTTGAATCCATAAGGTCAACACTTCCTCATCTGGAGATTTAAGCATGCATACTTAATTTCCCCACCCAAGGTTTAAGTTTTTAGTGGGTCCATTGAAAAACAGGCTAACTATTTAAAGGCTTATTTTGGCTAGCAATGGATAATTATTGTAATAGGTGTCAAGGAATAATGTGGGTTATTGAAGGTGGCCTCCTATCCCTAGTGATGCTTTCTTGTAAGCACAGCAACTTAAACTCGTTTAATAAATTATTCTTGGAATAAGGGTTCAAATGCTCCAATGATATAACAAAATTTTGAGAGATTGAGATTGAGTGTATGTGGTTTGAGAAATTTGGATGAATTGATGAATTTCTTTGATTGCCTTTTAGGACCTTTTCTTATCATATTTTGAATGTTTAGCAAAAGTCCTTACATGGATTGGCTGAAGTTAAATCCCTCCTTGGAACAAATTGATTGGTGGAGCAATTAATCATCATGATTTGGAAGAAGCTTTGTCAAATGGATCTTCTTGTGTTCTCTTGAAAAGAAGGGTTTTGGGAAAAAAAAATTGGAGTCTTTGAAGGAACAAAAGAAAGGTTTTTAGAAAAAGGTTACTAAGAAGGCCCAATGCCCCTAGTGCAATTTTTTTTTTTTTTTTTTTTTTTTAATGAACAACATGATGAATCAAATGCATCAAACACTACATGAACTTTATTGAGCAAATAACCAACTAGAAAGCAAATCCTAAATAAACAATAAAATCAAAGAGTTAACCTAAAAAAACTTGTAAAGTAAAACCCAAACAAAGTCAAGATTACTGGCCGATGAAGGCAGAGTGATGACTTGTTGATCAATCAAATCTTGAATGGCATGCCTTAGGGTATAACATCCTTTAGTTGTATGGCATTTCCCTTGATGATATCTACGATAAGCATTAAGATTGTATCTTCTAGGCATGGGATGTGGTATTGGACTGGGATCCAATGGCTTCAATAATCCCTTAGCTTGTAGTTTCTGCAAGGCTTCACTCAAAGTCATGCGTAATTCTGAAAATTTCTTCGATGCTTACACTCGCTAGTTGATGGTTCGACTACACCATTACTGATGTGATAAGGCACTACCTCCTTGGGGATTGAATCCATTAACATGTTCTTGTTAATTGGAGAGGATAGTCGGGAAGATAACTTGTTGAAATCCCTGGCTATTTTCTTTTGAAATTGGAAGTGTGGGATCTCTTTAGTTTATGGTGAATCATCCTTGCACAAGGTAGAGAGCATGGATTGATTGGCTAAGCAACTTGTAATGCAGAGTTGGCTATCTGGGCGATTTGGGTTAGCTCTTCATTTATCCTATCTTGACCTTCCAGGATGGAGTCGAGAACATCTTCAATTCCTTCTTGGCTCATTAGGGTTGAACCTTCCTTGGGCTTGATGGGCTTGAACTAATGATCCAAAAGGTTGAAATCTCGATGGACTTTGGCTTTTGGTTACCTGTCTCCAAATGTGGGGGTTTGAAGTGTCTCCCCCCATTTGTGGACATTGGGTCACTTGACTGGGGTTTGAAGTGTCTCCCCCCATTTGTGGATATTGGGTTACTTAATTGGGGTTTGAAGTATCTCGTAAGTTGGATATGGAATTTTGATGTTGCAGCAACGGAGTGTCCTCTATACTCTGGGCTTTAGAACCGTGATGAGAGTGATGGGCTTGGAACTGGAGCTACTAGCTTGAGTGTCGGCCTTAGGTCCTCTTTGCAACCTTCCTTCAAACCTTGACCAAATTCTCCCCTCTTTCTTTTTCTCTCCTTCTCTCTCTCTCACTAGAACAGGCTTCCTTGGGTCAATTAAAGCTAGGTCACCATCCGCATTAAAAAACCAAGCAAAACAAACACACACAACATGCAATGCAATTTTAACTAGGACCAACCTAAGGGTAGGTTCTAAGTCATTACGTTGTAGGGTGGGCGTGTTGTTTTATTGTTTCCCATAGCTAGGACGTTACACCTCCCAACTTGTAATGTAATGAACATTACGTTGGTCCAAACGGCAGGTTTGTCCATTACAGTCAACAAGAAATGATCCAGTTACTTTAGGCTATGAGTTGGTGAGTTCGCCACTGGGTACCCGAATCTAATGAAGACCAGTGATTCGTGGTTACTACCACCACAAGTTGTTGAAAAGGGGTGCATACATTGTTGTTTGAATGGCACACACAATGATAGTTAGGGAAAGATTTTAACAAACAATACATATAACAAAATATCATACAACATTTCAACAGGCATAAATAAACAAACAAACAACTATATCATGCAAGACCATGCAAAACAATGGTACACTTTTGGTCACTTAAGTCTAATTCAAAACTTAGCCCTCGACATCCCCAGTGGAGTCACCACTATGAGCAACGCGACCCTCAAAAAAAGAGATTCTGGTACCTTTTAGGGCACCTCTCTTTTTGGGTAAGTGGTATGGAGTCGTCACTTATTTTTTATACCAAAAAAATAAATAAATAAATATATATATATATATATATACACAAATACATGACTGAATTGTTCCATTCATTAAAAGAATTACAAATTTGAAAAATTGAAAATTACATGGCCTTGGGTCCTAGTTACAAACTACCAAATATACATGGTTTTTTGTCCTAGTTACAATCTACCCAAAATAAAAATAAAGATAAAGCTAGATCTACTTAGCCAAATATCTAAATTCGGAGGCTAGGTTACGGAATGAGAAGGTGTTAGGCACTCATTCTGCTCAGACAGAGTCTGATCTTCTAGACTTTTGTGACCAATGTACTATGTTATGCATGTCATGAATGATATGTTGAACATGTGAATTAAAATTAAATCACACATATTTATTTATGAATGAAATCTCTTCTTTTGTGTGAAAATAATGAGATCTGTTTTGATGAAAAAAAATTAGTTTTTGACAATACAAAAATTAGATACGTTTTGTAATATATATATATATATATATATATATATATAAAATAAAATATAAAGGTTTTTGGAGATGAAAATTCAAATCTATGTTGTAATGATAAAAAATCAGATTTGTTTTTTATATGTCTTAAAAGAATAAAAAGGATTCTTTAAGAAGAGAGTTTCACTCATAATCCAAATTTATGCAATCATGAATTAAAATAAACACAAACACAGTAATACATGATCTCTTTCTTTATTTCAACAATTTGCATGTATTAAAAATCAGATTTGTATCTTAAGAAAGATACAAATCAGTTTTGATTTGAGAAAATTTTAGATCTACATCTCATAAAGATGCAAATCACTTTTTATTTTGAGAAAAAATCATATCTATATCTAAGAAAGATGCAGATCTGTTTTTGTTTTGAGGAAAAAAAAAAAGTCAGATCTACATCTTATAAAGATGCAGATCTGTTTTGATTTTAAGAAAAATAATTGTTCACATGCAGATTATTAACATTCAAGAAAGAGATTTAAAAAAAAAATTGCATATAGCCAATCATGCCTTAAACAAAATAAACATGATTCATAGTTCATGCTACAGATAAAATAATCATCAACATAAAAAGAAGCATAAAGAAAGAAAGGGTGAAAGAAACAATCTCTTGCATGAGAACACTTTGTTCTTGAGAGGATGTTTTAGGGTTCAAAGAAACTTATTCAGCTATCTTTGAAACCTAAAAACCCTAGCTTTAGCAGAAAATTAGAGAGGAGATTAGAAAATATGAGCTATTTTGAAGCCCAAAACGTGTGCCTCTCAGAGCGTAAAAAAAGGTGCTGAATTATGAGTTTCAGTCTCTATTTATAGAGGCCTGAGGACTCTAAAAAATAGGCATGGATGATTAGGATGTGAATCCAGACTTATCCTTTTGGGAAAAGGTCGAAAAGGGTGTGCCTTATCGTCACCCAAAGGCCGTTGGGCCAAAGCTTACATGATGACAATTCGGCACTTTTAAAGTGCCGTTCAACACTCCAAAAGTGCCGAATTGGCTCTTGGATGCCGAGCGCACTTTCGTGTTCGAGTGCCATTTGGACTCTCCTTCTAGGGTTTTTTGATCGGTTCTCGTATCTAGATGTGTTTTCAACCTCCGTTTATGATTTTTTGTCTCTCTTTTGGATAATTCAAGCTTTTTAAGAAGAATTATCTTGAACAGTTATCTTGTGGATAAATCCCTTAAAATAAATCTTGATAAAGTTCAGATTATCCACAATTTTATTGTTATCCAATCATCCTTTTTATTCCTATGCATACATCTCTATCTTAAACCCTACTTATCAACCAATCACAAAATTATCTAATTAATTTTAATTGTTTGACCAATTAGAATTAATTTAAATAAATCGTGTGTGGTCGACTCCTCCTAGACACAATGCATATAAACCGTGCAAACTTGATCATGCGATATCTTTCGATCTGATGGGTGCAAAATTTAGTGTCTACATGAACCCTCTTACTTTTAAGTTAACAAAAGCTTAGAAAATGTGTTTGACCATCTCTTGACTTTTCAAAGGATTATCTTCTAATTCAGTAATGTTGATTTAAAAGTTATATATCCAGTGTCAAATTAAGTTTCCTCTAAACTTAAGTAGCTACTTTTCGGTGTTTTACCCAAGATCATTTCTAATGCTCCTTTAATTCAGTTTGCAATTCTTCTTATTTGTGATGTATAATATGCTAAGCATCATAAATGGCACTTGCTTTTAATTTTTATGACAAATTTTCTTCAGGAGTGGGATTTGTGGAAAAGTAATAGGTCGTTGGAGTTGATGGATCCAATCCTTGGAGATACTCCTCTTGCGAATGTCCTTTTAAGTTATATAAACATAGCATTGCTTTGCGTCCAAGAAAATGTAGCTAATAGGCCTACCATATCAGATGTGATCTCGATGTTCAATATGGAACCTACACTTCTACCTTCACCAAAAAAACCAGTGTTTTCACTTGCTAGAGGTATCGAGGATTTGGGTTCATCTAAGAGAACGCCAGAAATTTGTTCTCTAAATGACGTGACAACCTCAATTTTGGAAGCTTGATAACAATTTAGAGTCTTAGACTTTGGTGATCATACCTCAATTGTTCATCTTGCTACCAAAGTATGTTTTAAATAAAAAATAATATTATAATATCATTGGCTCATTGCCATGTTGTTGTCTGTCAAGTCCTATATTAAAAGTTTCTTCTTCCTATTTCTCCTGCTTTCATTATATACCTCCTCTTCTTCTCCTTCTATTTTTAGCATAATTGCATAAGGATATTCATGGACTAATATGGAGGGCCTTAGGGCCACTTATGAAAGTATACACCCAAAAAAGGCCAAGGCCCAAGCAGATGCCATTTTTTTGAATAAAAATAATAGTAATAATAATTTAGCCTGAATAACTTGGAAATTATGATTAAGATTTTCAAATTAAATTTAAGCACATAGTTATATTGACTAATGCAATAGAAACAATGTTATCCTCCTATAAAGAGAATAAATTCAACCAAGTAGTTCACTGGTCAATGCAACTACGTGATTGAATCTGATTAAGAAACTAAGCTATAGTAGCATTTAAGAAATTGTATCTAAGTTTTTTCCCAAAAGAAGTATATTTAGGAAGTACAATACTAGGAATTCAAACTATCTACACTCCTTGAAAGAGAAGAACAAACAGAAGCTGTTACCATCCACCTTAAGTGGTTTTGTTACTGAAAAATATATCCAAAGTACTTAATTGAAACAGGCTATCATCAAAAATTGGACTTGCCAAAAAGAAAGAGGACAGAATTAGCTTTAATTAATTTGGCTACAATCGATTATCAAAAAAAAAAGTTTGGCTACAATCGCTACTGCTTACAACTTTTGTCACACGATTAGTATGATTAGAGTGGGACTACAAAAGGCTTTGCTCCAGTAAAGAAAGGTCAAGTTCTTTGTTGAGCACTAAAAGAAAAAGGCAGAGAAATTAACAAATTTAAATGTTAATTCTTTTAGAATTATGGAAAAAAAAAGTTCTGAACGGATCCTCTCCACTAGAGACAAACAGATTGATATTAGTTTGTAAGGGCAAACCAACTTTAATATATATATATATATATATTAAAATAATCACAAAAAATTTCATGTTAGCGTTCAGAATCTGAGTCTGAATGTGGGAATGGGATTGTGAAAGTGGCTAATTCAAAGAAATAAGAGTCACTAATATCAACTGACCCTGTGGCTGTGGCCATGTTTGAGGTTTGTCCATTAACTTTTGAAGTGGGTTGCTCGATTCCACTATTTTGGGCTTGCGGGATTCATGCCAGCACAATCATTTTGGGCCCACAAGGTTTTTCCTCTCTGAGATCAAAGATTAGAGATTAATAAGAAAACCCACATTTTATTTTGATGGTCATTTCTTTTCTTTTCTTTTCTTTTCTTTTCTTTTTTTGGGATAAGATTTGATGGTCTTTTTTTATATGTGTGGGATTGTAACTCTGTGCTAGCGTCCATATTTGAGGTACCAATTGAAGATGATTAAAATTAGATAATGTGATTTTCGTTTGGTACATGCTATCATTATTATTATTATTATTATTATTATTATTATTATTATTATTGTCCTTTCAATTGTATTCCTACTGGATTAGGAGTCCACATTAGTGGGATATAAGATGCGATCCTACGAGCTTTTTTCCCCCTCTCTTTTAAGTGAAGAATAACTATCAACACAAGCTAAATTATGAACACCTTCCTAAAAAAAAAAAAAAAAAAAAAGAAGCTTAATTATCAATATAAGCTGACACGAAAAAATAATTATTCAATAGGTGATGGGTTTATAGTTAAATTGGAAGGATGGAAAACTTATTTGTTTGGTTAAAGAGAAATGTGAGAGGATGAAAAAATGTAATTTGTGTGAATTTACTCTTATGCCCCAATTACATAGCATATAAGAAATAATTGGACACATTATGAAAGTAACACAATCTAATTATTAATTTATTTTTAACACACACACACATTATGTGTGTGTTTGTTTCTCCAAAAAAATAATAATAATTATTACTTTATTTTAACTTATTTCTCTCTATTTATTTTTATATAAAAATGCAATTAATTAAATTAGTTAAAATAAAATATTAAAACATAAAGAAAAAAATATATCAAATGAATTGTGGAGAACGCTAAAACGTTGGTAAATTGCTCATTTAGATTTTAATAAAGACAAGAAATAAAGTAGTTAGTCATTACTTATGAATAGCTATTCTTTAAAACGAAGAATAATTATTTATCTCTTTTTTGGATACAAGATAGAATTTCTACTCTAGTATAATCTATGTGTATATATGTGTGAAACTCCCTCCTAGAGACTTGAACCCCAACCCTTGCCCCCACACCCCACAAGCATTTATACCTATGGAGTGACCATCACACCAAAAGTGTGCGGTAGTAATAATTATTTATCTCTAAAAAGGTTTAATAGTTATTCTTTAGTAGGTATATTAATTTCTAAAATTAATATATTTCCAAATAAACAAGTTTTCCATATGCACATAACAATTATAAAAATAAAAAATCATAAAAAAATAACTAATCCCTCTTTCAAATTTAAAAAAATATTATTTTTTAGGAAATATAATTATATGAATAAGATATTTCCTAAAATATATCTTAAGTGTGATTTAAAATGGTTTCATTCCATTGTCTTCAGAGTTCTATTATTGTGTTGTCACCAAACAAATAAATAATAATAAGTATTACATTATAGCATCTTATATTCTTTGTAATACTCATTTCTATTCCAAAATAATTACTGTTACAGTCTACCAAATATGTTCTTAGTATATAAACACATTTTAATATAATACATGGGAGAAAGAGCCATAACCAATAGTTAGTTACAAAATTGTTTTCAAACAGTTATATCTTAACTGACCAATTCGAACAGTTATATCTTAACTGACCAATGCTACTAATTGCAGCCCACTGTAACCCTTGATATCTTAACCTTGGGAAAATTTTGTTCAATAGCATAATTTTAGGAATTTGCTAAATAGCACCTGACCAACCTTATTTAATTATGTAAATTTTTTTTGGAACTCAAGTTTGTCAAACTAGAATTCCAAGCATTATGTTTGATTGGATTGCCAAAATGCTTGGAACTCGAGTTCCAAAAAAAAATGCTACATAACTAAATAAGTTTGTCCCAGTGCTTTTTTCCAAAATATTTCCTAAAATTATGCTATTTGGCAAAATATGCCTTTAACCCTACAACTTCTACAATCCTGACTTAGAGCATTACCATCTGCTTTCTACAAAATATCTCATTTTACCATCTTAAAAGTTACTTTTATCTATTATATTATACCATTTTACAACACCCAACATTCCAAACTCTTTTTTTTTTTTTTTTTTTTTTGCAACTTTATTTAAATATTCATTTTTTTACTATTTCTCTCTCTCTCTCTTCCTCTTCCTCTTCCTCTCTTCCTCTTAAGCAACCAACAACCACTATTTATTAGCAACACCAGAAAAAGCCCAACCACACCCACACTAATCAAACCCACCACCACCATCAATCATCACCCCTCCACCACCATCAATCACCACCTCCACCACAGCAACCCCCCACCACCACCACCACATCAATCACAAATCCAACCATACCCACACTCATCAAACCTACCATCACCACCTCCACCATGGCAACCCCCACCACCACCACCACCACATCAGTCACAAATCCAACCATACCCACACTCATCAAACCCACCACCACTAGGGAAAAAAAAGGGAGCAAACCCAACACCACCCATGGCTGAAACATCACCAAAACCCATTAGCAAGCAAACCCAACACCACCCATATCTACGCCCAAAATCTATCACTGAGAGAGCCACAACAAATTATGGAAGTTTTTTTTTTTTTTTTTTTTTTGGAGCAAAGATGATAGAGGAAGTTTAGTTTTTAAGTCCAATGGAAATGAGGATTTATATTAGACCAATGTGGAGACAAATAATATTTACCCAATTCATTGAATCCGACTCTTGAAATTTTGCATTGAAGTTAGTCTTATGCAGAAAATTGAAAAGTTTTCTTAATTCTTATATTTCCCATGACTTTTTAGATCCATCTGTATCTATTCAAAGTATGTAAAGTTATAAATGTATACAAATTCTTTTAATTTTATAATTTTTATTAATCCATTGAAATAAATGCATTTGTCATTACTTAATAGTTTGACATAATTGCTAAATTTAGATGAGGTGGAAGCTTAAATAAAAAGAATGTCATACAATGTGCCACTTGGCAGAATCTCACACTTCCTCACATGAGGTCTATATATATATATATATATATTGATATTGATTAGAGTGAGACTGCAAAAGGGTTTGCTCCTGTAAAGATACATCAAGTTTTTTATTGAGCACTAAAAGAAAAGGTTGGAGAAAATAAACAAATTTAAATGTTATTTCTTTTACACTTATGAAAAACAAATCCGAATGGATGTTATTAGAGACAAACAGATAAGACTGATGATAGTTTGTAAGGGCAAACCAAATCTTTTATAATTAAAAAAAAGACCTGTCATAGCAATAAATAAATAAATAATTCATATTTTTTAAACTGATCACAAAAAAATTTCACGTTAGTGTTGAGAACCTTCTTTTCTTTTCTTTTCTTTTTTTTTTTTTCTTTTTTTTTTTTTTTTTTGAGACTAGTGTTCAAAACCTGAGTCTGAGAGTGTGGGAATGTGATTGTGAAAGTGGCTGGTTCAAGGTAGCCAGGATAGGTAAAAAAAAGAAGAAGTTAAGACTTAAGAGAGTCACTACTTTGGGCTCTATGCCTGTGGCCATGTTTGAGGTTCGGCCATCGACTTTTGATGTGGGTTGCTCGGTTCAACTACTTCGGGCTTGTGGGATTCGTACCAGAATAATCATTTTGGGCCCACAAGGTTTTTTCCTCTCCGAGATCAAAGATTTGAGATTAACAACATTGCACCTGATAATAAAACCCACATTTTATTTTGATGGTCTTTTTCTCTTTTTTTCTGGGATAAGATTTTATGGTCTTTTTCTATATGTATGGGATTGTAACTCTGAGCCAGTGAGGTACCAAATTAAGTTGATTAAAATTAGATAATGTGATTTTCGTTTGGTACATGATATCATAATTTTTTGTTTTTTTTTTTTCTTTAAATTGTATTCTTTCTGGATTAGGAGTTCACATTAGTGAAATGTACGATGCAAGCCTATGAACTTTTTTTCCCCTCTTTTAAATAAAGATTAAATATCAACACAAGCTGACACTATATAATAATTATTCAATTAGTGATGGGTTTACAGTTAAACTGTGAAAAAAATGGAATTTGTATGAATTTATTCTTATGCCTCAATTATATAGTATATAAGAAATAATTGGACACATTATGAAATTGACACAATATAATTATTAATTTATTTTATCTTATTTATCTCTCTTTATTTTTATATATAAAAAATGTGATTAATTAAATTGGCTAAAACAAAATATTAAAAAATAAAGAAAAAATATCTCAAATGAATTGTCGAGAACGTTAAAACGTTGGTAGTTTGCTCATTTAGATTTTGGATTAAGACCAAATAATAATAATAATAAGTTATAGACTTAAAAGTTAATTGTAATAGGATAGAAGCAACAGGTAGACCAAAAAAAAAAAAAAAAAAAAAAGAAGAAGAAGAAGAAGAAGAAGTTGCGGCTAAAGTCTACTAACGTGAAATGGGGGCAAAATTGTCCAGCATAATAAAGCTCTGTTTTCGCTTTCATTTTCTCTTCAAATTGGAGATATTAGTTTTTGGTAGGCCCAGAATAAAACACCTTCTCACGCCAATTTTCCATCATCTCTTCTTTCCAACAAAACACTAAAAAAATATTTTTTTTCTTTGTTATTCTCTCATATTTTTTCAGTCCTCTCTTACGCTCCGTTTGTAGTTTTTCATGTTTTTTAGGTGTTTGGTAGCATTAGAAAAAATGAGTCAAAAAAAACTATCTTTAGTCAACATAAAAAGTATAGCTTATTTTCATAGATTGTTTTCCACTAATTTATTTTGAAAAACAACTCTATCTCACAGTAAACTAAATAAGGGAAGTTAAAATATTGTTTTTAAACTAGGTTACTACCAAACATAGGAAAATGAGATAGTTTTATAGAAAATATTTTTTGGAAAATATCTCATTTTCTAAAAAACATTATTACCAAAACAAACAAAGCCTTAAATCTTTCCAACAAAACCTGTAAGGTTAAGGGCCCAAATCGTATATTGGGCCTTAGGTCTTGGCTAATAACATGGGCCATTCGAGGACGAATGAATAGTGATAAATGGCCTAAACTCAGTACTTCATGAGCAAGAAACAAGTAGGAGGGTGGTCCAAGGAGACTCACCTCCTCAGATAGGCTAAACACAGATTAGGTATAGATCTTGATGATCAAGGTGACCTTCCAAGAAGCTCCAATGATGGGGACGTGCACCAAGAAAGTACAAGAAGGATGGGAATCCGCAAAAATATAAGAGAAAGCTGCTACCACCGCATTAAATGCTCTGAAGCTAACCCTCTGGCCGCATTAATGATGAAGTGATCTCTGAACAGTATTCTCTCAGCCTTACAACCACCCCCAAAGACTTCTAGAGGAGGCTGATGAGACAAGCTCCAGGATAAGCTCTCAGCCGTACACGTGTAAGGCAGAGATGAGAGAAGATGGCTAGTATAAATTAGAGTGTACACCCCAGATGAAGGGGATCGGAAAATATTGGAAAAAATATTGTAGCAATCAAATTTGCACTTGTAATTTGTTTAATTGATTTGAATAAGAAATTACCTCCTCGGACGTTGAATTTATTCAGCTCCATGCCTTCTGTGTTTGTTTGATCATCTTTTAACTCCATACTAGCCGTTGTCCAATTCATTAGAGCCTAGTTCTTCGACCCACTCTCTACAAATTCATTGTACTGGGCTCGTTGGGCCGACATTCTTTCACAACTTGGGCTTGGGCTTAGAATCGTGTCCCTACAAAAACCAATACTAAAAGAGGTCCCCACGTTTTAACATAAATTAGTTTTGAATTCATGCTGCACATGTTGGAAAAATAGAAAGTGTTGTTTGAATTAGAAGTCATTCACGAATATCGTCTAGGTTACTCTAACATCATCACAATTCACAATCACATATGACTAGAATTTACAAACCCATTAAGTCCTCCAAGTCTTTGTTTCTAGAATCGTGATGAATGGGCTAATAGATTATTTAAATTTAAGCCCTTCATGCAATTCTTTTGTTTTGATTGGCAGCTGCTAATTGCTAGTATTTTTGTTGTTCTCTATTATTAGCAGCAGTTAACTACTTTTGTAGTTCGGACTGAATAAGGTTCTTTCATTCAACCGAAAAAAGAAAAGAAAAAAAAAATGAGGGGGTTGTTAATGAAGACACTTGCTCTTCCCTCATTCTTTTATTGTCTCATTGCTTCCTCATCAACCTTGTTGCAATTTTGCATTGCAGCTGACACCATCAGTCCAGGGCAATCAATTAGCGGTATCTAGACTCTAGTTACCTCAGACCAAGTTTTTGAGCTAGGCTTCTTCTCTTCAGGCAACAACAAGAGCTGGTACTTGGGTATATGGTACAAGAAAACCCCACACGTACTTGTGCGGATAGTGAACCAGAACAGCCCAGTCACAGATCCTTCTAGAGCTTTCACCATCAGCTACAATGGAGAACTTGTTCTTCTCAACCAAAGCAACCATATTATCTGGTATTCAAATCCATCCAAGCCAGCACAGATTCCAGTTGCTCAACTTTTAGATTTTGGTAACCTTGTTCTTATAGACAATGCTACTTTGACCTCAGAAAGCTATCTATGGAAGAGCTATGATTACCCAATAAACATGTGGTTACCAGGCATGATGATAGGAAAGGACATGAGCAATGGTCTAAACCGATTTTTGACATCTTGCAAAGACTTAGATATTGCATCCCCAGGAGACTCTACATACAAACTTGATTACAAGGGGTTGCCTCAAATATTTATAAAAAGGGGAACGATGAAAAAATTTTGCACTGGACCTTGGAATGGAGTTTGATTCAGCGGTCTTCCTATGCCTATAAATCAATTTTTCTTTCCCATATTAGCATCCCAAAATGACATGGTGGGATATATGTATGAACCCAAAAACAAGTTGGTTTCTACAAGGATAACACTGAGCGAGTCAGGCATCCTCCAATGCTTTGTATTGATGGAGGGAAGCACTGAATGGACAACCATGGATGCAGTACTGAATGACATGTGTGACAATTATGGGCAATGTGGCGCTAATAGTGTTTGCAGAAGTTACAAAGAATCAACTTGCGAGTGTTTGGAAGGATTCAACCCCAAATCACCAGAAGAATGGAAACTGCTCAATTCTTCAAGTGGATGTGTAAGGAGAACCCCACTGGAATGCCAAAGGAAAGATAGTTTCATGAAGCTTGAGTGGGTGAAGTTGCCTGACTTGCTAGAGTTTTGGTTAAACAAGAGTATGAGCACCAAGGAATGCGAGGCAGAGTGCTTGAAGAACTGTTCATGTATAGCATATGCAAATTTAGATATTAATAGGGGAGGCAATGGCTGTTTGATCTGGTTTGGGAATTTGATTGATGTTAGAGGGTATAACCAAGAAAATCCCGGGCAAGATCTCTATATACGACTGGCTGCTTCAGAACTAAGTAAGTGCACTTTCTGCTCTCTAACACTCACTTCTAACATATTAGCATATGCAGTCTTCATCTACAAAGACCTTGGTCAGCATGGTGCAGAGGGTCTTATAATCTATAGCAGGATAGAGTTCAGTATAAGTTCTCAAGCCATAGTTTTATTTATGCTTGTATTAGCATTCTCAACTAACTTATAATAAAACCTGACCAGTGGAAGCAAAGATCTAATAATGTTACCCTAATGAACTAGGATTCAAGCAAAATGAACAAATATCTTAATTGTTGTCTGTTCTAGGATCAACCCGCGAATCAAACGTGAAGGAAAGTCCGGTGGTCGTCCTGATGGTATCAGTCATTTGTGGAATGCTTACTTTGGGGTTTGTTATCTGGTGTATAACTTGGAAGATAACAAGTAGAAGATGTACGTATAGTTATCCATTGTATTAAAAAATAAAAAATAAAGTATAAACTTCCATGCTTGGCAATAATAAATTATGCAAAAGCTAGATCAATTGAAGTGATCATGATAAAGCTTAGTTAGACTAAAATCAATAGTTGTTCTTGATAAGGTAATATAAGCTTTCAGTAGGTCTTCCAAGAAAGAAAGATGTAGAGGTACCTTTATTAGATTTTACAACGGTTGCCACTGCAACAAACAAATTCTCTCAAGAAAATGTGATTGGGGCTGGTGGATTTGGTCCTGTTTATAAGGTAAAAAGGATTCTGAATTTGTTATACAGGTTACAAATTGTATGGTGATATTATGCAAATTCAAAAGGAAAGATGCATCTTTATGTGATGATTTGCAGGGACATCTATCTAACGGACAAAATATTGCAGTGAAGAGGCTGTCAAAGGATTCAAGACAAGGTCTCAAAGAGTTCAAGAATGAAGTTGTTCTCATTGCCAAACTTCAACATAGGAATCTTGTCAGGCTCTTAGGCTCATGTGTTCAAGGAGACAAAAAGATGTTAATCTATGAATCCATGCCCAACAAAAGCTTGAATTATTTCATTTTTGGTACAATTCTAATGAGCTTTTATGTGTTATTATTGCTTTCCTTCTTTTATAGGTTGTGTACCTAAGTGTATTACCTATCATGTCTATGAATAGAGTCCTCCAATGATTTTCAAAACAAGTTCACAAAAGAACTAAAAATAATCATTGATCATGGTAATAAGGGCAAAAGTTATATGCAGAACAAAGTGGGAGTGCACTACTGACACGGCCAAAGCGTCTTGACATTGTTTTGGGGATTGTGCGAGGACTTCTCTATCTGCACCAGGATTCTCGACTTCAAGTTATCCACAGGGATCTAAAAGCGAGTAATATTTTATTAGATATCAATTTAAACCCAAAAATATCAGATTTTGGCTTAGCAAGAACTTTTGGAGGAGATGTATCTGAAATGAAAACAGAAAGAGTTGTTGGAACACAGTAAGTATTATAAAATGGAACTATATTTTTGTTTGTCAAACAAAAGCAACATTTCATCAATGTGCTCTGAGTTTCTAACCCAAATGACCTTCCTTCCCTCATAAACATGGTATGAAGGGTGATATCATGGGTTAAAGTTAGAGATGTACGTTCATGTGACCTACCAATAATGACAACAACAACAATAAGAATATTAAAACTAATATTTTATAGTTTCATTTAGTGGCTACATGTCTCCTGAGTATGCAGTTAACGGAACATTTTCAGTGAAATTTGATGTCTTTAGCTTGGGTGTGCTCATGTTAGAGATAGTGAGTGGCATGAAAATCGAAACTTTTTTCATGCTGATCACCATCATAACCTACTAGGATATGTAAGTTCAAAATTATGTGTGTGTGTGTGTGTGTTCCCCCCTTTGGAAAATTATGTAAGCACCTATAATTTAATTTTTTTTTTAGGCATGGTTGCTGTGGAAGGAGGGCAGGGCCTTGGAACTATTGTATACATGTTTGGAGGATTCACATTTAAGATCTCAAGTACTAAGATGTTTCATGTTGGTTTACTATGTGTTCAAAAGTTCGCTGAAGATAGGCCGATAATGTCTTGTGTGCTTTCTATGTTAACAAATGAGGAAGCAATTCTGCCTCAGCCTAAACAGCCTGGTTTTTTCATAGAAAGAAGTTCCGGCAATGCAGGTGCATTATCAAGAAATGAAGAATCCAGCACAGAAAATGCAGTAACTATAACTTTGCCAGAAGCTAGATAGGGAATTCATAAATAGCTTGCATGAGATGTTATATGTGAAAGTTTTGAAGTATTTAGGAGTGCATATGGGACTAGATTCTTTGGCATCTTTTTGTTTTCAGATTTAAATTCTATCATTTGGGGGTTCATAGTTGCTACTTGCTTGGGTGTGTAAAACTAGTGAACTTTTCTTTATTTTCTTTAATTGAATGGATGGACTATTATCTAAAATCTAAATAATTAAAACGTTTACTTATGGGCTTCTTTGGCATTTTCTTGATATACAAACCATGGATCCTATTTAAAGTGCACAGAGATTTTGAATCACAAAAGCAGTAAGTGCAGAACCAGAAGAAGCAGAAAACAAAGATAAAAATGAAGGAAGGATTAACTGCAGAAGAATGATTCTATTCACGAGGGCATGTGATCTGCACACTATTGGTATATAAACACATTTTAATAAAACACATGGGAGTAAAAGCCATAACTAATTGTTAGTTCCATGCAACTAATTTAACTCAGCACCTGCTACAATCTTGACTGAGTTATGAGTGTCAACTGGCCGAGTGGTGCAAGTGTTATCAGTAATATTAACATCTCCCCCTCAAACTAATGGGCATACAAGTAAGCATTAGTTTGTTCTTTAATTGAATAAAACGCGGAGAAGATAAGCCCTTGGTAAAAATATCAGACATGATCAGTACTAGAATGTTATTAACTTTTCATATTTCTTGTATGACACTTTTAAATTGGTTCGAATTTTTATACATGTTCCACCCCTGGACATGATTTGTGGCAATGTCAAGTGCCGAAACATTGTCACACCAAATCCGAGGAATATGATGAATGAAAACAGTTTTTTCAAAACACCCAAAGCCCTATAAAATTGTACAAAGCCAACATAACTAAAGTAGTAGTGGAAGCAATGACTGGTATTCAACTTCAGTGGAGGAGTAAAATAGTGTGAGTTTTTTTCTTGGCAGACCAAGTAATGCGATTAATGCCAAGACAAGACAAAAAATCTTAAGCTGATGTAGAGTGTCTTTTTAGAGGGTCTCAACATTTATGTAAGCTGAAAGAGACAAAGGACTGCACTAAGAGAGCATACCCATGAAGCTTTTCAATGTAGCCACTTCAAATATCTTGCTTCTTCGTCGCGACAAAACAAGCATGTCCCAGTCCTCCAAACCGGCTGAGGAACCAGAACCACCACCTTGGCTGAAACCTCAACCAAATTCACCAAGATCACCCAACCCAAGACCCACGGAAATTTGAACCTTTATGGTTGTCAAACGCTGAATGCACCACAACCAAAGACCCACCCGAAGAGGTAAGATAGAGAATCCAAGATGCTGCTCGGAGAAGAGAGGGAGAGAGTTGAGAGATACTCATGGGAGTGTGAATAGGACGGGGACCAAACGAGGAGAAAGGTAAAGAAGAGGACCCACGAATTTAATCTGCTGCCGCCTCATTGGATGTTCTCTTCCAATTGCAATATGACATGTGTTATTTTTTTTCATTTCAAGAGAAAATGTTTTAAGTGAAAAATTATGATTGATGAAATATAGGATGTAAAGAATTTTTATTCTTGTACCTAAAAATAATAATTTTTTATTGTTTTTATTTAATTTTATATTTCATTCATCAAATTTTGAGATTTCTATATATCAAGAGAACAAACAAGAGATGTCCACTTTTCCATATTTTCAACTTTATCCCTAAAAATTAGTTTACAACTTTTTGGTCAAATGGTCAACTTAGGGACAAAAAAATATTTTCACTGCTCACACTCTCAAATTCCTACCATCCCTTACTTATTTTAAAATTCCTAAATTTAAAAATATATATCAATTTCATCAATCCAACATTTCACCTAATATTATGAATACTGTTTTGAACTCCGTTTCGGGTTGTCTATTGAAATGAAATGTTTCGATACCAATTTATTTTAGCATACTGTTTCATCACATTTTGAGATTACTGCTAATATATATATAAGTTTTATAATTTTAAAACAAAAAAGTTATCAATTGAAAATAATAAACATCAAATAATAAAAATGAAAATGGCCATGGCCATGGCAAAGCAATGTCATTGTAGGAGTAAATTTCTCATTGGGTGGGCCTTACAAACTAAACATATCAGTCAGCCACTTGCTTAGCAAGGTAACATACCAAATCCCATAAAAAAAACACTTGCATAGAATTGATACCAAAGCCCATCTCACCATTTTTGGCCCCACTACAAAACCGTAAAAGAAGTAATGTGACACACTTTAAAATTTTCTTTCCTAGAGCTAATCACAACTGTCCATCTCAAACACCAAAAACCTATCTTTTACGCCAAAATGCACATGGTAGCCGCTTCAGTGGTGTCCCAAAACCAGAGAAAGCAGTAGCTTGAGCAGCCAAAACTGAAAACAAACTTTCGCTCTCTCCAATTAGTGACTAAAAAATTCCTCACACGTTGACACTACCACCGCACACCCTTGGTACAATGGTCACTCCACAAATATAAGTATTTGTGAGGGTGTGAGGGGTAAGGCCGAGATTCAAGTCTCCAAAATAGAGTTTCACACATATACACTTATAGATTAGATTAAAGTAAAATTTTTATCTTATATAAAAAAAAATAAAAAATTAAAAGGGCGTTGTCACTAAAGCCAGCCACTTAAACTTTTTGTCTTAGGTTTATTTTGTCATTTTTCACTTTCATCCACCCCTCACTTTCTCTTCCTTCACTCTCCCACTCCGCCACTGCCACCGCCACTGCCACTGTCCCAGCCTCCTCCCCTCTCTCTTTGCCGCGCCTCACCTCCTCTCCCCTTCGCCTGACCTTCTTTTCTTTTCTCCTTCGCCTCACCGTCGGACCTCCTCTCATCTCCTCCTCTGCCGTCTCTGCCATACCTCCATAAAATGGTTTGCTAAAATACCGAAACATTTCATTTGAATAGACAAATCGACGGGCTCCGAAACAATATTTATAACATTCCTATGCATGTTTCTTTGTCAAATTCAAAGTTTAAAATAAAACAACTGTTTTTAATTTAAAAAAAATAAATAAAACAACTTTTTAAAGATAATTTCAAATCCTCACCTTTTAGTCAAGCTTAATTATCATGAAAAAAAAAAGTTCTACATTTTATTGTTGATCATTTGGAAATTATGGTAGTTTGGTAGTGCATTCTGGGAATGATTTAAAAATTTATGAATATATTTTAGTAACGTGGATGAGTTATGTGAAAAAGAAATGTATCAATGTGGGCGAGTTGTGGAAATTGTTGTAGTAGAAGACTTTTTGTGATGTTTCTCATTTTCTTCGTATGTTTTTTTTTTTTTTTTTTTTTTTTTTTTTTTTTTTTTTTTTTTTGAGAGAGTGAGACCTGCTGTAAAAGTTATTCACATGGAATAAAGGAAGCTAAATAATGTTGTAACTCAAAGTCTATAACTAGTAGTTAGGCGTGTGCATAGGTCAAGTGACATCGGGTTGATGGACTTTTTTAATCCAACCCACTAAGGTCAAGTTGGAAAAATCACAACCCATCACAGGGGTCTAACCCAACTCACGTAGATTGAGTTGAATGAGGCTAGTCCCACAAGTTGGATAGTATTTCCACACAAAAAAAAAAAAAAAAAGCATTATAACAGCAAATTAAATTTATAAGATTAACACAAATAACAACAGATTTATAATATTATTTGTGTTGGTTTGATGCACTAATCAAACCTAAGAAAATTTATAACCTTACAAACTAGAGCATTGTGTCAAATCAATACAAACTATTTGATTAGTGCTTCAAAAAAAAAAAAAAAAAAATCTGATATTGAAATGAAAAGAGAAAATAGGTTAGATATTTATTTATTTTTATACAAGGAGAGGTTCAAAAAAATATATTTATTATAGGTGGGTCGAGTAGGGTTAGAAAAATTAGTCAAATTCTCACGGTTTAATATGACTAATTCCTCTAAAAAAATATATGACTAATTTACTTTGAGCAATGCTAAAGACATTACAAATTCAACTGTATAGGATTTAGTAATTGACATATCACCAATAAAAGAAATTGATTCAAACATCATATATTGTTTAAGTGTTACCAATCATATTCTTACCACAATAGTTTGTAAGTTTAAAAAAAAAAAAATTTGTTGGAACTTGAGCATTTTTCATTTACTTAATAATGATTTGGTCAAATTACTATTATATAAATATACATACATGTTTATTTTGTATTTTGGAAGATGCTAAAACTACTACAAGAAGCTTACAAACTAATGTGGAAAAGAATGTGTTTGGTGGCACTTCAATAACTACAAAATAATAACTAAGTAATTGAATTACTTATCTTAATTGGTGACAACAATTTGTTAGACTTATGCTACAAAATTAGAATTTTTCGCATCACTCAATTTTTTAGATGCTCTTTAACAACAAAGGCACCTATTAACATATCTATCTTTATATATCACTTGTTCAACCCTTTGAGGGCCTTGCTCTATTAGGGGATCCTAGATAATGGCCTAGGCCTAGGGCTGTCCTTGATTACTGTGCAAGGCAAAATGGACCCTAATGAAAACTTAGTAAGAGCATTAGCATTGGGGAATGCTAATGCTATTCTATTTTACAATTCTAAAAACTCACAATTCTATTATACCATACCATTTTACAATACCTCCACATCCCTAACTTCTATTTCCCTCTTTTACTCATTAAAATAATATATCTTAAAATTATATTTTTTCTCACCCATCTCTCTCCTCTATCTTATTTTCAGCTCTCTTCCCTCTGTAATTCCGCCGGAGCCTTCATTTCCCATAAAACCCAAAACTCAGCTTCAATAAAACCCAAAACTTCATTCGCTCCTTGACAAGCTCATACTCGCACTGCTTCGGTTGTGGATCGTGGGTCGTGGATCGCGAATTCGTGATATGGGTTTCACCGTGCTCGATGGTTGTGATCCAGTGGGTTTCGCCATGCTCGATGGTTGTGATCCGTGGATCGTGAATTCGTGATATGGAGTCGCCGTGTTGATTTCGCCGTGCTCGATGGCGTGATATGGTGTTGGGTTGGTTGTGCTCTGTGGTGCTGGGTTGCAGGTGGCTGTTTCGATTTTTGGGTTGGCGTGATATGGTGCTGGGTGGCTGTTTCACCGTGGTGCTCTGTGGCATGATATGGTGCTCTGTGGTGCTGGGTGGTTTTTGGGTTCAGCGATGGAGAGACAGAGATGAGAGACAGAGGAGAGAGAGTCAGATAAAATATATTATTTTTTATACAATACTTGCTACAGTGCAATTCTATGTTTAGAATTGCACTGTAGCATTATTGCAAAAAAATTTGCAATAGTGCTATTTGCAATCCTCTGATGCAGCTGGTTTTGAGACCAAAAATGCTAAATATCCCTTAGATTTGGCTTTAGCATTCCCCAATGCTAATGCTCTAAGGCTCCCGAATTTTTAAAAAGTATACTTTGCACAATCTAAAATCTAAATACACTAATATAAATTGATGGTAGAGAGACAATAAGAGAGATGTTTTCTGAGGAGTGTTCTCTACAACGCCATTGAAAATGGTGTATAAAAAGATAATGATACTTTGCCTCCTCGTAGAGCATCTCCAATAGATTGGCTATAACTATTTTTTGGAGAAAAAACCTCACTGTTCACACTCCAACGGATTCTCTAAACACAAAACTTTTCTAAATATTTTTTGAAGTTGCTACAGTGCTTCTCTAGATCTAGAGAACACTGTAGCAACTCCAAATGAATTTTTCTCCTTAAAAAATTTAAACAACCAAATAAAAAACAATTCTTTCTCTCTCCTCTCATCTCTTTGTTTCAATCTCTTTACTTCACTCTCAAAAAACTTCGCACATAATCCAAACATAAAACACAAAACAAAATCCAATTCTTACAATAAAGTTGAATCAGAACAAGCAAATATGGGGGGAAAAAAAAAAAGAAAAAAAAAAAAAAACAAGCCGATCTGACCCAGTCAGGTGGTGGGGAGGAGGACGAGCGGCAGTGGGGTGGTGGACGAGGTAGTGCTGCATGGTGAACGCCGATCTCCACCAGCTTTGTCCTTTCGGCAACCTCGATCTCCACCGACCTTCTATCTGTGCAGCAATCTTTCTCCTTTCTTTCTCTTCTCTTTTCTCTGATGTGAATATGTGATAAACGTGAAGTAAATGTGAGGTTGAGTGATAAATTGGGTATGAAAATGTGTGGTGGTCTTTATCCCTTAGTTTTTTATTTTTATTTTTTTATGTAATCGTGTGGTATTTTTTTTATTTTTTTTTTTTTTTTTTTGGGATTCAAACATGTGGTATTTAATATTAAGAAATGACAATTGAGAAATTCTACCACAATATTTTCACAATAAATTTTAAGTAATAGATTGTTATTAGCTAATATTGGTGAGTAAAAAAATAATTTCAGTGGTGGATTCAAATTAGAACTAGTAACAACTTTCTACATATGATTTTGATGTGATTCTTGTGAAAGTATTGCAAAAAATATTGTGAATATAACACTTTTCATTGAAAAATATAATAGTTGGAAATGAATATAGGAAGAATAAATGATGATAAAAAAAATAATAATAAAGAATGAATAAAGAAATAATATTTAAATGAGATGGAGAAAATAATAAATAATCTGTTAGAAAATGTATTTGAAAAAATAAGTAGATAAAAACTAAATATCACTGTTCTCTGTTCACACAGTTCAAAAATTTAAACAAACAACTGGAGATGCTCTAAGTTTATACATTTTCAAACGGTTATTCGTAGGAAATCAAGAAAACGTAGTAATAGACCGAATTGGCTCTAGTAGTCTACTGCATTAAACTTCTGATAGCTACCTACTTGTCCCCCACCTACTACATTAGGTGCACTTTGTCCCCCACCTAAACTTCTGATAGCTACCTGAAAACTAAACAAAGAAAAATATGCCTAGAGTTAATGTCTTTGGCTAGAAACTGTGTGACGACTCAAGGTCTGAGTTAAACATATGAAAACTCACTACCGGAGCTGGAATTGCTCTTATAACAAGTTGATGCTTGAACAAGCTCTGGTGACCTTGCTTGTGAGTAGCATGGATATTTTAACTTGTAAGTCTACTCATCTTGTTTTCCTGCTGATGCTATTAGTATTATGCCCCTTCTTTCACTCCTCTCATGCTGCCAGAGATACTATATCGCAAGGACAATCTGGCGAAAATGGCCAAAAAAACATTGTTTCATAAATAAATGGTTATATACCACTTTTTCTAGTACTTGAGTTCACTATTTTCTAGTTCCACCGTGGCATGCTGACATGGCATTTGGGTATTTAAAAAATTCCACTTGGTACTCAAGTTTCTTGGACTCGACTACTGTATAGTGTGGTTCCCGAGTCCACTAAACTCGGGTATCAATATGTATTAGCCCCAATTGCTTGAGTGCAATCATGCCCATTGATACTCAAGTACAGGAAACTCGAGTACTGTGTTCAGTACCCGAGTTCATTAAACTCGGGTATCAATCAGTATTGGCCCTTGGAGAAATCATGCCCATTGATACTTGAGTCCATTAAACTCGAGTACTATGTTAGTTGTACCTGATTGCATCAAACTCGAGTATCAATCTATATGTGGCCCCAATTTCTAGAGTGCAAAAATCATGCACTTAAAATCTTTACGTCCATTTGATTAGGAATGGCAACGGGTCGGGTTTCTTGATGCCCAAACCCGACCCGCAGGTCTACCTCGAAAATCCGAACCTGCCCCGTTTAATAAACGGGTTTTTTTTTGCACCCCAAACTCGCCCGTCGGCCCCACGGGCCTCGCCCAGCCCATGCCACTTCAGGGCCCAATCCATGGCCCAATCAAAAAAAAAAGTTTGCCTGAAGACCTAAACCTCCACAAACCTAGATCAGAAATCCTAAAAAAGAAAACCCCAAGATCATGTTCATCAATCTAGATCAGAATCACAAACACAAATTCACAGATTTGAGAAAGGACATGAGCCCAAAGAAAAATAAATGGAGAACTTGGTCACCAAGCTCTATCTCCAATCTCAAACTCCTGCTCGGCCTTTCTCTATCTTAGACCACCAAGATATCCGATGGTCGGCAACAGTTTTAGCCATCAATGTCACGGCCTAAACCTCGCACATCTCTCTGTGATCTACCCTCTATGCTTCTCCTTGCAAATAGCAACCACCACGTGATGAGAGTGAAGGTGAGGGTGGGTTGGTGAGTGAATGATAGTGAGGGTGAGGGTGAGGGTGAGGGTGAGGTGATTGGGTGAGACCGTGTGGCTTGGCTTGAGAGAAAATGAGGTGAGAGCACTGAGAGACATCAAAGATTCAGAAAGGGAGAGACGGCTTGAGCTAAGAGAGGTTCAGAGAAATGAAAATAGGGTTAAGGACTTAGGGTTTGCTATAAGTGAAATATATATATATATATATATATATATATAGGTGGGTATTTTAGTAATTTTATTTTAAGTTTAAATGGGTTGGGTCGGGTCGGGTCGGGTCCGGGTTCGGGCCGAATTTTTTTAAAACCCGGACTCGACCCAGACCCGCTTTGGGTTTTTTGTTTTAAACCCATACCCGACCCTATTTTTAATCAGACCGGGTAAAATCCAACCCATTAGGGTCGAGCCAGGCCGGGTCGGGTACCCGCAGATTGGGCTTGGATTGCCATCCCTACATTTGATTTTTATGTCCATTTGCATGAAGTTCTCGCTTATTGCTGTACTCTTAAAATCTTTACATCCATTTGAATTTTTAGTGAACATTTTTTTGTTTTTTGTTTGATAAGTTGATTTTGGTGAATGAAGCCAGAACTTCATGCAAATGGACAAGAGTCACAAGACACCACCAAAACCCATGAAACGATGCACAAGGTTTCCTCCATAACTAAAGATGGCTTATATTGAAACAATCAAAGCGACCACCATTTTAACAATTGCAAATTTGCAACAAACAATTTCAAAGTTGGTATAACTAACTTCAAATTAATAAAGATATAAAAGTCATTTGTAGCAAAATTCTTTAATCCATCGATTGAACTTGGCATGATACAATTATTTGTGAACAACATTATCAATTTGCAGTCATCACCCGTGCTTTCCCATGCATTTCTGAAATTGGAGACCCCCACTTTCAACATGTAATCAACTGCTACAACCTCCAGGTCCTCTAGCTAGTATTCATCTTCAACACCATCATCCTCTGTCTCACCAGTGGTTGGATCAACCTAATAGTATCATCAAATGCATAAGTTAATAAAAACAACTATGATATGTTCATGAACTTGGTATAAATTTTCCATATCCCATCCTTCATTTTGATCATGATAACTTAAAGAATCTATGCATGGAAACAACCTCAGATACTGCACAAGTTGTTGTTTTAACCAAACAAAGTAGGATATCAACAACCACTAGAAAATAAGCTTCTTGAGTCTACACAAAGCAAAATTTCTTAGATCGTTTTCTATGTTTTTGCCTAAATGAAATTAGCACATAAAGCTCATAAATTCTACAAGGAAAGAAAATAAAACCAATATGATGTTACTAGATAAATATCAAACTTAATTTTAGAGGCAGCAATAATATTTTTTAAAGCACCAAGAGAGGGAGAGAGACGCCAAGCATCTTCATGAGTAGCGAGAGTACTTATAGAGGGTCCTGCTCAATGTGGGTCCATATCTGGCATAAATTAAAGTTGATTAATGGCCCATTAAGTGACTATTGGCCCATTAGGTCAAATCCAAAGCATAAACATTCTAATTCTCTTTTTAAGGAGCATGACACATGAGGAAAATTCACATAATTGAGTTCCTACTTTTTCTTTCTTTTTCTTTAATAAATTTCTTTTATAAGCTTGAATTTCATTCAAGAGAGAATGGCTATATACCTTACAAGCAGATTCAAAAGAAAGAGAATTGCATTAGGGTAAAGTGAAGCCATTTGTTTTGGATGTGTTTTTGCCTGGTAGGTAAACAGAGTCATGGCATTACAATGGGCAGGGTGTCTAAACTACAAGCATGATCTTTGAAATTGGTATGGCAGTTAATTAGAAGTTGAAAGTATTATGCATCTTTTAATAGGTATTATGCAATCCAAACACACATCTTTTACTTGAACATCTAAGGGTTATCATGCATTTGGTGACAACAGCAATCAGGGGAAAATTCACTTCAAATACATAAACTTTCTTCTTCTTCTTCTTCTTCTTCTTCTTCTTCTTCTTCTTCTTGTAATTTATTTATTTTTAATTATAAACATATTTGACTGAAAATGACAATAATATATATCTAATGCAGCCTTCATTGATATCATAAGAAAAAATGAATTAAACTTTAGAATGTCAAGTAGTCCAAGCATCCTACTCATTATTCAACAATATCAACCCCCAAAAAAATTTAGGCTCAGCTATGGATCCTCTATATATTCTAAGCAAACTACTCAGTCTCACAAATCAAATATGGCCTCAATGAGAACACTAACTGTGTCCAACAATGACTAATTGCTCTAATAACACATGAAAATGTTCATTAAAAATAAAAAAATAAAAAATAAAAAATTACACCACAAATACCCACACATAATCAAGACAGCACAGCAATAAAATGGAATGTAAAAGAGTATGGAAGAAAGATGCAAACACAAGATCACACGCCAATGTGTTATCGAAGAGGAAACCGAAGAACTCGGCAAAAAACCTCTACGCCACCCTCCAAGCGGTAATCGATCCACTAGACAATCAGTTGGGATATATGGGTTAGCAAGAGACTCTCAAAGTCTAATCTATCCGATGTACCTAAGCCCTCCAAGCTCCTACTCCAACAAGGTTTATCGGAACCATGTCTTGTCTAGCTCTTCGGATCCCACAAGAAGCTCCATGTTGCATCTGCCATCCTTGGCTTCTTCTAATGCTTCCCAGCAGCACCAAAACCTCACTTGACACTCTGAAAGGGTGTGGTAAGTGATTGGGTTATCAACCTCTCAATGGTATAGAAATTGAGAGGTAGGAGTTGAGGAAAATCCACAAGCAATTGTGTAGAGAATTGTGAGTATAACAATCTCTAACTCTCAAGGTTTTCTCTTTGAAGCACTTTTCAACATCTGTGGGTAATGTGGGTATACATAGTGTGGGTATAGAAAGTGTGTATCAGATAGTACAAACTGGCAGAACAGAATGTTTCGCGACTGCCTCGCGGGAAGGCCTTACCCGCGAGCTACTCGTGAAACACAGCTATCTCCATTCTGTCCTGACTCTTCGCATTCCAGTCATGTGCAAGGCACATGCATCATTTCGCGGGATGCTTAGTCACGAGATACCCGCAAAAATCCTTTTGTCTTCAATAGCTTGAGTCTCACACGCTCTCTCTCTCTATCACACAACCCTTACAATTAAATCCCACATTAAATACAGGGTACAAAAGATTGAATAGAATTACAATCAAATTTGATACGGAATAAAAGACAACAAAACATATAGTTGTAAATTACAACTTTACATTTGTAATGTATGTATCAGGGGAGATACAGCAACTGTCTTGGCTGGAATCCACCCAACAGTGGAATTTATTCTGGTCACAACCGAGAACCCAATGTGAAGTACTGAAGTTTATGCTTTTTGTGGGGCTTTTGGACTCTGTAACCAGCAAGAGTTGCCATTTTGTTCATGCATTCGAGGATTTGAACCCCGATCTTCTGGAAATTGGGAACTGAATGATTTCTCTGCAGGATGTGCAAGGAAAACCCCTTTGCAATGTGAGAACCATAACCAGACTACAGGTGACCCAGATGAGTTTGTTATGTTGTCTAATGTAAAACTACCAGCGAATCCAGTAAGTTTTGAAAATGGGAGCATTGAAGAGTGCAAATCAGCTTGCTTGAATAGCTGCTCTTGCACTGGTTATGCTCTCAGTGATTCTAGATGTTCAATATGGAATGGCGATCTCATTAATCTATGTCAACAGCTTGCTGATGATAACCATAGTGCAAGAGATTTCTGTGTCAAAGTTGCTGCCTCTGTGTTAAACCCTAAAAGTGAGCAAATTTAAGTCTCCAGCAATCATTACATCTTTATGATCTTGTTTCCATATTATTTTATTTCAATCTTTCCTAACTGAATCTTTTTCATTTATTAGTGGTTAAAAAAATACTGGTCTCAATATATGCATCTTTTATTTCTCACATGCTTGCTTCAGGAAGTATGAGATAGCTGTAGATTATTTTAGGACTGGCTGTTTCTCTGACAGTCATTTCTTCGGCGGCCTTCATCCGGTGGATGTGGGTGAGAAAACTCAAAAGAAAAGTTATGAATTTTCATTAGCAACATAAAAGATAAAACTGACTAGTGGCAGGGCATCTATGTCAGTGACACCAAAAAAAAAGAAAAAGAGAACTTCCACACGCAGTGATTAATAAGGTGGAAAGAAGAGGGGAAGGGGTGATTAAGATATTTTGAACTATTACTTGTTTACGAAAAATAGTTGTGTGAGTCCATTGTACGCATAATTGCCACTATTGCATTTGTTTTAGTTAAAGAGATCCTTCTTGCAAATTCACATAAAATTATCCTTTCTTTCTTTATTATTATTAAAATAAAAAGAAAAAAATTGCCCAACTCTTGTCAGGTGCCAAATTTACAGTCCAATTCCACATTTTCTAAAATTATTTTGCTGAATTTCAATAGGTTCTAAATTGCTAGTTTTGAACCTAAGCTATATTGATTAAAATATAGAACCGTCTAAACTTTCCATACATTTCCTCTTTTGATTATTTATATGAGTTAAAATTTCAATTTTAACCAAACATTTAAACTTGATCTGCTCCAACAAAAACCAGTCCTCTTTCGTGAAACAGCATCCTAGATTTTCTCATAGATAAAACTCTTCTAGGATTTCAATTAAACTATCAAAAGCTTTTGAAATTATATGCATAAAAATTCCTCAGATACCATGTGACAGAACTTAGTTATCTGCTGAGCCATGGCTGTTTTTCTGAATCTTTTAGGATTAGATTATAGGAACCGTCTTCTTGATCAAGTATGGGAGGACTTTTTGTCATTTGATTCAGAAATAGAACTACCCAACATGAACTAATCAAAACTATCTTTTTGATCAAGCAGGGGAGGACTTGGTTTGATTTCAACAACAGGTCTACACAACAAGGATTAGTCCTCAAGAAGGGGGCTGAGAAAGGCAGGAATAAGGAAATGGAGCTTCCTCTCTTTAGTTTTTTTAGTGCATCTGCTGCTACTAATAACTTCACAGCCTCGAATAAACTTGGAGAGGGTGGTTTTGGACTTGTTTACAAAGTAAGTTTCAATAACTAAGCACATTAATCTTAGAATAAAAATTCTAAAGTAATATATGATATTCCACAATCTAACCTTTAACATAAATATTGAAGTCTCAGTATTGGTATAAAAGTTCTGCTAGGATACAACTTATAAAAATTGTTTGATGTGGATTCTTCTCAAGGATTAATCAGAAACTAAGTTAAAAGAATTATTTTCAAGGATCCTTGCTTAATGGACAGTTAGTAGCAGTAAAAAGACTTTCAAGAAAATCTGGACAAGGATGGGAGGAGCTAAAAAATGAGGCTGTTCTTATAGCCAAACTCCAATACAAGAATCTAGTGAAACTTCTTGGATGCTGCATTGAAGGAGATGAAAAGATTTTGATCTATGAGTATTTGCCCAATAAAAGCTTAGATAATTTCCTTTTTGATACGTAGTTCCACACTTTCTCAATCACTTACAAAGTACTCTGCCTATATTATGCTTGTTCATAGCTCAAAATCTGGTTGTAACTAAAAGTTTCGCACACATAATGCTTGCCGGTTCTTTCCTATCTTCTATCTTATTATCTATATGTGGTATTGAGACAGATCCAGTTGCACATGGGGTTATAGACTGGACAACTCGCATTCACATCATTGATGGGATTGTTCAAGGGCTTCTTTACCTCCATCAGTATTCCAAGTTACAAATTATTCACAGAGATGTGAAGGCCAGCAACATCTTGTTGGATAAAGACATGAATCCAAAAATATCAGATTTTGGAATGGCAAGAATTTTTGGTGGGAATGGGTCACAAGCAACCAACCGAATAGTAGGGACTTAGTAAGTATAATCCATAAATACTTATGCTCTATAGCAAATATCAGTAATATACAAATTATTAACCATGAAACTATTGAATAGTTTGTTTAATAATGAAGTACAATGGTTGTATGTCTCCAGAATATGCTTTGGAAGGCCTCTTCTCGATTAAATCCGACGTCTTTAGTTTTGGAGTATTGTTGTTAGAGATATTAAGTGGCAAGAAGAATACTGGTTTCTATCATAGTGACTCTCAATCTTACTGGATATGTGAGTAATGGACCATCTTACTTTAATGTTAACAAGAACTTAGAAACTGTGTGTGTGTGTGTGTGTGTGTGTGGATTTGAGTGCTTGTGTGTATTCTTATTACACCATGTGATTGACTTTTCAAAGGATTAATCTTCTTTGTCAGTTATGTTGATTTCAAATTATATATTCATTGTTAAATTGAATTTTATTCATACTAACAAAGCCACCAAGAAGGTAGAAAGTGTTACACTAGATAATTTTAAGATTGTCCTTTAAGGGTCGGTTTGGTTTGCGCGTCCACATCCAGATTATTTGCGTTTTCATTTTTTTTTTTTTTTTTTAAATCAACGCCTGTTGCACTATTCATGGGACATGAACCGTGCAATCAAGCATATGAACATTACTTTCAAGCATGAACAATAATTTTTTATTATTTTTTTTATTGTTTTCAATTTTCAGTTTTCAATTTTCTGCAAAATAAGTTGTATCCAAACGCATACTAAGTATCTTAAATATCTTTGCAATTCTACTAATTTCATTTGTGACTTATACCTCAATAAAATATGAGGAACTTAACCAGAATTTGTGATTGATTTTTATCATAAATTTTCTTCAGGCATGGGATTTGTGGAAAAGTAATAGAGCCTTAGAATTGATGGATCCAATCCTCAGAGATACTCCTCCTGCCAATGTCCTATTGGGATACATAAACATAGCACTCCTCTGTGTCCAAGAAAGTGCAACTGATAGGCCTACCATGCCTGATGTGGTCTCAATGTTCAACAAGGAAATTGCACTTCTACCTTCACCAAAAAGACTAGCATTTTCATTTGTTAGAGGTATGGAGAATTTCGGTTCATCTAATAGAAAGCCAGAAATTTGTTCTGTAAATGACATGACAGTCTCGATTTTGGAAGCTCGATAACAATTTAGATTTCGGTGATCATTACTCAATCGTTCATCTTGTTATCTAAGTATTTTTTAAATGAACAAAAATAATATTGAACTTGGAAACCAAAATGTACCATTAGTCATTGCTATTTTGATGGCTGTCAAGTCCTACATAAAAAGCTTTTTCCTCCTTTTCCAGCATCATGGATACTCATGTACTGATATGATGGAGGGCCTTAGGGCCACAATTGACAGTTTACACCTAAAAGAGGCCCAAGACCCAGGCAGATTTTTATGGAGGGGAAAAAAACAAATTAGCTTGAAAAAGTGAAAATTTTAGATATTGTTCTTTAATTAAATTCAGGCATAGACAATCATTTTTAAGGGGAATAAATTTAACGAGAAGTTAATTGAAAAAACTAAGATATAGCCCCTAAGAAGTACTAACTAAGGGTCTGTTTTGTTGGGGAGAAAAGTAGGGTGAAAAAGAAAAATATGCGAGAAAAGTGTATTTGCTTGGGGGCTAGATGGTGAGTGAAAATGGTGGGACCTAAGGGTGTCCTTCCAGCCCATCATTTGGGGTGAAATGATTTTCTCATTAATTTGGGGAGAAACTGGGAGGGAGGAAGTGGGTTTGATGGGAAATTACCCATTTGCCCTTCGTCTATTCAATGGGGGAACAATGAAAGAAACTAGATGTAAATGTTAGCATGCTCCATGATAAGAAAAATATATCCAAAAACCACAAACAGAACCACCATCTCTTGCCAAGAAACAATCACAATTATCACAGATCTCATTGCTTTCTTTTGACATGAACCAAGGATTGATTTGTCCATCAACACATTTTCAAAAGGAGGTTTAAAAAAAGTCTTTTTTTTTTTTAGGAACTGTTCTTAACCACACAAAGCAAGCAAGCAATAGTCATTTTCAATTCTTTTTGCATTTGTCTAGAAGTAATAAGAAATCTTGCAAAATAACAAAGGGCAATTATAAATAGAAGACACGTGTTCCAAAAGAAACTAAGAGAGTAGAAATATATAAAAAATTCTTTGTAAAAAAAAAAAAACACAAATACAATATATGTCATCAACTATATAAGATGAAATAATTTTCAGTATTATAAATCATTGAGAAAAGTTTCCAACTTAGCTTCTTAGCAGATTTTTTTTTTTTTTTGGGAGTTGTGTTTGGATTATGGATTGAGTTTCACCTTCACAAGGTTGGTGTGGGGTTAGAGGAATGACAAAAAGGAAAGGCTTCTAATGCCTACAGCCTGTTGCTGCCACCAAATCAGGAAAAGTTACATTGCATAAAAACAACAACCAAAACAGGTGAAACATGAAACATAATGCAGTAAGGGAACGACCACCTAAATTGGGGGTCCCGCCGCCGGGGGGGGGGGGGAGGGGGGAGATGTGGGGCAAAAACCAAAATCTGTCCGACAATTTCTGGCCAAGCAACAATCACAAATTATCATAAATCTCATTGCTTTCTTTTTTATTATTGACACCAATCTCATTGCTACATTAAGAAATTGCTCTTATGAACCAAGGATTGATTTGTCCACCAACACATTTTCAATTACAGAAAAATAAAAGGCTAAAAAGATACTATCTATAAACTTCTAGAATTTTCCTTTCCAAATAAGGTAATATATTCACTAGTGAACTACAACAGGGGCAAAGCCAATTACCAAACAGACGAGTGCTTATGCACATTTATAATAACAGTAGTAACCAAATCTTGAAAGTTTAAGATAAGATTCTCCCAAAGTGAACACATCCCATTAAAACTATCATACTTACAAAGAAATTGAACTACATCCCAATAAAGCCAAAGTGAAACCCAAATTCTTGTATAAGGGTCTATTCTGTTTGGCTATAACTTACAATTGTGTAATAAAAAAATACAAACTCACTCACAAAAGATTAAAAGAGGGAAAAAGAAGAACAATGGAATAAAATGGAGTCAACAAAACAATACATCTAAGCATAACTATTTTACTCGGACAAAAATATTCAATTTGTGCTATGGAACAAAAGATAAGAAAAATAGTTCAAAGCAAGGTCTATAAGCAAGTCATCTTCATTTCTTAACCACCCAAACCAAGCAATAATTATTGATGAACTGCTTTGTCCATGAACATGGTTCTATGGGAATCTTTCAGTAAGAAGAAAGGCATATGAGGCAATTAAAAACTTCAAAATGTACAAGCAACATCGTTAGCATACTAAGATCACAATTGACAGGTAAAAAAAAAAAATTTAACAATTCAAGGAGAGCATGAAGAACATTTAGCACAAGTGTAAAAACATGAAGTTAAGAGAGGTCACCATAACATTATCAAGAAAGAAAAAGTTGAGCAGATCTATCTATATAATGTAAATTATAAGTGACAGGAAACATGATATTCAGTGTCCATTTATTTTCAACCACTTAGTAAATAAATGTCCTAAAAGTTGATAATCAACACAAACAACTTTTTTTTTTTCATAGTTGAGGATACATGCTATTTACAGCAAGCACGACCTTGATAAGCAATCTATCCTAAATAAAAATCCGCTCAATTAAGGTAATCAATCAGCAAATAATACTTTATAGCGTTTAAATTCATATCTAACTCATAATGAATGCCAAGTGTATATGAAGAACAAAACGGAAAGCTATAAAAATAAGCATGAAAATAAAATGCACCTTGCCTGTTGTTGTTCCTCTTACTTTCCCTTAGTAAGTAACTGCAAGGTCAGATTTGTCTAGCAAAACTAGACTCTCAACATAAGGATCAACAAAACTATACTTAGATCCAGTAATCCCAAGGTCTTTAACCTCTTGGGTCTCAAGGTTTCACGAGACAAGCCTTTTTTTATATGTTTCCAATATAACCTCGCCACTCTTCCTAAAAGCTTTTGCACAAGGTATTTTCTTTCTGTAAAAATCATGTGATAGGCCACAAACTGAATGACCCCTTGTGATTAAACCAATTAATTAATTAGCCAAGTTATTAATTAATCAATTTAACATGCAAATACGTGGAAGCACAAACAAATCACCAAATAACTAAATATGCAGCAGAAATTAAATGACACGGTGATTTGTTTACAAATGGGGAAAACCCTTACGGCAAAAACCCCACCGGGTGATTTTCAGGTCACCACTCCTGAAACTCCATTATTATCACAACAAGCGGTTACAAGTAAAGGAATCCCAAGTACCTTACCAACCTACAGTTGAACCCTTACCCCAATACCCAATTGGACTTGTTCTGTAGTGACAGTTCCCCATTTGATGCACAGTTCTCAAGTACGTGACTAACCAGTTTGCGCGGATCTCAGTACGCGACTTCAAACACCAACTGAAAGAGAGGTTGGCTGCAAAGTTCTTCAGTTCATCCTACACGATGAAGATCAAGAAGATGCTTGGTCACAAAACCCAAAAGTGCAAATACACAGCAACTTCTTCAGAAGAAATGAACTAGGGCAAGAACTTCTTCTTCGGTCACAATTTGCTTCAATAGAGTTTTCTCAATGCTTGTCCAACTTGTGAACTATTTGACGGCCCTAAAAACAATCCTTTTATATGTCTAGGGTTAGG
Organism: Quercus ilex subsp. ballota; assembly: GCA_032727855.1. Lineage (NCBI taxonomy): Eukaryota > Viridiplantae > Streptophyta > Magnoliopsida > Fagales > Fagaceae > Quercus > Quercus ilex. Next base: position 17,074,107 of record CM064915.1, read on the forward strand.
AGAAAAGAAGGCCCAAAGACACATTCACAGATCCCAAGAAATCAGATCAGAATTCTGATTTTCTTAAATCTCGATAGATAGGAGGTGTCGAGAAGCTGTCGAGCTTACGGGCTTGAACAGCTTTCTTAAGCTCGATAGATGCAGCTGTCGAGAAGGTGTTGAGTTTTAATGAAATTGCACTATTAGCTTGTTTTTCTTGGACAGACTTGATAACTTCAATACTTGATCTTGAAATCTTGTTTCTTGAAGTATTAAAAACATCTAGAACTACCCAATTACAAGTAGAGTGCATTTTGTCAAAAGGATTAGCCAATTACATAAAAAAATGACATATGTTCTTAATGAGTGAACTACATATGTCCTAACAATCTCCCTCTTTGGCAATCCATGACAAAACCACCACAAACAATTGAACATATGAGAGAAGTCATAAATCACTCAACTCATATTCACTTGTTGAATACAATAAAATCTATCCTAACACAAACCCTTGAAAAACTTTGCAAGAAAAGAGTTTATGGCAAGTAGACTTTGACAATCTGTATTTTTGAAACACTTTAAACAAAACTCATCAAGGCATCTTGTGTAAAGCAAAAATAATAGATTGCATACAAATATAAGAATCATGTGTATAAAGATAGAAAAGAAACAACACCTGTAGAGATAGGTGAAGAAAACATATATCCACATATAATGAATATAAATACAATGTATGTAAAACTGGTCACAAGATCTCATATATAAGAACAATGTATCTAAAAAGAAAGAAAAGAAAAGATACATCATATCCTCATTACATCCCTCAAGTATCAACACTCTCCCTAACAAAAATGTCTTATACTATACTAACTCTCCCCCTAAGATGACTACTCTCATATCCCAAGACTACTCTCCCTTTTTGTCACGAGTGACAAAGGGTAGAGTGTCAAGTAGACATCTTATCAGTAGAGCTAGCATCTCCATCATCATCATTTGAAGCATCATCGTCCTCGTCATCATCATCCTCAGAGTCAGAAGCTGCTGGAGGAGGTGGTGAAGGAGTAGCCTCAGGAGCAAAACCACCCATAGTCGCATGCCGTCGTGCAATATGACCAACACGAATATTCACCTGATACAACTTAGTGGAGAGTGTATCAAGGCGAGCATCCATGCGCTGCAGCTGGGCCATGATGTCTCCAAGAGAAACATCGCTCATAGAGGAAGAAGGAGCAGATGTAGAAGGAGCAAATCCGGATGGTGCTGAACGGGAGGGAGGAGTGGATCCTGCTGTCTCGACCTAAATTGAGCCTCACTACGTTTTACGGTAGCGGCATCTATGGCACAAATGTGTGTGAAAGGGTCGGACACGGGAAATGGAATGAAAAACTGGCGTATAATCCTCGTGATAGCAGAAGGAAAGATAAGCTTATCACGGGTCGCCGTATCCAAATGAACATCTATGATAGACAAAATGAAATGAGAAGCAAAATCTATGGTAAGATGCTCAAAGAGGGATAACAAAAATCGAGCACGAGGCTCTGTGATGGAGTTGTAGTGAGAAAGTGGATGGAGTACAAAAGTCATCACCATGTTTAGAAATCTAGAACCTTTAGCAAAACCCTACATGATGTGAACTGATGCTCACCCCACTCCGAAGGGCGCTCACAGAAAGCAAAAATGAGCTCATCTTTGGACACAGTTCTCAAATGATCACAAGAAGGATAGTCAGGAAAGTCTATCCTAGGAACCCTAAGCACATCCGTAACTAGCTGCGGTGTGACAGGAATGCGCGTACCTTGAACACGAGTGAAAAAGAGAGGTACTGAACGATCAATCCCGTGCATGTTGGAGTAAAATTCCTGAATGAGCACGAGAGGACATGTGACTGGGACGTCACACAGTGACTCCCATCCTCTACTGTGAATGACAGAAGGAAGGTCAGTGTCGACGAAATCTGCCAAAATGACTTGGCGTTCCGAATGAACACCTCGTCTAGAAAAGTTCTCCGAAAATGCCTTGTGGGCATCATCATCACGGAACTGAAGATTACGAGGAGCAGAATCAGAAGATGAAGAAGCTCCAGAACGCAGAGGGTTCCGAGCCGGAGTAGATTTACGCTTAGGTGCCATAGACACTACTAACGTAAACAGAATGAGAGAAAAAGAAAGAAAGAGACAATCAGAAAAGTCCCAAAGCAATTCAAATATATCAAATATATTGAATAGAGAGTACCTATGCATGGGGATGCATGAACATGTGACATGCAACAAAAATTTCATCATGGGCTCAGCCCAATCCAAACCTACCAGCACACAAACATAGTTCACACATCTAAATGCATGAAAATTCTATTCTAATGCAAATGTGATGCAACGTATGACATTTTGAACACATTTAAAGAAAAACCCATCCCAAAATTTCAAGAAAAACTCATTAATTTTGAAAAACCCCAAAAATTTTCCAAAACCCCCAAAACCTAAGATTCAAAACATAAAATGCAAGAAGAATGAAGAGAAAAGAGATCATACCAAGTGATTTGAAGCAAGGAAGGGCCGAAAATCACGTGGGTTGAAGGTTTTGAGTGAGAAAACTGGATTTGGGAGATGAACAGACGCGGACAGATTGAGAGAGATCAAGAAAATGAGAATCAGATCGCAAAGGAGGCTTATATAGGAACCTCAGTAATTCTCGACAGATAAGGTATTGAGAGGTGTCGAGACATCTGTCGAGGAAGGTGTCGAGAAAAAGCACGTCAACAGCTAAAGGTGTTGAGGAATGAACACCAGAACCAAGGACAGAAGCTCAATCGATCGACAAGATGTCGAGAAGGTATTGAGAAGACAGAAACTTTCTCAATCGATCCACCAAGTGTCGAGGAGGTATCGAGATTGCGATAAAGAAAAGCTTGAGAAGCTCGACAGATAGCTAGGTATCGAGGAGGTGTCAAGCTTGCTTTTGAAAAAAAAATTCGAGAAGTGAAAAACATAGATATGAATGCAATCCAACATGAACCTGAAACAATGATCCAATCAACATATTAAGCTCTCAAAATCATCTCTCATCAAACATTTTAAGCACATGGATCCTCAAAAACACACACACACACTAAACAAGTCTAACCAATTTTATATTTCAAAAAGAAGTCAAGACAGTTTAGTAAGCATACATTAGCACATGTAAACACTTGTGATGGCCAAATCACATTGTACCTGCACATGTATCAAGAGTAGCAAAGAATATTGCGTGTTGTGTATGAAAAACATCGCAAGATTGCATATGTGTATACATGTTATGACGATCTGAGATATGAGAAAATAACTTTAACTCACACACAATCATAACTGTTTGATGGGGACTATCACCTTTGAGGTACATCCTATAACTTCCACATTTCCTAGAAAACACGCTTGCAATCATATTTAAAGCATTTTAATTTTTTTGCTTTTTATTTTCTTTACATATTTTCTTTTAAGCATATCATGCATGGGCATATAGAAGAGAGAAAAGAAATACCCAACATGTTAAGCATAGACATTGCACTTTTGCTATGCCAAAGCATACAGATGTCTTTGACACTGCACTTTTACTATGCCGAAGCATACAAGTGTCATATTATGATTGGCGGGCAATAGTGGTGAGATGGTTATTTATGCCTTTCTCTTAGGATTTTCTAATCCAACCCGTCAAAAAGAGTGATATGAGTGTTAAGTTCAAGAGATGACTTAATCTTACTCATCACAAACAAGAGCCACAAAGCTCAATTGCTTAGTTGTGCATAGAGATGCTCATCTAAGCTACAAGAGATACAAAATTTAGAAAACTTTGTTTTAATGGCCATCCAAGGTACACAAGTACCAATGTACACAAAACACACACTGTTTTTGTATTTTTCAATTTTTCAATTTTTTTTAATTTTTTTTAATTTTTTTTTAATTTTTTTTTATATCAAAAACAAAAACAAACAAAACTGAAAATAAACAAACAAAAACATGTTATCAAAGCAAAGCATAAAACTAGATGCAAATGCATAAGGAAGAAGGACAAGAGAAGAAGATCAATCCATGGAGATGACACCAATGTTTTGACAAAGGAATTCAAAACGTTTGCTGTCAAGAGGTTTTGTGAACAAGTCAGCCTTTTGATCATCAGTGTGGATAAACTCAAGAGTGAAAGTACCATCTTAGACAAGCTCCCTAATGAAGTGATGTCGAATCTCTATGTGTTTGGTTCGAGAATGTTGAACCGGGTTCTTAGAGATATTGATGGCATTGGTATTGTTACAATAAATAGTGAGATGCTCTTGACAAATACCATAATCATGAAGGAGTTTTTGCATTTAGAGGAGTTGGGTGCAACAACTACCGGCAGCGATGTACTCAGTTTCTGCAGTGGATAAAGAGATGAAGTTCTGCTTTTTGCTCATCTAAGAGACAAGATTGTTACCCACATAAAAACAACCCCCCGAAGTACTCTTTCTATCATCAGCATTGCCAGCCCAATCAGCATCAGAGTACCCAGCTAAGACACCATTAGTGTCCTTGCTATACCACACACCGAACTCAGCAGTGGTTTTGACATACTTTACAATTCTTTTTAAAGCAGTCATATGAGATTCTTTGGGGTTAGCCTGATATCCAGCACACACACCAACACTATAACTAATGTCAAGTCTACTAGCAGTAAGGTAAAGAAGACTACCTATCATGCTTCTATAGAGAGAAAGACCAACACCTTTACCTAACAAGTCTACAGTGAGTTTACCATTTGGGCTCATAGGGGTTCTAACAGAACTAGCAGATTCCAAACCAAACTTTTTCACAAAATTCTTAGCATATTTAGATTGAGAAAGAAATATACCTAAATCTTGTTGGCGAATCTGCAATCCTAGGAAGTGAGTCAGCTCTCCAATCATGCTCATCTCGAACTCAGCTTGCATGAGTTTTGAGAAGCCATGAGCAAGTTCATCCTTAGTCAACCCAAAGATGATATCATCAACATAGACTTGAGCAACTATCAACTCACCATCTTCCCTTTTGATGAAGAGAGTTTGATCAGCCTTTCCTCTTGTGAACCCATGTGACACTAGATATTGTGTGAGTTTATCATACCAGGCTCTAGGAGCTTGCTTCAACCCATAAAATGCCTTCTTAAGGTACAACACAGGATCTAGAAAATGTGGATCAATGAATCCTTTTGGTTGAGCCACATAGACATCCTCTTTGAGTAATCCATTCAAGAAAGCAGTCTTTACATCCATCTGATAAAGTTTGAACTTCAGCTGACATGCTAGGGCAAGGAGAATTCTGATTGACTCCATTCGGGCAACTGGGGCAAATGTTTCATCATAGTCTACTCCTTCCATTTGCGAGTATCCTTGAGCTACAAGTCGAGCCTTGTTGCGAATCACATTACCTTCTTCATCAGTCTTGTTGCGGAATATCCACTTTGTACCGATGATGTGCTCACCTTCCGGTCTAGGTACTAGAGTCCAAACATCATTCCTCTGAAATTGAAGTAGTTCGTCATGCATTGCTTCGACCCAACTTTCATCTTGTAATGCTTCCTCAACTTTATTGGGTTCAACCTGTGACAAGTAGCAGAAATAAGATACAAAGTTAGCAACACATTTATCAACTGTGCATTTCTTTAGTGTGAGTTCATTCATGTTTCCCACAATAACTTCTGGAGGATGATTTAATTTGATTCTAGAGGAAGGTCCCTTCTCTTTATGAGATTCAGAATCTGGTGAAGTGGGTATGTCTGCAGAGTCTTCCACAACACTCGGAGTACTGGGAGTACTTGGAGATGCAGGTTCTTATTCAATAATGTCTTAAACTTCCCTAGGCTCAGGAGGAAGAATTTCTTTGGAGAGTTCCTCAATACCTTCTCAAAACTAGAATCTGAAGACTCATCAATGACGACATTTACTGTCTCCATTACCTTCATAGTTCTTTTGTTGTACACCCGATAAGCCTTGCTTGTAGAAGAGTAGCCTAGAAATATGCCTTCATCGCTCCGAGAGTCAAACTTTCCCACATTCTCTCTATCCTTGAGAATGAAGCAAGTACTTCCAAAGATTCTGAAGTACTTCACATTTGGCTTTCTTCCTTTCCATAACTCATAGGGAGTCTTTTTGGTACCGGGTCTGAAGTATACCCTATTAACCGTATGACATGTAGTGTTTACGGCTTCTCCCCGCAAGTTTCTAGCCACATCTTTGTTATGCAGCATGGCTCTGACCATCTCTTGAATAACCCTATTCTTCCTTTCTACCACACCATTTTGCTGAGGCGTAATAGGAGCAGAGAATTCTTGAGATATACTTGATCTTATGCAGAAGGACTCTCGAATTCTTTACCATGGTCACTTCAAATTCGATCAATCTTTAGGCTCTTTTCATTCTGTAGTCTTGTGCACAAAGCCTCAATGTGCTCAGGAGCATCAAACTTGGATCGTAGTAGAATGACCCAAGTATATCTGGTGAAGTCGTCTACCACAACCATGATGTATCTCTTACCACCAAGAGACTCAGTTCTGGTTGGACCCATAAGATCTAAATGTAGAAGCTCCAATGGCCTTGATGTAGCTGATGTCTGAGTACTTGAATGCTTAGCTTTCGTCTGTTTCCCAAGCTAACATGGTCCACACACCACATTGCTCATTCTACTAAGCTTTGGTATCCCCAACACTGATTCATGCTTAGATACAATAGATAGATGCTTGTAACTAGCATGTCCCATTCGTTGATGCCATAGATTTTCATTAGGCAAACGAATGCTATTACAGACAATATCAGCATCAGGAACCAATCCATAACAGTTGTCCAAAATGCGAACCCTACTAATGAGCTTCTTTCCAAACTCATCCATGACAAGACACTTTCCCTTTGAGAATAGTACCATGAAGTCTTGATCACATATCTAACTTATGCTCAATAGGTTCACTCTTAGACCTTCTACATAAAGAACATTTGCAATGTCCGGCCGTCCTGGTAGAGATATAATTCCTTTCCCTTTAATTTGTGACTTACTTCCATCACCAAAAGTAACATTGCCACCTTTTTTAGACTCGAAAATCTTGAAGAGAGATCGGTCTCCAGTCATGTGTCTTGAGCAACCACTGTCAAGGTACCACAGACATGTGTCCATAACTTTGTATGTAGACTTCATCATGAAACACACTTCATGTTTAGATGACAAATCAGAGGGAATGGTTCTTTCACTCAACTGCCTTTTATGAGCTAAGTCTTTAACTTTCACTCTTCTCAGAAGAACTCCTTTGCACATTTTCATTCTGAGACTGTCTAGTTTCTCCTTAGCCAAACTGAGATCTTTTCTAATAGTCATCATAAGAGAATCCAAATAACTTTTAGACTTGTACTTTCTGAGACACTCAAACAAATAGTGATTAGAAAAACAAGATGTATTTGAAAACAAAGATCTTTTCAAGCTGGTTACAGCCATAACAACAGGGGTCAATAGATCAACACAGCAAAGATTAAACCTAATCAGAGTATGCCTGCTCTGATACCACTTGATAGGCCACAAACTGAATGACCCATTGTGATTAAACCAATTAATTAATTAGCCAAGTTATTGATTAATCAATTTAACATGCAAATACGTGGAAGCACAAACAAATCACCAAATAACTAAATATGTAGCGGAAATTAAATGACACGGTGATTTGTTTATGAATGGGGAAAACCCTTACGGCAAAAACCCCACCAGGTGATTTTTAGATCACCACTCCCAAAACTCCACTATTATCACAACAAGAGGTTACAAGTAAAGGAATCTCAAGTACCTTACCAACCTACAGTTGAACCCTTACCCCAATACCCAATTGGACTTGTTCTGTAGTGACAGTTCCCCCTTTGATGCACGGCTCCCAAGTACGTGACTAACCAGTTTGCGCGGATCCTAGTACGTGACTTCAAACACCAACTGAAAGAGAGGTTGACTGCAAAGTTCTTCAGTTCATCCTACACGATGAAGATCAAGAAGATGCTTGGTCACAAAACCCAAAGGTGCAAATACACAGCAACTTCTTCAGAAGAGATGAACTAGGGCAAGAACTTCGTCTTCGGTCACAATTTGCTTCAACAGAGTTTTTTCAATGCTTGTGCAACTTGTGAACTGTTTGACGGCCCTAAAAACAATCCTTTTATATGTCTAGGATTAGGAGAAAATAAGGCCCAAAGACACATTCACGGATCCCAAGAAATCATATTAGAATTCTGATTTTCTTAAATCTCGACAGATAGGAGGTGTCGAGAAGCTGTCGAGCAGGTATTGAAATTACTGGCTTGAACAGCTTTCTTAAGCTCGATAGATGCAGCTGTCGAGAATGTGTCAAGCTTTAATGAAATTGCACTATCAGCTTGTTTTTCTTGGACAGACTTGATGACTTCAATACTGGATCTTGAAACCTTGTTTTTTGAAGTATTAAAAACACCTAGAACTACCCAATTACAAGTAGAGTGCGTTTTGTCAAAAGGATTAGCCAATTACATAAAAGAATGACATATGTTCTTAATGAGTGAACTACATATGTCCTAACACCATGAAATGGCCTTAGTATGTCCTGTGGGGGCACTTGAGCATTCAAACTTATAATTTTGGTCCATGATGATGCATCTGCATAGTTTCTCAACACCTATATATCGAGAGTGTGAAGAACATACTCAGGTTCAAGCAGCGCAATGGAATTCCCAAATGCCATAATAGATACCCACCACCAATATAACATATCGAAATGCTTACGCAGCGGTATCTCACAGAAGACCTCATCCTCCAAATCAAACACCAAAACAAAGTAGAGAAATCTGATTTCTTGAGTTCTCTTGTAACAGACCAAATGCAAAGCCCCATTGACAAAAGCCTATAGGCGTAGGCAGACCAACATTGTATCACGAATAGCACATTTGGGACATTGAGCAGTAACCACTCTCCATTTCCCAATGGCAATTGAGTAGACCTCAACCTTGGGTGTAGATTTACCTTCTTCGAAGACGCCATCCTCAGAAGGTAGCACTTTCGCCATGGAAAGGGAAGTCGTCAAAAGTGGTGTGTTGATGGAAATTGGTGTTGTCGTCCCAATGTAAAGCGTAGACTTCTTTTTCGTCTCCGATTCGTTTCAATTGTTTGACTACTTTGGTGAGAGGCTTAGGGCAGAGTCTGAAGAGGAGGAGGAGGTTGTTGTTGGAGGAGGAGTGGTGAAGATGGGTGGAAATGAAAGAGGGGTTTTGGAGACAGAGGTGCAAGTGATGATGGATTTGATGGGTAGGCGTAGGAAAACGTGGGTTAGGATTTCGTGAGGAAGAGAGTCCCATATTGCTTCTTCAGTGATGGATTTCGAAACTTCAGGTAAGTTGTCTAGACATTGCTGCTACCTTCAAAAGAGAGAGATTAGGGGTTTAAAGAAGTAGTAACTATAAAAGTAAAGAGAGAGTGAGAGCGAGTAGACCACTAGGCGTGTTGGATAGGAGCGAAATCCCTAGCTAACTCATCAAAGGAGTTGTGAAAGTGAGACTCAAAGAGAGAGAGAGAGAGAGAGAGGGAGAAACTAGAAAAGAATCAATGCATAACTTGTGTACTAAAACGATGTCGTATCCATATTAATATGTATGAATTTTTTTTTTAAGAATCAATACGGATGCAATTTTGTTGTTGCAGACTTGTGGGCTTGTCACTTGTGGCATTGCGATTTTTTTTAAGAGTTTTAACTTGTGGCGTCCACTCTTGATGATATCTCTTTATCATCAGACCAAGACATCAATCAATTTTTGATGTAGGTAGGGATTGAACCCCAGGTCTCTTATACAACCATCAGAGACTTTACCAGTTGAGCTAACTGGAATCCACTTGTGGCATTGCGATTTGTGCCGTGGTCTTTCTGTACTTTTATTTTGTTTCTCATTTGGTCATTCCTCACTAGTCACTAGACTCACTACCACACCGTTCCTGATCCCCAATAATCAAGGAGTAATTCGTTGCATTCTTTTTCATTTAATATGGTAAAGCATTATAATTTTCTAACTTAACTTGCTTTCATTTGTTTTCTTGATCTAGTGAAAAAAAATAGATTTAACACTATAAAATTTAAGTTCTTGCCCAAGAACTTTGTAACTGAATTGACAGTTCCAATACACAAAATGCTTGGAGTTTGGAGGTGTTATTTTCTTGTCCAAGATGCATGTCCAAAAAGCAATGGTAGATTAAAAAGACTATCAACATATAAAACAAAATTTAGCTAAAACTTGCACTCAATATATTTATATTAGATATGAATTGTGATAAATCCACTGTCTCAATAGATTTTTATTGGATATGAAATTTATCAAATCCATCATTAGATTATATTTTCTTATTATATCTTCATTGCTTGCAAAATTCAAGAAAATCAAATATTAACAGCTATGTCATCAATCAAATATTTAAATTTTAAGTTTTTATATGCATAAAAATTATGTTCTTGGATCAAATAGTAAATAATATCTTATTAACATAAAAATTGACACATATATTAGAACATAAATAAAAAAATAAAAAAAATCAATTCAACTATTAGATTTTTAAAATATGTAATCATGTTAATCTTGTAGTGAGTGTTCGTTGTCTTTAGCATCATACTGGTTGTCTTTAGGGTTCAGAAGTAAATCCCTAGCTAGCTCATTAGAGGAGCTGTGAAAGTGAGAGAGAGAGAGAGAGAGAGAGAGAGAAAAACTAGAAAAGAATCAAGATATAAGCAAATAAAAAGAATTTTTTTTTTAAATCAACGCATATTAAACTTGAGTCCAAAAATGATGTCGTATCTATATTAATATGTACGGATGCAATTTTGTTATTGTGGCATTGTGATTTGTGTCGTGGTATTTTTGTAATTTTATTTTATTTTTTTCTCATCCCTCTATCAAGCTATCACAGATTCCTCTAATCAGAACTCTCCTCAAGCAAGCACAGTAGACAAAGTTAAGAAGAAGAAGAAGGATAGCAACAGAAATACAAAGCAGAAGAAGAAGAAGAAGAAGAAAGTATCAAAGGAAAACGACAAGTAGGCTTAGGTGTATTAGTGCCAAAACTACATGTAGCTTAGTAATGTATTTAAGTGTCTTTGAGTAGCACGTGTGGGAGTTAGTTTTTCTCATGTGCCTAGTGCAGTTAGGAGGATCTTTTTACTTTCTAGTTTTCTGTTAGTTTGGTAGCACCTTTTCGCTTCCAGAGATTTCGATTCTTAGCTATATATATAGCTCATTGTAATTAGTTTCTTAATTAATGAAATCATTTCTCTCATTCAGATTTCATATGGTATCAGAGCTATTTGCTTCTGTTTAGAGCTTTTCCCCTTTTTCTCTGTTCTCAATCCCTAGAAACTTTGATAAAGTTCTCAATGCTTTGAAGCTTCTCTAATGGCTTCCACTGAATCCTTTACCTCATCTTCTTTAAGCACCATTGATGAATCTCATCCTTTCTTTCTGCATCATGCTGAAAGTCCAGGAGCAATCTTGATTTCACAGCCTTTAGTTGGAGGAGAAAATTACTTTACTTGGGCTAGATCAATGGAGAGGGCACTCAATGTTAAGAACAAGCTTGGCTTTATTTATGGAACTTCAATTCTCACACCTTCCATGGCGAAAGAGCCTTTGATTTCTCAAGCATGGACTCGCTGCAACAACATAGTTATTACTTGGATTATTAATTTTGTATCACCTAGAATTGCTACAAGTGTGACGTATCGCAACATAGCTCTAGATGTTTGGAATAATCTTTGAGAAAGGTTTTCTCAGGGTAATGGACCTAGGGTTTTCCAGTTGCAAAAAGATCTTGCTAGCATTTCAAAAGGTGTACCTCTGTCAGTGACTATTTCACTCAATTGACAATTCTTTGGGATGAAATTCAAATTTTTTGTCCTTTTCCTTGTTGCTCATGCGGTAAGTGCACATGCAATGTTAATTGAAAGATTGAAGATCTTCAGCACAAAGATTCAATCATGCAGTTGCTAATGGGGCTGAATGAATCATTTGCCCAAGTCCGAGGACAGATTCTACTAATGGATCCACTACCTCCTCTCAACAAAGTTTACTCTTTGTTGATTCAAGAGGAAAGGCAAAGATCAATTAGAGTTGGTAACTCTAATGGACCTTTTGTTGAGTCCACTGCTTTTGTTGCAAAGGTTAATTCTGGATTTGGTTCTTCCTCAACTGGTGGTTACAAGAATCATAAGAAAGGCATGGAATGACCTGTATGTACTCATTGTGGTTTGGTTGGGCACACTGTGGACAAGTGCTATAAAATCCATGGCTATCCATTAGGGTATAAGCCCAAGTCAAGGAATGCTCAAGTTAATCAAGTTGCAGGCACTAATCTTGGTCTTGATTCTTGTGCACAATCTCAAGCTCATTTTGGATCTCAGCCACAGTTTCTTCATTTTCAATTTGGGAATCAATCTCAAGCTCCTATGCAGAGCCAATTCACTACTCCAGTTCAATTTCCATTCACACCTGAGTAGTGCCAAAAGCTCCTTGCAATGATTGGTGGACAGGAAGCACCTTCAACATCTCTAGGAATGGCAAATAATGTCTCTCTCCCTGCATAATAGACTACTCCTTTGGCAGGTATCTTCTCTTAACCCAATGTTAGTCTTAAACATTCAATTTTTGCTGCCAAGGTTGTGAGTGTAACTGCTTTTGGTTATAAGACCTGGGTTTTTGACATAGGAGCTAGTGATCATATTGTATGCTCAATGACTTTATTACATTCTATCACTTTAGTTACCAATTGCATTGTTGAATTACCCAATGGAGAGTCTGCTTAAGTCACACACATTGGATTTGTCCAATTATCAGCCACTTTAATCATTCATAATATCCTTTGTGTCCTTTCTTTCTCTTTCAACCTTTTATCTGTTAGCAAACTAACTCAAAAGTTGCCATATTGCCTTGTTTTCTTGGCTCAATATCGTTTTATTCCAGACCTTACTTATTGGAGGATGATTGGAGTGGGTGAAATGAACAATGGACTTTAATTGCTGCAGCATTCTCCGTCTGCAATAGCAAGACTGCCTTTCTCTCTTCATGATTGTGTCACTCAATTTAGAAAATCCAATGTTCTGTTAGCTAAAGCTTCTACTCTAGATATGTCTACTATTTGGCATTTTAGGTTAGGTCACCCTTCATTGAACAAATTGTTACCCCCTCAAAGCTGTTTTACCTTCTTTCTCTGGTGAATGCACAGAAACCTGTACTGTTTGTTCTTTGGCAAAACAGAAACGTTTATCATTTCCTTTCAATAATAATATGTGCTCTTCTACCTTTGATTTGACTCATGTGGATGTTTGGGGGCCTTATTCTATTCCTACTCATGATGGTTATAGGTATTTTTTAACTGTAGTGGATGATGCAACCAAGTCTGCTTGGGCTTTTCTAATGAAGTCTAAGTCTAAAGTTAGACCTCTCATTGTTTCTTTTCATAAGATGATTTGTACTTAGTTTGGTGTTGGTTTTAAAGCTATTTGTTTTGATAATGCTTTTGAGTTTTGTATGGTTGACTTCTTTAGTGCTCATGGTATTATTCATCAGAAGAGTTGTGCTTATACTCCATAATAGAATTTTGTTGTGGAAAGAAAGCATCAACATATTTTAGCTATTGCCAGAGCTCTAAAGATTCAATCCCATATCCTATTGCATACTGGGGTGAATGCATTCTCAGTGCAGTTCATCTCATCAATAGGCTCCCTTCTCCCTTATTTAACAATTTAACTCCTTTTGAAAAGCTTTTCAACAAACCACCAACATAGGCTCATCTCAAAGTCTTTGGCTGCCTTTATTACACATTCATTATAGCTCCTAATAGGCCAAAGTTGGCCCCAAAGCTTCTCTTTGTGTCTTTTTAGGTTATCCTTTCAATACCAAAGGTTATAAGGTTCTTAATCTCAAAACTAGAACTATTTGTGTTTCTAGGGATGTCATTTTTTATGAAAAAATTTTTCCTTTCTCTCCCATGTTTTCAAAATCTAATTCTCTGCCTCCTTCCATTCCTTTACCTAATACAACTTTTGATTTTCATGACTATTCCATGCCCATTTCAATTAGCACTACTGCCAATCCTGTTTATGTGCCTTATTCTACAGACCCTATTGTTTCTATTGACGCCTCAGGTTTAACTTCTTCATCACCTTCACCATTCGAGGCTATCCCAGATGGTTCTGTCCTTGACCTTGTGCCTGTTCCAACTGCTCCTACTCCTATAGTTAACCCCATACCTGTCCCTGAGCCTATCATTGAACCTGTCCTAGTTGTTCCCATACCTGAGCCTGTGCCTGCTCTTCCTCCAGCACAGGTTGTTCCACTTAAGAGGTCCTCTAGGCCTACTCATAAGCCTTCTTATCTAGCTTTTTATCATTGCAATCAAGTCCAAGTGCCTTAACCTGCTACTTCTTCCACCACAGGTACTCCTTATCCCCTTTCTTCTTTCTTATCATATGACAAATTGTCGCCTAGTCATAGGCATTTCTGCAATATGATTTCTACTACTGTTGAACCTAAGTCCTATTGCCAAGCTGTTCTAGACCCTAGGTTTAGGGATTCCATGGCTGCTGAGATTGCAACCTTGGAGGCCAACCACACTTGGTCTTTGACACCTTTGTCTTCCCACAAGAAACCCATTGGTTGTAAATGGGTTTATAGGATCAAGCACAAATCTGGTGGTTCAATTGAAAGGTATAAAGCTCGTTTGGTTGCCAAGGGCTTTACACAAAAGGAAGGGTTGGACTACATTAAGACTTATTCTCCAGTGGCCAAAGTGGTTTTAGTTAAGTGTATTCTTGATGTGGCTGTTGTGAAAGGTTGGTTTATGTGCCAATTGGACGTGAATAATGCCTTTTTGCATGGTGATCTCAAGGAGGAGGTTTACATGACTCTTCCCCTAGGCTTTCACAGCAAGGGGGAGTTGGTTTGCAAGCTCAATAAGTCACTTTATGGGTTGAAGCAAGCATCTAGTTAGTGGTTTTCTAAATTTTGCACAACCTTGGTGTCTCACTTAGGTTTTTCGCAATCTAAATCTGACTACTCACTCTTTATTAAGAAGACCAAAGATGCTTTCATTGCCTTATTAGTTTATGTAGATGATATTCTCATTGCAAGTGATAACAAGGTAGCTGTGGAAGAATTGAAAGTGATGTTAGATTAGAAGTTCAAGTTGAAGGATCTTGGAGAGCTAAAGTACTTCTTGGGATTAGAGGTGGCTAGATCTGCCCAAGGCATTAATCTTTGCCAAAGAAACTACACATTGGAGCTGTTAAGTGACACTGGTATGCTTGGCAGCAAACCTGTGAAGACTCCTATGGAGTAAAATTTGAGACTTAGCAAGTATGCAGGGCAAAAATTAGAAGATCCTAGTTCATATAGGAGGTTGATTGGCAAATTATTGTATCTTACCATCACCAGACCAAATTTCACCTATGTTGTACATAGGTTAAGTCAATTTATGTCACAACTAAGAAAGCCTTACCTTCTTGCAGCAAACAGAGTTCTGCAGTACCTGAAAGCTACTCCAGGACAAGGAATTTTGTTCTCAGCTACTTCAGAATTGCATCTCAAAGCTTTTGCAAATGCAGATTGGGCATCATGCCCTGATACCAGGAGATCAGTAACAAGGTTTTGTGTTTTCCTTGGGGATTCGTTGGCTTCATGGAAGTCTAAGAAACAACAAACTATCTCTAGGTCCTCTACAGAGGCAGAGTACAAGTCCATGGCAGTGGCAATGTGTGAAGTAGTTTGGCTGCTTTATCTTCTTAGAAATTTTCAAGTGGTACATCCTAGAGGAGCTTTGTTGTTTTGTGATAGTCAAGCAGCCTTGCATATTGGTGCTAATCTTGTGTTTCATGAGAGGACTAAGCACATTGAGATTGATTGTCATGTTGTCAAAGATAAGGTGTTAGAGGGAGTCATTAAGCTGCACCATATCAAAACTAAATCACAACTTGCAGATTTGCTTACCAAAGCACTCAGTGCTTCACAATTCAGTTTTCTTTTGTCCAAGATGAACCTTATCAACATACACAATAAGCTTCATCTTGAGGGGGAGTATCAAGCTATCACAGATTCCTCTAATTAGAACTCTCCTCAAGCAAGCACAGTGGACAAATTTAAGAAGAAGAAGAAGGATAGTGGCAAAAATACAGAAAAGAAGAAGAAGAAGAAGAAGAAGAAGAAAGTATCAAAGGCAAATGACAAGTAGGCTTAGGTGTATTAGTTCCAAAACTACATGTAGCTTAGTAATGTATTTAAGTGTCTTTGAGTAGCACATGTGGGAGTTAGTTTTTCTCACGTACCTAGTGCAGTTAGGGGGATCTTTTTACTTTCTGGTTTTCTGTTAGTTTGTTAGCACATTTTTCACTTCCAGAGACTTCAATTCTTAGCTATATATATAGGTCATTGTAATTAGTTTCTTAATTAATGAAATCATTTCTCTCATTCAAATTTCATATCCTCATTAGTCAAGTCACTACCACACCATTTCTGATCACCAATAATTAGCGAATAATTTATTGCATTCTTTAATTTCTTCCTTAAATAAGAAATATTTTATGGCATTATGAAAGTTTAATACGGTAGAGCATTATAATTTTCTAACTTAACTTTAACTTAACTTGACTTCATTTGTGTTTTCTTGATCTAGTGAAAAAATTAAATTTAACACTATAATAATTTAAGTACAATTGCCAAGGGCCACATTTACTACTACTCACTCGTCTAGGGTTGGAGCAGACATCGGGGACAGCAATAGTTGTGTAACTGCAGCAATGAGCATGAAGATTCCTTGTCCTCTAGAACCTTTGGAATGCAAAGCTAAGGCAATGGAGATTGGGGTTAACTTTGCATGGGATGCAGGGGTACTGGAGATGATTTTTGAGTGTGACTCCCTGATTTCGTCTGAAGCTTTGAATGGATCAAGTGAACCCCCCCGTGGCTATTAGCGATTTAGTTGAAGGAATCCAACATTAGATAAGAGATTTTTGCAGCATTCAAGTAACACATGTTAGAAGAGAGGGGAATCATTTAGTACATATCTTAGCTTAGTATGCCAAGGGCATTGATGGTTATATAACCTAGATAGAGGAAAATTCTACGTTTATTGAAATAGCTTTGATTAGTGATGTAATGCATTTATCTTCTCTTTAATAAAATGATGATCTTCTTATTATTTATAAAAAAATAAAAAAATAAAAAACAATTGCCAAGGGCCTTGTAACTGAATTGGCACTTCCAATGCACAAAGTGCTTGGAGTCTAGAGGGGCTATTTTCTTGTCCAAAGATGAATGTACGAAAAGCAATGGTAGATTAAAGTAATTGTTATTTACTCATGGCATTCAAGTAATTGTTTGTAGGGTTTTTTTTTTTTTTTTTTAATGCTTAATCACTCACTTCATTTTGTTTTTTGTTTTTTTCTTTAATTTTTATTATGTAACTTTGATTCCTAACTACAAAATTGGTCTAATTAGAAAACCCACAATGTGTTTGATGAAATTTCTTATATAAGTGCATTTCTTCGAATTCAATTGTAGCTTCACATTTTACACACTTCGCTATTGATTGTATGTCTATATTACCATTTTAAGTATTTACCAAATGTTATATATATATATATATATATATATATGATATAGTCTATTTGGCAAAATTTATCATGATAGGTTCTCAAAGGATAAAATGTTAAATCATCTACATTTCCAAACACTCATTAGAGTAGCTGGTTCTTATTATTCTTAGTGAATTACAAGTTTCTTGTGATTTTTTTAGTATGATAATTAGCTTAATAGTGACTTTGTTCTCATAAGAAATGCACTTCAAAAAATGTTAAGGGCCCGTTTGGATACAGCTTATTTTGCTGAAAACTGAAAAAACTGTAACAAAATAATTTTTAAATGTGTAAATAGTGCCGTGGGACCCATTTTTAATATTTTTTTAAATAAAGTGGTTGTGGGTCCCGTGAACAGTGCATGAATAGTGCACTTTGTCTCCTGCACAGTGAATCCATGTGCATGAACAGTGCGGTTACTGTTCATACGCGTTGAAAAAAAAAAAAAAGGTTGAAAATGCAAACGCCCAACGTGGACGCACAAACCAAATGGGCACTAAAGCCATATGCACATTGCTAAGCATTATCATGTTTATGGTAGTTGTCTATTGTGATGGCTACATTAAATGTACTACATTTGACCATGGTTGTTATAGGGTGACCATTATCGTTTGATATAGAAACTTAAATGGTGCTTGCTTTTCATTTTATTTAGCCGTGGGATTTGTGGAAAAGCAATAGGTCGTTAGAGTTGATGGATCCCATTCTTAGAGATGCTACACCTGCCAATGTCCTGTTGAGATACATAAACATATATAGAACTCCTTCGTTTCCAAGAAAATGCAGCTGATAGGCCTACCATATATGATGTGGTCTTGAATATTGATGTTCAACATGAATCTTGCATATTTATCTTTAATTATGAAAACAACCAGCGTTTTCAATTGTCAAAGATATGGAGAATTTGGGTTCATCTAAGAGAATGCCGCAAATTTGTTCTGTAATAAATGACGTGATAATCTCCATTTTAATTTGGATGTTTAGTGACAATTTAGAAATCGGTGATCACACCTCAATCATCTTCTCTTTTATCTAAGTTTGTTTTAAATAAACAATAATATGTCATATACTCCATGACTTATACCCCTTTTTTTTAGAGATAAGTTTGTTTAGGGATGGAAGCAAGAATTTGCCTTGGCAACCAAACATGAAGGGGGAAAAAAAAGGAAACAAGAAGAAGATAATTCATAAATAAGAAACTCTCTAAAATTCAAAAATAAATTAATACATGAAAAACAAAACTAAAATCTATTCCAAACTAATATCTAACAATATAAACAAAATAAAAAATAAAAAATTTTATCCTCAAATAGTCAATTCAACCATTTATGATATATTAAAACATAAAAATAATCTATGATGAAGTATGAATTGAATATCGTAAAAATTTACATTTTATGTACAAAATCAAAAAGTCTGTTCATATCGTCGTCCATTTTGTTATGAAACTTGTTAGGTTATAAAGATTTAGGATTTTATGTATTTAGAACTCTAATTTGTATTGTTGGCAAACCATGATCAAAACAGGTTATAGTCTTGTTTAGACTTGCTCAAAGTTGGGTCTTTCATGTAAAGTTGGAATCGAGTGGCTGCAGATGCATTGGTGCATTTCGGCCTGGCTCGATCGATCGTAGGAAAGGCTCGATCGATCGAATCTCGAGCAGAATGTTTTTCTGCAGAATATTCCAGCTCAGCCCTAACTCATTAAACGTTTTGGGTTTTCTGTTTTTAACCTAGGTATATAAAGAAAAACCCTAGCCACGTTTTTAGAGTTGCTCCAGTTGTATTGTTGCTCATATATTGCGGTTTTGTGTAAATCTCTTGTGAGATCTAGAAGAGCTTTCCTTTACACAAAGCTTAGGGTTTTCGAAATAGAGATTACTTCAACATCTTGATGATCAACTAGGTTACTACCATTGAAGCTTAAAGAATATCAAGCGTGGGTGCTTGTAGCTGATTGAAGAATTCAAGAAAGAAGGAGTCCATGGATTCGGAGCTTACACGTGGTCGTGTCAGTAAGTTCTACTGGTGGGTAGCATTAGGAAGTCAAGCGGGGAGCTTGTAGTCCTTCTATATGAACTTCAATTCTTTCATAGTGAATTCAGGTTTGCCTTGAGGATCGGTGGGTCAAATCCTCCCCAGGTTTTTACCGTGTGGTTTCCTGGGTGATCATATCTTGTGTTATTTATTATTTCGCTGCTTTATATGTTTGATATGATTATTTGATTGTTTTAACCTAGAATTGCATAATTTGACTAAGTAACAACTTGGCTAATTAATCTAGGCTAACCAATCTGGTTGTTTTAAGGGGTCTAAAACCGTTCAAGTGGTATCAGAGCAGGTGGCTCTCTTGTAAGAGATTTTTTGATCTCTGAGCTGATCCTTGACCCCTATTGTCATGGAGCATGGACACTCTCTTGTTGTTCCTCCTCACTTTGATGGGAATAACTATGCTTATTGGAAAGTAAGGATGAAAGCATTCCTGAAATCTATTGTTGAGAGAGTGTGGAATTCCGTTGAATACGGATGGCAGAAGCCCACTACACCTGTGAGTGAGTGGCAAACTTCTGAAAAAGAAGCAGCAGGCTTCAATAGCAAAGCTATGAATGCCATCTTCAATGCTGTTTCTATGGAGGAATTTAAGAGGATCTCAAATGTTGAGGTTGCTCATACTGCTTGGAAAATCCTCCAAACTGTGCATGAAGGCACAAAGGCAGTTAAGATCAATAAACTGCAGCAATTGACTTCTAGATTTGAAAGCATTAGAATGTCTGAGGATGAAACTTTTGATGAATTCTATGCTAAATTGAATGACATTGTTAATTCTGCTTTTAATTTGGGTGAAATCTATGATCAACCTAAAATTGTTAGGAAGATTCTTAGATCTTTAACTGAAAACTTTAGACCCAAAGTGACTGCCATTACTGAAAGCAAGAATATGGACTCCATCCTTGTTGATGAACTTGTAGGATCTCTTCAGTCCTATGAGTCTGACCTACCCAAAGGGAACAAATCCAAATCAATGGCTCTTAAGTCAGTTGATGATGTTGATGGTGGTGGATTTGATGATGAGCTCTCTGCTACAGAGATTGCGTACCTTGCCAAAAACTTTAAAAACTTTCTTAGGAATACAAACAGAAAGGCAAGAGGTACAAACACTGCTGAACCTAGAAATTTTAGGAAGAATGATCCCACTAAAATGAATAACTTTGAAAAACCTAGAGAAAAAGTTGGTCAATCTTCAAATAATTTATTGGGTCCTCAGTGTTTTGGCTGTCAAGGGTATGGTCATGTGAAATCTGAATGTCCTACATTCTTAAGGACTAAGGGTAAAGCTATGGCTGTAACCCTTAGTGATAATGAAATTTCTGATGATTCCTCCGGATGTGATGAGGATGGAAACTTCATTGCTTTCACTGCTACAGCTGTAGTCAATGAAAGCGTATCTGTTGAAGAGAACCTTTCTGATGAGGAACTCTCTGAGGATGCAGATCTACAAGAGGCCTACAATAAACTTTGCAAAATTGCTGCAAAGGATGCTATGAATGTTAAACTTGGCCTGAAGAAAATTGAAACTCTTGAGCTTGAAAAGAAAATTTTGCTTGTTAAACTGTTTGATGCTAATGATCTTTTGAACAATGTTAAATCTGAGAACATGCTTTTGCTTGATAAAGTTAAAACTTTGGAACATGATTTATCTATTGCTAGATCTGCTAGTTCTAAACTTGATCACATGCTGAATGTTCAAAAGTATCCTTCTGATAAATCTGGGTTAGGATATGTTGAAAGCATCTTTGATTCTGCACCACATTCCACGAAGTTTGTTCATTCTTCTTCTTCTGAACCTTCCGTGAGTGAGGTTGTGAGTGAAACTGTCAAACCCCCTGTGAGTGAGGTTGTCAAACCTATAGAAGTTTCACCTCCTAGGAAGATTAGGGTTGATGTGAGAGAGACTAAACCTAAGGATTCTACCCTCTCTAAGGACAAGATGCACGGTAAACCTGCTTGGGTTTGTCATTATTGTGGAAAGTCTGGACACATTCGTCCTAAATGTTACAAGTTTCAAGCTGCTAAGAGAGCAAACAAACCAAAGGTGTCTGTGCCTCAAGCACAAGATCCTATGGCACTTATTGGAGAATTGGTAAAGGCGTTGAACCTTTATTCCAATCCTGGAGTTGGAAATCACTCGAATGTGAATAAGAACTCCAATGCTCGTGGTGCATCTAAAAGGTTTTGGATGCAAAAGACTCGTCCTAATTGAGTCTTTCTAACATGGTCCTTGTGCTTCACTACTCATTCCTCTGTGACCATTGTTCTTTGGTATTTTTGTTTTTGTTTTTTTTCTAGGACTTGCATTGCATTACATTCATGCATTACATTCTAGGATTTATTTGTTTTCTCTTTAAAATAAAAAAAATAAAAAATAAAATAAAAAGAAAAAGCAAATTGTGTTTGGCACTATTTTTCCTTGGTCTTTGAAGATAAAGTTGGTCAATTTACTTACACATAACATGTCTTTATGTACCTTGTTTAGCTTTGATGAGCTTATTTATTGCACTTTACTAGTTGAAGTTTTGTAGTGCATGTTGTGTGGGAAAGATGTTTATGGTGTTTGTCACTTTTTGTCTTAATCTTGAAGTCGCATGTTATTTGACTGTCGGACTAGATTCTTTTAAGAAAGGCATAAATAACCATCTCACCACTGTTCACTATCCAATCATGAACACCTTAGTGCATATCATAAGATTTTGTGCTCGAGAATGTGTAGCACATGCACAAAAAGAACATAAGGTGTAGCCTCGGCTTAACTGCTTAATGCTTAAAATTGGTGTGTACTATTAGGCTTGTTAGGTTCTAAAGATTTAGGATTTTATGTATTTAGAACTCTAATTTGTATTGTTGGCAAACCATGATCAAAATAGGTTATTTAGTCTTGTTTAGACTTGCTCAAAGTTGGGTCTTTCATGTAAAGTTGGAATCGAGTGGCTGCAGATGCATTGGTGCATTTCGGCCTGGCTCGAGCAGAATGTTTTTCTGCAGAATATTCCAGCTCAGCCCTAACTCATTAAACGTTTTGGGTTTTCTGTTTTTACCCTAGGTATATAAAGAAAAACCCTAGCCACGTTTTTAGAGTTGCTCCAGTTGTATTGTTGCTCATACATTGCGGTTTTGTGTAAATCTCTTGTGAGATCTAGAGGAGCTTTCCTTTACACAAAGCTTAGGGTTTTCGAGATAGAGATTACTTCAACATCTTGATGATCAACTAGGTTGCTACCATTGAAGCTTAAATAATATCAAGCGTGGGTGCTTGTAGCTGATTGAAGAATTCAAGAAAGAAGGAGTCTGTGGATTCGGAGCTTGCACGTGGTCGTGTCAGTAAGTTCTACTGGTGGGTAGCATTAGGAAGTCAAGCGGGAGCTTGTAGTCCTTCTGTATGAACTTCGATTCTTTCATAGTGAATTCAGGTTTGCCTTGAGGATTGGTGGGTCAAATCCTCCCCAGGTTTTTACTGTGTGGTTTCCTGGGTGATCATATCTTGTGTTATTTATTATTCCGCTGCTTTATATGTTTGATATGATTATTTGATTGTTTTAACCTAGAATTGCATAATTTGACTAAGTAACAACTTGGCTAATTAATCTAGGCTAACCAATCTGGTT
The DNA here is from genome assembly GCA_032727855.1 of Quercus ilex subsp. ballota. NCBI lineage: Eukaryota > Viridiplantae > Streptophyta > Magnoliopsida > Fagales > Fagaceae > Quercus > Quercus ilex. Next base: position 17,097,386 of record CM064915.1, read on the forward strand.
GTTTTAAAGAGTCTAAAACCGTTCAAAACCTACTTCTCATAATTGAAAATATTAACAACTAGTCTATAAACAAATTAATAGACTATTGAATTTCAAATCCTTACTAGTCATTGGTACACAATTCCAAAATATTTAACAAAGACCTTGAGAAGGTTTGAAAGACCTAGTCATACTTCCATTTATCAACAAGGTATACTCAACTGTTGTAACACACTCCATGATCCACCTAACCCACTTGGGATCAAACCTCATAACAGTTAGAACAACCTTCAAAAATTCCAATTGACCCTATCATAGGCTTTTGACATGTCAATTTTCAAAACCCCATAGCTATCCCTCTTCCCCCTTTTTTTCCTAACCACATCAATGATTTCATGGGCCAAAAGAATGTTATCAGTGATATTCCTACCCTTGATAAAGGCATTTTGAAAGTGGCTAATAATACTATCCATAATAGGCTTCAGTCTATTGACAAGAACCTTTGAAATAATTTTGTAAAACACATTGCATAGACTGATAGGACTAAAATGGGACACTTCTTCAGGGTTAGGAAATTTAGGGATGAGAGTTATGAAAGTATGATTAAAAGCTTTAAGTAGGGAACCAGAATGGAAGAAAGCTTGAATAGCATTACACACATCAATTTTAATAATGGACCAGAAGTTCTGAAAAAAGAAAACACGTATACCATCAGGCCCAGGGGCCTTGTGAGGCCCCATCTGAAAAACTGCCTCTTCAATCTCAATGTTGGATATACCCTTATTGAGAAAAAGAACCTGTTGATCAGTGAGAGAAGGGATAGGAAGCCCACAAATTTCCTGTATAATACTCTCCATAGATAAATTGGGATTACAACTAAAATTTCTTTGGAAAGAATCAATAAAGATCTGCTCAATTTCCTCATGATTGTTAGTATAGCGCCCGTGTTCATCCTTAATTTGAATAATTCTATTCCTGGACCTCCTTTGTCTAACCATAGTTTGGAAATATCTTATATTCCTATCCCCATGTAAAAACCAGTTTGTTCTAGCTTTTTGAGCCCACATCAATTCCTCCCTATTCAGAAGTTCCTCCAATTCCTCTCTATAGACTCTCTCCTTCTTTACATCTTCATTAGTCACAATGGAGTCCTGTAACTATTGCAATTGACATTGTTTCCTCTTAATTTCAACTTCCACTTTACCAAAGACTTTTTTATTCCATTCTATGGCCTTACACTTAACATTAATGAATTTGTTCCTCAATTGAGTAGCTCTTGACCCTATGGAATGCAAATCCCAAGCATGCTGCACCATCTCTATACAATCCTCATGGTTTAACCACATAAGTTCAAATCTAAAAGGTCTCTTTCTAAAGGGTGTTTGAGCTTCAAGGTCCAGAAGAATTGGGCCATGATCAGATCGAACTATTGGAAGATTCTTAAGGGAGTAGAAAGGGTATTGATTAACCCACTCCACACTCCCAAAAGGTCTATCCAACCTTTCCATGACAAAATCTTCATTCTCCCTTTTATTCATCCATGTAAATCACTGACCCAAGGCACTTAAATCACATAATTGCAAATCCCTCAAAACCTGCTGAAATTCCTCAGCTCCAGGAATGGTCCCACTTTTGAAAGAGAATTTTTCCTCCTTATTAAGGTTTTGATTGAAATCCCCTATACAAAGCCAACTAGGATGTGCCCATTGTTTTAAAGTTTTCAATTGCTGCCACACCATCCCTCTCTTAGTATGATCAAGGTGTCTATAGATAAAAGTGATGGAGATGGGGCTGCCTCTATCATCCAATAAATTGACATGCATGAGATTTTGTGAATCAAACACCACCCTCAGGTCTTGTCTGGGTAACCAAGTTAAAATAAGACCACCACTCAACCCCACCCCAGAGACCTCCCACCTCTCAGAGAAACCACATTTCTCCCACACTTCCTTCCCTTTACCACTAACTAGAGGAGTCTCCATGAGAAACAAAAAATCAGGTTTAATTCAAGGGCTTTTTTCTTGCACTATAGAACTGCAGAGGATTTGCCCAAACCCCTGCAGTTCCAGCTCATGATCCTCATTGTTGTTGGGGAAGCTGATTAGGGCCAGCTTCCCAATAACCCTTTGGATTACACAGGAAATTCTCAACATACGTAATATGACAAGAATTATATGAACAATTCTGATTGAGAGAGGAGTAAACGGTAACTTCTTTGGAGAAAGACCCACAAAGTAGTTTCTACCTAATGTTCCTCCCAATCCTACCCAACTCAGTACCAAATCTCTTTTTGAAAGGAACCCAAATGTCAGGATCAGTCCTAGCCGAAGTAGAAGAAGAATGACTAGAAGCTGTGTCAGAGACCTTTGAATTCCTAACAACATCCAATCCTATATCAAGGCTAACTGATTGGACCGGGTTAGGTATAGCGTGAAGATCATGCATGTTCTGAATAGGGCTTTGATGTTGGGCCGAGCCACTGGCAGAAATAGAAGAAGGCCCATGTTGCACATTTCCAATTGCAGCCCGTAATCTGTCCCTTTCCTCTCTATTGACCATAGGATTGTTAAGTCCATCAAGAGACTCTGGGATTTGACCCCTTTCCCATGCATTCCCACGTAACCATTCCAGACGATTATCATTGAGTCGATCTAAGTTAAACAGCACAACCGTCTCCGAATCACTTTTAGTTGCTAAGGAAGACACTATGGCCTCCCTTAATTCCCCATTTGTTAAAAAAGGACCTATACCATTGACCCACATCTCATGTAGAGAATTATTATTCTGATTCTCCTGGGTTGCATGCATGCTAGTATTTGAATTCAGACTCGGGTTAGGCTTTAAAGGAGGGTCTGCATGCAGGTTTAGGTTCGGGTTTTGATTGTGTGGGGCATTAGAAGATGAAATTGGAGAGTTTACAGGAGTTGGTGGAACAGTACCTTTGTTGATAGACAGAAAGCAAATGGCTGTATGGATGGAAGCATGCCCAAAGTCATGATGAAGAGATGAGGGGCGTGGTGAGGGGGCTGTAGAGTTACTCGGATTGGAGTTAGGATCAGGGGTCGACTGTGGTTCAAGGTCCACAGTAACATGCGAGGGATGCTCCTGAGAGAGATTATCAATATCTACAAACCCATATCTTGCTCTTGTAGTCCAGCACCTCCTCTTATTAAAGTAAGCTCTCAATTCATTATGAAAATGAGGTTCCAGAGAATCATAAGCATAAGGAACCTAATGTAGCCTCTGAATCCTTTGCCTCCGACGAATAAGCATACGCTCCACTTCATCCATGCTCTCACTACACTGACTTCTAGTATGTCCTATGAGTCCACATTTCGTGCAAAGTTTATGCACTCTCTCATATCTGCATTGAACCCAAGTTTCAGTACCATCATCCAATCGAAGCATAAACCCTGAGTCTACAGGCATCCATGGATTCAATCTCACTTTTATCCTCATGAACCTTATATTCCTAGGCAGACTATCTTCCCAATCAATTTTCTTAAAAGATCCTATCATTTGACCCATTCGTTTAGCTAATTCTGGATAATGATATTCAAATGGTAATCCATGAAGCTGAACCCAGATGACACAAAATTTAAATGCAATTTGCTCATTACCAAGTTTGGATGCCATTTTTCTAGTACCAACAACGCACCATCTATAGACCAAGGCCCCTCTGAACACATATACTCCAAATCTTCCATACTCTCAAAATGGATCACATAAAAGAAAGAATCCCTTCCTACAACAGTCACTGCTCCTCTGAGTCGCCATGCAGAACGGATTAGGTGCTGAAGATATGCTAAAGAAAACTTCCTATAATCCAAGACAAACCCCAATGTGCACTGAGTCCAAAAAAGGTGTTGCATGTGGATGGATTCAGGATCCGCTTCCAGCAATGGGCCATGCCGTGCGAAAGGAGCTTCAAGACCATCACTACTCTGTGAATCCAAGTCAAAGTCATCAGCATAAGGATCAGCACTAACATCTGACCCACTATTCTCTGTCCAAGCAAAGTCTCGATTAATAGATGGATCACCCATAAGAGGAAACCTGACAAAGTTAAACTCAAAACAGAGAAGAAAAAAGAAAAAAACCAAAGACCAGCTACACGCAAAAGACCAAACACAGAAAATATAGAGAAAAGAAGGATTGAGATCCCGTGCAATACCTAGGGTATTGCACGGTGTGCAATTGCACAAATCCCAGCCATCCATTTAATCCAATGACTTCTTATTTTGACACCTCACCAGGACACACTGGCAATCCGTGTGCTCACTCAAGATTCATTTCAGCTTCCCATTTTTGAATTTCACTAAAACTCTCTCTCCTCTCTCACTTCAGACGAGCTCTCTCCGTCACTCTCCCTAACGCTCCACTCTCTCAACCCCGACTGCGCCTCCACCACTCTCTTGCTTGATCTCTGCCTCTTCCACAACCCCGTTGTCACCGTTTCCCGCATACCCAACTCAGACACATAAGCAAAAACAAAGAAAAAATGGCGGCTCACCATCTGAGATCCCGACCGCCAAACACTCGCACCCTTTTTAAACCCAGATAAGGGTAGGGTTTGGAGAGAATCGGGTGTTTAAGTGAGAATTTTATGTATCTCATTTCCTGTTTTCAAAAAAGCTTGAGAAAATTAGGGTGTTTTCTAAAAAGTTTCTTGTGCTTATCACCCAGCTTGTCTGAAGTGTGTCGCTATCGATCTATCTCGTTCTCTCTCCACCCATCACTGTCGGTAAGCCCTCCTCTCCTCCCATCAACCGATCAAATTGTTGTGTGTTTATAGGTTTTGCTCTATTGGGCATATATTGGATGTGTTTGGCATTTTTTTAATTTGGGTGAGAATGATTTCAGATTTGTACGATTACCTTTGTGCTATGGAGTTTTAACTTGTGAATAGTTTCATTGGGTCTTGTGTGTATTTGGCCTTCTGAGTTTCATATATTTATATATATACATTATTCAAATGGTGGGTTTATGTTCATTTGTGAAAGGTGTTTTAATTTAATTAAGGTTTTTCAAGTTTGATCTATGGAGGGATATGAGATTGAGAGAGAAAGAAAGAGAGTTTGGTCGATGGAGAGAAGAAGCCACCATCGGAGGTGGTGGTTGTGATGAAAATTTGTGGTGGTTGTTTCAGAGAGAGACCACGACTCGGTAGGGTTTTCTTTTATCTCTATGTTTTTTAATAAACTCTGTTTGGTTGCTAGGAAAGGAAGGAAAGTAAATAATAGTGTCACAATTTTGTTGACTGATTTATTGGGGCTGAATTTAATTATGTTTTCTCTGTTTTGGGTTTTTAGCTTAGGAATTGAAATCAAGTTTTATATTGCTTTCATTTTTGTCAATTGTTTAAAAATGCTTGAATCCTTGTAATTTGTATTCAATGGGCTTATTATTAGGTTCCTAATGATGAAAGTTTGAACCTTTAGGAGCTATTTAACCAAAGCATGAATGTTCAATACACTAAAAGGCTTTCAAAGAAAATTTTTGACAGCACATATTTTCATTTGGAGTTAATTACATAAAATTGAATTTAAAGACTTCTTGTGGATGTGTTGTTAAAAAGGCATGCTATTATTGTGTTGAATGATTCATATCAAGTGTCACTCCTTAGATGGACACTCCTTAGATATAGAAGAAACTAAATGGGTAGCAAATTCTTAATTAGTGTTTTTACTTTTATTGTATCACTCCTTGTATGTTTTACAGACATGTGGAGAGATGTGCAGGAGATCTTCAAGATGACTCCTCATGACAAGCAAGTTATGATGTTTTCAGCAACTCTCAGTAAAGAGATCCGCCCTGTTTGCAAAAAAATTATGCAAGAGGTGTGATAAGGCATCATAAAGTTATGATATTCTTTGTATTTATAAATGTCATGTCATTGCCTTGTTGGTTGTGTCAATTGTGCGGTTTTGTGGCTTAGGTTTCAATTTGCCTTGTCATTGGCAAGGGAATGAATTTGTAGTTGTAGTACTTGCAATATTTTTAGTTTTTCCTACTTCTAGTCTGAACTTTTCTTTGGGCGTAACCACTTCTCTTGATCCTTTTGGTTATATGTGGTTGAGTGATTGTGTTTGTGGGGCCTTAGTGAGGATATTGGTTCAACTTCTTATTTCTTGGGTAGTAGCTGGATGTTTCTACTATTTGAGAGATGAGTAAGTTCAATCAATATATCGTAGTTCAGAAGGATTGACTTTTTGGATTGCCAGTTATTTGTTTATCTATTGTTGTTGAGTTTTGGTTGCTGTAGAATATGGTATTTTGATGCACTTTATATTGACACTCGTTTTTTTCAGCCAGTGGAAATTTATGTTGATGATGAGACCAAGTTGACTCTTCACGGTCTTGTACAGGTATCTTCGAAGCTTTTTTTTTTTTTTTTGGCAATATTTTTGTTTCGTCAGTTGACTGTCTCTTGCTCATTCTACTAATGCACATTTTCATTGTCTCTCTGTGCAGCACTACATTTTGCAAAGAAAAACCGCAAATTGAATGACCTTCTTGACGCATTGGACTTCAATCAAGTTGTCATTTTTGTCAAGAGTGTGACCAGAGCTGCTGAGCTGAACAAGTTACTTTGTTCATGATTTTTACTTTTATTTTTCATATTTTTATTGTATGGGGAAAACACTTAGCTGGCTGAGTTTTTTGCTCTGTCAAGTTAAGATTAACAGACAAACAATCGTGTAATATTTTCCACACAAAGGTGATAATCTTCACATGTAGTTTACTTTCCATTTGTTCCACCATTTGTTCCTTATAGACCTTAATTTGGTACATACCAATACTTGAATGTCTCCAAAACATCTTGTCCTCCTTAAAAAAACAAGGAGGGGTGGTATAGATTTCTAACAATGCTGGGATTCCAGTTATTAGTGAATGATTCAACAAAGTTAGCCACAGTTTTCAAATTTGAGCCAACAACTCCCTGATAATTAGAAGTGCTAGGGAACCAAGCTAGGTGGTCTAAGTTAATGTTCAAACCTGTTCCTATCATCCACCTACCTTGATGTATTAACGGATTGTTGTAAATGATATTCTTCCAAGTCCAAGATTGGTGAGGTTTGGGTTTGCAGTCATGGAGAGGATTTTCAGGTAAGTATTTAGCTAACAAGGAGTTGGGATGGTAAACCATTCTCCAAAATTGTTCTCCTAACATGATAACTTGATATTTATCTCTGCACAATTTAGACCACCTGAACGTGCGCCAAGCTCCACAATTCCTCATTCTCTTCCTGTGCTTTTCCTCTTTGTCTTTATCTCCTTCATTTTTTTTTTTTTCTTTTACATACAACACAATTAGACACTCAATAGCACCAAATCTAATATGAAATTGGAAATCTCTCATTCATTCTACCATGTACTAACAAATTTAGGGAACAAAAGTTAGGGTATGAAGAGATGCTACATTGCATTTAAAAAATGAAGAAGATTTGGTACATGACATTGCATTTAAAAATATTAATCACTTGCATATATAATTAATGTTTAACTAGAAGTTACTCAAACATGCACTTGTACAATCTAACATATTTAACATGTTTGACTAACTTCTTTAGTTACAAAAATTATCGAAAAAATTTGCTACATGTGCAATCAGTTGTCTAAATAATCAGATTTGCTGTCCAAGGCAAAGCTGTCCAAAAATGCTGTTCACTGTGCAATATACTATCAAACAAATTGTCCAAAAAATGTTATCCATTATACTACAAAATCAATATTAGCCAGAAAATATGTCAAAAAAATCAAGTTGCATTTTAAACTTAAACAAACATGAGAAAATTTCACTATAATTGAACTTACCAGTTATTAGTTTTTTACATACCAAAAAAGTGATTTGTTTGCAAGCAAGCATTTATATTTTCAACCCATGGAATTAGTCCATAATTGAACCTAACTTCATTTTCCTGTGAATATATATATAAAACAAATAAGTTTATTCATTTGGTGAGTAGAGAGGATATAAACACGTGGATTTATTTTTTACTTGACCAATATTCATTTGGGGAGTAAGAATTACAACAGACCAATATATGATCATGAGAGATAATGACCCAATTGATAAAGGACAGTTTCAAGCTAAAATTTCATAAGAAACTGTTTAAGAGTATCATACCTAAAACACTACAATTTAAACACATCCAGGACCTAAAAGCATACATTTTCAACTAATGTAACATCTAACTAAGCAAAACAGGGATTTGATGTTGGAAGCAAAATAGGGATTTGCTAGACCATATTTCACATATCCATTTGAAAATGTACAATATTCAAGTTGCATCAAAAAAACTACCCAAAAATATTCCTCAAAACATAAACTAAATAATGATTCCATGATGAAATATATATCACTAGTAGAACTAAAATCAAACCCCAAAAGAGAGAACTCACCTCCTTGAGTCGTTTGATGTTGGAAGCAACCTAGGAATGTAGTATTTTCTTTGTTTTGGCTGATGGGTCTTCGTTGGGTGATGCTGGAAACGGTGACGGCGGGTTGAGGGAGAGGCGCTTGGAGACAGAGAAAGAGGGAGAGTGTGAGTGTGAGTGTTTGGGGGTTAAGAAATTTCAGAGGGTAAGATGAGTATTTTTTTTGTTTTGGCTAATGGGTTTTCTTTGGGTGATGGGTGACGGCGGGTTGAGGGAGAGGCAAAGGAGCTCAGGGAGAGAGAAATTTGATTTTATCAAATATGAAAACAACTCACTCGCATCAGCAACGGTGGGACCCCAAAAATTTTAAGGGTAAAAGGACTTTTAATTTTGGTGAGGTGTCAAAATAAGGAGTCATTAGATTAAATGGATGACTGGAATTTGTGCAATTGCACACCGTGCTATACCGGGATCTTAATCCAGAAAAGAAGGACAACAACAGAGTAAAAGTAAGATGGCTGAAAAGATAAGACTGGTCTTCAGTAAGGGTAAGTAAAAAGGGGGAAAAAGAAGAAACAGCAAAAGAGAAGAGACAAAAGAAAGAAAAGGGCTAAGGGGTGAAGCAAGATGTGACAAGACAGCTGAAAGGAAGCAAAAGTGGAGGTGGAGAGAAAAGTTGAGTTGAAACTGAAAACTCTCAAGTAGAGAGAGAACAAATCACACATGGAAGAAGCGAATAATAATACTTTGAAATTTTGTGTTTAGTTGTTTACATTATCTACTATTGAGGCCTTTAATAAGTGTTGGAGATCGTAATACCCTGAATTGAGTGGATGTGGACTATGATGACATTGCAGGGACAATGCTGAATCTTATCAAGCATGCACTAGGTTGGTTTGAATTATGAAAATAATACGAAGACCGCTCCATTTTTAACTGATGCTTTTGTCTATATCACAAATGTGGCTAACAGGCATATTCTTGGTCTCAACATATAGTAGTATCATAACTTGCCTGAATCATGGGATCATAAATGGATCCAGTTAATGTGTGTCTTAAGGGCACACATTAAGCCATCTATTTTTGGAAACATTTTTTTGAGAATTGAAAAAATTATCAATACTTTTTCAATTCCTGAGAATTTTTTTCCCAAAAATGATTAATTATTGTGTGCCCTTAGGACACACATTAGCAAAATCCATCATAAATTGTATGAAATATGATGACATTAATACAACACAATTCTACAAGCAATTCATACCAGAGCTGCTAGCAAGTGCACAATTCAGCAAGTTATTAACAGTTATAAGTTCAAATTTATTTCACATAAGACACACTTGATAGTTGATATGCCAGGCGATGGGCAAACAATGCAACGCAAGACAATATAATGTTTATTAACATGCACATGTGGAGACAGAAATTGAAAATCCAAGCAAAGCTAGACCTGAAAAATAAACACATCTATATATTACTAAAAGCTGAAGCGTAGCGTTTAATGCTGCTGCTCTCATGTTGCGCCACATCAGCTGCCACGTCATTTTTAAAATATATATATAATTTGTCCTATAATTTTAAAATTATTTTTACAATTTTCAGCCTTATAAATACAGTCCACTACTTATTTATTTACTTCCACTATCACCCTATAATAAATCTAACCCACTACTTATTTATTTACTTCCACTATCACCATATAATAAATCTATATAATTAATCTAGCCCACCTCTTATTTATTTAGTTCTACTATCAAGTCCAACCCAAAACCTTTTCAGTTCAGTTTTAGGATTTTATGTGAGCTTTTTCAGCTTAAAAGAAAAAATAAAAAAAAAACGTTGAAGCCTTTCAAGCTTTAGTTTTTTTTTTTTTCAATTTTCCTATAATTGTTTTTAACATTTATTTTTTTAATATTTACATTTGTCCAACCTTTCTATCTCTCCCTTACCATTTCATCTTCCCACTACTTCTTCAATCTTTCTCCCTCCCTTACCTTTTCATCTCCCCACTACTTTCTACATTAATATCATTCTTTCTTTTTCCCTTCACCTTCCTTTTATTTTTGTCTCTTCTTATTCACAACCTCTTACTATAAATTTGTCACTATCTCTTCTATTCTATGCATAGTTTTTCCTCACAAAAAAAAGGTACTCTCTCTCTCTCTCTCTCTCTAAATTTTTTGGTGGATTTTTTTATTTTTATTGCATCTCTACTTTAGGTTGATAATTTTTTATATTCTTTAAAATTCTATTTTGGGTTAATGCGATTTGGTTTTGTTTTTTAAATTGTTGTTGTTGTTTTTTATTTTATTTTTTATTCTATTTGATTGTTAAATGTTATCCTATTGCGATCTAAAGAATTAAATATAGCGTATAAAAATATAATATTATTCTATTACATAGCATGATTTGGATAATTTGGTATTTATTTTGTTACATAGCATGATTTTTTATAGTGCTCAATTAGGATGTCAAACTATGAGACTTTACTAATTTTTGTTTATTTTCTAATCTTTTGTGGTGGACAAAGTACTTTTAATAGTTGTATTAGAAGTACTCTATAATGCCATTTATTTAATGAAAAGTAAAGGTTAGCCAAACGAAAATAATTGGATATGTGACAAATTGCAAAAGTTAAAATTTGTATATATACAATAATTGTTTATTTGATAATATGTTTTGGGTGGCCGGAATTATAATTTCTACAAAGAAAATAACCTTAATAGATTATCAAAAACAAAATTTTATCATAATATTGGTTCAATTAATCATTGTTAAGTTTTATTAATTTTTTTTAGTTTACATTTTTTTGGTGTTTTAGATTGTTCCTATGTTACATATATGATTGTTCATATAATAAATAAAAATATAATTTCAAAATGCATTACTCATTATTAGGTTAGTTTAAATTGTAAAAAAAAAAATTAATAAAATCACCATACAAATAATTATCACGCGCAACGCGCGGATCCGCGACTAGTTTGGAGTAATAGTTGAGGGTCAGTGTTAAAACTCCAATGAACAATATGAACCAACCAAATAACATGTTCTGTGAGTCTCAGTAAAGCAAACCTCGGATATTGATATGGCCAACTTCAAATTTTGAAATGTTCTAATCCCGAGTTCCCATCCAGAACTATGGACTGAACATAAGAAACATAATCCTTCACAGTTGTATCCTTGTAGATTGGGGGGTTACTTTCTTTCGATAACAACTCCTTGATTGGTCCATAAATCCTATGGGTACTCCCTTGCTTGTTATGTATTCTAAAAAAACAAGCTACAGAGATTCTTGGACCTACATTCCTTGCCAGTACCCTATGAAATACGCTTTTGAATTTATCATTGGAGACTAGCTGCACAAAGACACATTAAAATTAAAGAATTTAAAATTTTTAAAAAAAAAAGTTCAACATATGATTTTTATAATATACTAGCCGTAGACCCACGCGATGCGTGGGAATATATAAATATTTTGTAATGGGGTGTAATATATAAAAATTAATAATTACTTCAAATATTATTTATTTTTGAAAAAATTTCTACAAGTATTTTTCATCTTTTTATATCTACAAAGCACAAATATATCATACTATTATATTTTGTATGTTTGATTAATATTTTTTTAAGATGAACTATATTTTTCTAACTTTTGTTGTAGTGTGTTATATTTGATATACAACTAAACTTTATAAGTTTCAAATTTATTATTCAAATTTCTCATCTCTTAAGGAATAATGAGATTATCATAATAATAAAAATTCATCACAAAATTACAATGTTATCTTAACAAAAATTAAAATGAAACGAAAGGAATAAAAGACATACTTTATATAATTTATTACTCAAAATTGGTAAGTATATTCAAATTCATAGCCATGTAGAGTGTGTTTTGACATAAACTCAAATTCCTATTTCTAAAAAACTAAGTATTAACCCAAATCAAAATTCAACCAAACCTTTAAAAGGGAGAAAGAAGACTTTGTAATGGGAAATTTTAAAAAAAAAATGCCAAAACACATATTTAAATATAAAAAATCATCAACCTTAATCAGAATTATAAGAAAGAACAAAAATCCACAAGAGAGGGAGAGAGAGAGTATTTACAATTTTTGTGTGGGGAAAATATGGATTGAATGGAAGAAATGATAACAAATTTATACAAAATAAAATGGGGAGAAGAAGAGTAAAAAATATAATACAAAGAAAATGATGAAGGAAATATGACATTAAAGTAGAGAGTAGTGGGAAGATAAAGACAGTCAAGTAGAGAATAGTGGGCAGATAAAGAGGTAAAAATTTAATAGACCCTCACTTCTACAAATTTCCATCAAAGACCAAATTGTCAAACACATGCCATTGATTCTATTCATGTCCACTACACACATTCATCAATGTGTCTATATACAAATCACGCACTTGCCATTACATTCATTTTATCAATGTTTTGAATTTCCACAAAGAATCAAAATAGTGCATATACGAAATGTAAGTGTGTGAGTCACTTATATTATCATGATGTTGTGGTCAAAGTTAGTGGCAAACTTATTGAACTCGACCAATTGTTTTTGCCTCAAAGAAGATGGCTATTAGCATTCCAAGTCATGAAGTTTAAATGGCTATGGGAAATTATCATAATGTATTAGCTTCTATGCCCTAAAAATAGCAGTTACTCCTACCTTCATTGCATCACATCAGGTATATCATATTATGTTTAATAAGGAAAGAAATAGAAAAATATGAATTCTAAAACCCAAGTATAGGAGTATTGTTATGTTTTGTCTAAAACTCATGTACACAATATTCTAGACCTTCAATAGGAGACAATTCCAAAAAGAAAATCAAGTAGTTGAAAGAAAGTGGCACAATCCAAAATCTAAAACTAAAAACCCAACTGTTGTTCATGTACACAATATTATAGATAGATATTCAAGAATTAAAAACCAATTAGTTTTTCCATTCGCATAACAATTAGCTTAAAGCTAGATACTAATGGAATTTTAAAATAATTCAGTTTTTTGAATTTCCTCACCCCTAAAATCCCAAACAATTTCTCAAAATCTAAACAATCCCCAAAGTTGTTCGTCAACCAAATAGGCCAACTAACGTCCAAAACACAAAAATTCCAGCCATAACACAACAATCTACTTAAGCTGTTGTGCTTTGAAGAATTAGAGTTTCATTTAAAAAAGTTAAGATAAAAAGATTTAAATTGTTACACCCCAAGTTCTATACAAAAAAAAAAAAAAAAAAAAAAAAATTAAGCTTCAAATTGTACTTTGTTTTCTCTTCCATTCGCCTACAATTTTTGGGACACCAAATAGTCCAATTAAATAATAAACAACAAATTATTAATATAAGGAAGGAGAAATCTTATATAGCTAATGTGTGTTGAACCGTAAAAAGCAAATTATCAAGCACCACCCAAGAAAAGCAACAAATTTATTCCCCTTTCCTTCAAAAGGTTCTAAGAGAAAAAATAATTACCAATTGATTGGTATGAACTTCAATAGAATAAAAAACTTCCAGTGATTGCAAGGCTTAATTGTTGATATTTGTCAAGAAATTACAAACAAAACAAAGATAAAAATGAAATTTAGGTCAACATATAAAACGATAGGAAAAGGAGAACAATAACAATTTATCTTTGATAAAAATGAATAACACGCTTACTATAAAATAAATACCAAAACAGAAAACATCATATTGAAGTTAATTATCAGACAGAAAAACATTATGGCAAACATATTGAAAGTAAAATTCCTGCAATCTAGAGAAGGGCAACCATAAAGCAATTTATAACAAACATGATCAAATGCTCAATTCAAATCAATTTTGAAAAAGAAAAAACATATTTGAATAGTTTTGAGACCATGAAAACTCAAACTCATTCATCATGAAATCCCAAAATTGAATTACATTTTTTTTTCTAGTAATGAGATGGAAATAAATAAATAATAAGAATAATACAGCAATAACAAAAAGAATCATTAGTAGAAAAAAAAAAAAAAAAAAGTGGTTGAAACAATAAAAAAAAAATCAACCAAAAGAGAAACAAAATTGGAGAAAGAGAGAGAGTATTGACCTTTTTGTCATGGATAACTTGGAAAAAATAGGGGAGAGATGTGTAAATGAAGTAATTAAGAAGAAATTTATATGAAAATTAAGATGGAAGAGAAAGGGTGGAAGTAGATGAAAGGTTGAATGAAGTGAAACTATTGAATTTAAGAAGATATAATGGAAATTTTTTTTAAATCTAAAGAAAATCAAATGAAAATTAAAAAAAAAATTATTGGAGGGCATGAAATATTGAACTAAAAAGACAATAATTGAAGAAGATGAAAAGTTGAACAAAGCAAGAATTGCAAATAAAAAATAAAAAGATACTGAAGATGTAATGCATAAAGAACTTTATAAAATTTATTACAAAACTCCATTATTATATATAGTATAGATATGTATAGACATTATTTTTGGTTTTTTTATTCTTCATTGATAATATTATTTAGTTATAAACATCTAAATTAAAGTAGACAAATATGTAAAGGTAAAATTATATATAATGTTAAACCACCAAAGATGAATGTATAAAGTCAATAATCTATTTATATTTTTTTGTTAAACACGTTAGTAATATAAAAAATAGAAAGGTTTTAAATATTTAAAAAGCATTTTTAGTAGATTGTAATATAAAAAAAATAAAAAAAAATCTCAATATTTTATGTAACTTTTCCCATAAGATCAATATTGTTAACATCCTTTATATTTAAAAAACACTGAAACACATAAACAAAGAGATTAATTGTGCAGAATTGCAAGAGTATATACGTGATATTAGTATTTCATTTACAGCATATACATGATATATACATGATTCATGGTCAGTTGGTATGAACCATAATAATTACATCCTCTTCAATGATAGCAACGGCAATTTCAAGTTGCATTAGTAACTTAAAATCATCTTTAACAGTGAGGCTATCTCTCCCCTATAGCCTTTAATTTCATGCACACTTCAAGCATCGTCAGTTGCTATGAACCGTAACAATTACATCCTCTTCAATGATAGCAACGGCAAATTTAGGTTGCATTAGTACCTCAAAATCTTCTTTAACAGCGAGGCCATCTCCCTGAACACAACTACATTGGCCTTCTATAAGTACAAGGCTGAACACAGCTACAAGAAATCCTAGGGAACTGAAGTATTTCACCATCATATCCTTTCTACAACAAAGATTTATCAATGACATCATACAGACCAAACGTTGATTCCAAAAAGTTATGAAAATTAGTTAAGAATTATAAACCTAAAGTAGAGATGCAAGTAAAATAAAATAAAATAAATCAACAGAGAGAGAGAGAGAGAGAGAGAGAAATAACCTTTTTTTATGAGAAAAAACTATGCAGAGAATGGAAGAGAATGACAAATTTATAGTGAAATTTGTGAATAAGAAGAGACAAAATAAGAGAAGATGAAAGGAAAGATGAAGAGTGATATTAAAGTAGATGGTAGTGGGGAGATGAAAATGTAAGGGGGAGATGAAAAGGTAAGGGAGGGAAAAAGGTTGGAGTAAGTGAAAATATTAAAAATAAAAAATAAATGTTAAAAAAATTAGAGAAAAATTGGTAAGAAATAGGATAATGACGTGGTGGAAGTAAATAAATAAGTAGTGGGCTAGATTTATTATAGGGTGATAGTGGAAGTAAATAAATAAATAGTAGATTGCATTTATAGAGCTGGGATTTATAGGTTTGAAAATTGTAAAAACCATTTTAAAATTGTAGGAAAAATTATATTACAAAAAAAATGATGTGACAGCTGATATGACACGACGTGAGAGCAGCAGCATTAAATGCTACACTTCAACTTTTAGTAATATATAGATTCCCTTATATTTATTCAAAGAAGGAACAAGTAATTTTGCCTTCAACATGTTTTAGCTTTGGGTTCAATGATGAGCCTATTGATACATGTCTGATTGAATAAATATGAAACGGAAGAATAATAATCAATAAACATATAGTTGCTTGCATAGGACGCACATTAGGGTCTATTTGAGATTTGTTTATTTTGCTGACACTGAAAAATTTTTGTTGAAAGTATTGTAGATAAAAGTAAAAATTAGCTAAAATTAAAAATTAGCTAAAATAGTACAGTGGAGCCCATGAATAGTAGCAAAAATAATATGAATAGTATACTAAGTGAACAAAAATAAGTGTTGCCAAACGCACACTGAGTATGTGTTTGGATTCAAATGTTTTGGCCTGGTTTGCTTTTTTTTTTTTTTTTTTTTTTTAAACCAGCGCCAGTAACTCGCGCGTGAACAGTAACTTTTTTATTATTTTTTTTATTGTTTTCAGTTTTTAGTTTTGGCGAAACTACAATATTGGTCCCTCAAGTTTACCATGTGTGCGCAATTGGTCCTTCAAATTTCAAGAGAGCATAATTAGTCCCTCAAGTTTTAAAATTAAATTGTATTAGTCCTTTTACTAACTGTCGTTAATGGTATTACTTACGTGGCTAACGAACAATGACTTGACATTTTTTTTTTAATGATGTGGCATTTTTTTTATTGAAAAATTACAAAATAAATTTACGTGTGAGAAATTCACAAACCAATACCATGCCCTAGCCGCTGCAGGTGACAAGATTGAATTACTATTTGATGTTTCTAGACTGTTGCTACAGTGGCTGGTCCTTCAAAATTACTCTTTTGCTTCTACATGGCACCTTGATGGACACAGCTTTGCCACTGGGAATCAGGATAAGACTTATCAAGTATGGGACATAAGAAAGCTATCATCACCAATTGCAATTCTCAAGGGTAACTTAGGTGCCACCGAATCAATTCACTTCTCATCAGATGGTCAGTTCATGGTGGTTGCTAAACCTAAAGATTTTGTTAATGTGTATAGTAAAAAGTCAAATTACCAAAAGTGCCAAGAGATTGATTTCTTTGGAGAGATCTTTGGGGTATCCTTGAAACCAGATGATGAATAAATGTATGTAGGAATTCTTTTTGGGTTATTTATCATGTCGTGTATATGGTTTCCCTAAGATTTTGATTTTCATCAACAGTCTTAAAGAATAGTCATTTGTCAATGTATTCTTTTGTAACCTTTTTGGGTTATTTATCATGTTGTGTATATGGTTTCCCTAAGATTTTGATTTTCATCAACAGTCTTAAAGAATAGTCATTTGTCAATGTATTCTTTTGTAACTTTATCTTACATTTCCTGAGATGGAAATCACAGGCAGAAGGATTGAGCTTTCCTTATACTTCCTATGTTGATTTTTTTTTTTTTTTTTTTTTTTTTTTTTTTGTTTTGTTGTTGTCAACTCAGAGGGTAATAAGAGGTTGGTTCTGGTTTTGGATTTGTACATCTTATTGATTGTATTCCTTAATTTTATCATTTGATTGGAAAATAAATAGCGGAGACATGTTGTGAATCAGTCATAATATCGGTTCTAATTTGGTATTGGTATGTGAATTTCTCACGTGTAAATTTATGTTGTAATTTATCAATAAAAAAATGCCACATCATTAAAAAAAAAAAGGTCAAATCATTGTTCCGTTAGTCACGTAAGTAACACCACTAACAACAGTTAGTAAAAGGATTAATACAACTTAATTTTAAAACTTGAGGAACTAATTATGCTCCCTTAAAATTTAAAGGACCAATTGCGCACACAGGGTAAACTTGAAGGACCAATATTATAGTTTCGCCTTTAGTTTTCAGCAAAATAAGCGGTATCTAAACGGACCCTGAGTGTCCATTTAGAATAGATTATTTAGTTGAAACTGAAAACTTTCGCTGAAAGTGTAGAAAAAATATTTAAAAATAATCTAAATAGTACAGTGAAACCCATAAATAGTAGCAAAAATAAGGTAAAGTGAAGATAAGACAAACCCTGAGTGTCCATTTAGAATAGATTATTTAGTTGAAACTGAAAACTTTCGTTGAAAGTGTAGAAAAAAATATTAAAAAATAATCTAAATAGTACAGTGAAACCCATGAATAGTAGCAAAAATAAGCTAAAGTGGAGATAAGCTGAAAAATTCAGCTCATCCCAAAAGCACACTAAAATTTAAGTTGTTTTTTTTTTTTTTTATAAATCCTTTTCTTTTCTTTTTGCTGAATTATTTATTTATTTCTATTTATTTTTGTGTGTGTGTTAAATTCAACATATGATTCAATACATTCCCTTTTTTCTTTTCTTTTCTTTTTTTCTTCTTTTTGCTGAATCTTGCACAAACCACTTAAGAACATAAGCAATGTATATTTCACACATGAAAATGCAACAGTGATAATTATGGTTTTTTTTTTTTTTTTTAATGCAAATAGAAATTATATCTGTATCATTTGTAACGCATGAAAATGAACCAGGGCATGCTGGATAGTAATGGCCCAAAAGGGAAAGTCCCCCAACACAGCCCATATCTTTGAGGTGGTTGGGTTTGAACCGAGAGCTTCTGACAGCAACTCGGATATAGTAAGCCCTAATTTCATTACCTTGTTCGAGTAATCAATCATTGTATCTCTGCAAATTGATCAAAAACATAAATGCTACTTTCAACACCCCAAGAAATTAAAAAAGAAAAAGAAAAGAAGAACGAAACTTTTTTTCTTATGGGGGTGCAAATATAATGCAAAGGGCTTCTAATTGTAGTGAGAAAAACTGATTGGCTCTAAAAATAAACTTCTGGCTCCATGGCCAAGAAGTTAGGAACTTTGATGGACTACACTGATCCACATATTATAAACTTCTCTGTGACAATATTCGCGTTGGTTTTCTTTTACATATTTCTTTTTACTAATTTACACTTCTAATTTTTAAAGTTTGAGGTTTTTCATTTTAAAAATTTACTTGAGCCTTTTCATATATGTTTGATTTTGTTCTAATATTGGCCATGTCGTCCATTACTTTCATGGTTAATTATTTTATGAAATATTAGCTTTATATTGCTATGAAATTGAAGACTTTCGTTGTTGTAGGTAGAAAAACATATTCGGTACAATCAAGTATTAACATAAATGAATAGAATGACTAATATGAAAACAAAGCTAAACTTGAAAAAATCAAAATATAAATTAAAAAATGTAAAGAGACAATAAAAAAAAAATTGTAACTAGGATTGGTTCTAAAATTGCTCATTTGACATTATCGATTACCTGCATATTTCTGGCAATTCTGCAGGATTGGGTGGACTAGGTGCCATAGAACAATATATGGTATCCCTCCAATTAGCTGCTGGGGCTTGATAGAAATAAAATTGGTGTTGTATATAAAACTTCTCGAGAAATCACGTGTGTAAAATTCTTTTTTAACCTCCAAGTCTTGCTCGTGAAATCCTCGTATCCTGTCGATAATCTCATCAAGCACAGTTAGCTCAACTCCATGATTGACAACCTGAAAGATAACCCAGTTCTCACAAGCATCTCGGACTTTGTTAACTATGTTATCACGTAGAGTAACATCTTTATCGATGCCTTCAAAGTCTATGATTGGAATGCTGAACTTGGAGTCGCAGGAAGAATCTGAGACATTGACATTGTACTGCTTATTTTGCTCGTGGATGAATATCCGTGGAATCTTTTCCACTCCAGCATCAACGAGTCCTTTTACCCCTGCTTTAGACTCATCAAAAGCCTTCAATTCACTTCTCCGATCATAGTTGGATTCCATTTCTGCCAGTAATTAGGCTGAGTTTGTGAAAACAATATTTTTTTTTTTCCGTTTGAAGGGACAACACATGAGAAATCAACTTTCTCTGGCTTCCAACTAAATAGATAAAGCTGCCTAGTTCCGAGTACGTAGTGTCGTTGTCATGAATTAATGAAGTGATTGTCCCCACTGGCGTGGCTTTTGTCTTTTTGTTTTGTTTTCATTGAAAATGACAATAGACTCAATGAACTTCATAAATTTTATTAATAAATTATGGAGGTGGTGGATAGATTAGTGCAACATTATTTGTATTGTGAGCATCACTTTTATTTATTTATTTTTATCAGGTGGAACCATACACACATCACAACTGTCATCTCAACTACTATCAAAAATATTTTAAAAAATTCTTAGTTTATGCTTTATAGTTTATAGTGTACTAGCATCTAGCAATATAATATTTACCTTGTAAATTAAATAAATGTGTATAATATTGTATACATTTGTAAAAAATATATCAAATTTACAATATTATATACATTTTTTTTAATTTATGATATAAGATTTACTTTAATAATTTTAGGTTCAAATCCTCTCTTATTTATTGTAGTAACTCTTGAATTATCGGGGGAAAAAAAAACACTTATAATTATGGTTATTAGAATCAAGGTTTTACATAGGAGATAGAACTGATAGAAGAGAGAGTATTTTAAATTAGATCAAGAATCTTAAAATAATAATTGTATTTAAAAAGAAAAAAGTCAAAACCAATCTATAATTAGGATGTGGGCATGAATCATGAACATAGGTGATAAAGTGTTCTATAATATAAAATAAGAATAATAATCATGATCAGTCTTCTCTCAGGCTGAGCCTAGTTTTGCCCTTCTTTAGCGAAAATTATATGTTGTACCCAGCATATATACCGAGTACACCATATACCAGCTCCTTCTTTAGGCATAATAAGATCTTCTGTGGTTGCCTTCTCAAAAAAAAAAAAACAAAAAGTTCTTCTGTGGTTGGGCTTATTCAAGATTAGGGGTGAGTTTAGTTCAGCTTTTTGAAGTTGGGCTTTTTGAAAAAGTGGAGTTTTCAAAAAGTGCAGTATGAAAAAGTGTTTTTTCAAAAAGCTAAGTATTTGGTAAACGCTGTTAAAAAGTGCTTTTTGAAAAAACTGAGTGTTTGGATAAAACTTATAAAAGTAGCGGTTTGATTTGTAAATTACCAAAGAAGACAATATAGATATAAAGGAGTTTATTTCATACTTAAATCAACTACTTAATAATACTTACTAAAAAAAAACTACTCAATAATAATAATAATAATAATAACAACAACAATAATAATAATTTATTGTTAACTAAAATTTGTTGTAAAAATATTGTTAACTAAAATTTGTTGTAAAAATATTTTTACAATATTTTCACAACAAATCATACGTGGTAAGTTGTTACTGATTTTAATTTGAACACACCACTTAAATTATTTTTTTCACTAGTATTAGCTAGTAACAACCTACCACTTAAGATTTATTGTGAAAATATTGTAAAAATATTATAGTAGCATTTCTTAGTTTTAATTTTTAATTTTTAATTTAATTTTTCTCTTTATCTCTTTTTATTTCATCCACACATTTATTTTATTTTTTTTCATCCTTTTTTCTCCTCCACACACGTATTTTTTACTTCTCCCTATCTTCACTTTTGACTTTTCTTTATACTTTTCTTCTTCACCAAAACACACCAGAAGATCAAGCTTCTAGAATTCATCCACTCTCATTCCAGAACATACCATTTCTCCACTTTCTCTACTTTCTCTACCAAAACATACCATTCCAGAACATACCAGAAGATCACAGCTGCTCTCTACTTTTCTTTATACTTTCTCTACTTTCTCATTCCATAACATACCATTTCTTTATACTTTCTCTACTTTCCTCCACACATTCAGCCACACAACCCACACCCACGCACTTCTTCATCTTGATCTTCACAAATAATTTCTCTTAATTTCACCAAAAATCTTCAATACCTCTCTCAGCCCACACCCACGCAAAGTAATCAGTGACTCCATGATTCTCATCAAGAATCAAGACACAATTCATTTTGGCAGTACCCACTGTAGTAGAGAGATGAGATCTAGTTCTAGAACTGAGGACTGCAGATAGCGTGATCTGGCTTTTGAAACACAGTGGGCAATTTGGGAAGAAGACGAAAAAGAAAGAAGAAGAAGACGAAGAAGATTGGTCTAGATCGGTAACTGAGAACATCTTCTGATTTATCAAAGGGTAAAGTTAGATTTTCAGTAAAATGTGAAGGGTAATTTGGTAATTGCCCAAGATCGTCCAACATATATATGACAACGCACATGGACTTTGCTCAAAATGGACATCTAAGGGTCCGTTTGGATACAGCTAAAAACTGAAAACACTGTAGCAAAATAATTTTTAAATGTGTGAATAATACCATGAGACCCATTTTTAATGAAAAAGTTGCTAAAAAGTGGTATTTGTAGGTCCGTAAACAGTGCACGGGTGCACTGTTCATAGACAAAAAGTCACCAAGTGCGGCTACTGTTCATTGAACAGTAGCCGCACAGTGCAGGCGTTACTCCCTCACACGCCTGATATAAAAAAAAAAAAAAAAAAAAAAAAAACGCAACGCAAACGCAAAACGTTAAATCCAATCAAGCACTAAGCTCCTTTTGTGGCTTGCGCATTCTCTTCACAAACCCAAAACGCAACTTTTTTCAAAAAGTTACGTTTTATACTAACCAAACGGGCTTTAGACATTTGCTTTTTTCAAATGGGCACTAACACTTACAAACGGGCACTAACACTTACAAAACCATTTTTGCTGTAAATATATATTTTTTTAAATGGGAGGCCTGAAAATTTTATTATTAACAGAAGCAGACAATACATCTTCAGCTACAATGGGCTCGAAAAATACGGAGTTTCTACAAGCCACGGTACATAGCTAGGTAGACCGTGGGCTTGTTGGGCCAGAGCATGAACAAGTCTGTTTCCTTCTCGTCTTGACAAAGGAAAAGTTTTTTTTTTTTTCTTTTGATAGAGACAAAGGAAAAGTTTACAGATCCAAAAAGCTCTGCATTTGGGCTCGAGTGCCTTTGAACAACATTTAAAATAGATGTTGGGGATGAAGCTGTGTATTTTAGCTGTAATCCATGTTTCTGAATATCCCCAGCTTGGATCTTCCGTATAATTATTTATCACTTGTAATAGTGCTTAGTTTATCATGTTGTATGCATAAGACGTCAAATTCATGAGGGGTGGGTGAGAAAGACATATTATATTTGACAAATTAATCAGCATTTATGTTTGTTTATAATTCTTTTGTATTAAAATTTGTAACATTCACTAAATATTTCTCTAATAATAGTCTTTTTTTTTTTATGGAATTCTAATTTTAGATTTTTTAAATGTCAATTCTAGACATAGTGATACATACAATAATTGCAATGATTACTAAGGAAATGACTTTAACCACTTCAAGTCTATATATATATATATAAGACAATTTTAATCTATGGTATCCGCTCTATGATGATAATCTTTCTCATCAGGTTTAGACATTAAATCATTTTTTGTTTCTATAAATACTTGAAGTCTATCAAATTATCAAAAAAGTCTATAGATACTTGTTTTTCCCACCAAAAAAAAAAAAACTATAAATTCTTGAAGAAGTCTTTCTTTTTTTAAAATGAGTTGCACCCCATCCACTTAGCTGAAGAGGATAAACCAATCTGGTGTATAAGTGGCTCAGAGCTGTTTCCTATTACAGAGACCTGGGAAGCCATCAGAACAAAGCAACCTAAGGTTGAATGGTGGAATTTAGTTAGGTCTCTACAGAAATTCCTTGGCATGCCTTTATTTTGTGGCTGGCCTACAAAAATAGGCTTGTAGGCTGCCCACCGGAGATATACTACTACAATCGGGTTATAAGGTTGATGCACTGTGTATTTTTTGACAGTAAATTGAAAGCAAGAATTATATTTTCTTTGAGTGTGGTTTCTCTGCCAAAATATGGAAAGTTCTTATGAATAAGTCCTTGATTAATAACCCTGAAATGGAATGGGACGGATTGGTGGTCTGGAGCTTGCAGAATTCGAGAGGAAAGGATATCAGTGATGTGATCTGCAGGCTGGTTTGGGGAGCAGCTGTATATAAAATATGGTGTCAAAGAAATGCGAGAATATTTGGAGGCAAAATCCTAAATGGAGCCTAATAGAGGATCTTTTCTGGCAGATAAGGTCAAGAATTGTAACAAGAGGAAAATTTAAGATCCCCCAAAGAATAGACTGATATGCTTGTACTGAGGATTCCCTCTGTGAGAAATTAAAGCCTGTGTCTTATAGTTTGTTTTGGTATTGTTGAACTATTTTGCAGTGTCAAGTGCACAGAATTGCTAGTAGTTTTGGGAGGTTGGGCTCTGTTAGTTGCTTTTTTGGCTTTTCTTATATGTGTTGCAGATTTGTTCTGCTTTGGGCTGTATTTTGTTCTTTCAGTGAGTTGTAGTTTTGATTAATGTGTATCCTTCTTTTGTGATTTAATGAAAGAGATCTTATTCATTCCACCAAAAAAAAAAAAAAAAATCATGCAAATGGGGAAAACAAGATTAACAATTACTAAAGAAAGTGCAACTTTCAATAGTAACCACAACCATAATGAAAAGGTCAATCATCAGAACAATCTACTCATTTCAAGAAATTAAGAGCAGAAGTCATTATAAACATTGAACTCGAAATGAACCTCCATAACCACTCAGCAAAATTCAGGATCATTCATGCATAAAAAACATTAAGTTAAAATTGCAGCTATATCAAAAGGGACAAGAATGTACAGTACCACTATATTTCAATTCCTTTTTTTCTTTTTCTTTTATTTTATTTTTTTCAAAAAATGATTATTCTTTTACAATGAGAGCCATAAGTTACTGCAACAAGTAAAAAGTTATAGTAAAATAGAAAAGGGGGGAAAAAAAGAGAGCAAAACAACAAGCTCCTAGTAATATTACCAAAATTGGGAGATAATCAGTTATCTTCAGGACTTCAATCTGTACCTCTTTTTATTTTTTTATTCAATCAGTGCCAAACAAGAAATTAATATAAATATACAAGATAAACAGGTTAGCACCTTTTAGGGGGCCATGAGTCCTTCAATAGTGTAGACGAGAGAGTCCACCCAGTCAACTCGAAATAGTAATGTCTGCAATGTGTGCATCACATCATATTCTGGATCGAGCTTCCACTGCCACCCCTAAAGGAAGGAGGTAGAAGAGCAACAAAAATTTAAAAATAATTAAAACCAAGTTTTCCTTAAACTGTCTACAGAAACATATACCATTCAAGGTCACAGCAATACTTATGTAAACCATTACAAATACTAAAAGAATAATATTTCAAATATGATGTTAGCCTATGGTATTTTCCTTGCCTCCAGGGCTGACATAAGAAGCATTGATACGTCAATGTGTTAATGACCAAAAAGAGAAACAAATAAAAAGAAAGAAAGAAAGAAAGAAGAAGGAAACTGGCACGGGGAGGTTAGGGATGTGTCACTGTAAAATTATTGAAGCAAATAAGTGCACAGCAAGGCATCTTAAGTTGTGGGGCAACTTTTCCCCTTCCCCTTCTCTTGGACTGCCACCCACACCCCACCTCTCCCTGCGTCCGGAGGAAAAAAAAGAAGAAGAAGAAGAAAATGGATTGTTGGACCATGCCTGCAATAGCCTTCTCCAATTATGCTTAAATGATTCTTTTGCTTGATATCTAATGAACTTGCTGAGCACACAAATATTTAATTATAAAATGCCTGGATCAAATATTGATTACAGTTTGAAAGATTATTCAAAGGGAAACTCCTAAAAGAAAGAAGGGAGAGCTATACAGCTACCATCTAAAGCTCAAAGTATCTACAAAATCCAAGAAATATGAAGCAGTACAGGGCCTTGCAGCTTGATACACTCATAAAGAGAGCCCAAGAATTCAGACTTCATCTAGATTACCAAGCCTTTCCTTCAAAGATACGTGCATTCCTTTCTCTCCATATACTCCACAGTAGACAACAGAATGGCCCCCCATATTTTAGGCTACTATTCTTTTTTTCTTTTCTTTTTTAGGTTTGCCAAAGGTCTTCTTCCAACTAATTGGTAATTCAGACACTGACTTTGGCATTACCTAACTCACTCACAGTAAACAAAACAAAAATGTCTAGAACTCCAGCTGCCCCCTCAATGAAGAAAGGATGATCTATGGACTCTCTTGTCATATTTGTTCATACAACACCCATCATATTCTTCTTTTTCAAATTATCCATTGTTAGAATTTTACCCTTCACTGTGATCCAAACAAAGAAAGCAACATGAGGTGAAGCTCTAACATGCCAAAGGGTTCTCCAAGGAAGAAATTTATCACTCCCTTCCTCAGCACTTTGTAGTAATTACTTACTCTAAAACCCTAGTTTCTAGAACTAGACCAGACCATCTTATCCTCTTGAACTTGTTGCACCTTAGCTGCATACATCTCCAAAAAAAAGAATCCATTTACTCTAACTACCACTCCTGAACAGCTCGAATAAATGAAGGGTTCCATTGAATAACACCATTTGTGATCTCTAAATAATCCTCCATTGTCGACTCTTTCTTTCTTGCAATTTGGAATAGCTCTGAGGAGCTGTTCTTGAAACTATCTAATAAAATATTACTCATCCCAAAAGTTTAAGCTGCTAGAAAAGAATGAATCTAATCATTTAACTATTATTCTAAAACCTCCCCTCACGTGCAAGCCCATAATAAGTGAAGCCCAACATGTGAGATTGTAACTTTCAAATGGGAGGTAGACTGGAAACAATTTGAACTTAGGACTACCTACTTTGATACCATGACAAATTACCATTTGTCCCCAAAACATAAACTGTTAGGAAATAATGACTTTAATAATACCATCCTTATCACACCAACGATCACGCAAAAAGTGAATCCAAGTACCATTTCCCATCTTGAAACTGATAAAATTCTCAAATTTAACCCAGCCTTGGGGTATAAATTTCCATAAGCAAACACCATATGGACCCCTCACACTTTCCATGCACCACACAAAGAGATCCTCAATCTAATCTCTATCACTCGTTGCCAAAGAGCATCCCTCTCCACCACAGAACACCACAACAATTTATCTAGAAGAGCTTGGTTGAAAATCACAACTTTATAACCCCCCAAAACTTCCAAGCTCTATGGGCTGGCAAGTATAATTTGTTAATGAGATGAAATATAATTCTTCCCCCATTCCACCCCATAGCAAATCCCTTTGAATTTTTTTCTCATTCTCCTTGCTATCCCCAACAAGAAGTGGAAAACTAGACATAAAATGAGTGGAAGGTTAGAAAGTGTACTCTTTAATAGGGTGAGTCATCCATCTTTGATAAATGGAATTTCTTCCAACTTGCTAATCTTTTTCCTATCCTTTCATTTATGCCACCCAAAAAGATTTCATCATAGAACTGAGTTTTTCTTAAAATGAGCTCCTATAACTAGATCAAACTCGGGAGGGAAAATTCTAAAACTGAGAACTAAAAGTCAAAAGATTAGGGAAAAAAAAAAATCAAAGCTTAAATGTAGGTGTGTGTGTGTGCGTGTGCATGTGTATAACTTGTTTGATGGGTAAGTTATAAACACACCCAATGGGTCTTGAACCCATGACCTCACCCTCCCCTTAGAACATTTAAAGTGCCAGTTGAGCTACAGCTCATTGGCTTTCTTATTAAATAAAGAACTAGTGTTTGCCAAAACTAATAGTTAAATGAATAATTCCTTTTCCCCCTATTGGTAAGTGACACATGCAACTGATAGTTGTTGAACCCACAACTTCACGTTCACCTGAATTCTTGGACAAATGCGTAGAAAGAAGAGGGGGAGGTCTTTGTGCTCTAGCTTACTGGCAATAAAACGTTACGCACAATCACCACAATTTCAATGAAGATGTTAATAGAAAATTATCCCAAATCAGAATGTGGCACCTGAGAGAACCTATGGACTAAGGGATAGGGAAGGACAGTAGAGTCGGCTAACTCTCTCTGTTTTAAAAGAAACTTAGTTCACCTTAGCCTTTTTGTTGCTAAGAGAAAATACAAAGTAACAATAATTGTTCCAGTGACACGCCAACTATGCTTTGAAAGTGGATTATAGGAATTATAAAAAAAATTAAATGTAGTTGCTGTGTCACTATTCCTCCTAAGCCTTAACCTATCGGGAAAGGAAAAAGAACTATATAACAAAATTGTTGTTATAGAGGATGACATTTTATGTTAGAAATAATAAATAGGTATGAATATAATAAAAGAAATAACAAAGAAGTGATGTAGGACAAACTGGAGAATATTTATTTGTATACTTATGGAGAGTTAAGGTTTAGGAGGATTTGTGGATTTTTGGGTTTAAAAATTAAAGGCGAAAAGTCACTTTTACTCTCTACATTTTCAGGCGATTCCCATTTTAGTCCCTACATTTTATTTTCAACGTTTTTAGTCTCTAAAATCAAAAATGCATTCCGTTTTAGTCCTTACCGTTATTTATTTCACAGAAATATCTTACGTGGCAAACGGTCCAACAGTAAATGCTAACGTATCCATTAAAATAATATTAAAAAAATTATTTACATTTTTAAAAATGCCACATCAACAATTTAATTTTTTTTTTAAAAGCCATATCAGATAAAAATAATATAAAAATTTCTAACCTAATTATTTAAAAAAGAAAAGAAAAGAAATTAGTTAAATTAATTTTTTTCTTTTTTTTGGGAAAAACATGAAGAACGCAGACTATGTGTTCTTCATTTTCTTTCCCAACTAAGCTTGCCCAGAAAATTAAAAATTAAAAATTTTCTTTTCTTTTCTTGCATTTTCTTAGCAACCAAACCTAAATCACTCAGATTTACAAAATAAAAAGACATGCCCATAAAAATTTACAAAACACAAGCATTCAACAAGATTTTCTTATGCTTTGAAACCAAACACAAAAAATACAAAACTCAAACCCAGATTTTCGGCCTCCATGCACACCACAAACCCAAAAATCAACATCAGAATACAACATTACCACAAACCCACAAACCCAAAAATTAAGATACACCACAAACCCAGATCAACAAAACTCACAACCCAGATTTTCGGCCTCCATGCACACCACAAACCCAGAAATCAACATCGGAATACAACATTACCACAAACCCACAAACCCAAAAATCAACATACACCACAAATCTAGATCAACAAAACTCACAACCCACAAACCCACCGTCGGAATACATATCTCCACCACTGAGCTAAGAGATAGAGAGATGAAAAAGCCATTTGGGTCTGAGTTTGAGCGGAAATGAGATTATGAGATTAGAGAGTTTGGGGTCATCTCGGCTTCACAACCACTGATTTGGGCTCCAATACCGAATCGGTGACTGGGGTTTCGTACAACGGAGCCATACCGAATCGACGACTATGGTGAGTTACCGAATCGGTGGACCTTCGCGATGGGTTTTCTTTCTTTGACGGCAGCGGCGACCTCACTGAGTCTTGAACGAGTTCGACGGCAACAACCTCATCACCGAGATTTGAGAGAGTTTGGGTCAAATTGGAGTTTGGCAGTCGGTGGAGATGAGATTTTGAGAGAGTTTGGTTTGAGAGAGATTTCGTCGAGGGTGAAGAGAGAAAGAGAAAATTAGAGATAGAGAGAATTTAGAGATGAGACTAAAAGAAAAAGAAAAAGAATTAAGGTTAAAGAAAATTTGATTTGATATGAGATTTGGGAAGCTTATTTTTGTGTTTGTGTTTGTTTTTTAAACCGTTTTTCAATTAGATTTAAGTTTTGTTTTTTATTTATTTATTTGGTTTAAATTTTCTGACGTGGCTTTTTATAAAAAATTAAAATGCTGACGTGGCATATAAAAATGCCAAATAATATTTTTTTATAATATTTTAATCGCCACGTCAACACCACGTCAGCTAATAGGGTGTTCCGTCTGCCACTTAGGACTTTGCCGTTAGGGCACTAACGGTAGGGACTAAAACGGAACGCGTTTTTGATTTTAGGGACTAAAAGCGGTGAAAATAAAATGTAGGGACTAAAAGTAGCTTTTCGCCAAAATTAAAACATTTTAGAAGAGTTAGGGTTCAAGAATGAATATGAGTTCACTAAAAAAGGGAAAATTTGATTAGGGTTGAAAATAGGGAAACAAGAAACAGAAATTGAATTTATCCATGATTTCTGAAGAGTGTGCATGACTAGTCTGAGTGAGAGGCGCGTGTGAAGAGTACACATGTGAACAATATCTATGAACAGTACCCGTGAGCAATACTGCACAAAAGAAAGAAAAGAGTGAAGAGAGAGTGGCAAAAGAACACTCAGGCCAACGTGCCTCAATCAATGTTGGAAAAATGTTGAGCGCACTTAAGCGCATAGGTCTCTTGGAGCTTAGACACAAAGGGCAAGTGTGCGCAAAACAAACAGTTTTCAAATATAATATCATACATATATGTGTGTTTGTGGAGGTATATAATAAAAAAATAATAAGAACTCAAAATTTGCATATTTTACCTAGTAGGTAAGTGCAATTGTATGATGTTTGTAAGTTCAGATTTTACCTAAGTTAATTCAATTCTTAAAATTGTTATATAGTCAATTGAAAATAATTATCAATGGTCAATATCATAACGATCTAGTCATAGTAAGTTTAAACATAATACTTTGTATAATTATCTTGTGCTTTATCATGATGGTTATGATCAAATGATGTATATGGTTCAATCAACATATATCTAAAGTCAAAGACCAAAAAGCAAAAGAATTGTAAATTACTCTTGTTCGTATCTTATGACATATAAATAAGAAATTTGTGTGCATAATACAAC
Organism: Quercus ilex subsp. ballota; assembly: GCA_032727855.1. NCBI lineage: Eukaryota > Viridiplantae > Streptophyta > Magnoliopsida > Fagales > Fagaceae > Quercus > Quercus ilex. The sequence continues at coordinate 17,128,330 of CM064915.1, forward strand.
ACACTAAGGGTAGTAGTTGTGTGGTAAATCATTGATCCATGTCATTTTTTTAAAGATCAAGCAATTAATTTTAATAATCCATATCTCTTTTAGCAAAAAAATAAAAAAGTGTGCCTAGGTGTGCTTTGTGCTTCTTCAAAAAGCTCCAAAAAAGCGTGCTTCATTAAATGATTTTTTGGCCTAGCAAAGTGTTGAGAGCTTGGGGCTGCAAGCTTTGAGCTTAAGAGCGCGTTTTTAACAACACTGGCCTCAATACTCAAAACACCCAATATTTTATTGATCATCTCTAAGTTGTTTTGAGTATAATAACAAACTTATATTAGATCCTAAAACTAGGACCTCTACTTTGACTAGTAAACCAGAGACTACACATAAAAGCCCTCAAACTACATATGAATCCAATTATTAATAAAAGAAAACCCAAGGCCCACAACTATGCCCATACCCAACAATTGCAAAATTACTAAATACTCGACTCTAAAATAACCAAATAAAATATAAAAACCTAATTAACTACCATGGACACCTATTCTTGGGCTTTGCCTTAATTTTAGGCTTCCAAAGAGGATATTGCTTCTTTAACAATGATATGGGTTTGCCAAGATTGTCCCATCATGTAGCCACAGTTTAGTTAATTAATTTTAAGTGATACGAACAATTGATAGGCAGTTAGGCACGTTGGGTAACAGTAGATCTATCCGCAACTTTCAGAGGGCGAAAAAATGAGAGTGATACAGAAGGGGACACAGAAAGAAGACAGAAATTACCTCAAGAACCAAAGTGGTTACCATCACAGCACAAACATTGCCATCGACATTCACTTTATGACGCTTGACTTGCTCAAGCAATTGCTGCATGCAGTCACCGGGATGAATAAGATGTCCAAGGGAGTCCCAATGTTTGAAAGATTTTTCCACTTCCTGTTAAACAAGAGGAATTACTTAAAAATTTGACTGAAATTATAAAAACTTTAAAACTATGCTGCATTCATAGATTATATGAATGCAAATTTATGAGATAACTTGAAAATGACAATATGAATATTTTGATTAACAACATGATAATTTTTTGCAATATTCTTATATTGACTGGATTAGTCTTCCTTTTTATAAATTTTTAATGATTGGTAACTTTCACTCTCACCCAATGGGTCTTGAACTACAACCTCACCCTCCACCTAGTAATTAAAAGGGGAGGACGTGCCACTTGAACTAGAGCTAATTGGCAACCAGACTAGGCAAATTTATAATTTCTTTCTCTAAAAGCAGTCAAAAACTGTAAATATAAGCTTGCAAATTTTTAATAATAAGAACTACAAGCTACCTCTACACAAAAGCTTTATAGCAGATGCATTACCTCAATGAAAGCCCTTGGATTTGGGCAGTTTTTCTGTTTAGATAATCTTAATGTGCACTCTGCAGCAGTTCGACCATCTCGAAGGGCAACAGCCTTAAAGAATTCCAGTAGATTCACTTGATATTTCTTAGAAAGTTCAGCAGTCATTCCTACATCAAGGAGAATGACATGAGGCTTCGATCTAAAGATCCGCTTATGTTATGGTTTGCTATGTGCCACTCGGACTAGTATATTTCCAGGATGCATGTCTGCATGAACAAAATTGTCTACCTGGAGTAAAAAACAATTTCTCAGCTAATGTACTCAAGTGTTTCACTCATGGAGAATCTAATTTCATAAAGACTAAATTAATAATTGGAATTTTGAATTACATATCAAGACAATAATAATATTGCTGGGCAAAGTAATCCATAAAATCCTATTTTACAAGCTTCTTGAGATCTTGTGTTACCCTCAAACCACTTCAGGGTTACACCAAAAGCACTCTACAGCTCTTATGAGCACAGAATTATAGTTATCTTGGTGTCCCATTTTCAATATGACACCTGAGTTGAGAGATTTTAGCAACTAATATTTGAGAAATTTGCCTTTACATGGTCAATTTCTTTTGATCATTCACTCTCACAATTATTCGTATCATCTGTATTTTATCACCCTAGATTCTATGGTGACTCAAGGAGGAGATATTATTCAACTTTAACTTTCCAGGACAAATGAAGAATACAACACAAATATATTTAGAACTAAAAGTTGCCATAAGAAGACATATGAAAGAAAAGAAGAAAAACAATTGAAAAGAGAATATAAGATACCAAAAGCATCTTTAAAAGTGTATGGGTTCCGATGTGAGCAAGGGCACTTTTAATTTGATCATTTCCTTTAAGCCCTTCAACATAATGCAGAACACTTTCACCTTGTTCATAAGTTTCAACTAGTACAGATGGGTGCACCAAGGGATATAGAGGCCTTGGGAATGAGATGTCCTTCCATTTTCGGAAATTGTATATAAAACAATTCAAATGAGCAGCTTCCCTTGAAAGATTAACCTGCGACATCATGAACACAGCAAATTGCTGTATGCTTTCATCCAATCTCAACCATTTCAGGTTAGGAATGAAAATGGAGATTTTGGCCACAAAATTAATGACCATAAAATCCCTTCTAATTGCTTCTCCAACACCTGGATGTCGAACCTTAACAGCAACAACAATGGGCTTGATCGGCTGACCAGGATATCCATATTTCAGTGTTCCTTGATGAACTTGAGCAACACTTCCAGATGCCACAGGTTCCCCATCAAATTTTTCAAAGATTTCAGGCAGCTTTCGACCAAATGCCCTTTCAATGGTTTTTTTGGTGACCGAAAAACCATGTGCTGGTGCATTGCTATGCAGTCTTGCAAGTTCACTGCACAAATCTCGGGGGAAGAGACATGGTCTTGCTGCAGCCCATTGACCCCATTTTATGAACGCTGGGCCTGCCTTTTCAAGTGTATGATGGACAACATGGAGCCATCTTTTCCGAAACTCAACACCAAGGGAGTCTGCAAAAGGAGCCATAGCTATGCAGGGTGAGAATAAAATTGCTAAATAGATAGCTCTGAGAAACAAGATAAAGCCCTCCAGAACTGAATACACAAACAAGGTTAAATAAACATGTCCGTCTTGCGCGTGCGTATACAAAGTATCCCTTGTTGGCAAGTATTCTGCTTCTGCCCATGTTTGTTGTGTCCAAGCAAGCTCCCCAATTATCACAGCAATAACACCAGGGGCAAGAAGATTTGATCGAGTCAAAGCCAGGCTCACCACACAGGCAATCCAATTTATTGGTGGTAAAGCTGGGCTACTGTGGGAACATATTTGAAAAAACCTTTTCCAAGCAATTTGCACATGGGGAGAAATTATCTTATTCACTAAAAGGCCATAGAAGCTTCTGAAACCTCTAAGGTGTAACAGGCTCTCTTTTGCTTTAAATAATGTAAAAGGAGAAGGTCCTCTAAAACAAAATTCAGACTTTGAGAAACTTCTGCATAGGGAGTAATGGGGCCCAAGTGTTTTATGTGCCTCACATCTATTTACTTCTAAGCAGCTAGTCTTCTGATTTGGAAGAAGGGAATGTGCAACCCTTCTAACATTTCCACCGGTCCAAAATCTGCACATTACAATTATGTATTTAGAATTCCATAACACACTAAGCTAATAAACAAATCGTATATAAGACAAGAGCACAAACCTGGAAACTAAAGTGAAAAAATCATATAAATATTAAATTAGTGTTACTATGTAAGTTTTACCAATTTTCAGAGATCTTAATGTTTGAAGATGACCAAAAAAGATTGAGCTATACTCTATTAGTTTCTTAGAGACAAGAATGTCATAGTCTTTTGAAACTTTTTGATTAGGATCATTTCCTTTCAAGAGTTAATACATCTAGCTACATTAATGAAAATCCTACCTCACTACTATAGTTCACAAAGAAGCAATCCTTCATTGATAAACAAAATGCTGCATCAGAATGTAAACACAGGAGTTTACTTCAGAAGATGTATACAAAATATTCCATAAAACAACAGACTAGTATCATTGTTAAAGCTAAATGCCTCATTCAACATGTACAAATTTCTTTTCTTGATCACATTAATCATACCAGCTTCCTTTGGATAATAACACAGCTTAATAATATCACATTCATGTTACATGTCCCATTCAACACCATGTTCACATCTCTCTGCTTTGGTCTGTTTGGATTGAGGGGGAGTAGGGTAGAGTAGAGTTGACAGGAAATTAGACAGAAATTAGGCTAATTTATGGCCAACTCTACTCTACTCTCCTTTGCTCCCCCTCCCTCCCCCCTCAATCCAAATAAGCCATAAGTTTGGATTGAGGGGGTAGGGAGGAGGAGTAGAGTAGAGAGTTGGCCGGAAATTGCACCAATTTCCAGCCAACTCTATTCTACTACAACAAACGTTTGACAATAAATTAGAGTAAGTACATAGGCAAGCTACTTTTCTACTACAACAAACGTTAGACAATATATTAAGTAGAGTAGAGTAAGTACATTCACATAGGCAAGCTACTTTTCTACTACAACAAACGTTTGACAATAAATTAAGCTTCAATTATGTTCACTTATACACTCAATAGCATTGTCTAGTCTCCTTTATGAAGAGAACCAGGGTTCCAATCCCCCTTTCCCATTGTTATAAGTATCGAATTATTAAAAAAAACACATGTTCAGTTATTGAGAGCCCTAATTCGTCGTGATCGAACCCCAACCAAATTTATAGGAACAAGAACTGAGTCAAAATTTTCTAAAAAAATATACACTTTTTATAGTCAAGAACCTTGAAACAAAAAAACAAAAACAAAAAAAGCATGGTAAATGATCGAAAATTTTGATTGGTTTTTAATCAAAAACCTATTTTCCTTGACTACTACTCCGTTACGCTCCGTTTGGTTGCCGATCAAATCAATGAACTAAATGAAAAATTAAAATGCTGAATTGAAAATTAAAAAAAATTTCCAAATGCTATATAGATATTTTCATTATTTTATAGTTACTCTCAAGTCTACCAAACAGAACGGTAACAATAAGGTGAATTGAAAAGTAGATTAAGAGAGAGTTGTAGAAGCCACTGACCTGGCCATGGCGATTGGGGTTGGGGTTGGCGATCAGAATCGGTGGTGGAGAGCTCTGAAATACGCAGGTAGTGTAGTGCACTCACTGGGACCGGACGGCATTTTTTAGCTGACAACTTCATCGGGCGTCGGAGTGTGACGTTAATCATCCATCGCCGCCGCTATTGGTGGCGATGACCATGGTTTTGTGGTGTGCGTGTTGATCGTGTGAGAGATTGAGGCTACTATGGGAGTGTTGAGCTTCGGCCTAAATTGTGGGATCTGGCATAGAACTAATAGACGTCAGTGATTGTTTCTTTGCCTATAAATTGGGATAGCCTGTTAACTTTTTTTTTATTTCAGTTGGTCTGTAGGACTCAAAATAAGCTCAACAAAAGGAATGATAAAAGTAAAAATAATAGCTAAAATTACACTTTCTTATTTATGGCTGCTCATTTATTTATTTATTTTGAGAATGTGCTCATTTATTTGTTAATTGTATATTTTCGAAAAATTTTAATATTATTTTTATGATAAATGTAAAAAGTTATAAAAAAAAAATCAATTTATATATATATATATATAAAAAGTTTTAAAAAATATTAACTTTTTTTTCTTATTTTATTAACACCCCAATTTGAAAGAATTGTATTTAATCTCTCCATTTAAATAGGACGTTAAATGAGAAAAAAATTGACTGTAATTTTACCATTACCCTCATTGGCTACCAAAAAAGAAAAGCATAGTTTCTGTATAACTTAACTCTCAATTTAGATCCCAAGGGGTATGGTTATATAATTTTCTCAAATTGAGGTGCTCATTGAGCAAATTGACAATTTTTGGGGGATATTGTAAAATGGATAAGAATTTATGATAGAAAAGTGTAGTTGTCCTAATTAAAAAATATGTCATGGTTTGTTTTAATATATATATATATATATATATATATATATATATGTATGTATGGCATGGTTTGGCCAAATCACAATTTAGTTTAGTTGGGTTTTTATTAAAAAATAACTATAAAACCTAATCTAAATATAAGATCATTCACATCAGAACTTTCACCAAATTAGCAAAAACAAAAACTAAATATAATATTAATAACAATAATATATTGAACAGTTGTTTAGTTTATTTTTTTATTTTATTTTTTTTGGGGGGGAAGAGCATCTATCCAGTTTTTTTTTTCCCCCATTTTCTTAATAAGAGGGTCATCACTCATTAGATTAATGTGATATAATTTTTAAAAAAAATAAAAAATTTGGGTGACCAATGTGGCTCTACCACTAGCCCCTGTCCATTTCACTAATGCTTGCAGGTAAATTCGAAATTGTAGTTACTTGAAAAATGTTATATCAACAATATTTTCACAACAAATTTTAAGTAGTAGGTTGTTATCCATTTTCTTTGTATTTTTTTTGAAAAATGATATAAACATAAATTATTTTACAAACTATTGATGTGATTAATGATTATTAGTATGTAAAAAAGTGATGTTAGTAGTGGACCTAGATAAGATCCAATAAAAATTTGTCTTATCAACAGTTTCTAAAAATATTATAAAATAATTGTGAAAATGTTGTAGACGTAACACGTCTTTTTTTGAGAAGCCAAGAAGATATGTTCTTTTAAGTCATGTGAGTGAGTTAAATTAACACTTACAAAATCATTTTAGCTAAAGGTGTTCACCAAATCGCATAAACCGCAAAAATCGCACCAAAATCGCCCACAAAATGGTATAACTGCACCGCACCGCAAGTAATATTGCACCGCACTGCACCACACCGCATGATGCAGTGCGGTTTGCGGTTTTATAATAAGAAAACCATACAAACCACACCGCACCGCACCTTCTCTATATATTAATATATTTAATTTTTTTTTAATATTAAATATATTATTAATAGTTTAATAACCCTAGTTTTCAAAAAAAAAAAAAAGTTTGATAATCCTAGCAAGTGTTGATTAGGAAAGCCAACTAAAAATAAAGAAAAACTAGCTTAATAATTTAAAACTTGAACCAAAACAAAGGGAAAAATTAGTTTTGGACTAGGTAGAAAAAGCCCATAATTTGAAAAATATACCAATTTCAAATTATTCAAACCACATCTTACACACCACACCACATATGTTACAGCAAAAATGAGACGCGATGCGGTTATGGTTTTAGCTAAACTTTAAACTGCACCGCACCACACCGCACCGCACCGCACATATGACCGCAAAAATAAGGTGCGGTGCAGTTATGATTTTAGCTAAACCGCACCGTAAAATACAGTACTAAAAATGGTCCAAAATCACACCGCACTGCAAACACCCCTAATTTTTAGCTGTAAATATTTAAAAAAAAATGGGAAGCCTGGAAATTTTATTAATTAACAGAAGCAGACAATACATCTTCAGCTACAATGGGCTCGATAAAACACGGAGTTTCTACAAGCCACGTTACATAGCCTGATAGACCGTGGGCTTGTTGGGCCAGAGCATGAACAAGTCTGTTTCCTTCTCGCTTGACAAAGGAAAAGTTTACAGATCTAAAAAGTTCTGCATTTGGGCTCGAGTGCCTTTGAACAACATTTAAAATAGATGTTGGTGATGAAGCTGTGCATTTTAGCTGTAATCCACGTTTCGGAATATCCACAGCTTGGATCATCCATACAATTATTTATCACTTGTAATAGTGCTTAGTTCATCATGTTGCATGCATAAGACGTCAAATTCATGAGGGGTGGGTGAGAAATACATACTCCTATTATATTTGACAAATTAATCAGCATTTATGTTTGTTTATAATTCTTTTGTATTAAAATTTGTAACTTTCACTAAATATTTCTCTAATAATAGTCCTTTTTTTTTTTATGGAATTCTAATTTTATATTTTTTAAATGTCAATTCTAGACTTAGTGATACATTTAATAATTGCAATGATTACTAAGGAAATGACTTTAACCACTTCAAGTTTGTTTATAATTCTTTTGTGTATATATATATATATATATAAAAGACAATTTTAATTTATGGTATCCACTCTATGATGATAATTTTTCTCATCATGTTAAGACATTAAATCATTTTTTGTTTCTATAAATACTAGAAGTCTATCAAATTATCAAAAAAGTCTATAGATACTTGTTTTTTCCCACAAAAAAAAAAAAAAAAACTATAAATTCTTGAAGAAGTCTTTTTTTTTTTTTTTGAATGAAGACTTGAAACAAAAATTTCAATGCATACTACACTAATTTAAAATTAAAATTAATTAATAATTAGTGATATAGATTAGAGGTGCACATAAAAAATATATAAAAAATAATGTATAGACGTACTATGGATTAGGACGCATAATAAGTTTTTGGTACCCTTAAAAATAAACTTTTTGTTTTTCTTTATGTGGGGCAGGGTTTGACATTCCAACTTGTGGTAGAGATAAAAAGGACATGGCACTGCATGAACCACACCCTAACAAACACGTGACACCTTGATACAATGGCAATGCTTAAAAAATATAGACGTCAATTATTGAGTTATATTTTACTATCGGTGTAATTAATTAATTTTATATTGTAAATTAAACAAATATGACCATGTTGTACATATTTGTAAAAAATATATAATATTATAAACTTTTTGCAAATGTGTATAAAAGTGTACAATATTATATAAATTTATTTCGTCTACAATATTAAGACTTACATAAATAAATAGTAATGTAAACTGAGAATTTTCTTAGAACAAAAATTCATTTTTCTATGATTTTTAGATACACATATAATCAATTTTGACTTGGGCTCTCTCACTTTGGTCAGAATTAGGGAAGCAGCCCTCCCATGTGCAATTTGGAATTCACAGCTCACTCACCTTGGTTATGGACCTTCTTGATGACCGATGAGTGATGACCCAAACATTATAATTACCTAAATGTCCCTAGACACATGCCAACTTCTTATAAGCTCCAATAGTTTTGGCTTCAATACGTGTAATGTTGTTTAAAAACTAAAAACATGTTTAAACATATATATTAAACGGGTCCTAATTAATGTTGTCGGATTTCTGTAGCCTATCATCATTCAAATAATGATGATAGGCTACAAAATTTTGAATTTAGGAATAAAAAAATCATCCTTAGGTCAAGGAGTTTTTTAATTTTATTTGACTAGAGAGGATAAAACGTAGACGGAAGTCCAATATTTGTGTCATTTCCTTTTCAATGTTTTATTTTTAATTATTAGTTTACTTCGAATCTTTCCCCTTCTTTACTCGTTGTTGAATTTTCTTGCTTCTTTTTCAATGCTTTAGGTTGCTTTGATTCACTTTTTCTGTCATATATACCTAGTTAATCAGAACTCAATTTATTCTAATATTTCGAACTTTCTTTGTACTGTTGAATTATTCGAAAGTGGTTAAATTATCCACACGCTACCCTTCTGTTATTTATCTTTCTCTTTTTAACTTTTTGTCTAGTTTAATAATTTTGAAAATTCAATTTTTATTGGTTAGTTTACATAGGCAGACCTAGATTCTGAACCAACCACCTTACCTTTCAGCCTTAGGTGTCGCTTTACCCTTTGAGGTAGGGTTTGTTTGGTGATAATTCGATTCTACTCGAATAATGATGAATGAAGTAACAATGTCATCTACAGGTTCCTACCTATTAAAAAGCAACCAAGATATTCCAAGTTACCTGTGTGAAAACATGTGCAATCTTAGAATCTATGTTACTTTTCATCCTAATCAAACACAGTCCTTACCTGCATGTGCTTTGTACCATAAAATTTATTCATATATAATAAGTTTAGAAGCACAACAAAATTCACAACTAAAGTAATAAGTTTTTAATAATGGATAATAAAATAATATTAAATAAATAAATTCATATAAGAATCAATAATAATTTGTCACCTCAGTACGTGTGAAATTTGTTGTGAAAACTGGAAAGTGAAAACTTGCTAATAAGGAGGTTGGAAGGAGAGTTGCAAAAGAAGCCAATAAATAAAAAATGACGTTTACCAAACTCTAATGGCGGAGAAAGAATGCATGATTGATATCGTAGAAGTCACTCAGAGGATACAATAAAAATTCAAAAACAAACGATCTAAACATTAGACACAGTTTAAAAATATCTGAAAACTTAAGCTAGCATGTTGCTGCACAGTACAGCTCGAACGTAGCCCTGTAGGCTTACATATGCAGTACTCCACTGGCATTTAAGCTATTTGGCATGTCATACAACAGAATATTGCTGCAGTAACTATCCCTTTCATCTTCAGTACTGCAGTTGGCATAGGTTGTAGTAGACGATGAATTCAAGGGAGTGGGACTCGTTGAAGGTGTAGATATAAGCGTACCAAAACTGAAATTTGGTATGCTCTCATCGTTGTTGGACTGTAAAATTTGGTTTTCAAATTGAGGGACAATAACGGGATCAAAGGAATAATCACTCACAGCAAAATCATTAGGATGCTCTCCATTATTTTGCCACAATTTTGTTGGAGAATTTTGGTAGCTGAAATTGGTAAGATTTGGAGGGAGTTGTTCCATTTTGACTTGTGTGAACTGGGATTCACTTGAAAATGGAGTGCTTATAATGTTTGAAGTTGCACAAGGTTGAATGTCTTGGACAGGGCACTGCAGCTGGTTTGCTTGTGAGGAGGAGTTGATTGTGTTTAGCTGAACTGGTTGGGTGGACTGGAGCTGGTTTTGAACTAAGTTTTGGTCAAGCTGGTTTTGTTGAAGATACTGAGAAGTAATATTTTCTGTATTTCTGCATTGGGAGGAAAAGAGAGCTGTGGCTAGACTTAGCATATTTGGATTTAAGATAGGTCCAATTCCTAGCAAACTGGGGAGATTAAGTTGAGATGAGTTGTAGAGAGATGAGTTCAGAACTGAAGTGAGTTCAAGAAGATCAAGGCGTGGGGTATGAGTCACTGGATCAATTCCCATTCTTAGTAGCCTCTTCCTGATGTGGGTGTTCCAATAGTTCTTGATCTCATTATCTGTTCTTCCTGGCAAGCGAGCAGCAATTGCAGACCACCTGAGGTAAGCACGAACATTAGGTAAAAGAAGAAGATAAACAGAAAAAAACAAACTTTTTTTGCCAATGAAACTTAAAATATTTAGCACTTCTAGACTCTAGTTTTGAGTCAAAGTATTCCAAAACAAGAAGTCCATGAAGTAGGTAGCTAGTTACATTGATAGCATCTCTGTTGTACTTTTCTGGGTTATAATAAGAAAGGGATGACTATAATGAACAAGGAAAAACCGCACTTTTGCACAGTAAAGTTGTTTGAATTTCACTTTTTTTTTTAGGTACTGCTATTTAAAACCGAAGGCTGGAAAAAAATAAGCTCAACGAGCACAAATAATATAGAAATAAGTATTATTAAATGTACTCACTTATTTCCCAAAACACAGTGTAACTGTATTATGGTCTCTTCTTCTTCAAATGAAAACCTTCCTCTCTTGATATCAGGCCTCAAATAGTTTGTCCAGCGAAGCCGGCAACTCTTTCCACACCTTTTCAGACCTAATCAATTCAAGAGTAAAAAAAAAAAGAAAAAAAAGAGATTAAAGAAACAATTAATAAGTCAGTCATGAAAACCGATAGCAAAAAGAAGTTACAACCAGAAAGAAAGAGTCAAATTAACTAAAAATCAAAACTAACTTTTCATGTATGTTAAATTTAATAAAAATGGAGGATCAGCGTATATACACACCTGCATTTTTGGGAAGGATTCTCCATCTACCGTGCCCGTGCTTTTGAATATAATCAATGAGTTTCTGATCTTCCTCTGCAGTCCATGGACCTTTCTTTAATCCTTCTTTGTCACAGCAAGGAACCTTTCCCATTGTATCTTCACAGAAAACTTTGATGGATGCTTTGGTACAAGATCAGTGTGTTTGTGTGTATGTTTAAGACAGAGATAGAGAGAGATAAAGGAGATTATGAGCTCAATTTAAACAGAAAATAAGTGTATTGCTGTAGGGTATCAGTGATAATGTGTATATAAATAGTTGAGAAAGAAAGTAAGGTTATGAAGTCAATGGGATTCGGTACCGGCCTTTGTACACATTAAGAGACGTGTCTTTTTATGTGGAAAATTACACACCGTCATATTTTCTTTCTCTGTGTACCGTAGAATGTAAAATCAAATTTTATCTCTCTAGTAATCAATGATATGATATCCGAATATAAATAACATTTAAAGCTAAGACTTTTTAATAATGTGATCAATATGGTACTATATTATATATATATCAGGCCAATCACATTTCTAAGTTGTAAGAGCATTAGCATTGGGAAATGCTAATGCCAAATCTAAGGGAAATTTAGAATTTTAAGCCCCAAAACCATCTGCATTGGGGAATGCTAAACAGCAGTATTGCAAATTTTTTTTTGCAATACTGCTACAGTGCAATCCTAAACATAGAATTGCACTGTAGCAAGTATTGTAAAAAATAATAATATTTTATTTGAAAGAAAGCTAAAAATGAGATAGAGGAGAGAGATGGGAGAGAATATATAATTTTGAGATATATTATTTTATTATGTAGATATATTATTTTAATGAGTAAAAGAGGGAAATAGAAGTTTGGGATGTAGAAGAATTGTAAAATGGTATGGTATAATGATAAAGTGACTTTTTAGAATTGTAAAATAGAATAACATTGAAATTTTCCAATGCTAATGCTCTTAGACACATCGTACATACATGGACTATTTGGCCGACACGTATTGTGTGTATTATTAGCAATTAGGCTGATTGATTATTGTAGAAATCAAGGACTTGTTTGTTATCGTTATTTAAACAATAATATTTAATATTTAAATAATATTACATGTATTTTTATATATTTTTTCATCAACATATATTTTCAAAAAATATAAACAATATTATTAGAAAAACATTAGCAGGTCTCAAATGAAACCAGTAAAACAGCAGATTTTAGCTGCTTTGTCTGGTCTCCTGTACCAATACTGCACAGTGTCACACCTCGTAAGATCTATTTGTCTCAATTTTTTATTTATTTTTAGATTGATGTCTGAATTTGTACAACTGTGGTCGACAACCGTGACATAATACAAATTGAAATCGATGAGGTGCCTGTTTAATTTACTGTTGGAATAAGATGGCCACAAACTGTGATTGGACGCGTATACTGACGCGTCCGTAGACCTTGTAACAGGGAACTCTGGCATCTGGCTCTGGCGTCCATGCTACGCATATGCATGGCTCCAAGCCTTTAAGCCGATCGAGTTACGTGCTCCATTTAGAGTCGGCTCGCTTTTCCTCTTCTTTTCTTTCTTTATTTATTGTTAGTATTATTTTTTAGACATTTTCTTTCCTTATTTGTTCTGTAGTGGGCAGTTTGGGATGAAAAAAAAAAAAATATTGGTTCTAATTTGAATATTTTAAATAGGACTGAGATCATGTATAATGACAAGTGCACTTGATGCAATAATTATAAATGACAAAGATAATTTTCAATTTCAACCATTCATGATTGGACCACGTCAAAGGTATGAAATTTTTGTAAAGACTAACAAGGGGCACCAGTAGAGTTTTGAGCCTTGGCACTCCCCCTCTCGATTCACTGTCATACATGCCAACCATCAAGCCGCATATTTTTAAAGTCAATATAGTTCTGGGAAAGAAAAAAGACCAGAACAGGTGGTGACGAAATCATGAAAGTCATATTTGGGGCCTTTGAAAACATAAATGTTAAAGTTATGAGTAGAAAGAGACTTTGCCAACTACAGTAAGTTCATTAGCAAAGGATTTTACTTTATGTAGGAATTATGTTAGCCTTGTTCGAGACTTTCAAGTTGCACATGGATTTGCACGTTTTGGGAATTGGAAGCAGAGGCAAGCACGGATTCAATAAATTTTCTAAGAGGTAGTGAGACCAACAACAAAGGGTCGAATATTATAGAGGAGAGAAGAAATTAGGAGGCTCATTAGGAGTTGGTCTTGCCGAGTCAAAGAGAAAGCAAGATTTGGAGTCACGATGTTATTAACACATATTGTAGAAGGAGGACATGGTTGGAGCCATCGACAAATTCGATACGCTCTGGACCTCCAATATAAGGAATAAATTGTGTTTTTTAGTAGATGTAATTTTGTTGTTAAGTGTGATGTATAAAACATAATGAACATTTGATAGAGAAGGAACATAAGCTAATAAGTGGGGAAGGATTAGATGGGTAAATAGGGGGAGAAGATGAAAGAAGATTTTGGAAGTCATGAGGGTTGGGTGACTCTAACCCCAAACTAAAACATCAAGTGTTTTAGATGAAATTGTTACACGCACAGACTTTTTAGCATCGTATGTATTATATTTATATAGTGGAGGATACAAGATAGAATTTGAAAAATATTAAAACTACAATGATTTTAATGAAATTAAATACAACTTTTATCATATAGTATATGATATGATATAATTTGGACATGAGTTTATGTAATATATATTTTTATCAAGAATGTTTTGATAAACATTCTCAAAAAAAGAAAAAGAAAAAGAATGTTTTGATAAAAAATAATTAGATAATTGATTAATATATAATTTCAAAATTTTCATATAACATACAAAAAGACTTTTAGTTTTACATGACACAATTTCAACTCATTAAGTGATAAAACCAAAAGATTATTTATGTATACTTTTAGTAACACGACCTCTTAAATGGTCATGTGATATGCTTAAATAATTTAATACATAATGTGATTTAATAACCTGTTTTGGAGGAAAATTCTTTCTGTATAATCGAATAATATATGATGGGTTAATGTTTTTTTTTTGGTAGAAGATGGGTTAATGTATGAAGATGGTTATGTATAGAGTAACAGGCCAAAATTAAATAATTAGCCTATCCTTTTGTTTTATACTACCGTCAAAGGGAATCAATCAAATAAGCAGCTTGGCAGTGAACAGCTGCTTTTATATATCTCAAAGTGCTAAAATCAATGGTTACTACAGAATCCTTTGTTTTCTTTCGGTGGCCATTCCAAAACCCTAATTTTCAGTGGTCAAACAAAAATAAATATATTCAACTCAACTCGCTAGCTGCCACTACAGCTACAGCAAATGCATTGGCACTTCAAAACCTAACTGAACTTTAGTGTGCTTTCACTTATAGATTGATGCTGATTGTAAGGAACAGCCTAACCCAATGTGCACTATAGAGTTTGCTAGTCTATATTTTTGTCTTTCCATCTATACATATCAAAGCGAAAAGAACGGTGGTATGGGTTGTGTAGAAGAAAGAAGCTACACTGTAAGACAGAACTTATAGTCTCAGCTAGCTGTACTATTCATTAGGTTCCCATAAATATGGCACGCTAGCCAGCATGAAGAAACCTTAATTCAACCTATGCATTGGATCTATCATCTATATATAAATGCTTTGTCGTGAATTAGTCATCAGGAATTGGTTGTTCAAAAAGAAAAAAATTAATTCATAGAAAGTGAAAGATCAATTTAATCATTCAAGGAGTGAGAAATACCTAGCATGCAAATCGCTGATGAGATGGGATTGATTGGGACAGAAATATTTGACTGGTCTTACACTACTGCTAGTAATGTGGTCTTAGTGCACTCAATTATAGTGACCCTTGTTTTCCGAAGTCCCCCAACCACTCAATGCTATACTTTAAATTCTTTATTTGTAGGAATGGGGCACAAAAGATGCCTTGACACAACTATTAACCATGTGACTATTAAATACCATCTGACAATCAAAGTCAATTGGGCTTTTTATTCTTGTATTTTTTTTTTTTTTTTTTTTAAATTCTTGTATTTTGACTATTGTTGTTGGTTGGTCATAAATTTTTATCCATTTACATTGATTTTATAAAGCTCTAGTTGATGCCCTCTTGAACTTGAAAATTAAGGAATAAGAACAGTAACCTTGTAATAATGCTTTAGGAAAGAACTTAATGTCGTCTGCAGATTGCAATATAATATGTAATGTCTTTTCCTTCATTTCCTGCATGGTTTCCTAGATCAAAACAGGGTCTGAAAAAATTTTTGCTCATCATATCACAAATATGATCTGTTATTTTAGTGTATTAGTTTCTGATGGCTCAAAGCCCGAAGAAGACTGTGAGAACTACTTGATCAAGTGCACAATTCTATCATGTTAGCTAGGTTTTTCTTTTATACGATTTAGTGTGTATTGAAGCACCAATCATCTAGGTCCTATGACTTTATCCCATTCTTCTTCACAGGCCCCACTAGTTTTCCTTGTCACTGTTGCGGAGGATTTTTTGCTATCGGTACGTTCTCGTCAACAAAAGTTTGGGAGAAGTTTGAATCATTGCAATGAAATAGAATGTGGTATTGTGGTCGTGATGGAGATAACGCCTAAATAGGATGTAGATAACACCCAAATAATATCTTGAATAAATATCTTTGACTACTGCCATCTCTTATATATTGAAAAATATCAAATGTGATTCTAGTATGTTCATTTAGTATTAATAAAATGTAAATTAAAAAAAATACACAATAATTGTTTCTCAATATATTTTAAATCAATTATTTATCAAAATGGTACTCAATATTTTTTTTTTTAACTCAAAAATAATCTATGATTTATACTATACTAAATTTCATAATAATAAATTTTCCTTACGGTGTATAAAATTAAAGACTTTTATTTATTTATTTATAAAAGCACCTTCCATGGTTTGTTGTGAATTTTAGTTTTGATAATAGTGATGATGGAAAAAATAATCTTTTCATGGATGTAGTAGAAACTAGAAGTGTATACAAGTAAAATTATTTTATAAACATGTTGGTAGGTTGCTAATCTTCTAATTTTTATCAATCATTTGGCAGAATTTAGGAAATAATTATGATACTAGAATTTCAAAGAAATAATAATAATATAAAATATATTAACAAAAAAGAGAGGAAGTATATATATATACATAGAGACGGAGCCAGACTTTAGACTTTGAGAAGGGGGGGTGAGGAGGGAGGGAACATAAGCTAAAAAAATTTCTTGACTTGTAACTAAATGAGATTGTCTTTTTAAAATTAATATTTCCAATAGTTTCTTTTGTTATTTATTTAATTAATTTTCAGATGTTTCATCAATTTCAAACCTTATAGCTCTACCGATTGAGAATTAAAAAGAATATCTTAACAAAAAGAAGATAAGAAAAGCCCATATATATATATATATAGAAAAATTCTTAGGCTACTAAAAAAAACTTACAAACTCAAGTATTGGGGATTTTGTTTGTTTGTGTGGAGTGGCCATCAACCAAAGTGATGGGCTTATTTTATTTATTTATTTATTTTTGGTTGGGTTCTAAGGGCAAATTTGTAAATTTTTGGGGAGAGGGGGGCATGAGTAATTATCTTGGACCTAAATGTTAAAAAAAATTCAGAAAATACATACTATTATGATTTTTTTTTAATTTGGGGGGCACATTCCCCCCCCCCCCCCCCCCCCAACAAAGTCCAAGAACAATTTTGTCCCTATATATATATATATATATATATATATAGACACACACACACAAAAGAAACCAACTATCTTACAGTGTTGGAGAGATAATATATTAGGAAGACTCCAAATGAATGATTAAAACCCTTAACTCTTATTATTTCCCCGCTTGTCCTCTTAAATTTTTACTAATTAGAAAATAGTTTTGTTCTAAAGCATTTTAGCTTCACAAAACAACAAAAACGTATAATTTTTTTTAAAATACATATTTATATATTAAAATATTTTTTAAAAATATTTATAAGAAAGGTAATTAGTTATGTGCTCTTTGACAATTTTTTTTTTCCTTTTGTCTTTTAAGAATAATTGGGTTCTTGGAAAACCAAACCTCAAATATTTATATAAGTGTATTTTTGTAAATAAAATTTAAGGGAGAAAAGAGGAGGTACTAGGGCATGGTTGCCAAAGGCGCCCTTCCTTGACCTAACTTAGGGCCTCTCTGTTTGCAATCAGTTGAAATATTCCATACCATTTGTTAAGATAAACATAGTGGAGTTAAAAATTCATATATAAAAAAAATTAATGACAAGAATAATTATTCAGGTGCAAATATCATATTTCAATAAAATTTTGGCACAATTTATCTACTAAGTGTCCATTTTGGAATAATATATTTAGCTTTTTGTTGAAATTTTGTTGCTAAAAGTGTGCTAAAATGTACTTATATTTTGAAAAAGTGAGATTTTAAAAAACTGTACATAAAAACTAAAAAGTAAAAACTGGTTTATAATCTAGTGTGGGTTTGGATCTACGTTTGCAGCAATGCGCGTTTCAGCTTTTTTTTTTTTTTTTTTTGTTAAGCCGCAAATGTTGACTATTCTTCTGTGAACAGTGCATTTATGCACTGTTCACGGACCCACAAATATCAATTTTTAACAACTTTTTCATTAAAAATGGGTCCACGATACTATTCATACATTTAAAAATTATTTTGCTACAGTATTTTTAGTTTTCAATTTTTAGTTTCAGCAAAATAAGTTCTATCCAAACGGATCTCTAGTCTCAAACACACGCTAAATGAAAATTTAAATGAACAGCATATTATTCAATTCTGTTCCATTTCATATCATCAAAAAATTTATCCTCAAATTTGCCTTGGCCTAAATCCCGATCCATTATGCTAAATTTTGTTCATTATGGTCATTTCAATTGGTACATGAACAAAATATTAACTTTTTTTTTTCCTTCATCCTTTTTTGTAAATTTCCATAGTAGAATATGAAACTGGAATTTGTTTGTTTGATTTGATATTATTGCTGTGAGAAATTAACGCAATATGAGTTATTTATTTGATTCTCCTTTTTCTTTTTCTTGATTTGATATTTGAAATTTGAAATTTGATCCTATTCAACTCCACTCGTGATTCATCCTTAATTAATGAGACATTACAAACCTCCTTGTTATGTAGTGGTGATGTTAAGATATGTTTGACTTGGTGTGAAATTTTATCACATCTCTACAAAAAATAGAAAACTATATTTTGGTATCGGACATGTTAAGAATATCCCTGACACCAAAATATTTCATTCCAATAAACAAACCAGAATAATCATTATAATGGAATCATCTACTTTGATTATTATTTTATTAGAGCTATAACTCTATAAAGTGTTGGTTTAGTGATTCTCAAGTTTCATGTGCTTCATAAGGTCATCATGAGTCCATGCATATCCAAATTATTAGTCAAGTGCTTTAAGCTTTAAACACCCATGTGTGTGTGTATATATATATATTTATTTATGAGAGAGAGAGAGAGAGAGAATTCGGAACCAATTGTCAAGACAATTTTTTTTAATGAAAATGGTCAAGACTATTGAAGGTGAACCCACTTGGATTTAAATTATTGCGTTTTTTCCTAAGCTAATGCTTAGGGCAGGGCCTGCCCAAATTTACCTTTTCCAATCATTGACCCATTATCAATCTGAATGCAATGACTATAGTGTCTGATTTGACTACTTTGAAAACGAAAGCCCATAAAAATGGATTATTAATTAGCGTGTGGAAAGAGCTAACTGAATTCGTTTTGTTTTCGTTTTTATACCTTTATTATGTTGAGCTGGAAAATTTGAACTCCAAAAATACTAAAAAAAATGCCAGTTACTTTAAAACTTATTAACTCTTTTATGTCAATCTCTTCTAATACCTATGAGACAAAATGAAAGAGAACCATTAAAATAGAATTTCATATTATGTTTTAAAGATTTCGTGAGCTTCCTCATTAATTAAAATAACAAATATAAACTATTGAAAAAGAATCATATTTACTACTATTTGTCAAGAACTATGTAGTTCAATAGCATTGCATTGCTTGGTATGTGGTATCTTCCCTAAAAAAATAGATATAAACTCTTAAAATTACATTTTAAACTTTATAATTTAAGAATATATCAAATCAAATATTAAGATTTGAAAAGGCAATAAATTAAAAATAAGTTAAACCCCAAACATAACAAGGATCTCTAAAATGGATTAAGATTTAATTTATTACTTTTTAAAATATTTTAATTATATCTTTTAAAACTCTAGAGCTTAATTTGTTACATCCTAAACTATAAGGATTAAAATATAATTTTTTCTAGTTTCAAAAAAAGTATATAGTATATGACTTTTCCCCTACCTATTTCAAAGAAAAAAGTCCAACCCGATTTAAACATATTATTTTTTTCATAGAAAAATTTAAAGAAAAAGAGTACTAATAATGTCAATTATAAGTATTAAAAAAATAAGTTGAACATCCACTTTTTTTATAATAGAAAAAACACCAATAATGTCAATTATAAATAAATAAAATATTAAAGAAAAAGAACCTACGCCACGGCTCCTACACGTTTGGCTTAAAGGCCAGAAGCTTTAGGAGAAGCTTTGGCTTAAGGAGAGATCTGCAATTTTATTGTTTTAGCTTATTATGATTTATCATAAATATTTCTATTATTTTAACATGGTATATGGTCAATTCTTAATAGGCATAGAGCATGTGTTTCGTGGACTACTGAGAATGATGGAAATCTGAACTAATTTGGCAATTCGATTCAGATTGTTTTCTGCACCCAATCGTTGATCAGGGCTGTAGACTTATTCCAACATGCATAAAAGAAGATGTGAGTAGTTACACTCGATTTTTCCGAATACAGAAAAATATGTCAAATCTCACTTCCTCTAAGATAAGCTTGCATTGACAATTAAAAAGCATTTCAATCACTCTAAATCAGTAAACGACAATGGATTGGTCAAATATTATTTAATTGATTTAACTAAGATATGCACATGGATTTTTCCTTATGATCTTAACAACCCCACTTTATCTCACAATAATGGCAATGATAATTGTGACTTTTAGAATACCTTATTATATATTTTATGATACAATGGGCCTTTTTTTTTTTTTTTTTTTTTCAAGAGAAATTTTACAAGGGTAACTTTCAAATTATAGCTCCATTCATGAAAGCTCTATTAGGGAGGGAAAGGATTAACATTTTAATACTTATTATAGCTGCATGCCTATTATATTACTGTTTGATTTTTTTTTTTTTTTTTAAACCACCATCAAGAAAATGATTGCTCTAGTGGAGGCTCCTAAAATTTTTATTAACAAGTCAGTTGACATATGCGAAGTTGACCATGTATGATGTATCAATAATCATATTTAATCTACATACTTAGTATTGCCTACTGCCTAGTGATAAACATTATACGTACTAATAGTAGAACTTGTTCAGTTTAATTCTTATTTCTTTTTATAGATGAAATGGGATTTGAACCTTATGTACATGTTCATTACCATTAAGTACGAAACAGACAAGTTTCTTTTGGTGTCTGTATTTGAGGTTTGGAAAATATTTTTTATTTTATGACAAAAGTCTTTACTATTTGAATTAATTAGAATCCGTTTCTTAATTTTGTGTTGAACTTATACCCACTTAAAAAATAACATTTTCAATATAATTAATTATATTATAAAATTTTTGATTTCCTGTTAATTAAAGCATTTTAACTTTCTTTTTTCTATATAATACTGTTAACTGTTAAGCATATATGCATATGGTTTTAGGGCCTAAGCCCATTGCAGTATTTCTAGCGCTAATTGAACCAGTAATCTATTTCCTAATTATGGTACAAGTATTATAATATTGGGGTAAACTTTGGATGAGTATTATATACCTTTCAATATATTCATTCTAGCTAAGACTCAAAATATATTAGTTCTATTTTAAACTCATTCATGGTCTTGCTCTTATTAATTATATTATAGAGAACCGTAACCTAGGCTCTTTGTCTCTACGTTTGGTGGCAAAGAGATCTTATAACGTTTACTAACTGAGGATATGATGATGTACTTCAAAAGGTAGAACTCTTAGGTCATGTACTTATTAATTATATATTGTATTAGTCCTTCTTAATGAGGTTTTAAATATATACTTAAAACCGTAGAAGGTTAACATCCTATACTCGATATATATGGTAAACACTTGGCTTAATCCTAAGGTTTCCTTGTGGAGAATCATTCAAACATTACAGTCATGCATTTCGTTTTAATTAGCATGACATGGTATTTGTGCTGGGTTTGGATATGCGTTGCATTTTAGGCTGTGTTTGGTTCATGTAAAATATTTTCTGGAAAATAAATATTTTTCGGAAATGCTATTTTCGGGAAAGGAAAATGTATTCAGGCTGTTTGGCTGTCTCGGAATTCGTTTTACGAAAAATAAATTCCAGTGTTTGGTTCGTTCAAACATTTTATGGAAAATGCTTTTCGTTTTACAGAAAATCAATTCCCATGTTTGGTTCAGTCAAACATTTTACGAAAAATGGAATTCGTTTTTTACGGAAAATCAATTCCCATGTTTGGTTTGTGGATCATTTTACGGAAAATATGAAATGCTTTACAAATTCAAGCATCTGCATTACCTAGACAAACCTGTAACAGTACAAAACTAATCATCTACTTCAACATCAAAAATAATCATCCAAATTCAAGCACCTGCATTGCCTAGGCATATCTATAACAGTACAAAAATTATCATCCACTTCAACATCAAAAATAATCATTTGAATATACCCATAATATTTGTATAAAAACAGCCACATCAATCGTTCACCATTGGCATTACACCTCCATGGTGTACAAAAATGATACCTATTCGTGGTATCTGAACAGTACAAATACATAATTTGGGCAATTGTATCGTCCCAATAATACAAAAGACTACATATATAATACAATGGTAAGTCAATACTAGTACTACAACAAAAGTTAATTCCTAAAGCTACCGTCACAGTCAACATGAAACAAATAAGTCAAAGTTGTGAGAACAAAAAACCATTCAACCACAGCTTTCTCAGCCTAGCATTCTTGGCTAGAAATCCCCGTGCTGCCTTCTCATTTTCACAAAGATGGTCAAACTCAGTTGCAAGCATATCTTCGCTATACCCATCCGCCATCATAGCCATGACCTCATTGTAAAGAGCTGTGTAATCTATCGGGCCCTGGTTGATTTCTTTCAGAGCCACAGCTATTTCTTTTAGCTAATCAGACAGATCAGTCAGTACACTATCATCAACATTAGAAGGTGCACGCTCTTTTGCGGGACTTGGAAATTCCCGACCCAGTGGTGGATGACTCGACTGCATTCTTTCCTTTCTCGACCACACCTTCCTCCACATTGTCTGCAACAAACTCAGTACTGTCCCTATTGTCTGGCTAATTCTCAATATCCACATAGGACTTAGAAAAACCACCCATGGCTGTGTCCTTCCCCACAACAATAGCTAATTCATCATACATCTCAATTTTTTTGTTTAGATACTCCACATGCTTTCGATGCGGCTGTAAGGGAGAAAGGAACGTATAATAACAATGCAATAATCACTTTACTCATAAATTCAATATTCAATTCAATATAGATGCCATTAAATGATTTAGGTCAATGATAAACAAAAAAATCTGTTAGTGAACTAGAGACATAACCCATGATTTTGAAGATAAGTACAACAGAAAATACAATGTACAAATGCTAAGACCAGATTTTACAATAGATCCGCACATGAGAGTTATATTTGAAAAACCTTATAAAGGCAATGAAATCCTAAAAAGAATGACACATTTTACAATCATATAAAATGAACACTTGAGCAGCCTTGTTTTGTTCTCAATTCATAGATTATAAAAGGCAAAAACATATATTATCATTTATATTAAGAAAATATAGTTCGAAGCCATACCATGACTTCTTGGTATGTCTTCGCGTCGCATGTTATCATTTTTAAATTATCATCCCAGCCAAAGTAACTCTTCTTTCTAATAGTCTGAATAGTGGATCACATAGTCCTTAGAGTCCGCATCTGATTTTCAACATAAGAGGGGTGGCACTCAACCCCAAATTGGGCAGTTATCTCCTTCGCTACAAGAGCAAAGGAGCCTGCCTTGAAAGCGCTAGACAGCTTGTTACCCTTTGCAGCCTCCTGCGCAAGTATCCTAAGCATCGTTAAGTGCATAGGTGGTAGCCACCTGAACTGCTTGCTGCTGCTCACCTTCTCTTTGTCCTTTGACATTACTTCATATGAAAATTGTATAGTGAGAGTAGCATTTAAAAATTAGAGTAGCATTTAGTAATTACCTCGGAATATGAACAACAAATCAAACACACATACAACCACGCTTATAGATGTGCACAACAGAATGAAACATGCTAACACTGGAAATAACAATGTAATACCATCAAATAACAATGTAATGCTGAAAATACTTTTTCATTACACCACCAGAAGTCTATAGTAAATACATTGTCTTTACCAAAAAAAAAAATTACAATCATAGAAATCTAAATAAAGTACTACTCTCCACTCCTAGTATAATCAGACCACATAGCTTGGCATATCTCATCACTCTTAGCATTCCACAATCTACTGTCTTTAATGGACTCCCGACGTGATTGTGTTTCTTGTTATGGCTCACTAGACTCTACTTAGTTCATTGCATCTTTCATAATATGGTCATTTGGTTCAACCCCCATAATGTGATTATGAACCACACAACATGCTAACACTACTTTCACTTGGGTTTCAAAAGACCAAAATGGTTCTGCATCCAACACTCGAAAACATTTCTTCAACACTCCAAACCCTCGTTCAATGGTAGTTCTCAAGGAAGAGTGTCGGAGGTTGAACAATTCTTGCTCATTCTCAGGAGGACGATCACTAAACTCTTTCAAGTGATATCGCACACTCCGATAAGGTGACAATATTCCATTTTTATTACCATACCCAGCATCACCAAGATAATATTTACCTACATATATTCAAAAATAAAACCAAATCACTACTATGCTTAGGAAAACGCACAATATTTAATAAACCAAAAAGGTGAAGTAATCGTATAATATTTTCGGGAATTGAAAATCCCCCTAGCCTAGCAAATGCATCATTTAACACATGTGAATCATGTGCACTGCCTTCCCATCCAGCCAATACATAAGTGAACTTTAAGTCAAAACTAAAGGCAGCTAACACATTTTGCGTGGTTCCATCTTTGCGACCACGAAATCTTCCTTGTATTTCAGGTGGCACAGATGCACGAACATGAGTTCCATCTATTGCTCTAACACAATCCTAATTTTCGACAGACATAATGGTTTAAAATTACACAAATCTTCACAATTTACAAAAATACACAAGTCGCAATATTTACCTTAAAATATGGGTAGAACCTTCTATTATTCATTATCTCTGGGTGTGTATCTTCGCTACGCAGTCTTATTAGAGCTCTATATAATTTCAGGACCTCCTAAAGGACGACCTTGAAATATCTATGAACAGTCTCAGTTGATCTATAGATCTGACTACCCATTACACGAAACCTCACATTATGACCAATAATGTGTAAGAAAATGAACACTTGCTCCGTAACAGACATGTGAATAGTCGGGCGTATGTGCTCCCCCTCAGTGAGGATGTGACATAAGTGGAGGAAAGCTATAGGGTTCATCCTAAGTTGATTCACACAATGTCTCTCACTTCCATGTAGAATACTATTTATGTATTCCTCTCTCTCGGCTGCATGATTAACATAAGGCGCGCTAGGCAGTCGTCTACGTCTATGCCACAATTTCCTTAACAATGCAACTCCCACAAGGAGGACAGATGCAACTGAGGCAAGAATTGCGATTTTGGTTTTTTCTTCATCTAACAAAATCACAAACAATGTGGTCTAAGATGTATGTAAACAAGCAGGCTATTGATTACACAGTATATAAAAACAGCCACAAATCGAAAACATCCAAACCACATTGATAACAAGTACCAAAATATTTACGCATATATATTTCTGTATGTAATTGTAACATCAACAACGTACACCACATAATACAACTTTACACAATCAATATTTACACCAACAAATCACATTGCATTCTATTTCTGTATAACTATAACATCAACAATGTTCACAACATAATATAACTTTACACAATCAATATTGACACCAACAAATCACATTGCATTATATGCTATGTATAACTGTAACAATATAACATCAACTTTACACATCAATATAACATCAACAAATCAATATGCTCTGTATAACATTGCATTGCACAATCAATATTTACACAACATAATACCATCACAATCAATATTTACACCAACAAATCACATTGTATTTTTGTATAATTGTAACACCAGCAGAAATTAAATTCTTAAATTAATAATTAAATAAAAATGGATAATTAAAAAAAGTAAATAAATAAATAAATAATTATCCGATCTAAATAATTATTTAAATAAATAAATAAATATATATATATATATATATAGATCGGATCCGAGAGGGTGGGTTGGAGGATGGGTTGTTTATGGGTTTGAGGGGGTGTGGATCGGCTTTTTTAGAGGGTGGGTCGAAGGTGTGTGGACTGGAGGTGAGGTGAGGTGAGGTTGTCGGGGTAAAATGGAGGGTGGATCGGAGCTCGGATCGAAGATAAAGGGTGGATCAGACTGATATGGAGGGTGGATTGGAGTGAAATAGGGGTGGATCAGAGTGTAGGGTGAATTGGAGTGTAGATTACTCACTGTGGGTGGATCGGAGCTCGAGCTATGGTGGTCGGACTGTGGAGGCTCGGTCTGTGGTCGTCGGACTGGAGCTCGGTCTGTGGTTCGTTCACCGTCTCTCTCTCTCTCTCTCTCTCTCTCTCTCTCTCTCTCTCTCTCTCTCTCTGTGTATGAGGCTCGGTTCGAAAATGATTTGAAGTGAAAATAGAAATGTAAAATCATTTCCCGGTCACCATCTTTTTACGGTCAAAGGAAATAGTTTTTTGGAAAATGCAATTTTTCATGCACAACCAAATACACGGTTTTACGGAAAATGATTTCCTGAAATGGTTTGAAGGCAAAACAAACGGACCCTCAGTGTTGCACGTTTTGCGGTTCTTTTTTTTCGCGTGTTTCAGGGAGTAATGCGGCTACTATTCATGAACAGTAGCGGCATTATTTGACTTTCTAGCAGTGAACAGTGTATCCGTGCATTATTCACGGGTCCCACAAATCTCACTTTTCAGCAACTTTTTCATTAAAAATGGGTTCAACGGTATTATTCACATATTTAAAAATTATTTTGCTACAATATTTTCAGTTTTCAGTTTCAGCAAAATAAGTTCTATCCAAACGGACCCTTGGTATAGATTGACCAACTAAACATTATCAAATTCTGTTATGATGTGCGAAAAAGCATCAACTACTATCCTTATGATCTGGGATTCTGGATTATTGTTTAAGTTGTTGCGTGCATGGTCTATATATTTAAAGGTTCATTTATAAATCATAATGGATATGATATCTGTGCACTTGTGGACAAGGAATAGCCCTCACTATTCTATGGGCATCCATGAACTATATATTTTTTTTGTTGTTTCGATAAAAATATATCCACGAATGCATGGTGATATAATATACCCATGCAATTATTTAATTATCTCATTATTTTGAATGTATCATATATGATAATATAAAAAAATCAACTAATTAATTAGCATGCATCATACTAGAGAAGATGTGGCCGTAGTAAAGCATTGAAAAGATCCCTCTAGAGCTACAACGTGCGCGAAGTGTTTTGGAAGTCCTGCAAAATATATTTTACTCAATTTTTATATAATAAAAAAAATGAATAATTAATTTTATACATATAAACATTTTTTATTTGTTATTCATCTTATTGAAGCCCTACAGCGGAATACTATATATAAAGCATACTGGATAAGTTCTTAGTGCAGCTGCAGGTGCAATTTTCTTGAGCATTTTTTAATTAGTTTTGCACTAGATCGAAGAAGAGAGGACACATGGCCATAACTAGCCGTTCCAGAAGTTTCCTAGACAACTAACTAGAGAAAAGCTTTTGTTTCAACTAATGGCTTAAGGTTTGAACATTAAACGAGAGAGGAAAGCCAAGAAAGAAGTCGACCCTTTTCAAGTCAAACTAAAAGTGCAGAGTTTGTTTACCAAAAAAATACCATGTAGGTGTAGCAAAACAGTAGCCGGCCGGTGCAGGTTCCATTTGAACGTACGTATATATGACGTGTCAGATGAAAAATCAACACAAAACTCTCTTCGCAACTTTTATACGCGTTCTAAATCAACAATATGTTACGAGAGAGAGAGAGAGAGAGAGAGAGAGAAGAGAAGAAGAAAATGATAAGAAATTTTGCATCCAGAGAAAATTTCTGACCATTTATTGTTTATTTGGGCATTTTCTATTTTCTTTTGATGCCATAACTCATTTTAAAAAATAAGTGCCTAGCTAAATCATTTTCCTTTTCCATTAATCTTCTATATAATAACCTAGACTTAAGGTTTTCAAAAAAACAGCTTCTTTCTGAATACATAATTAAAAGGGATGTGCTAATTAATATGAAAGCATATTTGCTAAGATTTTCTTCATTATATTTGGAGCTATATATATTGAGAAGTGTATGACCATTGACTAGCTAGCATGGTCTGGTGTTTTTCACATCCATCCATGTCTTTTTTCGTTTCTTTTTTTAATTTAGTAAATTATCATTTTCTATTTCTCGATCACTAAATCACCAGGCAAATATATAATTAACAAAATATTTAGCTAATCAAAAATTTATGTGTGAGCTTGCTGGCCCTTCCTGAGTCTCTCTCTTATGCACTACCATGTCAAATGTATACATTGTTCTCAAATTTGCTGCATATTTAATCAAATCCACCTACTTATATACCACCTACTTATATATTATATTGCTTGGAAATTAAGACATACCCCGTCTGACCGTGTCTCAATTTCGGTCTCAATTTCTGGAGCCAATGAAACGAGAAGAAATCAAGATGTTCTTTTAGCGTCCTAAACCCTGCGATATTAATACTTAATTCAAGCGAAAATTCTTACCCATAATGCTTGAGTAGGTAATTACATGTTCAAAATCTAGGACTCTATTGCACATAAGCTACAAGATTAAGTTGGTTGCCAATATATCTTATTTCACTAGCTGACGCAAACAAGTTTGGTGGATTTAATTTAATTAATTCGTTAATTTCTGTTTAAAATTAAGGTATGTTTATAGCCTTGGCAAACATAGAAGCATATTAACAAATTTAATATGTACTGAGATAGGAATTTAAGCAGGCAACTCAAATACTACGGTCTGTTTTTGGGAGGGTTAAGACCCGGTTTAAGTGGCCGACATGTCTTATTTGACTAACTAATGCAATGGATTTTGTTAATTCTTACTATTTTATAAAGTGTGTTTATAGACTTGAATTGATAAAACATAGAATCATTTAACCAAATTTATTATATTGAGATTACTACACAAGGTTTGCTGCTGATGTAAGATCTGAGTTGTGTAGATAGCACGTCATCCTTACTATTTTATTATGTATATATCTATTATTTGCATATTATTCTAAAACCGCATGCAGTGACAGCTTCAAGATTTTTTTTTTTTTTTTTTTTTTTTTTTTTTTTTTGGGTGTGGTCACTAAAAATATTAAATTATACAAAATCTAATAAAAAAATAACTTGGATGTATGTCACACACAAAAAAAAAAAAAAAAAAAAAAAAGGCAAATAACAAAGAGAATGTTGTGAATGTAACATTACACTTATTTTTGTTGTGAAATGCATTTTTGTTGTTGATGTAACATTACTCTTATTTTTGTTGAGCTAATTTTTATTGTTGTTATTTATTTATTTATTTAGGTTTTTTAAAGAAGTTAAGGATTATATTTGGGAGGCCAAATTATTTATTAAGTAATGCAATATTCATAACATTTTCATAACAACTCTTATGCAACTAGTTGTTATATATTGACGGATAAAAAAGTGATGTTAATATTAGGCTCAAATTAAAATTAATAACAGCTTACTACAATATTATTTCTCAAGTTAGAAGTTGCAATTTGTAGTAAAATTATTGTGAAAATATTGTGGATGCAGCATTATTTTTATTTTTATTGAACCTAAATTCTTGTAATTCTCAAGTCAAAGTGTTCAATATTATTATTAGGGTAGTCAAAATAGGTTATTTTAGTATATAAATTTTTGGCAAGTGAGAGTGGTCCTGTGACTACCCTAAAATGTATGTGGAACCGCCACTGACCGCATGTGTATATTGCACCTTAATCATCCTATTAATTATAATAAGAAACCCATCTTTTCTATCTTACACGGGTGTTATTATTGAGAAATTCATCTTGAACTTTCCTAAATCATTTTGAACTTTGATATTAAGTGTCTATATATTTGGCAACAATTTATTTAGTTTTTTACTGAAATCTTTTTGCCGAAAACATACTAATAAAGTATACTTGTACTTTTTAAAAGTAAGGTTTTAAAAAACTATATATAAAAGATAAAAACTAAAAGCTAGTCTTATAAGTTTTAGGCTTTTAGTTAAGTATCCTTTTGAGAACAATTTATTTAGTTTTTTGTTTAAAACTTTTAATTAAAAGTACTATAAATAAAATGTAAAAGTTAAATAAAATTAGCTCATGTGCGATTTGCAAATAGTAGAAAAAATAAGTAATAAACTGATTTATAAATGTCAATTTAGTCATGAACATTCAATTTGAGCAACTAATCCCTAAGACACTAAGTTTGAAACAAATCTAAACTTCAATTAGTATTTAGTATTAAAAATTAATGGATTTAATCAAATGATTTTTAAATGTTTACCACATTGTCAATAACTTTAAAATGCCATTGTTAATTTGTTATTTGCACAACACTTAAGTAAATCCATTAAGTTTTAATGAAAAATAATAACAGAGTATTTAATTTTTCATAAACCTAAAGTAAGGGGAATAATTCTTCAAATTAAAAGTCCGAAGACTACATTTACACTCACATCAAAGCCATTGGAATTAGCAAAATTCCCCATTTCTAAGTACTTTATTTCGAAGCTACATACTTTGGTTGTGCCCGATCACAAATATAAGACAAAATTTAGGTACAGTACCTTAAGTGCTATTTCTTAGGTTCCCCTCTTAAAATTCAGTCATGTGGCTATTTAATTAGGAAATACACTTCCATCCCATGAGAAAAAATCCACATGGCAGAATTTTAAAAGGGAAACCTAAAGAACATTACCTAAATATTGTACCTAAATCTTGCTCCACAAATATAATATAATGTCACACTCAACAAAATGTAGCTAAGAAATAATGGGGCAACAGGAAAGGGGATGAGAAAATGAGGTAATAGAAATGATTTTAATTTTCCCTCATATTGTTTGGTTAATTAGAGGGATGAAAAAATGGAGTGATGAAAAAAATATTTGTTTAGTTGAAAAAAAAAAAATGAAAAGGTAGAGATTATAGATTATATAAATTTACCCTCATGTCCTAGTAGATAATTTTTAAAAATATATATCTTATTAGAAAAGAAAAAGAAAAAACCCCAAAGTTGAGTTTAAAAAAGTAAAACCAAACATGTTAAAATGGAAAAAAGAAAAAGAAAAAAAGAAATCAACGTAACATTGTTGTGGGGAGGATTGGGGGTAAATTGGTAATTCCATCATGAAGACCTTATAATTTCTCGCATTTTGGGGGGATTAAATTTTTGTAGGCTCGGAGAGAAAACTTCCAAGCCCCACCATTTTCTCCCCTCTCTCCCCTCCCAACCAAACACACCAATTTTTAGTTTTCTCTCTTATTTTTTCCCTCATTTTCTATCCACCCAATTTTCATCCCAACCAAATACACTCTAAGAAAGTTATTAATGGTAGTGGAATAAATTATCTCTTTCTTCTTTCTTTTTTTTTTTTTTTTTTTTTGAGAAACCATCTCTTTCTCATATATACATAAAAGAAGAGTTTTTCTACCACTACAACAAAATCTCACAACATTTTCATAAGTGAAATGTCAACTCATCCTAATCAAAATAAGATGAAATAAAGTAAAAATAAATAACTTAAAATAAGATTGTTATGAAAATGTTATGAGATTTTATTGTGTCGCTAGACTTTCTCTATTGAGAACAATGTAGACAAAAACCTAGATGCAATTAATGTCACCACAAGATTATATCTAATTGATCTATTTCTTAATCCTCCATCTGAGCTCTTTAAGTGGTAGAACCGTAGAATTAATCCTGAGCACTTTACTATGCTGGCAGCAGTTATTGTTAATGTATGTTTGGAAGGCTAGCTAGAAATAATGTTTGTTTACTTAGTGGATCCCCTTTGTTTTGATAAAGAGAGTCCAGCCGAGTGTCCTCAGTTTTGAAGGCTAGCCACCATAATAGTTTGAACTTCGAAGGTTCCTGAGCCAATTGCTAGGCCTAATCAACGGGTATAAAAATGAAAGTCTTTGTTGGTACTTGGTACTGCTCGATCGGGTGGAAGGAAAAACATGCTTGACTGGAATTATGATGAACTAGCCTAGAAATTCCATGTTAAATTGTTAATGCAATTTCTCCTGAAGTTGCTGAAGCCTTTTGGCATTTAGAAAAGTTGTGTTACAAGTACAACCTGCAAGCTACTTGAGAAGGGGAGCCTTAGACTTGTGTGTTTTTTTTTTTTCTCCTTCCCCAAGTGATGCTAACATCATTGTAGAACCAGTCAATAACCATGCTATGATCCTCGTGGGAAACCGGCCAGCTAGTGAGAAATATTTGAAATTTGTTTTCTTCTCCTATCCACGTGGTGACTTTCCATTTTGTTGGCTTAGTCGCAATTGCAATGGCCGTGAGATCTTGGGTTGATGTAGCTTCCAATCTTCAAAGAGAGGTTCAAATACACTACTCCAACTTATATGAAAATTTAGACAACAATAAATTATCAAAAAAATACATTACATATAAAATTTTGCCACCGTATAAAGCCAACATAAAACATGACTCCATCGTAGACTAATAAAATGGGCTCTTCGTTGTGCTTTAAATAGCCGTTTGAAAATAAAGAGTCCTCCTTAGGAAGCTCTTGGTCTCCAATTTTGATTTCTCTCTTTCTTTCTCTCTTTTTCCCCCTCTTGTTCAAAGTTTTTCACTTGGGAAAAAAAAAAGCCCATTAATTTCTTTTAGGAGTTTTAGACCATCAATCTTGTTTCCATGAACATAGTGTACAATCCAACATACCCAGCCCACTTTCCTTGACAACATTACAATAATTCGTAGCCTGTAAATGTAGGCCCATGTTGAGTCAATATGCTTAGATTTCAAGGCAACCGAAATTGTCTTCAGACCCAAAAGAGGGACATTTGTTTGTCATTTCTCAGGAAAAAGCCCTCGCCTTTTCATAAGTTCAAATGGTGGCCACATAGGAAGTTGCCGCGTCATTTCGTAGAAGAACATTGTTGTCGTTACTCGAGTATGCATCTAGTGCGAAAGCCTCCATAATTGCACTTGCACTACCAATAAACCATTATCGTCCTTTATCTAATATTAACATTTGACACTTCAATTAGCTCAACTGATAAAATCTTTGATGATTGAATAAGAGATATAAAATTCAATCCTTCGCCTACATTGAAAATCGATTGATATCTTGATCTGTTAACGAGTATTCTTTAATTGTATGTTAAAGAATAAATATACAATTATGAATTGTAATGTACATCATTCTAACAAAAAATTGTAATGCACATATTTTTTAAAAAGAAAAATAGACTAGTTAATAATTCATTGTTTTGTAGTTTGTATGCATAATTTATTAGATATTTATTTTTTGAGAAACCATCAAAAAAATCTTATTACATGTTCATTATTGCATATTCCATATACATTGCCTTTATAAATTGTATTTTTAAAACACAATTTCAGTTAAAACTTAAATTTGTAAGATTGTGTTTTAAAAACATGATTCTATACACATTTTTATATTTTTTTAGGAACATAGAATTCTACTCTAGTTTTATCTAAATGTATATATGTGTGAAATTCCCTTTTGGAGACTTGAACCCCAATCCTTACTTCCCACATCCCACAAGCACTTATACTTGTCACACAATTTCTATTTAATAAGTAGTATAATGTACACATTCATAGTTATACTATTACATAAAAATATAATTAATTTGAATTGAGTATTTTTATATTTTATAAGTTTAAATACATGAATTTCCTTGTAGAAATAGTTGACACATAATTATAGAATGATTGGTAGGACACTTAGCATTAAAGTGTGTGTAATATATAGTGAGACAATTAGAATGATACTTGATACAGATTGAAATCAATTAGAATGTGATTTAAAAGATTCTTGATTGAACTTTAAGCTTTTATATATTAGAATATAAGATATTTGGTTGAGATTTTTTTTCTTTCTTTCTTTTGTTTGATAGATATTTGGTTGAGCTTGAGAAACTACAACCCAAATGATATTTCTTGAATAATGGTGATGAGAGATCACAAGTCTAATGATATTCCATCTTTGGTAGTGAGAGGGTAAGTTATCTATATTACTATTTAAGAGGCTTTCAAACTGTGGATTCTAAGCTGGTTTCTAAGCCTGACTTTAAAATTGCTAAAAATTAGAACATTATTCATATGATTAATTTTTAAAATTTTAGGCATTTCTTCTTCCTCACTAAAACTTAACTTGCACATAGATGCTAGAGAAAGCTACTAAAAATTAGAACATTATCCTTATTTGATTAATTTATAAAATAAGACTCACAAGCTCCTAAATTTTAGGCATTTCTTCTTCTAAATTACCACTTTTATTTGGAATTCGAATTAACTTTCACTAAAGCATAACTTGCACATAGATGCTAGAGGAAGTTGCTAAAAATTTGGATATTATCCTTATCTGATTACACAACTCACACAGTGTAGTAATCCCAAATTAAAATGAACGCAAATTATTATTTTTTACCAAAAAATAAAGAAGCCTCTGAGCACACGCAAGCGCTCAGAGGCTAGTATAAGTTGATTAAGTTCTACTATTTGGTAAGGTGCATGAGTCAATTTATGAGTTATAAAAAAGAAATAGAAAAGAAAAAGAAAAAGAAAAAAGGACACATTTAGAGCCCGTTTGGTCATAGAGTTCAAAAATTGTTGTTTAAAAAGATGTGAAAATTGTGGTTTAAAAGGTGTTGTTGAAAAACGTATTTTTAGTGTTTATAAAAAAAAAAAAAAGTGTTTGGTACCATGGTTTAAATAACATGTTTCAGGGTTCAAAAAACATAAAAATGTGTTTGGTATGTGTGTGTATGATTTAAAAAAAAACTGACAATTTGATCGAAATAAACATTTTTTTTATTCAAAAAACATTTTTGAATAAAGCTTTTGATGGATTCATCAGGTGCAGATGGATTTGGTAGAGGAAGAGAGGAGACAATACAACTTTTGATGTTTGACCAGGTGGGCCATACAGTGTTCAAAATAATTACACAATTGCCACTGAACACTAGTGTTTGTTGTTTAAAAACAGACCGAAGGTGATTTCAAAACCATCATTTTGAACACTGATTTTTGAGCAATGTTTTCCAAACAACCCCTGAACAGGAATGGCATACCAAACGTTAGGATTTAAGAAAATATGTCCTCGAATCTCTTTTGTTTTCTTGGAGCATAGCAGCACACAACCAAATGACACTTCCTAGAGCCTAGATAAATATAAGGAAATGTTAACGAATGTAGCATTGGTTTAAAAACTATTTTTAGAAATGTTTTATAGGAAAATAATAAAACAATTAATTTTTCTAGACAATTTTTTATATTTCTTATGAAAGTAGTTTTAAAAATTTTTCTGATAAAATTTATTAACAATTATCTTAAGGACACTTGTTAATATGATCCATAAATATAAGCCCCATTAACCTCGTCAAACGTGAAAGTATAATTTTTTATTTTGATTATATATATATATATATATATATTTTTTTTTTTTCTTTTTAGGTGAAAGTAGAATTTATGGCTAAAAAAAGAAGTTAAAATCACTAATAAATTATTTATTGATAAAGCCACCTATCGTGAAATAAAGAATTTAAATTTAATTACCATCGACACATTTAAAAAATCAAATAATAATATATTGGTGTAATAAAGCGCTATCATTGCGAATCACGCGCCTTAGATTTGAAAATCGAAAAAGCATCCGTCCAAAAATGTTCAAAATCATCTGCTGATAAATCATACAGTATTTTTAGTGTATAGACACGCGGCGTACAGCGTACTCCATCCAGGTCCTTTCTGTGTAGAACAACCGTAAACTCTACGCGCACTCAACACTAATAAAGACCCCACCATTCCTTCCTAAACTTTCAAGTGCTCTGATCCCATCTAAATCCTACACTCTTTCTTTTGGCGCAAAAACCAGCCCAAATCAAAAAACTCTTTTGAGTCTCAGACTCTCAGAAGAGTCAGAACCCCAAACAAACAAAAAAAAAAAAAACTCAACAGTCCCAATCACACAACTTAAATGTGGTTAGGCCAAATTAGACTTTTAGGTGAGGAATGAGCAGAGCAGCTTCCCATTGCTTTTCCTCTTTCTCACCGCTTTCTTAATTTTCAAATTCTCAGCCAACGCGTTTCTGATAAAAAAAAAAAGCATATAATTATTAAATATCAAATTTATAAATATTTATAATATATAATCCCAAAACACAGAGAATCGGAGAATCGCTTGCGATACCTAACACTGTTTTCTTCGCTTCGAATCTGTTTCTTTCATTCATTCTTTCTTTTTTTTGAGAGTAGTATCTGATATCTCTACAGGTAAAGCATCTATACTCTCTTTACGACATCGTTTTATATTAATCGTCTCTGTGAATGAATAACTATAAGTGGAGAATCTGTTTGGTTGCCGGGAAATCCAAGCTATTTGAAAACCAAAACACTTCTAAATTTTTTTGTTTGGAAGTTCTTGTCGACTAAACGGAGCGTAAAACGGAAATGGAATTCCTGAACAGGATTTCGATCCGTTCGGGGAATCGATTGCGTGAATTTTCGTTGATTTCTCAAAGTTTAGCCAGGGATATTGGGGGTTCATTTTGCGATTTTCTTTCTAGGAGGTGTAGGAATTTTGTGCCTACCATCCATTTCTACAATTTTTGTTTTTTTGGTTCTTCATAATTCTTGTTTTTTTGATCAAATGTGACGTGTAAGCAAGCATGTATGTAAGTTTTGTGACATTGTGTTCTGCTCCTTAGTTTATAAATCTAGAGTTCTTTGACTATATTATGCATCAATGAGAATTTGGTATGTCCATGTATTAATTCACTTTCGAATCTACTCCATAAATTCATGTGTAAGGCGAATGATTATGTTTTTATTTTAGTTTATTTTAATTTTATGTAATCATAGTTTAAATCTAACATTGAATACGTTTCATAGATTAAATATGTTTGTGTTTCCTGTAAATTGTTAGCATTGTAAAGTATGTTAACTGATTGAGGAGTATACTTATTGTTTTCCTAAAAAAAAAACATACTAGTCTAATTGCATCGGCGTGGTTTTAGTGAACTTCGAAATAGATTAGTTGTTACTTAATTGCCAAAGATGATGATTTTGTTTGATCTGCAGTTGGGAATTCGTAATGGGTGATACTATATCTGATAGTAGTTTGAAGGACTTCTACATTCCAAATTACATACTTGTACACGGGTCAGAGGTAAAAGATGTTTCCCATGTACCTGCCTGTCCAGTGATAGTTTTCATTAATTCTAAAAGCGGAGGCCAGTTGGGAGGGGAACTTCTTGTTACGT
Organism: Quercus ilex subsp. ballota; assembly: GCA_032727855.1. Classification (NCBI taxonomy): domain Eukaryota; kingdom Viridiplantae; phylum Streptophyta; class Magnoliopsida; order Fagales; family Fagaceae; genus Quercus; species Quercus ilex. Next base: position 17,165,971 of record CM064915.1, read on the forward strand.
ATCGAGCTGTACTAAATAAAAACCAGGTAATTCTATGACTTGCTCGCAAGTTGAATTCGTGGTGAACGGCATCTTAGGATAGGATATGCAGTTGTGGTTAGAAAATTCATTCAGTGATGTGATTAAAAATTGCGGTGAATAATTTTTTCAGGTTTTTGATTTGGGAGAAAAGGCCCCTGATAAGGTGCTACATCAGCTCTATATTACTTTAGGAACTCTTAAGTACAGTGGAGATATTTTGGCAACTGAAATTGAAAAGAGACTGAGAATAATTGTGAGTTGAATTTTTAAAGTGTGGCTCGTGTTGTTTCCTTCTCCAATTCCCTTACACACACACACACACGCACGCATAAGTGTGCACACATACTTATGGCTTATATTTTTTCACCATGTCTGCAATGACCTTGATTTATTTTCTTTTATTTGTAATATATGTATATTGATCATTAGGTTGCTGGTGGAGATGGTACTGCCAGCTGGCTCCTTGGAGTAGTAAGTGATCTCAAACTACCGCAGCCACCTCCAATCGCAACAGTGCCATTGGGAACTGGAAACAACCTACCATTTTCTTTTGGATGGGTAAGATTCAATGCTTACTGGTCCTGGGAAGATGAAATTATTGAATTGTAATGATTGTTATTCTGGATTAATTTTCTTATTTTAGTTCTTGTTTGCATAGATCAGGAACTGCTACTAATGACATGGAATATTTCTTGCATATAACAATTATCTGCAATTGTAGCTACATTTAATACTTGTCATAGGAGAAAACACAACCCCTCTTTTTTTAAAAATTTTTTATTTTATAATATATATATTGCTATTAAAGAAAGCTTTACTCTGCGTCTCACCTGGTAACAATGCTAATATACATATTTTAGTCATGCATGAAAATGCAAAATCCTGGGGCTGCTTAGCCTTTTATTTTCTTTTCCACCCCCCCGAATAAGACTGAATATAAATGTGTTCTGTTAATCTTCTTCTTGAGAAACATCGGTTCATATATTTGGAGCATTAAAAGCTTTGTTGACATGGTCACTCGTAATTTACAGGGAAAGAAAAATCCAGGTACTGACCTTCAATCTGTGGAGTTTTTCTTGAATCAAGTTAAGATTGCAAAGGAAATGAAAATTGACAGGTACATTCTACTTCAAGCTTTGACTTAATTTGACATGCACACAAATACATTCTCACAAAAGTATAAATGTTTTTAGCATCATTGCACGGTGTACTAATGACACTCCTGGATTCCAGGCATGTTTAAAATTGCTGTGTTGCCTCAATGTGGCTGATTATTGTAAGACTTAAATTCGACAAGTTAGAATAACTTGTGATAAGGAGCTTTGCCGCAAAGAGTTCATCCAGTTGTAATGCCTACTTATAGACATTTGATTGGATGCATGCTTAGTATATACTATTCTTGGTTGGCTATGTGAATCTATGCTGCAATTTCATTCATGTTAGGTCAATTTGATAGTGGAAAAATCGTTGTAATGTCTTTGCATGTAACCTTGCCTCCCACTTTTTTGGCCTTTCTAATTGTCTCTTTGGAGCCTTAGTAGATCTGAACAGAGGGAATGAGACTAAAACCTAATATGCTGTATCAAAACAAACATGAAGTGGAGAATCCGGCCAGAAATTTTGGAATTTCGGTGAGAGGGAAAACTAGGAAAAGTAAATTCTTTTTGTCAAAATATAGATGAGACATGTAAATAGTAATATTTCATACAGTTTTCTTTCAAATGCAATGCATGAAATGCATCCATTCCTAAGCTCTAGTCATTGGAAATTTTAATATTTTGATTTAGGTTCAAAACTCAGTGCTATGCTGTCATCATCTTCCCCATACTCCTCTCAACAATCTTTTGTTTTTAATTCTTTTTTTTTTTTTTTTAAGGAAAAAATTATACAGAAATGATTTCTTAAAAATGGACTACATGATGATGTACTAGTGAGCACTTTAACTACTGGTTGAGCATGTTCATATTAATAGCTATGATTAACTGAGACCATAAATAGCTTTGCATAATCTTTATATTTGGAATAAATGAATGATGATCCTATTTTATTATTTAATTATTTACCTTTTCTTGCATTTGTGTGCTCTCTCTCCTGCTTTTCAGCTGGCATATTATCATGAGGATGAGGGCTCCAAAAGAAGGATCTTGTGACCCTATTGCACCTCTTGAACTACCCCATTCTTTGCATGCATTTCATCGTGTCTCCCAAACGGATACATTGAATAAGGTGAGTCTTCATATTACTCTTTTCCCTGTACTCACATGCTCTTTTTTCCTTTGTTTATTTTTTATAATTAATTCTAAATTTGCTGCCTGCATATGAAGAAAACAGATATATGCTCAATACTATACTTACTGTATGTTCTTGTTTTGGAATCTCTCTTTAAATTGTTCTGGATAGTAATAGGCCATTATAGTAATTCTTCAAAGAAACTCTGTGGTACCAGAGGTGAACTCTTGAACTCTGTCAAAATGTGAACTTCCAAGTACTAAAAGAATTAAAATTTATTAATTCTTAAAATAAAGTCCTTGGGTTCTCATGTATAGGTAGTAATTGGCTCTTCTAGTCTAGATACCATAATATAAGTTCTAACTTGGGTTATATTTGTATCATGTTACATTTACAACTCAAACCATGCAGGGAGCTTGTATATCTCTCTTTTGTTTTCCATGATTTCCCGTGTGTTCTAAATTTTGCTTCATTTGAATTTGGCATTGACTTGCATGCATAATGGAAAATTATCTATTTGCAATTTTCAGGAGGGCTACCATACATTTCGTGGGGGATTTTGGAACTACTTCAGCATAGGTAAGAAATTTTAGAATGTTTGTCTAGGTTTCTCATGATCTTTCAGAGGCATATGGTGACAGAACAATTTATAAACCTTTGACATCACAATCCAAGAAAATTAAAGAAAACAAAATATTAAGAAAAGATGGAAAGTAACAAAATTTCCACAAATATCTAATATAATGCAAAGTTTCCGATTGCTCTTGTTGCCCATGCCCATGCAAATTTCATCATTGTCTCAGTTTACTTTTAGATTTTAGAATACTGTTGTTTGTCATTTAACTTAGCAAAGGTTTATATGATCTGTGTTGCCATACCTTCACACTTAAGGTTGTTGCCGACTTTCTTAACCAATATACTTTTTCTTATGTCCAGGAATGGATGCTCAAGTATCGTATGCATTTCACTCTGAGAGAAAGTTGCACCCAGAAAAATTTAAAAATCAGTTAGTCAATCAGGTATTACAACTGTATTTCTGCAATTAGTAATCACTAGAAATTGCCAAGTGCCAACCACAACATCCTTCCCGCTCCCCCACTCATCCACATTGTGATATGAAGCATTTAAATATGAGAAAACTTGTCATGACATAATTCTTTAGTTTTCTAAAATTAACTTTCTAGAGAAAAAGGTGATTGTCTATGATTTAATATCTAGTTTCTTGGACCAACCTAATTGAATATATGATAAACAAAACTTAACTTATTTGTAGTCTGCACGCTGTTTTAGATTTTAGAAATAGATGATTTATCATAAGACACATTTAATTTGTTAGAAACGCCAAGAACCTTGTAGATAACTGGCGTAGCCTGCCATCCTTTATTAGGAGAGTTAGTGTTAGAATCTCTTCTCCCACATTTCTGTAACTATTGAATTATCAAAAGAAAAAAGATTTGTTATGACCTGGGTGTAACTAGTCCCTTTTCCTGATCGCTTCTTTACAAGAGTCACTAATTATTGCCCTTCATTTTATATTTTATTGATGGGTCAGAGTACTTATTTGAAGCTTGGATGCACTCAAGGATGGTTTTGTGCTTCGCTATTTCATCCTTCTTCACGGTGAGTATTCTGATAGGTGATTGAAATTTGCATATGAATAAACTAAAATTTGCTACTTTGCTTGACATTTGTATGATCAAAGTTTTTATATTTTGCAAAGATAATTAATATTGAAGCCTGTGGGTTTCTGTTTCTAGCTTATTTCCTGTTGTGTTCCGTTCATAATTGTTGGGCTATGTTGTTTGTTCTCCAGATGACAGTTTGCCTGTCTTTTCAATTGTCTTGTTATGTTAGATTAAGATGTTGGACCCATATTCTTCTTTGAAAGATATATCCGTATTTGTTTAATACATTTTTTATTGCATAATTTATGTGTGAAAATTCTGTTAATGTTCTTCCACTGTACTGCAATTACTTTAAACTACTTGACATACCAAGCAGCTCCTGCTTGGTTCATTTGAGTTGTGGGAGCTCAGACCTTGTGTTTTAACCTGTTTCTGTCTAATCTATGAAGTGTATAGATACTTTTTTAATGAAATTATTTAAAGGTTTTCCGGCCTAGGTCTCCTTAATTTGCAATTTCTTTTAAGGGTACAAATAGAGTTTATTATTTTTTGAACTAAGTTGTCGGACTCAGAACTTCAGATAGGCTCATGTGGGGTCTTCAGGGTAATTTGCTGGGACACTTAAGAATATGGATTTGGTGTATGTATTGCACAGTTTAATTCTGATTCTACAGTCTTACCTGTCTGCTGTCTAGAACGGTAGTTAATATGAAATATGTCCACATGTCTGGATCGCCTGGCTAAATTTGTGTTCAACTTACTGGTCTTCTGTCAGTTGTTTTTGACAGTGAAAATGGCTTAATCTTCTTTCAGGAACATTGCACATCTGACAAAGGTTAGGATCATGAAAAGACAAGGTCAATGGGAGGATCTTAAAATACCTCGCAGGTAAGACATATATACTAATGTTCTGTTTCGCTCTTAGTATCCTTGTAGGTGCTTTTATCATTGGTAACAGTTGTGTTGTATTTTTCTTAAAAAAAAATGTGCACCTAATGATATTTCAGTGCAAGCTTTGTGATTTTATGGTATTTGTGTGTGTGTGTGTGTGTTTTCGTACAAAACGCCCTATTCAAAAAAATTTAGAGAAAATTGCAGATTACCCCCCTCCACCTCCTGCTGGTAACATCTTTTGCAATTTACTCACTGACTTTTCTATTGTGTTACCAAACTCCGGGAAGTTTGGAGTAAATTGAAATTATTAAGTTTCAATCCAATGAAATAGATTCTGCACACGTGAGATGCACATCTGATGTTGCAGACATATATATCCCTTGAGTAGAACGACCCTGCCAGTTGTCATTTCCAGCATTGTCATCTTCTAGCACCTGATCCTCCCATCAATGTGACCACTTCACACCACTCCACTCTCTACATCCCCAACCAAACATGGTGGATGAAGGGGATGTGGACTCCCGCAACACTTCATACCACTCTATTTTCTGCATCCTCATTTCCAGTCTTCACCTCCCCAATCCCAGGCTTGTACAAGTCCTTGAAATCTCAAACCCCAGCATTGCACTTGGTCCAGCCCCATAACCATAACTAGGATTCCATATAGGTAATGGTCCTAAAAAATCAGCCAATTTGGGTTTCATGAAGTGGGTGGGGCCAGAGCTAGAGGTAGGGCAGGCAACCAGGTGGATGGCAAATGTGGTTGTTGGTTTGGGAGGTTGTGGAGCCATGTGAGAGCTTTGTGGTTGAGGAATTGGAGGATGAAGTTGAGTTTCTTGGAAGTGGGCTGAAAGTGATTTGAATTGGAAGAGATGTCATCATTTGGGTTTCATTGGGGGAGGAGGAAGAGGAGTAGAAGTGACGTTTAAAGAATCTAGGAGGAGTAATGAGTGGATTGGTGGTGATGAAGAAGAAAGAAAATGATCCTGCTTATGTGTGTGATTGGGTGCAACTGGGACAGTACAAAGAGAGGAGTGGTTGATTAGTAGAGATTTGAGTATTTTCATCTGTTAGCTTGGATAGAAGTTCATGATTTCAATTTAGTCCAAAGCCAAACTTCAGGGCATTTTAGTAATAGTTTCAAAAGGGTGAGGAGGTAAATGAAATACGTGTAAACACGGGATAATCTGTAATGTCCCAAAAATATTAATTATTAGTGAGCATGCTTTGTACTTTCACCCTTCCCTTTCCATGATTCCCATCAACTCTTGATGCAATATTTGACTCATATATTTTTTCTGTTTTTTTAAGGGTTGACTCCTCATTTCACTAACACACTTTCTTTCATTGCAGCATTAGGTCTATTGTTTGCCTTAACTTGCCCAGTTTTTCTGGTGGACTTAATCCTTGGGGAACTCCACATAGGAAGAAATCGCATGATGTTAGTTCTGATTCTCTCTCTGTCTCTCTAAATTTTTTATTAAACAAAAAAATTACTGTACAGAGTCTTTTTCCAAAAAGGCAAAAACTAACAGTTCAGAAATATCTCTAAGCAATAAATTTGAACTGCTATTTCTGAATAAATTTGCAGAGGGACCTAACTCCCCCGTATGTGGATGATGGTGTAATTGAGATTGTCGGTTTTAGAGATGCTTGGCATGGGCTTGTTTTGCTCTCTCCAAATGGACATGGGACTCGTCTTGCACAGGTAGGAGCTAGATTAAGCTTTGTCAAAGTAATATTTGTTGCATACTCATGTTTTATTCTGCTCTTTAGTTCAAACACAAATCAAATTCCTGTCTCTGAGTTTTAAGCTTTATTGTCCTGTCTGCACGTAGGCAAATAGAATCCGTTTCGAGTTCCATAAGGGTGCAGCTGACCATACATTCATGAGAATTGATGGGGAGCCATGGAAACAACCCCTCCCAGTTGATGATGATACGGTTGTGGTAGAAATTTCACACCTTGGCCAAGTGAGCATGCTTGCCACCCCAAATTGCCGATCTAAAAGTGTGTATGACCCCTCTTCACCTGTTGGTCACCTTGATGAGGAAGAGGATAGTGCTGAAGAATCCATGGAAGATTGGGAAGAACGAAGGAAGTTTGGTGCAGCTGACACTTTTAAATTTCCCGATGAGTTTGACATAGCTCATCTCAGTTAATTACCTAAGACCTGACCCATTCTTTTTTTGCACATATATCTTTTCTTTCTTATACTTCATTAGCCTTCATTTTCTTATTGCGTTTGAGTTATTTGTAGTAGATGCGAATGTGATCCAATTAAGTATACTGCAGCCAATACTGGCATGCTATTGGCAGTATGCATTCTTGTAAACAGCTTTTCTTGCCTCTGTAAATTTGAAATTCTTTACAGAATTACAGTCATATACATGTATAATTTTTTGAAAACATCCCAATGGATCCCGAATCATCCAAGGAGACTCTCTCTCGCTCTCTCTCTCATTTATTTTTTTTTAAGGAAAATGCTAACGGATGCCTTCAGGGCAATGATTAATAATCTATTTAAAGAAAGTTTTTATGGGAAAAGAAAAAGAAAAAGAAATTAATGTTTTGACATATTTTTTCATTTTTCATAAAAGTTGTGTCAAAACTTTCTTAAGATGGATTGTTAACTATTGTCTTAAGGACATCTGTTAGCATGACCATTTATTTAATTATAAAATTCATTATGGCATGAATTTTATAAATAAAAAAATGGCTAAAATATTTTTTTGGTCTATAAAATGGCTAAAATAGTCTAGGTCTTTGTTCCTTTTAAAATTTATAAATTTTCTTATAAAAAAAATTTATAAATTTTTATTTCCGTCCTTTAAATTTTAAAATATTCTATATTTAGTTTTTTTGTTCACTCGTGTTAAGATTTGGGGTGAAAATAAATTATGTGATATTTCAATGACAAAAATAGAATCTAAACTATATCAATATTGAATCTAAAATATAGCTTCAATTCTTTTTTCACCCTAAAATAGGTTTAATAAAAGTGGACAGAAGGATTAGGGATGAAAATAATTTTTTTTTATATTTTAGGAATGAAATAGAACATGTATTATATGTAAGGATACAAAAGAACATTTTTACCTTAAAAAAAAAAGTTGAAGTCTGAGTTGGAACTTATATTTGGTTCTTTGGCTGCTATATACGCAATAGGCGGGATCTCTCTCTCTCTCTCTCTCCACATCACGCTACTATTGAACAATGTCTCAAGGACAGCTTGTGAGGTTGACTGTACTTCCCCTATGTTAGGCGTTTGTTGTATTTGATGTGGATCTCAAGTTAGGCATAAAGATTGAGAGGATATTGTAATTATTTTTATAATTATGGATTTATTCTATGATTTTTCCCATGAAGAAAAAATGGTGGTTTTCTATGTGAAATTTTTGTGTGATTGATATTTTGGCATGATAATTATGGTGATAATGATTTTTATAATTTTTGATATTTATTAAAATTGTTAATTGATTTTCTTAAATTTTTTTTTAAAAAAAGACTAGATTTGGGACCCAACGCTATGAACTATGACACAAAAGTCTAAAAGAATCCACTAGGCTATTTTGGCTAATTGAAAATTTTCTGTGTCTAAAGCCTAGTGCACCTTTTTTTAAAGGCGTCTTACATTACATTGCCCCTTCCAAGCAGCCGGAGCTGCATAGTAGTTAAAGAGATTCCTTTTTAGGATTCCACAATTCTGCTAACTAAAACACCGGACTCTTCAGATGGTCCTTGGAAAGTTAAAGGTTAAAGGTTATGTCTAACGGTTTTTATTTTTTATTTTCAAAAACTTTTTTATGGGAATAAATTTTTTTTTTCTTGTATTTTAAAAATCAAAAACATGTTTGGTTAATTGAAATTAAAAAAATAATTTTTTGAAGGAAAAAAAAATGTTGTTACTAGGATTTAGACTGTAATGCTAACTCATTAAATGAGACGGATTCATTAAATTAAATGCGTGTTTTCATTGACTTTTGAAAATTAGAAACTAAAATAAGCATTTTGCATGTTTTTAGTTTCCTTCACAAATTGAGTTTTAAAAACAGTTTTTGTTTTCTGTCCATTTTGAATTGTTAAATTAGTTTTTTAGTCTCAAAAATAGAAAATTGTTTTTGGAAACAGAAAATAAGAGGAAAAAACTGTTACCAAACATCCCCTTAGACCCTTTTTGATCCCTCACTTCTGGAACTTGCAGAATTCATTCCTATTTATCAACAGCACACAATTCCAATTTTTCGTTACTCATTCGGTCATTCCTACAACTAGGAAGCATAAGCGAATATTGGTTTGTGGTTCAACAATTGAAATTGCATAGGCAATAGGAATGAAACACTTGTCCAAGTAGGAGATATGGCATACAAAACCAAAAATTCAAGTAATGTTTATAGAACTTTTATATTACAAATACAATTTATAATCATTTTGCAAATTTCATATTATTGGGCAATATGTTTCAATTAGCTCAATTTGTAGAATATTTTATCGTTGAATTAGGAACTTGAGATCCAATGTTGCATCCACCAAAAAGAAATTGATTAATTTTTTGTCTTGATAATAAAGAGTAATTATTATGATGGAATGAACATTATAGGTTCAAATCATATTATATATCATATGACTTGGTTGAATGTTGGAACTATTTCATCTTTTTTTACACCCAAATGTAGATTTAGTTTTCTGAAAAATTGAAAACAAAAACCCTACCCAAACAAAAATACTATTGGGGCCCACAATTTTAAAAAATGACAATGAAAAACATTTTGAAAATAGTGGAACAAAATAGGCTCTTAACATAATTACCTCATATTCTCAACATTTTGAGAGTACCGCAATGTATTATTCTCCCCTCTCAAATACTAATAGTGGGTTTTACTAATTAAACCTATGATATAATTCACCATTTTAATGAAGGAGAGAGTATCATATTGTTGAGTATTCCGTTAGCAGTGGGTTCTAATTAGCTTAACTGGTAAAGTCTCTGATGGTTGAATAAGAGATTTGGGGTTCAATCCCCGCCTATACCAAAAACCAATTGGTGTCTTGGTTTGATGATAAATAACTATTATCAGGAGCGGGCATCATAAGTTGAAATTCTAAAAAAAAAAAAGGCATTCTGTTAGCAACTAATAATTTTTCCTAAGAATAATTTTAGGACTACAACCTATTTAACACTTTACCACAATTATTTTATATGATAGGCTGTAATTGGTTGCTTGACACTTTTACATGAATCCACCGTTTTTTTTTTTTAAAATTTTTTAATTTTTATTTATTTATTTTTTCTCTACTATTCGTAAAAAGTCATGTAGAAAAATTGTAGCAAAATGTATGGAATCTAAATAATAATTTATGTGATATTTCAATTAGGGGTGTGCAAAATATTCGCTTAACCTGCTGACCCGTCCGACCCGCAGTCGACTTGCCCGCCCTGTGTGGGTCATTACGTTAGGCGGTTTGGGTAGGGCGGGTTAGACCCCCTAAATTACGGATTGGATTGGGTTACGGATTGAAAAATTGCCAACCTGCAACAACCCGACCCGCCTGCTTAATTAATAATTATACATACATAAAAAAAAGAAGTTTAGATTGTTAAGTATTTAAATTTAATCAATTCACCTAATAAATTTTTACAACTAATCAATCATCAATTCCCTAAACAGGACTAGCCTTCAAAAAATTCCTTAAACAAAATCTTAAAAGTCAACATTGAAACCCTAAACACCCCTACCGACCACGCACCTCATTTACTTCAGCTGTATATACAATGTATTTATACAATTTGTATTTATATGCTCCTAAGTCTCACTTTTTCTCTTCACTTCCTATACCTTCAGCCGCTGTTTTTCCCTTCCTCTTTCTTCTTTAAACTTCTTGAAACCTATTTAATATCCTTTCACTTCTTCACCGACAGCCACAAAGGTAATTACTTATTTGCTTTTTTGTCTTGTGTTGTTTAGTTTTTGTTTGTCTTTTTCTATTTCGGTTTCCGTCATTGATCCATTTATATAATATAAAAAGTGTTAATATATTAAATGTAAAGCCATTCTATTTCTGGCCGTTCATTGTATATTCAAGTTAATATGTTATATATTACATATTCTTCATCTTATTCTTTGTCTTTGTCTAATTTTTTTAATAGGTGATGAAGGGTGGAACATCTAGTGCCCACAATGACAAACCTGACTCTCCAACCACAGGTAAGACCAATGCACTTCCTCCTAAGCGTCCTAAAAAGAAAAAAAAATCTGAAGTTTGGGATCACTTTTCAACGATGGGTGATTGTGATCCTAATAACCATAGAGCATCATGTAATTACTGTGGTAAAGACTATGGGTGTTGTGGGAAAAGGGATGAGACTAGTAATTTATGGAATCATCTTTATAATCAATGCCCCACGCATTTCAAAAACAACGAGTATGCCTAACCACTGACACTTTGACATCAATTCAAAATCTTAGCTATATGTGTCTTACTACTCATTGGATTGATAATGATTGGAACTTGCATAAAAGAATCTTAAATTTTTGTATTGTTCCTAATCACAAGCGTGTCACAATTAGTAAGCATATTGAGAAGTGCTTGCAAGAGTGGGGGATAGATAGGATATTTACAATCACACTTGATAATGCAAGTTAAAATGATACTGCCATAAAATATTTGAAAAGAAAAACAAAGGATTGGAAGACCACCATTTTGGATAATGAGTTTTTGCATATGAGGTGTTGTGCACATATTGTTAATCTTATTGTGTGTGAAGGCTTAAAAGATCAAAATGAATTAGTTGTTAAGATTAGAAATGCAGTGAGATATGTTAGGTCTTCTCCATCTAGGCTTCAAACTTTTAAGAATTGTGTAAAGCGTGAAATAATTCCTAGTAAAAGTCTAGTATGCCTAGATTTTCCAACTAGGTGGAATTCAACCTATATGATGTTAGAGGCAGTTGTAAAGTTCCAAAATGCTTTTGAGCGGCTACAAGAGGAAGACTCACAATTTGACTCATATTTCAATAATGATGATAATGCTGAGAATGAGGTTGAGGATGATAATGGGAGAGGAAAAGGGAGGGGGAGAAAGAATATTGGGCCTCCTAATGTGCTTGATTGGGGAAAGGCTAGAATCTTTGTGCAATTTCTGAAACTTTTTTATAAGGTGACATTGCGATTTTCAGGCTCTTTATATGTCACATCTAATGCATTTTTCCATGAACTTGTGTCAGTGCAATCTAAATTGTTGACTTTAAGTAGAAGTGAGGATAATATGTTGAAGAATATGGCTGCTAGCATGAGAAAGAAATATGACAAATATTGGGAGAATATTAAAAATATCAATTTTTTTTGTTGTATGTTGCTGTTGTGCTAGACCCTCGTTATAAATTGAGATATATCGTGTTTTCCTTTAAACAAGTTTATGAGAATTCCAAGGCAGAATAACTAACAACAATGGTGATGGCAACATTATCAAAATTATATAAGCACTATCTTCAAAAAGATACTAGTGCTAATGTTGCAAAACCTAGTGTAAGTCAAACTTTTGAAGAGATGGATGTTGATGATGAGGAGGAAGATGCTAGCAAGTCATTTGCCTTTCAATATAAGAAACACTTGGAGGAGGCAGAAAGTTTGGAGAATAAATCTAAAGTTGATAGGTTTTTGACAGAAAATTGTGAAGGTCTAGGCAACGCTGAATTTGATATTTTGGCATGGTGGAAGCTTAATAGCCACAAGTATCAAATTCTCTCTCAAATAGCATTGCTGTTCCAGTCTCTACAGTGGCCTTTGAGTCAGCTTTTAGTACTGGTGGACGTGTACTTGATCCATTTCGAAGTTCTCTAACTCCAAAGATGGTGGAGGCTCTTATTTGTGGACAGAATTGGTTGCGGTCTTCACCAATTCCAATCAACCTTCGAGAGGTTATGGATGACTTAGAAGAATATGAAGAAACTGAGTCAGGTAACATTTTTTTTTAAAATTATTTGTTGAAGTTGGTTCATGAATACTTTAATTTAGATAGTTTTGATTAATTGTAGTAACATGTTTATTATATGCAATATATATATATATATATATATATTTATAGAATTTGCTACTTTAAATATAAAAGACGTGGAGAATTGATTTAGTTGATTTTGAGGAACTTGGCTTAGGCAGGTAACATCTTTTCTCTATCTTCATTTGCTTAAACTTGATTAGATTGGTTACATTATAAATGATAACATGAACAATATAATAACAGTAACATTCATTTTATCTTATGTTGTGGATGATTGATTAGGTTGCTACTTGCTTTGGAGGAGTTTGACTTAATTTTTGGAGTGGTACCAAGCTTGAAGTTGATTGATGAAGTCTATTTTGTGAAGAACTTTTGTTAGAATTGTGTTTATTTTCAATGGGTTTAATTTGATTACATTGTGGCTTTTGAGACCATGCATACCATTTTGAAGTTTATTTGTTATGTTGGTATGTTATTATTTTGAATCCTTGACGTGACTTTGGGAATGTTAAGACTTTGAGTTTGTTGATTTAATTTCCTAAGTTGTAAGGCAGAGCCTACTTTTGTTAGAGATGATATATCTATTTTTCATTGACACTATGTTTGTGTTGGAATTGAGATTATTCAACGAAATCTACCTTTAGTTTTTTGTGTGCATTAGTTATATTTTGAGATTATTCAATAACAAATTGTAGTTTGTGATAATTAAAAAAAAAAAAAAAAACATTGTTAATGCCAACCTGCCTAACTCGCTGAGTTCAAATCGCCAAAATTTGTAACCAATTTGCTGGATTTAGACTTTGGTGGATTGGAATTTTCCCAATCCACTAGTGGTGGATTGGATTGAAATATTGGTCTTTACCTGCCCAATCTGACCTGCGCACACCCCTACAAATGGGGATCATAACAATCAAGTACATAAGTTACAAACATCCTAAGTTAAAAACATCCATCAAATCATAGTTTGAAAAAATAGAATGGCTTCCCTAACAAAGCACATCCAACCAGTCTGAATCAGACAACGTTCTAAAGAAGAAAAGTTTAAGATCAGCTACTATCATTTCTAAATCCTCAAAGCACCGGCTGTTTCTCTCCCGCCAAATGCACCACATCAAGCAATGAGGGACAACCATCCAAATAACATCATTACAATGATGAACAAACTTTCCTTGCAGCATGCTAAAAGCTCCACCACAGTCTTTGGCATTACCAAGTAAATACCAAACAAGGCGAACACCGTAGACCATAGCTTAAATGCAATAGAACAATATAGTAAAAGATGATCTACTGATTATCCATTGCTATCACACATGTAACACCAATCTAGAATCCACATCTTCCCTCTTGTGTAAATTACCAATCGTCAGAGTATTTCCCAAAGCTGCTGTCCAAACAAAAAACGCTACTCTGTGAAATATTTCCCAAAGATGACCTTTGGCTATATAATCATGATATATGCAAAAATAAAATCAGAGTAATTGCCTTTGTGAAAGCCTAGTGAGTAATATACATGAAGCCTGGTTGTAGATAGTAGATATTAGTTTTGCAATTAGCATAGTTATCACTAAATGGCGTTAGTTGGAAATTCAGGTGTACTTATTCAATACATGCTATGGCTTACGTTGGTGGTTCTGAAAATAGTAGGTGTTATGAGTACACTGCTGTGTATGTGCGTTTATATGCACATTTTGCAGAACAAATAATTGATGTTGCTCTAGATATGAACTTTTTAGACAGCATTTGTATGGAACTTTTTTTTTTGATAAGCACATTCGTATGGAACTTGAACTAAGACACCATAAGGAGTTAGGTTTGCAATGGATGATTATTGGTATCCCTTAGAGAGAGAACACCAGAACTCTTTTTGCTTAGTATTATATAATTGCAAGAAGCATCACCTGTATACTAGAATAACAATGTGAAACATACAAGATACATATTTCTCAGTACTCAATTTGTTTTCCACAAGAAAAGAATATATAGGGAGATATCAGTTTTAACACACATGCATAAGAAAGACTTTCCTAAGCTAATTAATAAAAGAAAACCCACAATAAAACACCTTTTAAGTTATTGTTACCTAATACATGGTATTTTTGCCTGTTTATGAAAATCTCAAAGATGTTTGCTATGTCTTGCAAAAGTCGTTGTATAATCTTAACTCCATTATTGTTTTTCCCACTTTCCAGGTACGCCAGATAACCATAACCATAAGGTAGATCCTACAACTTCTTCCTGAATATCCTGATTTTAAATTTTGTGAAAAAACTCATTATCATTTTTGTTTCTTCTGTTGGCAGAACTATTGCAAATGGTTTGTGCTACCTTGCAACATTTCTTTTTGGCATCAACTCTGTCGGATTATTCCTTTATTCTGGCCAGCTTGCCATCAACTCCTTCATGGAGGATTCTACAAATCAAGAAAAAAAAAAGCAAAGGTGATGATGGGTTAGGCTCACCAAAGTCAACGGTTGAGAATGCCACAGATACCACTGAGGTAAGCAGCAGCAAGGGGGATCAAAGTTCAAATGATACACAATAATGGAAGAGATCTGAAATCAAAGTGTTGGGATTTGTAGAAAAGATCTAATAAAAATTACTTGAGCATTTTCATTACAGAGTTTTTACTCTTTGATAGTTGTGTACTCTATCCTCCTTGCACTAGATTATTATTATAGAACATGAAATAGTTTGTAAAAGCCAATGTAAATTTTTTGACTGACAATCATTTTTGATTTTGGCGATGATCAAGGAGGGATGATTTAAAGAAGTGTAGAATGCTAAAATTAGTCTTGTTGCTTGTACAGGGAAATGAATTCTGTTCTTTATTTCATGGCAAAATGGGCTCTTCAAACTGAATCTTTTGAATTCTCACCCTTGACCTTACCTTAGAGGTGATGTAATGTGGAAGGATGTTTGTAATTTGTTTATGGTTTTTTAATTTTTGGGTAATTTGCACTCCTCCCTAACTATAGTGCAGTTGCAGTGTTTACCTAAACTTCAAAATTGAACTGTGCTCCCTTTAGCTGTTGATATTAAGCACTTTGTTCCTTACTATCGGATTTCTGTCAAATTGAACAAAAAATACAGATTTCTGTTAGATATGTTTTTTTAAAAAAAAATTGTCATTGCTGTTAAATTTAACTGAAAACCTAGCAGCATCTCGTAAAAGTGTTTATTATGCATCGTTGAGGACATTGTAATTGCACAGAAAAAGTGCAATTAACTCTAAATTTCATTTTAAAGTATAAAAAAAATGTAGACAGCTAACAAATTAATCTATGCATGTCTTTTTCTGATTCATCATATTGGCAACCTAGAGTTCACTAGATCTTGTTTTTGAGTAATAATTGTTTACTAAAGGGGAATGAAACAATGGATGAAGCCAAGAGCCCAACACCCTTCTAAAATTTTTGCTTTTGGTATTTTGATTCATAATAAATATGCATTATTTTTATTTGCAATTCCAAATCAAGTTTCTCCTGTTAGGAGGAACTCCGAAGAAGATGGATTGTGTGTTCCAAGCCACTTTCTCAATGGTGTAAACTCCATGAAAGCACACAACATGCCTTATATATTTATATGTTATATCCTGATAGTACATTAATCATTATGTAGTCATGGAATAAATGAGGTTTTCATACATTGTTAGTGTAATTTTACTTTCTGGATTCCTGATCTGAGATGCTTACTATTGTTGTTATATGGCTATTAAGCTAGGATAGTTAAATTATACCTTGTCAACAGAATGTCAAATTGAGGAAATTTACTAGCATTACATTCAGATACAGTAGCTGCTACGTTTTTACTTGCAGACCATGGGGAGATTCACTACATAAAAGGTCCAAACGCTTTTGAATTCCCGCTGCTTTAAAGTTGTATAGCCAATTTAAAGCCTTGAAAAGCATTCTACATGCTTGTTTCTAGTGAATTCGATCACAATTATCAATCCCAGTTCCTGCAGGTGATGATAATTCCCTCTTTTCAATCAAAGTGAAGATCATGTTTGAGCACCTGAAGTAGTAGTGCTGGCATCAACATGCAATCCTTTTTGGTGCTCAACAACCCTTGAGACTGCAGTTATATCCTGACCTATCTTCCTCAACAAGTTACGACTCTTGGCCGGTTGAAAGTGATGCAATGAAGTTGAGTTTGTATCAAGAATGTGCAAAATCACCACCATAGCCACCGAAGAAACAAACATTGGTATTGGACCAAATATCCACAGCAGTAATGTGGTTGCAAATTAAATTGCCCGTAACCGAAAGCACTTCCCCGTATCAGTGCCATCTGCACATACTGCACTGGGACATCACTATTTGGCATACTGATAAGGAAATTTGCATGGACGAAGCTGCTTAAACATTGGAGAAAAGAAGCATAAGATACTAAGAAGCAAAACAGAAGGCTAACATATTTGACAGAAATGATGGATGGATCTGTGTCACCATATACGAAAATACTCTTGAAGAAATCATTTGAACTGCTTCCAACCCAGGCCCCAATAAGAGAGCTTAAAACCAGGGAGGTTGAAGCAAAGAAAGTTGCAGCTGCTATGGTGCTGGAGATCACACTTAGACATGGACCTCTTTCCTTAGCTTCAACCTGCAGCAAGTACCCACTAAAGTTATTGAGGTGGAAAAAGGTAAATGATGTTGAGTTGAGGAATGCTATTTTCTAGTGAAGAGAGGTACCTGCAACATTTTCTCAACCCAAGCTTTTCTGTAGTGGTTCTCATAGCCAATGGCTGTGGTCTCAGGAAATCTTAAGCATCTATAGAGAAGGAAAAGATGGTAACCAAACATGATCAATAATCCACTTGGGACCAAGATTACATCTAAGTATCCCTTCTTCCAAACCATTCTTTCTCTCTCTCGCTAGTATCCTTATGGTGGAATAGATGATAAAATAATTACTAGTCTCTAATCATGATTCATAAGACAATATTCTGGAAAAGAATGTGAGCTCCAATTAATGGTCCATAGTGATAGTGGATTTGGTGGTGTAGATAGTGATGACCAAGAAATGACAACATGCAAATACCTGCTCTCCCAATTCACATGCGACTAGCTGGTGAACATGTTTCTAATTTAGGAAATCAGACTCACCATGTGGAGTAAAGAAAAGAAAACTGAGGTTGTGTATTCAGTACACGGGACATTCTTTTCGACTTTTTAATTTGATAATTTTTAATTTTTTATAGAAGTAGAAGTAACCGGATATGGATATTGCATTAATCCAATACGTAGGAATGTCACTGTATGATTAAAAGAATAAGAATACTGTTCTCTTAAAAAAAACCAAAAAAGATGTGAATTGTTGATATAACTCCAAAATAGCATAATCACTCGAGGTCCTTAGGATCATGAGATGGAAATCATTAGTTGGAATCTCTCTTTTCTACTTCCTTATTTTGGCCAAAATTTATTTTTTTAAAAATAAATAGTTGATATGACATTATTGAATGAGTTCAAATTCATTAGATTATATTGGGGAAAAAAAAAGTTAATATAGCATTATTAAGTGAGTCAAAACCTATTGGAATATACCGGTCACAAGCCCCGCATGAGAATATATAATTATTTTATAATGTGATATAATATATATTTATTTTATGAAATATTAAGAATAGTTGTATGTGTACTTTTTTTAATATTTCATTTTAGATGTATTAAATTATTAATTTAAATACGCTTTTTTCTTTATCTTGAATTTTACAGAAACCAACCAATGACACTTTTTTTGGCTCAAATAAATTATGTCATAACGCTTTTGTATGTGCTGATATCTTAACTCAGTAGTTTAGGGTACTAAGCAAGGTGTACAATACAACTAATTTATGTTATGGGTTTGTATTGATCCACAATTGGAAATTTGGACTTTAACACGTAAATCATTCAAAATGAACTATTCTTTATTTATTTTGATATGATGTGTTACATGGATATTGCTATGGAATGTTTATACTCTCTTTCTCTCTCTCTCTTTGCATATTATGTGTTGTTCTTCTCTTTCTTCTTTCTTCTCTTTTATATGAGCCATCTCATTCTTTTTTGTATTTTGTCCTTCACCTAGATAACTTCTGGTTTTATCGGGCTCTCCTTTTCTGCTTCCCCATCATAAATGGAGACTTCTAGGACCTCTTTTTACTATTCAGACATCCACCTAGATAACTTCTGGTCTTATTGGGCTCTCCCTTTCTGGTTCTTCATCATGAATGGAGACTTCTAAGGTCTTTTTTACTATTCAAGCTTGTCCTTTTGCATTAAATGCAGTGGTGCCAGGCAGGTGACATTCATTAATGCAAAGGCTGTTGTGGAATCATTAGGAAATTTTAGGAAGCTACCTCGGAAAAGTGCACCTTCTCTGGGATTTACCTTGGTAGCTTGGACATTCCTCGGACACGGTCTTGGCACTGGACCTGGAAGGTCATTGGTTTTGACCAATGATCCGAGGATCTTCGTTTATTATTAGAATGGGCTAGTCAATTTTGGATTTGTTTCCTCTGTTTGGGCCAATGCTTAAAATAGGCCCAATGTTTATCCTATTATAATAAGGCCAAATATTGACCCTACTATAGCTTTCTTTGTCAACTAATGAAAATTTTGTGTTCACTATAAAAAAGAAAAAAGAAAAAGAAAAAGATTATATATATACACACACACACTTTTGTTTTCATTTAAAATTTTCATCTACTCCTATTATAAGCCAATTTGCTAGCGGTAGTATATGGTAAGGATTAAGTTTTTCTAATTATGATATGTGAGGGATTTCACAATTCGCTCCAATACCAATAGGCTTGGTATAAAAGATTTGTGCCCCATCATCCTTCACCAATTGGTCGTTGGATGGATTGATAAGGCACACGGTTCAACATGATAGTTGGAAAAGAAAGAGAAAATTAGAGTTTTGTCTCCATTCAATAAATTTCAACTTGCATACGTTGTTTTTAATCTCAAACCAGTACTATATTATCATTTAATATTATAAATTTATCTCTTTTGAAGTATACAAAGGTATGATCATTATCTTTTTCATTGAATAAATTACTTATCTCAATACATTTGTATATACGTACCGAATCAAAATACACCCATATCAAATACTTTGCAAACAAAACACCAAAATTTTCATTGAACAACTTTTGCTATTTGCATTGTGGTGGGACCTAATACAAATATCAAAAGATATTTGGTGAAAAATTATGTGATTTTTTACGTGCCTCTAGCACGGCTCAAACACAAAAAATATCATATCAACAGTTGTTGCTCAATAATGATTAACTAGACTAATTATAAAAATAACTTGTTGATAACTTATTGAGATTACTATGGAAAAAAAAAAAAAACTACAAATTTGTCCATTGAAATAGATTATCAAATAAAAAATATTATCAAAATCTCATAATTAAGTTTCTATACATGTCATTATATTAAAAAAACCAATAATAAAAATCCAATTGCAAGAGCTAAAATATGTCACTTGTCTGCTTATTTCATTTGACTAATTTTTTTTTTCTTTGTCTAAATAAGTGTCACTATAGAGTACTTTTAAAACAACCATTGAGAGTACTTTCTCCACAAAACTACAAATCGTGCTTGTGCCACATCTTGGTGACCAAATCTTGAACACTAGGTTACTTGTTGAAGAGATGAAGGTTGCTGTGGAGGTGGAGAGGGAAGATAGTGGGTGGTTTTCAAGAAAGAGCTTGAGCAAGGCAATCAAGTCTGTGATGGATAAAGATATTGAGGTGGGTATTATGGTGAAGAAGAACCATGCAAAATGGAAAGAGATATTAGCTAGCCCAGACTTCATGAGTGGTTATATGGATAAATTTGCCCAAAAATGGCAAGATCTTGTACTAGTAAACAAAAAAGCATAATTCAAGAGTTTGGTTCCTGTACTAAAATGGTAAGGATCTTTATTGTTGTTGAATAACTGTTCACTTTCACGGGGTCAAAAATTTAGGAGATTTTGTCCCTGAGCTTTAGTCTCTCTCTTCCCTCCCCATGATTGTCCATTGCTTTCAGGAAGCCATTAAGTGTGATGATGCTCTTGCTAGGATCGAAACAAAGTAGCTTGTGAACTTTGTTCTTTTTTGCGCCCTACCTCTAGAGGTTGTAGATGTCTTTGATTAATGAATTGAGTTATATAAATTAACAAATAAATCCTGACAAATTGGAGGCTTGACTGATTACATTTTCCCTTTAGATTAAGGGTTTTAAATTGAAGTCGCTACTTATTTAATTATTGAAAAAAAAAAAGAAAACCATAATTGAAAAATTCATCATTTTATTGATTTGAGAATGATCGTACATTGGTCATAGGAAATGAGATGGCTTTGGTCCTAGATACAATCTAAGATATATTACATGACTTTGTTTCTTAGTTACAATCTAGAGATTGAAAATTACATGGATAAGTATTTGATCTACTAAACCCTTGATCTAAGCTTGGAAGCCATGTTACAAGTAGGAGTGTGCACAGATTAGATTGGGCAAGTAAATGCCAACATTTCTATCCAATCTGCCACTAGCGGGTTGGGAAAATTCCAATCCACCACCGACCCACCAAAGTCTAAACCCAGCAAATTTGTTACAAATTTTGGCGGTTTCAAATCGGCGGGTTGGATGGGTTGGCATTAACAATGTTCTTTTAAAAAAATTATCACAAAATACAATTTGTTATTAAACAATCTCAAAATATGACCAATGCATACAAAAAATTAAAGGTATATTTCATTGAATAATCTCAATTCCAACACAAACATAGGGTCAATGAAAAAGAGATATATCATCTCTAACAGACCTTGTCTCCACAAAAAAAAGAAAAAAAAAAAGTAGGCTGCTACCTTACAACTAAGGAAATTAAATCAACAAACCCAAAGTTTTAACATTCCTAAAGTCACATCAATGATTCAAAATAATAACATACCAACATAACAAATAAACATCAAAATGGTATGCATGTTCTTAAAAACAATTATGACAGACTACAATTAGTTATTAAATACAGAGTATATATATTCTTTTGATCAACTATAGAGTATATATACTTACATACAAGGATAACCAACCTTGGTGCCTAAATTAACCGTATTACAAACTATAAGAACACTAAGAGTATTACACATGCACAATAGTATAACTAACTCTATTATTAGAAATTAAATGACCTCCAGCTTTTCAAAAAGGTTAAGGAAGAAAAAGACAAAAAAACAAGAAAGAGGGAGGGAGAGGAAGTGGTTGAAGGTGAAGGCTAAATATATAGTGTATTATATGACTGAAGCGAGTTTAGGGTTTCAATGTTGACTTTTTATATTTTGTTTAAGGAATTGATTACTGATTAGCTATAAAAATTGATTAGGTGAATTGATTATGTAGAATATAAAGTTGAACAATTTGAGCTAATATATATATATATATATATAAAATTTTATTTATGTATAATTAAGCGGACGGGTTGGGTTGCAGTGGGTTGACAAATTTTCAATCCGTTACCTAACCCAATCCACTATTTTGGGGGTCTAACCCACCCAACCCAAACCACCTAAATTAATGACCTGCACGGGGCGGGCAGGTCGACTACAGGTTGGGCGGGTCATGCGGATATTTTGCACACCCCTAGTTACAAGATGAGAAGGTGTTAGGCACCTACCTTGCCCAATGAAACCGGTCTTCTAGACTATGGTGATCAACATTCATGTCACATCATCCAACATATTATCAATCAATTGCATATTTATTTCTTTTCTTGAATTTAATGTGTATATATGTGATAAGCCCTAATTCCATTTATTCATTATCACCTTTGAATTGAAAAATAAATTCTAGTGAATGTGTGTGAATGGTGATATCCTAGATTCAAGTATTTGGAAAAATTATGAAATTAACATGTTTTTCATATTTTGGATTTGGATTTAAGATCAAAGCTATGGTTACGCATAAACATGTGATGAACAACCAAGAACATGTAAAGAATGCATATTAACAACATTCAAGCATATCAAGTACATTCAAGTACATTCAAGCACATTCAAGTAATTTAAAAATAATCTTAAATTAACATTATAGCAAAATGAAAAACAAGTGAGGGAAATAGATTATACTTGCATGCAAGATTCACATGGTAAAGGAGGAGGCTTTGGGTGGAGGTCCTAAGGGTGGAGCAGAGAAGAAGAACTAGGACAGGGAGAGTGAGGCTCAATCAATATCTTGAGTCTCAAGAAGACCACGAGATGATAAGACTAACTCCACTTCATTAAAACTCAAAAGGAGAGAAGAGAGAGTGTTTCTGTCTGTCTTTTGGAATGGAGGAGAGGGGGGTTTATATAGTAGTGGTGGAGAAAATATGAATGGAAGGGCATTTAATGAGGGTTGGTAAAGGGTCAAAGAAAATCATGAACTTAGACCTCATTCCAAAGTTTAGGGAAGGCTAGTGCATTAAATTTGGACATTGGTGGGAGTGATGAGCCATCAAAATGACTAAGATTTCAGTTTT
The DNA here is from genome assembly GCA_032727855.1 of Quercus ilex subsp. ballota. Lineage (NCBI taxonomy): Eukaryota > Viridiplantae > Streptophyta > Magnoliopsida > Fagales > Fagaceae > Quercus > Quercus ilex. The sequence continues at coordinate 17,189,238 of CM064915.1, forward strand.
TTCCGTAGCTTATATAACAGCCCTCAGAGTCAATTTCAAAAAATCATATTTTATTCATTTCTGATCGAAGTTGTCTCATTCTTGTGCTTAAATTGAATCCTTGGATGTCTAGTTTCTAGTAAAATTAACCTCACTCAAAAAGTCAAAAAGGTCTAGGAGATATCAACAAAATAGTGAACAGAGGTCATTTGTTGGAAAATAGTTTCAGCATAATTAACATTAATAGGTCCCAAATTAAGTAACTCCTAATTAACATTAATAGACCCCAATTACTTTCATTTCAGAATTAATTAGCCCTAAATCATGACCTAATTATCCCAATTAAAAAAGTTAATTACACCAATTACTCATTAAATAATTAAAGTTTGATCATCTACTTAATTAAGTGTGCACAACTTTACTAGAAGATGTAGTTCTAGCCAATCGAATTATGACATGTCATTGATTTCAAATTGATTATAATTATAACCAATCAGAATTAATTGTTCATAATCATATATAAGCAGACTTAATTTGTGAGAGTGCATTTCGACTAGTAAAACTTGATTCAATGATAACTTTCAATCTAATGGTCTGATTATGGCTTATAACCAGTCAATTTTATCGTTACAACATCAAGATTATTTTGATGAAATGAAATTAAGATTCTAATGACCACAATTAAGATGTTTATCTCCAAGGTTAAGTTATTCTTTTACCCTTCATATGAGGTTAAATGCAGGTTGCAAAATAAGGTGTCAATACTTTGGAATAAGTTATTGGTTATGGACATATAGTACCTTGTGTCATTGAAGGTATCTCATAAGTTCAAAGTGAATTTTTACTAAGGAACTACATGCGTTAACTATTCATGAGTAGGACCTCTAATCCTTTGAAATAAGTTGTTGGTTATGGACTTATAGTACCTTGTGTCGTTGAAAGTTAGGCAATGATTGCCTAGTAGATTTGCTAATTCTAGGATCACTTTCCTCCATGAACTTTTCTTCCCTCCCTATTTATAGTGGTAGAGATGGTGTTCTAAGCAAATTTTGACGCATTGCTTGGCCTCTTAATTTAGTCCTCCTACCACCACTTTGTGGGTGCAAGTGCTTGCGACAAATGGTTTCCTCGTGGGAGGTACGTCTCAGCCTAGAGTGGACCAGGTGGAAGGTGAAAATTAAGTCGTTACCTGGTTTAGGTCCAGGAACCAAATTGGGCCTTTTGGGCCACTTACTTATATGCATGGATTTGCATACCAAATTATGGGTCCCGAATTTGGGTACAGCTTGGAAAGGTGTTAGGCACCTAAGACCGCCCCGCTTGTGGGTTGGTGTGGGCGCAAGCACTTACGATGTGGGTTTCATCCTCCTCATGAGAAGTACGCCTTGGCCTAGGGTGAAACATGGCAGGGGTGTAAATGGAGTCGCCACTTAGTTTAGGTCTAGGAACCATAAATATAGCGCCCTTCGTAAAAGGATTGATCTTTACTAGAGCACGTGTCCAGAGTTTAGGTACGGGGATGGAAAGGTGTTAGGCACCCAACCCCACTTGACCCGTGGGTCGGCTTCCACTTATTGTGTTCCAAGTATTAATCTCATTAAAGGCATATTTGACACGTTATTCTAACTCACACACACTCTAGCATGCATCTAAAGCAATCATCATGACATAATCATCCCCAAACCTAACATTCATCTATCGAGGCATATAAGCATATATCTTAAATGACAGAAACATCACGAGACAGATTAGGATCAACATGTTATAGCATCAAGCACATGGTATTCAACCAAGTACATTCATGTTTATCAACCATATCAAACTCATCAACCAAACCAATTCATGTTCATAACCTTATGCAACTTATCTCACTTCCCTCACTACATCACAGCACCCATGTGTCAATGTATGATTATATTCATATGCATGTTCATGGTATAAAAACAAACTAAAACCCTAATAAGCATAAAAGGAGTAAAATAACAACAAAACAACACAAAATAGAGAGACAAGGACTGAAGGGCAGACCATAATAAGTTAAACAAAAGGTAAAACATATAAATAAAACAAAGGAAAAGACAAATAGGAGTGAATTAGGGTTTCTAGGCAAGAGTATGCGTGCACATACATAGGAATATGTACGCATGCAAGCAGCATCTGCACACATACACACCCTAAGAACCCTAAACCAGAAACCTAAAATAGAAAGAGACGAAAACACAACAGAAAAAGGAAATCTAACAACCTATCATGCTTCAAACATGAATACAAAAATAAACCTAAGCTAAATAAACATATTAAAGCAATTAAAACATATATATAAACACAAGAACAAAGAAAAAATAAAGAAAAGAGTGAAGAGCCAAAATTAGAAACTTTACCTCAACACTAGAACTCACTAGAGCTTGATTTTGACCTCCCTTAAGTCAATCTATTCACAACCAAATCAAAGACAGTTAGTAAGTTTAGAACTCAAAGATCAAGACCAGAAAAGGTCCCAATCAAATAAACTTTGACTTGAGGATGTTTTGTGAAAAACTCCCTTTTTGATTCACTAGAAATTATTTTCTAGTGAATCTTATGTGTTTTACCACCAAAATTCATCCTCCTTGAAAAAGTATAATCGAAAAATAAGGTTTGGAGTGGCTCCCAGACGATGCGGGATTCGTTCCAAACCAAGTTTTAAATGCAAAAAACTCATATTTCATAGTTTCTGGAATCCTAGCATGTGTACGCATGCATGTGTATGCGTATGCATGCATGAAGTATGCGTACACAGATCTTGAGCATGCGTACGCATACACGTTTATGCGTATGCACGCCCTAGGGTTTCTATGGCCTTCCTTTTCCAAAAATTGTTTATTTGTTCCAAAATTAAGTTATATTTTCCATAAACACTTTCTTCAATCAATTTTCATCTAATTGAGCCCTAAACTAACCTTGGGCTTTAGAATTCTAACATCATTAGGGAATGGGGCCCGAGTTAAGGGGTACAAAATGCGGTGTCTACAGCTAGCCTCCATTATGTGTTGCTAGGCCATATTTAATTAAAGGGTTTATTAAGAGAGCCCTAATCCTTAACCCTAAATATACATCATGCACTTAATAAAAAAGGGCACACAAAACATGTAAAATCACATCACAACATAAAAGGAAACAAATTAAAACCGAAATCAAACATATACTAAAAAGGAAAAGGTAATAATTAAATAAACACAAAAGGAAAAATATCACAAATAAACCAAACCTGGCAAAAGTACTAAAACGAACATGAAAAACAAATAAACATAATTAATTAAACTAAAGCAGAGTTAAACAATTCATACAGCATTTGAAAAATGATTAGTTTAATAAAACAAGATTTTTGCCCAAATCTGGGTTCGGGGATGAATGCATGGTCGAAATCATGCACACGCATACTCAATGATGCATACACATCCTTTAGCACAGTTTCAAAAAATTACATTTTTATTGAATCAACCAAACACAAAACCAAAGAAACACAAGAGAAAACCTAAAAATAAATATGATCAACCACTCAAAATTAGATTAACATGACAAGAAAAGGAGCCTGACAATTAAACAAATTAAACACAAATATATAATAAACTACATTAAAAAAGACATACGAATATGACACAATAATGAAATAAATGCAAGGACAATAAAAACAAATTATAATCAACCTTAGATAAGATTAATACATATCAGAAAAATTAAACTTAACAAACAAATCAAATAAAACAATCATAAAAACTATATTAAGAAACTCATGTGAATCATATTAAACAAAGAAAGAATTCATGGAAAGAATACTCACCTTACTTAAGATTATGAGTTTATAGTTTATTTAACTAACCTCTCAGTGGCTACAATACTGAGATTAGATTGAGAGAACAAAGATAATTAAGAGAAAACAACATAACTTAGTAATTACAACTCAGTAACATCTTCTTTTGAAAAAGGTTTTGAAAACAATTAGAAAACACATTTTTTGCCTTAGAACTAACTTAAGAGAGTTTTTTTATCTGTAAAAAATGATCTTAGGTGTTGTGCGTCAGCTTAGAAAAGATGAACTAGGGTTTTAGAAAAGATGGAGGACAAAAATAAACTCTCTTTCTAGCTAGGGTTTTGATTGGAGAAATAAAATGAGTATTTATATGTTAAAACTAGGGTTTTCAAAGCTTTTTAGAGACCTTTGGATGTTCCTAAGGAATAAGGGGCCAGCCCATATCAAAGAATTATGTTTTGGGCCCTTAAAACTGAAGTTTTGAGCACTTGGGAACAAGCTTGCGTATGCAGGTTTCGAGGGTGCATATGCACCCTTAATCCCATGCGTACACATGCTTCCCGAAACCTTATATTTGACTGCATTGTTAGCCTGACTTCAAACAGTGATAATTCACTCAACATAAATCCAAATCACGCAAAATTATATTCAAATTGAAGCTTAGGATGTCTATTTTCCATGAAACAAACCTAATTCAAAATATCTTTGTGGATAAAAAGTTATGGTCAAAATAGTGAAAAAAATGTCATTTTTCAACATTGTTTTCAAAGCGATTTGAGCACTTTTAAGTTGCAATTACTTCCAAGCTATTGTGAACTCTTTAATTACCCTTGGATGATGTATGTCAAGCTCATCATTGGGGCCGGGGACCAAAAGTCTTTAACGAATACAAAATGAGATGTTTACACACTTTCCTTTTCTTGAATTCCTTCTCTCCTCCCTATACATGTTGGAGATTGCATTGGTTTTTGAAGCAAATTTTGATGCACTATTCTGATTCAACTTGCACATAGTGTGATTGCTTTCTTTGTCTCAAGTTCCTTCTCTCCCTAAACAAGGTGGTAAAGATGGCGTGCGAATCAAATTTGGACTAATAAAATTATTGTCTTCTTTAAGCTTCCTTGTCAAAGAAGCGTTTTTACCAATTAAGTTCTTCACCAACATCTCTTGATCAAAATTTGAGGAAGGACAAAGATCAGAATAGCACCTTGACATCCTTCTTTTTCTATTAAGCATGTTCTCAAAGAACCTACTTTCCTCCAAAAGATCCAATGCTTCTACTTTTTCATCTCTACTTGAAGAAGACTAAAAGGGTCATCAACATATATGCTCCATGCTAGCTTGCACAACTTACCCCTCAACTAGTTAAAAGCATCCACATGGGCTTTCTTGTGTCTCTGATGACTTAATATGCTATCTACTAAAATATTCAAAAGCTCGATTAGGGCTCTGATGACTTAATATGCTATCTACTAAAATATTCAAAAGCCCAATTAGGGAAGCCATGTGGGATATAATTTATATCCCAGCCCAAACATTTCGGAGGCCTAAGACGAAATCTTTAAATGGGGCCTTTATGTTATCACTTAAATAATATTTAACTAGCATTTAATACAATAATTTTTTTATTAAAAAATCCATTCTATTTACTTTTTAATATGATTTTTTTTTTTTTGAAAATGCTAAAGTTATAGCAAATTTTACTACAAACTGATGTTGTAACGGATGTAGCTAGTGACATGAGGCTTACAAAAATGCTAGAGATATTATAAAATTTACAACATGAGAATTACAAAGATATATCACCAATCACAAAAATTCATTCAAAAGTGCATATAATAATTTGTTGAAGTCCACTTATTATATTCATTGTCACATCAAATTATAAAAGTTATGTAATAAAATTTATAGCATTTTTAACATTTTCCTATTTGAATTACTTGTAATTAGTAACACGTCTATTTGTAAATCCTATTTATTTAAATTTGTCTTATCTCTATTTCTAGTATTTACTTAATTCTTTGGGCCTTCTTAATAGTGAAAAAAATTGAAAACTATATATTTTTTAGTATCTCCCAAAAATATTATTAAATAAAAACAATTTTTGCCCCCCAAAGTTGGGGCCTTTCTCTAGTAGGGGGCCCTCGGCAATGGCCTAAGTGGCCTAGGCCCAGGGCCGGCCTAATTATAAATCAAAACCATGTGTTTTGGACATGGAACAAGGTATATTCTATGTGGAAAATGGTATTTTATGAAGATGTTTGATGAGGTGCTCAAAGAGAGGGATGCGAATTGAAGTGATTAGTTTGGTTGTTTGATTAGACGCATTGGATTTCCTACTTTGGGTAGTTCCTAACACAGAGACCGAACAAAGCAGCCTCTCCTTATGAATTCCTCTGTTCTCACTACTACTACTCTTCTGTTGTTCTCTCGCTCCTTCTATTCTTAGTTTCCTCTGGAACCATTCAACCCCTTTTCTTCCTTGGCTTCTCATATTTATAGCCTAAAATTAGTGGAAGAGTTATGATTACCCTAAGTTGTTAGTGGGTAGGGGGTCCAATTCCGTTGCTTTTAAGTGGGTGTTTAGTTGGGAGTGGGAGTGATGGCTTTGGAACTAGTTCCCACCTCAATAAGGATGCTTGGCAGTGATATTCCCCAAGGCAATACTGAGCAGTTGGGGTATATCATCCCCGAGCAGTCTCGTTCCCGGCCAAGATGTGACTAGCCGGGCAAGTCCCAGATTATGAACCATAACGTGTACGAAATTGCCTGTATAATGGCTTTGGATCGGGCCTAGTGGCATGTAGACCTGGCCCATTACTTTAGCAGGCCTGGGGCCCAGCTTCGGACAAACGGGTAAGGACCATGGGCCACATTGTAGGGTTAAAGTTCAAGGCCCAAATGGGCCTGGGGACCCCGTGCCGTACATTAGCCCCCCCTTGATTCATGCCCGACTCTCGGGGATGAATCAAGGACTCTAAGAGACAAACTATTCGGGAAATCCAACGGGTAGATACTAGATGGTTAAAGACTCATTAATGCGCCCTCAAAAAGTGAGTTGTATTTAGCTGTTTGGTTCAGCTGTCATCTTTGTATGACGGTTCTCGAACCTAGGCAGCGCGTGTGGCAGTTATAATGGGGGTTCGTAGGGTTTCCCGCCCCAAACTTATTAAATGTTATTTATTCCTCCCTGGGCTCCTATAAATAGTCCCCTCTGAGTCGCTTCTTCACTTTTTGCATTCTCCATTCCTTAAACTCCCTTTCTGCCAAGCATACCTCTTTGTGCATTCATCCTTCAGGCCAGAGCACCATTCCTTCCTAGAGCCCAAAGTAATTTCTTCTTCTCCTTTCCTATTATTCTTTCTATTTCTTTTAGTTCTCTCTTAATCGTAGTTTAGGAATCTAGTTTAGAAATGGGCTATTCTCATCTTCTGTCTTCGGAAGCTTCTCTGGCTAGTTTTAGGGCTGCCTACAACGTCCCTGGGGATGTTGATATTGCCTATTGTTATGAGGGCGATATTGACCTCCATAGGCGTACTGGCTCAAACACTGTCTTTTTCCCTCTCATGGCTATCCTCAAGGGTGGGGTTAGGTTCCCCGTGGACCCTCTCATTATAGGCACCCTTAGGTTCTACGGCTTGTGTCCCGACCAACTCCCCCCAATTTTTACCAAGTGGTGAGTTGCATTAGTAGGTTAAACCAGATATTTGGGTTAGAGTTAAACCACAATGATATTAACTTTATGTATAGCCTGTGTGGAAACATCAAGACCGATTACTATTTAAAAACCTGGGATATGCAGGTACGGCTGATATCATGCCTCCTCGATTCCAACAGAAATTTCGTGGGGGAGTTTGTCCGGGTGAGTGGCAATTGGTTCGTCGATGAGCTCCCTTGCCCTTTCTCACGATGCGATGTTGGTCGGTACTGAGAACCTTCATTTGTTTTGGGTCTGAACCTTTTACTTAAATATTTACATACAAACTAACCGGTCTTTTTATTGATTTGTTGCAGAAGGAAGAAGATTTCAACCAGATCTTCGAGTTGTGCATGTGTGAGATCTCAACTTCGTCCTTAGGTCAGAAATTTTTGTGCACAGGGATGGGCAACTCCGAGCATCCCATTTGATACTCAGTATCGAACCAGTGTACTCTACCTGGCAAGCATTTAGCCAGTTACTAGTAGATAGCCTGCTTCTTTTATACATAGACATCTGGCATGCAAATTTCCTCCCACCTTTACTAACCACTGGTAAGGCTTTGGATCTTGGCCCCTGTTACACTACTGCAGAAGACCGGGCCCTAGTGCGAGACGAGTCTGCTGAACGAGTTTCTCTAAGTCATAAACAGAACATTCTTGTTGAGGGGAATGAAGGTCAAGCCTAAGCAGCTGAACCGGAAGTAGCCAAGGGTGAACAAGAGGTAGAAATGGTGACTACGAGGAAGTTGACTGCTGACTAGTTTTTGACTGGCATCTAACCATCAGCTTAGCCCCAACAAACTCGAGCCAAGGACCATACTCCTCCTCCTCCCCCGACTGGCCGTCAGAAAAAAAACAACGTGTAGAGGACCAACCACTTAAGGTCCTAAGTGATGTGCCTGCAAAAACTCTCTCTAGCTTACTGCTCGGGTAGGATCACAATCCGGGAACCGGTGAGTGGTCCCTAGCTTACTGCTCGGGGCGGCGTTGAAGTGGCTTCTTCATCACGGGCCACGCCCAACTGGCAGCCCACTTTCATACTTGGTGGTGAGCCCCTGCCTGCTTCTGCGAGTGTAAGGACCTAGGCTTAAGGCAATGGAGGGCGGGTGGCGCAAAGCCTGGTGCACGGTCTGTTGTTGCCTGTAGACGTCCAGTTCTTCTCGGACAGCTCTGAGGAATCTATCGCGTGGCGGTTGTAATGGCACACCATCGTGGTAATTTCTTCTTATTCTTTTTCTCATTTACTTTGTTGCACGAATGATTTTCTCCCCCCTTCTCCCCCCCCCCTTTTTTTATATCCCCAAGTTTGTTGTTGTGGTGTTACCAAGCTGCGTAAATAACTCACGTCCTCGGTGAAAGGATGAAAGAGCTCACCGAGGAGGCTGAACGGGAAAAAGCATTGAAAGACGTTGCTAATGCCACGGCTCGGGACAAGGGAAAAGCTACTAAGGTTGCTGAGAAGAAGGCCCAGACCTTGGAGAAGGCCCAGTTGTTGGCTGAGAGGAAACTAGTAGATATGAAGGCCAAGCTGGGGGAAACAGAGCTAAAGTTGGCGTAGGTGGAGAGCTTGAACCTGGCATATATTGATGAAGTGGCTGATCTGAAGGCGGCTCTTGAGGCTTGTGAGGACAAGTGGTACAACGAAGGCTTCGCTGATGCCGAGAACTCCGTGGAGCCTGTTGTCCACCAAACTCGGATTTAGGGGTTCGAGGAGGGGTGCTTAGCTGCCTTTCAGGCATTGGGAGTGCCCGAGGATTCCTCACTGAGGAACCCAGAGCAAATCCCACGCCTGACTATTGCTCATTCTATTCAGAGCCAGGCTGACGTTGCCGATGAGGAAGATACCCCCAACATGAGCGAGCTGGTGCAAGCAATTAACACCCATGTGGAGATCGTAGATCTCGAGGTCACTAGCAACCTCAATGCCCCTGAGAATGAAGAAGCCCAGCAATCATCTGCCGAGGATGTCCAAGACTAGCATATGCCGATGTTACTACCTACTCCTTTCCTACCGACCCTACTGCTTAAGTTTTTAATTGGTTTCTATACACATCACTTTTTTTCTTTGCATTTATTTTCCTTTTACTTATTCGGTTTGCCTAGTCACGGGGATGTGGTTATAGAACAATGATTTATTTTAGTTTGCTTTCCCTTAGGTGAACAAACATTTGGTTTATCCATACTTGTGGATGTTTGCTACTAAGTTACTTTTTTCTGTCACCTTCTCCTTGCTTGTTTTCCTCTTTCATATATACATATATATCCCTGATGACCGGTCGGTTCAATCACGGTTTCCCTCTGAACGGTGCTTGAAACTGTTATATTATTTATCTTCAAAAGGCTGGGTAATATCTAGACATGTATGGTGGCTGGGACCAGCTTGAAAGAGACCATCTATGTCTAGAAAGAATTGGCTCCTCAGCAATAATAACTAAATACGTTCCCTTTAGGAAAATGTAGGGTAATTTCCTTCGTCGTGATGAGGGTTGTATTTGAGAGATTGGTTTCAGCCTCCGAATAATTAAACGCAATCTTTGTATGTTCGGTGATGAGATCTAACCGAGAAGTAGATTGCTGTTAGATAAAATTTAAAATTAGATTTCCACCTACCCGGTGATTGAGATTGAACCGGGAAGCATGTTTTCGTCCTTAGATAGAACGTGGGATAAGGTTTTTATTTGCCCAGTTATGAAAATCGACCCGAGGTTCTTGTCCTTAGAATAATTTAATACGAGGTTTCCACCTACTCGGCGGTGAAAATCGAACCGAGGACAGGTTTCTATCCTTAGAGTAGTTTAGTGCAAGGTTTCCACCTGTTCGGCGATGAAAATCAAACCAAGGACATTTTTTTTGTCCTTAGATTAGTTTAATGCACGGTTTCCACCTACTCGGTGATGAAAATTGAACTGAGGACAGGTTTCTGTCCTTAGAGTAGTTTAGTGCAAGGTTTCCACCTATTCGGCAATGAAAATCGAATCGAGGACAGGTTTCTGTCTTTAGATTAGTTTAATGCAAGGTTTCCACTTGGTCGGCGAAGAAAATCGAACCGAGGGCAGGTTTCTGTCCTTAGAGTAGTTTAGTGTAAGGTTTCCACCTGTTCGGCGATGAAAATCGAACCGAGGATAGGTTTCTATCCTTAGATTAGTTGAATGCAAGGTTTCCATCTGCTCGAAGATGAAAATCGAATCGAGGACAGGTTTCTTTCCTTAGAGTAGTTTGCCTTAGCCCCCTTCGCGTATATTGACTAGGGCTAATGTTAGCAATGTTGGAATTGTAAGTACAAATACACTTGCATCGATAAACATCACTTTTGTATTACTTAATAAAACGTACATATTACATTCAATTTATACCCCCGCGTACAGACGATTAGTGATAAAACTTCTTTAGGTTGTGTGCGTTCCATGGCCGGGGAAGCGGTCTCTCGTCTAGATCCTCCAGGTAGTATGCTCCTGCACCTGTGATGGCAGTGACCCTGTAAGGCCCTTCCTAGGTCGGGGCTAACTTCCTAGCATTTGTATCTCGTATATTCCCTACCGCTTTCCGTAACACTAGGTCCCTAGCACCAAATTCCCTTGCCTTTACATCTCAATTATAGAGTTAGACGAGTTTTTGTTGATATTCGACTAGCCGTATGGTCATCGCTTCTCGGTATTCCTCCAGCAAATCCAAACGCTCTATCATCAGTCAATCATTTTGGGCAGGGGTGAATTCCACAACTCGTGCACTACATAGATTTACTTCAGCCGGTATTACAGCTTCTGCCCTGTATGTTAGGGAGAATGGAGTCTTTCTTGTGGATCTCCTAGAAGTTGTCTGGTATGCCCACAAAACTTTGGGCAGCTCCTCGGCCCACCTACCCTTCGCACCATCTAACCTTTTCTTTAATCCATTCAAAATTGCCTTGTTGGTGGCTTCAGCTTGGTCGTTGCTCTGAGGATATGCCGGGGTGGAATATTGGTTCTTGATGCCGAGATTGCTGCAGAACTTGTGAAAGGCTCTACTATCGAATTGTAACCCATTATCAAATACAAGAGAGTCTGGTACCCCAAATCTCATAACTATGTTTCTCTAAACAAACTTTTTAACTTCTACGTCCCAAATATTAGCTAACGCCTCTACCTCTGCCCATTTGGTGAAGTAATCAATAGCTACTAAAACAAATCTTCGATTGCCTATTGCTCGGGAAAATGGGCCGAGAATGTCCAACCCCCACTGTGCAAAGGGCTAAGGGAACATAAACCCCTGGGTCATTACTCGGTGTGCCAGTGAGCGTCCCCCTACATGACTACCGCACACCCCCTCGTGTAGTTCGGTCAAAAGTTTGTTAACCTTCTCGAGGTGCAAACACAAAAGATACGGTCCCCCAAAAGATCTTCGGTACAGCTTGCGATCCGCTGACAACCAATATCGAGCGGCTACTTGGCACACCCTATTAGCTTCCTTCTCATCATCCGGCACTTGATCCTCAGCTAAAAAATTGATGATCGAGTCCATCCAGCATGGCCTGGGCATTGAAACCACTGCAACACCTATTGCGGTGTCAATGCTTAGTTGCACTATGAGCTTTACTTTGATTATTTGAGGCATATCTTCTGTCATTGATGATGCTAATGTAGCTAAAGAGTCTATATGTCTATTTTGCCCTCGGGCCACTTGGACCACCTTAGCCTTGGTAAACTAACTCATAACCTGCTTTGTTACCCGTAAGTATTCCTTCATACGGGGGTCTTGGGCCTCAAAACTGCCCTGTACCTGACTAACCACCAGTCGAGAATCCGAGTGAATCTCAACTTCCCGTGCACCCATACCCAAAACAGCTCTTAATCCAGCAAGTAAGGCTTCATACTCAGCTTCGTTATTAGAGGCCCTAAATCCTAACCTGAAAGAATGTTCGAACCTTATTCCTTCTGGAGTGATAATAACAATCCCGTCTCCAACCCCCATTGCATTTGACACGCCGTCCACAAACATCTTCCACAGGCGACAATCCACGTGACAAATTACATCCATCTCTCTCCTCGGAGAGAACTCTGCAACAAAATCGGTAAGGACCTAGCCTTTTATCGAACTTCTCGGCTTGTACCTAATATCAAAGGAACCAAGCCGGGTTCCCCACTTGGCGATTCGGCCCATGAAGTCAACTAGTGACTGTAAAGGATACTCGGTTAGCATGTAGACGGTGTGAGTTTGGAAATAATGAGGCAGCTTCCTCGTAGCGTGTACTAGTGCTAGCACTAACTTTTCCAAGGGCAGGTACCTTTTCTTAGCGTCAACTAGGGTCTTGCTAATGTAATACACGGGTTGTTGCACTCCTTGGTCCTTCAAAAGCACGACACTCACAGCATGTTCTGATACCGAGAGATACATAAATAAATCCTCTTCGGGCTCTAGGGCCGTCAACATAGGTGCTTGCATCAAATACTCCTTCAAATCTTGAAAAGCCTTTTCACATTCTTCATTCCACTAGAACCCCCTCCATTTCTTCAAAAGCTAGTAGAATGGGTGGTAGCGATCGGTAAACTTGGAAATGAACCGGTTAAGGGTAGCTAACATACTGGCAAGTACTTTTACTTCCTTCGGATTGCTCGGTGGTTTGAGATGCTTTACAGCTTCAATTTGATCGGGTTTACTACTCTCCCTCTGTTGGTTATTAGATATCCTAGAAACTTGCCAGCTACCACCTCGAAAGCACACTTTTTTGCATTAAGGTGCAACTTATGTTGCCGAAGTACTTCAAACACCCCCTGGAGATCCTCTATATGCCGTACCTCTCGTTTACTTTTCACCACCTTATTGTCGATGTACACCTCCATAGTCTGTTCAATCTTATCTCTAAACATTCTCATCATTATCCGTTGATATGTGCTCCCGACATTCTTTAACCTAAAGGGCATTACGGTATAATGGTAGTTTGCGTTAGGGGAAATAAATGCTGTCTTTTCCTGATCCTCGGTGGCCAAGGCAATCTGGTGATAGCCTTGAAAGGCGTCCAAAAAACTCATTCTCGGGTGCCCATAAGTGGCATCCACCAGTTGATTGATCCTTGGCATAAGAAACGGGTCATTTGGGCATGCTCGGTTCAAATTCGTGAAATCTACGCAAACTTTCCATTTGCCATTCTTTTTCTTCACCACCAAAGTATTTGTCAGCCATTTTGGGAAATAGAACTCCCTTATCGCCCCTGCCTCTTTTAGCCTCCTGACCTCCTATTTAACTGCCTTAACGTGTTCTTTAGTTGACCTCATCGACTTTTGCTTTTTGAGGAGAAATGATGAATCCACATTAAGCTTGTGAACTATGAATTCGAGATCTACCCCGGACACCTCGTATGGAGTCTAAGCAAACACATCCACATTCTGCATAAGAAATAATAACGCTTCTACCCTGTCCTCATCCTTCATACTTGCCCCTACTTGAAAATACTTGCCAACATCTGGTAGTATTCTCACTCTGATTAATTCCTCAGCACAGCTAGCCCCCATTCCTTCTTAGGGTTCTTCTAATTGCTCTAAAGGGACCTCCTCAGACGTTTCCTCCTGCTTGTGCTTCCAATCAACCGCAGCCACTAAACATTGCCTGGCCACCTGTTGGCTTCCCTTTACTACAACAATGCCTTGCTCAGTTCGGAACTTAACCTTCATGTGCAAGGTGGACGAGACTGCCCCCATCGCATGGATCCATGGCCTTCCTAGAATTGCCGTATAAGGAGAAAACGAGGTGACCACTATAAATGCAACCGTTACTTTCTTCCCTTCCATACTCACGAGAAGGGAAATTTGCCCCTAGGGGATCACCACCTGGCCATCAAACCCGACCAGAGGTGTATCGTACTTGAGAGGTCTTCGTTCTTCAGCTCGAGCCCTTTGAACAGGCCCGGATACATCACATCGGCCCCACTTCCTTGGTTTACCATCACCCTCTTCACTATGAAACTGTTTATTAGGGCCATCACCACCAACGCATCATCATGCAGTTGGATTGTTCCTTCTAGATCATCGTCGTCGAAAGCAATGGGCTCTTGTGTGAACTTCATCTTCTTCTCAGATGACTGCTTGCCCGAGCAATCTTCTACTGGCACTATAGCCAACACCCCTTTCATTCTAGTCACAGCAGTACCCCTTGGGGCAGCATGGATGACCTCGATCACTCTTAATGGGGGTGGGTGAGGATTCCCCCCTTGCTGTGCACCTTGTTCGGTCCCTCGGTTTCTGGAATCCACCATAAACTCCTTCAAGTACCCTGCTTTCATTAGCTGCCCTAGACGATCTTTCAATACCCGACATTGCTTGGTAGTATGCCCTTTATCTTCGTGGTAAGTATAGTACAAGTTCTGGTTCCTCCTGGACGGGTCACCCCCCATCTTGTTCGGCTAACGGAAATATGGCTTGTTCTTGATTCGGTCTACGATCCTATGCATTGGCTCCTTGAATGTTATGTTTACTTCCCCCGTTTGTGCTTTTGGTTCTTGAATCCTTAGATCCCTTCGGGGCCTTGACTGAAAGCCGTCCTGCCGAGGACAATTCATTGTTGGGGCTTTACCTTTGTTCTGTAGCCGATCATCCTCTAAGCGTTTTTATTCTTCAATGCGCCTCATAAGCTGCCTCATATCCCTGGGAGGCTTCCTCGTCAGCGACTCACACAGTTCAGAGTTCTCGAGCAGCCTCATTCTAAAGGTTCTCGCCGCAATTTTCTCGTTGCCCCCACCGATCTCATTATAGAGTTCCCAATACCGACTGGCATAGTTGTGAAGGGTTTCCCCTACTCTCATTTTCATGGATAGTAATGCGTCCATTGGTTGCAGGACCTGGCTACAGGTTACAAACTGGACACCGAATTCTTGTATCAACTCGACGAAACTGTGAATGGAGCCCTTCCGTAACCCATTGAACCATCTCAAAGCTGTAGGCTCGAGGCTTGAAGGAAATACCTTACACATTAGCGCGTCATTGTGAGTGTGTAAGGACATCATCTGGATATAGTGGCTGACGTGCTCTACCGAGTTTGTCTTCCCATTATAAGAGTTGAATGGTGGGCGTGTAAATTTGCTTAGCATTGCGGCCTGTTCAATGTCATCTGAAAATGGCGACCGAGCAGCTCTGTGTAAGGCTCGGCTCATAGAGTCCATGGTGGCATTCCGGGGCCGTCGCTTTTCCAGGGATGCCGAGCCCCGATCTTCGTACTCCTGAGAACGTGAACGTTCCCGGTGTCGATTGGGGCTGGACTGGTGTGACCCAGCTCTGTAATGACCTCCCCCACTAGTAGATCCTTCTTCTCTATCGTTTTAGACTCTTCTCCGGCGCCTATCTCTCGCTTCCAACTGCAAATCTCTCACCAGCCTGCACAACCGCTTAAGTTCCTCATCTCGCTCATCAAATTGTCCGTGCCCAGAAGCTCCTAACATTGTCTTGTGTGTTTGATACGATCCTTCTCCGAGGCCGGATTGTTCTTCCTCTCGCTCACTATCTTTATCTTCACGCCTTTTGTGCCTCCATTCTTGCCAGGTAGATCCTCGAGAAGATCCTCCAGAGGCACTTTCAGCATAACTCCTTGAACGTCTTTCAGACATTTCCTGGGCGTGAGTCTCGGTCGAACCATAGCTTTGTAGGAGATCCCCACAGACGGCACCAATTGTGTGTGTCAAAAATGAGGTTGGTGTGCTGGCCCTCACTTGGGCTCACAATCTATTTGTAGTGTGGGTTTTTGATTTCCTACATTGGGTAGTTCCTAACACAGAGACCCAACAAAGTAACCTCTCCTTATGAATTCCTCTACTCTCACTACTACTACTTTTCTGTTGTTCTTTCACTCCCTCTATTCTTAGTTTCCTCTGGAACCATTCAACCCCTTTTCTTCCTTAGCTTCTCATATTTATAGCCTAAAATTAGTGGAAGAGTTATGATTACCCTAAGTTGTTAGTGGGCAAGGGGGTCCAATTCCATTGCTTTTAAGTGGGTGTTTAGTTAGGAGTGAGAGTGGTGGCTTTGGAACTAGTTCCCACCTCAATGAGGATGCTCGGCAGCGATATTCCCCAAGGCAATACCGAGCAGTTGAGGTATATCATCCCCGAGCAGTCACGTTCCCGGCCAAGATGTGACTAGCCGGGCAAGTCCCAGATTATTAACCATGATGTGTATGAAATTGCCTGCATAATGGGCTTTGGATAAAAGCCTAGTGGCATGGAGCCCAGCTTGTTGGTATTAAATTTACGGATTCCATTCTTTGAGGGTTCACTAGCAGAAACAACTATTATGAGAGATTTAGATATGTTCTTTTAGAACTTCTTTCTACATTTATCCCCAAAAGAGTTGATAATTTTTTCATAGTTTTGGGGATTATTATATATTCCCATGAATCAGGCAAGTTATAAAAAATTGAAGATACTTGCGTTCTATGAGGAATTAGATCCTATCAAGAATTAGATTTCCTAGAACAACAGACTCTTTTGCAATAACTTACAAATAATTGACATGTTCAATAGTACTATTATTACATTCTTTCATTCTGGTTCTATCAAATCTCTCAAATAAAAGTTGAATGTATGTTTTAGAGGATGCATCATGCATGATATGTTTTGATTATAGCATCTACCATTTTTCATGGAAGCATAATATCTCTAATCATTTTTATCATCCTTTAAGAATGAGATGATCATCCTTATGATCATCTCATTCCATTTCATTCCATTTTCATAAGGGAATGGAATGGAATGGAATGAGATGATCATAAGGGAATGGAAATGAATGGAATGGAATAGAATGTATTTAAGTAAGGGAAAGGAATGAAAAAGAATGGAATGGAATGGAATTAAGTAACCTTGATTGGATGTTTTAAAATAAAGGAATGGAAATGAATGAAATGTAAGTAATCCTGTTTGGGAGCAACATGGAGGGAATGGAATGGAATCATTTTACGACAATATTACTATTAGACCCCTATTTTAAAATAAAGGGTTGAATATATAGGGGTATTTTGGGAGTTTTAGTAAAAAAATCATTAAATCTAATTCCATTCCCTCCCATTCCTCCCAATTTCGGGGGGAATGAAAATTTGAGGTTTTAAGGGAATAGAGAGGAATGAGTGTTCCCTCCTACCCATTCCATTCCCTCCCACTTAAACTCCCAAACAATGGAATGGACTTTCCATTCCTTCCTTTAAAACTCCCAAACAAGAGAAGGGAAGAATATTCTAAAATTATTCTTTTTATTCATTTCCATTCCATTCCATTCCATTCCCTCCTACCAAGCGGAGCCTAAATGTTTCATATACGTTCTTTTAATATTAGCATTGACTTTTGGTACTACTCGCCATGACTAATGCATCAAGAAATAAAAGGTTTTAGTTTAGAAATCTGAAGAAGACATGCATTTTCTTGTACTAAGAGTCTTGTAGCCCAATTGGTTATCACATTCTAACTAGTGTCAGGTGTATTATCTTTGAAAGCAGCTTCATTACTGCTTTTCCAAATGGTTCAGAGAGACTCAAAGTATAGTAGCCAATACTGTAGAAACACTACTATCTGGGTATAATCTCCAAGAACAAAAGGGAGAAACAGGAATTTGGGTTTTAATTTCTCTACCGCCTCTTATTTCTCATTGCTCAATTTAAATACATAATCAGATAACAACTCATATCATCAAATCTTAGCCGTAACAGATAGTTAGATAAGATAACAATCATTCCCAAGATAAAATTAAATAACAATAAAGGATAATACCGAACCTAAAGCAATGTAATCTCCTATTGAAAGGAATTCTTATTGAACTAAACAACTTCTTGAGGCAATCCATTCGGCTAATCTGCAATGCGATCACCCAGTAGTAGTAGTGATCCTGCCTTGGGACACAGCAGGATCCCTTTCAGATTGTATCTCATTGGACCAGGTTGTTAACCATGGAATCAATTGGCAAGGTTTGTAGTCTTTCAACTCTTAGGTTTAGATCAAAGCTCCCCTATACTACTCTTGTGAAAGAGCATGTCAAACGTTTCATCCTCGGTTTACATGAGGGGCAAACAGTGTCACATTTTATGTGTCTTTTGGACAAACTGTTCTAAGAGGAAGAGCTTTGTGGCTAAGCCTCCTTAAAAAAAAAAAAAAAACAATTACTTTGTATGGGAGTTTGAGGGACCAAAGGTTTTTCCAATTCAAATGAGGAATTCTATTTGACTGGCTGTTCTGAAATTCTTGGTTCCCAACCTTTAGCTTAAATAAGAGTAGTAGTCAAAGTGTCAAACCTTACTTCATAACTACCTTTAGTTAGACCAAATGACTAGCAGCATCATATATAACCCTAGGTCCATGCCATTGAAATAAAGTGTAATCTGGGTGGCCATAGATCATGCCAAAGGAAAATTTTTGTACCATCCCAAACCTTTAGCTTTAGCAATGATCTCCAAACCCAGGTATAGTCTTAGGGAAACCTACCACCATGTCATTTTTATAGAAAGTTCTTATAATTTTTTTGTGAATAGCAAGTTTTTTTTTTTTTTTTTGTGTAATATTAAAATACATTGATGAGCCAAAATTAAATTAATTTTTTTTAAAAAAAAATGAGTGTGTAGTTCAATGACATTATTTAATTTCCTATATAGAAAGAATTTCAGTTTGAATCCCTCCTCCCATGCTTCTGGTAAACAAACCAAAAAGAAAAAAAGAAAAGTTAAAAAATTTTCGAGTTGTACAAGAATCCATTCACGTCAAATATAATTCCAATCAATTCATTACTAATATCAATAGTAAATATTCATATTTGCTCCTTACTGACTGGGCCTAAGATCAGCTATGTGGTGCCTTTTGGGCCAAGGTCTACGACTACATTTCTGTGACCATGACTTAGGCCCTAAACTCAACATCATGTTGAACAAGGCAACGTTCAAGGTCAATGCCCCTATTTCCGCTAAAAAACATGAATTCTTTGCAATTCTCTACAAGTTAGAGAGCCTCCTAGTCCCAACCGCTTAACAATTTTATAAAAGAAATTTCTTTAAGGCTATTTTTCCAATATATTAACACCTAGAAGTCTAGAACCTTAGCTGTCAGAAATGGAAAAAAAAAAAAAAAAAACACAAAAAAAAAAAAAAATTCAAAGAACAAGGACCCTTTTGAGTAGCTGCCTAAACAAATAGGCCATCACATGGGAAATTTGCTGTCATGACAGCGTCATTCGTCGTCTAAGCAATCAACCGTCCCCCATATTTCATTTGTTGTTTCGACTCCAAATACCATACTTATCACTTCAATTCACATCCCTCTATTTGAGCATCTCATCAAACATCTTCCCAATTTACCATTTTCCTCATATAATATACCTTGTTCCAAGTCCAATTCACATGGTTTTATTTATATCCCACATGGGCTTTGAATATTTTAGTAGATAGCATATAATCAGAGACACAAGAAAGCCCATGTGGATGCTTTTAACTTGTTGAGGGTTAGTTGTGCAAGCTAGGATGGAGCATGTTGATGACCTTTTTGAGTCTTCTTCAAATAGAGATGAAAAGGTAGAAGCATTGGATCTTTTGGAGGAAAGTTGGTTCTTTGAGAACTTGCTTTGTAGAAAAACAAGGATGTTTAAGTGCCATTCTGATCTTTGTCCGTCCTCAAATTTTGGTCAAGAGATATTGGAGAAGAACTTAAATGGGGAAAACACTTCCTTGACAAGGAAGCTCACAGAAGACAATGATTTTGCCAGTCCTAATTTAGTTCGCACTCCATCTTTACCACCTTGTTTAGGGAGAGAAGAAGGAACTAAAGGAAAGTGATCGCACTATGAGCCAGTTGAATCAGCAAATAGTGGATCCGAATTTGCTTCAAACACCAATGCAGTCTCCAACATGCATAGGGAGGAGAGAAGGAATTCAAGAAAAGGAAAATGATGGCAGTAGTACCAAATTGAGTGGCCAAGCAATGCGTCAAAATTGGCTTGGAACACCATCTCTACCACTTGATATGTGTACGAAAGAAATGGTTCAAGAAGAGGAAAGTGATCCTAGAATGAGCAAATGTACCAGGCAAGCATCGCCTAACGTCTAGCGACATAAGGTACAATAATCACCAACTTTCAAAGCTATCATAGGTCGTCCTCATGAATAGTTAACTCATGTAGTAGAGGTGTGCAAAATATCCGCTTAACCTGCCGACCCGCCCGCCTTGTGCAGGTTATTAAGTTAGGCGGTTTGGGTAGGGCAGGTTAGACCCCCAAAATTGCAGATAAGATTGGGTTACGGATTGAAAAATTGTCAACCCGCTACAACCCGACCCACCCGCTTAATTAATAATTATATATACATAAAAAAAAAAATATTAGTTCAGATTCTTAAGTATTTAAAGTTAATCAATTCACCTAATAAATTTTTACAACTAATCAATCATCAATTCCCTAAATAGAACCGGGCTTTAAAAAATTCCTTAAACAAAATCTTAAAAGTCAACATTGAAACCTTAAACACCCCTACCTACCACCCACCCCATTTACTTCAGCCGTATATACACTGTATTTATACAATTTGTATTTATTTGCTCTAAGTCTCACTTTTTCTCTTCACTGCCTATACCTTTAGCCGCTGTTTTTCCCTTCCGCTTTCTTCTTTAAACTTTTTGAAACCTATTTAATCTCCTTTCAATTCTTCACCGACAGCCACAAAGGTAATTGCTTATTTGATTTCCGTCATTGATTCATTTATATAACATAAAAAGTGTTAATATATTACATGTAAAGCCATTTTATTTCTGGCAGTTCATTGTATATTCAAGTTTCTATTGTTCATTGTTTATTCAAGTTAATATATTACATATTCTTACAGTTCATCTTATTCTTTGTCTTTGTCTAATTTTTTTAATAGGTGATGAAGGGTGGAACATCTAGTGCCCACAACGACAAATCTAATGACAAACTCAAGTCTCCAACCATAGGTTATACCAATGCACTTCCTCCTAAGTGTCCTAAAAAGAAAAAAAATCTGAAGTTTGAGATCACTTTTCAACGATGGGTGATTGTGATCCTAATAACCTTAGAGCATCATGTAATTACTGTGGTAAAGACTATGGGTGTCGTGGGAAAAAGGACGAGACTAGTAATTTATGGAATTATCTTTATAATCAATGCCCCACGCATTTCAAAAGCAACGAGTATGCCTAACCACTAACACTTGGACATCAATTCAAAATCTTAGCTATATGTGTCTTACTGCTCATTGGATTGATAATGATTGGAACTTGCATAAAAGAATCTTAAATTTTTGTATTGTTCCTAATCACAAGGGTGTCACAATTAGTAACCATATTGAGAAGTGCTTGCAAGAGTGGGGGATAGATAGGACATTTACAATCACACTTGATAATGCAAGTTCAAATGATACTGCCATAAAATATTTGAAAAGAAAAACTAAGAATTGGAAGACCACCGTTTTGGATAATGAGTTTTTGCATATGAGGTGTTGTGCACATATTGTTAATCTTATTGTGTGTGAGGGCTTAAAAGATCAAAATGAATCAGTTGTTAAGATTAGAAATGTAGTGAGATGTGTTAGGTCTTCTCCATCTAGGCTTCAAACTTTTAAGAATTGTGTAGAGCGTTAAAAAATTCCTAGTAAAAGTATAGTATGCCTAGATTTTCCAACTAGGTGGAATTCAACCTATATGATGTTGGAGGCAGCTGCGAAGTTCCAAAATGCTTTTGAGTGGCTACAAGAGGAAGACTCACAATTTGACTCATATTTCAATGATGATGATAATGATGAGAATGAGGTTGAGGATGATAATGGGAGAGGAAAATGGAGGGGGAGAAAGAATATTAGGCCTCCTAATGTGCTTGATTGGGGAAAGGCTAGAATCTTTGTGCAATTTCCAAAATTTTTTTATAAGGTGACTTTGCGATTTTCAAGCTCTTTATATGTCACATCTAATACATTTTTCCATGAACTTGTGTCAGTGCAATCTAAATTGTTGACTTTAAGTAGAAGTGAGGATAATATGTTGAAGAATTTGGCTGCTAGCATGAGAAAGAAATACGACAAATATTGGGAGAATATTAAAAATATCAATTTTTTGTTGTATGTTGCTGTTGTGCTAGACCTTTGTTATAAATTTAGATATATCATGTTTTCCTTTATACAAGTTTATGAGAATTCCAAGACAGAAGAACTAACAGCAATGGTGAAGGCAACATTAACAAAATTATATAAGCACTATCTTCAAAAGGATACTAGTGCTAATGTTGCAAAACCTAGTGTAAGTCAAACTTTGGAAGAGATGGATGTTGATGATGAGGAGGAAGATGCTAGCAAGTCATTTGCCTTTCAATATAAGAAAAACTTGGAGGAGGTAGAAAGTTTGGAGAATAAATCTAAAGTTGATAGGTTTTTGACAGAAAATTGTGAAGGTCTAGGCAACGCTGAATTTGATATTTTGGCATGGTGGAAGCTTAATAGCCACAAGTATCAAATTCTCTCTCAAATAGCATTGCTGTTCCAGTCTCTACAGCGGCCTCTGAGTTAGCTTTTAGTACTGGTGGATGTGTACTTGATCCATTTCGAAGTTCTATAACTCCAAAGATGGTGGAGGCTCTTATTTGTGGATAGAATTGGTTGCGGTCTTCACCAATTCCAATCAACCTTCGAGAGGTTATGGATGACTTAGAAGAATATGAAGAAATTGAGTTAGGTAACATTTTTAAAAAAAAATTATTTGTTGAAGTTGGTTCATGGATACTTTAATTTAGATAGTTTTGATTAATTGTAGTAACATGTTTATTATATGTAATATATATATTTATATTTTTTTTTCTAGAATTTGCTGCTTTAAATATAAAAGATGTGGAGAATTGATTTAGTTGATTTTGAGGAACTTGGCTTAGGCAGGTAACATCCTTTCTCTATCTTCATTTGCTTAAACTTGATTAGATTGATTACATTATAAATGATAACATGAACAATATAATAACAGTAACATTCATTTTATCTTATGTTGTGGATGATTGATTAGGTTGCTAGTTGCTTTGGAGGAGTTTGACTTAATTTTTGAAGTGGTACCAAGCTTGAAGTTGATTGATGAAGTCTATTTTGTGAAGAACTTTTGTTAGAATTGTGTTTATTTTCAGTGAGTTTAATTTGATTACATTGTGGCTTTTGAGATCATGTATACTATTTTGAAGTTTATTTGTTATGTTGGTATGTTATTATTTTGAATCCTTGATGTGACTTTGGGAATGTTAAGATTTTGAGTTTGTTAATTTAATTTTCCTAAGTTGTAAGGCAGAGCCTATTGTTTTTTTAATTTCATAAGTTGTAAGGCAGAGCCTACTTTTGTTAGAGATGATATATCTATTTTTCATTGACCCTATGTTTGTGTTGGAATTGAGATTATTCAATGAAATCTACCTTTAGTTTTTTGTGTGCATTAGTTATATTTTGAGATTATTCAATAACAAATTGTAGTTTGTGATAATTAAAAAAAAGACATTGTTAATGCCAACCCGCCTAACCCGCTGAGTTCAAATCGCCAAAATTTGTAACCAATCTGCCGGATTTAGACTTTGGTGGATTAGTGGTGGATTGGAATTTTCCTAACTTGCTAGTGGCAGATTGGATAGAAATATTGGCCTTTACTCACCCAATCCGACCTGTGCACACCCCTAATTTCAATGACAAAAATAGAATCTAAACTATATCAATATTGTATCTAAAATATAGTTTCAATTCGTTTTTCACCCTTGAAATAGGTTTAATAAAAGTGAACAGAAGGATTAGGGACGAAAACAATTTTTTTTTTTAATAAATATTTAAGGAATGAATAGAACGTGTATTATATGTAAGGATACAAAAGAACATTTTTACCTTTTAAAAAAAAAGTTGAAGTCTAAGTTGGAACTAATATTTGGTTCTTTGGTTACCCAAATACACAATAGGTGGGATCTCTCTCTCTCTCTCTCTCTCCACATCACACTACTATCAAACAATATCTTAAGGACTACATGTGAGGTTGACAGTAGTTTCCTTGTTTTAGTTTGCTTAAATAATATTGAAGTTTATAAAAGAAAAAGAAAAAAGCTATCAATATTGTAATATCATACTACTAGTTGATATTTATCATGCTGGCCACTAATCTAGTAATACACAATAGGTGGGATCTCTCTCTCTCTCTCTCTCTCTCTCATCACACTACTATGTCTTAAGGACAACTTGTAAGGCTGATTGTAGTTCCCTTATTTTAGTTTGATTAAATAATATTGAAGTTTATGCAAAAAAGAAAAAAGAAAAAAGAAAAAAAAAAGAACAATGCTATTAATATCGTAATCTACCAATCAATATTTATCATACCATACTAGTCAATATTTATCATGGTTATTAATCTAATACAAATGCCCCTTGTACGAACCAAGAGTAGCATCCTAGCCCCGATCTGCAAGCCCACTCATTGAATGGTCTTAGCCCTTCTCGGTCCACTTAGTCGAGTTGAGATGAGCCTGACTGAACATTCGAACTTAGTACCTTAATATATGTCGTGAACAAGAGATAATGTCTTGGGAGAATTCGCCTGCTGAGAAATAACTGGCATCAAGCACAAGTTACTAGGAAGTCATATTAGTAGTAGGAGGTGGGTCCTCTCTAGTCAGCAATATGATATGGAGGGACCCATTAACATGGGGGAGATCCCCTCATCATGATAACCCCACTAAGGGGAGGGTATAAATAGGAGAGGAGAGGTAGGAATCGGGGGTTGAAAAATTTGGGGAAAGTGAAACACGAGAGTAGTGAGGAAAAATGCATCCCCGGAATTAAGGAATCCTGTTCGGATTTTGGGGAAATGGCTCGATTTCCTGGTAGTCATCTCGGCTAAGCCAAGATCAAGAGTGTTAAGGGCCAAAGTAACATCTTAACTCCATCAGTAAATTGAGAGGCCACTTTTTGGACCTCCCATTGTGGGATAAGCCTAACCTAGAGTACAAGTAAATTGGGGGTCGAGGCCCAAAAGCCCAAGATTGTTGGGAACGGACCACCACACCCCTTAAAATGTGCCAAATAAAATGCTATCTACATGACTATACCAGAGTTTTTTTTAGGTGTTTATTGTATTTGGTGTGGATCTCAAGTTAGACATAAAACTTGAGATGATATTGTAACTGTTTTATAATTATGGATTTATTAGGAGTTTGTTTCATGGTTTTTCCCTTCAAGGAGAAAGTGTTTTTCATGTAAATTTTTGTGTGTAATTGATATTTTGGCTTGATAATAATTTTTGAAATTTATTAAAATTGTTAATAATTTTTTAATTCACAAAAAGACTAGGTTTGGGACCCAACACTACGAACTATGACACAAAAGTCTAAAAGAATTCACCAGGCTTTTTAGGATTCCACAATTCTGCTAACTAAACCATCCGACTCTTCACATGATCCGGGGGACATGGCCACTGATTTGATTAAAGTTGCTCGATCCATCTAACATAAATTCTTGCATTTCCACTTTCCAGCCACTTGTTTTGCTTCCGACTTCTCTACAATGAATAAAAAATATTTCAATATGTTGTTTGACAAAAAGAGAGGTAAACCCAAAAACTTAGACCCCTTGAGACAGCTTATTGATCCCTCACTTCTGGAACTTGCAGAACTCATTCCTATGTATCAGCAGCACACAATTCCAATTTTTAGTTACTCATTCGGTCATTCCTACTACAAGGAAGCGTAAGCGAATATTGGTTTGTGGTTCCACAATTGAAATTGCATAGGCAGTAGGAACGAAACACTTGTCCAAGTAGGAGATATGGCATAGAAAACCAAAAATTCAAGTAATTTCTATAAAACTTTAATATTACAAATACGATTTATAATCATTTTGCTAATATCATATTATTATGCAGTATGTTTCAGTTAGCTCAAGTAGTAAAATATTTTATTGTTGAATTAGGAACTTGAGATCCAATGTTGCATCCACCAAAAAGAAACTAATTAATTTTTTTTTTTTTTTTGGTGATAAAGAGTAATTATCACGGTGGAATGAACATTATAGGTTCAAATCATATTATGTATCATACAACTTGGTTGAATGTTGGAACTATTTCATTTTTTTTTCACCCAAATCTAGATTTAGTTTTTTGAAAAATTGAAAACGAAAACACTACCCAAACAAAAATACCATTGAGGCCCACTGTTTAAAAAAAATAAATGAAAAGAAAAACACCCTGAAAATAGTGGAACAGGATAGGATCTTAACTTAATTACCTCATATTCTCAACATTTTGAGAGTAGCATTAATGTATTATTCTCTCCTCTCAAATATTAATATTGTGTTTTACTAATTAAAGCTCTGATATAATTCACCATTTTTTTTTGAGAGAGAGGAAGTTTCAAATTATGACATCCGCTCCTGATAATAATTCTTTATCATCATACCAAAACATCAATCAGTTTTTGGTGTAGGCAATGATTGAACTTTAGATCTCTTATACAACTATCAGAAACTTTACCAGTTAAACTAACTAGAACCCACTGATATAATTCATGATTTAAATGAAGGAGAGAGTATCATATTGTTGAGTATTCCGTTAGCAACTAATAATTTTAGGACCACAACCTATTTAACACTTTATAACAATTATTATATATGACTGGTTGTAATTGGTTGCTTGATACTTTTACATGAAACCATAATTTTTTTTTTCTCAACTATTCCTAAAAAGTCAAGTAGAAAAATTGTAGCAAAATGTATGGAATAAATTGTATTTCTAGAATTTTTGTTATCCTAGTATAGTAGTATTCCTAATGTTAAAGAAGAACCCGGTTATAGGGAAAACAAAAAAATGAACACGGCACTGGAAGCAGAACCTCTGAGTCAGGTTGAATTGATACGCTGATGTACAAGTCGACCTCTAGATTCTAATGGGCTAAAGGCACATGAGGTCGACACTTGATTCCAAAATATTTGTTGTTTACGCTTCCAAACTATTACCATCTCAAGACTTTCTTGTCCGAATCAATAAACTAGTATGCCCTGCCATTTCTTTCTAAAAAAAAAAAAAAAAAAAATAGTATGCCCTGCCATTTCAAGTTAGCCCATAGTTTTGGCGTTTTGCTACAAATACAGGGGCCACTTTCCATAAACCACTGATGGCCTGTGGTTTTCTACTTTATTACTACTTCTACTTCCCTAGTATATAAGAAAGAACACCCTTCTATTCTGCCCCAACAATCAAAATCAAAACCAAAACCTCAATTTCTCATACATACATCTCTTTTCACTACCAAATTCTTAAAGACTCGAAAACCAATATGAATTCAGCTTGCAAAGCTTGGATTGTGGCAACAAGTATAGCTGCTGTGGAGACCCTGAAAGACCAAGGGGTGTGCAGGTGGAATTTTGTTATAAGGTCAATGCAACAACATGCCAAGAACAATATCAGGTCCTATTATCAGGCCAAGAAACTCTCTGCTCAGTCTTCTTCTGCTATTTCTAATACCATAAAGCGGTCCAAGGAGGATTCTATAAGAAAAGTCATGGACTTGAGCTGCTGGGGTCCCAATACTATTAGATTTTAGTACGTTAATTCAAGATATGTAATCCCAATTTTCCGTGAGATGATTCCTACATTTACTTGCTATTATTGTTTATCTTATTAAAGCAAATTAATGGTCAAATTTGTATTATATGAGCTTACCTCTCCATCTTCGTTTTATGTGATTTTTACTTATTCTCTCTTATAATATCTTCCTATAAATTCTTTATACGTATATTATTTACGAATTTAAATAAGCTTAAACATATCTCGACATATTTTGCTTTGGTTAATCAGCTGAGACACAATCATATAGGGGATATATTCCATCACTGAACACTGACTGAGGACGAAGACTGTAAGAGGGAGTACTAGGAATTCAAGGATCATCCCACACCAAAATGCTATCCCCATTTCCTACCATTCTACTGGTCCCTTTTGCAAGCAATGACTTCACCCCTTTTAAGGCTTTCCAAGCCCATGATGAAGCCTTTACTGGCCTCGAATCTTCACATAGCCCCTTTGTATGTTTAAATTAGGTTGGACATATGGCCACTGATTTGATCAAATTTGCTCGATCCATCCAAGAAAAATTCTTGCATTTGCACTTGTTTTTGCCTCCCAACTTCTTTCTAACGAATAATTAAAAAAAAAAAAAAATATATATATATATATATATATAAATCTTTTGATCTATTGTTCGACAAAAAAAGAAAAAGAAAAAAAAAAGAGGTACACCCAAATACTTGACTGAGGCAACTTCTTGATCCCCTACTCTTTCCTGATAGAATTATGGTTAAGTGATTAAATTCACCATTTTCTAATAGCTTAAGCTTTTGGGACAATTGGTAATTTAACATGGTATCAGAGCAGGAGATCCTAAGTTCGATCCCTGACTTTACTCTACCTCCCATTTAAAATGTTAAATTCCCACTTGTTAGGCCGCCACTTACTAAGGGGAAGTTTAGGCTCATAAGTGAGGGGAGTGTTAGAATTATGGTTAAGTGATTAAATTCACCATTTTCTAATAGCTTAAACTTTTGGGACAATCGGTAATTTAACATTTCCTACATAACAATGCAGAATAGCCTGAGAATATAGTTCTAACACTATCCTATCGCATAATAGTGAGTTTTAATAATAAATTTAACGATGTGATTCACCATGCGATCATATGAAAAAGACAAAGGATCTTATGAGACTCCCCAACATGTGTGAGTTCATATGTTGTGAGATTGTAGTATCATGAGATACTATTTCGTTTATATAAGATGAGATGTAACTAAATATTCACGCTATAACTAGTAATTTTTTCTAAGATTTCTAGCTAGCAAAGTAGAAAGTCAGACAGGTTTAAAATTTTTCAAAACTGACCAACTAGTTCTTTCTGACTCTAAATGCTATGACACTAGGAGTAAGATGAAAAAAAATGAATAACAGTTGAGGACTAAGAGCATCCACATCAGTGGATGTGAAGTCTTGCAAAATGCAAAAAATCTTTCATTTTATACATTTTGACCCAAAAAACACTTACATCAATGGGTGTAAAATTGTGCATAAATGCACAAGTGTTATAGTAATCGTGCATATATACATGGTTACTACAGTACTTACATTTAATATTTTAGTAATTTTTTTTCTCTCCTTGTCTCTGGTTGTTCTCACTCTCACCTCACTCTCCCTTTTTTCTCATTTGATCAACTCATCAAACCATTGCCGCCGATCAAATCATCAGACCAGCATAAAGCCTGGTCAGATCGCCGATCGCCATTGCCACGAAACCTCGCCGATCGCCACTAATTTCTTGTTGTTTGATTAGTGGGTTTCAGGTTGGGTGGGTGATGATTTGGCTTTCAGATTGAGTGGGTTTCAGATTGATAGGGTTGGTTTTCCTTGATGATGCTAGTTGGGTAGGTGATGATGGTGGCTAGGTATGGAGTGATCGAGTGATGATGATGATGATGATGGTTGGGTCTGTGAGAGAGAGGGGTAGTGATGATGATGGTAGTTGGGTCTGTGAGAGAGAGAGAGGTATGAGTGAGAAAATAATAAAAAATTGTAAAAAAAATGAATATTTTATTAAATAAATGTGTAGAATAGATAGACTAATGTGGGTGTTTTGTAAAAATGAGTGTGTAAAATAGAAAAATGTAGTTTTTTTTTTTTTTTTTTGGGTAAAATAGATGAAAAGTTTGCATCCACTTGTGCAGATGCTCTAAGTTGGCTATATAAATTCCTCATGCGTGTAAGTTATATGGGTCCGGTTAATGTGTGCCCTTAGAGCACACATTAAGTTTTTTATTTTCGGAAATATTTTCTCGGGAATTAAAAAAGCTATCGTTACTTTTTCAATTCTCGAGAAAATTTTTTGCAAAAATAAAAATTAATGTGTGCTTTTAGAGCACACATTAGTAAAATCCAATTTATATTTCACCCTTCCAGTATCAAGGTTGAACACGGTTTGAGGAAAACGACAAAAAAAGGCGGAGAAAGCACTTTAGATGTACAAGTCATCTGGGCTTATACGCCCTCACTTTCAGTGGATACCATATGTGAGAGAGAGAGAGAGAGAGAGAGGACATATAAAAAGCCTGGCCCATTAGAAAATTTAGCCAACACTGTACACTTACCAATGGCCGGAAAATCTGTTAATAACGCGTCCAAGCAGTAGCTATTTCAGGACTTTGGCGTCCGAATCAATAAAACTAGTGCGCTCACCAAAAATATGTAACCTGCCATTTCAAGCTTAGCTAGCCCATGGTTTTGGCGTTTTGCTATCAAAAAATACCAGGGCCTCTACTGCCAACTGCCTGTGGTTTTCTACTTTCCAGGTTACCCTTCTTAAAATATTGACCTCCCTACCTATATAAGGAAAGAACCCCCTACTATTCTCCCCTTAACAATAACAACAACAACAACACCAAAATCAAAACCCTCAATTTCTCACACACGACCTTGAATTGAATTCATTACCTGAAACCCAAATTCAAAAAAAGCTTAAACTTAACAAATATGAATTCAGCTTGCAAAGCTTGGATTGTGGCATCAAGCATAGCTGCAGTGGAGACCCTGAAAGACCAAGGGGTGTGCAGGTGGAATTTTGTTATGAGGTCAATGCATCAACATGCCAAGAACAATATCAGGTCTTATTATCAGGCCAAGAAGCTCTCTGCTCAGTCTTCTTCTGCCATTTCTAATACCATTATGCGGTCCAAGGAAGAGTCTATGAGAAAAGTCCTGGATTTGAGCTGCTGGGTTCCCAATACCATTAGATTTTAGTGTGTTGATTCAAGATATGTAATCCCATTTTTCCGTGAGACGATTCCTAGCTTCATTAGAGATTGTAAAAGTTTCTGTACTTGCCATTATTGTTTATCTTATTAAAGCAAATTAATGGTCAAATTTCTATTATATGAGCTTAATTACCTCCCCACATCTTTGTTTCATGTAATTTTTACTTCTTATTTCTCTTATAAATTCCTCCTATAAGTTCTTTATACACACACACACACACATAATTGACAGATTTTTGGCCATGTGATTGTGAATGCCATGATGGAGAAAATGGTTTTGTGTGAAGCACATCACAAGTAGCATTGTTCTTCAACTCTGTTGGATTGATCTAAAGATGTGCGGAAAGATGTGAATCATGAAAACATTAAAAAGAAAAAAAGAAAACGAAATCTTGATTTTCTAATTCATTGGGTGGAAAAAGAAGAAGAAGACATTACTGATACTAATTTAAAAGAAAAAAAAAAAAACCCCCGAAATTCAAAAACTTGGCAAAATTGGTTGGGGGTGGTACGGTATCCACCGAAAAAAGAACATTGTTTGTGCTGGAGCAGACTAACGCATTGATTCTATGGGCCCAAAAGAAATATCTTGGGTTCCAGGTAAATCACCTAACTAAGGATGTTCACAAGTTGGTTTGGGTTGGATTTGTGCCTAACCCGTGGCCAACTCGATCAAATCGGGTGAAAACTTTTTAGACCTACCGGAGACCGATGAAGTAGTCGGTTTGGACTGGTCAGATACACATCGGGTGGTGGTCGATCTTGGTTGGAGTTAAGGAGGAGAAAATCTGGTTGTTATTCCACCAAAAGTGGAGGAAATCTGGTAATATATGACTGAAATCCTCTAAATCTGGAGAGATTTCGTCATATCTCGCTGGATTTGGAGAGATCTCAATGAGGTCTCACCGGATCTACACTAGATCTCGATGGATCTTGGCAAGATCTCATGGGATCTCGCCAAGATTCCACGAGATCTGTTGAGATTTAATCGAATATCTCTTCATATGACAGAGAACCGCGGCTATTGGTGGTGGTGAATATCGGTTAGGTTGGTTGGAATCTAATTTTTAAGCCACAACCCCCCACTCTCTAAAATGGAGCTCAAAATCCAAATTGAGCAAAAAAATTTAGTGGGAATTGAGTGTAATTCTACAACATCTAACCTCACTATTTGGTACATGATTCTATTATGAAATCCAAATAGAACTCTAGATTTATTATTATTATTATCATTTTGAGATAATTCTAGAGACTAGAGGTCATGTCTTGGTATGATAGTAAAGGTCCACCAAAAATACAATAATTTTGTGTACTGGGAACAACTTTTCTAAATTTTACTCTATTTTTTATTTATTTATCAAAAGATTGAACTTTTTTCCTTTTTACTTGGGCTTAAAAATTTTCTATTATTCAAATCAAATAAAAATGTTTTTGAATAGTATGCAGCTATAATTCTAATCCCCCATACCTCCTTTTATTACTTGACAAAAACAAGAGGCAAAACAAAGCTAGATGAAGCAGCCCCACCAACCTTTTCAGCGCAAAAAAAAAAAAAACTAAACTTCAGAATAGAGCAAAGGACTCGCAACCCCACCAACCTTTTCTTTATACACGTCTCTATAATTGATTTCTTTATTAGTGCTTCTGTCTCTTTCCAGTTTCCAAATTCAAAGGCACAGCCTATGAGCTATGCAAATGGTTTTGGGGTCCAAATACCAGGGTTTTCTCCCAAACTACTGGCAAAACTGCCTATAGTTTTGCACCCAATATCTTCTCACCTGCCACTATCTTCACACATTATATAAGATCCCTTTCCTTACATTGGGCACCATAAAAATTCAAAATTCAAAACCCAAAATCTATTTTCCATCTTCCGAACTCCCAAATTTCCATTTGTTTCAGTTCCAATTTAGAGCAAGAAAGAAGTATGAGTGCAACAAGTAAAGCTTCTTGGATGGTGGCAGCAAGTATTGGTGCAGTTGAGGCTTTGAAAGACCAAGGTGTGTGCAGATGGAACTATCCTCTAAGGTCACTTCACCAGCATACGAAGAACAATATCAGATCATACTATCAAGCCAAGAAACTCTCAGCTCAGTCTTCCTCGGCTATATCTAGTAAAGTGAACAACGAGAAGCTAAAGCAGAGTGAAGAGTCTTTGAGAAAAGTCATGTATTTGAGTTGTTGGGGTCCTAACTGATCCCCCCCTACACTTCTTGTAAATATAAGGCCAAGTTTTGAATCAATATAAATTGCTTCATCCCAAATTTTTGTCTGTTATCCTTATCCCTACCAATTTCATTTTACTAATAGTCGATTTAGGACAGCAGTCGGAGCTTTTTAGTATTCAACTTTTATAGGTATTTTTGCCAAGAATTGTTAATATTTTTATATTTGTGACATGTTCCTCTTTGTTTTTATCTTCGGTTTTTATGGGTATATTTGGGTTATAGAATGAATTGAATTTGGTCGGATTTGAACAGGATAAAGCTGAACTGAGAGAGATTCAAATGATTTTTTTTAGCCATTTTAAAGTATCTGTTAAAAGAAACGTGATTAAATCTTTCTTTGATTTCTGCCGGTGAAAATAAATTGCAATAAAAAAATGTAAAGGGGAAAAAAAAAATAATGTAAAGGGGGTTTTCTGTAGAAGCAGATAATTATTTTATGAAAATAGCCACCTTGTCCGTCATCAGTAAGGTCAAGGGTATTGTTTAGCAAAAAAAAAAAAAAAGAGTAAGGACAAGGGTATTGCATTTGCTTTCTTGAAGGTTAGCACCTATTGAATATTAGTAAACTTTAGAAAATTCAACACATTTTCCGTTTTGAAAGAAGGAGCTCATAAAAATTTGGGGCCAAAGGCAAGAATATAAAATTTTATTTATAATTTTTTGTATTACTTCAGGAAAAAAATTATTAAAAAAATTTTTTTTTGGAGGGCCATCCTGTGGATGGAACCAGAATTTTGCCTTTGAGAATGTCAAAACAAGAACAACAAATTTTGATAATACAATTAAAAAAGGCGAAAATGCACTTTTAGTCCCTACATTTTGGGTTTTTTTCATTTTGGTCCCTATATTTTAATTTCATCACTTTTAGTTCCTAAATCAATTAGCGCGTGTTATTTTGGTCCTTTCCGTCAATCAACAGTCAAAAATATCTGAGGTGACAAACAGACTGCACCGTTGACACAGTAAATGCTGACATGACAAATAAAATAATGATAAAAAATTTTATTTGTTCTTTAATAAATTCCAAGTCAGCATAAAATAATAATTAAAAAAGACATTTTCATGTTTTTCCTAAATTCTTTTAAAACAAAATAAGATAATTAAATTAAAAAAATTTATTTCTTTCATTATTTTTTTTGATGAACATGTTCATGTTCCTTGTGTTCATCCCCAGAACATGAATCATATTCTTAGATCAATAAGAGTTAAACTTTATTACAAACCCAAAAAAAAATTTATACAATCATAATAAAAACTTCAACCCAAAACTTTCTTATCAAAAACCGGTTCCCCCAACCCTTCTAAAACATTCTCCAAGCTTCCCCTCTCTTCCAAAACTCAAAGCTTCCTTTGTCTCTTTCAAAACACGGAGATCTCTCTCTTCCAAAACATGTTCATGGCCGAAGGCTTCTAGCTCTACCTCCTTGCTCATCACCAATGCCACCACCACAAATGGTTGTGGTGCTTTTTTTCTTTCTCTGATTGACCCATTCTCTTTAGCTTTTGATTTTGCTCAAACCCAAACCCAAATGCCTCAAGCTCCTCGCTCAGATAGGTGCTTTGCTCTCTCTCTCGACAGTGGGTTAATTTTCATTTTCCCCTCTCTTTCGGCTCTTGATCTCTCTCTCAGCTCTCTTTCAGTTTTCTATCTTTCTCTCTTTTTCCTATATGGGTTTGATTTGGGTTAAACAGAGAGAATGAGGGGTTAGATTGGTGGTGGTGGAAGTGGTGGTTGCAGATTAGTAGTGGAGGTGGTGGTTGCAGATCGGTAGTAAGGTAGTGGAGGGGCTTAGATCGGCGGTGGAGACTAACGATGGAGGTGGAGAAAGACAAACTCAGCTTGGTGGAGGTGGAGATCAATGGTGTTGGTTGGGTTTTATGGGTCTGGGTGGCGGTGGTTAGCTGGGCTCACAAGTGGTGGGTAGATCTGGATTTTTTGGCCGTTGGTGGGGTTTGAAGGTGGTGGATTGATGGAGGATTTTCTTGGTCTATTGTTGTGTTTGGTTGAGTTTTGATGTTTGGTGTTTGGTTGGTTGGGCCTAGTAGAGATATTTTAGTGTTTTGGTTGAGATGTTGTGTTTTGGTATTTTTGTGATTGTTGGGTTTTGGTCTCATTTGAAGATTGTTGTGTGTTTTGCATGTTTGGTTGCTAAGAAAATGCAAGAAGAGAAACAATGGGAGAAACTTTTAGATCTGGGTTGGTGTTCTTTTTCAAGAAACTTTTAGATCTTAATTCATGTGAATTTTGGTTTTATTTTTTTATTTAGTTAAAATTAATAAATTAAAATTTTTAAATTTATACGCTGATGTGTCATGGGTGATGTGGATTTTTAATAATATTTAAGTACTTCGTTAGCCACCTCAGATATTTCCGACTGTTGACTGACGGAAATGACCAAAATAACACGCGCTAATTTATTTAGGGACTAAAAGTGGTGAAATTAAAATGTAGAGACTAAAATGGAAAAAAAACCAAAATGTAGGGACTAAAAGTGCATTTATGCCATTAAGAAATAATTAAGATTCAAAAACAATTTAATTCATGAAATATAAATATAGTATCTATTTAGCATTCACAATATATATATATATATATATATAAAACAAATAATTGTTTTTTAATACATTTCAACTCAATCATTTCTGATATAATAAATTGGAATTGGAAGTTCTTTTAAATTCTCAAAATCATATTTGATTAACTTTGTATTAAAATTTTCAACAACTTCTATTTTGATGTACTACAAAATCAACGAATTGTCAAAATATTATTGGAAAAGTTAGTTTTGATAATATTTATGAGTGAAAATGTTCGTTCCATATTTGCAATAGAAATTGTAAGAATAAATACTAATGCAACCACTTAGAAAATATAGTAATAGTTTAGTGATTTTCAATTCCCGAGTAGCCATTGGCATGATTTAAAAAGTATTTAATTTTTTTGTTGTTGAAGTGCAAATGTCCTACTACATATCTATATATTACTAAAAGCTGAAGTGTATAATTTAATGTTGCTATGCTCACGTTAAGCCACGTCAGCAGCCATGTCATTTCTATCTTCTTTTTTTATTTTTCCAAAAATTTTAAGATAGTTTTTATCAATTATAAAATCCTAATAAATATAAAATAAATCACAGCCCTATATTCACATAAAGCCTACTTCTTATGCAATTAATTCCACAATAAAGCCCAAACTCAAAGCCTTTTCAACCTAAACCCTTTCTTAAACCCTTTATATTCACAGTTTCAAACTTACTATTTTTCATCTCCCTTTCCCACGTTTCAGATTCCTCCCCTTCCCCACATTTATTTTCTCATGCAAAACTCCTTGTCTCTCCCCAGTTTTACGGTTTAAAAAAAATGGTCTTTACTTTTTAACGTAGACCCTTTCTCTCCCCACTCTCACGGTTTCAAAAAAATAGCGCTTTAGCTTGCTAATGCCAAGCTCTCTCTCTTCCAAAGACAGCTTCAAATCTGAAGACTTTGGCTTTCTAACATCAACCTCTCTCTCTTCCCACCTTCATCTCTATTTAGTTTAGGTATCTCTAAATCTCAATTGCTCTTGACCTCTATTCTTCTGACTGTTCTGCATAATAATTCAATGTGAGGATTAGATTAATAATATTGTTTCTTTAGATTGCTTTTTTTTTTTTTTTTTTTTTTTTTTTTAATTTTATTACTATCTCTTTTGTGTTGTGGGTCATATATGGGTTTGTTTGTTTTTAGTATTTGGGGTGAATCTTATCCTTTGTGATTTCAACGACTATGTTTGACTCTGATTTCTTCATGTAGTGCTGTGGTGTGGATGATTGTTTTGTTGCCTTTTCTTTCTACCTGATTTTTTTTAGGATACTCATAACTAGATTACGAAACTAATTTATCACCGTGTTGGGCATGAGTAGATGGAATACACCAATTGTTATATAGTTTAAAGTATATTGGGTTGTTCATTTTCTGCAAAATACTGACATTGTTGGTTTCAGAATATTTATAAAGGGTAGCTTTGTGCAAATAATTGCAGGTTCTTCTAAAAATATTAGAACTGTTAGTTGTGTCCTAATTTGGTCTTAATGTTGGCATTTTTCTGTTATTTTCAAAATAGATGTTCAGCAGGAGATCTTTGCTATGCAATCTTCTAACTCCAAAATTTTAAGCTATGGACTTTTAGTTGCTGCTATTTTAATATTTTATGCTCTTTCTAACTCCAAATTTTAAAGCTATGGACTTTTAGTTGCTCATATTTTAATATTTTATGCTTTGTTGCCAGGATTGCATTAGTGGAAATTCAATTTCATTCCAGCCAAGCTAAATAGGGTTGCTGTAATGTTAGCTAATTGGGCAGGATGAGGTTATCTTCATTTTCGTGATTTCTCTTTTACGTACATTGTTACAACTTACAACATTATGTTCAAAATCCTAAATTCCTTGATGTCCATCTCTCTCTTTTCGTGTCATTGCTTTGGTTTTTTTAAATTTTTTTCATAATAATAATGATTTTTGTTTGGTTACTGAGAAATTGTAGGAATCAAATAATGAATAATTTTGGGGTTTTATTTAGTGTGTTTGGGATTCAAGAATCTTTATATAGCTGTTTTATTTGTTTTATTAGTTGGTTGGTGTCAATTTTTATTCATGGTTATTTATTTCTTGACTTTCTATCTTCTAGGTATTAAATTTTTAGAATTGACTTAAAGAATTTGGATCCTTTTCTGATGTTGGACAATTTTTCTTGTATGAAAAATTCCAATCTTATCTTTTTTAAAGTTTGAATTTTCTTTGATTGGTACTTCCCTGTTATGAGAGACTTAAAAAAAAGAATCTGACTTTAACTAGTTAAAACTTACATGACAATTTCAAATAGCAAGTCTGCTATTCCTAGGAAATAGGAACCACAATGAATCACACTGAACTAAAACTTGCAAGACAATTTCAAATACAAAATCTACCATTCCTAGGAACCACAATGAATTAAACCATGAGATTAGAGAATTTTACAACCAAAAAGTTTAAAAGAGAAAAATTGCTACTGGTTTGTGAAACAAAAAGTCAAAAAAATATTAGTCAAATAATAATATGCATAATCAATAGTAATTGTTTATTTGATAATAGATGATGAAATTATTGGATTTATTTCTTTGTTTTGGAGTTGTTTGTTTAATTCAATGGAAAATAGGCTAGTTTTCTAGGAAAGTAACAAAACCAAACAAATACAACATAAATATCCTTTCAAAAATAACAAATCCAAGGGGAAAAAGAAACATTTCCAAAAAACAAATAAGTGCTTAAAGAGAACAAAATCCACCTAGAGTAGAGATCCACTTCACACCCAATTTTTGAACAATCTCTCAAAAGCAATTATAACCCCACCAAAAAAGAAAAGAAAAGATCACCTCATCTAGATAAGCAGAGTGTTTCGGCCACTATCTTTGAAATTGAGTCATAACATTGATGGTGGCTTCTTTTTCTCAATAGCATGAGCTTTTATCACTCAGCAAGACTAACCCATAAAACAAAGTGCTGGACTGAAGCAAATCTTATTATAATCTTAGAGATTAGAGAGGGCTTTGACTAAATAGTTACAGTATGCATAATCTCCAGAGTCATAGATAATTCAATAAAATTTTAATTATATAAATCCCTAAACCCTTTAATTTACAAAAGCAATGCAAGCTGAAAAGTTAAAAAAAAAGAAGATATAAAGCATAAGTTTGAGGAATGGCCTTTTGCATATACATTCTGAACATGGCTTGCAAAAGATTGGGGTTAAATGTCCTTCTTTTTCTCTACACCAAGGTTATATTGTCCTACTATATTGAAAGATGTACACCTTCCTTGCATTCCTCAGGTGCCTCATTTAAGTCCAACAGATATGTAAATGCAAATCAACACATATTGAAGATTGAAGCCCACATTAGCTCTAAAGCTTGGATATTTAGCTCTCAAAGATTAGTTCTTATACTCCTATAATTATATTGAAAAGGCTAACTGTATACTAAGTCTTTATCCTCTTTAAGTATGGAATTTCTTATCAATCTAACAAAGAATAGGACTCTCCTTTAGGCCTTGAAGAAATACAGTAAGGAGTATGAATAGCTGCAAAATAACATAATTAAGTCCACCTTCAAAATAACATAATTCTTTCCTCTTTCCATTTCAAAAAGATCTAAAATTCCAATCTGCATAATTTATTTCTTCTTCCAACCCCAAGAAACCATAAACACCACTCCATACCTAATCCCTACCAGTTTTCCCTCACCATACCCAATTCTATGCATATTTAATATCACAGAACCTGATTAGAATTCCCAAAAACAAATCTGATTTCCCTAAACCCAAAACTTCTGCAACAAATTTCAGATTGCATTTGTAGAAGCCTCACCCTTTAAGGTAATCTTATAGATCTACTAACAATCTCAAATTTGATGGCCAATGATATTATTTTGCTGAGTTTCACATATATGGAAAATGATGCAAAAGATTTGACATGGCTATATAAGATTGTACGCAATTTAGGTAGAAATTAAATGCTCTAAGTTATTGAACTTACAATTTCTTGAATCTGTAGAAGACTATAATTTCTTGAATCTAAAATACTGTACGCAATTTAGGTAGAAATCAAATGCTTTGTCAATGCTGACATAATTATGTAGGAATAAAAGTTCTTGACTTCAAGAATTAAGAATCAAAAGATAATTTGCTTGACTGTATAAGACTATAATTTCTTGAATCTAAAATATTGTACGCAATTTAGGTAGAAATCAAATTCTTTGTCAATGCTAACATAATTATGTAGGAATAAAAGGCCTTGACTTTAAGAACTAAGAATCAAAAGATAATCCATCTAGTGGACATTCATTACTTTCAATTCATATTAACATTGTCTGTAAGTATTGAATCTATTGATGTATATGACAAAGCTCCAATTAAAAACCACAACAATCAAAACAATCATCCACACCACAACACAAAGTACTGAACCAAAAAGACAAAGCTCCAATTAAAAACCCCAGCATTTTTTGCATTCATTGTTGTTTTGATGTCATGTACATTCATTAATCATGACTCATTGTGTATATTAATTCAGTATATTTTGATGTGATTTTTGTTTTATAGGTTTTGAGACTGTCACGCACATGTTACAGGTATACTTTGTCTCAAAGCAATTCAATTACTTGATTATTATAGGGTTTAATTGTAAAGAAACTGAAGTTGAGTTTTTTGGATTTTGGGGAGGCATTACTCATCAAGATTGTGTAGGCCATAAGTGTACAATTGGATTTGATGATGTCCAGGTAAGACATATCAATTGCTGACTTGCTGTTGATCAATACAAATTAGAAAAGTTATGTTAGAGCTTTATTACATGAAACTTATTCCTCTTTGTTTCATATGTTTTTTGTGTGCAGTGGATGACAATAGGTAGAGGAATTATCCACCCTGAAATGCCTACAAGAAGAGAAACTCAAAAAGATTATAGCTTTGGGTCAATTTATCCTCGAAAGACAAAATGTTAGAACTCTTCTTTCTGCTGAAGGGGTTCTTAAAAGTAGTTCTCAAATCAATGATTCCATCAAAAGTTTATTATCTTGGGGTAAGTATCTGTGTCTACACCTTTTTAAAGTGGTAGTATATTGTTCTATCCCCATTAACATCCATGACTTAGATTTGCTACCAGAAGACAAAAAAAAAGGGGCTTTAAGTGGATAATGTTTGGGTTGGTTGATAAATTCTTATTATAAATAAAATTACTGGGAATATGTTATTATTCTATAAGTTTAAGCTTGTAAGTTTATTTATATAATCATTTCTAT
This sequence comes from Quercus ilex subsp. ballota, assembly GCA_032727855.1. NCBI lineage: Eukaryota > Viridiplantae > Streptophyta > Magnoliopsida > Fagales > Fagaceae > Quercus > Quercus ilex. The sequence continues at coordinate 17,230,526 of CM064915.1, forward strand.
GTGAATTTGTGATCAAAATAACTAATATTTTGGTAATTGATATTTCTCAAAGCTAAGTTGTATTATATATTCTTTATATTTCTTTAAGTTATAATTTTGTTTATATAGAAATGTTAGCATTTAGATGTATTTGTGTAAGGTTGTCTATAATAAATAGATTATGGCATTGAGAATTTACTTTTTGACCTAAGTAGCTTATAAATCTTGGGGCTTTGAAGCTAATTCCATTATAGTTTGTCACAATTCCATTATATATAACCTATTGTCTATGACTTTCAAAGAAAAGATTTGTGAAAGGGTCTTGGCCTGTTTGATGTTTTGTCAATGGGTATCATGATATTAATCTAAAATTTTATTGGCATGTACAAGTCAGAAAATTAATAGATGATGAAATTAGACCAACAACATTCCAAAGAAGCCATGGATGAAGATTAATGTGAGCTTGACAATTAATAAACCCAGCAACACAAGAACTTATTTTTATTGATTCTTTTGAAGGGATGGACAAAAAACAATGGTGCTCTTAAGGTAGTATTTGATAAGATGACTGATATTTTGGTAATTAAAAATTAACAAACCTAGCTACACAATCACATTTATTGATGGAATCATTTATATTATTTTGTGAAATTTTTGTAGTAGATTTTTCTTTTTAGCTATGTACTAATTCTAACAAGTAGATATGTTATTTAAGAATAAAAAATCTTATCTCTAATCTGAACCCCATAGAAACTCACAAAGACAAACTTCTCATTTTGAGGTACAGTTGACTTCTTGATATGTACAATTTATGTACAGTTGATCATGATTTTATAAATATATAATGAGTGCTTCATCGAAATGATGGTTCTTTTTAGGTGTGTGTTTCCAAATTCTTTCAATTTCTTTTTGGTTTTTTTTCCCCCTCCAGTTTTACTGTATCTTCTAATATACTTTACAAATTCTAGAATGGTAGTGCACATTTAGATGGAAAGAGAAAAAAGGAAAAAGAAAAGTTGTGCACATCACTTTTAAGGATTCTAAAATCACATGCTGCTGAATGCAAATTAAACTTGAAATGCAATATTTACATTTTTGCACATACCAAATTAAAATTTTCATATTTAGTTTCCACATACTAACTTGATTACTCATATGCATATTAAATTTTTTATTTGATGAATGAATGCTCATGCATTTTGGTAGTATTTGAGAAGAGTACTGAAGATTCATAATAATATCACTTAACTGTTTAATATTGTTATTGTGGATGTCGTGCTACTTTAAAGTTTAAAGTAGTGAGAATGGGAATTTGAATTGTGCATGATGATCTATAGAACAAATGGGTTTGATGGAAGTGAGATCACTCCAGAAACATTTTCATGCATGATAGCTTAGTGATTGACTTTGTGTGGATTGTAGAAAGGATTCATGTCTAAGATAGATTTGAAAGCATTTTTTTTTTTTAAACTCTTTGCTTTCTCTTTGCCGGTTAAACATTAAGTTTGGGGATATAAAACTTTTTAAAATATTAAATTCCTATTTTGTAGATTTTAATTTTGAAGTTAGATCAAGAGCTGTACTTATCAAGTTAAAAAAAATGATCAAAGAGATTCATATTAGGAAACTAATTCAATTCCAGGTTTTTACATTCTATGTTAAGTGTGTGCTCAATACTTGATATATTTATTTTCTTATTTGACATGGCAATGTTTTAGATGATGATTTACAAAAAACATACTCATGTCTTTTGATTTTCATGATGAGAATGATGGATAGTATGTAATTAAAGTTTTTGGTGTTATCATTAATCTGAGTTGCTAAATTCAACTGTGGATTAATGAAACTAAAGAATATGATTTTTATTATGTTGATTGGACATTTTTATGTGGAGGCCTTTGTTATTGTCAAGGAAGTTAATAAGATATTTTCTTTTTCAAGGCATATAAGCTGCATTTTTGGGAGATCTAGGGTACCACGGAAAAGAAAGAACACTGCCAGGGGTTGAAAACAACTTTATGTTGCTCTTTGGGACCATGATTTAACTTTGCTTTGAGGTTAAAAGTGAGATTACATCATACAAAAATATAATTGTATACAGTAATGAAGATTTTCAACCATGAGAAGTGGAAGCATACAAGCATAAACTAATTATTTTTGTATTTATTTGTATATGAGTTTTTGATGCTATGTTATTGCAATTTTAATATGGAAATTGTTATATGAACGTATGGTACAGCCCTCAAATTACTATAAACATTGATTTATTTGTTCAACTATACTATGTAGATTACATATATAATATTATACCATGATTAATATGAAATTAATTAAAATTTTATTTCTTAGTGCTTAATAAAGAAAAAAAATACATTTAATATATTAAAATAAAATTGTTGAACTTTCCCGGGCATAGCACGGGTTAGCGACTAGTGCTTATAATGGTGAAGTTTCATTTTCAATACTATTTTTTTTTTTCATAATTTGTGAATTCTTGCAAATAAAACTTATTAACTGGTAAACAAATATTATCAATTCTAATAAGATTCATGTACCTCTTGAGAATTCAAAGTTAAGAATAAGTTTATGTTTACTAAATTGGAGATTTAAATCTTGTAATTGAGAATTTACTACAACATAAAAATCTAATAAATAATAATACACAATTATAAAGCCATTTTACTCATTGGAGAAAAATAAGTGTTAAACAATCCTTTGAGTGGAGTTAGATAGCACATCAACACCCATATCTCAAAATTCTAAACTTTTAATTTTTGGTCCTAAATAAGTAAATAACCAAATATCATATGAAATCATAGTTTTTATATATAAAGAAAAGTTTATATATATACACACACACACGCACACACACATATAGTTATGTAAGGACCAAATTTGAGTTCCTAGCGCAAAAGGTGGATGGACCTAGGCCCAAAAAGCCAAAAATAATGAATTTGTAGAGAGTGGGTTGGAAAACTGAGCTTTAGTTAGTCAGATAACAAATAAAGTAGGTCTCGATGACAAAAGATTGAAGCTAGACAAGTTTAAACTGAATAAAAACGTTATCGGCAGAGTCCGAGGAGACTAGTTCTTATATATTACTCTTAAGATTGATTATAAGTTTGGTTCTTGATTGCTACAGTGTTTCTCTCTTGATTTCTCGATCCCCTTCCCTCTAGGGGTCTCTTACATTATATATCTCCCTCTTAATGATCTTGACCCTCCATTTGTTGATCATCCAAGCCACTACTTGAGTGCTTGTTTCATCGGACACCCTTTCTAGCTCTCTGTGAGTTGGGATAGCCAAGGGAGCACTGTTCAGGGGTCTTCTCCACATAAATGCGGCCAGAAAGTTAGCTACAGAATATTCAATGCGGTGGCAATAGCTTTTCCTTTGATATTTCTGAGCTTCCATCCCTCTTGTGCATTCATAATACACGTCCCTATCAGCAGAACATCCTGGAAGGTCACCTTGAATGATAGGACATATATTTGATCTGTGCTTTGTCCATCCAAGGAGATGACCCTCCTCGGACTACCTTTCCCAGTCTCTCCGTTTGCATCTTACTCATGGGATTTTGAACTTGACATTCTTACTACTGTTCATCAGTCCTCGGACCAATCAACGTCCTCGGACAAGGCCCAAGGCCCAATATACAATTTTTTATTTTTTTGAAAGAGAGCGATGGATCATATATATGGGTTAGGTGGACACTTCAATATTTTTGGTTTTTGAGGGACTAATTTCCAATTTGGAGGGGGGTGGGGGAGTGTGAGTTTTCAATCCAAATCTCTATCAAACTACATTGTTGTACCGGTATTATTATTAGACTATTACTAGCCGCGAACCCGCGCGTTGCGCGTGATAATTAATTTTATGGTTGTTTTATTAAATTTTTTTTTTACAATTTAATTAATTTAATAATGATTAATGCATTTCGTAATTATATTTTTATTTATTATAGGAACAATCATAAATGTAATATAGGAACAATCCAAAACACCAAAAAAACGTGAACTAAAAAAAATTAATTAAACTTAACAATGATTTATTGAACCAATATTAGGATAAAATTTTGTTTTTGATAATCTATTAAAGTTATTTTCTTTGTAGAAATTATAATTTTGGCCACCAAAAACATATTATCAAATAAATAATTATTAGCAAAATCTAAGAATTAAATTTCTATATAGGCATTGTTATAAAATAATAATAATTAAAATAAAATTGCAAAAGTTAAAATTTGTCACTTATCCAATTATTTTCGTTTGGTTAACCTTTACTTTTCTTTAAATGAATGGTATTATGGAGTACTTCTAATACAACTATTAAGAGTACTTTGTCCACCACAAAGGATTAGGAAATAAACAAAAATTTGTGAAATCTCATAGTTTAACATCTAAATTGAGCACTATAAAAAATCATGCAATGTAAAAGAATAAATACCAAATTATCCAAATCATTCTATGTAATAGAATAATATTATATTTTTATATGCTATAATTAATTCTTTAGAACGCAATAGAATAACATTTAACAATCAAAGAGAATAAAAAAAAAAAAAAAAAAAAAAAACAACAACAACAACAACAATTTAAAAAACAAAACTAAATCGCATTAACCCAAAATAGAGTTTTAAAGAATATAAAAAATTATCAACCTAAACTAGAAATGCAAGAAAAATAAAAAAATCCACCAAAAAATTTAGAGAGAGACAGAGAGGGAGAGAGAGAGAACCATTTTTTTTTTTTTTTTTTTTTTTTGGTGAGGGAAAACTATGCATAGAATAGAAGAGATAGTGACAAATTTATAGTAAGAGAGTGTGAATAAGAAGAGAAAAAAATAAAGGAAGATGAAGGGAAAGAGGAAGAATGATATTAATGTAGAAGGTAGTGGGGAGATAAAAAGGTAAGAGAGGTAGAAAGATTGAAGAAGTAGTGAGGAGATGAAATGGTAAGGGAGAGAGAAAGGTTGGAGAAGGGTAAATATTTAAAAAAATAAATGTTAAAAACAATTATAGGAAAATTAGAAAGAAAAAAAAAAAAAAACCCTAAAGCTTGAAAGGCTTCAACGTTTGTATTTTTTTTGTTTTGTTTTGTTTTTTTCCTTTAAGCTGAAAAGGCTCACACAAAACCCTAAAACTGAACTGAAAAGGCTTTGGGTTAGGCTTGATAGTGGAACTAAATAAATAAGAGGTGTACTGGATTAATTATACAGATTTATTATAAGGTGATGGTGGAAGTAAATAAATAAGTAGTGGGCTGGATTTATTATAGGGTAGGAAAATTGGAAAGAAAAAAAAAAAAAACCCTAAAGCTTGAAAGGCTTCAACGTTTGTTTTTTTTTTTTTTTCTTTTAAACTGAAAAGGCTCACACAAAACCCTAAAACTGAACTGAAAAGGCTTTGGGTTGGGCTTGATAGTGGAACTAAATAAATAAGAGGTGGGCTGGATTAATTATACAAATTTATTATAAGGTGATAGTGGAAGTAAATAAATAAGTAGTGAGCTGAATTTATTATAGGGTGATAGTGGAAGTAAATAAATAAGTAGTGGACTGCATTTATAGGACTGAAAATTGTAAAAACCATTTTAAAATTGTAGGACAAATTATATATATATATATATATATATATATTTTAAATGACGTGGCAACTGATGTGGCGCAACGTGAGAGCAGCAGCATTAAACGCTACGCTTTAGCTTTTAGTAATATATAGATTAGATTAACTTTTTTTTTTAGGAAAAATGATTAGGTTAACTAGGTTCTATAAATGATTCCCCTTACCACAATATTATTCACTCTTTTAGCAATATATTAGGCCATATATTTTAGCTTCAACATTAAACTTTCATAAGCACATAAAACAAATACTTAAAACTGGAACTGGGGAAAAAAAGAAGAAGAAGCCAACATCCGGGCCCAATAAACAAATTAGACTCCCCCCCTCCCGCAGTTTTCTCCCCATTTTGGGGAGAAAACTATCTAGTGGACTTTGGAAGTAAACACCCGGGCTCCACCCTTTCTTTTCCCTCTCTCCCTCTCAACCAAATCCTCCAAATTTTTTTTTTCCTTTTTTTCATCCTCCCTAAAATCCCTCTACCAAACACACCCTTAGTGTTCTTGTTGTACCTTTGCCTCTATTTCACCTCTACTTCTCCTTATGTTTATGTTACATCATTGTTGTCGTGCACTTGTTCTTTGATCTCTCTTTGCCTTACTCAACCAACAACCTGCTCATGCCTGAATGGCTCAAGCTCAGTTGCTAATTGACGCCTTTAACCACAACTTCTTCATCTTTTATCTTTTCTCCAATCTCCACCATCCAACCAAATGAAGCACTGACTTTTCTTTCTATTAGGCCGTGTTTGGTTTGACAAAAAATATTTTCCAACTATAAAATAATTGTCAAATACTTACTTCTCGAGGTGTGGTGTCTTCACTCTCCATGTGTAACCTTTTTAATTTTTAATTTTTTTTTAAAATTAAACACTTAGTCCATATAATATGTGTCTAAGATCATCAGTATAGGGGATTTCAACCCTCGGTCGCTGTTGTACAGAAGCTTAGTCCATTCTTTGCAAGAAGAATGAACTTTATTTTTTTTACTGTAGAAAACAAATAACCATTTTTATTGTTGTTGGTGTTGGATAATGAATTTGCTCGGTCTAAGTGCTTGGTAATGAAAATGGGACTAGTGATTGTGGAGTACCATGATCTAGAAACGCGACAAAATCATATTAAGGATTTCACTGGCAACCGAGTCAAGATGTCGAACATAATGTCGTGAGGGAGATGCTCGGACAGCAGCATTGGATTCGTTGCAGGTCGAGACGTCGGTGGATGAAAGTTCAAGCTTTATTTTTTTAGAGGAAAGTTTCAAGCTTTAGATTGAACCACTGTTTGTCACTTATCAAAACTTCAAGCTTTACAGCCCAGTTATAAATATCTCACTCTCTCTCTCTTAGAACTTATCAACAAAAGGTTTAGCTTACTTCCCTTAGATTTTTTACCGAACATCTCTTTTTGTTTTAATGAAGGAATAAGTCTTGTGCCATATAAAATGACACAACAAATGTCACAACTTGCCTATGTGACGAGTTGTAGTTGGTAGAGGGGTGTCTGAATTATGGCATTTGTTGTGCCACACTATGTGGCACATGACTTATTCTTGAATGAAGTCTAACTAACGCACTATATGAAGCTTAATGTAAATCGTCTACGTCTCTGAATTGAAAGAGCCAAGAACACTCACCACTATTCTCTAAAAATTGCACGAGTGCTTTAATAAGTAGGTGATGAAAGCATGTTTTTCTGCCAAAAATAACAGCGACATATATATTAATTAAGACATGCCTTGCACCTTTTGGTTGAAGGCAGAGAGCACAGGAAAAGAGATAACGTGGTGTACTGATAGAAGCAAAATTGGACATCATTTTCACCTATGGATTTGATGGTCTCATCCATATAAATGTGTGATTAGATCATGTGTCTTAAATCAACATATGAAGTGTCATTCGTGAGCAATCAAAGTATCAAACAACAACCATAGAACACACAGATTATTAAATATAACTACACAAGACAACACAGACCACTTAAAACGTTTTCTTAGACTTGGAAATTGAGCCATTAATCACCACTGCTGTCCCAATCAAATGAATACCAAAGCTTAAAGGAATGAATTTTCAACACACAAGATAACTTATAGTTTTCCTGCTTTAGACAAATTAACATTTTCAGGCCTCACTTATGCAGCTATATGCGTGGCTTTGAGTTATGCAGCTGATCTAACGAAAGTGTTTTACTTTCATCACAATGTAAATATAAAAAATAATAAAAATTAAAAAACAAAAACTTTGAAAACGTTATAATTAAAATAAATTACCTGTCTTTCACGCTCTCGAGCTCGTTCCAAATACTATTCCCGATCAAAATTCCTTCTAAATGTGTCATCAACCCCCAACAACCTACACCAACAATCCCAAACAACAATTAATCGAGCCAGTTAAGTTATTTAATTTCAAAGATGAAATTTGAAAAATTTCATAATTTTTGAAAACTTACTATTGGGGAGATTGAGAGAGGTCCGAGTGAGATTGAAAGAGAGCTTGTCTTGTTCCTGCAAGAAAACAACAAAATATCAAAATCTCATGAAGCTTGTCCCTCAAAAAGTCAATTTAAACCCAAAATTGAAACCCTAGATTGAAAATCAAAACCCTAAACCTAAAATCGAAACCCTAAACCAAAAATGGGAACCCTAAAACACAAATCAAAACAAACAATTTAAAAAACTTACTGTTAGTCGGCCTTACGAGAGTGTCTTGAGTGAGATTGAGAGTTCGAGAGAGAGAGGAAGAGACCCAAGGCTTTGTCGGCGCCAATTCTTCTCTATGGACAAATGCCTGCAAACCCGATTCAAAATCAGTGAATCAAACCCATCTTAATAGTAATGCATACAGAGAGTGCAAAGTGTGTGTGTGAGAGAGAGAGTATGTGTTACTGATCGATGAGAAGGGAATGGAGAGCAGGGAAGAGCGGAGGGAGGAAGGGGATTCAGAGAGGGTGGAAGTGAGGGAAGGAGTTTGAGAGTTGAGAGTTGGATCGAGAGGTAGCTTGAGAGATGAGAGTGGTCTAAGAGTTTTTCGAGATCGAGAGCTTAGGGTTTTTTTCAATTGTGTGGAGTTGAGGGAATTTTATTTTTATTTTTATTTATACTAAATCTTTAAGCCGTGTTTAACCAAACGCAGCTCCAGACATGTAGTAGCTGCGTTTCATCAAATCCAGCTCTATGCATACCCTAATCTGCGTTTGTTAAATGCAACTCTAGACATATTCGAAAAAAAAAAAAAAAAAACTCAGCTGGGTCTGTAGCCGTGTTTTTGAAAACGCAGCTTAAGTCCTAAAGAGCTAAACGCAACTCCAGCTTCGAAAAATGCGGCATCAGAGCTGGTCTATAGATGCGTATTTAGAAATGTAGCTATAGACCAGCTTTGAAGCCGTGTGGCTCAAAAACGTGGCTCAAAGTCTCACCTATAAACGCGGCTCAAAGGCGCGTTTTTTGTAGTGAGTCTTAGATTGGTTATGACCAAATATTGGTGTTGTAGTTTAGTCCTTTTAAGTAATTTGCACTTGAAACAATAGTTTTAGACAAGCATTCTCCAAATACTCATTTGACAAAAATACCACCTTTTTCACAAGTTTGAACAAACACTTATATGTAATTTTAAAAATCACTTTTCCAAAATGCAAAATTTAATGTAGCTATAGCTGGTCTATAGCTGCGTATTTAGAAATGTAGCTATAGACCAGCTTTGAAGCCGTGTGGCTCAAAAACGTGGCTCAAAGTCTCACCTATATACGCGGCTCAAAGGCGCGTTTTTTGTAGTGAGTCTTAAATTGGTTATGACCAAATATTGGTGTTGCAGTTTAGTCCTTTTAAGTAATTTGCACCTGAAACAATAGTTTTAGACAAGCATTCTCCAAATACTCATTTGACAAAAATACCACCTTTTTCACAAGTTTGAACAAACACTTATATGTAATTTTAAAAATCACTTTTCCAAAGTGCAAAATTTAATGTCGTATTTAAAAAAAAAAATGTTCTTCTACAAATAGACCCAAGGAATAGAGATGATTTGATACAACCTTTTACCATTTCAAAATTAAAATTGACTGCTAGATTTTATAGTATATACTGGGTTATTCTTTTCACTAATTTTTTTATTAATGAAACGTTGAAAATTAGTTTGATTAGGATTATAGATTTTCAATTACAGTGATGTAATCAATTTTTTTTTTTTACAAGCAATGCATCTATACATTCCAAGACCTTCCTTTATTACTTACAAAAAACAAAATACGGCTTTAATCAAAGGGTGGTCTCATAAGATATCCTTTCCTACATTATTGGTGTGCATTGATCATATGGGGATTGTGTTTAAGGTACTTTTCAACCTAATCTAAACCCTTTGAGTTTGTAAATCCCCAACCCTAAATAACATGAAGTGATTGGGTTAAGTTGTGTTAGTTGTGACAATTTTCTTATGCCTAATAAAACATAAGGGAATAAATTTAGTGAACAAATTTAAAAAGCATATAATTTAAATTAATGAACAAATTTAAAAAGCATATAATTTTTAAAATATTAATAAAACGGATTGGGTCCATTACTTTGGTTAAAAATCTCGCCAACCTAAACTTGAGCTTCAAAAGATTTACCATCAATTCAACTCATCAACCCTTGAAAAATTAACCCGACTCTCGGTAGGATTTGATTAGATCGAAATTTATCGAATCGCTGGGTTAAAAGTTTTAACTTGAAAGCAGGCCCCTTTATGTCTGCTTTATAATAAAACGAATAATAGCAACCCCACCTATCATTTCTTTATCCATTTGTCATGCCCACTAGTGTCCGAATTGGCTCCATTATTGTTTTTGTCTGTTCTGAGTGACCGTATGAGCTAAGCAAATGGTTTTGGAGTCCAAATACCAGGGTTTTCTCCCAAACTGCTGGCAAAACTACCTGTAGTTTTGCTCCAAAAATCTTCTTACCTGCCACTATCTTCACACATTATATAAGATCCATTTCCTTACGTTGGGCACCATCAAAATTCGAGGCCCAAAATCTATTTTACATCTTCCGAACTTCCAAATTCCCATTTATTTCAGATCCAATTCAGAGCAAGAAAGCAGTATGAGTGCAACAAGTAAAGCTTCTTGGATGGTGGCAGCTAGTATTGGTGCAGTTGAGGCCTTGAAAGACCAGGGTGTTTGTAGATGGAACTATCCTCTAAGGTCACTTCACCAGCATGCAAAGAACAATATCAGATCGTACTATCAAGCCAGGAAACTTGCAGCTCAGTCTTCCTCGGCTATATGTAGTAAAGTGAACAACGAGAAGCTAAAGCAGAGTGAAGAGTCTTTGAGAAAAGTCATGTATTTGAGTTGTTGGGGTCCTAACTGACCCCCCTACACTTCTTGTAAATATAAGGCCAAGTTTTGAATCAATATAAATTGCTTCGTCCCAATTTTTTGTCTGTTATACTTATCCCTACCAATTTCATTTTACTAATGGTCGATTTAGGACAGCAGTCGGAGCTTTTTCGTATTCAACTTTTATAGTCATTTTTGCCGAGAATTGCTAACATTGGTATATTTGTGACATGTTTGGCTTTCTATATTCGTTTTTATAGGTAAGTTTGGGTTATAGAATGATTTGAATTTGTTATATTTTGAACAGGATAAAGCTGAACTGAGAGAGATTCAAATGATTTGTATTTAGCCATTTTATAGTATCTGTTCTGTTACAAGAAACGTGATTAAAATCTTTCTTTGATTTTTACCGATGAAAATAAATTGCAATCAGAGAATTTAAAGGGGGGTTTCTGTAGAATTTTGGATGAGTTCTACAATGACAAGAAGCAGATAAGCATTTTATGAAACTTGCCACGTTGTCTGTCACCAGTATGGACGGAGCCAGAATTTGTTGCGTAGGAGGGTTAGATATTAATACAAGGTCAAGGGTATTGTATTTGATTTCTTGAATATTAGTAGAATTTAGAAAATTCAACACATTTTCCGTTCTGAAAGAAAGGAGCTCATAAAAATTTGGGGCGAAAGGCAAAAATATAAAATTTTAATTATAAATTTTTTGTATTACTTAAGGAAAGAAATTATTAAAAAAATAAATTTGGAGGGCCATCCCGTGGATGGAACCAGAATTTTGCCTTTGAGAAGGTCTAAACAAGAACAACAAATTTTGATAATTCAATTAAGAAATAATTAAGATTCAAAAACAAATTAATTCATGAAATATAAATATATACATATATATAGTATCTATTTAGTATTCACAAAAAAAAAAACCAAAAATAATTGTTTCTTAATACATTTCAACTCAATCATTTCTAATATAATAAATTGGAATTGGAAGTTCTTTTAAATTCTCAAAATCAGATTCGATTAACTTTGTATTAAAATTTTCAACAAACTTCTCTTTTGATGTACTTCGAAATCAACGAATCGTTAAAATATTATTGGAAAAGTTAGTTTTAATAATATTTATGAGTGAAAATGCTCGTTTCATATTTGCAATAGAAATTGTAGGAATAAATACTAATGCAACCACTTTGAAATTATAATAATAGTTTATTGATTTTCAATTCCTGAGTAGCCATTGGCATGATTTAAAAAGTATTAAATTTTTTTTTTTGAAGTGCAAATGTCCAACTACATATGCTTATAACGGTGAAGTTTCATTTTCAATACTAGTTTTTTTTTTTTTTTTTTTTTTTTTTTTTTTTTTTTTCATAATTTGTGAATTCTTGCAAATAAAACTTATTAACTGGTAAACAAATATTATCAATTCTAATAAGATTCATGTACCTCTCGAGAATTCAAAGTTAAGAATAAGTCCATCTTTACTAAACTAGAGATTTAAATCTTGTAATTGAGAATTTACTACAACATAAAAATCTAATAAATAATAATACACAATTATAAAGTCATTTTACTCATTGGAGAAAAATAAGTGTTAAACAATCCTTTGAGTGGAGTTAGATAGCACATCAACACCCATATCTCAAAATTTTAAACTTTTAATTTTTGGTCCTAAATAAGTAAATAACCAAATATCATATGAAATTATAGTTTTTATATATAAAGAAAAGTTTATATATATATATATATATATATATACACACGCGTGCGAGCACACACATATAGTTCTTTTAGTAAAAATAGATTTTTTTTTTTTTTTTTTGAAAGAGAGCGACGGATTATATATATATATATATATATTGTACGACACTATGATACCCAGGCCTATTTGGGCCTTGAGCTGCCGTGATATCCAGGCCCATTTGGGCCTTGAGCTCCAGCTCGACATTTAGTCCATATCACCCCTTGGCCCAGGCCTTAGGCCACCTTAAAGCCCATTGGGCAAACGATCTTCATCAGCACATGCTACACCGCGTCACCTGGGTCACACTTGGTGAACCACTCCCCGAGCAAAGAGACAACTGCCTGGGGGTAACATCCCTTGGTTGTCTGGCAGTGTTTCAGGGCGTACCACTACCGAGCAATTCTACTGAAGTGGGAACCAGTTCTAAGGCCACTCATACCACACCCCACTCCCACCTAAACACCCACATAGGGTTAATAACATTGGACCTCCTCTTCCACTAGCCATAAGAGTAATCATGATTCTTCCACTAATTTTAGGCTATAAATATGAGAATCTGAGGAAGGGAAAAGGTTGTTGAAAGGGTTGTTGAAAGGGCTCTGAAGAAAGTTGAGAGCTGAGAACAATAGAGTCATAAGAGTGAAAGGGAAACAATACAGAGGTTTGAGAGATATCATTGGGTCTCTAGGCTAGAATCACCCAAAGAAGAAAATCCAAGGCTCACATTACAAATATATTGTGAGCCCAAGAGTGAGCTAGCTCTTTAAGCCCATTTTGGGTGCGCACAATTGGCGTCGTCTATAGGAATACCCTACAAAGCCGTGGTTCGGTCGAGACTCACGCACAGAAGATGTCTGGGAGACGTTTAGAAGGTTCTGCTGAAAGTGGTTCAGTGGGATCATCTTGGGGATCCACGTGGTGAGAGCGAAGGCAAAAAAGGCGTGAAGATAAGGAGCATGAACACGAGGAAGAGCAGTCTGGCCTTGGAGAGGGGTTATTCCAAACAAACTGGACAATATCGGATGCTTCAGGGCACAGGCAATTAGATGAGAGAGATGAAGAGCTTGAACGATTGTGTAGACTAGTAAGAGATTTGGAGTTGAAGGCAGGGGGTAGACACTTGAGAAGAGACCGAGATAAACAAGCAAGGGGATCTGTGAGTGGAAGAGATTGCTATGATGCCGGGTCCAATCGATCTAGTCCCTATCGACACCGAGACCGTTCACACTCACGGGAGTCCCGTAGACGCCGGGACCGTTCGCATTCACGAAAGTCGCATCTGTGTCGGGAACGCTCACGTTCATGGGAGTATGCAGACCGGGGTTCGTATTCCCCGGAGGAGCGAGGGTCCCGTAATGCCGCCATAGATGCTATGAGCAGCGCCTTACGAAGAGCTGCTTGGTCACCATTCTCAGATGACATTGAATGGGCCCCAATGCCGAACAAGTTTACCCGACCACCATTCAATTCCTATAATGGGAAAATGGACCCGGTGGAGCACGTCAGCCATTATATTCAAATGATGTCTCTGCACACTCACAATGACGCATTGATGTGTAAGGTTTTTCCTTCAATCCTTGGGCCCACAGTGTTGAAATGGTTTAATGGGTTACGGAAGGGTTTCATTCATAGTATTGCCGAGTTGATCCAAGAATTCGGTGTCCGGTTTGTAACCTGCAGCTGGGTACCACAACCGATGGACGCGTTACTTTCTATGAAAATGAGAGTTGGGGAAACCCTTCGCAGTTATGCCAGTAGGTATTGATTGCGGTGAGCACCTTTAGGATGGGGCTCCCCGAGGACTCTGAGCTACGAGAATCATTGACGAAGAAGCCTCTCGAAGGTATGAGGCAACTGATGAGGCGTATTGAAGAGTATAAACGTCTTGAGGATGATCGGTTACAAAGTAAGGGTAAGGCCCCACTAGTGAATCGTCCTCGGCAACTCGGTTTTCAGCCTCGGCCCTGAAAAGATCTAAGAATACAAAAGCCGGAGGTACAAATGGGAGAGGTGAATGTGACGTTCAAAGAGCCGGTGCATAAGGTCGTGGACCAGATTAAGCACGAGTCGTATTTCAGATGGCCGAACAAGATGGGGGGTGACCCGTCTCGAAGGAACCAAAGCTCGTATTATACATATCACAAGGATAAGGGGCATACCACCGAGTAATGTCGGGTGTTGAAAGATCATCTAGGGCAACTAGTGAAGGAAGGATATCTGAAGGAATTTGTGGTGGATTCCGGAAACCGGGGTACCGGGCAGGGTGCTCAACAAAGGGGAAATCCACTCCCACCACCATTGGGAGTGATTGAAGTCATCCACGCTACCCTGAGGGTGCAACTATAGCCAGAAGAGGAATGTTGACCATAGTACCCATGGGAAATTGCGCGGGAGAGCAATCGCCCAAGAAGAAGATGAAGATTGGTTGGGAGCCTATCGCTTTTGTCGACGATGATTTAGAAGGAACAGTCTAACCACATGATGACATGTTGGTAGTCATGGCCCAGATAAGTAGTTTCTTAGTCAAAAGAGTGATGGTATACCAGGGAAGCGGGCCGATGTGATGTATCCGGACTTGTTCAGGGGGTTCGGGTTAAAGAACTGAGACCTATTGAAGTATGATACATTGTTGATCTGGTTTGATGGTAGGTTGGTCATTCCTGAGGGTCAAATTTTCCTCCCCGTAAATATGGAAGGTAAGGAGGTGATGGTGGCATTCATTGTGGTTAATTTGTTTTCTCCATACACAGTGATTCTGGGAAGGTCGTGGATCCACGCAATGGGGGCTATTTCGTCCACCTTGCATATAAAGGTTAAATTTCCCACCGAATAGGGTGTTGCCATAGTAAAGGGGAGCCAGCAAGTGGCCAGGCAATGCCTAGTGGCCGCGGTTAATCGAAAGAATAAGCAGGCTAAGTAAAAGGAAACTACTAAGGAAGCCCCTTCATAGCAATTATAGAATCCCCGAGAGGGAGTGGGGGCCTGTTGTGCCGAGCAATTAATCAGAGTGAAGATACTACTGGACGTTGACCGATATTTTCAGATAGGGGCAAGTATGAAGGATGAGGATAAGGTAGGAACGTTGTTATTTCTGATACAGAATGTAGACATGTTCGCATGGAGCCCGTATAAGGCACCCGGGGTTGATCCCGAGTTCATTGTTCACAAGCTTAATGTAGATTCGTCATTTCCTCCAAAGAAGCAGAAGTTGAGAAGGTCGGCCAAGGAACACATTGAGGCAGTAAGGCAGGAGGTCAGGAAGTTAAAAGAGGCTGGGGCGATAAGGGAAATCTTCTTCCCAGAATGGTTGGCAAATACCGTGGTGGTTAGAAAGAAGAATGGCAAATGGAGAGTCTGTGTAGATTTCACGAATTTGAACCGAGCATGCCCAAAGGACCCATTCCCTATGCCGAAGATAGATCAATTGGTAGACGCTACCTATAGGCATCCAAGGATGAGTTTTCTGGATGCCTTTTAGGGCTATCATCATATCACCTTAGCTGTCGAGGATTAGGAGAAGACGACATTCATCTCCCCAGACAAAAACTATTATTACACCATGATGCCCTTTGGGTTGAAGAATGCCGGGGCAACATATCAGCGAATGATGACTAGAATGTTTCGGGACAAGATTGGGCGTACGGTCGAGGTATATGTTGACGACATGGTGGTGAAAAGTAAGCAGGTGGCACGGCATATAGAGGATCTTCAAGGGGTATTTGAAGTGCTTCGGCAATATAAGCTGCACCTAAACGCGGACAAGGGTGCCTTCGAGGTGGGAGCGGGCAAGTTCCTCGGTTACCTAATCTTTTGCCGTGGGATAAAGGTCAACCCCGATCAGATCGATGTCATGCAGCGCCTTAAGCCGCTGAGAAATCCAAAGGAGGTACAAATCTTGACTGGAATGTTAGCTGCCCTTAACCAGTTCATTTCTAAGTTTGCTGATCGTTGCCGTTCATTCTACTAACTTCTGAAGAAATGGAGGGAATTTCAATGGAGTGAAGAGTGTGAAAGAGCTTTCTAAGACTTAAAGGAATATTTGACATAGGCACCAATGTTAGTAGCCCTAGAACCCGGGGAGGACTTGTTTATATACCTCTCGGTGTCTAATCATGTCGTGAGTTCTGTGTTTTTAAGGGACCAGAGGACGCAGTAACCTATGTACTACATTAGCAAGCCTATGGTTGACACCAAGACGAGATACTTACCCTCGGAGAAGTTGGTGTTAGCATTAGTGCATGCTACGAGGAAGTTGCCTCACTATTGTTAAGCCCATACTATCTATGTTCTGACCGAGTATCCTTTGCAGTCGTTATTGAAGAGATTCGACTTCAAGGGCCAGATAGCTAAATGGGGGACTCGGCTAGGGTCCTTTGATATAAGGTACAGGCCAAGGAATTCGATGAAGGGCCAAGTTCTTGCTGACTTTGTTGCAGAGTTTTCACCAAAGAACGAGGGGGAAATGGTTTGTCACTTAGAATGTCGCCCGTGGAAGCCATTTGTGGACGGGGCATCAAATGCTATGGGGACTAATGCCGGGATTGTCATTATCACCCTAGAAGGAATATGGTTGGAACATTCTTTTAGGTTGGAGTTTAGAGCCTCTAATAATGAGGCTGAGTACGAAGCCTTACTCGTCGGATTAAGAGTCGTTATGGGTATGGGTGCTGGGGATGTAGAGGTTTATTCAGATTCCCGATTGGTTGTTAACTAAGTGTAGGGCAATTTTGAAACACGGGATCCCCAAATGAAAGCATACAGCAGGAGGTGAAGCAAATTATGAATAAGTTTTGTATGGCAAAGGTGGCCCAAGTAGCCCGGGCACATAATAGACATGTTGATTCTCTAGCTACGTTGGCATCATCAATGATAGAGGGGGTGCCTCGGTTAATCAAGGTAGAGCTCATAGAGGAGCCGAGCATTAATGCAGCAATTGATGTTGATGTTGCTGGAGTTGAGGTTGCCATGATTTCGGCGACTGGACCTTGTTGGATGGACCTGATCATCGACTTCTTAGCCGAGGATCAAATTCCGGATGGTGAAAAGGAGGCTAACAGGGTTCGTGGAATGGCTGCTCAGTACTGGTTGTCTGCAGATCACAAATTATACCGGAGGTCTTTTAGGGGGCCATACCTTTTATGCTTGCATCCCAAGAAAGTAAATGAACTCTTGGGCGAGTTGCATGATGGGGTGTGTGGCAGTCATGTAGGGGGACCCTTGTTGGCGCACCGGGCAATGACTCAGGGATTTTGGTGGCTATGGATGCAAAAAGATACCGCCAAGTACGTGCATAAGTGTGAGCAGTGCCAAAAGCATGCCCCCTTGATCCATCAACCAGCAGGCCATCTGAATCCAATCAGCAGCCCCTGGCCATTTGTACAATGGGGGCTGGATATTCTTGGCCCGTTTCCTCATGCAACAGGCAATCGTAGGTTTGTGTTAGTGGTTGTTGATTACTTCACCAAGTGGGCGGAGGTGGATGCTTTAGCTAATATTCGGGATGTGGACGTTAAGAAGTTTGTGTAGAGAAACATAGTCATGAGATTTAGGGTGCGGGACTTACTAATATCTGATAATGGGCTGCAATTTGATAGTCGGGATTTTTGCAAATTTTGCAGTTATCTTGGCATAAAGAACAGGTATTTCACCCCCAGCATATCCTCAGAGCAATGGGCAAGCTGAAGCCACTAATAAGGCAATCGTGAATGGGTTGAAAAAAAGGTTAGATGGTGCAAAAGGGAGATGGGCCAAGGAGTTGTCCAACGTTTTGTGGGCATACCGAACAACTCCTAGAAGGTCTACAGGGGAGACTCTGTTCTCTCTCACATATGGAGCAGAAGCCGTAATACCAGTCGAGGTAAATTTATGTAGTGCACGGGTTGCGAAGTTTGACCCCTCCCAGAATAACAGATTGATAGTGGAGATTTGGATTTACTGGATGAGTACCAAGAAGTGACAACCATACGATTAGCTGAATATCAGCAGAAACTTGCACTGCATTACGACTGAGACGTGAAAACAAAGGAATTCAGTACGGGGGACCTAGTACTACGAAAGGTAGTAGGGAGCATGCAGGATACAAATGCTAGGAAGTTAGCCCCGACCTAGGAAAGGCCTTATAGGGTAACTGTCATTACAGGTGCAGGTGCGTACTACTTGGAAGGCTTAGATGAAAGGCCACCTCCTCGGCCATGGAATATCCACAATCTGAAGAAATTTTATCATTGATTATTCATACATGGGGGTGCTAGCTAAATGTAACTTTGTATATAAGTTTTACTAATTAGTATGAAAGTGGTATTTATCTTTGCAGATGCATTTAGTTTTATTATCACTAATTCATTAGAAACGCAGCCGGCAAACATGTGTAAAGAAAGTCATGGGGACGGGCGGCTTGTTCAATTCTAATGACAGAAGCCTGCTCCTTAGTTCGATCTTTAACACCGTGCAGGTGCAAACTTCACACTAAGAAATCTTTCTAAGGACAGAAGCCTGCTCCTCTGTTCGATCTTTATCACCGAGCAGGTGCAAACCTTACATTAAAAATTCTAAGGATTGAAGCTTGCTTCTCGGTTCGATCTTTATTACCAAGCAGGTGAAAACCTTACACTAAGAAATCTTTCTAAGGACAGAAGCCGACTCCTCGGTTCGAGCTTTAACACCGAGTAGGTGGAAACCTTACACTGAGAAATCTTTCTAAGGACAGAAGCCTGCTTCTTTGTTCGATCTTTATCACCGAGCAGGTGGAAACCTTACGTTAAAAATTCTAAGGATTGAAGCTTGCTCCTCGGTTCGATCTTTATCACCGAGCAAGTGGAAACCTTACACTGAGAAATCTTTCTAAGGACAGAAGCCTGCTCCTCGGTTTGATCTTTGTCACTGAGAAGGTGGAAATCTTACACTAAGAAATCTAAGGACAGAAGTCTGCTTCTCGGTTCGACCTTTATGACCAAGTAGGTAGAAACCTTACACTAAGAATGTTTCTAATGATAGAAACCTATTCTTAAAATTCATCCAAGTACAAAATGATCAACGCATGTCAAATTTTGTTATTACCGCTGAGGAGCCAATTCTTTCTAGCTATAGGTGACGCCGTCTAGAGCAACCCGGGTCACCATGTATGGCTGGCAATCACTTGGCCTTTTACGATTAGAAAAGAAGGCTGCCGCAATCCCCGTGCATAAAACAATCAAAGAACACGATAGGAATGATAATAGCAAACATTCATAAATATATTCAAAACCAACATATAAAAACTAAACCAATGTTTGGTTACCATAACTTGGTAACTAGCGAAAAATTAAACCCGGGAAAAATAATTGTTTGTCACCACAACCCGGTGACATAGGGAAACTTACTGAAAAGGAAAAGTATTCAAATAGAAGAAAAATAAAGCAGATAGGAGAAATCTGGTTTAGCAATCAACTTATAGGGTCTATAGGTTGAAAATGGCCAACATCCTCGGGAGGCTACTGAGTTGCAAGAGGTGATTGTACTGAGTTGATCACCAGCATAAGGGTTGCTAATGGCTTCCAGGTCAACTGGTTCTATGTGGGAGTCAATTGCCTTCACCAACTCCTTTATACTAGTGGTTTCTTCTTCATCAATTACTCTAGGGGTGTTCTGCATGGCAGTTGAAAGATTCGGGAAAGGTATTTGATTGGGGTTCCTCAAAGGAGAATCCTCGGGGACCCCCATAGCTTAAAGGGCAGCCAACCACCCCTTATCGAATCTGAGCTTCTGGGCTTGGCGAACAACTGGCTCTGAAAAATTCTTGGCATCAGTAAACCCCTCGTTGTACCACTTGTTTTTACAAGCTTCCAACGCTGCCTTCAAATTGGCCAGTTCTTATGCTAGAGCGGTGTTCAGACTCTGGGCCTCTGCCAACTTAAGCTTAGTAACTCCCAACTGCACCTCTAGCTCTACGGACTTGCCCTCAGCCTTGGCAGCCTTCACTTTTTCTTTCGCTATAGCCTCGGCAACGTCCTTAAGAGCCTTTTCCCGCTCAGCATCTTCAGAAAGTTCCTTCATCCTTCCATCAATGATATGAGATAGTTGCGCGGCCTGACCAAGCAATAATGATGAGTATGAAAACGAAAAGAATGTGCACATATAAAACAAATAGAAAACCAGGGACAAGAGATTACAGCTACGATGTACCATTGCAACTGCCTGCCTAACGACTCATCCGTCCCATCCTTAAAAGCGTGCACACCCTCGGGCAAGAGAAGGTTGTGCACCAAACTCTGGGAAACACGACCCCCTAGGCCCTTATCCCATACTCTTACACTAGCAGACGCTGGAAAAGGTTTACCATCAAGTTGGAAGGTAGGCTGCCATTCTGCCGCTGCCCGGGAGGTGGACGCCACGTTCATTCCAGTTTATGCTGTTGGCTCCTGGATGACAATGCCCGTCAATGGTCTGGGAGAAGTTTTCACGGGCGCGTTACCCGAGTTGGTATGCATCTGTTTAGCCATGCGCTGCCTCTTTCGGGAGCGGTCTGAAGGAGCGAGAGGAGGTGGCGGATCTCGGCCTTGAGGTTCTTGCTGCTGAGCGGTTGGCCGGGCAACAAGCACAAAACGACTGATCATCATCGTCTTCCTTGTCACCATGGCGTGACCTTGATCGGATTTTGTTTATGAAGAGCTAACTGATTCGGCGGTTGCCCCCTCAGCTTCCTAAACAGAAGCCTTAAATTCTACTGGAGCCTCAGGTTGAGTGGGGGCCTTAGGCTTAACCGGCACGTGAACCTGCTCTCGACAGTGTCGAGAGACACGTTTGGCCGACTCGTTGCATATGGGTACAAGCTTGTCCGAGCAAGTATACTGAGGACCAAGATCGCGAGCTTTGCCTATCGTAAATCTTAGAAGGAGGAAATTCACATGCCGTACGTCTATGTAGGAGAGGAGAGGACTATCGACTAACAAAGCTTGGCTAAATGCTTGCCAAGTGGAGTACACGGGTTCAACTCCGAGGATTAAATCGGACGCTCAGAGTTGCCCATCCCAATGTACAAAAATTTCTGACCTAAGCACAAAATTTAGGTCTTGAACATGTATTACTCTAAGATTCGGCTTGAACCTCTTGCTCTTTGCACGGAAGCAACATAAAAACTAGTTAGTAATTACTTAGTCAAATCAAAATCAGTAAAATGCAATTAATTAGGTATGTTCGGTACCGACCAACTACGCACGGCAAGAACACGCAAGGGAGCTCCTTGGCAAACCAATTGTTGCTCACCTGTACGAACTCTCCAGCCAAGTTCCTATTTGAGTTAGGTAGGCATGAAATGAGTCGTACCCTCATATCTCTGGTTTTTAAGTAATAATCTGAATTGATATTGCCGCACAGACTATACATGAAGTTAATGTCATGGTGATTTAGTTGCAACTCGTACAGTTGGTTCAACCTACTAATGCAACGCACCACTCGGTAAAAGTTAGATGGGAGTTGGTCGGGACAAAGACCGTAAAATCTAAGAGTACCTAAGATGAGGGGGTCAACGAGGAACCTAACTCCACCCTCAAGAATAGCCATCAAAGGATAGAAAACCGTATTTACACCACGGCGCCTTTAGATGTCGATATCGCCCTCGTGGCAGTAGGCAATATCAACATCCTCAGGGACGTTGTAAGTAGCCCAAAAGGTAGTCAAGGTGGCTTCTTAAGAAAGAAGATGGGAATAGCCCATTCTCTAAGCTAGGATCCCTAATACTATGATTGTGATAGAGTAGAACGAAATAGAACAAACAGGAAGAAGAGGAGAAGGAACTTACTTTGGGCTCTAAGGAGGAAAGATGTTTTGGGTTGGGAGATGAACGCACGAAAAGAGTATGTTTGGCAGGGTGAAAGTTTGAAGGATGAAGAATGCAAAAGTGATGGAGAGAGTCAGAAGTGACTATTTATAGAAGATAAAGGGAAAATAAATGGCATTTAATAACTGAGGGGTGGGAAACACTACGAATCCTCACCTTAACTACCACACACGTGTTACCTTGGTTCACTAACTGTCAGACAATAATGACGGCTGAGCCAACAGTCAAATACAAAGCACCTTTTGAAGGCGCATTAATAGGTTTCTCAACCGCCCAATATCTACCATTTTAGCTTCTCGGATGGTTATTGCCTCTTGGGTTCCTTGATTCATCCCTGAGAATGGAGAACGAATCAAGGGGGGGCTAATGTACGGCACTATGATACCCAGGCCTATTTGGGCCTTGAGCTGTCGTGATATCTAGGCCCATTTGGGCCTTGAGCTCCAGCCCAACATTTAGTCCATATCCCTCATTGGCCCAGGCCTTAGGCCACCCTAAAGCCTATTGGGAAAATGATCTTCATCAGCACATGCTACACCGCGTCACCTGGATCACGCTCGGTGAACCACTCCCCGAGCAAAGAGACAACTGCCTGGGGGTAACATCCTTCGATTGTCCAGCAGTGTCTCAGGGCTTACCATTGCTGAGCAATTCTACTGAAGTGGGAACCAGTTCCAAGGCCACTCATACCACACCCCACTCCCACTTAAACACCCACATAGGGTTAATGATATTGGACCTCATCTCCTACTAGCCATAAGAGTAATCATGATTCTTCCACTAATTTTGGGCTATAAATATGATAAACTGAGGAGGGGAAAGGGTTGTTGAAAGGACTCTGAAGAAAGTTGAGAGTTGAGAACAATAGAGTCATAAGAGTGAAAGAGAAACAATACAGAGGTTTGAGAGATATCATTGGGTCTCTAGGCTAGAATCATCCTAAGTAGGAAATCCAAAACCCACATTACAAATATATTGTGAGCCCAAGAGTGAACTAGCCCTTTAAGCCCGTTTTGGGTGAGCACACACACACACACACACATATATATATATGGGTTAGGTGGACACTTCAATTTTTTTTGGTTTTTGAGGGACAAATTTCCAATTTGGAGTTGGGGGGGGGGGGGGGGGAGTATGAATTTTCAATCCAAATCTCTTTCAAACTACATTGTTGTACAAGTATTATTATTATTAGGCACAGAAAAGAAATGCTTAAAACTGGAACTGGGGAAAAAAGAAGAAGCCAACATGCTAGACAAAAGCCCATGTGCAAGTGCACATGGGCATCTTGCTCAATAAACAAATCAGACTCCCCTCCCAAACAGTTTTCTCCCTATTTTAGGGAGAAAACTTTTTGGTGGGCTCAAGGAGTAAACACTCGAGCTCCACCCTTTCTTTTCCCTCTCTCCTTCCCAACCAAACACCCTCCAAAAAGGGGGTTTTTTTTTTCATCCTCCCTAAAATCCCTCTACCAAACACACCCTTAGTGTTCTTGTTGTACCTTTGCCTCTATTTCACCTCTACTTCTCCTTATGTTTATGTTACATCATTGTTGTCATGTACTTGTTCTTTGATCTCTCTTTGCCTTACTCAACCAACAACTTGCTCATGCCTGAATGGCTCACGCTCAATTGCTAATTGACGCCTTTAACCACAACTTTTTCATCTTTTATCTTTTTCTCCAATCTCCACCATCCAACCAAATGAAGCACTGGCTTTTCTTTCTTTTAGGCCGTGTTTGGTTTGATAGAAAATATTTTCCAACTATAAAATAATTGTCAAATACTTACTTCTCGAGGTGTGGTGTCTTCACTCTCCTTGTGTAACCTTTTTAATTTTAATTTTTTTTTTTTAAATTAAACACTTAGTCTTAGATTGGTTATGACCAAATATTGGTGTTGTAGTTTAGTCCTTTTAAGTAATTTGAACCTGAAACAATAGTTTTAGACAAGCATTCTCCAAATACTCATTTGACAAAAATACCACCTTTTTCACGAGTTTGAACAAACACTTATATGTAATTATAAAAATCACTTTTCCAAAATGCAAAATTTAATGTCGTGTTTTTTGGGGGGGGGGGGGGGGGGGAAATATGTTCTTCTACAAATAGACCCAAGGAATAGAGATGATTTGATACAACCTTTTACTATCTCGAAATTAGAATTGACTGCTAAATTTTATAGTTTATACTGGGTTATTCTTTTCACTAATTTTTTTCTTAATGAAACGTTGAAAGTTATTTTAGTTAGGATTATAGATTTTCAATTATAGTGATGGAATCAATTTGTGTTTTTTACGAGCAATGCATCTATACATTCCAAGACCTCCCTTTATTACTTATAAAAAACTAAATATGGCTTTAATCAAAGGGTGGTCTTATAAGATATCC
This sequence comes from Quercus ilex subsp. ballota, assembly GCA_032727855.1. Lineage (NCBI taxonomy): Eukaryota > Viridiplantae > Streptophyta > Magnoliopsida > Fagales > Fagaceae > Quercus > Quercus ilex. Next base: position 17,255,394 of record CM064915.1, read on the forward strand.
TCTACTACATTATTGGTGTGCATTGATCATATGGGGATTGGGTTTAAGGTACTTTTCAACCTAATCTAAACCCTTTGAGTTTGTAAATCCCCACCCCTACATAACATGAAGTGATTGGGTTAAGTTGAGTCATTTTTAGTTGTGACAATTTTCTGATGCCTAATAAAACATAAGGGAATAAATTTAATGAACAAATTTAAAAAGCATATAATTTTTAATTTAATGAACAAATTTAAAAGGCATATAATTTTTAAAATATTAATAGAATGGATTGGGTCCATTACTTGGGTTAAAAATCTCGCCAACCTAAACTTGAGCTTCAAAAGATTTACTATCAATTCAATTCATCAACCCTTGAAAGATTAACCCGAGTGTCGGTAGGATTTGATTACATCGAAATTTATCGAATCGGTGGGTTAGAAGTTTTAACTTGAAAGCAGGCCCCTTTTAAGTCTGCTTCATAATAAAACGAATAATAGCAACCCCACCTATCATTTCTTTATCCATTTGTCATAGCCACTAGTGTCCGAATTGGCTCCATTATTGTTTTTGTCAGTTCTGAGTGACCATATGAGCTAAGCAAATGGTTTTGGAGTCCGAATACCAGGGTTTTCTCCCAAACTGCTGGCAAAACTGCCTATAGTTTTACTCCAAAAATCTTCTCACCTGCCACTATCTTCACACATTATATAAGATCCATTTCCTTACATTGGGTACCATCAAAATTCGAAACCCAAAATCAATTTTACGTCTTCCGAACTTCCAAATTCCCATTTATTTCAGATTCAATTTAGAGCAAAAAAGCAGTATGAGTGCAACAAGTAAAGCTTCTTGGATGGTGGCAGCTAGTATTGGTGCAGTTGAGGCCTTGAAAGACCAAGGTGTTTGCAGATGGAACTATCCTCTAAGGTCACTTCAACAGCATGCGAAGAACAATATCAGATCATACTATCAAGCCAAGAAACTCTCAGCCCAGTCTTCCTCGGCTATATGTAGTAAAGTGAACAACGAGAAGCTAAAGCAGAGTGAAGAGTCTTTGAGAAAAGTCATGTATTTGAGTTGTTGGGGTCCTAACTGACCCCCCCTACACTTCTTGTAAATATAAGGCCAAGTTTTGAATCAATATAAATTGCTTCGTCCCAAATTTTTGTCTGTTATACTTATCCCTACCAATTTCATTTTACTAATGGTCGACTTCGGGCAGCAGTCGGAGCTTTTTAGTATTCAACTTTAATAGTCATTTTTGCCGGGAATTCCTAATATTTGTATATTTGTGACATGTTTCTCTTTGCTTTCAATCTTCGTTTTTATACGTAAGTTTTGGGTTATAGAAAGATTTGAATTTGTTATGTTTTGAACAGGATAAAGCTGAACTGAGAGAGATTCAAATGATTTGTATTTAGCCATTTTATAGTATCTGTTCTGTTACAAGAAGCGCGATTAAAATCTTTCTCTGATTTTTACCGATGAAAATAAATTGCAATCGGAGAATAAAGGGGGGTTTCTGTAGAGTTTTGGATAAGTTCTACAATAACAAGAAGCAGATAAGCATTTTATGAAACTTGCCACGTTGTCTGTCACCAGTAAGGGCGGAGCCAGAATTTGTTGCGTAGGAGGGTTAGATATTAATACAAGGTCAAGGGTATTGTATTTGATTTCTTGAGTACTAGTAGAATTTAGAAAATTCAACACATTTTACGTTTTGAAAGAAAGAAGCTCATAAAATTTTGGGGGCCAAAGGCGAGAAAGAACCAGAATTTTGTCTTTCAGAGGGTCAAAACAAGAACAGAGTTTTTTATAATTCAAGTAAGAAATAATTAAGCTTATCAAAAAAAGAGTAAGAAATAATTAAGATTCAAAACTGAATTAATACATGAAATATAAATACAGTATCTATTTAGTATTAATAAAATATAAACAAAATAAAAACACGAATAGTTGTTTCTTAATAGTTTGCAACTTCTTTTTTGATGTATAAAATCAACAAGTTCGTTAAATTATTGTTTTCCATTTTATTGAAAAAGTTAGTTTTGATAATATTTATGAGTGAAAAAGTTCATTCTATATTTGCAATAGAAATTGGAAGAATAAGAACTAGTGCAACCACTTTGAAAACATATTAGTAGTTTATTGATTTTAGATTCCGTAGTAGCCATTGGCTTGATTTAAAAAGCATTTAACAATTATTTTTTGAAGTGCAGATGTCCAACTACATATACCACCAATATTATGAGCATATCCAACTACATATGCTCATAATGGTGGTTCATAAAAAAAAAACATATGCTCATAATGGTGAAGTTTCATTTTCAATACTAATTTTTTTTTTCTTCATAATTTTTGAATTCTTACATATATAAATTTCAGCTGGCAAACAAATATTATCAATCCTAATAGAATTCATGTGATTTTTGAGAATTCAAAGTTAAGAATAAGCAATTCTCTCTCAAAGTTAAGAATAAGCAATTCTATTATATGTTTATTAAACTAATGATTTAAATCTTGTAATTGAAAATTTACTATAGCATATAAAAATCTAATAAATAATAATACATGATTATAAAATCATCTTACTCATGGGAGAAAAACAAGTACCAAACAATCATTTGGGTGGAGCTGGATAACACATCAACACCCATATCTAAAAATTCGTAACTTTTAATTTTTGGCCCTAAATAAGCAAACAGCCAAATGTCATACAAAATCATAGTTTTAATGCAAAATTTATTCAATTTTTTTAGCAAAGTTTATACACACATATATATAGTTTTATTAGTTCTATTATTAAAAGTAGATTTTTTTTCCTTGTGGAAGAGAGCGATAGGTCACATATATCCGACTTCGAGGGATTAATTCCTAATTTAGAGTTTGGGGGGGGGAGGGGGGGGGGGGGGGCGTGGGCGTGGGGATGAATTTTTAATCCAAATGTCTTTATCACACTACATTGTTGTATAAGTATTATTATTATACTATTAATAGTCACAAATTTATGCGATGTGTGAGAATATATAATTATTTTGTAATTTACTATCATTCATAATTTATTTTGTAAAATTTATTGAAGATAATATGTTCACCTCAAAAATTGAACTATTTCTTAAAGTATTTTCCAACTCTCTATTTTTACAAATATATCATTTTATTATTTTGAGTTTTTGTTTTTTTGGAAAGCCAAACTATTGTCTGGAGCAACCTGAAGTACCCGACTTATTCTTAACCCATTTTAAATGACCCACTTTTAGACCCGAACCCCATTGGCCCGACCGACCTGGCCTGCCTATTTTGCCACGTCTACGGCTAGACCTCCTTTTATTACTTGACAAAGACAAAAGGAAAAACAGGGCTAGCAACCCCACCAACCTTTTCTTTATCCATTAGTCAAACCCTCACGTCTCTTTAATTGATTTCTTTATTAGTGCTTCTGTCTCTTTCTAGTGTCCAAAACTCCAATTTCAAAGGCACAGCCTATGAGCAAAGCAAATGGTTTTGGAGTCCAAATACCAGGGTTTTCTCCCAAACTGCTGGCAAAACTGCCTGTAGTTTTGCTCCAAAAATCTTCTTACCTGCCACTATCTTCAAACATTATATAAGATCCATTTCCTTACATTGGGCAACATCAAAATTCAAAACCCAAAATCTATTTTTCATCATCCGAACTTCCAAATTTCCATTTGCTTCAGTTCCAATTTAGAGCAAGAAAGAAGTATGAGTGCAACAAGTAAAGCTTCTTGGATGGTGGCAGCAAGTATTGGTGCAGTTGAGGCTTTGAAAGACCAAGGTGTTTGCAGATGGAACTATCCTCTAAGGTCACTTCAACAGCATGTGAAGAACAATATCAGATCATACTATCAAGCCAAGAAACTCTCAGCTCAGTCTTCCTCGGCTATATGTAGTAAAGTGAACAACGAGAAGCTAAAGCAGAGTGAAGAGTCTTTGAGAAAAGTCATGTATTTGAGTTGTTGGGGTCCTAACTGATCCCCTCCTACACTTCTTGTAAATATATGGCCAAGTTTTGAATGAATATAAATTGCTTCATCCCATATTTTTGTCTGTTATCCTTATTCCTACCAATTTCATTTTACTAATGGTTGATTTAGGACAGCAGTCGGAGCTTTTGTAGTATTCAACTTTTATAGTCATTTTTGCCAAGAATTACTAATATTTGTGACATGTTCCTCTCTGTTTTTTGTCTTCGTTTTTTATGGTTAAATTGAGTTATAGAATGAACTGAATTTGGTCGGATTTGAACAGGATAAAGCTGAACTGAGAGAGATTCAAATGATTAAAATCAAGAAACGTGATTAAATTCTTTCTTTGATTTCTACCGGTGAAAATAAATTGCAATAAAAAAATGTAAAGGGGGTTTCTGTAGAGTTCTGGATGAGTTCTACAATGGCAAGAAGCAGATAATTATTTTATGAAAATAGCCACCTTGTCCGTCATCAGTAAGGTCAAGGATATTGTTTAGCCAAAAAAAAAAAAAAGTTAAGGACAAGGGTATTGCATTTGCTTTCTTGAAGTTTAGCACCTATTGAATATTAGTAGACTGTAGAGAATTCAACACATTTTCCGTTTTGAAAGAAAGGAGCTCATAAAATTTTGGGGCCAAACGCAAGAATATAAAATTTTAATTTAAAATTTTTGTATTAATTAAGGAAAAAAATTGGGAGGGCCATCCTATGGATGGAACCAGAATTTTGCCTTTGAGAAGGTCAAAACAAGAACAACAAATTTTGATGATTCAATTAAGAAATAATTAAGTTTCAAAAACAAATTAATTCATGAAACATAAATATAATATCTATTTGGTATTCACAAAATATAAATAATAATAATAAAAAAAAAAAAACGAATAATTGTTTCTAAATACATTTCAACTCCGTCATTTCTAGTATAATAAATTGGAATTGGAAGTTCTTTTGAATTCTCAAAATCATATTTAATTAACTTTGTATTAAAATTTTCAACAACTTCTTTTTTGATGTACTACAAAATCAACATATCGATAAAATATTATTGGAAAAGTTAGTTTTGATAATATATATGAGTGAAAATGTTTGTTCCATATTTGCAATAAAAATTGTAAGAATAAATACTAATGCAACTACTTTGAAAATATAGTAATAGTTTATTGATTTTCAATTCCCGAGTAGCCATTGGCATGATTTAAAAAGTATTTTAAAAAATTTTTTGAAGTGCAAATGTCCAACTACATATGCTTATAATGGTGAAGTTTCATTTTCAATACTAATTTTTTTTCTTCTTCATAATTTGTGAATTCTTGCAAATAAAACTTATTAATTGGTAAATAAATATTATCAATTCTAATAAGATTCATGTACCTCTCGAGAATTCAAAGTTAAGAATAAGTCTATGTTTACTAAACTGGTGATTTAAATATTGTAATTGAGAATTTACTACAACATAAAAAAAAAAATCTAATAAATAATATACACAATTATAAAGTCATTTTACTCATTGGAGAAAAATAAGTGCAAAACAATCCTTTGAGTGGAGTTAGATGGCACATCAACACCCATATCTCAAAATTCAAAACTTTTAATTTTTAGTCCTAAATAAGTAAATAACCAAATATCATATGAAATCATAGTTTTTATATATATATATATATATATAAAGGAAAGTTTATATATATACACACATGCGCACACACATATAGTTCTATTAGTAAAAATAGATTTATTTTTTTATTTTTTATTTTTTTATTCTTAAGAGAGCGATGGATCATATATATGGGTTAGGTGGACACTTCAATTGTTTTGGTTTTTGAGGGACTAATTTCCAATTTGGGGGGGGGGGGGGGGGGGGCCGAGTATGAATTTTCAATCCAAATCTCTATCAAACTACATTGTTGTACCAGTATTATTATTATACTTTTGTTAGGTTAACTCTTCTTTTTTTTTTTTTGGAGGAAAAATTATTAGGTTAACTAGGTTCTATAAATGAGTCCCCTTACCACAATATTATACATCATTGGTTCTCATCCTTCAGAGACTACGAGTGTAATATAGCATCTGTCAACCACTCGTTTAGCAATATATTAGGCCACATATTTTAGCTTCAACATTAAACTTTCATAAGCAAAAAAAAAAAAAAAAAAAAAAAAAAAAAAAAAAAAAAAAAAAAAAAAAATCTTAAAACTGGAACTGGAACTAGAACTTGGGGGCAGGGGGGGGGGGGTGGGAAGCCAACATACTGGACAAAACCCCATGTGCAAGTGCACATGGGCATCTTAGTCAATAAACAAATCAAACTCCCCCCACACCCCCCAGTTTTCTTCCCATTTTGGAGAGAAAACTTTTTGGTAGGCTCGGGGAGTAAACACCTGGGCTCCAGCCTTTCTTTTCCCTCTCTCCCTCCCAACCAAATACCCTCCAAAAAGATTTTTTTTTTCATCCTCCCTAAAATCCCTCTACCAAACACACCCTTAGTGTTCTTGATGTACCTTTGCCTCTATTTCACATCTACTTCTCCTTATGTTTATGTTACATCATTCTCGTCATGCACTTGTTCTTTGATCTCTATTTGCCTTACTCAACCAACAACCTGCTCATGCCTGAATGGCTCAAGCTCAGCTGCTAATTGATGCCTTTAACCACAACTTCTTCATCTTTTATCTTTTCTCCAATCTCCACCATCCAACCAAATGAAGCATTGACTTTTCTTTCTTTTAGGCCGTGTTTGGTTCGACAGAAAATATTTTCCAACTATAAAATAATTGTCAAATACTTACTTCTCGAGGTGTGGTGTCTTCACTCTCCATGTGTAACCTTTTTAATTTAATTTTTTTTTTAAAAAAAATTGAACAATTAGTCTTAGATTGGTTATGACCAAATATTGGTGTTGTAGTTTAGTCCTTTCAAGTAATTTGCACCTGAAACAATAGTTTTAGACAAGCATTCTCCAAATACTCATTTGACAAAAATACCATCTTTTTCACGAGTTTGAACAAACACTTATATGTAATTTTAAAAATCACTTTTCCAAAATGCAAAATTTAATGTCATGTTAAAAAAAAAAAAATGTTCTTCTGCAAATAGGTAACACAAATAGACCCAAGGAATATAGATGATTTGATACAACCTTTTACTATCTCAAAATTAAAATTGACTTCTAGATTTTATAGTTTATACTGGGTTATTCTTTTCACTAATTTCTTTCTTAATGAAACGTTGAAAATTACTTTAATTAGGATTATAGATTTTCAATTACAGTGATGGAATCAATTTGTTTTTTTTACAAGCAATGCATCTATACATTCCAAGACCTCCCTTTATTACTTACAAAAAACAAAATATGGCCTTAATCAAAGGGTGGTCTCATAAGATATCCTCTCCTACATTATTGGTGTGCATGGATCATATGGGGATTGGGTTTAAGGTACTTTTCAACCTAATCTAAAGCCTTTGAGTTTGTAAATCCCCAACCCTACATAACATGAAGTGATTGGGTTAAGTTGTGTCATTTTTAGTTGTGACAATTTTCTTATGCCTAATAAAACAGAAGGGAATAAATTTAATGAACAACTTTAAAAAGCATATAATTTTTAACTTAATGAACAAATTTAAAAATCATATAATTTTTAAAATATTAATAGAATGGATTGGGTCCACTACTTGGGTTAAAAATCTCGCCAACCTAAACTTGAGCTTCCAAAGATTTAGTGTGCGTTTGGATTGGGATGGAAAATTAAAATTATTTTATTATTTAGCTTATTTTTGCTACTATTCATGAGCCCCACTACACTTTTGGTACTATTCATGGGTCCCACTATACTATTTCAACTAACTTTTACCTTTATTTACAGTACTTTCAGTAATAAGTTTTTAATTTCAGCAAAATAAGTGGTATCTAAATACACCTTTATTATCAATTCAACTTATGAACCCTTGAAAAATTAACCCGAGCGTCGGTAGGATTTGATTACATCGAAATTTATCGAATCGATGGGTTAAAAGTTAAAACTTGAAAGTAGGCCCCTTTAAGTCTGCTTCATAAGAGCATTCACAATGGCAAATGTCATCCTATTTTATTTTACCATTCCAAAAAAGATACTTTATCAATTATACCATACTATTTTACAATACACCCAACATCCCAAAACTTTATTTTTTTTCCCATTTTATTTAAATATTCTTTTTTATTCCTTTTATTTATTTTTTACTATTTCTCTTTTTCTCTTCCTTTTCCTCTCTTTCTCCCTTAACCTCTAGCACCGGCCACGACTAAACAAATAATCACCACCACGCCACCACTACCCTTTACCCAACAAAATCCCACAGGAATATATAAAATAAAAAAAATAACTAAAAAAAAACAAAAAAAAAACCCACCAAGTACCCACTAAAAACCCAGCAAACCCATAAAAACCCAGCAAAACAATCCAAACACCAGTCACAGCCACGGTGAGAATCAAAGGACAGAATCACCAAACCCACCAAATGCCGGTCTCTATGCCGACCTCCACGCCGGTCTTCACATTGGTCTCCACGCCGATCTCCACTACCCTGACCTCTAGCCACCATGCCGATCTTAGCCGTGCCACCAGCCATGCCACCACGTCGATTCAAAGAAACTGATTGGAATGTGACTATAGGAACAAGGAGTGGGACCAGAAAACCAAAAGAAGCCAAACGTCGATCTCTAATGCCGATCTCCACACCGGTCTCCACCACGCTGATCTAAAAATCCATCACCCATGAAAGCAAACCCCCCACGTCAACAAATAGAGAAGAGAGAGACAGAGAGAAAATAGAGAGGGAGACAAGTGAGTCAGACAGATAGAAACTAAATAAAAAAGAATATTTTATTTTTACAATTGTGCTACAGTATTGTAACAAATTTGTGTCAGTATTATAGCACTATTGTAAATTTTTTTAAGATACAAGTTCAGCTATTGGGCCTTTTTTGTACCTTAATGCTAAATTTCCCCTGCAGTTTCCATTTACAATCCCGCTCTAATAAAACAAATAATAGCAACCCCACCTATCATTTCTTTATCCATTTGTCATACCCACTAGTGTCCGAATTGGCTCCATTATTGTTTTGTCTGCTCTAGTGAACGAATGAGCTAAGCAAATGGTTTTGGAGTCCAAATACCAGGGTTTTCTACCAAACTGCTGGCAAAACTGCCTATAGTTTTGATCCCAAAATCTTCTCACCTGCCACTATCTTCACACATTATATAAGATCCCTTTCCTTATATTGGGCACCATCAAAATTCAAAACCCAAAGTCTATTTTCATCTTCCGAACTTCCACATTCCCATTTATTTCAGTTCCAGTTTAGAGCAAGAAAGAAGTATGAGTGCAACAAGTAAAGCTTCTTGGATGGTGGCAGCAAGTATTGGTGCAGTTGAGGCCTTGAAAGACCAAGGTGTTTGCAGATGGAACTATCCTCTAAGGTCACTTCACCAGCATGCGAAGAACAATATCAGATCATACTATCAAGTCAAGAAACTCGCAGCTCAGTCTTCCTCGGCTATATGTAGGAAAGTGAACAACGAGAAGCTAAAGCAGAGTGAAGAGTCTTTGAGAAAAGTCATGTATTTGAGTTGTTGGGGTCCTAACTGATCCCCCCTACACTTCTTGTAAATATGTGGCCAAGTTTTGAATGAATATAAATTGCTTCATCCCAAATTTTTGTCTGTTATCCTTATCCCTACCAATTTCATTTACTAATGGTCAATTTTGTACACCAGTCGGAGCTTTTATAGTCATTTTTGCCAAGAATTGCTAATATTTGTATATTTGTGACCTGTTCCTCTTCGTTTTTATCTTCGTTTTTATAGGAATGTTTGGGTTATAGAATGAATTGAATTTGGTCGAATTTGAACAGGATAAAGCAGAACTGAGAAATATTCAAATGATTTTTATTTACCCATTTTATAGTTTCTGTTTCAAGAAACGTGATTAAAATCTTTCTTTGAAGTGCAATTTCCCTTTCTACCGGAGAAAATAAATTGCAATCAGAAAATGTGAAGGTTTTTTTTTTTTTTTTTTTTGGGAAGATTTTGGATGAGTTCTACAATGACAAGAAGTTAATAAGCATTTTATGAAAATTGCCACCTTGTCCGTCAACAGTAAGGATGGAGCCCAAATTTGTTGCTTGGGAGGGTTAGATATTGGAAAGCACCGACGCGGCTCCAGAGGAGCCGCACCCGCGTCGGACTCGGCGACACAGGAGGGATGCCGCAGACCGCACGTCCGTGCCGCGTCGGGCCGCATCCTGCCACATGGAGCACCGGACTTGCGCCGTCTCGGCTTCGACGAGCACCGATTCGCGCCGAATCGGATCGTCTTCTTCCTCCTTTTTTTTTTTTCGCGAGCCCAGCACTTGTTCTTTTGTTTCTTTTTTTCTTTATCAGTTTTGTTTTGTTTTTTATTTTTTATTTTTGAAAAGAATTGTTGAATGCGTTTGGTCATGGTCAATGGTGCTTTATTTTTCTTTTTGTGCCTCTCACGTGAGCCACATTTTCCCTCTTTTTTTTTTTTTTTTTTTTTTTTTACACATTGAGCCACTGAATTGGCCACTAATAAGCTTTTGGTTAGTGAGGTTTCATTTTGTACAGTATATTATTATTATTATTATTATATATGAGTTCTCTATTATTATTATATAAAAAAAATGCTTATTAGCAATATATAAAATATATAAATAAAAATATTTTTAATAATTTTTTAATCGCCGAGTCCCGTCGCACCCGCACCCACCTTTTTAAAAAATTGCCAAGTCCCGCACCCACACCCGAGTCTCGAAACGCACCCGTGCTTCATAGGTTAGATATCAAGACAAGGGTATTGCATTTGCATTCTTGAGGGTTAGAACCTATTGAATATTAGTAGAATTTAGAAAATTCAACACATTTTCGTTTTGAAAGAAAGGGGCTCATAAAATTTTGGGGGCCAAAGGCAAGAACATAAAGTTTTTAATTGGTTAAGGCTCTGGTTTCGACTAGGTGTGCTCCCAGTTCGAGTTCCAGTAGCTGCAACAACTTGTGGCCAGTGGTAGGCTCCAACCGTGAGCGGGAATTAGTCAGGGTGCGCGTAAGTTGGTTCGGACACTTTGTGGGAAGCCAATTTTTTTTTTTTTTCTACTTGAGGAAAAAAAATCATTTAAACATAGTGGGGGGCCATTTTAGGATGGAACTAGAAATTTGTCTTTGAGAATGTCAAAACAAGACCAAAATATTTTTTGATCATTCAAGTAAGAAATATATTAAAATTCAAAACTAAATTATCTATTTAGTATTAAAAAAATATAAACAAAATAAAAACATTGTTGATGCTTGTTTTGGAAGCACAGTAGTAGAAAGAAGCCCAACAATATGGGCAGAGTAGAGTTAGTAGATTAATAGAAAAAACCATTAAGCTCGAATGACAGGAACAATAGATTATAGGCCCATAAAATTAATAAATGGGACTTGAGGAAAGCAAATGGGTCTAAAGGAGCCTAGAGAGAGAAGTAGCAAACCCATGGGTATTATGAGATGTAGAAAAGTGAGAATAGGCCACAGCAAGCCCGAGGTAATGAAGCAAGAAAGTAAGGGGTTAGTGGAAAGCCCATGAGCCCTAAGGATGAAGAATAAGATAATTGGGTCAGGGAAGCCCAAAAGAGTTAGTAAAAGCTCATGAGAACGCAGAGTTAAAAAAGGGGCTAAGGATGTCCAAGAAAAGCAAATGGGCCAAGGATGCTCAAGAAGAAAGAAATGGGACAAAGGAGCCTACGAGAAATGTAATGGGTTAAGAAAGCTGAAAGTAGCATGAGTATAAATCCAATGACCCCATTGAGTCATTGAGAGAAGAATAGGCAGCAGGCCTAAAGAGGCCCAGCAAGCACGGATCAAATAACACCACGACAGGAATGGCAGTGTGATATGGTAGGAATGACAACAAGACTACGAAAGGAGCAAAGAATGGGCTAAAAGGGAAAAACCCACGATCAAGTAAGGCCCAGTCCTTGAAAGGAGCAAGTCAATAAAGAATAAAAGACCAAAAAACAGTTCACGCCATAAGAGGTCAAGGATGAACGGCAGAATATATAGATGAACCTTCGGACCATGGCAAATGCATGAGCAGCAGACAAGCTCTTAATGTACACAAGAAGTGCAGCACGCACAAGGCCCAGGCACTACCAACTTGTACCCAGCCAATACAGGAGTGCTGGGTCATGGGCTAGAGGTAAGAGAGGGTATGGTCTGGTGGTGGGGAGAAGGGAAAGCCTATTTTGGGGTTCTCGCTCATATTCTTTTGGTGGTGATGTCTTGCTGGGATGACATACCACCCAAAAGAAGGTAGGATAAGTTGGAACCACTAGGTGCATGCCATGAGGGATAGTAAGAGAGAATGCCACAGTGAGTAATAGGGGTGTCCACGGGTCGGGTCGGGTCGGGTTTGTGCCCGACCCGAAACTTTCGGGTGGGTGAAAACAGAACCCGAAATTGACTCGGAATGCTAGTTAGATCAGCCAGTTTGGGTCACGTCGGGTCTCTAGTTCACCTGTCGGTTTCAGTTTTTATCTCCGGTGCCATTATTTTGGCCGGATCCGTTGAGATCTGGCCAGATCTCGACGAGATCTCGCCGGATCTGATGGGTTTCAAGAAAATTTTCGTCGGATAACTTCAAATATCGTCAGATTTTGTATGTTTTCGTCGAAGAACCTTCGAATATCGCCGGAAGTTTATGGGATTATGATCGGGTTGGGTTGCTCGGGTTTTGGGAGAGGAAAATCGCCAGCCAACCCGAAGGCGTCGAGTTCTGTGGGCGGTGACCTACCACCGACCGTCGGAGCGTCGGTTTGAGCGATTTTCGGTTCGGGCTCGGGCAGGTTGCTTGGGTACACGGGTTGGGTGGACAGTCCTAGTGAGCAAGTAAACAAAATAGCCTTCTTTGTCTAGTAATGGGGAGTGGCACAGCCAGCATAGGTAAGTGGTGGTGGTTGGACAATTGACAAACCAGTGGTTGGTCAAAAGGAACACCTTAAACTAGACAAAATTGGTTAAAGGCTAAAATGGTAAAAAAACAGTCATGACAGGCAGTATATAAAGGGTCCTTGCTGTGGACAGTAACACAACCACAAACATAGCAACCTCTAGAGGAGAATCACTACACTACCATCACCATAACACCACACGAGCAAGCATTGAGAAAGAAAGAAAGGGGTGGGAAAGAATTAAAGTAACAAAAAACGGAGAGAAAAGAGGAAGGAAATAAGGAGTGTAGAACGACAGGCATGCGCCAATAGGCCAAATCCCTTCTCTCCCTCTAAAAGCCTACCCTTTATTGAGGATAAAGAACTCGTTTGGGCACAAGCCATTCAGGCTTGTTCCCTCAAACTGGATAATTTTTACAGCAGGATTATCCTGTGAGGTTATCTACGTTGAGGAAGTAGTTCCCTCCTTGGCCTTAGCCCCGTAACACAACTAAACATGGCAAACTAATCTTTTTACTTCTTTGATTTTGCCACCTATTGCCATTGTTTCTTCTCTTGTCTTTGCAATTTCACCTATAACGTGCTCTTTCTACCTGTTTTAATTAAGAATCTCTTACTTATTTTGCCTAACAGTAACATGTTTCCGTTATCATTGTTTTATTACATTTATCCGCCATAACTCTTTTGTAGCAACTTCGCCTGTCATGGGCATGTTACTAAAGTTTCGGCAAACGGGGCATAGTTTGTGTGCAAGCCGGACCAAGGTGAGTTGTAATTGGATTGGTCCCAACTCTCCTATCTAGAACATTCAGGCCTAGTGCAGCAGGAGGCAGTCCAGCCCAAAACCCCACCAACAACAGCCTAACCAGGTGGATGGTGTCAACAGAATGGGGGCTGAACCCCCACCACAGCTGAGGATCCCTACTGACAATGCCAACATTTTTATTGAGGTGTTGTAATTGTTGCAGCACTCACAGTAGCAAATGATGGAAGAAATTCGTCAGCTAAAAATAGACAAGATGAAGGAGAAAGGGAGCTAGCATGAGCCGGAGCATGTAGCAGACAAAGATGAGACACTAGTTAAAGGTGCTTTGCAGAATACGGAACAACGTTTCATCACTATGGCTGAAGTAGCGGCTCTCTTAAAGCAAGAAAGGGCCAGGGTGCCTAAGGAGAGATTCTATGCACGAAGACCTCCTTACCAATTAAGGATACTCAGCAAACCATACCCAGAGAGATATGAACTGTGAGTCTTTGTGTAGTACAATGGCAGGAGGGGAAGTGTTGTCGAGCACGTAAGCAAGTTTGTTGATACTCTTGGCTCCCATGCGGCAGACGAGGACTTATGTCTTTGGGAATTTTCTAAATCACTATGTGACCGTGCATATACCTGGTACATCGATCTAAAGCTAGGATCGATCCCAACTTGGGATGACATGGTGGATGTATTTTCCACTAAATACTTCCATGGAAAGAAACAGTAATGCTTGTGACCTTGCAAGCAACTAAGCAAAGGAATGGTGAAGATTTAATGGAATACATCAAAAGATTCAGAGACATAATACTTGATTGCTATAATCATTGCAAAGAAAAGATATTGGTGGAAATGTGTATGACAAATATGATCAGGGAGTACAGAGCCGTTTTGGAAAACTTGAAAATCTCCCAGTTTTCATAGTTGTTGCGAAAGGCCAGAAAGACTACTTAGTCGGTGAGGTCGAGCTCAGACAAAAAAGGCGCTCCACAGGCTATGGATAATATCCATTAGCGAAAGAAAGAGGAAAGCTGATGGAAGGGAATATGATAACCCTCCACCACTACCATGCACTCCAAAGGAGCTAGATGTGCTCTTAGACAAATGGATAGCAGACGGAGTATTTAAGCCTAACCAAGTTTCCAGAGAGCCCACGAAAAAAGAGCGGAAGGACCCACGCTTCTATTGCCTGTACAATTATGTGCAACATCCTATCGCAAAATGTTGGGCGCTTCGTAGATTGGTACACCGTAGGATCAAGGAAGGGACTCTAGAGCTGTCCTAGCCAGAAGTTCAAAGAAACCCACTCCCAAACCACAAAGGGAAGGGTATAGTAGCAGTTGTGATTTGTGCAGATCCAGGGGAGGACGAAGAAGAGATTCCAGCCTTGCCTACCGTAGCAATTACCACCTTACAGAAGAGCTCCAAGTTCAAAAATTTGTTCGACCAATTGGGACTCACAGCGAAAGAGCGAACGATAGCTGTAGAAGCCTTGGTAAGCATTGCCTATTGGGTAGGGATAGAATGTCTAACGGTTGAAGTAACAGGCGACAGAGCCCTCTTGTAGGAGTCAAGTGAGATCACTTTTAGTGACGAGGATATGGAAGTGGTGTACTTGAATCACAAGAGTCTCATTTACTTGGCAGCATCTATAAATCAGATTCCCATCAAGAGAGCCTTGGTGGATACAAGTGCTTCCGTAAATCTTATTCTGCTAAGCACTCTCTAAGCAGCAGGAATTTCAGAGAAAAAGATTTAGGGATGCCCAATGGAAGTAACAGTATTCGAGAGAAGAGGAGAGCAAACCGTGGGCCACATTTAGCTATGGCTGAAGGTGGGCCCAATAGCATCCTTAGCTCGCTTCCATGTGGTAAAAACAGAAGTCTCGTACCACGTGTTTCTGGGAAGGTCATGGTTACATAAGCACCGATTAGTCCTATCCATCTGTCATCAGCGTGTAAAGGGAAGGTTGAATGACAGAATGATATGCGTAGTAGC
The DNA here is from genome assembly GCA_032727855.1 of Quercus ilex subsp. ballota. Classification (NCBI taxonomy): domain Eukaryota; kingdom Viridiplantae; phylum Streptophyta; class Magnoliopsida; order Fagales; family Fagaceae; genus Quercus; species Quercus ilex. Next base: position 17,271,097 of record CM064915.1, read on the forward strand.
AAACCCATCGCCATTCGAGCAAGCAGAAGCTCATTTAGTAGAAACTATGTTTTATGACCAATGGGCACCATTTAGGGAGAGTTTAGTATCAAAACCACGAGATACCTTCGTACTTAGGTAGGAAGACATCCAAAGTGATCCGAAACCTGATCTAAGGGAGTTGCTATCTCAGAAAAAGAAAAGGAAGGAAGCACCTACTATGGAGTCAGATGACACACTGCAATGTGTCAGGGTTCGAGGCCTTGATGGCAGAATTGTATACAAATTATGAAAGTGCGCAGGGCCTACATGTGATATGCAAGCGGGCCTCAGACAAGAATGGTAACACAAAAGCTTGGTATGCTGCATGGTTCAAAAAGGCTCGGAAGAAGAAAGTAATGAAGAGAAAGACGAGGAATTGTTGGTAGAAAAGGATGTACAAGTCATGGCAAAAGAAGAATTGGAGGAAGTTTACCTAGGGTCTAACCTACAAGAACCAAGACACATCTCAATTAGTTCAAGACTGTCAGAAAAGGAGAAATCAAAATTGATACAGACGCTGAAAGAGTTCAAAGATGTCTTCGCATGGGATTACAGTGAAATGCCAGGATTAGATCCAGGGCTAATGGTGCACACATTGAATGTGGACCCCGAGGCTAAACAAGTGGCCCAGCCTGCCAGGATTTTCCACACTGAGATAGAAGAACAAATAGTTAAAGAGGTGTAGAAACTGCTGGCTGCAGGTTTCATTAAACCTATCCAGCACCCGCGATGGTTATCCAACATAGTGCCAGTAAAGAAGAAGAATGGGCAGATAAGGTGTTGCATAAACTTTACTAATCTTAACAGAGTCTACCCAAAGGATGAATTCTCGCTGCCAAACATGGACGTGCTAATAGATTCTGTGGCAGGGAACACCATGTTTTCATTCATGGATAAATTCAGCGGGTATAATTAGATCAGAATGGCTCCAAAAGATGTGGAGAAAACTGCCTTTAGAACACCCATAAGCAATTTCTACTATATTGTAATGCCTTTTGGGTTGAAAAACGTAGGCCCAACTTATCAATAGATGATGACATGATGCACCAAGAATTGGAGGACTACGTGGATGACATATTCGTGAAGTCAAGGAAACGAGAAGAGCTTGTCCAAGCATTGAGAAGGGTATTTGAAAGATGTAGGGCCTTCAAACTAAGGATGAATCCCCTCAAGTGTGCATTTGGGGTATCCTCTGGAAAATTCTTAGGTTTCTTGGTTCACAGTAGAGGGATAGATGTCGATCCGGCCAAAGCTACGGCCATAGCAACCATGAAACCACAAGCCATAGTGAAGGAATTGAAGAGTTTCTCCGAGAAGGTCTCATACATCTGGAGATTCATCTCTGGATTGGCATCAATTACTTCTTCCTTCCCCAGACTACTCAAGAAGGGGAAAAACTTTCAGTGTGGAGAAACAAAGTAGACAGCCTTCAAAAGGCTGCAGCAGATTATGATAAACCTCCCTACTATGCAAGCCCCAATTCGCAAAAAGCCATTATTGCTCTACTTAGCCACCAACTCGTATGCTATAGGCGCGTTAATTGCCTAAGAGGATGAAGGTGGAGTGGAGCAACTAGTTTATTACATTAGCCGTGCCTTGAAGGACGCAGAAACTTGCTATCCAAGAGTAGAATGAGCATTCTTAGCCATAGTATACACTTCACAAACTCTACGCCATTATTTCCTGGCTTATAAGGTTTGGCTGATGACTAAGTCCTATGCAATCAAAGCCTTATTGCAGTAGCCTATCCTTTTTGGAAGAATATCCTAGTGTTTACTTCAGTTATCACAGTATATCCTGAGAGCGGGAACGCCCAAAGCAGTGAAGAGTTAGGCTATAGCAAATTTGTTGGCACAATTCCCAGGAGAAGAAGAATTCCCGCTAGACGATGAGGTCCCAGGGGAGGTAGCTATGGCAGAAGAAGTCAGAGAGTAGTGGGTGATGAAGTTTGATAGGTCTTCTACCGCCCAATCAGGGGGAGTAGGAGTAGTTTTATCATGAAGAAGACAAGGCTGTGGCGCTTTCACTCAAATTAGAATTCCCCTGTTCGAACAACACGGCAGAATATGAGGCATATCTAATCGGGCTGGCCACGACCCTTAAAATGGGGATTAAGCATTTAAAAGTGATGGGTGATTCAAACCTAGTGGTTTGCCAAGCCAAGGGAAGCTTTTCCTTGAAGGAACCCAGCTTAGCCCCATACAGAACGATGGCCTAGAAGATGGAAGGAAAGTTTTCAACATTTGAGATAGAGCATGCCCTAAGGAACGAGAACCGGTATGCGGATGCGCTGGTCGCATAAGGCTTGCAAATAATTTTTGAAGGAGATAGCACTAGGATAGAAGTTAGCAAGAGAAAGGAGTCTATTATCCAGATGCTGAAGGAAAGATTCCAAGAGGAACAATGTGAAGAAGATTGGAGGATTTTTATAAAGGAAGCTTTAACGAAGGAAGAAGACACGGCATAATTGAAGGTGCTAAAAGATTATGCCTTGGTAAGAGGAGAATTGTACCGTAGGATGCCAGGTGGGGTCCTATCGAGATGTGTGGGGTAGGAAGAGACCCGAAGAAAGTTGAAGGAAGTACATGATAAGACCTGCGGATTCTGCAAAAAAGTCAATCTTTACCACAGACTCTAAAGGGCAAGCTTTTATTGGCCAAGTATGGGAAGGGACGCAGATCAAGTCCAAATCCAATGCAAGACCTGCCAACTTGCAATAGATAGAAAGGAAAGTTATGCTGTATTCATCAGCGAAGATTAGGGGAATCCATTCATACAATACATGACAGAGGGTATCTTGCCATAAAAGCACAGCGAAAGATACAAGCTTAAGAGGTTGGCGACACGATATTTCTTGCATAACGGAGTCCTTTTCAAGAAGGGATATGATGAGGATCCATTATGATGTTTAGGTCCCAAGGAAGCAAGTGAAATGATGAAGGAAATGCACGCAGGAGAGTGTAGGGAGCATCAGGGGAAGAAAAAGTTATACAGGTGCCTATTACAAATGGGCTACGACTGGCCTACTATGAATAGACACACAACAAAACTTGTGAAAAAAATGCCACAATTGCCAAGTACAAGCCAACTTGATTCACACTCATCCACAAAACCTACACAACATGGTCACCAAATGGCCCTTTCACACTTGGGGGCTTGATTTGATGGGGCCAATTAATCTACCATCGCGCGGATACATATGGATCCTTGTGGCTACGGAGTATTTCACCAAATGGGCAGAGGTAGTGTCACTCCGTAAAGCTACAGGAGGAGCAGTGGCAAACTTCATCAAGGAGAACATAATTGTCAGGTTTGAAATACCCTACAGGATTATCAGTGACAATGGCACACCCTTTGTCAATAGTGATGTGAGAAAGATGCTAGAGTTCTATCAAGTCAAGCACCATCGGTCATCGCCCTATTACCCTCAAGGGAATGGGCAGGTGGATGCAACAAACAAGACCCTCATAAAGATCATCAGCAAAATGAGCCAAGATTATACAGGAGGATGAACAATGCATTTGCTAGATGCCCTTTGGGCTTACAGAAATTCACCAAAGTCAATCATAGGGTTTTCACCCTTTTCCTTGGTATACGGGACAGAGGTAATGAGCCCAACAGATGTGATGACTCCCTCTTTCAGAGTTATGCAAATGCAGGAGAAAGAAAAAGAAAAAGGAGTCTTTGTTGTAGAAAGATGTGAAGACCTAGAAGGGCTTGACGAAAAGAGGGAAGAGGCACAAGAGCGCAGTCGCAGATATAGACAATGGATGACTGAAGCCTATGGCAAGATGACTAAAGAAAGAGCGTTTGCAGAAGGACAACTCATGTTGAAAGTAGCGGACCACGTCAAACGAGGTATGGCAGGACCATCTAAGTTTTCACCAAAATGGGAGGGACCCCTTGTGATAAGAGAAGCACATGCAAGTGAGTATTATCGTCTAGCCTAGATGGATGGCAAAGATCTGATGGATCCTATCAATGGCAAGTTACTAAAATGTTATTATGCATAAGAAAAAAAATTATGTAGTTATCCCTTTTGTTTAATGAGTCTTATATTTCCTTTTCCTTCAAGTGACTATGTCACCAGACAAGGTTGTAACATGCTTTTAAATAGTATGTAATGAAAAAGTATGAAGTATTATAAAAGCATACCATGTCATAGTAATAGCAAAAGCAGTAACAAAGTGTAGTATCATAGTTACAAACCCAAACTGTGGTAGTCATATCAAACTTGCCAAATAAGTGCTATAGGAAACATAAAGTGTACTAGATAAGGGAATAAGGGAAGAAAAATAAAGGGGAAACTACGTCATCAACGAAGCCCAGAAATAAGAGATTGATCTCCAAAGTGGCTGGATCCACCAATGCTAGAAAGAAGGAGCTTACAACGACCCTCAAAGTCCGCCACCTCCTTCCTCAGAGCCTCAGTACGTGTATTGATGGCATCAACAGTAGGCTAAACCTTCTTCACGAAGAAGGCATCGGTAATCTCACGAAGATGGTCCAGAATGAAGTCCACAGCAAAGCCCACGCTAACAAGCTCCTGTACTGCAGCCTTCCACTGCAGGATCCTCTCGGTGGAAATAGTGTCAATGAAGTTATGCTCAATGTCGTTCATCACGCTCCCCAACAGCTTCAAAAAGTGCTCCCTAGCAGAACGGCCAAGGTGGAATCCTTGCATGAAGTCACCACGGCTGCTATAGACTGCCTCCAAATGAGAAGCATAATCCTCAGGAACTCTGAAACCATGGAAGTCAACATAGGGAGGCCCATAACCTTAGAAGTCCACAGGATCGAGGTCATTAACCTCAGGCTGATCAAAACAAGTAAATAAGGCTGCGGTCTCACTCACAGGGTCTGGAACTATGGCAGAACTGCTGCACACCTCAAACTGAGAAGGGGCAGTGAGAATTGGGTCTGATAAGGAACATGAAACGTGGTGTGAGAAACTATGAAGTAAGAAGAATGAACTCATAATGAAGAAAATGACGAAAGGGATGGGAGAAAGAAAACGTATCGAGACCCGTGAGAACTGGTGCTATAAGAATGGCATAAACTGGTGCTGTGGGAATGGAAGAAACTAGTACTGTAGGGACGACAGAAACTAGTGCTGTAGATATAGCAGAAACGGGCATTGCAGGCATGGCAGGAGAAGTGGCTGTAGGCATCGCTGTGTCTACTACAATCTCAGGCTCCTCAAGAATCTCTGTAAGTGAACATGCAGAGTAAATAGAGATTGCATCAGGAAATCAGGTAGATACACATGAAAAGAAAAGGGAAGAAAATGGCAGCGATGAAGGGTGAAAAGAAAAATTGAACAGATATGAGAGATACATACCCATAGCCTCAACCTCATGGTCACCACCCTCATCAGAATTAGAAATCCTCTTCTTCATGGTAGGCTCGTCATCAAAATCCTCAAGAATCTCTTTAGATCCCTCAGAGGACAAGTCTGCATCAGGCCCATATGTGGCAAGCTAGTGATGGAAGAAGGGTAACCACCAAGGAGGAGCCAATAAGGCCGCGAAAGGATCACTAGTAGAGATAACAAGAAGTGTGGCAGGAGAGACAACCTCAGTCTGGGAAGCAGCTAGAGGAGTGGCTTCCTTTTGAGGAGTAAGAGTCTCGGCAAGAATGGGTAGGAGTCTCGGTAGGAACTGCCTGTGTAGCAGCAGGAGCGACAGTAGCCATGGCCTCAGCCACCACATCAGCCCCATTAAAGAAACCTTTCATGGGTGTGCCCATGGCGGCAGAAATCTCCTCGGCTCTGGGGTGATATATGGAGATAGGCTCGGGCTCGGGCTCGGCCTGAGGAACACGAAGAAGAAAATATAGAAAAAAGTAATGAATGCATAATTGTTGATGATGCGGAAAAAAAAATGGAGCAGAAAGGGGAGATAGGGCAACCAATGATACGTGGCAAAGGAGAGAAAAAAAAAAAAGGAAAGGAGGGAGACATACCTCAAGCTTGGGCTCATCAAGAAATATAGGACGGGTGGCGGACGCATCCTTCTTGTGCTTAGACTGAAAAAGAAAACAGAAGACAAGAATAAGGAAGTAAGCCAATAAGTATATGAGGTTAGCCACATAAAAAGCCCTATAAAAAAATAATGAAGAAGGGGCAAAATTAGAGATAACATATTTTCCTTTCAGTAGTGGTGGATGTAGGAGGAGGGGATGTCTTCCTTTTGCTGCCTCGGGTCCTGCTAGAAGGAGGAGCGTCAGTGGATTATCGCAGAGTAGTAGTCCTAGACTTACTTGCAGTAAGGTGCCTGTTGGAACAGGTACGAGCAGAAGGAGGAGGAGAGCTCTCTAAAACTATGTTACCTATGGGAGGAAGGTCACTCTCAAAAGGCATAATGTCCGAACAGGTCTCGGAGGAGTCATCACCCTTCTTGGCAGACTTAGACTTGGCAGAACTTTTCTTCACGGGCACATAAACTTTTTTCACCTTTACTTTTTTCTCCCAACCCATGGGATAGTCATCTGCATTACAGAACCACCCTTTCTCCTTCTTAACCCACTCAAAAATGGCAGGTCGACTCTGCTTCTTGGCATACGCCACCACAAACTTAGTGGGAACAAGCAACTGAGGGTTGGCAGAAATAACTGCACTAAAGCCATCAGGAGGGATGAGAGAGAACCCACGGTTGCCCAATAACTCCTGCCCAAATGAGGTCATCATGACTTGCTAGTACCCATGCATGGTAGTAGTACAAATACCCTACCTTTGTGAACCTGGAAAGGTGACTGCACTAAAATGCCTACTCCAAAACTCAAAAGCAGTGTGCCGCAGGAATAGCTAAACAGAAGTAGGGGACTCCATAATAGCAAAAAAGTCATCAGGAATATCCTGGTCCAACCCCAAACTGCCTCCTCACCTTATCAATAGAATAGTGTACAAACCTAACACCCTCATCAGCCAAATAAGGTAACCACCTAGCATTAGTAGCCGCCAAATAAGTGATACCCCTTTCCTCAAAGCTAGTTAACGGGGTAGTGGTCCCAGCAGTGTCAACAAAAGGACCCATGGCAGAATTAGTGCATGCAAAACCCGTACCTAAATTTCTATATGCTCTCCAAGAAAACCTAACTCCTTTATCAAAAAACTCAACAGCAGGATGCTCAATTGGCTTCAAACCAACCCAACGAAAAGCCAATGGAAAATCAAACTCAAATCGGCCACAAAAATCAGTGATAACTCTCGGACATGACTAGTATCTCTCCTTGGCAAAGCGAACAGGCCTACACTTTGCCAAATGCCTAGCACAGTGCTCATACAACAAATGCTACAGAATGGTACTATGAACAGAGGTAGTAACTATGTGGAAGGAACCCGCCTGATCCTCATCACTCTATAGGATATCCAACTGAAATTATAGATGTCCAAAGAACATGGGTGCCAATGGTAGACTCACCCCAGCAGATATCTTAATGGCTAACCAAAAATACAGAGGTTTCACAGCATAGTGAGGGTGAGAGCCAAAAATGAACTTACAAAGCCAAAACGTGACGAGTGCCACACGACGAGTAGCGACGGAGGCCTTAGAGAAAGAATCAACCCAATGTGACAACTTTGCGTTGCCACTCATCCCCTTCCTCAACTCAGCCTCCACAGCCTCTTCTTCTAGAGAAAGCTCCAAAGCACTAGGGTCAACATCATCAAGAATGGGTAAAAGCAACTGGTTTGCCACGTCTTCCAAGGTCACGGTGATCTTACCGCAGGAAAGAAATAAAGTATGAGTGGCGATGCACCACCGGCAGACCAAATGGCGGAGATTAAACAAGTCTCTATAGTTGGACAAGCAGCGCGACGAGACAATGGCCTTTAACACACTAGCCCGCTATAGCACCTCCATAAAACCCGTGTTAGAGAACTCCTTGTCCACCCATTCCTTCTAACCTAAAGCAGTACCTGATCCAAACTCGAAGAGAATGGGTACAGAGAGTGAAGTACCTTGGCAGATAACAAGATCTAGAATTGAAGAAGCCAACGGAGCCCAGGATATGTCCGTGTTGCGACGGCAAAGGGCAAGCCACACACAGCCCGGCGATGGCAGCGTGTACTCACCGAGAACTTTTGGAAAATGGGCATGGGTATCATACTAAGGGTCTGTGAGACGAGCACATTCACTATTGGGATCGCGTTGTGCCTCTTCCTTATCAAAATGGTCTGATTCAGAATAGGCCACCTCTTCGCCTACATCTCACGCGGCAAGATTATTGGAGACAACCTTTTTTCCCTTACAGCGGGAAAAACCTTGGCTTTTCGCCGGCGTCATGATGGATTGGTTGATTGGAGTACACGGGTGGTAGTGTTTGAGGGAAAATACACGCTGAAGGAAGAGAAAGGGAGAAAGTTTTTGGAATGCGAAGGGAACCTCTCTTAAGTACTAACATCATTAACACTGGCACGAAAGGATGCGACGGGTCGGCCATCAGATAAAGGATGAAATTAATGAAATGGAGGCTGTGTTTCAGAATAACTGCTAAATAGGAAAATTCAAAGAGACAACATTTTTCATGGCAAGAAAAGAAAAATATATGATAAGTTTGGGTCCGTTGTTCGAAAAAGCCCGCGAAGGAAAGACAGAAAGGACAGGAAAGTCTTTTATTCGCATATGAACCGCAGGAGCATTTCATGTGCTCAGGGAGATAAATTGTTATGCTCGTTTTGGAAGCCCAGTAGCGAGAAGAAGCCCAACAATATGTGCATAGTAAAGTTAGTAGATTAATAGAAAAAACTATTAAGCCCGAATTGTAGGAACAATGGATTATAGGCCCATAAAGTAAATAAATGGGCCTTGAAGAAAGCAAATGGGCCTAAAGGAGCCCAGAGAGAGAAGTAGTAAATCCATGAGCATTATGAGATGTAGAAAAGTGAGAATGATCCATAGCAAGCCCAAGGTAATGAAGTAAGAAAGTAAGGAATTAGTGAAAAGCCCATGAGCCCCAAGGATGAAGAATAAGATAATTGGGCTAGGGAAGCCCAAAAGAGTTAGTAAAAGCCCATGGGAACGTAGAGTTAGAAAAAAGGCCAAGGATGCCAAGGAAAGCAAACGGGCCAATGATGCTCAAGAAGAAAGAAATGGGACGAAGGAGCCCACGAGCAATGTAATGAGTTGAGAAAGCCCAAAGTAGCATGAGTATAAATCCGATGACTACATTGAGTCATTGAGAGAAGAATAGGCCGTAGGCCCAAACCAACCCAGCAAGCACGGGTCAAATAACACCACGACAGGAATGGCAGAATGGTATGGCCAGAAAAGAGACAACACTGTTCATGGCAAGAAAAGAAAAATATATGATAAGTTGGGGTCTATTGTTCGAAAAAGCCCGCAAAGGAAAAGAAGAAGGAAAGACAGAAAGGACAGGAAAGTATTTTATTCACATATGAACTGCAGTAGCATTTCATGTGCTCAGGGGGCTAAATGTTTATGCTCGTTTTGGAAGCCCAGTAGAGGGAAGAAGCCCAACAATATGGGCAGAGTAGAGTTAGTAGATTAATAGAAAAAAATATTAAGCCCGAATGACAGGAACAATGGATTGTAGGCCCAAAAAGTAAATAAATGGGCCTTGAGGAAAGCAAATGGGCCTAAAGGAGCCCAGAGAGAGAAGTAGTAAATCCATGAGCATTATGAGATGTAGAAAAGTGAGAATGATCCATAGCAAGCCCAAGGTAATGAAGTAAGAAAGTAAGGAATTAGTGGAAAGCCTATGAGCGCCAAGGATGAAGAATAAGATAATTGGGCCAAGAAAGCCCAAAAGAGTTAGTAAAAGCCCATGAGAATGCAGAGTTAGAAAAAAGGCCAAGGATGCTAAGGAAAGCAAACGGGCCAATGATGCTCAAGAAAAAAGAAATGGGACAAAGGAGCCCACGAGCAATGTAATGAGTTGAGAAAGCCCAAAGTAGCATGAGTATAAATCTGATGACTACATTGAGTCATTAAGAGAAGAATAGGCAGCAAGCCCAAAGCAACCCAGCAAGAATGGGTCAAATAACACCACGGCAGGAATGGCAGAATGGTATGGCAAGAATGGCAACAAGACTATGGAAGGATCAAAGAATGGGCTAAAAGGGAAAAACCCACGTTTAAGCAAGGCCCAGCCCTTGAAAGGAGCAAACCAATAAAGAATGAAAGATCAGAAAACAGTTCATGCCATAAGAGGTCAAGGATGAGCGACAAAATGCACAGATGAGCCTTCAGACCATGGCAAACGCATGAGTAGCAGACAAGCTTTCAACGTACACAGGAAGTGGAGCACACGCAATGCCCAAGCATTACCAACCTGTACCCAGCCAATACAGGAGTGGTGGGTCATGGGCCAGAGGTAAGAGAGGGTATGGTCTGGCGGTGGGGAGAAAGGAAGGCCTATTCTAGTGTTCCCACTCATATTCTTTTGGGGGTGATGTCCTGTTGAGATGACATACCACCAACGTAAACCCTAATCCACTTACAAACTCTCTTTCTCCTCCCCCATGCGTAGAAGCTCTCTTCCTCCGTAGAAGCTTCCCTTCAAACTACACACACTCTTCATCTTCTTTTCAAACAAAGGTTTGTAGTTTGGATTCACTGATCTTGTTTGACTAAACCAACGTTCCTACTCATTTTTCAAGTCTTAATTCAGCCATTCTGTGTAAGCAAATGGAGATGTATGGTTAAGGAAGATATACAATCATTCTAAAAAATAAAAATAAAAAGGAAATGCACAGTTTAACCTCAACAGTCCCACCACTCTATTTTTGCTTCCCCTTCCAAAACCCTTCTCTCTCTCTCTCTCTCTCTCTCTCTCTCTCTCTCTCACACACACACACACACACACACTCATTTTGAGTGCTATATTAGGATTCCCCAAATTAAAGATAATATTCAATCTTACCAATGAGATACACATTGGAAGGATTGTCTACTAAGATAACAAGTGCTTCTTTTGCTGTGTTAAAGGATTAATTCTTAGGTACTCCTGGAGCATAGTGAATAGTGCTCATTTATCTCACATTTATGATAATGTCTACTTATTAAATTCATGGTGGAGTTCATCATGAATGTGAGAGGAGTGAGTACCATTTTATTATACTCTGAGAGTACCTAAGAATTTTCCATGTTAAAGAAAAAGTCAAATGCTATGTGATATGGCATAGTCACCAATAGTCATATTGCATTCAACTATATTCATATTAAATTTTGAGTCGTCTGTGATTCTATGGTACTAGGTATGAAAACCAATCTGTTAACAACTTTTGATATGCTCCTACAACTTATTAAGAAATTCACAACATGTTGGATCAAACTGTTTGTGTGCCTTCGAATTACAGGGTTTTTTGTTTATTTATTTTACACAAATGCATGAAAGTGGTAGATCCATCATAAGCATAAAGATGATCATAAGTTCAGATATTAATAAATAATTGAGATACTATAGTAATAGATTCTAATAGCATTTGTCCTTTTTGAAAATCTAAATAATTTATAGGATTCTAGCCACAAATATTTGGCATAAAATCTATGATGCAAAAATAATTTTGGTATCTCGCAGTAGTAACTAGAGAAGACTACAAAAACTTTTAGTTAGATGCACACCATTTTTTTTTTTCTAAGTCTTCCTGTAGAATTTATTGTTTTATTTTGAGACCAATATAATTTAATTATATTTTTTATGCAAAGCTTGAGACCAACATACTTTTAGGCAAAGTTTTCTCGTGCATCGCGTGCATCGCACGGGTTTCCGACAAGTGTGTAATAAAAATTGGAAGAGTAAGTACTAGTACAACCACTTTGATAATATATTAATAATTTATTGATTTTCGATTTCATAACAACCATTGGCAATGGCATGAATAAAAGGTATTTGACAAATGTTTTTGAAGTGCAAATGTCCAACTACATGGTGTAGTTTCATTTTCAACACTTGCTCATAATTTGTGAATCCTTGCAGATAAAACCTATTAACTGGTAAATAAATATTATCAACTCTAATAAGATTCATTTGAGTTTTGAGAATTCAAAGTTGAGTTAAGAATAAGCAATTTCACTATATGTTTACTAAACTGATGATCTAAATCTTGTAATTGAGAATTTACTACAGCATTAAAAAAAAAAAAATCTAATCATTAATAATACAAAGGGATAATTACAGTAAACCCACCTGTGGTTAGGCCCGTTTTCACTTTGCCTACCTGTGGTTCAATCATTTACACTTTACTCACCTGAACTTCAATCCGTTACCCATCCATTACCCATCTCACCCTCAGACGTTAGAAAAACACATTTTTAGGGAAAAAAAAAAACAAACATAACAAAAATAAAAAAGCTAGGGTTTTGATTGCTTACGAACTTCTATAAGAACAAAGTGGAGGAATAGCACACAAATCAAAGGCCTCAATGAAAATCAAAATATTGTTATGCAAATCTCGAGAATTCTGAGTGCTTTTTTAAATCGCTCAATTTCTTTGAACTTTGATTGAGACTCTGTCTTGTTTTGATTTTCACTCCATTCCGAGCGTGAACTTTCTCCATGGGATTTCAATGATTTTCCTGCACCTTTAATAATTTCCTTCAGTTGATCCATACAAGCCATTCTTGAATGCTTTATGCCTTCAATTGCTTTTGCATTCATGAGAAGTTTGTGTAGATCCTTTAAACGACTTTGTAGTTGTGTGAACTCATCCATGGCTTGCCCCTGACTTAGCTGATAGTGAAAGTTGTTCAGAAGAAAAGAAATACCATCATCATTGGTTGTTGTGGCCTAAGATGAAAACATTTGCTTTTTTTGGGACCGATGGACAGATTTCAATGGATCTCTTCTAATAAATTTGAAGTCACATATGTTCTTATGTAGAATAGGTCAGAGCCATAACATTCTGTCATAGTACTTATAGCTTTTCTTGAGCTTACGCCTTGCTATCCAATTACCAATATAGAAAATCCAGCTCATTCAATTTGCTATTTTAAGTATGCCATCCATGTCTTGTAGTAGTTCAAGAATGGTCTCCTCCACAAGCTTCACCCAGGCCTTCTCCGTTTTAGTGTCCATTCTATGCCCATCTAAATCTTCCAGGAAAGCAAGCAGTAGCTTCAGTGGATTTGTGTGCTATTCCTTTACTTTGTTCTTATAGAAGTTCTTAAGCAATCAAAACCTTAACTTTTTTATTTTTGTTATGTTTTTTTTTCCCTAAAAATGTGTTTTTCTAACGTCTGAGGGTGAGGTGGGTAACGGATGGGTAACAGATTGAAGTTCAGGTGGGTAAAGTGTAAATGATTGAACCACAGGTAGGCAAAGTGAAAACAGGCCTAACCACAGGTAGGTTTACTGTAATTATCCCTAATACAAAATTATAAAGTCATCTTACTCATGGGAGGAAAACAAGTACCAAACAATTCCTTTTTTTTTTTTTTTCTTCTCTTAGTTGTGTAGTCAAAATTGTCAAATACTTCACGAGGAGGTGTGGTGTCTTCACCCTCCCTGTGTAACCTTTTTAATTTTAATTTTTTAAAATCAATACTTAGTCTTTAGATTGGTTATGACCAAATATTGGTGTTATAAGTCCTTTCTAGTAATTTGCCCCTAAAAGAATAGTTTTAGACAAGCATTCTCCAAATGCTCATTTGACAAAAATACCACCTTTGCATGAGTTGAAAGTTTAAACAAACAATTATATGTAACTAGTAAGTTGCCTGTGTGATGCATGGATAGCTTCACTGCATATTTGTAGCCTTCTCAAGGTAAGATTATTATTATTTTTTTAAATCATGAAATCAAAGATAAATGCAAAAAGGAATGGGACCATGAAAATCAACTAATTTGTGTTGTGTTCACGTATTTCATACCATGAAATGAAAGTATGCCCAAGTCTCTTACCATCTTCTACTCATTGATAGTGCGACATTAAGACATGATGTGGACAAGTGTGTATTCATGTGTCTTATAGATGATTTAAAATTAAACAATGGTGGAATATGGCTTTACATTGCGTACCGAATATTCTCTCCACTTATATACCCAAAACAAAAACTATCCAACCAAATTACCCAAACCTAAATCATATTTAAGCCCCTAATTTTAAAAAGAAAAAAGAAAAAAGAAAATACCTGTAGGGGTTTTGGCGTCTTGATGGTGGTGGGAGGCTAGTATAACGGAGGTGGTTACTCCTCAGATTCCTCTTTATCTCTCTTTCAAATTTTTTGTCAGTCTCAGGTCTTTTATTTTGGTAATATATAGTGAAACAATGCTTTTTATTTAACAATCCACAACATTTTTATTTCTCTCTATCTCTCTTCAGGGCCTTATGTGGTTAGTTATTACTATTAGTCCTTAATTTTATTTTATTTTTTTGGTTTTTAAAAAATACTAAAACGGTGGGTATGCTAAAAGACATGAAGAATAGAGAAATTTGTGGTGTAAGCTTAAGCAATTAATAAGATATTAATAAGATAACAGTAAAATAAGTTAATGTGAATTTTTGGGGGACAGTAAAAAAACTTAATGAAAGAGGTAAAAAGAAAAGGCCAAAATGCAAAATTAGAGTGTCACTTGATAGGACCTCATGCTTTCCCACATAAGGTCTCTGCTTATATATATATATATATATATATATAGATTTTAAAAATCACATTTCCAAAAATGCAAAATTTAAGTCACTTATTATTATTATTATTATTATTATTTATAAATATAAAAGATTTGCTTTTACAAATAGTTAACTCAAATAGACCCAAGGAATAGAGATGATCTGATACAACCTTTTACTATCACAACATTAAAATTGACCTCTAGATTTTATAGTTTATACTAGGTTTCACTAATTTTTTTTTCCTAGAAAAACGTTGAACATTATTTATAATCAGGATTAAAAATGTTCAATTACAATGATGGAATCAATTTGTTTTTTTAAAAGCCATGCATCTATAAGTTCCAAGACCTCCCTTTATTACTAACAAAAAAGCAAAACATGGCCTTAAACAAAGGGTGGTCTCATAATATATCCTCTCCTACATTATGGGTGTGCATTGATCATATGGGCATTGGGTTTATGGTACTTTTCATCTAATCCAAACTCTAAGTTTGTAAATCCCCAACCCTATTCAACATGTCGTGATCGGGTTAGGTTGTGTGATTTTTAATTGTGACAATTTTCTTGGGCCTAATAAAATGGAAGGGTGGTTTTCATTCAACTACTAATTTCAAAATATCAAAGTAAATCAAAACTACAAATTTAAACAACCCTAAAATAAGGTACAATAATTTATAAATCATATAATTTTAAAATTGAAAGCTCGATAAAAAACTACTAGAGCTAATTAAGACCCCCAATTTTTAAATTACGGTTTAATTGCTTTTAATCTACTCAACTAGACGCGGAATAAGAGTAATCAATGCGCAATTAACTAGGACTACTACCTAGTGCATGGGCATACATAATTAACAATTTAGTATAAAACACAAGGTGTAAGGGAAGAGAGATGCAAACACAAGATAATACCGCGATGTGTTATCAAAGAGGAAAACTAAAGCATTTGGTGTAAAACCCTCTCCGCGATCTTCCAAGTTGAACTAATCCACTAGTGAATAAGTTGGTGTACAAGGATAACCAAAAAGACCCTCTAAGTCTAATTTACCCAAAGTACTTGAGCACACCAAGCTTTAGTTACCAACAAACTTCTCCGAGTCTTGTCTTTACTAACTTCCCAGATCTCGCAATATTGTATTGCTATGTCTCACCGGCTTATTTTTGCAAAGACCCAATGCTTCCCAAGTTCCAAAACAATCTCTACACTCTGAATGGGTGTGGTTTGCGTGGATTATGTTTGGATAAAATCTCCTCCCAAGGTATGATAATGGGAGAGGGGAAGGAGAAGAGACTACAAAGAAATTCTCAATAAAGGATGAGTAATCTCTAAAAAGTGGGTGTTGTAGAAACCTCTCTCTAGGGTTTTCTATTTGATTAGCTTTCTTTCTTACAATTTTGTGGATAATAAGGGTATAAATAGTGTGGGTGAAAGTAGGTCTGTCCATTGGTCGGGTTTGTGTCCAACCCGGAACCAACCTGACAAGTTTGGGTGGAAGGCAAGCCAATCTGTCGCTGGCTGCTGAAAACTTCGAGTCGAGTCGGTCTTGGTTAAGGGCTACAAGGGTCGGGTTTTGGTGAAATCAACGCAGTAGAGTATCCATAGAGATCTGGTTGGATCTCGTCGAGATCGCGCTGGGTCTCAACGGATCTCAATGAATCTCTTCGAGATCGGTCCAGATCTAGATAGATTTTGCTAAATTTGTGTCTAAGAGAGAGGGGGAGGGTCGGAAATGGTGAGCTTCGGCAAGGAGGTCGGTCGGGTCAGTTGGAGTTGGTTTTCATACGAAGACCTACCAATCGACCTGCCAATTTCGATTTCTGGAAGTAGAGATCTGCTGTCGACCTTCGCCAGTGTTGGGTCTAATAGTTTTCGATCCAGGTCGGCTAATTTGGGCGGGTGGGTCGGTTTCCGTGTTAGGATGGATAACCCTAGGTGGAAGGTAGGAAAGTCACACTTAAAATCCATATGGTCAGTATATCTAGCGTGTTGGTCAAGTTGTGAGTGACTTGCGAAACACATTAAATGTTGAACTTCCTCATGTGTTTCTCACATGGCCTTTTGCAGGTGTTGCAGTCCCAAGCCAGTCGTGAGATCCATTGTTTTCAGTAATCTTTACTAACTTAATACTAAAACCATTACAATTAAATCTCACAAAATACAAGAAAATAAATTAGTGAAATTACAATACTTTTGTCATGGAATACAGCCAACATAAATGCTATGTAAAAATCATAACTTTACATAAATTATTAATAGTATGGTTTGGGCCGCTTTAGATTACTTCCGTTAAAATTCTGCCAATCTAAACTCAAGCTTCAAAAAGATTTACTACCAATCCCACTCAACCCATGAAAAATTAATCAGTGTCGGTTGGATTCGATTGGATAGAATTGGTGGGTTAATGGTTAAAGTTGAAACCACTTGAAGTCTGCTTCATGATAAAACAAATAATAACAAACCCCACCTATCATTTCTTTATCCATTAGATACCCACTAGTCTTAGTCAGTTCCTTCTCTATTATTTTGTCTGTTTTGAGTGACCGTATGAGCTAAGCAAATGGTTTTGGAGTCCAAATACCAGGGTTTTCTCCCAAACTGCTGGCAAAACTGCATATAGTTTTGCACCCAAAATCTTCTCACCTGCCACTATCTTCACACATTATATAAGATTCTTTCCCTTACATTGAGCACCATCAAAATTCAAAATTCAAAACCCAAAATCTATTTTTCATCATCTGAACTTCCAAATTTCCATTTATTTCAGTTCCAATTTAGAGCAAGAAAGAAGTATGAGTGCAACAAGTAAAGCTTCTTGGATGGTGGCAGCAAGTATTGGTGCAGTTGAGGCTTTGAAAGACCAAGGTGTTTGCAGATGGAACTACCCTCTAAGGTCACTTCACCAGCATGCGAAGAACAATATCAGATCATACTATCAAGCCAAGAAACTCTCAGCTCAGTCTTCTTCGGCTATATGTAGTAAAGTGAACAACGAGAAGCTAAAGCAGAGTGAAGAGTCTTTGAGAAAAGTCATGTATTTGAGTTGTTGGGGTCCTAACTGATCCCCCCAACAGTTCTTGTAAATACAAGGCCAAGTTTTGAATGAATATAAATTGCTTCATCCCAAATTTTTGTCTGTTGTACTTATCCCTACCAATTTCATTTTACTAATGGTCGATTTAGGACAGCAGTCGGAGCTTTTTAGTATTCAACTTTTATAGTCATTTTTGCCGAGAATAGCTAATATTTGTATATTTGTGACATGTTCCTCTTTGCTTTCTATCTTCGTTTTTATAGGTAAGTTTGAGTTATAGAAAGATTTGAATTTGTTATATTTTGAGCAGGATAAAGCTGAACTGAGAGAGATTCAAATGATTTTTATTTAGCCATCTTATAGTATCTGTTCTGTTACAAGAAACGTGATTAAAATCTTTCTTCGATTTTTACCGATGAAAATAAATTGCAATCAGAAAATGTGAAGGGGGGTTTCTGTAAAGTTTTGGATGAGTTCTACAATGACAAGAAGCAGATAAGCATTTTATGAAAATTGCCACCTTGTCTATCACCAGTAAGGGCGGAGCCAGAATTTGTTGCTTAGGACAAGGTCAAGGGTTTGTGTTTGATTTCTTGAAGCTAGAACCTATTAAATATTAGTAGAATTTAGAAAATTCAACACATTTTCTGTTTTGAAAGAAAAAAGCTCTCATACAATTTTGGGGGCCAAAGGCTAGAATTTTGTCTTTCAGAGGGTCAAAATAAGAACAGAGTTTATTTATTTATTTATTTATTTTATAATTCAAGTAAGAAATAATTAAGTTTATCAAAAAAAAAAAAAAAAAAGCGTAAGAAATAATTAAGATTCAAAACCAAATTAATACATGAAATATTAATACAGTGTCTATTTAGTATTAATAAAATATTAGCAAAATAAAAACACAAATAATTGTTTCTTAATACTTTGCAACTCTCTCTCTCTCTCTCTCTCTCTCTCTCTCTTTTGATGTACAAAATCAACAAGTTTGTTAAATTTTCCCTTTTATTGAAAAAGTTAGTTTTGATAATATTTATGAGTGAAAATGTTCATTCTATATTTGCAATAGAAATTGGAAGAATAAGTACTAGTGCAACCACTTTGAAAACATTGTTGCTTAGGACAAGGTCAATGGTATTGTATTTAATTTCTTGAAGCTAGAACCTATTAAATATTAGTAGAATTTAGAAAATTCAACACATTTTCCGTTTTGAAAGAAAAAAGCTCATAAAATTTTGGGGGCCAAAGGCTAGAATTTTGTCTTTCAGAGGGTCAAAACAAGAACAGAGTTTTATTTATTTATTTATTTATTTATAATTCAAGTAAGAAATAATTAAGTTTATCAACAAAAAAAAAGTAAGAAATAATTAAGATTCAAAACCAAATTAATACATGAAATATTAATACAGTGTCTATTTAGTATTAATAAAATATAAACAAAATAAAAACACAAATAATTTTTTCTTAATACTTTGCAACTTCTCTCTCTCTCTCTCTCTCTCTCTCTCTCTATGTACAAAATCAACAAGTTTGTTAAATTTTCCCTTTTATTGAAAAAGTTAGTTTTGATAATATTTATGAGTGAAAATGTTCATTCTATATTTGCAATAGAAATTGGAAGAATAAGTACTAGTGCAACCACTTTGAAAACATATTAATAGTTTATTTATTTTTGATTCCTAAGTAGCCATTGTCATGATTTAAAAAG
Source organism: Quercus ilex subsp. ballota (assembly GCA_032727855.1). Classification (NCBI taxonomy): domain Eukaryota; kingdom Viridiplantae; phylum Streptophyta; class Magnoliopsida; order Fagales; family Fagaceae; genus Quercus; species Quercus ilex. The sequence goes on from CM064915.1 coordinate 17,290,427, forward strand.
CGTTTAACAGTTACTTTTTGAAGTGTGGATGTCCAACTACATATGCTCATAATGGTGGAGTTTCATTTTCAATACTAGTTTTTTTTTTTTTTTTCATAATTTTTGAATTCTTAAATATATAAATTTCAACTCGCAAACAAATATTATCAATTCTAATAGAATTCATGTGACTCCCGAGAATTCAAAGTTAAGAATAAGCAATTCTATTATATGTTTATTAAACTGAAGATTTAAATTTTATAATTGAAAATATACTATAGCATATAAAAATCTAATAAATAATAATACACAATTATAAAGTCATCTTACTCATGGAAGAAAAACAAGTACCAAACAATTCTTTGGGTGGAGCTAGATAACACATTAGCACCCATATCTCATAATTCTAGACTTTTAATTTTTGGCCCTAAATAAGCAAATAGCCAAATGTCATACAAAATCATAATTTTAATGCAAAATTTATTCATTTTTTTTAAGCAAAGTTTATACACACACAGAGATAGTTCTATTAGTAAAATATATATATATATATATATATATTTTCCTTGCGGAAGAGAGCGATAGATCACATATATGGATTAGGTGGACACTTTGATCTTTTCGGCTTTCAGGGATTAATTTCCAATTTAGAAGAGGGGGGGGGGGGTGAGTATGAATTTGTAATCTAAATGTCTTTATCACGCTACATTGTTGTATAAGTATTATTACTATGCTATTAAAAGTTGGAAACCCGTGCAACGCACGGCAACTTACCTATTTATAATAGACTAAAATAGTTTTATAAAATTTTGAATTATTTATAAAATTGTACTATTGCGTGAATTGCTCCTATCTTTTTGAGTTACAATTTGATGAATAAACCATTGCTTGAACATGCATCGGGTTGTAAAATATCTAGATAACAAATTTAGATATTGCAAAAAAATAACTAAAAAATTCTGATGTTAAAACTTCCGAAAGGAATAAAAAAATCAGAAAATTCACTGGCAGTACCTAGAAATTATTGAAACAAAACAAAATATATATGACTACCAAATAGAGAAATATAAGAGAAAAATATATATGACTACCAAATAGAGGAATATAAGAGAAAGACAGGTTACCTTCAAGATAATAATCCATAATTATAATAGTTGAAATTTGCCAAACAGTTTCAAATATTGCAAAAAATTGAATCCAAAAATTCAAAGACAATAAAATTAAAAATCAAAAGATTCAGAACCTACAAATTATAAAAACAAAAAAAAAAAAATATAGTCATTATTGCGAGACAATTTCAGTAAGGATGGAAAGCTTTTCTAAGTTTCTTTTTATCCAATTCTTCCTAATTGATGAAAAATTTGGTTAAAACATTGTCGAACACGTTGAAGGTGCAAATAATATAGGCCTCCAACATAATCTTCTGTTAAATTTGATTGCAATAGTAAGTCTGTACTAAAATTATAAACTTTGACACTTTCAATGACAATAACTATTAAACGGTACAAGAAATTAAAATTAAATTTGAACTCATAATGGAGATTAAATTATAAACTTAGTATTGCAATCAAATTTAACAAAAGATTGGAATAATTAAAACAAAACAAAAAATTACCTCTCAAATTGTCCCTATAATTTCAGAGTCCATTAAATCCTATGCAGATTCAAAAATTGTCCAACAATAATGAAACGAATCAAAGGAGATTTGGCAATTCTAGGTAAAATGATATGATCATTCTTTGTTGCTTAGCCGCCACATAGGTAAATGTTTATTGTTGTTTAGTCACCAATTAAGCAATCCAATAAAAAATAGAGAAACAAAAGATACCACTTTTAAATTTGTTCTTAAAACGTTATACCGGCAAAATCATTAGAGAGAGAGAATTACAGAGAGACAGTGACAAAATTGGTGAATCTACCAGGCAAAATATGATTTTGAATAGCAGATTACATCCTCTAATATGTGCTTAGTTTCAGCCTTTGTGTCTTTTCTCAAGGTTTGAGAGAAGCGAATGAAAGAGGCTACGTGAGATTCCTTCCCTTACATTGAGCACCATCAAAATTCAAAATTCAAAACCCAAAATCTATTTTTCATCGTCTGAACTTCCAAATTTCCATTTATTTCAGTTCCAATTTAGAGCAAGAAAGAAGTATGAGCGCAACAAGTAAAGCTTCTTGGATGGTGGCAGCAAGTATTGGTGCAGTTGAGGCTTTGAAAGACCAAGGTGTTTGCAGATGGAACTACCCTCTAAGGTCACTTCACCAGCACGCGAAGAACAATATCAGATCATACTATCAAGCCAAGAAACTCTCAGCTCAGTCTTCCTCGGCTATATCTAGCAAAGTGAACAACGAGAAGCTAAAGCAGAGTGAAGAGTCTTTGAGAAAAGTCATGTATTTGAGTTGTTGGGGTCGTAACTGATCCCCTTCACTTCTTGTAAATATAAGGCCAAGTTTTGAATGAATATAAATTGCTTCATCCCAAATTTTTGTCTGTTATACTTATCCCTATCAATTTCATTTTACTAATGGTTGATTTAGGACAGCAGTCGGAGCTTTTTATTTTTCAACTTTTATAGTTATTTTTGCCGAGAATTGCTAATATTTGTATATTTGTGACATGTTCCTCTTTGCTTTCTATCTTTGTTTTTATAGGTAAGTTTGGGTTATAGAATGATCTGAATTTTTTATATTTTGAACGGGATAAAGCTGAACTGAGAGAGATTCAAATGATTTTTGATGATGTGCTAAAATTGTCAGTGAGTTGTTGGCTCCATGTCACTCCAATGGATACCTGTGAATAAGAACAATGGGACCAAACAGAAAGCACTGGTGTGATACCAGCCAAAAACCCTCCGAAGGTCAAGTTAGTGAATGAGAAGTCTCTATGAACTCTATAGTGAGAGAGCTAGAGAGTTTCTACGTACTTGCGAAAAGAAGAGGTCTGGCGCTTATATAGTAGTAAATGGTGAATCGAGATCCCTTGAGAGTGGGGATTTTTCCTTATGGAGAATATCTGGTACTAGGGTTTCCGAGATTATAGGGTGTCTTTCCATACGAGGCAGATATGAATCTGTAGCAAGTTCACCTTGCGTGATTAGCAAGATGTTTCCTTGTATGGATTTTCGTGAGGGTCAAGTAAGGCCATGCTGGACCCGCCGGCTTTTGATTTTCCCATCGACCTTTCGTTCGCTCGTCGGACATTTTACCCATCGAGGTTTAGCGTGGCCCCGTCGCTTTTTATACTGTCTCTCCAGTCCTTAAGTTTACTCTTGAGCAAACGATGGACCTATAGGCGCCGTTGGTTTCCCTTGTATGACGTGTCTTGGGCCTTAGTAAAACATCCCTATCAACTGCCCCCTACTTTATGGCTCTGTCGGTTCTAGCTGACGAGCTGTGGAGTACTGTGGGTATTTATGGTCTTTAATTACAATTTTATCGAAGAAGGTGTCATTAAATGGCGTGAGCAGCTCTAGGTCTTAAATGTTAGGTGACACGTGGCGCTTGCTGGTTGACTTCGTTTCCAATCATGGGCGTTGCTTTGTATACCGCGCCTCTTTTCTCTATAAATAGTTCTTCCCCCTCCAGTCATTTCTTTTACTTTACCTTATTCTTCATATTTTGAGAGCTTTAAGACCAGAGTAGACACGCCGACCCGTCTTTCACAAGTAACCATCGCCTGCGCCTTCATCAATCTCACGAGTTCCATTACTTTTATAGTGTCGTCTACTTATTCTGTAAGTCCTCTTCTTCCTTCCTATTTTTTCTTTTTATTTTCATCTTTTCTAGCTAGTCGTGACCTCTATAGAGACCCATCAAATAGGTTCTTAGAATACCTCCGTCGCTTGTAGGTGAATAGATGTTAGGTGATAGAGAAGCAACGAGTGAATAGTCATCAGTTCTTGAGGGTGCGGGCTATGACGAACTCTACTCGTCAGGTTGTGAGCTTGAGGAATATGTATTCTCGTCCCCAGAAAGGGAACCGTTTGCTTAGTCCCTTGCCGAGGAGGAAGAGTATAAAGAACACGAGTAGGCCATGGGTTACGAGGATGAGGATGGAGAGGGAGAAAGTGAGGGGGATGAAATTAAATCTCACAAAATACAAGAAAATAAATTAATGAAATTACAATATTTTTGTCATGGAATACAGCCAACATAAATGCTATGTGAAAACCATAACTTTACATAAATTATTAATAGTATGGTTTGGGCCGCTTTAGATTACTTCGGTTAAAATTCTTTCAATCTAAACTCAAACTTCAAAAGATTTACTACCAATCCCACTCAACCCGTGAAAAATTAATCAGTGTCGGTTGGATTCAATTAGATAGAATTGGTGGGTTAATGGTTAAAACTTGAAACCACTTCACGTCTGCTTCATGATAAAACAAATAATAACAACCCCACCTATCATTTCTTTATCCATTAGTCATACCCACTTGTCTTAGTTAGTTCCTTCTCTATTATTTATGTCTGTTCTGAGTGACCGTATGAGCTAAGCAAATGGTTTTGGAGTCCAAATACCAGGGTTTTCTCCCAAACTGCTGGCAAAACTGCATATAGTTTTGCACCCAAAATTTTCTCACCTGTCACTATCTTCACACATTATATAAGATCCCTTTCCTTACATTGGGCACCATCAAAATTTAAAACCCAAAATCTAATTTTCATATTCCGAACTCCAAATTTTCATTTGTTTCAGTTCCAATTTAGAGTAAGAAAGAAGCATGAGTGCAACAAGTAAAGCTTCTTGGATGGTGGCAGCAAGTATTGGTGCAGTTGAGGCCTTGAAAGACCAAGGTGTTTGCAGATGGAACTATCCTCTAAGGTCACTTCATCAGCATGCGAAGAACAATATCAGATCATACTATCAAGCCAAGAAACTCTCAGCTCAGTCTTCCTCGGCTATATGTAGTAAAGTGAACAACGAGAAGCTAAAGCAGAGTGAAGAGTCTTTGAGAAAAGTCATGTATTTGAGTTGTTGGGGTCCTAACTGATCCCCCCTACCCTTATTGTAAATATATGGCCAAGTTTTGAATCAATATAAATTGCTTCATCCCAAATTTTTGTCTGTTATCCTTATCCCTACTAATTTCATTTTACTAATGGTCAATGTTGTACACCAGTTGGAACTTTTGTAGTATTCAACTTTTATGGTAATTTTGGCCAAGAATTGCTATAACTTTTGTATTTGTGACATGTTCCTCTCTGTGTTTTAAAATTGAAGTTTGGGTTATAGAATGAATTGAATTTGGTCGAATTTGAACAGGATAAAGCTGAACTGAGAAAGATTCAAATGAATTTTATTTAGCCATTTTAAAGTATCTGTTTCAAGAAACGTGATTTTTGATTTCTACCGGTGAAAATAAATTGCAATCAGAAAATGTAAAGGGAGGTTTCTGTAGAGTTTTGGATGAGTTCTACAATGGCAGGAAACAGATAAGCATTAATTTTGTGAAAATTGCCACCTTGTGCGTCATCAGTAAGGAGCCAGAATTTGTTGCTGGGGTGGGTTTATCTATTAGTACAAGGGTGTTTTGTATTTGCTTTCTTCAAGATTAGAACCTATTGAATATTAAAAGAATTTAGTGAATTCAACAAATTTTTTTGAAAGAAAGGAGGTCATAAAATTTTGGGGGCCAAAGGCACGAGTATAAAATTTTTATTTTTATTTTTTTACTTGAGGAAAAAATCATTTAAAAAAAAAAAATGGGGGGGCCGTCCTACTGATGGAATTAGAAAATTTTCTTTTAAGCGGGTCAAAACAAGAACAAAAAATTTTGATATTTCAAGTAAGAAATATATTAAGATTCAAAACTAAATTAATACATAAAAAATAAAGATAGTATCATATATCTATTTAGTATTAATAAAATATAAACAAAATAAAAATGCAAATAATTGTTTCTTAATACATTTCAAATTTGAATAATTTCTGATATATTAAATTGGAATTGGAAGAACTTTTAAATTCTCAAAATCATATTTGATTAACCTTGTACTAAATTTTGCAATTTCTCTTTTGATGTACAGAATCAATGAGTTTGTTAAAATATTGTCTTTCATTTTGTTGAAAAAGTTAGTTTTGATAATATTCATTGTTGGGTTAAAAAAGATTGACCCCGGTTAATTAATTCAATTATTTAAGTTGATTAATTAGGTCAAATTACATGCAAACCGTGGAGGTATTAACAAATCACGAAATAACTAATATGCAGAGGAAAATAAATAAATCAGTGATTTGTTGACAAATGGAGAAAACCTCTCGCAAAACAAAAACCCCACCGAGTGAATTTAAGGTCACCATTTCCAAGAATCCACTAATCAATAATCAAGCGGTTACAAGTACGAGGAATCTTACCACTACCCTGACTAGGGGTGTGCATCCAACCCACTACAACTGACCCAACTCGACCTAACTCGCTGGATTGGGCCGGTTTTTAGGGGTGGATGGGCTGGGTTGGGTTATGAATTTTTTTTGAATAGTGGGTTGGGTTAGGTTTGGGTCATAATAAGCACAACCCGCCTAACCCGACCCAACCCACCTATATATTTAAATTTTAAATTTTATATATATATATATATATATATATATATAACTATATTATATAATTAATAATTTTTTATTTAATTTTTTCCCTTATTCAGCTCATCCTATATAAAACTCAATTACTTCGCAATCTCTAACAATCTTATTTCTCTCTCTGTAGTCACCCATTCTCACTCTCTCACTCCACTCTTATTTGTTTATAACTGAGTTGGGATACTAATTCATGTATATTTTGTTAATCAACTCAGTTGAATATATTTTGTTTATAACTAAGTTAGAATACGAGTTTATGTATATTTTATTTATCAACTGAGGTGGCAAATGAGATGTATATTTTTTTTTGCTCAATTTAATAATAATAGTAATAATAATAAAAATTTTCCAACCCGGCCATGGGTTCAACCCGACCCAACCCGATCCATGTGGGTTGGGTTGGGTTGGGTTGTGTTGAACCCCTGTGATGGGTTGGATTTTTTTTAACTTACCATGGTGAGTTGGGTCGAAAAATTCCCTTAACCCGACCCATGCACACCCCTAACTCTAGCCTATCCCAAAATACCAACCTACAGTTGAACGTTCGCTTCAATACCCAATTGAACTTGATCATGTAGCAGATGTCTTTGCTTTGCACAAATCTCCAATCTGTGACTAACTCCTTTACATGGATCCTAGTACGTGACTAACTCCTGCAACTTGATTGATTATTGTTGGCTATAAAGTTCTTCACTTCATAAACGATAAAGACCAGAAAGCACTTGGTTATAAAACCCTAAGGCGTACAAATGTTGTAACTTCACACAGAGTATCTGAGTTCTAGGTCATTGTTTCTGTACTTGATGACTTTTAAAATAAGCCTTATATATTACTCCCTCTGTCCCATTTTTTTTGTCCTCTATTCCATTTTGAGATGTCCCAAAATATTGTCCTGTTTCTAAAAATAAAAGTCATTAATTTACTAATGTTCCTATTATACCCCTATTAATTTACTAATTCAATTTTTTAATAAATTTTTTTAAGGGTAGTTTTGGAAACTTATACATTTTTAAAAGATAGACAAGACAATAAATGATGTTTCCTTAAAAAGTTTAACTTTTCAAACAGGACAAAAAAATTGGGACGGAGGGAGTACTAGGATTGTAGAAAGAGAAACCCTAATCATTTAAGTCATCATGGGCCGAATTTTAGATATGAGAATTGTAAAATCATAATTCTTGATAAATCGAGCTTGTGTTGAGCTTCTTCATTAATCTTCGATAGCAGTTAGTGTTGAGCTTTAATGAAAAACTAGAATGGACAAAGAACCAGAAAAGGGAGTGATTATCGGTTTTATGGTCAGACCGGGGTCGGATTGATGGTCGAACCAATGATGTCATAATTAATATAATTTAAATATTTAAATAATTTTTATATGAATTTTGAATTTTAATAACTTATTTTAAGAAAATATAAAATATAATTTTTTTTCTTCTTTTTTTGCATACTACCTTTTTTTTTTAGTTAGTAATTATTGACAAAAAAAAAAATCTACTATTAAGGTTTCATATATTTATTTTTATAAATAATAGTCTAACTTTAACTATTTATCTATTCAAAAAAAAAAAATTTAAACACCCCCCCCCCCCCCCCCCCCAAAGTCAAGTGACTAGACAACTCATTGGCTTACCATTTATTATGACTAATCCACTTTTCCACCTTCTCACTCCCAGCCACACACATATACCCTTCTTTAATGATTTTTTTTTTTTTTTTTTAATTTCCCCACATAAATCTAGCACCCCCGCACGATTTACTATCAAGAACTTTTATTTTTTCAATTCTCAGTGTTTTGACCTCCAGTACCTCTCTTTCTCTCTGTGTGTGGAAGTTAGATCTCCATCAGATTCTTTCATTCCAAGAGGCTGGTTTCAACACCAAGCATGAGTATTCAGTAATTTTCTCACTCTCTCAAGCCTAGGAGATTTGAGAAAAAAGAAGATTTTTTTAGCAAAAAATCTGTCCTTACCCACTTAGACCGGCAGATATGAGAAAAAATAATATTTTTCTGCAGAATAAAACTCCATTCCAAATCTCTTTCATCAATTTTACAAAACCAATTCAACCATTTCGGTTTCTGATTTTCCTAGTTGAACTGATGGTTACCGAATTCTGGTTTTCCTAGTTGAACCAATGGTTACCGGTTAAATCCGATTTTTCTTACATTTTCAGTTTTTAGGCATAACCGGACTGGATTACTGTCCGGTTCTTGGTTGAACCGGCCGATCCAGTCCGATTTTTAAAACTATGAATGAAACACCTTTTTTTCACTTATTTCTTGGATCAAACTTTATGTCTCTATGATACCACTTGATATGTTTGAACAACATATTTCTTGATACGTTAAATCCAACTTAGATCTACCAAATTACAAGTAAAGTGCGTTTGGTCAAAGGATTAGCCAATTACATTGAAAATATGACCCTAACATTCATGAGTGAAAATGTTCTTTCCATATTTGCAATAGAAATTGGGAGAGTAGGTACTAATACAACCACTTTGAAAATATAATAATAATTTTTTGATTTTTGATTCCCTAGTAGCTGTTGGCATGATTTAAAAAGTACTTAAACTTTTTTTTTTTTTTTTTGAAGTGCAGATGTCAAACTACATTATGCTCATAATGATGAAGTTTTATTTTCAATACTAGTTTTTTTTTTTTTCATAATTAATGAATTCTTGAAAATAAAACTCGTTAATTGACAAAATTTTTTTTTATCAATTCTAATAAGATTCTTGTGCCTCTCTAGAATTCAAAGTTAAGAATAAGCAATTCTATCATATGTTTACTAAACCATTGATTTAAATCTTTTAATTGAGAATTTATTACAACATAAAAAATATAATAAATAATAATACACAATTATAAAGTCATGTTACTCATATAGGAGAAAAAGAAGTACTAAACAATCCTTTGGTGGAGTTAGGTAGCACATCAACACCTGTGTGTGTGTTGGGGGGGGGGGGGGGGTGTGGGTGTGGAGATCTAAGAATAGCACCTCTACTGGGCTGCGTCTAAGGAGCATACGAGCCCAACAGATTGGCCTTAGGATGGGAGACCTGATATTGCTTGAAAGAGGGGCTTGGACAAGGGCCCACAACAACCTGAGGAAGTGCCTCAAATGTGGACCTCCTAAGGTGAACGAGAGGGACCCGCCCTTGGCTGGCAACATCAACTGAGGGAAGCAACAGTAGCCAGTATGGGTGGAGAGAGGGTGGGAAACTTCCTAAGGAAGTACCCATCACCTTTGCATTGCAGAATGCCCTGCACCCACTATATCATCTACATTAATGGTTGAATGACACTTAAATAGTGTCAAGACAGCCCATAGTTCACTCAGCACTTCCTCCAATGGTGGGATGAGACACGTATCTAAAGAAGATCAACCACCCTTAATGAAAAGGAAACCATTATAAAAGAAGGGGGGATCCCAGTGAATAGAGAACAGAACTTGGAGATTAGAGAGAGAAAAATTCAAACTTGTAAACCTCAAAGTGTAACCAGCTTTCTAGGCTGACTAAGGAAAGAATCAATTTATTATTTTACACATTTTGTCGGTCTAATTTTTACTTCTTTCTATCTAGACCCTTTTTTAAACTTCACCCCATTAGGTAGAAAGTCCAAGTATTGGTCTATTATTCCCATCTTTACAAATTAATTATAGTGGGCTTACATACAAAGCCCATTTATCCATCTTGGGACCTTGTGGTTGTTTTTTGCCCCACACATATCTCAAAATTTTGAACTTTAAATTTTTGGTCCTAAATAAGCTAACAACCAAATGTCATACGAAATCAATAGTTTTAATGAGTAAGTTATTCATTATTTTTATAGCAAAGTTACGTGTTTATACTTTATATATATAGTTCTATTGATAAAAATAAATAGATAAATATATATATATATATATATATATATTTGGAAGAGAGCTACAGATCACATATATGGGTGGACACTTTGATTTTTCGGTTTTTGATGGACTAATTTCCAATTTGGAGGGGAGCAAGTATGAATTTTAAATCCAAATCTCTCTATCACACTACATCTTTGTACCGGTATTATTATTTTACTATTAGGTTAACTAGGCTCTATAAATGAGCCCGCTTTCCACAATATTATTCACTCTCTTAGCAATATATAAGGTCATATGTTTTAGCTTAGCTTCAACATTTAACTTTTATGAGAGTTTAGAAATAAAGGATGTTATATCATTTTCCTCTTAGTGTTCTTGTCTTACCTTCGCCTTTGTTTCACCTCGACTTCACCTTATGTTTATGTTGCATTGTTGTCGTCGGCATCTCTCTCTCTCTCTCTCTCTCTCTCTCTCTGTACCTTAACCGACAACTTGCTGCATGCCTCAATGGCTCAACCGCTCAAGCTAAGCTGCTGACGCCTTGAACCACAATTTCTTATTCTTCTTCTATCTTTTCTCTAATCTGCAACATCCAACCAAGTGAAGTACTGACTCTTTCTTTCTTTTAGGTTGTGTTTGGTTTGACGGAAAATTTTTTTCGATTGTAAATTCATTTTAGGTCAAACTATTTTTCTAAAAAGAAAATATTTTCAAGTTTTTGTTTCTGTATTTCTTAATTGAGTAGTCAAAATTGTCAAATACTTACTTTACGAGGTGTGGTGTCTTCACCCTCCATGTGTAACCTTTTTAATTTTAATTTTTTAAAATTAGACACTTAAGCTCCGTTTGGATCCATGTCTCACGCTTACTGCATTTTTTTTTTTTTTCCAGCTCAGTGTCTCTTGCACTGTTCATGGGACATGAATAGTGCAAATAGACAAATGCACAGTAATTTCATTAATGAACATTAACCAGAATATATATATATATATATATATATATTTTTTTTTTTTTTTCAGTTTTCAGTTTTTAACAAAATAAGCGGTGTCCAAACGCACACTTAGTCTTAAATATTGGTGTTGTAGTGGAGTCATTTTTAGTAAGTTGCACCTGAAACAATAGTTTTAGTCTTTTAGACAAGCATTCTCCAAATACTCATTTGACAAAAATACCACATTTTTCATGAGTTTAAACAAACACTATATGTGATTTTAAAAATCACTCTTCTAAAATATGCAAACTTTAGAGATGATTTTTTAAATATAAAAATGTGATTTTACAAATAGTTAATTCAAATTGACCCAAGGAATAGAGATGATTTGATGCAACCTTTTATTATCACAAAATTAAAGTTGGCCTCTAGATCTTATAGTTTATACTGGGTTATTCTTTTCACTAATTTTATTTCCTAGTGAAAGGTTGAACATTATTTTAATTAGGATTAAAAATTTTCAGTTATACTGATGGAATCAATTTGCTTTTTAAAAGCGATGCATCTATACGTCTAAGACCTCCCTTAATTACTTTAAAAAAAAAAAAAAGCAAAATAAGCCTTAATCAAAGGGTGGCCTCATAAGATATCCCTTCCGACATTATGGGTGTGCATTGATCATATGGGGATTGGGTTTATGGTACTTTTCAACCGAATCTGAACTTTTTGAGTTTGTAAATCCACAAACCTACACAAAATGTAATGATTGGGTTAGGTTGTTTCATTTTTAGCTGTAACAATTTTCTTAGACCTAATAAAAAAGAAGAGGGGGTTTTCATTCAACTACTAATTTCAAAATACCAAAGTAAATCAAAACTACAAATTTAAACAGCCCTAAAATAATTAAAGTAAAAAAAAAAATTTAATAAGTATATAAATTTTAAATTATTAACGGTATTGGTTGGGTCAATTACTTAGCTTATAAATCTTATTAACCTAAACTCGAGCTTCAAAAGATTTAATCCCAATTCAACTTTACCCAGCCCTACTGAGCACAATGATTGTCCTAAACTGGAATTGCCAGGGGCTTGAGAACCTCCGTGCAGACACTCCTCTCTCACTTGGTGAGGGAAAAAGCTCTCGATGTTTTGTTTCTCATGGAGACGAAACAAACTGTGGAAGAGATGAGGAATATACAAGCAGAGCTACACTACGACTCCATGCTAGCAGTTCTGTGTGTTCGTAGAGTGGGTGGCCTGGCAATGTTATGGAAAGCACATGTCGACCTACATATCCAAGCCTATTCTCTAAACCACATTGATGCTCGGATAATGACAGATACCGCTTCACTATGGAGATTAATTGGTTTTTATGGGAGACCAGAGGAGCATCACAAATATGAGTCTTGGGAATATTTAAGGCATCTCCATTCCAGAGACACTCTACCTTGGCTATGTATGGGAGATTACAATGAAATATTATCATCAAATGAAAAACAAGGGAGACACCCACGACCACTACATCGCATGGAGGACTTTTGAAGTGCACTATTACATTATGGGTTAATCGATCTCGGATTCATTGGAAATATTTTCACTTGGAGGAATGGCAAACCTGGGAATGAGTTCGTTCAAGAGAGGTTGGATCAGACCTGTGCAACTATTGAATGGTGTGACATGTTTCCTCACAGCAAGGTACACCATCTTCAAGTTGCATAATCTGATCATGATCCAATTCTACTTACCACTCAGGTAGATTCACAAGTTGGTAGACATAAAAGGAAGCCAAAGCGATTTGAGGAAAAATGGGCATCACATCCAGCTTGTGAAAATGTCATATGTGAGGCATGGAATGATGTGGCTCCCACAGGTAGCCTTATGTACCAGCTATTTGAGAAAATAAAGAGGTGTCGTCTGGTCTTGGTGGGTTGTGCAAAACTTTGGGCAACTCAAAGATGAAAATTGAAGAGAAGTATCAAGCATTGGAAGCTCTGACTTCAATGAATAGGGCCGAAAATTTGGAGGAGATACAAAAGGTGAGGGACGAAATAAATTCATTATTATTCTAGGATGAATTGTTTTGTAGACAAAGTTCCAGGTCTATTTGGCTCCTTATAGGGGATAAAAACATTAAATAGTCTAGCAAAGAGCAAGCCAATGGTGACAAAAGAATCATATCAATGGTTTCTTGGAGGAGAATGGGAGGTGGTGTACATCTAAACCAAACATTGCTAGGGTGGCCAAATCCTACTTCCAAAATTTGTTCACCATGTCACATCCAACAAATATGGAATCAGTGCTGGAATCGGTGGACAAGGTGGTAACCCCAGCTATGAACCACACACTTCTCCAACCATACACCCCAGAGGAGGTTAAAAGGGCATTGTTCAATATGCACCCTTCCAAATCTCCTAGACTTGATGGTATGTTCTCTTTCTTTTTCTAAAAATACTGGCATATATAGTAGGAAGTGATGTTACTAATGTTGTTTTATCCATGTTAAATTCTAGTCATCTCTTGCATAAGATGAACTATTCTCACGTTGTCCTTATACCAAAGATAAATGAACCTAAATATGTCTTTGATTATCGACCCATCAATCTAGGGAATGTTGTATCCAAAATTGTGTCTAAAGTTTTAGCCAATCAGTTGAAACTCATTCTACCATGTGTAATATCGGATTCACAAAGTGCTTTTGTTCCTAATAGTTTGATTACTAACAATACCACTATAGCTTTTGAGGTGTTGCACAGGATGCAGAATAAAAGAATAGGAAAGAAAGGTAAGATGGCAATTAAACTGGACATCAGTAAATCATACAACCAGCTGGAATGAGATTTTCTTCGGAAAATCATGCTTAAGTTGGGGTTTGATGGTAGATGGGTTCACTTAGTGATGGAAACTGTTCATATTGCAACATACTCAGTGCTCATAAATGGGGAACCACAAAGTTACATCTCTCTTTCCTGTGGGATAAAACAAGGTGATCCCCTCTTCCCATATCTCTTCCTGCTGTATGCGGAAGGCCTCTATTCTCTTATTAGAAAGGCAATGGAAAGATAGAATTTGCATGGCATCCTATCATGTACAAATGGAGTTTGTATCTCTCATCTATTATTTGCAGATGACAGTTTTACCTTCTGCCAAGCCATGGTGAACAAAGGGCAGCAACTTTTAGAAATCCTTGGAAGATATGAGGCGACTTCGAGGCAAGCAATTAATAGACAAAAAACATCCATATTTTTTAGCTGGAACACAGGGCAATCAGTTAAAGAGGACATATAGGCACTATTTGGGGCTAGATTTATGGAGGACTATGAAACTTATCTCGGCCTGCCTATGGTTGGGGGAAAATCAAAGGTTAATACGTTTATAGGCCTACAAGAGAGGATAACAAAGAGAGTGATGGGCTAGAAGGAAATACTTATCTCTAAAGCAAGAAGGGAGATACATATTAAAATGGTTGCCCAAGTAATACCTACCTCCACCGTGGCAATTTTTAAAATCCCAAAAGCCTTATATGACATGATAAACTCCACACTAGCTAAATATTGGTGGGGCCAAACAAATGATGAGAAGAAAATACGTTGGATCAATTGGAAGAAATTGTGCAACCTGAAAGGAAAAGGTAGGATGGGTTTCAGGGATGTTCAAGCCTTCAACCTAGCATTGTTGGCTAAGCAAGCTTGGAGACTTATTCACAACACCCATTCACTGTTCTTTAGGGTGTATAAATCAAGGTATTTTCCTAACTGCTCTTTTATGGATGCTGAATTGGGTAACAACCCTTCCTATGTTTGGAGGAGCTTATTGGCAGCTAGGGGTATTATTATTGAAGGATCCAAGTAGAAAGTAGGTGATGGCCGGTCTATTGGTGTAATCACACATAAATGGCTCTCCCACAAACCGATTTTCTTGGGGGAACAGCAACCTGGGTTAATGGTGAAGGACTATGGAAAGCAACACGATGAAGGTGAAGGATATTTGATCTCTTTGCACACAGGACACGCATGGAAATTATGTCAATTCCATTGCAACAGAATACAGCAACTCGGGATCTGTTAATTTGGAAGGAGAATAAGTCCTAATCTTTCTCGGTGAAATCTGCCTATCAGGTAGTGATGAGGATGAAGGAGCTGACACTGATCGAACATTCCACAGCAATCACTGAGAAGCCACTATAGAGGAAGCTCTGGAAGATAAACGTGCCTCCAAAAGTCAGAATGTTCCTCTGGTGAGCTTGCTCCAACATTCTGCCAACCAGGGAAAACTTACATAGGCCAAGAGAACAAGTGGACCCATGGTGGGAGTGTCCAATGGCTCGAAATGTGTGCACAATGTAGGGGTGGAATCCAAAAGTGCCAAAATAACTTGTGTAATTTTTTCCAGCTCTTTCGAATTATGGAGGACAAACTATCGAGAACAGACTTGGAAAAGTGGGCAGTGACATCCTGGGCAATATTGAATGCCAGAAATAAGTTTTACTTTGAAAGGATCCAATCTCATCCCAACAACATATTGAAAGGGGCTATCGGTTACCTGCAAGAATACCAGAAGCTTTTGTTATCACAGAGGAATTCCTGAGTTTTCTTTCGGACTAACTAAGCGTGCACACCTCTCGGATTGGTTGGGCTTTAGTACACAAGCATCGGATGAGTCTAGTGTCCTTGTAATAGTTTTTTCCATCCCCTGTTCTATCTATGTTGGAACAGGGTAATACTTTTTGTTTGTATACTGTTTGGTTATATCAATACAATTCCTATCTTTTATCTCAAAAAACTCTACCCATGAAAAATTAACCCAAGAATGGGTTGGATTCGATTAGATCGAAATTTATCGAATTGGTGGGATAAGGTTAAAACTTGAAAGCAAGCCCCTTTAAGCCTTCTTCATAATAAAACAAATAATAGCAACCCACCTATCATTTCTTTATCCATTAGTCCCACTTGTGTCTTAGTTGGTTCCCTCTCTATTATTTTGTCACTTCTGAGTGACAATATGAGCTAAGCAAATGGTTTTGGAGTCCAAATACCAGGGTTTTCTCCCAAACTGCAGGCAAAACAACCTTAGTTTTGCTCTCCATTTCATCTCCCCACTCACTTCACACGTTATATAAGAGCCCAACCTCACATTGTACACCACAAAACACAACCAAAAATCTCTTTTACATCTTCCTAACATCTCAATTCCAATTTGTTTCAGTTCCAATTTAAAGCAAGAAAGAAAAGTATGTGTGCAACAAACAGAGCTTCTTTGATAGTGGCAGCAAGGATTGGTGCGGTGGAGGCCTTGAAAGACCAAGGGATTTGCCGATGGAATTATCCTCTAAGGTCACTTCAACAGCATGCCAAGAACAATATCAGATCATACTATCAGGCCAAGAAACTTGCAGTTCAGTCTTCTTCGGCTATATCTAGTAAAGTGAATCATGAGAAGCTGAAGCAGTCTGAAGAGTCTTTGAGAAAAGTCATGTACTTGAGTTGTTGGGGTCCTTAGATCCCGCCTACAGTTCTTGTAAATATATTGCCAATTTTGAATGATAATATAAATTAGTTCAACCCAAATTGTTCTCTTTCATCCCTACCAATTTCATTTTACTCATGGTTGATTTTGGACACCAGTATGAGTATTTTTAGTATTCATATAAATTTTATTTAGAAATTTAGAATATCAGTTTCTAGAAGATCTCTTGTACGTATTCAAAAATGTTTCTTTGAAGTGCAATTTCCTTGCCTGTAACCGTGGGGGAAATGTGTAAGCACGAAACGTTGAAGGGGATTTTGTGAAGCTATGGAAGGATTGTTAAAAGATATTGTGAGTGTTTGGACTCCGCGTCCACGATTCTCCCTCCGCGTTTTCTCTGCTTTTTTTTTTTTCACAATAAGTTCAATCCAAACGGACCCATTATGAGCCAAGAGGTGGGACTGTTCCCTCTTGGGTCATAATATTTATTGTTATTAATATAATTTAAAAGATAGTTTATAGTTTATAAATTTGACTATATATATAGTCAAATTTTTTATTTTGATCAACAGTCTTTGAATTTTTTAGGCAAAAATCCAAAACTAACACTCTAAGTTTTAACTTTTGTCATTTCAGTCTTCTAAAATTTAGTTTTGTCATTTCAGTTCTCTAAGTTTCAAATTTTGTCAATTAAGTACTCCGTTACCCTTCCATTACTTGTTTCCATTTACTAACCAAAACGACATCGTTTTAGGTTTTTTTTTTTTTTTTAATTAAAAGAAAATTAAAACTGTTATTACAAAAAAAGAAAAAAAAAAAAGAAGGAAACAATGTCATTCCTTGCTGAAAACAAAACACAAAACCCAACCCCACCCCATCGATACCTTGCCTCACCGATTTTTGAGAAAACAATTAAGGGGATAAGGGAGAAAGAAAGAGGGGGAAAGGGAGAGGGAGATGGCAAAGCAGGGTATCGTAGCTTAGGTCTAATTGATTCTCTTGAATGAAAGACTATAGCTTGGTTTTACAACTCAGAGTATTCCTCAATTTCAAAAATAGCTTAAATTCACGGTGTATGATTCTTGGACTTCTCATCTAGCAAGACTTCTTTGAACAAGGATTGCTTGGTGAGTTCTATAACTTCATAAACAAGTAGTTGCCTTCATCGTTATCTACTCAGTATATCCTGAAGTTATAATCTAGAGTTTGACAATTAGAAGTATGACGCATGTGAAATATCACATGAATCTGGCACCTTCTATACTTGAGCACAGAAATTTACTACTTGTCAAAAGGCTTTTAAATTGAATACTAAACTACAATTGCTATCCAACAGAAGAGAATAACCCTTTCCCCCTCTTGATCTCTCACTCTTTCACTTTCCATTTCTTTCTTTCTCCCTCAACCCCTTAATTGCGTTTTCTTAGAAATTGGCGAGCAAGGGTATCAGTGGGGTGGGGTTGGGTTTTGTGTTTTGTGTTTTATTTTAAGCGGGGAACAACATCGTTCCCCTTATTTCTTATTTTATTTTATTTTTTGCAATAACAGTTTTACATTTTCTTTTAATTACGAAATTAAAAAATAAATAAAAAAGACCCCAAAACGACGTCGTTTTGGTTAGTAAACGGTAACAACTAACGGAAGGGTAACAGAGGACTTAATTGACAAAATTTGAAACTTAAAAGACTAAAATAACAAAACTGAAATTTAGAGGACTGAAATGACAAAAATTAAAACTTAGAGGGTCAATTTTAAATTTTTACCCAATTTTTTATTTTATTTTATTTTTTTACTTTTTGGCAGAGATATAGCTTGGTCTTTATGAAATATGTTTTTAGCTCCACCACTATGGGGCTGTGTATGGATTAAGTTTGGTTGGGCTTGTAGTACTTTTCAACCCATCCTTGCCACCTTGGGTTGGAAAATCCCCAAACCAGCTCTAACCATCAAAGTTTAAAAACCATCTCAATCCAACCCATAATGTGATGGAGGAAAAAATGGTGAAAAGGAAAGATGTTTTAAAAAGCTAAGTTGCTTAGAGAAAAAAAAGAATTAACTAGCTATTCAAGAGACACACTCTTGAAATAATACCTCATAGTTAGATTTCTTGGATTCAAATTCAACTAGTTACAATGAAGGCAGCCTTGCTTATTTATAGTTACATAAGCAAGCTGCTGAGTTAGTTACAAGAACCCACTATGTGGTTGCCATGTGATTTGGCCAAAGCCTAACTAACTTCTCTAACTAACTAATAGGCTATTGCATTTATCACTAACAACTTATTAGTTAACTAACTTTCTGTTACAAGTGATAAAGGCTATTAAAGGTAAAACTAGAAATTACTTATTATACAACAGAAGCTACTAACAGATAAATTTAAAAATGAACTGCATCATAATGATGGACTTGGTTAGGGTCTTGGGTTTGAGCAATTTTATCAAGCATAATTTAAATTGAGCTTTCATTCAAGTATTTAGACCTAGGTTTACAAATTTACATAGTTTACATAGATGGTTGCAATTTACGCAGTTTATCTCAAACAACAAAATGAATCAAACAAACAAATTTAATATAGGTTTCAAAATCCTAAAAAATTAAAAATTAAAAATGCTTCAAAAAAATCCTCAAAAAATTAAGCTAACACTTTTAAAATACATATAATTTTCAAACTATTAATAACATGGGTTGGTTGGGTTGGGACACAGGTTGAAAATTTGTCAACTAGAACTCGAACTAACACAAGTTTTTTTTTTTTAAAGACCAACTCATGAAAGACCAATTCACTGTACCGGGTCGGATTGGATTGAAAAAAATTAGATTCGTCACAATAATTTTCACACCGTCGTGAAAATTTGCCACTCTCCTTACTTTGGACCCACCATGACTCAAAGAAATAAGATAAGATATGATTTTTTTGGTGTGCATACTATTAGACCCACTGGGGATGCGCATAAAACAAATGCTAGCAACCCCACCTATCTTTTTTTTATCCATTTAGTCATGCTCACACGTCTATAATTTGGTTTCTTATTAGTTCTGTCTCTTCAGAATGTCCTCGTATGGGTTAACAAATGTAAATGGTTTTGGAATCCGAACACAAGGGTTTTCTGCCAAACTGTTAGCAAAATGGCCTCTAGTTTTGCATTCCATTTCTTGTCACTTGCTAGTTGCCACTATCTTCACACTTTATATATAGGACCCATTCCTTACATTGGACACCATCAAAGCTCAAAATCTCTTTTACATCTGTCAAATCCAACTTCCCAATTCCCATTTGTTTCAGTTCCAACTTAAAGTAAGAAAGAAATATGTGCGCATCAAGCAGAGCTTCTTGGGTAGTGGCAGCAAGCATTGGTGCAGTGGAAGCATTGAAAGACCAAGGAATTTGCCGGTGGAACTATCCTCTAAGGTCACATCAACAGAATGCCAAGAACAATATCAGATCATACTATGAAGCCATGAAACTCTCAGCTCAGTCTTCTTCAGCTATATCTAGTAAAGTGACAAACGACAAGCTGAAGCAATCTGAAGAGTCTTTGAGAAAAGTGATGTACCTGAGTTGTTGGGGTCCTAACTGATCCCCTACACTTCTTGTAAATATATTGCCAATTTTGAATTAATATAAGTGGCTCATCGTATGTTTTAATACTCTTTTATAACATCCACTTCAAGAAGATTTCATGTCTATAAAAAGTTTGCAATTTCACTTTCTACTGAGAAAAGAAGGTGTAAACAGGAAATGTAGAGAGGGTTTCTGTAGAGCAGTGAATGGGTTTCACAATGACAAGCAGATAGGCATTTCATGAGAATTGTCACCTTTTATTTGTGAATGGGTTTCATTGAGTCATCCACAAACGGATCAAGCATATCAAGATTGATCATCTCACCTTGTTTGTTATCATCTTCTTCAAACCTCCTTACAACCATATATAACTTGTTGCATCCATGTTCAACTCGCAGACATGATCTTCACATTTTTTATGCTGTATTATACTTTTTTTTTTTTATTATGTATTGTATCTATACTATTATTACAGAATTATATTGATATTGTACTATAACTAGGTTAACTGGCATGTCCTCTATATTTAAACCCTTTATGGCTTCTGAAGTATTGCATTATTCATTCACTCCATAATATAGTCTGTACACCATACATTCTAGCTTTAAATAGAATTTAATTTTATATCGTAACTAACTGCAGAACCATGCGATGTATGAAAATATTATTAATAATAATTTTATGGTACTTATTTTAAAGTAAAAATTTATAAGAAAAATTTGTTAAGAATCATTTTGTGAATAGCCAAAAGGAAATTCCTACCACATAAGAAACTACAATTGCAAAAACAAATAACCAAATATATATATATATATATATATATATATATATATATATATATAAACATAACTTATTAAATTATTCAAACAAAAATTTTTCAAGAAATCATTTAAATCAGACATCAAATATATGACATATCCTAGAAACTTCATAATTGAATAGTGTAGAGTAAACATGGTTTTACAAATACAATGAATTTAAATTGACACAATAAGAACAAGAATAAAGAAAGAAGTAGAAAAATAAAAAGAAGACAAATCTTGGTGTAAATTTTTGTGCGGTTGAATATTACTCTCATACTTTTGGACTCCATGTTATGGTCTATTGATCTGTTCATGTATATATGAGTAAGAATGTAACTATTATTTGAATGATTATTATGATTTATTGATTTTAAGTAATAAAAGAAATAATTAAAGCCTAAACTTTTTTTCTAATATAATGGAGGAGGAGACAATTGATTGTAATTTAAAGTAATTAAAACAATATATAACATACTCATATACTCAAATGTTTATATTATCTAAGCAAACAAAGAGTCATTATTATAGTGTTTAATCACTTCTATATTCAATGAACCGTTTTAGATAGGACTTTGATTATTATTATTATTACCACTAGAGTCGGAAATTTTTTAGTTAGTTTATTCTATTTTGGAAAAGATGATGTGGATAATGAAAATAAAGATTATTTGTTATATCTGTATATTATATGTCTTATCATTTTTTGGTGAATGCATCCCAATATGAAGTATATATTATGCAAATCTTTGTTTCTTTTTTTATTTCAAAATTTGAAATCCAGGTTGTAAAGGGGGAAAAAATCTACAACTACTAGAACTTGTTAATAGAGAAGAGGATAATAAATCAAAACTATTGTATGTGTCTTATAATTGTTTGGTATGATGCATCCCAATATGAAGTATATGTTATGCAAATCTTTGTTCTTTATTTCAACTTTTGAAATTCAGGTGGCAAAGGGGAAAAAAAATTCACTTGCTAGAACATGTTAATGGGGAAGAGGATAATGTATCAAAATTATTGTTGCACAATATTTTTTTACTATCAAAGTGTTGAAAACCTATTTATGAATGAAGTTTACTAACATAATAGTATCTTCAACATTCATTCTTCCTATTTGTTCTTCTACACAAACATGACCATCTTTGATTTTTTAAAATTCTTCTTATAGTCATTTTATTAAACACATGGAAACATAGAATTGCAAATATTGGGATTACCTTTAGTATTGAAACAAAGATCAAACCATTTTGCCTTGGCAACAATTCATTGTAAAAGATACATAAAATAAAAACTTATAATACTCCAATATATAAAATACGCTTGATATACCATATGGTTTTAAGGAATTGTGCGATATCTCCACTCAAGAATATAGGATTACTGCTCTAAAATGAGTTTTGTGTGTGTGTGTGTGTGTGTGTGTAGGAGCTAAATCCAAAACCATTCATTTTTTAGTTAAGAGAGACCAGACGTCTAATGGTTTATATATTATTTCTTTGATTTTATTTCTTTGCTTTAATAAAGGTGATGGTGGCAATTGAGTAGGTATAAAATGGTTGGGTTCAATGAGGAGAGAAAAAGGCAAGAAAGGAGGAGAGGAAGAGTCTGAGGCAATAAAGAGCATACATGGGAAGTTGAAAACAATTGAAAGAGAGAGAGAGAATAAGGGGGGTTATGGAAGCTGAAATGAAAGTTGTGAAATCGTTAAAAGACTAATAAAAAGAGAAAAATAACATGATTGTTGATGTGACTTAATAGGAGTGTAGATATATATAGATTTAGAAAGAGAATATATAATTTGGTACAACTTGTTTCTATTATGAAATTAGCGGTGTTACATTGTCTTTTTTTCTTTATAGGGAGAAAAATGGTTTGAATATCCACTCTTCTATTTTTATAACCATCAAATTATCCAAAAAAAAACATTATCACAAATTAAACTAAACCTCGATTTTATACTTTATACTGCTTATTCTTTGCTTTATCAATTTTTCCTAACAAAACATTGAACATTTTTCGGTCAGGATAAAATCCATGAACTCCTTCACATGTGTTTGTACAAGATTGAATCCGATTGATACATCCTCAATAGTCAGTTTTATTCCCTTGGCACTATTAGCTTCTGACATATAGCATCTTCAGTTTTGTGCTTCTGCATATAACCAAATTCTGCTTGTGCTTATCATCTAGTCACAACCCACTTGTGCTTTCAATTTTTTTTTTCTTCCTTTTCTTATCTTATAAAACCACAAATTCTCCAAGTTGGCTTGTTTGTTTCTTGGCTAGTCTCTATCTTTCACTCTCTCTCTCTGGCTAGGTTCAAAGGCATAGCAATTCAGCTGCCACGGTAATTAATGGTTTTGATATTAGAAAACCAGGGGTCCCTTCCAAACTGCTGTTGGTTTTGCCTTAAGTCTTGCACCACATCTCTTTCCGCACATCCCCATCTCTCTCATTATGTAAGAAAGATCTCTTCGACACTTCAACACCATCAAAGCTAAATATCCCCTCTTTCCCTATAGAAAAAACAAAAAAAAAGTTCTAACTCCCCATTTCCAATTTGTTTACTTAGTTTCCAATTCAAAGTCAGGAAGAAATATGAGTTCAACAAGCAGAGCTTGGACAGTGGAGGCAATGAAAGACCAAGGGATTTGCAGGTGGGGCAATGCACTAAGGTCACTGCAACAGCATGCCAAGAACAGTGTGGGATCATATTCTCAGGCCAAGAAGCTCTCTACTCCATCTTCTTCTGCTATATCTAAGAAGTATAAATGTGATAATACGAAAGAGTCAGAGGAGTCACTGAGAAAAGTAATGTATTTGAGCTTCTGGGGTCCTAATTGAGGCGCTTCTAATATTGTTTGTAAATATACTGCAATTTTTTTTTTTTAATGATATACATGGCCTTCAACTTATATCTTCTCTTTTATGATGGGAATATGTACGAAATTCCCAAATCTGTGAGATGCAAAAATAGAGAAAAAATATACACAAAAAAAAATAATAATAATAATAATTACACACAAGACAGTACTTATGTGGTTCGGCAATTTACTTACGTTCACAGAGTTGAAGAGATTTCACTCAAAAAACCCTAATATTGTTACAGTGTTCTACTAAAAGTAGTATTTGAACTCAGAAGTTTTGGAAATCTATCGAAATGATCTTGGACATTTTTTGGAACTGAGGTCAGTTCGGCCAGAAAGTGCAAAGACTAAGGAGAATGTGGCATTAGTACAACTACAATGCAAGAAATAAATACCAACACCCTAATCACAACAAGCAAGCTAAAGAACTAAGAAAGTGAAAGCAGAAATTCCTAATTACATTCGATTGCATTAAAAGTAGTAGATCACAATCAGAAAACACAATAAAACCACAAAGACAACCTTCAACTATTGCTGAAAATTAGGCTAGACAAGGCTTTCTACACATTTGTATCCGCATAAAACATCTCCTGAATGCCACCCACCTCAAAATTCTTGCACGTCCCATCCTTATTCCTCGGGATTACACAGAACCAGCTCCTTCCAATTTGTTTCCATCAAAATCTTGGAATTCTGCCACATAGTCACAAACACACCAGCCTGACCACATAACATAACACGGATCTTCGACTAAAATCTTAGTCCACTACTCTCCCACTCTGTACTCCTTCATTACCCAAAATGTCGACGCCTTGTACCCTCCACAAGATCCATCGAACAAAGGTGGTTTCAGGAACGGGCATGTTGTCCCTAAGTGTGTCAGTTTCTAAATCTATAGCACCAATGACGAACTCACCTCCACCACAAAGCTTGAATATCCATTGAACAGCTTCATTGAGAGGTATCCCTGAGCGGACTGAAGACATCGCAACCTCAGATGTTATTAAGTTTTGAATTTAAATTCTCCTAACACTTTTCAATTGATAATAAAACTACTTTACTTAATCTTTCTTATAACATAGTCAATCTTAAATAATATTTTATCAAATAAAGAACACCAAGGTAAGCAACATGCATGAACAAAAAATAAATTCCCTAATACTTTTAAATTTATAATATGACGAATTTACTTAAGCTTTCTTATAATATAGTCAATCTTAAAGAAGATTTTATCAAATAAAGAACACCAAGGTGGTTTCTTAAAAATAAAATAAAAAAAGAACACCAAGGTGAGCAAAATGCAAAAAAAAAAAAGTTCGATTTCTTCAAGAATTAAGAGGTAGAGAAAAGTGTGCCTTTTCTTGTGGCTTGATTTTTTATTTTTTTTTTAATTATAGAAATAGTCACTCTCTTTCTCTTCGAAAAGTTGGATTTCGGGTAATGAACTTTGAATTTCGATAATGAATTTGGTTGAAAAACATTTATATTTTGATTTTGCTTTCCTTGCTGGCAAAGGTGCTGCTCTTGCTTCAGCTATCAATGGATCAGTGCATTCTAATAATTCAGTGTGGTCTCTACCCACCACAGCTAGGTTGGCCTTGTCTTTTCAATTGCTACATCAAACTCAACTTCACATACAGGCGAGGATGGGGATTCCAGCTGTAAATATGCTTACTTTCTTGGGCTATGTATTCCCATGCTTCTTGTGGGTTCCTGTAAACACAACTAATTTGGTCCACAATTTTTATACGGTCAGGCATTTTATACGATTCCATCAAACTGTTCGTGTTCATCCAAGTTACATCACATGCAAGGCTTTGTTTACATGGCAAAATCCATTGAGAAGTAGCTCTTTAGTGTTCAAAATCGATCTCCATACCCAAGAAGCTGAGTTCCATATATTGCTTTCCATATAGATTTACCCCGCAAGTATTTCGCATTGAGAAATTTCACCCAAAGTTTTTTCTTCTTGTACAAGAACACTCCATCCTAATTTAGTAAGCAAGGCTATGTTTACATCTTTCATTCTTTGAAGGCCAAGTTCACCTGTACTTCTTGTTTGGCAAATGGTATCCCATGCCTTTAGATATATAATATATTGTCCTGTTGCTGTCCCATTTTCCCAACCAAAATTCTCTAAGGAGTGCATCTATCTTTGAACAAACTGTTTTTGAATACCCCAGGGAGGACATGAAGTATACACCTGCAGCTATAGATTTGATTAGGCATGTTCTGGAGGCTTGTGAGAGTAGACTCTGCCTCCGTCCTCATAAGTCATACCTCTTTCCACATATTGCCATATCTCCCTCATTACATAAGAAAAAGCTATTTGACAATTCAACACCTTCAAAGCTATTGTCTTTCAGGCTTCTAAGTTCTAACTTATCATTTCCAATTTATGCAATTAGTTTCTAATTCAAAGTCGGGATGCAATATGAGTTCAACAAGCAGAGATTGGACAGTGGCAGCAAGCCTTGGAGCAGTGGAGGCAATGAAAAACCAAGGGATTTGCAGGTGGAGCAATACACTAAGGTCACTGTAACAACATCCCAAGAAGAGTTTCAGATCATATTCTCAGGCCAAGAGGCTCTCTGCTCCATCTTCTTCTCCTATTTATAAAATGTGATAATACGAAAATGTCTGGGGAATCGCTAAGAAAAGTTATGCATTTGAGCTGCTGGGGTCCTAATTGAACTACTAAAAGTATTTGTAAATATACAGAATTTTTTTTTAAACGATATACATGATCTACAACATATTTCTTCCAGTATTTGAACCCAAAAGTTTCGGAAGTCTATTGAAATATAATGAGAACGCGGAATTAGTACAATTACAATGTAAGAAGTAACCACATGTCACCAACACCCCCAAATCACAAGAAGCAAGCTGAAGTACTCTAAGAATCAGCAGAAATACTTAATAACATTCAAAATCAGAAAACACAATAAAACAAACATAGACCACCTTCAAACTATTGCAGAAAATTTGGGCGAGACAAGGCTTTCCACATATGTATCTGCATAAAACGAAAACGGAGTGCCAACTACCTCAAAATTCTTGCACGTCCCATCTTTGGGATTGCACAGAACCAGCTCGTTCTGGTTCTGGTCGTCGTTCCTATCGATTGTCATCAAAATCTTGGATTCTTTCCACAAACACAACGGCTTCACCACATAACACGGGTCCACGACCAAAATCTTAGTCCACGACTTTCCCACACCGTACTCCTTCATGACCCAAATATCTCGACGCCTTAGGCCAAAGTCAAGATCCATCAAACAAAGGCACCCTTTCAAAAACCCAGTGCTGAAACCCGACACAGAAATTGCCGGTACCGGCATTTCTCGAAACGTATCGGTTTCTAAATCAAAGGCAGCTATGACGCACTCATATCCGCCGCAAAGCTTGAATACCCAGTGGAGAGCGCCGTTGAGATGAGTCCCACATGGGAGTGGGCATTCCCATACCTCAGTCGTCGGCTTCTCGTAGTGAAAGCCCTCGACCAATTTCCACGCGCCGGTTTTCAGCGAAAACACAGCCACGAGTGGCGCGTTTACGGCCTTGACGAGCTTGTAATCGTCGATAGAGGGAGCGTAACCGAACCCATATGCCAAAATAGCGTGATCGAACTCGTAAGGAGTCGGGGCATCGGGTATTCGGGCAGATTCGTGGGTAGCCGGGTTGAAAACGAAGAAGGTGTCGGGTTGAGGCTTAAGGCAGAGGAGGCCGTTGCAAGAACCGATAATTGCAATCGGGTAAAATTGATCGTCGTTTTGGTCTAGAGGGAAATCATCGAGAGCGACAGCGACGACGTCGTTTTCGAAAGAGGTTTCGTGGTCGACGGAGTAGAGGGAATCGGCGGAGGCTAAGATGAGTCGCTTGAATTGGGCGCGGTGGAGGTGGGTTTTGACGAAATCGGGATGAGAGATGAGAGTGCGCCATGGCTTGGAGACGCACTTGAATCGGCAGAGAGACTTGACCGGCAGTCGCGACAGTATGTCTACGATGAGTTCACGCGGCAGGTTCGACATTTTCAGCTGCAGAGCAGCGCGCGTGTGAATGTGTGTATATATATATATATATATATATTCTTACCACAAATGCCACGAGCATAAATTAAAAGATTATACATAAAATAAAAGAAAAGGAAATGAAATACTAATTGAAGATTCTGTTATTGAAAAATACATAAAAGTTTTACAACTCAAATTATAAAAAATTTAATAAAAATAAAATTTAAATATGTCCATAAAAAAAAATAAAAACATACAAATAAATTTCCTTCTATTAAAAAAATGAAAAGGAAAAAGAAATTAATAAGAGATAATGAGAACCGAGAGAAGAGCTACTATACAGTGGTAGCTTTCGCTTCACATTGTGCCCAGGGTGGTCACATAACCATCTTAACTTGAAAAAAATAATTATTATGTATAAATTTTAAAAAATTCATGATTTTTTTATCCTTAAAAAAAAATTTGTCACCACCTAAATTTTTTTACAGCTAACATAATTAAATTTTGGACAAAATTTGGAAACAAACTTGATTGTAGTCTTGTAGACTAAGATTACAACTCCACTCAATTTTTTTATTGGATGTGAATTTTGACAAATCCACTATTTAATTGCATTTTTTTTTTTTAATATTCTCCATACTTGCAAAATTTCAAGAAAATCAAAGATCAATATCTATGTTATCGATTAAATATTTAAATTTTGAATTTTTGTAGTCTAAAATTATATATAAAAAAAAGTTTATGGATTGAATATTAAATAACATCCAATTAGCATGAAATTTGATATGTGTTTTAAGAATATAAAGAATATACAATTCAATGGTTAGATTTTCAAAATATGTAGTCATGTTAATTTGTTTAATGAAAGTTGTAGTTTTAGGTTATAACTAAGTTTGTAGCCAAATTTTGTTCTTAAACTTTGGTTCTCTTAATAATATATAAGGTCTTTACAAACAAAAAGAAAAGGCCAAAGTCAAATTTTATTTAACTAAAATTTTGAAAGAGATGTAGTTTGCAGAATTGATAATGAGACTATTATACAATGATTTCAAAATAAAAAAAATTCCTAAAAGTAAATTGTAAGATTTTATGTATTTGTGTGTATGTGTGTGTGTGTGTGTGTGTGTGTGTGTGTGTGTGTGTGTTTTGGTCAATATATTAAGTTATCTTTTTATTAAATTTTGTATAATTTAAATTTTTTAATAACCACATTAAAAAAATTTCCTAGAACCGCCACTGCTACTATGATAGCAATGCCGAGGAAAACAAAGTTGTTGGCTCCACTAAGGAGAACTCATGGCCATAATGTCTCTCTTGATATCATTTTTTAGGAAAAATGAAATCGTAAATTATTTTTATAGAATGAGTTTAATAAGTTACAAATTTGAATAATTAGGAGTTTTTGTTTTTTTTTTTTTTTTTGAAAGTGATTTTTGTTGAATATTTTGTTCATTTGTTGTTGTTGGACTATTTTTGTTGTTTTTTGGACTAATTTTTATTGTTGTTATCTGAATTTTTATTTTTTGTTTAAGGGGGTTAAGGATTATGTTGGGGCCAAGTATTTATTTTTTTTCATTTTTTATAAAAATTTTATGGTTGTTACCTCTGCCGTGCTCTCTATGTTGCACTCTGGCAAATACTTGAAGAAGATGAACTATACACACACTGCTTTGATACCAAAGAAGAACAACCCACAACTCATCTCAGTGCATAGGCCAATCTGTTTGGGTAATGTGGTACATAGGATAGTCTCGAAAGTCTTGGCTAATAGAATAAAAAATCTACTCCCACAGATCATCTCTGATTCTCAGAGTGCGTTCATGCTAGATAGACTCATTACAGATGGTACAACTATTGCCTATGAGATGCTACACCAAATGCAGAACAGGCAAAGAGGGAAAGTAGGTCACATGGGTATAAAGCTAGACATAAGCAAAGCCTATGACCGTGTGGAGTGGGATTTTCTCTGAAAGATAATGTTAAAGATTGGGCTGTCAAAGCAATGGGTTAATTTAGTAATGGAATCAGTCATAACGCCAACCTATTCAATATTCATTAATGGTGAACCAAAATGATTTATCTCCCTATCCCGTGGGATTAGACAAGGTGACCTTCTATCCCCGTATCTCTTTTTACTATGTGCTAAGGTATTATCATCATTGTTGCAAAAGGCTACAAAGACACACTAGATCAATGGGATCAGGTCCTATAAAGGTGGAGTTTGAATATCCCACTTACTCTTTGCAGATGATAGCCTCCTTTTATGTGAAGTTAAGACCACAGAATGCCAAAATTTGCTGAACATTCTTGCACAATGCGAAGAAGCCTCCGGTCAAGCTATAAATCAACAGAAGACATCTTTGTTTTTTAGCCATAATACACGACCGGAGGATAAGGAGGCAATCCGAGGCATGTTGGGGGCACAAATTATGACGGACTGTGAAAAATACTTGGGTTTGCCGATGGTTGGGTGTAAGTCTAGGGTGAGTACTTTCAAAGACATTCAAGAAAGGATATCTAACCGGGTTATGGGCAGGAAGGAGAAATTTATCTCTAAGGCTGGGAGGGAAGTCTTTATAAAAACTGTTGCCCAAGCGATTTCCACGTACTCTATGAGTATCTTTAAGATCCCGAAGACTATTTGTGATGAGATTGGGCCAAGTATTGTTGAGGACAAATGAAGAATGAAAAAAAAAATTCATTGGATTAATTGGGGGTAAGTTGAGCACTCCAAAAAATGGAGGAGGGATGGGTTTCCGCGATATCAATGCCTTCAACCTAGCAATGCTAGCAAAGCAAGCTTGGCGTCTAATTTTTCTTTTTTAGAAGGAAGAATTTTGTTTCTATTTTATCAATATTTTTAAAGGCCAAAAGTAATAAAAGAAAAATAACAATAAATAATTGAAAATAAATAAGAAAAAAAATTTTATTCAGGAGAAAAAAGTGCCAAAAACATTTCTATTTTTCAAAAGTATTATGAATTTAAAAAAATTTTATGTAGTAGCTTATTATTTTCTTTCACAAAAATGTGTATGAATAATAAAATTTGGAAATAATTATAAGGTTAAATTGCATCTCTAAAGTTTGGAAGTATTTAGATTTTACACCCTAGAGTTCTATTCAATTTGCATCAGCAACAACAACCACTCTATTCATATTTTCTGTTAGGGCAAATAACAACTTACCCACATGTGGTTTAGCCAAAATTTAAGTTGCCTATTTGTGGTTTGAATTTTGACACTTTATCCGCTTAAGATTAGCTCAGTTAAACTTTTGTAATCCACCTCAGTTAAAAACATAGTTAAATATGTAATTTTGTTCTACTTTTATGTTTCTCTTCTCCAAAAACACAAATATATATATATATATATACACACACACACACAAGATTAAATAAGATAAAAAAGAATCTAGCAGATCATTTGCATTATGAGATTTCAAACCACAAGTAAGCAACTTAAATTTCGACCAAATTACAAATGAGTATATTGTAATTTGTTCTTTCTGTTAAATGTCACATAAGTTTATCACGCATGTTTATTTTATCTAATAAAATAATGTCACATCATTTTTATTATGTCATGTCATTTTTAGTTTTTTAATTTTTTTTAGCCTACAAAAATGATGTGACATCATTTTTTAAAATTAATATTTCGAAAAACTATCATTTCTCTCTCCTTTATTTTGTTTCTTAATAAAAGATAGTTGTCATTAAAATTTTACCTAAGATACTAAGATGGATATACTTTTTTTGGGGTCAGCCAACAATACAAAATAGAAATGACAAATCGAAATCCAGACCTTAAAATACTTGACAAATACAAATATTCGAAAACACAACTATGCTAAAACAAAAGGGCCTAACACAAGGTATACTTAAACAGTCCCGTTCCAGCTGAGGTTTATGAAGTAGAATGCTACCACATTGTCCGTCTACCGTCTTCCACATCAGTAGAAATAGAAATAAAAGAGGTTATTTTTTATGCAGCCATGGGTGAGGAGAGAGTAAGTATGCTTATCAGTTATCAGTAGCGAATAGAAATTAATGAAACTAAGGGTCCGTTTGGTTCCCGTAAAATATTTTCCGAAAAATATCTATTTTTCGGAAATGCTATTTTCCGGAAAAGGAAAATATTTTAAAGTGTTTGGTTGTATTATGAAAATTGTTGTAGAAAATATTTTTATGTGTTTGGTTCTATTCTGAAAATGTTATTTTCCTATAGTTTTTCACATTTTCTCAGCTATTTTCTCAGCATCTAAACAAATTTTGTTACAAAAAAATTCAAAATCCCAGCCAATTCATCAACAAATTCTGGCAGCAAATTCCGGCAATCAAAAGCCACAACCACCAAAACATCACCACCACACCACCACAACAACAACAACAATCAGTTCATCAGGAAAAAAAAAAAAAAAAAAAAACAACAACAATCAAATTTTAAAAAAAAAAATAATAAAAAAAACTGAGAGATCGAGGAAGAGAGAGCGTGGAGGCGATGGGTCGGCGATCGAAGGCGATGGGTCTGGTTCGTGGATTAGTGAGCTCGAGGAGGCGATGGGTCTGGGTTCGTCGGTTCGTGGGTTGGCGGTTGCTCGTGGGTCTGGGTTCATTGGTTCGTGGGTCAGCGGTTGCTCATGCTGGCTTGGTCTCTCTCGCCGGCGACTCGTGGGGCTTGGTCGCCGGTCTGGGTCTCTCTGTCTCTCTGTCTCTCTCTCTTCGTGCTCTCTCTCTCTTTTCCGGAAAATTTCATTTGAAGTGAAAATAGAAGGGGAAAACAATTTCAACTTTGACTCACGGTCAACGGAAATGAATTTCCGGAAATGCTATTTTCCATGCACAACCAAACATCTGCATTTACGGAAAAGCATTTCTGGAAGTAATTTTCACCCAAAACAAATGCAGCCTAAATTGATTTTAACTTTCTTCACTGATTGGATGTTAAATCGTACTTTTAGGGAGGCTAATTTTGTGAGTCTTTTGGGTAAAAATTGCTAAATTTGAAACATATTTGCGTTATAGGTACTGTTACAAGTTAATTAGGGAAATGAGGAGAGAGATTGAATTTCGGCAACAGTGTTGCCGAAATTCAAGAAAAAGTAGGAGAGAGAATGAGAAAAAGGGAGGAGAGAGAAAAGCTTGAATTACGGCAATGGCATTGCCGTAATTCATTCTGCCCAATTTTCCTCAGCTGCCCGGATGTGTGAGTGTGAGAAGTGCCCTGACTGGTTGAGTGCCCAAAAAAAAGTAATTGTGGCAATGGTATTGCCGAAAATGGTAGGGGGAAAAAAAAGTGAATGCCAAAATTTGGAGAAGAATTAAAAAAATATATATAATGTGCTACGTACACAATATTTTCACAATAAATTACAGGTAACTAGTTATTATTAGTTCAAATTTAAATTTAACATTGAGATTACTATTTTAATCTAACAATAATAACATGTAACAACCTGATACTTAGAATTTGTTATAAAAATGTTGTAAAAATTGTGTGCACTTATTATTTCTTAAAAAAAAAAAAAAAAAAAGTGTAATGGATTTGCCGAAAATTTTGTGGCAATTGTGGCTTGCCGAAAATGGGAGGGGGGAAAAAAAAGTTTCAATGGGTTTGTGGCATTGGCGAATTTTTTTTTTTTTTTTTTTTTTTTTGGCAATTGTGGCAATGCCATTGCCGAAAAAGAAAAAGGAAAAAAAAAAAAAACTTTTTTTCCCAATTGTGGCAATGGTATTGTCGAAATTGTGGGGAAACAAATTTTTCCCACAATTTTTTTTTTTTTTTTTTCATTTTCGGCAATGGCATTGTCACAATTGCCAAAAAAAAAAAAAAAAAAAAATTTCGCCAATGCCACAAACCCATTGAAACTTTTTTCCCCCCCCTCCCATTTTCGGCAAGCCACAATTGCCACAAAATTTTCGGCAAATCCATTACACTTTTTTTTTTTTTTTAAGAAATAATAAGTGCACACAATTTTTACAACATTTTTACAATAAATTCTAAGTATCAAGTTGTTACTTGTTATTATTGTTAGATTAAAATAGTAATCTCAGTGTTAAATTTAAATTTGAACTAATAATAACTAGTTACCTGTGATTTATTGTGAAAATATTGTGTACGTAGCACATTATATTTTTCTTTAATTCTTCTCTAGATTTTGGCATTCACTTTTTTCCCCCCTACCATTTTCGGCAATACCACTGCCACAATTACTTTTTTTTTGTGCACTCAACCGGTCAGGGCACTTCTCACACTCACACATCCGGGAAGCTGAGGAAAATTGGGCAAAATGAATTACGGCAATGCCATTGCCGTAATTCAAGCTTTTCTCTCTCCTCCCTTTTTCTCATTCTCTCTCCTACTTTTTCTTGAATTTCGGCAACACTGTTGCCGAAATTCAATCTCTCTCCTCATTTTCCTAATTAACTTGTAACAGTACTTATAACGCAAATATGTTTCAAATTTAGCAATATTTACCCAAAAGACTCCTAATTTTGTTGCCCATAATTTAGGAAAGTGAGCTCTTTCGTATAAGGAGGGAGAAGTTCTCATATCATCCAAGCATGATTTTTGTGCCTAGGAAAGAAGCGGTGGTGTTTGACCTCAAAAGAACTTTATAAAGGGAAAACGGAAATTCCTAATTTCATTCAATTGCATTTCATTAAAGTAGATTTCAATTAGAAAACATAGTAAAACAACAAAAATCACCTTCAAAAATTCTTAAATGATATACATGGCCTTCACCAACCATATATCTCCTCTTTTATAGCATCAGGTTATGTTCTATTAAAAGAAGTATTTGGCCTCAAAAAAGTCTTGGAAATCTATATTGAAATATCTTGGTCATTTTCTCATAACTGAGGCTGACATTGCACTTTCAAGTCAATTCTGCCTCAAAATGCAAAGACCAATGAGAATGTGGCATTGGTACGAGCAAAATGCAAGAAGTAACACTGTAATCAGAAAAAGCAAGTTAAAAGGACTATAAGAAGGGAAAGCGGAAATTCCTAATTACATTCAATTGCATTAGGGTGGTTTGTTTGGAGAGAGGGGTGAAAAGGCCAGAGGATAAAAAATGGAAAGGAAATAAAAAAGTGGGAAAATAGAAAAAATTTTAGTTTTCTCTTATAGATGTTTGGTTGGAGAGATGGAAAGTGAAGTGATAGAAAACCTTTTTGTTTAGTTGAGAAGAATTATGAGAGGATGTAAAGAAGAGTTTGTATAAATTTACTATTATGTCCCTATTAGATAAAACAAAAAATAACCATTATATTTTTATTAGAAAATTATGTATGAATGAGCATTTCATGCAATAAAAAAAATTTAAAAAAAAAAAAAAAGCACAAGAAGTTCAACAGCCCTCTCAAAAACCCAAAAAAGAAAAAGAAAAAGAAAAATTGTTGAGAAAAGAAATTAACACCAAAAAAAAAAAAAGGAAAAAAAATGATAATATCAAAAAAGACAAAAATAACAAAAGATGAGCACATTAAAAATAAATAAATAAATAAAAGAATGATAAGATCTAAAAAGATGAAAATCCAAAGACAAAAAAGACAAACCAACGTTTATAAAAAAATTGAACTTGCTGGGCAATTTCGTCCAAACCTCGACTTCCCATTTTCTTCTGTGTTTTCTCCCCAATTTGGGGGGATTGATTTTTGGTGGGCCCAGAGAGAAAACTGCTAGGCTCTACCATTTTCTCTCCTTTTTTTTTTTTTTTTCATCCTTCTTATTTCACCTCCAACCAAACACACCCTTAAAGTAGATCACAACCAGAAAACACAACGAAACAACATAGACTACCTTCAAATTTTTTTATAAAATAGAAGTCTTCAAAACTACTGTTGAAAATTGGGCTACACAAGATCACTAGTATTATACTTCAATACTATTAGTACAACTACAATGCAAGGAGTGACACTGCAAAGTATGCAATCACAAGAAGCAAGCAAAAGAACTATAAACAAAAAACTATTGGGGTTAAGTGGGATGGGGTAGGTGAAACTGAATACTAATGGCTCATCGTTGGGCAACCTAGGGCATGCTAGTGGAGGGGGCCTCATTCAAGACTCCAATGGACAGTGGATCAAAAGCTTTTGCCATTACATTGGGTTGTCCTCGAGTGTTGAGGCATAGCTCTGGGCCTTAAGGGATGGGCTTTCTTTATGCATTGATCTCAATTTTTTGGTAGTAGAGATTGAAATTGATGCTAAAGTTGAATACGATTGGATTTCTAATAAGCATGCTTGTAACTTATTCCATGCCTCTCTCATTACGTATTGTAGGACCCTCATCAAACAAATATGCCAAGTGCAGATGAAGCATTGCTACCGTGAAGCAAACCAATGTGCTGATACGATGGCTAAAAAGGACCCGACTATTACCCTTGATTTTGTTATATTTGATAGTCCGCCTGTGGACAACTCCATGCTTTTATTTTATGACAATATGGCCATGTATTATGGGAGGACTTGTCCTCAAACTGCTGCTGTCAGTTTGATTTAGTTTTGATATAATATTCTCTTTTACCACAAAAAAAGAACTATATACAGGGAAAGCAAAAGTTCCTAATTACATTCAATTCAACTACATTAAAGTACACTACATTCAGAAAACACAAGAAAACAACAAAGATCACCTTCAAATTCACTCCTCGTAAAGAAAGCCACTCCTCGTATGCCAGTCACCGTCTCTCAAAGAAAACACACCAATGTCAGGCCAGGGCGCGGCCTTGACGAGCTTGTAATCGTCAATGGAGGGCGCATAACCGAACCCGTAACCAATGGCAGCAAACGGGTCTCCAAACCCAATTGAAACATAGGGTACTCGGGTGGATTGGTGGGTTGTCGGGTTGAAGATGAAGAAGATGTCGGGTTGAGGCATAATGCAGACTAGGCCATTACAAGACCCGATAATCTAAATGGCGTGGGATTGAGGTTTTGGGTTTTGGGTTTGGTCGCGAGGGTAGTGGAGATCGACTGCAGCGGTGAGGTCATCGGTTTCGTGGTCTGATGATGCCAAAAAAACTACCAGTGAGCCACACGATACTCGTACACTCTAAACAGCACCTACACAACAAAAAGGAGAAGACCTAATAGAGAGCACCGGTGTGGTACCGGCCAGATACCCTCTGAATGTTAAGTTAGAACTTCTTACAACTCTAGAGTGCTAGAGAGGGGTTAATTATGCGTACCTTGATTTGTGAGGGTATTGGAGCTTTTATAGTAGTAGAGGGTTGACCATCTCTTCCTTGGGCTAGAAGTCCTTTCCTTATAGGAAACCTTATGAACATATATTATGGAATCCTTTCCTTGTAGGAGACTAACATTGAGTGTGGGATACAAGTTATTTCCTTATATACTCATGTGTGGTGGCCAAGCAAAGGTTTTATCAAAACCGTCGGCTTTAAGACCGTCAACTTATCTTTTTCCCTTCAGCCACATCAGCGTCAGCCTTTCGATGGCGTCAGCCCCTTGATGTGCTTCGCGGACTTCCTTCCCTTATCCAATCACATCGCTGTCTGTCAGTTTTAGGTTCTTCAGTTTTTTATAGCTTACTTCGTCAGCCTAAGCTGTAGACTACATTCCACGAGAAAAGCCAACGGGTTAAATTGGGAGCGCCTTGCATGCTATAATTTTACTTATCAGTTGTCCCCTACTCCATATCCCCGTCAGTTTAAACTAACGGGTTATAGAGTTATATTTTTTGTTGCTCACTTTCACTTTGGCCAGGAGAGAGAAAATGATTCAAAGGCGATTCCTCGAGCAGCCATTCTTAAATGCTCAGACACGTGGCGTATTCTGGTTGGCTCCGCTTCTGACGAGGGCGTCGCTTCGTCTTCTGTGCATTTCCCCTCTATATATAATCCACCTCTACCCCTTACTTTTCCCATTTCATCTTTACTGATCCCTGGAGAGAAGACTTGTCCCCTTTGCTCCATCAATTCTTCTACATCAACGTCTGTATTGCTGCCGTCGCTTCCAAAACTGTCACCCGTTTTAAGGAACTCGTAAGTTCTTTTTCTTTTCTTTGTATATGCTTTTTTTCGTTTGATTTCTATACAGTGAGGTCGTCATCTTAGGTGCTTAGAATAAATCCATCACTTGTAAGTAGTCAGATGTCAAGTGACGCGTCGAGTGATCAGTCGTCGGTCCGCGATGGAGCGGGCTACGACGAGGTATTTAGTTCAGGTTATGAGTCTGGGAGCTTTTCCTGGTCGTCAGAGATTGGGACGTCAGAAGGAAGGTGAAGTTGAGGTAGAAGAAGAGAGGGATAGTGACGGAAGTGAAGGTGACGAGGAGTCTTGTGAGGGAACTTC
This sequence comes from Quercus ilex subsp. ballota, assembly GCA_032727855.1. Lineage (NCBI taxonomy): Eukaryota > Viridiplantae > Streptophyta > Magnoliopsida > Fagales > Fagaceae > Quercus > Quercus ilex. Next base: position 17,328,795 of record CM064915.1, read on the forward strand.
AGGAAGTCCTGGAGGTAGTTGTCCCTTCATCCTTCTCGAGGAGTGGGCCGTCAATAAATTTTTACCAAAAATGAGTGATAAGGTCTTCAAAGAGTTGCGCATCCATTTCCAAATCCCAGACCACATTCCTATCCGTCTCCCCAGGGAAAATGAAAAGTGTTATACGAGGAGAACCGCAGACGTTGGTATGTATGATGCCATGTTCACTACGGGGCTCAGACTGCCCCTGACGGCCTTACACCATCAGCTGGCTGACTTTCAGGGATTGTCCATTAACCAGATTGCTCCAAATTCGTGGAGGATCTTTATAAGTGCTGAGATCTTGTGGGGCCATCTGAGTGGAAGACATCGTCAACTGTCTTTAGAGGAATTCTTCTACTGCTATAGACCCCAGGACCTTTCTTCCTCTAAGGGGATGTACCATTTTGCCGTCAAGGAGATGGAGTTGAGATTAGTGTCTGAGATGCCAAATTCAAATAGGGATCGGAAGAATAGGTTCTTTTTTGTTAAAGGGACGGACTGGGTGTGCCGTCAGGAAGAATGGGAGACGATGCCCCGTGGTTATTTTGATAATACTTAGGCTTTCGTCAGGGATTTAGGTTTTAACCGACAGCTTTTAGCCCTGTCAGCTTTTACATATACTTGTTTATTTTGTTTTTGAAGTGTCTTAACACCGTCAGCTTGTTTTTCTTTTCAGACAACACTCGCCCTCTTATAACTGAGGAGTAGAGGGATTTTATCCGTAGGGTTTTAGAGATTCCCTTAGAGGAGTGAAAGTGTTGGGATTTAATTACTCTTGACACTCTTCACGCGTACTGTGGGGGTCCAGAACTGACGCCTGAAGCTTGCAAGATAGAGGAATTTTCTCGCCATTGTGAGTAGTTTTCTACCATTCCATTATTTTGGCTCTTATCGTCAATTTTTCTCCTACATATCTGTTGTCTTTGCAGAAATGGAGGCCGTTAAGCAACGGATAAGGGCTGTGCTGCCCGTCAAAAAGAGGAGAAAAAGGCAAAGGGGGATTTGACATCCTCGTCAGCCCCCAAAACCGTCACTAAGGGTTCGTTGAAGAGGAAACCTGACGGGAAGGATAGCCGTCTCTCCAAAAAGGTGGGCGTCACTTCTGGAAATGAGCCCCCAGAGAAGTCACCCCCCAGATCAGGCCATGAAGCAGGAAAGGAGGTGATGACTTCTTCCGGTCCTATCCTTGAGGGACCCCATTGCTTACTGACGCATAAGGATTATGCCATCGAAGAGGTGGAATCGTTCATAAAACCAACGGATATAGATCATTGTGCTTTGTTGGGGACGGAGGACTTGGGGGCGTCAGCTTTGTTTAACCTAACACGGGTAAGCTGTCTCCCCTATCTAGTTTTTCTCTTATTTTTTTCTTGTTTATTGACTGATGGCTATGTCCTTATTAGGCCTTGGTACGTGTAAAAGCGCTCCAAGACCGGTGTGTGGCCAAGGAAGGAGTCGTCACTCACGTTAGTAAGCATAACACTAACTTGTTGAACCAGCAGGCGCAGTACAAAGAGGCCGTCCGCTTCCTGAACGTCGAGCTGAAAGAAACGAAGCAGAAGTTAAAGGAGGCGGGTCGTCAGAAGGAGAAGTTATAACAAGAGCTGACGACCCTTCGTGGGGAGGTGGAGACGGCTGGGGCTAACGCGGTCCAAAAATTCAAGGGGTCAGATTCCTTCATTAATTCTTGTGGTGGATACTACGGTACTGGATTTGATGACTGCCTCAAACAAGTTGCGTCAGCTTTCCCATAGTTGGATTTGTCTAGGATCACCTTGGATGATCCCTCGCTGATGACACCTGCTCATGATGCCGTCATTGTCGAAGGTGAGGACTCCGAGGATGCCTCTCTTAAAGATAGTGGCATCGTTTTGGCTCAACCTGCTGCGAATCCTCCCGTCACTACTTCCAACCCTTCTATTGAGGTTCTAGACGAGGAAAATCCTGCTGTTCAAAAGACTCCGAGTGATACTACTATTGCCCGGCCATAGTTCCTCTTGTTTTCTTCTTTTTACATATTTCGTTTAATTTGCAAACAATGTTTCTAAGTGCTCCTTTGTTTTTGGGGCATCAATTTGTAAGTGATGTTTGTTGATGTTTGATAACCGTCGTTTTTTGATCATGTATGTATTGCCATTTATCTTTGTGCTTTTCTTTCTGAGGGGTGTTTGCTTTGTAGACTCAACAACTATTTTGTAGACGTAGGCTAGGCCCGTCAACCTAGTTACAGATAATGATTTAATGGGACTAATTAGTCATTTTTTATGCATGATTATGGATGTTTACTTTTATGATTCCGTCAGCCTATTAAAGCCGTCAGCTTCAATGACCATTTTTGTATGCAGGATGCACTAGTGGAGCCGTCAACTCAAGTGCCTATTTATGATGTCGTCAGCTTCATCAACTAATTTTATGCGATGGGCGTTCTTAGTGGAGCTGTCAGGTCCAGTGAACTTGTCTACTTTATTAAGTAATGGGCTCGTTTATTTTTTTTTTTTTTACTAACAAACCCTTTTGTCCGTTTAAGGGATTTAAATCATCTTTTCCTTCTTCTGGGGTAAAGTTTTCTGCATCGTGGGCTAATGTTGGGCTTGTTTTGTTCAGGTCGGTGAAGTCCACGCACACCGTCCACTTTCCGTTGGCTTTCTTCCCCATTACCACGTTTGCTAACCAGCCGGGATAGTACACCTCCCTAATGAAGCCTGCTTCCTGTAGCTTACCGACTTCTTCTGTTATTGCTCGGTCTCGTTCTTGGGCAAAGACTAGCTTCTTCTGTCGGACAAGTGGGCAGGATGGCGACACGTTCAGCCTATGTACCATGATTGAAGGGTCAATTCTTGGCATATCCTCATGGCTCAAGGCGAACACGTCCTGATTTTCCTTAAGGAAGGTTACGAGTGCTGAGCGAATCGCCGGGCTGGCGAAAGTACCAATCCTGGTGGATCTGTCCGCCCTGGAGCTATCAAGGGGTATCTCTTCAAGCCTTTCCACGGGTTCTGCCCCCGTCCGTTGTTCTTCTATGCTCATGGTCTGCAAATGGTCATCCATTTCCAGCATCGCAACATAGCATTCGCGCACAGCTATTTGGTCCCCTCATAATTCTCCTACTCCGTACTCAGTGGGGAATTTGATAATCAAGTGATAGGTTGAAGCTACAGCCTTCCAAGAGCTAAGGGTGGGTCGTCCTACAATGGCATTGTAGGCAGAGGAGCAATCGACCACGAGGAATGTAACGTTCCTAGTGACTTGTTGGGGGTAATCTCCAATTGTAACTGGCAATATGACCGCGCCTAGGGGGTACACTTTGGTTCCTCCGAACCTGACGAGTAGAGCGTTAGTTGGGGTTAATCACTCTCTAATGATCCACATCTGTTGGAATGCTGGGTAGTAGAGAATATCTGCGAAACTCCTGTTGTTGACTAAGACCCGGTACATGTTATAGTCTCCTACCTGGATGCTAACGACAAGTGCGTCATCATGTGGATGGTGGAGACGTCGGGCGTCCTCTTCTGAAAAGCCAATAAGGGGGTTGTCGACTCGCGACGTCTTCGGGATGGCACCGGTGAGCTGAACGTTCTGGACCATTCTAAGACAAGTCTTCCAAGCCCTTTTCAATAAGCCACTGGCGGTCGCGCCCCCTATAATCATCCTTATGTCTCCTAAGGGTTGTCTCGGACGCTCGTTGTCTCGTCGGGGAGCTTGCTTGCTCCTGAGGGAGTGGGTCTGCCCTTTCCTTGCTAACGAACTTCTGCAACTTCCCTTGCCTAATAAGGGCTTCAATTTGCTGTTTCAAGTCATAGCAGTCAGCTGTGTCATGTCTGTGGTCGTGGTGGAAGCGACAGTATTTTTCTCGGGACCGCTTGTTGGGATCTTCCTTCAGCTTTCCCGGGAAAGTCAATGCCCCCTCGTCCTTGATTTGCATTAGGACTTGGTCAATTGGGGTGGTTAGTGGAGTGAAGCTTATGAACCTCCCTGTAGGGGGCTTAGAGCACCTATCATCCCTTCGCTCTCCGGTTCTAGCCATCTTTCACCCTCTTTCCTGTTGGGTATCCTCCTGCCTTTCTCTCTTCCTGGGCTTTTCCTCGCGAGCTAGTAGAGCGTCTTCGGCATTCATGTACTTGGTGGCCCTGTAAAGTATGTCCGACATAATTTTTGGGTCATTCTTATATAGTGAAAACAAGAACTTACCCTTCCTCAACCCATTCGTAAATGCTGCTATGAGTATTTTGTCGTCGGCCTCGTCGATCGAGAGTGCTTCCTTATTAAAGCGGGCTATGTAAGATCTCAACGTTTCATCTTCTCGTTGCTTGATACTCATCAAGCATGCAGTGGACTTCTTGTACCGGTGCCATCCAATAAAGTGCGACGTGAATTGGGCGCTCAACTCTTTGAAAATGCTGATGGAGTTGGGCGTCAATCGGCTGAACCAAATTCTTGCCGGGCCCTTCAGCGTTGTAGGGAAGGCCCTACACATGATCTCGTCTACTACTCCTTGAAGATGCATCAAGGTCTTGAAGGTCTCTAAATCATCAAGCGGGTCCTTGGCTCCATCGTAGCTCTCAATCTGCAGCATGTAAAACTTCAGTGGTAAGGGGAAGGAGTTGATAGAAGTGGTGAATGGCGAATCAGTTCGGTGGACCAGATCAGCCAGGTCGCTAGACACCCATCCTTTAAGGGCATTCATCATAAGGTCCATCCTTTCCTTCATTAATTGCATCTCCGCGACCATGTAAGGGGGGGCCGTGTCAAAACAGAAGGGACGGCTGGTTTCTTGTCATTCTTGTTGGTTTGGAGCGTTACTACCTTCGGGTCCCTCCTGGTTCCTTCTTTCAGCGCTGGTACCTTCTTGATCATCTTTTTGGTTATTCGGTGTTGCATTCTTCTGACGCAATTATTCTTCCAGATCGTGGTTTTGTTTAGTGAGGCGTTCCATGGCGGCGGCGAGAGTTTGAACTTGTCTCTCAAGGGCGATCGTGGGTGGTTCCTCTTCTCGAATGTCGTTTATGGTTGCCATCGAGCGAGTGAGTACCATGCAACTCTTTTATTTGGGAAATTACAGTATGGCTTGCGAATCACAGCAAAACATTCCCCACAAATGGCGCCAACTGATGATACCGAAAAAACCACCAGTGAGCCACATGATACTCACACACTCTAAACAGCACCTGCACAACAAAAAGGAGAAGACCTAACAGAGAGCACCAGTGTGATACCGGCCAAATACCCTCCGAAGGTCAAGTTAAAACTTCTTACAAATCTAGAGTGCTAGAGAGGGGTTAATTATGCGTACCTTGATTTGTGAGGGTATTGGAGCTTTTATAATAGGAGAGGGTTGACCATCTCTTCCTTGGGCTAGAAGTCCTTTCCTTATAGGAAACCTTATGAGCGTATATTATGGAATCCTTTCCTTGTAGGAGACTAAAATTGAGCATGGGATATAAGTTATTTCCTCATATACTCATGGGTGGTGGCCAAGCAGAGGTTTTATCAAAACTGTCGGCTTCAAGACTGTCAACTTATCTTTTTCCCTTCAGCCACATCGGCGTCAGCCTTTCGATGGCATCAGCCCCTTGATATGCTTCGCGGACTTCCTTCCCTTATCCAATCACATCGCTGTCTGTCAGTTTTAGGTTCTTCAGTTTTTTATAGCTTACTCTGTCAGCCTAAGCTGTAGACTACATTCCACGAGAAAAGCCAACGGGTTAAATTGGGAGCGTCTTGCATGCTATAATTTTACTTATCATGGTTGATGGAGTAGAGGGAGTTGGCGGAGGATAGGAGGATCGGCGAAATTGGGCACGGTGGAGATGGGTTTTAACGAAATCAGGGTCAGAAATGCGAGTGGCCCATGACTTAGAGACGCATTTGAATCGAGAAAGAGACTTCACGGGAAGGTGTGGCAATATGTCTACGATGAGTTCCGACGGCAAGTTCGTATTCGACATTTTGCTTTCTTCCTTCAACTGAGAATAGGCGTGAGTCGTGTGATCATTGATCTGATGATACTCATATATAGTAACCCTAAAACCCATTCACAAATAAATAAATAAATAAACCCCCCCACCCCCTACCCTAAAACCTTTTTAATTTTTAATTTTTTTTTTATAATATATATATATATATATATATATATATCCCTCTAAAGCTGTATCTTAGACCACTTGAGGTATTATAGAAATATGAATATTTACACAATTTTGTCTAAAAATAATCCACGTGATATGATTGTGTAAATTTATAAGTTTATTACAGTAATCGTGTTAACTAAATTCATTATTTTGCATTTAGTTTTTTATTATTTCTTTACATGAAAAAAAATGAATAGATGATGATTGGCTATTTTTTTAGAGAGTTTCAACTTATAGTGTTCGCTCTTGATGATATTCTTTATCATCATACCAAGACACTAATTGGTTTTTGGTGTAGGGAAGGATTGAATGTCAGATCTCTTAGTCAACTATCTCAGACTTTACCACTTGAGCTAATTCGAACTTACAATGGATGATGATTGTTGTATGTGAAAAAATATAAACAATTTAAAATTTTTATATTTTAATGAAATGTTATGTAAAATATATATTATGTAAGGAATTTTGAAAAGTGAATATGTAAAAATAAGAAAAGTAAAAGATAAGAATTTTTGTACAAACTGATGCGTATGCTCTTAGTTTATATATATATATATATATATATTTTTTTTTTTTTACAAAGGTTATCTTTTTCTTTTTCTTTTTTTATCAAATATTACTACACTATAATAGTTAGGAATTGGATTTTTTTTTAAACGGAAAATTGTTAACTTTATTATGACATAAAAGCATAAATTACATTTTGAAAAAGAGTTAATTTGTTCTAAAAAAATAAGAATTCTCTTCTATCCAAGTAATGAAATCGTCAATACCTAATATGTATGTTTTGCTAACAAATGAGCTCGTGAGACAACGACAACAACAACAACAACAACAAAAAAAAAGAAAAAAGAAAAAAAGCCCCATTATCTATCAAGATGAGAAAAATCAACTCTATGAAACTCGTGAATGAAGGAGATTGTGCCATATATCACCTATGCAACTAAGGATGGTGGAGGAGTTTGCCGTAACAATGCATATTTGGGCTTTACAAATAATTACAATATGTTCGGACCCATTATTTTTAGAAAGGATAAAGGATCCCTGAGTCACTAGGTATCGTAAGTCTTAACCCAATTTTATTCACAGCTAGTCTTCTGATAACCAAGCAATTGATTAAGTTTTTCAATATAATTTTCTTCGGCTGAGATTTGAAGTTTTCAAGTTCCTCTTTTAGTTTTCTCAAGTAGGGAGGCATTTTCTTCCTTATATTTTTCAGTCAACCTTTTTGCTACATCAGCTTTAGCCAAGAGCATTCACATCAAGGGTTTTAAAAATTTTAGCATTTAGCATCTCAAAAAACTACTTTATAACATTTAACATCTCACTTTATAATACACTTGACGGGACTGATGAATTTATCCCCTAGAGACGATCTCAACGATTGCAGACGATGACACCCTCGGACGAGTTAAACAAATACCCGTATCACTGACGAAGACAGCCAGGCCATTCAATGCAACCAATTACACCCGGTACGGTTAAAGGGCCAGCTGTACGAGCCGTTGGAGAACATAAAAGCCACAAAACGTTATCAAGAGGAACATCAAGGCCACCATAACTACCTCCAATGGTTAGAAGTTGTGAGAACATATATAAGGCCCTCACAATATCAACCAGAGGTATGAGAATATATTCAGATAATTTTGCTATCACTTGACTATTCTGTTTTATTTCATAAAGCCCCTTTGTATTAACTTTGGCATCGGAGACGTTGTGGCAGACACCACACCAGTGACCATTTTTGGGAAGATATCTACACAAGTTGGAGATTGGTTCCATCTGCCCACTTTTACTGACGAATTCACACTTCATCAGTTTGGCACCGTCTGTGGGGAACGCATTTTCATTTCCATCTTTGAAAGTACTGTTTCCATCAACCTCTATATTCAAATGGAACCCAATCAAGATTCTGCAGCCTTGGCTCAGCAAGTCCAAGCTCTTGCGGCCACCGTTGAAGAGCTTACTAGGCAAAATCAGGAAATGGAGCTACGGCTTCAACAGGAGGAGAATAGATCCAAAGACAATTTGGAGGACGAAGGAAACAGTCATAGAAGAAGTGACTATCGAAGACTTACCCCTCCAAACGAACAGAATTCAGATCTTCTCCGAGAGATAAGGAAATAGATGGACGAATTGAAGAATGCCATCAAGGAGAAAATAGACCGGAGCGTTGATAGACTAGTGAGAGCCACGAATTCGCCTTTCACTATAGCAGTCCTAGAGTGTCCAGTACCGACAAAGTTTTGTCTGCCTTAGTTTGAGCCTTTTGACGGACTTAAGGACCCCCAAGACCACCGTAATACCTTCAAAATGACGTTGGGGCTTCAACAGCCCCCCGACGAGATACTGTGTCGTTCCTTCCCCACCACTCTCAAGGGAGCTGCAAGAGAGTGGTTCACAAAGTTGCCAATATCGTCCATCGATAACTTCGAGCAGTTGAGCAATGCTTTCTTGCGTCACTTCATCGAGGGGCAACATCCTAAAAGGCCAGCTGATCATTTACTCACTATTAAGCAGGGAGAGAAGGAAACCCTAAGGTCATACGTAAAACGCTTCACCCGGGAGACCCTGGAGGTAGACAAAGCTGACGATAAGGTGCAACTAATGACTTTCAAAGCAGGGTTGAGGTCCAGAGAACTCGTGGCTTCACTCGCGAAGAACCCTCCAAAAACAATGGCAGAGATGCTCCTGAAAGCATAGAAATACATGAATGCTGAAGACGCACTAGCAGCCATAAAAGATGTAGAGAAGCCAGGAGACAAAGGAAGGAATGACGACGAACGTAGGGGACAAAAGCGGGGGTGTACAGATGGGGAGAGAGAAGAAAGTCTTAAAGAAATTGACAATGGTACATATTCAAAAGAGCCTAAGAAAAACAAAAATCATTATTAATAAATAAATAAATAAAAGGAATGTACAAGACCACAATGGACATAAGAGGTACAACAGATTGCTACATAATATTGTGACTCATTTAATACACATGGGGAGAGGGAAGAAAGTCTTAAAGAAATTGACAATGGTACATATTCAAAAGAGCCTAAGAAAAACAACAATCATTATTAATAAATAAATAAATAAAAGGAATGTACAAGACCACAATGGACATAAGAGGTACAACAGATTGCTGCATAATATCATGACTCATTGAATATGGTCTTGTGAGAAAATCATGTTAGAAATACTGAATAAATAGTATTATATTTCTCAAGTAATAAAATGTACATGAATGCTTTTATATAGGAGGCAAAGTGTGTAGTATATATATGTGTGTAGTACAATAGTATGTGTACTATACAAGGAAACAAGGTGGACCTAAGGCCCACAAACTTAACAACCTCAACATGCATGTTCTGAGATTTTTTTTTTTTTTTTTTTTTTTTTGAGATAACCTCAACATGTTCTGAGATAAAGACTAAAGGGTGAAATAAAAGGTGGGTGGCGCTTGTGTTCAGTGGCCAGTTCCACTGAACACAAGCCGTTCGGCAAAATTAGCTAAGCAACATCTTTTTAGAAAAATATTAGATAAATAGCATGCGGCTGAAAGTATTTAGTAAGTTGGACTTTTTTTGGAACTCGAGTTTGTTAAACTCAAGTTCCAACCCAAAATTGAGTTTCCCTAACCCGATTTACTCTTGGATTCATTTGACGTGGATTGAAAAAAAAAAAAAAAAAACACGTGGAACTTGAGTTTAGCAAACTCGAGTTACTGGGAGATTTTTTTTTTCCGCTTGGAACTCGAGTCTAGCAAACTCGAGTTCCTTGTAGGTAAAATTTTTTTTTTAAATGGAACTTGAGTTTACTACACTCGAGTTCCACGTAGTTTTTTTTTTTTTTTTTTTTCAATCCACACCAGATGAATCCAAGAGTAAATCGAGTTTGGGAAACTCGATTTTGGGTTGGAACTCGAGTTTGACAAACTTGAGTTCCAAAAACAGTCTAACTAACTAAATAAGTTTAAACGCGTGCTAGTCACCGAATTTTAACCGAAAAATGTACTATTTACTAAATTTTGCCCAAGCTGTTCCCATAAAAGGTAAGTAGGATAGGATATCAATGTACTTTCCACCTCTGTGGTATTTCATCATTGTACATTTTTTTAAAGAATCGTTTCTTCATTGTACTTGATTTTACTTTTATATGAATAAAACTTTTTTTTTTTTTAATCTCACTATTTGAGTAAAGTTTGATTTTAATTTGCAAGGAGGTTATGCTGGATTTTACTTGAGAACTGAGGCAAATATATAAGGTTTTGGCCTGTCTTTCTTTCCTTTTATTTCTTCACCCACTAACAAGAAATTGTTAAATGAAGTGCAAATGCAGTAACTAGCACTAGTTGATAGCTCAAGACTATATAAATTACTTATATGTTCGTACATATATAAGCCTAGACTACTATCCATTAAGAGACAATAACAATAGTCACTACAAGAAAAAATTCCTATTGCAATGAAATTTTTTGTTGCAATAAACTCAAAATTGTTGCAATAAATACCTATTGCAACGAAAAAATTTTGTTGCCCACTGTTGCAATAAACTCTGTGGCAATAGGTTATCGCAACAAAATTTTCATTGCAATAGTGTTTTGTTGCAATAACCTTGTTGCGATGAAACATTTTAATTATTATTAAAAATATTTATTGCAACAAAATATATTGTTGCTATAACTTATTGCAAATAAATTTTTGTTGTAATAGATATGGCGAGGTAGGCCGGAAAACTTATTGCAACAAACTTTTTTGCGGTAACTTATTGCAACAAAAAATTCGTTGCAATAACCTATTACAACAAAAAAAAATTGTTGCAATGGCGGCCTCTATTAGTAAAGCTCTTCCAAAATTTAGATCTTACCCAAAGTCCCAAACATAGATTTGCCACAAACTACATACGCATTTGTTTGAAATGGCGGCCTCTCTTAGTAAAGCCCACCCCTTTCTCCTCATTTGCCTTTCCCTCCTCCTTGTCCTCATTCATGCAAAACCTTATGTTCCAAAACAACATGTTGTGGATGAGGAATCAGCTAGAAACAAAGCTACTTTTGCAATTGCATTTGCACTACCTCCAAGTGCTCCAGCTTCTCAAAAACATAAAAATAGAAAAAGGAATGCACCTGCATTGATATTTACAATATTGATTGGAGTATTGGGCGAAAATTTGCTTGGATTTATTACATTATTGATTGGAGTATTAGGCGGAGATTATCTTGGATTCATAGGGGGAGCAGTGGTTTTTGGTACAGGTGGTAGGAACACCTCAAGCCCAACAATATTTAGCCCTTTGATAAAAAAGAAAGAGGACCTAGCTTTCTTGTCCATCAAGGTGGCCCAACTTCGTTGGAAGTCATTGGAAGAGGTGGCTGCAAAGAGGTTATCAAGGCCGAATTGCCGAGAAACAGCAGGAAAATCGTTGTGATCAAAAAGATAGTTCAACCTTCAATGCATGCAATAGAATTTACCGGGGAAGAAAGTAAGAATCTAAACAGTAAAATGCGTCAAATTCGATCAAAATAAATATTGTGGGTAAGATTAGGCACCGGAATCTTGTTCCTTTATTAGCCCATATGAGTCATGGTGATTGCCATTATCTTGTATATGAATTCATGAAGAATGACAGTTTATACTTTGCAAGCCGTGTTAGATGAAGCTTCTAATGGGACTAAGTAATTGGATTGGCTTGCTTGGTACAAAATTTCATTAGGAGTGGCAACCGGGCTTGAACATATGCACTTTCTCCACAACCCATGTATAACTCATAGAGATCTGAAGCCTGTAAATGTACTATTGGACAATGACATGGAAGCTAGAATTTCAGATTTTGGGTTAGCAAAAGTAATGCCTGATGCTAATATCTATATCACAGGCTCCAATGTCGCAGGGACTGTAGGTTATATAGCAACAGAATACCTCCAAACGCAAAAGTTCACAGCTAAATTTGATATCTATAGCTTCGGTGTGTTGCTAGGGGTTTTGGTGATAGGAAAGAAGCCAACTGAATCGTTTTTCCACAACATGGATGAGATATGCTTGGCTAAATGGCTTTGGAATGTAATGGCATCAGATTATCCATTGCAACAAAAAAATTTGTTGCGGTACCCTATTGCAACAAAAGAATTTGTTACGTAACCTATTACAACAAAAAAATTTGTTGCAATACATTTCCCGGCTTACCCCGCCATATCTATTAAAACAAAAAAATTGTTGAAATAAGTTATAGCAACAATATATTTCGTTGCAATAAATATTTTTAATAATAATAAAAATGTTTTATCACATCAAGTTTATTGCAACAAAACACTATTGCAACGAAAATTTTGTTGCGATAACCTATTGCCACAGAGTTTATTGCAATAGTCGGCAAAAGAATTTTTTTATTGCAATAGGTATTTATTGCAACAATTTCGAGTTTATTTCAACAAAAAATTTTGTTGCAATAGGGATTATTTCTTGTAGTGACTTATTCGGGAAAAAAAACTTAGTACAATTACTCAAATCATTATTATCAAATATAAACATCAAATAAACCTTAACAAGCCAACCACAAATATCAAATTTTAAATAAAATCAAATTAAAATTGTAGATTATAAAAAGATGCTAGTCGTTAACCACTCATTTATATATTTTAAATATAATAAACACAACAAACTACAAACTACAAACATCAACTATATAGCACTAGAATACCTCCAAACGCAGAAGTTCACAGCTAAATTTGATATCTATAGCTTCGGTGTGTTGCTAAGGGTTTTGGTGATAGGAAAGAAGCAAAATGATTCATTTTTCCACAACATGGATGAGATATGCTTAGCTAAGTGGCTTTGGAATGTAATGGCATCAAATAATCCAGAACAAGCAATTCATTCCAAGCTTATGGGAAATAGGTTTGAACATGAAATGCTATTAGTTTTGAAGATTGCTTGCCTTTGTACTGTAGATGATCCAAGTGACAGGCCTAGCAGTAAGAATGTCAGGTGCACGCTATCTCAGACCAAGGATGAAATACATGAGAGCAGGCCCTCAACTCGTTCGAGTCTTGAGTTATCAAAAACTATTCTGAGAGAAGGTAAGGGTAAGTTGGTGGGGAATGGGAATTCAATTCGTAATAGGGAAAACTCGTGGTTCCCTGACAAGTCAGAGTGGAAAGACTTGAGATCCCAAGAGGAAGAGCATAGGTGGGTCCAGTCAGAAAAATCAAGCAGCAATGGTGTTTTGTCAATAAAATCAACTTACAAGGCAACGGCTTATGCTAGACCCCACAAAATTATCTCTAAAATTCAAAGCAACATATGGAAAAAAAACCTTCCTGAAAGATTAAAAATTCTTCTTTGGCGTATAGCATTAGGCGATCTTCTTACAAGAGAAAGATAAAGCAAGTTTATGACTATTGATAATACTAGTTGCTTGCTTTGCATTATTGGCGCTATAGAGTCCTCACTCCATTTGTTGCAATACCCTATCGCAACAAAATAATTTGTTGCGATAAACTATTGCAACAAAAGACTTTGTTGCAATAAACTATTACAACAAAAAAAATTGTTGCAATACATTTCCCAGCTTACCTCACCATATCTATTACAACATAAAAATTGTTGCAATAAGTTATAGCAACAATATATTTCATTGCAATAAATATTTTTAATAATAATAAAAATTGTTTTATCTTAACAAGTTTATTGCAACAAAATACTATTGCAACGAAAATTTTGTTGCGATAACCTATTGTCACAAAGTTTATTGCAACAGTGGGCAATGAAATTTTTCGTTGCAATAGGTATTTATTGCAACAAAAGAAGGTCAGGTCGTGTGTGAGATAGAGAAATGAAAATGGCAAAGCCAAAAGAAAAAAGAGTTAATAGGGTCAATGAAAATGTGAGATAATAGATTTGTAAAAAAAAAACTGAATTGAATTGAATAAGATCAGAAAGTCAGGTCAAGTCAAGGTTGTTGGAAGGTACCTGCTTGGAAGTTGGTTTACAAAAGCAAAAGTAAAAATGGGTCTTGATTACAAAAGGCAAATAGCCTTTAGAATCAACGATATTGTGTGTCAGTAGCCATATAAAAAACAAACCAAAGTATTTCATCAAGACTAAATTATAAGAGTCATCATGTTAACGTTCTATCAAAAATTAAAATGTCATGACTTAAATGTCATTGCATTTATGGGAGGAGAGCTGTTGTGCCAGCCCACATGAAAAAAAAAAATTTAAAAAGACCATTTCATCAAGCTTAAAAATAAAGGAAAATGCTAATGGATGATCTTAGGATAATTATTAACAATCTATTTATATAAAGTTTTTATGAAAAAAAAGAAAAAAAAAAGAAAAAAGAAGCAATTAGTATTTTGGAGTTGCCTCGTCCCTACAGTCAAGCTGGATCTTCATTCTATGAGAAATTTGCCTGTTGATTCTCAATCAACTTAAACTCCTGCCCATGCCTCTACCATTGGCTTTGTTGCATGCTCCATTATTGGCTCTCTAAATGAAATTAGCCATGCTGCAGGGTCTACTCAATCAGCTTTTTCTATTTCGCATAAAAGTGGTGTCAAAACTTTCCTTAAATTGATTGTTAATCATTGCCTTAAGGGCACCCCTTAGCATGACCCAATTTTTTTTAAGGTTAAAGCTTTTATCTTTGGAAAATGTTAAGGGCACAATAAAAATCACAATTTGTCACAATTTGGTACATGGTGAGTTGAAAATAATTAAGATTGTAACAAATTGCAGTAAAAATTATGAGATTTCTTGTGTCTTGGCATTTTTATTTATTTTTGGGTCATAAAAACTTTTTTTAAATGGATTGCTAATCATTACCCTAAGAACATCCGTTAGCATTTCCCCAAAATGTATTGCATTTAGGAGAAGTTATAGTACACCCAACCCAAGAAACCCATCCACACATGAGAAAAAAACTAATAGAGCTACGGAACCAAGTGAGGAACGGAGGAAGGGGTTGTTTGGTTTTTTTTTTTTTTTTTCATCACTTATCACTCCTCACTCAATTTTCGTCACTCATCACTCATAAAAGCTCAAAAATGTGTTGAAAAACACAAGAGCTGTTTAGACTCCCAAATTAAAGTTACGGCTTGGTTGATTTACACTAACTTAATACTAAGTGCGGAATAGTGTAAACACAAGCGTATAAGCAATACAACTACTCTAATCCATATTTAAAGCAACACAGCAGTAAAAATGAAATGAACAAGAGTAGGGAAGAGAGAAGCAGATACAGATAACACCGAGACGTGTTATCGAAAAGGAAACCGAAGAACTCGGCGAAAAACCTCTCCGCCGCCCTCCAAGCGGAAATCGATCCACTAGACAATCAGTTGGGATACATGGGTTAGTAAGAGACCCTCCAAGCCTAATCTACCTGATGTACCTAAGCCCTTCAAGCTCCTACTCCAACAAGGCTTCTCGGAACCGTGTCTTGTCTTAGCTCTCCAGATCCGGTAACAAGCTCCATGTTGCATCTGCCATCATCGGCTTCTTCCAATGCTTCCCAGTAGCACCAAAATGTCACTTGACACTCTCAAAGGGTGTGGTAAGTATTTGGGCTATCAACCTCTCAATGGTATGGAAATGGAGAGGTAGGAGAAGAGGAAATTCCTAAAACAAATGTGTAGAGGATTGTGGATATAACAATCTCTAACTCTCAAGGTGTTTGGCTAGGGTTTTTCTCTCAGAGGCTCTCATCTCAATTGTGGGTAATATGGGTATATATAGTGTGGGTACAGAAAGTGTGATTTAGACTTGACAGGCTGGCAGAAAAGAATGCCTCGCAGGTGTCTCGCTGGAAGGCCTTACTCGCGAGATACTCGCGAGACACAGCTGTCTCCATCTGGCCTGACGCTTCGCATTCCAGCATGTGCAGAGCACATGAGTCACTCCGCGGGAAGCTAAGTCGCGAGACACCCACAAGAAGTCTTCAATCTTCAAATGCTTGAGTCTTCACACTCTCTCTCTCTCTAACACACAACCCTTACAATGAAATCTCACAGTAAATACAGGGTACAACAGATTGAATATAATTACAATCAAATTTGACACGGAATATAAGCTAACAAAACAAATGGTTGTAAATAATAACTTTACAACTCATCTTTTAAAATACCCCGATTTCCTAAACCCCACCCATTTGGACACTGTTTTCACTTTACATCACTCAAATATTTCAACCTTTTTCTGGGACCCATACCGGATCACCAGGTCAGACCCTTCTGTTAGCCTACTTATGAAACCCATTCCCCATTTCCTTCACTTCTCATTTCCCTTTCACCCCTTCAATAGAGTCCCTCTCCTAAAACACAAACCCAAACCCATAAAAATAGAAGAAGCTCGGACGCTGATCTCCACCATCACCAGGGCCGCTTCACCCATCTCTCCGACGTGTACCAGTGGTGCGATCTCCTCCGTCAAAGCCCAGCAGCGCCGATGAAGTGTGAAGAAACGTGACCCATTTCCTTGATATGTCACGGACGATCTCCTTCGACCCAACACGGTGTTACCTCATCCCTTTTTGTACTCTCTCAGCTTGTTTCTTTATCTGATTTGTGTTTTTGGCATTTGGGTTTTGAGAAAACTGTTAGATTTTAGCTTGAACTCTGCTTTGCCTTTGTTTCCCCTGCTGTTTGGTTGGTGAGAAAATAATAAAGGAGAAGTTTTTTTGGTTTTTTTTTTTGTTTATATGATATTATTGTGCTTACCCATTGTTGGTTTGCTTGAATCGGATTATTTGTTCTTGGTTGGATAATATTATACCATTTATTGGAAATTTTTTATTCAAGTAAACCAATTCAAATAGATGGTTTAGAGGCTTTGAATCTATTAAAGATTTTCTGGATTCCCAACATTGTGTTGGAATTTTTAATTGCTGAAGTAATATTACCCTGAAAATACCCCAATCCTGTTTGATACTTTTCTATTATAAATGAAAAAACTTTTTACGAAGAAGACAATGGTTTAAGGTCCTTGATTCGATGTGCTGTGATAGTGTGTATTGGAGTATAGGGCGGTTCTGTGTGTATTGGAGTATGGAGTTGGCTTTTTTTTTTTTTTTCATATAAACTTGTCTAAAATTTCCCTAAGATATACAGTTTGAAGTATATTATAGAGGATTTAACACAAAAGTAGACTATATCAACAACACCCCCTGTGTCTTAGAACCTTGTTTTGAACTTGCATTCTTTAAAGCACTTATGAGGCATCTTGATTATAGCTAATGGCATGATATCTGATCATTTTGGTTGGCTTCTTATGCAAGTGATCCTTGCAAATAGTTAGACTATTGGCTGATTAGAAGTTTTACTTTTTCAATTCCCCAGCTGCAATATATATATATATATATATATATATTTTATCTAGTGTGAGCTGATATTGCTCTATATTGTTATTATATTGCTCTATGTTGTAAGCTGATATTGTTGTCGGCATTTGTTGCTACTTGCTAGTAAATGTTGCTCTCTGTTACTGAGTATTCCTGTTGCTGTTTTTCCTGCTCTATTTTTTTTTTTTTTTTTTTTTTTTTTGGCTCTATTTTGCTGTGGCCATTCTTTTGGCTTTGTATTCTTTCTTTTCTTTGCATAAAATTTATAATTTTGCCTTAAAAAATAGTGCTGAGCTTATTTGAAATTAGCAAAAATGACTTTAAGATATTGAGAAGTACTAGAGTATTCTTCTCCTTTTTTTATTTATTAAACCAATTGATAAGCTTTATTCAAAATTTCATTTTTTTTTGGCTTCTATTCTACTCAAACAACCAAATGTGAAAGTCATCTTGTTTTTTTATATATAACTTCATATTGGCTTATAAGGATTTTGTTATTTTTAATTCCAAAATTTTATATTTTCTTGTAGATGTAGTTGTTATATTTTAATTTCTTGAATGGTTTGAACTGATGGTTGTTAAAAGGACTAAGAGAAACTTAGAAGGGAAAATGAACTTAAGATACTTAATTGGTCATTTAGTTTTTTTAAGTGCTAATAATAATTACATTGATTAAACCAATGCACAAAAACATATATGTAGCATTTTGAGTTTTTCTTGAATTGTGACTCACTACGAGATAGTTTAACCTCGGCCCCCCCAAACCAAAATTTCTAACTCCGCCCCTGGTGGATTGTATATGTGATATCAAGGGATGGTGCCCTCAATAACAAACTTAATTAAAAGCGTTAATGTTACCTTGAATATAGAGTAAGCTATCTCTGCATCCGTCAGCTAGTGTTACATGTCTTGACTATTGCTTCACTCCTGTGGGTAAGTTTATACACATACCAGCTCAAAATGTTGCCTTGAGAATCATATCTAATTGATATGGTTTCGCTTAGAGAATTACTAATTTGTTTTAATTTTATACGACTTGTTGCAAAATTTCAAATTTTGTGGGTCATCTGTGCATTTCGAACAGCGTTTGAACTGAAATATGTGGTTTACACATGACTGCACACTAGATTGTGGAAATGTTTACATGAAGCATTAATTGATTAGGATTGAATAAAATTTTTAATTACAATTATTCCAAAGTTAACCCCTTCGGCAAACTTTGTTCTAGCATGAATATCAAAAGATAGTTGCTGGCAATGCTCTTAAGCTGTATACTTAATCATAAAACCATTAAAGTATTTATACCTTATCTAGATTGCACTACTCTGTGATTGTAACACCAGAATAAAAACCTCATCTGTCAATCTCTATTTCCATAGCTTTTAGTTTCCATGTCAATCAATTTCACTCACTTTTGCTTCCACTAACACTCTATACATCATAGGTATTGGTAGCCACTTGTCTTACCATTTGCTCAGACTTTCTCCACTTCTAATCTCCATCACATACCTAAGTAGATAAGAGATATTCCCTTTAAAATATTTTTCCACACGTATAATCCTGTTTTGGTGAGATTGTGCTTCCATGAAAGAACAATAGGAGCAATACTTTTCCTTGAACACCCCAATAGAAATAGAGCAGCTATTTTGCATGAGTCTCTAACCCTGCTTTGCCAATACGCCATGAGTTACTTTAAATTACCACAAAGCCTATATATGGAGTTATATGCATGAATGAGTAAGTTCTGGTGAAGCTAAACTTTTGGGGGTATGATAGGTATTGTACTATGACAGTGGTATGCTATTGTGGACATTTGTAATTAATTGTGACAGTTGTAGTTGTGTAAAGAGGGGGGGGGGGGGGGGGGGGGTTGGGGGTTGCGTGGGGGTTGCGTGAGTGTGTGCAAGGTTGTGCGTGTGTACCTGCAAGGGGGTGCGTGTGTGCCTGCATGAGGGTGCGTGGGTGTGCAGTGGTTGGTGCAGTTGAGCTGTACTACTATTATGGGCTGTTAGTTGGTTGGGCCAGGGTGTCAAGTAGTTAGTTAGTTGGTTAAGGGGTGTAGTGCTTATAGGGAAAGGGAGGTTACTGTAAAGGATATTTAGATAAGAATTACATTGTCTGCTTCCCTATTCTTTCTCTCCTTCTTATTCCTTGCTCCAATTCTTAATTCCTTCCTTTCTTTCTTCCACTGAACTATTAGAATATTATCAGGGTAATGATAGTTTATTAAAAGAAAATTAAAGTAAATCCCTAAATTAAATAAGTTCTAACAAATACTATCAATTAGGTTCAACGGACTAACAGTGGGCCTCCATCATCCAACCATGTAATCAGGGTCCGCATTAAGACATCTAAAAAGAAAAACTGCATTACACATTTCCATTTCAAATTAGATATCTTTTGCCTTCTTACATTTCAGTGTCTATTCTATTTCGTTAGCAAAAAGGCAGGATTTATTTCCTTGATTGAATATTTCATTGCTTTGATATGGTTTTTTGCTAGTCATGGGACTAAGCTTGTGAGAGAGAATGATTCAGCAAAGATTTACGTTTTGATTGGGACGTGGGAATGTTGGTTCCTAAGTCATTCTTGCATTATCTTAAAGAATATCCATCCAGCACATCATTATGGTCTAAAATTCTATTTTTGTGTTTTGGGGTTTCCAACATTGGAATGTCTTCTGCCACTAGTTATGAGTCCACTACTAGTGGGCATATGTGTGTTATGGATCGGTGTGTGGAAAGGACCTCCCTATCTATCCGTAATTTTGGACGGAGGTTCTATGGATGTCAACATTGGTCGTCGGTTAGTATTACATGATTTTAGTGTTGTTAAATATTTGCCTTGTCAATTTCTTTCTATCTTTGCTGACCATCATATATATGCCTTCAATGTTGTAGGACTCCGATCAGGCATGTAAGTTCTTCAAATGCTTGGACAAGAACACATGCCCACGTGGCTGTGCAATAGCACCACTTGTCCATGAAAGGTTTGTAAGGTTGAATTTAATCAACCATTCTGTTGGCTTTATTCCGTGCCAATTTTCTTGTAATTCAACATTTAGAAACCCTGTATTTAGGTGGGAATCATGTAAGGGTAGTGTGTGAGAAAGTGTGAAGAAAAAGCTCAAGAGAGTACACTCAGTAGGACCTCGCGACTAGCAAGTCGCTAAAGAATGCACACGTGTGAAGCATGCAGAGGAGCTAAAGAGTCACGCCAGCTGGTGCACTATAGGACAAAACTTCCAATCTGGCCATTCTATTAGCTCGTGACTCAGTCAAGTCGTGAGGCCAAGTCGCCAGACCACTCTCTTTAGGAAAAACTGACTTTTTGCATTCCAAACACACACCAATATAAATACCCCTTATACCCACGTATTGTAAAGAGCTTCCAGAGAGAATTTTGAGTGAGAAACCCTAGAGAAAAACAAAATTGACTCATCCACAATCTTCATCCTTGTTTCTCCAAATTCTTCTACTCTCACTCTCTCCATTGATATATCCTTGAGAGGTACATTAACCAAATCCTTATCTCACTATACCCATATCTGTGAGAAGGTTATTTGGTGCTTGGAAAGCAGTTAGGAAGGGACCAATTGATATTGATTGACACTATGGGCTATAGCGGAATCCGGTAAGCTAGAGAAGACAAAGGTTCGGCATAACCTCATTGGAACAAAAAGCTTGGAGGGCTTAAGTACATTGGGTTGGTAGATTAGGCTTGGAGGATGAGGATTGGTGCCAACCCCTAATTGATTATTTGGAACACGGTAAGCGACCCGAAGATCCCTGCCACAAGACTGAGGTACGACGAAGGGCATCTTGTTTTATACACTACAAAGGCACATTATATAGAAGGTCTTTCGACGGTCTATTCTTACAATGTCTTGGCAAGGAAGAAGGTGATCAAGCTATGGAAGAAGCTCATGCAGGAGTGTATGACGCCCATCAGTCTGGCCCCAAATTGTATCACTGGATAAAACGAATGGGTTACTATTGGCCCACCATGGTTAAAGATTGTATGGACTATGCAAAGACATGTGAAGCATGCCAACTTCATGCGAACTACATCCATCAACCCCTGGAGCCCTTGCACTCTACAGTCGCATCCTGGCCTTTTGATGCATGGGGACTCGATGTTGTAGGACCATTGCCTAAGTCGTCGGGGGGTCACTTGTACATATTAGCTGCAACCGACTATTTTTCTAAATGGGCCGAAGCCATACCTCTCAGCGAAGTAAAAAATGAAAATGAGGTGAACTTCATTTGGACTCACTTGATCTATTGGTATGGTGTCCCTCGCTATATCATCACAAATAACAGTAAGCCATTCTACAATAGTTTGGTGACGTAACTATGCGAGAAGTTCGAGTTCAAGCAATACAAGTCATCCATGTATAATGCGCCAGCCAACGGTCTTGCTAAGGCTTTTAACAAGACGCTTTGCAATTTGATGAAAAAGGTAAGAGAGTGCTCGAAGAGGGATTGGCATGAAAAGATTGGAGAAGCTTTATAGGCATACCAAACAACATACAGGACACCCACGCAAGCCACTCCATATTCATTAGTATATGGTGTTGAAGTAGTCTTGCCTTTGGAGCGACAAATTCCATCACTTCGAATTGCTATCCAAGAAGGGCTCACAAATGAAGAAAATGCGCATTTAAGACTTGAAGAGTTGGAAGCACTTGATGAAAGGAGATTGGAAGCTCAACAACGTCTTGAATGCTACCAAGCGCGGCTTTTGCGAGCTTTCAACAAGAGAGTCTGACCTTGATCTTTCCAAGTAGGGGACCTAGCACTTGCAATGCGAAGACCCATCAACATCTCTCACAAGACTGCGAACAAGTTCACATCAAAATGGGATGGCCCCTATGTTGTGCAAGAGGTCTACACGAATGGTGCTTATAAGATAGTCGATGGAGATGGCCTGAGGGAAGGTCCCATAAATGCAAAGTTCCTGAAGTGATACTATGCATGAAGTATTGGAGATGCTCCTCGATAAGAGCTTAAACTGCCTACTAAAAAAATAAAAAAATAAAATCCCGTTAGGTTGAAAACTTTGAAAGAGGAGACCTAGGAAAAAGTTAGGGACTAAAAAAAAAAAAACTACTCTCTTGAACTACGTTTAGGTACATAGGCAGCTTGGTATTCGTTACTAAGTTCAGTCACATGTGTACTTGAAAAGAAAAATAATAATAATAAGTCCTTTGAACTACGTTATGACTTGATCCATTTTGGGTACGTAGGCAGCCTAGCATCTCTTGCTAAGCACAGTCGCAAAAAAAAAAAAAAAAAAAAAAAAAAAAAAGGATTAACCTATCCAATCTAAATGCCTTAACTCCTCTTTGCTAGTCTTTAGTAACTCTTGTAGCTCTCTAAGTTTTGCATCATCAGAAGCTTTTAATGTTGGAGTAGCCTCAATCTTGGAAACCTCCTCCTTGATTTAAGAAATGATCACTTGTTGCTAGGCTAGCTCTGCATCACAAAGGGTGCTTGATGCTGTAAACTCTACCTTTTGCATTGAAAGTGACTCAAGTTCCTTCTTCAATTCAATCTCCCTAGTTGAGGCCTTGTCCAAGTTCGCCTTGATTGCAACTTTCTGATTGATCTTAATGGCTTCCGAGTCGAGGGCAAGAGTGAGACGATGCCGAGCGTCAGTGAGCTTCCGTTCCTTGACTTTAGACGCGATGCCTTGTGAAAAAGCATGATGGAGGGAAGAATATCGGTCCGCGTCATCCATATATTTCGAAATACACTCTCTTAAAGGCGTTGCATCCACAACTTTTATTTGTGCGATAACTTGTAGGACCTTCTTGACACCATCCCTAAGTGAAGTCACAAAAGTAAAAGGGATTTTGACAACCTTCTCAATTAGGTTCCTTCCTAGAATTTTTGCATGCTGTCGATCAGCCTTCGAAATCAAATCATCGGGTTCAAAATTTGTGATAGTTGAAGTGGCTGGGATGCTCGAACTACACATAATGGACTTATTTTGAGTCACGTCCCTTGAAGGCTTGTGAATGTGGTCAGAAGAAAGAGCGGCGTTAGTCTTCCCCAAACGTGATGGGTCAATTTCCTTAGTAGCCAAATCAAAGGCCGTCGGACCTTGAATGAAAAACTCGCTCGTAGAAGGGCTAGTGGCAACTGGTGTACACTTCTCTCCTACTCTTTTTAAAGGATAATTGTCATCCTGCATTGGAAGAATACCAAGATTGTCATTCTCAAAAAGTTCTTGGATACTAGAAATAGCTATAAGGTCATCGCTAAGGTAACAAAGGTCTTTAATGGGTTCCAAATCAAAATCATCAAAAAGAGAATTGAGACTCACTTATGCACTGCCACCAGAAGAGCCAGGAAGTGAATCCATATCGACACCACATTCGGCCGCCTGGGTGACCCCGTCATGATCCAAATTCTTGCTAGGATTGTCCCTCTGCCTTTTACGTCTCCAATGAGAATCTGAGTTGCCACTGTTCTGCTCGGAATCTGACACATCCTTACCCTTGGTCACTTCCACATCCTAAGGCGTTGAGACTATGTAAAAGGGTCCACCTTTAGAAGAATGTGCCTTGTCCACGCATGCTCTTCTTGCTAGGATTGTCCCTCTACCTTTTGCGTCTCTAGTGAGAATCTGAGTTGCCACTGTTCCGCTCCGAATCTGACACATCCTTACCCTTGGTCACTTCCACGTCCTAAGGCGTTAAGACCATGCAAGAGGATCCACCTTTAGGAGAATGTGCCTTGTCCACGCATGCTCTTCCTAAAGACTTGTCGGTGGCCTCCGAAATCCCAAGAGATGGCTTCCCATCTCTTCGACTCTTCACAGGTTCAACTACTTCATTGGGATGTCTTATTTTGAGTTTTATCTTGCTTGGGTTAACATTTCCAATCGGATGCTCGGTCCTAGTTGAAAAGAAACCATCAGATCTTCTAGCCCACCAATTCATATAGTCCTTCGTACACAAAGCCCCCTGCTCAGATGGGCAAGCGGGGATCAAGAACTCTAAACCGGTAACAAGACGAAGACATCGGCGCCAGAAGCATACTTGCTCTAAGGTGACGGTGTGAAAGTCCTCATTAAGCTCCCTAGGGATGTGTAGATTGAAACCAAACTGTTGACCAAAGTGATGAGGGCTATATGGTTCAACTATACATATACTTCCACGACGAAAGGCCAAGTAGCTGGAGCATTGGCTGATGAAGTAATCTGCATAAGAGCTAGGTAGCTTGTCATCATCCACCAGAATCTCTCGATGGCCTTTAAAAAGGCCTAAGCGATGAAATATTGATTGAGTAGTTCTTTAAATTTGTGTTTCATACATTTAATGGATAATTGAGGATGTTAAAGATTTGATTCTTCATTTTAATTTAAACTTAAGTTTGATTTCTATTTTTCATTATGTAATTTAATATTTCATATCAACAATTAAAGAAGAAGAGAAAAAGAATAGTCTACATTCATATACAATAGTTTTCCCGTGCATCACAAGGGTTAGTGACTAGTATACATAAAAAATTATTTAGATGATGAATTAATAATAATAATAATAATAAATAATGTTATACTAATCATAACTTATATGGTTTAAAAAGATTATGAAATATGATATTAACATTTAATAATTGGGTTTACCAAAAAAAAACATTTAAAAATTGGATTATGAGCAAGATTTGACGGGCACTATGGCTTAAGCATAGTGAGAAGGTAAGCATAACAAATTCACATTCACTTTAGCCCTTGGGTAATCTATAAAAGAATGCATATATAATTTTTTTTGTAGAAAGAATGCATATATGGGATGTATAGTTGTATACATATATGGGTTGTATATATATATAAAGTCTATCCTATTGTTTGGATAGACTTTATTAGTTGCTTTTATATATATACATACATACATACATATATATATATATATATATATATATATATATATCCTATCAAAAAAAAAAATTTTTTTTTTTGGAGAAAAATTAGTTGCTTATATACTTAGTGAACATTTGGATAGCAATGAATCTCACGTCTGCGTTTTGTGTTGCGTTTTCTCTTTTTTTCTTTTTTTTTGGTCAGCTGCAGCAGGGGACAGTGACTATTGTTCATGAACAGTAGCCGCACTTTTCCTACTTTTTCGTCACTTTTATCATATTAGTGGGTCCCGTGTACTGTTCACAGGACCCCCAAACTTTACTTTTCAGCAATTTTTTAATTAAAAATATGTCACACGTTACTATTCACACATTTAAAAATTATTTTGTTACAGTGTTTTCAGTTTTCAGTTTCAGCAAAATAAGTTCTATCCAAACAGACCCTTAGTTACATGTTTCTTTCTCTAAAATAAATAAAAAAGTTACATGGTTAAGTGAAAAAATAATTGCTTAAAAGTTAAAACCATTTTCAAACCCAGTGCTTGGGCCGATCTATTCTATTTTTAAATGTCGCCTTGTTGGCTCACTGTTGGGACACCAAAGTGGATTCTCTTTGCTAAAAATTCAATGTATAGAAAAAGAATGCTTTGTCTACTCGAACTATCACCTATCTATATTTGCTGAAGTTATTAGGAATAAGGTCATATGCATATTTTAGTATTAGATACTTTTACTATTATTGATTTTATTCAAATGATTTTATAGGGAAATCAGAAAATTCTCTTCCTTTCCTTGGTTTTTTAGCCGGATGAGTTAAACTTAAACGAGGGAAGGTCTATCAAATAAGGCCCAAGAGAGTTAACTGGTCAAGTGCAGTTAGACAAAAGGCCCTGTCCCAGTACAACAGATGGCCAAACACCTTGTGAGGCCCCCATTAGTCTCACTTAAAATTAGAAAATTAGAAAATGGAGGAATATAAAAAGAGCGAGGTTGAAATTTTTCTTTAACATATTGATTCTTATTCAAATAATCATTTTCTTTTTTCTTTTTTCTTTTTTGAGATATAAAAAGAGGATTCACACTTACAACCCCAGGTACTTGAAAGTTCAAAACTAAAAATGACATCATAGATAAATACAATGATAGATCTACTGCACATAAATGGTGGAAGACATTTAGATTTGGAACATGAGAGAACGACCCACAATCCTTTCTTAGCGATGGGTGTGCAAAAGGGGACACTGTATTCAGCAGGCTTGCTATGACTTGTGGCTAAGATACTGTTTTTTAAAGTTGACTATCATTTATGTTTAAATTGTAGACGAGTTGTATCACATGAGTTTCGATTGTATTCTGTGTTTCTTTCTTACTGCCCTGTTCTGGGACAAGCAAAACTGGCCAAAATGGCCAAATACCACAATTTTTTGAAATTTTTAACAAAAAACCACTGTTTCAGAAATAAATGGCAATCTACTACATTTTCTAGTACTCGAGTTTGGTGAACTCGAGTACCCTATTTTATAGTTCCACCGTGGCTGCTGAGCTGGAAATTGGCGAATAAAAAAGATAAAGTGGTACTCGAGCTTGGTAAACTCGAGTACCATGCAACACAATACTCAAGTATACTAGACTCGAGTACCTTTTATAAAAAAAATACAAAATTTTTTTTTTTCTACAGTACTCGAGTTTACCAAACTCGAGTACTATGTAATTTTTTTTTTTTTTTTTCTTGGGGATAATTGAAAAATAAACATAAAGATAAAAATAAGTAGCTTTTCTATGTTTTTATTTTTTTAAATAGAACCATTGTAAAATATAGAGATTTTAATTTCGAAATATGAATTTAATTTCTACATTGATTAAAATTGTTCATTGTTTTCTCATAAAAATTGTTCACTATTTTCTGTATAAACTATTTCTACGATTTTACATAAAATTATTTTCTGTTCAGCATTATTTAAAAAATTGTTCGCTCTCTTTTTTGCATAAATTATTTTCTGTTCACGGTAACAGTAGTGGAAATGCGGCAAATGATAAGCTGCATCATTTTTTTTTTTTATCTTTTAATCATTTACTATATCTTTTACATATAGGCTTTATTATTTATCAAGGAACTTCAAGGATCTCTCACAAGAGAATCTAACATGAACAATGAACTTATGATGGAATCCCCCCAAGATAAAGTATATACCCAATACAAATGGAACCCATTGTTAGTAAAACACAACAGGGTGGTCACTTCACCATAGAAGAAGACATTGTCATCATATAGGCATGGCTCAATAATTCCACACATGCATTGCGAGTGAATGAGCAAAAACACAAAACATATTGGAAGTGAGTTTGGGAGTACTACTTCCATAAAGAGAATACATTTGTTCCTGACCATACTATGAGCTCTCTAACAAATCACTAATCAACAATGCAACTTGGCACCAATATATTTGAGGGTTGAGTTGAGACATCTAAGTGGTGTGAGTGAGCAAGACAAGATACTTGTAAGTGGTGTCAACGAATCAATGGCTTGTTTTAATTATAGCATGTGCAGATTGTAATGAAATTGGGGCTCATACTGATTCAGTCGTTTTTGGGATGGAACATTTAGCGGTTCACCCCTTAACCAAAATGGAATAATATATCAAACACAAGAAATATTGAAATTATAAATTTACTAATAAGTTTAGCATAAGTTAATTTAAATAACAACGAAGGTCAGAGAAGCTGATGTAATTTAGTAGCTGCAACTACTACAACATTATCAAATTCAAACTGCAAACTCATATTCAGAAACACAAACGAAACGACTCAAAATTACTTTTCTTTTTGGCGATAACAGGCACAGTCACAAGTCTTTCTAAGACATTATCACAATAGAACATATTATCAAATTCAAACAGCAAACTCATAATCAGAAACACAAACAAAACGATTCAACATCACTTTTCATTCTTGTGATAACTGGCACAGTCACGAGGCTTTCCACATATGAATCCGCATAAAACCTATCCGGAATGCCACCCACCTCAAAATTCTTGCATGTACCATCCTTGGGATCAAACAGAACCAACTCCTTCTTGTCCTTGGCGATCAAAATCTTGGAATTCTTCCACAAACACAACGGCTTTGCCACAAGAAACGGGTCTTCAACCAAAATCTTTGTCCAAGACTCTGCCACTCCGTACTCCTTCATAACCCAGAAATATCCACGCCTTAGACCATCCTCACGATGCATCAGACATAGATTCCCATTCACAGCCCCTGTGCTGAAACCCGACACGGCAGTTTCAGGCACCTGCATGAACCCCCTCTTATCGGTTTCCAAATTGAAAACGCCAATGATGCACTTGCCTCCAGTACTGCGAAGTTTGAAGACCCAATGGAGAGAACCATTGAGAGATGTCGCAGGTGGAAGTGGGTCCTTCTCACCCTCAATTGGATTCCGGTAAAAATGGCCGGGCCTTGTTGGGTTCTCCGGATCATGGTAAATAAAGCCACTCCTCGTTTGCCAGTCACCGTCTCTCAGAGAAAACACACCAATGTCAGGCGAGGGTGCGGCCTTGACGAGCTTGTAATCGTCAATGGAGGGCGCGTAACCGAACCCGTAACCAATGGCAGCACACGGGCCGCCAAACCCGATTTCAACGTAGGGTACTCGGGTGGACTGGTGGGTTGTCGGGTTGAGTCATAATGCAGACTAGGCCATTGCAAGACCCGATAATCTGAACGGCGTGGGATTGAGGTTTTGGGTTTTGGGTTTGGTCGCGAGGGTAGTGGAGATCGACTGCGGCGGCGAGGTCGTCGGTTTCGTGGTCAATGGAGTAGAGGGAGTTGGCGGAGGATAGGAGGATTCGGCGGAATTGGGCGCGGTGGAGATGGGATTTGACGAAATCGGGGTCAGAAAAGCGAGTGGCCCATGACTTAGAGACGCATTTGAGTCGAGAAAGAGACTTCACGGGAAGGTGTGGCAGTATGTCCGCGATGAGTTCCGGCGGCAGGTTCGAATTTGACATTTTGCTTTCTTCCTTCAACTGAGAATAGGTGTGAGTCGTGTGATCATTGATCTGATGATACTCTTATATAGTAACCCTAAAACCCGGCAAAATTTGCCAAACAGCACATTTTCGAAAAAAAAATAAACGAATGACATGCGCTCAAACTTAATTGGTAAGTTAGACTGTTTTTAAAAGTCGAGTTTGACAAACTCGACTTTGGGCTGGAAAATGGATGCTATAGTGGCGTTTTTTTTAGTGGCGTTTTCAAAAACGCCACTATAGGTACCCTATAGTGGCGTTTTCTATAAACGCTGCAATAGGCACTTAAAAAACGTCAGTATAGTGCTCATATTCCAGCCCAAAGTCGAGTTAGGCAAACTCGACTTTCAAAAACAGTCTAACTTACTAGTTAAGTTTGAGCGCATGCCATTCATCTATTTTTTTTCCGGAAATGTGCTGTTTGGCAAAATTTGCCCTAAAACCCTATAACCCATTCACAACAAAAAATAAACCCACCCACCGCCTACCCTAAAACCCTTTTTAATTTTTTTTTTTTTTTTTTATAAAAAAATATATATATATCATTCTCTAAAGCTATATCTTAGACCACTTGAGTGAATAATAGAAAAATAAATATTTACACAATTTTGTCTAAAAATAACCCACATTGTATGATTATGTAAATTTACAAGTTTGTTATAGTAATTATGTTAACTAAATTCATTATTTTGCATTTAGTTTTTTATTATTTCTTTACATATCTCAAGGATTAAAAAAAAAAAAAAGAATGGATGATGATTGTTTTTTTTAGAGATTTTTAACATATGACGTCCAACTCTTGATGATATTCTTTATCATCATACCAAGACACCAATTGGTTTTTGATGTAGGCAGGGATTAAATGTCAAATCTCTTATTCAACTATTAAAAACTTTACCAGTTAAACTAATTAGAACTTACAATGGATGATGATTGTTGTATGTGAAAAAAGATAAACAATTAAGAAAATTTTATATTTTAATGAAATGTTATGTAAAATATATAGTCCGTAAGGAATTTTAAAAAGTGAATATGTAAAAATAGGAAAAGTAAAAGATAAGAATTTTTGTACAAACTGATGCGAATGCTCTTAGTATTTTTTTTTTTTTTTTTTTTACAAAAGTTATCTTTTTCTTTTTCTTTTTTTATCAAATAGTTAGGAATTGGATTTTTTTAAAAAGGAAAATTGTTTACTTTATTATGACATAAAAGCATAAATTACATTTTGAAAAAGAGTTAATTTGAAATACCTAATATGTATGTTTTGCTAACAAATGAGCTCACGAGACACACAACAACAACAACAACAACAAAAACAAAAAACTAAAACAAAAACAAAAAACAAAAAACAAAAACAAAAGCACAGCCCCATTATCTATCACAAGATGAGAAAAACCAACTCTTTGAAACTCGTGAATGAAGGAGAGTGTGCCATATATCACCTATGCAATTAAGGATGGTGGAGGAGTTTGCCATAACAATGCATATTTGGGCTTTACAAATAATTACAATATGTTCGGACCCATTCTTGATTCTCCCATTATTTTTAGAAAGGATAAAGGATCCCTGAGTCACTAGGTATCTTAAGTCTTAACCCAATTTTATTCGCAGCTAATCTTCTGATAACCAAGCAATTGATTAAGTTTTTCAATATAATTATCTTCGGCTGAGATTTGAAGTTTTCAAGTTCCTTTTTTAGTTTTCTCAAGTAGGGAGGCATTTTCTTCCTTATATTTTTAAGTCGACCTTTTTGCTACATCAGCTTTAGCCAATCATTCTCCATGTCATTCAACTTCTTAAAAGACAACTTTGAGATTTTCTATTGTATAGTATATTCCTTAAAAAGTTTATTTATAGGCTACCTAAAGTCCATCATCATTATTAGTCTCCTGCTTACTAGACTCTTCACTACTACTCTTTAACGGAGGCAATAAAGGTTAGTTGTCAAGAAAATCATTTGATTTCTCACTATCAGGCTCATCCATCACTCAATGTCAGATTCATTGTCTTTCCTTTGGTCCTTAAAAATTTCGGACATATTACCAGCTCAATTATGTCCAAATCCAGAACACCATGACATTTGATTGCCTATGTATTTTTCTCCTTGCCCTTATAAACCTTTTTGTTTTGAGCATTGGTACTGGATTCATTTTGGGCTTAGCAGTAGTTCTCCAAAGTTATCTTTCTTCCTAGGTTTGGAAAACTGTCAAAACTTCTTAGTAAACATGGCTAAGTCCTCATCATTCAACCAGCATTCATTTGAGGTATCACTTCCTTCTTTGTTGACTGTTTTCAAGGTAAATGACTTGTTTTTTTTTAGGCTAAGGCCAGGAGAGTTCGTAGGTTTGAAGAGAGCCAACTAATTCATCAATCTTGACAGTATAAAGCAAGCGGCCCTAATATTTTACTCGAGTGAGAATTGTGGTTTCCTTGAGTGAGCTTCCTATAACATACATCTTCAAGCAGCTTTAGAACTTGGTGTTTTCCTCACAAAGGACCAAGGGTACACACATATTTTAGATTATATTGTCAACTGCACCTTTGTATTAATGAAGTAGAATTTTTTTTTTTTTTTTAGAGTACTAATTATTTTAATACACATGGGGAGAGAGAAGAAAGTCTTAAAGAAATTGACAATGGTGTATATTCAAAAGAGAATAAGAAAAACAACAATCAATATTAATAAATAAATAAATAAAAGGAATGTACAAGATCACAATGGACATAAGAGGTACAACAGGTTGCTGCATAATATCATGATTCATTGAATATGGTCTTGTGAGAAAATCATGTTAGAAATACTGAATAAATAGTATTGTATTTCTCAAGTAATAAAATGTACATGAATGCTTTTATATAAGAGGCAGAGTGTGTAGTATATATATGTATATAGTACAATAGTATGTGTACTATACAAGGAAACAAGGTGGACCTAAGGCCCACAAACTTAACAACCTCAACATGCATGTTCTGAGATTTTTTTTTTTTTTTTTTTTTTTTTTTTTTTGGAGATAACCTCAACATGTTCTGAGATAAAGACTAAAGGATGAAACAAAAGGTGGGTGGCGCTTGTGTTCAGTGCCCAGTTCCACTAAACACAAGCCTTTTGGAAAAATTTGCTGAGCAACATCTTTTTAGAAAAATATTAGATAAATAGCATGCGGCTGAAAGTATTTAGTAAGTTGGACTTTTTTTGGAACTCGAGTTTGTTAAACTCAAGTTTCAACCCAAAATCGAGTTTCCCTAACCCGATTTACTCTTGGATTCATCTGAAGTGGATTGAAAAAAAAAAACTTGTGGAACTTGAGTTTAGCAAATTCGAGTTATTAGGAGATTTTTTTTTTCCCACTTGGAACTCGAGTCTAGCAAACTCGAGTTCCTTGCAGGTAATTTTTTTTTTTTTTAAATGGAACTCGAGTTTACTACACTCGAGTTCCACGTGTTTTTTTTTTTTTTTTTTTTTTTCAATCCACGCCAGATGAATCCAAGAGTAAATCGAGTTTGGGAAACTCGATTTTGGGTTGGAACTCGAGTTTGACAAACTTGAGTTCCAAAAACAGTCTAACTAACTAAATAAGTTTAAACACGTGCTAGTCACCGAATTTTAACTGAAAAATGTAGTATTTACTAAATTTTGCCCAAGCCGTTCCCATAAAAGGTAAGTAGGATGGGATATCAATGTACTTTCCACCTCTATGGTATTTCATCATTGTACTTTTTTTAAAGAATCGTTTCTTCATTGTACTTGATTTTACTTTTATATGAATAAAACCTTTTTTTTTTAATCTCACTATTTAAATAAAGTTTGATTTTAATTTGCAAGGAGGTTATGCTAGATTTTACTTTGCAAGGAAGTTATGCTGGATTTTACTTGTGGACTAAGTCAAATATATAAGGTTTTGGCCTGTCTTTCTTTCCTTTTATTTCTTCCCCCACTAAAAAGAAATTGTTAAATGAAGTGCAAATGCAGTAACTAGCACTTGTTGATAGCTCAAGACTATATAAATTACTTATATGTTCGTACATATATAAGCGTAGACTATCCATTAAGAGACAATAACAATAGTCACTACAAGAAAAAAGTCCTATTGCAATGAAATTTTTTGTTGCAATAAACTCAAAATTATTGCAATAAATACCTATTGCAATGAAAAAATTTTGTTGCCCACTGTTGCAATAAACTCTATGGCAATAGGTTATCGCAACAAAATTTTCATTGCAATAGTGTTTTGTTGCAATAAACTTGTTGCGATGAAACATTTTAATTATTATTAAAAATATTTATTGCAACAAAATATATTGTTGCTATAACTTATTGCAAATAAATTTTTGTTGTAATAGATATGGCGGGGTAGGCCGGAAAACTTATTGCAACAAACTTTTTTGCGGTAACTTATTGCAACAAAAAATTCGTTGCAATAACCTATTACAACAAAAAAAATTGTTGCAATGGCGGCCTCTCTTAGTAAAGCTCTTCCAAACTTTTAGATCTCACCCAAAGTCCCAGACATAGATTTGCCACAAACTACATATGCATTTGTCTGAAATGGTGGCCTCTCTTAGTAAAGCCCACCACTTTCTCCTCATTTGCCTTTCCCTCCTCCTCGTCCTCATTCATGCAAAACCTTATGTTCCAAAACAACATGTTGTGGATGAGGAATCAGCTAGAAACAAAGCTACTTCTGCAATTGCATTTGCACTACCTCCAAGTGCTCCAGCTTCTCAAAAATATAAAAATAGAAAAAGGAATGCACCTGCATTGATATTTACATTATTGATTGGAGTATTGGGCGAAAATTTGCTTGGATTTATTACAATATTGATTGGAGTATTGGGCAGAGATTTTCTTGGATTGATGGGGGGAGCAGTGGTTTTTGGTACAGGTGGTAGGAAGACCTCAAGCCCAACAATATTTAGCCCTTTGATAAAAAAGGAGGAGGACCTAGCTTTCTTGGCCATCAAGGTGGCCCGGCTTCGTTGGAAGAGGTAGGTGCGAAGATGTTTTCAAGGCCAAATTGCTGAGAAACAGCAGGAAAATCGTTGTGATCAAAAAGATACTTCAACCTTCACTGCATGCAGTAGAATTGACCGGGGAAGAAAGTAAGAATCTAAACAGTAAAATGCGTCAAATTCGATCAAAAATAAATATTGTGGGTAAGATTAGGCACCGGAATCTTGTTCCTTTATTAGCCCATGTGAGTCACGGTGATTGCCATTATCTTGTATATGAATTCATGAAGAATGGCAGTTTACACTTTACAAGACGTGTTAGATGAAGCTTCTAATGGGACTAAGGAATTGGATTGGCTTGCTTGGTACAAAATTGCATTAGGAGTGGCAACGGGGCTTGAACATATGCACTTTCTCTACAATCCATGTATAACTCATAGAAATCTGAAGCCTGCAAATGTACTATTGGACGATGACATGGAAGCTAGAATTTCAGATTTTAGGTTAGCAAAAGTAATGTCTGATGCTAATATCTATATCACAGGCTCCAATGTGGCAGGGACTGTAGGTTATATAACACCAGAATACCTCCAAACTTAGAAGTTCATGGCTAAATTTGATATCTATAGCTTTGGTGTGTTGCTAGGGGTTTTGGTGATAGGAAAGAAGCCAACTGAATCATTTTTCCACGACATGGATGAGATATGCTTGGATAAATGGCTTTGGAATGTAATGGCATCAGATTATCCATTGCAACAAAAAAATTTGTTGCAGTACCCTATTGCAACAAAAGAATTTGTTGCGTAACCTATTACAACAAAAAAAATTGTTGCAATACGCTTCCCGGCTTATAGCAAAAAAAAATTTGTTGCGTAATCTATTAAAACAAAAAAAAATTGTTGCAATAAGTTATAGCAACAATATATTTTGTTGCAATAAATATTTTTAATAATAATAAAAACGTTTTATCACATCAAGTTTATTGCAACAAAACACTATTGCAAAGAAAATTTTGTTGCGATAACCTATTGCCACAGAGTTCATTGCAATAGTGAGCAACCGAATTTTTTCATTGCAATAGGTATTTATTGCAACAATTTTGAGTTTATTGCAACAAAAATTTTTGTTGCAATAGGGATTATTTCTTGTAGTGACTTATTCAGAAAAAAAAAAAAAAAAAAAAAACTTAGTGCAATTACTCAAATCATTATTATCAAATATAAACATCAAATAAACCTTAACAAGCCATCCACAAATATCAAATTTTAAATAAAATTAAATTAAAATTGTAGATTATAAAAAGACGCTAGCCGTTAACCACTCGTTTATTTATTTTAAATATAATAAACACAACAAACTACAAACATCAATTATATAGCACTAGAATACCTCCAAACGCAAAAGTTCACAGCTAAATCTGATATCTAGAGCTTCGGTGTGTTGTTAGGGGTTTTGGTGATAGGAAAGAAGCAAACTGATTCGTTTTTCCACGACATGGATGTGATATGCTTAGCTAAATGGCTTTGAAATGTAATGGCATCAGATAATCCAGAACAAGCAATTGATTCCAAGCTTATGGGATATAGGTTTGAACATGAAATGCTGTTAGTTTTGAAGATTGCTTGCCTTTGTACTGTAGATGATCCAAGTGACAGGCCTAGCAGCAAGAATGTCAGGTGCACGCTATCTCAGACCAAGGATGAAATACATGAGAACAGGCCCTCAACCCGTTCGAGTCTTGAGTTATCAAAAACTATACTGAGAAAAGGTAAGGGTAAGTTGGTGGGGAATGGGAATTCGGTTCATATTAGGGAAAACCCGTGGTTGTCTGACAAGTCGGAGTGGAAAGACTTGAGATCCTAAGAGGAAGAGCATAGGTGGGTCCAGTCAAAAAAATCAAGCAGCAATGGTGTTTTGTCAATGAAATCAGCTTATAAGACAACGGCTTATGCTAGACCTCACAGAATTATCTCTGAAATTCAAAGCAACATATGGAAAACAAACCTTCCTGAAAGATTAAAAATGCTTCTTTGGCGTAAAGCATCAGGCGATCTTCCTACAAGAGAAAGATAAAGCAATTTTATGACTATTGATAATACTAGTTGCTTGCTTTGCAATATTGGTGCTATAGAGTCCTCATTCCATTTGTTGCAATACCCTATCGCAACAAAATAATTTGTTGCGATAACCTATTGCAACAAAACACTTTGTTGCAATAACCTATTACAACAAAAAAATTTGTTGCAATACGTTTCCTGGCTTTCCCCACCATATCTATTACAACAAAAAAATTGTTGCAATAAGTTATAGCAACAATATATTTCATTGCAATAAATATTTTTAATAATAATAAAAAAAATTTTATCGTAACAAGTTTATTGCAACAAAATACTATTGCAACGAAAATTTTGTTGCGATAACCTATTGCCACAAAGTTTATTGCAACAGTGGGCAATGAAATTTTTCGTTGCAATAGGTATTTATTGCAACAAAAGAAGGTCAAGTTGTGTGTGAGATAGAGAAATGAAAATGGCAAAGCCAAAAGAAAAAAGAGTAAATAGGGTCAATGAAAATGTGAGATAATAAATTAAAAAAAAAAAAAAAAAAAAAAAAAAAAAAAAAACTGAATTGAATTGAATAAGATCAGAAAGTCAGGTCAAGTGAAGAATGTTGGAAGGTACCTTCTTGGAAGTTGGTTTACAAAAGCAAAAGTAAAAATGGGTCCTGATTACAAAAGGCAAATAGCCTTAAGAATCAACAATATTGTGTGTCAGTAGCCATATAAAAAACAAACCAAAGTATTTCATTAAGACTGAATTATAAGAGTCATCATGTTAACGTTCTATCAAAAATTAAAATGTCATGACTTAAATGTCATTGCATTTATGGAAGGAGAGCTGTTGTACCAGCCCGCATGAAAAAAAAAAAAAAAAAAAAACAAATAAGACCATTTCATCAAGCTTAAAAATAAAGGAAAATGCTAATAGATGATCTTAGGATAATTATTAACAATCTATTTATAGATAGTTTTTATGGAAAAAAAAAAAAAAAACAATTAGTATTTTGGAGTTGCCTCATCCTTAGAGTCAAGCTGGATCTTCATTCTATGAGAAATTTGCCTGTTGATTCTCGATCAACTGAAACTCCTGCCCGTGCCTCTACCATTGGCTTTGTTGCATGCTCCATTATTGGCTCTCTAAATGAAATTAGCCATGTTGCAGGGTCTCCTCAATTAGCTTTTTCTATTTCACATAAAAGTGATGTCAAAACTTTCCTTAAATTGATTATTAGTCATTGCCTTAAGAGTACCCCTTAGCATGACCCAATTTTTTTTAAGGTTAAAGCTTTTATCTTTGGAAAATGTTAAGGGCACAATAAAAATCACAATTTGTCACAATTTGGTACATGGTGAGTTGAAAATAATTAAGATTGTAACAAATTGTGGTAAAAATTATGAGATTTCTTGTGTCCTGGCATTGTTATTTATTTTTGGGTCATAAAAACTTTTTTTAAATGGATTGTTAATCATTACCTTAAGAACATCCATTAGCATTTCCCAAAAATGTATTGCATTTAGGAGAAGTTATAGTACACCCAACCCAAGAAACCCATCCACACATGAGAAAAAAACTAATAGAGCTACAGAACCAAGTGAGGAACGGAGGAAGGGGCTATTTTTTTTTTTTTTTTTTTTTTTTTCATCACTTATCACTCCTCACTCAATTTTCGTCACTCATCTCTTAAAATACCATAATTTCCTAAACCCCACCCGTTTGGACACTGTTTTCACTTCACATCACTCAAATATTTCAACCTTTTTGTGGGACCCATACCTGATCACCAAGTCAGACCCTTCTGTTAGCCTACCTGCAGAACCCATTCCCCATTTCCTTCACTTCTCATTTCCCCTTCACCCCTTCAAAAGAGTGCCTCTCCTAAAACACAAACTCGAACCCATAAAAATAGAAGAAGCTTGGACGCCAATCTCCAACGTCACCAGGGCCGCTTCACCCATCTCTCCGACATGTACCGGCGGTGCGATCTTCTCCGTCAAAGCCCAGCGATGCCGATGAAGTGTGAAGAAACGTGATCGATTTCCTTGATATGTCACAGACGATCTCCTTCGACCCAACATGATGTTACCTCATCCCTCTTTGTACTCTCTCAGCTTGTTTCTTTATCTAATTTGTGTTTTTGGCATATGGGTTTTGAGAAAACTATTATATTTTAGCTTGAACTCTGCTTTGCCTTTGCTTCCCCTGCTGTTTGGTTGGTGAGAAAATAATAAAGGAGAATTTTTTTTGGTTTGTTTTTTGTTTATATGATATTATTATGCTTACCCATTGTTGGTTTGCTTGAATCAGATTATTTGTTCCTGGTTGGATAATATTATACCGTTTATTGGAAATTTTTGATTTAAGTAAACCAATTCAAATAGATGGTTTAGAGGCTTTGAATCTATTAAAGATTTTCTGGATTCCCAACATTGTGTTGGAATTTTTAATTGCTAAACTAATATTACCCTGAAAATACCCCAATCATGTTTGATACTTTTCTATTACAAATGAAAAAACTTTTTACGAAGAAGACAATGGTTTAAGGTCCTTGATTTGATGTGCTGTGATAGTGTGGATTGGAGTATAGGGTGGTTCTATGTGTATTGGAGTATGGAGTTGGCTTTTTTTTTTTTTTTCATATAAACTTGTCTAAAATTTCCCTGAGATATACAGTTTGAAGTATATTATAGAGGATTTAATACGAAAGTAGACTCTATCAACAGCATCCCCTGTGTCTTAGAACCTTGTTTGGAACTTGCATTCTTTAAAGCACTTATGAGGCATCTTGATTATAGCTAATGGCATGAAATCTGATCATTTTGGTTGGCTTCTTATGCAAGTGATCCTTGCAAATAGTTAGACCATTGGCTAATTAGAAGTTTTACTTTTTCAATTCCCAAGCTGCAATACATATATTTTTTTTTTTTTATCTAGTGTGAGCTGATATTGCTCTTTATTGTTATTATATTGCTCTATGTTGTCAACTGATATTGTTGTCCGCATCTGTTGCTACTTGCTAGTAAATGTTGCTCTCTGTTACTGAGTATACCTGTTGCTGTTTTTCCTGCTTTTTTTTTTTTTTTTTTTTTTGCTCTATTTTGTTGTGGCCATTCTTTTGGCTTTGTATTCTTTTTTTTCTTTGCATAAAATTTATAATTTTGTCTTAAAAAATAGTGCTGAGCTTATTTGAAATTAGCAAAAATGACTTTAAGATATTGAGAAGTACTAGAGTATTCTTCTCCTTTTTTTATTTATTAAACCAATTGATAAGCTTTATTCAATTTTTTTTTTTTTTTTTTTTGGCTTCTATTCTACTCAAACAACCAAATGTGAAAGTCATCTTGTATTTTTATATATAATTTAATATTGGCTTATAAGGATTTTGTAATTTTTAATTCTAAAAATTTTATATTTTCTTGTAGATGTAGTTGTTATATTTATATTTAATTTCTTGAATGGTTTGAACTGATGGTTGTTAAAAGGACTAAGAGAAATTTAGAAGGGAAAATGAACTTAAGATACTTAATTGGTCATTTAGTTTTTTTAAGTGCTAATAAGAATTACATTGATTAAATCAATGCACAAAAACATATATGTAGCATTTTGAGTTTTTTCTTGAATTATGACTCACTACGAGATAGTTTAACTTCAGTCCCCCCAAACCAAAATTTCTAACTCCGCCCTTGGTGGATTGTATATGTGATATCAGGGGATGGTGCCCTCAATAACAAACTTAATTAAAAGCGTTAATGTTACCTTGAATATACAGTAAGCTATCTCTGCATCCCTGTCAGCTAGTGTTACATGTCTTGACTATTGTTTCACTCCTGTGGGTAAGTTTATACACATACCAGCTCAAAATGTTGCCTTGAGAATCATATCTAATTGATATGGTTTCGCTTAGAGAATTACTGATTTGTTTTAATTTTCAAATAAATGTATTAAGGTCTCCTGCAACATTGCAAATTTGTCTTCGTCTTTTTGCAAAAGTAAAAACTTGATCTTCTTTAAAGCTATATATCAATATCCCCTACCTCATCTTTTGCAAAAATAGATTGAAAAGCCGGGATTTTTTCTTGACTTTGAAATTTACAACTTCAGATTTTTGTCGCTTGCTGAAAAACCAATAGCTGCTGCTTCTATAGCACCAGTGCACCGTGGAATGTTCAAATATCACATGAGGTAGCCGTTATGGTTGTGGAATGAAAGCAATATCAGCCTTAAGTAATACAGATTAGGATTTTGGCCTTCTAGGTTCAAACAGCCTTTCCCCAATATATTCCGTGATTGACCATGCTAATCTCTATGTAATTCATTGTCTTCATCTTGTAAAAGCATGTGAGAACGTTGTGCATAAACATCTTTTTTTTTGTGTTTTTTTTGTGTTTTTTTTTTTTTTCCGCTCATTTTTACATGTTATAATTGTGATGTTAGAGTCGTTAGCTAGTGCTAGTTCCATGTGGGGATGTCTTGGATGAAGTCTTCGGTATACTTTGCATGAAGTAGCCATTCTCATTCTCACTACTCAAATCCATGTGCTAGGTAATCATATAGGTGGATTTGTCCATATATGTTTACATATCTTTAATATAAATACACTGGGATCTTGTTCCTTTGTCCCAGACTTACATATTGGTGTAACCCAAAATATTACATAATTCCACCATAAAACCATACGACAGAATTCCAATACAAGGATTTGAGTAATGATTAGAACAAACAAGGAACCAACACAAGCTCTAGCCAAGAAAGGGAACGAATTGTAAATGAGCCACCTTGAGAAGCAGGCTTTAGGCCTCACTTGCTCTGACATGTTTGTCCAAAAATGCCTTGGCCAGATTACTGAAGCTGACACTTACAGCTTCAGCTGCAGCATACCTATTGATGATATCAACCACTTCTGGCTTTAAAATCTCTTCCTTATTAGATGCGTTACAGAGATAATAAAGAGCCCCAAGTGCATAATTCACCTAAAATTCAATGTAAATTATATACATAAATACACACAAACATCAACCACGATATAAATACCTACTTTGATACATAAATTGCAGGTTACAAATAACCCTGATAAAGCATTCCAAAACCATTACTGGTTCTTTTTGAGATGTTAGTTAATTTTAAACAAGTACAGCAATGTCCCACAGAAACAGGACTGCGGTGCTATAACCCAAGGCCACTATAAAAATAGTGTATCAGGAATGAAATGACAAAAATTCCCAAAGGACAATCTAAAACTACTAAACATACAAGGACATCTTTGGGGTCACAAGATCTCAGGCCATTTCACTATATGAAAAACATTTAAGAATTCCAACTACAGACATTGGACACATCCCATTGACTTTGCTAGTTTTTAACTTCCAACAATCATGACAGGTTTTGTTAAAAGTTTACCAACTGTAACGATTCCCTGGTATTGTTAACATTATACTATGGAAATACAAAAATGTCTTATAATTACAGTTTTTTTAAGGATAAAAGAAAAAGAAAAAGAAAACACACTTCATTAAGTGGCTGCAAATTGAAAGACATCCTAAAAGATAATCAGAATGCACATGTTAGGCATAAATAAGTAAAATACAGAAATAATACTGTCACTTCTTTTTGAAAGAAAAAGAATATAAATTTTGTGAATGATGGTTATCTGTAGTATATTCTTCCTTCACTCTGATGCTAGTGTTAAGAAGTTTGATGACCAAGAATCAAAATAGTTGAATCAAAGGAGTGAATAACATCGATGACTTTACAAGTCTTGGTACTTACAGTGTTTCTAACTGGGCTTGATAAACATTGAATTGTAAGAGGAATCCCACCACTCTGAGTGACAATTGCAGCATTCGCTAAATCTGCAGGAAAAAAATAAATAAAAACTCCGTAACGCACATGCCAGTGCCTAGCCATAATTATATCTTGTAATAGAAACAAAGTATTTTTAGGATTTCTTAGGATCTGCAAAGAGGGTTAAATTGCTATACTTACCAACACAAGAATTGCAGATCCCTCCGACCCCAAATTCCACAAGCCTCTCATTGGGTTCTGTCATGCAGTCAAGGAAAAGTTCCAAAACATTGAGCTGTTTAAGAATTGTAAGTAAATTTTACGAGGTGAAAATGGCTATGAAAGTATTCTAGTTCCTTTATATCCATATAATTCAAAACTTCAAAAATAAGATAAGCTTCTGTACCTGGCGCAGGAATTTATAATTGTACGGGTCATATGCAAAGTTTGCCAAATTAGCTGCAATTTTCTCTTTTGTTTCTGTAAATAATATAACAATTGGTTAATTACAAGTTTCAGAGTTGAGGATATGCCCATGAATGAATTAATTGTCATTTGAAAAAATCTTAGCTAAGTACAGCCTGTGCCTGAAACTGACAAAATCAGACAATAATTATTTTTAAAATATTGCTAAAAATTAAGGAAAGGACTTAGTTTTAGCATAAACTTTGAATCACTTGCTTGTTCCCTGAGTTGCTTCAAAACTACGCTGAGAGAATTTCTTACAGTATGTGTTCTCAAGAGAAATAGGCTCTTGTATCATGGCTTCCAATCTATGAGGTAACCTATGTATACAATGACTGAAGAAAAAGACCAATAACTAGAAAAGCGAAACATAATTGTTCAGAATTTTTTTTAATAAACAAAATAATTCAAGCACCTATGCAGGATTGAACACAACTTCACTTTCCATCCTCTCTTATTGAGGCAAGAGATGCCATTTGCCAAAGACCATTGCTCAAAATTGCTCATAAGCACAAGTCAGTTGAGACAAAAGTTTGTACAATAATGAGTAGCACGAAACTTGCCATAGTAGTAATTGTTCAACGGTTAAAACAAGATACTTCATGAAATAAAAATTTAGTTAGAACCAACAAGGAGAAATCCTCATATTGTGAGAGACAAGACTAGAGCATTAGAACTCATTGTTTCAATAAACATTCAATTCAAGTTGGTGATAAAGGATATAAACAATCAACAGTCATCAACTTAACTCAGCAGTAAATATTACATCAGTAGCTCTGGTCATATCGTGTCTATGGAATCCATAAAGCCCATTTACTAGACCGGTTATCTGCATGTAGAACTAGGCTTTAGAAGGTAGCAGTCAATCATTGTAGGCAGTACCTTGAAAATTGTATGTACTCAGGGAAACACCTGTGTACATTAAGGGTGTACTCAGGGAAGAGTACAATCAATCTTTCAAATTACAATGCTCAAGCATATCTAGAAAATTAGGACAAGGAAAAGGTTTAAAAG
Organism: Quercus ilex subsp. ballota; assembly: GCA_032727855.1. Taxonomy (NCBI): domain Eukaryota; kingdom Viridiplantae; phylum Streptophyta; class Magnoliopsida; order Fagales; family Fagaceae; genus Quercus; species Quercus ilex. The sequence continues at coordinate 17,372,432 of CM064915.1, forward strand.
CAACACTCCAGTCTAGTAAAGTACAAAAAAAGAGAGACTAAATCTCAATAATAGACTGTTCACATCCCTCAAAGCATCTCGCATTCTATTTCCGCCTAAGACACCACATAATGCAATGTGACACAGCCCTCCAAAAAGCTATATTCCGTTTCTACCAAACGTACCTTGCCAGGCTGCTAACAAATCAAGGACCCTGTGGCATAACCCAAATAAGACCAAACAAACTCCACACTATTGTCCATAACTCATACACTATGCAACATTGAAGAAGAAAATGGTCCACTGACTCCCCAAACTCAAGTGCAAAGTGCATTCAACAAGTAAAAAGAAATAGCTTTTTGAGCTTATTTTGACGCACCCCACACCAAAAAGAGAACTTTTTTTTCCCTAGTTTCAACAAATAAGCAAATCAGAAAAGCACATCTGAACACAAACCAAACAGCACAAACTGTTTTCCAAGGTTGCAAGAAGTCATCACAAACAAACGGAGCAGTAATCTAGAATATGATTATGATGTATAATACCTTCATCAGTAGAGTTCTGAAACTGACTCACCAATTCCTGCAACAAAATGGGGAGAATAGTTTAAGAATCATCATATTTAGATAACTTTGGTAAACCATATGTAACAGAACTGGTATAAAAAGACAGCATAAGAAAGTGAATTCTTAAAATAAAAGGAAGTGTACTTGAAGGTATTGCAGCCTTGGACTTCCATATTTTCCAGTTCGCTCTTCTTGTCTCCGATCGTTGGTAAACATTCAATTTATGCTGATGGTTGTTGTTGTTGATTACCGTTGAGACCTATCCCCAAAACAAAACCTCAAAAGATCAAATCATAATCCCAATTTGCGAAAGAGGAACAAGATTGTTGTTGTTCATCGGGGATGGATGAAGCTAAAGCTGCAGACGCTGAGTCTGAGGGACGAAGCAATGCCAATACCCACTTCGGGAATGGAGGAAATAATATGATTTTGCACTTTGGGAGATAAGAAAATCATTTGATTTGGAAACAGCAAAAGCCTAGTTTTTTTTTAGGGGGAAAATTTTGGTTTACGATTGATCTCTACTTCTCTCTACAAGTATTGATGGCACATGCAAGGCACATGCTTAGGACATGAAAAAGGTATTAGTATATAAAGATAAATATACTACAATGTCATATGCAATTCAATTTCAAAATTTACATAGTATGAAGATTAATTGCTATCCAATAACATAGATCAAAAGTGAATTAGATAATCACTTTTTTTTCTTCTTCTTTTTTTTTTGATAATTGAATCAGATAACCACTTCGGGGGGTTTTGAAACTCATATATCAACAATGACTAAATAAAGTTTTTAAAGGATTAGCCCTCTAAATTTCTATATATAAATAGAAGTAAAAATTTAGTAGACAAAATCAGAAATGTAAAAATCTAGAGATGCACATATGCAGTAAATCAAATGTTGTCCCACAACTCAGCAACAAAGTATCTTATGAGACACTCTCTCCACATCAGCACAACATTTGGTGAGACCAACCAATTAAAGTGGGACAAATCTCACATTTCCAAAATACCATTTTACCCAAGAAAATTTCAATAGCCTGCCTCCTCTTTCATTCTGAAATCAAATTTTAGAAACTCTCCATCTTTCTCCCTCAAATCAAATCTCAAAAACTCTTCTTATCAAAAAAAAGTCTCAAAAACTCTCCATCTCTCTCTCTTATTCCACTGCCAATGTCTCAAACTCCACCAGGCGACTGCTCCGACACCGCGAGATACATGTTCTTTGGCTAGATACATATTCTCCCTTCATCAACCTCCGTCCTTAAAAGGCCAAAAGACCCACAAAGCTCTACCCATTTTACTCTCACCGTGTTTTCCACTCACTTAGGGATTCTAGTGGCCGGTAACAATTCTGGCGGTCTTTGTCTTCCCAAATCTTATAAATGAGAGTACTCTTGATGAAAATCTCATTGTTAGAGAATTATAATCTGAAAAACCTTATCTTATTTCCTTTCATTTAAAAAATAATAATATTCAGATAGCTGCTTACATGACAATCCAACTGATGATATGTTATGGGGCAAGTGTAAAACTTAAATGAAAGAATTTAGGAGTCAGAAAAACAGGAAGAAAACCCATACAAATGATGTTTTTTATTGAATATATTCCGTGCTCAGCAAATGAATATATTCAGGTCAATTGTGCATGTCTAATCTTATTCAACTTGATACAGTGAACGATTCAATCTGCAACCCAAATTGATTTTGCAATTAAAATCCTCCAGTGACTCATTCATCTAGCTTCAGCTCCTACTGCAAGCCAGTCTCAACTAAATGATAGTCTGGCTCAAGGCTCCCATATTAGTAAAATTAAGAAGATTATTTAATTTATAAGTGGTTAAACCATTAGCAATACTGTACCAGAAATTTAATTAAAAATAAAATGCAACAAACATGATCTTTCCCACAAGGTGTAGAGACAAAAAAGTTTTTCGAACCTACTTGAATTTGTGATCACTAGTATAATAGAGCATCTAAATAAACTCTCTTAACAAATATTGAAAGCTAACATAGTGCATTTGACAATCAACTTATAAACTAGGTAGCACGGACACAGACACAGGTACGAGTACAGATACAGGTACAATACAGTGACACAAGCAATATCTGAAAAATTATAACATAAAATGCCGATATGACACTGGTATGACACGGCTACGGCATCCTGAATGCTGTAGAGTGAATGTAACTACACACATAAAAATATTGAACATTCAATCAAGAAAAATATGATAAGCTACTACGATGAACAAATAGATCAATAATTTTGGTTAAACTAAATATAGGGTTCTGTTATATTTTTGGTTCACAATCACAAGGGAATTGGTTTCCAAAACTAAGCTAATACCGAAAAGAACACTGAAACTGAAAAATCCAAAGATTTGTGAACTTACCCAACCGAGAATTGCCCGGAGTAGGGGCCGGAGCCGCCGCGCCGCCCGAAAACGATTTCTTTCTGGGTTTAGGGAGTGGCCGAAGATAGCTCACTCAGTCGGGATTTTGGGGTGAGTTTTCTCTTCTTTTTTGATTTTACGGGGAGGGTGTCACCGTTTTTTTTTTTAATTAACATTTTTTTTTTAGAAAATAAATAATAAAATAAAATTTTAAATTTAAATTTAAATGAGGGTCACTTCCAAGGTTGCGGTCACTCACATTGATCTGACAATAGTTTTGGGCCAAGAATACCTGTATGATGTATCAAACTAAATTTAAAATCAAATATACAATGGTTTGAAATTTAGAAATTAATGGCCGTTTGGTACGTAAACGTAAACATACGTTTTCAGTTTTTAAATAACATTATATGTATTTTTACACACTTTTTTATCTACATATATTTTCAAAAAAATTGAAAATTACGGTTTAAACACACGTACTAAACAAACCCTAAGCATCTCCAAATAAAACTATTATACAATGGATACAACAAAATCTAAAATTAAACAAACTTATTGAAAAATTCCATAATTTTAACTCTTGCACCAACTTTGAGATTGTTTTGGTTGAATCTGAAAGTTGAAACCACAAAAAAGAAAAATATAGGAAACATAAATTCAAAAAATAAAGTTGACAAAAAGAATGTTGACAAAATATTTGTGGTAAGACAAGTTGGTGGTTAGTTTTATTTTAAAGGAAATGATGCTTAATGCAAAAAGTACAAGCATGAAAATTCCAAAGCTTATTTTGTATGTGGTTTCGTTAAGAATGCCTATTGAACATCCATAATCATCAATTAATCAACTGTATCAAGAAGTTTTCACAATACCACATAACTGACAAAATTTCCACATATTCAATAAGAGAATATATTAAAGACATCTTATCTCTGTGTATGCAGGCTAGGTTGGATTAGCTTGCCCATCTATCAATCAATTTATCTATTATACTATATATTATAAAAGTTGGATCATCTAAACTGATAGACGCATACAATGATGACACATGTAAGTCTCTCAAAGCATAACCCATTGACACGTATACAAACTCAAATTCTCTTCTCAATCTTGTTATTCTTTGTATGTGATTGAATTTGACCTTTCAGATGTAAAACGTTACTCTCTCCTTTTTAGTTGAAGCGTTTCATATACCGACTATTGCTTCCACCATCTTCTTAATTAAATGTGCATTCTCATAGTTTAGGAGGTGAGTGTAAAGTGGAATATATTTTGGGAAGGGGGGGGGGGGGGGGGGGGGGCGATAAGGTATGCATTCTCATATTTTAGAGAAGTAAGTGTAAAATGTGTCATAATTTAAAGAGTAAAGTGTAATTTCCCCAATTTTTCTTTACACCTAAGAAATTTTAAGTTCTTAGTTTTTGATGACATAAAAATTAAGTATTAAAAAATAGATAATTCTTTTGAAAAAACTTCTAATTTAAAATTTACAAAAACTTGTGGAATATAATCAATTAAAATTGATACAACTATACTGTTTATGAGAATAACACATCCATGGTTATTGAAATAACACTTGTTAGCCAAAAAGTCATGTAGGCAATCTTAGTTGCTGCTCATTGATATATTGTTCGTGCATATGTTCAATCCTATCCACCTCCCCTCCCCCCCCCCCCCCTTTCTTCTCACACACACATCTTGTGAACTACTTACCAAATATAAAATTGGAAATTATACCTGAATTATGCGATAATGAAATCTCAATGCATGATCGAATCAGCTGTATAACAATCTTCAAAACAAGATGCAAAACTAGATTTAGATATTTCTAGGCATGCACCTATGCATGCTTGAGCATCATGAAACCTATTAATAATTTAATATTGGGCATCGTATGATGTTCGTGTTTCTCTACAAAACTATTAAACACACATGTCAAAAATTGAACAGAATGTTTGTTATCTTTATTTTGACAATTATGAAATTTGTGTAGAATGCAATCAACAAAATATTCTTGAACTTCATCATATGTGGAGGAATGAGGAAGCATGATTGGAAGTGAAGGGCGATGTGCAAAGGCAAGGGCAAAGTTATTAGCATTGTTTTCAAACTTGGACCAGACCAGGCAGTCCGACCGGGTTAACCGGGAACCGGATAGGAATCTGATTTTTTAAAGTTCAAGAACCAAGCATCATAGGCAATTCCGTGAACCCCTTGAACCAAGGTTGGACCGCCCGGTTCATGCAGAACTAGTGGCATGAACCGTACGGTCCAACCCTGGTTCAAGCATGCCTCTTAAATATGAAAAAATTCGAAAATGTGCTTACCAGGATTAGAACCCATGCACGATCAGATATACAGCTGGAGCCTAACCACTCAATCAAGCTTGCAAGTTGGTGCTCAACAATAACAAAAAAAATACTTAAAGTAAACTTAATGCAATTTTTTTCTCTTTTTTTTTTCTTTTTTTATAAAAACAACTTAACACAATTCTATTCTACTTAATTAAATTATCCATCTCTTTCAATGAATATAAAAAAATTATAATTAAAATCCTTCAAAGATATTCAACTTTACTTCAAAAATTAATCATAAATTTTAATGTTTTCATGGTTATTGTTTTATTTTATTAACTTTCTTATTTAATTATTAAATATATTCTTGAAAATCATTAAATTTTCCTCACATATATAGATATGTTAGTCAATTTTACCAGTTTTATAAATTTAATATTTATATTTAGGCTTTAATTAATTATTAAATTAATTATAATATCATCACGATTCGACCCCGGTTCAACCTCGGTTGGACCTCAAAAACCTTAAACATCTCCCTTTTACAGTTCAATGAACGGTCCGGGTTTAAAAACCTTGGTTATTAGCTTAAACTTCAACTAGAAAAAGAATAACCAACTCCACCATCACTATCATCATTTGTTTTCTCATAAATTTCGTAGGCATAGTCTTTTTCTTCTTCTTTTTGGTTTCCTACCTTAGAAACTTGTATGCTTTATATACAATTAAATGAATACATAACCTTAAAATTGCTCTTATTAAAAAAGTGAACTGATTTGGTCAAAAGTATATTTGTTCAAATATTTTGACTTCTTGAAATATGGACATTTTTAAGTTAAGATATTGTCAATTTAAGTAAGGGTTTTACTAACATGTACCTGTAAGGTATATATTAGTAAACTATTTTAGGAATTTTTTTATAAAAAAAATAAAAAGTTGTCAACTTTTTTTGACAGTTTTTTCAATTCTCCATAAATATTTTAAAAAATAAATGATTAATGTGTGCTCTAAGGGCATACATTAACTGGACTCATAAATAATACATTTTCACAAGGGTTATAAAGTTTAACATGCACAGTATTTTGCCCAAAATTGCTGGCAGAAAAATGTTATCAAAAAGCCATATTGAAGTACATGGGGTTCAATTCATTTATCATAAGATAACTTGTAGGAAAAATATATATACTTGAAATTTATGACGACACCTAATTGAAAACCACTAGAATATATCAACTCGTTGATTTTTTCTTTTTCTGCAACAATTTAGTGCTCAAGCAAGGCAAAAATGCCCCTTGGATAGAGTACAATAGATTACAATTTAGGTTTTTTTTTTTTTTTTTTCCCTTGAATAATGTTCCTTGGATTGCTTATGGCTATCAGAAGAGCTGGTAAATAATAAGTAATTTTTCTTCCTATCAAAAAAAAAAAAAAGTAATTTTTCTAAAATTGTTTTAGAACCTGCAGTATGGATTCAATAGTTACTGTGTGAAGATTTGCTTATAGAAAACATGTGTTCTTGAAATTATGATGACATTTTTTATTGAAAGTCACTAAAATAAATTGTCACAATAATGTTGAAATATACAACTTAGGATGAAAGTGAATGCAACAATTCATTACTCAAGCAAGGCAAAATGCTTATTGGTAAAACATTTCTCTAAGCAAAGTTATCTTTAATCCAAAGGTTGTTTTAAATGGTGGTTTTTGATAGAGTGCAATCGATTATAAATTAATTTTTTTTTAAATAGTGATTTCCTTTTATTTGCTTATGAGCTACCAAGAGAGTTAGTAGGTAATTATTAAGTAATTTTTATAAAGTTTGTTACAACTTGTATGGGTTCAATTGTTGCTATGCGAAAGCTTTGCATATAGAAAAAGAGTATGAATTTGGTAAAGAATGAGTGTAAAACCCATATTTTACATCATCCAATAAGAAATTATCGCATTAGCTTTTTACTTAAAACTCAATATATTCTACCAGACCTAATAACACCACATCAGCCTTTTATTTAAAACCTTAAATTTGGTATTTTATTAAGATGTTATCATGTGTGATCAGATATTTTTATGTTTTAATAATATGATGATATGGAATATCCTTATTGGAGGGTGTAAATCAAATTATTTACACCAAATTCTTATAAAATTTAATCTCACAAAAAAAATATGTGTTCTTGAAAATTATTATGATACCTTTAATTGGAAGCCACTAGAATAAAGCAACCCATTGATGTTGAAATATATTGAATTATATGACTTCGGATGAAAGTGAATGCAAAGATTCACTACTCAAGCAAGGAAAAATTATTTTTGGTAAAATATGTTTTTAAGCAAAGTTATCTTAATCGAAAAGTTGCTTTAAATGGTGACTTTTGATAGGGTACAATATCTTATTAGTTTTTTTTTTTTTTTTTTTTTGAGAAGCTGGTACAATACATTATAAGTTAAGTTGCTTTTTTTTATTAATGTCTCTTTGTTTGCTTTTGACCTACCAAAAGAGTTGGTATTTTTTTTTTTTTTTAAGAATACTAAGTATTTTTAATACACACATAGAAAAGAAAGAATGTCTTAACGAAACTAACAGTGGTGTATATCCAAAAATACCTAACTCTTGGATACATAGCACAGACTTTAAACTTCTCCCTGTGTGTGTTAAAAAAGAGTTAGTACTTAATTAATAAGTAAATCTTATAAAATTTTATTAAAACTTGTATGGGTTCAATTGTTACTATGTGAAGAATTGCTTATAGAAAAAAAAATGTGTTCTTGATAATTACGACAACACTTTCAATTAGAAATTACTAGAATAAACTAACCCAATGATGTTGAATTAAATGACTTAGGATGAATGTAAATGCAACGACTTATTGCTCAAGCAAGGCAAAATGCCACTTAGTAAAACATTTCTCTAAGCAAAGTTATCTTTAATCGCAAACTTATTTTAAATAGTGATTTTTTTTTAATATAGAAATAGAATACAGTAGATTATATAAGTTAAGTTTATTTTTTCTCTTTTTGGAGTAATTTCCTTTGTTCGCTTATGAGGTACCAAAAGAGTTAGTATTGTATGGGTTCTAATGATGCACAAAATCATCAGTGAGTCGATCGTCTAGACGTGTAATGACAATGGGGTACCTAAAGAATAAAAGGTGAAGACACATAGACAATACTGGTGGAGTGCCGGCCAAAAACCCTATGAAGGTTAAGTTAGTGACTGAATGATTCCCAATAACTCCAAAAGTATGAGATTTAGGAATTCTACATACCTTGGAGAAGAGCAGGATTGATGCTTATATATTGATATAGAGTTGACTAAGATCCCATGAATATAGGCTCTTCCCTTATAGGGAGTATATGGAGTTAATGCTCCTAGATCTTCAAGCTTAACTTCCTATGTTTGGAGGATATGAATATGTAGAAGGATCTTTGGGTATGGTGTGCAAGTTTTTTCCATATGGAGTTACTTGAGAGGAAACCACCAAGAGTTTAGGAGCCAAGTGTAAAGGACCATTTGTCAAGTCCTACTCACTCTTTACCATGGCATGTCGGAAGTGTAAAGGTTGGGTAGGTTGCATTGCAAATCGTCAGGAATGCTACCTGACAATTGGGGGGTACGTGTCAACTCCATGGTTACGTGGTGACTCTCATGTCACATGTTAGGTGTTAGGAGGGTACCTGACGACCCTTGGGTACATGACGATTGTCAAGGTGGATTATGTTGTATGGTGTCAAGAAGGGTACCTGACAACCTTTTGGTACGTGACGACTGTCAAGGTGGATTGTATCACATTGTGTTAGTAAGGGTACTCGACGACACCTTGGTACATGATGACTGTCAAGGTGGATTATATCGCATGGTGTTAGGCAAGGTACCTGACGACCCATAGGTACGTGACAACTCTTTGGAGACATGACGACTCTCATGTGTTAGACTTTCCACATACACACAGGCATGGAGTGGAAGACGTATTGTGTATTTGCAGGACTATGTCCAGGGTTGTCTATTTACTTGGGTTGTTGGATGACTAAGATGTCTATCAGTTGGTCATTTGATTGACCCTGTCAATTGAGTTCTTGGTATTGGATGACTAGACACTGTCGGATGACTGAGGTTTAGTCAGACAATTAACTTGAGTTGATTTCTTTTTGGCCTTGTAGAAATATTCCTTATCAGGTTCAATTATTGCTATGTGAATATATGCTTATTGAAAAAATATGATTTCTTGAAAACTATGATGACATTTAAATTAGAAGCCACTATAAAATATAAAAATAAAAAACTTGAGGCTGTTGAAATATTTGACTTAAGATGAATGTAAATGCAACTATTCATTGCTCGAGCAAGACAAATTTCCTTTAGGTAAAAAAAAAAACCTTCTCAGAGCAAGGTTATCTTTAATTGAAAAGCTGCTTAAAATTGTGACTTATTTTGGACCAACTCTACATTTTGGGATGATAAATTTATTGTTCGTACTTTCTACCTGTAGGAAGCAGAGACTATAAAGAGAATCCATGTTAGTGCTCTTCCTACTAAGGATGTATTAATTTGGCCTCTATCTCCAAATGGTAATTGTTTTGTTAGGAGTGCATATCGCATGCTAGCTTTAGAATCCTTCAATGTTAATCGATATTCCTCAAATTTGGATAGCTCTTTGAAGTTATGGAAATGTGTATGGAAGATTTAGGTCCAAAATAAAATTCTTCATTTTATGTGTTAAGCTGTGAAGGATTCTTTTCCCATTAGACAGAACCTACTGAAACGCAATGTCCCCCTCATGAGGTTTGCTGATCATCGGGAAACTTGTTGACATACCCTGTGGTTGTGTGAATAGGCTCAATTGGTTTGGAAATCTAAATAGAATTTTCTCCACTCTACCAAAAGCATCATAGGACTGTTGCAGTTCTTTTTAAAGTTGTACTTGTTAGAGGCTAGGAAGCATAAACACGGACACGAGTTCGTGTATGGACATAGTGACACGAGTAATTTCAAAAAAGTTATAACATCAAATGGTTAGTATGACATTGGTATAACACATATACAACACAGGTACATGGCACCCTAAATGTCTGTTTGGTTAGGGAGACGGAAAAGTGGAAGAATAGAAAATTGTGAGAGGATGGAAAAGTGGGAGGATAGAAAAGAATTAATTTTTCCTCATTTGTGCTTAGTTTGACGTGTGAAAAAGTGGAAGAATGGAAAACTTTTTTATTTGGTTGGGAAGAAAAATAGGAAGATGGAAAATGAAGTTGGTATAAATTTACAATTATATCCTTATTAAATAAAACAAAAGGTAACACATTTTTTTATTAAAAAATTTGTATGAAAACTTCAATTTTTTTTTTAATTTATAAAAAACCAAATGCTAAAAGGATCCAAAACAAAATGAGAAAAAAGGGAGGAAGAAACATATAATAAAAAAGAAAAAAAAAGAGAACAATATAGTGAGTTGAGCACCCCCAAAAAAAAAAAAAACTCAACTGGACCCTACCACTTTTCTCCCCCCCTCCCCCTCCCCCTCCCAACCAAACATTTGTCCTACTCATTTTCTCTCCTATTTTTCACTCATTATCTTCCATCATCTTTAAAATCCATCCAACTAAGCATAGCCTAAATGAAGTGTCTATGCTTCCTAGGTTATAAGTACTATTTTCAATGTGGCTTTTTTCTCGACTATTGCCTAGTGTTTATGGTAAAGAAGGAAAAGATTAGAGAGTAACAATCGACTTGGAATATAGGAGATGTTAGTGTGAGAGCAAAAGAGTTGGTGATGGAGTTTTTTTTATATACATAAGTAGGTTCCTAGTTCGATTATAAGATCAGACCTAGTTCAATGGTCTCCTCTATCTGATATGTATAAATCCCACTTTGTTGTTGCTTTCTTCTTGGATTATGCTTTGGCTGGTTTAGGAGTTGCCTTTCGTGATTCAAATGGGCTTATTATTGCTGCCCTAACCAAAAGATAATGATGCCACACTCAATAAAGTTTGTTGAAGCCATGACAGCAAGTCGTGCAATTTCCTATAGCCTCAAGAGTTGAGTATCTCTCAAGTTGTTTGTGAGGGTGACTATCTTTCAGGTTATCCAGGAAATTAACAACCAAGGTTATAAGAATTTTGATGAATGAATAATTACATTAACTTTCATTGTACAAAACTGATCCATATATATACAAGGAAATAACCTACTAAATAAGCCTAACTAATTTCTCAATCTATCTAGATCTTCCCTCCAAAAGTTGGTTATGGAAAATACACCAATCACCAAGCAACACGTGTCCATAATTAATATAAAAACTAACAATAGCACGTCCTAAACTACAAGTAGCATAGCAAACAAAAAGACTAAACTACTGTCATTTATGCTGAAGCTAGTAACAACTTTTCCTTCCAATGCTCTATTTATGCAACTTCAGTCCAAGTCTTATCTCAGCTTCCTTGCTAACTTGACATCAACTTCTCAAACTTGCTTCCATCAACTTGAACTTTCTGATACTATCCCTTAAGAGGAAGAAGGGAATGTACGTTCACCATATTCATCTTGCCTAGTAGAGAAAACAATTACTATGACCAAGCCTTTGTTAAAAGATCTCCCACTTGAGACTTGGTTCTAACATGCAATAACCTTATCACTTTGGCCTGAACTTTATGTAACAATCTATTTCAATGTGTTTTGTCCTCTCATGGAACATAGGATTAGCCCTAATATGCAATGTTGCTTAATTGTCACTAAAAAGCAAGGCAGCTTTAGAATGGGGCACTTGAATATCTTCAAGGAAGCTTAACAACCACACAATCTCACACACTACCATGGCCATTGCACTATATTTTGACCCTGCAGATAACATGGACACAATTTGTTGCTTCTTAGACTTCCAGGAAACTAAGGAATTCCCAATAAAGACACAATATCCTGTGGTTGATCGTCGAGTATTGGGGCATGCAACCCAGTCTGCATTAGTAAAGGCTTTGATGTGAAGCTCTGACTGACTTGAAAACAGCAAACCCTGACCAGGAGTGCCCTTGATGTATTGCGAAATTCTATTGGCAGCTTGTAAATGTGGTAACCTAGGCTTAGCCATGAATTGACTTAACCTATGAATAGCTAATGTGAAATCTGGTCTTGTAATGGTCAAATAGAGTAGTCTACCAATCAATCTTCTATATGTGCCAGGATTATTCAACTCCTTTCCTTCATATTTGCTTAGCTTTAGATTCTGATCCATAGGCATTTTTGTTGGCTTGCAACCCAACATACCTGCATTATCCAAAAGCTCAAAAGCATACTTCCTTTGACACAGATTTATCCCTTCCTTAGACCTTGATACTTCCAAGCCTAGGAAGAACTTCAAATCCCCTAAATCCTTAAGCTTGAATTGCCTATCTAGCAACACTTTGAGATCTGCCATAACTTGCATATTGTCACTGGTTATGAGAATATCATCCACATAAACAAGCAGTGCAACAAAAGTTTCAGAATTATTCCTTACAAATAGTGAGTAATCTGCCTTGGACTGATGAAAACCCAACTGAATCAAGGCTTGAGAAAACTTTGAAAACCACTGTCTAGAAGCCTATTTTAGACCATACAATGACTTGTTAAGCTTACAGACAACCTCCCCCTTGCTGTGAAAGCCTGGTGGCAGAACCATGCAAACCTCTTCTTCGAGACCTTCATGCAAAAAGGCATTGTTCACATCAAGTAGAGATAAATGCTAACCTTCCACAGCAGCCACTACAAGCAAAGTTTTAACAGAAACCATCTTTGCAACTAGTGAAAAAGTTTCTGTATAGTCTAATCCCTTTTTTTGTGTGAAACCCTTGGCAACCAACCTCGCTTTATACGTTTCGATAGAGCCATTAGTCCTATGTTTAATTTTATAGACCCATTTGCAGGCTATAGGCTTCTTGTGAGCAAGTAAGGAAGTAAAGGACCATGTATTGTTTGCTTCCAAAGCAGCAACCTCAGCCGCCATAGCATTTCTCCACTTCGGGTCTTTAACAGCTTGGGCATAAGAAGTAGGTTCCATAACAGAAGAAATGGAGTTGCAAAAGTGTTTATGATTTGGGGAAAGGTGAGAATAAGAGAGAAAATTATGGAGAGGATGAGCAGTACCTTTCTTAGGAATTGATGGAATAGCTAGTGCAGATGAAGCAGTGACTTGGTTGCAATGATAAGACTGTAGGTAAGAAGGTTTGTGTGACACCCTAGTAGACCTTTTAAGAACCTGAGGTGCATCAGGCTGTGCAACAGATTGCACATCGGGTGGAACATGAGTGATAGATTGGACATCAGGTGAAATACTAGATGGATTGGCAGAAGGGGTGACTTGGGAATCAACATGAGGTGCAGGGATAGATGCTAAAGGGACAGTAGCAGTCTTAGTTGTCCTAAAAGTGGATTGATCTAATTCACTAGGGTGAATTTCTTGAGTTGAAACAGATTCAGGTGAGCCATTAACATCATCATTCGAATCTGAACCTGAACCTTCTGATAAACGATTTGGCCATGTTATTGAGGAGATAAGATGTCTACAATCCATGTTACAAAGTTTTAGTTTTCAGCATGTGAGGAGGGAGGGTAACAAGCTTGCCAATGGCCTCACTAAACAAGTAGTAAAAAAAGTTTTTCACCAACTAATTCACAACAGAAGGAGGCCTGACATAGTGTCTCCCCCTATGATTTGAATATATTTGGAAATAGACCTATCAATAACATGGATGACAATGGAGGGAGAATATTATCCTATCTTAAGAACAAATTCATGGATTAGTACTAGTATTTATTGCAAGAGACGTCAATAGTTGGATCTTTAATACTTCTCAGTGTAAGACACATTAATACTTTAATAATTAATACTATTTATTGTGCATGAATTATAAATTGTAAAAGGGAAATGTTATCAAATACCCTAAAGGCATTGGTTTAGGAACTTTTTTCAGAAATAATATATGGAAAAATGATAGAACAATTAGGGGGTGTTTGGTACATGTGTTTGAAGACATATGTTTTGTTGTTTGAAAACATGTGTGAAAATACGTGTGAGTGAAAAAGGTGTGTGCAATGCTTATAATATTGTTTAAAAACTAAAAATATGTGTTTAAACAAATATACCAAACAACCCTTTAATTTTTCTGATAGTTTTTTATATTTCCAATGAAAGTGGTGTTAAAAATTTTATAATATGGTTTATTAACAATTGTTCTAAGAAGCACTCATTAACATGAACTATTGTAAAATTATTAAGAGACATTAACAATTAGATCATTAACACTACTTATTGTAGAACACATTGATCGTTTGATAATTACTCCTATTTATTGTTGTTGTTGTCCCATTTTGTCCCACCCACCCCAAGCAAAGTACCACTTGTATTCAAACCCTAACTTCAATCAAGACATGAACCAGAATCACAATGCCCCTCAAACACCTCAACTTGACTAAATTTAGTCAAAATAGGTGAAACCCGGGAATTTCAAAGCAAAATATGAGGTTTGACCAACTTGAACTAACTTTAACTAGAAAATATGATAGTTCGATCGAAACGATTCTTGCTAACACAAAGAGATTTCAATTACCTTCAAAACAAGAGGTGGAATACCAAGATCAAATGTAAAATGAACTAGATATAGCAAAAGCCTTTGGTTTGATAGAAAAATAGTTAAACAATCATGAAATCATGCTAGTCAGTATATTGATCTCTTTGGAAAGCTCGCATTCATTTTGAGTCATTGTGGCCAGCCAAATTCCTAAAATACTCACACAAAATATTGTATGCAATGAAACCTCAAAAACTTACAAACTGACACATTTTTAGAGGCCCATAACTTCCCAAAACAGTGTACGGCCCTTCTAAATTGAGGAATAAACAGAAAGTTTGAACAAAATCTACACTTGAAGCTATATGATTATCAGAGATTGCCTTTAGCAAGATAATGAAAACAAAATTATGAACATGGTGAAAGAATGAGAAAGAACAAGAGGAAGAGAGAAAATGAAGGAAGAAGAAATTGGAGAAATTCTATTATCTTGCATAATGAAAAATATCTTCTTTAAACTCCTAGAATTCTAGAAAGTTCCTAACAGAAACTTAATTAACTTTTCTGTGCTTAATACCAGATTTACAAGTGTTACAAAACGATGACATTTTGTTCTACTTAACATAACTCTTTAACTGACACGGCGTCATTTGGCTACTTGTGTTTAACTTTGACTTTAGATACTCTTGAAACGGTAGTGTTTGATTTGTTTTCTTTAACAAAGTTGTGGTCATGAGCTTTCCAACAATTAATGTGTGGCCTGCCCAATTCCTAGTTCGGTGAAAGCATTACCATCAGGTGTGTCAAATGCCAAATATTTGGCATTTGACACACCAAACACTAAAAACCCACTCTCATCAGGTGTTGTAAATGCCAAAATATTTGGCATGAGTGAACAGTATGCTCTCAAATATGAGAGCGTACGGACAAAAATGGTATAATGTTTAATATTTTTTTATTCTATTTTCTCTGTCCTCTCTCGTTACTTTATTCTTTTCTCTTCTCTCTCATTCTCCCTCAGACTCTCAGACATCAAACCTCCCCAACCCACTTCAATCACTCTTTTTTCTTCTCACTTTCATTGCTTTTCTCTCTTCTTCTCAGCCTCGCCATGCCACCCCCTCGACCTGATGCCAATCTCTGTTGCTGTGGGTTTTTTTTTTTTTTTTTTTTTTTTTGTGTAGTGATTTGATAACCAGTTTAGCAGTGGATGGGTTAAGATGGTGATGGGTGGATCAGTGGTGGTAGGTTGCGATAGGCAGATTAAATGGTGGGTGGGTCGGCCTGTGGGTGGATGGGTCGGCTAGTGATGGGCAAATGGGTTCCAAAGGATGTTAACCTAGCCTGTGGATGGGTTTCGAAGGATGGGTCGGCGGTGATTACCGGTACAACAGATCCATCTAACAAAAGCCCCTGGACCCGACGGTATGGTTGCTGTCTTTTTCAATAAATACTAGAACATTGTAGGCCCTAATATTACAAACATGGTTTTGAATGTGCTGAATTCTAATATGCCTATGACAGAGATCAACAAAACCAATATCTTCCTCATCCCAAAAACCAACCACCCTACCAGAATGACAGAATTCCACCCTATCAACCTATGCAATGTTACCTATAAGCTCATCTCAAAAGTCTTGGCCAACAGACTCAAATTTGTCATGCCGAGCATCATTTCTAAGAACCAAAGTGCCCTCACCTCCGAACGCCTAATTATTGACAATGTCTTAATGGCCTTTGAGTTCATGCATTATCTAAAACATAAAAATGTGGGGAAAGAAAACTTTATGTCAATTAAACTTGACATGAGTAAGGCTTTTGATAGGGTTGAATGTGATTTTATCAAAGGGGTTATGGTGAATTTGGGATTTAATAACAAGCTGATTGGTCTTATCATGCACTATGACTCTCTGTATCTTACTTAGTGATCATAAATGGTGAGACTTTTGGAAACATCACTCCAACCAAGGGCATTAGGTAGGGTGATCCCCTCTCTCCATACCTATTCTTGCTCTATGAAGAAGGTTTGTCGGCTCTTATCCATGAAGCAACCCGAAATC
Source organism: Quercus ilex subsp. ballota (assembly GCA_032727855.1). NCBI lineage: Eukaryota > Viridiplantae > Streptophyta > Magnoliopsida > Fagales > Fagaceae > Quercus > Quercus ilex. Next base: position 17,389,266 of record CM064915.1, read on the forward strand.
AGCAAATCTCTAGAATCTCCATTTGCTGGGGCTGCCCTATAATCACCCACCTCTTCTTCTTTGATGATAGCCTTCTCTTTTGCAAAGCTAAGGCCCATGAATGTCAGAAACTTGTCAACATTCTTAAAAATTATGAAGCAGCTTCAGGTCAGAAAATTAATACTAACAAGTCTTCGGTGTTCTTCGGCCCAAATACCCTACAAGAAACAAAAGACTGCATCTTGAGCTTACTTAGCCTAATGCAGGACTCGAGGCACAACAAGTACCTAGGGCTTCCTTCAATCATCAGGAAATCAAAATCCAAAGTATTTGCAGAAATCAAGGAGTGGGTAGCAAAAAAACTTGCTGCATGGAAGGGGAAGCTTCTTTCAATCAGGGGAAGGGAGGTTCTTATCAAGGCGGTCACACAAGCAATCCCAGCTTACCCAATGAGCTGCTTCTAGCTCCCTAAGACATTGAGTACTGATTTGGAAAATATGATAACTTCTAGTGGGGTCAGAAAGACAAAGAGCACAAAATCGCTTAGGTTAGTTGAAAGAAAATGTGTAAGTCAAAATTCCATGGTGGAATGGGCTTCTAGGACCTTCAAGCCTTCAATTTAGCCATGTTGGCCAAACAAGGTTGGCAAATCCTCACCAACCCCAAGCCCGAGTATTAAAAGCCAGGTATTTTCCTCTTGATGATATTCTTAGCTCTAAAAAAATGTTTTAGCCCGTCCTACGCCTGGCGAAGCATTCATAATAGCCTTGAAGTGATCCCGAAGGGGACAAGATAAAGGGTTGGGAATGATCGTAAAATCCATATTTGGGAAGATAAGTGGCTGCCAACGCAATCAACATTCAAAGTGATCTCCCTACCATCTGATTTTGGTGACTTCCCAATGGTATCGTCCCTCATTAATGAGGACACTAAATGGTGGAAAGTTGATGTAGTCAACTCTCTCTTCTTACCCTTCAAAGCTAGCATAATCCTATTAATCCCACTGAGCTATAACCTGCCTGAAGACAACCTGATTTGGCTTGGAAATAAAAGTGGGACCTTAAGGTTAAAAGTGCCTACCATATTGCCTCAAGCATTGTGAAGCCATCTGATGGGGGGAATGCTCATCTAGCCACTCAAGCTCACAACTTTGGAAGAGTATTTGGCACCAAAAAGTCCCTCCAAAACTTAAAGTCTTTGCTTGGAGACTATGCGTAAACGGCCTCCCCACCATGCAAAACTTAAGTCACAGAGGCATTAACTGTTCTAGCTTCTATCCCATTTGTGACAAGGCAATTGAAACAATTGCCTATGCTCTTTTTCACTGTGATCATGCCAAGCTAACGTGGGCGCACTGGCCTAACTACCCTGTAACCCTCCATTGCCCTGCTCCCCTCATGCCCCCAATTGGCGAGCCCCTCCCTCGGGCTTCTTCAAAATAAATGTTGATGGCGCCGCCTTTGATGATGGTACCAACTCCAACATTGGGGTGATTATTTGAGATAACCAAGGCAACCCCATCGCAGCTTCCAACAAGATCCTTCCATCACCCTACACTGCAGAAATAACTAAAGCCATTGCCCTTCTTCATGGAGTGCTGCTTGCCTCGGAAATGAAAATCTCTCATGCTATTTTCGAGTTTAACGCCCTCTCCATTGTCCAACCTCTAAACAAAGGCGTGATTGGCGGTGAGATTGGACTTATCCTTCAGGACATTAGAATCTTCTCAACCTCATTCAACTGGTGCTCCTTCCAGCACCTGAAAAGGGATGGCAACAGAGTTGCTCATGAACTCACAAAAGCTGCAAGACTCTCGGGTACTTCCCAAATTTGGAAGGGAGTTAATCCCAGTTTTGTAGAACATCTCATTCGGGAGGATATATGACTGTTTCAGCTTTTGTAGTTTTGTCTCTCAGTTGTAATCCAATTTCAGTTTGTTGAATGAAAACTTATATATTTCCCCATAAAAAAAAATTAAAACTTATTCACATTACTCCAGTCCTCATTTTATTTTAATTTTTTAAGTTGGATTTTATATTATCTTCAGCAGTAGAATCAAGAGAAATTCCCTTGTTTTTATATGCAATTACAAAAAAAGATTCTTCCATGAAAAAACTATAAAGTTGAAAAAGAAGACACACACACAAAAAGAAAGAACCAAAGGAACATATACGGCTCAATCTATTTTGGTTTAAAATTTTCAGTATTACTATTCGGCATGATTGAAAATTCTGATCAACGGAAAATTTGTAGCCTGGTCAATAAAAAACAATGAGTTTTGGGTAGAAAATGTCGTCCGCTATTTTGGGCAGAAAACATTTTCCACCCTCAACTGAAGCTGCCTGAGTGTAAAACCAAGAAAAAAAAAATCTTAAACCAAAAAATTGCATGTTGTGAATGAAAGTGTTGATTCATATAATAATTTAGAATTGCAAAAAAAAAAAAAAAAAAATTAATGATTTTCGGTTTAAAGTGAACTCAACAATTTTTTTTTTAATAATTATTTTTGTGCACCCCACTCTCTAAAATGAAAACTTTTTCCATATTTTTAGCAAATAAACAATCAGGAAAGCACATTGATATTTGGACGCGCAGTGGGTTCCAGTTAGCTCAACTGCTAAAGTCTCTGATGGTTGTATAAGAAATTTGGGGTTCAATCCCCGCCTACACCAAAACTGATTCGTGTCTTGGTCTGATAATAAAGAGTTATTATCAGGAGCGGACGCTATAAATTAAAACTCTCTCTAAAAAAAAAAAATTGGACGTGCAAAATTAATGTGCATTTCCAAAAAAAGAAAATAATAATAAAGATCGGACCTGCTCTGCAACATTGATACTCACATCCGGAAAGGAGGAAGTGATCAGATTTTTCTTTTTGGGAAAATATCATTTGAATTGGCAACACAGAAAGCTAGTTGTTTTATTTCGCAAAAAAAAAAAAAAAAAAAAAAAGGTTTATTTTTTATTTTTTAAATTGAAAGATTAGGCTTAAATCGGTGCGTTTGAGAGACCAACGAGCAGCAAAAGGAAGGTAACAGATTTTGATAGAAAGGATTATTAATTAACCTTTTTTTTTTTTTTTTTGGATAAAGGGAAGGACTAAATTGACAAAAGCTAAATGTTAAGGTCAAATTTGATAACTAGAATAAAAAGTGAGATCTAGCTTATTTTCTAAGTTATACATCATTAAAGTTTGATACGAATGGGTAAGAGTAGAAAATTTTCAATTCAATGTAGCACATTTTTTTAATCCACTGTGTTATAATGTCTAATTATTATTTACCTGCCACGTGTGAGGTTTGCATGAGTTAAAACTAAAAATTAAAATAATTATTTACCCATAGGTTGCATTAGTTGAAACTAAAAATTAAAATGTGATGTATTTGTTGAAAAAAAAAAATCAATAGTACATTAATAGAAAGTAGGGTTCATACCTCGTACCAAAATATTTTATATAGAAGGAGACTATAATTTTATTGAGAAAATTAAGCTATATTGGCTAAGGTTACAAGGCTAAGGTTACAAGTTGTAACTTGTAACCTTAGCCGATATAGTTGAATTTTCTTGCAATAGTGAGGCATGTAGAGGAACATCCTCTATTCATATTGAGAACTCGCTAATATACCTAACATGTCTAATAATTGATTAATAAAATGACTATTGATTTTTTATTATCTTAAAATTTTGCAAATATTAAAAATATATAAAAATAATGTAATCAAATAATAAATTTATCAAATTTCTCATTCAATTAAAAAATATTAAAAAATATAATATTATTTAAAGTTACAATGAATATATCCCTAACCCAATTCTAATTTTATATATAATTTTAAAAGTTGTGCTTTGTGATGTCTTTTTATTCAAAGCCTTCGTCCCTTTCCCTTTGTCAAAAACAGCACAAAGCACAATGGCCAATCACGCGGTTATTTTCCACTTTCCAAATACCGGGGTCTCTTTCCTAAGCGATTGGCTAATCTGTCCGTGGTTTTCTTTTCTTTTCTTTTCTTTTCTTTTTTGGTCTATTGATGTTTTGCACCAGGAGATCATACGGAAGACAGCAGTCGGCAAATATAGCTAATCTGCTAACGTGGCAGCATCCTACATTCCTACTTTTCTACTAAAGAAACCTCAGTTGGGGCCTACTTTGGGTATAGGCCCTTATGTTTTTGAATATTTGTCAAATGTGAAGTATTCATCCCATAAAAATATATATATATATATATATATTAAGTGAAGTATTTATGGTCTGGATTCCGATGAATATACGGAGACATAAAAGAGGAAGTAAGAATATGATGGATGATGTACAAAAACACATCATTAGGAGAATTGTGAAATTGTAAAATACCTATTAGGTTAAACAAAAAAAAAAAATTATAAGACAACTATAAGTCTAGTTATATTCTATGATACCAAATGTTGGGCTGTTGAAAAATAACATATTCATAAAATGAGTGTAGGAAATGAGAATGTTAAGATGGGTAAGTAAAAATAAATGGAAAGATAGAATTCAAAATAAAGAAATTTGCATAAAGATAGGGATAGCCCCTAGTGATGAAAAGATGAAGGAGAATCACTTGACATAGTTTGATCATGTTTTGATGAAAGTGACTAATACAATGGTAATAAAGAGTAGGTTGATCCAAGTTGAGAGAAAAAAAAAAGTACAAGTTTACAAAAAATTACATGAATAAAAAGACATGTCAATTAATAAAGTAACAAAGAATATAACTTTAAATAAAATAGAATGAAGAAAAAGAATAAATGCAGTCAATTCTAACTAATTTATTGAAAATCCATAGCTGACTCAAAAATTTTGGAATTAAAACTTTATTGTTGTTGTATTTCAATGTTTTGTTTCAATTTTGTATTTTGGGTTGACAAAAAAAGTATGTGCATCTTAGTATCTTACAACAGATAAAATTATAATGGGAACTACCAAGATCAACACCCTCAATTTCTCACCTCTATTTGCAGGGGTGTAGCAGGAATTTTCATTGGGGGTTGAGTTATAGTATTGATACAATAATTATAATTTCTAAACCAATGCTGTTATTAAGGTATTTGTTAACTTTACTTAAAAAGATAAAAATAAAAAGTGTTAAGGACCCGTAGGTACCTTAGTTGAGTCGAGATGGGAAAAAGGTGAAATTTTGTTGAAAAATGGGTTGTAAATATGCTATTTTGGAGATGGTGAATCATTGTCCTTTGGATTAACTACAAATATTTTGGACAATAGGTGACAACTATTATTTTATTTTCTGGACGAACTAGAAATTTTGTAACATACCTTTTTTTTTTTTCTTTTGAGAAAAATTGTAACAAAACTTTTACCGTATTTAAGAAGTCGATACCGCTACTTCAATAAAGTTTAAATTAAGGAATATCGTCTTGAAAACTTGTATTACATTGTTTTCTTAAAATTTTGGATTTTATAAGCAAACCAACAATATGGGACGGAGGCGCTTTTATAAATTTTATTACATAATATTTACAATTGGGTGTGACAATGAATGTGATTATTAAATTTCACAACATAATAAATGAAGATAGTTTCAAACCGGTTTGGGCTATCTTATCCAACCCAACATGTGGTGATTTATAAAACTATCAATGTATATTATTTAAACAAATCATATAATTTATTTAATAAGTCATATGACTAAGACTACATATGAATGATTTTTTCAATTGTCACATGGTGGGTTGGAAGAAGATAACTCTAGACTGGTTTGGAGCCAAACTTTTTCCACAAATGAATATTTGAATTACATTTTCAATTCTTCTAGAACCGCATCATTTTCTATAACTTTACCAGAATTTGTTTGAGGTGATCGATTGTGAGTGATAATTAATCACTTTCACATGTATCCACTATTTTTCACCATTTTTTTTCATCGATCATACTCGACCACATCAGAACTAAAAAAATAAAATAAAATTGTGACACCAATGCTGGGTCAATAAATTTTCTCATATGTTTTTATTATTATTGATCATACAAAATTTGTATAGACTTTATAATAAGCTTGTAACATGGTTATCTCTCCTTTCTATGAGTTTGGCTTGGGTATTGTGTATCTAGTGCATTAGACCTGTTGAAATGATAACATGTGGCCAAAAGTAGATGCAATTGGTGACCTTGACCAGTTAGGACAATGACACAACCAAAAATAGACATGTATCACCAACGTGACAGGTCAATGCAACTAGACTTGACCCAAATTGTACCTCATTTCCATTTCCTCTTTCTTCAGGCAGTGACAAATGTCGGTTTCCTTGGGGTTGCCCCATAGCACGCAAGAAGAGAACAAAACAGTCTTCATCAACCACAAACCCATCTCTTGGTGTTGTGAAAATTGGGTGAAATAATTTGTTTACACAAGGTTAAAGAAGAGAGAGAAGAAAATATGACACAAAGAATTTACGTGGTTCGGCAATATGTCTACGTCCACGGGAGGCGATAGAATAAATTTTCATTATAACTATGGAGATTACAACAATGACTTGAAGACACTCTCACACAAACCCAAACCCATAATACACCATTGGTTCTCTCACAAATAAATAGAAAACACCTTATTGTATTTAGACAGATTGCTTGGCCACTATTGTTGACTTCCTTACAATAGAAGTCTCTCATATGCTGAAATTGCCGAACCACGTAAATTTCTTGTGTCATATTTTTCTTCTCTCTCTTCTTTAACCTTGTGTAAACCGATTATTTCACCCAATTTTCACAACACTTGGTTAGCTTGGCAATGGTAATTCACGACAAATGAGCTGACTAAAAAACCGAAGACGAATTGTCGCAACCATTCGGCATGTGTTGTTATTATTACAATTACTACTAAATTTATAGTCTATAAACAATAACATTAAACAACGACAAAGACTCCAAAGACTATTCCAGTAGTATTCTCCAAACACTCCAAAGCAGGACTCAATTGCCTGTGGTTTTACATCAAGGTAAAAAAGAACGCCTGTGGTTTTGTAGCACATTCAAATTCCACACTGCTATATAAGAAAAACCACCTCAACTCCCTAACACCAGTAAATCGAAATCCCAACTTTTCATAACTCTCTTTAAGTCTTCAAACCCATCAAACTACATCTCATTTTTTTTTTCTAAATTACTAGAGAGCACAACAAGCATGAGTTCAACTTTGAATGAACAAGGTGTTTGTAGTTGGAATTATCCAATTAGATCACCGCAACAATGTACCAAGAACGATTTGAAATCATATTATCAAGCCAACGAAGTCTCTGCCACATCTTCCTCTGCAGTTTCTGATAAGAAGAAACGATCAAAGGAGGAGTCAATGAGAAAAATCATGGACTTAAGCTGTTGGGGTCCGAGCACAATCAAGTTTTAAATTTCTTTGTAATATCAGTAGAGTGTGTGTAATCCCAAATATGTGCTCTTATTTCATTGCACATATTTTTTTTTAAGGAAATTTAATTCCTATCCACTTGGTTTTAGGCTTTATGTTTTTCATCCTCCATTTTTTGGGTGTTTTCATTTTGATCCTAAAAAAATTTAATCCTTAATCTTTTAAAACATGTTTCATTCACATTTTACTATCATCTCGCTTGCAGAATTACTAACGTGGTTGACAAAATGCTTGTGTCACATTAAGGGGCGTAATTAAAAGCAAATGTTTAACTTGCTTAATTAGTTAACAAAAAATGTCATATCAATTAAAAATGAAATTAAATTGTAAATTACATCCTTAAAATTTGATGTAATCTTAATGTTGTTCCTAAAATTTCAAAATTATGACCCATTTCCCTAACATTACCTATGGGATATGGTTGACTGGAAAGCCCTTTCGTCTATGTTTGTGCAGAAATGGCCGCTAAATATTCCACATGCGATAGTTGATCCAATAAAAAATATGCCGTGTCATTTAATTGTGCCGCATCAATTATATAGCCTAAAAAAACTTTAAAAATATATATATATATATATATTTTTTTTAAGAATCCAAAAATTACATAAAGTAATATGGATTATATCAGCGTGCAACTTGACTTGTGAATAATGCTTTCAACTTTCAAGGCTGTGCGGGCCGAGGTTTGTGCTCTGGGGGTTTTCATTGATTTTGTAGATGAGTTTCTCAAATGGTGATATGGATGGTGATGTCATGGTGTGGTTGGAAAAATGAGTAAATTCTTGGATGAATTCTTTTTCTTGATCATGATTTTCTAGACTTGTGTGTTGGTTTGCTGAGATTTGTTTCCTGATTTTATATGGGCCCGTGAGAGTGCGTTTGTTTCCTAAGATTATCGAGTGGAAAATTGAAAAGTGATGGTAGAGAAAAAAGAGTGTTTCTAACTTTATGTGGTAAAATTGTAATATCCCAAATACCAGTAAAATAAAGAAAAGGTTTTCTTAATTTTTTATTCATAAACTTTAATTTTTTGGAATGGATGCTTAAGCTAAAGCACCAAATTAATTAAAATAAGAGCACTCGTGATCACGTGCTTCCACTAATTAAGAATTAAGAAACCAAACAAAAGTAAACCGCCCTGGAATTTGGAAAACCACTGCCAGAAATCTGGGAGCTGTGAAAAATCCAAAGAAATCAACCCCAGTTTCTCACAAAACCAACTGCCCAGAATACTCTAGCAAATTTAATTCCAGGCTTCCAGCCCACTCAATTCATTCCCTATGAACCTATATATATTTATGAACCAAGCTGTCAGTGTTTACTAGGCAAAACAACCTTTGCTGAGCGATCAACAAATTTCAAGAACTACCACCTTAAACCAACTTTATATCTTTCTTCTACTCCTCTGTCGTATTTCAGGGAAGTAATTGAGAGAGAAGGTGAAAGCGAGATGGGTCGTAATAGGAAGGTGTGCAAGTATGAGTTGGCATTCAAGGCTTTTCAGCTGAAGACAAATGTTGTGGCAGAATCTGCAAACAATAATAAGGGAAACAAATTATGGCAAATACCGAAGACAAATGTTGTGGCAGAATCTGCAAACAATAATAAGGGAAACAAATTATGGCAAATAGCTGGGGGTGTGACTCAGGCACAGAGGATGAACCTTGATGAGAAGAGGAGGAAAGAGAAAGCTGAGAATCTCTTGCACTTGATTTGCTGGGGACCCAATTAAATTTTATTTTCTAGTTTTTTATACACCTTTTTGTGAAATATGGAGATATGTTAAAAAAAAAAAAAAAAAAAAAAAAACATAGAAGAAGAAGATATGTTTGTCATAGAAGAAGTGTGCAATGAGTGTAATTCTAGGCTTATATTAAACTTTACATCTAACTAGAGAAATCATGGTCCACTCCCAATCCTTTGTGATCATGGTTCATTGTATCAAAAGTTTTTTCTTTCGTATTTATCATTAATATTTGTTTGTAACTCATTTACATAAAGCCACATCATAGAATTTATGTTTGTGATTTCAGCCAATTTGATGTAGATATGGGAGTACAGAATAAGTATACCACTAATTCTTGGGAAGCCTAAGTATGCCATTGTTTATGTTATCATTGTTATGTGTTGAACTGAAGTAATAAACCTATATACTTGGGCTAATTTAAACATGACCATGCCAAATTTTGAAATGCATATCCTTTTGAGTTATCAAATATGCCTAGAGCAAATGAGTTTCTAAGTTTTCATTTTTTTTTTGGTTGAGATTATGAGTTCCTTTCCATATTATTGATAATTGTGAATTGAAAAGTTTCATAATTATTTTCCTTCTTATATATATATATATATATTAAATTTTTTACATCCTATAATGTGGTTGATGTGGAATGGCTAGCCTCATATTACACTATAAAGAAATGCTAATATATATTCAGTTATTGAATAATTAATGTTCGGTTGTAGGTTATTGAATTAATCAGTCTCATATTATCAACATAAGTTTTTTTCAAAGCTTACTTTAAGTTGATGAATTTTTATGTTTTTTAGAACTTCACTTTAGATTGATGTGATTTAGTTTTGTATTTTTATGATGGTATTTTTTTTCTTTGATTTAATAGATGTCATCTTATTACATTATAAAGATAGTATATAAGAATAATTTGATGTTTATTACTATATCTTATATGTTTACTCTTTTTGTTCCTATCTTATTTTTTATGAATTTCTCTCTCTCTCTCTCTCGATTTTTTATTCTTTCTTGCGACTCTACATTAGGTTGACAAATCATTGTATTTTTTAAAACTTTATTTTGGGTTAATACGTTTTAGTGTTATATTTTTGATTTTCTCTATTATAAGGAATCTCTCTCCCTCTTATAGACTTATAGTTTTGGTTTAATTTTTGTTTAAGTTACTTAGTTATTTTGTAAGTGAGAATCTGAATTTATATAAAAATAAATAAAAAGTCTTGGCTATGCATTTGAATGTGTCTATCAATTATTTGAGTGACATTAAGTGTAATTTTGTTATGATTTTTTATTATCATAATAATCTTCTTTAAGATAATGAGGAAATTGAATGATTTATTCAAAACTTAAAAATTTTAATTGCACAAAAAAAAAAATAGAAAAACATAGTGCACTATAACATAATTTTGAATAATATGGACGACCTCATAAAGGAATAATATCAATCAAACGCAACCAAAAAAAAAATAGAATGATATATTGGTAGAGTTAGAAAGATGAAATAATTTTAGAAATTGTTTAATTTTTAGGGAGAAGAAAATTATCTTCAACAAAATTTAGAAAACAAATTATTTTTTATACCACAATTATAAAATAATTAGCTTGTAACTCATGCATATGCATGGAAATACTTAAAGATATATAATAAAATGCATAATATAATTCTTATATATATAATTTAAATACTATTGATAATCATTTTATATTCTGTTAACTAAAAAATTTTGTAAGAATATTATTAGGAATAAAATGTAAATTGTCCATATTTTTTTGAAAAAAATAATTGTGAAACACTTTTTTTTTTTTAGATTCATTTATTCTAGATTCTTTGGTTTTTGTACTTAATAACTCACTTGGATGAATATTTATGATGTGCTCCCACATTTGATTTTAAAATTAAGAAATAAAACTCTTTAAGAATAAATAATTTAGGACACATGGTACAAAATTAAAACTCTAATTTGAAATTCTAATTTGAGTTTCTCTCAGCTTCACCTATTATTATATATATAGATATATAGATGAGTCTAATGACTAATCTAAATTAGAGCTATTTTACTCCATTTTTTCATCTTCCTTTTTTCTTTTTTCTTTTTTCTTTTTTAAATTTTAAAATTTTTTTCCCCATTTCCTTATTTATGAATGAACACAATTAATAAGTTATTTTTTCTTGTTTTTGGAATCGTGTAGTTTTTATTAGAGATAGTTTCAAATTATAGCGTCTGTTCTTAATAATTACTTTTTTTTCATCAAATTAAAAGAGTAATTTTTTTATTTATGTAGGCGGAGATCAAACTCATATCTCTTATTCAACAACAAAATTTTTTATAAGTTAAGCTAATTGGAATCTATCGGAACTTCATAGTTTTTTTTTTTTTTTTTTTGGACTTGGAAGACAAAATCACAAATAAACTATTATATACTTGTGGAGAGCAGTCACAACACACAGGCATTAGAGCATTTCCATTCAGTTATGAAAAATAAAAATCTTCTCAAGAAAACAAAAATCTTTTTTATTTATTTATTTATTTTTATAAATATATCAAAAAAATTGCTACTATTATGTGAGGGCCATAGCGTAGCGTAAGGGGATAAGACCATCATGAATTTGGTTATATGGGTTTGCATAAATTTCTTCTCAATTTCAAATCAATACCAAAGGAGTCTGCTCCCCTTTACTTGTTGGTTGAGTTTATTGATTGCTTCTAGTCAAATTAGAATTCAAGAGTTGGTATTAGTACAATAAGAATTAAACAATCCAAAAAACGATGGTCAAATTAAAGATTCAAGAATTCAGATTTGTTTTATTAAAAAAAAATGTCAAGAGTTGGTGGTATCTTTTTCTGGTATCATTAATAAACAATCCCAAAAGATGATTGTCAAATTAAGAATGATAAACAATACAAAAGGATGATTGCAATTCCATGAAACAATTAATTAGGTAAAAAGTCAATAAACTTTGAATGAGATTTCACATTATGTATTTCGAATTTCAATTGTGTTTAGCCAAACTAAGGGTCCGTTTGGGAATAGTTCATTTAGTTGAAACTAAAAACTCTTTGCTAAAAGTATTATAAAGAAAAGTAAAAATAGTTAAAATAGTATAATAGGACTCATGAATAGTACCAAAAAATACAGTGTGACCCATAAATAGTAGTAAAAATAAGTTAAATAGTAAAATAAGCTGGCTTTTTAAGCCATACCAAACACACTAAAACACAAATTTACTTTGAAGCTTTCTTTTATAAGAGAGACGATTAAGTTTTTTTTTTTAAATAAGAATATATAACATCTACTCCATGCTTATTAATTTTTATATTTGTTTCAAGATACTAATGGGTTAATTTTTGGTGTCAATAAGATTCGACTTCACATCTTTTATTTGATTATTAGAGATTTTATTAGTTAAACTAATTAGAACTCACGCTTATTCGAATATTTTATAACAACGAACAAGATATGATCGTTGCAATTACAATTTCCAAATTAACACTATGCTTTTTAGTAGTAAGAAATTAAATACTTGTCTTACAATTAGATTGAAATTGTCATTTTTATCCTGGGTATTTGTTTGTACAATCATCCTATCTCAGCATATGTCATAGCTAGATTTTATATATTTAGCTTTTATTTATACGAACCAATAGTATTACCACACATGCACAGATTATATATATATATATATATATACACACATGAGAGAGATATGTTCAATTATTCAAGTTAGACATGGTGTAACTTTTCAAAAAAAGAGTTAAACATAGTGTAACTTATGTGAAGTAATAATTTTTTAAAACCATTGATTTTTATCAAATTTAATGATAACAAGATACTAGTGTTATAGTACTCCCATGTCATTAGCTCTCTACTACTCGCCATCGGTAGCAACCTACTCTTCATGGGTCCAGAGCTCACCAAGCAAGTCACTTAATTTTAGGATTGTTATTTTCTTTATACTGAACAGTAGTTAAATTTTACAAGGATGAGAGAGAGAGAGAGGGTTAAATTATGGTGTGAAATTTAAGCCCATAACACACGCAGGAAAGAAAAATGTATCACTTGAGCTAAGAGACTTAGTAAAATCTAATAATTATGATTAATATTTCATTTCATATAAAGGTTTGCAGGTGGGACAAAATTAAGAAGGGTTGTCGATGGAAGCTCTCACAAATGCATATTACTACAACAAACACTTGCACACAAAGAGCACGAAAACATTTCAATGGGTAGTAAATGAGCACTCCGATGGTTAAGTATGTAATGGTGGTGGATGAGATAAGATTTCAGATAATATTTTTCATGGCTAGAATTTCATACACCCCTCTGATGTTGAAAAAGATACTATAGCCACAATTGAGACGCTTTTAGATCTCCTATGGCATTATTACGACCTAGACATGGCAAAACGGGCAGGCGGGTCGGGTTCGGGTTGGGTCAATCGGGTTGCGGGTCGGGTCGGGTTGACCCGTATTTTTCACATGAATTTTTATTTTTTTATTTTTTATAAAGAAAACAACATGTATCTGTCATTTGGAAAGTTATGCAACAAATTACTTGATATAATGTATCTGTCATCAAGAATTCCATTCCAACAAAAATTAATCTTAAGCGCCGTATGGTTCTAATGGATGAATGCTGTGATCACTGTCATGAGGAACCAGAGGATGTGCTCCACGCACTCTGGTCGTGCCCATCCATTTCTCAGGCATGGACTCAGTTTGATTCATGGGAAAACTTGGATTCTAGTCCGTGTTTCTCAAGCTTCAAAGACTTGGTGGAAACAGTTGTTGAGGAAGGAAAGGACCTAAACTGCTTTGCCACAACAGTCTGGGCAATTTGGTCACGAAGAAACTCCATGAGAACCAGCAGAAAGCACATCCTAGTTCAGCAGATTTATTTGGAGGTGCAGAAGGCCAGAGCTGCATATGTCCGCACCATCCCACCTCGTCCTCCAGACCAGACGATTTACAGTGAACTACGGTCAACTTGGAAGCCACCACCATGGTCGAAACTGAAAGTCAATTTCGACGGTTCTGTTTTCAGTGAAGACCAACGTGCTGCGGTAGGTGCCATTGTAAGAGACGCAGAAGGCAGTGTGCTAGCTTCAATGGCAGAGAGTTTCCATCTTCCTTTTTCTGTTGCTGCCGTGGAGGTGATTGCAGCTAAGAAGACTATTCAATTTGCCAAGGACCTAGGATTGACGTCGTTCATCCTTGAAGGTGACTCAAAGAGTGCTATTGAGGGCCTAAAATGCAAGAGTTCTTCACTTACTGAGTATGGTCATTTGTTGGTTGAAGCTAGAGAGGTGGCAAGTCAGTTGGACTTTGTGGAGTTCCAATATGTGCCAAGACAAGCAAACAAATCAGCTTATAACATTGTTAGACATGCGAGACATGTTAGCGAGTTTACGGTGTGGATGGAGGATGTTCCTCCACACCTTGTTTTTGTAATTCAAGCCGATTCGGCTATCCAGCAATAAATTACAGTCTCCTTTCTCAAAAAAAAAAAAAAAAAATTACTTGATATAAAATGCATTATTTTGAATTCACCACTTATATCAAGAATGAACTCAGTTAAACTTATTAATACTTATTCAACAATTTTAAAATTATACAAATCCTAACATTGCTATCTAAAACAAAATAACACAAAGATAAGTAAAACAAATACACAAGTTTTATTTCTACACAATATCAACATTCCAAATATAAAACAAAATTACAAATGACTTATTGGATAACTCATTTGATAAAGAATAAAAATATATAAGAAATTTACAATCTTGAAAATTTATTTTATAATCTATTATTAGTTGTGGTTGACACTCTATTTCAATTTGAGATATACTTTAAAATTTGATTGCTTACTTATTTATACATAGTCTCTTTTATGAATATCATATTATTGTTAAGCAACACACACTCTAGGAAATATTATAATTTATTTTGAAAAGCCGTTTATTTTGGACATAAATTATTAAAAAATAGGTCTTATTCATAATTTATGCTAATTTGATACTTTAACTTCACTATTTTCACACTTGTAAATATTTCTCACATGTCTACAATTTTAAATCTATATTTTTAACTCTATTGTAACCAGATTATCTTGGCATGTACTTTGCTATTTGATATCTAAAAATATTTACTCATTACAGAATGTTCAACCATTTATTTTTCAATTAATTTGCATATAGTTATGTAAATGTATCAATTGTTTCCTTAAAGTTCACAATAAACAATTAAACCAATATTGTCTTAGTTTTACTACTTTTTTACCCAAAAAAAAAAAAGTTTTAAAAAAATGGTTCGGGTCACGGGTCGGGTCGGGTTGACCCGCAAAAAACACAGGTCGGGTTACGGGTCAACCCGTTTTTGCTTCGGGTCAAAAAAATCGGGTTCGGGTCGGGTCAAAAAATTCTGACCCGTTTTGCCATGTCTTACCTGCCCATCATGCTTTTAGATGACATGTAATATTTATTTTCCAATCTTGCCAGGTTGGGACACATTTCTAAATGGTAATTGGGACATCCCTTTTTGAGTACATGCCACATCACATAAAATACTGAGTGGGTGGTTGTGAACATAATAAAAGTGATCGTGACTACTCTAAATTTCCAATCTCCCTTTGGAGATATCCTTCGAATCAGATCATCGGTGAGGTAGTGAGATCGGTTTAGGAGTGAGATCAGTGTAGGAGTTTGACTTGGCTGATCTCAAATCCCACTTTTACCCTTGTATTATGTTCAACCTCCACCCCCCCCCCCCCCCCCCAAAAAAACAAAATTTATAATTTAGCTGAGTAGTTTTTTCAATTCAATCGTTAAAGTCTTTTATCACGAAATAAAATGACTAATGATTTTTAAAAAATACGATTGGTTTCTTGGCTAAATACTCATGAATAATTATTATAAAAGGGATGCTACAATTAATTTTAAGTCTCACCATATTTATAACTAAAAATTATAATTTGATCCACCATTGGCACAATATTTCAATTTAAATAATCTCTTCTAAGTTAAACTCTCTACTATAAAAAACTTAGGGTTTGTTTGGTACATGTGTTTAAACACATGTTTTCAGTTTTTAAACAACATTACACGTATTTCCATCTATTTTTTCATCCACACGTATTTCTAAAAAAAATTGAAAACTGTTGTTTAAACACACGTACAAAATAGGCCCTTATTTTCCCAGCTTAATTGAAATGAGAACAACAGTTGTCGTTATCCACCAGCATTTATCTTAATCAAAATGTCACTGCTACTACTAGGCCTTAGTTTAAGAAAAACATCAATTGTTGTCTCAAAGGTTTGTGTTGTTTTTTTTTTTGGGTAACAAGGGATAATGGATTAGATATTAGAAAATAAGTTTGTTAAAAGTTACGCCCTGTATATAAAGGGCTACAAAGTTTTCAACCACACCGATTATCAAAACACAAGATGATAATTGGCATTAAGTTATTTAGTTATCAATGTTATCATTTATCAATGCAAGTAGAAAGAATTTCAGCAAAAAAAAAAAAAAAATGCATGTAGAAAGAAAGATGTTATGATTAATAAGGCCTTGCTTTCTGTTTCATTTTCTGAGTAAGGAATTTTGGTCAATTGGATTGGTGGCAATTGGCATCCACGTCTGCACTCAGTATTTATTATTATTATTATTATTATTATTGTTATTGTTACTATTTGTAGTACATTAGTACCACTGCCACAAGCTACCACGTTGCAAGGAATCTAACCACGTTAACTTCGATATTGAAAGTGAATCAATGTCTCTGTATAATTAATTTGTTTTTGGTAGGGGATAAGTTAATGATTATTGATATTGATTTAGGAAATATTTTTAAAATTTTTTATGAGATAATAAAAAATTAATTAATTTTTTAATGATTTTATATATTTATTTTAAGAAAATAGTGTCGAACTTCTTAAAAATAGTTTATTAATAATTATTCTAAATGTAATTATTAACACGACTATTTTTTTTAAATACTCCTAGAATCCAACCAACTAGCTATAATTTAATTTAAATTTTGAACAATGTCGCTCCTTGTGTTTGGACTTTAAGCACCCCATGCACATTTACACCAGAACCTACCATTATATTTGAAGACAAGACAACAAAGCTGGACAAAACAAAGTAACAAACATACAAGACATCACCAAAAATGTCTAAATCTCCCCATAAATGGCAAAAGGCCTGCTCTAAATATGAACAATTTTACTTTCACTACTAATGTCAAAGACAGTTATAACTTATAATACCACATAAATTGCCACAATTATCTTATAAGTCAGATTGCAATTGATTGTTTGTCACTTTCATACGTACTTACAATTTGTTTTTCACCATTCACAGTCTATCACATAGACAATTGTGGTATAAATTATATCGTTTTTGATGTGATCTTAGACTTTTTCAATATAAAAAAAAAAAACTCAATCTTAAATGAGTAGGTGGAGATGGGTTTCCAAAGCATCTTTAGAAAAGACATTTGCCTTTCTAAGTTAATAGTGCTTCCTTTTTCAAGAAAAAAAAAAGGGTTTAACAAGTAAGAGTAGTGTGTCGATACATACTTACTAAAATCATGTTTTAAAAATGCGATTTCATTATTTTATAATAAGAAAAGTTAATAATGCTCTAAGGATGTTGATTCAAAAAATATTTTTAAAAACTTTTTATAAGATAAGAAAAAGACAATTGACTTTTTGACACATTTTTTAATTTTATATGATGCAAATAGTAATAAACATTTCTTAAAATAGTTTTTTAACAAATGCCTAAAGGTACTAGTAAAAATGACCATTTACAATTGTAGCTAAAATTGAATTTTCAAAAAACACTATCAATGTAAACAGTAAACTAGCTATGTGTAATAATAATTAACCAACTAGTAATTTACTACCACAATTTAAAATTTTTTAAAAATTTTATTAATCCTCGTTTTTGTTAAGTATTATTTTATTAAGCCCCACTCAGCCAAAATTGGTTTCAAATCCACTAAATTCACATATTGAAGGTCATTATTCACCTAATTAATTCCTAACCTCCCCTTACCAAACCTTACCAACAAACCAAACCGACCATTGTAAATGCCGTACGAACATCTTACCTAATCCATAAACCCATCATCAAACACCGTGCCCTTCAACTCAAGAAAAGATTGCCGTTACATCATCAAACCAAATACATCTACTAAATTAAATGAAACAAAATATGCCGTTACAGATTCTTTCACTCTATCAATGTTGCGCGTGACACCACTTTCCAACCAAAAGGGAAAATCCATTGAACATATCCCATTCTGCCGCACACTGATTGGAAGTGCCTTATACGCTCCTTAGATGAGAGTCGTTATATTTCAAAGAATCGTGTCTCATGCAGCCTCTGTAATCATGTTCGCAACTACTTGTACCTA
The DNA here is from genome assembly GCA_032727855.1 of Quercus ilex subsp. ballota. Classification (NCBI taxonomy): domain Eukaryota; kingdom Viridiplantae; phylum Streptophyta; class Magnoliopsida; order Fagales; family Fagaceae; genus Quercus; species Quercus ilex. The sequence goes on from CM064915.1 coordinate 17,407,809, forward strand.
TGACATCTATTCGCCCTTAAAACCTGAGTTAATGACTTCCGAGTCCCAAAGTACAATCTGAAACAGTGAAACCTCATATTAGGCTTAAATTAATATAATAATAACACTGGCTTTTGAGTTAGTTGCAAAAATAAATAAAAAAAGTTATTAGATTTTAACTTTTTTTTTCTTTTAAAAATAGTTTCAAATTTCACTATTGATAATTACTTTTTATTATTTTATTTGGACATCAAATGATATTTTGGTATAAATGAGAATGGTATAAGTAGAATGATAAAACTTAAGTACAATATCTTATGTGCAGTTCTTTAAGTTTTCATCTTAAGATTCAGTTATGTGACTACTTAATTAAAAAATAAACCTCCATCCCATGTGCAAAAATCTACATGGCAAAGTTTTAAAAGGAAAACTTAAAGAACATCGCCTAAATACTATACTTAAATCTTGCCATAAGTAGAAATTGAATTCAAAATACTTTATCAGTTAAGTTAACTGGAATCATTCAATTATTATTTATAACTCTTAAACTTTATATATCAAATTGACCCTTAAAATAATATTTTATTAGTTTTTTATTTTGTGGAAAAATTATATAACTATCATGTGATCAATCGAACAAATCAATGGGTGAATTTTCTTAATAAGGTCACGTGATGATCACATTATTTTTCTATTCATAGGAGGTAACTAAAATATATTTTAGGAGTCAATTTGATTAATATAGAAACCTAGAGGGCTATAAAAAATGAATTGAAGTGTCGATTTTGGCATAACTTATTTCTTTATTTTATAGCTTTTATGTACAAAATTTTAAAACATGTCGTATTTCTCACTTGTTATGTTATTTAAGTATACGTATATTTAGTACACTTTTTAAAAAATAAAATAAAATCAGAAAAAAAAAATTAATTCCAGCAGGGAAGCGCGGATGTCAAAGCAAAATAAATTCCAGTAAAATGCCACCTCTTAAATCCGCCTTTATATTTAGCCCACAGCTAGTTTCCAATTTCCAATTCCCCATCTTAATTTTCAACCTCGAGTCCACACAACACCACACACTCACCGAAACAAAGATATTCACTCATTCCCACTAGTCCTATAGAGAATAGAGTTTACACAAAAAATATATGTATTTCGCTCCCAAACAGAAGCGAAACTTCCAGGAATTTAATAAAACTTCATGAGATAAGAACTAACAAAAAGTTATTAAAAAAAAAAAAAAAAAAAAAAACCCAGCGCCGCCAATAGTGATTCGCCACGTTTAAGGTTCTGGCGACACACCATGGCTATAGCGGATCACCACCACCACCACCACCACAAATCACAGCCTGACACGAAGCTGTTCAGGCTCTGTCCGTTTTGGCAGTCGGGCAATACGTCGTCGTCTTCATCTTCCACACAGAATCTTACTCATAGTAACATCGGGAATCTGAGCGGCCGACACGTGGAGGGGCCGTCCAATCCGAAGCCGCCACCCAAAACGGTGTCGTCCGTTGCTCGATCGCTACTCCCACCTCGCCGAAGGCTCCGCCTTGACCCTTCCAGCAACCTCTACTTCCCAAGTACGTCGTCGTTTTACTCCACCTTCTTGACTTTTTTTTTTGTTTTGTCAATTTTGACTTTTTTTCATAAAAAAAGAAAAAAAAGAAAAAGAAATTACTTCCAAAATTGGGTTTTGAATTTTTTTTTTTTATTTTTCAAAATTGTGAATCTCGATGAATTTCTCGTTGTCTGATTGTGTTTGGTATTGTATTTTTGTGAAGATGAGCCTGGTAAACAGGTTAAGAGCGCGATCAGATTGAAGAACACTAGTAGGTCCCATGTGGCTTTTAAGGTATTGGTTTCTTTTTATTTTGGCTCATCTATTTTTTTAAGTGATTGACAACATTGGTGTTGATAGTTTGTTGCATTTTAGATTTTATCTACTTTAAATACTGATTGACCGAATTTTGGAGAGTATTATAATCATATGATGTGTCGGCCTACCTGATTCGTCTTTTGTGAATCCTTAGCGGATTTCAAAATCTTGGGACTAAGGCTTGGTTGTTGTTGTTGTTATTGTTTTACAGTCATATAATGTATTTTGATGTGGTGCGGCATCCCAAGATGTCCGTGGTGTTATGAATCGAGCATTTTAGACCCGTAGTTTTTAGTTCTATGAGGTTTGAAATAATTTTCAATACTTGGCACTTAAAATAACTTTAAGCGAGCCATCTAATGGTTTTGTTTGTCTTGCTTTAGTTTCAAACTACGGCGCCGAAGAGCTGTTATATGCGTCCTCCTGGTGGTATCCTTGCTCCTGGAGAGAGCATTATTGCAACAGGTATTATTATTCTTGAGCTCTGGAGTTTGGAATTTCACTTTTGTATTGGTAGGGAAATTGGGGTTGGATAGGGATTGTAATTATATTCTATATATGTTCTGTTTTTATGTTTGTATTGCGCTTGCCCATATATTATCTAACTTCCACTCTTTCTTGTGAATTTGATTGGGCAGTGTTCAAATTTGTGGAGCATGCTGAGAACAATGAAAAGCAATTGGACTTGAAGAGCAAGATTAAGTTCAAGATCATGAGTCTGAAGGTCAAAGGAGGAATAGATTATGTACCTGAGCTGGTATGTTAAATGGCTTCTGGTTGCAATAATGCTCATGTGTCTACTATTTTGTGGGAAAAACATACTCTTTGGTATTGACAGATGAGAAAGAAAATAAAATAAGGAACTAAAATGTAAATTATGTGTTTTGATGAAAAACAGAGTAATCTTTATGGTTTCAGTAAAACTTACGTTGGAGTATCGTAATAGGTTTGCTAAATTATTAGCTTATCTAAATTTCTCTTTCAAAATTAAGAGAGATTACTAATTTTGGGAGAAATTACTATTTAAGAGAGATTACTATTCCAAACAAACAACTTATTTGATATAGGCAACTTGATTTAGCCATAAATTTCTCTTTCAAGAATTGGGGAGATAATACGCTTATTTATGTTGCTTATTCATATATAAATATTCATTGTTGCAAAATCTTTGCATATTAACACATATCATTAATAAAAAGATCATCGATCACAGAATTGGATCGTGGAGTCCTGGAATTATTTCTCCAAATACCCATGGACAGGAAATATGTAGTGCTAGAGAGTTTTCAGACATTGCCAAAGGAACCAAGTCAGAAGTGACACTTAATTTATTATTATTATTTTTTATAATGTTAATTGTGCTAATGATATAAAAAAGAAATCCATGTATAAGAAATATAGCTAATAAGAAAAATAGTATGAAAGATTATTTCTGCTGTGCCATATGTTCTACATGGATGCAACTGCTAACAAGTTTCCTATAATTTGTCTATGTTTTAATGCCCCGTTTTGGATTCTCCTTTTTGCACAATGTTTATTGCTTTTCTGTCTTTGGAATTCTACCTCATGGCATGTTTAAATTTTTCAGATTTAGATAAAAATGTAGTAGTGGTACTAGTTTTCTTTTATTACTGTAGGCAATGCAAAGCTAAATATTATTGTTGAACCTTTTTTTCATACAGTTTCTTGAACAAAGGATCAAATAACGGTTTGGTCAATTTACATAGTGGGATTTAGCCTCTATTAGCATTTTTAAACTGTGCAACTGAGCTAAACATGATTGCAGCAGTTTTACTTTTTTATTTTTTTGCTTTCAGGAGATTTTCTGGTGCTAACCTAAAATCTGTCATTTGATTTGACCATTTTTTTTGTGCAGTTTGAGGAACAAAAGGATGAAGTAACTGTTGAACGAATATTGCGGGTTGTATTTTTAGACGTTGAGCGTCATAGTCCTGTAAGTTGAAGGTTGTTTTGTTAACTACTGTATGTGGTGAACAAGTGTTATATAATGACATTGTTTGTGTGTGTATGTATTTTCAATCTCATCATAGGCATTGGAAAAACTGAAGCGTCAATTAGCTGAAGCTGAGGCTGCACTTGAATCACAATCACGCAAGAAACCTCCTGTAGACACAGGACCTCGGGTTGTTGGGGAAGGGCTTGTAATAGATGAATGGGTACAAATTTCGTATCTATTGTCATGTCTATTGTCGCATAAATGCTCATTTAGATTCTCATCTTATTTAACTTGTTTTATCTCTCTTACACTTCTCTTTCAGAAAGAGCGAAGGGAGAAATACCTGGCTCGACAGCAGGTTGAAGTGGTAGACTCAGCATAATGTGTGATTTGCTCCAGCTGCAAGTGCTTTTGTCGGGACAAAAATGTGGTTATGTTGTATGTTTCACCACAACTCATCAAGTATCTGTTGTGGGAAGATGGACGGACCTCAGTCGGAAAGTCCATGTGGAGGAATATGAGGATCAAGATACCTGATTTTTGGACTGAGCCTTTGTTCTTGTAGATATTGGATTTTGCTTGTATGAAAATAAATGCATGTAAATTTTTGTGTCTAGAGTGCCTGATTTATGTCAGGCTTTTAGTCTTTGTTTGTTTTAAGTAGTATTTTACTCCATTCATAAGTACAAGTTCATCGGTCTCCTTCGATGTACTTTAATTTCTTACATGGATCTTTGCCCTTGTGCTTCTTAGGTCATTATTTATTGCCCTTTGTGCAACTGCATTTAGTGCCAACTAACATGACAACAAAGATCAGACTCCATTCCCTCCATTAAGGGGAAAATTATACCATGTAGGGCATGCATGTAGGATGTAGCCTCCCTCTCAAAGTAGGTGAGCCTCACTCAACTGATAAGACAACAAAGATCAATAATTCTATTTCCTCCATTAAGGGGATAATTATACCTTGTAGGAGATAGTGTACTTTTTCCATTAAGGGTGTAGCTGAGCAAAAACCTGCCACACTTGTTACCTGAGTGTAAGGACAACTTTTGTTTCTCCTCAATTCAAGTTGCGTTTGGCGTTGGATTGAAGCGTCAGCTTATTTTATTATTTAGTTTATTTTTGTTATTATTTATGAGTTTCACTGCACTTTTTAGTACTATTTATAAGTCTCACTGTATTATTTTAGTTAATTTTTACATTTATCTATAATACTTTTAATAAAAAAATTTGAGTTTCAGCAAAATAAGTAGATCTCAAATAGAATCTAAGTGTAAGGAAGCTACTCTTGTTTCATAATTCTTGCCATGACTTTGGAACGGTTGATTATGATTGATGGAAAATAATAGTAAGTTTATGTGAAAATAATGGTCTACCATTCATAGTTGATCACATGATAAAGTACTTAAGTTGTGACAAAAGTTTTGGCAAATTGTGTGGTTATAGTTATAGAAGAAATGATTTATCTAATTGGTAGCGAGCTTAACTTATTTTAAAACACTTTTTTTTTTGATTGTTGAAATTTTTTTTTTTTTTGGGGGAAAGAAAAGATAGAATTAAATTAAACATCAGTCTAATATATATATATATATATATATATATTGGTATATATTGGTATAGTTTTAAAAATCGGAACTGTGAAAAGAATCGGAAAAGAGTTAGTTCTCTATTTTTACCGGTTCTTGATTATTATTATTTTTTTTCCTGTTTTTGATTATTTTTTGCTAGTTTTGACTAGATTGGTTTTGGATTTGGTTCCGATTGAACCGAACCCAGAACCGGTCTTGGGGTAGATAATTATTGGACTTCCCATATAAACACAATACAAAGATAATGGGCAAATCCAATTTAAATAAGAAGCATCATTTATATATATTTCCTAAATAGCTAAATCATTGTAGGTTTTAGTTAATTCAATTGATAAAGTCTTTTGTCGTTGAATAAGAGATATGTAGTTCAATTCTTCTTACATTAAAAACCAATTGGCATTTTGGCTTGATAATAAAGAGTAATTATCATGAAACAAACACCATAGATTTTAAATAAAAGAGATAGACCATCTGTAATTACCCAAAATTCAATTGCCTTTGAAACTTCCATATGTATTAAAACGTAAATTTCCCCTCGAGGAGGAGAGCAAGAAATCCATTTGATGATTTTAGAGGTTTTCTAAAGAATTTATTATTATTATTATTTAATAATTACAATGGGAAAAAGGGGGATTTGAATTATGAATATCTCTATTAGAAATACTAAAAAATGTCAACCAATAGAGTTATAAGACATTTTTTCTTTTTTTTTTGCCATGATAATAGAATTATTAGAATTTAGTAGATTGAAAAAATAATAAATTGAATGAGTTCAAAATTATTTGAAGGGATCTCTTGGTGCAAAATAAGTTTGTTACCGGATAGGTATAAAAGCCAAATGGTATAAATGAAAATCAAAGGCCAAGGAGGGCTAAACTGAAAATCATGACAAGCAATATTCGAGGGACTTGGATTGGGACTATTGGGTCCAGTGCAATTGGACACTGAACCTAATTCTTATCTATATTTGAGTGGCACCAAGAAAATATATTAGATAGAGAACAGAACAGATAGGAATTGGGGAGTTGGGGAGGTGGGATTGATGCCAAACTAATTGGGACCAATAACATTCCCTCAGGAGATGAAAAGTGGTTTTCTAGGGGACATTTGGGACAATATTGTGGGGAAGGGAAGAGGAGAGAGAAAAGATAATAGTTCTAGTTGGAATACGGTTGTGAACGCACTTCAATGAAAAAAAAAAAAAAAAAGGATTTCTGGCTTGAATGATGGATTTGGAGGAAGAGGTTGAGGCCTTTTGTTTGGAGAAAGTTAGCATGAGGAAAATATTTAGATTTTAAAAACTGGACTAACATGAAAATAGAATAATCCTTGAGGGTAATGATCCAATTGAATTGCTACTTGCTGGGGATCTAATTAAGTGTAGTGTGCCCTTTTTGACTCTGGAGGCTATTTGGGCTGATAATGACAGGGCTAATAGCATTTGCTGAGAAACCTGATGAGGGGCAAGGGATGAACTATGAGAATTGGTTTACCTCTCTCTACAAAATCAACATGAGAAAGTATTTGGTATCACCCAGACATAAAACAAAAACCTGCTACAACAATTAGCTCCTGGAAAATGTTCATTCAGCTTTCGTATAAAATAAACTTGCACCTATCTCACTTCTCTTGAATCTATTAGTGATTGTGAACTCAGCTCGGACTGCATATAATTAACTATAATGGCATAGTTTTAAATGACTGATTAACTTCGAATAGAACCAAGATTAAACTACCGTCTGAGGCTTCCAATAATGACATACACAGAAACATGGATAACAACATACTTGCCTCATTTCTTGATGTCTAAAGGCCATTGCAATTAGGCCTTCCCAATGCATATAAAGGCCAATAATGAATATAGAAAGAGCTCACAACTGATCTAAAAGCAATAAAAAGCCAATCAATACAAATTAACATAGAAATCAAAGTTGCTCACTCACATCTCTCACCCACATTATGCAGTACGTCGAAATTCAATTCTAAACCTAAAAAAAAGGATTTTTATGTATTAATGGAACTGTCTCTCTCCATCTCCTATGTATAAAAATCCAGCCAGCAACAAGAAGAAAAAACGCAAACTTATAAAAAAGAAAAGAAATCAATACCCTAACATAGACATCCTGTACATAATAGACTAAATCGTGCCCGCCGTAACATGATTTATAGTAAACAACAGACGAGACGAGCTATCTCAAATGTCATCTGGCAACTGAAAGTTCTGTGAACCAAAAATTAGATGAGAGCTATCTTGAACAAAGACGGTAACGCCACATTTGCTGCCATGGAATCCTTGCCATAGGGGGAAATTAACAGATCCTGTTACTGTCTTCTTGGCAGAGATGTCTTTAACAGTGCAAAGCTTTTCGAGTTTTCTAACGACAAAGTCATTGGATAGAACTCTCCCTTTGTTCTCACCCTTTGGACAGTCAGTCACCAATCCGCTTTCATACAATGCCACCATGACATTGGCACCACGATTGTCCACCTTTGTCCTTAGAGCTCCTGTTAGGGAGACTTGCAAGGAGTCTGATCCAGATCTTTGGAATGTTGCCTGTTCAAATAAAATTTTTCATAGTGATCAAAGTTTCCACTTGAAAAATATCTGCATAGTGATAATAAATCAATTTTCTATCCTAAGCTTCATTTTGTGAATACAATATTCAACTCTTGGTAGTAAAGATTAGCATGAAAAGCTAGACATTTTACCATATGCTCGCACTGATGTTAAATCTTCATGTTGATAATGATATGACATATATATTTGCCAATAGATTTACTATATTTGACATTGAATTTTGTAATTGTGCTCAAGGAGATGAAAATTTGTACTAAATTTTGCTCTTATTTTCAATTATAGATAATTTGTTTACAGGTGGCTTTCCCCAACTCTCATTAGGTAAGAAAGTCACTTTCCAACTTTGGTGTTGTGTAACCTCCATGATGGTCGAGTGTCCACATTTCTTTCAAGATCTAGAACAAAAGTGAAATACTACTTTTAGTTGAAAATTGACGGTGTACAGGTACAGGTGTATATAGATGCTAGTGACCCACAAACCCCACCGGCCTACCTAAAATTGCACACCACACAAACGCGTATGCCACAGCTGTAAAATTCATTTGTTCGGCCAAGTCTTCAATCTACTTTTGTTTTGTTTTTCTTTTTTTAATAGTACCCTAGAATTTGAACCTAACTAAACTCTCTATGATAATTTTTCTTTATTACAAGGCTAACATATATATTTTTTTTTTGGTGCAGAAGGGATTTGATTCCAAATTCCAAATTTCTTGTTCCTTAGCAATAAACTTTACTTAATGCTAGTTGGAATTGACCTTAGCATCTAATATGTTGTCTTTGTCATAGAACCCAATTTGCTCAAACTTCTGATTTACGTTTTTTTAATCTATATTTTTTAAGTACTATAATATTATTTATGACTCACTAATCATTCATGTTCTACTCGTCAACTAACTATTTTAGAAATCAATAATGAGGAATAAGAAGTAAGAGCATATATGAGAATATAGGCACAAATCCAAAAAAAATAAAAATAAAATAAAGCCTATTCAATATTTTGTGTATTTGACGGTCAAATATGTGACCATTTTTAGATGTGTGTTGTGTTGCACAAGAACACTTGATGCATGTCAAACTAAAAAAATAGTAACATATGGAGAAACAAATATACTTACTTATCACATTAGAAAAAAAAAAAAAAAAGAAGGAAAATAACCAATTGTACAAGCAGAAATGATTGTGATGAATAATGCAAGTTCTTGTTTTGGTATTAGCCATTTTTAGACCACCTATAGGCTATAACAACTCATTCGCATGCAGTAAAAAAAAAAAAAAAAAAAAATCTTGCAATTGCTAAAATTTTTGCCACATATGTATACACAACATAATAGTAATCTAATCTGAATCAACAAAATAGAAAGAGAGGAATGAATATATACTAACCTGGAATGTAGGAGCAGGGAATCTTGGTGCCTCTTTAATCGCAGCTAACAAAGCATTCTCATCATTGCCAACACATTGAGCCCTACCCTGCACCACAACCTGAGGTGTAAACATGGTGTCAAGCTTGAGACTCTCAACATAAGCCTTTTGCCTCACAGTCGATTGGCTCGACCCATATGGGTCTTTCCAACCCATGTAGTCCCAATAATCCACGTGAAAGCCCAACAACACAACGGGCGGTAAGTCCAGCCCATCAAAGTCCCCTCTCCCTAACCTCGACACCAAAAGCTCAGCTTCAGGTGAAGTGGCACATCCCTGAGACGAGAACAGCTCCACCAGCACCGCCCCACCCCGTCGTTGCTCCTCCGCCGACACGTCGACGGTCACGTTGTTACGTTCCTCCGAGGAAGACGACGACGCCGGCTTCGTTTTACTGCTCCCGGTTTTGCCAAAACAGGCGAGGAAACGACGTGACATTTTGCGTACTACGTTGCCGTTTCGTCGCGCCTTAGAGAGAGTGTGTGTGAAGCAGAGAGGTTTGTGTATTGTGATAATGGGAATGTGGTCAGAAAAAAGATGGGATCAGAGGCTGGGAGAGAAAGGTGGCAAAGAATAAGCTATTGCAATGGTAGGTTTAAAGTTTAAGGCTTTGAATATTTCTATTTGTTATGTTTCTGTTTGTTTTTTTTTTATTTTTGTTTACTGTTTTTAGTTATTTGTTTTTTTGTGTGTTGAGGACAGGTGTTGTGGTTTGGTTGGAAAGTGAGTGTGTTGCGTTGCCGACACGGATGTGTCGGTACCACGTTGTTTGTCAGTGGTGGGTTGGATGACAGTGAGAGGGAAAATCAAGCACCACCACCACATTTTACCTGGAGGAGGCGGTGGACTCATCAGGATGACTTGGCAAGGACTTTCAAGTTATAAAATAATAATAAAAATTTGAAGAAATGTTTAGGCACAACTTTGGTATCATAATTTTAACGTGATCTATATTCTAATGAATGGAACAAAAAATATAAAAATAAATTGTAAAGTTCTTCTGAAATTGATTGTCCCTTATTTCAAGAGATCAATTCAATAACAATAATGCTATATCACAACTAGGAGTGGCAATTTTTACCCATATCCATGAACCCACCCATTACCCACCTTATTTGGATAAGTCTTAACCCAACCCATTTAATATTTGGGTTAAATGGGTAAAGACCCATTTGGTTATTTAATTAGATGGGTTTAAATGGGTAAATTCACTAATACCTACTAAACCCATCTAAAATTTAAATAAACAATATAAAATCTAAATTTCTAAAAAATGACTAAAATACCCTAGAAACTTAATAAAAGACCAAAATACTCCCAAAATCTAAAAAATTACCAAAATACCCCCCAAAACTAAAAAAATGACCAAAATACCCCAAAAGCCTAAAAATTACCAAAATACCCCATGAAACCCAAAAAAATGACCAAAATACCCCCAAAACCCAACAAATGACCAAAATACCCCCAAAACCTAAAAAATGAACAAAATATCCCCAAAATCTAAAAATTACCAAAATACCCCAAAACCCAAAAAATGACCAAAATACCCCCGAAACCTAAATATGGCCAAAATACCCCTAAAACCCAAAAAATGACCAAAATACCCTCAAAACCTAAAAAATGAAAAAAAATACCCCCAAAACTCAAAAAATAACCAAAATATCTCTAAAACCCAAAAAATGACCAAAATACCTCCCAAAACCTAAAAATTACCAAAATACCCCAAAAACCTAAAAATTACCAAAAATTGACCAAAATACCCTTGAAACCTAAAAATGACCAAAATACCCCCGAAACTCAAAAAATGACCAAAATACCCCCAAAACCTAAAAAATGAACAAAATACCCCCAAAACCTAAAAATTACCAAAATACTCCCAAAACCCAAAAAATGACCAAAATACCCCCAAAACCTAAAAATGACCAAAATACCCCTAAAATCCAAAAAAATTACCAAAATACCTCCAAAACCCAAAAAATGACCAAAATACCCCCAAAACCGAAAAAATGACCAAAATACCTCTGAAACCTATAAAATTACTAAAATACCCCCGAAACCTAAAAAAATTACCAAATTACTTTGTAACCTAAAAAATGACTGAATACCTCCAAAACCCATAAAATTACCAAAATACCCCCTAAACTTAAAAAATGACCGAAATACCCTGAAACCTAAAAAAGGACTAAAATACCCCCCCTGAAACCTAAAAAATGACCAAAATACCCCCAAAACATAAAAAATGACCGAAATACACTCGAAACCTAAGAATTACCAAAATACACCCTAAACCTAAGAAATTACCAAAATACCCTCTAAACCTAAAAAATGACTGAAATACCCCTGAAACCTAAAAAATTACCAAAATACCCTGAAACCTAAAAAATGATTGAAATACACCAAGACCTAGAAAATGACTAAAATAACCCCAAAACCTAAAACAATGACCAAAATACCCCAAAAACCTAAAAAAATGATCGAAATACCCCAAAACCTAACAATTGCCAAAATACACCCTAAACCTAAAAAATTACCAAAATACTCCCTAAACCTAAAAAATTATCAAAATACTCCCTAAACCTAAAAAATGACCAAAATACCTTGAAAACTAAAAAATTATCGAAATACCCCAAAAACCTAAAAAAATGACCAAAATAACCCCAAAACCTAAAAAAAATGATCAATAAAAACCCTTGAAACCCAAATTATGACCAAAATACTCCTAAACATGTAAGATGACCAAAATACACCAGAAAAATCTAAAGTTACTGAAATAGAGGTTTAGGGTATTTTGGACGTTTCGAGAATATTTTTGACAAATTAAAGGTTCTAAGAGTCTTTCAATCATTTTATAGGTTTCGAGGAAATTTCAGTAATTTTTTTAGTTTCGAGGGAATTTTGGTAATTGTTTAGGTTTCGGGGTTATTTTGATCATCTTTTAGATTCTAAGGGTATTTTAGTCATTCTTTAGGTTATGAGGGCATTTATGTCATCTTTTAGTTTTAGGGTTATTTCAATAATTTTTAGATTTTTGGGTTATTTCAGTAAATTTCTAGGGTTCAGAAGTATTTTGGTAATTTTTTAGATTTCGGGGGTATTTTGGTCATTTTTAGATTTTGAGGGTATTTTGGTCATTTCTTGGGTTTCGGGGGTATTTTTGTATTTTTTGAGTTTCAGGGGTATTTTGGTCATTTTTTGGGTTTTGGAAGTATTTTGGTCATTTTTAGGTTTCGGGGGTATTTTGGTCATTTTTTGGGTTTTGGGGGATACTTTGGTCATTTTTGGATTTTGGAAGTATTTTGGTCATTTTTTGAGTTTCGGGGGTATTTTGGTCATTTTTTAGGTTTTCGGAGTATTTCGATAATTTTTTAGGTTTCAAGGTATTTTGGTAATTTTTTTAGGTTTTGGGGGTATTTTGGTTGTTTTTTAGGTTTTGGGGGGTATTTTGGTCATTTTTAGATTTTTGGGATATTTTGGTCATTTTTTGGGTTTCGGAGGTATTTTGGTCATTTTTTAGGTTTTGGGAGTATTTTGGTAATTTTTAGGTTTCGGGGGTATTTTTGTCATTTTTTGGGTTTTTGGGGTTATTTTGGTCATTTTTTAGGTTTTGGGGGGTAGTTTGGTCATTTTTAGGTTTTTGGGGTATTTTGGTCATTTTTTGGGTTTCGGGGGTATTTTGGTCATTTTTTAGGTTTTGGGAGTATTTTGGTAATTTTTAGGTTTCGGGGGTATTTTTGTCATTTTTTGGGTTTTTGGGGGTATTTTGGTCATTTTAGAGATTTTGGAGATATTTTGGTCATTTTAGTGGTTTTTAAGCATATATGGTGATTTTAGAGATATTAGGGGTATTTTGGTCATTTTAGAGATTTCATGGGTATTTTGTTCATTTTAGAGATTTTGAGGATAATTTTGGATGTCCAAGGGTATATTGGTAATTTTGAAAGTGTAGGGAGTATTTGTATCATTTTAGGTATTTAAGGGTATTTTGGTAATTTTGGAGGTCAATAGGGTATTCAAGTAGTTTTAGAGGTATTTGGGTCATATTGGCCGTTGCACATGATCCTACCATAACCTACAATTTTTTTTTTTTTTTTTTTTTGAAACTACCATAACCTACAATTTTTATTTAGGTATTAATTACAACATGTTACTTTAAATTTTATGAAAACATTAATGAAAACTTTTGTGTCACTTGATTTTATTCATATCATTAATGTACTCATACTCTTAGTTTTTGGCCCCTTTGATTTTTATATAAATTAGTTGAAGACTAATGTGTTACGTGGTTTTGGTAATAAACTTATAAAATATATAATTTATTTTAGAAATGATAACTAGATGTTTGATTATTACATAACCTCATGGTTGCCAATTAATAACCCGATGGGTAAGTTGTAATTTTTTTTTTGGGAGTAAAATACAAAAACTACCATTAAGGTTGTGCATACCAAGTACAACTAAAACTTTTCAAAATTTTATCCCTAAGTACAAAGGGAATTTTACACCATTTGAAAGTTCCTTGCACCTTCATGTTCTCTGCTTCCTTCCAATAACCTGTCTTGACTGTATAGGTATCACAATAACTGTATTTTGGAAATTTTATACGTGAGGAAGTGCTTAAATAGTTAATGATAATCTATAGTAGATCATGAAAAGAAAATGGTGTAAAATGAGAGGAAATTTGGGAAATTTTCAAATGGTGTTAAGTGATTGCCAATTTAGTAAATCATGGAAAAAAAAATGGTTGTCTATAACAATATTGAAGGGATAAACTTGTAAATATTACTCTTTTCATAGTTGTGTAGCATTTATTTGATAAATGACATTTATCGCCCGATATAAAAAATATTATCCTAATAGAGTAATTGAACATCCATTATAATGAAAATATTAGAGCTATATTGAAAATATTTTTAGATAGTTAAATTCATAATTTTCTAATAGTTTAAACTTTCAATAGAATCAGTAACTTATTATGGTATCATAACAGTCAGTTTGTCATAAGTTTGAATCTTGTCTCCACTCAATCTTCCATTTAAATTTGTATTTATCAAGTGTTGTAAAATATTAATCATCCCTTAGATTGTTCTAATATTATTAAAGTTTCAATATTTGAAACCTTGGTGAGTAACCACGCATTAGTCTCTTTTAGTGTTTTTTTACCCGAATCTATGCAACATAATTAACATTTAAGTTTAATTCCTTTATTTTGGTTAAATTTGGTGATAACATAGGAAAAAAATATTTTCTTTATTATTATAATAGACAATACATGTGTGCAAGGCACCTACTACTCTAACTTATCGAAAAGAAAGATGATTTTAATGGTGAGAGAAATTATGGTAGTTTAATTTTTAAGTCTAAAGGAAATTGGGATTTATATTGGATAAATGTGGAGACAAATAATCATATTATCCAATTCATTGAATTCGACTCTTGCAATTCTGCATTGAAGTTAGTTTACGCAAAAAATTGAAAAGTTTTCTTAACCCGTACATTTTCCATGACTTTTTAGATCCATCCGTATCTATCCAAAGCATTTAAAGTTATAAATGTATACAAATTCTTTGAATTTTATTAATTAATACATTGAAATAAATGCATCTACCATTATTAAATAGTTTGACATAAATGCTAAATTTGGATGAGATGGAAGCTTAAATGAAAAGAATGTCATATAATGCGTCACTTGGCAAAATCTCATACTTTCTCATATGCGGTCTTTGCTTTTATATATATAATCTTATTGATTTTTTTTGTAAATAATTATTTATGACCCATTCATGAATACTATTACTGTTAATCACAGTTAATCTTTGAAGTTTTCTAGTAAAACTAAATACATTAAGGGGGGGGGGGGGGAATTCCTCTAATTCGTGCAACCAACAAATGTCACCAGATCACAGTTCACATTGTCACCTACAAATCTATTGGTTCCTAGGTGTCTTTCTTGTATGATTTATGATTTATATATTGATTCTATAGTGTTAATTTCTACATTTTTTATGCCACTAAAGTCTCTATCTCCGCTATATCAACACCTACAATTTTTATGTCAGTGAAAGTAGTTTCTTTAATTTCAAAATTGATATGATATGTAAATTTAGGGCACATTAACATTTTAATTGAAGAAAATTTTGATTTTCTACGATCGTAATTATAATAGGTTGAAAATTGAAAGAATGATATCTTAATCAATTAGCTATAAAAACTGCTAGAGTTTCATGATACAACAACAGAAAAAATAATGCCATAGTGATGCAATAATATCACAATTTAACCTCCAAATTTTAATTAAACTAAAAACAACCAAAATACCAAAAATACTTCAAATCCTTAACAAGTATATGCATCATACGGAAAACCAAAAATCTTAATTGGCACATAATATGAAAAAATCAGCCTAAACACGTCACAATGCTACATCAGTAAAAATGTATGCATAACATCCAAACGAAATATTTAAGATGAACATAATATTTTGGAAATAAACATATCTTTCAAAAAGGGAACTAAAGATATTATGAGAGAAATTATGGAAGTTTAATTTTTAATTCTAAGGGAAATTGGGATTTAAATGTGGAGACAAATAATCATATTACTCAATTCATTGAATCCAACTCTTACAATTCTACATTGAAGTTAGTTTATGCAGAAAATTAAAAAATTTTCTTAATTCGTACATTTCCCATGTTTTTTTTTTTTTTCATTTTTTTTTATACAAGATATAAATTCAACTTTAACCTAATCTAAGTATATGTGTGTGTGAAGCTCCCTCCTGGAGACTTGAACCTCAACCCTTACCCCTAACACCCCATAAGCACTTATACTTGTGAAGTGACCACCGCACTCAGTGTGCGTGGTGATATTTCCCATAACTTTTTAGATCCATCATTATCTATCTAAAGCATTTAAAGTCATAAATGTATACAAATTATTTGAATTTTATTAATTAATACATTGAAATAAAATGCATCTACCATTATTATATAGTTTGACATAAATGCTAAATTTAGATGAGGTGGAAACCTAAATGAAAATGAGTGTCATATAATGTGCCACTTGGCAGAATCTCTTACTATCTCGCATGATGTCTTTGCTTATATATATATATATATATATATATATATATATATATATATATATATATATATATTGAGTTTTTAAAACCTCACATTTTCATACTTTTTCAAAGTAGAAATATAATTTAGCATGCGTTCAACAAAATGCTAAATAAGTTGTTCTCAAATAGAGACTAAATCTAACAAATAAAGCATTTTTTTCCCCTAAAAAAAATTGTAAAACTTTTTCAAAGCTCGCCTTTACTTTATAATCAAAGATTACTATCAATTTTACTCATTGTTGTTTTAGATATAATTGTGTCTTTATTGGTGGTAATTTTTGTTTAAATTACAAAATATATGGTCTTAATTTATATCTTAGTCTTCTTAATCCATGCTTTTGCATGATGATTCAATAACTCAAGGCAAAAGTTTATTCCTTTCATTCCTAAACTAGGTTGTAAGTCATGCATTCATGCGGAAATATTCAATGGTAGTGATTTTGAAGTAGTTTTATATAGGGGAGTGAGAGTGAGTTGGTCATCTCGAATTTCACATTGAGTATTATAAATGGGCCACTTGGTACCAAAATTAAGAAAAATAAACTGAACACTAGGAGTAAAATATTTGACACTAATTAGAAATAATTTGAATACAATTTAGATTATGATATTGTGCTTCAAGTTCAACTTAAATATAATATAAATGATAAAGGAAAGTAGAAAACTCAATTTCTTTCCGGCCATTCTAAACACAATAAAACAAAAACAAAAAATCTTTACATCCAATTTTGGAAAAAGTAAAGTTGGTAAATTTCAAGTATATTTATATTTTTAATTGGTCTTGCAAGAAATAGGATTTAGGAAAACTTCAAATTTGATATTTATTATGTTTCGTATTATCTTCTTTTCCTAGTTGTATCAAGAAAATTTCCTAGCTACATTCTCAAGGCAAAACTTGTTGCATCATGCTTCTAGAAATTAAAGTGAAGCACATAGAAAAATGACGATGTTCTTGATAAAAGTTAAAATTACTTGTGAATATCTAGTAATATTGCCCTCAAGATTTTATTGTTTGATGCTTGAGATTAGATTATTTTTGGTGTTGCTACAACATTTTTGTGATTATATAACCAACTGTATTACGATATTAACATACCTTTCAAAAAAGGAACCAAAGATATTATGAGAAAAAATATAAAAGTTTAATTTTTAAGTGATGAAGCAGAAATCTTCAGTCAGGTGACCTCGTCCAGATGAGCCAGCAACCTCGTCCCTGTAGTTGAAAATGCTTCATGAAGACCTCCTTAGGTGGTCATCAGTGTGGTGCCTGCCAAAGAATCTCCAATGATAAAGTCAGCGTACGGAAGTTTCAAGAGAATATCAGAGATTAGAGTTATGGCGTATTTTGTTGATTGTCCGTACCTTGTATTGGTTCTATGGAGTGTTTATAGATGGTGCTACATCATCTAGCCATTGTGGCTTTTATTGTGGCTTTAATGCCTCTCTTGGTAACGCTTCCATGCTCATTAATGTAGGCTTTGATGGGCTTCCAACTATCTATACAACTGGTTTCATAACCGTCCGAGATATTGTTTACTGCATTAATTAAATGGCTTTCCTCCATTCGTCAGTGACGTGGAGATGTGGATGGAGATGTCTCATTAGTTCGTTTGAGCAGAAGGGTTCATCAGTCCCATCATTAAGTACAAAGAAAATTGAGATTTATATTGGACAAATGTGAAGACAAATAATCATATTACCCAATTAATTGAATTTGACTCTTGCAATTCTGCATTTGAAATTAGTTTATGCAGAAAATTGCAAAGTTTTCTTAATTGAAATTAATTTATGCGTAAAATTAGTCTCTGTTAGTGTTTTTTTTAACTTGAATCAATGCAATTTAACATTTAAGTTTAATTTCTTAATTTTGGTTAAATTTGGTGATAACAAAGAAATAAAATATTTTCTTTATTATTATAATAGACAATACATGTGTGCAAGTCACTTACTACTCTCACTTATGGAAAAGAAAGATGATTTTAATGGTCATGATTAACATGGCCTGATCCACCCCTAGATGGACCAGAAGGCAAGGCTCCAACGTCCTTTAAAATGCCAGGTGAGGGCAATGTTTTGTGACTTTTGTCCATGGATAGTTCATTCTCTTTCTCCAACATGAATGTCTTTCCAGCTTCTGGAGTGGCCGCAATGCACATTAAAATCATAATTGTGAAGAAAACTTTTGTCTGAAGGCAAGCCATGTCAAATTGTGTTATGAATTGTTAAGTGGGTTTCGCTTACCTCCAATACTTTGTTAACTAGAAGTATCTTTTTGTTTTAAATACACAACAGTAAGTGGTAGTAGATTTTAATCTCCACATTTTATTTAATTAGTGGGTAATGTGGCAATTTCTCATTAAAATAAAAGGAGATTTTAGTTAAAAAAAGTACTGAAATTAAGTCAAATTCTTGTTAAGAAGATGAGACACTCTCTCAATTAGGTATTTATAGGGATAGTTGAATAAATAACACTCTCTTTTCGGTGATAGACTGATAGCTAGTTGAATAAATGACACTCTCATTTATAGGGCTTGCATTAAATGTTCTATGGAGTAATTGATGGAAAATTAAATGTTTGTATCGCATAAAAAACATATGAAGCGGAAAATTAATGGATCTATTTCATTCGCAATTGATAACATGTATTATGTAAATTTCAGAATATAAGAACAAGAAAGTGTACCTTGGTGTGGTGAATTTCAAAACAAAGATTAGAAGCACTTGGGAACACTTTTAATCTTCACTCTAATTCCACTTGATGCCCAAGAAGTATGGTCTCTCAATCAGTTATATGTGTATGTTCAAGAGAGTGTGAAAGAGTGTCCAACCCTCACATACATACCATTTCATATATTCTTTTTAAATTCTGTATATTTTTCTCCTTATAATTGATTATCTAATTGGGTTAGCTTTTTGGGCATTTCCAATTGGGCTTCAGTATGTGGTTTGGACTGGGACTAAAAGAAAACAAATAAGACACTAGCTCCAATGGGTCTTGAGTTTTTCTGTTAACCTTTGACAAGTTCAAAGTTACCATTAATTATATTTAATACCACTATATAAATATAATTGCACTCTAGGCCTTATTAATAGATTATATCTCAAGATTTTATTATACATGCAATCCCTTCATAAAATATTTGTAGTAATACAAAGTTATAAATATAGATTGTCACTTTGAAGATTACTACATCTTAATCCTTGAGTACCCGATTTAATCTTTTAAAGTTATTCATCATATATTTATAAAATCCAATTTCATAAATATATACTTTAGTAACTTCTTACCAAAGTGGTTAGGTCTAACTTTCTAAATAATTAAACCTATTAAACTTATCTTAAATGAATATTTTATATTTCCGTTAAAAAATTATGAATTTCATTTTGAGAATATATGTTCCATCAACACCAAATGTGGTTGCCTAACATACTGAGGTTTTGATCGTATCTTTAGATCTCACTCCTGATATATCAAAGCAACATACACTTTATGATCAGATCCATTATCCTCTCACGATTAAGAGTTCATGTAAATAGAAGTCGTAAGATTTATTATTCATTTGATAGTCGTTAGGAGAATAATAAATCTCACAACGATCTAGTTTTATATGTTTTAACTCTTAAAACATATCAACATATCAACTAGAAGTCTTCACTTCTATGATCAAGACAAATCATCTTAGTCGATATATTATAATCTTCGTAGATGAAATGCCCAATTCATTACCGACTACGAACTAAAATTCTAAGTTTACAAAGAACTTGTGATTTATATCTTCTGTAACTTTTCACATAAATCACATACTATGCATCTCATAGACTATATGATAATGTCTGTATATTCATATTACCATTATTTTAGACAATAATAAAACAACTTTATTAATCACAACATTAAGTCATACATAATAATGTACATAGCATTATACAATAAGATCTAAGGGCACTAATCTTAATAGTAATGTCCAAAGTTCATTTAACAAAAATATTTGACAAGATCCATTCATAATTTGATACAGATTTACTTTCTATATTAGAAAATGGTAATTTACAATTTTGCCCATACTTTAATGTGGATCAAGATTCTCTACGGTTACAAAGGAGAGTAACTGCACATTTGATGTTGCAGTTTTTTTGCTTTAAGATGTACAACTAGTCTGCACATTGTGTGGTGTATTTTGATAAATTTTGTTTGTAAAAAATTATTTATGACCCATTCACGAGTATTATTATTGTTAGTCACAGATAATCTTTGAAATTTTCTAGTAAAACTAAATACATTAGGGAAATAAAAATTCCTCTAATTCATGCAACCAACAAATGTCACAAGATCACAATTCACATTGTCACTTACAAACTTGTTGGTTCCTAGGTGTTTGTCTTGTATGATTTATACTTTATATTTAGAATCTACATTTCTTATGCCACTAAAGTCTATCTCCACTATATCAACACCTACAATTTTTATATTAATGAAAGTAGTTTTTCTTTAATTTCAAAATTGATATGAGAGATAAAATTAAGGCACATTAACATTTTAATTGAAGAAAAGTTTGATTTTCAAAGATCGTAATTATAATAGGGTGAAAATTGAAAGAAGGATTTTTCAATCAATTAGCTATAAAGCTACTAGAATTTCATGATACAACAATAGAAAAAATAATGTAATAATAACGCAATAATATCACAATTTAACCTCCAAATTTTAATTGAACTAAAAGCAACCAAAATACCAAAAATACTACAAATCCTTATCAAGTATATGCATCATACGAAAAACCAAAAATCTCAATTGGCACATAATATGAAAAAAAAATCAGCTTAAACACATTACAATGATACATCAGTAAAAATGTATACATAAAATCTAAACAATATATTTAAGATGAACAGAATATTTTGGAAATTAACATGCCTTACAAAAAGGGAACCAAAAATATTGTGAGAGATTTTATGGAAGTTTAATTTTTAAATCTAAAGGAAATTGAGATTTATATTGGACAAATGTGGAGACAAATGATCATATTACTCAATATATTGAATTCGACTCTTGCAATTCTGCATTGAAGTTAGTTTATGCAAAAAATGAAAAGTTTTCTTAATTTGTATATTTCTCATGACCTTTTAGATCCATCTGTATCTATTCAAAGCATTTAAAATTATAAATGTATACAAATTTTTTAAATTTTATTAATTAATACATTGAAATAAATGCATCTACCGTTATTAAATAGTTTGACATAAATGTTAAATATGGATGAGGTGGAAACCTAAATGAAAAAGAGTGTCATACAATGCGTCACTTGTTACTCTTTCGCATGACGTCTCTACTTATATATATATATATATATATATATATATATATTGTAAGGGTGGGCTTTGAATCCTTAGCCCACCAGGGAGATGGCTTAAGGCCCAAAGAGCCCAATACAATGAATTTGTAGAGAGTGGGCTAACAACTAGGCTTCAATGAATTGGACAACGCTCACAATGGACCAAAGGTATTGAGAAAGCAAGAAAAACAATGAAAAAACAAGTTTGTGAAAAGAAATTCTTCCTCGGCAGTGTCCGAGTATGGGATTCTTCTCCTTTATATTACCTCCCTTTTCTTTATCTCAGTCCTCCATGTATAGATTTGATGGCTAATTCCTGTTCTTGTCCTATCAGCACCTTCCTGAAACTTTTTTAGAGGTAGCTATAAGGCTGAACATCACTGTTTAGGCATCACTTGCACATTAATGCGGACAGAGAGTTAGCTACAGAGGAATTAATGCAATGGTAGCAACCTTTCCTCAGATATTTCTCACCTTCTCCATGTCTCATTCCTTCTTGATACTTATCTTTAACAGTGGAACTGCCCGGAACGCTGCCCTTGATGGCAAGTCAACCCTTCCGAGCTCTGCACCATCATAGCCGAGGAGGAATTTGTCCTCGGACCACCTTCCTGAACTCTTATGATCAGTCACTTTCCACTATTTTCTAGCCTGCACTTTTACATCGATGTTCCCTTGTCCTCGGACTATTAAGTGTCCTCAGACAAGACCCATGGCCTAATATACATTTCTGGGCCTATCTTCCCTACATATATATATATATATATGAAGTTTTTAAAACATTACCTTTTCTCATCCGTACCTATCCAAAGCATTTAAAGTTATAAATGCATACAAATTCTTTGAATTTTATTAATTAATACATTGAAATAAATGCATCTATCATTATTAAATAGTTTGACATAAATGCTAAATTTGGATGGGGTGGAAACCTAAATGAAAAAGAGTGTCATACAATGTACCACTTGGCAGAATCTCTTACTTTCTCATATGAGGTCTTTGCATATATATATATATATATATAGAGTTTTTAAAATCTCGCTTTTTCTTACTTTTTCAAAGTAGAAATATATTTTAGCACACATTCAACAAAAAGCTAAATAAATTGTTCTCAAATGAAGACTAAGTCTAACAAGTAAAGCCTTTTTTTTCCCTAAAAAAAATTGTAAAACTTTTTCAAAGCTCGCCTTTACTTTATAATCAAAGATTACTATCAATTTTACTCACTTTTGTTTTAGATATAACTGTATCTTTATTGGTCTTAATTTTTTTTTTTTTTTAATTGCAAAATATATGGTCTTAATTTATATCTCAGTCTTCTTAATCCATGCTTTTGCTTGATGATTCAATAACTCAAGGCAAAAGTTTATTCCTTTCATTCCTAAACTAGGTTGTAACTCATGCATTTATGCAGAAATATTCAATGGTAGTGATTTTGAAGTAGTTTTATATAGGGGAGTGAGAGTGATCAGGTGGTCATCTCGACTTTCATACTAAGTATTATAAATGGGCCACTTGGTACTAAAATTAAGAAAAATAAATTGGACACAAGGTGTAAAATATTTGACACTAATTAGACTTAATTTGGATCCAATTTAGATTATGATTGTGCTTCAAGTTCAACTTTAATATAATATATATGATAAAGGAAAGTAGAATACTCAATTTCTTTCCAGCCTTTGTAAACACAATTAAAAAATATATATATATATATATATATCTTTACATCCAATTTTGGAAAAAGTAAAGTTGGTAAATTTCAAGTATATTTATATTTTTAATTGGTCTTGCAAGAAATAGGATTTAGGAAAACTTCAAAACTTGATATATATATATATATATATATATATATATTTATATATATATATTATGTTTTGTATTATCTTCTTTTCCTAGTTGTATCAAGAAAAATTCCTAGCTACATTCTCAAGGCAAAACTTGTTGCATCATGCTTTTAGAAATTAAAGTGAAGCACATAGAAAAATGACGATGTTCTTGATAAAAGTTAAAATTACTAGTTAATATCTAGTAATATTGCCTTCAAGATTATATTGTTTGATGCTTGAGATTAGATTATTTTTGGTGTTGCTACAACATTTCTGTGATTATATAAACAACTGTATTACGATATTAACATAACTTTCAGAAAAGGAACCAAAAATATTATGAGAAAAATTATGAAAGTTTAATTTTGAAGTCCAAAGGAAATTGAGATTTTTATTGGATAAATGTGGAGATAAATAATCATATTACCCAATTCATTGAATTTGACTCTTGCAATTCTATATTGAAATTAGTTTATTCAGAAAATTGAAAAGTTATCTTAATTGAAATTAGTTTATGCAGAAAATTAGTCTCTGTTAGTGTTTTTTTTAACCTGAATCAGTGCAATTTAACATTTAAGTTTAATTCCTTAATTTTGGTTAAATTTGATGATAACATAGAAACAAAGATTTTCTATATTCTTATAATAGACACACTACATGTGTGCAAGGCACCTACTACTCTCACTTATGGAAAAGAAAGATGTCATGTTTACCAGATGGAACAGAAGGCAAGACTCCAACGTCCTTTAAATTAAACGCCAGGTGAGGGCAATGTTTTGTGACTTTTATCCATGGATAGTTCGTTCTCTTTCTCCAACATGAATGGCTTTCTAGCTTTTGAAGTGGCTGCAATGCACATTAATATCATAATTGCGAAGAAAACTTTTGTACGAAGGCAAGCCATGTCAAATGGTGTTATGAATTATTAAGTAGACAAGAGTCACAAGAAAACTCTTTTGGTGATAGACTATTAGTTGAATAAATGACACTCTCTTTCTGGTGATAGACTGATAGTTGAATAAATGACACTCTCTTAATTAGGTATTTATAGGGCTTGCATTAAAAGTTCTATGGAGTAATTAGTGTCCAAAGTTCATTTAACAAAAATATCTAAAAAGATCCATTGATAATTTGATATAGATTTACTTTCTATATTAGAAAATGGTAATTTACAATTTTGCCCATACTTTAATATGGATCAAGATTCTCTACTGTTACAAAGGAGAGTAACTGCCCATTTTACGTTGCATTATAAGTTAGTTTTTTTACTTTTAACATTTATGTACAGTTTTTTAAAATTTCATTTTTTCTTACTTTTTTAAAGTAAAAATATACTTTAACACACTTTTATAAATAAGTTATTTATAAACGAACACTAAGTCTACCAAGTAAAGCCTTTTTTTCCCTTAAAAAACTGTAAATTTTTTTTAAAGCTGGCCTTCCCTTTATAATCAAAGGTTACTATAAATTCTACTAACTATTGTTTTCGATATAATTGTGGCTTTATTGGTGGTAATTTTTGTTTAAATTGTGAAATATATGGTCTTAATTTATATCTCAGTCTTCTTAAACCATGATTTTGCATGATAATTCAATAACTCAAGGCAAAAGTTTATTCCTTTCATTCCTAAACTATAGTTTGTAACTTATTCTCAAAAAAGGTTGTAACTCATGCATACATGCCGAAATACTCAATGGTAGTGATTTTGAAGTAGTTTTATATTGGAGAGTGTGGTGGTCATCTTGATTTTCACACCGAGTATTATAAATGGGTCACTTGGTACTAAAATTAAGAAAAACTAGTTGCTAACCCGTGCGATACACGGGAAAGTTCTTAGAAATGCTATTTTTTTTTAATCAAATTAAATGCATTTTTTGTCTGGTTGAGAGAAATTTAGTTAATTTAAATGAACCTTTTCACTTTGGATTTTAAGGAATAACTCACACAAAAAGGAATATACAAATTTCATTAGGATTTGAGTTGGTCAACCAAGGTAGGTGTGTGTGTGTTCATGTGTATAGTGACCTTGTCACGTATTTCTTAATTTGCCAACAAAGAAAATTATTGCTCATTTGAAGCAATTTACAATGTTCATTCTAGGTAGAAGCTTACATACTTTAAGTTGTTGTGATTTACATTTGAGTAGATGAAAAATAATATGATGTTCTATCACTGGTTATTGCCTTCACAACAAAAAGGGTAAAATTTCAAATCAAAAGATTACATATCACATTTAAAAGAAACACTAACAAAAAGTAAAATATATGACATGCACTAATCACAAATGATCATAATATTCAAGGAGTTTTGTAAATCAACAACAAAATCTTATTAAATTGTTGGGGGCAACTTCACTAACTATATTTTATCAATAAAAATAACTTTCTTCATAAGACTTGTTTAAGTTATCATATTAAATATGAGAAAATAGGTGCAAGCATATTGTTGTTGACTCTACACTGTTTCACAAAGAGTCTCTCTTGGATTGCTTCATTCTTCTCTTTGCTCTACAACTAAAGCTCCCCCATCATAAGCTTCCTGCCTTGCAAAACCATGCAGACAAAAGTTAAGATTCACGATTTTATCAAAATCTTCCATGCCTTATTATTAAAATTCTCAATATATTCACCATTAGCATAGATACAAATTGATTCAAAAGCAGCCTTGTTTTAAAAACACCATAATGTAGCAAATAATCGTAGTATTTGAAGAGAGAAGAATGAAGCAAAATAAAAATAATTAAAATTCACAAATGAAGAATCAAATATCAAGAACATAGAGGGAGATTGTTGGAAGCAGAATTAACAAACCTAGCATAAATTGTTAAGATTTTAGACTTGATTGGAAAGGAAGTAACTCTAAAAGTTTTAGCTTGCCAACCTTTCTTGCGTTGTTTTATACCTCCTGGAGCAAGGATATCAAGGGAGTTATACGATGAGTGGATATCAGACCAAACAAATCAGCCCGTATATCAACCATCAATAACACACCCAAAATGATAAAAATCTAAATAGATTAAAATGTTAGATTGAGAAAGAACTTAACTGTTTATTTATAACTGCCAAAAATGTTAAAGGATTTCCAAAACTACTAAAGTTTGTCAGGGTTAACAAATTTTATACACCTATAGGAATCTAATTCTTTTCAATCCAGTCAAAGAATTAGATAAACAAACAAAAAGAATAGGAAGATATAATACCTGTTTTCAAAGTTTTCAAGGGCTTTAACTAATTCCTCATACTTATATTCCTTTATCTCCACCTCTACCTCTACTTTCTCCACCACTCCTGCACCTTTTAAAATGCCAAAATAATCCAACGACGTCATTTAATGCAATATCTTTAAAATTAAAGCATGGACACAATAAAAATGATTAAAAAAGATTATAAATTTATGTAAACATTCAAAAATTTAGGAATTTAGATTCAGATTCCATAATAAGAATAAAACAGTTGGGTATATTATCTTAAAAGTGATGTCTAACACAGAACAGATTGGGTTGGCAAGCTGTTTGGTTTTTCCTTTACAGATGATGTACAGTAGCTATTTTTCCTTTCTTTCCCACTAACAAAAGTAGTATCGTTTATGAGAAAAGTTTGAGTTGAAGCCAAGAGAAGAATTTTTATAGATACAAAATATTCAAGGGCAGGTTGTATGATTGAAAACAAATATTTTACCTTCCAACCGTTTAAAAGAAATATTTTACCTTCTCACAATGAATTATTGGAAAAAAAACTAAAAACAATTATAATGAGTATAACAATCGCAACAAACAATATGTTCCAACCGTTTAAAAGAAATATTTCTTTTATTTTGTATAACAACTCAGCTGAGTTAAATATACTTTTTAAAAAATTTTAAAATGAAAATAGTCTAAAAACAAAAGAGTCATTTTTTTTGTTTCTCTTTTTTCTTTTATTTAGCAAGTAAATAGTATAACGAACAAATATAGATTCCATAAACAAAACTATCTACATCAACAAATAGTGCAATATGTTTATTAGTAGCAAAGCAGTAAATGATCTGATTAATGGTTTCATATTGACTATTTATATATAAATTTTATGCAGCAGGAACTTTTTAAAATTTGTTTTTTTACAGAAATTGTTAACAAACCTTGAGTCAATGCAGTTAAGTATGCAGCCCTTTATCCAAAAATGAAAGTAGAACCTGCAAAATAAGTATTTTTTTAATTAAAATAATTTATAAAAAACAGAATAACAAAGATCAATAATAGTGCAATAAATGACCACCTAAATCAAGTTAATACCTACTCACAAAAACAACAGCGAGAGAATTAACTCCTACATCCTTTGCAACTCCAAGCACACAAAAAAGAAAGTAACATAATATATATTTCTAAACCTAGACATGGATCAATGTATGTCTGTCTGTGTATAGTACCAAAATGTTCAGTTTCTCAGAGAAAAGAGGTACTGGCGTTGCAATTTTTAATAGTCGGAAACTGATTCACATGCTTAGCAAACAAATGTGCAAGATTTGGAAGACATCATCAAAAATAGGTCATTCTAAGCTTTAGTAATTGGAAACAGATTCACATGCTCAGTAGCTAATGTGATATTAGAACGAAAATCAAAAGTCATATCAAGCATAATTTAACATGAAATAAAAATTGCAAAGTGGAAACAACATTAGAAATTAAGATACCATAAACAAAAATGTAATCAAAAGAAATCATAATACCATCACTTAACTGGGAAGAAGCCCAAGTTTGAAAAACCCCACTAAAGTATTTGATTTGTACCACAATAAGACATAGAAACAATAAATATATTGGTAAGTATATGAAAAATTGATAATCACAGTCAAATTCAAAAATCAAATGGAAAGACATGTCAATCTCATAGTCCATAAGACTGTTTTTGTAAAGAGAAATGCATGTTTTAATTTACTGTGTAGTTTTAGAGAAACAAAAAAAGAAAAAAACTGTTCTTGACAATATTTGAGGACCTTAAACAATCATATATTATGAACATTCTCTGTTAACAAATAGAATTTTTCTTTCAAAAAATCACATGCCCAACATAAGCCTAAATTTTTGATAAATCCAAACACAATCCAAAATTAAAACAAATTCAAATAAAAAACGATATTAAAAACTCCAGCAACCCGAAACTGAAACAAACCCCAGCAGCAACCCAAAACTAAAACAAACCCCCAACAGCCACAGGAACCAAGCCCAACAAATAGACATGTTAACTATAAACTATTGACTCCTTGAGAAATATGTTAGAGTTCCAAAGATTGGTCATTTAGTTGCATCAATGATTCAGATTAAAAAAAAAAAAAAACTATGGAAGAGTATAAAAGAGAAGAAAAAGAATATGTCCAATACCAGAACAATCTCATAGACAAAACATTCGACTCCATGCTTCATTCGGTTATGTCAGATTAGCAATTAATACAACAATCTCTTCATCAATATCATAGAGGACCGGTCTGACAGTAGTGAAGGGCCTCTCGTAGATCTCTCTCCCCAACTCTCTCTACACAAAACATTCATTATAGGGGGGGAAAAAATGAAATCAAGAGGTAAAAAGCAGTACAGAAATGAGAATCCCCAGTGAATGGGCAGAGATTAACAAAATAAAAGTAAAAAAGTAGAGGAAAGTATCAAACCTTGGAGGTGGCAGCAAGCAATCTGACAATTTGAATGACAATCTCTTTCTCATGATTTAGCTGCCTTCAGTTCCCACACATAAATCAAATGCCTTCAGTTCCTGTTGAATTGATCATTCCCCTAATTATGTCGAGCAAACCTAATCCAAAAAATCTGATATACCACCAATTTCAAGCTTAATCCAAAAAATCCAATTTACATTCAATACATACAACAAAAGAATTGGGCATGAGGATATAACCTTATTGCAACCGATGAACACCACTGGTAGTCTAGCAAATCCATCTCAAAGAGTTACTTAATGGTCATCGCAATCTTCTTCCACACACTTATTCCATATGTTGCCTCTCCATCAGATTAGGGATGTATCTACAACTTGGGCGATTGGAGCTATTGAGTTGTGTCGGAGAAGGTGGAGCCGTTGAGTTGTGGGGGAGAAGGACTAATGGTGGTTCTGGGTTGTGGAGAGAAGAAGATGGGCAAAGAATAGGCTTTGAGAGAGGAGAAATTTTTTTTTCTTCTATTTATTGGGTTTTATAGCATCGGGTTTAGGGTTTAGAAAAGTTTTATTATTATTAATTTTTTTAATATAAAGAAGCAGAGCATCGGGTTTATTAGGGTTTAGAAAAGTTTTTTTTTTTTTAATATTGTGTTGACGTGGAAAATTGTAGAAGCTTCAAAAGTTTCGGTTATATATATATATATATATAGATAAACTGGACATGAGGTTTAAGATTAGACACTAATTAGAAATAATTTGGATACAATAATTGTGCTTCAAGTTCAACTTTAATATAATATATATGATAAATAGAATACAATTTCTTTCCAGCCATTCTAAAAGACAATAAAATAAAATAAGAATCTTTACATCCAATTTTGGAAAAAGTAAAGTTGGTAAATTTCAAGTATATTTATATTTTTAATTGGTCCTGCAAGAAATAGGATTTTGGAAACTTCAAATTTTGATATTTATCAGGTTTCGTATTATCTTCTTTTCCTAGTTGTATCAAGAAAAAATCCTAGCTTTATCCTTAAGGCAAAACTTGTTGCATCATGCTTTTAGAAATTAAAGTGAAGCACATAGAAAAATGACAATGTTCTTGATAAAAGTTAAAATTACTTTTGAATATCTTTGTAATAATACCTTCAAGAGTATATTAATGTTTGATGCTTGAGATTAGATTATTTTTGGTGTTGCTACAACATTTCTGTGATTATATAACCAACTGTATTACGATATTATGCTTGCCAATGAGTTGAGCTCATAGTCAGGTACCCACTTGAAAATTCTGGCCCAGCAGTTGCAATAATTTCAACACACCGGTTCTTGATGTAGCTTCAGTGTTGAACATTGGTAGTGACTTTTAAGAGCAGGAGGCACAAAACCTTAGGATCTACAGCCAGAATCTCTCCAAAAGTTAAGTTTGAATGCACAAAATCTTAGGCTCTTAATGGGCTCAATGGGTTGAAATTATGAATCTGTTTTGCGGCAATTCAATCAATCCAATTTAAGCTCAATTGATCAAAAACTTCTCTGTTCGATTGATTGAATAGCTGTCGTAAAGACAAAAACCTGAATCGAAGATACCAAACCTAGGCAGCAATCTTATCTTAAAAATTAATTTGAAATACACTAACAAGAGTTACAAGACACACTTTTGTTTTCAATTTGCCAGCCTAAAACCAAGGCTCAATAGATATTAACATGTTATTAGATCCATTATTTGATTCTGTGATTAACATGTTGATTTGTTATTTATGCATTTAATTATATGCGTTACTTGATTATATATCCAATTATCCATGCATGCTTAATTATGTTCTTCCACATGAAATTACATGCTTACCCATATTTATCCATCTTAGTCATTTTCTATTTCCTGATTTTATCTTACGATGCTTCCATAAATAACATTCTGTGAACAATTCGACAGACATTTGGTCGCTTGATTGACTGAAAATTGCAAACTTATATAGGTAACATGTTTTGATTGAAGTCAATTGCCTTGGAATTCATACCCTAGTTTTCATTACATACAAAAGCTATGTTATTGCAAGACTTCTAAAGGCAAAAATAGGCAGAATTCGTGCACTGAAAGAAAATCTAAGCCTTCAGTTGTTGAACTTATGAGTTCAGAAACAGAAAGCATTTTTTTTTTAGATGGACGTTGTTGTCATACGCATGGTCATGTTTGAAACCATAGAGCCATCAACCCTAATGTGGTTTTGTGGTTATCAAACCTTCAAGGAGGGTCCTTGGAGTTTATTAGAGGTTCTCGTCATGAACAAGAATGTGTCATTTTGTGAAGGGTCCTTGTACGAGGATTAATTGGGCGGAGCTACATGTTAGGGTGGGGGGGCCAAAATTTTTGAAATTTTTTTTTACTATATAGAAATATTTAATATTTTAATAATTAGCCCTCAAAAATGGGACTTGGCCCCCCCCCCCCCCCCCCCAAAAATTATTTGAGTTGGTCCAATAATGTTCTTAAAAAAAAATTGTCCAATTTGTCTAGTAGTTATAGACAACATATTGTTTCTCAAATTCATTTTTATGGTAAAATATGTTCTTGTATTTTTTAAAGTTTTAGATCATTTATGTTTTTGAACACTTCATTAATTCAATTGAAATTTTTTTTACTCACAACGGTAGACAATTTGGTAATTTATATTGAAAATGAAAATGGTAAGGATTTCACTATGGAAGATGGTGAAAGATTAATTTAATTCTATGAAACATTTAATTTTAAGGATTCATTATGAAAGATACTAATTTTTTGTGTATGTGTATAGATACAAGTGTTTGTATAAAAGTTTGTATAGACTAATAAATTAGCAACACAAATCGGCCTCTCCAAACAAAAATTTCTGGCTCCGCCCCTGATTAACTCAGATGTTCCGAAACAGGTTTGGATTGTAGCAATAAGCTGACTGATTAGTTGTATAGTCTAGGGTCAAGTGTTTTGAACTATATTATAATTTTTCTTCATACAGTAGATTGCCTTGTTTGGGATGTCACTCTAGGGATGCTCTTCATCGGTTTTTTAATTCGTTACCATATTTGTGCGTCAATTGCTGTTTATTACGTAATTTACAAATTTGGTACTTGTTGTAATTATGGTTAAATCATCATAATTCAAATAACTAAATAGGCCTAATCGGAAATCAATAGATTAATCTACTGCATAATTAAGAAACTTGGGGGTCTAAACAAGATTTTTCAATTGTCATTAAGGGTTTGAAATTTAAGTAACAAGAAAGAATCCTTCTCTTTTGACTAAATTAGTTCCAGGATTCTCGATCCTAATTGAGGTTTAAACACTCCCCCGAAGGCCTCATCTGTATGTCTACTCTCAAGAAGTCATGTTGCTTCTTAGCCTAAATATGCATGGCCAGGGCAAGCATACATTTCATTGTAAGCGGCCCAACTTCCATTCCGACTGTTTATCTGTACAAATTAGTTTTGCCCCTTTGAGCTTATTGGTTCTTGCTTACCCAGATTTATCTTTGTTAGTTTATGATTATTAGTCACGACACATGGACTCATAGCGGGTGCTATCTTAAATTTTCGGCCAAGAAGGTCATGAGCCTCAGAACTTCTAGATTGGTCTCAAGGAAAATAAACGACAGTAGAACTCGACAAAAAATATCAGCAGGCAATCATATAATTTTATCTTGCTGGTTTACACATGGCGAAATCTTGCTGACAAGCCACAAAGAATGAACCGCGTGTCCAAGATAAGTAGGACCAAAAACAATCCTGGTAATCATTAATGCCTTGGCCTCGAGCAAGCCCTTCCTGCACCTTTAGCACTACTCCACGTGCTGCTCACACCTTCATGAGCAAGCCAGATCATCAAAATAATAAATTTATGGACAATTTTTCAAAAAAAAAAAAAAAATTCGAATTAAAGAAAAAATGGTTATAGGGTCAACTACTATTGTTTTGTTACTTGAACATGACCATAGAAATATCATAATCGCTCTTAGACCAAAATCTCACAGCACAATCGCTATTGTGTTAAGTGAACAACTTGCAAGTAGGATACAAGGAGCAGCATGTTTTGTGAGGGAACTCGGACTCATGCTTTGATGTATTTGATGCCCAATAAAAAAAAAATGTTAATATTAACATAAATATATATGATAGACACATAAGTGATTTTTTTTATTTATGAGATGTTGTATTTTTGTCACAACTCACCAACTCCAACTCTAACAGGTGTTGAAAAAATTGTCTCCACTACATTTCTCTTATCAAAATGGTCAAGTCGTCTCACTGGCATAATTGTATAGCATCTGTTGGTAACCACAAAGAAGGGATCAAAACGCGTGGCTGACCCACTAGCACCAGGCCTATAATTCCATGTTTTGTATAAAATCTCCACCACTCTCATCTTACCCTCATCCACAAACTAGTCTAAAAATTTTCGCTTTTTTGCTTTACTTTTCTCCCGATACCAACGGCAGCTCGAGTGTTTTCTAGAAAACCAAGTAGACCTCTCATTTGTTAGCCATGTTAGAAGGAAAAGCAGTGATTGGAGAGACTGATATGCTCCAAACCATGCAGCAAGATGCCCTTGACCTAGCATCAAAAGCGCTTGACATTTTCGATGTTACTGAGGCTACTGAGATTGCCCGCTTCATTAAAAAGGTAAGAGTATCAATTTTAGGTCATCAAAATGTTCATATTTCATGACATGGACTTGGAACTCGCTAGCTTGTATGACAAAATCCTAGTCAAAAGTTAAATGAAGTGCCAAAAAGGCTTTCTTTTTTTCCTTTATATATATATATATATACTTCCTACTCATGAGACCTCCCAAAAAAACCTCACTAATCATCATATGATTAATTGAATTTAGGATCTTCTGGTTTATATCATGCTTGAGACTAATCACCCAAGTGCCCATAGTATTTCCAAAAAGGCTTTATATTTACCTTCAAACTGACATATTCATGCTATATATCAACTAATATCTAGCTGAACCAAGACTAGTGCAACTTCCCAAAAGGTCTAGTGCAACTATGCAAGTGAAACTTTGGCTTGGCTATGTTCTGGTCGACTGATTTGGCTTGTATCATCATTGCAGGAATTTGATACGACATACGGACCTGGGTGGCAATGCATTGTAGGGACAGATTTTGGTTCGTTTGTGACCCATTGCTCTGGCTGTTTCATCTATTTTTGCATAGGCAGCCTTGCAATATTGCTCTTCAAGGGCTCTGCGGCTCCAGAAGCTGAGACGAACCAGTTTGCAGCCTTGGAGGCAGTGAAAACTTGATAGTTTTCTTTTCTATTACTGCTCTTCTTGTTACCATATGTCCATATCTAAGTTGTGTAGTCTTGAAAGATCTTTTACAACCAAAAATTTTTTTTCTGAAGTCAATTATCTTTATTTTCATATTTCAAACATTTATTTTGGTATTGGAAGATGTTGATGCCTTGCACCAAGCTCTGTTTGGTATATGACGGACATAGAACATGACGAATAGCTAAAGCCTAATTAATGGTGATAATATACTCAATGATAATGTAAAGCATTGTTCACAATTTCTGGTTAATAAACGACACACATAAAAGTGAAGTTCCAACAAAGAGGATAAAAAATGGAAAACCAATTAATCTTTGATTTGCCGATATAACACAAAAATTTTAAAAATGTATTGAACATATCACTTGTACTGTATGAGTAGCTTCACAATCAGAGATTTAGGCCGTTTGGATTAAGGGAGGGGAGTAGAGTAGAATTAGTTGAAAATAGACTAATCTTAGACCAAATTTACTTTACTTTACTTTATTCTCCCTCTCTCTCCATAAATCCAAACAGCGTTTGGGCGAAAATGCAGAAGGTGGAAGGGGTTTATCTCCAATGTCTGGCAAAGGATCACCCTCGTGCAATGACCTATTCCATACACCGCACATGTAATTAAAACACGTGGCCACGAATTCAGCAAATAAATCCACTCATCAATATCTTGCGCTTTATAATCTGTACCACTTTTTTCTTTTCACTTTTCTTTCTCGTTCTTTTAGACAGTAGGCCAAATCAATCTGAAAATGGCTTTAAAAATATAGTATTAACGGTTTTTCTTTTTCCTATGAGTTGTAGTTTATTTTTCTAGGCCTCTTGTGGGTTGTTCCTAAAGTGCCGCTGCTTTATATTTCTGATATGATTGTTTGATTGTGATAACCTAGAATTGCATAATTTGACTAAGTTAATCACTTGGGTAATTAACTAGGTTAATCCAATTGTGTTTTAAGGGGTCTAAATTTTTAACAATTATATATTGTTGACCTAATTTAGATTATGAAATTTCATTTCATTTACAAAATAAGTTAATCACAACAAGAGTTATTATGTGGGTTCATGAATGGTAAGATACACCTATGAGTTGTAGTTTATTTTTCTAGGCCTCTTGTGGGTTGTTCCTAAAGTGCTAATATATTGTTGACCTAATTTAGATTATGAAATTTCATTTCATATATGAAATAAGTTAATCACAACAAGAGTTATTATGTGGATTCATGAACCGTAAGATACATAAGTATGTATTGTATGATATATAAACATGTAGGTTTAAAATAGATTTTTCTTTTGGCTAAATTTATGGTTTTATTTAAGTTAAACAAGTTGTTAGAGTTGTTTTTTAACAAAAAATTATTGGTCTACTTAATTGAGTCCAATAAAATAACATATCCATTAGTTTTTTTTTTTTTTTTCTCTTTCTCCTACAAAATTTGGACTACAATATACTTGACACTTCACTTTCATACTTTACAAATTTATTTTCTATACTATGAATAACATACACACACACACATGAGCATATTTTTTATACTGTTTCTATTTAGATATTTTGTATGCGAAGATCCTAGACATAATAAACTGTAATTGAGCTTAATGATCCCATACACCTATCCCCATTCAATTTAGGAGATATTGAACCAATTTATTCTTCTATTTTGTGTTGTATTTAATAAAATTTCATGGACAATAATTGTGAATTAATAGCCGTGTAATGAGAAACTTGGCATCACAAATATTGTGAAAATTATGAGGAAAAATTATTTTAGTACTTCTAAATGTCCTAGTCGAATTAATGTCCTATATATTATATAACCCAGCTAACATCAATAGCACCACTATAATCAGGGACAAAGCTATTGTTAGACATGGGGAAAAATTAGTATATATACATATATATATTATTTTTAGCAATTTGTTTCAATAAAATTGCACTTTTCCCCCCTCAACAATATTATTGATTTTTTTAAAAGCTATAAAAAAAAATTAGCCCAATAACAAAAATTAAGCCCAAACAACACCCCAGAACATACAAGCAAAAAAATCAAAGTTGATTATAACTGGGAGGAGGAGAGCCCCCTACGGCAAGACACACATATAAAAGGGAAGAAGAAGGGGATTTCTAAACCATTCAAAAAAAAATTTTTTTTGGTAGAAGGGGAAATTCATTCAAACACTAAGCAACA
Organism: Quercus ilex subsp. ballota; assembly: GCA_032727855.1. Classification (NCBI taxonomy): domain Eukaryota; kingdom Viridiplantae; phylum Streptophyta; class Magnoliopsida; order Fagales; family Fagaceae; genus Quercus; species Quercus ilex. The sequence continues at coordinate 17,444,635 of CM064915.1, forward strand.
AACAAAGTATCAAGGCAACGCCTGTTAACATGCAGTCCAGAATAGTCAAAATCTAAAACAGATTGAAGTTCCAGAGGGGAATCTTCATAAAAACTGAAATCTACTAATTGCTGCACTCCTGTTCGGGCTAACTTATTAGTGCATTTATTCTCCTCCCTGTAGCAGGGCCTGACTCTGAACTGGGGAATTTGTGCACCATCTTCCTGCAGTCATCAAGAATGGCAGAGATAGTAGCATTAGATTGGTTCGGGTTAGTTAGAACATCAAAAATACTTTTTGCATCCAACTCCAACTTAACAGTAGGAAAATTCCTATGAAGGCAAAGAGATAAACCATCCCTAACAACCCATAACTCAGCCACAAAACTAGAGTCAATCCTGATTTTCCTAGAGAACCCAAACAACCAATTTCCATTTTCATCACGGAGGATGACGCCACAGCCCGCTGGACCTGGATTTCTTGAAGATGAATTGTTTATGTTTAGTTTAACCCACCCCCTATTAAGCTTCTCTCACCTAATGGATTTAATAACCCGCCTGGGTTCTACTCTTGAATTGGGACCGCAGTGAATGAATTCTTGAGCTCTCTGGATTATTTCGAGGTGAATGTTTGGAGGTGTGGATTTGTTTTCGAATATGACCAAGTTTCTCCTTTGCCATATTATCCAAATGGCAAAGAGGAAGATGGTATTCCAGTGGTGGGGATGGTCCACTTTAGCACTCTTAATCATCCACAGAGTAATCTCTCTTGTGAAGAAGTCAACATCATTCCTCGCTATGCCCAGATTAAACCAAACTTCTTTTACTATCTTATAATCCCGAAATGCATGAGTAATGGTTTCGTATTCATCCCCCTTTCCACAAGGTAGGACTTAACCCCGATACTATTATGCATGCATTTCCAAACAAAGAATTTAATTTTAGGTAAAGCTTTTGACTTCCAAATCCAATCCTCATTGAAGTGGCAAGGCTCATTATCAGTGGCCAGATCATATGCACTTTCGAGATCAAAAATTCCTTAAGGATTATGGGACTAGGATAACTTATCCGCAGAAGGGGCAACAATAGCATAGGGAGTTGCTTGGATTTTCATTTTCATACTCACAAGTAAGTCCATAGAAAGTTTTTTCTAGTCCCAGTTACCATCAGCTTAGACGTCCTTGACCCTTAATCTTTCTGTGTTAGGTGTTAAGGGACCTTGGATGGCACTTCGCAATGGACCCATATCTGACCACTTATCACTCTAGAAGCTCAGGTTGCTGTCTTTCATGATGGACCATCTAGCTCCTTTTAAAAAGGTGGCCTTTCCTTTCTTAATGCCTTTCCACACCTGAAAGCAGGGAAGTTTATTCGGTTTGGTGGAATTAATCCTTCTTGAACTATAGTATTTACTCGCACTCGATTCCACAATGCATCTTGCTCCGTATGCATCCTCCAATTCAGTTTAGCCAGCAACGCAATATTCCTGCCTTTAGCTGTTTGAACCCCAAACCACCCTCTTTCTTAGACTTGGTGATTTTCTGCCATCTGATCCAGTGAATTTTTTTACCCGACTTAGTAAATCCTTGTAGAAAGTTCCTATTCACTCTGTCTATGCCACTCAAAATTCTACCTGGAATGGGGGCACACTATATGACGTATGCAGGTATGGTGGAGAAAGAGGATTGAATAAGGACAACCCTACTTGCCATTGACAATAAGTTAGTTTTCTAGTCCACAAGTTTCTACTTCATTTTATCAAGGATGAAGTTAAAGTCCTGAGTGGAGGATCTGGGGTGCTAAATGGGGATACCTAGGTACTTACCAAGAAAATGAGTTGATTGGAACCCAAGAATATCACAAAGGGACTCTCTAGTATCTCTATCTACATTTAGGGAGAAATAGACCCTTGATTTGCTTCACTCACTGATTGACCAGATTTTTGAACTCATCAAGTACATCCCTGATGGTGGAGCAATTTACGTGGTTTACTTTGGCGAAAAGCACCAAATCATCTGCAAAGAACATATGGGAGAAAGACGAGCCATTTTTTGATGACTTTACAGGGGTCCAAAGCTTCTCAGCACATTTGCTCTCAATGAGTTCCCCTAGCCAATCCATACATAGAATAAAGAGATAGAGTGGGAGCGAATCTCCTTGCCTAAAGCCTCTTGAAGGGATAATAAGCTTCATGGCACCTCCATTAAATAAAATAGCAGTAGACACCAAAGATATGCAACTCATAATTATGTCAATAAGGTTAGGAGGAAGATTGATATGGAAGAGACATTCCCTGCTAAGCTTGTTGTAAGCTTTCTCAAGATCGATCCTTATCGCCATAAAGCCTTCTCTCCCTTTGGCTTTACTGATGGAGTGAACTAGCTCTTGGACAGTTATGGCATTGTCAGTCCACCTCCTTCCTGGAACAAAAGTAGTTTGCAATAGGGAGATAAGGTTCCTGAACAAAGGTTTGATCCTGTTGATGATGACCTTGGACACAATCTTGTATGTAGTGTTGCACAGGCTGATAGGGCGGTAATTACCAAGAGTTTCTGGACCTTGGATTTTTGGAATGAGAGTCAGATGGGTTTTATTCAGATATTCTAGAATTTTCTTGGCAGTGAAGATTTTTTTGACTTCCTTTTTTTACTAAAGCACCCACTGTCGACCAAAACCGTTGAAAAAACCTAGCATGGAGACCATCCGAGCTGGGAGATTTGAAAGCTTTCATTGATCAAAGCACCATTGTTATCTCATCATCTGTAACGGGTTAGTTAAAGTCTAGACAATCCGCTTCAGATAAGCTAGCTTGCCATTGTGAAAGGGGGGGAATCCAACCGAGGGAAGTAGTCCTTCGAAGAAGAGAACAGGTCCTCGAAGCCTTTCTTGACGACATTCATGATTTCCCCTTCTTCAAACACCCACTGACCCATATTATTCTTAATGGCATCAATCTGGTTCCTTTTTCTCCTTAGAGACATGAAAGAAAGATATGTTTCTCTCCCCTTCCACTATCCAGTTTATTTGAGACTTCAAAGCCCAGATATCTCTCTCCTGATTAAGTATGGAATCCAACTCTAGCTGCAACATTTTTTCGAGCTCAATTAAGTGAACATTTGACCTGATGGCCATGACCTTTTGGATGCCATTAAGCCTGGCCATTTTCCTCTTTTTCTTCATGAATATGTTCCTAAATTGGTTTTTATTCCAAATGGATATGTCCTTAACAAACTTGTCAATAGCTTCTCCTAAGTGGGTTGAGTGGTTCCAAGCCTAGAACACAATACTGGGGAAGGAAAAATCAGCTAGCCAACAGCTTTGGAACTTGAATGGGCGAAGAAGATGGAGTTGGTTCATAGGCTTCGACTCAAGTAGAATCAGACAATGATTAGAGTGGCAGTGAGTGAGGTGGGATATTCTTGCTTCTAAATACATCATACACCAATCCGGGTTTACAAAGAACCTGTCTATCCTCTCCAGAATTAAGGCGCCAACCTCTTTTTTATTCATCTAGGTGAATATAGGTCTCGAGAAATCTAGGTCCTGAGAAACCCAGATCAATCATGTTGCAATTGTCGAGACATTCTTTAAACTCCAATGATCTAAAGTTACTAACTGCTCTGCCACCGTACTTATCCTCATTTGAGAGAGCCTCGTCGAAATCCCCAGCAATTACCCAGGGCATATTATGAAGCTCAGCAAACATACACAGGTTATTCCATAACATACGCCTTTCGGCTAACTGAGGATTTGCATAAATAGCAAAAAAAAAAAAAAAAAAACAATTTAACTCAAGAGAATGCACCTTCACGGAAACATGGATCTCTTGTTTAGTTTTGGACAGGAACAACACCTCCACCTTGTTAGTATTCCAGAGCAGCCATAAACCCCCAGCATATCCAATGGTATCGATGTGGATAGCACCGTTGAAAGGAAGGCAATCCGTTATTTCCTTTGCTTTCTCTCTCCTCATACTCAGGTTTCCATGACCATAAAGATGGTAGGATCATGATTGCAAACCAGATCCCTAACATGAGGCTGAAAGTTGGGCTTCAGGGCACCCCTATAATTCCACGCAATGATATTCATGACTAGGTGTGGATCAGGGTTGGGCATTCATCAAATGGTGGAAGTAGCTTCACCTCCTCCACCCAATTCCATCCCATCTATCTCATCATCTCCTTCGAGTGGTATCTCCTTGCATCAGTATCAGTTAATGTTGTAGTACTCCCAATCCGATCACATGCATCGGGTTTGCTCTGATCTCCAAGATCACGACCTCTGGAATCACCACAATCTCCCCTTTTATGTTGATTGCCCACTATAGGGAGGCCTAGTCTTGAGAACTGGAATGATCCATGGAAAGTTGACGGTTTCTCATCGGATTGATTAGAAGGACAAAAGTCAAGGTGTGTGGATGCAACTTGCACTAAGGAGGTGGCACTAGCAACTGAAGTTAAGGTGTCCCTAGCTCAAGCCATTCCTTTATTACCCCCAATGGAAAACAATTGACCCTGGTCAAAAATAGATAGGCGTGGAGCAAATGGGCTTGGCAGGGCCTTTTCTTGGTTAGTCGAAATATTAAAATCTATGGGAGCTCTCTTAAGGAGCCCTACTGTCATGACAACTGGCCCATCTTTCACTTTCTAGCCCAAGGAATCTTAGCCTAACGGGGCTTTCCTTTTTCCTACACGAGACTGGTTCGGCTTAGTGGCAGGATAGGTACAATAACACTGCTATGATTGTTGCTTGGAAACAACAAAATATTTTGTGGGGTCCATTCTTTTGGTAGACTTACTCCCACTTTTCCTTCATCCCACTACCATCCAGGTTCCATAAGTGTCCTCTTGACCTAGTTCAATGCTAGCCTAGAGATTTGCTGAAGTGTCAATCCCATGTGATTCTTGTGGTTTCTTTGCCATCCCATTGTCATGGGCAAGTAAGGCTTTCGACTGTGGGGAGGTTAGCCAAATGGAGTATGGACAAGAGTCCTTCCGATGACTAAGGCGGCCATAGGAAAAACAAAGTCTCTAGATACCTTCATAACTGATGGCTTGTTCTAGCTCACCGATCAGAGTAGAAGTTATGAGAGGTTGTTCACATCGAGTTGAACACACAATCTTTCATATCTTCCCCGTGCCTCTATCGCTGTGTGAGTATCAATTCTTAGGATAGGGCCAATGGTTGAACCAATTTGCTTAAGAGTTTGAACCTCATAATACTCGATTGGAAGTTCATTCAATCTAATCCATACTACAATGGAAGTTACACTTGCAGAGGAAGGCTTGAAATTTTGTTCCCATGGTCTAATAGACAAGAAGTTCTCTCCTATAAACCACGAGCCTTTTTATAAGATAGCAGTGTGATCTTCCTCCAAGGAGAAATGGACCAAATAAAATTCCTTTCCCAGGTCTACACAATCTAAAGATCCCACGAGCTTCCATAGCGATTGGAGACAGGCCTAGATAAAGTTGTAGCTAACCAATCTTTGATAAACTTTCACAATGAGAGCTTTTGCCCATGGATTCCTTCGTCAAAACATTGGTGTTATCTCCATGGATTGATCTCTTTCTCTCCTCTTTCTTCCTCATGCATTTGCATCTAGTTTTATGGTTTGCTTTGCTTAACATGTTTTTATTTGTTTGTTTTCAGTTTTTGTTTATTTTATTTTTCATATTAAAAAAAAAATTTGAAAAATCAGAAAAATACAAAAACAGTGTGTGTTTGTGTACATTGGTACTTGTGTACCTTGGATGGCCATTGAAACAAAGTTTTCTAAACTTTGTATCTTTTGTAACTTAGATGAACATCTCTATGCACAACTAAGCAAGTGAGCTTTGTGGCTCTTGTTTGTGATAAATAAGATTAAGTTATTCTTGTACTTAACACTCATATCACTCTTTTTGACGGGTAGGACTAAAAAATCCTAAGAGAAAGACATAAATAACCATCTCACCACTGTTGCCTGCCAATCATGATAGGACATCTATATGCTTCGGCATAGCAAAAGTGTGATGTCAATGACATTTGTGTGCTTCGGCATAGCAAAATTGGAATGTCAAATATCATTGAGTATTTCTTTTCTTTCTCTTATATGCCCATGCATGATATGCTCAATAAAAGAAAAATATACAAATAAAAATAAAAAGCAAAAAGATCAAAAATGCTTTAAATATGATTGCAAGCGTGTATTCTAGGAGATGTGGGAGTTATAGGATGTACCTCGAAGGTGATAGTCCCCATCAAACGGTTATGATTGTGTGTGAGTTAAAGAGATTTTCTCATATCTGAAATCGTCATAACATGTATACACTTATGCAATCTTGCAATGTTTTTTACACACAACATGCAATACTCTTTGTTACTCCTGATACATGTGCAGGTATAATGTGATTTTGCCATCACAAGGTTTACATGTGTAAATGTATGCTCACTAAACTGTCTTGACTTGTTTTTGAGATATAAAATTGGTTAGACTTGTTTAGTGTGTATGTGTGTGTTTTTGGGATCCATGTGCTTAAATTTGTTGTTGAGAGATGATTTTGAGAGCTTAATATGTTGATTGGATCATTGGTTGAGTTGCATGCTTGATTGCATTCATTTCTATGTTTTTCTCTTCTCGAAAAACTATTTTTCAAAGCTAGCTCGACACCTCCTCGATACTTAGCTATCTATCAAGCTTCTTAAGTTTTTTCTTATCGCAATCTCGATAGCTTCTCGACACCTGGTGGATCAATTGAGAAAGTTTTTGTCCCCTCGATAGTTTCCCGACAGCTGGTGGATCGATCGAGCTTATGTTCTGTATCTGGTGTTCTGTTCCTCGACACATTCTCGACACCTGTATCTGTCGACGTTGTTTTTCTCGACACCTTTCTCGATAGATGTCTCAACACCTCTCGAAACCTTTATCTGTCAAGATTTACTGAGGTTCTATATATTCTTCTATGCGATCTGGTTCTTCATTTCTCTCGATCTCTCCTCGATACTTTTGTCTTTTCTCCTCCCAAACCTCTCTGACTCACTCCAAATCATTTCTTCAAGGTTTCTTCAAGATTTTTCAAGTTTTTCTTCACTTGGTAAGCTTCTAATCTCTCATTCTTCATGCATTTCATATTTTGAAACCTAGGTTTTAGGGTTTTTGAAAAATTTTGGGGTTTTTCAAAATTGATGAGTGTTTGTTGAAATTTTGGGATATGTTTTCACTTAAATGAGTTTAAAATCTCATGCATTGCATCACATTTGCATTATAACAGTATTATCATGCATTTAGATGTGTGCAAGTTGATTGTGTGCTGGTAGGATTGAATTGGGCTAAGCCCATGATGCAATTTACTTTGCATGTCACATGTTCATGCATTTACCATGCATACGTACTCTATTTTCAATATACTTGCTATATTTGAATTGATTGTTGAAGCTTTTCTAATTGTCTCTCTTTCCCTCCCTCTCTTTCTGTTTACGTTAGTCATGTCTATGGCACCTAAACGTAAATCTGCTCCGTCTTGGAACCCTCTTCGTTCTGGGACATCTTCGTCTTTTGATCCTACTCCTTCTAATATTCAGTTCCATGATGAGGTTGCTCGAAAGGCTTTCTCAGAGAACTTTTCTAGACGAGGCATTCAATCAAAATGCCAAGTCATTCTAGTGGACTTCGCCGACACCGACCTTCCCGATGTCATTCACAGTCGGGGATGGGAGTCACTGTGTGACGTCCCGGTCACTTGTCCTCTCATGCTTATCTAGGAATTTTACTCCAACATGCACGGGATTGATCGTTTAGTACCTCTTTTCTTCACTCGCGTTCGAGGTATGCGCATTCCTGTCACACCGCAACTTGTTGCGGATGTGCTTCGGGTTCCTAAGGTAAAGTTTCCTGACTATCCTAGTTGTGAGTGTCTGAGGACTGTGCCCAAGGATGAGCTCATGTCTACTTTTTGTGAGCGCCCTTTTGATTGGGGTGAGCATCAGTTTACACCATGTTGACTTTTTGCTAAAGGTCCTAAATTCTTGAACATGGTGATGACCTTAGTACTCCATCCTCTCTCTCATTATAACTCCATCATAGAGCCTCATGCTCGGTTTTTGTTATCACTTCTTAAGCATCTTACTATAGATTTCCCTTCTTATTTCATTTTTTCTATTATAGATGTTCATCTAGATTTGGCATCCGGTGATAAGCTCATCTTTCCTTCCGCTATCACGAGGATTTTACGCCATTTTTCCGTCCCTTTCTGGTGTCCGACCATTTCACCTTCATGTGTGCCATAGATGCCGCTACTGTAAAAAGTAGTGAGGTGAAGTTTCGGTCGCGACAAGAGTCAACAACTCTCCCTTCCCGTTTGGCTCTGTCATCTCGATCTGCTCCATCCACATCTGCCCCTTCCTCTTCCATGGGTGATGTTACTCTAATAGACATCATGGCGCAGCTTCAGCACATGGATGCTCGCCTTGATACACTCTCTACTGAGTTGTATCAGGTGAATGTTCGTGTTGGCTGTATTGATAGGTGGCAGGCGACCATGGGTGGTTTTGCTTTTGAGGCTTCTCCTCCACCTCCTCTAGTAGCTTCTGATTCTCCAGCTGAGGATGTTGATGGTGATGGTGATGACAATGATGCTTCTGATGATGATGATGGAGATGCTAGCTCTACCGATGAGATGTCTACTTGATACTTTACCCTTTGTCACTCGTGACAAAAAGGGGAAGTAGTTTTGGGATATGAGAGTAGTCATTCTTAGGGAGAGAGTTCGTATAGGACCATTTTGTTAGAGGGAGTGTTGTTGATATAAGGGATGTAATGAGGATATTATGTATATTTTCTTTTCTTTCTTTTATAGATACATTGTTCTTGTAAATTGGGTCTTGTGACCATTCTTACACATACATTATACTTATTCTCCTTATATGTTGATGTATGTTTCTTTCACCTACCCTTACATGTGTTGTTTCTTTTCTTCCTTTATGCACATGCTTCTTATAATTATATGCAATCTATTATTTCTGTTTCACACAAAGATGCCTTAATGAGTTTTGTTTAAAGTGTTTAAAAAATACAGATTGTCAAAATCTACTTGCTATGAACTCTCTTCTTGCAAAGTTTTTTAAGAGCTTATGTTAGGATAGATTTTATTGTATTCAACAAGTGAATATGAGTTGAGTGATTTATGACTTCTCTCATATGTTCATTTGTTTGTTGTGGTTTTGTCACGGATTGCCAAAGGGGGAGATTGTTAGGACATATGTGGTTCACTTGTTAAGAACATATGTCATTCTTTTATGTAATTGGCTAATCCTTTGTCGTGGAAATTTTTGTTGGTCATGGAGTTTTTTTTTTTTTTGGTCATGGGATTTTTTGTTGGAATGAGTATTTTGGGATATGGTGTTTTGTGGACGTCTCCATGATTGGCTAATCTTGGTTTTGCAGAACCTCAAGAGTCAAGGTAGCCACTAGATGTTAAAAGGGATATGGAAGATATTGTCCCCAGACATTAAGAACATCATTAATGAAGTCCAGACCTTTTTCCAAGCTCTATTGAATCATGATACCCATGAGAATAAGGATCTCCAATTACTCCTTACTTTTTCAGAGCGGTTTTGGGACACTACTTGCACTTTCCATTTCCCAGGCATTGCTGAGGTGATATTGACACCCTATGACTTCTCAGCCATTACTAGCTTAAAATTGGGTGGTGAAAGAATTAAAGTCAATGATTCCATCACTTCAGTAGAGATTAAAAGTCTTTTGGGTGCGATGCCTTCAAAGATGAAGAGCAAAAATGTCTCCTTGATGTGGCTGTACACCAATATTGAGAACTATAAGATGGTAGCAACTAGCACTCGCATGTTCATGCTTCTCTTCATTGGAACCCTCTTATATCTAGACTTGGGTAGTACTGTGAGCTTGCGTTATTTGTGGAGTTTAAGGGATATTGGTCGGATCAAAAATTATGATTACGGTGGCATGGCTTACGCAACTTTTTTGCATTTCATGACTTAACTTTCTCGACGTAGCCTTTCAATCTTAGGAGGTGCACCGTTTGTTTGGCAAATAAGGTCTTGAATTTTTGGCTATATGTGCATTTAGGAGAGTCATTTTGGTTGTTGTATCACTAATGATGTATGTTGATTTTTCTTAGGTCTGGATGTACGAGTATTTTGGGGTTGGTCCTCAAGTTTTAGCAGATGTTGGTGATATGTATCCCAGGTTTCTCCATTGGCTACCCAAGTATCGTTTGTCAACGCCTTCCAAGCATTCTCTGCAAGTTTGGCATATGGTGATGGATAACTTGACTGCCGATGACATGAGTTTTTTTCTTTTGGCGTTAGGGGTTTTGCATTTGGTTGTGTTTTGGCTTCCTTTCGTTCTAGGTTCTTTGTAATTTTCAGATGTCTTTGGATCCTTGGCTTGGATGTGAGGAGCATGCTGAGTGTGAATGGGCTCGAGAGCTGAATGGTCGTCAAGTACTATTTAAGTGTGGTCACGGGAGGTATTGGTATCTTGGTGACTGAGTGCTAGCTCAAGTTCAACATGTGTACCCTCTTTTGAAAATTCCAGTTCATCCTTATCCCTCAATTCGGTTGATAGAACTTTTAGCTAATGAAGAAATCGCTCATGCTCAAGTTGGCCATATTGTTTCGAGGACACCAGGAGACTATTTTGAATTTGTCCAAACTCAATTACAGGGTTGTCTACCTGGCATTCCTATAACCTCAGTATCTTTCTTCTCTCACAAAGTCAATTTGCATGTTATCTTGTATCCTCATCTTATATGTTTTATCTGCATGTTGCACTTTTAGGCTTCATCTTCTGAAGATGAGGAAGAGGAAGAGGAGAATCCCCCTCCTAACCATGCTAGCGGCTCTTCTAGTTTCTTCATGGAGACATATCCTCATCTTCTTGCATGGCAATATGAAGTGATGAATCCTGATGGGTCGTACAGTTCTATGGCTTTAGACAGACCAGAGCACACACCAAATGTCCCTTGGGGTGACCCAGTGCGTTCCTAAATCTTTTAGTCTCTTGTCCTCATTTTTCTTTTGCCTTATTGAGTTGTTCATGAACTGGTGAATTTGTGTTTCAGGTCGGAGTTGATCTTGTAGAGGAAAGCATGTGGATGATTGGAGGTTTGCAACTTGTGGCACGCACTCAATCTTCTCAACATGTGCTCAATGAAATGAACTAGGTATAAGATGATGCTTCCTTTGTGCTCTTTGCTTGAGTCTCCATGATAATGGATCTAACACTTGTCTCTGTTGATTTTTCAGAATAGCCGAATGGCAATGGCTGATGCCAACACAAGATCCTTAGAGGAAAGAATCAGAAATCTGGAAGTTCAAAACCGACAACAAGAATCTCGGTTTTATGCAAGTCAAGAAGGAGACACTAAGGGTGGCTCCTTTAGGGGTTGGTCTAGGAGATCTTCCCATAGGCGGACCCGGAGTCCGAATGATGCTTAACTTGTATTTTAATTTTCCTGCAAAAACAAGAAAGTACTCCGTAGACAATTTACATTAATTTCGGCTTTTAGCTCCTTATCTTTGGATTGCTTCTGATCTTGCTGAAACTGAGATAAGACAAGTGTAGAATTCACCTGATGAAGTCTTGTAGTAAACAATTTGAACTTTTCTGATCACCTTTGATGTGATTTGTACTCACCTGAATGAGGCACACCCGAATGCCCCTAATCTAAAAACTTATGCATGATTTTTCTTTTTTGAAAAGTTTTTTTTTTTTTTTTTTGAAAAGAGATGAGTGATTTTTACTTGTTCTAGAAAGAGGGGATAAGGCATAGCCGAATGCCCCTAGTTTAAGAGATAAATGCATTACTTTGGAAAATCTTGACTTAATTTTCTCTTCCTTATATTTTTTTTAAACTAGTTATGCAGGTGATTTTTTTTTTTTTTGAAAATAAATGGACAAAGCATGTCTAAATGCCCTCGTTTGACATTCCATGCAAATTTTTGAAAAATTTATTGCACAACCATTTTTTTTTTAGTGAAAAACAGAATCAAAAACTGACTCAAGAAGTGCCTGAAAACACAAAATAGGATAATTGGGCTTTGGTTAAGTTGGGTGCCAATCGGCACTTGGAGAATGCCAATCAGTTCTAAGGAAGTGCCAACTGGCATTTTAAGGTGCAGACAGGCACACCCAATTTTGGGCCGATTCCTTGCACTTTTCCAACACCTTTTTTTTTTTTTTTTTTTTTTTTTTTTTTTTTTTAATGTTTTTGAGTTTTTTGAAAAATAGTTTCTCTGTTCGAGTCCATGAAACACTTTTCTAGTCAGCTACAAACTCTTGAAACTTATTTAAACCTGGTTAAGGATTGAGGTAGCTTACTTTAGCATCTAACTTGAAAACAAATCTTTGCATCAAAGTTATCAAGCAATAATAATCACTTGCAAGAGTTATCCATGGCTAACAATCAAAATTTTCCTCGTTCAACCATTCATGATATCAATAGATGAATTTGTAGCTTTGATTTTAGTACCAAGACCAATTTTACAAGCTATAAGCTAGAGGGAATCAAGGCCTTGAGGAATGTCAAGATCAAGTGGGATTTCCTTCGTGTTGCTGTGAAGTTCTGGGATACTGAAGATCATGTATTCCAGTTTAAAACTAATGAACTTTGTCCCACAATTGAAGAATTTTCAGCTATTCCGGGTTATCATTCTAGCAAGAAATCCATAGCAGTTTCTTGTGATCCTAGACATAGGAAGATTTTGTCCGATGCTCTAGGAATTCCTACTTCAATTACTAGTAGCATGATTGAAGGGCACATGGTGAATCTTCGTACAGTTCTTTCAAGACTGATTAACAAACGTACTCATGGAGTGACTGACAACATGCAGAAGAATTTTGGCTTAGCTCTTTGCTTCGTAGGAAAATTTTTGTTTTGCTTTGGAAGGCCCTGTTTTGTAGATGCATGAGCCAAAGGTATTGTGAGTCAAATTAAGGATGGTGATAATCATGCTTCTCTGATCTTGGCAGAAATTCTTTTAGGATTGGACTTCGTATTTCATGGTGGAGAGTCACAAAACTTTCTTGGGAGTCCCTTGACTTTGCAAATATGGTTGATAGAGAGGCTGGACATAATAGCCACGCCTACTGTTGCTGATTATGGTCCTAGTAATTTCCTTAGTAGGACTGTCCCCAAAACCGAGTATCAAACTAAAGACGACTGGGTGAAATTTATGAACAAGAAATCTAGTGTCTCAATTCAATGGAATTGTTATTGGTGGAAGTGCCCACCTCCTTTGTTGCGGTCTCCGAGGTCAGATCACATCTTCATAGTCGGGTTAAGGAGGGCAACTTTCTATTAGGCTATTAGACTCTTAAGGCAGTTCCAATATAAGCAGGGAATGCCTGGTGGGAAAGGAAGAAAACCTTTCACTTCTGTGGACATAAATCCTACTTCTATAAGGAACATGTTGTTGGGCTTGGAGATGGCGAACCGAGTGGATCAATCTTTTGTCAACGTTCACTTACACAGGATGACCACAGAATACTCTAACTGGTTGGTGAACAAGATTGCAGACAAGGAGACTGACATGGTGTTGACACCCCATTTTGCAATCCACATTTAACCTCATAGGAAGGGTAAAAGGGTAATTTTTCCTTGAAAATATGCATATTAATTCTGGTCACTAGATCCTTAATCTTACTTCACCAAAACAATCTTGATATTGTAACGATCAAATTGACTAGTCATAAGCCCTAATCGGACCATCAAATTGAAAATTATCATCAAATCAAGTTTTAATGGCCGAGATGCACTATCACAAATTGAGTTTGACTATATGTGATTATGAATAATTGATTCCAATTAGTTATAATTATAATCAATTTGATATTAATGATGTGTCATAATTTGATTGGTTAGGACTACATTTTATGGTAAGATTGCACACACCTAATTAATTAGGTAGTTAAACGTTAATTATTCAATGAGTAATTTGTGAAATTATCTTTTAATTAGAGTAAATTTGGAACCAATTAAGTCTGAAATGGGAGTGATTGGATCCATTTAATGTTAATTGGGAGCTAATTTGGGACCTATTAATGTTAACTGTGCTGAAACCATTTTCTAACAAATGACCTCTGCTCACCATTTCATCGATATTTCTCAGAATATTTTGAATCTGTAAATGACGTTAATTTTCCCAGAAACTAGACATCCAGGGCTTCAATTTGAGTATAAGAATGAGACAATTTCGATCAGAATTGAGTAAGATATTATTTTTTGAAATTGGCTCTATATGCTGTTACAATAACTACTAGAAAACCGAATTTTGCTTGATCCTCACTCCCACTAATGTCTATATTTAATGCACCAAATTTTCCCCAAGGCTAAAATGAGGTCTAGGTTCATGATTTTTTGTCAACCCTCATTAAATAGCATTCCATTCATATTTCTTCCACCACTATTATATAAACTCTTCCTCTCCTTCATTCCATAACACACAAAAAAAAACCTCTCTCTTCCCCTCTCTTGAGTTCTAGTGAAGTTGAGTAGTATTGTCATATCTTGGTCTTCTTGAGACTCAAGGTATTGAGTGAGACTTACTCTTCCTCTCCTAACTCTTCTTTTCATTCACCCTTAGGACCTCACTCAAGAGTCTTCTCATCCACCATATGGATTTTGCATGAAGGTATAATCCATTTCCCTAAATTTTTTTGTTTGTTTGTTTGTGTTGCCATTATGAGAGTTTAAGATTAAAGCATGATAATAATTATTTAAATTCTTTTGAATATGTTTGAATGTTCTTAATTGTTCTTATAGGTTCTTCACATGTTCTTGGTTGTTTATCACATGTTCATGTATAACACTAGTTTCAATCTTAAATCCACATCAAAAACATGAAAAAATATGTCTCTTTAATAATTCTTTTAAATTCTTGAATCTAGGATATCGCCATCCACACACATTCACTAGAATTTATTTTTCAATCCAAATGAAATGCTTAATAAATTGAATTAGGGTTTATCACATGCACACACTTTAAATTCAACATGCAAATTGATCAATAACATATTAGATGATGTGATATGAATGTTGGCTACCATAGTCTAGAAGACCGGTTTCACCGGGCAAGGTGGGTGCCTAACACCTTCCCACCTTGTAATATAGACTCCGAACTTAGATCAAGGGTTGATAGACCAATGTTTATCCTTGTAATTTTCAATTTTTAGATTGTAACTAGGAAACAAAACTATGTACTTTATCTTATATTGTATCTTGGACCAAAGCCATGTAATCTTCCTATGATCAATGTAAATTCAATTGAAAATTAATAAAATAAGGAATTTTTCAATTTTGGTTTTCTTGTTTATCCCAAAATTAAATAAGTGGCGACTTCATTGTAAAACCCTTAATCTAAAGGGGAAAATATAATTAGTCGAACCTCCATTTTGAGAGGCAATAACATGACTCCACCCATTCACGTGGGTTTGGCCCCATATCATAAAAACGGGCTGGGAGTGCGGTCTCTCACACATGATTGCTATAAGAAAACAATTTCTTAGATACAATCAAGAAATACATGAGGCTGACAATTATGAGTTTAAAAGGAGGGACAAAGATGACAAAGTACCTAGCACAAATGGAACCAGTGAACAACCAAAAGGGAAAAGACTGAAGAAAAAATGATCTTATTTTTGGCTTTGAACATATTTTATTTTAAAAGTTGATGTGAAACTCTTAGGTTTAGGAATTATTTAAGACTTTCAGGTTAAGGGTTCTGTTTAGGGTTTCGGTTTTTTTTTTTTTTTAAAGGGTTTGGTTGAGGGTTTAGGTTTTGAATTCTGTGTAATGGCATGGTTTAATGGAATTGTTGAATTTTGATTTTGATTTTTTTTTTTTTTTTTTTTTTTTGCTTAATGGGTAAATGGTGGGTTTGGGGAAGTTGTAACTGGACCAATATATGGTTGCCTATGTACCTCCTTGGCAGAAGGATTAGGTCATCATGTAGTTCATTTTTTATCTTTCTTAACTTTTGCCTAGGCCGCCCTTTCGGATTTTCAACCTAACAGGCTCTTTCACTCTTTTTTTTTTTTTTTACTCTCCTTTTGCGTAGATTGCACTTTCGGGTTTTCAACCTACCCTTTTTTTTTGTTTCTTCTTTTCTTTTTTATATTTATATTTTTTATGCCCTAATTTTTCTAGACCGCCTTTTTCGGGTTTTCAGCCTAGTAAGCTCTTTTTTTTTTTTTTTTTTTTTTTCATGATGAACCTAAGAAGGGAAATAACATAATTTACAACCACTTCAGATGTGGTGTTTTCAGACTACCACCTCAGACATAGTATTTCTTTAATTGATCCATATTGGTTGGGTCAGTAAAAGGGTTTGCATCTAAGTCCATCAACCTTACTGCTCCCTCAGAGTATATTTGCTTGATAATATATGGACATGTCCAATTTTGCTTGAACTTCCCGTTTGTATCTTGAACCGGGGCTCAGATTTCTTTCAGCACTAAATCCCCCAACTTCAAATCTCTAGCTCATACTTTCTTGTCAAAAACTTTCCTAAGCCTCCTTTGATAACCTTGAATGTGATACAAGGCCTTGAGTCTCTTCTCATCCATCATGCATAATTGGTCACATCTACTTTGCAACCAATCTACTTCTGGGATTTCACTCTCCAGTACTGTTCCCAATGAATGGACACCCATTTCAGTGGCTCCTGTGGAAGTTCGAATCAATGTCCTATACCCCCAAAGTGCATAGGGTAGTTGTAGGTGCCTGTCCTATATTCGCCCTATATTCTTGTTAGCAGCCTCAACTGCTCTATTAGTCTGAGGATGATAGGGTGAGGATTTGTAGTGGTGAATATTGAACTATCGTAGTAGCATATTTGTTTCTCCCTTAAAATACAACCCATTGTCTAAGATAATTTCATGTGGTACCCTATATCTGCAAAAAATATTAGTCTGAATAAACTGAGCAACTTTCTTCGAGTTCAAAACCCTGTATGAGGCAACTTCCACCTATTTAGTGAAGTAATCAATGGCACAAGTATGAACTCATGGCCATTAAATGTTGTTGGGTGAATCTTTCCAATAATATCTTTTCCCCATGTAGAGAACAATTAGGGTGAAGTCATGGTATGTAATGGCATAGGTGGCATGTGCTTTAGATCTCCATGGACTTGGCATTGATGGCACTTCTGAACATGAGCTGCACAGTCTGCTTCCATAGTGGTCCAATAATAACCTTGTCTCATTATTTTTCGTGACAGCATGTGTGCATTCATATGTGGCCCATAAGCTGACTCATGAACCTCTTCAATTATTTTTTATTCTTCCTTTGGTGGTCATATAAAGGAGATGAATTCCGTCATATGATCTTTTGTAAAGCCTCTCTCCACAAATAATATAATTAGTGGACAACCTTCTGAAGGTCAATTGGTCATTCTTGTTTGCAGACTTTGGGTATGTCCTATCCTTGAGGTATTGTAGGATGTCTGAATACCATTCACCTTCTCTATTTATTCCCTCATCTTCTTCTATTGACATGCAATAAGCTGTCTCTTCTTTTTGTTCCATCACTATTGGATAGGCTTCATCCTCCCTAGGTCCATCCATCATGGACGCCATTGTTGCTAAAGCATCTACAATCTGATTTTGCATTCTTGGCACATATTGGTATTGGATCTTACTGAATTTCGAGGCCCATTTTTGAAGACATTCATGATAAGGTATCAGCCTTTCTTCCTTAATCTTCCATCTATTTTGAATCTGAGAAATTATCAAGGCTGAATCACCATATACTTCCAACTCTTTCACTCCAAGGCCTAGGGCTGCTTGTAACCCCATAATGCAAGCTTTGTATTCAATGGCATTATTAGTGGCAGGAAAGTTAAGCCTACCAGAGAATGGGATGTGTGTCCCTTTTGGAGAAATTAAGAGAACATACCACTTCCATTTTGATTAGTTGCTCCATTAAAATACATCTTCCATGATTCCAACTCTATCCCCATGATATCCTCATCCGGAAAGTCTCCTCAGATTTTTTTGGCTTCTTCAAGTGAACAGTGGGCCAAGTGATTAGCAATTGCTCTCCTCTTCACAGACTTCTGAGTCACATATTTAATATCAAATTCTGACAAAAGTAAAACCCATTTAGCTATCTTCGCATCTTGCACAGGCTTTTCCATTAGATATTTTAAAGGATCCATTCTTGCAATCAACAAGACTTTGAAAGCAAGCATGTAATGTCTGAGTTTGCGGGTTGCCCATACAAGTGCTACACATGTCTTCTCAAGTGGTGAATACGTCTCTTCATATGGCAACATCTTCTTGCTGATGTAGTAAATTGCATTCTCCTTCCTAGACTCCTCTAGGTATTGAGCAAGCAAAGCTCCCATTGCTATATCCGTAGTTGTGAGATACAACAATAATGGTTTTTCAGGTACAGGTGGAACCAGTATTGGTGGCTTCATCAGATAATTCTTAATCTTCTCAAAAGCTTCTTGACATTGTTCATTCTATATTGTGGGAACTTCTTTCTTGAGTAGTCGGAAGAGTGGCTCACATGTCATGGTAAGCTGGGCTATGAACCTGTTGATGTATTATATCCCCTTAAATCTCCTTCTTAGTTTTTGGAGGCTTCATCTCTACAATTGCCTTGATTTTGTCAGGATCTACTTCAATTCCCCTTTGACTTACCATAAACCCCAACAGTTTTTCGAATGTTAAACCAAAAGTGCACTTCTTTGGACTTAACCGCAAGTTATAGAATTGGATTCTTTCAAAGAACTTCCGTAAGGCTGGTATGTGCCCTTCACGGTCTTTAAACTTCACTATCATGTCGTCAACATAAACTTCTACTTCTTTGTGGATCAAATCATGCAACAGAGTAGTGGCTACTTGTTGGTAAGTAGCACCAACATTCTTAAGGCCAAACGGAATAACCTTATAGCAATACGTCCCCTATGGAGTAATGAAGGAGATTTTCTCCATATCTTCTAGAGCCATCTTTATCTGATTGTATCCCGAAAAACCATCCATAAATGACAGCAAGGCATGTCCTACTGTGTTATCAACTAAGATATCCATATAAGGTAAAGGAAAATCATCTTTCGGGATAGCCTTATTAAGATCTTGGAAGTCTACACACATTCTAAATTTTCCATCCTTCTTTGGCACCGAAACCACATTAGATAACCATTCTGAGTAGTTAACTACCCTCAGAAATCTCACATTGTACTGTTTCTCAACTTCTTCCTTGTTCTTGAGAGTCCACTCTAGCTTCATTCTTCTCAACTTCTGCTTGACCGGCTTCATGGTTGGATCAGTTGGAATGTAGTGTTGCACTATATCTATGTCAATCCCAGTCATGTCTTCGTATGACCATGCAAATACCTCCTTGAATTTTGTCAGTACGGCAACTAATGCATCTTTCTCAGAGGAGGTTAGGGCATTGCCCACTTCTATCATCTTAGGTTCATCATCAGTTCCCAAGTTAACAGGTTGGGTTTCTTCTTTTATAGGTTCCACATGCCTTTGTTTTAATTCCTTATTAGGAAGAGTTTATTACTAATTTCTGAAATAAAAACATTTAGAGCCAACAAATAAGCAGAATCAGAAATCACATTATAAGGAAAAGAGTTCTCAACAGACTCAACAGAAATAGACTCTATATAAATATGATCACAAACAGACTCAACAGGAACAATAATACTAGCAGATTCAAACTCAATAGGGTTAGAAACAATGTTTTTGGTAGGAGTGATTGGCTCGACAGCCTTGATCTTCTTGGCAGGAGTGATTGGCTTAATGGTCTTGATCTTCACCACAAAGTATTCTATGGGGTAGGCGGCTCCCTGCTATGCCCAATTCTTCAGCTCGGTTGTGGCTTCAACAATGGCAAGTGGCTCCCAACGAGTTCCTTCTTCCCTCAGCATCAGTACCATGAGGTCTTCATCCACATAATTTGTGCCTTCAATATCAATCTCTATATTTATGGGCTTGTCAGTCACATAAGCATCCAAGCGCTCTATACTATCCATCCACTCACCAAACAAATCTTGTTTTCCTTTGTTGCTCAGGTGGATGTATTAGAAGAGGTATTCTAACTCATTCCCTTCCATCTTCTTGTCTTCACCTTAAAGACTCCATTGTTAAGTTTCTGAAACTGTGGATCATTAACTTTCTATCTAGAATGGCCAATCTAGCATCTATGTCGTCCTCTTCCTCAGTGTATAGGGTCAATAAACCCAATTCTGAATTGTGAAATGACCCTAACTCAAGAATCTCTCTACCATGCTTGTCATATCACGGGCCTGACCTTGAGCTACCATTAGTAATGTAGCTCCAATCTAAGGGTCGCCCGTAGGGGTAATCATCATTGTCTATATTGTCGGCCTCTTCAACCTCCTCTCTTACAGCTTCTAGCACATTTTCTAGCTCATATTCTTCACTTTCATTGCCATTCTCCATGTCTATATGTTCAGCTTCAGCATCATCCTCCATATCTCCGTCAGTCTTCGTCATCATCAGAGTGGTCTTCATAAGAAGGCCCTACATCTTCATCTTCTCTATCACTAAGAGGTTCACCCAATCATTGCCACTACATTGGCTATTATAGCCTTCACTATTGTCCTTTCACTATCATTGTTGCTATCATCCTCGCTATCTCCATCGTCATTGTTGCTGCTATCACTCTTGTTATTACTACCTTCATCGCTATCACTTGGGCTTTTCCCTCTTCTTCATCTTCATCACTTGTTCTTACTTCATATGAACTCTTCAATGCATGTTGACAAGCCTCCCAGTATTCTTCTTCTTCTATATTGCAAATGGCATCTCCTAGAAGCATAGTCATTGTATCAGGGTCCATGTAATCAACCCAATCAGTAGGGACCCAATTTGTATCTTCCTTTTTCAGCTCTGAAAGCTTGTTGTTGCAATCAAATAATAGCTTAAATCCAAGCACCATTGTTCTTGATTCAGGATCAAATCTTGGTTCAGGGAATCCCCAATAACGTTGACTATCTCCAGCTTTGACAAACTTCCCGTTCAAAGTAGGAGTATAGGGCTTTCAAGGCTCTGAGGGGCAAGGAAGTCCCTTGGCTTTGGCCTTGGCACGGGCCATTCTTCTCACCTCCATCTCTAATAAGTCATCATCAGGAGGCTTATAACCTAGCCCGAAAGGTGGTGTGGCAGTGGGAATTATTAGGACTTGAGCGGTTGCCTTCTTCACAGTCTTCCCTAAGTTCATCCCTAGAAGGTAATTCATTCTCCTCATCATTGCCACCACGTTGTTGTTCTCCACTTCTTCTTCTCTTCTTCCAAAAATAGGCTTCTCAATTTCAAAGCCATCCAAGGTCAATGGCTCCTTCTCATAATCAATACCAAAAATGGGCTTTGGTATGGTCAAAGTATCGCCATATATGGTAACTATGGCTTTTTCATGCGGAAACCAAACCTTTTGGTATAAGGATAAAGGTACGGCCTCTGTGTTATGGATCCATGGTTGCCCAAGGAGTATATTGAAGCACGAAGCTATGTTTAGGAATTGAAATTCCACCTTCTTGATTATTGGCCCTATAGTTACAATTCCCAATACCTCTCTTCTACTATTGTCATATGCCCTTACTAGCTAATCAATTGGCACAAAATCTTCAACACTTAGGCCCAAGCAACTTGCAATCTTTAAGTCTTTAAAGGACACACATTAAAGGCACTTCCATCATCAATTAGAACCATTGGAATCTTGTTGCCTTTGGCATCTACAGTAATGTGCAATGGGTCATTGTGGTGCTTCCCCTTTTTCATCAAATCTTTGTCATAGTAGGAAATTGTGAGTACCCTACTTATAGACCCAATCATAGCATTCAGATCTTGAGAAGCAGTGGTTGTAAGGACTTGGATTTGATTGAGAAGGACAACTAGATTTTGGTGGTGCATGTATGAGGCCATTAGTACACCCCATAAAGATATATTGGCTTGTATCTTCTATAATTGCTTGAGGACCTCATCCTCTTCAGTGGGTGTTTGTAGGGTAGATTTATTCAAGACTTCTATCAGGTTGTCTGTCTCCAAATGTGGGGATTTGAAGTGTCTCCCCCCTCCCCCCCTTTTGTGATGTGGGCAATTTTTGTTAATTCATTTAGATCGGTATCTTAGGTTTTGAAGTGTCTCCCTCCATATATGGATGTTGGGTCATTTGTCTGGGGGAGACACTGGGGTTCGAAGTGTCTCCCCCTGTATGTAGGTATTGGGTTGTTTGATTGGGGTTTGAAGTGTCTCCCCCAATATGTGGGCGCTTGGTAACTCGCTAGGGGTTTGAAGTGTCTCCCCCCATTTATGGATGTTAGGTAATTTGTGCTTTCTGTTACATCTTCACTTCATCTATCATACCCTGCAGTGGACGTCATACCCATCAACTCTTTCCATGTCATTATAAAGCATTCAGGTAGGTCATAAATCAACTTAAACGGGTCCTCTTCATTTTCCTCTTCAGTCATCAAGCAATTAATCCTTGGTCCTTTCCCAAAATTGTGGTTGGGCAAGGGATTATTAAAGATGCTAGGCCTTGTAGGCAGTTGTCGATGCCCGGCCTTAGTTGAGGTGAAAAACCATCACCGTCATGGGCCTTCATTCGACCACCCATCATGGCAATGCCCCCGCATGCGCGGGGCCCGTTGGAGGCCCCTCTCGATGATTTTGGTGCTGCATGTGCGCGTGTGTAGTGTGCGGTGTCATTTGCGCTGGTCTTCGGGTGCTCTCTCTCTCTCGGTGGAGGAAGGTAGGTCTACCTTTGGAGGTGTGGCAGGAATCTTGGCCAAATTTTATGGGAATTACCAAAGGTAAGTGAAGTCGCCACCAATCATTGGGTTTTTCTAAGGTGTGATTAGTCACCTGTCTCTAGTTGATTTTATTACCAATCCTAAGTTGAGAAAAATGGCATTTTTCCTAATCTAATGTGGATAGTAAAAAATCTTGATTTTTAGGTCCATAAGTTTGGTTATGTGTGGGGAAGGTGTTAGGCACCCTACAACGCTTGTCTAAGGACAATCCTTTATTTTGATAAAACCTTAATTTTTAGAGATTAGCAATAACAACGTGATTTTGGCAATGGCTTTTGGGGCTTTGCATGCATAGGGGCTTTGAGGTTTGTCTTTTGAATGGATGTGGTCCTAATCTATACTTTCCTAAGGCATTTGGGCAAAGTACCAGATTTCTATGATGAAAATCTAGCGGCATGTCACCTTACTTTCGCAGCGAAAATTAGGCATCTTTTTGCCTTAAGTGACATGGGCTGTGACAATCACACCAAAAAGGGTGAGCAGGTATATATATACATACATCATGCATAATGCAAGCATGCAAAGTAGGAAAGTAAATGCCTACATCCCTAGATAATGGCCTAAAATATAAGTGCAGGAAAATAAATAGGGGTCGCCATACTCTAGAGATGAGGACGAATGGTACATGCATGATATACCTAAATCTACTGAACACTACCAAAGGGAAAGGCTAAACTTCTAAATCTATTGAACACTACTGCATGGCTTATCTCTACATGCTCGCGTCTGCGCCTTTTTTGCTTGCACCTGGGAGACTGTGCCCTAGCTCCAAGCATCCTTGCTCCATGTGTGTACATGTAAAGGCAAAGACAACAAACTAGTAGACAAGCAATGGAAGGAAAAGATGCAAAGAGCATATGAAAGAGGCATAAAGCAGATAAGCATGATAGACATGGCAAGCAAAGAAAGAAGAAAGCAAGTAAACAAGTAAGAAAGAAAACAAAAGGTGGTGTCTGCGAGGGACAAATGTAGGTTTGGATTGAATGTCCATAACTTTATTGTATTGAAGCGTAGATGACACACTAGCAAGCAAGACTCATGCATAAACATATAAGTAAGCGTGTGAAGATGCATAAAAAGCCAATTGGTGGCACAAACAAGCATGGTAAGCATATCATTGCACAGAGCGGAAAAGGGGAAAGGTACGCATGAAGCAACCAGCATTAAGGTGATGCACCCCAAATGGTTACATCCAAACAAGGCCTCATGGGCGTCAGATGTAACCACACAACCATAAACCCACTAAGGGTGTCAAGCGTGACAAAGCCTTGAACTAAAGAGGCTAACACAAGCATAAAGCATAGAACCGAGCAAGCATAGACATACAAATAGGGGCGATCCAAACCCTTTGATGTGGGCCAAGGTGTACGGACGATGACAAAGACCATAGGGTCCAGATCGGGTCCCAACCATTAAGCCAAAACACAATAAAGAAAGACAAAGTGACAAAATGGCTACAATAGCACATGGCATGACAAACATTAGGTCTAGGCACACAAACATGGCATGGAACGCATAAGCACATGGAATATAGCATAAGGCATGTAGAGAACCTAGATCCAAGTACATAGACATGTGAGAACATAGATCTAGACATATAGGCATAGAAACATACATGTAAACATGTAGAAACTTAGCACATAAACATGGAAGAACATGAATCCAAGCATATAGGCATGTACGAATGTAGATCTAAGCATAAGACATGGCAAAAAGCGCATAAACACATAGATTTGGGCAAAGCGTAGCCAACAACATCATACAAACATGTGAACATGTAACCCTAATCATTAACCTAGAACTAAATGAGGCATAAAACGTAGGAAAACATGGCATAAAACCCTAAGCATGTAGATCTAAACATATAAGCATGTAAAGATAAGATGTAGATCTAAGCATGAAACATGGCATAAGGCATAAAAGCAAAGAGATTTAAGCTAGAAACACAAATAAAGAAAGAAACATGCTAAAGAAAGAGATAAATCATGTTATTCAAGCAAAAAAAGCAAGATAAATGCTAGAAAAAGATTTAGAAGGTTAGGGTGTGGATGGTGGCTAAAAAGCTTCATCCACACCCCTAAACCCCAAATCCCAAGTGTAGAACCAAGGAAAAGAACATCGGCTATAAGAACAATACCTTGGGTTTTTTGGTGAAGAGAGAAGAATCAACAAGCTTTGAGGTGTTTTTTAGGTGTTTTTTGTGTGTTTTTTGGTGTTTGGAAGTGAGAAAAACATGTTGAAAAACCAGGCAGAGAGCAGAAATTCAGAAAAATGTGTCTCCTCCTCAAGTCTGAGGGGTGCCTGGGGCTATTTATAGCCCCGGCACGCGCTTCGATGCGACGGCCCTTCAAGGACCTCTAGCCTCAAAAGGCCTGAAATGAGGTTAATCTTGACACCCCTACAAAGATATTGGCTTTTTGTTTCTGAAAAGGTATGGATCTTGGAAATCCAACAGTCGGATCAAAAGTTATGGCTCTCGGAAGTTAGTGGTGTATTGATCGGTGCATCCTCTCGGTTTTCGTGATATCTCGGCCATTCTAACTTCGATTTCGACCCATGAATAGTCGTTGGAATGAGAATTTGATAATCTTCACAATGGCGTTGGTTTCAACCCGTTCTGACACCTAGATCAAAATTAGAGTTTTTAGGCCCACCCAAGATCGACTTTGGGTCAAACTTAGTCAAAGTTGTTAAAATTCTCCGACAAGCTCGGATTTAATGTAAAATTATGAAAAATGTTGTTTTGTGAGAGTTTTTACCTTGTTTGACCTTTGGTCAAACCTTGGGTTGACCAGGGGCAATTTGGTCATTTTAGCTGAAAAAGGCACTTCGGGTGCTCCGATGCCCGTACAGGTTGCGCCACGTTGCTCTGGATGTTCTCGCAGTCCCATGGAGGAAGAAATATCATTTTTGGATTTTTTAGGGTTCGAGACGCAAATCGAGGGCAGACAAAATACGGTATCAATAGCAGTGCAATCACTTTATTGTCTATTAGATCTTAAATTGCATGACGAAGGCCAAAAAACTTGTTAGTATCATGGCCAAGGATTTGGCGGTAGGCACATCTTTTAGTCACATCAAATCTTGTAGGCAGTGGGTTTGGAATTGGTCTTGGGTCTAAAGGTTTTAATAATCCTTTTGCTGTTAGTTTTTCAAACATTTGACTCACGGACATGTATAACTCATGAAATTCCCTCCTAGGCCTTGGAGGTGGCCCTTGTGATATTGGCACGGGGGAAATAGGAGCAATAAGCTGGTAAGGATCATTTTTGTATACATTATAAACTTCTGCAATTTTAGAACTAGATCCAAAATTCTTTTTGAACCTTGGTGGGTCCTCATTATTTATAGTGCCATTATTTATTGCATCCTCAATTTGGGTTCCAGTAGCAATCAAAGTTTTAAATTTAGGAAAATATTGGGCAAACAAATATTTATGGTATACAAGCAATAAGTTTTTTACAACCATGGTTAATTGTTCTTCTTCGCTTGACCTATTCATCATCTGTGCCGCCTTAGACCTCCACTTGGTAATGAAGATAGAGAAAGATTCTTTCGGCTCTTGCTTCGTGGTCTCCAAATCTCTCCTTGTCACATCCACTTCTATGTTGTACTTGTATTAATTGTGAAACTCGCGGTAGATGTCCTCCCAACTCCTTGCTCTAGCATCATCTACGTTGAGGAACCACCTAAGAGTAGCCCCAATCAGAATGTTTTGGAACATTTGAGCAAGTAGTTCTTCAGTTGTCCCTAGGGGCTGCATGGCCCTCATATACATCTTCAAATGGGACTTTGGGCAGCTAGTCCCGTCGAACTTGTCCAAGGTTGGCATCTTGAACTTGGGAAGCAATCTCACATTAGGGAAAAGTGAAAGTGATTGGTAGTCCATGAGGTCTTCCATCTTGCGAGCTTTCTTGATTATCTCTTCCATCTTTTTTATTCTCTCATTGATCTTCTTCTTGCTCTCCATGGTTGGAGGATTATGGTTAGTCTTGTTCTCTTTTTGGCCACCCTTCAAGTTCTGAAATTGTTGCACCATAAGGTTCATGTCCTCCCTTAGCTGGATTTGACTAGCCACCATGGTGTTCAGTATCTCTTGAGTGTTCATGGGGTCTTCAGTGTTTGGATGTTCTCCCCCTTCCGCCTTAGTGATGAAGTCTTCAGAGTCTTCAGACTTCTTGTGGCTTGGACTGTCTTGTAGGTCGAATACGGGATTGTGATGTTGCAGTAGTGGAGTGTCTTCTATGCTCACGGGCTTCAGTACTGTGATGGGAATGATAGGCTTAGAACTGGAACTACTAGCTTGAGTGTCCGTCTTGGGTTCTCTTTGGAGTCTTCCCTCTGATCTTGACCAAATTCTCCCCTAAGAAAAGACTCGGTTGGGTCAATCAAAGCTAGGTCCTTATCTACATCAATCAACCAAACAAACACAGACAACATGCAATGCAATTTTAACATGGACCGGCCTAAGGGTAGGTTCTAAGTCATTACATTGTAGGGTGGGTTTGTTGTTTCACTGTTTCCCATAGCTAGGACGTTAGACCTCCCAACTTGTAATGTAATGAACATTACGTTGGTCCAAACGGCATGGTCTATCCTTTATAGTCAACAAGAAATGATCTAGTGACTTTGAGCTATGAGTTGGTGAGTTCACCACTGGGTACTCGAATCTAATGAAGACCAGTGATCCATGGTTACTACCACCATATGTTGAGATGGGTGCATACATATTTGTTGTTTTGATGGCACACACTATGACAGTTAGGGAAAGCTCTTAACAATCAACATGGCAACACAAACAAAAAAATAGCATACAAACATCTCAAGACATAAATAAACAAACAAACAATAATATCATGCAAAAGACAAGGGTATATAGTTGGTCACTTAAAGTCTAACATGAAGCTTAGCCCTCGATATCCCCATTGGAGTCGCTACTATGAGAGACCGTAAAATTGGGGGCTTACAAAAAAGAGATTTGGGTGCTTTTAAGGGCACCTCTCTTTTTGGATAAGTGGTGTGGAGTTGCCACTTATTTTTTATACAAAAAAAGAAAAGAAAAAGAAAAAGAAAAAACAAATACAAATTACATGTTCAAAATACTTCGAATGTCATTAATTGAATAAAGAAAAATACAATTTTGGTAAATTAACCTTACAAGGCTTTAGGTCCTAGTTACAATCTACTAAAATTAAAAGACAAAACACTAATCTACCTATCCAAAAATCCTAAGCTCGGGGGCTAGGTTACGGAATGGGAAGGTGTTAGGCACCCATTCCGCCCAGACAGAGTCTGGTCTTCTAGACTCTAATGACCAATATACCCTTTTTGAATGATGTTTAATGATATGTTGAACACACATGATACACACTTAACAAAAATTAACTTAAATAAATTTTCCTTATGAATGATGTCCTCTTTTAAAAAAAAAAAAAAATTTAGATCTGTTTTGAAAATTAAAAAATAAGACTTGGTTTGTAAAAAATCAAATATGTTTTGTGTAAAATTTAAAAAATAAGATTTGATATGTAGAAATCAGATCTGTTTTTGTAAAAAGGAAAAAAAAAAAAAAAAAAAAAAAAAGAAGAGAGATTTGGTTAAAAAGAACCAGATTTGTTCTTGTAAAAAAAAAAATGATTGATTTTAGGTTTGTAAAAGAAAAATCAGATATGTTGTTAGAAACAAATAAAAAAGGCTTTTGAAAGAGGATCCACATTCATGAGACAAATTTATTATGCATGCATCACATATTAAAAAAAAGACTTCAACCTAACTTTCAATCCCTTCTTTAAAATTTCAAAATCTGCAATTCTATGACAAAGAGAACTTTTCAGGAAAAAAAAATCAATCTTTATTTAATGAAAATACAGATGAGTTTTTTGAGTTTAGAAAAAGCAAATCTGTATTTAATGAAAATACAGATCAGTTTTTTTGAGTTTAGAAAGATCATATCTGTATTTAATGAAAATACAGATCAATTTTGGGTTTAGAAAAATCAGATTTGTATTTAATGAAAATACAGATCAGTTTTGAGTTTTAGAGAAAATCAGATCTGTATTTAATGAAAATACATATCAGTTTTGAGTTTTAGAAAAAATCAAATCTGTATTTAATGAAAATACAGATCAGTTTTGAGTTTTTTTTATAAGTTTTAATAGTCATTACAAAATTTGAAGTCAAAGAGAAAGAATTGAAATAAACAATCATCTAAAGCAGCTAAGCATGGCAATTATATATTAAGAACAAGTTATAATAAAACATACTAATCATATTCATGCATCAAACACAAAAACATGCTAATTAACGGAAAAAGAAAAGAAAGAAAAACAGAATACCTCTTGCATGAGCATACTCTTCTAATGAAAGAATATTTTAGAAATCAAAGAAGTTTATTCACTTCTTTGAGGTCTAAAATACTTTACTTGTAAAAAAAAAGTTCCTAAAGTAAAAGCCTCCAGAACGTCTTTAACATAAGGGGAGCAGAAAAGTTAGATAAGAAGAGCCCCTATTTCTGATTTGTTTCTCCTATTTATAGAGGTTAGAATGTTGAATGAGATCAGATACAAATTGGAACGCTTCCTTATCTCTAAAAAGTCGAAAAAGATAGGCTTTATCTCAATCAAGAAGTCCCCGAGCCAAGCCGAAGATTTGGGCCAATCGGCATTCCAAGAGTGCCAAATGGCCCTCTTGGGTGTCAGATTCGCGTTTGAGTTTTGGTCCAATTTGTACTCCCTTTTTGAGGATTTTTTAGCCGGGAATTGTACCTAAACGCATTTTTAATCAATATTCTAAAAATTAATCCCTCTTTCTTGATATTGAAGTCTTTAAAGTGATTGTTATCTTGTAGATAAATATTCCAAAAAAACTTGATTACCCACAACTTCTTTGTTATCTTATTATCCACTTTATTTTAATGCAAGCAGGCCTGTTTTTGACACTAACCAACAACCAATCACAAAATTATTTAATTAATTTTAATTGTCAAACCAATCAGAATTAATTTGTATTAATCATGCGTGATCGGCTCCACCCAAACAAAATGCATACAGACTGTGAAAACTTAATCATGTGATATCTTTCAATTCGACGATCCGATTTGAAAATCGGACATACTGTCGTGATCATTAGAATTTCAAGATCATTTTTATGATATGCAATGAATGAATTAATACATGTAATGCAATTCTAAATTTTGGGGTATATAAATGGTCACTCTAGCCATTTTTCAAGATTAAATTTTGGGTGCAAAATTGAGTGTCTACACTGGTATTAATAATATAATATCAAATATCACAAGAGATATGTACAATAAGTACAAAAATATTATAGTACTAGCTTAGCTCCTTTCCTTAGATTGGATGTGCTTATATCTCCATATATATATATATATATATATATATATATATATGTTATTTTATATAAATTATATCTAATGTTATTGATTTATTCCGGCTAAAACGGGAGGAATTTCTCTCCTCTGGTATTACATTATGTTCTACCTGGAATAGAATTTAGTTTTAGGCGTTTTGGTCTATTTCGGGTAATTTCGACCAGTATGAATTTTGGCTACCGTTTTTTTCCTTTTCCTTTCCCCCTTCTTGTACCTAACTACTTTGTCTTCTTGCTGGGTCTAAACACAAAGCCACGCTGTTTCCCCTTCAACTGGACCTAAAGTAAAGCCATTGTTTCTCCTTCAGCTTCATCTTTGAACCACTGCTTCTCTGTCGTTGAAATTTCCTTTGCTAGAGACTTGTTGGGCTCTTGCCAATGCTTGCTTGGTGTGAGAAGCATTAAGGTAGATGCAACTTTGATTCTTCTTAAACTAAAAAATTGAGAGAATGCATTAAAAAAAATTAATAATAATAAAAAATAAATAAACCGGAGTAGCATAAATGAATGGAAAAATACGTGTCAAGTAGTGAAGAGGGTAGGAAACTTCTAGGAAGCTTCAAGTTAAGAAAATATTCCTAGATTCTTCTTTATTTACAAGAATGCCGCAAGTAATAAGTGAAAACATTCACTTAATTTTTTTATCCATTTCACTACATTTTTTTATGTTATATCTATACTATTAATATGACGATTTGTTGTTCGAGTTTTATCATTTTGCGTACTAAAATACAATATAAAAAATTCTTAAACTCTCTAAAATATTTATATCTTTTAGTTAGATAATTTTAAATTTAAAAATACAAACTGGTTAAAAGAGTAATTTATTATTTTTGAAAAAAGTTCCTAAATTTTAAAACTTCGAACTTTTATCAATTCTCATATAGAGAAAAATTCTAGAAATTAGGACACTATCTTTATCTTACTTTTAAATATTATTCACTAAACCCAAAATAAAAAAGAGTCATCACATGCGCAAAGTGATGACTCTAGTGTGTGTGTGTGTGTGTGGAACCCCAAAAAAATTTAAAATTATATTTTAAAAATGGCCGATATCGAAATATTTCATTACACTAAACAAAATATTTCATTACACTAAAAAAACCAAAACAGATTTATGAAATTAATAACATTGATTATATCTAAATAGTCCATAAAAATTATAAGAGTAATGCTACAGTCAAAAATTATTTTACAACATTTTTACAAACTATTGATGTGGCAAATTCTTATTAGTTCTAATATGAGTCCACCACTAGCATCACATTTATGTTTATTAATGATTATTTGAAAATTACTAAAGCCACATCAGCAGTTTGTAAAAATGTTGTAAAATAGTTTGTGTCTATAGCATTACTCGATTTATAAACTTGTCCAACTCAAACTCTAATAAAACGTAGCCTCCAAAGTTATCTTAATAAGTTATTACAAGACTTGTCACACGTGTGTACATTGAGATTGTTTTTTATTTTTTATTTTGAATTTAGTGAAATAATGTTTAAAAGTGAGATAGAGATAATGTCCTAATTTTTAGGATATTTCTATACTTGAGAGTTGATAGAAGTTTAAAAGTCTAAAACTTAGGAACTTTTTAAAAAAGGGAAATGCTAATAGATGCCTTTAGAGTAATAGTTAACAATCAATTTAAAGAAAGTTTTTATGGGGAAAAAAAATTAATGTTTTGATAACTTTTTCTATTTCCCATAAGAGTGGTGTCAAAATTTTCTTAAAATGGATTGTTAACCATTGCCTTAAGGGCACCCGTTAGCATGACCCTTTAAAAAAAAAATAGTAAATTACTCTTTTAACCTATTTGTATTTTTAAATTTCAAATTACTTAACTAAATAATAGGACTATTTTTGAGAGTTAAAGAATTTGTGTGAAAATATTTTAGTACATCAAATGATGAAATCCAAATAACAAATCTTTTTATTAATAGTATAGATTCTTAAAAAAAGGAAGAAGTTATTATTCATTTAATTTTTAATTTCTCTTTTTTCTCTCACCGTCCCTCCATGTCAATTCTTTCTTTCTCTTCTTCTATCTCAGTAGTTACGTGTTTTCCCTATGTTCAATTATTTCTTTAAGTCATATCTAGAAATGCTAGTGTCACAAAAAGTTTCACAATTTTTGTCACTACTCATCATATGGTAAGTTTTGAGTAGTAGAAAAAAAATAGTAGATTCATGAAAGTTCACATCTTCACCACTCACAACTTATCACGCAACGAATTGTGACAAAAATTGTAACGTTTTGTATGGCACTAGCATTTTTTAGTCTTATCCTATCACCTCAAATCCCAATATTTTAACACCCCAAGTCTCATCCCCACCATATATTCAAAAATATCTTTTTTTTCTTAATTCTCTATCTCTCTTCTCTTCTATTCAAAAGTCCGATGACTAAACATTCTCTCATCATCTAATTTTGGTTAGCTCCAACTTGGAGCTAACCAAAATTGGAGAGGCCTCCAACAATAGTTTCAACATCAACAATGGGGTTAGTTCTCTAACTCCTCTCTTCCTAATACTCTAACGTTGAAGTCTCTCTCTCTCTCTCTCTCTCTCCGATTTGGTTATCTCTGGCTTCGCTGTGCAGTTTTTGTTTTAAAAGAGTACGTTGTGTTTTATACCGGCCGAATCTTGAATTTTGGCCAGAATTTAACAAAATGACCCGGAATGCCTGAAACACACAGAAATAGGCCAAAATTATACCCAAGGTGGAATAAGGGGTGTACCATTCCGATTTGCATACTAGTACAAAATATTTCATCCATTCCGGTTGGAGCAAAATGAAATTCAAGACATTGCTATATATTATAGAGCTCTTCATGTTCACTTTTCATTATTCCAAAATGCTTTTTATTGTTAAAAAAAATCTATTTACTAAAAGAGAATGAAAAAGTATAATCCACCGTTCACGTTCAAACCCAAAATTTTCAAACTAAAATTGAGTTTGAAAATTGCAAGTTAAGATGTCGGATAAATAGACACACACACACACACACACAAAATATAATGCACAAACTAGGGGTGTTTGTAGTGCGATGCGGTTTTGGACCATTTTTAGTACTACACTTTGCGGTGTGGTTTAGCTAAAAAATAACTGCACCGAATCTTATTTTTGTGGTACATGTGCGATGCGGTGTAGTGCGGTTTAGAGTTTAGTCAAAACTATAACTGCATCACACCTTATTTTTGCGGCCACATGTGCAATACGGTGTATAAGATGTAGTTTGAACGGTTTGAAACCAGTATATTTTTCAAATTTTGAGTTTTTCCTACCTAGCCCAAAACTAATTTTTCTCTTTATTTTGGGCCAAGTTTTAAACTATTAAACTAGTTTAATTTATTTTGGGTTGACTTTCCTAGTCAACATGTGCTAGGGTTATCAAACCTTTTTTCTTTTTCTTTTTTGAAAACTAGGGTTATTAAACTATTAATAATATATTTAATATTAAAAATAAATAAATAAATATATTAATATATAGAAAGTGTGATATGTGGTGCAGTTTTCTTATTATAAAACTGCACTGCACCATGCGATGCGGTGCACTGTTACTTGCGGTGTGGGGCGGTTATGCTATATCAACTTCAAACTGCATTTTTTCAGGGAAGCATATAAAAATTCCAAGGAAGAGGACATGGGAAGCTGCTTACGCTTTACGTATGTTCATGATTTAGCACCAGAACCTTTGGATCCCAACAACATACACCAACAATTTGAGATTCAACCGTATGGAAGAGGAATATTTAGACCTAGTGGTTTTGTTGCCAAATCAATAACACCAGATGGAATAGCTCCAAATTTCCTCAGAAAAAAAGGGTGGAAAGTGCATACCTCAACTCCTCGTAATTTCCAGTTAGGTTGGGCACCAGGCCTAGACATTGCCCTTCG
Source organism: Quercus ilex subsp. ballota (assembly GCA_032727855.1). Taxonomy (NCBI): domain Eukaryota; kingdom Viridiplantae; phylum Streptophyta; class Magnoliopsida; order Fagales; family Fagaceae; genus Quercus; species Quercus ilex. The sequence continues at coordinate 17,478,712 of CM064915.1, forward strand.
GGCTCACCTTCCAGAATTCAACTTCCCACTATCATATACAAGCTCTCAAACAATAGTAGTAGGAAAGTGGTATTCTCCTTTCATGTTTGTTAGGGATGGAACATTGAACAATGAAATGAGTACATCAATATATTACGAGATGAAACTTGAACAAAAATGGGAACAAATATTTGCATATGAAAATAATGAGAATCAAAGCAATGTTGTAGTTGTGGATGTCGTTCTTCCAACAGAAGTGATTTCGATTGCTGGGAGAGAAGTTGTGGATGTAAATGTAGCCAATAGAGTGATGTGTTTTAAGAGTTTTAATAGAGAAGGACGAGAAATAACAGTGGGACTAAACTTGGAATTGGAAGTCATTGAGAGAATGAAATGGAAGCAAGAAAGGGTTGCATGGGTTGGGGGGAATGATAGACAAGTGAGCTTGAAAAGAGAAGAGGAATTTGAAGGGACGGGTCAATGGAGCAAATTTGGTTGTATATTTTGGTAGAAAGATTTGTGCTAAAACGAGGGACGGAAGCCTAGTATTAACTTATGATTTCAACCACATTGACAAGATTCGGAGCAAATGGGAATGATTCTCTATATCTTATAACACATTGTAATATTAATATAATGTTTTGTATGTCTGTGCGTGTGATTATACATGCATGTAGTACATGTGTATGAGCTCAGCTGAATTGTATTCCAATTTTGCTTACTTTTCATTCACGTATTTAATTTATTGTATGTTGGTTTAACCATTAAATTCTGGACTCTCTCTCTCTCTCTCTCTCTCTCTTTTCATTTGCTTTTACTTATTTACTTATATGACTTTTTTTTTTTTTTTTAAATACTAATTAAGCATTTTAACACACACACAAGGAGAGAAGGAAGAAAGTCTTAAACAAAAATGATAGTAGTGTATATCTAAAAGGGTCCAACTCTTGAATACACAGCACACTTTTATGACTTAGTAGTCTCATATTTCTCAAAAAAATAATTCAAGTGATGGGATTTATAGTTTTTTTTTTTAAACCGATGGGATTTATAGTATATACTACTTATGAGATTAATGAGATTGATATTTAAATATTTCAATTTAGATTGTAGTGATTTAATCCATTATCGAGCCACCACCTGATAGCATGTTGCCACCGGGCAATGGAAGCTAAAATTGCTTTAAAGCCCATGACTATTTATAGTGATGCAATTCTACTTTAAACGGATGAAAAAGGGTCAGCTTGCTTCAATGGAATTTTTCCTTCAAAGAGCAAAAAATAAGCCACAAGCAAGAGCCAGGGATTTAGGTTAGGGAGCAAGATTAAACGACAAGATTAAGAGTAAAATTAATTTGAAAAATTAATTGATATTAATAACAAAGTAAATAAACAATTATATGCAAATGCAATTGTCATACACAACTAAAATTTGGGTTTGTATAAAAAAAAACTTGGGTTTGAGACTAAAAATGTTGGTAAGGAAAGAAAAAATTGTTATACAAATCAGAGGTACTATAAGTAGTTCTAGACCACAAATTATTTCATAAATTTTTTGTCAAAACTCTGACATAGCAAACTGTGAGTAGTTAATCAATACTAACACTTAAACCCACAATTTTTTTCTTCAACAATTACACTCTGCCATATGACAGTTATGGTAAAAAATTGTGAAAATTTTGTGGTGCTCAACTTTTTTCGAGCTGCTATTGTAGTGACTAGTGCGTGAAAGTAGTTTTTTTTCGTTCATAATTCTATTTGGCAAAATAATGGATCCCACCTTATAATAATATTATAATAAAATAAAACCACTTGTACAAGGATTTATTTAATTTCTCAATACTCTGCCATACAGAATATACATGGATTGCTCTTTTAATTACTGACAACCAACTACTAAACCAAACAGGGAACTAAAATAAAAGGTATACATTGGGGAATTTGAATTAGAGCCATATCAATGGACGGTATGAACCATGCCAGATACAATTCTTTAAAGAGAAAGTCCAAGATGGCTGCTAGAGCCAAGATGTTTGCTGCATATAAATCAAGTAACCATAACAGTACCAAAATGAACTTTCTTCTTTTCGACATTTTTTGTCTAAGCTGGGTGCATGCATGTAGGTTTAGCCGACCTCAAGCTTTTTCTTGAATTTGGGTTTATGTAACAAGCCTACTCTCCGTACAACTTCATTAAGAAAGGCTGTGGCGGATTTGGGGTTATCCTTGTTTTTTTTTCCTTTGTTCTATCTAATGTTTTATTTACTCATTGTTTTATAGAGAAATGTTATGTTCACAACAAATCTTAAGTGACAGGTTGTTACAGATTTTTATTGGTGTGGCAAAAAAGTAATTTCACTATAGGTTCAAATTAAAACTACTAACAATTAATCACCTATAATTTATTGTAAAAATATCATGAACATTGCACTTCTATTGTTTATATGACTAATACGGTCATTTTAAGTATATAAATGTGAGCCTCTATTTTCTCTCTTTGTTTTTGGGCCCATAATAGGATTGATGAATATTTTGGGCCCAAGAGGAAGTTCTTTCTCTCACCCTTTATAAAAGTAGTAATTGGTCCATTAAATTACGCTCTCTCTATCTCTCTTCATCCAATGTTAGGGTAGATAGCAGTTCTCCTCCCACAAACACAAGCCAGTCTCTCTTCTTGCAGCCATGGTCAATTGATAAAACAGGGGATCTTTCTCAAGATTTTACATGGGGTGCTCATCATCAAACCATGGAGGTATGTGACTTCTTTACAATAACATCTCAATATGCTGTGATTCAGAAAGTGTATTTGGGTAATTTCCAACACCTAATACATAACACCTTCCCCAAGTAAAGGAAGTACATAGCTTATATAAACTTTTAGCCCAACCCAAAGCTATACTTTGATAAGCAAAGTGAATCCACAAACCATAACAGCTTTTGAATATTGACATCAAAAATCAAAATCATCATGATTTGGTTTTGGTGAAGTTAACAAAGCCGTATAGAGCCGGAGTCTATCTTCTCCCATTGAAGAACACCGAGACAACGGCCTTCGAGGCCTTATGAATGACAAAGAGGTTAGGGTTAACCGGTGCTTATATCTCCTCCAAGCCAATTGAATTGCCACTGCTGCCCAAGTTCTCCATCCAGGTGAATAATATCTAGCACTCCTCTTAACCTTCTCATTCACAAATGTGTACCGAAAATGTTGCGTAACATATTTCACATCATCGGCTTCGAGGCCAAATGCTTCAGTAGTTTCAAGAGTGACTAATGTTGATGAAGATGGTGGTAGTCTTTCAATAAAGGGTCTTCTTAGGCACCATGAAAGAAGCTCATCCCCACTGAAGTTTCCAGGGCCTAACATACAACAACTTTTAAGCCCATCTCTAAGCACTTGACTGCTTTGTAAGTGACCCCTTACTACAAATAGCATTCTTTGAACTGGGTCACCCTCTCTTGTTATCTACAAGAAACTTAGAGTTAGCTATCTTATCTTATCTACAGCAATGTTCCGAGTGAACTGGACTTTAAGCTTCCAATTGTTGTTTTAATTAATTTTTGTACATTTTAGTATATAAATATTGATATGCAAAACTTTAAAATGAATTTGGAACTTACCGTTTCTCCCTTGGTGAATATGAGGGACTTCACGCGGTCACAAATGTTCTCTAGGACCAGATCATCCATGTGCTGGAACAATGGCACCTGAAACACAATTAAGGAATTTATCACCTATGCTCTTTAGCACATTTAAACCATTACCTTCATATTTTCTTTACTCTTCTTCTTCTTCTTCCTTTTATTTTTTATTTTTAATGCGTTAAGGACCAAGATTCTGTTAGTTTTGCTAACGGCTTATTTTATTTGGGTCTTATTGTGCCACACCCCACTGGTACACTGGAACGGCAAGAAATGTAATGCAATCCTGGGCTTGATGCAACCTGACCTTGAGATCGAGAAGGGTTTTTACAATCCAATCTGGCCTTGTTGTGTTGAGAAATTCTCAGCCCAACCCACATGGATCAAGTTGGGTCAGTGGGTTGCACATACATATTTTATGGCTCATAAACAATTTTGACTTTATAAATTCTTTAAAATCATTTTTAATAAAATTATTATAATTTGTATAATATGATTAAATTATATGTGAATTTATTGAACTCATTTAAGATTTGAAATGGACGAGTGCTTCTCAATTCTCATTGACATGATAAAAGATTTTTTTTTTTTTTGAGAATCGACATGATAAAAGATTAATTGATAATATAAACAAATAGAATAAATTTATATGATTTTATATTTATCCTTGCCATGTCCCAAAATATTTTTCAGAGATACATCTTGATTTTAAATCCAAAAGAAGAGCGATTTATAAAAAAACTTAACTCATCTTAATTATTATATAGAATTTTATGTTGTTTTTGGAATGGAAGAAAGAGGAGGGAAGGGATTGTTTTTCCGTTGTTTGGTTGGTTGAAGAAAAGAGAAAACAAAGCAAATGATATCCACCGAGCCCACCTATTCTAATCCACCCAAATTGGGCAAAAATGGAGAGAAAGGTGTAATGGAAATTAGACGCATGTTTTGACTTTTTATTGCTTTTAAAATTACAATTTTGTCTATGAGTCTTTACTCACTTGTAGACTTAATTATAAGGGTAAAAGAAAAACACATATTTTTCTTCTTTTGCAAACGAAACAAATTAAAGGTAAACATTTTTTTTTCTTACCCTCCTTACTTCTAAACGTATACAAAGGGAACATTTTCTTTTTCCTTTCTTATCATTTCTTTTTTCTTTTAATCCTTTCTTTTCTTTTCTCTTCCTCCATTTGCAATCAAACACAGTAATAATGTGACACATTCGTTCCTAATAATTGAAGAAAAAGAAAAAGTGGCTCATTTATCTATAAAGATATTTTAAAAATTATTTTATATTTTCAATCGGGAGACTCGTTTTAATACTATTTTACACTTATTCTTCTAAAAATATCACACTCCTTTAAGAACTTTAAAATTTTAATAGGGGAAAACACTTTCACCTTTTTATGTTTAGGATAGTTCACAATTCCTAATTTTATCTTTCAAACCAACTAATTTCTCCCTCTATATTTGGGAAATAAGCAAATACCTCCAATTTATTACTTTATCAGTTAAATCTAAGGAAATTTTTTGAATAAATTATTAGTTGAACACTATAAGAAAGAGAAAAAGTTAAAGATTGCACTATTGTTTTCTTATATTGCATTTGTAATCATTGTAATTTCATTGGATTTAACTGAAAAAGTAACGAATTAGAGGTATTTGCACAGTTTCCAAATACAAAAGGGAAAATTGGTTGATTTCAAAGATAAATGGGGATATTGTGAACCAGGGGCGGAGGGAAGGGGGGGCAGGTGCCCCCCCTGAACTTTCAATTTTTTTACTGATAATGATAATGTATTGAACTCAACAGACTTATTGGGAACAATTTACAGCTACATGGTTCAGAATTCAACAAACTTAAATAATAGAACTCTAAAACTACCATAGCTTTAATATAAAACTATTGGTCCCACCTAGTAATGATTAAAAAAAAAAAAAAAAAAACCTACTGCTAATGCTATATGCCTATATGGAATAGGAATCACAGCAGCCTAATACTAATAGAACTCTGAAAAAAAAAAAAAAAAAAAAAAAAAGTGTGTATATATAATACAGTATAAAGCACGCCTCCCTTCAAATAAAAAAAATAAAAAATAAAAAATAAATTCTTTGGATTTTTTTAAAATTGAGTAAGGGGGGAATAATTAGTTTTTTCATTGTTTGCAATTTTGTTAATATAATAAGGGTAAATTTGATAATTCATTTGGTTAAGCATTTTTAAAATCTGTTTTCCCTCAAAATCTCTCCAATTTTGGGGAATCAAAGATGAGGGGCTAGAAGTAGTTAGAACCCCTCCAAATCCCTCCCCCTTCTCCCTTAAAAAACATCCAAATAAGGTAATTTAACTTACTCTCCCTCTTTCTACTCTACTTCCCTTAACTCCCCTTCCATCCAAACAAGCTATTAGAGTTTCTGTTGTATTTTTAAAAGTATTCAAGCTGATCTTTTAAAAGCATTCAAGCCATTGAGTCACGTTTAAATATTCACAGGTATATTGCGTACTCTTAATATTCATGTTTAAATTTTTTTCAGATTAATTTTTTACTTTCAATCTTATCTTTTAATCTTGCCCCCCCTGACCTAAATTCCTAGCTCCGCCACTGTTGTGAACTATCCCAAACATAGAGAGAGAAAAATGTTTTTTTCCCATTTTAATATAATATAATTGCTAGCTTTTGTGTGGTGAACTCCTTAAAGAACATCAAAATTTAATGTATGTGCTAGATTTTGTGTGTTCCAAAAATGTTTTAGTTCAATTTTGGTTTAACTTTTGTGTAAGCTAATATTAGGCTAGGTTGGTTAAATATAGAATGCGATTATTATTATGATTTTTGGAATTTTTCTCAAGAAATATTAGCAATACAAAAGTCTGAAAACTCAATTGAAATATTTTGTTGTTGGAGATATTGATACGAAGTACCTGTCTAACCAAGTCCAGGCATAAATGGTACTTGATGTCCCTCCTAAGGCCCTCAGGGAGGTTCCGAATCATCTCACATTCATCAACACCACGCATTGCCGCCCATCGCTGCCGCTCATAGTTACGCACTCGTTGCCTGAATCCCTGAGGCAAGCGCCTCTTCTTCATCCACCACTCTACATTCCTCATTTTCAATTGCATTGCTTGCTTCTTTGACGTAGTTGCGTGCAGAAACACCTGCATACATAGCCATACATATAAGATTGTGCCGATGGTTATCAATTATCATCATAACCAAATAACTAGGTACTGATCGCTGCAGTGTGCTTCAACTCAATGGGTAAATAGTGAACTAACATTTCCCATTTTTACTCATAAATAATCATCTTTATTCCCCATTGACAGATAAATTTAAAGTCAACAAGTCATCGATTTTACCTACACCATGTTTATATATTAGCTAATTCAATTAGGAAGTTGTAAAAAGTCTGGTGAATCAATGGTATTATTCGATTTTTTCTTAAAAACAAACTTAAGTTTGACCTCCTATTTATTATAGAAAAAAAAATGTCTTATAATGTTATGATAAGATGCCCTTCTTTTCAATGAATACGATAGGATTTAAACAATATTTCCTCTTCACAAATGATGACATAATTTCAATTTAGAAGAGGTTTCTTGATAACCCATAGATTCAATGGATCTTCAATTGTTGTAAAATCTTAAAAAAAAAAAAACGTTATTTAAATGATGTTCTAAGCTCACAATTCTATATAAATTATTTTATATATTTTTTTTTTGAATTAAGTTATATTTGGTATAGCTTTTTATTAATCTAATTAATAACTTCTTAATATTTTGGAAATCTTCCCATTGGATTACAAGTCTGCTTTACTCCTAACTCGAACATCAAATTTTGTATTAATTAATGTTATTTATTACTCAATCTATAAGATAATTTTTTATCAACAATATTAAAAAAATTAATATTTAATATTTTGTAAATGAGACAGTTATTGATGTGATTATTATGATATTTTACAAATATAGAGGACATACAAAAATATTTCATCTTCAGAAAATCACGTACAATAGAATTTTATTAGATGATGCAACATCATTATAAAAACTATATAAAACTTACTGTGAAAGTTCATAAACTTTCACATTACCTTGATATTTCCAATCAACATAGTCACCAAAAGGAGTCCACTAGTTAGAACGATGATATTGAAGACAACTTCTGACCATTCTGTAGTGCTCTCCAAGTTGCCAAAGGTGCTGCTCATAACGAAAAAATTTATTTTAATGATTTCAAAGGTTGATTTAGTTCACCATAATAAAAAATTTCAACAAATAAATAATAAATAAAAAAAATACTTTGAAAAAGTAAGCATTCTTGAAACAAGTTAATGTCTATCCTAAATTTGTGTCCACATATGAAAAGCCATGCGGTGCACGCACATAAGCCAAAAACACAGATGATTTGAGAGGCTAAAAAGCAATGCGAATAAGCCAAACCATTAGGGTATAAAGTCATGATGATGCCACTATTTCAAGTAATGCTTGAAATGATCGATTATGCCCCATTTTTTGTCATGAAGTACATAAAACGTGAAATTATTATATTCACTAGCAAATCGTGAATGAAAAGAAATTTAAAAAAGAAAAGAAAGGACACCATCACCTAGTACTTGCTATTAAAATAATATAGCAAAATATAGTAGTAAAAGAAGGGGGAAAAAGAATAGTACCTAAGAGTCATTAGGCCCCAAAAGATAGGAAAAAGTATCTTCTCCAAGCGGCTATCGTTTGTAACGAGTTGAACTGTCCATTGATAAGCTCCATAATTATAATTCTGGGAGTTTTCTAAGCATGTAGACCTCGCTTGTTTGTTCTCTGCCCAAGCCACCGTAGCTCTATCGCTCACCATTCGTGTTGTTCCATAATATATAGGTTCTCTACAAGATAGTATTCTCAAACCACAACTGTTTGTTGCTCTGCATTGCTCTTTCAGACACTTTGCAGCTCTTTGGATTCCTAACAAGTACCAACATGCTCCTGCAGCCTGACACATATGGTTGAAGAACTTGAGCTTGAGAGATCAACTTCTAATATTTAAAAATAACTAAATTAATTCTCTGGGAATGAGTTTGACATAAGAAGTGGATATTCCAAAATTATAATATTTTCGTAAAAAACAAAAAACCAAAATTTTTTTTTTTTTTAATTTTGAGATAAACTTTATGATTTGAACCCATGAATTTGTTCCATAATAGTTGTACAGTACTACATGGTTCAAGATTATCAAAAAGAGAAAAAGGTGCTACATCATGCTTCCTATGTTGAACTGTTACCTAAATTAATAGTAATGGACCACAATGATAAGACTAAATCCTAAATTTCTCAACATATACAGTTACACACACATGCAGATTCTTAGTAAGACATTGAATCTTTTTGCTAAGGCCATTGGACTCTAGTTCCTATTTTCAAGAGTTCAACAGAGAATAACTGCAAAATGACAATTGAATTTCATATATTAAAACAATATAAAAGATACATAACGGATGAGCTTTTAAACAGTTTGAACCCCTCTATAAATAATTATTTATTAGCCTTTCCGTCAACCTTTTCGAATCAATACAAGACAATCTGGCCCCGTTGCTTAGGATAGAAGGCACACAATATTATTTGACTATTGTGTTTAATTAACGCAATTTGTTTTCTAGGCAAGTCATAGCAAAGGGGAAACTGTTTCCCTTCACATGCTTCACGATTGTCCATCCCAATTGTACTTTTACCCCTTAGAGTCATTTATTTTGTGTCACTTTTCTTAGTGTCTTGTTTATCTTTTTTTTACATTTTTGTCGGTCGAATTGGCGTCTTCTTGTTAATTTCTAGCTATAAAGAAAAATTGAAGCCTTATAAACAACAAATTTCACAATTATATATTTATATTTATATTTATTTATTTTAAGGTAAAGATATCAATGTAATGTAAGTTAAAAAAATAAAATAAAAAATAAAGTAATGTTAAAGACACAAATTTTTTTTTTAAAATTTTTTTTTACAGTTTGTTAAGATAGAAAGTTATGATTGTGAACTATGATTTTCATATGAATCCATTTACTAACATCATTTTTATTGTATATCAACCATAACCTGTTATCACAATGGTAAAAAAAATGTAAAAATTATTATGTTAAGTTTATTAAAGTAAATTCAAGTCTTACCTTTTGTGTTCTGATTAGTTTTTGTCCAATATTCATGTTTTTAATTGATAAAGTTTAGTAAAAGTATAATTTTTTTTATATAATAATAAAAGTACAAAACTAATAAATGTGATATATTTTGTTAAAAATTAGAGGGAATGGGGGGATTTAAATGAATAAGAATATTCCCCTTAATCTTTAAGCAAAAGGCTAATCTAAATCTAATCAAAGACATGGGGCCAAATTAAAAAGATTATAACTTCAACTAAAAGTAAGATACTGCACCTGAAAATATCAACTTACATGCGAGGCTACAAAATATGCAATCAAGTTGAGGGCTATTCCCCACCAAACAGTTCCAAAAATATAGCCAGAGAGGTTTTGCATTCGACGCAAGAGACAGACTGAGTGGTAGATCTTTGGTAGATATTGGAACAGAAAGATGATTAAGAACACTGTCATCACGGTGGTAACGTCTCCTTTTTCCAGCAGAGAGGGAATCGCCACCCATAATACAAACTGCAATATTGTTCATTATTTTGTTAGAAATATAAAGCATATTAATATGTTTGAATTATGGGGTTGAAAGGCAGTTTCTCAAAACCATTGAAGGAATTTACCATCAAATCTCTCCCTATTTCTTCTACTTCTGCATCAACAAACACTACATATACATTTACTAGAAGTAAACACATACATATGCAGAAGAGCAAAATAATGAAGGACTAAGCATGTTATTAATTAGACTAAAAGTCTTCAATCTATACTTCTTAGTATTTTTAAAGGAGATATTTAGGATTCAAATTAGTATTTAAGAGAATAATTTTAATTAACTTGAAGTTTACAATCTTCTCAAAAAAAAAAAAAAAACACTTGAAATTTACAGGACTTATTTATTCAGGATTAAATTTTATCTGTAAATATAGATCTTCCAGTAATTTCCTGATATTCAGTACAAATTCTCTAAGAGTTCGTCCATTGTTTTCTTCAATGCACACAAGATCACAAAATACATTAAATAATAATAAATAACTAGAGATAAATCATTTATGTTTCATTTTATAAATTGTGTTTCATTTTCTACTAACAATTTTATATAAAATGAGAAGATGTACTAGTGAAATTAAAAATAATTTCCTATTACAAAGATTCGCGCTCAAAACCATTTCGAACCAAGTACTTTTAAAAATATTATAAATTTTATTATATAAATATGAAGTATCAACTTTCAAAAACGCACCAAATAATTATATTATTTATTATATTTTGAGGTGACAAAAATAATATTTATTGTAATTAATGTTATTTTATAAATTTTTATAATAAGAGCTGTAATTTTATCATTTTATTTTTCTATACAGAACATTTAATCCTCGCATATATTTATATACTTTCACATTTCCATTTTACCCTTGCTAAAAATGATTGAGGAAAAGACACAGACACATCACATGTCTGGCTGCACTGTAAGAGGGTTGTTCTGCATGGATAAAATAACTCATGTCACACACTTGTCATCCCCTCAAACACAAACACAAAAACAGTCACTACCTTACCAAAAAAAAAAAAAAAAAAAAAAACCTAAACCAAAATGATAAATGTGGTGGCAACTAAAAATCCTACTTGTAATGAAATTTATTTACTTATTTAGACAATAATGACGACAGTAATAATGACAACAACGACAACGATAGCAATTATATATTTTTATTATTGAACAAAGGGTGTACCTAATGAAATTCTCACCTGTGGTAGAGGAAGAATCACAAAGAGATCGAACAAAAATCCCTTCTTGCCTTTCAAGTAGTGGAGAGCGACAGAGCGAGCATTGGTGTCTCTAAGCCCAGTAGTTCCTTCCACAGCGAAGGACCGCTTGGCCATCTTGAGATGCAACCACATGTTCCACACGTGCAAAGCGTCAGTCATGCAGCGTAGCACGGTGACTGTGATGGCGAACCACCCATCTATGAAGAGGCACATGCACGTGTCGCTTATAGAGATAGCGTAGAAGAAGAGAGGGTCTACGAAGAGACCAGTGGCGCACACGAGGAGGAACACCCTGTTCCATTCTTGGACCCATTTGGCTCTTGGGTCCAAGACTTGTCCCCATGACCACCTTCCCCTCCGGCGAGACCCAAACATGAAGTAAATGTTTTCACAGGCACCACGAGAGCTTTCTTTTTCAATCTCATCGTCATCTTCATCATCCACTTCTTCTTCTTCTGATACTAATTCTTCTTCTTCTTCTTCACTATTGCTGTTGTCATCATCGGTCATGTGGTGCATGCGTGAAGCATGTGAGATTTCTTGCTCACTAGCCATGGAGAGAGGGTGTTTGGTTGGTGAGAAAGAGAGAGAGAGAGAGGGAGGTGGTTTTTCTTTTATAAGGGAAATAATGAAATATTGAGCAGAGATTTTTAGAGGAGTGTGGAATATTAGAACTAACTCACTAAGTACATAAAAGACTCAATAATTGGAGCGGAGAGGTGGAACCTGGCGAAGATAGAAGTAAGAGCTAATGACAAATTCTACTGAATGTACCAGATTGCCCTCCAATTTTGATCCAATCTGGCATTTTAATTTCCTACTACTTTATGATAAATTTATGGGTTGAACTTCAATGTCATTCTATATTCGAGAAGGTATTTACAGATATTTTTCATAAAATAATTCTAGGACACCAGCCTAACTGCACATGTAATTTACAATTTGCTGACCTATGTGATTAGGATGGGACATTTTTTTTCTCATTATTGTAATTGATTGTACTATTAAATTTGATTAAGCATGTCCGTACGCGTACGGTTTGTCATATTCAAAATGAGGGAGCTAAAGGTTAAGAGAAATTTGATTAAGTTTGTTTGTACGCGTACAGTTTGTTATATCCACAACATTTTCACAACATTTTACAATAAATTTTAAGTGACAGGTTGTTACTGGTTGTTATTGTTGAGACAAAAAAGTATTCTTAGTGTTAGGTTCAAATTTGAACTAATAACAACTAACCACTTATGATTTGTTGTGAAAATATTGTAAAAATGTTATGCACGTATCATCTCTCAAACGTTAATGCTTTTCATCGTGATCTTCTTCTAATCTCATGGGGGAGAAAATTCAAATCAATTATCTCCTCATAAATAGCAATATAACAATAACTAGGCCCACAATTAGTTGGATTTATGATTCACTAAATTTTAAAGGTAACTCTACCATACAATTATTAGATCCTATCCATCCATTTTGAAATCAATGTATTAAATTTTGCCACATCAACAACATTTTAAAAAATGTTGACTATCACCATTTTGGTAACTATTTAAACTATTGATGATATGGCAATATTTAATGCACTTATCTAAAATGGAAGAATAGGATTTCAAAAAAGTCATGGTGGAGTTACCTTAAGAATGTTAGAGGAAGTTAATACAGGATGTTGTCAAAATCACTAGAGTTCGTAGGGAAATTGGATCATGGAGTTCTTAATTATTATTATTTTTTAATTTCCTTAGAACCCTATTTCATCATTGTGAAAATAATAAATTAAGATTTTTCTACATCAACAATCAACTATCATTTAAATAATCATTTACTAACACTATTTTAGTACATATATGTTTAAAATATTAATGACATGATAAAATCTAGATCACTTATATCACAATGAATAAAGTAGATTCTTGGTGAAGTTAAGCTAAGAACTAATTAAATTAATTGATTCTCATCCGAAATTGACATATATTGTAAACATCAACCTACTATGCCTGCATACATTTTGTAATCAATTTCTACGGGAAAACCTTGTAAGCACACAAATGCATATTCACTGTGTATTCTTATGAATGGAGATTGTTAATGTAAATAAGAAACATTAAGGAAGAAAATGGAGGATGTTCACATTGGGGCAAATACAATTTGTAAAGACATAACTTCTTACTATATAGTATATGATATGATATTTGTTAAGAAAAAGGTGAGAAAGAGAGCAAAAAGAAAATTATTTACTTTTGTGTAAAGACTTAACTTTTTACTGTATAGTATATGATATGATATTTGTTACTAATACCTAGAATTTCTATCTTATTTTCTTAAGAAACTTTCATACTTAAAAAGACTAAAGTTCAATTTTGGTATTAAACTTTGGGGTTATTTTTAGTTTGGTCATTGATGTGAGAAAATATTTTGAGTCATTAGTAATATGAACGTTAAGTGTCATATAAGTGATACCCATTAAGTTATGTCACCCAAATAATGGCAAGTGTCACCAAATTATTAACAAAAATGGACAAAAGGCTAATATGAAAAGAAATCAAATCTGAAAAATGAAAATAAAAATTTTGAAACTTAAATGACCTAAATGAAAATAACTCCAATTTTTGAAGGAAAAAAAATGTACCTTAGTCTATTTTGTAACAATAAATTGTATACATCTGTTAAAGTTAATTCAAAATCAATATTGCAAATATAAATTATTGAAATATATAATGGGATACTATAATATAGAGCATAGTTTTGGCCTCCTATGGTTTGTAATACCAAATACCAGCTTGATTTTAAAGTAATCACATTAAATGTAACTCCAAACTATCAACTATGTATTCTTATATACTATACATTGCATTCAATGTAATACATGGTTCAAAATAGTAAACATGTAGTTATTTGAATATGTAAGCCGTAGAGCCTAACCACTTTAATTCTTCTTCTTCTTTTTATTGTTACTGTTTCAATAGAAATAATACAAGGTGTGTGTGTTAAAAAATACTTAGTATTTTCAACAACAAAAAAATACAAGGTGTACATAAATTATAAGCCAAAATGAAAATGACATTATTTAAGTTTGACTGAAATTCATTTCAGTCCTTTAGCTTTACTTTTGTTCAATTAAGTCCTTTAAATTTTAAATTTATTCAATTCAGACTTTTTTTTTTTGTAATTTCATTAAAGAATTGCTATTAAAAAAATATTTCTAACATGAAAAAAATCTATAAAATTAATAAAAATATTTCATAGATTTTTTATATGAGAATTTTTTTTATTAAAAAAAAATTCATTATATAATTGCATACTTAACTGAATTTTTTTTTTTTTTTTAAATGGGAGAAAAACCTAAATGAATAAATTTGAAATTTAAAGAACTCAATTGAACAAAAATAAAATTAGATAACTAAATGAATTTCAGTCAAACTTAAAGGGTACCATTTACATTTTAGCCTAAATTATATTTTCGCCAATATATATATATATATATATAATCAATTTCATCTCTTGAGTTAGTATTAATTTATCACACATTTTTGACAAGATACTTTACTTTAAAGAAAGTAGGAAGTCCAAAGCCGTAGAGCAGTCCAGTTTGGTATGGAGATTGGCCTTCGGGACGTTGTCTTTGATCAGGGCGACTCAGCTGGAGTCATACAAGCTATTTCGAATGGGGGGCTGGCCTGTTGGTGTTTGGTCTTGTGACTGATGATCTTTTAGCTTCTTTTGATGCTCCTAATTAATTAAGTTCTTTTTAGTAAAATACAAAGTTTGGTTTCTCTAAAAAAAAAAAAAAAGGGAAGTCCACTAATTACCCGTAGCTTAATATGGTCTTTTTAATTAAGCAATAAAAAAAAATGAAATGAAAAACATAATAATAATAATAATCTATGTTAAATCGAAATATCTCACAAATTAAACCAATTAATCCAAAAAAATTAAAAAAATTCCCGGAACTTTTTCCGACAGTGAAATGACTCTACTCAATATATATGAGTGGTGGAATGATTAGAATGTCTTCAAATGTATGCGGTGATAGGCAAGCTAAGTTGAACTGCGGAAAAAAAGCGAGTGGTGGCAGTCCAGTCTTATCAACACCTGTGCACTTTTAGTTCATCCTCCATAAAACGTAAGAGCTTTATACTCAGCCGCTCCAGTAATTTTATCAAACTTTTGTTAACATATTCCTTTTAGATAGAGTTTTTGATAACTTGCAGTAGCACCAATACCAAAATAAGTTTTTCACATGGTTATCACTGTGATTTTGACAGTTTTCCACTGGCATGCAGTAGCTTTTTTTTTTTCCTTTTTTTTTTTTTTTTGAGAGAAAAACTGGCATGCAATAGCTGAATATATACGTAGTCACTGATTTTTTTTTTTTTTAATTTATGAATATGTAGTCGCTACATGCTCCAAAAAAGTAAGAGAGCACTTGATCATACCAACTAACAATTTCTCTCTCTAAAAAAAACAACTTTTTTTTTCTTTAAAAAAATTATAGATACAATATAATTTCAGTTTAAGCATTTGCTTCATAATTTTTTTTTTTTTATCATCAAGTCAAGAGATTAATAAGTTTTTGCTTTAAGTCGAATTTGAACTCCAAATATATTGTTCAATGAGAACAAATTTTATCAATTTAACTAGCTAGAACCTATTATAAATAAACAAATTGAATATATAAAACTTTGTAAACTCAAAAATCCATCATTATTGCCCATAAATTTGAGGAAAATTAAGTACCAATTTCATAAATGTTGAAATTGCCTTATTGTGTGATTTTAGTATAGTTTATGTTTGTTTCAATAGAAAACCTTGTATGAAGATCATTTTGTGCATTTTACTGTGTTTGGTAGTATCAAAAGAAAATTGGTCAAAAGAAAACCATTTACTAACTTTCCTTATTTGACTTGTCATGAGAATGAGATAGAATTGTTTTACACTAAAATTCTTTGAAAAGCAATTATATCTCACATGAAATTAAATAAGGAAAAAAAATCATTTGTCTTATCACTTATGTGAAGCTAAATAAGGGAAGTCAATTGATAGTTTTTTAAAATATTTTAAAAGTGCCACCAAACATAGAAAATTTGGATAATTTTCTATGTTTGGTGGCACTTTTAAAATATTTTAAAAAACTATCAAGGATAATTTTCTAAAAAGAGTCCGAATTTGGTAAGGATGGAGTGTAAAACTCATATTTTACACCATCCAATAAGAGATTGTCATATTAGCTTTTTGCTTAAAACTCAATATATCTTATCACACATAATAATATCTCACAATAAACTCATAGTTGAATTGAATTTTTAAATAAGTATTAGAATTGATTAAGTGTGGTTGGGCCTATTTTTTAATATTTAATATGATAATGTGACATATTGGGATTAAAGGGATAAAACTTGGGTTTTATACCACATCCTTATAGAATTTAATCTCTTTTTTAAAAAAAACATTTTTAAAAAGATATTAAATTCTATAAGGACGTGGTATAAAACCCATATTTTACCCCCCTAATCCCAACATGCCACATTATTTTATCACATATTTAAGAATAAACACAATCACACTTAATCAATTCTAATACTCATATATAAATCTAACCAAATTGGGAATTTATCGAGATGTTATTAGGTGTGGTAAGATGTATTGAATTTTATGTAAAATACTGATGTGGTAATCACTTATTGGATGATGTAAAATATGAGTTTTACACCCCATCCTTATAGAATTTGATGAAGTCAAGAGTTTCACCAATGAGCCGCACGGTACTTACGCGCTTGAATATTGATCTACACAACACAAAGAAGGGGAAACCTTACAGAGAGCACCGGTGTGGTGCCGGCCGAAGACCCTCCGAAGGTTAAGTTAGAAAATATACTCACAACTCTAGAGTGCTAGAGAGGGTAAATTATGCGTACCTTGATTAGTGAGGGTCATTGAGCTTTTATAGCAGTAGAGGGTGGACTTCTCTTACTTGGAGTA
This sequence comes from Quercus ilex subsp. ballota, assembly GCA_032727855.1. Taxonomy (NCBI): domain Eukaryota; kingdom Viridiplantae; phylum Streptophyta; class Magnoliopsida; order Fagales; family Fagaceae; genus Quercus; species Quercus ilex. The sequence continues at coordinate 17,496,213 of CM064915.1, forward strand.
GAAGTCGTTTCCATGTAGGAATCCTCTTCATCGTGGATCGCGGGATCCTTTCCTTATAAGACTCTTATATCAAACGTGGACCGCAAGCATCTCTTTACCAAAGGTCCTTATGGCCTTTGGGCCTACTGACATATCATTTTGGGCCCGTCCATTATTGGCCCACAGTGACGGACCGTCAGGCCCATTTTGTGCCCAAATTCTTCCTCTTCAGTTGCCCCCTTCACCTCATGGGTCCGTCATACTTTAGTGGACGGAATCAAGGGGTGACGATAATACTGAGGCATGACGGTTAAAAGGGGCTGTGGGTCGTCGGTCCCAGTCAACGAGGATGACGGTAAGAAGGCTTAAACAGTTAGTAATCTGGTAATCGACAAGGCCTGAAATGCATTAAATGGCCATCGACACGTGTCACGTTTTTACAGGCCATTAGATGGGATCGAGGCGTCGCTTCGTCTTCCGTGCACTTCTCTTATAAATACTGCTTCCTCCTCCTCTCATTTTTCACTTTCAGAAAGAATTTCATTGTCAGAGAGAGACCGTCGCACCTGTCAGAGAGAGGCCGTCCACCTACTTCAACCGTCAGCGATACCTCCGTTCAATCTAATTTCTCCAGGTAAGCCATTTCTATCCGTCTTATATTTAATTCCTTATATAACTATGAAGAAACACTTCCCTTCCTTTCCCGTCATATTTTGTGATATCCATTATAGCCTTAGGTTTTGTCCTTACCTGTAGGAAAATGTCTAGTGCGTCAAGTAACCAGTCCGTCGTTCGCGACGGCGAGTGTTATGAGGAGGTGTATCCGTCAGGTCACAAAGACCGAGAGGATTTGAGCGAGGATAGGAGTCCGTCTTCTTCTTCTCCTTCCTCAACAAATGAGGATATGGAAATCGTAGAAATAGATGAAGAGCAAGTAGAGGAATATAGATCCGTCGTGGGAGTGGACGGACTTAGGCTGTTCGTCATGCTGCCGGAGTGGACGGTCAACGCTTTTACTTCAAAAATCAAGGAGCCACATTTCAACACCATTAGGGACAACTACCAAATCCCCGAATATATCCCCCTCCGTCTACCTTATAAGTCTGAGAAGTGTTATTACCAGGGGGTCGACGGCGTTGGGATATATGAGCAGGTGCTCAAGGCTGGCCTTAGATTCCCACTGAGTTTACTCCATCGCGAACTCCTACAATATTTGGGATTGTCCGTCAGCCAGATATCCCCAAACGCCTGGCGAGTCTTTATTGCCATGGAGGTGCTATACGGAGCTATGTCGGACGGTAGGCGTAGGCTGACGGTGAGGGAATTCCTTCACTGCTACCGTCCAGACGAGATAGATAAGTCGAGGGGAATGTATAGCTTCGTCCCCAGGAGCTCCCTCTTGAAGGTTATCTTCGAAACTCCAGATTCAAATAGAGACTGGAAGAGCCGTTACTTCTTCATAGAAGGTGACGGTTGGATGTGCCGTCCTGGGGAGACGGATTACATGCCAGTGGACACAACGTGGGGCATTTTAGCCGAGTCTGGTATACCCGTCATACCAAAATATCTTATCTTCAACTTTATTTCACTTGATCCAGTTTTCACTAAACTTTACAACCGTCTGTTTTTTCAGTCCGTCAGCGCCCCCAGATAGAATTAGAAGAATTCAACTTCTTGGAAAAGATTTTTAGGAAGACATCGTCGGAGGAAAGGACCTGGGCAAAACTCGTCACCCTTGATACTATTCATTGGTATTGTGACGGTCCTGACCCATCTCCAGCGGCAAGAAAGTACGACGAGAAAGTCCGTCAACGTAAGTTTCAAATCTTAGAACCCTCTTTTACTCCGTCTAGTACTCTTTTTTACAGTTTACTCCGTCTACTTTGGCAGAAATGGAAGACGCTAAGAGAAGGGCGCTGATTCGAGCAAATGCTGCAAAGAAAAGGGGGACGGGTGATGCTGAGTTGAAGGAGACGGGTACCCAAAACGTGTTAGCGAAGAGAAGACAACCCTTAAAGGGAGATCGTCCATCCAAGAAACCCAAGGTTCCTCTGGACCCCGTCCTAGGTCTTATGGCTGGAGGAACAAAATCCGTCACCCCAGTTAAGCACGGGGTTGGTAAGGGCCTTATGAAGGGTCCGTCGACTAGTGAAAAGAAACCCCCTCCCCTTCTTAGGGACGACCCTAAATATGCTTTGGAGCAACTCTCCTCCATAATGACCTCCGAGGATTATGAAGACCTGAGTAATCACTCGACGGAGGCGATGGGCGAGACGGGCCTCTTCAGTATAGCTCAGGTAATGGTCCTTCCTTTTATTATTTTTATCCGTCTATACTTCGTTTGCATATGAGACTAATTTTTCCGTTCTTCAGGCTATGGTGATGATGAAGGGTCTCTTTGGACGGTGCTTGAACCATGAGACGACCCTCGGCCGTTTAAGGGAGAAGGCTCAGGTGACGGAGGACGAGCTGGCCCAGCTTCAAGCCTGGAAGGTTACTCAGGAGAAGAAGCTGAAATTGGCTGAGGAGGTACGGGACCAATACTTCGAGGCGACGGAGGAAATGAAGAAAACAATTGAGAAAAAAGATGTAGAACTCCGTCAAGCCAAGGAGGTTGCTGTGCTCGAGTATCGCGACTCGGATGCTCTCCTGACGGAGCTAGGGGTCTCATATGCCGACGGATTTGACGAGGCCCTCCGTCAAGTTAAAGCTCTTTACCCAAAGCTCGACTTGACATCCGTCAACATAGATGCCGCGGGACAAGCGTCCGTCCATCCTGCGCAATCTGAGGACACGGAGGAAATCTTTGGCGAGAAAGCCGTCCCCGATGCTCCTCTTGACCAGCCAGTTGTGGACGATGACCCAAAGGAAACTTCTGCCCGTCGCACTGAAGAGAATGAAGCCCCCGTCATATGATAATTTTTCTTTTAGTTTTATAATTTTTGTAAATTATTTGGAGAACAATTTATGACTTCGTCATGTTTTCGTTTTTTGAGAACACTTTGTTTTTGGGTATGTACTTTGTTCTAACTTTGCTCCTTTTAATTTAACAAGTGGATTGACATAAACCGTCGTGTAGAATTCACCCGTTCACATTATTTTTAAAGCTTATTTTTTGAGTGACTCCGTTCACATGGATGGGTTTACACGAGTGATGTCAGTTGGATGTGATTGTCAACTTATCACCGTCATGGAACACGTAGGTCAAGGGAATTTTACTTTTGATCCGCACGTGTTTTGTGAATCAGGAAGTTTATAACGTCCGTCCATGTTTTGAGTGTAATAACCGTCCACTTTATGGGAGTGTGTAATCCTGTTTCTTTCTTAGATATTGTAGAATCCGTCGGCTTTGTTTTGTTTATCCGTCTAAGTTGATTTCAGGATTCGATTACTTTTTCCACGGACACTTTGTTGAATTGTATCTGTCTCCTATTGGACAAGGAGTTATCATCCTCTTGGGATGATCCGTCCACTTTGTGGGCTAAGTTTCGTACGTCCTCTATGGGCTTTAGATTTTCATCCTCGTGGGATTATCCGTCCACCGTGTGGACTTTTCTCCGTCCTCCATGGGACTTTATGTTTTCATCCTTTCGGGATGATCCGTCCACTGTGTGGACTTTATCCGTCCTCTATGGACTTGAGGTTTTCATCCCTTTGAGATGATCCGTCCACTGTGTGGAATTTTACCCGTCCTCTATGGGACTTGAGGTTTTTTATCCCTTTGGGATGATCCGTCCATTGTGTGGACTTTTACCCGTCCTCTGTGGGACTTTAGGTTTTCATCCCTTTTGGATGATCCGTCCATTGTGTGGACTTTTACCCGTCCTCTGTGGGACCTTAGGTTTTCATCCCTTTGGGATGATCCGTCCATTGTGTGGACTTTTACCCGTCCTCTGTGGGACCTTGGGTTTTCATCCCTTTGGGATGATCCGTCCACTGTGTGGACTTTTCCCCGTCCTCTATGGACTTGAGGTTTTCATCCCTTTGAGATAATCCGTCCACTGTGTGGACTTTTACCCGTCCTCTATGGGACTTGAGGTTTTTTATCCCTTTGGGATGATCCGTCCATTGTGTGGACTTTTACCCGTCCTCTGTGGGACTTTAGGTTTTCATCCCTTTGGGATGATCCGTCCATTGTGTGGACTTTTACCCGTCCTCTGTGGGACCTTGGGTTTTCATCCCTTTGGGATGATCCGTCCACTGTGTGGACTTTTTGTTTGTGTAGGGAAATCACAGTAGTCTGAACACTTCTCTTTATTGAATAGAAAATAAGGATGAGAAAAATGTACCTGCCCCCTCGGGCTTAAAAAGGTACTTGTAGAAAAATTGTTCGAAGTAGAGAGCAAAACTTAAGTAATAAGAAAATTGTCTGAGGTAAAGAACTTTATGATAAACTAAGCAAAACATAGTAGTAAACTGGAAACTGGGGGGTAGTCGACGTTCTGCATGGCGTCCCTACTGGTAGTACCTCCGAAGGTGCTCTGTGTTCCATGGGTGTTGAAGCTTCTGTCCGTCCATGGTTTCGAGGTGGTAGGTCCCTTTTCTTTGCCAAGACGAGATTCTGTATGGCCCTTCCCAGTTGGGGCCGAGCTTTCCTTGCGCTGGATCTCTGGCAGCTCCCATTACCTTTCGTAGCACAAGATCCCCAATCCGGAAGTCCCTATGTTTGACATTGGAGTTGTAGTATTTCGCCATGAGGTTCTGGTACCTAGCCAACCTCTGCTCTGCTGTAACCCGGACCTCGTCTATCAGATCCATCTGGAGACGCAAGGCTTCTTCGTTGTGATCCTTGTTGTAGTTCTCAACTCGATAGCTAGTGAGCCCGACCTCTGCCGGGATGACGGCCTCACACCCGTATGTCAGTCTGAACGGCGATTCTCCAGTTGGCGTTCTTGTGGTTGTACGGTATGCCCACAAGACGCTTGGTAGTTCGTCAGGCCAGATGCCCTTTGCCCCCTCGAGCCGGGTCTTGATGATCTTCAGCAAGGATCGGTTCGTAACTTCTACTTGTCCGTTGGCTTGAGGGTGTGCAGGCGATGAATAGTGATTTTTGATCCCCAGTTCTGAGCAGAAGCCCCTGAATGCTCCGTTATCGAACTGCTTTCCGTTGTCGGAGACGAGCACCCTGGGTATCCCGAACCTGCATATAATATTCCTCCAAACAAAACTCCGGATGTTCTTCTCCGTGATAGTGGCCAAGGCCTCTGCTTCTACCCATTTGGTGAAGTAGTCGATTCCAACTACCAGAAATTTGAGCTGTTTCGCGGCCATCGGGAAGGGGCCCATGATATCTAGTCCCCATTGGGCAAACGGCCAAGGGGCCGTCATAGGTGTCAGCTCCTCGGTCGGCTGCCTGATCAGGTTACTGAACCTCTGACATTTGTCGCATGCTTTGACGTATGCTTGTGCGTCTCTTTGCATTGTTGGCCAGTAGTACCCCGCTCTGATCAGTTTGTTTACCAAGGATCGTGCCCCTGAATGGTCTTCGCAGATGCCCTCATGTACTTCCCTCATTACGTAGTCGGCTTCGTCTTGACCCAGGCACCTTAGGTACGGGCGTGAGAACCCTCTTTTGTATAAGATATTATTGATCAGTACAAATCGCGAGGCATGGACCTTCAACTTCCTGGCTTCGTTTTTTCCTTCGGGTAGTGTGCCCATCTTCAGGTATGCTATCAGCGGTGTAGTCCAACAATCTTCAGAGTTCAGCTCCTGCACTTTTATTCCGTCATCAATTAGTGAAGAGTGCTGTACAAATGACAATACCTGTTTGGGAACGATCATGGGCTCTGCTGAGGCTGCCTTCGCTAGACGGTCAGCACATTCGTTTTCTTCCCTTGGGATCTGAACGAATTTTACTGTGAGGTCATTGATCCGTTTCTTTACTTCGTCCAGGTACTTTCTCATCCTCTCGCTCTTGCATTCGTAGATGCCATTGATTTGACTTGTTATCACTTGGGAGTCGCAATGTATGATCATGGATTCTGCGCCTGCTACCTTCGCGAGGTCTAGTCCTGCTACCAAAGCTTCGTATTCGGCCTCATTGTTGGTTGTGGGGAAGTCCAGACGGATCATGCATTCGATTTTATCTCCGTCGGGGGTATGGATTAGTACGCCGGCTCCTCCTGCATGCCTGTTGGAGGATCCGTCCGTGTAGATGCTCCATTGAGGCTGTGTGTCTTTCCCCACGTCTTCTGTCCTGGAAAATTCTGCAATGAAGTCGGCCACGGCTTGTCCCTTAATTGCATTTCGCGGACGATAATGTATATCAAATTCGCTCAGTTCAACCGTCCATAGGGCCATGCGTCCTGCGGTATCCGGGCTACTCATGGCTCTCCGCAGGGGTTGATCTGTTAGGACGACTATTGTGTGCGCCTGGAAGTATGGCTTGAGCTTTCTTGCCGCAGTCACTAGTGCGAAAGCCAGTTTCTCCATTTTAGAATACCTTTCTTCTGCTCCCCGGAACGCCCTACTTACGAAGTAGACGGGTTTCTGTGATCCATCCTCCTCCCTAATTAGCACCGCGCTGACTGCTGCTTGTGAAACCGCTAAATAGAGGTAGAGTTCTTCCCCCGGCTTTGATGGGCTTAGCAACGGCGGGGACGACAGGTATTCCTTCAAGTCCTCAAATGCTTTCTGACATTCGTCCGTCCATACGAACGACTTCCTTAACGTACGGAAGAACGGGAGACACTTGTCCGTCGCCTTTGAGACGAACCGATTCAGAGCTGCAATTTTACCGTTCAATCTCTGCACATCCTTGATTGTCTTCGGCGGCTCTAACTCCATGATGGCCCGAACCTTCTCTGGGTTAACCTCTATCCCTCGATGGGAAACCATGAACCCCAAGAACTTTCCTGCCGTCACTCCAAATGCGCATTTGTTAGAATTTAATCTCTTTTAAAAAATGATTTATGTTTCTTAAAATGTCAATCTCAATTATTTTCTTTTCTTTCTATATTATAAATCTCTTTACATTTATGAGAGTGATAAAATTAAATTGAGTAATTGACTACCAATTTGCTCATGACTGGGATTACAATTTATTATTATTTATGTGTATGTTTGTTTGTTTGTTTGTTTTTTTTTTTTTTTTTTTTTTTTTTTGAGAAGGACAAAAATGAGGGCCTTTATAGCTATATTACACCCTCGGGCAAGGAGCCAGCTGACAGACCTCCCAGCTAAAGGTACGCGCCTGCCAAACTGTGCGGGAGTCACCTCACATTTGTGAGTACATCTCACCACTAAGTTTACCCACCAACGGAAACCTGCGGGCAGCGGGACTCGAACCTAAGTATGTTGCACGAACCGTCCGAGCCTTACCCACTCAACCAAGCCCCCGTTGGCTTGTGTATGTTTGTTCTATCATTTGGAGGTCAATTTTTTTTAGAAAAAAATAGGTATGGGGTAACTTGACTTGACTCTTTCATCTGGGCGTGACCATAGTAATACCATACCCATTGAGCCTGAGCTTACGAGAGTAGAAATTCAAATGAACCATAGTTATGCACTCAGCTCTATTGAAAACGCTAGTGAGCATGAGCTGAGAGCTACACATATATATATGAATTGGATGACAGGAGCAAGACTGATAAAAAAAAAAAACAATATAGCACATATCTCAACAGATAAAAAGACAATACGAAAGATCGAGATTCATTATGTGTATCTTTCTTGTTCTTCCTTTTGAAACACGCATTTTCCTTGAGAGGGCCCCCGTTCAATGGTGATTTATCTCGATTGTGCCACACATTGAAGACCACCTTTTGAATTGAAAGTTTGAAACACTCAATTCTACAATCGTCATGGAAGCCAATTACTTAAAAAATTAAAGGAAAATATATACTAAAATTATTACAAAATATATACATATATGGTTAGTAAACTTCAAGAACCTAATAAAAAATATTTAAAATTTCTTTTGTAGGATCAATTCAAGACCTTATTTGGTAAAATTCATAATATTCCTAGTATCATTTAAAACTAAAATCATAACAAGTATATGTGTGTGGAAGAATATTATATATATATATATATGCACATTTCAATGTAGTTTTTTTTTTAGAAGACACTTCAATATGGTTCATTGTTATAGAAAAAAATATATATCAATAAAATTTTAATGTTGTGTATGAGATATATAAGAATTTGAAAGACAAATGGATCATGTCCAATTCGTGGTGGATGGCAATAATTAAAAGAAGTTAAATATAGTTACAGAATTCACATAAGAAATAAATTGCAAACACATACGTCCCAAAATATAAAGTCTTTAAAAAAAATTGTTTTTTAAATTTACATTTCAAATAAGAGGAGAATTTAAACTATGTTTATCTCAAAATACCATTAGGACTTGGGAAAAAAAAAGATCAAATATATTTAATTACATCCGTTCTACAAAGAGTCGTAAGGAAAAGTGAAAAGTGTAAAAGGTTTTATAAAAAAGAGATTGGAATCAGCTTTTGTCTGTATAAGTAGCCCCGTGTGAATGAAATCACTCCTGTCTGATTGTAAAGGTATCATGATTACATAGGGAACATATGTAATACAAAAAGGGTATTTCGGGAACTTGGGAGAAAGAGAGTAAATAAAAAAAAGGTTGAAAAGGACTAGGCAGAAGAATGATCTCATTCACATGTCATGTACGTTCGGAAAACCAAGGTTCGATGCAGCTTCGTTCTCTTGTTTGTTTGTTCATCAATTATCAACAAAATCCATTTGCTTGACCTACCAAAAGATGCTTACGTGACCAGTCGAGGTCCTTTCACTTCAGGTCTTGATACTCATTAGTCATTACTACCTTCTAGACTAGTTTGCAATATGGAACCTCTCTTTCTCTCTCTCGCCAAAAATAAAATAAAATAAACATATTCGTACATATTATTATTATTATTATTATGGGTTCTTAGGGCACAGTTATATATGCATATATTAAACATTTATTTTTAAAAATAAATTTAAAGAAAATTTAAAATATTATCAAAAAAAAAATTAACCATTTTTTTACTTATAAAATTTTTCAAAATAGTTTACTAATATATAATCTAAGGAACATACGTTAGTAAAACTCTATTATTATTTAGAGGGGTGATGATATCTCTAATCTTTTACTAAAAATATATATAGCGTGATTCTCACAAAATCGTAGCATGTAGATTCTGCACGCATGTGGTAGAGTTCACTTGTTGAGAGAAAGCTCCAATAGTGCGGATGCAATCATTTATTTTGTCCAATTTCATAATTTGCTTATTATAACTTGTGTGACAAAAAGTATTATGATTTGTATGGACAAAAAGTATCCCTACTCATTATTGCACAAGTCAATAAATTGAGAAATTTAATACAAAATTAGATGTTGTAGAGACCGGATTTGGGCACTTCTGCTATTGAGAGAGTGGACTCAAGCCCGGTTAGCCCATTACAATGAATTTGTAGAGCGTGGGTAGAAGAACTAGGCCCTAGTGAGGATTATAGCAACTAAACATGGTTACAAGTGGACTAAACCGTGAAAATCTGTCCTCGGCCCTCCACTTCAGGGATGGTAGCTCTTCCCCTCTCTTCTCTTTGCTACTCAAGTCTTTTATGGTTATGTCAGTTGCTCTGATCTTTTTTTTTCGTCCCCCATTCCAGAAGGGGTTCTTACATTATATATCCCCTTTTAGTTGATCGTAGCCCTCCATTTGTTGATCAAGCAGGCCATCACTTGAGTGCTTGTCCCATCAGCCGTTTTCCCATTCCTTCTGTGGGTTGCAGCAACCAAGGCTGCACTGTTCAGGGGTCTTTTCCTTAGTAATGCGGCCAAAATGTTAGTTGTGGTCATTTAATGTGGAGGTGACAGTTCCTCCCTGAACTGCTCCTTCAACATGCTTCTGTGGCTACCACGTTGTACCGATTCTTTCTCTTGAGATGCTCTGGAGACTCCCCTTGATGGTATATTGCTCCTCCCTTTAATGGTCTCGGCTGTCCGAGGACAGAATCGTCCTCGGCGATACTTCTTGGGCAAGTGGGTTTCTTACTTTCATCCTCAGATCCTCAACAGCTCCTCGGCATAGGCTCACTGGGATACCCCCTCGGCGTGGGCCTTAGGCCCAATACGAAGTGGGCCAGGACTATCTGGCTAACTGGCCCCACAAATGTGTTTTAGAATTGTTGGAGAAAGTAGCCTATGTAATGAAAGGGAGTTGGGTGTTAACGTTAAAAGAACATGAATATATAGGACCCATTTGGTACGTGTGTTTAAACAACAGTTTTTAATTTTTTTGAAAATACGTATGAATGAAAAAATATATAAAAATATATGTAATATTATTTAAAAACTGAAAACATGTGTTTGAACTCACGTACCAAACGGGGCCATAATCTTTAAAGGAACATGAGACAGCTTGAGCTTTTTTCAAGTTCTTAAAATAAAGGCTTTGTGAGAGAGAGTGAGAGAGTGAGAGAGAGATGTTCTAACTGAATTAAATAATGTAGGAAGCTCAATAATGATGGGGCAGCAAGAGCCAAACCAGTATTCATCAAGGCCAATTCTCATCAAGGGATTTATGACAGCTGGTTAACATCATATACATGGTTTTGTAGTTGTGCGGGTAATTATGGAAAGGAGAGCCACAAATAGTAGTGATGGCACTCTTTGCTCATCTGTGGTATGGTATCCATTCGAAATTATATAATTTTTTGTATTGCCGACAAAGATTATAAACATAAATAAACTTAAAATCTTGCATTATATGAGAATATTTAACAGGAATGGTTACGTTTTGAGGGACATGAATCAATACAATGAAAGAATGTTATTGTTAATTTAATAGGCACATCAATGAGCTGGTAGAGTTAGGATTGTAACTTCTTTGTTCTCTGTAAGTATTTTTATTTTTATGTAATTCTACTGTTGAGACACGAATGGTTTGAGTTTTTGATATTTCAACTAATTAAAGATATCAATAAGTACACTAATTGAGTTAAAAAATTCTTATGGGTTATGTTAATAAGTATGCTTAAGACAATTGTTAATAAACTATATTTGAAAAAATTTTAACACCACTTTTATAAAAAATATAAATAACTCTCTATCATTTTTTCATAAAATATTTTAAAAATTAGTTCATAAATTAATGCTAAAAATAGTTCATAAACTAATGCTGTTATTAATTAGGCCGCTGTAATATGTACACATGAGAGAGAGAGAGAGAGAGAGAGAGAGAGAGAGAGAGAGAGTGGGCAGTGAAAATTGTAGGTAAAAATTGTAGGTACCTAGGTAGCCCAAAACGCAGAATAGGACGTTCCCTTGTAGGCCATATATTGCATGCCACCAAATGACACTGTTTCTTTTAAATTAAACAAAGGTGCTTGTGATTCACGTAGTGGGACTTGAGTGTTTGGTGCATTATTCGATATGGTCGTATGCGATCAATGTCTCGGGAAGTTCACGTACGACTCACAAGACTACTCTTGTATTCCCATGTGAAGTGAAGAAGAGGGTGAGGAATTTTTTTTCCATTTAACAATAAATATAAAAAAAATTTAGTTAGTTATCACATTTTAAAATAATGTTAAAATTTAGTATTTCGAGTGTCTAAAACTTGAGTTTTTAAGTCTCGATTTGTAAGCGGATGGGTCCGATGTGGAAAAAAAATCCACGTAAAAATCGAGTTTTAAAGACTCGAGTTTCATAAATTGCAGAAAAACGCCGCTATAGGACCTTAAAACGTCACTATAGGACTTAAAAACGCCACTATAGGGCTCCCTTATGACACTAACAAAAAATTTTTGCAGGAAAACACCGCTATAGGGTTTTAAAACATCATTATAGGACTTAAAAACACCACTATAGGGGTGATCACACTAAATTTTTTTTGCATAGAACTTGAGTTTTTAAAACTCGAGATCTATGTGGCATTTTCAGACTCGCAAAGCGAGTCTTTGGGACTCGAGTTTTAATGTGGATCTCGAGTTTCTAAAACTCGAGATGCTATTTTTCTTAAACCTTTGAGACATTGCCTAACTTACTACATACTTGCCATTTTAATTGTTAGTCTGCCCATTCCCTCGAGGGTGAGAAAGAGAAACACAATATCCTCTCTCTTTTTTTCTTTTCTTTTTTCAAGCGAAGGTGTTTGTGCTAAAATAAGTTCAATACATAAGTACGTAGTGTTGGTGGATATATGAATAAATATAATAAAAATTATACAAATTTGAGATTTAATTTTTTTTATACTATTTATGAGTCTTATTGCATTTTTTTATACTATTTTTAGGTCTTATTGTATTATTCAGCTAACTTCTAACTTAGTTTTTTTACACTTCCAGCAAATAGTTTACAATTTCAACTAAATAAACTGAACTCATTTCTCTTGCATCATAATTTATAATTTATACCCCAATATATAACAAGTAAAACATTTATTAATTAATATGAACTCCCTATTTTTTCCATTTAACAATAAATATAAAAAAAATTTAGTTAGTTATCACATTTTAAAATAATGTTAAAATTTAGTATTTCGAGTGTCTAAAACTTGAGTTTTTAAGTCTCGATTTGTAAGCGGATGGGTCCGATGTGGAAAAAAAATCCACGTAAAAATCGAGTTTTAAAGACTCGAGTTTCATAAATTGCAGAAAAACGCCGCTATAGGACCTTAAAACGTCACTATAGGACTTAAAAACGCCACTATAGGGCTCCCTTATGACACTAACAAAAAATTTTTGCAGGAAAACACCGCTATAGGGTTTTAAAACATCATTATAGGACTTAAAAACACCACTATAGGGGTGATCACACTAAATTTTTTTTGCATAGAACTTGAGTTTTTAAAACTCGAGATCTATGTGGCATTTTCAGACTCGCAAAGCGAGTCTTTGGGACTCGAGTTTTAATGTGGATCTCGAGTTTCTAAAACTCGAGATGCTATTTTTCTTAATCCTTTGAGACATTGCCTAACTTACTACATACTTGCCATTTTAATTGTTAGTCTGCCCATTCCCTCGAGGGTGAGAAAGAGAAACACAATATCCTCTCTCTTTTTTTCTTTTCTTTTTTCAAGCGAAGGTGTTTGTGCTAAAATAAGTTCAATACATAAGTACGTAGTGTTGGTGGATATATGAATAAATATAATAAAAATTATACAAATTTGAGATTTAATTTTTTTTATACTATTTATGAGTCTTATTGCATTTTTTTATACTATTTTTAGGTCTTATTGTATTATTCAGCTAACTTCTAACTTAGTTTTTTTACACTTCCAGCAAATAGTTTACAATTTCAACTAAATAAACTGAACTCATTTCTCTTGCATCATAATTTATAATTTATACCCCAATATATAACAAGTAAAACATTTATTAATTAATATGAACTCCCTCTTTTATCAATGTGGTTTTTAGTTTTTTACTAAAAACCACGTTATAATTAAAACATTTATAATTTAGTATTTTACTAAAAACCCGCTTCATCACTTAAGAATCATTAACCAAATGAAACTCTCACTTCTTCTCATTTAATTTACCAACTTATTATTACTTAATAATTAGTTTTTTTAAATTACATTTTAATATTAAAATGTTCCAACACAGATTTTACTGTCATATGTAATTAGTCTGTATACTCTAGAAAGCTGTATCTGACGAGTTTATTCTATTACTACAGTATTTTTTATGATTCTCCCAAAAAAAAAAAAAAAATACCTACAGTCTTGTTGATCTTGAAGTCATGGAAATAGTAGAAAAAGGAATATTCCTTTCGTTTTGATCATTGGTTTTAAAGAGAATTTTTGTGAACCATACTACTGCTAGAGTCAAACCAAAGGGAAGGGGGAAATTTAGCAAATTTCCTTATCCTAAAATTATACACTGCCATGCATGACGGCCAAAGCTTCAAGTTCCCCCAAAAAAATTTCAAGATAAAATAATCTATGTTCTTGCTGCTATGGCTATTGTGGCATATAGAAATTTAGGTTGCATACGATTCACATACATGATTTAATTAATTTAATTAGAGACTGCTCACAAAATGTTCAGACGAATGCTCAGTCATAGATAGACCCGAGCTGTAACATTATCATTATTGTTTGTCAGCTCAAGTTTTGGCATTACGATTAATTTTAATATATGATTTATTGTAAAACAAAAAAGGAAATGGAAAGCATCCTGTTGTGCAGATTGCACCCCAGAACTCAAATCAATAACAGTAAATAAGCGGAAATTAAGTAATTAAATAACAAGCACACACAAAGAACACATGAATTTACGTGGTTCGGCAAACTACCTACCTCCACAGAGATGACGGAGAAATTTCATTATAAAAAATAGGGAGATACAATAGTGCACAAGAATACTCTCAAGAAACCTAAATTCCAATACACCCTAACTCTCTCTTACATAAACAATAAGAATAGAAGCTGACTGCCTCTCTTTTCTGGATTTTCTCTCATGCGGCTACTCACTAGGTTAATTGAAATTACTCTAATCACACGGCTGCCCTTCATCTCAAACCTGATATATATATTTATATGTTTGTCATAGGTCGGTTGTACTAGGATTTATATTCCTAGTTGAATTTGATTTACTTGTGATGGACTTGGGCTTGTGGCAATTCAAGCCATACACGTCAACAAATCTCCACCTTGGCTTGAATTGATCAAGCTACACGAGCTAACTCCTCCATCGCCTCCACCTTAGCCCTTAAGGGCTTACAAGCTGCAAACATCAACCAAGTCCAAGTAGCCCTTGAACTTGTCTGTTGGAATTGGCTTTGTCAACATATTAGAGGATTCCCAAGTCTTATTCTTCTTTAGTGACCCCATCTCTTCTACATCCCTGTAAGACAATGGATCTCCACTGCTAGTTATGAGAGCAAAGTTAACCATCTCTTCAAAACCATATCTCTGTGGTGCTTTGTGAACCCGTTTCTCTCTACCTTTAGCAATTGAATAAGGCTCTTCTTGTTGCTGCTGTGGATCAATCTCAACATCACCCTTACCACTAGGTGAACTATTCTCGTCAAACTCCACCTCAACAGTTATTTTCTTCTGTGAACTATCACCACATGTCTCTACTTCATTCTGTTTCAACATAAAGGCTTCATCAAATATGACATCTCTGCTAGTCACTGTTTTCTTTGAGATCAGATCCTAAAGCCTGTAGCGTTTAACACCTTTTTCAAAACCAATAAATAAGCATTTTCTTGACTTCGAATCCAGTTTAGAACGCTCTCCACTCTGCACATGCACATAAGCTAGACAACCAAAGATTTTTAGACTCGAATAATCAACTGATCTACCTGACCAAACCTCTTCTGGAATCTTGAAATCAATGGCTGATGATGGAGATCTATTAATAATGAAGCTTGCTGTGTTAACTGTCTCTGCCCAGAACACCTTAGGCAACCCTGCATTCAATCTCATGCATCTGGCTTTTTCTACTAAGGTTCTGTTCATTCTCTCTGCAACCCCATTCTGCTGTGGAGTTCCTTTAACTGTGAAGCGACGAGTAATGCTTTCTAATTCACAAAATCTTATGAATTATTTATCTCTATACTCTAGTCCATTATCTGTTCTAAGGTATTTTATTTTCCTGCCAGTCTGATTCTCAACTTGTGCTTTCCACTTTTTAAATATGCCAAACACATCAGACTTATATTTCATAAAATAAATCCATACCTTTCTAGAGTAGTCATCAATAAAACTGACGAAATACTGAGCACCGCTATGAGAAGAAACTGATACTGGACCCCAAACATCTTAATGAATGTAGTCAAGAACACCCTTACTTGTATGAGAGCCTATCTTGAAACCGACTCTATGCTGCTTCCCATACACACAATACTTGCAAAAGTCTAGCTTGCATGTCTTCACCCCCTTTAGTAAATTTCTTTTGTGCAACTTGAACATACCACGTTCACCAATATGGCCAAGTCGCATATGCCATAATTTTGTGTCGTCAGTGCTGGACTTCATTGGTGGTGACTGCAACTCTTTCTACAACTGTGTTCCTAATCAATTTGTAAAGCGTGCTTACTTTTTGTCCCTTCATCACCATAAAAGCACTTTTGGTAATCTTCATGATTCCACCCTTTGATGAGTATGAATAGCCCAAATCATCCAATACTCCCAAAGAAATTAAATTCTTTCTAAGATTTGGAACAGGTCTGACATTACTAAGAACTCTCACAACACCATCAAACATCTTGATCTTCATGGTACCAATTTCAATAACCGGGTATGTAGCATCATTACCCATTTGGACCATACTACCGTTGTAAGGCTTATACGTGTCAAACCAATCTTCCTTTTGAGTCATATGATATGAGCATGCTGAATCTAAAACCCAAGATTCCAATAAAACATTGTTACGGGATGAGACTGAAAGTAAATCTGCACCAACTTCATTGTCATCTGATGTTTCTTCAACAACACTAGCTGATTCTAGGGGCTTCTTTCTATTCTTCTTCTCCTCTAAATGCTCTTTCAACTCTTTTACACTGATTCTTGTAATGCCCTTTCTTGTGACAATAAAATCACTCTACATTTTTCTTTACACGTGATTTAGACTGTGATCTATTCCTGTTGGAGTTCCGTCCTCTCGACCTGCTTCTACCCCTATTGCTTGACTCAGACTTTACAATAAGTCCATCAGCCTGAGAACCATCGCCATCTTGCTTCATCTTTATGTGTGACAAGAGAGCACTAGTCACCTCCTCGAGTACTATAGTCTCTTTCCCGTACATCAACATAGTCACTAGATGATCAAAAAAAGTAGGAAGCGACGCTAATAGGAGTAACGCTTTATCTTCTTCCTCATAATTCACCCCAAAACTTGACAGTTGGGTGTTCAACATGTTAAACGTGTTAAGATGCTCCAACAGATCTGAACCCTCCTTCATATGCAAACTATACAGTTGCTTCTTCACGTACAACTTGTTCGTCAGATTCTTTCTCATATAAAGACCTTCTAGTTTTTCCCAAACCTTTTTTATGGTCTTTGCTTCTAGGATGTTGTGAATGACCTCATCACCTAGGTTGAGACGAATAGCGCTAGTTGCTTTCTCATCCATCTCTACCCATTCTACATCCTTCATCGTTTCCGGTTTCTTCTCCTTCCCAAACAAGGCCTTGTGAACTCCTTGTTGAATTAGGAGATCCTTCATCCGTCTTTGCCAAAGAGAAAAATTTCCCTTACTACAAAACTTCTCTACATTATACTTTGTGCTTGACATCTTTACTGTGTTCAAAGGATTGAATCCTAACCTGGCTCTAATACCACTTGTTGTGCAGATAGCACCCTAGGACTCAAATAAATAACAGTAAATAAGTGGCAATTACGAAATTAAATAACAAGCACACACAAAGAGCACAAGAATTTACGTGGTTCGGCAAACTGCCTACCTCCACGGAGATGACGGAGAAATTTCACTATAAAAAATAAGGAGATACAATAGTGCACAAGAATCCTCTCAAAAAACCCAAATCCCAATACACCCTAATTCTCTCTCACAGAAACAATAAGAATAGAAGCTGACTGCCTCTCTTTTCTCGATTTTCTCTCATGTGGCTGCTCACTAGGTTAATTGGAATTACTCTAATCACACGGCTGCCCTTCATCTCAAACCTTATATATATATATATATATGTTTATCATAGGTCGGCTGTACTAGGATTTATATTCCTAGTTGAATTCAATTTACTTGTGGTTGACTTGGGCTTGTGGCAATTCAAGCCACACACCGTCAACACATCCTATATAAATTAGTGAATATACAGATGGATACTTATCCCACTTTTGGGGATTAATAGGACCATTCTATGTCATGTCATGCCCTTGCAAAGTTGGCACTCCTGCCTCACCTTTCTCCTCCCATTCTTTCCTTCATTTTTCACCAAAACATAATGGGAAGGAAAATGTTAGAAAAAAATTATAATGTTCCCCTCATTCTACAGTATAATTGTTTCCCTTACTTGTGCTCGTACTTTCATAGACCAAATGGAGTCCTCCAAGAACAATGATTGAGAAACCAATTGTGTTATAACCAGCAAAAGCGACTAATAAATATGTGAGCTTGAAGTGACTAATTAATTCATTTTTGTTAGCTTATGAAATTTAGCTATTACCATAAAGTGAACGAATTTCATTAACTCTGCTATTTATTTTTTAATTTTCAACTTAAAAACAGACACACACACACACACACAACAAAACTGCTCTAGTCATGTGATAATGATATCCCAATATAGTTCCAAATGTGGTGGCCAAGGAATCCAACGGTAGTCATCATTTCTTTTTTATGAATAATGATCATGGTTTTGAGCATGAAGTGAAGAAGAGAAAATCTTCATTCTTCAAAGCCAAATCAACAAAGTTTGTGGATCTCATGTTTGATGGCTCCTTGGCTTGTGAGTGGCCGCTAGAAATTATTTTTTCTGGATTGAGTCCTCTTTACCCTTACAAATATAGACATATCATGGGTCCTATTGAGGGCTCACACTACTCTAAGAGGAGAGCTCCTTTTGTTAAGAGCAATTCTAGTACTATATAAATTGCTACAATTTTTACTATAATTATCTTACATGTTATACTGTAATTTATTTTTTGTCACTTTCAGAAAAATTCACAACTTTTTTTCTATCATTTATAATCTACTATGTGAACATTTGTAGCATAAATTATGCTATTTTATTTAGTCTTAAAATTTTTCACTCATAAAATAAATAAATTCTTGTTTTGGAGTGTGTGCGCATAATTTTTTTTTTTTTGTGTCATACTATTATTGCGTATAGCTTTTTTTTTCTTTTCTTTTTTTAAATCTGCTAGCCTGAGCTACAAATAGGCCCGGCTCAAGGTCTAGGTCTAAGGCCGTACTTGTCTCCCAAAAATTTGAAGGGGTTTTAAAAAGCCCCTGTTGCGTAAGCGAAAAACCCTCAAAATTGTATAAAAATATATATAAAATTGTAAAATAATAATTCTTTTTATAGAAAAAAATATAGGTAAGTTTTGCATATTTCCCCTCCTCCATGAAGGCTCCAAAAAAATTGAGCCAATAAAAATCTAACTCATTTGAAACTATAAACTTATTTTCACCCAAAAAAAATTATTATGATCGAGTGCTGAGTATGTTTTAATAAAATTTTCCTAGCAATTTGTAAAAGAGATGTAAATACACCAACAAAATTTAATTAACAATTTTACATTTCTAAGAGAAAAACGGCTCTAAGACAGAACATGTATATACAGTAAAAAGTCAAATAAATAACATTTAATTGATATTTAGAGAACATCTTATATGTCTAGAATGAAAGCACTTGATGATTCCCCTAGAATCTAGATTAAGGACACGAGGACAAATTTACGGGACCACACACGACAAGGCAGTTTGGAGTTTCTCTCATAATGTAGCGAAGTAGATTACTCATTACGTGTTATTGTGTTTGGCTGTATTCACATTAATATTTTCCGGGAAAATACTGAATTTCCTATGACTTGTTTTGTAGCTCAGTGCAATTGTCAAAATAGCTCCGTACACCCGTCTCTTTTAATAATAAAAAAATTCAACTTAGAATCTTTTTGCCAGGTCCAACCATTCTACTTTTTTAATCTGTCCTTTGTACGAAACTGAAATCATAGCAAGAGAAAATTCATTTTGTTCTTATTTATTATCAATTAAAATTATTAATATTTAGCTCCATTTGGATTGCATTCAACGCGTCTGGCGTTTTTGTTTTTTTGTTTTTTTTTTTTGACCGGCGCTTAATGCACAGTATTATCAAGGCAAATATACAGTGCTAAATAGGAGTGAATAGTAATGAATAGAAACAAGAAATTATTTTTTATTGTTTTTAATTTTTTTAAAAATAAGCGGTATCCAAACACACATTTAAAATAAAACTAGTCGCTAACCCGTGCGATGCACGGGAAAACTATTGGTATAAAGATGTAAACTATTAAAAGCATGAATCCAAAGAAAGCATTTACTGATCTTTGAAATTAGCAGTCTTAGAAATTTCCAAATCAATATGAACTCTTGTTCTACTTGTTGACGATAAATTATACTCTCCTGCATTTAATATATAAAATTTTACTGCCTTCTGATTTCATAATGTGAGATGGCCAATTCATCTTATTAACATTTGAATAAACCTGTAACTTTCTATTAACATGAAGTAAGCAAACACAACCCGTATTAATATTTCTCACTATTCACTAAGTCCTTTTTTTAAGAATCTGCCAATATGTACCAAAACATCCTAAACTTTGCATCAATTCCTAGTACAATGCCAATAGCTACCAATTATCACAATACAACTAACACTAAGTTTCTACATCATCTACTCTAATTAAATATAAATTCAATTACTCCCTTGAAAGATAAAGAATAAACCTCCTGAAGAATTCTCATCCATACTTGAGATTATAGTCATTATTCTGCAAGTGAAGTGCATCAATTTTATATAGATAGAGTACATAAGTTATATAATGATCAAACAATCTTAAAAGCTATAAAAGAAAAACAAACCTACTCATCAATTAAAATCAAATCTAAACTAATAATTTCATTATTTTTTGAGTTGATTGCATCACGTCCTTGATACTCTAATCTTGACTTTCCAATTTTCTTTCTGTTTGTCTATATAATAATTCAGACTTTCATTTAGATACTCCATAGAATAAAGACTACTTTGCAAATGTAACACAACAAAATTGAACCCAAACAAAACAAAGCAACATAACAAAGATATAAAAAAGTAATTAGCTTGTCAAAGATAGAAATATCCTTGGAAGCAATTTGGTAGAGAATCATGGTTGTAGTCAGTTTCATGTTCTTTGTTTTAATACTTCTTCATCTAAAGAGTAAAGAAGTTTAGACATCAAATTTAGCACCAACTTTGATAAGACAATAACAACTATAACGATTACAGCCCATCGTCAAGAAAATTTCCTCAAGAGTAAAATTGTTTTAGAAACCACTTTAAAGAAACTATAGAGAGCTTTAATTTTTTCCTAAATATTCAAGAATGGTGTGAAAATCTGATCAAATAAAATATTTATATGCATACATATAAGAAATTAGATAACTCAATCACAATATAAGCATTTAAAACCTATAGGGACTTATCAAAAAAAAATAAAACTCTAGGGATTCAGCAATGAAATATTTTAACTATATATGGTTTCATATGATCTAGAGGATAGGTGATTAGAGATGGCATCACAAAATTGTCTCTAACAACCATATATGAAAGAAAAGCCAATAGGTAAAAACAACATGCTATTCTAAAAGAGAACCAAGTAATAGCATTGTTAAAATATTATGTAGCATGTCACCATAAAGGTGTTTTTTAGAGTATCTAAATCTATAGTTGATGATGTCTTAAGCCCACCAAACTCTAAAATTGAAGCAGAAAATATATATTTAGGCAAAGATTCCTTCAAAAAAAATCATTACAGGCCAACACAAAAAATCTTAAAAGAAAGCTATAACCTATTAAAGGAATTGAAAAGCCTTCCCTCCACAGAGATTTACGTTACTACTTATATACATTAAGGGAAAATGCCTAATTTACTTTTTCATTAACACTTGATTTGAATTGCTTATAACTTTGTCTAGAATAAACTCTTGCTCTATTTCAATATTAGAAGTGCCTGAAAGAGACTAAGACTCGCTTAAGTTCTTTAAATCCTCTCCTTTGTGTTTTAACCCAGCCAACATAGATAGATAAATATGAACAAAAATAACTAAACTAAAACCAATTTTACTCAAATTCCTTAATCAAAACCAAATATAACCTAAAGACCTAAACTGAAACCAATCCATACAAATATCAAAAAACTTAATCATATTTAATGCACAAACCAAAAAAACATTACTTAAAGACCTAAATAGAAACTACTCCAAACAAATTGGTTAGTCAATTTGGAGAAGGAGATAAACACAAAAATAAATAATATAAATGCAAAGCAATTATGAGCGACTTTTACTGTTTTACAATATAAATTATGTTACCACTATTAATTGGTTCCTTGACTCAGAAATTGGTAAAAATTCCTTTATACACAATAATTTTTGTTTCAGAAATTTTAGTCCATTTTTGCTTGTAACCCTATCCACTGCAACGTACAATTGCCCATGACTAAAAAAAGGTTTTGGCAAATACACAATATAGCATCCATGTACTAACTTCAGAATAAAAATATGCAATATAGAAATTAAAAAAACATAATTCTTTGATAGAATACAAATTGTACATAGAGGTAGTAAAAACTATGGCAATCTTGAAATGAAACAATTAAACCAAACATAAAACCAAGTTTGAGATAACCAAGAAACTTAAATATGCAATCACATTCCAATTTCAAATTACTTCTAGAAACATATTACCAATAAATATGTAGGAAATAGTACAGATTAAAGGAGAGACTGGTAAATACCTGATTGTCCTTATCTTGTAGTTGTATTACCAAATAACCCAAATAACAAAATGCCAAATCCCTACCTGCAAAACAATAAGAATCCAATTTTCAGCTAACATAAACTGAATAATTTCCCACAGCCCCATCAAATTTCTCTACTACTCTTCTAGTCCACAGCAATAGCAGCCCAACAGAGGCCCCTAAAGCTCCAAAGTGACACCAATCCACAGACTAATAATCAAGATGGTAAACCATTGTTACAATAGTGCATAAAAAAAAAAAAAATTTGTACAATACTATCAACTATTACCAAAACTATCTAAATGTTGTTTTCTACTATATAAACCTATCTCACCATCAATACCAATCCCAATATCTAACATATGAATCATAACAATTATTGCATTCATGGACCATAAGAATTGAAACAGGCATGAGAAATATCAATTTATTCTGCACTATCCAGTGGTCAGCTAAAATGAAATAGCTTAGCCAGCTAGGTGCATCATGGTCATAACATGGAGATATAATTTTTCCAGATCCAATATCCAACATATTAATCATAAAAAAATTTCAAATACACAATCTCAAAGAATTAGAATTTAAAATTCCATATGAATTTCGAATTTAAATTCACAAACTATACACTAAAATCAAGTTTTTAAGCGGTATCCACATGAACCCAGATAAAAATTCACAAAATTGAATCCAAAAAAACTGAATAGAAAAGCAGAATTATAAAGCGAGCAAAATAATTTCAAAAGAGGGGAATGAAAAATACAAATTCTCAGCCGTGAGTTGCATTGTAACAACTAATCCCTAAAAAATATATTATTTATAATATATATAATATAATATAGGGTTATGGATTCCTAATCAAATTTGGTTAGGGTTATGGATTCCTAATCAAAATATAATATAGAGTTATGAATTCCTAATCAATTTTGGTTACCTTTGCCGACCAACATAATTGAAATATACAATGGGCTAAATAAATTCAGCCGGAGTATAATGGGCTGAATCTGCAGGTTCTAGAAAGTTAGCTGTGAAATTTTCTTCACCTTGCTCTGTGCGAAGGAGCAGCAGCCCATCGCTCGTTAAATTCAATGTAGCATTTGAGGAGAAGAGGGTTATCTAGTTTTGCAGTCCAGATAATAGTGTTATTTGGTTGAGTATGCAGCCATATTCCAATAGCAAAGCCTTTGTGGCTTTGTGGATAGAAACCAAAAGCAAAAAGGCCGTGTATACTTTTGTCTTAACCAAAGGGGTCTTCTATGCTTAATCAACGACAGTTCCACCTTAATCATTTTGGCGAATAAGTCTTACCCTGCCAAGAAAGGAACCAGAATTGTATTCACACCACTTTTGGGGCAATAGTCGTGTGAGTAGCACCATGGAAAGATCGGTGATGCCTTCTTTCTATTTCAGACCTGACAGTGTGGGGTTGGCTTCTTGGCGAGATTGATTTTCAGTGTTGGGTTTTGGGGAAGGAGAGGGTAGAGAAATAGAGAAGAGAGAGGAACGGCAGAGCTTGGATCTGCGTTTTGGAGGAAGAAGGCTGGTTTTGCATTTATCGGGTTTTGGAAAAGATTTTTTTTTTGCGTTTATTTTATGTTTTTTTTTATTTTGGTTTTACAAAAGTTTTTTTGTTTTTTTTTTAATATGGTGCTGACGTGGAAAATTGTGGAAGCTTCAAAAGCTTCGGTTTTATATATATATATATAGATTAATGTCTTCTTTATATAATCTTCTCTTTGTGCAAACCATAATAAAAGAAAATTTACAAGAGTAATTGACTGATTTAGTTCCCTCCAAATATTTTGTTAAGTTTATCTTGTTCCCTTACCTATTAGTTGTGTTAATTTAACCTTTAACTTTTATAATCAACTAAATATTATCCCTTTAAAACCAAGTAAATTAATGTCTCAAAAATCGATAGATTTTTAATTTTAATTTTTTGATGATTTAATAGTTATAATAAAGGTGGAAGAGAATTTGAATTTTAAATGTTTATGTTAGAATTCTCAAGAAAACTTCAAGGCATAGAAAGTAGCTAAGGGGGCTCAAATCCATCTTCTTGAAGTGTTGACCAAGAAAACACTTAAAAATTTAGCAGGCCGCAGGGTCAAGTAGGGCCCAAATGTTGACTTAGAAAGTGATGACACAACATTGGCTTGCTTACATGGCATTAGACATGGCACTAAAGGGCTGAGTTATAATGTGGCTTGACATCGTGTTACTTAGGGTCGGCGTGACACATGGTAGTGTGTGTGTGTTGACATGTTTTTGACATATGTTGGTGTGTGGAGAGCTCCTTCACTGCGTGAGCCTATGAACTGACAACCTTAAGAGTCTGTTTAGTTAGAGAGATGGAAAAGTGGGAGGATAGAAAAGATTTTAATTTTCTTCCTTTGTGTTTGGTCTGGAGTAGAGAAGTTGAGGGATAGAAAAAAAAAAAAATTATAGAAATTTACTAATATGCCCTTGTTAAAAAATGATACCCAATTAAAACAAAAAAATGGCAAAAAAAAAAAAAAGGTAATCACACAAATTTATTAAAAAAAATGCCGTAAAAAAAAGTAAAAAAAAAAAAAAATCACTTCTAGTTAAATCCAAAAGCAAAAACCAAAAAGGACAAATAGCAAGTCCAGGAAAGCGCCAAAAAAGAAAGAAAGAAAGAGAGAGAAATAACTCGTAAAAAGAGGAGAAGATAATTTAGTCACTGAGGGTAATTATTTCTCTCTCCTCTATTACCCCAACCAAATGGATCCTAATACTCAATTGCTGCATAGAAAATCATGCCCTGAAAAAAAAAAAAAAAAGTAAAAAAAAAATCACTTCTAGTTAAATCCAAAAACAAAAACCAAAATGGGCAAATAGCAAGTCCAGGAAAGTGCAAAAAAAAAAACAAAGAAGAAGAAAGAGAAACACATAAAAAGAGTAGAAGATAATTTAGTCACTGACTGCAACTATTTCTCTTTCCTCTATTACCCCAACCAAAGGGATCCTAATACTCAATCGCTGCATACAAAGTCGAATGGGCTAATTCTGGCAACATCAGCCTATAATCTGTTCACTCGTGTGGTTGGTTTCTCGTGTAGATGCATAATTGGGGTTGGTTTTCTAGGAACAGAACTATGACATAGTTGTGGCTGATAAAGGACAAGTCCTTTTTGTTTAGAGCCTAGCATTTGATACTTTGTAATGGATGCTTTTATTTTCTTTTTCCTCCTTTTCTTTTTAATCTTTTTACAAATCCATTACATTGTCTTCATATATCATATATACTTTTACAACTACTTCCCAAATATATATATATATATATATATATGCTTTTACAAGATTCAGATTATAAAAAATAAAAAAAATATCTAATTTCTATAAAATGTTAAATTTTTAATTTTTTCTATTCTAAAATTTACAAAAGATATGGGTTTATGGATTGATCATATAGCAAATAACAACGATTTGACATGAATTTTGGTGTTTATATTAAGAACGAATCAAATGTATAATTCAACAGTCAAAATTTTAAAATATTTGTCCAATAAAATTTGTTAAATAAAATAACATTAATAAAACGTTTTATCATTGTAACTTTAATCATGATCTTGCCCTTTAATAAAACTAACAAAATAGAAAGATGTTTATGTGTTACGAAAGAGTTTTAGGCCTTGTTTGGATTTTTCTTTTTATCACTCATCACTCCTCACTTAATTTCCGTCACTCATCACTCGTAACTTAAAACACCCCACCCTGTTTGGTACCATCACTCACTTGTCACCACTCAATATTTTTCAACTATTTGTGGGCCTCATACCTGTAACTTGGTGTAGCTTTTACTTTTACTTTTTTTTCCCCCCCTTCAACCCCCAGTACCCAAACTCACCGAACCTAGTGAAAAAAAAAAAAAAAAAAACCAACCAACCAACCAATCAACCAACGAAGAAGAAAAAAGAAAAGAAAGAAAGAAAGAAAGAACCCAGCCAACAGTGACCAGTGAAAGAAGAAGAAGAAGAAAAAAAAAGAAAAAAAGAAAGAAAGAACACAGCCAATGGAGACAGTGGAGAAGAAAGAAATAAAAAATGGTCAAAAGTTGCGGCTGACCCTAACAGTGGGTCCCTCTATGTGTGTTTAATTACAAAAATGTCATTGAAAACAGAGTTATGGAAACTGAAAACAGCTAAAATGTGTTTTCAGTTTCCATAACTCATCACTCAAAAATTAAAGAATTGAGTGATGGAAACAAAAACTAGAAACAGAGTTATTGAAATCCAAACAAGCTTTTGAGTCATGGGTCCCACCATTTTTGAGTTATAAGTTATGGAAACAGAATTATGAGTTATGAAAACTAGAATTCCAAACACCCCCTTAAGTATATGCATAAACTTGTTTATATATATATATATATATATAAGTTATTAGTTACAGTGTGGATTTGAAATTAGGGAAAATTGGGTCTAGGGCTAGCCAACTTAACTTATATCACAGCATTGTCAACCCAATTGATTTTAGGTCAATCAACTTTGTTTCTCAAAAAAAAAAAAAAAAAGGTCAATCAACTTTAAATGCATCAAATACAAATTTTTTGTATTCTAATTTATGTTCCACCAATCACAATTTACCATATATTTATTTTATTTTCCTTATAAAATAACCACAATTTTAAAATAGAAAAAAAAATTTAAATACATAAAAAGTTGTGATTAGTAGAACATAAAGTATAATACGAAAAATGATCTAAATGACTTGTATTCGCATGTATCCGTCTTGTGCTACCATTGGTAAATGATGATGTTTATGCATTTAGCGCCCAAAAAAAAAATGAAGATATTTATGCTAGACCAATATAACACACAAAAAATGTGTTACGTAGATATTCAAAAATTTTAGTAATTATGAAGACAACAAGCTCTGCTCCTCCTCCTCTATGAACTAATTTAAAGCTCGTCCCGGGATGAAAAATTTTTGCTCATATTTTTCTTTATTTTTTGGCTAATTGTTGAAAAAAAATAGTTTTTATTTATTAAATAATTAATTTTGAGAGAGAAAATGAATGGGAAAAATTTACAAGAATGAGTCTCTCAATCCCAAGAAACATCATCAAACAAGAAGATGAGGCAGAAAGCAGTAGAGAACCAATTGCTATGAAAAATGTACAGATTCCCATAATGCCAAGAACAAACTATCCCATCTGTAGTTTTTATTTATATATATAAAACTGAAGTCTCTAAAACTCTCACAATTTTCTATGTCAGCACAATATTTAAATAAAATTATTATTTTATTTAAATAAAATTATTATTTTTATTTTAAATTTAACTAGGAGTGAAACTCTATCTCTCTAATAAGTCCAACTTAAACTCAAACTCATCATTATCATTTTTTTAAAATAAAATTATTTTTATTTAATCAAAACTTAATAAGGAGTGAAACTCTCTCTTTCTAACAAGTCCAACTTAAACTCAAACTCAAAGATAATCTATATAAAAACAAAAATTATGATAGGACTCAAAAAAAAAAAGAAAAAGAAAAAAAAAAAGAGACTAACGATGAAAAAAAAGAGACTTATGTTGATAATTGTGGGTTTGGTTTTGGGTTGAAATTTCTACTAATTATATTTTTTTATTGTACATGGCAAATAAAACATTTCTATTTTTTTGGAGAAAAATCAAAGATGTAACCTATGTCTTCCAGCCTAGGGAACAATAAAATTTTATTTGGTATGTTATATATAAATTTGTTGAATTTGGTTTGGTTCTAAAGTAGAATTTGGGGATTCTATAAATTTTGAAGTTTTAAGTCTTGGGGTTTTTGGTATTTGCGTATCAGTAGGTTGATCTTAATTTTTCACTTTAAATGTTTTTTATTTAGGTTCATGTGATTTTTTGTTTTCTTATTAAAAGCTATTTTTGGTTGATTAATTAATGTTTAGATTAATTTCAATTAATATTTTTTTTTCAAAATGTCTATTTACTCATTGTTGGATTTTTTTTTTCTTCAAAATCAATAGTTTTTCCATGCATAGCACGAGTTAGCAACTAGTTATATGAATTCATGAAGCCTCTAACTATCTTTACCAACACAAGCTGAAGGTCAACACATATGTTTCATGGGCCTTTTCCATTGCAGAAATGAAATTGATGTCAACAGCCAACAGATCCAAGAAGGAACACAGGCCCAAATTTAATTGGAAGCCTTTCGAAGAAGACAAACATTCCATTATATTGTGCATCGGGCCTTCTTCTTTTCAAACCAAATCGTGAAGCTTTGGGCTAAAGAAAAATCCTAATTTTTTACTGAAGAAAAAAAAAAGAAAAAAAAAAAAAAAGCTGTTGTTGCACAAGGGTTCCCCAAATAACAACACATGTGGTTAATTTAATTTTTATAATTCAATAGCTATAACTTATGATGATGTGAAGAAAATTAGTAGGCTGAATGCTTCGGGCGCCAATGATCTAGTAATTGCTTGAAATGCCTGAAAAGGAAAACACACGATCAAAGGTGACCGAGGCGGACCGGCCAAGAACCCTCCGATGCTTAAGTTAGTTTCTCTCTTAAATTCTAGAGTTCCAACTTTTTAGGAGTTGTCTAAAACTTACCTTCTTTGATGTGAATGGGTGTTTATATAGTGTGCTCTTAAAGCGGTTACTTGTCTCGTTACTTCCCCTATATTTGAGGAGGTTAGAGGGTTTAAGGTTAACTTCCACAACCGTTATAGGAGTTAGAATATTTATCTTTATCTTCTATAACTGTCGTTGGAAGTTAAGTACTGAGTAGGAAGTTATAGCGATGAACCAAGATCTTACTCATGCCTCGAAATAATAACATGTGGTTCAATTTACTAGCTCTTGTAGATAAATCTCTATGGAATTTTCCCAAGTGTCGGGGGTCGTCCAAGTGCTTTCCTCATGGACGACCCATATGCCTTTGGACAACCGTTTTGCTAGGTACAACCATTCTTGTCTTCTTGGCCTGGACGACTTTCATGGACGAATTGAAGTTGGTTCAATTTTCAGTTGACTATCAACTTATAAAAGGGTAGGAGATTTGAATCTTAAATTTCTCCGTTAGAAATATTAAGAAGTGAGAGCATCCACAGTGGAAAGGTTGAATGCTAAATGTAAGCCTATTTTACCATTCAGGCCCAAAAGACCCATTCCAACAGAACTTGTAAAGTTTAACTATTGCAAAAAAATTTGCAATTGTGATACAGCGTGATTCTAAATGTAGAATCACACTATAGCTCAATTGTAAAAGAGATATTAATATTTTATGCATAAATATCAGTTCTCTCTCTCCACAGTCTCTCATCTCTCTCTCTCTCCATCGCTGAAACTCTTTCTCACACCAAGCCTCTCTTTTCTCTCTCTCACCATCGCTGCCGATTCACCCACCTATCTCCAAATCCCTTTAATCTCAGGCTTTTCTCTCTCCACGGTCTCTCATCTCTCTCTCTCTCTCTCTCTCTCTCTCCATTGCTGAAACTCTTTCACACCAAGCCTTTCTCTTCTCTCTCATCCCCTCTGGGTATTTTTTGTGGTTTCTGGCGATGGAGATCTGCGAGTGATTTGGGTTTCTAGTGGTCGAAATCAGTGAGTTGTGTAGGTTTTTGATAGTGGTGGGTTTGTGACTAATGTGGGCATGGGTCAGGTGGAGCAGCGGCGGCGAGGGTCGGTGGTGGGTTTCTGGTTTTGATTTTGGATTTTGATTTTTGATTTTGATTTGGATCGGAGATCGGCGAGTGATTTGCTATGAATTTTGGATTTTGATTTTGGCTGGATTTTGCTCAATGGAGGTGGGTGGTGTGACTAAGAAGCTAGACGGTGGTGGTGGTGGTGGTGGGTGGTTGACAGAGTAAGAGAAATAGAGATCAGAGAGAGAAGTGAGAAATATTTTTATATTATTTTAATGTGTAGTATGGTAAAATAAAAGTTGAGATGCTAGGTATATTGTAAAATGGCATTGTATAATTGATAAAGTGACTTTTTAGGATGGTAAAATAGGATAGGATGGCATGAACCATTGTGGATGCTCTAATAATTAAACTCGCTCATTATCCTCTCATGTTACAAGAATTTGTATGTAACTATCATGCCAAAAGTGCAAAGTGATATGAAGAGTTAAAAAAATTTAATGCCATTGGTCACAAGTTAGGGTAATTATTAAGTACTTCCGGAATACCATAAATACATACTGCCCCCCTCTTATATGAATTGTGGATCTCACCATAAATTTAATTAATTTAGTGGGATCCACAATTCATGTAAGAGAAAGGGAGTACGCATTTATGGTACTCCCGGAGTATTTAATAATTTTCCTCAACCCCTTAGGGTTGACATTGCCTCCTCCCTTTACTTAAATTATTTGACTTTTGCCTTCTTTTTATTTATTTATTTTTTTAGAATGAAAATTTATTTATTTATTTATTTTTTGGGAAGAACACGAATCATATGACTTTTTTGTTACGCATTAAATTATGGACCACCCACTATTTATTTATCTCTAGAATTCGTTCATTAAAAATCGTGATGCATGTAGGTTTTAGTTAGCTCAACTGGTAAAGTCTCTGATGGTTGTATAAGAGATCTGAAGTTCAATCCCCACCTACACCAAAACTAATTGGTGTCTTGGTCTGATAATAAAGAGCTATTATCAGGAGCGGACGCCATAGGTTGAAACTCTCTCTTAAAAAAAAAAAAAAAAAAAAAAATCATGATGCATCATATGAATATCATCTTAATTTATAATAGGAGATGCCTGCGCAGGCGTTTAAAGTACGTTACATCCCATTCTCAAAAAAAAAAAAAAAAAAAAAAAAGTACGTTACATCCGGTGCATCATGTAATATATATATATATATATATATTGATGATCTAAATATCACGATATCTCAATCATAATATTCAACATCAAATGCCGATCCAAAATCATTTGTGGTATTTCTTTTTTAAAGCTTATGTAGCTCAGAAGAGCAAGTTTACCAAAAAAAGGCATATTCTACTGCCATCTATGGATCAAATTTAAGATTCTTTAAGCTTATCTAACAATAACTCTAGAAATACAAATAATTTTTACAAAATATTCCACAATTATTAAAGTGCCAATTTTTTAATGAAAAATGTAACGTTCACAATATTTGCATAACAAGTCTTAAGTGGTAAATTATTACTGATTCTAGTTTAAATCTACCACTTGAATTACTCTTTTACTTACTAATAATGATAACCTGTCACTTAAAATTTGTTATAAAAATATTGTGCACATAACATTTCTCATTTTTAATAGTAGATAAAAAAGAATAGAATTTAATGTCAATGATGAGTCTAAATAAAAACTATAAAAACTTACCAACTCAACTATTGTGAAAAATTTCCATAAGAAAAAAAAAAAAAAAAAAAAAACTATTTTGAAAATTATTGTATATTTAGCATTACTCTCCCTAGAAGGCTTTTATGGTTCAAATTTGAGGTCCAATTTTATGCTCATTAACTTTGCTAAAGCTAATTTGATACAATGGCTCCACACGTAATATAGCTATGTCTCACTCCTATTTCCTAATAAATAAATAAAAACTTTTAAAATAACATAATTATTGAAGAAAATATAAAATACAATAATCACCTTCAAACGTTTACTTTAGTTAGAGGTAGTTTAGCATTTGATGAAAACGCCATGATCAGTTAAACATCCTATAAGAGCAGTGACTTTGTGCTTTGTATCACACTCAAGGCTATCACATAAGAGAAATGAAAGCCTACAATAAAGAGCTGAGCGTGAGAGAGTGTGTGGATCCTTGCTCTAGTACATGATACAAGAGGAAAATTGAAGCCCAATTGGTTAAATCTAGGTCGGACCTTTCATGATCAAGGAAATCTACTTATCAACTTGCCCAATGGACATAAATGGAAACTTGTTTATTTATTTATTTATTTTTTTGAGAAATAATTACAACATGCTGCTAACCTTGCAACTCGAACCCTTTCCCCCTTAAATCCCAAAGCACTTTGTACATAGAGAGGTGTCAATTCAGCTATAAGGCCTTTGGCAATGGAAACTTGTTTATGGTATAACTATATCCCATCAATTGGACTAACTCAAGAAGTATTTTGTGAAAAAGCCCTCTAGGTTGAAAATCCGAAACAACAGCCTACTTGCCATGTATGAACAATTAATGGTATAAATTGACGTGAGAGAAGCATAGTTGCCCACCCGTTACGTGAAGTAAAAGATGTTAGTAATACTAGTTGCTAACCCGTGCGCACGGGATAGTTAAACAAAATTTATACACATTCACTTTTATTGGTACAATCATTTGAAAACAATTCTAACTAATACCCAAATGTAAGAAATGCATTGACTTACTATTTAAAGTAGCCTTCTAAAAAACATGATTGGCTATACAAATCTCATTGTTGTCATGCAAAGGATTTATAAACTATTAATCCCAAAAATATGGGCTTATGCTGTCATTAGAATTTACACATATTGCACAACTAAGCCTTAATTTCTCAGCAACTGTTAAAAATATAAACTGCAAATATAAATTAATGAAGACCAAGACTTGAAGGGGACTCATTAAACTTCAAATTAGAGTAGTAATATCACTTTCTCAATCTTTGCTCATTTGTAAAAATAATATAGAGAAAATTCAAAACATGGAAAGCAAATAAAAATTACAACAATTAATTCCATTATCTTTCATGCTATACTTTGTAGTTGTATGGAATTAAGTCAACTCAATTTAAGTAGTTGTAATAAAGGTGGCTTCTACCATTTTCTATTCTATAGCAATATGAACATATCAAATTTCTCAAACAATTACCGGTATTGCAGTAAAATGATTTATTATTGAAAATAAGAAACAATTAAGCTCATCCCTTAAAGATTTATCTCTTGCACTTGTATGATATGGGTATTTCCATTCAAACTTTAAAAAAGATTATGGGTCTTACCTGAATGTTTTCCTTGTGGTGAGGACAAATAAAATGAGAGAGGTGCTTCATGACCTTCAAAGCAAAAAATCTTTCTTCTAGTCTGTATGGCCCCCGCACCATGACCCATAGCGGGCCTTGGACCTTGACCTGGATATATGGCCCATGAGGCCCATCTCCCTTTGCCAAGCGGCCCACCCCCGAGTCACGCTTGCTACGGGCCCAGACTTTGCCTTTTCATTATTTATCGGCAAACCCCTTCCCGAGCAGTGATAAACATATGGTTCGCGGGACACCCTGCCCTGTACCTGCCCGGCCGTGCCTCGGAGAGGCACCTCTGCCGAGAACTATCGTGGAGGTGGGAACCAAGTTCCAACGCCACGCTCACCGCTTCCCATGCCTACCTAACCATCCACTTACGATCGATAATACTGGACCGCCGGTTGCACTTATTGGCAAATAATTATGACCTCTCCGCTATTCTGTGAACTATAAATACCCGAAGTTTTGAGAAGACAAGGGTTGGAGAAAAGCAGGAAAGAAAGAGCGTAAACAGAGAAAGCAGAGTGAAGAGGTGGTTCAAACCTCCGAGGAGAGGAAAGTGACTCCGTTGGGCCTTGGCGTTTAGAACGACCCAGTGTAGGAAATCCAAACCCACTATACAAGTAAGTTGTGAGCCCAAGTGAGGCCCAACCAACAGGTTTCGGTTTTGGGCGTCCACAATTGGCGCCGTCTGTGGGAAATCCTACTAAGCAGTGGTTCCGCCGAGACTCACATACAGGAAAGATGTCTAGAAGT
The DNA here is from genome assembly GCA_032727855.1 of Quercus ilex subsp. ballota. NCBI lineage: Eukaryota > Viridiplantae > Streptophyta > Magnoliopsida > Fagales > Fagaceae > Quercus > Quercus ilex. The sequence continues at coordinate 17,530,322 of CM064915.1, forward strand.
AACGCTGAAAGTGGCTCGGCAGGGTCTTCCAGGGGCTCTACTTGGCGGGAACGGAGGCAGAAGAGGCGCGAGGATCCGGCTTACGAGCAACTGGAAAAGCGGTCCGGCCTTGGAGAAGGGTCGTATCAAACGGGGAGAACGGTATCCCATGCTTCCAGGCATAGGCATCCCGACGTCAAGGATGAAGAGCTTGAGCGGCTGCGGAGGCTAGTACAGGACCTGAAGTTGGAAGCACGAAACGAACGCCGCTGAGCTGGACAAGACGACCGAGATGGAAGGCCATATGCCGAGGAAGAGAGACGCGGGACGGGATCGAATCGACTGGGATCCCACCACCACAGGGAGCGCTCGCACTCGAGGGAGTCCCGCCACCGCCGAGATCACTCCCATTCAGCGGAATCTCACCGGCGGTGAAATCGCTCTCGGTCGCGGGAATACGGGAATCGGGGCTCAGATTCTCCAGAGGGACGACCGAGGAATGCAGCAATGGATGCTATGAGCCGTGCATTGCGCAGGGCGGCTCGGTCACCATTCTCAGCAGATATTGAGCGAGCACCGATGCCGGACAGATTTACGCGCCCGCCGTTCAATTCGTATGATGGGAAAACGGACCCCGTGGAGCATGTCAGCCACTATATCTAGATGATGTCTTTGCATACCCGCAATGACGCTCTGATGTGCAAGGTTTTTCCCTCCAGCCTCGGTCCCATGGCCTTAAGGTGGTTCAACGGGTTGCGCAAGGGCTCCATTCACAGTTTCGCCGAGCTAATACAGGAGTTCGGTTCCCGTTTCGTGACGTGCAGCCGGGAACAACAACCGGTGGACGCGCTGCTGTCTATGAAGATGAGGGCGGGGGAAACCCTCCGTGATTACGCTAGCCGATACTGGGAGCTCTACAACGAGATCAACGGAGGGAACGAGAAGATCGCGGCGAGCACTTTCAGAATGGGACTGCCTGACGAGTCGGGGTTGAGGGAATCATTAACCAAGAAACCTCCCGAGGATATGAGGCAGCTGATGAGGCGCATCAAGGAGTACAAGCGGTTGGAAGATGACAGAATACAGAGCAAAGGCAAGGCACAGATGACAGATCGTCCTCGGCTGAGCGGTTTTCAACAAAGGGCACGGGGAAATTTGAGGATTCAAGAGCCGGTGGCACCAGCCGGGGAGGTGAACGTGACGTTCAAGGAGCCTGTGCATAAAATTGTGGATAAGATCAAGCACGAGCCGTACTTCAGATGGCCGAACCGGATGGCTGGCGACCCCTCTAGGAGGAATCAGAACCTATACTGTACCTACCACAAAGACCGGGGGCATACTACCGAGCAGTGCCGAGTGTTAAGGGACCATCTCAGGCAGTTGGCTAAGGCGGAACACCTCAAGGATTTTGTGACGGATGCCGGGAATCAGGGAGCAGGGCATGGCGCCCCACACACAGGGAATCCCCTTCCGCCCCCTCTCGGGATAATTGACGTTATCCACGTCGCCCCGAGGGGCACCTCAACGGCAAAAGGGAAGGAGGTGCTGACAATGATATCGGTAGAGGGGGGTACGGGCGTGCCGCCTCCCGCGAAGAAGATCAGACCTACCCGAGAACCGATCTCTTTCGATGACAGTGATTTGGAAGGAACCATTCAGCCGCACGACGACGCATTGATAGTCACGGCAAGGATCGGCGGTTTCGTTGTAAAGAGAATAATGATAGATCAGGGAAGCGGAGCAGATGTTATGTACCCGGACCTATTCAGGGGGCTTGGGTTGAGGAATGAAGATCTGTCGAAGTACAACACTCCCCTGGTTGGATTCGATGGGAAATTGGTGGCGCCCGAGGGGCGAATCTGTTTGCCCGTGAACATGGGGGGCAAGGAGGCAATAGTGAGCTTCTTCGTAGTTACCTCGTACTCCCCATACACGGCGATTCTAGGGAGGCCATGGATACATGCAATGGGGGCTGTCCCGTCTACTCTGCACATGAGGGTTAAGTTTCACATCGACTATGGTGTCACGGTTATACAAGGAAGTCAGCAGGCGGCCAGGCAATGTTTGATCACCATGGTCGATTGGAAGGAGTAGACCGGCCAGAAGGACCAGGCCGATCCTAAATGTTCGTCGTCGGGGACGCCTTTATAGCAATTATAGGGCCCGCCAGAGGTCGCGCGTGCCGAGAACATGCTCAAGGTAAAGGTGTTGCCAGATACGGAGAAGTACTTCCAAATAGGGGAGAGCATGGAGGACCGGGAAAAAGTAGAGATGTTGCTACTCCTAATGCAGAATGTGGACGTATTTGCATGGAGTCCATACGAGGTGCCCGGGGTGGACCCCGAATTCATCGTGCATAGACTTGGGGTTGACCCCTCATTCGCCCCTAAAAAAAAAAGGCCGTAAAATCTAAGGGTACTAAGTATTAGAGGGTCAATCGAGAACCTAAGCCCACCCTCTAAGATGGCCATCAAGGGAAAAAACACCGTGTTTTCACCACGGCGCCTCTGGATGTCGATATCACCCATATTGCAGTAGGCAATATCTACATCACTAGGAACATTATATGCCTCCCTAAATCTAGCCAAAGCATGCTCGGAAGAAAGGAGGTAAGAGTAACTCATGTTTTTCCAAAACTAGTGTTTTTTTTTAATAAAAGGGAAAAGAAGTGCTGTGATTACCAAAGAATAGACTAAAATGGCTGAACCAAAAAAGCAAGATGAGGGAAAGGAACTTACTGTGGGCTCTAGGGAGGGAGTATGTTCTGGGCCAGTAAATGAACCACGAAAGAGGGATGCTCAGCAGAGTAGGATACTGAAAGATGAAGAATGCAAAAGTGAGAACCAGTGACTAAAGGGACTATTTATAAGCATGGGGTGGGTGGAAGGAGAGGCATTTAATGATCCACTGTAAGGAAACCACGTGAACCGCTGCTTCAAACGGCCACACGCGCGACGCCTCGGTTCACGAACCGTCAGACAATAATGGCGGATAGGCCATCAGTCAATTCCAAATGCGTCTTTTGAGACGCGCATTAATGCGCCCCACAATGGCCGGGCACTGACCCTTTGACTTCCCAGACACGCATTTACCCCTCGTGATCCTTGATTCATCCCCGGGAATGGGGGGCGAATCAAGTGGGGGCTATTGTACGGCCCCCGCACCATGACCCATAGCGGGCCTTGGACCTTGACCTGGATATATGGCCCATGAGGCCCATCTCCCTTTGCCAAGCAGCCCACCCCCGAGTCACGCTTGCTATGAGCCCAGACTTTGCCTTTTCATTATTTATCGGCGAACCCCTTCCCGAGCAGTGATAAACATATGGTTCGCGGGACACCCCGCCCTGTACCTGCCCGGCCGTGCCTCGGAGAGGCACCTCTGCCGAGAACTATCGTGGAGGTGGGAACCAAGTTCCAACGCCACGCTCACCGCTTCCCATGCCTACCTAACCATCCACTTACGATCGATAATACTGGACCGCCGGTTGCACTTATTGGCAAATAATTATGACCTCTCCGCTATTCTGTGAACTATAAATACCCGAAGTTTTGAGAAGACAAGGGTTGGAGAAAAGCAGGAAAGAAAGAGCGTAAACAGAGAAAGCAGAGTGAAGAGGTGGTTCAAACCTCCGAGGAGAGGAAAGTGACTCCGTTGGGCCTTGGCGTTTAGAACGACCCAGTGTAGGAAATCCAAACCCACTATACAAGTAAGTTGTGAGCCCAAGTGAGGCCCAACCAACAGGTTTCGGTTTTGGGCGTCCACATAGTCAAATACAAAACTCATAAGAGGAGTAAGAGAGAAAGAAAATACTCAATGAAAAACCATAGTGAATGAAGAAAAGATTTATGAGCTTCCAAAGATCCACACAAATTTCAGCCATAGGTGCAACATGCCAAGTTAAGAAATATAAATATTGATCTACAGGTGCAATTTCTTAATAGACAATAGCAATTTCATGGACAATAGAAATTTTTTAATACTTATTGAGAAAAAAGATAATCTAAGATTTTTCCTATTTTTTTTTTTTGATAAATAATGTAAATTTTTTCCTAGATTAATTCAATCAGATCTCGAACGAAAACCCTAGAAACCAATATCATACTTTATTTTTTGCTTAAAATAAATAAATAAGCAAATAAATTTTTAGACCAAATAGAAAAACTATAGCCTTGATCCTCCAACCAACCGCCCCTCCCCCTATTTTGAAATTCACATAGAGAGAGAGAGAGAGAGAGAGAGAGAGAGAGAGAGAGAGAGAGAGATTGCAAATCTGTGGCTTTATTTTCTAGTCAGATTTATTTGTTTAGATTCACAAATTTGATCAATGTCAAGATTTCAAAATTTGGGAGGATTGGAAAAATAACTTTCAAATTTTGAAGACCTTTTATCTTGAAACATGCACCAATTGTGACAGTTTATTTCTACAACAGAGCATTGTGTTATTGTTTATGTCCACAAAACCAAATAATTGAAGTGTGATACTCAAAACTCAAATTATTATCAATAAACATAATGGTTCTAAAATATAAATATTTTTAAAAAGCTGCAAGCCACTATCATTGAACATATCAATAACGTAGTTACTACATAGATAAAGTGTACCTGCTAGCTTTCAAACACGCATCAAACTTGCAATACACAAATAGTGAGAGAGCTAATCTGATCTGTTCGCTAGTTACCACTGGCTAGTCAATGAAGGCTAGAGCGGTCCGAGGGAATCTAGTCAAGGAAATCCAAGGCATGTAGACATGGCAAAACGAGTCAGACCCGTTTGACCCAACCTCTTTGACCCGCAACCCGTTTGACCCGTGACCCGTTTTAACCCGCAACTCGATTGACCCGACCCGAACCCGACCCGACCCGCCCGTTTTGCCACGTTTACCAACGTTGAGTAGATTGAGATTGAGGTGTAATTCTTATAAGATATTTACTTATTCTTCTTCACTTAATATGTTATGTACTCCATTATAGTTTGTCATTCTTTACTTGCCACCTTCATTTTCTCTTCCTACTTTAAACAGATCAAAAATTATACCAAGATTAGCTTCTAGAAAGTTGGAACAAGAGTTGCACCAAATTTAGGTATCAAGTGTTTAGTGGTAATTGGTAAGTGGTAATAGTATCACCAATGAGAATCTAATCACAGTTAAGGAACTCAGAAACAATTAAAAATTGCATCTATTTCCAAAAAAAAAAAAAAACTTGTTTGAAAAATACGGGTCAACTTGACCCGTCTCGCGACCCGACTTGACCCGCAACCCGTTTGACCCGTTTAAAAATGACCCGTTTGACCCGTGACCCGTTTTGACCCGCAACCCGATTGACCCGACCCGACCCGACCCCGACCCGACCCGCCCGTTTTGCCATGTCTAAAGGCATGGCAGTTCGGCGACAACACAATGGCTTTGTGACTGACCTTGAATCATGATGGTCGCATGGAGGCGAGTCTATTGGGTACGTCAGGGTTTAGGGAATGGCTTTGTTTTTTGTTTTCAACTGTATTGGCGATAGTAGCGTGAGAGGAGTAGCTTTTGAGAAAGGGGTAAGGTTGCTAGGGTTTTGAGTTGAGAAGAGAGGAGTTATAACATGAGTCTTTCTCTCTTCTTTTTTGAATCCTTATGTGAGTCTTTTTTGTATTTTAATTTTAATGTGAATCTCTCTAATATTTTAGTCAAAAGAGTTTTTAATTTTTAATTTTTATTTATTGTGCTAACGTGAAAAATTGTAAGAGTTTCAAAGGTTTCGATTATATATATATATATATATATAGATTAAGCCTGGCTAAACCCAATGAGTATACCCATAGTTGACTCGAACCAATCCAAAATATGGAGTTTTGAATCTTTGTGGAATTGTTTGACTCTTGATAAAAGAGGATAACTTATGGTAAAGGGTTACAACTATGGGCGGAGCCAAGGGATCAAGGGGCGGCTATGCTAGTATTAGTTTAGTATAACTTACCCTAAGGCACTTATAACATATACTGTATGATTCTTTTTCTTCTTCATTGGTGAATTTTTAATGTTTTTTTTTTTTTTTCTCAAAATAAAAAAGTTTTTTTTTTTTGTTGAAACCATTCCCTATTATTTTGGGTGAGTTTTAAACTAAAACCCTCCTCATATAGAATGAATTTTTCAATTTACTTTTGGATGAGATTATTTTCATTGGCCTATTTTATTAAAAAAATTAACTGGATAAATGTACAGGTGTATCTAGAAAAGTTCAATTTTTTTTTAATAAAAAATAAAAAATAAAATATCTATACATTAGTTAGAGATAAAAATAAGTTGGCATGTCAATCTAAAATAAACAAACCAATACTATAACAGCAAAATTTCCCGTAAGTTGTAATTTTTTTTTTAGAGAGTTTCAATCTATGACGTCCGTTCTTGATAATAGCTCTTTATCATCAAATCAAGACACTAATTGGTTTTTGCAAGATACCAATTAGTTTTTGGTATAGGTGGAGATTAAATCTCAAATTTTTTATTCAACTATCAAAGATTTTACTAGTTGAGCCAACTAAAACCTACTCCCGTAAGTTGTAATTGATATCTAACAACTGAATACCTTGCCATGTATAAATTGTATAAATGTACAAGTGTATCTAGAAAGAAAATGTGAGGTTTTTTTTTTTAAATAAAAATAATATTAAAAAATCATTAGTTAAAGATAAAAATAAGTTGGAATGTTATACTGAAGTAAACAAACCAATAATATAGCTTTACCAAAATTTACTTAAGTTTTTTTTTTTTGATAAAAAAATTTACTTAAGTTGTCAATAAATCTAACAGCTAAAAACCTTTCCAAGTAGAATTATGACTTGAAAAATATGGATTATTCATGTGAATTTATATTGTTGATTTTCTAATATAATGAATATGTCATTTAAATGGTGGATTTTCTTGTATTCAAATATCTTAGCATTCACATGAATGAATTATTGTTTTTCAAATTAATCTTAAATACGATATGTATATGTTCGCATACATGTGCATCCATACGCATGTAAAATCTAAATTTTGCGCTCCTAAAATGAAATTCTAGCGCTACCACTAGTAATAACATTTAGCAAAGATCAAAGCTATTAGGAGGCCAGCGAGGGATGGTTCAGTTGGTAAGGCTTGGGCACTTCATCTAATCCACCTAGGCTCAAGTCTCGCTGCCAGCAGTCCTTCATTGGTAGGCATTCACAAGGGTTGGCCTACGGGTCTTAACTTAAGTGCCCTGCCTGGGAGCTGGCGTAGCTTAGCTAACCCCCATTTTTTCTTACCAAAAAAAAACTATTAGGAGGGTTGTGACCTTTTATGAAGGGGTGGACTTATGTTTATAAATACAACAATACACATTGTAATTAGATAATTTTTTTTTTTGTAAATGAAACAAATGAGTATGTGGCGCGACCTGAGTTGACGTTTTCCATCTGAGCATTATCATAGTGGCACCCTATCCACTGGGCTTGAACTTGCGAGAGCAGGGAATCCAGGTAATTAGATTGGTGTTGTAAAGAACAACACACAAGAATATATTTTTCTCAATTGTCATCAATTTCTATTAGTGCATTTAGGATATGGATATTGTGTGTTTTGTTCTTGTAATTAACAAGCATCACCATGCAAGTCTCGTTAATATTTTGTTAGTGATAGATAATATGTGATAATATAGAACACTTATACAAATCTTGTGTTATTTATTTATTTATTTATCATTTCCATTATCCATCGACTTGGGGATAAAGGTCAACTATAGTAAGTTGTACAACATAACCAATATCTACATTCTTTTTTGGAGGGAGCTTCATAGATTAAATATAAATAGTAGAGTAAAAAAAAGTTCCATTAATATAAATCATCATTAAAATATATAGAGTGTTATGGATATTTTGTGGTATGATTGAATGTGATATTTGTGGGATATTTTGTAGCATGACTGTAAGCAATTGTGGAAGTGTATTAGTCGGTTAGCATTGTATAGTGTTGTTTGTAATTGCCGGTATTGTAATGTGCAAAGCTGTGACAGGGTGGCAACTCAATTAGTTAGGAGTTAGTTAGGAATTGGGTTTAGTGGAGTAAGGGTTAGTTGGAAGGTATCAGACACGGGTTAGAAGGGAAGGCATTAGTTAAAGGGTATTAAAGGAAGGGCTGTACGGAATAAAGGAATAAGAAGAATGTTTCCAAATTTGCTTTCTCTTTCTCTATTTTCCTTCTCTGCTCTTTTCTCTTTCTTTTCTTTTTCTATTTTCCATTTGGAGCACCAGCCGACCACAAACCTGGTTGAATAAAGGAAATCCATTCACTCCATTCTTAACATTTGGTATCAGAGCCTTGTTCCTGCTTCACCATGACTGAAACCCGTGCCGCCACCATGAACGTGATGAATGAAGCCCTTGCGTCGCTGCGTACCACATCGGACCATCACAACAGAGAAATCCAAGAAATCCAAAAGATTCAAGGAATCCACACCAAGACCTTGAATGAAATGAATCAAAACCTCAATATCATTCTACAGAAACTGAGTTCTCAGGATAGCAATTCACATTCTCCTCAAAGAATGGGTCCAGTGAATCAGAATTCTTCAACCTTGTCATTTGCAAGATCTGCGAAATTAGACTTCCCACGCTTCTCAGGTGATGATCCGGCCAGTTGGGTCTATAAAACCAATCAGTATTTTGGCTATTATCAAACCCCAATTACAGAGAAGTTGCTAATTGCTTCATTCCACATGGAATTGGAAGCTTTGATTTGGTTCCAAGAAGCTAAAGAGACAGGTGTGTTCACGAATTGGGATTCATTGGTGCAGGCTTTACACGTGAGGTTTGCGTCAACTGCTTATGATGATCCTATGGAAGTGTTAACAAGGCTGAGACAGTCTTCAACAGTGGCAGTGTACAAAGCAGATTTTGAAGCTGTGTCTAACAGGATTAAGGGTCTGTCTCCCTTACATAAACTTAGCTGCTTCCTCAGTGGTTTGAAGGATGAAATCCGACTTCCAGTAAGGATGCTGAATCCAAACACTTTGAATGAAGCATTTGGGTTGGCCAAGATTTGGGAGGAATATGTGCTCAGTTGCAAGAAGAGTTCAAGATTTCAACAAGAAACAGGTAAAAGTTCTATCTTGGGCTTACCAAAGAATAATGTAGTAATAGAAGCTAAATCTAAGATACCAATTAAGAGATTAACCCCTGCTCAGATGGATTAAAGAAGAAAAAGGGGGCTTTGCTATAATTGTGATGAGAAATGGGGGGTTGGGCATAAATGTAAGAATGCTAAACTGTTTTTGTTAGAGGGAATTGATTTAGCTTGTGGGTTGCAGTCTTTGGTACAAATCACTGAATTAGAGGATGAAGTAGGAAGTGAGGTTGATACTAAGGCTGTTAGTCAGGAAGAGGAGGTGGAGATTACCTTGTATGCACTCACAGGAACTCCTACACCTGGTACTATGAGGGTGAGGGGTAAGGTTAATGGGAATGGGTTGGTGATTCTAATAGACACTGGCAGTACCCATAATTTTGTAGATGCTTCTTTGATTTCTGGGTTGCAGTTAAGGGTAGATGTTTCTAAGGTTTTGGAGGTTAAGGTAGCCAATGGTAGTGTGGTTAAGTCTCAGGGTTTTTGTAGTAATGTGCTAGTGTGCATTCAGGGAGTGAAGTTTTGCATTCAATTCCATGTTTTAGCATTAGGGGGCTGTGATGCAGTATTGGGCACCCAATGGTTATGCACTTTAGGTGAGATTCAATGGAATTTTAGACTCTTGACTATGGGTTTCTGCTATAAGGATCATAAGGTACTACTTCAAGGGTTAACTCCTTCCTTTGGCTCTTCCATTGTGGATGGTAAGCAGTTTTTTAAGGCATCTGTGAAGAGGGGACTGCTGTTACAGATTACTAGTGTGGAAGCAATTGTATCAGAGGATAGGTTCCCTACTGAAGTGGACTTACTGTTACAAGAGTTTGAGCATGTTTTTGAGACTCTTACAGGGTTACCTCCTCTTAGGGGTCATGAGCATCCCATTGTTCTTAAAGAAGTAGCTCAACCTATGTGCCAAAGACCCTATAGGTATCCCTTTTATCAGAAAAATGGGATTGAGAAGATTGTGCAAGAATTGTTGTCTGTGGGATCAATTAGGAACAGCAGCAGCCCCTTTGCCTCTCCAGTTTTGTTAGTAAGGAAAGCTGATAGATCATGGAGGATGTGCATTGATTATAGAGCACTTAATAATATAACTGTCAAGGATAAATTTCCAATTCCGGTTATTGATGAGTTGTTGGATGAATTGAGTGGAGCTGTCATTTCTCTAAGTTGGACTTGAGGTCTGGATATCATCAAATCAGAATGAGAGAAGAAAACATACCCAAAATAGCTTTTAGAACACATGAGGACCACTATGAGTTTTTGGTGATGCCATTTGGTCTAACCAATGCTCCCTCAACCTTCCAATCATTGATGAACTAGGTATTCAAACCTTTCCTTAGACAATTTGTATTAGTGTTCTTTGATGACATATTAGTTTATAGCAAGTCCTTGGCTGAGCATGTTATCCATTTAAGAAAGGTTTTGGAGATTTTAGCTACTAATAAGTTGTATGCTAAAAAGTCAAAGTGCATGTTTGCTTGTAAAGAGGTAGAGTATTTGGGACATGTTATTACTGCTGAGGGGGTTCATACAGACCCTAGGAAGGTTGCTGCAATGCAACAATGGCCTATTCCTAAGGATATTAAGTCTTTGAGAGGGTTTTTGGGGCTTACTGGGTATTATAGGAAGTTTGTCAAGGGTTATGGCCAAATTGCAGCTCCCTTGACAGCCCTATTAAAAAAAGATTCCTTTTGTTGGTCTAATGAGGCTGAGTTAGCTTTTCATAAACTTAAAGAGGCTATGGTCAAACCTCCAGTGTTAGCTTTGCCAAACTTTGATCATCCATTTGTGGTGGAGTGTGATGCGTGTGGAAGAGGGATTGGCGCAGTACTAATGCAACATGGCAGGCCATTAGCGTACCACAGTCAGGCCCTTAAAGGTAAAAACTTGGCCTTGTCAACATATGAGAAAGAGCTGCTAGCTGTAGTTACTGCTGTCAAGAGGTGGAGAGCTTATCTAGTGGGCAGACCTTTTATTGTTAAAACTGACCAACAGAGTTTGAAGTACTTGTTGGAGCAGAAAATTGGCACACCAGCCCAGCAGAAATGGTTTGCTAAATTGCTAGGCTATGTCTTTGTTGTTGAGTACAAGAAGGGAAAAGACAATTTAGTGGCTGATGCATTGTCTAGGAAGGTTGATTTTGATGAGTGTAATTCTGTGGAAGTGTCAGAAGTTCATAAAGGAGTCTTGTGCATGATTTCATTTTCCTCTCTAGCTTGGTTGACTGATCTGAAGGCCAGTTATGCTTCTGACCAACAGGTACAAGATATTTTACACGCTTTTCAGTTGGGAAATGAGGTTCTAAAAGGGTATGCTGTGCAGAATGGGTTGTTGTTGTATAAAGGTAAGATTTTTCTTGGGTCTTGTGATGCTTTGAAGGCTACTGTACTACAGCAAGTCCATGACAGCCCTTTAGGGGGGCATTAAGGATTTCTCAAAAACTTACATAGGGTGCAGAGAGACTTTTATTGGCCTGGGTTGAGATCTGATGTGAAGAAGCATGTTAGGGAATGTGATGTATGCCAAAGACTCAAGTATGAAACTTGTCATGTGGCTGGACTGTTACAACCCCTACCTATACCTGACAAACCTTGGCTTGATGTCAGCATGGATTTTGTTGAAGGCCTTCCTAAGTCTCAATCCAAAGATGTAGTTCTAGTGGTAGTGGATAGGCTTACCAAGTTTGTCCATTTTGTTCCCTTATCTCACCCTTATACAGCTGCCAAGGTGGCTAATCTCTACCTGCAACATGTGTTAAAATTGCATGGTATGCCAGCTACAATTGTAAGTGATAGGGATCCGGTGTTCACCTCTCATTTTTGGCAGCAGTTGATGAGGTTACAAGGGGTACAGTTGGCGATGTCCTCAGCTTATCACCCTTAAACAGATGGACAAACTGAAGTAGTTAACAAGAGTCTAGAACATTATTTGAGAGCATTTGCAGCTGATAGACCTCAGACTTGGGTGGAGTGGCTACCATTGGCTGAATTTTGGTTCAATACCAATTTTCATACCTCTACCAAGTTAACCCCTTTTGAAGCCTTATTTGGTTACCCTTCTCCCAAGCTACTGGATTATATTCCTGGTACCACTAAAGTTGATAGTGTTGATGTGCAATTGAGGACTAGACAGCAGCTTTTGGCTTTGTTGAAACAGAATTTGGTAGTAGCTCAGGAAAGGATGAAGGTGAATGCTGATAAGCACAAGACTGAAAGGGAATTTGCTGTAGGTGATTGGGTCTACCTCAAGTTGCTGCCATACAAGCAGAAATCCATGAAGCAGAAGCATTTGGGCAAGCTGGCACCTAGATATTATGGACCTTTTCAAGTTCTGCATAGGGTGGGCAAGGTATCTTACAAGTTGGCTCTACCACCTGAGTCTAGAATCCATCCTACATTCCATGTTTCTTGTCTTAAATAGAAGTTGGGCAAGCATGTGGCTGTTGTACCTTCATTACCTTCTGTAGATGCAAATGGCAGTTTGAGTCCTGAACCAGTAGCTGTTTTGAAGACTAGAACTCATAATTTGAGAAGTAGAACTATTACTCAAGTCCTGGTGCAATGGTAAAGGGAAAGTGTGGATGATGCCACCTGGGAAGACTTGTACCTGCTACAACACCAGTATCCTCACCTTGTGGGCAAGGTGTTTTAAAGGGGAAGGTATTGTTATGGATATTTTGTGGTATGATTGAATGGGATATTTGTGGGATATTTTGTAGCATGACTATAAGCAATTGTGGAAGTGTATTAGTTGGTTAGCATTGTATAGTGTTGTTTGTAATTGCTAGTATTGTAATGTGCAAAGCTGTGACAGGGTGGCAACTCAATTAGTTAGGAGTTAGTTAGGAATTGGGTTTAGTGGAGTAAGGGTTAGTTGGAAGGTACCAGACACGGGTTAGTGGGGAAGGCATTAGTTAAAGGGTATTAACAGAAAGGCTGTACGGAATAAAGGAATAAGAAGAATGTTTCCAAATTTGCTTTCTCTTTCTCTATTTTCCTTCTCTGTTCTTTTCTCTTTCTCTTCTTTTTCTCTTTTCCATTTGGAGGACCAGCCAACCACAAACCCAATTGAATAAAGCAAATCCATTCACTCTATTCTTAACATAGAGCCAAGATTTTCGTAGTTGATCTCTTCCCCCCAAAATGATAGGAGCTTCTCACTCAAAACCTCACGCTTCAAAGCATAAGTCCTTTCCACCTGTTGAATCCTCAATGGACCATGAAAAATACTTATTAAAATTCATTTATAACCAAAAAAAAAAAAAAAAAAAAAAAAAAGAAGAAGAAGAAGAAGAAAGAAAGTATTAAGTTTTAAAAGAAAAATAAGGTTAAAGAGAGAGAAAAAAGAGTTATCTTTCAAAAATGTAAATAGGTTTCAAATTTTTAATATAATAATTTATTATTTTCATAAGAATGAGTGTATTTTTCAAATTCTTTACGTAAAGTTTGAGTGCAGAAATTGTACTTACTATATGATTTAAAATGGTTATAATTTAGGTGGGTTTGGATTCGGCTTATTGCGTCCACGTTTTGCTTTTAACGCATTTCAGCCCTTTTTTTTTTTTTGTAGCCGCACTTGTTGACTTTTTGTCCTTGAACAGTGCACCCATGCACTGTTCACGGACCCTTAAATTTCACTTTTTAACCATTTTTTCATTAAAAATAGGTCTCACTACACTATTCACATATTTAAAAATTATTTTGTTACGGTGTTTTCAGTTTTCAGTTTTCAATTTCAGTAAAATAAGTTCTATCCAAACGGACCTTTAAGCAAAAACTGACTTAAGTGTTAAGACATGCTAGAGATTTATCTAATTACTAAAAACCAATCCATGAGAATCATAAGTGAAATTTTGTCTATAAAAAAAATAACAAAATGGCTTATTCATATACAAAACCCTTACAAATAAACACAATATAATGAATATGCTATTTTTTATGCGTTTTCTACATTCTAATAATGCTATTTTGAATTCACATGAGTGACATTTTATTATCTAGATTGCTCTTAATTATTTTATATATGTCTGTGCGCGCGCGCGCGTGCGTGTCTCTACGTATGTCCATAAGTGTATGAAAGCAACTCTACCGCAACATTTTTAAATCGAAACGATCAATTAACAAATGAATGGTTTAGATTTCATTATATCATTATTATATATATATATATATATAGTATTTAGATTTTGATAAAGCCGTAAAATCTAAAGTACTTATTTATTAATGAATGATTAAAAACCAATTTTATCATGGAGTTATCAGATTGTTTATATGTACTTTGTCTATGGTTCTCTGCAGACCTTTTATGCTCATATGATCATCAATTTACTTCAAGACAGCAAAACTAATGAACAAATAATATAAAACATATATACCTGGAGATGCAAATTATAAAACACCCTTCCTCCAAAGGACTCAAAAGATGAAGCATTTAATATTAGAAACCCGTCCTCCAAATTAGGCAAGATCTCAGCCAATGGACTCTTATGAACCTTATATGTGGATATCTGAATCATAACTTTTCTATCATTAAGCCAACTTGCCGAAACAGCAGATAAAGAGCTCCAACTTGCAATTTGTCTCTGATTTTCTTGATGAATTTGTTCACCTTGCCTACAAATCCTTGATATAAGCTCTTCCTTCTTTTGAATCAATACATCCACTTGTTGTTGTAGTTCTGGTATGTATTTGACCATGCGCGAAACTGTAGCTGGAATGCTTAATTTTTCCTGTAACAAAAACGCAAATGAAGTGAATTGTTATGGGAAAGGATAGTGATTGGAAATGCGTCAAATGCTACTATGTCTATGAGGATTAACATCATGTTCAACTTCTATCATATTTCTTATGCCAAATATGAACTGTAGTTTATAGACTTATATAAATTCAGATTTTGAAGTGCTATTCACCGTAATTTGTCAAATACATATATAAAACACTAAAAAGGATGAGCTCTATTTCACAAAAGCGCTACAGTTAAAGCTTCTATTTCTTAGGTCAATGACTCAATACCAAATGGGTACTAAAGATGCTTAAAACAAAGGCATATGCATAGAACATGTGATAAATTATTAACAATAATCCTAATTACTCTTTAGACATCTATCATATATAAAAGCAGCAATTCCCACCTACTTTATGTGAGAATTATGGGCCAAATTGGCAAGTTTTATTTTATAGATAAAAGTGAGGGATTTGAATTTGGACGGAATTGGAAACGCAAAAAAGTAATAGTCGTTGACTATTTTTTTACCCAAGAGAGTGAAAACAGGCCAACAATAGAAATTTCTCTATCTAGTAGCTGCTAAGAGCCTAAGAGCTATTCTTTCTTCAACTAGTTTCCTATAGGAAACTCTCATGAAAGCAATAGAAATTGAAGTGTTCAAAGAGCTTTTCAAATGAAAGCAAATATTTACTAGTAATACCGCTTGATCAGCTGGGGGAAGTATCATATGAAGACTGGAGTATAAAGTATTAATCTTCTTGCGACGATCACGCTCGCTAGCATTGTGATAAAGCTTCTTAACCATCGTGGGGCTACTGCCAATTGAAGTGGAGATGGTGGAACAATTGGGCTCGAGTTTTGGCTGAGATGGAGGGTAATCTTGAGCAGATGACTCTGAAGCTTCAGTCTCTCTATAAACTTAGTTGCTATGCTCAGGGCTCATGGGATTCTTTAAGGGCCACGCAATGGTCGAAAATGAAGTTGATGGTGATGATAACATATAGAGATTAGTCTGACGCAGTTGGGGCCTGGTGTGACCTTCTAAAGAAACTGGATGATCATGAAGTGTATGTATACAATTTACAAACAGCCTCCATATATATATATATATATATATATATATATATAAATATGATTAGGAGAGGTTACTAGTGACTTCCTCATCTAGACGTTATCATAGTAGCCCCTAACTACTCTCGAGCTAAAACCTTGCATTTTGATAAAATATAAAGGGCACCAACGCATCATATACCTTGCATTTTGATGAAGTATAAGGAGCACCAGCACATCAATAATGGGAAAATGGTGACTTGGCCTCCAATCACGTTACGGCAAATGGATGAAAATGACATTTCTGCAAATATATGTACCACAAGGCACAAGCTCAACAAATATATGTTTATATTTGTTTGACATAAAACTACATTATAGGGTCTATAATTGCACCAAGAAAATGACATTTCCGCAGATCCTTGGTTCGATCATTGTAGATGGGTGTGCATGTATTGTTGCTTTTGTCGTGTGTCATGTGCCTATGTAAGAAAGAGATAGAGAGAGGTGGCATCCTGTGACCATTAAAATGTATAAATAAAGAAAAGACTTTACCACCATGCATCCTTGGTGCGGTAGTCACTCCACAAGTATAAATGCTTGTGGGGCGTGGGAAATAAGAGCCGGGATTCAAGTCTCTAGAAGGGAGCTCCACACACATATAACCTTAGATTAGACTAGAGTAGAAATTCTATCTTATAAAAAAAAAAAAAAAAAAAACTTTGACTTGTAGAGGCCAGAGGGAGGGGAAAACATCTTTTTTTTTTTTTTTTTTTTTACACTACATATCATATGCTAATAAGATAGGAATTGACTTTCAATATATCATTTACTATTTTACACAATAAAAATTACTTGTTTCAAATTCTCTGTTTACGTAAAATGGATACTCTATTTATTTTTTTTCTACTTTTTTGGGTATTTTAGTTACGTTACATGACTCATCATGAGTACATTAAAATTATTAACATGGTTTTCTTGAAAGAAAATTTTATTGTCAACGTATAATGCGTCAAGGGGAGTGATACTCTCTTTAGTAATAGGATATCTAGATTTTGCCTAGCCCATCTTATAAAAAGATAAGTATAACACCTTCTTACAAAAAGATAATTAAGTATAACACGTAAACAAGTATTTTAAAAAATGTTATTTTTTAGTTAAAGTGTGAACTCCAAAGTTTTTGAATTTTACATCATGAAGTTTTAGAATTTTGATTTTAACCCCATTATAAACTTGTTATGCATGTTTAGTTCATCCAATAAAATGATGTCATGTCATTTTCATTATGCCCATGACATTATTTATCTTAGTAAATGAAAAAACATGTGTAACAAGCTTAGAGCAACCACATTAGTCAATGCAGAATTTCTGTCTATTTTGCAAAAAAAAAAAAAAAACTACTCATTCTATTTTACACACCTAATTTTATAAAACATCCATATCAGTTTATCTATTCTACACATTTATTCAATAAAATATTCATTCTTCTACAATTTTTTATTATTTCCTCACTCACTATCCCTCTCTCTCATAGACCTAACACTACCCAACAATCAATCTACACCCAGCCACCATCATCACCCACCCAACCACCATCATCAAGAAAAGCCAAATACCCAAAAACCCATTCAAAATGGCCAGATCAAGCCAAATACCCGAAACCCCATTCAATCCAAAGGAAAGCCAAATCAACCCCATTCAACCCGAAACCCACTTATCAAACAACGAGAAACAAGGAAAAGCGATTAGTGACCGGAGAGGTTTCGACGAGAGATTGGAATGATTGGAGATTGGCGATCGGTGGTAGTGGATATATTAAATGACAGCGAGAGATTAGTGGCGGTGGCGATCGGTGGAAGATAGAGAAAGATTATGAGATGAGAGAAAGAGAGAGTTGAGAGGGTTAATGGTTTTGCTGTTCTGATTTGATCAAATGAGAAAAAGGGAGAGTGAGGTGAGATGAGAGGGACTAGAGACAAGGAGAGAGGGAAAAAAATACTAAAATATTAAATGCAAAGCTACGGTAACCGTCACTATAACAAAATGTATTTTCAGTGATGAAAATTTTCGTCACTAAATGTTCAGTTTTTCGTCGCCTAGGACTTTTAGTAACGAAATTCGTTTCGTTACTAATACCCTGTCGCTAAAAGTATTAGCAACGAAAAACTTCGTTGCCAACGGTCCGATTAGTTTTTTTAAAAAAAAACTTTTGGCGACGAAAATATTTCTTCACTAAATGTTTTCCTCGCTAAAATCACTATTCAGGGACAAATTATTTTTGTCACCAAAAACACTTTATTTTATTAAATCATTTTTAGGGACGAAAAATTTCATCATTAAAACTATTTTTTAAGAAAATTTGGGTACATATAGCTTTGAAAAATTTCGTCACTAAAACTATTTCTTAAAAAATTCGACTACATTTAGCGACGAGATATTTCGTCACTAAAACAATTTTTTTTTTTTTTTGCTATATTTGGTGACAGAAAAATTCGTCACTAGAACTAATTTTCTGTTTTCATTTTTTTCCAGTCTTTGATATTAACCGTCTTTGATATTAACTTGTAACCTGTCATTACATTATTAAAACCCCATATTTGAATAACACATTTATTTCAACAACACATTTATAAGGAAATGATCCATACATTCCAAAAGTAAAAAAGAAAAAAAGTATTTGATTCAATCCATCCATACAAATTGTTTGCAACACATACAATAACACAAAATGTTTTATAACAATACAAAAACTTTAGCATAATATAATTAGGGCTAAAAGAAGATGCCCTCAAATGTCTTCAAGTAGTGCCAAAAGAAAATGCCCTAAAAGCCACCAATAAGAAATCTGCACAAATATAAAAATAATAATACATTAAAATCGTAAAGTAAAAACATTAATTATATTATAAAAAACATTTCTAACAACGTATTAAGAGTAGTCACACCAATGAACTAAAATCACAACTCCTAATATATAAGTTGTAGAAAGTAAATATACATTTTCAAGTGTAATGTAATACAATTAGTTTCAAATAATGCATTAAAAGTAGTCACACCATGCAATGGTGCTCAATTGCTAAGATAAAATACTAACCAAAGCAATGAGAAACCAAATCAAAAACCATTCAAATAATTAGAAAATCTCACTCTCTCACAAACCAAAATGATAATTAATATCATGAGGAAACAAGGCATTAGATAAAGAAAAAGTCAAAGTAATGAAAGCTAAACCTGAAGCTTGGCTTCAAGCTCCTCACGCTCTTGGCAATGGACATTGCATCTTCAACTCTCTTCTTCACCGCACCATTAGTTGCCAAAAAAAAAATGATAAACAAAACCAAATTAATCACGCACATAAAAAATAAAAATAAAATGAGAGAGATTTATATAACAATATATATAGAAGAAATAAAGGATACTTACAAGTATTGAAAAAAAAATTAAATAATTAAACAAAAATTACTCAACATCTGAGCTACAGAAAATAGAGACAAATATTTGCAGACTAAAAAGCATAACTTCATCACAAAATTTCATTAAAGCTTTATCCAAACTTATGTTCAAGCTACTACACTTACTGTAGATTTATTCATATATAAGGCTTCATTTTTTTTTTTTATGCAATTAAGAAATCGAAAACCCACCCACCAAATTCAGCACAGAATATAAAAAATCCATTCATCCAAACCACAAAAAAGTAAATAAAATATATTCTCAACTTCGGCAAAAACTAAAAGTAGTATATAGAACAGAATAATACAGAAGCAAAGAAGATGTGTTTTTTATTATTAGCTGGGACATTACACCACACAATGCACTCAAATTTTAGTGACAAAACTAGATTCGTCACTAAAATTATTTCAACAAGCAAATAACATTTAGTTCTTTTGTTCACTAAAGGTTATTTTCTGCAACGAATTTGATTTCGTCACCAAAAATATTCCAGCAAGCTTTTAGTGACGAACTATTTCGTCGCTAAAGGGTATCTTCGGCGACGAATCCAATTTCGTCACAGAATATATTCCTAGCAAGTTTTCAGTGACGAAAACCTTTCACCACTAAAAATTATATTTTTAGCGACGAATAGTTTCATCGCCATAGATCAAAAATTTTTCGCACCCTAGGCTTTTATTTTGCGCCTTACTTTTTAGCAACAAAATTGTATTTACATAATGAAAAGTTATTTATCTTTTTATAATTAGTGACGAAATTTAAATTTTGTCGCTATATGTAAGCTTTTAGCGATGAAAAATATTTTCTTACTAAATTTCGTCGCTAAAAATACATTTTGTTGTAGTGTATGCATATATGTACGGTTACTATAACATGTTTGTATATATGCACAATTTTGCAAACACTGATGTAGGTGTTTTTTTGAGTAAAATGTGTAAAATTAACCATTTTTTGTATTTTGCACAATTTTGCACCCTCTGATGCGGTTGCTTTTATGTAACATTTAATGAAAAATATGGACGAAGGGGTTGTTGATGTAAACAAAATATAACTTCATGGAGTAAAATCTAATTCCTATAACATCAAGGTATAAATTTCAAAGGCTTCATTAGGAGTGTAGTTTACACTATAGCCTTATTTTTTTTTAAGCCAAAGCGATAGACAAAGAAACGTTATTATCTCACCGCAATAGGTCTTTTACAACAATTATTGAAATTCAAATTTCCAAAACCACCACACTGTTTTATTGTTCAAGAGAACAAAGCGCAAGCTTAAAATAATAACAAATAAATAATTATATCTATATTCCTCATGTCCTAATGGCACTAAATTCCCAATGCCTCCATCCCATCGCTAATCGTGTTTTTGTTTTTTTTTTTTAGCCAAAGCAATATTAGAGAAAGAAATGTTATTAAAATTCACTTACAGCGCTAAGTCTTTAAAAAAAATTATTGTTCAATTTTCCAAAACCATCGCACTTTTTATAGCTTATCAAAACAAATTAATCTAACAAATTTAATTTAAAATATCTCACAACACTTCAACTCAAAGCAAAGCGTGAACTTGAAATAATTTTTTTAATGAATAATTTTTTTTAAAAAATAAATAATTATGTCTTATAATCCTCGTGACAATAAATGCTAGTGACTCCATCCCTCCATTAATCTTTTGTCCTTTATCTCTAGTCTCTTTCATAGTTTCAAACTAAGTTTTTGTTATAAACTCAAATTTTAAATACAATATGTAAGGTTGAATTTAATCAACTATCTTGTTGGCTTTATTCCGTGCCAAATTTTCTTGTAATTTAGCAATTAGTAACCTTGTATTTAGGTGGGAATCATGTAAAGGTAGCGAGTAAGAAAGTGTGAATAAATGCTCAAGATTGTGCAAGGATGCAGAGACTCGCGGCTGGGACTTGCGGGTGACTCGCGACTGGCAAGCCGTTAACTGCAGCACACAAGTGAAGCATGCAAAGAAGATGAATAGTCATGCCAGTTGGAGCACTACAGGACAAAAAGTCCAGCCTGGCCGTTCTGTTAGCTCGTGACTTGAACTAGCGACTTAGTCAAGTCATGAGGCCAAGTCGCCAGCCAGCTCTGTTTTGAAAAACCTGACTCTTTGCATTCCACTCTCACCCTAGTATAAATACGCTTTATACCCACGAAATGTTGAGTGCTTCCAGAGAGAATTTTAAAAGAGAAACCTTAAAGAAAAACAAGATTGATTCGTCTACAATCTTCATATAGAGACTCTTCAAATTCCTCTACTCTCACCCTCTCCATTGTTACATCCTTGAGAGGTTCTTACCCAAATCATTTTCTCACCATACCCACATCTGTGAAAAGGCTATTTAGTGCTTTGGGAAGCAGTTAGGAAGGGACCAATGGATATTGGTTGATGCTATGGGCTATAGCGGAATCCGGTAAGCTAAAGAAGACAAAGGTTTGGCGCAACCTCGTTGGAGCAAGAAACTTGGAGGGCTTAAGTACACTGGGTAAATTAGGCTTGGAGGGTCTTCTGCTATTCATGTATCCCAACTTCATTCTTTAGTGGATTATTAACCGCTTGGAGGGCGGCGAAGAGGTTTTACTACGAGGGTTTCGGTTTCCTCTTCGATAACACATCGTTGTGTTGTCCTTGTGTTTGCATCTCTCTTTCCTTAATTTTTGCCATTTAATTTCTGTTGTGGGTGTGATTTTATTTGGTTTAGATTGTTTATCAATTCTGTTATAAGTTTATGTTCATTTTTCACACATACATTGTTTGATATTAAGCGTGAATTGGTAATTTGTAAATTGGGGGTCTAAACGTTCATAGTGTTTTACACGTTATTTGAACATTTAATTGTTATCAGAGCGAGTACACTCTTTGTGGTTTAAACACCTTAGTGCGATCCTTGACCCCGTATTGAGATAGACCGATCCCAATCCTTAAATGTTTCACCATTTTTTTATGGTAACAATTATGCATTTTGGAAAGTCCGAATGAGGCCATTCTTTTGTTCTATTGATGATACTGTTTGGGATGCTATAGAAGTAGGTTGGACTAGGCCGGAGGTTGCTAAATCCACTTGGGATAAGGCAAATCTTGCGATAGCTAACGCTAACAGTAAAGCCTTGAATGCTATTTTTTGTGGTGTTTCTCCAGAAGAGTTTCACAGGATTTCACACATCACTATTGCCAAGGAGGCATGGGAAATATTAGAGACCACTTATGAAGGAACGAAGAAAGTAAGGGACACCAAGCTGCAGATGCTGACTACTCGGTTTGAGGAGCTCAAAATGAGTGAGGATAAGTCCTTTGACTCTTTCTATAGCAAGATGAACAAAGTGGTCATCGGCAAGTTCAATTTGAGGGAGAAAACGGAGGATTCTAAGATAGTGAGAAAGATTCTTCAGTCATTGCCGGAAAGCTTCCGTGCCAAGGTGACAGCGATTGAAGAGAGTAAGAACCTTGATGATATCAAAGTCCAAGAACTGATTGGCTCACTTTAGACGTATGAACTGTCGTTGCCCACAGAAAGGAAGAGCAAATCTCTTGCTCTTAAGACAATTAATGAAAGGGTAGAAGTTCACAACTCATCGGATGAGAATGTTGTCGATAAAGATGTGGCATACCTTGTGAAAAATTTCCAAAAATTCTTGAAATTCAAGAACAATGAAAAATTTGGTGATAAAGGGAAATTCCAAAGTTCTGGGAATGAGAGAAGGGAATTCAAGAAGAAAGATGGAAAGGAATCCCAATCTTCACAAGGAATCACTTGCTTCGAGTGCAACAGACATGGACACTTCAAAAAGGAATGTCCCAACTATTTGAAATCGAAGGGCAAGGTGTATGCTACAACTCTTAGTGACTTGGATTCATCCAATTCTGATTCTAAGGAAAACTATGACGGAGAAGGGAATTACTCCGCTTTTATTACCATTGCTCATGTTGAGTCTTCGGAGGACTTAAATTTGCTTGTACAAGAGCTTGGGGAGCATAGTGATGAGGAATCAATGGGAATTGTAGAAGAATTGGATGGTGAAGAAGATGAGAGTACAGGGGGTCTTCAAGAAAACTTCAATTCACTCATTGAGAAATCAGGAGAATATGCACGTGTGACCAAGGCAGCTGTGAGAAAGATGAAGAAGGCAGAGGAGGACTATAGAAGTCTCCTAATGTGACATAAGGAGGCCAAGTGTGAGATAGAGATGCTGAATGGAGAGTTGACCGAAGCCTATTCAGAGATAAAATTTCTTGAGCTTGAGGTAGTTCAAGCAAATGCCAAGGTAGAGAGAGTCTCCACCAAAAAACTAGATGATGTCATTTCCTCTAAAAAAAATTCTCAGACAAATCCGGGTTGGGATATATCGGAGAAGGTAGATCAGCTGTTAAAATCACCAAGGAAGTGAAATTTGTGCAAGCCAAAGAACCTGTAGTGGCTGACTCTATACCTAAGAAAGTAGAGGATGAAAAGAAGAAGAATGTGGCTGACCAACGGGTGTTGAATAAGCCCCGTAACCAATCAGTGATCAAAACTGAAGCTAGAGGAAGATCTCTTCCAAGATCACAAAGATGTCCAAGAACTAACCACTTTTGCCATCATTGTAGACTTTAAGGACACACCAAGCCAAACTGTCATAAGCTTAGAGCATTGAAGAATGCAACTAATCAAAGGTCAAGAGGACCAAGAAATGACAAGAGGACTTGGACTGTTGAGTCATCAAGAGGTTGAAATGGTGATCCCGATGTGATGGACATGATGAAGATGATCGGTGCATTCACCACCTGCTTGGAAAGCTTCACTAGAAGGTTTGAAAGTCCTAACTCTCATACCCAATCCTATAGGGATATCACCCTAAATGCACGTGACGTGTGAGTGAAGATAGGTACTCATGCATAAGCATCACAACATGTCCATGCATTAATTCTTCCTATGCTTTGTGAATATGCTTGGTTGTGTGCTTTTTTGCTTGTTTGTGTTGAAACATGTTTGGTTGTTTACTTGTTTCTGTTTAAATGTTTTTACATTGTTGTTTTTTTATCAATATTTTCTTCTTTTATGTCAAAATCCAAAAACACATAAAAAGTAGAAAATCCAAAAAGTTTGATCGACTTTGATGAGTTTTTGTCTCAAAACATGTTTTGCCTTGTACCTTTGTCCTAATGGTTTTTTGCATCTACGAGCTTAGCATGTACCCTATGCACTCATATCATTGTAGAAGAAATCTTGAAATCTATATGACTATTGTAAATAGATCTTCAACCTTGTCATAAATGATTAGTGAATGGTTTTGTTGGTCTTGAGACATGCATAGACTTGTGCCTATATATCTTCCCACTATTTTATTTTATTACTTTTTCTTAAAGATCTCACCAAATGTAAATCTCCAAATGAAAAGAGATATTGAGCAGCAAAAGCCTGTCGCACATACTAGTATTTGACTAGGAAAAAGGGAAAGCGACAAAAAATTAAAATGTATGATGCCCAAAAAGCCAAAGGCTATCTTATCAAATTGAAATATCAAAAATTTCAAGCATCGATCTCACAATGAGATGTATTGATTCAAAAAGATCAAATGATATGATCTTCATGGAGCCAAATGAAAAGCTTCAAAGAAATGAAATTAAGTTCATGTGGGAGGTCATATATGCATACTTCTATAATTGAGATGGGTCACATTATTTAGTACTAATTGTGTATGTCTTGGTTGAATTGATCATTGAAGTTTCACATTAGACTAAGGACTATCTCATTTCTGATATCTACACACATCACACATGTCTATATTCAATGAATGTCATATTCATTCATGTGATTGTACTTGATTAAATATGTTTTCACATGCTCAATCTTTGTTGATCAAATACAAAAAGATTTTTGAGTGTTTTAGTTACTTTTGGAAAGTTTTTTTTTTTTTTTTTTCAAAAGTTGTAAAAATTTCAAAAACAGTGGTGCCCTGTTCTGGCGACTTAGTCGCGGGTTGGTCCAGTCGCATGTCCCAGTTGTGAGCCCACTCCGAGATTTTTTGCGGCTCACTGGCGGGTCAATGTCCCAGTCGTGAAAAATACTTAGAATATTTTTCAAAATTTGGGTTTTTATGTTTCTCGCGGCTCAGTGTGGCGACTTGTTTGCAGGTGGAAGGTCCAGTTGCGAAGGGTACACAGAAATTTTTGCAGCTCACCTCGCGACTCTCTCGTGGGTAGACCTTCCAGTCGCAAAAAACACTTAGAAAATTTTTTCCAACTTTTTGAGTTTAAGTGTTCTGGCGACTTGCACGTGACTTGACTCAGTCGCGAAAATCGCTTGTTTTGCATTTTAAAGGCAGTTTTTAAAATTTTTCAGTTTTCCCTCGAATTTTTGTGACTGTTCATTGTCTTCCTCATTTCATCCCTCTCCCAAACATACCGTGCACTCAACCCTAACCTCCATTGTTGATCATCTTTCCAACCTCATTCTCCAAGAAAAAGGTATGAGTTTCTATTTTCTCACTCTATTTTACATGTTTATAAGTGTATTTCTTCATTTTGTGAGATTTTTTTGAGTTTGTGTGTTTTGCAATGTTCGAACATGGGTTTGCTTAAAATGTTGAGTTTGGTTGGTTGGGGTTGGTTGTTTTTGTTGCTAGACTGCTGAATATGTTTGCTATCATGATTAAGTTACATTGAGCTAGTCTGTAATCTGACCTTTGTTGTTTGAAATATTTCATACCCATAAGATATATGTGTTTGGGTTCTCTGTGATTCACTCTGAGTGTGAGTATGGTTGTTTCAGAACAACTGAGTTTTTGATTGTTTGGCTAATAATGCTTTGATTTTGTGTTGCCATGTCATGTGTGTCCTTCTGTCTTGAGGGTATGACTTGAACATTTCATATTTATTAAGATATGTCTCATAGACATATGCTTACTTTTGACTGAGTGTGGTTTACACTGTCCAAATATAGCTGATTAGTGCTTGTTGCAGTCTGCATCAATATAAACTGTACTTGATTGAGTTGTTGGTTTTTGATTTGAGCTATTTATCTCTGGTTCTCAACTGTGTTTGGTCTATATGCTGTCTTGACACTCTGTTACTCCCTATGTAACTAACTTGTTACTAATCCGTGTGTTTTTCCACCTATTGTGTTCTGCTATTGTTGTGGCCTCTTCTGCTTGTTTACAAATGGCTCCCACACCTACAAGAAGAAGACTCCTGCTAGGAAGGCTGAAAATGGACCATAACCTGTTTAGGTCTGTTCAACACTTCGAGAGATACAGAGATTCTTTCTTGAAGGGAACCATTATTTAGGAAAGGTTTGTAGACTTAAGGGACTTGAAGGACACCTTCATTCCAGATTGTTTTGAGGGCAGAGGATGGGATAAGTTGCTGAGTGACCTACCTGCAGTTTGTGACCCTTTAATAAGGGAATTCTATGCAAATGCTATTATAAGGGAGGATGAGCTAAATTGCTGGATCAGAGGACATGAGTTCACCCTAGATGCACATGATATTAATGAGGTACTAGGGCTTGAGGGTTTAGAGGATCATGATTTCACCAATTACAAGGACATGATGCTATCTATAAAGGGGAGATGTCTCAACACTACAGCATTTCCAGTTGACATGAGTTGCCTCACCACCATCATGATGTTCAACTTGTATCCAGTGAGGAAGCTGACTACGATCAACAATGCAAGAGCAATCTTCCTCATGTATTAAAATCAACTCAAGGAAAATATTAATGCAAAATGTGTTTAAAGTTTGAGATTTGAGGACAAGTTGGTTGAAAAACTTGTTTTTGGAATATCTAGGTTGAATTTAAGTGTTTTTGAAAAACTTTTAATCTCATACTCATGCATTTCATTCATGGAACACTATGCTTTGAGGAGTTTCTGCATTAAACTGCTCTGTTTTTCAAAATTTTGATTTTTCCAAATTTTCGATCGATCGAATTTGTCTCTGAATTGATTGAAATTGCGATAAAAATTTTGGTTTGAATTTGCCTCGCTCGATTGGTATTCGATCGATGCTCGACCAATCGAAACTGAAAATTTTTTAGTTTTTAAGTTTTTGACCAAATTTTTTTCATGCATCATTTATGTTTAGGATTCACATGCATTGCATTGTTTTCTATATCCATTTTGCAATTTTGCAGTCATATATCTCATTGTTTTCACACATGCATACACTTTACTAAATTGGGTACTCAACTTGATTTAAAAATTGATTGATTAATTTTTGAGTTATGTACTTTTTAGTATATGCTATTTTTTATGTGTGAACTGCAGAAAATATTTTGCTTAAAGAGATATGATGGATAATCAATGTGCCAATATTTTCTCAACTCATGCAACTATTTATGGGTCACATAGTGTCAAGTTTGCATTTATTGAAAGAGAGAATATATTTTTCATGTGTATTTTTTAACTTTGGTTTGTGTTTTTTTTCCCCACCTCCTCATTTTTCCTCAAAACTGTTTTTTCCAAAACTTATTTTGTTTTTCCTATTTTTATAGGGGGAGAAGCTTGTTTTTACCCTTTGTTGTTCATAGGGGCAGCTGTCTCTATTTTCTATAGAGTTGTATTGTTTTGTGTTCCCTTAATTCTCTATTTTTTCTTGACTTTTGTTGCATATGTATTTTAATTTGGGCAACAATGAGTTGTCTTTGTCAATACGTGACAAAAAGGGGGAGATTTAGATGAAATGTGGGAAACCTGTTTGTTTTGTTTAGGGGGAGTTGAAATTGTTTTTGATAGGGGGAGAAAATAAATTTTTTATGTATCTAACTTAGGGGGAGAGTTAGTTTGCATATTTGTTGTTTTATTATTTTTTACTTGTATTTTCCACACATGTGTTTATGCGTTTGTTGAGTGTTTCAGGAATATACAGGTTGATTCAGTTGTGCTGTTATCTACACTTGCAATTAATGGATAGTAGTTAGGATTGGATTTGTTATAATGGGCATTTTTTGTAAAGGGCTTTTCTTTATAAACTTTGAGCATTTAGTTGTGTTTTGTCACGATTACCAAATGGGAAGTTTGTTAGGTTCTAAAGACTTAGAAACTAATATATTTAGAACTCTAATGTGTAATGTTGGCAAACCATGATCAAAACAGTTGTTAATTTTGTTTAGACTTGCTCAAAGTGTGTGCGTTGTATGTAAAGTTGGAATCGAGTGGCTGCAGAAGTATTAGTGACTTTCGGCCTGGCTCGATCTTACAGAATTCCAACTCAGCCCTAACTCATTAAAACGTTTAGGGTTTTATGTTTTGCCCTAGGTATATAAGGCAAACCTTAGCCACGTTTTAGTGGTTGCTCATATTGCTGTTTGTGTGAATCTCTTGTGAGATCTGAGATGTGCTTGCCTTCACACAAGCTTAGGATTATCAAGAAGGAGATTTCTTCAAGAGCTTGATGATCATTCAGTTGCTGCCATTAAAGCTTAAAGATACACAAGTGAGTGTGCTTGTACTTGCTAGAGATCCAAGAAAGAAGGAGTCCGTAGTCTCGGAGCTTGTACATGGTCGTGTCAGTAAGTTTTCTACTGGTGGGTAGCAATAGAATGTTAGTGGTCTAAGTTCTATTATACAAACTTCGATTCTTTCTATACTGGATTCAGGTTTACCTTGAGGATAGCTAGGTTAAATCATCCCCAGGTTTTTTACCAGTTTGGTTTTCCTGGGTCATCATATCTTTGTGTTTTTTATATTCCGTACTTTACATTGATATGATTATATGATTGTGTTAACCTAGATTTGAAATTTGGACTAAGTAATAACTTGGCTTGTTAACTAGGTTAATCCAATTGTGTTTTAAGGGGTCTAAAAACAAACATAAAATATTTAAGATTTTAATTTTTTTTAACTGTAAAATTATATACAAAATATGAGTTATTGATAAAATAGCAAATAACACTTGATTGAGCCAAAATTTAGCTTGTCTATTAGGATTTTGTGTAATCTAAAATATTAAATAAAAATTACTAAGTAGGGTGCAATATTAAGGTAGAGTTATTAAAGTATAACTTGTTCATAATCCTATTCTTAATATATTCTATACTCTTAATTTAATATAAAATATACGCACTCTTTTTTATGAACTGTATGCTGGCTTTCGTTTATCTAGTTTAATTAAACTTTTACGTCTCATGGCGTAATGGTGGATTCCAATTATTTACACGTGCAATACTAACATGCATTTATCTTGGTAAATTACCCCCTAAAAGTTATTAATATCACTTGCCAAATTAAGATCTTGACGTTCAACTGATTGGCATTCTTTGGTGTTTCCAAATAAGACATCTAGGGTTCAAATCTCCCTCCCCTAACTATTGAAGTAAAAAAAATAATAATAAAAAAAAAAAACCTAACTTGCTAAAAATATATATTATCTTTTTTACCAGTATTTTTTTTTCAAGTTTATTCAACTTTATATATGTATATATATATGTGTGTGTGTGTGTATGTATGTAACTTTTTTATACAACTTTTTTAACCTTAAAGGCACAT
This sequence comes from Quercus ilex subsp. ballota, assembly GCA_032727855.1. NCBI lineage: Eukaryota > Viridiplantae > Streptophyta > Magnoliopsida > Fagales > Fagaceae > Quercus > Quercus ilex. The sequence continues at coordinate 17,560,134 of CM064915.1, forward strand.
CTAAACTTTTTTCCAGCTTATATTTTAAGCTTAATAATCCAGTGAAAATAATCTCTTCCCAAACAAATTTTTATATGTTCAGTAATTGTAATGCCACTAAATACAAGTTTCTAACACACTTGACAAATACATCACCTATTTAAATTCTAAGGTTCTAACATAAATAAATACACAAACAATTCAAATTATACAAATTGCAACCCATGTTTTGAATATCACACAACCAAAACTACACAGTTCCCCTATATATTTTGCCTTAATTTTCCTCTAAATTAATATTTAGATGCATGTATTATGCTTGATGTATATGCATGATATCATGGGACATATATACCCTCAAGATTAGACAAGTATATCATTGATATCGTTGCACACATTTTCAAGGAATAAGCAGAATTAGGTACCGATTCTTTGGGAGTCATGAGGTGCCTAACACCTTCTCTACACTTAACCTAACCCTCAAGTTTGTTTTCTAGTTCCAGGCATGGTTTTTACCTAATTTAGGCTCAGTGTAACTAAATTTGGAAGAAAACATTTAAAAAAAATTCAAGTGACTAATCACACTTTAAGAAATTCGATCCAATAATTGGTGACAACTCCATACACTCACCCCTACACACAAGCATTGCAGGCACCATTAGTGCAAGCGACGCACCAATGAGATGGGGAGGGACTATCATCCCATTTCTCTCGCGAATATTATATCTCACCCTAATAGTCATCATCAAACCCACGGATATGCTATCAAGGCCCAACTATTGGGATTGCCAACACCCATCACACCTAGGAGCCTGTGAGTTGTGGGTTTAAATAATGACAAACCTTATTGTTGTACAAATGGTCTCACACTATTCTTGAGTCCAATTTAAGTAGTTCGAGAATAATGACCACACCTATGAGCTCCTTTTTTCGATGATAAAAAAATATAAATAAAAAAACAAAGTTCATGATACTTTTTTGCACAAGATTGACTCTTTTCACTGAGCCACTAAGATAATTGCTTAAACTCCTTAAGTACGTGAAAAGTGTTTCATATTTTTAGATAAACGTTTTATTTATTTATTTTTTATAATGATAGACGTTTTACAAATAGAGGAGAATGACCCAATTGATGTATTAATCTATATTAAAAGTTTATTAGGTTCTTTTCCAAATACCAACTTTTATTAAAATATTGCTTCTAAAGTAAATCCTTTTTTCATAAATAGGCTTGTGAACATTAGAGCTTGATACAAAATAAGTTGAGCATGGACTCGTTTATGGGTTTGGTAATAAGATTGATATGAGTTTGATAATTAAATTCATATCTTACTAAGATGGATTACTTTTTCAAACAAAAAATAGGCTTAATAATAAGGTTGATATGGGCTTGATAATGTACTTGTGTTGGATTTCAAGCTCAAAAGCTTGATATTGAGCTCGAGCTCGACTTGACTAACGTATCAAGTTAAGCAAAGTCAAGCTCAATCTTTTACAATCTTTAACAAACTTGAGCTCAAACATAATTTATAGGCTTGGTTAGAGCTCGAGCCAAGCTTGAACACTCACTACTTGATAAAGCTCAGCTCGTTTATAACGATATCCACCACACTATCGGTTTATAGATTTTCAAGTGCCGCATTAATAGAGAGTGGAATAGTCTAGAACCAAATACAAGGACATCACTTCATTATTAAATAATAATAAAATCTACTTTAACAAAAATAATAATAATAATACTAATAATAATAATAAAATCTACAAATGGCTTGTATATACTATATACTAGGGTTTTGTTCTGCTGCATACTTTCCTATGAACCATTTACAAATATTAATATGACCTACTAAATTGGAGGTGAAAAGGGAAAATTATTAGGTACTCTAAGAGTACCTAATATTAATGACGTAATGCTCTTTTCTTTTACATTTATGGTGGATACTACCATGTATTTAATTAATAAGACATATTATTAATGTGAGAAAATGGAGTATCACATCATCTTGCTTCAAGAATATCTAATAATTACTTGATAACGACAACTTTCACAAAAAAAAAACAAAGTAAAATAATTAAAAACATAAAAAGAAGGTACCATTGACAATCTTTCATCGGTTATATCGAAAGACTTTCATATTATTTTGAATTAATAGACATTTTAGTGCACAGAAGGTTAGTATTTTTTTTAATTAAAAAAAGGTACATATTTAGAAGGAAAAAAAAAAATTAAAGTAATGATCAGCGAATCAGGTGGATATTAATTTGCTCGTCGGCTTCAACTTGATTTGTGAATAGGTCCATCAATTGTTTATTAGCAAACTCCTTAAATCTACTAAAATCGACGTCATAAGACTCATAACCGGTACAATGAGTTCCATTTAAAACTTAGAATGTGGATCATGTACTAAGAGTCTGTTTGGATACCACTTATTGTTGAAAACTGAAAACACTATAGTAAAATAATTTTTAAATGTGTGAATAGCACTGTTTTAAAAACCGGATGGGATCGGCCGGTCTGACCGGTTCAACCGGGAACTGGGTGCCAGTCCGGTCCGGTTAAAACCCTTAAAACCGGTTAACAACCGGTCAAAAACCAGGCAAGAACCGTGGAAGACGGAAATTTTTAAAAAAGCGGTTCGATGAACGGTTCGGTTTTTAAAACCATGGTGAATAGTGCCGTGAGACCCAGTTTTAATGAAAATTTTGTTGAATTCCGTACTTGTAGGTCCCTTGAACAGTGCACGGGACCCACTGTTTAAAACGCAAATGCGTTGAAAAACGTTTTCAGCACAATCCAAACTAACACTAATATGAAATAAGATAATTACTTTGCATGTGGATCATGTACTAATATGATATGAAGAGAGAGAGAGAGAGAGAGAGAGAGAGGGAAATTCTCAGTTCTCACCAACAGAAGCTCGATGCAAAGATCTACACTAGCTTCTCTTTTTCTAACAATACTACATTGGCTTTGGCTCAACAACACAAACCCAAATACATTAGCCACGGATATGAAGAGAAGATATAACCAAGGGAATCATTTCATCCTGAAGCCATTTCAATTTGGCAAGAAGAATAACATATTTCAATACCAGTTAATAATGGCGTATTGTTTTAAAATTGCAGTACTTAAGAATTTTTTATGAGATTAATATTTTGAAATTTTCATCATTGGATTAATGGTTTTTATGTTCTTAACATGCATACCAAATTTTATATTAATAAAATGTTATTTACTATTTGATCCATTAACTCATCTTTTATGCATAATTTTATAATGCAAAAATTTGAAATTTAAACATTTTATAGATGAGATGATTATTGATCTCCTATTATCTTGAAAATTTTCAAGCATAGAGGATATATATATATATATATAACCAAGGGAATCATTTCATCCCAATTAAAGCCATTTTGATTTGGCAAGAAGAATAATATATTTCAATACCAGTGTACTGTTTCAAAATTACACTAGAGTACTTTTTGTGAGATTAATATTTTGAAGATTTCACCATTGTATTACATGTTTTTTTATATTCTTAACATGCATACCAAACTTTATATCAATATAATGTTATTTATTATTTGATCTATAAACTCATTTTTTATGTATAATTTTATAATGCAAAAATTAGAAATTTAAACAATTTATAGATGAGATAGTTATTGATCTCCAATTATCTTGAAAATTTTCAAACATAGAGAATATAAGGAGAAAATGTAATCCAACGGTAAATTTGTCGAAATTTGCATCTAATAAAAAATATTAAGTGGTGCAACATTGTTTAGAGTTGCACTAGGGTTCAGGTGTAACTTGAATCCATACATACATACATACATACATACATACATACATATATATATATATATATATATTAAAATTTAAAATACATACAATTTATGAGCCAAATTAACAAATTATTAGCTTAAGTATACTGACTCAATGTATTAACTTAAATAACATGTTTTATAATTTATAATTATTTATTTTTGTACCGGTTGGAACATCAATATTGGCGGAAACAGCCAAATAATCCTTGGTATAGTTGGGACAATTCCATATTTTATCTGGTACGTTTCTTACGAGTGCTAACAACGGTTCAATAGTTGATACAGTATATATTTCTCGCTACAATATTGACTAACTTGAATATAACCCAATATATTCAAGAAGAATTTGGAGATGTTTGATGTCATGGTACTTGATTAGAATGCCAAAGCACCAATGGGATACAATCATGTTATTGGGTGAATCTAGACTAAAAAGTGGAAGCTTCAAAACATTGCTCTGTAGACTATCTTTATGGTATGCAGTTTATCACATTTGGCAGCAAAGTAATGCGTAAATTCATCAGGGTAAAATCTTTTTTGCTGGAATGGGAAGTGAAAAATGGAGTTCAATGTGCTGGAAAATTATATGTAACTCTAGAAAACAGATCTATGTGCTGTTATGGGGCATCTTTGTTTATGTTGTTCGGACAGATAATATAACTTTAAGTAATATTAAACCACTCAATACTTTTTTAATCAAATGCGAATTTTGACAAATCTACCATTAGATTACATTATTTTTGCATATTCTTCATACTTGCAAAATTTCAAGATGATCAAATATCAATATTCATGCCATCAATCAATTATTTAAATTCAAGTTTTTATAGTTTAAAATAATTCATAAAATATGAATTTATTGATTGAATAATAAATAACATCTGATTGGTATAAAAATTAACGTGGATATTAAGAACATATAGAAAACTTAATCAAATTGTGGAATTTTCAAAATATGAATTCAATAACAAATTATTAGGTGGTGTAATATTATTTAGAGTTACATAATATGTAACTTAAACCCAACTATACATACATACATACATACATACATACATACATATATATATATATATATATATATATATATAAGATTTCAATCTATGATATCCATTTCATTATTATTTTTCTTTTTTCTTATTATCAGGTTAAGACACTAATCAATTTTTGTGTAAACGAGGTTTGAATTCCAGATCTCTTATTCGGTAACAAGATATTTTACTAATTTAATTACTTCAAATGTTAGAAGGTATTATTTCTCCAAAAAAAAAAAAAAAATGTTAGACGGTACTAACTTCATTTACAACTTTTTTTCAAACTTCTAAACACACGATGTATTGATGATCAATCATAAAAATCAAATATAAAAAATAATTTGTGCATTTTATTCCTTTTTTTATTACCAAAGTAATTACTTTTTTACTAGTTACTTCGACAAAATGGGCAAATGCCCTTTTCTCCCAAACTAAGCACCGTTGTGCCCCCTTTTCCAAACTAATTAGGAAAATGCTCATCTTTTGTAACTCGATTTGTGATAAATCGAGTTAAAAAAAAAAATTTTGGAGCCCTATAGCTACGTTTTTAAGGAACCAATAATAACATTTTAAGGATCTATAGTGGCGTTTTGTAACTCGACCTCCATGAAATCGAGTTATAGGCAAATTTTTTTTTTTTTTTTTTTTACCTATAACTCGATTTCATGGAGGTCGAGTTACAAAATGCTACTATAGGCTCTTTAAAGACGCCGCTATAGGGCCTAACTCAATTTATCTTAAATCAAATTTCAAAAGAGGGACATTTCTCTAATTAGTTTGAGAAATGAGACAAAACGCTGCTTAGTTTGGGAGAAAAGGGCAGAAGCTAATTTTGTCCCTAGTTACTTGTAATAATGTTCTAACGGAACAAAGTATGTTAGAACATAGTAGAAATTAAAGTCACCAATATTTTCTTTGCATGGTTTTATTTCTTGATGATATAACATAATTCACTAAATCGTAGTAGAAATACACACTTGTACCTTTTTTTAAATTTTTCAGGAGCCTTGTAACTAAACTGACATTTTTTTATATTTCTAATGTAGACGTATAGGATTCAAATCCTCCCACCCATTGTATCCATTCAAATATATTCTTTAAGTGATAAAATCTTTCTGTTTTCTTTAAATTAATCCACTATTTCCCAGTGTTAGAAATTAAATTTATTAAAATAGTTATTGTCTTATTGAAGATGTTGATGGGGGCAAAACTTTTTATTGGGCCGTTGGGGGCTGGCCGAGGAACTTTACATCTCAACTTTTTTTTTTCTTTCTTTTTTGATGAGATTACATCTCAACTTAACATAATGTGAATGTTCAAATAGCGTTAAAAACACTATGAACGTTTAAACCCTCAAATACAAATTACCAATTCAAGCTTATTATCAAACAATAAATGTGCGGGAACACGAACATAAGCTAATAACAGAATTGATAAACAATTTAAACCAAATAAAATCACATCCACAGTAGAAATTAAATGGCAAAGATTAAGGGAAGAGAGATGCAAACACAAGGACAACACAACGATGTGTTATCGAAGAGGAAACCAAAGCCCTCGGCGTAAAATCTCTCCGCCGCCCTCCAAGCGGTCAATAATCCACTAGAAAATGTAGTTAGGATACATGAATAGCAATAGACCCTCCAAGCCTAATCTACCCAGGTACCTAAGCCCTCCAAGCTTCTTGCTCCAACGAGGTTACACCGAACTTTTGTCTTTTCTAGCTTACCGGATTCCGCTATAGCCCATAGCATTAACTAATAGTCGTTGGTCCCTTCCTAACTGCTTCCCAAAGCACCAAATAGCCTTCTCACATATGTGGGTATGGTGAGAAAAGAATTTTGGTAAGAACCTCTCAAGGATGTAATAATGAAGAGGAAGAGAGTAGAAAAATTTGAAGAGTCTCTAAGTGAAGATTGGGGATGAGTCAATCTTGTTTTTCTCTAGGGTTTCTCTCTCAAAATTCTCTCTGAAAGCTCTCTACATTTCGTGAGTTTAAGGGGTATTTATACTTGGGTGAGATAGGAATGCGAAGAATCAGTTTTTCCCAAACAGGGTGGTTTGGCGGCTTGGCCTCGCGACTTGACTGAGTCACGAGTTCAAGCCGCGAGATAATAGAATGGCCAAGCTGGACTTTTTGTCCTGTAGTGCTCCAGTTGGCGCAACTATTCATCTTCTCGCACACTTCACTCGTGTGCTGCATTTGGGGGATTACTAGTCGCGAGTCACCCGCGAGTCCCTGCCGCGAATCTCTGCAACCTTGCACAATCTTGAGCATATCTTCACACTCTCTCACTCACTACCTTTACATGATTCCCACCTAAATACAGGGTTACTAAGTGCTGAAATACAAGCAAATTGGCATGGAATAAAGCCAACGAGATGGTTGATTAAATTCAACCTTACATAATGTAAAAGTGAACCAATACAATTACAAATAACATTAACTATTCTTTAAACTTTATAGTAGAAAAATTACTAATATTATATAAAATCACCTTAGCATGAGCTCTTCCCAAAATTAATAAAATGGTCTAGATACATGCATGCGCCATATAAGCTCTTCTAAAAAAAAAAACAAAAACAAAAACAAAAACAAAAAAAACAAAAAAACAAAAAACAAATATATAACTTAAATATGTTACAAATATAATGGCCTAAAAGATTCAAACTGTTAGGTATAATACATAAAATAATTTACTTTTAGGATGTTGTACGTAAAAAGAATAAATTGATGGTGAAAATACCATTCTGATCCTTATATTGGGGTCACTATTAGTTTGGTCTTTATATTTTGGTAGCAGTTAATCTAGTCCTTGCTATTTTGAACTTGCAAGCTTTAAGTATGATAGTAGGGACTAAATTGACTAGTACCAAAATGTAGAGGACAAATTAATAGTGAACTCAAAAAATAGAAACCAAAATAGTATTTTTGCCTAAATTGATTTAATGTAAATAAATAAAACTAAAAATATAAAGCTCATGGACGAGGCAAATGTAGAATGATTAATGCAAATTTGATCAAGGCAAGTATTTGACAATATATCCTTAAGACAAATTTTGCTCTAAATAGTGGTGCTTTGAGTATATTGGATGTCTATCTCTTAGAATACAGATACAATAATCAACAACACAAAAGAAATATATAAATCCTCGTGCACAGAGAATAAAACCGTCTCTCTCCCTCTCTGGAGACTCTTATACATGAAAATGAGAATGCAAAACTTGCTTAATGAAACGAGGGACTTCTTATTCATAGACAAAATTGCAATAGTTTAAAACAAGTGCAACAGAGAATAGACACATTGTTACGTTACGTTATGTTTTTTTTTTTTTTTTGAGAAGGTGTTACGTTATGTTTTGGTAGCGCAACATACACAAAATTAAAAGATAATTAATACTAAACAGACGAGGCCCTACTCACAGTCACAAGAACCCACACCAGTGGCGGCTCCAAGAATTTTGTTTGGTCATTAAAAAAATTAAAAAAAAAAAGAACTTGAATACATATATCAAGTTACCGACCAAAAAAAAAAATAATAATAAATAATAATAATAATAATAATAATACATGAAATTTTACAATTTCCTTCTACAAGTACTCAAATTTTGAATTGTTATATGATAGTTCATTATAAGTATCTATTGCCAATGTGGGTAGCTATGAGCCTATAATCATTTTATTTTGTTAAGTTTATCTAACATTTTTATTTTTATGCAGTTTTTATTATTTATTTGTTATTGTTTTTATAAATTTTTTTAAACTAAATGACTAAACTAAACTCATTAGCTTTGTATTAATTATTGACACACACAACCACACTTATTCATACATAAAATTATACACTAGTGTCTACTTAACCAATCAAATGCTTGGACAATCACTAACTTTACGTTTTTTTTCTTGAATTTTACTAACTTTATAACAAAAAGTTATTATAACATGATAACAATTATAGTTGTCAAAACGTGAATCATATCGTGAATTGATTTTTGATTTTTTGTATCGTGTATCGTGTATCGGATCATATTGTGTATCGTAAGATACGCAAACACTTAATAAAATTTATAAAAAAATTATAGATATACATATATAAAGGGTATATTCATTATAAATTTTAAATATATTCAGCTAATGAGTAATTTATTTATCACTTATGTAATAATATTTAACAAGCTAACTAAATAAATCAAACTAGCACGTGTTTATAACATACACATTCAAATTGCTTAAATTCAAAAGTTATAATATATTACAGATGACCAAAAAATTAATTTATTTTATCATGTTCATCATATTGACTAATCAACCCCGTCTAAGTCAATGCTATCATCACGTTTATTATTTTGCAGATTTATTTCTTCATTAACATTTTCTTCATCGTCATTAACATTTACTATCTTTTCTTGTTCTTTTTATTTTAATAATTAAAAAAAATTTCTTCTTGGCATTCTAGTTTCTTGGACTTATAACAATAATGAAAAAAATAAAAAATAATTATATTTTCAATTAATATCTTATTCATAGTATAGAAAATAAATTTGTAAATATTAAAGTGAAGTGTAAGTGTATACTGTGTAGTCCAAATTTTGTAAAAGAAAGAGAGGAAAACAAACTTATGAATATGTTACTTTATTAGGTTAAGTTAAGTACCCTAATGATTTTATGTTTAAAACAAGTCTAACAACTTGTTAGATTCAAATAAAAGTACAAATTTTAACAAAAAAAATCTAATTTTAAAGCATTTGTCTGTGTATTGTACGATACGATACGATTCATACGATACACACACTGTATCGTACGATTCATGAGCACTTACGACACACCGATACGATACAGAACTTTTTACACATGATACAATACGTATTACGTATCGTACGATACTAACAACTATGATAACAATATACACACATGTAACAAACCATATCTATTTCCTAATTATTAAATTATATATATTTATATTATAATGTTCACACAAACATCCACACACATCATAATTCACACAAATAATATTATAACAAAAAGTAATGCACACAATCAATATTAAACACACTCACACATAATATAAATTTATAAAAAAAAGTGACACTTACAATGCACAAACACTTACTTTTTATTCTTAGAGTTAGAAATACTTGTAATAAGGGTGTGTAAAATTTAAGTTAGGGTGTGCAAATATATTTTTAAGAAAAAAATTATGGTATTAAACTAACAAAAAAAAAATTATATATATATATATATATATATATGTGGGGCCAAAGAATTTGGCAACCCCGGCCCATTTTATACTAAGCCCAAGGCCCACGCGAAGGAGAAAGAAATGTCCGAGGACAAACGAAGAAAGACCAAATTGCCAAGAAACATCGCCGATGACAATCCTGTTCTCAGCCAATCGAGATCGTATAAGGGAAGAGCGGAGTGCCATCAAAGGTAGCCTCCCAGAGCATCCAAAGAAAAGGACGAGTACAATGGGTCAACTATGAGAGCATGGTGGAGAAGCAATTCAAGGAGAAACTGTCACCTCCGCATTAAATGCCCACAACTAACGTTTTGGCCGCATTAATGAGGAAATGACCCCTGAACAGTGCTGCCTTGGTTGCTGCAACTCACAGAAGGCTTGGGAAGGTAGCTGATGGGACAAGCATTCGAGTAGTGACCTGTATGATCAACAAATGGAGGGCCAATATCAACTGAAAGGGTATATATAATGTAAGAAATCCTCCAGGAAAAGGGAGGAGGATTTAGAAACAGAGAATATTGTAGCAATTTTTATCATCTTTAAAACCTTTGTAACCAAGCACTAAAGAAATAATAAGCACAACAAGCTCCTCAGATGAGGGCCGAGGACAGAATTTCACACTTTAGTCCATGTTCTTGTTATTCAATCCACTCATAACCATGTCTAGTTGTTGTAACCCTCACTAAGGCCTAGTCCTCAAACCCATTCTTTATAAATTTATTGTATTGGGCTAGTTGAGCCTGAGTTCACTCATCAAATAAAAGAAGTGCTCAAACCCAGTCCCTACAATTGGCGCCGTCTGTGGGAAGAACTTGTGTGTTAGTAAGGGCAACAATCAAGCATGGTAAGATCAAGCTCTCATCAAGCAGGCTCTCATCAGCGTAAACCAGCTAGATCCCAACAACAGGGTAACTTTCCCAACCCTGAGCGTGATCGAAATCAAGAAAATGGAAGGTTTCGAGAGGGAAGTGTGCACACTACCCAAACTAGTAGAAGCCACTCTCGGGTGGGCAGTCACGTGCTCCAAAGACAAAATAACAACAAGGCCACACAACCAAAGGAAGATAGGAGTCACGTATCCTAGAGACAGAATGATAAGCAGGCCATGCAACGAGAGATAGACGACTTGAAAAGAAAGCTGCGCCATGCACAACGAAGGCGGTCTCATTCTAGCCTTGACATCCCCTCCGATGATGAAAGCGATGATGACTATAGGCAAAGATCGAGAACTCCTCCAAGCGAGACCTTTTCTCACGAAGAAGAGCACTACCGGAGGCGTAAACATAAAAGCCCATCTCCTAAGGGCTTGGGAAACGATGCCATGAGCAGGGCACTAGATCAACTCTCAAAATCACCTTTCACACGCCACATAGAAGGGACTACACTTCCTCGACAATTCCAGCAGCCAACCTTCACCATTTATAACGGCAAAACAGACCCCGTGAAGCATGTGAGCCAGTTTAACCAAAGGATGGTGCTGATGTGTAAAGTTTTCCCATCTAGCTTGGGACCAATGGCGATAAGGTGGTTCAATGGCTTAAAGACGAATTCCATAGATTTGTATAGGCAGCTAACCCAAGACTTTGGCTCCCATTTCGTCACAAATAGCAGAGCTCCTCGACCCTTGAGTGCGTTATTGTCTTTATCCATGCATGATGGAGAAACTCTAAAGGCCTACTCGGACAGATATTGGGAGATGTATAATGAAATGGATGGCAATTTTGATGATGTCACCATCAGCACCTTCAAAAATAGTCTCCTAGCCGAGCATGGCTTGAAGAAGTCTCTGACTGGCAAGCCTGCCACCAATGTGCGCCAACTGATGGATCGGATCGATAAGTATAAATGAGTAGAGGAAGACCAGCTGCAAGGCAAGAGAAAAGAGAAGGTTATCCCTCAGGAAATGAGGGATTTCAGGACTGACCGATATAACAGCAACCGCCCGAGGAGAGATTTCATAGGGCAATCCGGAGCAACCAACACACAGACTGTCAATGCTGTATTCCGAGAACCAGTACATCGAGTGTTGGAGAAAATCAAGAATGAGCCATACTTTAAATGGCTGAATAAGATGGCGGGATAGTCCACGAGGCGTAATCAGAACTTTTATTGCCAATACCACCAGGACCATGGACATACCACGGAGAACTGCAGGAACCTCTGGAACTATCTGGACCAGCTAGTCTGAGAAGGAACGCTGAAGCACCTTATGCACCATTCCAGTGGTCATCAAGGCCAGACCCATCAAGAGCCCCAGAGAGATGCTGCCCTAAGGCCACCCGTAGGGACGATCAATGCAATCTTGGCCGCGCTAGGGAAAACAGGCATACGCCCTTCACGAATGTTATCTATTGCTCAGCTGCCTGCCGAAGAGTCCCAGCCAGAATCGAAGAGGACCAAAATGAATTTTCACCCGATCTTGAGATTTTCAAAAGAAGACAAAATTGGAACCACCCAACCCTATAACGATACGCTAGTGATCACTCTCAGAATCGGAGACTATAATGTGAAAAGAGTGATGGTGGATGATGGCAGTGGGGCCAAGGTTATGTACCCCGACCTCTACAAGTGGCTGAGGTTAAAACCGAAAGATTTGATACCCTATAGCTCTCCTCTGATGAGCTTTGACGGGAAGCTTATTGTTCCAAAGGGCATGATTAGGTTACCCATCCAGACTGGCCCAGAGATAGTGGAGATGAACTTTATCGTGGTGGACACCTACTCTCCGTATACAACCATTGTTGGTAGGCCCTGGCTCCATACCTTGGGGGCTGTTGCCTCCTCCTTGCTTCAGAAGGTGAAATTCTCGTCAGGGAACCAGGTTCTCGAAATCCGTGGTTACCAATCCACGGCAAGACAGTGTATGGTGGCTGCCATTTCACATCGGCTCTATGTGGAGTCATCGGCCTCTGCTGAAAAGAACTTATAGCAATCAAAGGCCCCAGTGTCGCCCCCTAATACAGCTGCCGAGGAGGCAAAATGTGAAGATCTAGAGAATGTGGTCATTGTTGGTGACCCAGAGAAGTTCTTTCAGGTCGGGGCTCAGCTGCCTCTTCAGGAGAAAAAGGAGTTGATTGAGTTTCTCAAAAGAAATATTGGTATTTGCATGGGATGCCTGTGATGCTCCAGGGATTGATCCAGCCTTCATCTGTCACCATCTCAATATCAACTCGTCCATCACTCCCAAGAAGTAGCCACCCTAGCGCCCATCAAGACAGCCCGCCGATACGATTAGGGACGAAGTGAAGAAGTTTAAGCATGCAGGGGCTATCAAAGAGGTTTTTTACCCCAAATGGTTGGCCAACACCGTTGTGGTCAAGAAGAAAAGTGGAAAATGGCAGGTTTGTGTAGACTTCACGAACCTAAATAAGGCATGCCCAAAAGACCCGTTCCTCATGCCTTGAATAGACCAGCTGGTAGATGCAACTGCAGGCCATCCTCGGATAAACTTCTTAGATGCCTTTCAAGGCTATCATCAAATACCACTAGCCTTAGAGGATAAGGAGAAGGAAGTTTGGATTGTGGAGATGGTGGCTTTGATTGGGTGGAAGATGACCTGGTCTGGACAGACTGAAGCTTAGGTAGAGGAGGAGGAAGCTTGGATTGTGGCTTCCCCGGCGCGTCCTTCCCCGGTTGGCCCTCAATTAAGTCGAACAAGTAGGTTTGAGGTTTTCTCTTAAAACCCACCTCGACCTGAGAAAAAGTCCCTACTGATTGGAGATCTGCTTCAATCAAATTAGGGTCGCCCAAGTCACCAGAGGGATCCTCGGATAGATTAACTTGGTCGAATACACCAAATTCGTCCTCAGACGGACCCAAATCAGCGACCTCTTCTTCTCTTTCTACTCTTCCTCCCTCGACCTCTACAGCCTGATGGGATGAAAAAGGGTCTGCCAATGGAATGCCTTCTAAGATAGGAGATCCTTCGAGAAGCAAGAACCCGTGTTCTGCTACGATGATTCTATGAAGCCGAGGATCTTTGGCTCTTATCACGTACTTCAGAGCCGAGAATGATTTCTAGATGGGATCGTACCCGAGGATCTTGTGAGCGGCTCTGATTTGGTTGTCAGCTTCGTTTATAAAGACCTTCGCCTTAAGGATGGTCTCCAAATCTTCCCAGTTGACCAAGTGAAGGTGTTGTTCAAAGGCGTGTGAATCTGCAAAAAAGAAAGCATATTCATATTAGCAACTGAACAATGCAAACTGTGATAAAACAAAAGATCAACCCTCTCCTACTCTGAATACCCCACCTGGTGCCCCTTCCTCTGTCGGACAATGAAGGCCATCGTGCCACTCCTCAGACACGATGAGAAAGTCCTTATTTAACCCCTTGCTGAACTCAGGGAAGCACTGAATAAGCCGAACCTTATCATCCATCGCCTTCATATAATAGGATTTACCCTTTAGGTGTTGGAGGTTGTAGCACCAGTTTACATCGTGATGGGTTAACCTCAACCCCATTTTCTCTTTTAAGGCGTCCACACTGTAAGGTTGAAATTTATTAACCATCTTATTGGTTTTATTCTGTGCCAATTTGCTTGTAATTTAGCTTTTAGTAACCCTGTATTTAGGTGGGATTCATGTAAGGGTAGTGTGTGAAGAGAGTGTGAAGAAAAGCTCAAGTTTGTGCAAAGAAGCAGAGTTTCGCAGTTAGGACTCGCGTCTGACTCGCGATTGGCAAGCCGTCAACTGCAGGCACGTGAGAAGCACACATGGGAGCTGAAGGATCGCGCCAGCTGTCGCACTACAGGACAAAAGTCCCAGGCTGGCAAAGCCGTTATCTTGCGACTTGAACTCACGACTTGGACAAGCCGCGAGGCCAAGTCGCCAACCAACCCTGTTTGGCAAAAACTGTCTTTTCGTATTCCAAACACCCACCACTATATATAGACCCTTATACCCACGAAATGTAGAGAGCTTCCAAAGAGAATTTTGTGAGAGAAACCCTAGAGCAAAACAAGATTGCCTCATCCCCAATCTTCATCTAAGAGACTCTACAAATTCTTCTACTCTCTTCCTCTCCATTATTACATCATTGAGAGGTCATTGACCAAATCCTTTTCTCACAACACTCACGTCTGTGAGAAGGTTCATTTGGTGTTAAGGGAAGCAATTTGGAAGGAACTAATATTCATTGGTTGATGCTATGGTTTAGTAGCGGAATCCAGTAAGTTAGAAAAGAAAAAGGTTCGGCGCAACCTTGTTGGAGCAGGAAGCTTGGAGGGCTTAGATATCTGGGTAGATTAGGCTTGGAGGGTCTATTGCTGTTCATGTATCCCAATTACATTTTCTAGTGGATTATTGATCGCTTGGAGGGCGACGTAGAGGTTTTACGCCAAGGGTTTCGGTTTCCTTTTCAATAACACATCGCGTGTTATCCTTGTGTTTGCATCTCTCTTCCCTTTATCTTTACCATTTAATTACTGCTGTGATTGTGATTATTTATGGTTTAGATTGCTTATCAATTCTGTTATAAGCTTGCTATCAATTTCCGTACATACATTGTTTGATATAAAGCTTGAATTGATAATTTTGTAATTGGGGATCTAAACGTTCATAGTGTTTTCAATGCTATTTGAACTTTCAATTGTTATCAGAGCGGATACACTTGTTGTGGTTTTAATACCTGAGTGTGATCCTTGACCCCTTGTTGAGATGGATAGGTCTCAATCTCTTAATGTACCACCATTTTTTTATAGTAATAATTATGCATTTTGGAAAGTTCGTATGAGGGCGTTTTTGTGTTCTATTGATGATGCTGTGTGGGATGCTGTTGAGGTTGGTTGGACAAGGCTAGAGGCTGCCAAATCCACTTGGGATAAGGCAGCTCTTGCGGCGGCTAATACTAACAGTAAAGCATTGAATGCTATTTTCTGTGGTGTCTCTCCAGAAGAATTTTACAGGATTTCACATATCACCGTTGCTAAGGAAGCATGGGAAATTCTAGAGACAACTTATGAAGGGACTAAGAAGGTGAAAGACACCAAACTACAGATGTTGACCACTCGCTTTGAGGAGCTAAAAATGAGTGAGGATGAGTCTTTTGATTCATTTTACAGTAAGCTGAACGAGGTGGTCGTCGGCAAATTTAATTTGGGGGAAAAGACGGAGGATTCTAAAGTTGTAAGGAAGATCCTTCGGTCACTACCAGAAAGTTTTCGTGCCAAAGTGACGGCCATTGAAGAGAGTAAGGATCTTAACGACATTAAAGTTCAAGAGCTGGTCGGTTCACTGCAGACGTATGAATTGTCACTGCCCACGCAGAAGAAGAGCAAATCTCTTGCTCTTAAAACAATTGATGAGAGAGTGGTATCTCATGACTCTCCGGAAGAAGATGCAGTAGATAAAGATGTGGCATACCTTGTAAAGAACGTCCGAAAATTCTTGAAACTCAAGAATGGTGGGAAATTTGGTGATAGAGGAAAATTTCAGAGTTCTGGGACGGAGAAGAAAGAATTCCGAAAGAAAGATGATAGAGATTCCCAATCCTTTCAAGGAATTACATGTTTCGAGTGTAATGGACATGGACACTTCAAAAAGGAATGTCCCAATTATTTGAAGTCAAAAGGAAAGGTCTATGCCACTACCTTGAGTGATACTGATTCATCAAATTCTAACTCTGAAGATAGCTGTGACGGAGAAGAAAATTACTCCACATTCATGACCATTGCATATGTGGAATCCTCAGATGATTTGGGTTCACTTGTGAAGGAGCTTGGCGAACATTCTAATTTGAAGTCTATTAGGATTGTTGAAGAATCAGAGGCTGAAGAAGAAGAAGATACATCTAGTCTTCAAAAGAATTACGCCTTACTTCTTGAGAAATTAGGTGAGTATACAAAGGTGGCAAAGGCGGCTGTGAAGAAGATGAAGAGAGCTGAGGAAGATTACAAAAGTCTACTGGTCAGATACAAGGAGGCAAAGTGTGAGATTGAAGCACTTAATGGTGAGCTATCAGAAGCTTACACAAAAGTGAGATTTCTTAAGCAAGAGGTAGTGCAAGCTCATGCCAAGATAGATAGGGTCTCCTCCAAAAAGTTAGATGATGTTATTTCATCTCAAAAACATGCCTCAGACAAGTCCGAATTGGGATATACCGGAGGGAGTAGCTCATCAGCAAATGTTACTAAAGAAGTGAAGTTTGTGAAGGCCAAAAAGACGGCTGTGGATAAGCCTCTTCCTGAGAAAGTTAAGGCTGAGAGGAAGAAGAATGCGGCTTATCAACGGGTGTTAAATAAGTCCCGTAATCAATCAGAATCCAGATATGGAGCTAGACGAAGATCACTTCCAAGATCACAACAGGGTCCTAGAACGAACTATCTTTGTCACTATTGCGGACTACAAGGACATACTAGACCCAACTGTCACAAGCTGAGAGTATTGAACAATGCAAGCGCTCCTCGATCAAAAGGAAGGAGAAATGACGAGAGGTCTTGGGGTGGTGAGCAACCAAGAAGTCAAAACCGTGATCCAAGAATGATGGATGTTATGAAGATGATCGGTGCCTTCACTAATTGCTTGGAAAGCTTCACAAGAAGGTTTGAAAGTCCCAACTCTCGAACCCAATCCGTCAAGGATATCACCCCAAACGCACGTAACGTATGGGTGACGAAGGATACTCATGCATAAGCATTACAACATGTCCATGCATTAATACTTCCCATGTTTGTGAATATGCTTGGTTGTGTGCTTCTTGCTAGTATTTAAGTTGTTATTTTGTTTGTGTGTGTTGATTTTTGCGTGTTTGCTTGTTTTTCCTCAAAATGTTTTTACATTGTTATTTTTGTTGCTTTTGATCAATCTTTTACTGCTTTTGTGTCAAAAATCCAAAAACACATAAAAAGTAGAAAATCCAAAAAATTTGATCGGCTTTGTTAAGTTTTGTCTCAAAGCATGTTTTGCCTTGTACCTTTGTACTAATGGCTTTGTGCATTTAACGAGCTTAGCTTGTCTCTTTTGCACTCATATCATCTGTGGAAGAAATTCTGAAATCTATGTGACTGTTGTAAATAGATCTTCAACCTTGTCATGAGTGATTAGTGAATGGTTTTGTTGATCTTGAGACATGCATAGACATGTGTCTATATATCTTCCCACTTTTATTTTATTGCTTTACTCAAAGAGCTCACCAAATGTAAATCTCCAAATGAAAAGAGATTTTGAGCTGCAAAAGTCTGTCGCACATACTAGTATTTGACTAGGAAAAAGGGAAAGCGACCAAAATAATTATATGATGCCCAAAAAGCCAAAGGCTAATCCATCAAATTGAAATATTAAAAATTTCAGGCATCGATCTCACAATGAGATTTATTTATTCATCAAGATCAAATGATATGTTGAAAATGGAGCCAAATGAAAAGATTCAAAGAAATATACTCAAGTTTATGTGGGAGGTCATATATGCATACTTCTATAATTGAGATGGGTCACATTATCTAGTGCTAGTTGTGTATGCCTTGATTGAATTGATCATTGAAGCTTCACATTAGACTAAGGACTGTCTCATTTTTGATACCCACACACAACACACAAGTCTATGTTCAAGAAATACCATACTCATTTGTGTGATTGTACTTGTTTAAATGTATTTTCACAAGCTCAATCTTTGTTGATCAAACACAAAAAGATTTTTGAGTGTTTTAGTTTGTTTTTGGAAAATGTTTTTTTCGTTTTTTTACAAAAATCTCAAAAATCTCAAAAACAGTGTTGCCCTGTTTTGGCGACTCAGTCGCGAGTAGGTCCAATCGCATGCTCCAATCGCGAAGCTTACTCCGAGATTTTCGCAGGTCACTGGTGAGTCAAGGTCTTAGTCGCAAAAAACTTAGAAAATTTTCCAAAAATTTGAGTTTTTTATGATTTTCGCGGCTTAGTGTGGCAACTTGTTCGTGGGTGGAAGGTCCAGTCGCGAGGGATACTCAGAGATTTTCGCGGCTCATCTCGTGACTATATTGCGGGTAGACTTTCCAGTCGCGAAAAACACTTAGAAGATTTTTTGAAAATCTAGGTTTCATAGTGTTTCGCGGCTTAACCTGTCGACTGACTGGCGACTTAATCCAGTCGAGAAAAACGAGTGTTTTGCATTTTAAAGACAGTTTTTTTAAAATTGTTTTTCAGTTTTCCCTCGAACTTTAGTGACTGTTCATTGTCTTCTCCATTTCTCTCTCTCAAACACTCCATGTCTCACTTGAAAAAAACTTCAATTTTTGCATCATGTCTTCATCAAACACCAAGAAAAAGGTATGGGTTATTTCTATCTTACTTCATTGTACTTGGTTCAAGTATTTTTTTTGTTGTGTGAAGTGTTTCTGTTTTGTTGAGATTTAATGGGTTCGAACTTTGTTTGGGGGTTTGTGAGTTTTGAGTTTTGATGGTCTTGTCTTGCCTGTGCTTTGTGTCTCATTCTTCATGTGTGTTTTCATGTGTTTGTTTATTGAGAGACTATGCTATATGTTGTGGTTCATGAATGTGTTGCATCATTCATATCATGCTCTTGGCATTTTGTCATTTGTAAATTTGTGATTCACATTGCCCATTTGACTCTGAGTTGTTACTGTTATTCATCATATTTGTGTGTCTTTTGTCTATGTTGCTTATGTCTTCTTGGTAATAAACTTGTTCATGTTTCTGTGATTTTGTGAAATTTTTTTTTCACACTCTTATGTCTGAATCTAATCATACTAATGTGTGTATCCTATGGCATTGCATTTGGTTCTCTGCTGTGTGTTTGATGTTTTTCAGTTGACTCGTTGTTCCTCCAAGAGCAAAGACATTGTAACCGATGACCTGTCAACCCCGGTTGCTAAATGAACACAACGGTCATCTAAGTTATCTAGGGACTCCTCCTTTGAGAGATTCAGGACTCCTATTGACTCAAAGACGTACACAGACACTTTCAAATAGGCTTTTGCCATTGTGGAAAGAGTTGTCAAGTTTGATACCCTAGGGACAACATTTATCCCGAAGATTTTTGAAGAAAGAGATTGGGCTGACCTATTTGGAAATTTTGAGGATCCAATTGAAGAATTGGTCAAGGAATTCTTCTCAAATGCCAGATTCACAGGGGTCGAGTTGAAACGCTGGGTACGAGGGACAGAATTTTCCATGAATGCAGACTACATTGCTAAGGTTCTTCGCATCACCAAACCAAAAGATGTGGATCGAACTCCATACGATTATAGAGAACTTCAGGCACAAGACATCCTTCATGTTCTTTGGAATGAACATGAAGTGGGAAGCACAGGATCATCTATAAGCACTGCACTGTTTTCGCCTGAACTGACAACTCTAAAGCTAATCATGTTTTCCAATCTCTACCCACTGTCAAACACTGCCTTCATCAGTCTTGGAAGGGCTAAATTTTTGTGTGACCTCATTACCGATGCCCTGATTAACATCTGTGCTCACATATTCGAGATCATTGGGAAAACAGCGACTCGTTCAGCAACACGAACAATTCTTCCATTCTGCAGTTTAATCATGAAGATTGTACTTCGTAAAGGTGTTAGTCCTTCATCAAACGAGAAACTCCTGCCTCGTTCTCGACCAATATCATTATACACTCTCCAAGTAAGCAAGAGTCACTCCTCTAAGAAACCTAAGACTGAGCCATCCACACAGGCATCTCCATCTGCTCATGCTACAGTTACTCCTGCACAATCAACCGGCACCCCGTCTATTCCTCCTGGATTTCAAATTCCCAGGCAAAGTTACTTCATCGAGAATGTGCTTCAATGGATTTCTGATTTAGAACGGTTTCTCAACTCCTTTCACAGTCAAACTCAAATGCGTCTTGGAACCATTGAGTTACAATTGGATAACATACAACAGAAGCTGGAAGGCAGCTTTTAGCTATTCGTGCCAAAAAGGGGGAGAGCAGCACAGTAAGGGGGAGAGAAGCTTAAGAATGAAAAGGAGTTTGTGCATACTGAAAGGGGGAGTTTTTAGAGCTTTTATAGTTGCTACATACTTTGTTGTGTTTATTTGTTGTGTTTATTATAGTTTTTATCATGTGTTGATATGATTTCTATACTTTTGGAAAACTTGTGGTTCACTGGTACAGTTATTTATTCCTGTAGTTTTTCAGTTTATATAATTTGATGTTATTCAGCATATCTTTCTTTATGTTTATGTTTTGTACCCATATTGCTTTTGTAAGCTTTTAGGGTTTGGTTCTATGCACCTTGTAGGCTTTATGGTTTGTACCTTGCTTTATGCAGCCTGTATGCTATGTTAAATCAGTACTTCTAACTTAATGTTATGCATTTCTTTTTAAGTACTGTCACTCTTGTGTCCTTGTAGGATTTTTCCTAGATGCACATACTTCATGTACTGTGCATTGATTGAGTGTTGGTCATTCAAGTGATTTGCCTTGTGTGTGTCAACTTGAATGTCCGGATGTCATTCCAAGTGTGAATGAGCATTGTGATCATTTGGTTATAGTGATTACCTATTTTGATCTTGCCATGGTTTATTGCTTTATTCCATTGTGCTTGATCGCATTATGCTTGCTCCATATGCATTACAAGTTTTCTGCATACAATGAACTTATTGTGTTGTTGTGTTTCAGGAGTACTTGTTCTTATGGTTCAAAAGCTTCACAGATTCTAGAGTTAGGTATGAGTGAGTTTTCCAACTATTCCCAACTCACGCGTTAAGTCTACAGTTTGTTTTAGGGTTTTGTCACGAAATAGCCAAAGGAGGAGATTGTAAGGTTGAAATTTATCAACCATCTTGTTGGCTTTATTCCGTGCCAATTTGCTTGTAATTTAGCTCTTAGTAACCTTGTATTTAGGTGGGATTCATGTAAGGGTAGTGTGTGAAGAGAGTGTGAAGAAAAGCTCAAGTTTGTGCAAAAAAGCAGAGTTTCGCGGCTAGGACTCTCAGCTGACTCGCGACTGGCAAGCAGTCAACTGCAGGCATGTGAGAAGCACACAGGGGAGCTGAAGGGTCGCGCCAGATGTCGCACTACAGGACAAAAGTCCCAGGCTGGCCAGGCCGTTATCTCGAGACTTGAACTCGCGACTTGGACAAGCCGCAAACCAGCCTTGTTTGGCAAAAACAGTCTTTTCGTATTCTAAACACATACCACTATATATAGACCCTTATACCCACGAAATGTAGAGAGCTTCCAGAGAGAATTTTGTGAGAGAAACCCTAGAGCAAAACAAGATTGCCTCATCCCCAATCTTCATCTAAGAGACTCTACAAATTCTTCTACTCTCTTCCTTTCCATTGTTACATCCTTGAGAGGTCATTGACCAAATCCTTTTCTCACCACACCCACGTCTGTGAGAAGGTTCATTTGGTGCTAAGGGAAGCAGTTTGGAAGGAACCAATATTCATTGGTTGATGCTATGGTTTAGTAGCGAAATCCGATAAGCTAGAAAAGAAAAAGGTTCGGTGTAACTTCGTTGGAGCAAAAAACTTGGAGGGCTTAGGTATCTAGGTAGATTAGGCTTGGAGGGTCTATTGCTGTTCATGTATCCCAACTACATTTTCTAGTGGATTATTGACCGCTTGGAGGGCAGCGGAGAGGTTTTACGTCGAGAGCTTCGGTTTCCTCTTCGATAACACATCGCGTGTTGTCCTTGTGTTTGTATCTCTTTTCCCTTTATTTTTACCATTTAAATACTACTGTGATTATGATTATTTATGATTTAGATTGCTTATCAATTCTGTTATAAGCTTGCTATCATTTTTCGCACATACATTATTTAATATAAAGCTTGAATTGGTAATTTTGTAATTTGGGGTCTAAACGTTCATAGTGTTTTCAACGCTATTTGAACTTTCACACACAACCCAAGATCCTAAACACGTTGGTGGCGCACTGGGTGGGAGCTAATCGGGAATGCCTAAGGTAATCCCTCATCATCGACCCCATAGGGATTCTCATACCACCTTCTATGAAGGCAATTATGGGAATCACTACTTCACTCTCTTGGCTCCTAAACTGCCACTCCCCTTCTTCACAGTATCTCAAACCTACATTATTGGGTATCCTATAATCGGTGATGAATTGCTCCATTGCCTCTTCAGACTCAACCAACCTTTTAAACCTACCCATCCCTAGGAACGGTTAAAAGACTCAGGGAAGGACGAGAAAGAGAGGAATAAGAGGAAAAGAAACTTAGAAGAGAGAAAACGTGAGTTAGAGAGAGAAGAAAACTTACAGAAATGAGGAAAAGCTCCTCGGACAGGCTTTTTATGCTGAAAAAAGACGTGAGTTTGGTTGGAGATTTGACCGAACTCAGGATATGTGCACAAGAACTCTTGAGTGTAAAAGTAAAGAGGCAAATCGATTCAAATGGGTATTTATACCTCCAATTAAAAATAACCGTGCGGGTTTTCCTGCCCATAAAGTTAAAGAAGTCCCCACCGTTAGATTACCATCACACCGTTGAACGTGGGGAGCACAGAACCGCTAGAATTTAATGAGGGAATGCTCCATATACCGAAGCACCAGGAACGTGCCTTGGACAGGTGAAAAGACTCTGGCACTGACGGAGGACAAGACTTGAAAAGCTATGACAAAGGCCCGAGGACATCAAAATCCTCCTCTCCGTCCGAGGAGCCAAACAATAGGATTTTGAGGGGCTATTGTGGGGTCAAAGAATTTGGCAACCCCGGCCCATTTTATACTAAGCCCAAGGCCCACGCCAAGGAGGAAAAAATGTCCGAGGACGAACAAAGAAAGACCAAATTGCCAAGAAACATCGCCGATGACAATCCTGTTCTCGACCAACCAAGATAGTAGAAGGGAAGAGCAGAACGCCATCAAAGGCAGCCTCTCAGAGCATCCAAAGAAAAGGATGAGTACAATGGGTCAGTTATGGGAGTATGGTGGAGGAGCAATTCAAGGAGAAACTATCACCTCCGCATTAAATGCCCACAACTAACGTTCTGGCTGCATTAATGAGGAAATTACCTATGAACAGTGCTGCCTTGGTTGCTGCAACTCACAGAAGGTTTGGGAAGGCGGCTGATGGGACAAGCATTCGAGTAGTGACCTGCATAATCAACAAATAGAAGGCCAAGATCAACTGAAAGGGTATATATAATGTAATAAATCCTCCAGGAAAAGGGAGGAGGATTTAGAAACAGAAAATACTGTAGCAATTTGTATCATCTTTGAAACCTTTGTAACCAAGCACTAAAGAAATAATAAGAACAACAAGCTCCTCAGATGAGGGCCAATGACAGAATTTCACACTTTAGTCCATGTCCTTGTTATTCAATCCACTCATAACCATGTCTAGTTGTTGTAACCCTCACTAAGGCCTAGTCCTCAAACCCATTCTCTATAAATTTATTGTATTGGGCTAGTTGGGTCTGAGTTCACTCATCCAATAGAAGAAGTGCTCAAACCCAGTCCCCACAATATATATTGGAAGTCAGGGGTTTCATTTGAACTCCCTGAGAATAGTGTAGTGCCGCCCATGACCCACACCCACACTCATTCCCAACACAACCCGACTTGGATCAATATAATAAAAAATAAAGGTAACTACTCGTTAGTCCTTATGGTAGAAAAACTATAAAATCACCTTATCATGAACTTTCCCCAAATTTAACCATACAATCTGTGGTAGGCAAAAATGGACAGCTAAAAAGAAACCATATGGATGCTGATGTGTTATTTTTGCACACACAATATATTTCTAAAGGAGGAAAGCAAGATCACCCTTTTTAGAACCTGACTCCAACACAGCAAGTAATGAACAGATCAATTTATCGTATGTGGATTTCAGACTGAAGAAAGAAAGAAAAGCCCTATATTGATTAAGTGTTTATCCTCGAATTAGTCCGAGGAGGGGTTTAACAGTTGGTCAGTTCACCTCTCTTTCCACTCTCTCTTTCTCTCTTGTTTCCTTTTCTCCGTCCACTTTTTGATTTAGACGTTTCTTGACTTTATATAGTTAGCCTAAATGCACCTGGACTCTACATTTGGAGGGTTAGGATTTCACTTCCTTGATACTTGTCCTATCAAGGCTTCACTAGCAGGCCTATACACTGAAGTTTTTAGTTGTGTGGCCACTATTCATGGTCACTTCCTCATTAATGCGGCCAGGTAAGTGGTTGCAATGCATTTAATGTGGAGGGGATGGCTACCTTGTCCTTCCTTTTTCTTCTCTTCCTTGTTCATAACCTAGTTACCTTTGTCTCCCTGGGGATTGCACCATGTTTCCTTCATTCCGGATTCTCGACCTTCCCGAGGTCAAGTAGGAACCCTTGGCATCATCATCTGCAGCATCATCCCGAACTCCTTACTACTTAAACAAGTCCCCTTTGCATAGTTCCTCTCCTCGGACTTACTCTTGCTGCCCATTAACTACCTTTGATCCTCATCTCCACACACAATATATATATATATATATATATATATGCATGCGCCTTATAAATAAATAAAGATTTTACATCTACACGCTACCCTTTAAAATATCTAAGTTAAAATTGTTAGAAATATTAGTTGTTAAATATAATATATAAAATAATTTTACTTTTGTGATTTTTAAAACAAGAACAATAAATTGATTTGATGTGAATAAATGAATCTAAACATATGGACCAAACGAATGTATAATTATAATTACAAATCTGTTAAAGTTAAGTATTTGACAATATGTCCTTAAAACAAATTTCACCCTTGATATTGTGCTTTCAGTATCTTGGACTTCTATCTCTTAGGATACAATGATCAACAAAAACACAAAAGAAACACATTATTCTCCGCTTATAGCGAATAAAACTCTCTCTCTCAATTGAGACTATTATACTTGAAAATGAGTGCAAAACTTGACTGCATGAAATGAGTGACTTCCAATTTATAGACAAATTTGCGCTAATTGTAACTAGTGTAAGGGCGAATAGACACACTGTTACATTATGTTCTGGATACACAAAGTAAACAGAGACATAATACAAAATAATAGTTAATATTGGACAAACAAGACCCTGCTCAGTGCTCACACCTCACGCTCACGCCCAACCCAACCCCCCACCCGGGCCGCCAATACAATCACAAATAACATTAACTACTCATTATAGTAGAAAAAATTACTAATATTATAAAATCATCTTACCATGAGCTCTCCCCAAATTCAATCTATGGTCGCATGGACCATATTAATAAAAATAATTTTAAAAAAAAAGGATTACACCTATATGCCATCCTTAAAATTTAACAAATAAAACTTACAGACAAAATGAATGTTGAATGATTAAACTATAACCAAGAGTCAAGACTAATGTTTGACACTATGTCTTAAGAGTTAAGACATATTTTGCCCCTCATGCTGAAGTTTTGAGTTTTTTTTAGAGCATCTACAGCAGTGGAACTGAAAATTTAGCTATTTTGCACTACAAAAAGTTACTTTATCTATTTTACCTACTCACATATTGTAGCAGTGGATCTATTTTAGCTTTCAACACAATAAAATAATATAAACATCACAATAAAATAATATATTTACTACAATAAAATAATATATTCACTACAATAAACAACAATCACAACCACCCGCAACCGCTATCGCTGCCACTACTGCCGCCGCCACCAACTCTTCCACCGCTGCCGCCGCCACATGATAATCGTCTAGTGTTAACAAGTGATTTTTTTAACCCCAAATTATACTTATACATTTTTTTTTTTACTAAAACAATTTCTCAGTCATCATGATAGCAAATAAGAAATTAGAGTAACAATAATATTTTGTTTTAACCCCAAATTATATATATACAAATTTATCTTTTGACTAAAAAAAATTTCTCAATCGTCATGATAGCCTATTATCGTCTCAATTGTCCAGAACATGATTATTCATAGATACTTAATTTGACATGTAGCTTAATTCCACTGATAAAGAAAACAACAAATTCGTTTTTGAGCATCTCTAAACCAAACTAACAATTTCTCATTAAAATGACCACAAGAAATCCTTTTTGTGTGCTTCTATTTATGCTTTTGTGCAACAGAACATAAAACTAGGACAAGAACTTCTATTACAAGAAAATCACACAACAAATTCCTGCAAACAGAAAATTCCCAATACATTCCAATACAAATACATTCTGTCCATCCATGGATGCTCTGAATCAAAACGAATCAAAATGAATGGATGCTCTAAGATCAAATGACAAAACTTTTCATTGAGCAAGAATAGCAAAAAAATTATTGCATCTAAAATAATAAACTAAAAGAACAAGAAAAAGAAATCATTGACCACATTCTTTGATGTTATAACCAAACCAAAAATCCCACATTCTTTGATGTTATACCCAAATCAAAAAATCCAAGCATCCACATGAAGAAGATAGAGACAACTGACCTGAAGTGGATTGGCGGAAGAGAAGTGGGTTTGAGGTGGATCGACGGCGTGGGTCTGAGGCGGATGGAGGCGTGGGTCTGAGGCTGATTGGCGGCTTGGGATAGCTGGTGGGTCGATGTCGTTGAAAGAGTGAGCTTGAGAGAGTGACGTTTATAGAGTGAGCTTGAGAGAGGATTGAGAGAGAGAGGCACGGTGTGACAAATAAAAGAATGTAAAAAAATGAACCAACATTTATTATTTTAATCCGAGCTAGGAGTAAAAAATTATTATTATTTTTAGCTCTCAACTACAATGCACAGCCATAGATAGTTGTGCACTGTAGCAATGAAGGTAAAAAAAATACCTTTAGCTCCACTACTATATGGTTGTTTTTTGTGTTTTGGTGGAGCTAAAATAGCTATATAGCTATTTAGCTCTACTGTTGCAAGTGCTCTTAGACGTCTATCTCTTAATGACTAATCCACTGTCTAACACATTGGCATATAAAGCCACAAATTCTCTCTTTCCTTTGCTACATGGGTTTCAAGTATTTACCATTTAAATTGTGTTCAAATAGGCACTTTAGGAACCAAATTTTCATTTACTTCTTAACAATTGGGGCAAGTGACCTCATGACATTAATCTCTTCATGGAGGAGTACACATTCCAACTTAAACCCACCTCAAAGGATGTGTGGATCCTACTTTTATTTTGGCTGAAACATAGCAACCCAAACACTTGCCAAAAAAAAAAAACCATTTTTTTATGACGCAAACCTATTGCATGCCCGTGTATTATTAAAATAAACAAACTAAGCCTAAGCCTAAGGTTAGTCTATGCTTGTACCACACAAACTCTACTATACAAACTATGATTGGTTGTCTGTCATAATCACATGGACCCACAATTTTTTCTTCACCACGCATAATCTACAATATATGATAGTAGTGTTTGTAAAAATGTGTGGTAGCATTATTAATAAACTCTATAGTGGATTCATTGTAAAAAGTAAAAGAAGTCAAATAGGAAAGATGTAGTCATCAAAAACTTTCCCTATGGACATAGACCATTTGGCCAAACTACGTAAAATATTTCTTTTGATTTTCTTTTCTCTCTCTTTCAAATCGCTCAACAACTTTAATAAAATCTATTGCTTGTTTCAAGAGAGCAAATTGTCCTTAGACATCTAAATCCTATTACTCTCTTTTGGATGGCAGTCTCGTCTGAGTGGTGATCATAAAAGTTAAGCCTTGTGTCTATAGAGAGGTTTTATTATGTTCAAATTCAAATTAGAGTTCCTGTATTTATAAGCTATTATTAGGAGTGTGTAGCCAACCCACCAAAACTAACCTGACCCAACCCAACCCACCGGGTTGGGTCGGTTTTTAGGGTTTGGTGGGTTGGGTTGGGTTACAATTTTTTTTTTTTTTTTTTATAGCGGGTCAGGTTGAGTTCGGGTCATAAATTCCAAACTCGCCAAACTCAACCTGACCTACCCATATATTTATCCTATATAAAAGCCAATTAGTTAACATAAACCCTAGAACCTTTTCTCTTAATGTGCCACCTCCCACTCCTTTCTCCCCTCTCCCACTTCACTCTCTTTTGAACCCTAACCTCTCTCCCTCTACTGATCCACTACCGTCCATCAACTATCATCACCACCTTGGTAGTGGTTCTATCTTTCCGGTGGTAGCTTTCTCTTCTGGTGTTAGGTAAAGTTTCATAATGTTTTCTCTCTCTCGCTCTATTTCTCTTTCTCTCGCTTCTCTCTCACTCACTCACTCTATCTATTTATCTCTCTTACCGTGGTGGATCAGTATTTATTTTTTGCTTTGTTGATTTCTTAGTTTTCTTTTTACTAATTTTTAAATGATTTTGCGTTGTCTCAACCATAAGTCTCTTTCTTACTCTAATGGTTCTTTCTTCCAGTGTTAGGTGCAGGTACTTGGGTTTCTTTCTCTTGCTCTATTTCTCTTTTTCTTGCTTCTCTCTCTCCTCACTCTCGCTCTATTTACTTATCTCTCTTGCCATGGTGGATCAATGTTTAGCTTTTACTTTGTTGATTTCTTAGTTTTCTTTTGGTTGATTTTTAAATGTTTTTGCTTTGTCTCAACTTATAGGTCTATTTCTTATTCTACAATATTTTCTCTTGCCGACTGTTGAGGTTCAAAATTAATTGGTCACAGACTAAGGCCCAAAGAAGTAAAACGTTGGGCTCATTTCACACAAAAAATAAATAAATAATAAAACTAAGAGAGAAAAGGGAAGGATGGGCTCACACCATAAAGAAAAGAGAAAAGAAAGAAGAAAAAAAGGGTAAAAGGCCCAGAGGATTGGAATCCAGAGACCCACGAAAGAACAAAAAAGCCCAAACCAAGTAGAACCAGCAAACCAAAGAAAGCCCAGTAAGAAGAACCGGGTCGAGATCCCAGAAGTCACCAAAGTCAGGGGATCCTTGGATGCGCGAAGTAAGATTGAAGCAAATTCAAAGAGAAATAAAAAGACAAAGGGCATGCGGATCTCATGCTCCAGACATGCAGTGGAGCCAGGAGGTACGAAGTAAAAACGCAGGAGCCTGGTTCCGACCATTTGGAGAAAGTGACAAGGAAGGGTACACTGAAAAAGCTAGAGTGCTGAGAAGAAAAAGCCAAATAGTTTCAGACCAGCCAACGGAGAAGTTTGGGAATAGAAAACTAGCTAAGGGACTTTCATTTGGTCGCACCAAAAGTAAGAAACTATGAGAGAAAAGGGAAACGACATGACCCTGAGCAACCTGGCACAGCACGAACTCTAAGGGGCAAAAGGGAGAAATCGTTAGTACCTCGAAGCTCGAAGCTGTGCTATAAAAGGAGGAAGGGGTCCATGCTACAGGGCATTCGAATTCAGAGATAGAGATTCATTTTCGATTAGATCATTGAGGAGATAGAGATTCATTTTCGATTAGATCATTGAGGCATTCATAGTCATTTTCTGAAGTCTAATAAAATTATAGAAAGAACTCTGTAAAATTAAGAGAAAACAGGGGAACCGCGCCCGATATCCCAGCGACAGCCACTATAGCACATGCTCGGATTCAACAAATTCAAACTCTGCAAGTCTTGGAAGCTTGAATAGCTATCAAAGTTTGTAATTTTTGAACTTAGTTGAACCTTGTATCACGTCTTAGTGGGCATTGTAATCATAACTAAGGGAAAATCAATAAAATGCACCTCACTAATTCGAGGATCCCTAACCTTTTTCTTACATTGTATTTTACTTGTTGTGCATTCCTTTACTGTTAAAATGTCATTCAATACAGATATTCTTGCTTGTTAGTTATTTGTATTGTAGGAAGCTTGTTTTGTGCACCACTCGGTTTTTAAACAGCCCTTTAGCTGTGGTGAATCGAGCCCAGTCCACCAAAAACATTTTATTCGGCTCAGGATCCTTGGGCCATAGTGCTGAAGAAAAAAGGCACTCTCACATTTTGGCGATTCCGCTGGGGATTGGGTAAAGAAAAGGGAAGAAGCAATCCCTTCGTAAAGCATGCCTCCAAGACAAAGGAACAGTAAAGGTGCTAATGTGCCATCCACGGCCTTTGAGCCCATGGGAGAAAATGAAATGGCCTCTAGACAAAGAGGCGAGGTGCCCTTAACAGAACAGAAGGCCATGTCAGAACAAAGAAACGCAAGGCAAGAGCTAGACCCTATGGCTCAAATGACTGCAATGTTGAAAGACTTGCAACAAGAAGTTCGCCTTCTCAAAGAAGGCAAGACACATGAAGTCAGAGACAATGCCCCCCATGTAGGCAACCAAGATAGAACCCAGCCAGAGGGAGTGTCAACAGTGGGAGGAGGAACTAACCCCCAATACCTAACACTGGCAGATGTCAGTGCCCTCCTGGACCAAGAAAGGGAAAAACTTTCTGGGATCCCCAAGCAATTTTCTCGGGATCCCCCATTCCCACCAGAACTCTTTGGCAAGCCATACCCCAAGGGATATGAGCCACCAAAGTTCCATCCTTTTGATGGAAGGAATGGAAGTGCAGTAGAACACATGAGTAGGTTCGTCCACACTATGGGCCCCTACGCAGGAAACCGAGAGCTGTGCCTAAGAGAGTTTGCTAAGTCCTTAGTGGATAGGGCATACACTTGGTACACCACACTGAGACCTGGGTCCATTAAGACCTGGGACGAAATGATGGAGAGATTTTGTGCAAAATATTACGAGGACAAGGTCACTTTCCAAAGCCTTCAGATGGTAAGGCAGAGGCCTGGAGAGGATCCCGTCCAGTTCATCAAAAGATTTGAAGATGTGTCCCTAGACTGTTATGGGGACCATAAAGAAAAAGAACTCGTAGAGACTTGCATCTCTAACATGCTTTTCGATTACAGACTCAACCTCGAAAATTTATGTATCACACAGTTCGCTGACCTATTATAAAGGACTAGAAGAATAGCACAAACTATGAGGGCGAAGAGGATGCCAGCATCCCAAGCCATGACAGCATCGGTGGGAGAAAAAAGGAAGAGGCCTGATGGAAAAATGTTCGAGGAACCACCGGTGATCCCATGTACTGTAGAAGAGTTAAACCATGTCCTAGACAAATGGATCGGGGATGGAGTGGTTAGGCCATTCACTGTATCCAGGCCACCAACCGAGGAAGAAAGGAAAAATCCTTTGTTTTGCAGGATTCATAATAATGTTAAGCATTCCACCAAGGATTGCTGGACCCTCCGCAGGCTCTTTCACAGGAAGCTAAGAGAAGGAACCCTGGAGCTCACCCAGAAGGAGCCAGAAGTACAAAGGAACCCCTTGCCCAACCACAAAGGAAAGGGGGTGGTGGCTGTAGTAATCCATGGGAACCCGGCAGAAGCAGAAGAGCCAGAAGGATCCTTCCACCTGAACACAGTCAGGACCCTCCAGAAGAATCCCAAGTTCAGATCACTATTCAATCAGCTGGGATTTGGACCAGAAGCAAGAAGGGTGGCCACAGAATCTCTCATGACTATAGCAGTAGATTCAGGAATGGAATGTTTCACAGCAAAATCACATGCCAGTCTAGCTTTCCTGGAGACAACCAATGCCATAACTTTCACTGATGAAGACATGGAGATTGAGCATCCAGACCACCATAGACCTCTTTATCTAATGGCCACTATAAACGATGTCCAAATCAGAAGAGCACTGGTGGACACAGGGGCATCACTCAACCTCACAGCCCTGAGTACCTTAGAAGCGGTGGGCCTAGCTGGGAGAAGGATCCTGGGGGCTCCCATGGAGATAATCGGATTTGGAGGATCAGCAGAGTCAACCGAAGGATATATACAGCTGGCCCTAAGAGTGGGGCCAATAGTAGCATTGACCAGATTTCATGTAATCAACTCAGAAGTGTCCTACCATGTACTGCTGGGACGACCATGGCTCCATAAACATCGCCTTATACCATCCACGTACTATTAGTGTGTTAAGGGGAGATTGAATGGGAGGCCTGTAAGGATCCCTACCAACCATAACCCTTTCAGCCAAGGAGAAGTAAACTTTGTAGAAACAATGTTCTATGATGAGTTAGAACCTAACGATGAGAGTCCCATGCCAGGGACCCCAGGAACACCTATCTTGGAGAAAGAAGAAGGAGGAGGTACCCATGACTTAAGAGACCTCCTGAAGAGGAAAAGGCAAAAGAAGGAGCCCAGTACCTCAGGATCCCGGGAGTGTGTAGTAGCACGGGAACCCGGGGGAAGATTAATTTACCGCTTGTGAAGGTGCGCGGGACCTGAGTGCATCGTGTAGGAAGGTCCCGGACCACCAGAATGTATGACAGCTCAGGAGGAAGTCCCAGAAGAACCAGTCAAAGAGACACAAATCCAGCCTGAGGAAGAATTGTAGGAAGTAAACTTTGGGGCTGAGTTGGGATCCCAGAAGCCTATTTTCATCAACAGTCAGTTGGCAGCATAAGAAAGGGGACCACTGGTGGCTTTGCTCAAAGATACATGGATGTGTTTGCATGGACCTATGATGAGATGCCTGGTCTGGATCCTGGGTTAGTGGTCCATGCCCTCAATATGGACCCAGGAGTTAAACCAGTAATCCAACCAGCCAGGGTCTTTTACACTGATGTAGAAGCCCAGATAACTCAAGAGGTCAAGAAGCTGCTAGCAGCTGGTTTTATTAAGCCCATTCAGCACCCCAGATGGCTTTCTAACATAGTACCTATGAAGAAAAAGAACGGCCAGATCCGTTGCTGTGTAGACTTTCGCAACCTGAATAAGGCATGTCCAAAAGATGAGTTCCCTCTACCTAATATTGACTTCCTTGTGGATTCAGCTGCGGGAAGTTCTATGTTCTCATTCATGGATGGGTATAGTGGGTACAACTAGATTCGTATGGCTGCCAAGGATGCAAAGAAGACAGCATTCAGGACACCAATCGAAAATTTTTATTACACTGGGATGCCCTTTGGCCTCAAAAATGCAGGAGCCACATACCAGCGAACCATGACAGCCATCTTCCACGACATGATGCATAAGGAAATGGAAGACTATGTGGATGATATTGTGGTCAAGTTAAAAACTAGGACAGGACACCTTCAGGTACTTGAACAAGTTTTCAAAAGATGCAGAGAATACAAGCTACGCATGAACCCCATGAAATGTGCCTTTGGAGTATCTGCAGGAAAATTCCTCGGGTTTCTGGTACATCACAGAGGCATAAGTATGAATCCAGCTAAAGCTGCAGCCATTACTACTATGAAAAGACCAACAACAGTGAGGGAGCTCAATAACTTCCTAGGAAGGGTCTCCTACATCAAGAGATTTGTGCCAAGACTGGCTTCGACCACAGGAGGCTTATCCAAGCTATTAAAGAAAGGAACCGAGTTCACCTGGGGAGCAGAACAATAGGAAGCCTTCCAAAGGGTCAACAGATTATGAATCATCTGCCCACTCTCCAAGCACCAATACGTGGGCGACCCCTGTTATTGTACTTGGCATCAAATGCCCAAGCAATAGGAGCCCTGCTGGCGCAAGACGATGATGATGGGAACGAGCAACCTGTTTACTATGTAAGCAGAACACTCAAGGATGCCGAGACCAGGTATCCCAGGATAGAAAAAGCTTGCCTAGTGGTTATTTACGCATCCCAGAGGCTGAAGAGGTATTTCTCAGCTCACCAAATCCTTTTAGTCACTAAGTCACACCCCATAAAAGCACTCCTGCATCAGCCCCTCCTAACAGGAAGAATAGCACAGTGGCTGGTCCTGCTTTCTCAATATGACATAGGCCTCAAGACCTCCAAGGCTGTCAAAAGTCAAGCCATAGCTAACCTTCTAGCACAGTTCCCAGGGAAGGAGGAAAGCTCACTAAGTGAAGAGATCCCAAGTGAGGTAGCAGTAGCAGAAATCCCAAAAAAGAAATGGACAATGAGATTCGATAGGTCAGCTAGAGCAACCTCAAATGGGGTGGGAGTTGTACTGAGCTGTGAGAATGGGGACACCATACCTCTATCTTTCAAGCTTGGTTTCTCCTGTTCCAATAATGCAGCTGAGTATGAGGCATACTTGACGGGGTTGACTATAGCATTCAGTATTGGGGTGAAACACATGAGAGTACTGGGAGATTCCAATCTTGTAGTCTCTCAGGTGAAAGGTGACTTTGCACTAAGGGAACAAAGTTTGGCAGCCTACAGGACGTGGGCGCAGAGGCTGGAGCAGGAATTCCTGACCTTTAGCATAGAGTACACGCAGAGAAGTGAAAATAGGTTTGCAGATACGCTTGCCACCCTGGGATCCCAAGTACCATTCAAGGGAACAGACACTCTGGTCATAATAGGAAGGTAGGAGCATTCCATCTTAAAAATCCTCCAAAAAATATCCCCCGGGGAGTCCAAGCAATGGGATTGGAGGAGCGCAGTGAAAGAAAAAATGAAAGAAACAGGATCCGGAGGGAGTGTCAAGGAGCTGAGGGACTACGCTCTAATAGAAGGAGAACTATACAGAAGACTGCCCGGAAGGATCTTATCCAAATGTATCAATGAGAAAGAGGGGAAGCTAAGGTTGGAAGAGCTACATACCCAAGTTTGCAGGACCTCAGAAAAGATCAGTCTATATAGGAGGATGCAGCGCATGGGATACTACTGGCCAAATATGAACAAAGAGGCAGCAACTATACAGGAAAAATGTCAAGAATGTCAATCTTCGGTGGACAAGGAAGAAAGCTACGTTGTATTTGTTACAGAAGATTGGAGGACTCCCTTCATTGAATACTTGGCTCAAAGGATCCTACCGATTGACAGGGCACTGGCCCACTAGCTCAAGAAACTCGCAGTCAGATACTTCTTGCAAAACGGGATCCTATTCAAAAAGGGATACAGCGAGGATCCCCTAAGATGCCTGGGGCCAAGGGAAGTCAGGAAAGTAGTCAGAGAAGTCCATTCCAGTGATTGTGGAAGTCACCCAAGAAAAATGAGGCTCTATAAATAGTTACTACTGTTGGGGTACTACTGGCCAACAAAGAAAAAGGACTCCGAGGAGTTAGTCAAAATCTTCCACGCATGTCAAGTCCTCGGAGATGCAATCCATACTCACCCAAATATGTTACAGGATATGACAACCTCATGACCTTTCCACACTTGGGGGCTTGATCTCATAGGGCCTATAAATCCCCCATCTAGTGGTTACATATGGATCTTGGCAGCTACTGAGTACTTTACAAAATGGGTAGAGGTCATCCCTTTGAAAAAGGCCATTGGAGCAGCTGTAGCAAACTTCATTCGATGCCATATCATTACAAGGTTTGGAATCCCCAAGAGGTTGATCAGTGACAATGGAACCCCATTCATAAATAAAGACATGAAGGGGTTAACTAAGGCTTACTACATCAAGCATGGAAGGTCTACACCGTACTACCCACAAGGAAATGGCCAGGTAGAGGCCACTAATAGGGTGATATTGAAGATCCTTAAAAAAATGAAGCAAGAGTATGGAGGAAAATGGAGTGACCACTTGGCAGATGTACTTTGGGCATGCAGGAGCTCTGTGAAAACAGCCACGGGATTCTCACCATTCTCCCTGGTCTATGGGACAGAAGCCATCAGCCTAGTAGAATTAATTGTTCCCACACCAAGAGTAGTACTTGAAGAAAGTTAGGAAGACACCGAAGACACAAACAACGAAAGGAGATTAGCAGACCTCGAAGGGGTAGAGGAAGAAAGAGAGCTAGCCAAGAGAAGAAGCCAGAGGTACCAGCAAAGAATGACTAGAGCATATGCACAAGTAGTACGCTCGAGGACTTTCACTAAAGGGCAGCTGGTACTAAGGACAGCAGAGCATGTGAGAAGAAACCTACCAGGGCCCTCCAAATTTGCCCCAAAGTGGGAAGGACCCTATATCATTAGGGAGGCCCATGATAGTGGATATTACTACCTTACAAAGGAAGATGGGACAATCCTGACAGAGCCCATAAATGGGAAGTGGCTAAAACAATACTACGCATGAAAAGGGAGAGGTCTCAGTACACTGGAATCCTTTTTGCCAAACTCTCCAACCTGCTAAGTGTTTCTTTCTTTTTATATATTATCGTTTAAGTAATTTTGTTCAGGAACTCGTGGTAGAAGGACACTCTATGATCCTTACTATCTTTGTTAGATTTGCTATGTTCCTTGAATGACATTTATGTTTTAAATTCAATGAAATTTCTTCTTATTTCTCAGCTATTAAATCCTAAGTATTACAAAGTCCTAACACAGACAGAATCATGGGAGGATACCTGGGGAAATCTTTTTGATGCATGACCCAGGATCACCCCACAGATAACTACAAACAGTTAAGTTTTGAATACATGGTCTAGGATCTCAAGTATATACTAAGGATACCTAGCCCAGTACTTGATAAAAAAAAAATCTGCCAAGTTCATGAACTGGGACAAATAAAATATCGCCTAATGTACCTAATTCAGTACTTGCGCAACCAAGAAGAAAAGGGAGGATACCTGGGGAAATCTTTTTGATGCATGACCCAGGATCACCCCACAGATAACTCCAAAACAGTTAAGTTTCAAATACATGGTCTAGGATCTCAGGCATGTACTGAGGATACCTAGCCCAGTACTTGATAAAAAAATAAAAAAAACCTGCCAAGTTCATGAGCTGGGACAAAAAAAATATCACCCAATATACCCAGTTCAGTACTTGCGCAATCAAGAAGAAAAGGGGTGGGTATCTGGCTGGGACCTGCAGCAAAACTTGTAGGGATCATGGACTAGGACTCAGTACAAAAAAAAAAAAAAAAAGGAAAAAAGGAAAAGAAGATCCACATGCCATTAAAAGAGATTAGAAACAATCTTGAAACATAAAGAAGCCATCCTGAAGCACAAATACATGGAAGCAGTCTCAAAGCACAAGTGCAGATCTAAAAAAAAAAGCCAGAAGCAATGTCCAAACAAAGAAATAGAAAATTTATATAACCCCAAATTGTTCATACACATCCAAACCAGCTAAAAAAAAAGGGAAGAAGGCTAAGAAAGGAGGCCAGCCAACAAAGAGCCATCTAAGGAGAGAGCAAGGACAGCCGAAGAAGAAAGAACCCTCTGCCTTTTAATCTTCAAATCTTGCAAAGTCTTGTGAGCATGAGCTAAAACTTACTCAGCAGCAGCAATCTCAGCATCAATGCTCTTAGAAGCTTTTCTCTAAAATAGCACTTGAGCCAATGACCGCAGATACTCCAGCAAAAAGGACAGGTTGAACTTGGCTTCCAAGAGATCCTGAACCACTCCCCTCCATTCCAAGAGTTTTTCCTCAGATAGAGAGTCTAGCGAAGAATCTCTCAAGGAAATCAACACAGCGCACAGCAGCTCCATCAGAATGTTTCCCAAAAATACTCCTCCTTTGAAACCAATTGTAAAATCCCCATGACTTTTAAACAACCCTTCTAGCAGTGGCAGACCTTCCACAGGCACAGAGAACCGCAAGAAGCTGCCATAGGAGGGCCCGAAGTGGCAAAAGTGACTGGCAAGAAGGCTGTTGAACTCCAGAAGATCAAAGCGAGCCAGAAAGATAGGGAGCCTTGAAGCAGGATCTAAAACAACCATCTCTGGAGCCTCCCCCATTGCTGCATTACCGCCTGAGGTCCCAGAGGAACCTTCAACCCTCTGAACAGAATGAGGGTCAGCAGCCTGAGCAGATCCTACACCCCCCCCCTCAGAAATCACAAGTTCAGGATTTTTGACACCAGTTTCAACTTCTGCAAAAAAAAGGAGAGAAAAGGGGGGGGGGGGGCAGACTTAACTTCTTATTAAAAAAAAAAAGGAGAAAGATAAAGAACAAAAAAAGGTAGAGGACAAACCAGTATCGACCTCTTGGGGCAGAGTTTCCTCCTTTTGCTCCTCTGACTTCTTGAAAGACTCTAAGAAAGAACATATGGCAAGTTAAAGAAAAGGTGAGGAAGCCTCAACAAAATGGCTAAAAGAAGGCAGGGATACAGGGGACTTCGCCATAACGAAAATATAAGAGAAGGGAAGAAAAAAAGAGAGAATGCAGTAAGGACAATCAACATCCACCTTCAGAATCCTCCGATCCTAAAGAAGAAGTAGCACCAGAGATAAATCTCGAAGTGGCTTGGCCTAGAAGGAGAAAGAAAAAAAAGAAAAAAAGAAAAAACTCAAAAAAAAAGGGAGGAATGCGAAAGAAATAAAGTTAAAATGCTATTAAAAAAAAAAAAAAAGGCTTACCTGTTTGCCTGGATGATGATGCGCCTCCCAAAGTCCTTGTACTTAACCCAGTCTGAAGTAACACAATCTTGACAGGACTAGGAATCTGTTCAAATTGAGGACCTGGGGACGCAGGAAGCTTGGGAGCCTCAGGATCCTGGGCAGCCTGAACATCCTGCATTGGTTGCCCGGTCTCCCCAGCTATGCCACCACTGGGAGCCTCCTCTTCCATACTCTGAAGTGCAGTTGCAACCACCTCCTCCTCCAAAGTCTCGCCAACCACGGGGGGAGAAACCTCCACCTAAAGAAGGAAAAGAAGGAGGAACAAAAAAGTAAGGAGGGCATGAACAACAGGGCAGCACGGATACACAACACTTGTGAAATAAATAAGGGCAAGCAACAGAAGACACAAATAAAGTAAAACCATACCACATCTTCACCAGAAGATTGGCTTCTACCCTTCCTGGGATCTAACTTACGCTTGGACTGCAGGAAAGACAATCACTCATTAGTTCAAAAAAAAAAAAGGGGAAAGAAACAACAAAACTGCAACCTAAAAGAGAAAAGAATGAAAGAGGCCTTGCCCTTCTCTCTCTTTCAACAAGGTCTCCAGGTCTCTGTTGTTTACTACGGGTGCGTCCAGAGGGTCCCAAGGAACCATGAACTGAAGGACTCACAGGAACCTGGGAAAAAGAAGACTCTACCTTAGTCTTCACCCAGCCCCTTATGGCCAAAGATTGCTCAACTTCCTTTTTCTCAGCAAGTATCAACTATTTCTGAGATTTCCCAATCTTGTTCTTCTTTGTCTTAGGGCCAACATCCTCTACACTCTCTTCAGCCGCGGCCTCCTTCAATTTTTTCTCTTTAACTGTTTTTCCTTTACTCATGCCAATGGGAGTACTAGCACTTATGGCCTCTACTGTCCCCTTTTTAATTGGTACCCCAGCAGAAGCACCAACAATAAGGTCACACCCAAACCAGGTCTCTGGGAAATCCTGCGCATAAGTCACCCAGCCTTCCCTGGAAGCATGCCATTCTGCGAAACCAGTCTTGCTGCTTACAGCAGTAGAAACAACGCCAGCAGTAGGCAAACATGGATGCTTGTTGGGTGTTGGAGCAGAAGAAATGCCAGGGTTGGGGACTCTCCCAATCGTGTCAGAACCAGTATAATCAGCAAAGGACTTTTGAACCCTTCTCCAATAGCCAGCATAACCACTGGAGGCAAAAACTCCTTTCTGAAAGTTGGGCACTACAAACTGAGGACTCCTTCGTGACCAATAAGAGAAGGCCTGAAGTCTCATGAAGGGATCCAAAGAGGGAAGAGAGGGAACTATGTCATTAAACACTGGGGGAATATCCTGATCAAAGCTAAACTGCCGAAGTACTCGATGCGCCGAGTAATGGGTATACCGTGGGCCACTCGAGGAAAGCACAGGAAGCCAAGAAGGACTAATACAAGCCAAGTAGGCTAAGCTACCTTCATCACCACGACGTAAATCAAAAGTATTTCTTGTAGAAGTCAGGAAAGGAGATAACACAGAATCACAAACAAAACCGGGGCCAAACTCCCAGGGAAACCGCCAATGCAAATGACCTACTTGATCAAATAATTCAACCAAGTTAAGGCTGCCACCTTTCAGACTCAGCCAACGGAAAATAATAGGGTGGCTGTCAGTTGACTGCCACAAAGCCCTTTTACCATATCAGGGGATCCTTGAAACTTATCTTTTACAAATTTTAAATTCCTACATTTTGCTAAAGTAACTGAAGAACGATCCCACATAAATACTTGGAGAATGGCGCAATGAAGAGAATAAGTAATAACATAACAAGAATCACCTTCGGCTTCATCTCCATGAAGCTGATCCAATTGAGAATAGACATAACCCAAAAACATGGGGGCTAGAGGATATTGAGCACCCTAAGCCAACTTAATCGCCAAGGGAAAAAGAGTGGACTTGATTCCATACCTGGGAAACTCGCTGAACAGAAACTTGCTAAGCCAGAATGCGAGGAACCCGGCACGCCTGACTTCCTTATCCTTCTCGCGTGAAAGATGCATAACCCACCTACCCATCCTGGCTGGTTTCCCACCAGAAGAAGCAGTACGTCCACCAAAGTGAGCAAATAATTTTTCTTTCACCTTGAGATCCTCATCAGAAAGATTAATATCAAAGGGGTTTTCATCCCCAAGCACCGGAAGAAGAAAATTGTTGACCACATCTTCCAAGGTAACAGTCAGTTCACCAACAGAAAAATAGAAAGTGTGCAGAGCAGGACACCAACGGGGCACCAAATGCCTAAGGCCTTTGGCATCTCTAAAACCCTCAAGATTCCTGGAAATAGCCACTGCCTTCAGGACACCGGCACGCTCTAAGCAGCCCACAAACTCCCTGTCAGAAAGTTCATTATCCACCCAAATGGGCCAGCCTTGGATCTTTCCAGCGACAAAATTGAAAAAGATAAGGACCGCCTCTCGAAGTCCTTGCCTAATATGGAGATCAAAAATCTCCCTAGGGTCTGGAACTTGTGCAGAACCAACAAAACCCGTTTGACCAGAGAATACCTAGGCATAAGGGGATGGAAGGGTCTCGCCATGAGACACCCGAGGGAAGAATAAGCTAGGAGAATACCAGGGGTCTCGCAAAGGAAAAGTAGGGCACCCAACGACAAATTCATCTTGCGCAGAACTAGAGGAACCCTCACCTTCAAAGAGACTAGGAGTACGCTCCTTTCTTTTTCGAGAAGAGGAAAAAATCATTTGATGCAATGGGTATTTGGAAAGAAGAAAGCAGGTAGCAGCGAGACTGATCGAAAGAAAAGAAAAAAGAGGCTGGGAACAGAAGATTCAGGCAGACAAGAAAAAGGGTAATGAGAAAAGGCTAGAATGAAGAAATAAGAGCAGTTAGAAAAGACAACATGTGGAAAGACGCGCCAGTTGCCAGGAATTAAATTTAAAGAGGGAGAAGTTATCAGCAGTTATTAATGGGTGTTATGGGAAACGTAAAAGTAGGTGGTGGGAGTTTTATTTCAACTCAACTGCCACGTCCCACAAAAAAAGGAGGAGTTACAACAAAAAAAAAAAAAAAAAAGAAGTAAAGGAGCAAGGATACCGAAGAAGTTGAAGATCAGGATCCTCGTAGAAAGATCAAAACGGGAGAAAATCCTGCAGAAACTCACGCATGGGCTGTAGGCAACCCATGAGCTCGGGTGGCTAAATGTTGAGGTTCAAAATTAATTGGTCACAGACTAAGGCCCAAAGAAGTAAAACGTTGGGCTCATTTCACACAAAAAATAAATAAATAATAAAACTAAGAGAGAAAAGGGAAGGATGGGCTCACACCATAAAGAAAAGAGAAAAGAAAGAAGAAAAAAAGGGCAAAAGGCCTAGAGGATTAGAATCCAGAGACCCACGAAAGAACAAAAAAGCCCAAACCAGGTAGAACCAGCAAACCAAAGAAAGCCTAGTAAGAAGAACCGGGTCGGGATCCCAGAAGTCACCAGAGTCAGGGGATCCCTAGACGCGCGAAGTAAGATTAAAGCAAATTCAAAGAGAAATAAAAAGACAAAGGGCATGCGGATCTTATGCTCCAGACATGCAGTGGAGCCAGGAGGTACGAAGCAAAAACGCAGGAGCCTGGTTTCGACCATTTGGAGAAAGTGACAAGGAAGGGTACACTGAAAAAGCTGGAGCGCTGAGAAGAAAAAGCCAAATAGCTTCAGACCAGCCAACGGAGAAGTCTGGGAATAGAAAACTAGCTAAGGGACTTTCATTTGGTCGCACCAAAAGCAAGAAACTATGAGAGAAAAGGGAAACGACATGACCCTAAGCAACCTGGCACAGCACGAACTCTAAGGGGCAAAAAGGAGAAATCTTTAGTACCCCAGAGCCCGAAGCTGTGCTATAAAAGGAGGAAGGGGTCCATGCTACAGGGCATTCGAATTTAGAGATAGAGATTCATTTTCGATTAGATCATTGAGGCATTCATAGTCATTTTCTGAAGTCTAATAAAATTATAGAAAGAACTCTGTAAAATTAAGAGAAAACAGGGGAACCGCTCCCGGTATCCCAGCGACAGCCACTATAGCACACGCTCGGATTCAACAAATTCAAACTTTACAAGTCTTGGAAGCTTGAATAGCTATCAAAGTCTGTAGTTTTGAACTTAGTTGAACATTGTATCACGTCTTAGTGAGCATTGTAATCATAACTAAGGGAAAATCAATAAAATGCACCTCACTAATTCGAGGATCCCTAACCTTTTTCTTACATTGTATTTTACTTGTTGTGCATTCCTTTACTGTTAAAATGTCATTCAATATAGATATTCTTGCTTGTTAGCTATTTGTATTGTAGGAAGCTTGTTTTGTGCACCACTCGGTTCTTAAACAGCCCTTTAGCTGCGGTGAATCGAGCCCAGTCCACCAAGAATATTTTATTCGGCCCAGGATCCTTGGGCCATAGTGCTGAAGAAAAAAGGCACTCACACACCGACTTGCTGTGTCCCTTTCTCTCTATCTTGCTTTGCAGGTTTGTCTCTGTCTGGCCCTCTCCTTATATTTTGTTTATCAATTCAGATGGCAGGTGTGATATATTTTTTTTGCTCAATTTAATAATAATAGTAATAAAAAAAGTTGTCAAACCCATGGTTGGGTTGAATTTTTTTTAACTCACCATAGTAGATTGGGTCAAAAAATCTCCTTAACTCGACCCATGCATATCCCTAACCATTATTCACACCCACTTTTTTCCCACACCTAGTAATAGATTTATAGGTTAATAAACAAATATATAGGGTGATTTTTAATACCGCTTATTTTGCCGAAACTAGAAACTTATTACTGAAAATACTGTAAATAAAGGTAAAAGTTAGTTAAAATAGTACAGTGGGGCCTATAAATAGTACC
The DNA here is from genome assembly GCA_032727855.1 of Quercus ilex subsp. ballota. Classification (NCBI taxonomy): domain Eukaryota; kingdom Viridiplantae; phylum Streptophyta; class Magnoliopsida; order Fagales; family Fagaceae; genus Quercus; species Quercus ilex. Next base: position 17,604,116 of record CM064915.1, read on the forward strand.
AAAAAGTGCATGAAGAGTACCGTGGGACCCACCATTTTTAAAGCAAAACGCAAAAATTTTTCATCCCCAACACAATCCAATCGCATGCATATTATCCAAGAATTATAACATTACCCAAAAACCAATTCTCTCTACTAAAACAACACATTTTTGAAGCAACACAATTCACTAAGTGGGGCTATTGCATATGTAAAGATGCAATATATTATGACGTGATCACAGATCACCTATCACAACCGTATATTAACAAGTCCTCTCCCCCTCTCTTCCTTCCCATTTTCTTTTTCTAATAACTAGACAAAAGTTTCCCCCATTGACATCTTCCCTTCAATTGTTTTAACAAATTTAGTTTCTAGGAATAGGAAATAATGGACTCATAGTCATAATTCATTTAACTAAAAATGTTTCAAAAAAAAACAATTAACTAAAATAGAATCATCAATCAATGTTCAGAATATTTAGCAGTTGCTTCTATCCTTCCTCTTGCCACTCCACGACACTACATGCCTCAGACTATTTTTTTTTTTAATGCAAATTTAAGATCCTATTTGTTATGTCGCATGCGTATAAACTAGACCTTGAAATTTGGGGAGAGCTCAGGGTAGGTGATTTTTTTTTTTTTTGGACTGCACATGGTAGGTGATTTTAGAATATTAGTAATTTTTTTACTAGAAGAGTTATACTAATTATAATTGCGATGGTCGTTATAATTATATTAAAAAAAATATATAATTGCTACGCTCATTTGTTCACGATTATTTCATGTAAACACTCAAAAGTTCATCAACGCTGCTACTCAATCTAAAAAAAAAAAAGATATATATGTAGAAGCTAATAGGTAAACCATGTAATGCACAAAAAAAAGTTTTAACATAATATGATTTCTTTTTGTTCTTCATTTTTTTTTTTGAGAAATTACACTTTACCCCCTAAACTATATCATTTTACACTTACCTCTAAATTATAAAAATGCACACTTTACTCCCTTAAACTATATTCATTTTACACTTATTCTCCTAAACTATGAGAATGAACATTTACTTTTCTAAATTATTACCCATGGGATAAGACGAAAAGTGTTACATGAGTAATAGTTTAAGGAGGTAAGTGTGTATTATCATAGTTTAGGGAGATAAGTTTAAAAGGGATATAGTTTAGGAGGTAAAATGTAATTTTTTTCTTCCTAAATATGAAATTTATAAAGCTTTCTATTTTACCATTTAAAGAAATATCATGTAGTTGTTAAAGTTTAGCAAGTGTTTAAGTGGTTATTTTAAGCCAAAATTAAAGTGGAGTCCGCAAATCCTTTTAGGCAAGTTCAAGTTGGAATGTGTTCTTTTTTGTGAGGATATTAACGTCATGTGATCAATTGTCCCATGATTTAAAGTGGCAAAATTCTTATGTCTCACGTAGGAAATAACTTTGGATGGATTTATAAGTTGGTTTTTGGGCTGGACACTCCATCCAGTATTAACTTTTAAAAAAAAAAAATTTGTGTATGCTTATTCTTGCTGTCTGAATGCAGTGAAACAATACGTTTGTTCACTGTTGCACATTTTATGAATTGGTGCAAGTGTTTCTATAAAAAATCCCTCATTTCATTTTAGTCAAATTTCTGCCTTCATGCATGGTCATCAGAGAGAAAGAGAGAGACACAATTTTGAGCGTTGTGCACGGAAATTGTAGTATTTCTTCTGTGTGTTGTTGATCATTGCATCTTGGGAGGCAAACATACATGAGTCTAAAACACCACTAAGGAAATAGTGTGGGACAAAAGTTGTCTTAAAGAGATGTTATCAAAAACTAACATGGATTAGTTTTGCATTAATCATTCTATAATCGTTTGGTCTATAAATAGTATTTAATTATTCTTAATTATTTTATGCATTAAACATTTTTGTTTTGTCTGTTGTTATTGTTTATAGAATCATAAGAGTAAATTACTTTATGCAATATTTTCCAACTATAGTAAGATTCTAGCGGGGCTCTAAATATCGGATAGAATTTAAACTCAATTAAAATATAAAGACAAACTTTGGCCATTTTAACTTTTTTTATCTGTGGTCTGAAAAATGTCACTTCCCCTACCTCAGGTTAACTCTTTTATGTGGGCATTATACACTTCATTAGTCATTACTTTCATGGTTAAAAATACATGAAAAACATAGAATTTAAGATCTGAAAAATGTATTTATAAAAATTGTGAAAGTTAGTTAAAGAATCGTATGAAAATCGTCTCTCTTCTAGGATTCGCCATTCCTCACATTGTTGATTACCATATTAAGAAAAAACAAATCCTATTGTATGTTTGTCCGATGTCCGTGCATGTTTAGAGGTGTAAGATTTTTATTTTTATTTTTTATTTATATAAAATAGGGGTGTGAGATTTTTTTTTTTTTTTTTTTTGGATAGGAGGGGTGTGAGATTTTGATTTCAAAGTGAAATAAAAAACATCTTTATTTTTTATATAGTATAAAAATTTTATTTTAGTCTAATTTAGATATACAGGTGTGTGGAGTTTACTTTATAAACTTGAATCTTGACTTTTCTTCTCTCCCCTCTCAACATTGCACCAAGAATGTGCCGCACGATTCAAAACTGAAAAAAAAATGTAAGGTCGAGATTTTGCCAACTCACTCGAAACGGAGTGTCCAAAATCCCCCAAACGGCTGAAACGAGTGTGTTCCACTTCGGCATTTCGCTTGCGTTTTCTTCTATAGTTTGCTCTTTTAAAATTCCGCGCCAGCTTTCGGCGTTCCCTTCTCTCCCGAACTCACTGAGGCAACTCGTTGCCTCTATCAATGTACGTCCTTCGCCTCTAAAACCTTACTCCCCGTTTGGCTCCGAGAAAATACAGGAAAAAAGAAAAGAAAAGTTGGTTTTCTGAGTTGTTGAATCTTCTTCTGTAAGATTCTAAGTTCTCATTTCCATTACAATTTCTAAGCAACCTAAAAACGGTGTGGTGCCTACAATTGTCACTCTCACACTAACCCCTCACTTTTTTTTTTTTTTTTGGTTATTTCCATTTTATAATTCTTACGCCGATAAACCCTATTCTAGGGTTTTACATTTTTTTTCTTATTTTTTATTCCATTTTTAAAATTTAATTTTAAAATTTTTACCCTGATCGGAATTTGACGTTATATAAGTTCTTCAAGTGATTCCTGCGTTTTTTAGGGTTTCGATTTGGATTTTTGTTAGTGTTAAACTACTTCCAAATTTTGAGGCTACTTCATTATACTAACTCAAATTGCTTTTTTCTCTCCCTCTTACCGTGTAGCTCTATCATTTTACCTAGTGTTACTGATATTTTGGGTTTGAAGCGGTGCTAATCATTCACCATGGGAGACTTGTCCAGGTAAAACTGGTTTTTTTCTTGTACTTTGTATTTTTACTGAGAAATACTGTTTAAAAAGAAGGGTTTTTAGCGATTTACAATTATTGTTGTATATTTTGATGGGTCTTCCAAATTTTTTGAAAAACACATTAAATTAAGCTAAATTGTTGTGCTAGGCTATGTCTGAAGGAGATTTTTGTTATCTGGTTTCCCAATTATGTTTAAAATAGAAAAAGTCAAGTATTGGTGGAAAATTTGTCAATTTGTCTTATGAAACATTGTTTTTGCAACCAAACAGAGCATAATGTGGTGAATTTCGGATGGCCATTGTGAGTTTGTGACGAATGTGATGAATTTTTCTTTTGTAAATGTATAAGTGTAAGACCATTAGATATCTGTTCTGTTAATACAGTCATAAATGATGAAGGGAGAATTTTAAAGCAATTTTTTCCTTGCATTAGGAGGTGTGCTCTATGTTCCAATTTCTGCAATAATTTCTTTAGTGGTCCTAAAAATTTCTTAGTTTAAAAAGATAGTTTTTGATTTATGCTTATATATTATGCGCTATCAATTTTGATGATTAAATAACATTCTACTTGATCTTGTAAACGGAGTGAATGTTGAAAAAGAGTTGAACAGTTGAGGAATGCCTATTTTCCAGGGCATCAAGTGGTGCTCATTTTGTTGTATATTCGGACAACTTGATTTATGATGTTGCCGAAAGTATTTTCTCATCCAGAATTATGATTCAAGAATTCCATTTCAATTTACTACTATTGTATTTGGAATTTGGGTTTGTAGTTTGATGTTTGATACTTTACACTCTTTGATGTTCATTAGTGTGACAATTTTATCTTGTTTTTAATAAGTCAAGTACTCTCTTATAAAATATAGGGTCCCTGGTCTTTCTTCTTCTTTATATGTGGTGAAATGAAGTGTCCTTTTATTATGGTACATTCTTTGCGTGTACCTGCAGTGCAGTAGCATTTATGTAATGCCCTTTGATTTCACCTGTTTCAGCCTGAGTTAAGATTAACAAGTTCTTCATTACCTAGCATAGAATAGCCGCTTAGAATCAATTACCACAAGTGAGAACTTCATTCATTTTGAATTATTCGTCAAACTTACTTACATAGAAGTTCCCTTTGGAACTTCTAGTGGAGGAAGTTCTTTTTGATTTATTGGATGCACTTGGTGAGTAGGTCTGTAACAGTATGTCCCTTTGGCATACATTATATACCCATATATGTGTTGTCTTGTCCAATAATGAGAACCTTGCTAGCCTTGTGGTTATCATTTAACATAGCTGAAGTGAAAATCTTATTCAGTTGGACCCTTTTAATCTGATTCAGGGAGGAGATCAGCAATACACTTCGGGTACTTGTTGCTACGGATTGTCATCTGGGATACATGGAGAAGGATGAAATACGGCGGCATGATTCTTTCCAGGCATTTGAGGAGATATGCTCAATAGCAGAGCAAAAGCAGGTAGCAGGTTATGGCCTATTATCACCTTTTTCTCGAAAGTGAATGACTTATCAGTTATCAATCTGATAAGGAGGGAGCAGAGGATATTTCTAATATTCTTTCTTCATTTGGAGAGAACCTCCTCTTTGTGTATTTTACACAGACTAGTTTGTAAATTCTTCCAAAAGCTGGTACCTATTATCTTTAGCAGAAGGGCCTGCTCCTACTAATATTTGTCTATGTTGCTCATCTTTCCAATGCCAACTTTATTATTTAGCCACTCTTCAATTTATTCCAGGAAATTTTGAAACATTGCTCTTTCACTTTTGCTCTTGTACAAGTTTCTTTGAATTTTCTGGTAGATGATAAATTCCTTTCATTTTCAAGCCTAAATTTGAATAAAAGATCTGTATCAGAGAACTTGGCTTGGTGGAAATCATTTCTCTTCCTAGGATATTGTCTTAGCCAAGTATATAAATTAGTATTTATCCGTACATATCAAAGACTACTCACTGATGCCTATCTGCTATCAGGTTGATTTTTTACTCCTTGGAGGTGATCTTTTTCATGAGAATAAGCCCTCAAGGACAACATTAGTCAAGGCTATTGAGATTCTCCGACGTCATTGCCTCAATAATCAGCCAGTGCAGTTCCAAGTCGTTAGCGACCAGACTGTGAATTTCCCAAATACGTAATGACATAATGTGCACTTGCTTAACACTCAATAAAAATTGTTGAGTTTTTTTTTTTGGTTCTCACTCTGTGTATTATGTTTGACTTATGATTGCTAGCTTCATGTCTATGTTCACATCTAGCTTCTTAAATAGGTTCCTGCCATGTAAGTAACAAGCCTCACTGTACTGTTAAGTTTGGAGTATAATCATGCTACCTGTGAAAATGTTGCAAGTCCAACCGACAACCCCCCTCCCCCCCTCCCCAGGGACATCGGATTCTCTTTGTATGATAATCTTCCTTTTTCTGCATTTTAATAAAAATTTTCCTTATATAAAAAACCAAAAAAATTGTTGTCCTTCAGAGTTGTGTTCGTTTAAAATCTCTAGCTAATCCTTTCCCATGTGAAGTTAAGCATAGTAAACTTATGTTCTGTATGCACACACAGGGAGGATTGTACACACTACATAGATTATGTATTAATTGCATGTGTGTCTATGTCAGAAGCATTATTATTACTTTCTTATTTAAGAATCTGCTTTGAAATGCACCCTTCACTTCATAACAATGTGATACTTTTAACAGATTTGGTCATGTAAATTATGAAGATCCCCACTTCAATGTTGGCCTGCCAGTATTCAGTATTCATGGAAATCATGATGACCCTGCTGGAGTGGTATGGATGTTATGGTAAAATGCTGTAGGTTATTTTCTTTTTTAGATGTTTTAAGCACAAATACTAATAATGCAGTTTTCACCAGATTTTTTTATATGATTTTTAACATCCCTTTTGTTTTAAGCACAACCTTAATCTGTTGCAAATATAGGCTAGCTTTCTGGTAAAGTTCATTTATAGTAAGGGTAGAACCAAAGGCTAGGGTTCAAGTTCCCCACAATAAGTTTGTCCTTTGGCCATGGCTTAGGTGGTGAAGGTATAATATGGGGTTAGGCTAGGTCTTAAGTTCAAATATTATCAGTACAGAACAAAAAAACAAAGTATTTTGATTTGAACCACAACAGGAGGTGGCCTTCTTTTAAGGGTATGAAAAATAAAGAAAAGGAAGACAGAGAGATTTCAAATTTGTGAATTGTTTCCCATGAAAATTGCATCACTTACATGCCGATGTCTCCAAGAACTTGCATTTTTTTTGTTTCATCCACAATGATTACCTTTGGTGGGAAGATTAGAGATCATGCAGAGAAATATCTACTGTTCTTGAAAATAGAGTGAGGATCCCTGATTTGGTGGATTTTCCTAACCCCATTTGTTATCTCTAGGAGAAACATAATATGAGCTTGCCATCTTGAAATGGGTTGATCGGATCAAGAAAGCAGTCAGACAGCTTCCTTCAGGATTCTTACTTCGGTTTGGATAACTTATGGCTTAACTGAAGATCTGGCTCTTGCACACTGAGGTGTGGCATATTCAAATGCCAAATAGTAGGGGCAGGGCTTCTTAATACCTCAGTTAGGCCTTAGATTTGTTGTTTACTTGTTTTAACTTGAAATAATTAATTACAGCATGTTGGCAGTTGAAATGAATACTGATGGAGCTGCAGTTTCTATTGCTGGCAGTATTTTCTAAATGCATCAAGAAAAAAACTTATGTTTCTCACCTAGCCGCGAAGAAATTTTCTTTCTGCTCTTCATTTTGTTGATAAATATATACATGAATCAATCTTCCTAGACTGTGTTTACTTCAGTTCTTCAGTTTTGTCTAAATGCATCAAGGAAAACTTATGTTTCATACCTAGCTGCAAAGCAATTTGCTTTCTGCCCTTCAATTTGGTTGATAAATATATACATGGATCGATCTTCCTAGACTGTGTTTTCTTCAGTTCTTCAAACCGTGAAATTGTGTTCCTTATGTGTGACTGTGACAGGACAACCTTTCTGCGGTGGACATTCTCTCAGCCTGCAATCTTGTTAACTATTTTGGGAAAATGGTTCTTGGGGGTTCTGGTGTTGGTCAAATTGCTCTTCACCCTATTCTTATGAGAAAGGTTTGTCAGTGTATTTATTAGCATCAGACTTGGTAGATAAGTCTCTTTGTTGTAAAACTAATAAATCCCAATGAATTGTAGGGTTTAACAGCTGTAGCTCTCTATGGTCTTGGAAACATTAGAGATGAACGGCTAAATAGAATGTTTCAGGTACTTTATACAGCACATTTTCATTCCATCTTTTGGTTAGTGACTTCAAGTATGCTGAGATAATTGTTGGTTTACAATTTTTTTGTGCAGACACCACATGCTGTACAATGGATGCGGCCTGAAGCTCAAGAAGGGTGTCAAGTGTCAGATTGGTTCAACATTCTAGTTCTTCATCAGAACAGGTTGTCTGTATGTTTTTTTGGAGAGCATGTATTGTAAAAAATGGTTGCTTTATCTTAAATTCTTGTTGAACTCTTCAGCCTTTGAACACTTACATGGTCTATATTATAATGCTCTTAGTCTTCATTATATGTGAATATTGATCTTCTCCTAATGTGGTTTGCAGAGTAAAGACCAACCCTAAAAATGCAATAAATGAGCATTTTTTACCACGATTCCTTGACTTCATTGTGTGGGGACATGAACATGAATGTCTTGTGGACCCTCAGGTACTGCAGAATGGATAACCTTTTCCCCATAGTTGCTCTCTCTCTTTCTCTCTATTGTTGTGTCTGAATGAATTCAATGTGGATTTTGATTTCCACAGGAAGTTCCCGGGATGGGGTTTCACATTACACAACCAGGTTCTTCAGTCGCAACATCACTAATTGATGGAGAATCAAAGCCGAAGCATGTGCTTCTTTTAGAAATTAAGGTTGTCCTTGGACAAAACTTCAAATATATTTTTGACAAGCAGTTTCTATCACTTATTTTTAAATCCTAGTGCCTTTTTGATATTGATGCATCATGAAACAGGGGAACCAGTATCGTCCAACTAAGATACCTTTAACAACAGTGAGACCTTTTGAGTATACAGAGGTAAGTCAGTGTCATTTTTTTTTTTGTATATGTAGTAATTTTAGTAATTACCCAAATCTTTGTAATGCAGATCATATTAAAGGATGAACCTGACATTGATCCCAATGATCAAAACTCAATTCTTGAACACTTGGACAAAGTGGTATTTATTAGTTCCTCATATTAGCAATTGTTTTGTACCTTTTCAATTTTCCTTTGTCCCTTTTTTTTTTTTTTTTTTGGGTTGCAAGGTGCTATTTATTTATGAAGATTTTTATTAGATTTTGAATTTATTCAGGTCAGGAATTTAATTGAGAAATCTAGTAAAAAGGCTATTAACAGATCAGAGCTCAAACTTCCATTGGTCCGAATAAAGGTATTTCTGTGTATATTTTTAAATGATAGTACCGTAAAAGGTAATTGATGCATCTGAACATCACTTGTTCCTCTTGCCAAAAAAAAAAAAAATGCAAATCCCATTTTTCACCTATGGAACAATTGCAACCTGCATGTGTCATTGTCCTGATTTGAAGTGTTGAAGTGTTTCTACTATCATGTTTAATAGAAGCCTTTACTCCCACTTTATGGTAGGATTCATGAATCCTTGTTTTGCCATTGAGGTTTATTTAGAGATATATTTTCTTTTGACTACTTGGCTATTTGTCTTCTCTCATTGCCTCCACTTTTGGTTTTTGCGTCTTCTATCCTTTCATTTTTAAATCAAATCAAGCAGCACTTTTGTGCCTATGCTTATGACACTCTTCAGCAGTTACTGGCCAACCATCTCCTGAAATGATTTTTAATCTTATTTTTTTTGGTTAGTCATCCATCTTCACATCCTTGATAGATTTACATCCACTTCCACTATACTTTGGTCGTTTAGCTAGTCTCATAACCATATATCAGTTGGGTTCAAGTTACACTTAACGTAACTTTAAGCAATATTACATCACTCAATATTTTTTAGTGGATGTGAATTGGACAAATCTTCCATTGGATTACATTTTCTTCTTAGATCTTCCATGTTTACAAAATTTCAAAATAACTAAAGATAAATAACTATATTATCTATCAAATTTTTAAGTTGCAAGTTTTTGTATTTTAAAATCATGCATAAAAGATGATTACATGGATTGAATAGTAAGTAACATTTGATAGACACAAAATTTGGCATGCGTGTTAAGAACATTCAACATAAAGAGCATGTAATCTAATGGTGGAATTTTCAAATTATTAATCCAATAAAAAGTTATTATCCAATGTAACATTACTTGAAATTTAACTTGATCCTAACTCTACATGCACACACACACACAACTTAACTAGCTTGTTTTTAATGATTTTAAATCTTTTAATTAATTTCAGTGTCTAAATTCCATTACAGTCCTTTTGTGGATGATAATGGGTATTTTTAGCATAGCAAAATGTTTTATTAGCCTTATTGTGGCATTATAATTTTTGTGGTTGATTTGGCAGGTAGATTACTCTGGGTTTATGACAATAAATCCTCAAAGATTTGGGCAAAAGTATGTGGGGAAGGTACCTTAAATCACCAGTCATCCTAGATCAGTGTACTAATGCTGATTATTCTTGAGCAACATATTTGAGAGATTATTAATTCTTAAGTTTTGTTAGGTCGCAAATCCCCAAGACATTCTTATCTTCTCAAAGGCTTCAAGAAAAGGTCGCAGTGAAGGTAATTCAAATCGTCTATTCATCTATGTAAAATTTGTTATTTACCCACTCTAGACACTTTGTTTTTGTTAAAATAATGGATAAATGATTAAATTCATCATTTCTTAACAGTTTAAGCTTTGGGACAAGTGGTAGTTTATCAAGTTTCATGTAAATTCATCTATATATTGTGCATTTCTAGGATATGGTTTGATTTGTCTTGTTTTGGAGGTCTAAATATTATTTTGAATTTTAGTTGTAGGTATGATACCACAATATATTGTTATGGTGTGAGATCTACACAAAACTAGGGCTACCCATCACTTGAGTTCACCTCAAACACAATACTTTCCAGAATTACTTCCAGATCCAAAGAGATTGATGAGAACTAGTCTACTACACTACAAATTGTTACCCCTCCAAAGTAACAACATGACTAACAAGAATCCATTGACATCCTTCATAAATTACAAAGTCCCAATTCATCTTCAAACCTTTGACTTCATTGACTCAAAGAAAATGGGTGATAGTGATGACAAATGATAAGATAAAAAATGGCAAGGATAATAGCCAGCAGAACAAAGGATATTAACTGGTCTAAACATTTAATTTTTGTTCCACTTGGGGATAATAAAAAATCACTTGTTTCATGGACTCGGTTGAAGTTGGATTTGATTGTATTCCAAATGGTTCCACTGTTGTCCGCCTACCCATAAACTTTCCCATGTCAGTTTGTAGCAACATGGCTGCGACCGTGTAAAGTGACTCCAGGTTTAACTACATTCGATAAACTTTCATGAACTAATCCTATGCTAAGTGAGAATTTTAACAGTAGTTTTTTGCCCAGATATAGTTTATTTTTTAAGATGTCAAAACCTTCACTTGTTATTCCGTGAATCAATATCTCATTAAATTAATCTGTCAGAAATTTTTCGCACTTTGTGTAAAATGTTCAAACTAGTATAGTTATTTATTTATGGTTTCTTAGAAGAAGATTTTTTTATTTTTTATTTTTGGGTTGTGGGGGGGGGGGGGGGGGGTTGGATTTAACTATCTCTTGTATAAATATCTGATAATTAGGAATTTCTCATAGTAATAGTGTTCCTGCATCCAGAAAACTGTGCCACCTTAGTTCCTAATTTCAGTAGCGTTGAAGCCATCCAGATTGAATTTTTTTTTTCATACCTAATTAGCTCTAAAACCCTCTACATCAAATCCAACCAACATCCCATAAGAGACCTAAATGTAGTGCTAAATTCCTAAAGATCCTGGCATCTTGCATAAGATTTGGTATCAGAGCCTACTAGAACTGTCTTACAAACCTTTGTGTGTTTGAGCACACGTGCATGCATGTGTGTGTGTTAAAAAAATAGTTGGGGAAAAAGTACTTTCCCCCTCTATTATTTTATAGGCAATAAAAATTTTATTAAAAAATTTAAAAAGTACACCGGAAGTATACTATCAACTCAACAAGCTAAGATATATAGTTGCAAAAATCAATAAACTCAGATAAACTAGAAAAGGAAAACATCCCAGAAGCTGTCATCCATTCAAGGAGGGACTTCATAAAAAGTCCTTTTAGCTTAACATGTTCCGCTCACACCCTTCAAAGCTTCTTGCATTTCTTTTGTTCCAAATACACCACATCAAGCAAGGTGGGATAGCCTTCCATATATTTCAACACTCCGATGCCACCCAAAGCGGCCTTGCCAACAATGAAGTAAATCAACAACCCTTCTTGGCATCACCCATTGGATTCCAAAAATGATGAAAACCATATCCCACAATTCTCTAGCCATAGAGCAATGCAACAACAAATTCTCCACTATCTCTTCATCCCTTGGGGTAGTTTACAATTCACCCCCTTTGAAACCAACCACTATGTTTGGGAAATGAGCAAATACCCTCCATTCCGTTACTTTTTCAGTTAAATACAACAGAATCACAATGATTACAAATGCAATGCAAGAAAAAAAAATGCAATCCTCAAACTTTTCTCTTTGTTGTGGTGTACGACTAATATTTTCTTTGAAAGATTTCGTTGAATTTAACTGAGAAAGTACCAAAATGGGGGTATTTGCTCATTTTCCAAACATGGAAGGGGAAATTGGTTGGTTTCAAAGCTGAGGGGAATTGTGAACTACTCCAAACATAAAGGAGGGAAAGTGCCTTTTTCCCAAATTGCCTTTTTCCCAAGTTATTTTTAATATAATGAGTAACTGTGAACATTCACAAATTTGAAGGGAGATTGGTAATACAAATTGGTTAATTTGTATGTGATTCTATCGGTGCTTCCTGTGGCTGGCTTCCTTTTGAATGTAAGAAGTTTGACTTGAATGAGATTAGGGTTCCTTTCCAAGTCCTTAAACTGCTTCAGGCTACATAGTTGATTTATACACTTTTTAACTTTACTTGGTGACTAGGGTTCTGATTCTGACGGCATTATCTTAATACAAAATCTTTTGAAGCTTTAAATTGTGTTAAATTTCTGTCTCAGATATTTTGTACTTGCTTTGCATATCCATTTTTACATTTATGTAATTTTCCAAAGTTATTATCTTGGAAATGCTATAATTTTAGTTCTTTTTGGATGTAGCTAAAATTGATGATTCTGAACGGCTTCGCCCAGAAGAATTAAATCAGCAGAATATAGAGGCTTTAGTTGCTGAAAATAATCTGGTATCTGAGCCATCAAATTTTATTTTCCTTTTTCATTGCCTATGGTTTGCATGCATACATAATATATTAGATTTCTTGAAATCTCAACTGAATTTTACTGAAGCATAGGCATGGATTCCAATTATATGCTATAACCATGGGTTACATCTTCAACAACAAAAGCTCTATTAAAATATATAATCTTCTCTTTGGGCCAGTAGGCTAATTGGAACTTGCATAACAAAACTGGAAATGACAATAGAAATATTTATGTGTTGCATGGTAGGTTTTATTTTGTTACAAGTCTAGGCCTCATGGTAATTTATGGTTGTGCAGAAAATGGAAATCCTTCCGGTCAATGATTTGGACGTTGCATTACACAATTTTGTTAACAAGGATGACAAAATGGCTTTCTATTCTTGTTTGCGCTACAATCTTGAAGAAACACGTGTAAGTACCGTATATTATATTTTCTTTACCACAGTTAGTGAGCAGCCTTTGGTTAACTTAAGATGTGATAGCTGGTGTATTTCGAAATCTTGTGTTGATATCATAATCGCTTTTAAGAATATCAAATATAATCTTGAGTTTTTATATCATATATGTTAAGTGATTAAATTCATCATTTGTTATCAGCTTAAGTTTTTGGGACAAGTGTAGTTTATCATAATATCATAAGGGATTCTCCCTCACTTGTCTTTCCTTGGAAAGCTATATGGAAAGCAAAGGCCCCTAGGCGAGTTTCTTTTTTTGTTTGGTGTGTAGTTTGGAATAAGACCCTAACAGGTGATAACCTGAGATTGAGGAGATTGGTTTTTGTGGACTGGTGTATTATGTGTCGACATTGTGGAGAGACAGTAGACCACTTACTTATTCATTCTGAGATGGCTTATTGGTTATGGAGTTCTGTCTTTATAACTTTTGGCTTGTCTTGGGTTATACTTATATCGATCCTAGATTTGCTTCTTGGCTGGTGGAATTGGTTGGGGAAGCACTCGTCTCAGATTTGGAACTTAGTTCCGTTGTGCATTCTTTGGTGTATTTGGAAGGAACGGAATAGGCGGACTTTTGAGGATTTGGAGAGTTTCGGTGATCAGATGCTTGCTTCTTTTAGTGGGACTCTTTTTGATTGGTCTCGAGCATAGGGACTCACGACTAGTGATTCTCTCCCATCTTTCCTTAGCTCTCTTTCTCTTTTGTAATTAATCTGTTGATTGGTTTTTTCTTTTTTTCTCTGTTTTCTTCTTGTATTTTCTGAGTTTGCTCTATGTTCTTCATGCATAGAGTAGCCATTTGTATATATAACATTCTTATAGAGTAGCCATTTGTATATATAACATTCTTACTTATCAAAAAAAAAAAAAAAAAGTTTGAACCTTGTCTTTGTTTTCCTCCATTTAAATGTTAAAATGCCACATTGTGGGCCCCATTATTGAGAAGTCTGGGCCTACGCGTAAGGGAGTCTTTTAGAATTAAGGTTAATTTTCATTTATCAGTTTATCTTTATCAATATACAAATGATAGCTTTCATTGTTTTTGCGATTTTTTTTTTTAAACTAATTTTCCAATTACTTTCTACTCCGCAGAACAAAATTGCCAAGGATGCAGATACTCTAAAGTTTGAAGAGGAAGACTTAATTCTTAAAGTTGGAGAGTGCTTGGAGGCAAGAATATTTAGTTTATTATATTTAAAATTTATCATTACATTAAAGGTCAAATAATATATATATATATATATATTAGTCAAAATATCACATACCTGATTCCATCGATTTTTTTGGAGAGCAATGCTGACTTTGGGGCCTAATGGAGTGGCTATTGTTAAAGGCTTATCAGCCACTTTAGGCCCTATTAGAATAATGGTTAAATGATTAAATCCTCCATATTTTAGTAGTGTAAGATTTTGGGATAATTAGTAATCTATCATGTATCAGAGCAAGTGGTCTTGAGTTCAAATCAGTCTCCAATCTAGCTCCCAAATAAAAAATTAAAAATCCCACGTGTTGGACTTCATTTATTAAGGGGGAGTATGGACCCACACATGAGGGAAAGTGTTAGAATAATAGGTTAAATGACTGAATTCACCATTTCCTAATAGTTTAAGCTTTTGGGACAATTGATAATTTATCAAGCCCCATGGAACCTTTTGGCAATAAGTCAACTATTGCTACAGCTACAGTTGGTACATATGGGTCAGAATAAAAATGCATTCATTTTATGTATATTGTAGAAACAATATTTTTCTTCTTTCACATAGGTGCTGTTCAGGAATCACAAGGGCATGTAAGGAGGGTCACTTTCTAAATAGCTTGACCATCATGCAAAATTTCATATTGCTTATAACCATATATATCTTTTTCTGTAGGAACGCGTCAAGGAAAGGTCTGCATGCCCTAAAGATACCGCACAATTCACGTCCACTTCTCAGTCTCTTGGGGTAACTCTTATTACAGTCCACTTTGTTGACTTTGTTAATTCCATGCTGGAATCTCTTTAGGCCATTCTTCTTTCTTTCTCTTTTCCGGGGAGTGTGTGGTTGTATATTTGCATCCATTCTCTCCATTCTAAGCTTGTGTTTTCAATTTCATGTAGGAGTCCAGAAGCAGAAGTACTGCCGGACTTGGAAGTGCAGTTTCTTTTAGTGATGATGAAGACACAACACAGTTATCTGGCTCAAAGTCTAGTAATAGAGGTCGGAGAGGTTCATCTAGGTCGTCTCGTGATGCTACTGAACTTGGTAAAAGTAAAACTTCAACAAGAGGAAGGGGTAGGGGCAGAGGTGCCAGTAACTTGAAGCAGACAACTCTTGATGCATCTTTAGGGTTCCGCCGTTCTGAAAGGTTACTAGTGGACCTAAATTTTGATAATATGAATGCTAATTTATTAGAAGTTAAGGGATATCGTCATGCCAACAAAGTAACTCGAAATTCAAAAACCCTTGTACACTAAGCTGCAGAGTTAGGGTTTTGGTGCGATGGCAAGTGCCTTCCCACCAAAAGCAATAGGTCGCAAGTTTGAATCCGGTAATCAGCCTCTCCAAAAAAAATTTGGGGTAAGATGCCTGCCAAGACCTCGCCTAGACCCCGCAAAAAGTGGGAGTTTTGTGCATTAGGTACAACCTCATACACCCAGCTGCAAGATTTTTGTGTAATTACACTTTAGGATAGGTGAATATGCAGGTAATATGTTCTAAGTATTAATGTCATGTGTTATTGCTAGACTCTTTCCTAGTGAGGCTGTTCAAATGCAAGATGCCTGCCTTTTGTTTGGTAATTGAAATGTTGGCATCAGAGACAATCTGTTGGGGACAATGCCTCATGAAGTGGAGGTCACTAGTTTGAATCTCCTGTTCCCACTCCTCCCTTTGGGGCCAAAACTTATAAAAAAAATGTTGTCATCAGAGATTAACTTTGTTCGATATTTTATTTAAAAGAAGTGAAGCTTGGGGGATGTCCATCACTGTAAGAGATGAGAAAAATTGGTCTAGGATCTAACATAGTGGTGAATTGGCAACTCATGCCTTCTCCACAACCCAACCTTTAATTTCTCCCCTTAATATTAGCTATACTACTCTTTCTCTCTCCCAAGAAGGTGTTGCGTCACCCACAAATATTGTCAATAAGTTAGATGGGGAAAGCAAGAAAGGAAACAAAGATGGAAATTCCTTTATATTCAAGTGTTAAAATTGCAAGCAGTTGATCCCGTCTAATTTATCCGACTTGCTTTTCTTTGTGTCACTTCCACATTCTCTTCATTAGAGTTGATGAGCATAAGGTGAATCCTAAGCCTGGACAACGGGAAACGACTAGCATAAAGGAGAATCATCCAAAAGCACCTCATAGTTGAGATTTTGAAAGCAACTCTTTCAAAGATTTGAATTAGAGAACAGGGGGTTAGAATGATGTCTAAAAGAGGCAGTTTCTTACCTAGCCACTTTTATTAGAAAGGAATGTATGAAGTGTATCAAAAAGAGTGAATTATTGAATGTATGCAACTAGACATCTGCTGCACCTTCTGATTTATATTTCATTAAAAACATTAGACTTTCATGTTGCTAGTGTAGCATCTTGAGTAAGATTACAATTGCAGATCTGCATCAGTTGCTGCAACAGCTGCAGTACAAAGTATTGCTGATGACGAGGATAATGTGGATTCTGCTTCGAGTGAAGAAGCTGGGAAATATGGAATTGAAGAAGTTGATGACAGTGTATGGATTCTTTATTTGTTGACTTGTTACATTTATGTCAGCAGTACATTTATCTTTTCTAAATATTGATCTTGAATGCATATCTTTCAAATTGCTTTTCTTATCTACATTCTGAAATTAATTATATGAGGTCCCTGTAATTTGACATATTGTATATACATTTTAGAATTTAGACACATACTTTCTCAATATATACATTGTTCAGATTTAAACTGTCATTTTTTTCCCAGGAAAATGATGCTGCAAGTATACAAGGCAAAGGACGTAAAAGGGCTGCACCCAGAGGAAGAGGTAGAGGTTCTGCGCAATCCTCTAAGCGGGGAAGGAAATCAGATAATCCTACGATTCAAAGAATGCTCATGAGCAAAGATGATGACGATGACGATGATGATGCGGTGAAGAGATTAAATAAGTCTCAACCTCGGGTTGGTTTTACTTTTTCTTTTTGGTAGTCTCTTTTATTTACAAGATTTTTAACTGAATATATATCCAACAGTATGCAATTTGAATGCTGCTTTCTGCTTTTGAGGTTGAAAATCTTCTAGCTTTAATAAAATAAAATAAAAATTATGAATTCTCCCTCGACATTAGATGATAGGAATGTGTTGCTCTTGTTTAATATTTTGGTTAAGGATCCAGTGCAATATCTAGGATATTGAGCAGGATGCAATACCCATTAAATGGTTGAGACTTGAGATGAGCCATCCTATTAGAGAAGGTAAAAGGTTAAATTATCTGATTGGAGGGCTGAACTTTTCATCTTGGCCATCCATAATCCCATGCAATACACAGGATCTGGATTCACCTTATTATATCATTTCAATAGCCCACTGTCATTCAGCAACATATGTTATAGGAGAATTTTTAAACCTGCAAATAAAAAGTCCAATGACACATTGCTCACCTCTCATTCTTATTCATCCATCTCTTATAGTTATGTGGCTTTTCTCCATCCTTGAAATTACCTAGTTGGATCTGATTGCTTCTCTCCTTGTTTGTAGGTGACAAGAAATTATGGTGCTTTAAGAAGGTAACAGTTAGCAAGGTTTGGTATCACTTCATGAGATACTGGTTATCGGAATGTTTGGTATTGTTCACACTTACGTGGAAGTCTTCTTCTGATTAATCTCATGAAGAATTGTAGGATGAGCTAAATATTACAGAGCAGTGGGAGCAGTTAGTTCAATGTCTTTAATTGAAGTGTTTATTCATCTTCCTATTGTGAACCGCAATGATATGCTGGTACACATATGATCTGATTTCTAGCTTACGCTTATTATGCCCGCTAGCTTTGGTTTGTCTCTGTACAATTTTGAGCTTGTATAGTACATGATGCTAAGGGATATTATTTGTAAAATGAGACAGTCCTGAATCTGTTTTTTTTTTTTTTTTTTTTTGGGCATAATTGAAGTAGAGTGCAGGGTTTCTTTGGATTGAGAGAAAAAATTGTGAAATGAGAGAAAAATATGTAGTTAGAGCAAGGTTACTTATCAAATGTATTTGGAGACAGCCCGAGAACTTTTTAATTGGGAATCTGGTCTGAGTAAGTTGAAATTGGACTTATGGATCAAATTCCATTTTTGAAAATCCTATCACTCACAAGATTCAGCTTGACCAATCTGCTTAATTTTCTGAATCACTTGTTTGCATTTTACAAATAATTCAAATAGCCAGATTTTCTGTGTAGGGGTTTTTTTTTTTGTTTTTTTGATGAACGAGAAGGGGGTTGGGGGCGACCCTGGTGACTTGGGGTTAATACTATTTATTCACGTGAAAGAACGAAAGAACATGCTAACTCATATCTTCATTTTTGCAATCCTCCAAAAATATCAATTTCTAGCAGCATTCCTTTTACGTAAATAAAAGTTATGCAATGGAGAATCATACTCCCAAAGGCATCTTTACACTCTGTTTTCTGTGTCATGTGAGTTTACTAGTATTCATTGTGAAGTTAGAAGGTAACCTTGTGCCATTCAGACGCACTAATGCAAAGCTGCTTCAATCTCTCATACTCCTACTGTGATCTAAAGTAATAATCTCTCTTTTAACGTTTGTTGTTGCCTATATTTTCTAGAATCCCACACAACGCAAGCCCAATTCTCTTAGGCCTATTATTTATATTGTATTTTATTTAAATTTTTAACATTTAAAAAGATTTTGGAAATGTGAAGGATTTACTATAAAATAAATTATAACATCATACTTTTGTCGTAGTGGTCAATTCCATAAGTATAAGTATTTGTAAAGTGTAGAGAGTAAGTACTGAGGTTCAAGTCTTCATGAATGAGTTTTAGACACAAACGCTTAAAATTTATATCATAAATGTATGTCATATAAAATAAACTTGTTTTCAGAAGAAAAATATTATAATAGATATAAAATAATTAAAAATAAACAATGAAGCATCTTTTAAAATTTTCAACAATTGAGTTCATCGCACCGGAAAATTTTGCCTAGAAGTATGTTGGTCTCAAACTTTGCAAAAAATATTATTATATTATATTGATTTAAAACTGAAACAATAAATACTACAGGAAGACTTTAAAAAAAAGACATGCATCTAACTAAAAGTTTTTATATTCCTCTCTAGTTTCTACCATATGGGATACCAAAATTATTTTTGCATCATAGATTGTGTGCCAAATATTTGTGGCTAGAATTCTATAAATTGTTTACATTTTCAAAAGGGACAAATGCTATCAGAATTTATGACCGTAGTATCTCAATTGTTTGTCAATATCTAAACTTATGATCAACTTTATGCTCATGGTGGATCTAGTACCATAACATCGCAGACAACTCAAAATTTAATATGAATATAGTTGAATGCAATATGACTATTGGTGACTATGTCATATTGCATATCATGTGACATTTTCTTTAACACAGCAAGAGAAGCACTCATTATCTTAGAAGACAATCCTTCCAATGTGTAACCCATTGGTAAGATTGAAAATTGTCTTAAATTTGGAGAATCCTAATATACCACTCAAAATAAGAGAGAGAGAGAGAGAGAGAGAGAGAGAGAGAGAGAGTGGTGGGATTGTTGAGGTTAGACTACACATTTTTTTTTAATAAATTTTTTAAAGTAATTGTATATCTTCCTTGATTGTACATCTCTATTAGTTTACACAGAAGTGCTGAATTAAACCTAAAAAATGAGTAGGAATGTTGGTTTGGTTAGATATGATCACCGAATCCGGACTGCAAATCGTTGATTGCAAAGAAGTTGAAGAGTGTGTGTAGTCTAAAGGGAAGCTTGTACGGAGGAAGAGAGCTTCTAAGTGAGTCAGGCTCTTAACTTTCAAGTTTCATCTACATAATATGGGGGGGGGGGGGGGGGGGTGAAGGAGAAAGAGAGTTTGTAAGTGGGTTAGGGTCTTGGCTTTCATCTACACATAGGAAATGATCATGCTTGGGTCATAATATGTAAGGGAATAAGTGAGCTTGGACTTTTCATAAGGTTTGGTCTGATTTGGTCAAATTTTCAACAACCGACCATCTTTTAGATAACAGTAAAAAGAAGTTAACGTGATTTTTTGGGTAATAGTAAAAAAAAGTTAATGAGAAGAGGTTAAAGAGGCTAGATGTAAAATTAGAGCGCCACATGGCAAGACCTCATGCTCTCCCTTATGACGTCTCTTTATATATATATATATATATATATATAATAAAAAAATGATTTTTGGTAATAAAGCTTCACTTAAAGTAAATTATGTTAGTAATTTTAACTACAACATCAAAACAAAGAGTTTGGGGGTAAAGAAAAATATACCATTGTCGGGGACGTTTTTGAGACGAGCCAAAAATGCAAGATTAGCCCAAATCTCCCCTTGAGTTCTTTAGAAATGTTTATTTGTAGAAAATCAAGCCCAAAATTCCAAATGTATAATGAACAAAAGGCCAATGGTGCTTTAACAAGAGAGAAATCAAAATGCCATAACTGAAATACAAGAAAATATAGAAAAGGTACACAAGTCTGAAACTTCAACCCACAGTCAGCGAGAAGAGGAAATTTAGAGAGGTTGTAAGGAAGAGAGGGAAGGTTCTCCTACACCCATATTTTCACCCCTACACTTCAGAATTGTGAGAATGCTAGTCGATTGAATGGGCTTTTGCTCTAAAGTTTCAGCTATGTGGGTAAAACGTAGTTGGTTGGTTTTTAAGTTGAAGAGAGAGGTTTATATTGAGTTTGGGGTGTTGCTAATGACTAGGTTTTTGGTAGTAAAAGAGGCTTTTATACCCCATGACACTAATTTGGTGTCTTGGCTTGGGTTGCTTTTGTTTATGGAAGAGTTTGGCTTGCTTTTAATATGATTTGGGAAATGCTTGACTATACCCTCATTGGCTCCCCCTTTTTCAGTTGTTTCAGATCATTGGGAGGCTCATTTGAATGAGAGCTAGCAGCTGAAGTTGGCCAATGAGAGCCAACCATTTTTAAAGGAAAAAAGGGTTCGAGCAAAAACTTTGGACCACAGTCAGCCAGAGCATAAAAACTATTTTGGGGTGGAAATTTCGGGTACAAGACCTTCTCCATGAGCCTGAGGTGCTACCAATATCCCTTGCCCACTTGGTAGCACGCATGTGTTGGGCTCATGCAAAAGGTTCGAAAGGAACCAACTTATACCCTTCAAACCACACTTCCTCAATTTTCCCAATAAGTCGCATGAGCTTAGGCCATGCTTAAAATAATAAAATATAATATAATATAATATAAAATGGGTATCAACAGAAGAAGTAGGGATGGCAATTTTTGCTCAACCCGCGGGTACCCGGCCCAACCCTAATAGGCTGAGTTTTGCCCGGTCTAATTAGGAATAGGGTCGGGTATGGGTTTTAAAAAAAAACCCGAGACCCGACCCAAAACCCAGTACCCTGAAATTACTAAAATACCCTATATATATATACCTAAAATCTAACCCTAATCCCCCATTTCTTCACCCTTCACTCTTCAGCAGCCTCCTTCCCTCTCAATCCGACAATCCCACACTCCTTCACCCTCACTCTATCTCAAACCACCACCGTGAACACCACCAAAACTCAGATGGCGAGACACCCAACCTCCAAATCACAACACCACAAGTCCACAACCCACATACACCGCCGATTCACGACAAGTCCGAACATACCCAAAAGAAAAAAGAAAAAAACACCACAACCCACAAATCCACTCGTTGAGATACCAAAACCACCGCCTCACCACCATCGTCACAAACCCCACCCTCACTCCGACACGGCGACACTCCCTCACGCCTCCCTCCCTCACTCCGACCCTCAGTCCCTCTCCCTCAGCTCACGCAGTTGACTCTTCCCGTCGAACTGTCGCCGTTTTTCTTCAGGTTTGAGAAAGTGAAAACCGGCTTGACCAAATCGGAGAGGATCAGCTATTCAGCTTCAGCCTTCAACCTTCAGGTATCTACTTGAAAAGATACCTTTTCTGGATTTTTTTTTTTTTTTTTTTTTTTGGGTTTAGCTTATATTTTTTTTTGTGTTGAAACTTGTTACTTTGTTTTCATGTTTACCAAATTTTGATTTCAATAATTGATGTATGTAAAAACACACACACACGAGTATTAAAGGAAAAAAGAAATGAAAAACTAATATTATAAGAAAGAAAGGGTTGATGAATTTCAATTGATGGATAGAAGAAGCATATGGATATGGAGATTTTTTTTTTTGTAAACTTATTTTCTTTTATTTCTCTGCTCAAAGCTCCCTCAATTTTTTTCGTGTCCGTGGGTTTGTTAATTGAAAAATGTGATTTTTTATATGGGTTTAATTGTGGAGATTTGAAAAGAAGGGATTTTTAGGATTGGTTGTTTGGCTGTGGGTTTGGTGTTTGGTTGTTTCTGTGGGGATTTTCTGATGTGGGTTTGGGGTCTGTTATAGCGGTGTGTTTGATTGGATGCATTGGGTGTGTGTGTCAGAACATGAACATGTGTATTTGTGTGTGTCTTGTGTTCTGTCATCTGTGTATGCTTTTATGAACAAAATGATGTGTACATGTGCTTAATGTAAACACATTCAAGCATGTCATCTGTGTGTACAAATTCAAGCATGCCTAATGTAAACACAACAAAAGCTCATATCACCAAAAACTAGGCACATACACAAGAATTCAGAAATCACAAGATAAATAAATTTTGGCATAAACAACATGTATTAGGTAGCATTTTTTGAAATAATAGAAGGGAGATAGATACTACCATTTTCAATTAGTAGCTGCTGTTTTGCTTTTCCATTTTTTCTCGTTTCTAAGCTCTGTGCTCTGTTGATAGCTGAAAAAGGAACAAACCTTAGTTTAGATTTCAAACAAGAAATAGAAAATAAACAAAAGAAAGTAAGAACAATGTGGGGAAATGTTATTGGATTTTCTGTGCTTCTTTCTCTTTTCTTTATTGATTGATTCTCTGCTCTGCTATGCTTTGCTTCTTTCTTTAGTTTGCTTCCATGTCTTGCTACTTGCTTTGTTGTTGTTGAGGGTTTGGTTTATGGGTTAAGGTGTTTGTGGCGTTATACTGTTATTGGGTTTGTTAAATATTGTTTGGGTTGTGATGACAATGGCAATGAAATATTGTTTTTTGTGTTTGTTGGGAATGCAGAGCCTAAAACGAAGATGGAAGACACAAACAAATCTAGCTCTTCCTCGCCAAGCGGCTCTCCCTTAAGAACCGGACGTTGTCCCTTGCCAACTATGCGGTCTCCTTCACCATTTTCACGATCACCCTCGCCATTGTCACCTGGCAACTCACCCTCAGGATTACCATCACCTTTATGCCCATTAAACAACGAGTAAGTGTTTGAATTTGTTGTTAATCATGTTTAATTTGTGAATTTGTGTAATTATGAATTTGTGCCTATTAATTAATGAGTATGTGTAATAATAAATTTGTGATAATTTGTTTTGATTCTAACTCCCAAACTTCTGAATCAATTAGGAGTCTGAAATCCCCGACGGTGGACTTAGAGGTAGAGGAACAAGAAGGGAGTCAAGGGAGTCCAAGGACAGAGGAAGAGAGAGAGCAAGAGCCTACAAATGAGGACTTGGATACAAGTAAAAAAAGAAAAACTACCTCAGATGTTTAGGCTCATTTTACAAGGAAAAAAGTTGAAGGAAAAGTTAAAGCTTAGTGCCATCATTATGGCAAACTTTACTTGGGTGATTCTAGCCAAGGTACAACTCATTTGCGTAATCATTTAGCAAGATGTCCACGGATGAAGTTTAAAGATATACGACAACAAGTCTTAATTAAACAATAAAATAAGGTGGATGGAACTATGAGTTTAAATAATTACCAATTTGATCAAGCCAGAGTGAGGAATAAGCTTGCTCGTATGGTCATCCTACATGGATATTCCCTTTCAATGGTTAATCACATTGGGTTTAGAGAGTTTGTGGCTGATCTTCAACCTATGTTTAAACTTGTCACAAGAAATACTTTGAAGAGTGACATTCTTAAAATCTATGATAATGAGAGGGAGAAAGCTTTGAAGATCATGAACAAGAATGGAAGTAGGATGGCAATTACAACTGATATGTGGATTTCAAGTAACAAAAAGAGAGGATTTATGGTCATTACAGCTCATTTTATTGATCATACTTGGACATTGCAAAGCCGGGTTTTAAGGTAATTTTTTTATCTATAAATTGACTGTTAAAGACTTTACATTTAGAATGTTTATTGAGTTATGTTAAATTGAATGTTTATTTAGTTATGTTATAATTATTCCTATTATTTTTCTAGGTTTGTTTATGTTCCTTCTCCACACACGAAAGATGTCATTGCCGAAGTCCTTGTTGATTGTTTTTTAGAGTGGAACATTGATAGAAAGTTGTCCACAATAACCGTAGATAATTGTAGTACTAATGATGTCATGATAAGACTTCTCTTAAATAAGCTCGATACTAGTTCTCTTATGTTGGGTGGGTCTATGTTGCATATGAGGTGTGCTACACATATTTTGAATTTGATTGTTCAAGATGGGTTGTCTCTTATTGGTGATGGTATTGAAAGGATTCGTAATAGTATGATTTATTGGACTAGATCACCAAAAAGGAGGCAAAATTTTGAAGAAAATGCACGTCAATTGCGTGTTCAATGCACCAAAGAGTTAGTCTTAGATTGTAAAACTCATTGGAATTCAACTTACTTAATGCTTTTTATGCATTGATTTATAAAGATGTTTTCTCACATTTGGCTAAATGTGAAACATCTTATACTTGTTTGCCATATTATCATGATTGGGAGGTAGCCAAAGATATTTGTGGGAGGTTGGAGTTGTTTCATAATGTGACTAAGTTTTTCTCTAGTCGTAAGTACCCACAACTAATATGTATTTTGCTTTGGTGTGTGAGTTGAAAATTGCATTGAATGAATGGAGTTTGTCTTCAAATGAGATGATAAGTACGATGGCAGAAAGCATACTTGCTAAATTTAATTCTTATTGGGCTAATGTTAGTGTTGTTATGGCTGTTGCTGCTATCTTAGATCCAAGATATAAAATGAAGTTATTGGAGTTTTATTATCCTAACATTTATGGTGATAATTCTGATTTGGAGATTGAAAAAATTAAGAATCTTTGTTATGATTTGTTTGATGAGTATGGAGATGTAGATGAGTCTCTTATAGGTAATGAAGGAAATTCTCATATGCCTACAAGTACTTCAAGCACAAATAAAATTTAGGTTGATTGGGTCAATGTCAAGGTTTGATGGGTTTGTGAACAATAGTTCAAGTAGTTCAAAGAAACATGGGAGTGGTAGAATGGAATTTGATCATTTCATTGATGAGGGAGTGTTGAAGAGGAGTGAAGACTTTGATATTTTGGCATGGTGGAAAAGTAATGGTCTCAAGTATCCTACTTTACAAAGGATTGCAAGAGATATTTTAGCCATTCCCGTCACAACTGTTACTTCAGAAGTTGCCTTTAGCACTAGTGAGAGACTTTTAAGTCCACACCGTAGTAGGCTACATCCCAAGACTATAGAGGCAATGATGTGTGCTCAGAATTGGTTATGGAGTGAAATCAACGGTTAGCAATTGTCTAATTTCTATCTATAAAATCAAAATTGTGTTTTTATATTTGCTAGTTACAATTTGATGAAGTTTATTCCATTTTTTAATTCATTGTTGTTGTAAGTTCTTCAACTATATTTGGAGATAGTACATTTCAATCCATTCTTGATGATGGGGAGTCAAATGAAGATGATGGGAGTTGTGCCACAATTGATGGGATTTGTATCACAATTGGTGAAGATTAAACATTTTGTATTAATTTAGTAGTTTTTTTAATTTCTTAGACTTGTTGGATTAATTTGTTGGTTTGTAATTATTCTAAACTTGTGGAATATATTTTGTAGCTTTTTAATTTCTTGGACTCGTTGGACTTTTGATACTTATTTATTGGACTTGTTGGATTTATTTTATTTTTATGTTTAGCCGGTGATTTTAGTTATGATTTTGTTGATTAATGATTAAATGGTTATCTTAGCTAGGTAATTTATTGATTTAAAATCTTAGTTATGATTTATTGAATTATGATTATGATATTAGTTATGATTTATTGATTTATAGATCTATAATTAACAGGTGATTTATTGATTTATGATTAATAGTCTATGATTGATTTGGACTGATTTGGCATTTGGGCCATGTAGGCTTAATGTAGGCAATATGCAGGCAAAAATAAATTTGGACTGATTTGGTTAATAAATTATAGGCTTAATGATTTGGACTGATTTGGTTATTTTAGCTAGGTAATATGCAGGCTTAATGTAGGCAAAAAAAAAAAATTAGGCTTAATTTTTTTTTTTTTTTTTTTTGGTGGTTGGGCCACGAATTGGGCCCAATCCTAAACGGGGCCCGGCTAGGGCTGGTTCGGGCCCCTAAAAAACCCGGTACCCTAAATGGGCCAGGTCTGGGCTACGTCTTGTCCCGTGGGTCGGATTTGGGTATGGAAAAACCCAACCCGTTGCCATTCCTAAGAAGAAGATGCATTATGGGCTCAAGTTCTTAAATGAAAGTACTGCAGCAATAGAAGAATCAATGCAGCCAATTCAGATCGGTTGCCTTGTTCTCAAATTTGGAGAGCCATTAAAAAGGGCAGGGAGACCTTTAACAAAGGCAGTATGTGGGTGATTGATAGGGGCAATAAACTCAACTTTTGGCTGGGTAATTGGACTCGCAAAGGCCCACTGCGCCAGATGATCCACGGTCCACTAACCCGTGAAGCAAGTCGATGGGAGGTAAAAGACCTGCTGACAGATGCAGGTTGGGATTGGAACCGAATCCCATTTGATCTTCCTATTGAAATTAAGTCGATTATTCAAGCCATTCCTGTGTCTATAGTTGGTGGAGGAAGGGATAAGCTAGCGTGGGCAGGTAATCCTAGAGGAATGTTTGATCTTAAGAGTGCTTATTCACTTGCCAGGAAGGCTAATACGATGCATCCCATTAACGCTAGCTGGATTTGGAAATCTGAGACGTTACCTAAAATTAAAACTTTCTTATGGAAGTGTGTACACAATAGTATAGGTGTCAAGACTTGCCTTGCAAAAAGGGGAATTGTGGTTGATGAAGTGTGTCCCATCTGTCAAAGGGAACCAGAAACCATCTTACATGCTCTTAGAGATTGTCTTAGAGCCAAACAAGTATGGATTCAGTTGGGAGTTAAGGAAACAAATAGAGAATTTTGGAGGAGCATTCTACAGGAATGGCTTCAGTCTAATGGGAAAGTAAGCAGCAGCGACTTTCAAGGTAAACCACCATGGCGTATTACTTTTAACTTGGCTGTGTGGAGTCCGTGGAAAAGTAGGAATTTGTATGTTTTCAAAAGAAAAAGTCCAAGTCCGAGTCTGCATTCAGATATCTATAACCAAACGTTGGAATTTCTGTATTATGTGTGTTCACCTAGGAATCCAGTCCAAAAAATAAATAGAAGAATCAGGTGGGAGAAGCCTCCAGCAGGGTGGAAGAAATTGAACACGGATGTGTCGTCTATGAGTTGGATGGAGCAGGCTGGCTGTGGGGGCATCATCAGAGATGAACATGGCAGCTGGGTTACGGGCTACACCAGGCATATTGGATCAACAAATAGCTTTGTTGCTGAACTTTGGGGGCTGAGGCCTGAGGGATGGTCTGATGCTTTGTTGCAACATGAATATATCCTGTCTTATTGTAGAGCTTGATGCAAAAATGGTTGTGGATGTGTTTAAAAACTCTAACCATGTAAACTATATAATTTCCCCCATATTGGATGACTGCAGGCATTTGGCGTCCAGATTCCATCAAATTCAATTCAACCACTGTTACCGTCAGGCCAACCGGTGTGCTGATATGTTAGCTAGAATAGGTGCTGATCAAGAAGCTGAGTTTATTTTGTTTTCTAGTCTGCCTGTGGACTTGTTTAAGGCCTTGGAGGATGATTGTAATGGGGTCTATTTCAACCGATATTGACTTTTTTGTTTAGTTTTTAATGTTATCGTCTGTTTAACCCAAAAAAAAAAAAAAATACTATCAGTTTATTACTTAGAAAGATATAGGCAAGCAGAATATTTTTAGATTAATATGCACTATGCAGTCTTAATATCTGTTTTTGTTTCTTAAAATATATATATATATATATATATCGTGAATTAAAAATAAAATAAAATACTGTTAAAAATTTGATAAGAGCAATCAGAATTTGATAATTCATAATGCAAATGAAAAAATAAAAATTGAACGAACTGTTGTAGGAGAGAAAAAATGATTATAATCGTAGAAGGATAAAAATCTAGTATACCTTTAGCTCGAATAATAACAGAACAGTACCTATGTTAATCTTGAATTGAAACATTTAAAGATAATTTGGAAATGTGAGGGAATTAATATAAAATAAATAATAAAAATAAAATAACAAAATTTAATTTAAATTTACACGATATCGTGTAAATTAAAGTTGTTTTCAGAAACCAAATATTATAATACATTATTAAAAAAGTTAAAAATAAATAGTGAAGCATCTTTTAAAATTTTTAACAATTTAGTTTAATCAGAGTAGCATTTCAATTTATTTAAAGTTTCGGTAAAAGAGCTTCAGTTATAGTAAATTATGTTAGTAATTTTAACTACAGCCTCCAAACAAACAAAGAGTTTAAAGGTAAAGAAAAAATCTACCACAGATAAAATATGCCGCCTTAATATCTGATTTTGTTTCCTAAAAATATATATGTTGGCAGGTGGCACATAAAACCCAAATAAGTATTGGGCTTTGTATGTGCAAGTTAGATTTGAACTTATATAAGAAATAAAATAAGTTATCTAATAGTACATCTACATGAAAAAGTTTATGTTGACAAAGATACAAGCTTTGACATCACAAAGGTTAGAGAAGAAGAAAGTGATAGCAAGAAAATAAAAGAGACACAATATATACGTGGAAAACCCTAGGAAATGGAAGAAAAACCACAGTTTGAGCTTTGCATTGTGGAAAGAAGAGGTAACTCTTGTACAATAAGGGTGTTCTTCCTTAAAGAGATACCTTATTTTCTACCTTCTTATCTTATAAACTTTCTACTCTCTTCTCAAAAGATCTTCTTGGGTTCTTACCCTAAAAATCCAGCTGCATGTTCCTCTTATAATTTGAGGAATATGGCTGAGTACAAAGACAAGTGTCAAGTTATCATTTTCTTATTTTGAACTTTTTCACAGCTGTGATATTATCTGGTGACTGGAGGAGAGAGAATGCACCAACGTGGCATTGTGACCCTGCTGGTAGGTGGCTTTGCTACTGCTTGGGAAACAACCCTTGGGCAATGAGAGGGACATCAGAAGTACTGTGAATAATACACGTGTCTTTGAAGTGGTCCAACATGCATTCAACCAATAAGGGGTGTTCTCATAGTTGCTGACCTTAGAAAGTCACTATCTCCCTTTTTGTGAGTGCTTGAGTACCATGTCAGGTGTATATCTTACTTCCTTCCCAAGGCAGTCATGCCTTTAGCACAAACCAAGGATACAATTTTGTAGCAAACGCTTCCTCTTCCTTTGCTCACAATCATTCCATGTGTAGGGTCTAGATCTAACCACATATACATTTCCCCATGTCTTGGTTGGTGTAATGTACAAGCTTTAGATTAGAATAGGCCCAGAACATGTCCTTCCAAGATTTGGAGCCTCCTTACAGGGCACATACCCTAGAGTACGAACCAAAGGTAAAACAAGAAGTCATTGGAAACCTCCCCAGGGTCCCGAACCTCGGAATCCAACCTAACAATACCTATCACCCTTGATTCGGGCATGAGTAAACCATGAAAGTCGTTCGAGGTAAAAGCCTATTGACTATACTACCCACGCTAGTCTGTGTTCCGAGCTACCAAGGAATCTTTCCAAGGTATGCGTGAATTATTCAAGGGTGTTCTTCAGATCTTTTTGATAAATCCACAACAACCCACCTAACACAGTCGCATTTAATGCAACAAATAACTTATCAAAATAAGACAAGAAGCCCTAAAAGTCTTTGTTTATCATAACCTTAAAAAAAGAAGAGCCTAATCAGACATAAGGCAGCCCAACTACATCAAGACAGCACCTGCTATTGCACATGCTGGAGAAGAAAATGAAGAGAACCAAGCAAAGGATAAGGATAAAAAAAGAGAAGAAGGGAGACTATAAAAGAGAGAGACAGACAGATAAGGACAGTTTTTTGAAAAGTTTTCCGAAAGCTAGAAGAAAAGAAAGAAAGGAGAGAAACACACAGTGAGGAATATAACAGCAAAAATATAAGAATAAAATCCTTGACACTATTTCAAGAGCAAAGAGTTGTTTAGCTCTTATTCAAACTTTCCATTGTGGATTATATTGAACCCATGATAGAAATTAATTGTGATTATAGGCAAGTAATTAAACCCGGATTAATTTCTTGCTTCCACAATATATAAAAAAAAATAAAAAAAATAAAAAACCGTGAATTAAAAATAAAATAAAATACTGTTAAAATTTTGATAAGAGCAATTAAAATTCATAATTCATAATACAAACGAAAAGGGGGAAAAAAAAAATTGAACGTACTGTAGGAGAGGAAAAATTATTATAGCTGGAGAAGGATACTCTATGCCTTTAGCTTGAATTATAACAGAACTATACCAATATTAATCTTGAACTGAAGCATTTAAAGAGAATTTGGAAATGTGAGGGATTTGTTTTGATTCGATTAATGCAAAAGTAAAGCGTGTGTAACGTTGATTGCAGACACACTCTATAATTATGTCATGCGTGATCTGTTTCTTAATATTTCTATCCCAAAAGAAAAAAAAATAAAAATTTGTGTATTCAAAAACAGAAAGTTGTTAAGAACAATTGGAACCTGTTTGTATGGTGGGCAGCAAAAGACTTGCTTGTGTACTTGAATCTGCTCCATTGTCATCCGCAAAGAAAATTTATGCTCTAGACTATTCAATATGATTCTAATAAATGATGGTGTAATTGACAGTAAAGGAAGCATTGGAGTTTGTACACTTAAAAACTAATTTGAACTTAAGCTTGGAGGTGGAGTTGTCACTGAACTTCAAAGGGAGGTGATCACAATGGTTTGAGGGTTTGGGCTGTGCCAAATTTAACTTCAAGGCAATCACGAAAGAGGCGTGTGGCATTCTACTACTATGTTGATAAGAACAACTAAAAGAAAGGTATGATAACATTCTTTAAAAAAAAAAAAAAAAATAAATAAAAGATATGATAAGAACAAAAAATAAGAACAAATAAGTAGTAAAACTATAATTAAAAGCAAAATATGTGACAATTAAATAAGGTAGCCCAAACACTGCTTCTAAGCCAACTTCCAGTTGATATCAATAATTAAGTTTTTGTTTCTATCTAAAAAATTGTTATAATTTGGTGCAACCACTTGGCAATTAAAGAGGATATCCACTGGGCGCAATCACGGCTTCTAAGTTATATGTTTAATATATGATATCCACTTGGTGCAATCACGGCTTCTAAGTTATATGTTTAATAAATAGTATATGACAATATATGAAATGCATTTATTGCGATGCATCCTAACAAGTGGGTAGAAAATGACATAAACCAAGATGAACCCAGCTTCCTTAATCATAATTTGTAATGGATAGAAATACCATTTCTTTCAGATCTAAATGTATTCAAGTCAATCAGTGGGCTCAGGTATGAATATGACAATCAGAAGGAATAGAATCAGAAAACTAAAATTCTGCACACAAAAGCCAAGTAATGTATGACAAATAATGGAAAGCATTCACAAAAGCACTGGGGAATCCTCTAGGTCAGAGACGTTGTCATTGAAGTTCAAAGCCAAAAGAATCAAAATTTTACCATCCAAATCCAAGACAAAGGGAGGGGAGGGGAAAAACTCTGTTGTTTTGCTATATACAACCATGTTCCCTGTGGGAGGTAAGGGAGATGTTAGGTTTTTACTATATACAATACTGTGTGCTGAACTGCTCTCTCATCGAAGGTAGACCCTCCGAGTCACATTCACTTCACATCGATCAGTGTTTTTTTCCTGCTCAAAAGAAGTTATAAAAATCAAATTTCAAGTGAAAAATGTGATAAATGTACAGACTGCCACTAAAAAAATTAACAAATAACCTTTTGTTTCTTGACAATATGCTAAAATGATTGGGGGGACACCATATTCAGAATATAGGAATTTTTATGGTAAACATAACTTTACAGATGCTGGATGGTGAGTATAACTAAACAAATTTATGCACTTACCTGAATAAAACAACTAACATATTTCATTGCATTACCAACAATAAAGGCAAGCAAAATTGCTTTTGTGGATAGTAGCTATACCAAACAAGGTATTTTCTATTACTAAAGTGAATAAGAATGCTACATCAAAAGGGGAACTGTGAATTTTACACAGCATAGTGCTTCAAAGCCTGGCTCAGGAAATTTCAGTCCCATGTTAATCATAACAAATAGAGACCATAAAGAGAGTTGCAGCCTGCAGGAAACAATATTTACCCTTCCAACCAGCCAACCCAAACTGGTTGTTATGCTATTCAATCCTGCTTATAAGATGAGAGTGGGAAGGAAAGGAAACAATACGTTGGCCAGTCAAATCTAGAATGTCAAGTCTTTTTAGTTTTTAGTTTTTTTTTTAAGCTAATTAAAATTTCCTTATAAAATAGGTTACCTCACAATGATGAGCACTTTGTAACTTTAAAGAATGGAAAAACAGTGCACAAAATAGATGTGATTCTATAAACTCTATATAACTGTTGTTATTTGTAACTTTAAATAATGGCAAAAACAATGCACAAAATAGATTTGATTCTATAAACTCTATATAACTGTTGTTATTTGTAAAACCACATGCACAAGACCAATCAAATAGAAGCCGAAGTAATTCTTTGAATATGAAGAGTAAGTGGAAAAATAATTTCTAACATCAGTGTATCAATGTCACATGCATAAATGACTTTACGAAGTAGAGGATGAGAACTCCAATGAAGACGTTTATAAACAAAACTTCCTAATTTTGAGTAATTTTTATCTTAATCAAGTTGTCTAAATGCAGAACCACCCTATCAGGTATTTGTGTAAGCTCTATATAAATGCTGTTATCTCACATACCAGAATAATTCTTTGGAGGGATAAAATAGGTTCTATATTTGCTTTAAACTTAATAAAAATTGAAAAGAGTGCATTTTGCAACTAATATTAAAGATCTGAACAAAAATGCAAAATACAGGATGCTTTGAGAAGATAAAATCAAATATCAGCCTGAACAACTGAAAATTAAGACCTGTACCTTTGAACCCACCAATCCTGTTCTACCCTTTTGTGAAGCACCCTGTTTTGTCCCTTTCTGACCCCTTACCATGACCCCAGCAGAAATGCCTTTTCCACTGCATTTCTGGCTTGCAGTCATTCTCCCTGTAGCATTCTCTTTTCCAGCACCTGACAACCTGTTAAGCCTCCCTGCTCTCATCTTCTCCTTAGATTTTATTGCAGCAGTAGACAACACTTGTTGTTCATTAACTCTAATTGGCAGCAAAGATCTTGCTTGTAGAGTTTGATTTTGAACCTGAAAGAATCGCTATAATTCATATTCTTGATGACAAAAACAGAATTTTTAAATTGTACATCTCCTACCACATAAAATGGGATGCAATAAATAAAATGCAAAGATCTTAGTGGAGATTCCCCCCATGTGCATGCACGTACTCATAATTTTATGTGGGGGGTGGTGGGCAGGTTTATTAAAGATGCATGTACCCATTGCGCAATTATCTAGATGTATTTGACAAACAATCTCTATATTGAGGACACTTCTCAATAAAACCAATTGTTGGTGTATAATTGTACCTATAAAATTGGATATGTGTACTTCATCACAAAACTAAAGTTTTTTTTTTTTTTTTAAGTAAAACTATAGTTCAATATGATGGATACAGCTTTTATCAGGAAAAAATTATCGAGTGTCTCAAATTTGGACACCTTCTCACCTTTGGTTTTGCAGCTTCTTGACGAGTTGGCTTTACAACACTGATTCTAGTTCCCCTTCTAGAATTGGAGCTCCCTTCTTCAATTTTAATAGTTGATTCCTTAGATACATTAAGAGTTTTTATTTTGTTCTTTGCTGCAGTAGTCATTCTCGTTGCATTTCTGCTATCTGGGGTTATTTCTTTGGGACATCTTGATGTAAATGTTGGGCATTTAACCTCATAACAAGGGTTTGATGATGAGCCCACGCTAGACTTGCCACCAGATGAGGATTTTCGGCCTCTTGACAGACATTTATCATTATTCATCTCCACCCTTGATGCTTGTCTAGTGACACAGCTTTTCCTAAGACTAATCCTCAATTCTGACAAAAAACCACTTTGACTAAATGATTGAGTTGATACCTCCATGTGCTTCTGCTCTTGTTGCTGACTGCTCTGAGATGTAACGGTGCTTGTTGTATTGCTTTTAGAAGCCTTGTTTCCCTTCAAACATGACTGCTCTTGCTGCAGACTGCTCTGAGATGTAATGGTGCTTGATGTATTGCTATTAGAAGCCTTGTTTCCCATAGAACATGACCTACTTGCTGGATTCCCACAAGTGAACACAGGTTTAGAGCAACTCAGTATGGCATTTCTGGTAAGACTGCTTTCACAGACCAAACTCAATTTCAACCTGGAATTTCCCTTTGAATTTATTAAGCCTGATTTGGGTTTTATTTCCTCATTAGATCCTGAATCCACCCAAGAAGATTTCTCACTTAAAACTTTGACAGGATGCAGCTTCTTTAATAAGAACTCATGATTTTCTGCTCTCCATTTCTTGCTTCTGTACTTTTTGCCTCTTGACCTTGAGACTGACGGTGGAAGTTTTGGGGAAGTTGATCCCTGTAAGTCAAAGTCTGAGGTCATAATAACCTCACTGCAACGAGAAAATGCAGATTTTAACTTACGAGAAGAACACTGGTGGAACCTGAAAATTAATTCAATTTAATAGTAAGAATTCTAACTTTCAACTACATTCCAAAGTTAATTTAGCAAGACTGCGGAAACAATTGAATGCAGCAAACCAAGAGGACACATACTGGTGGCTTGTGTGGAACCACTCATCATTGCTGCAATGTAACAAGAAGAATACTATGATTGGTATCATAATTTAAATTTGATCATAAACTACTAGAAAGAAATATGGAATCCTTAAAGCAATGATATAAAGCTCACATGTCTTGGTGGTTAGAGTTAGCTTCTAGAGTGAGATCAACCCACATAGGTGCCTCAATTTCTTCCTGTACAATAATCAGCCAAGCACAAAACAACTGTGAGTGGTAATCAAGCACAGACATGTGACGATGGTCTCAGAACTAACCAAAATGACTATGTCACAGTGGAAAGGAAAAATGAACAGAAGATATTGGCCCTATCATAAAAGATTCCTCAATTTTGGTGTGTAAGGCTCCAGTTGGATCTCAAAAAGAGGAATTAGAAAGCAAAGGAAATTGCTATTGCTTAAGAAATTGGGTCTTAGATAAATTTTTACACTTTCTATCACTTGCGCTTATTCTTTTCATGATCCAAATAGAACATAAAGGATATGTGACAAAAAATAATGAAATGACATATATCTTGGATCTTATGGAGTTCGCATTCTTATGGATCAAAATGACAGAAAAATTAAAGTTTTGAAACTTCAATTTAATTTCTTTTTCTACAATTCTCACCATCCAAACGTGGTCAAATCGATCCAAATATAATTTCCAGACGCATATAGATAGAGAACTAGAAGAAGAAAAAAAAAAACCCAATCTCTCACACACACATATATATAATACCCAGATTGAACACTAAACTAAAAAGGAATAAACAAAGAGACCTCATTTTCAACCCAGACACAAGTGTAATCAAACAAGTTCACACGAAGCCTACATAAAAATCATAGTACCAAGAAATTAAATTCAAGAACCTCATGACCTTTTTACCAACAAATTTTAGAAACCCATAATTTCAAACCAGACCCAGATATTAAAAATGATAGGACCATGTCAAAATACACAAAACCAA
This sequence comes from Quercus ilex subsp. ballota, assembly GCA_032727855.1. Classification (NCBI taxonomy): domain Eukaryota; kingdom Viridiplantae; phylum Streptophyta; class Magnoliopsida; order Fagales; family Fagaceae; genus Quercus; species Quercus ilex. The sequence goes on from CM064915.1 coordinate 17,640,616, forward strand.
GATTAAAATCAAGAACCAAATTTTAATAAACAAAGCCAATTGATCAAACTAAAGAATCCCATTTTGGTAATCAATAAAACATTCAAAACCCACTAAAGGAATACAAAAAAAGAGTAACAGAGAATAATATCAAGAAAGCAGATTCAACAACCATTAATAAAGCTTTAAAGAAGAAAAGAAAGAAAAGAGTACCAGAAAAGACCAGTGATCATTGGCCTTTTTGAGAGCCATTTTTGTGTTTCCCTCAACTTTCTGTGACATAAAGAATCCCACAAAGAAAAGATTTTGGATATGAATATCCGGCTTGCGACGTTAGAGATTTATGTGTTTGATGAAATGACTGAGAGGCTCTGTAATGTCCTCCATTTCCTTCTAATGGTTTTGGGCTTTTCTTGGGTTTACAGTTAACACTGTTGGAAACAAAAACCGAGAAAATGAGATTGGAGGATGAGGCTGGAATACGACGACGTTTTTGTTCTCATATTGAGGAGTGAGGACTGTTTGATTTGTGGACTTTTTTATTATGTTTTTAAAGGTTGTGACTTGTCAGTGTGGTTTTTTTATATGATGGACGGTTGGGATTGCGTGTTCGGCCTCAAAACAACATGACCGTTGGAGGATTTCAAAATGTTGGAAGGAGATGGGACTCCTCTCACTCCTCTGAGCACGCGCGCGTGAGCGCGTGCTTTAAGGCAACAACATGGCAAAGTTTAAAAAAATATATTATTTTAAGGGTAAATTACTATTTTGATACTAAAGGCTGTTTGGCTCCACCATTTTCATCACTCAATTCTCATCACTCAATTTCCATCACTCATCACTCATTACTCATCACTCATTTTTCATCACTCATCACCCATCACTCTAAAATTAATACATGTTTGGCCCTATCATTGAAATGTCATAACTCAACAATTTTTCACACTATTTGTGGGCCCCAGCTCTATCACTTGGTCAGATGCTTTTGTTTTGTTACCCGCGGCTTGGTACTCATCCCCATCAGCTTTTCATTTCCCATTTCCCATTTTCATCACTCAATTCTCATCACTCAATTTCCATCACTCATCACTCATTACTCATCACTCATTTTTCATCACTCATCACCCATCACTCTAAAATTAATACATGTTTGGCCCTATCACTGAAATGCCATAACTCAACAATTTTTCACACTATTTGTGGGCCCCAGCTCTATCACTTGGTCAGATGCTTTTGTTTTGTTACCCGTGGCTTGGTACTCATCCCCATCAGCTTCTCTTTTCTCATTTCCCATTTCCCCTTCCCCCTTCAGCCTTGTCACTCTCCCAAAGCAGAAGCCCGAACCCAGAAAAATTTCTCATCCTCCCTCGCCTCGTCAAGACCGTCACCAGTGAAGAACACCCATCTCTCCGACGTGTACGGCGGCGCCATCTCCTCTGTCGTGACCCAGCGGCGCCGACGAGCATAAGAAACGGTACCCATTTCCCGATTTTGTCACGGCCAGTCTCCTCCGACCCAAGACGGTGCTACCTCAACATTTCTGTACTCTCTCACCTTGTTTATTTATCTGATTTGTGTGTTTCGCATTTAGATTTTGAGAAAAATGTTATAGGTTTTAGCTTGAACTCTGTTTGCCTCTGTTTTTCCCTGTTGTTTGGTTGGTGAGAAAATAATAAAGCCTTCGTTTTTTTGTTTTTTTGTTTTGTTTATATGATATTATTGTGCTAGCAGAAAAATGACTTCTTTTTTTGCTTAAAAACCAAATTAACCTTCATTAACTAGCTCGCAGAAACAAACACAAAATCTTTCCTCCAAGCATCCCAAATATCAGTCAAGAGGGAGGAATTATTACGGCAAAAATATACTATTACATCACAATAATACTTAGCTAAATTATCGATTCTATTTTTCAATGATTCTTTGTTGACGACTTAAATATAATTTTTCAAGTCATCAATGTGAGTATAACATAAATGAGTATTATTGTTGATGACTTAAACAAGTTGTGTTATACCGCATTTCAATGGTTCTTTGTTGATGACTTAAAGAAATACCGTTCATTAATGTGATGACTTTAATTATATACTATTACATCACAATAATACTTAGCTAATGTTGATGACTTTAATGCAGATTCAAGAATCTCCTTTAATAATATACCGTTCTTATATATATCATGCAGCTTTTCTGTTTAACTTCCTGCAACTCTTCAACAATAATGGAGTCTTAAGAGAAACAAAAATACAATGGTAGAACCATCATTGACAGAGCAATTGGTTGGTAACAAGAACAGGCAGCTTAATTGAAAAAAAAAAAAATTCAAACAGAGAAGCACCATAAATTAGTTCCATAAATTTTTTTTTTTTTTTTTAAACAAAGAAAAAAAAAACCCATAACCACAGGAATCCAGTATATCAAATCATGCTTACCCAAACATCAAACAAAGAAAAAAAAGAAAAAACTGCAAACAGAGAGAAGCACCATAAATTAGTTCCATAAATTATTTTAAAAAAAAAACCCATAACCACGGGAATCCAGTAGATCAAATCATGCTTACCCAAACATCAAACAAAGAAAAAAAAGAAAAAACTGCAAACAGAGAAAAGCACAGGTTCACCACAGTTGAAAACCCATAACCACGGGTTTCAAAAGATCAAATCAAATCCTTACCCAAACATCGAACAAAGAAAAAAAAAGCAGAGAAGCATTTCATCACCACGGGTTGAAAACCCATCATCACGGGTTGATACATTCAAGATATCAAATGCGAAAACCCAAACATCAAACAAAGAAAAAAAAAAAAAAAAAAAAAAAAAAAAAAACAAAGAAGCAATACCTTCGGATTTCTGTGGAAAAAGCTGAGAAAGAGGTCGGTGGTTGGCTGAGCTTGGATCGGTGAAATAGTGTGTGAGGAGGTGAGGGCAGTGAGAGCTTCTTTGTGGTGGTACTGGAATGGAGAGGAGAGAAATTTGAGATGAGAGACCTCTGCCAGCTGAAGAGAGAAGTGTGAGATGAAAGAGCTGAAGAGAGAGCCGTTGAGGACAGTATCAAAAGGCACGCCCCACGTGAATGCCTCTGACGATGGGACTGGATGTGTAATATTATTTACAAGTTTGTTATTGAAAACAGAAAACTGAAAACAGCCAAAAATTGTTTTCAGTTTCCACAACTCATAACTCAAAAAGTAGAGAATTGAGTATTGGAAACAGAGTTATGAAAACAAAGAAATTGTGCAGGCAAACGAGTATTTTCATATAGGTCCCACCATTTTTGAGAATTGAGTTATGGAAACAGAGAATTGAGTCATGGAAACTAGTAAACCAAGCAGCCTCTAAATTTTACCAAAATTTTATTTTTCATTCTTAAACTTTAAAAAGTTCATTTTCGGTCCTAAACAATTGAAAAGTTTTTTGTTTTCCTAATCTATTGAAGTTTTTTTACTTTTCATCTTTAAATTTTATCAACAATTTGCTTTTCATCCCTAAGCTATTGAAAAAAAAATTCTTTTTTCATCCCTACTTTGTCTCTAAACTATTATTTTAAAAAAAAAAAAAACTATTTACAAAGTGTGATGATGAAAAAAGAATTTTTAAAGTTTATAGATGAAAAGCAAATTTGTGGTTAAGTTTAGGGACCAAAATAGAATTTTACCCTTATTTTAATAATAATAATTTTATTCTCAAAAATAATAATAATAATAATAATAATAATAATTTAATTTAACACGGTTTAGAAACTCTTTGATAATCTAGCCTTCTCTATAAAATCATACCTACAACCGCACATACAACCAACCAACACACACAGAGAAAAGACTAAAAAATTGGGTGAAAACCCCATATAGAAAAATTACAGTGTTCGGTATTGTAGGGTGTTTTTTTTTTTGGGTCAAATTTTTAACAATGATAGTGTGGTGGGCCTTTTTGTAATGTTGGGCTGGGCTGCCTCCTGCTGTAATGGGCCCAAGTATTCTGGATTAGGGAGTTGAGACCAGTCCAATTGTAACCCACATTGGTCCGGCTTGTGCACAAACTATGCCCCGTTTGCCAAAACTTTGATCACATACCCATGACAGGCGAAGCTACTATGAAAAAGTTATGACAGGCAGATATAATAAAGATAGCAAAAGAAATGCGTTTACTATCTAGACAGAATAAATAAAGGGGAGCGACAAAAAAGACACCCCGCACATAAAACAACAGAAATAAGTGGGGAAGAAATAGTAATGAATTTGTTAAATCAAAGAGGGAAATATCAGTTTGCCGTGCCAAATTATATTACAAGGCCGAAACCAAGAAGGGAACCATTTCCTCAATACAAATAATCTCCCTTGAAAGAAATTAATTGCTTTGAGGGAATGGAGCTAAATGGCCTGTGCCTAGAAGGTGTGAGAGACCGTGCCCCCGGCCCGTTTTTATAGGAATGTTGGGTCAAACCCACGTGAATGGATGGAGTCGTGTTATTGCCTCTCAAAATGGAGGTTCGACTAGTTATATTTTCCCCTTTAGATTAAGGGTTTTACAATGGAGTCGTCACTTATTTAATTGTTGGAATAAATAAGAAAACCATAATTGAAAAATTCATCATTTTATTAATTTGAAATTGAATTTACATTGAACATAGAAAATTACATGGGTTTGGTCCTAAATACAATCTAAGATAAAGTACATGGCTTTATTTCCTAGTTACAATCTAGAAATTGAAAATTACAAGGATAAACATTTGATCTACTAACTCTTGATCTAAGTTCAGAGGCTATGTTACAAGGTGGGAAGGTGTTAGGCACTCACCTTGCCTCACATCATCCAATATGTTATCAATCAACTTGCATGTAGAATTTGAAGTGTGTGCATGTGATAAACCCTAATTCAATTTATTAAGCACTTCATTTGGATTGAAAAATAAAATTCTAGTAAATGTGTGTGGATGGTGATAACCTAGATTCAAGGATTTGAAAGAATTATGAAACAAACATGTTTTTTCATATTTTTGATGTAGATTTAAGATTAAAACTAGTGATATGCATGAACATGTGATGAACAACCAAGAATATGTGAAGAACATATAAGAACAATTAAGAACATTCAAACATATTCAAGGGAATTTAAATGATTATTATCATGCTTTAATCTTAAACCCTTATCATGGTAACACAAAAAAATAATTAGGGAAAGATATTATACCTTCATGCAAGATCCATATGGTGGAGGAGGAGACTTTTGAGGGAGATCCTAAGGGTGGAGGAAAAGAAGAACTAAGAGAGGGAGAGTAAGTCTCACTCAATACCTTGAGTCTCAGGAAGACCAAGATATGACAAGACTACTCAACTTCACTAGAACTCAAGAGAGGAGAAGAGAGGAGGAGAGAGGAGGTTTTTTGTCTGCTCTGGAATGAAGGAGATAGAGGGTTTATATAGTAGTGGTGGAGGAAATATGAATAGAAGGTCATTTAATGAGGGTTGATAAGGAATCATGAACCTAGACCTCATTTTAGCCTTGGGAAAAATCTGGTGCATTAAATGGAAAGATTGGTGGAAGTGAGGAGCAAGCCAAAATTCGGTTTACCCGTAACTGCTGTAACAACCTGTTGGGGCAACTTCGAAAAATCATATCTGACTCAATTCTAATCGGAATTATCTCGTTCTTGTGCTCAAATTGAAGCCCCGGATGTCTAGTTTCTGGAAAAATTAACCTCATTCATAGATTCAAAGTATTCTGAGAGATATTGATGAAATGGTGAGCAGAGGTCATTTATTAGAAAGTGGTTTCAGCACAATTAACATTAATAGGTCCCAAATCAACTCCCAATTAACATTAAATGGCTCCAATCACTCCAATTTCAGACTTAATTGGTTCCAAATTTACACTAATTAAAAGATAATTGCACAAAATAATTAATATTTAACTATCTAATTAATTAGGTGTATGCAACCTCACCATAAAATGTAGTCCTAACCAATCAAATTATAACACATCATTGATATTAAATTGATTACACTTATAACCAATTGAAATCAATTGTTCATAATCACATATAGTCGGACTCAATTTGTGATAGTGCATCTCAGCCATTAAAACTTGATTTGATGATAGCTTTCAATCTGGTGGTCTGATTAGGGCTTATGACCAGTCGATTTGATTGTTACAACATCAAAATCATTTTAGTGAAATGAGATTAAGGATCTAATGGCCAGAATCAAAATGCATATTTCCAAGATGAAAGTATCATTTTACCCTCTATGTGAGGTTAAATGCGGGTTGCAAAATGGGGTATCAACAGAAGGATCTTTTTTTCCTTTTGCAGAAAGCAGAGCTTTAGAGGGAGAGAGGGGATCAACCTATTGGTGCATGTATGCCACTATATGCTCTCTATTTTTTTTTGTTCTTTCTAATTCTTCCTTTCTTTTCTTTTTGTTTTCTTTCTCAGTGCTTGCTCCTTTGTTGTGATTCTTTTTTAGAGGTTACTATTACTGTGTTCATGATCCCCCTTACTGTGCACGGCAAGTTTCCTTTATATAATGTCTGTCGCGGCTGGCTTTTACTATTTTAGCCTTTAACTACCTTTGTCTGGTCTGGGTGTCCTTGCCGACCACTACTGGTTTGTCAGTCGCCTAGCCAGCACCACTTACCTATGCTGGCTGTGCCACTCCCCATCACCAGACAAAGAAGACTATTTTGTTTGTTTGCTCGTCGTGGCATTCTTACCTGCTATGGTGCGAGTGCTCTCTCTCTCCCTATCCCTAATGGCATGCACCTAGTGGTTCCAACTCATCCTTACTTCTTTTAGGCGGTATGTCATCCTAGCAGGACATTTCTCCTAAAAGAGCCTAAGCAGGAACCCCAGAATAGGTTTTCCCCTCTCCCCACCGCCAGACAATGCCCTCTTACCTCTGACCCATGACCCACCACTTCCTGTATTAGCTGGGTACAAGTTGGTGACGCTTAGGCCTTACGCGTGCTCCACTTCTACGTATGTCCAAAACCTACCTGCTGCTCATGCATTCGCCCTGGTCTGGTGGCTTGTCTGCATATTCTACCGTCCATCCTTGACTTCTTATAGCGTGAGCTGTTTTCTAATTTCCCATTCTTTATGGCTTGCTCCCTTTAGGGGCTGGGCTTTGCTTGATTATAGGCTTTTCTTCCTTCAGCCCACTCTTTTGCTCCTTTCTGCAGTCTTGCTACCATTTTCCTGCCACAACACTCTGCAATTCCTGCTGTGATGTCATTTGACCCAAACCTACTAGGCCTTTTTAGGTCTGTTGCTTATTCTTCTCTCAATGGCTCAGTATGATCATTGGGCTTTTTATTACATTGGTTGCGGGCTCCTGTGTCCCATTCATTCCTCTTAGGCATCCTTAGCCCATTTACTTTCCTTGGGTGTCCTCAACCCTTTCTAATTCTACGTCCCCATGGGTTTTTACTAACTCCTTTGGGCTTCCCTATCCCAATTACTTTATCCTTCATCCTTGGGGCTCATGGACTTTCCATCAACCCCTTACTTTCTTTACTTGCATTACTTCGGGTTTGCTGTGGCCCATTCTCACTTTTCTACATCACATACTACCCATGTGCTTGCTACTTCTCTCTCTCCGAGCTCCTTTAGGCCCGTTTGCTTCCTCAATGCCCATTTGTTTACTTTATGGGCCTATAATTCATTATTCCTGCCACTTGGGCTTAATGGCTTTTCTATCTAATTACCAACTCCTTTCTGCCCATATTGCTGGGCTTCTTCCTTCTACTAGGCTTCCCAAAATGAGCATCAACAGATAGAAAACTTGATGCAAAGGTTTTTTTTTTTTTTTTGGTAATTTCCAACTATAGTGCCAATCGGCTAAAAATTGATTTGGAGAACTCAATGTGAGTGTTCTAATTCAAACATTATCCCAATGTTTGTTTTGTTTTTTTTTGTTTTTTTTCTTTTCTTTTTTGGTTTGAGGAAGAAGATTCTTAAGATTCAATGTGATACCCCAAATTATGTGGATTTAATTAGAATTTAGATTGTTTGAGTTTGTCTTGAATAGACATGTATTGAATCCCATATTAAGTGCTTATTAGGCGAATCTTAGGTTTATAAATTTTTACAAATACCTCCAATTACAATTTAAATAGTTATTTTAGGGTATAGGTGCAAATGTGATTGACATTTTACTTGGGTCGTTACATTCGATCTCAAAACCCACATGGTAGTTAAAGTTGTACACATTTTTTTTTCTATGAATGTATACTTGTATGTTCTTTGCCATGTTGGCATGCTTGAATGAATAAATTTCGCAAATTGATGAGAAGTGGATCTGAGAAGTAATGATGATAGCCTATTAAAGGTGATTTTCTTGGAGGCTTTTGAATTTTCTAGAGGCTGTAAAGTTGACTGTGAATGATTTTGAAGAGATCTCCTTTAGTTGGGTGCACAAGGAAGCTAACCACTTTACGCACACTCTAGCTTAAGAGTCCCTAAAAAGTTCTCTCCGCCCCGAGAAATTATAAGATCCACATGGTGGACAAGTGATGTAGTCCACCATTCTACTAAAAAACTTCCACCTGTTTAAAATTGTTAGTTAGAAAAAATTTTTAAACAAAAAATAATTATTGACTCAGCAATTTTAAACAAGTAGAAGTTTTTTAGTGGAATTGTGGACAAATGACGTGGTCCACCAAAGGACTCTATAATTTCTCCTCCTCCCCACCCCTAAGTTTTGGAGAAATTATACAGTCATCTGGTGGACCACGTCCCTTGTTCACCATTCCACTAAAAGACTCCCACTTATTTAAAATTGCTAAGTCAATAATCAGTTTCTATTTTAAAAAAATTCTTGATAGGATAGCAAAATTGACAATCTCTAGTTCGTCCATGGGTATTGATTAATTAAATAAACCCCAAGCCATCTGGACGAAAGAGTCATCCATGTGCAAAGCGCATGGATGACCACACAACATCAGTCTATACATAAGGAGTCATCCATGGGCAAAGCACATGGACGACCATATAACGCTTGACAAGTTTTGGAGTGGTTAAATCAACCCGTGTTCATCGCCATCAATTTCTCCTAAGTATGTAACTTCCATTAGCGGTTGCAACTTCTATAGCCGTTGAGGAAGTTATTTCCGAAATTTCAGACTTCCACGAATCTTGGGGAAGTTACTAAACCAAATAACTGCTCCAAGATTCTCTATATAAGGACCGGTCTGAATCAAGCAAAGGTAAGAACACTCTGATATTTTACTCCAATACAGTTAGAACCCTATTCTTGTGAGAAACTAACTTAGTTATCGAAGGGTCTTAGGCCGGTCCACCCCGGTCTCCTTTGATAGTGTGTTTATTTTTCGCAGGCCTTCGCTACAACTTTCAGCCCATCGAAGTCGAAGTGTCCAGCCTACTGATTCTGTTCAGCTTTAGTTGGCGCCATCTGTGGGAAAGGAGAAAACTTCAAGTTGGCAGTTTATCTTTCTCCAACAAAAGGCTGTATGGTTCGGACTAGATCAAGGGCCACTAGCCCAGGCCACCAAGAGAGTAGGGATGCTTCTAGCCATCCCAACCGAGATCGCCAATCAGTGCCTGTGACGCAACCGCCTTCCATCCAACATATATAGTCCATGGCAGCCGCCATGGCGGAGTTAACTCGTCAGAACCAAGAGTTGACTAGGGAGATAGAGAGGCAGCACCGTGAAGGATATGCTGAAGAACAAGCCTAGAGTCAAGAAGATAGAGGGAGAAATGCTGAACCCGAGAATCAATCAAAGGCCACCACTTCGCGAAGGGTGCCACACTTGGAGAAAGAGATGGATCAGATGAGGAAGGTTATGGACGAGATGAAGGAGAACATGAGAAGGGCAAATCCCTAGAGGATTTGGTTCATCGAACAGATTCCCCTTTCACAGCTTCCATCAATGGCCATCCCTTGCCCCAAAAGTTCAAAATGCCTTCCTTGGATTCATATGATGGAACGTGTGATCCCTTCGATCATATTGCTACTTTCAAGACTACAATTCATCTCCAAGGGATTCCAAACGAGATTATGTGTATAGCCTTCCCTACCACCCTTAAAGGACCAGCGCGAGTGTGGTTCAGCAAGATACCTCCAAGCACAGTCAGTTCTTTTGAAGAATTGAGTAAGTTGTTTGTCAACAAATTCATCAGAGGACAAAGACATAAGCGCTCCTCGTCCAGCCTTTTAACTATAGAACAAGGAGAGAATGAAAGTCTGCAGTCCTTCATTACTCGTTTCAACAGGGAAGCACTGACAGTGGACGAGGTGGACGACAAGCTATTGTTGGCAGCCTTCCACAATGGGGTTAACTCGGACTTATTCATTCACAAGCTATATGAGAAAAAGTCTCAGTCCATGGCTGAACTCGTCCATTCAACCTAAAACTTTATGAATGCAGAAGACGCAATCATAGTTAAGAAGAGGAAGATAGCTGAAAGGATGGAGGCAAACCCCACACATCACTCTGAACAAGGGCCTCGTCCAAAGAAAGGACGAACGGAAGATAAGAAAGACCGAGACAACAGGAAGGCAGGTCTTTCAGCAAGGAATTAGAATTATAGACCCCTAAATGCCCCACTCGATCAGGTGCTCATGCAAATCAAGGATGAGCCTTCCTTGAAGTGGCCAGAGAATATGAAAGGAGATCCTAACAAGCGCAATAAGAATAAATATTTTCGCTTCCATAGAGACCATGGGCATGACACGGACGAGTGTTTTGACTTGAAGTAGCAGATCGAGAACCTCATTAGACAAGGGAAATTGAGGCACTTCATTGGAAGGGATCATAAAGACGAGAAGTTAAAGGGAAAGATAGAAGAATCATCACGACCTCCACTGGGAGAGATAAGGGTTATCATAGGAGGGACTTCTGAAGGACAATCTTCCAGATCAAAGAAGACGTATCTCAAAGTAGTGCAAAACGCCCAACTCTCTGGACGATCCCCAAGGACGAAGGAGACAGACGAGCCAAATATTTCTTTCACTGACGAAGAAGCTGAGAGAATTCATCATCCACATGACGATGCAATTGTCATTACCCTACTCATTGAAGATTACACAACCAGGAGGGTGTTGGTGGATAATGGAAGCTCAGCGGATATATTGTATTATCCTGCCTTCCAGTAGATGAGGCTTGGACGAGATTAACTTCGTCCAGCATGTTCACCACTGATGTGATTTGGAGGAATGAAAGTGCAACCCATAGGCACCATTATCTTGCCTGTAGTGGTGGGTCATATCCACAACAGATAACCAAAGAAGTGAATTTCCTTGTGGTGGATTGTTCATCCTCATACAATGCCATCATTGGAAAACCAACTTTAAATAGTTGGAAGGCAGTAACATCTACCTATCATCTATCAGTCAAATTCCCTACGGAGTATGGAATTGGACAAGCACAAGGAGATTAGTTGACAGCCAGAGAATGTTATCTAGCCATGTTGGCTTTGGACGAGCAGGTGCAGACTATGAGTATAGAAGAGAGAAGAGTTGTCGCAGTACCTACTGAAGTACTGGAAGATGTTTTATTACAAGAAAGCGATCCTGAGAAGTTCACTAGAATTGGAACAAGTATGAAAGAGAAGGCTAAAAAAGACCTCGTCCAGTTTATGAGGAAAAGTATCGATGTTTTTGCATGGAGTCATGACGACATGCCAGGTATTGATCCAAGTGTAATTACTCATCGATTGAACGTCTTCCCCTCTTCTAAGCCTGTTCGTCAAAAGAAGAGGGTGTTTGCTCCTGAACGAGATAAGGCTATCAAGAAAGAGGTTCAGAAATTGATCACAGCACAGTTTATCCGGGAAGTCTATTACCCGGATTAGTTAGCAAATGTAGTGATGGTGAAGAAGGCAAATGGCAAGTGGAGGATGTGCGTAGGCTTCACTGACTTAAACAAGGCTTGCCTTAAAGATAGTTATCCTTTGCCGCGTATTGATCAACTGGTTGATTCTACAGCTGGCCATTAACTGTTGAGCTTCATAGACGCCTTCTCAGGATATAATAAAATAAAGATGGACGAGGCTGACCAAGAAAATACCTCCTTTATTACCAGTCAAGGTTTATTTTGTTATAAGGTGATGCCCTTCGGTCTAAAGAACACAGGGGCAACTTATCAAAGGTTGGTGATTCACATGTTCCGTCCACAGATAGGACGGAATGTGGAGGTGTATGTTGACGACATGCTTGTGAAGAGCTTAGACGAGGGAAGCCACTTGGACGATCTTCAGGAAACTTTTGAAACACTTAGGCGATATAAGATGAAATTGAACCCAAGTAAATGCGCCTTCGGAGTATCATCAGGAAAGTTCTTAGGTTTCATGGTTTCATAGAGAGGAATTGAAGCAAATCCAGACAAAATTCAAGCAATATTGAACATGGAACCACCGAAGAACATCAAGGAAGTCCAATCCCTCACTGGAAGAGTAGCAGATCTAAATAGGTTTGTTTCAAAAGCCATAGATAAGTGTTTACCCTTCTTCAAAATTCTCAAGAAGGCATTCGAATGGACGGACGAGTGTCAAAAGGCCTTCCATGATCTGAAGAACTATCTTACCACAGCTCCATTGTTAAGTCCGTCCGTGCTAGGAGAAGAACTATATCTATACTTAGCAGTGTCCCCACATGCCATGAGTTCATCATTAATCAGAGAGGAAGGGAAGGTGCAACAGCCTGTGTATTACACTAGCCGAGCATTGAAAGGAGTAGAAGGAAGGTACCCACTGATAGAGAAGTTAGCTTTTGCACTGATAATAGCTTCTAGGAAGTTAAGACACTACTTCCAAGTTCATGTCATCAATGTCATGACAGACCATCCACTCAAGAAGGCAATGAACAAACTAGAAGCTACAGTACGACTAATCCAATGGGCAGTTGAGCTCAGTGAATTCAACATTCGGTACCAACCGAGAAATGCAATAAAGGCTCAAGCCCTGGCAGATTTCATTGCAGAATTCACTCCAAGTTATGAGGACTTGGATGAGAAAGAAGAAAATAAAAAATGGGTCGTCCATATAGATGGATCATCTACACTGCATGCAGGAGGTATAGGAGTTGTTTTACAGTCACCAGAAGGAGATAAACTGAAGCACAAAGTTCGCTTGCAGTACCAAACAACTAATAATGAAGTGGAGTATGAAGCCCTTCTTAAAGGGTTGGAGTTGGCTAAATCACTGGAAGCAGATTCAATACTTGTCTTAGGAGACTCTCAGTTAGTGATAGGCCAAGTAAATGGGACATGTGAAGCCAAGGAAGATAGAATTAAGAGATATTTGAAGAAGGTGGTATGCCTTATGAAGAAATTCAAAGAAGCTGATTTCGTTCAAATCCCAAGGGAATAGAATATGGAAGCAGATACTCTAGCAAAAGAAGCCTCCACGAACGAAGTAAGGGATGAGTTCGATGAAATTCAGTACATGCCAAGCATAGACTTCCTGAAAATGTTACAAGTAGAAGGTGAAGAAAATTGGATGACCCCGATAGTATCATACCTGAAGGACGGAAGGCTTCCAGAGGGGAAGGAAGAAGCCAGAAAACTCAGGTTTAAATCAGCGAGGTACATCCTTATGGACGAGGTACTATACAAAAGAGGTTTTCCCCAGCCATACCTAAGATGTTTAGCTCCAAACGAGGTGAATTACGTGTTGAGGGAAGTTCATGAAGGAGCATGTGGTAACCACTCAGGAGCCAGATCACTCGTCCATAAGGTCATCCGTGCAGAATACTATTGGCCAACCATCCAAGCTGATGCTAAGGCATATGTCAAGATTTGGAGTACCAAGGGTACTAGTATCTGACAATGGACGACAGTTCGACAACAAACCTTTCAGGGAATTTTGTGAACAACTGGGAATTAAGAATCATTATTTTTCACCCTCCCACCCACAGGCCAATGGACAAGCAGAAGTGGCAAACCGTTCCTTGTTGAAAATCATCAAGACTCAGCTTGAAGGGGTAAAGGGAGTATGGTCAGATGAATTACCAGGTGTCTTGTGGGCTTATAGAACAACGGCGAGGACCCCCACTGGGGAAACTCCTTTCAAACTAGCTTATGGGAGTGAAGCAATCATACCTGCAGAAGTGCACATAGCCAACCATAGGGTGATGAAGTATCAAGATGAAGAAAACAAGGAACAGATTCGTCTTAACCTCGATCTTATAGACGAAGTAAGGATGGACACAGAGCAAAGAATAGCAAGATACAAAAATCTCATGGCAAAGCAGCACGATGCCATGGTGAAACCTAGGCGCTTCAACATTGGGGATCTCGTCCTAAAAAGGGTTTCTTTGGCCACCAAAAACCTGACCCACGGGAAACTGGGACCAAATTGCGAAGGACCTTACAGGGTTATCAACTGCAAGAGGCAAGGATCCTACTACTTGGAAGCCCTAGATGGAAGGAAGCTGGAACACCCTTGGAATGTTGAACACCTAAGAAGGTACTATCAATAAAGGGTGATCACGGATGAACATTGCTGCAGGACGAGTGCCATGGACGTTTGAAATAATTTATTGCTTGAAATGTTATTTTCTTGTGTTTGCTTATTACTATTTATTATGTGTTTTAGATGTGTAAGTATTTTGTGTTATTCATGGACGAATTTGTGTTGTATAAGTATTTTTAATTCCCTAAAGGTACTAGCTCTTAAGCATGTGCCATGCCTGTGGACGAATGATTACATGGTGTGGATTTCCAAATATATATATGTGATGCATTTTCAAGTATATGTATGATTGTATGGGAATCCTTCATTTCTGTGATTTCATTCAAAATAATCTGCAGAAGGCAAACAGCCAAAGACGAATAAAATCCTTGGACGCAAGGATATATCGTCTATAAGCTTTCCTTCAAATAAGGATAAAGCAGGAAAAATAAACCTTAAGGTATGTCCGTCTAAAGCTCAAGACGAGATAAAACCTGAGGTACATCCGTCTAAGCTCAAGGCGAGATTAAACCTGAGGTATGATCGTCTAAATCATAGACAAATAATGTGCTTGAAAAAAAAAAAAAAAGCGCCACAAGCCCATAGACGAATCAAACCAACCTAACCATCCAGCACATGGACTATCATTTGTTAGAAACTACTTTCGTTAAGGACGAATAAATGATCGTCCCAAGTTTGAATAAATGATAGAGCTGGCCAAAAGATGATGTTCATGGATGAATTGTACATATGACGGGTGTCAAGGGTTCATTTTTACTCCAGCTCTGTGATGAAACAAGAACTTCGTCCATAAGCTCAAGACGAGATAAAATGTTTTCCTAATGGCATGGATGATACTAACAAAGTATGTTCATAAATCCTTACACATGTTCAAACATGATAAAAGTGAGAAAATAGAAAACATTCATTCATTCGTTCAAAGAATTCGTAGGGTAGATGACCAACGTCCAAAAACCCTTTTAAATTGTGAAAACAATGCAACTGATTGTATATAAAGCTCGTCCAAAAATTTGGACGAGATAATTGTACTTGAATAAATTTTTAAAAAAAATAAATAAATAAAGCCTAAAACACTAGGCACATCCAAACAAAATTAACATATAAACTTTCTAAAATGAAGATGAAATCACTTGGACAGATCACTGGGACTGGGAGCATTGCCATTCTTTGGATCGTCTTGGGTCACCTCGTTATTAGCATCGTCCACCATATTGACGTCCTCAGAACTCGTCGCAAGCAAGGAACTCTCTGTAGCGAGGGGGATCTTAAATGTATCGAAGTTCAAGTCAGGAAATGCTTCCTTGGCATTAGCGCGGAAGTCCTCATACCCAGCAGCATAATGACTGTCTAGACGATTCTTGTATTCGTCAGACTTCTTAAAGGCTGATATGGCTTCCTCACGTGCTTTCTCCAAGGATGAAGAAAATCTTGAGACTTGTCCCTCTAAATGAGCAATGCGAGTATCCTTCTCAATAGCATCTGCTTTAAGTTCCTCAATCTCGTTCTTCAGCTTCGTCTCTATTCCTTGCAAACGGTTGAGATCCTCAGTCAGTCTGATCACCTCCCCCTTCTTCAATAAAACTTCTTTGTTCAGCTCTTTGGCCTTCTCCTTAGCCGTCTTGGCTTCCTCACAAAGCTCCTTGGCCTGGCAAGACACTGTGTAAAACTTTGACATAGCCTAAGATGGACGAAGGAGAGTTAGAATTTTGTTTAATTTTTGTTTTTGTTTTAAACTTAAAGAAAACAGAACAAAGACGAACAAAATTTATATACCTTAAAGAGATCATGTATGGCAAAGCGTTCAAAGTCCTTCACTGACATATTGTAACATGAATTTACTTCATTGTCAGTGATTATTCCCTTGAACGTCCTCCATGCATAACCCTCGTCCAACACCAGGTTAGGAGGACTTTCAGGCATTTCTGAAGGATGAGGCTTGCGAGGAGCTTTGGTTGAAGGGGGAGGATCAGTTTGGATAGGATGGACCACTTGGACGGGCTCCACATCAACTGAATGGTCATCCAGGTTTACCGTCGGAGGTGTAAACTTAGGAACCTTGGGAAGAGAAGCCTTACCAGGTTTTTGTTTCTTAGAACCTCGACGACTTGGAAGGTCGTCCAGATCCACAGCACTGGATATAGACTTAGACTTTCTCTTCCCTGTCTGGACGGAAGTTTTCTCGACAACCAGTGGTACAGGGGCATCCTCGTCCCCACTAGTTATGCTCTTTTCCTTGTTCTCCCTCATTGTAGTTATTCCTGCGACGAGGAAAATTAAGTTAAAAAAAAAAAAAAAAAAAAAAAAGGGAGAAAAAAGAGAAGAATGGACGATACTTACTTCGGCGAGTAGTCTCCTCGTGACCAAGATTTTCAGCGGTAGGTTCTGGGCCAAGCACCCCACGTAGCTAGACGACTGAGAGTGACTAGATCGTGAAAGGTTCTCCTAGAGAAGGCACGCACTTGGTCAATTCGATCCAAGTGAAATTTGTCCAAGCGTGGACGAACAACAGCTGCATCAATAAAAAGAAATAAGGGTTAGACGATTGAAAGTTAGAAAACATGTAAAGAAAAATAAAATAAAATGGAAGGAGACATACCCTCAGGACGAAGACGACCTAGAGGGCCAGTAAAAGGTGGGAAGGGGGCATTACC
Organism: Quercus ilex subsp. ballota; assembly: GCA_032727855.1. NCBI lineage: Eukaryota > Viridiplantae > Streptophyta > Magnoliopsida > Fagales > Fagaceae > Quercus > Quercus ilex. The sequence continues at coordinate 17,657,673 of CM064915.1, forward strand.
CACATCAGCTGGGTCCCCAGCCCAATTTCCAGAAATAATAAAAAATTCTTTTTTCCAGGGCCTGTCAGACGAGCTACGACCCTTTATTAAACTATAGTAGGAGCCTCTTGACGAGAATTGGTAAAAACCAGCAAACTTCTTTATTTCTGAGGGCTTATAACAGTAGAGGAACTCGTCCACTGTGATAGGACAGTCCCCTTCCAATGCCTCACGCCATAGCACTTGCATGGCAACTACTGTCCTCTATCCATCGGGGTTGAGATGGTTAGGTCCAATACCCAACCTATGGAGAAAACCTCTACAAAAAGAATTAAGAGGAAACCTAAGGCCAGCTAAAAGGTAAGAAGCATATACTCCTAAACCAGAAGAAGGAGAGCAACACCACTCTCCTTCCTTAGGTAGACGAGGGTTGAATTCAAGAGGGATCTGGTATCTATCTACAAGAGTTTTTAATTTTGGGGCATCTAGGGTGGACGCTATCTCAGGGGCACAACTGTATATGACATTCTCCTCTTCCTCATCCTCGTCTTGAGAAACGCTAGGTGGCTCTCTAGACGAGCTAGTCCCAGCCCCAGAGGCCATCCTATGTTGCATTTCCTAGAATTCCTCAAAGGGAATTCCAGGAACCCTAGACAAGTATTGCTCGTCCGAGGAACTACTACTGTAGCTCGTGCTACCCTCACCACTCTCATAACTCCCAGAAGAAGCGTCCTGGTACTCATCTATTTCTCTCTCTATACTACTAGACGAAGACATAATTGAAATAAAGATTAAGACAAAAAACCTAAGAAAGGAAGAAGAAATACCTAAGATCTAGAATGGAGAGCTAGATGAGACTTTTGGATGAGATGGCAGAAGGGAGATTATGAGAAAGGTGAAGGGCAGGAAAGAGAATGTACATATTTATAGGGCCTAGAAGCAAGTCAACGAAACGACGCCAGCCATTCAGAAGAAGACACATGGTTGTCCCTTTGAAAAACACAATGGACGTGATGGGTCAACTAATGAAATCACGACACGTGGTTAAAAAAATAATAATAAATAAATAAATTTCTAACCCTCTAGTTAATGAAAATTGAATCTATCCTTGGACGACCCTTGGACAAAGGGGGCAGCTGATGGGATAGCAAAATTGACAATCTCTAGTTCGTCCATAGTGATCGTCCATGGGCATTGATTAATTAAATAAACCTCAAGCCATCTGGACGAAAGAGTCGTCCATGTGCAAAGCGCATGGACGACCACACAACATCAGTCTATACACAAGGAGTCGTCCATGGGCAAAGCACATGGACGACCATATAACGCTTGACAAGTTCTAGAGTGGTTAAATCAACCCGTGTTCATCGCCATCAATTTCTCCTAAGTATGTAACTTCCATTAGCGGTTGCAACTTTTATAGCCGTTAAGGAAGTTATTTCTGGAATTTCGGACTTCCACGAATCTTGGGGAAGTTATTAAACCAAATAACTGCTCCAAGATTCTCTATATAAGGACCGGTCTGAATCAAGCAAAAGTAAGAACATTCTGATATTTTACTCCAATACAGTTAGAACTCTATTCTTGTGAGAAACTAACTTAGTCATCGGAGGGTCTTAGGCCGGTCCACCCTGGCCTCCTTTGATAGTGTGTTCATTTTTTGCAGGCCTTCGCTACAACTTTCAGCCCATCGAAGCCGAAGTGTCCAGCCTACTAATTCTGTTCAGCATCAATTCTAATTAAGAAATTTTAAATAGGTGGGAGTCTTTTAGTGGAATAGTGAACTACGTCACTTGTCCATCATGAGGACCTTATAATTTCTCCAAGTTTTGCTAATATTTTCTTGGCTGAGGCAACCCAATGTGCTTTGTAATCAGGGATGTAACTAGGAATTTGTGTTTGAAAGAGTCGAGGTAAAACTATCGTATTGATTTCGAGCCAAATAAAAAGTAGGGTTTGGTGATGATGAATACTAAAGAAAAGCAATGGATTTACAAAGGAGGGGGATTGAGAGTGTCAAAAAATGATGAGTGTAAATGAATAAATAAACAAATAAGAAGAAGAAGCAGGATGAAAAGGTTAGAGAAGGACAATAAAATAAAAATAAAATTAAGATGAGAAAGATGAGATGCAAAAGTTACAGAGAATGCACTGTGAAAGAGAGGAAAAAAAAGAGAAAAAGAAGATGAAGTAGAAAAAGAGAAGTAATGTTAGGGAAGAGAAGAAACTGTACTGAGAATTGAGAAAAAGAAAAAGAATATTTTCTAAAAAAAATTAAAAAATAATGATGTACCACACATTTTTCCACAATTGTCATATATGGCATATTATGATTAGCTGTTTGTTCTCACAATTGTCCTATGTGACAAACTATGATTGGCTGTCTTTTATTATCACATAGATCATCATTTTTTCTCTACTATTCACAGTTTACCACATAAAACAACTGTGACAAAAATATGTTGTACTAATATTATTCAGGAAAAAAAAAAGAATAAAAAACATATATAAAGTGGAGCTACGAAGGGCAAACATTCACATGGAATATAGATTTGTTTATAATAAGTGCCACTACAATTTTTTTATTTATTTACAAAAATGCCTTTTTTTTCTTTTTTTTTCTTTTTGAAATAAAGATATGAGATGTTAAGAAATGGAAAATGACAAAACAAGTGCAGAATTGGAATTTTGGAAGCCAAATTTGGATGACGTGTTGGAGGTGGGGCCAAAGCTTTGTTCTTGGAGGGGCTAGTCCTTTAAAAAAATGGAGTGAGTTAATTTTACTTTATTTTTAGTGTGTTTTTAAAAAATTTGGGGGGGGGGGGGGGGGGGGGTGGGGATTCTCTACATGGCTCCGCCCTTGCATGTCATGTGTTTTTTTTTTTTTTTCCCCTGTTTTCAATAAAGTTTTTCATTCAGAAAAAAAAAAAAAATATATATATATATATATATAATATAGTATCATCTATTTGTAATTTTGGCTTTGTAAGAATCTCTTCCACTCTTTAGTAATCCCCTTACTGTTGTTTTGTTCCTTTTGTTGTTTCAGATTTTCAGGAGAAATGGCAAAAGGTGAGCTATGGACAGCCCAAAAGTGGAATTTCTCTTTTTTGCCTTCTTGAAATGAGATTAAATATATAAAAACGGCAGAAGGTATCATAGCGGGGATAGCTCAGTTGGGAGAGCGTCAGACTGAAGATCTGAAGGTCGCGTGTTCGATCCACGCTCACCGCATTCTTCTGATTTTTGCAATATTTTTACTCTTTACGTTGTCGTTTCATTCATGCCAGTGCCACTTTGAAATTTTGCTCTCACACACACCGCATCTATTATTTTTGCAATCTTCTTGCTGTTAATAAACTATGAAATCATATTATATCATATCATCTATATATATATATATATATATATAACCGAAGCTTTCGAACCTCCCACAATTTTCCATGTCATTACTATTTTTTTTTTTAAGATTCATTTTATTTTATTTATTTAAGTTTTTTTTTTTTTTTTTTTAGAATAACCCGACTATTATATCTCTGTCCCGACTCCCTCACTCTTTAAATCTCTAACCTTCCCCCAAAGGGGATGGGCTCCTCTCCCGTTTCTTTTTCTCCTGTTCCCTTCAGTTTTTAAATAGATGCATGACATCTGGCAAAGATTGAATCTAAGGATAATTATCAAGCCACGTCATATTTCACAAATATTCCTTGACTCCTTCCATCATCTGCTTCCCACTAAAACTCTGCTTCCCGCGCTCAAAATTTTCACGAAAAGCCATTCCGCTAAAACCTTTGAGCAACCCGCTAAAATATCTAACAATTGCAAAATCTTCCGGTCATTCGAATTCCAGCCCAGCAAAGAAGATTTGCTTTCTACTGAGTGTACCCAAGATAAATATCTTGACATCATTCCAACTCTAGTGAGACCACAAAGCAATCCCCTGTCTAGTGAGACTACAAAACAGAACCGTTGTTGATTTTAACCGCTCAACTGGAATTGAAAGTTCCGAATTCCAATAGGTGCTCAATCATTCTTTGCATTATTTATTTGTGTTTTTTTTCCCTCCTTAGTTTTTATACTCTTTTGCTAAGTCTTTAAGTGATCTCCTAACAAATAATTGAATTCCCTATTCGATTTGGATTTGTTTTTCTTTTTGCTTCACTACTATTTTGCTTCAATATTTAGTAATGCAGCAAGTAAACATGGGTATTCAGTTTCTTATTATTTGTTTTATTTTTATATCATTGACTGTTTTATCAACAACACTAACTTGTTTTGCTTTAATTTGGTTTTTGAATTTCTCTTTAGGTGCTCTTCTTTTCAAAGTTACTAGTCAGTATAATGCCTATAATTAGTGATGAACAAATATGCACTGAAGGTGATAAAGAAAATGAAGATATTTATGCTAATATTATGCAGAATTCTGATTGTCAAGGGAAAATATCTATTTGGAAAATGGAGTTTGGCTCAGAAGAGCATGCTCACCAATGGTATAATGAATATGCTAAAGAAGTTGGATTTAGCATTTAAAAGCAATGGAAAAATGAGGATAGATTTAGTGGAGTAATATCAAGTAGAAGATTTGTCTGTTATAAGGAAGGCTACAGAAAAAAAGACAAGCGAGTGGATGTGAAAAAGCCGCAAAAAGAAACTAGAACTAGTTGCTTAGCAAGACTAACCATTTCTCTTCAAGCTAATGGAAAATATCGGGTCATTGATTTTGAATCAAATCACAATCATGAGTTAGTGGATAAGTCATGTGTACACATGTTACCTTCTCAAAGAATTATTACTGATGTTCAAGCTATTGAAACTGAGTTGGCAGATAATTCAAGTATACCACCTAAACTGGCACATGAATTGATGAGTTGTCAAGTTGGAGGTAGAGAAAATCTTGGTTTTACTAAGCAAGATCATAAGAATTATTTGAGGACTAAGAGGAAAAGAGATTTGAAGCAAGGTGAAGTCGGGGGTCTTTTGAATTATTTTCTTAGTCAAGTATCAGAAAATCCATCATTCTTTTTTCGAGTTCAATTGGATGTCGAAGACCAGATCACTAACATATTCTGGGCTGACGCTAAAATGATTTTCGACTATGGTATATATGGTGATGTGGTATTCTTTGACACAACTTACCGGACCAATAAAGAGTGTCGACCTTTTGGAGCATTTGTTGGAGTAAATCATCATTATCAGCTAGTTGTATTTGGGGCCTCTTTGTTATATGATGAAACTAGTCAGTCATTTGAATGGCTATTTCATACATTTTTGTAGTGTATGTCTGGTAAAAAGCCAAAGACAATATTTACTAACCGAGATCTTGCAATGGCAAAGGCAATATCTTTAGTGATGCTAGAGACTTATCATAGACTATGCTTATGGCATATTTATCAAAATGCTCTTAAAAATCTTAATCATCTATTTAAGAGCCAAAAAACCTTCAATGCTGTTTTTAGAAGTTGCATTTATGATGTTGAGTATGAAGAGGAGTTCATTAGTGCTTGGGAGAATATGTTGGAAAAATATGATCTTCAAGAAAATGAATGGTTGCAAGATCTATTTAAAGTGCGAGAAAAGTGGGCTATGGTGTATGGGAGAAATACCTTTTCTACAGGTAAGAAAAGTACACAGCTTAGTGAGAGTTTCAACTCTCTTTTAAAAGATTATTTGAAGTCTGATTTGGACATAGTACAATTTTTCAAACATTTTCAAAGGGCTGTTGATGATGTCCGTTATAATGAAGTTCGTGCAAACTATGACATGAGCCAAAAAATTCCCACTTTGAAGGTTAATGTTCCTTAGCTGAGACATGCCAGAGATATCTACACAGGAGTTGTTTTTACTATGTTCCAAGATGAGTTCGAAAAATCATTGATGGTGGTTGTTGATACTTTTCATCAAAGTGGACCAGTTTCTACATATAAAGTTCATAATTGTGAAGGTTCTAGGCAACATACAGTTACATCTTCAAATGGTTTGATTACATGTAGTTGTAAAAATTTTGAGTTTGTTGGAATTATGTGTAGCCATATTTTGAAAGTACTAGATGAGATGAAGATTAAGTTGATGATCCCTGAACAATTCATATTGAAGAGATGGACCGAGAATGCAAGGGCTGGAATTGTCTTGGATATTCATAAGTGTGAGGTACAAAGTGACCCTTGGCTAGAAATGCGAGCTCGTTATAGAAATTTATGCACCACTTATGTTAGATTGATGGGTAAAGCTGCTGAATCTAAAGAGGCATCTGATTTCCTTCTAAGTCTTGCAAGTGAGTTAGATGCAAAACTAGAAGAATATTTAAAGATTGAATCCCCGAGTGAGACCCTTACGCCTTCCTCAACATCTTGTGAAAATCAGGTCGTCAAGAGCACATGTACCATACAAGCAAAAGGTTTAAAGAGAAGGGAAGTTTCGCGTGGGAGAAAACCGTTGAAAGGTTGTCTTGAAAAGGGAAATAAAAAAAAAAAATAGAAGCAAAAAAATCCAAACTCTCACATCTGGCTTAACTCCTCCAACCACATGTTCCACCACCATGACATAAACCTCAGGTACTTATTGTGATTTTATATCCCATTGTTGAATTTGTCACTAGAATTGTGTGTGTGCAAGAAACTATTGCTCACTTGATACGACAACATAAATTTTCTCTTTAAAAAACATAACATTAAGAAAAAAAAAATCAATGTGGAATTGAATTTTTGGACTGTCTTAGATGCTACCATCCTTATAGTTTTACTCATTTAAGTGACTAATAAGAGGTTGGATGATTGCAGGGGAGGGAGTGATACCCAAAACAAAATCCTTTTTTTGTACAGCCATGAGCTCCATCTCCTTCAACTTAGAAGCATATGTTGTAGCTAAACTACTTGCATCCTCTGGCTACCTCAGATTGTGATAGTTAATGTATAGTGGATATTTGTAGATATTTATAAAGGTATGGGTGGATATTTGTAGATATTTGTAAAAAGGCTTGTGATAATTGTAGGCTTGATATTTGTAGATATTTGTAAGTCACAGCTGGTGCGTATAATGCTGCAAGGGTGTGTGTGTAGGTGTGAAAGCTGTGTGTGAAAGGGGTGCAGGGGAGTGTGCATGTGTGTGTGCACAGGTGGTGCATCTGTTGCTGCATGGGGGTGCGTCTGTAGCTGTATGGGGGTGCGTCTATAGCTGCATGGGGGTGCCGTGACTGGACTATACTGCAGAATGGATTGTGCTGCTATTGTACTGCTATTGTAGATTGTTAGTTGGTTAGGCCAGGGTGTCAAGTCAGTTTTAAGCATGAGAAGTAATCTATTTTTGGCATTGCTTATAATATAGCTTTTGGAGAAATTTTTGTAGCATCCAAGTTGAAGAGATCAAATGACCCATTGTTCTCTTTCTTGTGTCTTGAGAGAAATTTCTTTAAAGTTTCTTGCAAAAATATTCCTTTTCTTATGCTCTCTTGGAAATTAATGGAGTATTGGCTACATCTTTAAGTAATTTTGTAATCAATTGCTTAACTCTTTAAGCCAATATGAGATAAGCAATTGTGTAGAGAAGTGTAATATTCCAGTTGTTACGATGTGCTTATCTTGTAGCTCATGCAGCAAAGTATTTCCCAAGGCTTGCACTCAAAAAGGAAAGCAAATACAACATCACTGTCATAGTGATGACTCTAGAGAGGCACAATTAAGAAACTGCAAGATTCAAACACAAAGTCTAATGCATTTGCAATTCTAGAAGCAAACAAGTTTTGTCAAATTGCTCCATGAAAATTTCCTGCAATTAATATTTTTATACCTATTCTATAATATCTCATGCAAGAATACAAAGAAAAAAAAAATATAGAGAGACCCCATTTGTGCTGAACTCCAACAAAAAAATTTCATTAATCAAGATAATGTACAATGGTTACATGAGCAGAAAATACAAAACAAGCCTTGCATTCACCCAACCAAAAAAAAATGACCCTACAGCCTTGCATTCACCCTTGCTGATGAGGTACTTTTACAAAAAATACAAGCTACCACCAGCCTAAGCATTTTCACAAACACCTTTACAGCATTTCAAGGGTTACTATTGCTTCTCTTCACAAGTTGCTCAACTTAGTCCTCAAGGGTAGTACATTTCAATTAGAGAAAGGAAGCTTTCAATACAATTGTTGTGCTACATAGTAATGCAAAATGAAGGAAGTCGTAACTATACTCAAATTTTTGCCACATGTATTCCACCACTATCTTTTCATTCTCTATAGAAATCATTAATAATTTAACACAAACTGAAAAAGGAGCTCCAGCTTTAGCAAGAGATGACTTCTTTGATCAAATTTCTCCCTTTCGGAAGAATACACGATGCGAACGGTCTCCCCAATAGATTGATGAAAACTGGTTTCGGAAGAATTCACTATCTTAGATCTTCTCATTTCAAAAATTAAGGAAAGGAAAAAGTAAGAAATATCGTGCAAGAGTGATGTTGAAGCTATATCAAAAATCTGAGAGAGATGGAGAGCGATATTACAGGATTTTAGCGGAAATGAGATGATGGAAGGCGTCAAGGAGAGCAGTGAATGAGTTTTAGTGGGAAGCAGATGATGGAAGGAGTCAAGGAGTATTTGTGAAATATGACGTGGCTTGATAATTATCCTTAGATTCAGTCTTTGCCAGATGTCATGCATCTATTTAAAAACTAAAGGGAACAGGAGAAAAAGAAACGGGAGAGGAGCCCATCCCTCCCCGAAATCCTTAACCTCACGCACAAATTCTCTTCCATTTAAAAAAAAAAAAAAAAAAATCCTATCCTAACGCTAATGCAGAAAGAGACCTAAAGGGGCGATGATTGTTGTGAGCCTTTGCCACAGTCCGTTGGTGGGAAGAAGGGGCTAGGGCTGGGGCTGGGGCTGAGGCTGTGTCTCTCGAAGCTGAGGAGGAGCCAAAGCTATGAATGTTCTGAACCATTGTCACAGTCCCAAGGTAAGTTTAATTTATTAGCAAATTTGTAATTAAGCATATTCAGATCAAGGTTGGGTTTTTTGTTTCTTTTATCTCTGTTTTGTAAGCATATTCAGATCAGGGTGGGTTTTTTGCTTTGTTGTTTAGGCAATAATATACATCTAAATCCATGTAAAAGGCAGAAGGTAGCTAAAGTTAAAGAATTGTAGAGTAAAAGATCATTCTCATTGATGTCCACTTTCATTAAGTGTTGTTTCTCTTACACGTACACAAGCTGTTTGATAAAATTCCTAAGTGATTTTTTGTTGTTGTTCTAGAACTCATAATACATGGAGAGTGGTAAGAAGGAAGATAAGGAGGGAATGTGATGCTATGTTGTTGATTTAATCAAGGTGAGATGTTTTGTTGGCCTTATTTTCTCAATGTCATATGTTTGATATTGGGATTGGTATTGGTATTGATGGTGAGATTTTGATATGATTCCTTTTGAGAAGTAGGTTTAATTTTTTTTAATGATTTATTTTATGGTGGGATTGTGCATTAAGATTAGAGTTTGTTACCCCCAATAACTTCAAAGGGATCAAAGCTTTTAGAAAGTTTTATTGGCATTGATGGTGAGATAGGTTTATATAATAGAAAACAACATTTAGATAGTTTTAGTAATAGTTGATAGTAGTGTACAAATGTTTTTTTGTTTTTGACTGTACTATTGTAACAATGATTTACCATATTGGAGATGTTGGAGTTGTTGAAAGGTATGTCCCTTATCTTGAGAGCTAATTATAGGTTGGTAGAATAATTCTCTTCCCTCAGGTTTCTTCACTCATTTCATGAATATGGTTCAATAGGTGTGGTTGCTACCACAGACGTTGAAGTGTGTAAAGATGTCAATATTGCCGTTATCCTTGGTGGATACCCACGGAAGAAAATTTAATGAAGGATATGTTGTCTACAAATGTGTTTATTTACAAGGCTCAAGCTTTGGCCTTGGAGGAGCATGCTGCTGCAGATTGCAAGATGACCATATAAATGAATTTGGAGGAGCATGCTGCTGTTGATTACAAGGCTCAAGCTTTGGCCTGGGAGGAGCATGCTGCTGATGCCAAAACAATTCAAATCACAAGTGACAATTCAAGAAGAGAATAGTTTACATGCTCATATACAATTAAAGAGGAAGTAAAAAAGAATAGTTTACATCCTCATATACAATAGCTTTCCCGTGCATCGCACGGATTAGCGACTAGTATATAATAAAAGTTGAGTTTAAATACTGTGGTTGCGCCACGTGACTTCACTAAATTGCAGAAATTTTATTAAATTTTTAGATTTTTAAAGAACTAAAAATGAATAGTATACTACTACCAGGGCTCTAATTCATTCTTATCAGTAAATAAAATTATATTAACATTATTTTTTTATTTGTTAGGATATATTTCTTAAATTAAGGGATAATATTTAACATACAAAAATTTAATTTAGATAATATTTATCATCTAATTAACGATATTTTTTTATTTGTTAGGATATATTTCTTAAATTAGGGGATAATATTTAACATTCAAAAATTTAATTTAGATAATATTTATCATCTAAATTTTCAAAATTTTAATATTATTAAATTAATATTATTTTATCAGAATATCAAGCTACAAAACTTGATTATTAAGGGATAAACACAATCCAAATTCTTCAATATGTGATTAATATAAATCTATCTCAAGAAACAGTATATATCCCCAATGATTCGATAATCTCTATCTATTCCAAAAAAATAGTATATATCCCCATTAATTTGATAATTTCTACGTTGATGACATATAATATATATATATATATATATATATATCAAAATTCCTTATAGCTATCAACTACGTTCTCTTTCTCTCTTTTTCTTTTTTAAAAAAAAATTAATTTTTATATTTTTATATTTTACGTTATGTTGAATCAACTCTTTTTTTCTTTTTTTTATTCTATTCATATGACCTTTTTTTAATTCCAATTTTTATGGGATAAAAACAAACACATTGATTAGATATCTTTAATTTCAATAAGATTTAAATGAATTATATTTCAAATGGAACTCCTCCAATATATATAACCCTATATATCCTTTTTGGAGTGAAGCTTATTTCAATATGTGAATGCATAAATCCTATGACAATGCAGGTATGCATTCTTTCTTCATTTATTATTATTATTTTCATTTTGTTTATTTTCTTTAGTGTTATTATTGGTTTTTTGTCTTCATGTGATTTTAATTAATGAATTCAAAACATTTGAAAACATTGTCAAGTTTCTAAAGACTCCTTCTTAATTTTTGTTTTTTTGTTTTTATTAAATTGATTACGTTTTGTGTATTGGTTGCCTTTTGTGTAAACTAATTTTCTTAGCTTTGATCTAATTTATATGCTTAGGTTAGGGTCTTAGAATTAATGAATAAATATGGTTAGAATTAATAGATTAATTTTAACAATTTTCTTATTTGATTTTTATGTTACATCAAATTATCAAGATGTTTTACACGTGTATTCTTGAATTATCAACTTTAATTTTAATTTATAATATTATCAAGATTATATTAATTTTAGATTTAACAATTGTTTAGTACTTTTTTTAAAATAATTATCAATTTAAAATTCAATTTGTAATTATCAATTTAATTTAGTTTTAGGAAGAAATCTTAACCCTTATTTTAGTGAGATAATTATTTACACTTGATAATTTTTTTTCTTTTATCTTTAATCTATTAAAATATAAAATTATTTATAAATTTATTTTATATGCTTTTTCATAAAACCATGCAACACACGGGCCTATAACTAGTGAAAGTATGAAATTGCACTATGCCGTCATTTGAATGATTGAAACTGCTAATCATCTTTCCCAATCAGGCCATTTTTATAGAGAAAAGATGAGGAAGGCAATTCAAAGCGAAGGCCAAAGCAAAGCTTCAAATTAAGTATGGGGGAAGAGAGGTCATAGACTCGTACTCCATAAAACACACCATGGAAAAAAACTAAAAAATATATATATATATATATATATATATTTGATTTATTCAATTGGTGAACTGCACTTTTACTTCTTCTTTTTTTCCCCTTCAAGTACGCATTTGGTTTGAACTTTGTTTTTGTTTTTGTTTTTGTTTTTTAATCATCTTTATATGTTTACTTTATACTTGCAATGTAAACTTACACTGTAGACACACAAAAAGTGACAAATATTATACCATAACTTCGCTATAATAGTTTTGGCTCGTTCAATTTTCACTATTTTGCTGGCCTTTTTTTTTTTTTTTTTTTTTTTTTTTTTGTGTGAATGTGCAGTAGATTTGCTACATTATTTTTGGTTTGTCCAATTCGCACTGTTTCACATTATAATAAAATATTAACACAACAAATTGACACAATATTTTTACAATTGTTGAGGTGTTAATTCCTTATAAGTCGAAATAAAATAATAAAATATCATATTGGAACTAACCACAACTAAAAATAAAAGTATTGTGAAAAAAGAACTACATCCACAATATTTTTCACATTACTTTCATAATAAATCAAAGGTGTTAATTGTTTTTTTGTTCTAATTTAAACTTACCAATGAAACTACTTTTTTGTCCACCAATAATAAACTGTAACAACCTACTACTTATGATTTGTTGTGAAAATGTTGTGGACATTGCATTTTTTTTTTTTTTTTGTGAAAACGTTAAGACATCTTATTGTCGGCACAATATTTTCAAAACTGTTGAGCTGTCAATTCTTTACAAGTCAAAATAAAATATAACAAAATTATAAAGCTATTATAAAAATGTTGCGCCATTATATTGTGTTTTTAGAAATTTTTTTGTTAATTTAATTAGTTTTGTTTCGCCAAAATTTACTGTTTCACATACAATTTTCTTGGGTTGACTTTTTGTATTTCTTTTTTTTTTTTTTTTTTTGCGCACAATTTTAAGTAAAACCACATAGTTTTACACATAAAAACAAAATAAAAAATTTAGGATAAAAACACTTTTCATCCTTTATGTTTGGAGTAGTTTACCATTCCTCCTTAAACTTTAAATTCAATCAATTTTTCCCCTTAATATTTTGGAAAATAGAAAATATATCATATTGTTATTCTCTCAATTAAACCCTAATGAAAACTTATGATTCTTAAAATATTTTACTGTGTAATATCTAAAATACTGCCACTAAATTTTAACATCTCAAAATTTTTCTTCACGTATTTTGAGTTTTAGATGGTAGTAATTTTTGAAAAATTGGAATGATGATATAAGGTATTTTATTTTTATCTAAAAAACATTGATTTTCTAGGTTTAAATTTTCAAAACTTATAATTTATCTAATGGAAAATTCTATGGCACATGCCTTTTGTTATCTTTTTTTTTAATATTTTTTTTATTTTCTTAGCAAAACTCAGTTGTTTATTATTGGAAGATAATGATATTTGTTATCATTTTTAAAAAAAATTAGTGAATATATTGACTTTAGCAAATAGGTACTAAAAAACTATTATAGTAAAATAGATATTTATATGCTAAATAGCTACCCTGACTTTGTGGTTGATCAAAATTCTTATACGAATGAAATTAAATTTTTATGACATAATTTTCAAAATTATTAAAATTAATGTCTCTTTTGATTAATGTATTTTTTGTGTAATTTAAAAATTAAATTATTTATATCTTTGTTTTGTGATACAAATAAAATCTAAAATTGACCTTAATCACTACTCTTTTTCCACGGTAAGCACGTGCCTTGCATGTGTTGCCATAACTAATTATAGGAAAAACACCAATAAAAATTCTTACTAAAAAATTAAAAAAAAATAATAATAAGAAACTAATTAGTCAAATTGCATTGCTTACGTTTGGGCATGTGCGTGCTTAAAATTAGATTGTCTAAACTTATTAATAAATTTAAAAGATATCAAATTATTATTTTTAACCATTTTATTGTGAAAAATCCAATATAAATTCAAATTGTTATAACTTATAAGTTCATAAATAAAATCATTCTATCAAATTAGTTCAAATAATATGATTTTAATTGTACTCTAATTATTATATTAGCAAAAAAAATTGAAGAGGTAAAACAATTTTTTCATAATTTTTTATTATGAGAAAAATATAAGTTAATTAAATGATTCATGAACAAGTTCAAACTTACTTGTTAAAAAACAAAACAATACAAAACAAATCAAGTATGACAAATAATTTAGTTTAATAATGAGCTCAAACTTGGTTCATATTAGGAATAAAATTAAATGAATCACTTTTGAACCTTTATTATTTTTTGTAAAATTTGATAGCTGGGAAATGAGGCTTCGAATTATGGACATCTTTCCCTCAAAAAAAAAAAAAAATTATGGACATTTCTATTAGAAACACTAGAAAGTAGCAATTGAATTACAAAACTCTTGACACTTTTAAACATTTAACTTACTTTAATTAACTCCGTTAGAGCCCCATTGATATAACTATATTAGTTGATAATTCTCGTGTGTTTTTAATTATATTGATTTCATCTTGCCATTCTAGGCAGGGTCTAACCAACTATATACATCATGCCCTAACAGTCACTAAAATCAAAGTAATGCAAGAATCGCAATTTTTTTCACTACTATGAACATGATTTGTTATATTTAATATAACATTATTTTCACTTTATTCAATCGCTGAAGTCAATTTTATTATTCATCAATTATAAAAATCGTAATACCAGTTTTGAAAAGAAGAAGAAAAAAAGTTGCATCCTTTAAACTTACTGTTAAAATCCGGTCACATCCACCATTAATTTGATCCATCATTTATGTGATATAAAATTCTTATCATATGTACTGGACACAATGTTTTCCCTTGAAAGAAGTCTCTATATGGTGGCCCGTGGACTAGATAAAATATGGATAGAAAGATATGAGTCAATATCTTTTGAAGACTTCTGATTGGTTGATTCAAAGCTCACATTCCTCACCACAATTTCCCACTCTTGCATTCGTAACCACCCATCTCTTTAATTGTCCATATTCCCTATACATAATATTACACTCAGGCTCCTTAATTGTCTACACAGTTCTAGGCGACAATTCCAATTGAGTTTCAACTCTCAACTGAAACAACTGAAAGCTTGGAAGTCATGGCATCAACGCTAATGGCAGCAACTGCTAGCTCTAGCACTGTTCTCAAGCCAACCCCATTTCTTGGCCAAAATAGGGGAACCAATGTCAACTCTCTTAGAGACGTTGTACCTATGGGAACTGGGAAATACACCATGGTACTTTTCCATCTGATCTCTCTCTTTTTGTCTCTCTCACTTTCTCAAATTTTATGCTGGTGGAGGGGCTAATATAATTGGTTTTTGTTTGTGACATGAATAGGGGAATGATTTGTGGTATGGACCAGACAGAGTGAAGTACTTGGGACCCTTTTCAGCTCAGACTCCATCATACCTGAGAGGAGAATTTCCTGGTGATTATGGATGGGACACTGCTGGCTTATCAGCTGACCCCGAAGCCTTTGCCAGGAACAGGGCGCTTGAGGTAATCTATACTCTTTTTTTGTTTTTTTTTTTTTTTTTCCTTGTCATGTAGCACTTAGAACACATGACTAATCCCAGGGTGAGTACAGTCTTCGTCTCACACAAATCGGATAATTATAGGGAGGAATCCTTTGGGATGGCTCTAATTTATTTATAAAAAGACTTGAGTGTGTCATATATGGCTTTCTGCTGAAAAAAAAAAGTGAAGCATGAATTGTTAGTCAATATTCTTCTCCTAGATTTTTTATGGCTGAAATTATTTTCTTTTCATTGAAGTATTAATTTTTACAATAACCAATCCTTGAATTTATGGTTGTTCTTTGCAATCTGTACTCACAAGTACTAGGATAAATTTCTTATAGCTAGCAGCCAAAATATGGTGGTGATGATATTGCTGCACTGTTGTGCAAAATTTAGGTGATCCACGGCCGTTGGGCTATGCTTGGAGCACTGGGCTGCATCACCCCAGAAGTACTTGAGAAATGGGTTAAGGTGGACTTCAAAGAACCGGTATGGTTCAAAGCTGGAGCTCAGATCTTCTCAGAAGGTGGTCTTGACTACTTAGGCAACCCCAACCTTGTTCATGCCCAAAGCATCCTAGCAGTGCTAGGTTTTCAAGTCATCCTCATGGGTCTAGTTGAGGGATTCCGCATCAACGGCCTTCCTGGAGTTGGAGAGGGTAACGACCTCTATCCCGGTGGCCAATACTTTGACCCTCTTGGCCTTGCTGATGACCCTGTCACATTTGCTGAGCTAAAGGTCAAGGAGATCAAGAATGGCCGGCTAGCCATGTTCTCCATGTTTGGTTTCTTTGTCCAGGCTATTGTCACCGGCAAGGGGCCTCTGGAGAACCTCTTGGACCATCTTGAGAACCCTGTTGCTAACAATGCATGGGTCTATGCCACCAAGTTTGTGCCCGGATCTTAAATTGAGCTTCAGAGCCATGATCTTGTTCCGTGAGAATGAAATACAATTGAAGTCCTGGGTAGTTAGTCTTTTTTAGACTTCAAATTTCCATTTGTGTGAAATGCTAGTAATTTTCGGGTAGTGCTGGTTTTCTCTAGTTAAACAAACTGAAAAAAATGGTATTACTTAATACGATGACGCAAAATGAAGGTTATTCATATATTGGCTAAGAGAAATCATAATGCCAAAACACTGAAATTACAGTGTTGAAAAGGTTTGCTCCCAAGGACCCAATTAAGTTTGAATGGACCAAAAAAATTATTACAGTTTCAAGACCATCCCAAAAGCACTTTCCGCTTTTTGCTAAATACTACACACAGAGAGAGAGAGAGAGAGGAGAAGAAGAAGAAGAAGATAGATTGCACTATAAAGATAATATATGTATATATTTACACATCGATACTCAAAGAGCTGACCACAAGCAATTCGTGCACAAGGATAGGCAATATGAACACTTTCCTTCCATATCTTCATTTCTAAGTACAAAATATTGTCAAATTACATCAATGACAACAGACTATACACAAATACACTAAACTACTCAATAAGAAAGGCTTACTGGCTGAAGTCTCTCAAAAAATTCCTATTTGGCTATGCACAAGCTTATGAACACATCTGCCGAGTAACAAAAATTGGTACATATACACTCTCTTCCTTGACTGCTTCACACCATGGGAATACCCATATTTTGGCTGTAAATACAAACAAAGACAGCTCCTGGAAAGGCAAATAGGCAGTATTTTGACATCATTTTGTGAGATACCTCCATCTGTCCATACTTCACCAGAGATGATCTAAAATGAGAGTACTATGATGCTCTTAAGCTTCTCTTTCCCCACCATTTCCGACGACCTTCTGGATGCCCAAGTTTATGAAGCTTTGTCTTCGTCTCCCGTAACCTAACTTTGTATTCTTTTTTCCACATCTCAAACCTGAATTTAAGTTTCCGAAGTTCATCATCTGGATTTACAGTAGAAGCTGACTGCCCTGATTTGACCTCAACTATAGCTTTGGCTTCATCATCAAAAGTTTGTCTCTGCTGCTCAAATTCCTTAACCAGGTTGCTGACTGCATCCAAAGAACCATTAGTGTTGTTCCCTGCTCCAACATCATGAATTGTACCTGATAATTTTATTGGTGTGCTTTCACCAGGAGTTCGAGATCCTATGGACATGTTATCCTCAGACTCATAATTCTGAGGCGGTGAAGAAGCATTGCGTTTTCGAGGTGGACCTGTGGTGTTTTCAGCAGCTAGGCTCTTCCTGGCAGCAGACAGACTCATCTGCATTTTAATTATCATTAAAACCCTAGCATCTGAGTACAATGGCTTTATTTATTACCATCCAAATTGCAATTTTTCCCAAAATATCTTTGACTGTCTTCCAGCCCCTTTTTTGTTTTTGTTAACCCCAATAATTTTTTTTTTTTTTTGACAATTGACAGTATAAACCCCCCCCCCCTTTTTCTCTCTCTCTCTCCCCACCCCAGGACCACTCAAACCTTTAAGGCTTGGGGAAGTACCAACTCGCCTAACGTGGGCGGCGGTACCCCAATAATATATTATATATGTATATCTTTTGTAATTGATTTGAATGTATGTATGAACATGCAAACTCACTTGCAAAGACACCATCTGCTTTTGCCACGTCTCCTCCATTGATTTCATCTTCTCCTCATATTCTGACCACCTTGTCTCAAACTGTTGTAGCTGCTCCCGCAGTGCAGTGTTTTCCTCTTCCTTTTGTTGCAGAGTAGCTTCTGCTTTGAGAACCCGCACTTGAAGCTCTGCCAAAGCTGAAGGCAGAACCTGAGCCTGCTCTTGTGGTATATCCTGCGCAGCCAAGAATAGTGACTTTTATAATCATCCCAGTTGACAAACATTATATACAAATAATAAAAACAGAACATACTTTGTCTTGTATTTTTTTAATTTCAAAAGGCATGTAGATTAAAAGGAATAAATAAGTATTTGTTGCAGTTGCTTCTTTGTATCTTTTGTAATTCAACTTATATGAAACATGTTATACATTGTACAAAGTCCCATTTGCCAAGGATACGGTTTGGTAGTGGTCAATGCAAACCAAAGTAACGCAGTGTGCCATTTATCATAGAATGAATGTGATACACAGGGTGCGAGTTCAGATCTCCCCTTTCCTAGCCCTAAGGACCAAAGCTTACTTTAAAAAAAATAAAAATAAAAATAAAAACATTAGGGACGTGGTTATGCGGGTAAAATTCTTAGATACTCCCAGATCATGAATAAATGGTACTTCCTTCTCTCACATTTATGGACCTTGCTATGAATTTAATGAGAAGATCCCACCATGAATGTGAAAAGAGCAAGTATCATTTTCCGTGCTCCAGAAGTACCTAAGAATTACTAGTTATGTGGTTATTTTATAATTGGCTTGTTATCCTTGTATTAGCTTAAGGGTATTCTTGTAATCATGATATATCTATCACTCACTCTAATATAAAATACGCTGTGGTCAAGGGATAAAATCATAAAATGATTAAACCCTAAACCTTTTTCTCCGTATTCTCATCTAACCCTAATCTTCCAAAGTCTACAACTCAATTTGGTATTAGAGCAACCAATCCAATCCTAGAAGACGCTAAATTGTCAGATAACAGAGCCATACTGATGTCAGCACCGATTCGATGACATCAGTACTGTCAACCATGTCCAGTGACTACATGGACCGACTCATCTCTCTCACTTGATTATTGTGGTGATTTTTTGAAGCCATCTTATATGAGTTTATTTTCTTTTCTATTTTCAAATATGCAACCCTATCTATCTATCAACAATTTTGCAGACTCTTTAATGTTTTAGGGATTGGGATCCTCTCCATAAAAGCCGAATAGCCTGTAGAAGTACTTTAACTGTTGGTTGTTTATTACCTTGGAGTGGTTTTCACTCTGGTTTATGAATCTCAGGTTCTTGGCCTGCTGTGGGAGTGTGTTTCCCAAAGTAATGTTGCCGGTTTTCACTCTATGAGTTAAGTACTGGCTGATTGCTACAACTATCGAATATTCTGGTTTGGGTCTGTGATTGTGATCCAATTTTTTAGATTTCTATCTTCCTTGGGTTTAAGAAGTTTGGCTGGTTTGTTGGATTGTGTTCTTGATTGGTTGTATTTGGTATGCCCAAAGAAAAGTCTATAGTAATGTACCAGGTAAAACATTCCTTGCCAAAAGATGATGTGCCTAAATCAATTACCTCCAAGAAATTAAGATATTTAAACTATAAATTGGGCACACTGAAAGTTTTTCTACATGGGAAACAAAAATTAAAATATTTGAATATTTGACAGATAATCCACCAAAAAATACAGGACTTATGAGAATTGGATGAGTGAGGATTCTGTTGTTATAGGATGGATGTCACATAATATGGAACCCCATATTGCTACCACAGTTGAATTTTGTAACTCTTCCAAGAAAATTTGAGACTCTAATGCAAAATCTTTTATCACATCAAAGTAAAGTTTTCTTGGATTTATGAGATACATGAGAAAAAAAAAATTCAGTAGTTTGGAAAATAATTTTCTAAGAACTACCATACCCTCCAGAATTTATGAAATTAATTTTCTTTTTCTTTAATAAGTAACAATTGATGAAACTAATTACTATAGTATCAACCCTTCACTCCAAACTTGGAGCAACAATAACGACATCAGGAGAAATTTGTGATTGCTATCTTACTATCTAGTTTAGATTCTGATCTACTAGGTTTCAAAATCAGATTCTTGCTAGTGAAACCATACCTTTAGCTACCAATGCTTATTCTCCCTTATTGCGCTCATCCTTAGCCCGAGGCTCTATGGACTCCACTTCAGAATATTCTGCTCTAGTTTATAGTAGTAAATGTCATGGCTTCCATGGAGGCCATGGTTCCTTTGGTGGTTTTTTTTTTTTTTGGCAACGGTCGTAATGGTGGACATGGTAACAACAAGTGTAATGATTGTCATTGAACCAATCTTACTAAACCTTATTGTTAGGTGAAACACAGAAGGTTGATTTCTGTGCATCTGGTCCTCGATAATGCTACACAGTCAGTCTACTTCTATTCCAACTGGACATACAACTCCTAATCTAGGTCTCGTGATGCACTCGCTTATCAACCTAGCTAGCTCATTCAGAAATTAATTATTGCCCTACCTTCTTCCATTGTACAAAAGCTAATTCAGGTAATGTTACCTGTGTAGCCCAATCTTCTCTGTCCTGAGTCATTGACTTCGATACTAACAAACAGCTATCTGGTATATTATTTATATTTTCCAATTTGCATCCTTTAAAACCCATAATAATTTTAACTGATGGCTTTCCTCAACCTATTTTTGGAAAACGTGTTATTCACCCCCACCAAGTCATTATCTTTAGCATCTAGTCACTATGTCACTGACTTTCCCTTTAATTTGCTCTCTACTAGTCAATTGACTAAATCTTTACACTGTTCTATAACTTTTGATCCTACTTCATGTGTCGTTCACAAAATCAAGCCCAAGAAGATGATTGGTTTGGGGCATGGGCAGGATGGCCTGAATGGGAAGGATGGCCTGAATTATCTGGATCCTGATGGCTCGTTCTCCCTCACTTTTTCAGCTATGAGTGTTTTTGTGTCTCCTCTCTAGTGGCATTTTCGTTTGGGTCGCTCATCTTTGGCAAAAATTATTGCAGACACCAGAGCATAGGCAGAGATTTTTATTCTCAGTTTCCATATGGGGATGTACTACTACTAACCTTTTATTTTTTTATTTTAATATTTTCAGATTATTTCTCTTTTTGTACAAGTTGACTTTCAGATTATTTCTCCTTATTATGATTTAAGGAAATAATTTTGCATTTATTATTGATTGTAATCTGGAGCCTCTATTAAAAGGAGTCCAAATCTTCTATCTCACTTTTTCTGTCTCACTCTATACTCCACAAATCACAATTTATGCCACTTGTCCACTAATTCCTAATTTTATACTATTTTATTTGACTTACTTAAAATAATTTTTTTAATAAAAAATAAACCAACACATAATCATCCCCCACCGTGACCACCAACGTTCGCCCACCCCCACTGACATGAGTTCCTCGCCATCAACTCCAGTTATGGCCACGAACAACATCACTGCTGACTTTTCATTAATCCTAGACCACAGCCACCGCCTCCATCTACTCCATGTTTTCTTGCCATTAACATCCCCGAGGAGCACAACCTGAACACAACTTTAAAAAGGTTTTGATTCGTTAAATAGAACATGGTGGTGGTAGTCCTAGACCCCTTATTCTTCTTAATTTTGATTTGAATAGTTGAATTTCCAACTATATTTTAATCTTTCTTAAGAAATATTATTATCTGGAAACCTTTTTAATTTTGGAGGAGTTGAGTAGCAGGAGAGCAGAATAAGTTCCTTGCTAGTGGTGTCAACGTATGACAATGGTGGTCATGGGCGTTCAAATCGACTTTAGATCTACCTCAACTTGGTGGTTGTGACTGGAGTTGATGACGCCGACAAACTCATGTCAGTGGCTTTAGGCTGAGATTGGTGGTTAGGGGTGGGGTTGCAAATGTGTTGGATTTTTTTTTTTTTTTTTCTTTTTAAAATTTATTTTAGGTAAGTCAAATAAAATAACAAAAAATTAGGAATTAGTGGACAAGTGGCATATTTTGATTTGTGGAGCATGGAATGGGATAGACGATTTTGATTCATTTGTGCTCTATGTTTGGTGGTGATGCCAAGCACCCTAAGGCGGTGAAGCCTAGGGTTTCTATTTTGTTCTTTTATATTTTGCCTTTCACCTACAGGTTCTACACCAAAACTAAAATCTGCAATTCTTTCATTGAGTCGTGTCTAACCTTGAATGTGAAAAGTGCTAGTTAGCAAAACATCATCATAATTTTTTTAGTAGTAGTCATAGTTGTCCGTCTTAGTCATTAGGCAGTCCACATGGACATATGGGATCTGTCACGCACTCCTACTTTAAATGGATTTCGTAATTTTGATATATTTTTCTATGATTAATCTTGTATAAAGTGGTAATTTTTTATGAAGAAAAGATCTAAGTTACCTCATATTGTTTCTAAATTCTATATTGAGATCTTTGTTCAATTTAATAGGTGCATTAAAATTCTTCACTCTAATAATGCCTTAGAATATACGCAGCTTGTTATAAATTCCTTTTGTGATAATCATGGTATTATCCATCAAACTAGTTGTGCACACACCCGTCAACAAAATAGTGTTTCTGAACAAACTCATCGCTATTTATTAGACGTTACCTGCACCTTATTATTCACTACGCAAGTACCCAAACATTTTTCAGGTGATGTTGTCCTCACTACATGGAATTTCATTAATCATATGCCTTCTTATTGTTTTGAGTCATAAGTCTATATTTTCTCTTTTAGATCCTAATCACTCACCCTTTCCGCTCACTCCTTGTGCTTGAATAGCCAGGATAAACTTTCCCCTTGCAAGTGTGTTTTTCTTGGATACTCTCATGCTCATAAGGGTTATCATTGTCATAATTCTGACTCCCAACACTACTTTGTGGTTGATGTTACATTTTCTGAATCCACCGCCTTATTTTCTTCGTTAGGTTAGAATTTTTCTATTGATCTCATCTTCAGTCATGGGGGGGATTCTTCAATACCCTCTCCTACTCTTCCAGTTTCCTTATCTAATCCTACATTGTAAGTTTATCAGAGACCTCAAGACATGCACATTGTTTCTTATAACTCTGATACTTCCATCTTCCTTGTCAAAGGTTCCTACTTTCTTCTCTACTCCAAACACTAATGACCCACCTATTGCTTTACTCCAAACCCAATTACTCCATTTGTATCCTACAATTGCGTTTCACCCTATATTCATTTGCTTGTTTTATGTCCTCTATTTCTATTCTCCCCTCTTATAAGGTGATACTATCTTCATTTGGGTGAAAACATGCTATGGGATGAGGAAATGAGTGTTCTTCAGAAGAATCAAACCTGAGAGCATACTACTCTTCCAAGAAACAAACCATAGGTTGTCATTGGGTTTAGACTGTTAAGTATCTTCTTGATGGTTCTATTAACCATCTTAAGGCAAGGTTGTTGCCAAAGGGTACACACCAACTTATGGTGTTAATTATATAGAAATTCTATCATGTTGCTCATCTCAATCATGTTCGAGTTTTGCTTTTTGTTGCTATTAGTTGTTCTTAGCCTTTATACCAGCTTGGTATCAAGAATGCATTCCTTGATGGAGATTTTCAAAAAGAGGTGTACATGGATCAGCTGCCAACATATGTTGTAGCCAATAGTGAAAACCTTGTATGTCGCCTATCAAAGTTTTTGTACGGTTTGAAGTGTTCACCTCATGTCTAATTTGATAGATTTAATTTCATTGTGTTTGGGTACAGTTTCCAATGTTTTACCTTTGATTATATTGTTCTCGTATACCACAATTTTCCAACAGCACCTGTCTTGATTCTTTATGTGGACAATATTATCATTTTTGAAAGTGACTGCATCTGTATTGCTAAATTGAAACAATATTTGGGTCAACAGCTGCAAACAAAAGACCTGGGTGCTCTTCACTATTTCCTTGGAATTAAAGTTGCATGTTCTTTTTAGGGCCTCTCTCTATCAACAGAAAAAATGTTCTAGATCTTTTGTCTGAAACTGGCTCTTAGTTACTCTCGTATTGTTGAAACTCCTATGGATTCTACTGTGAAAGTCCTATGGGCTCTTGGGTACTCTCGTCTTGGGTGAACAGTTCGCTGATGTTGGCAGATTCCAACAGCTAATTGGGAAGTTGATTTATCATACCATTACTCATATCCCTCTCTCTCTAAAGAAATATGTACTTGATCTATTGTCTGAAACTAAGCTCTTAGGTGCTCATCCTGTTGATATTCCTATGAACTCCACTGTTAAATTTGATGGTGAGTATGGTGAACTATTCACCGATGTTGATCTTGAGATCACTTACTTCATTGGTGTGGTAGATCAATATATGCATGTTCCTTCTCATTGAGGTTGTTTGCCATATCTTACATTATTTCTTACAGGCCTTCCTCTTCCCTGTCAATTACTGGTTTCAGTGATACTAACTGGGATGGTAGTCACTCTGATAGGTGGTGTACTTATAGCTATTGTACCTTTGTTAGAAGTAATCTAATTACTTGGTGTAGTAAAAATCATAATATCATTGCTTGCTCTAGTGTTGAAGTTGACTATAGAGCTGTGGCTCATAGCCTCATACTGTTTCAGAAATGTTGAGTTCATTTTCTCCTAGTGTTTACTATTCCTATTTTTATGGAGATGTATTGAGATCATCGAACCACTATCTTTATTGCTAACACATGAGCACACCAAAAATATCAAGATTGACTGTCATTTTATTTGAGACTTATTTTCACACCTCGTGTTCTCTCAGATGGTTAGCCTAGTGACACCTTACAAGGTTGTTAGCTCATGAGAGGGAGTACTAGCGTCAGTGATTGTGGCTGTTTTATAATTGGCCTGTCATCCCTGTTTTAACTTGTGTATTCATGTAATCATAAAATAAAACATCACTCTAAAATAAATATATGCTAAAATGAAGGGACTAAATAAGTAAGCCCTAAACCTTTTACTATTTTGTCTTCTCTTTCAGTCTTCTCTCTTCTCATCCACCCTAATCTACAAAAGTTACACGCACCCAGTTGGTCTTGAACCCATGGCCTCATCCTCCACCCATTATTATAGGAAAAGAAGTACTATCTGAGCTAGAGCTCACTAGCACCCTACACCCCATTCTTATGGGTGGACAAAGTATCAATTGAGCCAAAACTCATTGGCAATAAACTTGGTTTTGCTTTTTCAGAAAACAAACTTCAAGGGAATCATGGGAAAACTAAATCTAATTTCTAAATTCAGCTTCAAGAAATTGAAAAGATTCCAGATAATGGGAATCTTGCAGTTCCAAATGTCCAGCAAAACTTCATGGTTTGATGAAAGAGATAAAAAACAAAACACCTCTTAAAATAAAATATATGTATATTCTACAACCTACAAATACCAGTTAAAGGACCAAAATAGATGAAAGAGTTCGCTTGGCTATACCTGTGGATATAGTACCTACAGACATCATTTTACTAAAAGGAAAGAAAAACAGGAGTAAAAAAATCTTAGCTGATAAGTGCTTCACAAAAGAGTACCTTCACTTCTGAAATATTTCTGCTTGGCTTCCATTTGGATTTTGCTTTCTCAGGATGTACCTTCCTCAAATTACGCATACCATTGACATGCCTCCGAACGAGCCATCCTCGTATTACTATGATTGTTGAAAATGAACAATAAGAAAACTGTATGCAATTGAACCGCCACAAAAGAAATGAACAAAATAAGTTTTACCAGATTGTAAATGCACAGCTGCATGCAATTCATCAAGTGTTTCAGGAGCACTAGCTGTGGAACACGTTATCATTATATTATACTTCCTTCTAGCATTTTCACCACGAACAACTGCATTGGTTCCATTAGTTTAATCAAAAGTTCTAATTAAAAGAAGGTACGGGGCAAAAAAGCTGCTGAAGATCCAAAAATATCAAAGGAATCCCTGAAACCAATTCAGACTTCAAGAAACAAATTCAAGTTTTTAGGCATTTTACAGAAAAAAAAAATCTGTAATAAGGCCTAGAAAACCACAAGGCCCTGAAGAGAGTCCAAACAGGTGTAGAATAAATTTAACATGAACAAGATTATAGGAGCAAACAATTGCTTTCAAATGAAACATTTAAAGGCAAAGAAACACATGCATTACATGATTGTAATGTTGTCACTCCTTCCTTGAGTTCATGGAATAAATGACGAGCCTGGTGACCACGGAAGCATTTCTGAAAACCAATTATGCCTTGCAGAGCTTGTTTTCTTATATTCTCCAGCGCACCAATCTAAAAACCATTAAGAAATAACAGCATCAGGTAAATATTATATTAGAATAAATCACTTTTTTATTAGATAAAATAATCTCATTCAAATGGAAAGATAAAAGTCAAAACTGTTCCAGTGTACAGATATTCATTTCACTTGACGGATTACCCTTTCAGTCAAATGTTAAAATTGGTTTCATTCCATAGTCATGCTTCAAGTAACACAGCAATGGCCCAGCCCCAACAACCCAATACTTTTTTCTTTTCCTACTCTACCCTTTTCTTTCTAATCTTCCTTCTTCTCATGGACATCCTTACAGTCAGGGACCCCATAAAGCCAGCTGAATATTGGGGAAACAACTATGGAACCAGAAGCACAAGAAGTGCCGGTAGAAGGCAAGTTTTAGTAGTGATGAATGAGCATTGTACAGTGCTTAATTATTTTCAGACATCAAAACAATAAGAATATAAACTCTACGGTTCACCTCTTATTGTAGACTGTTCTAACTAATCCAGAATTTTTGGGCACTGTTTCACATTTTTTGTTTATTATTTTATGAATTACTAAGTAGAAAACATAAAAATCAGTCCATACCATCATAAGACAACTTAAAAAAGCTTTGGGGCTTGATTTGCAATTTTATGGTTCATTTGATTTTAACTGATAGGATGATAGGGATTGTTGATTATTTCTGTAGAAAAGGTACAGTCAATAATTCAGACTGAAATTAGTTAGCAGAAGCAGTCGTAAGTTGTACCATAAATCACCTCTCTTTATGGGCCATGACAATTATGAGTTTCAATGAATGGCTCTTGATATTCATAGACAAAGCGCAAAGATGGCTTTCTCTTGCAATTTTGTAGGAAAGTCTTCCCAACTCCCCCACCCCCCTTTCTTTTTCTTTTGAGAAGGCAGCATCGGAGATGCTTGCTAGTGTCAGATACAAATCAAAACTCCAATTTAGTCTAATTATTTTCACTCAGGACAGAGAAAGGAAACCTTATTTATTACAACCACAAAGTTGAATCTATCTAGAGTTTTGCTTCAAGGTTTATGCAGAATGCAGACACCTTAATATATATACACACGCGCGCCTTTTACCCCATAATGCGGTCCTATTTTGAAAATCCTACTCTTTCAAGGGCTTATCAGTTAATACACTGTCTTTCAAATAAAATGAAATAAGTTTCCAAAAGTACCCTCCTTAATTTAAACTCAAATAAAACTAAGTTTCCAAAAGTACCCTCCTTAATTTAAACTCGAATAAAACTAATGAAAAAGGGATATTAACTTTTCAAATAAAGGGTAAATTAGGAAATTCATCAATCTTATGCTTATTGACTTTTCAAAGAGGACCAGAATTTTCCGAAATCACAAATTGGAACAGAGGATCAACAATATAGGACAGAGAGAGACTTATCAAAAAAATATAGGACAGAGAGAGGACACACACATATATAGAGGAAATTACCTGCCCTGTTCTGAGATACACTTTGGTATAACCAACTTGGTACATTTCAGGGAGGACATTAAATTGCTTTAGCACTGCAACAGATATACTTAATGGATCCTGAGATGCATTGGTCTCTGAAAGTAGGAACCCATACCTAAATATAACAGCAAAATATAAGAATTAACTCAGCATATGTTTAAGGAAAAAAAAAATTATAAAGAACCATTAAAGAACAAAGGGAGGTTTAAACCCACAACCTTCCAGCAAACTGTTGATGTGCCATTCTAGTAGGATATCCAGATCTTGAGATCCTAACAACCTCCAAAACTCCACAACACCTGAGCTGTTGCATGACAAGGTCCTCTTCATATATGCCAGGAAGCTGCTTGCTATTTGGCTTTATGCAGCGAATGAAGTGAGGTGTGGTGTTCTCAAGCTGTTGCATAAGTTTGAACAGTTGACCCTACAACAACCCACAAGATTCCTTGAGATTTTGCAACAGGAACTCCAGCTGACTTATAGTACCACAAATTTTGTATTTTTCATACTTCTAAAAATATTGTAATATCAAAACAGAGTATAACTCCTAAATCATCTCATATGCTCACATGCTGCTGTTATTAATTCCATGAATTCCACTTCTAATTTTAAGCACACTAAAGCTATTCATACATACAATTCAAAAGAATGAAAAAAGAATGTTTACCTTAAACTTTGCACCAACACTCTGTTTCGGGGGGTCCAATGCAGTAATCTGACACGACTTTGCTGGTTTCTGAGACTGGTCAGGCATTTTGGAGGAAAACAACTGTAGTGGTTGGCAACTGCATGATGAGAGAAGTCGGATGGAATCAGCGGGTAGCGGGTCTCTATTCTTTTCCAGGAAGCCATTTGTATCATACAGAACCTAATAGAACTCCAAATGTTAGAAAAACAATAAACACATTTTGAAGTGAAAAATGACTTTTTTTTGTTCACAATCTTGCATGAATGCTTTAGAAAGCTCTGCCTTTCCTTGTGACTATCTTGCAATGTAAACTCTTGCAGAATTAGAAAAGGATGTTGCTTGGAAGAGAATAGCAAAAGAAAAGAAAAAAAAAATGGAAGGAGATTCTCCCTTGCACATTTTTGTAACAATGTAATTGTTCATGTTATTAGTACATGGGGTATTAACAAACCACCAAATTAAGCCAATCCAAATCTGTTCTATTTTGTAATATGTAGAACTGTTTCTAATTATTCTATTTATGTATCCTAAAAATAGTGCAGCATATTTCCATAGAAAGCTAAAACATGATTCCTGTGTGGTTTAGAAAAACTCAAATAAATCGAAGCCTGGTCTAATTTAGTATCATGCCAGCATCAGATATGGTTGTATGGTTCACCAAAAACCCTCATATATAAGTTCTTTTTAAGTAGAAGATATTTAACTTCTTTACACACAGTACTTTCACCCCTGCTATCACAAAATAGGCACAACACTCAGATGAGTCATATGAGTCAAATTTCACTATTAGAATTTGGAAAGTTCAGGTTAAATCATCATAAAACACACTATTGGGAACCTCCTCAAAAACTGAGCATTAACTAACCTCGCCAGCATAGTGACGTATGCTAAAAGCCCTGCCTCGTTCTCCTTTAAAGCAAGAATTAGAATTTAGGTGCTGCTTAAGCTTAGAGGCGAATGTCAAATCAGTGGCCTTAGGGAAATTTGATTCCTCATCTAACAAAGTTAGTAGACCCAAAGGTTTCTGCACAATCCACCACACAATAAAAAGTGAATGATTTACCTACAAAGATACATAGAATGGTTTCATATTGAAGAAACAAATCAAGAAGAAATAATAAGCTATAGTGTATATAAGTGACCCACTCTCTGCACCTGAGACACACTGTTTTTTGAAGCTATAGTGAAAAAATATCTATACAGTATAGAGTATATAAGTGAAGGCAATCAGAATCCTTTTTTTTTTTTGGGGGGGGGAACCCACTCTCTTAATATCAAAAGGTACACTGAGAAAGTCAAATCAAAAGAAATTTTTGAACATGTTCCGAACAACTTGTGACTACAAGGTAACACATGAATGATACAAAGGTGAAACCCAGAAATACCTTCTCAAAGAGATCTAAGCACTCCTGATTGTCTTCAAACTCAACTTTTGTCCAATCAACCCCATCCAATTCATAGTCCTGAAATAAACAAGGAAATTGTGACATTGCCATTATAAAAATTATATCATATGGCTAGTTAGGAAGGCTTATTTGAAGCAGTAGACAACAAAAAGGAATCTAATAAAAGCATGTCAAGAAGGATAATTTAAACAAGAACTTCTAATTGCAAAATTAATTGGTCTAACCAGAAACACTACAGAACCCTCAACACTTTGCAGAATGTCTTCAAGTACATTTTCCTAATTATTTAAAATTTAAAATTGGGCTCATGGTCAGCATCTAGAATCCTCAACTACAATTTATTTGAGGATAAAGCATAGGATCCTTGTTCTAAGGAATAAGAAAACAAACAGAAAGGTTGAATTAAGATTAGCTTTGTTCATTCCCCACCACTTTTGCAGTGTCCACCTCAAAACACTAATGAAAATGCACATTCTATTGTCACCGACAAATGAAATGTAGTCAGTAAACAGTGAAAAGTAAATGATACTCTGAGTCTGTTTGGTTGGGGTGATTTTATGGAGGACGGAAAATGGGGAAAAGAAAAGAGAGAGAAGATGGGTGCTTTCACATGTTTGGTATAAAATAAAAGAAAATGGGGGGGAATTGAAATTTACTATTTTAACCCCTAATCAAAATTTATTATTTCACCCTACTATATAATTTCTCCTTATTATTATTTATGCCTACACCATTGCTTTTTTTTTTTTTTTTTGGGTATGTATGAAGATATCATTGCAACATTATTGCAAGCTTGAGTTTGGATGAACTTATTTCATTGGCTTATTTTGTTTTTAAAATAAGTTGGGTAAAGTACAATTACCCCTAGGAAAAGTGAGGCTTTAAAACATTGTGCTTAAGTTAGTAGTGAAAATAAGCAAGATTTTAAGCTAAAACAAATGGAAAGAATTTTTTCTTTATAAATTAATTAATTAATTAATAATAATAAACAAACATATCTCACTGTACATATATTATAACAAGTCCCTAATGAATTTGAGGCATGCTTTTTGAAATTCATTTATTGATGCAATCTACCTTTTTTTTTTTTTTTTTGATAAGTAAAATATTTAAGTAAGATGCAATCTATTGTTGCTATATTGCATCATTAATGTTATGGACAAAGCTTTCCTCCGAAATGGGTTGCAAGAATCCCCTCCAACCCATTATGTAGTAGTTCCAAAGACCATCCACAGGTATTATATAACATGATCATTTAAATAAGCCGCATACCCATTAAGTAGGTCATGTGACTAAAAGTACATGGGGATAATCTTTTGAGTTCCTACGTAATGGGTTGGAGGAACTTTCTTTGGAGAAAAATCCTGTCCAAATGTTATTGAAATAAACCTTCAAGAACTATA
Source organism: Quercus ilex subsp. ballota (assembly GCA_032727855.1). NCBI lineage: Eukaryota > Viridiplantae > Streptophyta > Magnoliopsida > Fagales > Fagaceae > Quercus > Quercus ilex. The sequence goes on from CM064915.1 coordinate 17,688,977, forward strand.
AAAATAATGGGAAAAAAAAATTTCTCATGTGATAAGGCATAACAATAACTTAATACAAATTACAATGCATTTCCCTTCCTCTCATTCTTCTTCTCAACCATACAAAGGAAATTTATTGTTATTTTCAATCTTTCAACTTTTTCATCCATTCTATCAAACACACATCATGGATAACTAATATTTCTCCATCCTTCCTACTTTTCTATCCTTCCTACTTTTTCTATCCTCCTACTTTTATTTACCACAGAGCCTTCCATCTACAAAAAGGGGTTCAATATACTAAGTGCACAGGTGGATATTCTTCTAGGAGTAATTATACCAAGAGAAAAACAGTGAGATTGTTAAATTTTGAGAAGTAAAAGCCACATCATAGTCTGATCGTGACGTTACATCAATGTCAACTTCATTTCAAATGTCTATATCGTGAAAACATCCTAATCCTAATGCACACAGGGAATGTCAGAATTGTTGGGTGATTAAAAAAAAAATCTTCATTCGTGTTTTAGGGTGTGCAATAATTTATCATGGACTTATCTAGAGATCATATTTTTTTAACCTCTATTAAAAGGGAGGGGAGGATAGGGATAATGGAATTCCTCCTTTTGGGGTGAATCTTAAAGGAAAGAAATGGGTAAATTGGAATGTTGGATTCCATCCCATGCCCACTTTTGTACTCCACCCAAAAGTAGGTGGAATGCTTCACTTCCCTTATTACTTGGTATGAAATCCCACTTTTACCCCTCAACTAATAAAAGACATTATATAGGAGAAGGGTATGGTAGTCAAATTACATATCTTCCCCCTTTCCCTTCCCCTTATACTCATTGTCTCCTTTCCATCCCTGTCATTCACAAAGTCTAAGTATGTAAGAGCCACTTAGAGAATGGACGCAAGACAAAACCAAAACAATGCAACAATAGAAACTAAAGGACAGGAAATAAAAGATAGATAACCTAGTAATCAATAGCAAACAAGAGAAAACCACTAGGAGTCAACGCCAAACCATTTGAAGAATTTCAAGAGAAATTTTAATCATCTTCAAAAAAATCTGTCTTCATAGGAGTACAATACTACGCTTAAATACACCACTAAACCCTAATTCTAACTGGCATAGGAAACAGTGTTGTTAAAAGTGCGCTTAAGCTCAAAGCTCAAAGCCCTAAGGCTCCAACGCTTTTTGCCTCAAAAACTAGGCTCATTCAAAGAAGCGCGATTTTTCAAAAAGCTCAAAGCTGAATTAAAACTATAGGATCTTGACATTATTGATATAAACCATTGATTTTTCATATTTTTAGTATAACTTACTTATCAAAAAAATAAAATAAAATAACTTGTCCTAAAACCCAACCCACAACCTCCCAATTCTTCTCTATTTTTATTTTTTCTCCTTGAAACAGTAATCCACCTAGCTCCTTGGTACCAATTACCATGTTGCAAAGTCCTCATATTCTTAGCTCATTCATGAAAAAAAACAAAAAACGTATGATATAATATATGTGGTAATTGTTTAGTTGCTTTAGTGGTTGATGTTGAACATAACAGACTAATTCTTTTAGAGTTATAGTCATTAAGTGATTAAATTATTAACTAATATTACTAATTAGTCATTACAAATTAGTCATAGGTCATTATGGATATAGGAGATTTAACAAAGGATATTACATGGAAGTACTCATACCTAGCTTATCCCAAAAAAAAAAAAAAAATTACTTGACTTGCAATTTTTGTGTTAAAATTGCAAAAGTAGGGCATATCTAAATGTTATATGAATTATATAAAAAAAAAAACTATTTCAATTTATATGATAATTTGATCATTTGATTGTTGCATTTCTCATTAATACTAATTTTTTAATTTTTTAAATTATTTTTTAAAAATGTGCACTTCACTTCAATCAGGCGAGCGCTTGCGCTTTGCGCCTAGGCTCCAAGAGGCCTTTGCGCTTAATTGCGCCCCTTGCTTTTACCAACACTGATGGGAAAACCCTAATTCTAATTCTAATTAACTAGGGAAACTTAATTCTAAATGATGTCAAAACTGATCTGTTCCCACACATTGAATTACAAAAATAACCTTGACTCTAGGAAATATAATGCTAATAGCCTAATTAACTACAAAGACCTAAAATAAAAATGCAAGTGAATTCCTAAATTAAATAAAACTAATTTAAAATAAATATCTCTTTGTGCTTCCAGATAGATCTGTAATTAAGCAAACACCACTAAGAGAACAGGGTTGACTATATATGACAAGAAACATTTGTGATTCTTTAAGCATCATGTTATCAAAGAAGAACTTTTTTTTTATAAGTTATTATTTATTTATTGAAAAGATGTGGGTCTTAAACCAGGCCCTCAAATCAAGAAAAAGCATCAGAGAGAGCAGATATGTTGACCCATGAATTCAATTTTCATGTACACTACCATGCTTCCTTCATTCTTTTGTATTAAAGAAGAATTCGTAAAAGATGCATTGTTTTTTAATGAAAAATAGTCACAATAATTTGATATGCTCACCTCCTGCTCAAGTTTAAATAGATGCCTGTTGAAATGCTGTTGCAGCCTCTCATTTGCGTAATTTATGCAAAATTGTTCAAAGCTATTCCTCTGAAAATGAGGAGATGATATCATCAATACAAATGCGAATATACTGCACTAAAAACATCAATTATAGATGAACATAAACCATATACCTTGAATGACTCAAACCCATATATATCAAGGATACTTATGGATCTCCCAGTACATTGTTTGCGCACTTCAAGTGACTTATTGATTTGTTCTACAAGCCAGTCAAACATGCTTGCATATATAAGTTTTGCCAATGCATCTCTTGCATCAATCGCCTGAATTTGAGGTAATAAATGGGCACATGTCACACAACAGGTGATTTGTGTTATAATAATAGAATGGAGAAAAAAAAAAAGAATGCAACCCCGAAGGAGTCCATTTCAGATCTGCTTGGAATAGAGGGATAGTCTTGCTAAGTGAGAGCTAAACAGACCTGCTGCAATGTCAATCTTTTAGCAATACTATCCTTGCCTGCTTGGATTTTACGGGTAGATAAAGCTACCATCAGTTCCTGGGAACTGCAACCCAACAAGCCAGCAGCATTGGTTATAGCTGCCAAAAGGAAAAGTGAGTAAAACTAAAAGTCACTTCAAAGTAAGTTTATATAAGAAATTCTTTAAAGAATATATGTATAGTTTGCCAGAACACAGAAAAAGCAGACGGCTTAAACCAAGTTTTAGATTGAATAAAATGAAACTAAACAATGTCCATAGGTAAATACAAAAAATACAACAGGAGTTTCCATTTTAGAGGGGATAACATAGACTTTTGGACACAGATATCTCATATCTTAATATAGAGGACACAGAGAAAGAGGGGGGAAGAAAAACACTACCATGCAGCATTACTTTTGCTCTATCAAAGTTTCTTCTAGTGCTTTCCAAAGTTTGAGTTCAACTCACACTATGACACATCTATCTCCAGAAAATTAAGGTCCAAGCCAAGGAATTTAAACAGTAATCATTCTGTTCATATTAACTGGCATGAGAACATAATTTTTTCTAAGCTTCCAATCATAATAGATATTCTCTTTTTTTTATAAGTTTTGGCTCCAAAGGGAGGGGAAGGGGAGATTCAAACTAGTAACCTCCACTTCATGAGACTTGGTCCCTAGCTGATTGAGCCACCCCTCTTAGGGGTTCAACCATAGATTCTAGATCTCTCAACATTTCTAGCAGCCAACCAAAGAAATTTACATGTCTAGCAACAAACATGCTCTGCTGACTGATGAACTGCTATTGACACATTAATCTTAAACCCTCCATCTATATGTACCAAGCACCTTATCACGGCTCAAATATCACCATGTGATTCCTAAACCTCAAAAGGTCCAATTCAAAAATACCAGTTTAGGACTTAGAGAAATAATTTTTGATGGATACAACTAGCATTACCATTGACACTGCCAATATAGAAACAGCGTTAGGTGCAAGACATTCATCAAGGTCACGAAGCCAAACACATAAATCTTACCTTCATCTGCCAACACCTCTACATGGTTTTCATTGTCAATCACTTGGAATGATATGTTCCCCAGCCACAATACTGCAGCAAGCATTCTAAATGTGTGCTCTTGATCTTCTTTGCTAATTTGAATAATGTCTAGGGCTTCCTGGAGAAATAAGAAAACAACAATAAGGATACTAGGAGACAAAATGAAATGGAATAGGGAATGTGAACCAGAATGACGAAAACAACTACACGTAAACTTACCATGAGCATATGAAATTTCCGAGCATCATCAACACCATGAATTGCCAAGCAATCACTATGATTAAGATACCTGTACTCACTAGCCATTCTTAGGTTCAGTTTCTCTGCAAAGAAAAACATAAATTAATTCCAAGTATGAGAGAAAAAATTCTCTACAAAGTCGTTCAAATGAATAATGAGCATATTAGAAAATTGAGAGAACACAATGGCTGGTTCTAGCTTTATTTTTTGAAAATGCTTGTCATAAGACTTAATACATGAATATGAACAACATTTTAGGTTTAAAACAGAGATTATTGCTAACCATCACTAAATTAACAGATGAGGCTAGTTGGGAGAAACAATTAGGAAATCTGGGACAACTATTCTCAATGTTTTTACTAAGCTGGCCCACTCACAACACACAAGGAGGGCACAATGAACATTTGAGAGGTCCCACAAAGAGGATCCATAGGTCAGAAGGTCTAGCTATTTTAAGAATTGGCCATTTTCTAAGTATAATCTGCAATATTTAGAAAATCCTTGGCATACGATACCAGGTAGGTGGTTCGAAATAGGCTGAATACCAACTGTCATATGGCAAGAGTACATGTAGAAGCAGACACAGGCTAAAGGCTATGATACGATGACTTCATAGAGACCTGAAACCCTAAATTTCCCATAAACAAACCAATACATAAAAGCAGGAAAAGGTTCAGGGCCTTTACCAGAACAATACAATGTATATAGCCATATTTGTCAGAGTGGATAACAATTAGCACACTGAAAGAATGTGAATCAGCCAAACTAGAAATTAAACTTTAAGAAACTTGAGTGGAATGATTAAAAATGAAAGTCCTACCTTTAAGAACGGATGAAGCACCAGCACAAAGTTGGTAAAAGACATGGTACGACCTCTCGCCATTGACCAGTTGCACTACTCTTGACTGCTCAAAGGAGAGTGATAAGTTCAGAAGTGAAACATGAATATATACAAAGGTTCCAGGAACTCGGGCAAGAGGTTACCTTTTCTAACAGAACTGTCCACAATTATTGTCGGTAAGTTAACATTTGTAAGCATGAGGTTATAACAGAAATTAAGTCAGTAAACTCGATTGATATGCATCACAAAAATAGCATAACATGACAACAATTATTCAATATCAAAAATGCTTACAGGTTTGGATTTTAGCACCACATATCTTCCCCAGTGAACTAAAATGAATCTCAATCAACTTCCCCTGAACAAATCAGAACATAATCAACATATTTATACCATTAAACCAAATTGCATAGCTCTTCTCCTATTTAAAAATTATGAAAACTGAGGGTAGTCATTAATTATCAATGCAAAACCTTAACAATCATCTCCCAACAAAAATTTACAGCTATAAACCGTGATAAACCTGAGAGAACCTTCCGCAACGAAGAAAAGAAAGAAACTCACAAATCGGCTAGAGTTGTCATTTCTTGAAGTTTTTGCATTCCCAAATGCTTCCAGTATATAATTTGTCTGAAGTATTTCAGACTCTATCCCACAACTGCCACCACCAAGAGCAGTCAAGTATTGCATTGCAATTTTAGCCGTCTCAGTTTTCCCAGCTCCACTTTCCCCACTGCAAGAAACACAATTAAAAGATTATTCTGTATACTGACTACCAAATGAAATATTTGAAATGAGATCGAGACCAAAATAGATGAACAAAACATATAAAACAAAAACAAAAAACACAAAGGAAAATGTCCATAACCAAGCCCCTAGTAAATAGAAAACTTAATTGAAGACATTCTAACCTTATGATTATGGATTGATTTACTTCATCTGCAAAATAAAATTATAACAAGAATAAAAGGCTTCAGATATAATTTACACATGCACAATTGAGAAACCATTTTTTTCTTGTACAAATTAAAGAAAAAAAGATGGATTCTTCCACCTCTCATCATCTCATTATAAGCAGAGTCTGCTATGGCATAAACATGAGGGGCGTCCGTAAGTTTCTGTCGATAAGCTGTGACAAAATCGTTTCCATAAATTTGTACAACTTTGAAGGGATTAACTGCAATTAAAACTGGACCGGCTTTACTCTACAGAAAGAAAACCACAAAAACTGTCAAAGGAGAGTGAGAAAAGAGATGAAGCTGACTGGCAAGCATGAGCAAAAGGACCATATCATACTTACATAAATCATATCCCGAGAATATCTGTATCGAAGATTGTATAGAACTGAAGGCTCATTCAAATAACTAAGTTGTATAAGATCATCTACACCATCCAATATATCTGGGTTTGCAGGTATGAGTTCTCCTGTGAGCACTTTTATCACCTATGGTAATAAGTAATGACACAGCATAAGTGCAATTACAACATAATGACTAAAGTACACAAGATGGTTAACACAAATTTCAGAAACGGCAAAAATTTATGAAACTATTTTTTTTTTTTTCTTTCTGTAAGAGTTTAAGAAACTTACACTTCCATCAATCAATCAACCAATAAAAAAGAAACTTACATTTCCATTGAAGAGTGAAACAAGTGCTTCCTCCCCTATAGTTGATTGTATTGTTCCCGACTCCCACTGCCCACTTGGGAGCTGACACCAAACATGAAGTTTCTGCAAAGAAAATTTACTTTCAACATAAATGCACAATTTCAGAAATCCTACAGATTAAACCACAACAAGAATTCAAGGAAATCATTGCTAAATTTTCAACCTACTGAAGGAACAGACTCAACGCTGGTCCAGAACATCAAATGGATTATACACTTGAAAAGAAAGTGTCCTTTGCGTTAGGTGCACTAACCAATCCATCAAAACAAAATGACAAAACGAAAATGTATTTTCCATCAAGGCCCAACCAACCCACCATAAATCACAAGAAATCCCCACATTTTTTTCTCACTTTTACCATTAATAAAAGACCCAGTAACAAAAAGCAGTCTTATTCTTGAAATTAATTGTACAGCCAAAAACTCTTAACCTCATTTAGTACTAGATCAACTTCTTGATGAAATAACAAAATCCCACTAATCAAAAACCAAAAAAAAAAAATTTAAATTAAATCACTTTTTATTGATCATTTCTACTCTTACCACTTCATTTACCACAGCTACCAAACTAAATTAACAGTATCAGAAATAATCAATCAGAACTAAAACATTTTACAATATCACTCCAAATCATTCTCGCTTTTTTTTTCTTTTTTTTTTTTTACCATTGTCAATTACCTTCTTGATGAAATAACCAATGTTATCGTTCCAATCCAATTCCTTCGACTTCATCCTGGACGGCGGCGAGGCACACGTCACGGCGGAGCCACGATCCGAACCCGAAACCTCCTTTCGGGCAATCCTACCACCCTCTCCCTCCTCCGCCACGGCCTCCAAAGCGTACGGCGACTCCGCATTCTGATCTTTCTTCATCTTCTTGCTCCCAAAGCTCCCTCTCTTAGTCCCGAAATCGCTCTCTTTCCTCTTCCCTTCCTCCTTCACATTCAACGCCCTCGGCGAGCACTCTCCCATGCCGCCGCCGCCGTCGCCGTCGCCGACCTTGAAGTTGTTCGGCAGAGAGCGGCGAGCCGACGGGAGCCGAGCTCTCGACAGCGGCCGAGACGGCAATGCCGGCGGCATGTCCTTCGGCTTATCGGACTCGTCTCTCCGCCGCAGCGAGTCCAGCATCTCCTCCAACGAGCTCCTCGCCATCTTCGTCGTCGCCGAATTCTCCAATTTTCACAATTTTTTTTTTTTCACGAATCCGAATTTCGCTCTCTCACAAGCTCAAATTCAACACCAATCCCTGCATTCGTCGGAGGAAAAAACCCTAATCCCAAACGATACGTTAGAAATTATAACTGAGAGCTCGAATTTCAACGCAAAAAAAAAAAAAAAAAAATTGCTACGAAAAGCAAAATTTTAAAAACTGTTTTTCTTGTTTTCTGAAAACACTTTATTAAAAAATTTTCAGAAAACAAAAAAAACAAAGGCACCGCATTTGGCTAACAAAATCCAGAGGAGCGTAGTGAAAATGAAAAATAAATAAATAAATAAAAATAAAAAGCGTGAGTTACGTGGTGAAGAGAGAGTGATTTCGAAGAGGTTAAGGTTGTTTGCTGTTGAGAGAGAGAGAGAGAAACAAACCTTGTGAAGGGAGGAAAAGGAAAACAGAAATGAAAGCAAAACAAAGCTGTTGCGGTTGTTTTTGTAAACAACTCCACAAACACAAACACAAAACACAAAACACAAAGAAAGGGCACCATTTTGTTTTTTATGTTGTTTGAAATCAAATTTTTTTTTTTGTGGGGGACTTACTTTGAAGAGGGATTTGTTGCCGTTGCTCTGTTTTTGTTGTTGCGTGTAGAAATTCAAATTTTTTTTGTTACAGGTAGGTGGGGTTGAACATGAGCATACGTTTCTTGAGAAAACCGTTTGGATCTGATAAGGGTTAGAATTTTTTTTATATAAATTTTTTGTAATAAGATTAAAATAAAATAGAATAAAATAAAATAAATTTAAAAAAATAAAAGCTGAAACAAGTAAGAGGAGTCTGTTTCTCAAAAAAAAAGTAAGAGGAGTTTAGACCTGAAAGGCTGGGCTGGATAGAAGAAGTAACACAGAGACACTTGGGAGTTGGGACCTGAAAAGCTGAGAGTTGTTGCAAATTTGGAAATTGGGTAGTTTTGATTACCCATGGATTTTGCAGATATTTACTAATTTGGTATGTTCTTTACTAAATCTTGTCTAATTTCCCTTTGTACCCTTCTCTTCTTCTTTTTTTGAGAAACTACTCTTTTTCTTTTTTGGGCAATCAGTTTGTTTTTGTTATTAATATGTGTTTTGATGATGTGTAGGATGAAATTAAAAATGTTTTTGTTCATCTTATTTAGCTTATGTATATTTTTAAAATGGCAAAACTTAGGTATAGGTATAGTGTCTTAGGTTTTGAAACTTAAAAAATAGCACTTAAAATATTGTATCCAAGTTTTATCGTTTTTAAAATATATAAAACTGTACTTTTGTCGGATTTCGTTTTTAAGGTTAATAACACAATCCATGACCATTAGTACTAAAAGCTATAAATCTATGAGATATTAACTGTCATTTTTACCATTACTTTTTTTAAATTCAAATTTTCATTTGAACATTAAAATCGGACAAGCCAAATAGCAGTTACATCAAAAATGATCAAAAGCTACCTCTGGAGGATGGGTTGTATGAAACTATAAGGCCGGTAGACTATCTAAACAACATATTTTCAGTTTTTAAACAACATTATATATTTTTTCACACATTTTTTCACTAACACGTATTTCAAAAAACTACAAACAACATTATTCAAACTCCTCTACCAAACGGGCCCTAACACTTCATAAATTAGTCCTTAATCTTAGATCAATGGTTCTTAGATTAGACTTTATCATATAATTTTCATTTATTTTAATAATGCAACAAGGATATTTAGCCATGTATTTTTCTTAAATTTTACCTAAGTTCAAGTCCATGATATTTTACTTCTTTATTTTTTTTTTTTTTTATATTCAATGAAATGTAAATATATATTTTTAATTAATAAAGTGATTTATTTTTTACATTATAGTTTTCTTATTATATTTCTTTCAATTAAAATAAATGGTGGCTCCAAATGTCCAGCCTTCGACCTATGGGGTCAAATATCGTTAATCTAATCTCCTTAGTAAGCTCATACTATGTATAATTGTGATTGTTTTTAATTGTACCCGTACATATGTACAAGACTACACACTATTTATGATAAGGAAAAGAAACATAACATCATTTTAAATTTATAGTAAATCAGTAGGTTTGATTCATAATTACCATAATCTAATTGTTAAGAGACTTATGGTTCAATAACATTTTTCAAATTTCTCTCATGTGGGGACTTGGGTTTGAATTCCCCTCTTCTATTTTGTTATAAGAAAAAAATAAAACCATAATATAATTGAAGTGATGGTTAATAACTTATACATTATAAAATAACATTAATCCTTCAATTTGTTAGAAGAATAAATTGATTCCATGTCCAAAAATACAAATTGAAAATGAACTTTTTGAGTAGTGAAGCAATGGTAATAAGTGATAAACACAAAAATCAACATGTCATAATAACTACTAAGCTAAAGGTCATCATGACATTAATTAATTTAATCACCTAATTTCAAGAATAGTTTATACTCCTCATTTCTCATAATATCCTTGCTACCTTCATTGCCTTAAGCTCTCATTCCTTTCTTCAAAGATTAATATAGTACTGCTGCATTGATGTTTAATGCTACATTTCCAACTTTGCAAGACAGATAAATACTTTTCTTGAGAGGAAAAATAAAGACAGATATAGAGTTTAATCTCGAGTTATTCAATTAATTTTTCCTATTCTAATCCTTTTCTTGCGGTAAGAAATAACATAACGATTTTAATGCTTCTTCAAACATGAAACATTTATGTAAAATATTATTAACATGTGAAATTATGGAAAATAGAAAACTGTTGTATGTATCACACTATTTTCTTGACTAATGCAAAGCAATAAAGCAGCTCACGCACTTGCCAAAAGAGGCAACAGGTAGAAGATTTTGTTATTTAAAGGTGTTTGCCACCTACCCCAACAAATGTAATCAACCTTCTAAAGTATGGTAACAATCACCGTGACATGCCATCCAATCGTCCAACATGTATTACTAATAATAACAAACAAATAAACAACGTGCCATTCATAAAACTTGGATCTGACATCTAGGTTCTTGAAAAAAAGAAGTGTTTTGAACACGTAAACATTTGAAAAATTCTACCTATTGACTTAGGGTTAGATAGATGATTCTAACTCTAAATGTTTGTGTTTAGGATGAATCGGGTAGTTATTTAGTATGATTTTAAGCCTTGGGGAGCGGGGAATTCAAGCAATTGAGGGTTCCTGAAAGATTTCTTTGGTTTTCCAATAATTTGTGTGCTTTGAACGGTAAACCCCCCTATTTATAGAGGAGGAAAGGTTTTGGTTGATGAGTTTGAGTGAGACTCAAAGTCCCCAATACTTAAATATATAGAATATCAAGTCAAAAAGCATCACAAGATGAATTGAGAAAAAAAAAAAAATCATAAAATGGCAAATTTGGAGTTTGAAGAATACAAATAATCTATTCCACTTTTTATGTTCGACTTTATACTCTACCAATTATAACTTATCATGTATTTATTTGACTTTATTTATTAAAAAAAACAAATTTTAAAATTTTAAAATAATAATAATAATAAACACATGGGATACTATGATTGGTGAAATATAAAATGGAACTCAACAAATAATACAAAGGATTTGTATTCAAAGTTTAGGTGGCAAGTTTTGATTGGCACTCAAAGCCAGGAATAGCAGATGGACCCTGAGTGCTAGTTTGACTCTTTGACTTTATTTTATTTGTGGTTTTAACGAGTTTTATTTATTTATAGTTTTATCCAACTTTGGAACACAAAATATACCCTTTTTAGGTTCAAATGATGCTAGTGGATCTCTAAGAAGTGTCTAATCTTAATATATATTTATTTATAATAAAAAAAAATAATTAAAATACAAAAAACTTGATTATTAATCCATTAGAATCAAACAATCCCATGCTTATCCGGTGCACCCTTGTTCTAAGCCTAGATAAATGGATTAGGACACATTGTTAATCATAAGTAATCATTTAAATGGCTTATCACAATCAATTAATCACAATCACACTTGTCTAGTTCTAATCATAGGATGCATATACATCGATTTAAATATATCTTTTGATCCGGTGGTCTGATGACTTCTAAATTTATTTTCAATGAAATTTTTGAAAATCCATTATCAAAATTATGGGGTTTTCCCTAGGATAAAATCGCTAGGCCCTCACCCTTGATAATAAGGGCCCAAAATTTTGAGTTAAAAAAAAAATCCAGTCTAATTGCAATCCTAACTTGCTTATTAAAACAAAATGTTGTAAGTGTCCCAAATCATGATTGATGATTAACTTCCGCCAATAGTTTGAGGCCTTGAATTTTGTAATTCACTCTCCCACACGATAAATTGTTAACATTTTAGAATGTATGGAGAGAATAAAACTCACGTCAGAGGAAGGGGAAGCAATCACTATCCGGCCAGTCCATTGAGTTAGGACACTTGAAGAACATTCACTTAGTGTTATAGGAAAGTTTCTCACCCCTCGACCACTTAACCAAAGAGCAACGAAGGATTTGTTGCGGTCGGTGTGGAAAATGGGGAATAATTTAAAGATGGTGGACGTTGGAGATGGCTAAATCCAATTTAAGTTCGCCATGGAAAGCCAATTGAGATGGGTCATGAATAATGGACCGTGGAGTTTTGACGATCAGCTTCTGGTGCTCAGAAGATGGGAAAAAGGCATGACGACGAGGTCAATGTCTTTTCTAGTCTTACCAATTTGGGTTCAAGTTTGGGGACTAACATTTGACCTCATAAATGAAGAAGCAGGCCAGGATATTGGGAGTGGTCTAGGCCATGTGGTGGAGGTGGATTGTAAGGCCATTGCATTTGACCAAGCACGTTTCTTAAGGATTCGTATTGAAATTCCATTGACCAAACCTATTTGTCGTGGGGCTCCTATTATCAATTCGAAAGGAGACGAAGTTAAGGTCGCCTTTAAATATAAGCGACTTGTAGGACTATGCTACAACTGTGGCATGCTGGGCCACGAGGTATAAGACTGCTCAAAGGAGAAAATACATGAAGGGGGCAAACTCCCTTACGGGGAATGGTTAAGAGCAGGAAACAAGAGGAAGCCCGATAGTTCAAGGAGGAAGCCACCCAGTCCACCCCGGCTATGCGAAACCAAAATAAACAGAACACATGCTAGGGGTCCACCGCAACCAAAACCAAACCAGGGAGTTATTTCAGAAGTTATTGAGCAGCACGACAAGCCCGAAAATCAAGGAACTGAAACGAAAAGGCTTATTAATGCTGAAACGGTAGCTTTAAACATCATTGATACGGAGAATAACAGCAACATTAATAAGTCCAAAATTCCTGGGATTGATCTAATTAGTGTCCCTATTGTTTACGTAATTAAAGCAATATCTGATAAGGAGTTAAAGACTAGCAAACACACGTCTTTGTTTAGGGGTCACGTGAGACAACTAAGGAGTTTGATACACCACGTGACTCAGTAAAGTCGGGGAAGGGGGAAAAAAAATAATTCGCAGAACACAAACTGATATGGTACTGGACTCTCCGATTGGACAGAGTTTCCCAAGCAAGAAACGGGCACACAGTGACAAACTTGAGGGGGATTCGGAGATGGAGGAGACTGACAGAAAAAGGCTTAGGATTTTGGCTGGCAACACAAAATCATCATACCTAACAGTGGAGGCTACGATACAACCCTACCAATCACAATGAATATCCTCAGTTGGAACTGCCAGGGGCTTGAGAACCCTCGAGTAGTAAACGTTCTCTCTCATCTTGTGAGAGTTAAAGCGCCCAAGGTTTTGTTTCTCATGGAGACCAAACAATCGGTGGAGGAGATGAGAAATATGGAAGAAGACCTATAGTACCAAGCAGTTTTTACAATTCCTAGTTTGGGGAGGAGCGGCAGATTGGCAATGTTTTGGAAGGAAGAAATCAACTTGCATGTTCAAACCTTTTCCTAGAATCACATTGATGCCATTGTGTTCAGCACCACGGGTCCCCCTTGGAGAATAATAGGTTTCTATGGCCAACCAAACTGATCTCGTCATCATGAAACTTGGAGTTTGTTGCGGCGTCTCCACTCTCGATACTTAATGCCATGGATATGTATCGGGGACTACAATGAGATTTTATCATCGAAGGAGAAACAAGGTAGATTACCCAAATCACACGCCTTTATGCAAGCTTTCAAAACTGCTTTGCTCCATTGTAACTTGATTGACCTTGGGTATGTTGGAAGCATCTTCACCTGGAATAATGGACGGCATGACGACGCATATGTCCAACAACGACTAGACTGTGTTTGTGCAATAGTTGAATGGAGGGAGCTTTTCCCTCACTGCTGAGTCACACACCTTCAGGTTTCTTACTCTGATCATGACCTAATATTCGTCACTACTCATGGCCCAAATAATTTTGTTTGCAAGAAAAAAATTCCCCACAAGTTTAAGGAAAAATGGGTAGCGCACCCCAAGTGTGAATGGATCATTCAAGAAGCCTAGAACTGGTCTAATCCTCATGGCAGTCCGATGTTTAGGCTATTTGAAAAAATTAAAAATTGTAGGACTTCATTGATGGGCTAGTCATGGTTTGCTTTTGGAAATACTAGAGCAAAAATTGAAGAGAAGCATAGGCAATTGGAGGACTTAACACGTCAAAATTGTGGAGATCAGGTGGAAAGGATCAAAATGGTTAGAGGAGAAATAAACAGGTTGCTTTACCAGGAGGAAGTAGCTTGGAGACAAAGATCAAGGGCAATTTGGTTACTAGCAGGGGACAAAAATACAAATTTTTTCCACCAAAGGGCAAGTCAGCGGAGAAGAAAAAATCAGATTGTGGGGTATTCAAAGATGCAAGTAGCTGGTGTACTGAAGAAAATGAGATTGCAACAGTGACAAATAATTATTTCAAAACGTTGTTTACAATGGCACATACAGATAATGCAAATATGGAGGTTGTGCTTAACTCAGTGGACAAACGGGTTACAGCTGATATGAACCATATTTTATTACGACATTACACTGTTATTGAGGTTAAATGAGCTCTCTTCCAAATGCATCCTTCAAAGTCACCAGGTCCTGATGGTATGTCCCCTTTCTTCTTCCAAAAACATTGGCATATAGTTGGACTTGATGTTACTGAAGCTATTTTGTCAGCACTAAATTCGGGTCACCTGTTGCACAAAATGAATTACACCCATATTGTGTTGATCCCAAAAAAAAAATGATCCCCAATACCTCTCAGAGTTCCGTCCCATCAGTTTGGGCAATGTGATTTCATGTATTTATTCCAAAGTTCTTGCTAACCGGCTTAAAATTATTTTACCAAAAATCAAATCCAATGCTCAGAGTGCTTTTGTGCTAGATAGACTGATCACAGATAATACAATTGTAGCTTTTGAGGTGTTGCATAGGATGCAGAATCGTAAGAGGGGAAAAAAGGGTCAAATGTTAGTGAAGTTAGATATAAGAAAGGCGTATGATAGGGTGGAATGAGGCTTCCTTGAAAAAATGATGCTACGCTTGGGCTAAAATGAACAATGGGTACATTTGGTAATGGAAATTGTCACCACAACTTCATACTCCGTGCTTATCAATGGGGAGCCTAGGGGCTTCATTAACCCATCTAGGAGGATTAAACAAGGCAACCATTTATCACCTTATTTGTTTCTGATGTGTGCAGAGGGTATGTTAGCCATGCTACGAAGGGCGGAGGAGAGGAAGCAATGCAGGGTATCTTATCTTGTAGGAATGGAGTCCAAATTTCTCACCTGTTATTTGCTGATGACATCTTGCTATTTTGCCAAGCATCAATTGAGGAATGCCAGCAGCTAATCACCATCCTTGAGCAATATGAGAGGACATCGAGTCAAGCAATAAATAGGGACAAAACATATCTATTCTTTAGTAAAAATACAAGGGTAGAGGTGCGGGATACAATGCAAGGTATTTTGGGAGCTCAAGTCATGACTGATCGTGAAAAATGTCTTGGGTTACCCATGGTGGCTGGCAAATCCAAGGTACGTACCTTCAGGGGGCTAAAGGAAAAAAGTACAAAGTGGGTGTTGGGGTCAAAGAAGAAGTATATCTCAAAAGCAGGATAGGAAATACTGATTAAAACAGTGGCTCAAGCAATTCCTACGTATACAATGGGCATTTTCAAGATCTTAAAGACCTTGTGTGATGATATTAATTCAAGTCTTCAAAATATTGGTGGGGGCAGACAAAGGATGAGAAAAAAATTCATTGGATCAATTGGAATAAACTTTGTAGCCCAAAAACAAATGCAGGAATGAGTTTTAGAGATATCCATGCTTTCAACTTAGCTATGCTAGCTAAACAAGCTTGGAGATCGATAAAACACACTTATTCACTATTCTATAAGGTGTACAAAGCCCAATACTTTCCAAATTGCTCTTTCATGGAGGCTAAACTTGGGAGTAATCCATCATATGTGTGGTGAAGTCTACTCATGGCTAGAGAAATTATCTGGAAGGGCACTAGATGGTGGGTTGGGGATGGGCGCCACATTGAGGTGGCTGCCTATAAATGGTTAGCTCATGATCCTATCTTTCTGGGCTCTCCTCCAAATCGGCTCTTTGTTAGAGACCTCATTGATGAAGACACCAGACAATGGGACCGTGGAAAAAATCAAGCTTTGTTTGCTCCATCAACTCAACAAGAGATCTTGGCAGTACCCCTGAACAATCTGAACTCCAGTGATGAATTAGTGTGGAAGGAAAATAGAGCTCAAAATTTCACAATGAAGACAGCCTATAAAAGTGCTTTTGGACTCAAAAATCAAGCATAAGGTGAGCACTCACAAGCACGGCAAAATGGCAGACTTTGGAAGAAGGTGTGGAAATTGAATGTGCCCCCAAAGGTCCAGACCCTTCTGTGGAGGGCTTGTTCAAACATCCTACCCATAAAAGACAACTTGCAGCGCTGTAAAGTGAAGGTTGTAGCGCAATGCGAAATCTGCCACCAACACTTTAGACCCCCTGTCATGTGCTGTGGGAGTGCCCTTTTGCTAGGAATGTTTAGTCCATGGCAAGTAGACGAATTCAGAAGTGTTTGAATAGTGTATTAGACTTCTTCAAATTGTTTCGAATTATGGTAACCAGGCTGAACCAGTAAGACCATGAGACTTGGGCAGTTATCGTGTGGGCTCTATGGAATGCACGGAACAAATTCTACTTCGAAAAGACTCAACTTCAGCCAAGGCACATCTACGATGCTGCGTCGGGTCTCCTAACAGATTACCAGCACCTCATGGCAGCACAAACAATTTGAGTATACTCTGTTCTAATGTGTCGTTTCACTACTGTATGTTTTACTCGTGGCATTTGTTTCATTGAGAACTGACCTGTGTTTTACTTGTTGGGGTCCACTATGTATGCTATATAGTCCAGCTTGTAATATTTGCTATCTCAATAAAGCTTTCTATCTTTGATCTCAAAACAAAAAAAGAAAAAAAACATTTTAGCCATGAAATCTCTTACATGGCCACACACCAATGTCTCTCTCTCTCTCTCTCTCATGCAAACACACATGACACCAAATCAAAATTGAAAATTAGATTTAAAATTTTTTTCCACTAGCAAAGGAAAATCTTTTTTTTTTTTTTTAATAAAACTGTAGGGACTCAATTTGGAAGAACCCTCCGAATTAAGAAGGAAAGTAATCCTGTAGGCCCCAAACAATAAATTTCTAGAGAGTGGGTTGAAGAAATTGGCCCTTACAGGCAAACGGAACTTAGTCATGGACTCATCACCATTGAAGGCTGTGCGCCTGGATTCCTCATTAGAGTTACTCCTCGGCATTTTTCCGAGGAGCTTGGCCCCTTTTTTCCCCCCTCCTTTAGGAGGGGTCCCTTACATTATATACCCTTCCCCCAATCGATCCTAGCCCTACACTTGTTGAGCAATCAGGCCATTACTCAAGTGCCTGTCCCATCAGCCGCCTTCCTATTCCCTTTGTGGGTCGCGGCAACCAAGGTGGCACTGTTGTGGAGTCCTTTCCTCATTAATGCGGCCAGGGCGGTAGTCGAGTGCATTTAATGCGGAGGTGACAGTTTGTCATGAACTTGTTCCTCCACCAGGCTTCCATTGCTGGCGCGTGGTACTTCCTCTCTGCTCTTTGAGTAGTCAGGAAGGCTCCTTTGAATGTGTTGCCGGTTACCTTAAGGTGTCGGATGTCCGAGGACGGGGTCATCCTCGGCGTGGCTTGTTAGGCTCCTGGGCTTCTCATTCTCATCCTCGGACCTTGGATTCCTCCTCGGCTGGGGCCTACAACCCTGGAACGAAGTGGGCTGGGCCGTATGACTTGCCGGCCCCACAATAGCCCCTCAAAATCTTGCCGTCCGCATCCTCGAGCGGAGAGGAGGATTTTGACGTCCTCGGGCCTGCGAAGCGTCCCATCGAGTCTGGTCCTCCGTCAGTACTGGAGTCTTTTCATCTACCCCAGACGCGTTACTGACGCTTCGAAGTGCGCAACGCGCCCTCCATTAAATCCAAACGGCTCTGTGCTCCCCACGTTCAACGGGAGGATGACAATCCAACGGTGGGGATTCGCCTAACATTTATGGGCGGGAAAACCCGCACGGCTCCTCGATTTGGGGTATAAATACCCACTCGAAATGCTGATCCCTCTGTTTACTCGCAACCAAGAGCTCTTGCGCATACATCCTGAGTCCAACCAAATTTCCACCTACATCTCCAGCATAAAAAGCCTGTCTGAGGAGCTTCTCCTCATTTCTGTAAGTCACTCTATCTCTCTCCGAGCTCTCTTCTTCTCTATTCCTTCTTCTCTTTCATTTGCTCTTTCTTAGCTTTTCTAGGCATCACTTGGGATGGGTAGGTTTAAGAAATATGTCTATACTGAGGAGGCGATGGAGAAATTCATCACCGATTATAAGATACCCAGCAACGTGGGCTTGAGGTATTGTGAGGAGGGGGAGTGGCACCTTCGGAGGTAGGAGGGTGAGGTGGTGATTCCCATTATTGCTTTCCTTGAAGGTGGCATGAGAATTCCCATGGGACCGGTGATGAGAGGCTACTTGACGTACTTCCGGCTAGCCCCCACCCAGTGTGCCACTAACGTCTTCAAAATTCTGGGTTGTGTGGACGCCCTGAATGAGAAGATGGGGCTAAGGTTGACCCACCACGACGTAAACTGGTGTTACAACCTCCAGTGCCTGAAGGGCAAGTCGTACTATAAGAAGACCAGGGACGACAGGGTTCGGCTTATCCAGTGCCTCCCTGAGTCCAGCAAAGGGCTGAACAAGGACTTCCTCATCGTGTCCGGGGAGTGGCACAATGGCCTTCACTGCCCAACGACGGAGGGGACACCAGGTGGGGCAGTGGGAAAAAGGGAGGAGGGCTCTAGGACTTTAGTTTGTTTCGTTCTCTACTTCATCCATTTTCTGCACCGTTTGGTTACTAACATGAATGTGTTTTTTTTCTGCAGATCCGCACGCCTTCACGCGTCACTACAACCTGATCAACAGGGAGGACTTGCAGAAAGCGCTGAGGGCGGAGATTTTCGTGAATAAAGCCGACAATCAAGTTAGGGCCGCCCACAGGATCTTGGGATACGACCTGATTCAAAATCATTTGCGGCGCCGAAGTACGTGATCAGAGTAAAAGACCCTAAGCTGCGAAAAATAACCGTGACCGAGGACGGGTTCCAGTTTCTCGATAAGCCCTCCACATCAGAAGGCATAGCATTAGCAGGCCCCTCCTCCCCCTATAGATTCTCAAAGGCCGTAAAAGAAGGCCTAGAGAGGGAAGAGGAAGTTGCTGATTTTGGCCCCGCCGAGGACAAGTTTGACGTGTTTGAACAAGTCCATCAGTCCGAGGACCCTCCAGGAGACTTAGGTGACCCTCGTCTGACCGAAGCGGACTTCCTAACGACCGTGTCCTCTCTTCGGCTTGAGATGGGTTACAAGAAGAGGCCCCAGTCCAGCTTGTTGGATCTGATCGAAGGCCAACCAGGGAAGTCTAAGCCAAAGCTTCCTCCTCCTCCTCCCAAGACTCACTCTGCCCAGAGCAGGTCGGCCCCGACCCAGTCAAAGCTTCCTCCTTCTCCGCCTCAGATGAGTCTGCCTTCTAGGCATGAGCCCTCTGATCCTAAGTAAAAAAAGGATAAGGGCAAACGGCCAATTGAGGACAAGTCTGGGTCCCCCCAGGAAGGGGGCGATACTCGGCGGCCATCGAAACCATTGAAGATAGGCTCTCGAGGCCAAGATAAACAGGTTGATACTCAGCTCGAGGCTCAGGCCTGGCTTCCTACCCCAATGCTCCATGGGGGGCCTCTGAGGGATGACTCCTCCCTCAGGGATTTTAGAGAGGGTGAAGGCGCGTATGTGGCCGATGCATTGGAAAGGTGCCTGTTACTCCCTGCGAACATGGCGGAGCTGGGGACTATGAGGAGTAGGGAGGTCTTCCTCTACCTTAAGCGGTACTTGGGAATGGTAAGACCCTCAACACTTATGATTTTTTCTAGTTTCAGTTTTTCTTCCCATTTTCTGAGCTCGGCTCATTATGTACCCGTTTTGTTTGGCAGGCCGTTCAAGCCACTTATAGGTTGGAGGAGGTGGCCCATGATCAAGGAAAGGCCATGGACGTGGAGCGTGAGAAACGCTTGGAAGCCACTCGGACCCTCAAAAACTCCGAGGCTGATCTTGCCACGGCCCGGGAGGAGTTGAAGATGATGACCAGGGCTCGGGACAACGCCATGTCAGGCCTCGCTGGTTTCCAAAAGCAGGCCGAAGATCAGACAAGGCGTCTGGGTAAGGCAGAGGAGTAACTGAAGATCGCAAATGAGCTGCTTGCTGATCTGACGAAGAAGGTGGCTGCTGCCGAGGAAGCCAAGAAAGTGGCAGAATGGGCCAAGGATGAGGCTGTGAGGGCCAAGTTTGAGGCTGACCAAGGTAGGGAGGAGGCCTGGGCCACTAAGGAGGAAGCTAAGGAGGCAGCCTATGCTGCAGGGAT
The DNA here is from genome assembly GCA_032727855.1 of Quercus ilex subsp. ballota. Taxonomy (NCBI): domain Eukaryota; kingdom Viridiplantae; phylum Streptophyta; class Magnoliopsida; order Fagales; family Fagaceae; genus Quercus; species Quercus ilex. Next base: position 17,709,928 of record CM064915.1, read on the forward strand.
GGCTGAGACAGAAGCTGCCTTTAAGGCTCAAGTCCCCGGGGTGTGCAGGCGCTACTCCTCCGAGGTTTGGAAGGAGGCTCTCAAACAGGCTGGGGTCGAGGCCTCGTCTGACTTGTGGAAGGAGGAGAATGTGTACTACCCCCCTGCCATCCGCGAGGCTGCCCCAGATGGCTCTGAGGCCGAGGAGGCTGCTGGGGAGGCCAATGCTACTCTGGGTGAGGGCGCCTCAGTCGCTAAACCTACTGGTGAGCTTGTCCAAGAGAGTGACCCTCCCGGGGTAGCTGAATCAAGTGAGGGCCCCAGCGAGGAAGCGCCCCAAAAGGTTGCAAAGTCCTCCTCTAAAGCCCAGGCTCCTTCCGCTGAGGACGCAGCCGTTCCTGCCGTGCCTGTGCAGGCCGTCTCTCTTGGCCAAAGCTCAGAGGGCCCTGAGGTTGCCATGGACCAGCCACCTACTGAGGGAAGAAAATGAGTGGAAGGGGCAGGCCCCTCAGCGCCCCTGTCTGCTTTGTTTTGCCATTTCTTTTGTTTTTTGTACTTCTTTTTTTTTTTTTCTTTTTTTGCATTGTAATGTAACGCGTATCATGTAACTTCTATGGATTTAATGCAATTTGGCTCTTATTTCTCTCTCTGTTTGTTCTGGTTGTTTGCACATTTGCGCGTTATCCGTTTTCTCCCATCTCTACCCCCTTTTTTACTTGTATAATTTTAACATCAATTGTACCTCTGCCAGTCCTGGCAGTGATTGCAATAATGTGAAGGCATGTATGCACAGGCAGACCTTTTATGTCCCAAGGACTAGGTAGGCCTCTTGCTTCCCCAACATTCTAACACTTAGAATCTTTCGGCGTAGTTAGTTTCCCCATAGGCCTGAGTCTGAGGACCATGCAGTGCCTTGGTTCTGTCTAACACTTAGAATCTTTTTGAAGTAGTTAGTTTCCTCATAGGCCTGAGTCCGAGGACCATGCAGTGCCTTGGTTCTGTCTAACACTTAGAATCTTTTTGAAGTAGTTAGTTTCCCCATAGGCCTGAGTCCGAGGACCATGCAGTGCCTTGGTTCTGTCTAACACTTAGAATCTTCTTGAAGTAGTTAGTTTCCCCATAGGCCTGAGTCCGAGGACCATGCAGTGCCTTGGTTCTGTCTAACACTTTGAATCTTCTTGAAGTAGTTAGTTTCCCCATAGGCCCAAGTCCGAGGACCATGCAGTGTCTTGGTTCTGTCTAACACTTAGAATCTTCTTGAAGTAGTTAGTTTCCCCATAGGCCTGAATCCGAGGACCATGCAGTGCCTTGGTTCTGTCTAACACTTTGAATCTTCTTGAAGTAGTTAGTTTCCTCATAGGCCCGAGTCCGAGGACCATGCAGTGCCTTGGTTCTGTCTAACACTTTGAATCTTTTTGAAGTAGTTAGTTTCCCCATAGGCCTGAGTCTGAGGACCATGCAGTGCCTTGGTTCTGTCTAACACTTTGAATCTTCTTGAAGTAGTTAGTTTCCCCATAGGCCTGAGTCCGAGGACCATGCAGTGCCTTAGTTCTGTCTAACATTTAGAATCTTCTTGAAGTAGTTAGTTTCCCCATAGACCTGAGTCCGAGGACCATGCAGTGCCTTGGTTCTGTCTAACACTTTGAATCTTCTTGAAGTAGTTAGTTTCCCTATAGGCCCAAGTCCGAGGACCATGCAGTGTCTTGGTTCTGTCTAACACTTTGAATCTTTTTGAAGTAGTTAGTTTCCCCATAGGTCTGAGTCCGAGGACCATGCAGTGCCTTGGTTCTGTCTAACACTTAGAATCTTTTTGAAGTAGTTAGTTTCCCCATAGGCCTGAATCCGAGGACCATGCAGTGCCTTAGTTCTGTCTAACACTTAGAATCTTCTTGAAGTAGTTAGTTTCCCCATAGGCCTGAGTCCGAGGACCATGCAGTGCCTTGGTTCTGTCTAACACTTTGAATCTTCTTGAAGTAGTTAGTTTCCCCATAGGCCCGAGTCCGAAGACCATACAGTGCTTTGGTTCTGTCTAACACTTTGAATCTTCTTGAAGTAGTTAGTTTCCCCATAAGCCCGAGTCCGAGGACCATGCAGTGCCTTGGTTCTGTCTAACACTTAGAATCTTTTTGAAGTAGTTAGTTTCCCCATAGGCCTGAGTCCGAGGACCATGCAGTGCCTTGGTTCTGTCTAACACTTTGAATCTTCTTGAAGTAGTTAGTTTCCCCATAGGCCTGAGTCCGAGGACCATGCAGTGCCTTGGTTCTGTCTAACACTTAGAATCTTCTTGAAGTAGTTAGTTTCCCCATAGGCCTGAGTCCGAGGACCATGCAGTGCCTTGGTTCTGTCTAACACTTAGAATCTTCTTGAAGTAGTTAGTTTCCCCATAGGCCTGAGTCCGAGGACCATGCAGTGCCTTGGTTCTGTCTAACACTAAAGTATGTGGTGAAGGAGATTATCCTCAGCGTTGGCCATACTAGTTTTGGCGTGATGATAGCCTCGGCCCTGCCTCGTCAAAAGCGGGGCGTCATGCGTACCGGACTATTGACCCCGCAGTGCCCCGGGCGAGGCTGGTTTATGACTCTTAACCGTACACGTGGCAGTGACGCTGCCTTCAGTTCAAGTTTCTGCAGTCATCAGTTACGGGGTGCCCCCTGACGGTTCGCGCTCCACGCCTGACGTTTCAACACACGAGGCGCGCTCTCATTAATATTCTCTTGGACTGATGCGGATCGAATGGTTGATAGGCGCTTTGGAATTTGGTCAGGATTAATGTCACCGATAATCCACTTTTCTAATTCTGCGTAGTTCCATTCCTATCAATCTTCACCCCCTATTTAAGGCCACGTAGGGGAAATGACCTTCTACTCTTCACGAACCCTCCAATATACCAGGAAACATGTCCTCCCAACTTTCAGAGCCCCCCCAATGACCCTGCGAAAATTGTGATAAGAGTTTGGAGAAATGGAACGGCTTTGGATGGGAGTGAGGGTGCACAGGCCCAAAGTCCTCCTTCCTCGACGGAGAGCCGCCGTAGCAATGGCTCGCATCAGATCTCCGGTGCGGCCGAATCCGTGCGTCATCCTGATGGTGCCACACACAGCGGCTAAGAGGGAGGTCCCTGAAGTACATAACGCTCTTCCCCGGGGCGCTGCCACGCCGGTGGAAGTGTGTAAGGATACGTCATATCTAGTGCCCGAGTGTTACCATCTCCAACGGCCAACCACCGTGGGGCTGGAAGAGAATCAAGGGAACAACATGAGGAAGGGACGTCCGGCGCCTTTGCATCTGCTCCTCTCTTCGCGCCAGCGCCACCGCACCGGCTTGGGCGTTGTTGGTAGCCTTAAAACAGGCCTGCCTCAGCCCCCTCTCCTTTAGTTAGCTTTAAAACAGGCCCGTCTGGGCCTTTATTTGTAGAGTTGGCTTTAAAACAAGCCTGTCTGAGCCTTTGTTTGTATATTGTAGCTCCTCTTCATCTAATAAAGTACTGATATTTGTCTTCTCCTTTCCCTTGAATCTTTTACTTTTCTGCAATGGTGTTTTTTTTTTTCTTTAAACGCGTTCTTGTGAACTTTCTGTCAACTGACTACCTGGGGACGATTGTCCGTTTCGCCTGCTAGTGCACAAATTCTTCCCACAGACGGCGCCAATTGTAGGGACTCGATTTGGAAGGACCCTCCAAATTTAGAAGGAAAGTAATCCTATAGGCCCCAAACAACAAATTTCTAGAGAGTGGGTTGAAGAAATTGGCCCTTACAGGCAAACGGAACTTAGTCATGGACTCATCACCATTGAAGGCTGTGCGCCTGGATTCCTCATTAGACTTACTCCTCGGCATTTGTCCGAGGAGCTTGGCCCCTTTTTTCCCCCTCCTTTAGGAGGAGTCCCTTACATTATATACCCTTCCCCCAATCGATCATAGCCCTACACTTGTTGAGCAATCAGGTCATTACTCAAGTGCCTGTCCCATTAGCCACCTTCCCATTCCCTTTGTGGGTCGTGGCAACCAAGGTGGCACTGTTGTGGAGTCCTTTCCTCATTAATGTGGCTAGGGCGGTAGTCGAGTGCATTTAATACGGAGGTGACAGTTTGTCATGAACTTGTTCCTCCACCAGGCTTCCATTGCTAGCGCGTGGTACTTCCTCTCTGCTCTTTGAGTAGTCAGGAAGGCTCCCTTGAATGTGTTGCCGGTTACCTTAAGGTGTCGGATGTCCGAGGACAGGGTCGTCCTCGGCGTGGCTTGTTGGGCTCCTGGGCTTCTCATTCTCATTCTTGGACCTTGGATGCCTCCTCGGCTCGGGCCTTCAGCCCTGGAACGAAGTGGGCTGGGCCGTATGACTTGCCGGCCCCACAAAAACAAATCTAGTTTTTGATAAATTTTACACCTAAACAAATATATATATATATATATTTAAATCTTATGTGGAATTCATTTTGGTTTAGTTAGAATTAATTCATCAAGTTATATGTTGAATCCATCTTTGCTTAAGCATGTTAAGGTTATAGGGTGATTCTATTGTTAAGTGAAATTGCAATATTTTCCTTCACAAATTAGACTGTATTTTTCTATGGTTTAACTTTTGTTGCATTCCTATCCTATTATAATTTTTTGTTGTAAAAAGTGTTTCTTTTAATTGAAAATATTTTTGAATTATATATTTATTATATAAAACTAAATCTACATATGAAAAATTTAGAGAGAGAGACAGAGAGATAATAATAATTAATTGAATATCAAACATAAATGCTTGATGATTTTGTTATTAGCAAGAAATATAGAAAATATGACATATTTTTTAGATAAAATTTTCACAAATGAACAAAAAAAAATCATAAAAAATATTTAGAAGACAATGAAATAATAGAAAATGACAATGAAAATGAAAATAATTACAATGACATTCAAACATGTAATATAACAATCCTTGACTATATAACTAGATTTTTTTCCATATGCATGTATCACTAACATAATTTGACTAACAATATTTGTACAAATTTTTTTCAAAAGAAAATTTTCAAAATTTAAATTGATAAAATCATACTTGAAATTTTTTTCTAAGTGACTATGTGAAATTAATTATATCACAAGAAGATTAAGTGAATTAATTATATTATCTGTTAAAAAGTAAATGTTTTAATTAGTAATTGCGAATATTTAAAGAAAAAAATGTTTTAAATAAAAAATATTAATACAAGAAGTTAAAATGTATTTGATATATTTTGTTTTGCTTAAAAAATATCCTTAATACTTAAAAAAAAAATCAATATCCTTATTACCTATGTAATATAAATTATAATTTCATAAAAAAAATTAATATACTGCAATTTTTCATTTATATCTAAGCACAAGAAGATGAAAATCCAAGCACCACATATAGGAAGGTAATGTGGTCCCTCCGAGTAAATAAATACATAAATACATTGGATATAATAAGTTCTTAATTATGCCTTTTATACGTCAGTGGCGCATATGTAAATCTAGTATAGTCTAAGGGTAATATTTACTATTAATATTTTCGGATGTCGGACAAATAAAATAAAATAAATGGCACAAGTCATAAAAGTGGCTCTAACGTGCGAAGAATTAAAGGATAAAGAAAATGTGTTCTGTCGCTATGGGGCTGTGCCTGAGCGCCTCTTCTTTTTAGTTTTGTTTATGCGGACAAAAACGCTTTGAAATTTTAAAATTTTTTTAATGAAAATGACCTTTAAGAATTAAGATTGTGACATATACAAAAAATTATCCCAAAGTCAAAATTTGTTGAACGTGACATTGTAATATTGGAGGGAACTTTGAACTATTGGCAGCCAATTACAGTAGCACCATTTTTATTAAGGGAGTTTTGTATGAATAAGGAATGAAAAAAATTATTTGCATTATAGGGTGCTCTATAGATAAGATTGGAATCAAAATTCAATAATATTATGTATGTCCTAAATTTCTGTGCTTTAATTTATTTTTGGAATATCCTAAAATATAATTATCTTTAAAAAGTTAATAGATAAAAATGAGTTTCAATTAGCTCAATTAGTAAAATCTCTTATCGAAATTATCGCTAAACCAAAAAAAGTTTGTAGATAAATTTGCTAGATTACTGTTGACCTTAGTTAAAAAGTCATAACATTCTTCTCATAAAAAAAAAGTCATAACATTCTTTTATTAAATTTTTGGTTCTCTATGTTATTTTTGGAATGTCCAAAATATATTTATTTTTAAAAAATTAATAGGTAAAAATAAGTTCAAGTTAACTCAACTGATAAAATCTCTTATCAAAAAGAAAAAAAATGTTAATAGATAAATTTGCTAAATTACTATTGACTTTAGTTAAAAAAAGTCATAACATTCTTTTATTAGAGACTAAATTAATGAGAGTAGGATTCTCAAAAAAAAAAAAAAAGTTTTGAAATTTTTTATATTTTTAACTAAAAAAACCATTAAATAATGTTCCCTTAAAAAGTTTAATTACTTAAACAATACTAACAAAATGGGACAAGATGAGTGATTATTCTTTTTTATAAGAAGACATTAAGAAATTTTTCAATATTTTAAAAGCCATATAGGACTAGCCGGTTCCAAGTTCGATCAAAATCGGGAAAACCAGCAAAAAAACTAGTCAAAATCAAGAACAGATATCTTTTCCAGTTCTTTGACCATTCTAATTTTTAATATCATGAGCTTTTTATTTATTTTGTATAATCAAGATTTAATTCTAAATATACTATATAACAACTATAACTCACACATCAAAATGTGTTTAAATATGGTACACACTCAAAATGACTAAACTCTTGAATGTACAATTGGTTTAAATTATTTTTAATTTAGTAAATAATTAAGTTAAAAAAAAAAAAAACTGGTTCAAAATTATATCATATATATTCTCTTGAAAAATTCTAATAATTATATGTGTGTATTTAACAGTTAATTTGTTTCTAAACAAAAATTCCAATATATATTTTTTTTATCGTATATAAGGTGATGGTGGTCCTCTTGGTAATTAAAAAATTAAAAGGAGTCATTAAGGGTCCTCTGAGGCTCTGACTATGATGATGGACCTATAGAACAGTTATGACTGTGGAATCATGTTCAATGGTTACGATAATTGTGGGGATAAAAGCCTAAGTTTGTATATTGGGCCTTGGGCCCTATTTGATGATGTTAGTGCGTCCGAGGAGGAGTGGACTATTGGGAAATGCCCCAGAGTGGAGAATCATGTAAGGAAAGGATAAGGAAATATAGTCCGAGGAATGTATCCTTCTCAGATACGATGAATACCAGTCAAGCAAGTACTTGGGCGATTTAGGTGACCTTCCAGGAAGTTCCAACGATAAGGATGAACTTCATGCACATACGGAGATGATAAGAATACAGAAATATTTAAAAGAAAAACTGCTACCACCGCATTAAATGTACTGCAGTAACTTTTCTGGCCACATTTATGTGGAGAAAACCCCTGAACAGTATAGTTTCAACCACCACCATTCACAAAAAGCCAAATAAGCTGTCTGATGGGACATATACTCAATTAAAGGCTTGGGTGATTAACAAGTGTACGATCAAGATGATCTAAAAGAAAACTATATAATGTAAAAGACCTCCCATAAGAGGGGGATCGGAAAATATAGAAAAATAGGAGAGAAGAAGATTTACTGTAGCACTAAAGACTATCATAACTTTCAAGAACAGTTCAATTCATAATTAATCTCCTCGGACGCTAATTTAATCAAGTTCTAAGTGTGTTTTTGGGCTTATTTGTCTTTTAAATCTTTTCTAGCTGTTGACCGATTCACATATAGTCCAGCTCTTGCACCCACTCTCTACAAATTCATTGTATTGGGTTCTTTGGGCTCACATCCCATGACTTTTGGGCTTGGGCCACAAATCGTAACCATACAATTGGTGCCGTCTGTGGGAAGAGCTTGAGCGATAGTGAACGCAACGGCCAACTATAGCAGAATCAGGTCCACAACAAGCAGAGTCGAGGGCATCCCAACATGGTGATCATTTCCTCAACCTCGAGCAGAGAGGTGACCATGAAGGAAGTGTACATATAATACATGCTAAGAGGAGCTAGTCACGAGGTGGTAGTCATGTCTCCCATGCAAGGGGCAACAGGGGCATGCAGCTGGAGATTGACCGGTTAAAGAGGGAGTTGCGCCATGCAAAAAGGAAACGAGCTTCCCCTGACAGTGACGTTTCTTCTAATGATGGAAGAGACACTAGTTACAAACAGAGGTCTCGAACTCCGCCTAGTGAGTCTTTCTCTTACGAAGAAAAGCTCCATGATGAGCGGCAATTTAAAAGCCCGCCACATAGGGGCGTAGGAAACGACGCTATGAGCAGAGCCCTAGACAAAATCTCTAAGTCAACTTTCACACGTAGGATTGAAGAGGCGAGGCTTCCCCGGCGTTTTCATCAGCCAACATTCACCATTTACAATGGGCAAACAGATCCTGTTGAGCATGTGAGCCATTTCAATCAGAGAATGGCTGTTTATTCCAAGGATGAGGCCTTGATGTGCAAAATCTTTCCATCTAGTCTCGGATCCATTGCGATGAGGTGGTTCGATGGCCTAAAGGTAGAGTCCATAAATTCCTTCCACGAGCTCACTCAGGCATTTGGTTCCAGGTTTGTGACCTGTAGGAGAGTTCTTAGGTCATTAGCTTCCCTCCTGTCCTTGAGCATGCAAGAGGGTGAGAATCTTAAAACATACTCCGACAGATATTGGGAGTTTTTTAATGAGATTGAAGGTGACTTTGACGATGTGGCCACCAGTACATTTAAGCTCGGCCTTCCATCCAACCATGGTTTGAGTAAATCCTTGACTGGTAAGCCCGTTACCAACGTGCGTCAGCTCATGGACCGAATTAACAAGTATAAAAGAGTTGAAGAGGACCAGCAGCAAGGGAAAGGAAAGGACAAGGTTATCCCTCAAGAGATGAGGGATTTCAGGTTGGATCGACACAGTAATAACAAATCGCGTAGGGATTTTGCTGGGCAGTCAGGATCAACAAATCTTCAAGCAGTCAACACCGTGTTAAGAGAGCTAGTGCATCAAGTGTTAAAGAAGATTCAGAATAAGCTGTTCTTCAAACGACCAAATAAGATGATGGGAAACCCTGAAAGATGTAATCATAACCTCTATTGCCAATACCATCAGGATCATGAGCATACCACAGAGGATTGTAGGAGTTCGTGGGATCATTTGGACCAGCTTGTCTGCGGGGGCCAATTGAAACAACTCCTGCATCATTCCAACGGCCAGGAAAGCCAGGTGAGTTCGGAATCTCGAAGAGATGATTCTTCAAGACCTCCCCTTGGAAACTATTAATGTCATATTCGCTGTATCGAGGAAAACAGGATCCTGGCCATCCAAGATAATGTATGTGGCCCGTCTATCCACAGAAGATGTTAATCAGGATCCGAAGAGGGCTAAAATGGAAATTCCACTAGTCCTGGGCTTCTCGAATGAAGATAAGATTGGAACCATCCAACCTCATGACAACGCTTTGGTAGTTACCCTCAGGATTGAAGGGTGTGACGCGAAGAGGGTGATGGTAGACTAAAGCAGTGGAGCTGAGATAATGTACCCCAACCTTTACAAGGGGCTGAACTTAAAGCCCGAGGACTTAACGCCCTATAATTCCCCTCTGGTGAGTTTTGACAGAAAGGTCGTTGTCCCGAAGGATCAAATACGACAACCTGTGCAAACTGGTACGAAGATAGTAGAGGTAGATTTCATTGTTGTGGACGTGTACTCACCCTATACAGCAATCGTGGCCAGACCTTGACTTCATAAGCTAGGAGCTGTTTCTTCCACTCTGCACCAAAAGGTTAAGTATCCATCTGAAGGCCAGGTTAAAGAAATTTTGGGAAATCAATCTGTGGCCAGACAATGCTTGGTGGCTGTTATTTAGCGTAAGCCCGAAGCTGAGTCCTCGACCCATCCAGGTGAAGATTTATAGCAGTTAAAACCCCCAGCGTTGCACATCGATAAATCGGCCGAGAAGGCGAAGTGTGAAGATTTGGTGAAGGTTGTTATTGGGGACGATCCAGAAAATTTCTTTCAGGTTGAGTCTCAGTTACCTCCTCAAGAAAAGAAAGAGTTGGTGGAATTTCTCAGAAGAAACCTAGATGTGTTTGCTTGGAATGCTTATGAAGCCCTAGGAGTGGATCCAGACTTCATCTGTCATCACCTGAATGTCAACCCATTGGTCATCCCTAAGAAATAACTTCCTCGTCGCCCATCTAAGGAGCATGCTGAAGCAATACGAGAAGAAGTGACGAAACTTAAGCAAGCTGGAGCTATTAAGAAAGTGTTATCCTGAATGGCTAGTTAACACCGTGGTGGTGAAAAAGAAGAGTGGAAAGTGGCGAGTATGCGTAGATTTCACAGACTTGAATAAGACGTGCCCCAAAGATCCATTCCCCATGCCTAAAATAGATTAGCTAGTGTATGCGACTGTAGGTCATCCTCGGATGAGTTTCTTGGATGCCTTTCAAGGTTATCATCAAATATCTCTAGCCCTGGATGATCAGGAAAAGGCTGATTTTGTTACCCCCATTGAGAACTACCACTATAAGGTGATGCCATTTGGCTTGAAAAATGAGGGGTATACCTACCAAAGGATGATGACAATGATGTTTGAACCACAGTTAGGCAAGAACATCGAGGTCTACATAGATGACATGGTGGTGAAGAGCAAGGTAGTCTTTAAATATGTGGGCGATCTTTTGAATATTTTTGAAGTTCTTAGAAAGTACAAGTTGCGTTTAAATGCCTCCAAGTGTTCATTTGGCGTGGGATCAGGCAAGTTCTTAGGTTATTTAGTAACTCACAGGGGGATTCAGGTCAACCTCGACCTAATAAAAGCTATTAACAGTTTACAGCTACCTCGGAACCCCAAAAAAGTCCAAAAGTTGATTGCTATAGCCGCTGCTTTGAACCGTTTTATCTCTCGGTCGGTAGATAGATGCAGACCTTTCTTCTTGTTGATCAACAAGTGGAAAGGGTTTGAGTGGACTAAAGAATGTGCCTTAACTTTTCAGCAGCTTAAGGAATATCTTGCTCGGCCACTTATCATGTCTAGTTTTGAAATAGACGAGGTCCTATATGCTTATATCGCTGTGGTCCCTTATGCTGTTAGTCTGGTGTTAATACGAATTGATCGTGGTGCATAACGGCTAGTTTATTATGTGAGCAAGTCACTCCACGAGGCTAAGATTCGATATCTGCCACTGGAGAAAGCCATCCTGGCAGTAGTACATGGTACACGAAAGTTACCTCATTATTTCCAAGCACATACAGTTGTTGTCCTCACCCAGCTCCCACTTAAAGCCATACTCTGAAGTGCTGACTACACAGGGAGGATTACTAAATGGGGCACAGTCCTAGGGGATTTTGATATCAAATACATGCCTCGCACTTCCATTAAGGGCTAGGTCCTTGCGGATCTAGTGTTCGAGTTCGCTGAACCTCATTTAGAAGAAGTAACACTAACACAGGTCATGGATGAAAAATCGATTGACATGATTTCTCAACAAGGTCCCTTATCTTGGGAAGTGTACGTGGATGGTGCAGCGAATCAGAAAGGTTCTGGAGTGGGGCTAGTGCTGATATCCCCTGAGAAAATCACCATTGAAAATTCATTGAGGCTGGACTTCTTGGCTACAAATAATGAGACCGAATATGAAGCTCTACTGATGGGAATGGTCATGGTTCAAAAAATGGGTGGAAAGTCAGTAGATGTATTCTCGAACTCAAAGTTAGGCGTTGGCTAGGTGACCGGAGCATTTGAAGTGAAGGATGAAAGAATGCAGGAGTACTTGAGCCAAGTCAGACACCTACAATCAGAGTTTGAGTCTTTCAACTTGCAACATATCCCAAGAAGTGAAAATACGCATGCTAATTCCCTAGCCATGCTTGCAACATCCTCAGTGCAGAATCTGCCACAGGTTATCCTTTTTGAGGACTTGTACAAACCCACGAATATGAGAGTTGAGACAGTCTTAGTTCACCAGATCAGAGCAGGGCCTAGTTGGATGGACTCTATAATTCAATTCTTGAAGGAGGATACTTTGCCTGAAGAGAAGTCAGAAGCTGATAAAGTACGGAGGAAGACCACTAGGTTCTGGCTGTCCGAGAACTAGAAGTTATACAAACGTTCACTTTCAAGACCATACTTGTTGTGTATACATCCTGAGATGACTGAATCAATCCTCGAAGAATTACACGAAAGAATTTTGGAAGTCATACTGGGGGTAGATCCTTGGCACATAGAGCCATTACCCAAGGCTATTGGTGGCCAAACATGCAAAGGGAGGCCCAGGAATACGTGAAAAAATGCGATCAGTGCCAACGGTTCGCACCAAACATACACCAACCTAGGGGAATTCTTAATCCATTATCCAGCCCATGGCCATTCGCTCAGTGGGGCTTGGATATTGTAGGTCCATTCCCTAAGGCAGTAGGAAACAAGAGGTATCTGCTAGTCGGCACAGATTATTTTACCAAATGGGTTGAAGCCGAACCTCTAGCTAATATCAGAGATGTGAACGCGAAGAGATTTGTCTGGAAAAATATTGTCACTCGGTTTGGGATTCCTCATACTCTCATCTCAGACAATGGCCTTCAGTTTGACAGCAAAGCGTTTAGAGGTTATTGTCGTGAATTGGGGATTACGAATAGATACTCTACTCCTGCTTATGCCCAGGGGAATGGGCAAGCAAAAGCTGTTAACAAGGTCATAGTAAATGGATTAAAGAAAAAACTAGATGATGTGAAGGGCAAATGAGTGGAAGAACTGCCACATGTCCTTTGGATGTACAGAACTACTCCCCGTAGGTCTAATGGGGAGACCCCCTTCTCAATGACTTATGGGACTGAGGCTGTTATCCCACTAGAGACTGGTTTCTCAATGTTAAAAACTAGTTCATTCAGTCCGAGTAGCAATAGTGAGAGAAGAATTTAGACTTGATTGAAGAAAGAAGGGAGAATGCAATGGTCTAATTGGCATATTACCAGTAAAAGCTCAAACAAGGTTATGATGCCAACGTAAAGTTAAGACCTTTGACACCTGGTGATATAGTGTTAAGAAAAGTTGTGGGCACTGCAAAAAACCCAACTTGGGGAAAGTTAGGACCCAATTGGGAAGAGTCATACCGTATTACCTCAGAAGTTGGCATTGGGGCATATTTCGTAGAAAATTTAGATGGTCATGTAGTACCACGTCCATGGAATGTAAATAACCTTAAAAGGTACTATTATTAAACGAGTTTTCCTTCATCAATATGCTTATGTTATATAAAGGTTTTTGTATTTTCTGTTGCCATTACCATTCTTTAAATGTTTAAACTTAAACTCAATCATGCCTGAAGTCCTCGGACCAGATGATGTGAGTTAGTTAACACTCCATTACCATTTTTTAAGTGTTTAAACTTAAACTCAATCATGCCTGAAGTCTTCGAACCAGATGATGTGAATTAGTTAACACTCCATTACCATTCTTTAAGTGTTTAAACTTAAACTCAATCATGCCTGAAGTCCTCGGACCAGATGATATGTGTTAGTTAACACTCCATTACAATTCTCATAAGTGTTTAAACTTAAATTCAATCATGTCTGAAGTTCTCGGACCAGATGATATAGGTTAGTTAACACTCCATTCCAATTTCTATAAGTGTTTAAACTTAAATTCAATCATGCTTGAAGTCCTCGGACCAGATGATATGGGTTAGTTAACACTTCATTCCAATTCTCATAAGTGTTTAAACTTAAATTCAATCATGCCTGAAGTCCTCGGACCAGATGATATAGGTTAGTTAACACTCCATTCCAATTTCTATAAGTGTTTAAACTTAAATTCAATCATGCCTGAAGTCCTCGAACCAGATGATATGAGTTAGTTAACACTCCATTCCAATTTTTATAAATGTTTAAACTTAAATTCAATCATGCCTGAAGTCCTCGGACCAGATGATATGGGTTAATTAATACTCCATTCCAATTTTTATAAGTGTTTAAACTCAAACTCAATCTCAATCATGCCTGAAGTCCTCGGACCAGATGATATGAGCTGGTTAACACTTACAATTTCCATGAGTGTTTAAATGGATCCTAAATTATGTAACTCTCTCGGACCACGTATTTTGGTGAAATTAGCACTCAGCAATGTTCCTTGCAAGTACTAAACATAGCCCAACCCAGGTAAAGTTATTAAGTTCCAAAACATGCCTAAAGCTTTAACTAAGTTTTTAGACTAATGATTCCAAATGAAGTAGTTCTTAATGATTTACTTAGGCATTGAAGAGCATGAAAAATTTCTTTATTTTCCATGGTTTACTGAGTTTATTATTAATTCTTGTTAAACTATTGACGTCATTGGCAAGGTGTTGTTATTGATTCTGCTCAAATTAAAGTAACAAGAAGTCAATACTATTTGCAATGACAACAAATCAAACAGTGTGCGCAATAAAGACGTAGAAAGTAAAAATAAAATGCTTTCATTAATTAGAGAATGAGTGTTTTACATCTTCATATACTAAAAAAAAAAAAAAAAAAAAAAAAAAAAAAAACAACAACAACAACAACAAAACAAAAACAATAATAAAGATCCTAATATCTAAGGCTTTGTCTTAGGGCCAAGAGGGTCAACAGTCTAACCAGGCAAGGAGGCAGTAACATCTTGGGCTTGGTCCTGGGGTGTACAATGAGTTTTCTTCTTGTCTTGACCCTTGCCTTTGTCTTGGATAGCCTTGGCTCCCTGCTCCTGGCCATCAGCTTGGACTGATTCCTTAGACGCCTTAAGGGGAGCAGGAGGGGCTTGGTCCATCAATGGCTATTTAGGCACCCCTGGAGCATGCTCGGAGTGGGAGGAGTCAGGACTTGGGAGCTCACAGATCTTAGGATCATAGTAGATGCTCTTAGGCCGTCTCAAGACAAAATCTGCAGGAACTTCTACAGCATCAAGGGGTTTACCCCAATAGATGTCACAATAGTCCCTATATACCATCGAAAGCTCCTCTGTGAGCCTGGTTTAAGTCTCCTCCACCCCAAGCTTGTATGCTGCCTGCTTCTTAACCTCAGCTACCTTCTTAGCTAGTTGGGCATCCTCTTTGAAGCTCGGCACGAAGATCTTTCACAAATTGCCTCTTCGTAGCAAGATTGATTTCGCTTAGGTGCAGCTGCTTGCGTTGATCTTCAGCCTGCCTCTCCGCAGTCTTGAGGCCAGCATCAGCACTGTCCCTTTGTTGAATAGCCTCTTTTAGCTTCTCAGACAGCTTAGCCTGGTCCTCCTTGAGGCTAACCAAGGTTTTTTCTACCTCGGACCGTTGATGGGCCTCTGCCTTGGCTTCATTGCGGGCATCTTTATTCCACTCTTCGGCCACGTAAATTTGTTGGGTAATCTACATAATAGAATCAAAAATTTAGGGTAGAATAAAGAAAAGGGATGAATAAAAATGATCAATGGTTTACTTAGAGAAGCGGACCAGATCACTTACCTTGGCCAGATCCCTTTTAAGGGATAAGAAGAGTTCTTGTTGATTGAGGCGCCGATAAGCATCTATGTCTCTTGGTAGGAGAAGTGGTTGCTCCAAGGCCTCAGCAATAAAACCTGCCTTCCCCCCTTGATAGTTCCTGACTGAGGTGTCCCAAGGGAGGGGGGCACCATCCAGCTCCAATTTAGGAGACCATGTGCGCGACCTTCGGCGCATATCAGCCACGAGAGGATCTTTTTGGCTTTCAACAGAAGAAAACCTTATGCTCTGTTGACCTTTAACTATCTTTTGTTGCTTACTTCTCTTTGAGGGGCCCACTTTGCCTTCCTCAAGGGCTTCGTGTTGTCTTTTCTTCCTCAATTCAGGGACTGGTTTCAATCCGAGATTGGCAGGAAGTTGAGGAGGAGGAGGAGGAGGAAGGTTCGCTGGAGGGTTAGACTTGTTGGTTTCTTATTGAGTGGACATTTTATTCCTCCCCTTCATGAGCTCCCTTAAACTCTTGCCGTCTGTTTTTGGAGCCATCTCTTTTGCCTCTTCGTCCGAGGAGTCCTCCAAGCAAGTAATTGCAGAGGCAGGGGCCTGAACGCTTGAATATCTAGCCGGTTCCTCTTCTGTCTCCGATATTACAATTGCTCCTAACCCCTGTGCTTCCTCTTCTTCGAATTGGAACTGGTCAATTTCTTCTTCAAGTAAGGAAGTAGAAGAGGCAACTCCTTCAATTGGTGGAGCGACCAAAGGAACACCTTGTGGGACTGGGTGATCTACTGGTGGAAGGTCATATGATGCCAAGAAGTTAGGCCGAGACACATCTATCCGAGCAAGACGATAGTCGTTCGCCCTTATAGTGTTGCTGATCTCTTGAAATTTCTTGGAAAGGGGTTTGAAATCCAAAATCAAATGGACAACACAGAGTTGACCATCTTCACTGACAAAAATCTGAGATCTGAGCAGGAAGTTGAGGGCTGCTACGTTGGTCAAACTTAGCCGAGGAGCTACGTGCCTTAGATCTGTTAATACCACAACAAAACTAAGCATTGTAAGAAACTTAAAAGTAAAGCACTAATACAGAGAAAAACAAAACTAATGATGAAGAACCTAAATCTTTTGTTAAGGAACCTAAACCTAGGACATCCCACCTGGCTCTCCTGGTTGGGTTAGGCAGTGGAGACCATCATGCAACGCTCCCGAGACGATCAGATAGTCGTCTTTCATCCCCTTGTTAGACTTGGGAAGACAGGAAATGAGCCTAACGATGTCGGATCGAGATTTAAGGTAAAATCCCGCCCCCTTTTGTCTATGACATTCGTACATATGAACTACGTCCAGCCAGGTGAGCCCTAGGCCCAAATGCCGATTCAAAGCATCAATCGCTCCTAGGATTCTAAAGACGTTAGGTGCGCACTGGTGAGGACAAATCCTATGATTACGAAGGTAATCTCTTGTAATGGAACCCATGGGGAGAGTCATTCCCTCTTCTATGAAGGCTATCATAAGGATTATGACTTCTCCCACCTCTCGGTCAGTTGCTATTCCTTCCAGAGGAGAGTACCGCAGGTTTACGTCCTGGGGTATATGATACATTTCTTTAAATATTTCTATCAGGGTAGGACTATCTACTAAATACTTAAATCTACCTATTTCGGATAAACAGAAAAAGGGGAAAACTAAAATGACGACTGGGAAATGAGAATTTGAAGGCCGAATAAGCTGGCCGAGGAAAGGAAGAAAGGTTCGAAGAAGTTGGAACTTACACAAACTGGGTTGGAAAGTGATCCTTGAAATCCTTAGAAGAATTCTTAAGAATTTTTAAGACTGTTGATTTGAAAATCTTTATGAGTTTGAATGCTTGAATTCGCTGGAGAGTCTGAGAAATTGTAAAGTAAAGAAAAAATGATTTCCTGGGAGTCATTGTATAGGGGCCAGAAAATGAGTGGGAGTTATCCCGCCTAAATCTTGAAGAAAAATATCGTTCGTTGGATCAAAGGTTCACCGTTGGATACCAAAGACACAGCGCCACCTGGAGCAATTAATGATGCTTTGCGAATTTCGAAACGTCAGTGGCAATGATGAAGCGCCTAAAACTGTACGCCCGCACGTGTAAACTCAGGTATTTTTACATTTTTAGCCCTTATTTCTGTTACAGATCAAAATCCTACTTTTTCTCCTCGGATGCAAGAGAAAAATTAAAATTTTGAGGGGCTATTGTGGGGATAAAAGCCCAAGTTCGTATATTGGGCCTTGGGTCCTATTTGAGGATGTTAGTGCGTCCGAGGAGGAGTGGACTATTGGGAAATGCCCCAGAGTGGAGAATCACGTAAGGAAATGATAAAGGAATATAGTCCGAGGAGTGTATTCTTCTCGGATACGATGAATACCAGTCAAGCAAGTACTTGGGCGATTTAGATGATCTTTCAGGAAGTTCCAACGATAAGGATGAACTTCATGCACATACAGAGATGATAAGAATACATAAATATCTAAAAGAAAAGCTGCTACCACCGCATTAAATGTACTGCAGTAACTTTTCTGGCCGCATTTATGTGGAGAAGATCCTTGAACAGTGCAGTCTCAACCACCACAATTCACAGAGAGACAAAGAAGCTGTCTGATGGGACATATACCCAATTGAAGGCTTGGATGATTAACAAGTGTACAATCAAGATGATCTAAAAGGGAACTATACAATGTAAAAGACCTCCCATAAGAGGGGGATCGGAGAATATAGAAAAAAAGAGGGAAGAAGATTTACTGTAGCACTAAAAAATTATCATAGCTTTCAAGAACAGTTCAGTTCATAATTAATCTCATCGGACGCTAATTTAATCAAATTCTAAGTGTGTTTTTAGGCTTATTCGTCTTTTAAATCTTTTCTAGCCGTTGACCGATTCACATATAGTCCAGTTCTTGCACCCACTCTCTACAAATTCATTGTATTGGGTTCTTTGGGCTCACATCTCATGACTTTTGGGCTTGGGCCACAAATCGTAACCATACAATAATCTAAGTGAATTCATTCCAATTATAATCAAATGAAAGGGGCTTTCTTAGGTATTAATACAAATACAAATTTTATATATATATATATATATATATTGCAAAGTATGCTATTAATTTAAATTATAAGAAGGTTTAGAAAACTACTTAAGGATGTTTTCCCCTAAATATCGTACAAGTATACTGACTATATGATCAAAGAGGACATAATTCCCATAAATAAGTAAAAAAAGAGGAGAGGCCTATCCAAAATATATATATATATATATATATGAAGAGAGAGAGAGAGAGAACATATTTTTTTTTTAATAAAAAATTTGTTAAGGTGGCAACTGGCAAGTTTTGATCAGTAGAACACCATTTTCATCTAAATTTGTTGTTGATATTACTTTATTAAGTATTAATCACAATATATCATCTCAACAATTGTAAAAAATATTTTTAATATTTTGTTGTTTGTTTTTTCATAAATCAATACTCGGGGGATTTGAAATCCAATGTCTTTGATGAATACACTAAGAAGTGCTAGTTAAGTTATCAAAATTTTGACATTTTGTGTTACTTTACTTATTCATATGATAAAGTCATAAAACATAAACTCATATTTAAATTTGCATTAAAATAAAAAAAAGTTTGATAATTGAAGAATGAGAAATTTGAATTTTAGAGATAATACTAGACTCTTGACACCTGCTATTTAATATGGTTTATGTGACAACCTCAAGTTATGCAAATTTTATTCTATAAGGATGATATGTTCACATAATAGCATATTTTCTCCTCGATCTCTTTTAGTCCGTTATGAGAAATATTATATGTATGACATTTTCACAACATTTTGATTACAAATCTTAAGTGGCACGTTGTTATTAGTAGGCAAAAAATTAATTTCAATGATAGGTTCAAATTAAAATCAACAACTTATCACTTCGAAATTTTTATGAAAATATTGTCAACGTAGCACTTTTTCATTGATTACATTATTAGATTAACTATAGCAAGACAAATGTTATAAATGACATCCATCCAATTGAGTTAATACTAGGTGTTTATGTCTTAAATCCTGCATACGTGTCTTTAGTAGCATTAACTATTAATGCATTATGTTTCTAAAAAAAAAACTATTGATGCATTATTTATTACATGACAAATAAACCAAGCGAACGTGACAACCTTCAGCCAAAAAATGAAAAAGAAAAAAAAAAAGGAGTTTTCCATCAAAAAAAACAAAGGAGCTAACGTAACGTGACAACCTCAAATTATCATTCCACTATCGTCATGTGCTTTGAAATTTGAATAGATTCTTTTCAACAATCTTTTTTTGACTATTTATTTTTATTGCTGTGGTTGTTATTACTACTTCCTATTATTATGGTTTTCTATTCTGTTTGTGCCCCCGTAACTCTTTCTTTTCTTTTCTTTTCTTTTTTCCGAAAATTTCCAAGTTTTTTGGTATTTAAAAAAAAAACAATAATAAAGTCAACGAAAATGAGGACCTTAACGGGCTTAATCAATGGAAAACTTTGCATTTTTAGAGGAAATTTTTGTTTCACTTTGCATGAGTAGAAAATGTTTTATAAAAGCTAAACAGTAAAAAAAAAAAAAAAAAAAAAAAAATCACAAAACCTACATCTCGACAGCCCCCTCCCCTCAACACGGTCTCCATTGTTGCCTAACTCGACTCCTTTCATTGCCCGTAATATCGTCTCCCCCATTCTCCATTGTCCACGAGACGAAGGAAGCCCATCCACAAAATTGCTATGTCGTTGTCTCATTCTTAAGCTTTGATCTCCTTTTCCTTCTTCACTCGCATTGTCAAGTTTGGGTGCTGAGTTCGTGGCAATCGGGTTTGGATCAGAGCTTCTCGAGGTCCATGTAGGTCTAGAGACTAGAAGAGGTTCTCCTCGTCAAAGCTTGCCACAATTGAGGTCATTTGGAATTTGGAAATAGACCTCAAAGTAGGATTGTGTGCAGATCGGATTGAGTGGGTTGAGGGAGCAAATTTCAACCAGACAACCATTGGCGGTTGGAAAAATTCCAAACCATCGTTGACCCAAAAACTCCAAAAATGGTGTGTCAATTGAAAATTTTGGTTGTTTTGGCTTGGCGGATTAGACTAGTTTTAGTTATGTGTTGTACACTAAACTTTAAAAATTAACTGATAAATTTAAATTGTATTTCATCTAAATCTTATAAATCATTTGAAGGAAAATATAGGAAGTAACCTACTGTTTCACAAATCAACACAATTTTACTCACAACTATTTTATGTAACAAATTATGATTGGCTGCATATTACTTTCAACAATCTGTCACATAAAACATATATAAATGTGACAAAAATTGTATTTGTATTTGTATTTTTATGTTACTCCTAGAATTTTTTATAACATTATATATCAATCAAATGACAATTACTAGCTAGGGATGTTTATCTCACATTGGTTGTGTGTGTCTAGTATCCGCTGTTTATAACCCTAATTTAAAACTATAAAAGTTAGACTCTAACATTTGTAGTTGTACTCTGATTACATAATGTATTATAAATCCAATTTTTTTTGAAACATATTATAAATCCAATTTTAAAACACTATTATTATTATTATTATTTTCGTGTGTATTTTAATAAGTATTACTATTTACTCAAAAAAATTAACCACAATCTACAACTACAAAGGTTAGACATTTTTGTAGTTGTACTCTGGTTATATAATGTATTATAAACCTAATTTAAAACACTAGTATTATTATTATTATTATTTTTGTGTGTGTTCTAATAAGTATTATTGTTTACTAAAAAAAATGATAATTACTACTCCACCGCCACCAAGTCGATTTGACTTTATCACTAAACCGCTCTTGACCTTACTCAAGTCCTCCTCGACTCCTCCATTCGATGTAAACTGCATATTAGACTGCTCATTTCATAGTTTGTTTTTGAAAGCATTTGGTATTAAGTCAGCGTCATCATATTTAAATTTCTGTGTGAGTTTGAAAAGTTTAAGTTTAGGTGTATTCGAAAGTCTAAGTCCAAGCTTTGTCTTTTAGTTTGATGAATATATCAGTTCGAATACTTGATTTAGTTAGCCACCTCTAAGCTCAAGAAGATGTTGGTTCCAACACACATTGAACAAAAGGGCAGTAGTGGTTAATTATTTACACAACATTAATTAATTTGCTTCTATGACAGCAATCATCGGCAGACATCTATTTGGTTTGGTGTGCATGTATAAAGCACTTTGTGAACATTATATTTATCTTCTAGACTTCAACATCAACTGCATTTTTTATAGGTGTATGATAATTGATACACTCACAAATATTTCACATTAATGTTACCTGCACCACAGACTACAAATATTTTAATTTTTAATCATGATCTTTTTTTCCAATTTTTTCTTGACTTTTTCTCAATTTGTTAAGGTGATAAAATTATGATTAAAGTAATATCTTTTATATATATGTTCATAATTGACACTAATTTTATTACGTAACAATACCACAACAAGCTACTTAAGTAGTTGTGGAAAATTAAAACATAGATATATATTGAATAAAAAATAGTTATGAGTAGCATTCTTTGGATGAAAAAGAAGGTAAAAAGAATACTAAATGAGGCCAGGTGGCCAACTACAACGAAAATTTCAATCGCACTAACACTTTTCAAATAAAGAAATGATGACCAAGTTTGAATTATTAGTATGTTTTAAGGTAAGGATAATTCGGTAATTTGAACAACTTCAATCACAAGTCAAGAATTTTTAATAAATTAATTGAAGGGAAATTATCATAACGGTAACGTGGGCCCCGCTGATTAAGGTGGAAAAGGAGGGCGGCAGATGAATAAATCAGGAGCAATGGAAGAACACAAAAATTTTCATAATTTTTGTCACAACTCGTTATGTGAGAGCTATGAATGGTGAAGGTGTGGACTCACCATTTGACCTCGCTCGCCGCATGATGAGTTGTGCCAATAATTGTCAGACTTTTTGTTTCCTTAACAAGTTGTAACAAATCAGAAGCAACAAGCAAAGCCACTTTTTTCTCTGGTTGGTCTGAATGAGCAAAACCCACCTAATCCCCGGGGGCATTGGAACTTAATGCTTGGTCTTTTTCTCTGTTTTTTTTTTCCAATTTCATTGCTAAAAGATCTTGTTGTTGCTATGATATTGTGACCCCATTATATTTTTTGTTCAGCAAAAAGAAGATATTGTGACCCCGCATGGTTTGGTTGCATACTTGCATAACAAATGCTTAGCATGATTGCATGGTTAGAATAATATTCTGGATAACAGCGACTAGTGCTTTGATCCTATATGGTCTCTGAGGATTAGGATTTAGAATGCGCGAGAACCTTCTCTCTTTTCCCTTTTCATCATTTAATAAAAGTAGTAGCAATGATCGTAATTCTATATACAATAAAGACTACATTTTTATTGTAAAGTCATAAGGTCAATTGGTCTTTAACCCAAAAAAAAGAAAAAAAGAGACAAGAATTACACAAAAGATTACTTTTATTAATTTATTTTGTTTAGAAAGTATGTCGTATAAAGTTACAGTTGTAATTGTACTAGTATACCTAAGAAATTGAGATTTTTTAAAATTAAATGTATAATAAAATAGATAAAAATACATTAATTAAATTATAAATTGAATCATATATTAGATTCCGCCTCACCCTCACTCCATAAATTGAACGAAGCAATACCTTTCAGAATAGAATAAAATTAAATGGTGTGAAGGATATCAAGAACCAATCCCATTGAAGGACCGAGTTTGTTATAATATAATTTTAATTTCAGTTAATTGTATTCGAGACATGTTATATTTACAATATTTTCATAACAAATTTTATGTGATAGGTTGTTTTTTGCTGTTACCAGTGAGTAAAAAAATAATTTTAGTAGTAGATTCAAATTAAAAACTTGTAACAATCTGCCAACCGGGATTTGTTGTGAAAGTGTTATGAAAATGCTGTGAAAGTAACACTTCTGACTTCTCACTGTATTTAATTTTAATTGAAGTGCAAACAAATTAATCATAATACTGCTTGTAATGCAAGTATTAGAATTTGGTTTGGTATAATATGATTTAATTTAGCCTACTATAAATGTAATATAGAGCTTAATAGTAAAGATTTCATCAATAGCTTTCTGTGATCGATGTAAATCTCTGAGGCTAAAGCCGCATTGATTTTTTTTTTTTTTTTTGAATTCTCTCTATCTTGAAATCAAAGTTTACGACTTTATCTTGAAATTTTCATCCTATAAAGCCGCATTTATTTTTATATACACTCCCGTACACTTTATCTTGAAATCAAAGTTATGAATTGTCCTTTTCTAACACGTTATCATAGATATGATTTATCTTTACGAATGGTATAAATAACTTTATAGGATGAAAATTCATCTTCACCTTTCTATGAATTGAACACTGTGCTAACCAGTCTTCTTAATTTAGGCCTATCTAAAATTTTAGATAATACACGACTTTGCTTAGGCCACCAATTAAATGAAAATGTTGACGTAATTTATAGGAGTACCATTCAAAGCTGTTCTGTTGGGTTTAGACATAATTTTACTGTTACAAAAAAAAAAAAAAGTAGAACCCTTTAATTATAGGTTGTCGAATAGTTCAAATCTGTACTCCATACTCCATAGTCCATATAGTAACAAAATTACAAAAAACTAGGAATGAACTATACTTTAGCACACTGGATCTTTCTTTTTTTTACTGTATATAGCACACTGATCATTCGTATATGTAATTGAAGAATCATGTATGACCTTTACATAAACAATATTTCTCCTAAGAGCGCTCCTTGGTAATTTGCCTTTTCTGCAAAGTCTCTGCTCTGCCTATTAGAAAATTAATAATTAGGGGTATGAATCTAAGGAAAATAATAAAAATGATGACTTTTTTATTTTATAAAAACCTTTTTACTTAATCGATGAACTGTGTTAGTTCCAAAAACTAGATATTCTCGCCAAGTCTTGGGCATCAACCTCATGAATCAATCTAGCAGGTGATAAATCTAATCTAATAGTGCCATGCACGATAAAACCTCTGGATTAGCAACATTTTAGAGAAAAGTGACCAATTCATGAACATGTATTCCAAATGGACCCCATGGCAAATGGCAATGCACCAGAAGCTTTGTCTGGAATATCACAACCAGTTTACCAATATTCTCGGCAGTTACACAAAGCCTTAGAAAATATTACACCAAAAGTAATCATGCCCCTTCCAAAAGGGGTCCAATAATTACTTCATGTGAGAGTTTTTTTATTATTATTTAATTTCCCAGCAATTGTTTGACTAAACGCCCTTTCATGCAATACCAATCACCCTAAATTCACATCAATTCAATTTGGTAAACAATCTGTGGTATTTAGGATTCATGCTTTAGTAAAAGTTACTACTTGCTAGATGCTAGTTAAGGTTTTTGATTGAACTAGAAATCCTAGCTAGCCACAAAAAGCAAGTGAAGACTAGGGACTATTTTCACACCAGGGCATGTGTAAATGCAATTAGATAATTTAGATTAACACTTCTTTTCCTTTGTCATGTGCCAAGATACCTTACAATCATTGAACATCATTAAGGAGGATGAAGTTTCTGACAATGTACTGGCT
Source organism: Quercus ilex subsp. ballota (assembly GCA_032727855.1). Classification (NCBI taxonomy): domain Eukaryota; kingdom Viridiplantae; phylum Streptophyta; class Magnoliopsida; order Fagales; family Fagaceae; genus Quercus; species Quercus ilex. Next base: position 17,735,035 of record CM064915.1, read on the forward strand.
TTTCTGAGTATAATGGAATGATAGTGTCAGTTGGTCTTAAAAGTGATGAGTCTCCAAAGTTAGGCTTCTCAGTTCTCTTATCCTGCTTGAGTAAAAATCAAGTCAAGGATATGACAGAAACAAGAAAAAGAAAGAAAGAAATAATAATAATAATAAGCTGGTAATTCAGTATTTATTTCTTTTCTTTCTTTGCTAAATGAAAAATGGGTCTCTAATGTGGATTTATCGACTTCACACTAGGTGATGGTAATAGATAATACTACGTATACTATATGGGTCTTGTTAGGGCTGTCGCTCAAACCGCTTATCAAGTGAAGCAATTCTAAAACTTATATCATCAAGCCACAACCCGCTGGAGTTAGTATTTATTTCCATTATTTCTACTAATTGGAATATATTTGATGTGTGACATAACACAAAGGTTCACTGTATACAAGGACAAGCAGGGCCCTCCAAAGAAAAGAGGGTATGAACAAGAACAAAGTTCAATCCCCATTTCCAAAGAAACCCAAAATGTAGTTTCTTTATGCAAATGGACAAATGGTCCACATATTATATTGCGCTCCCCTTTAAATTTTTAAAACAAGCCTGCTCTATCAATCAGCAAAGTCACAACTCTCACAACTATTAAGGCCAATGCTATAGTTGCTTGATAATGCTTCACACTTGGTCATGGAGCCCACTGTGAAACCACTTTAGATTACTGTATCCAACATTCTTCTTTGTGTAATAATCTCAATTAACTTTGTAGTCAACACATAATTGATCATAAATCATTTGTATTCGAAAAGACTGAGCCCATTTGAGATTAAAACTTTGCCATAATGTGTGACACCTAACAAACTATTGGGGCCGTGAAAAATACCTAGCCGGTTATTGCCAACAAGAAAAACCCCAATCAACGTTGGAAGTAGTCGCTGTTTTTGCATAGCAATAATTTCTATGATGATGGGACGCACGATCTGGCCTGGCCATTAATAATCTTACTTGCTAAAAGTCTAAATCACATGCCGTTAAGGCATGCAAAATTAATTATCTTGAAACCATAAATGTATTGGTGGAAATATATATCATTTATGACACCCCAACAAGATTGTGTGAGGACTATGTTTCTATGAGTGCCTATAAATAGCAAATGGCCCAGTTTTAATATCACTGGGATTTGGTCACAGTTGGAACCATTGCCAAGGACGTGTTAAGTTAATGCTTGTTTTGTACATGCCACGGCTCACTAGCAAGGACTATATATTTTTCTTTTTTGAGAAATAATTACAATATACTGCTAACCCTGCAGCTCGAACATTTTTCCTCTTAGACTTCCAAGCACTTTGTGTATAGGGAGGTGCCAATTCAGCTACAAGGCTTTTGGTAGCAAAAACTGTGTTACATAAATTGTTTTATACAATTTTACGTACAACCTAAAAATTAATTGAAACAATAAGTCAATAACTTAAAAATACGATTTTCAAGCTGAAAATCATGAATTTAAACCAAAGTTTTAGTTATTTTTTAGATTATGTGTAAAATTTTGTAAAACAGTTTGTGTACAACAAGTATTACTTCACTAGTAATTATTAACTGTTGAATCGAAACCCCATGGTTGGATTTTCAATTTCATATATTTCTATTATATCGGATATTCAATAATAAAAAAAACCAATTGAATCAATGTTTTCTTTTCTTCCCTTAATTTTTTTTAGTGGAGAAATTGACCAAATTGAACCACATACCTTAAAATTTACAATTTGTCGTGGTGATTTGAACTTAGAGGGTAGACCTTAAATTTAAATAATATATGTGTGTATATATATATAATTTTTTTTTTCAATGATAATTCTATTGTACCTACTTAATCTTAGTTGTTAATATAAGAAGATACTGTCTTATTTAATATTTATTTTATTATAAGAAATGAAAGATTAAAATTGAGTAGGTATGGTACATTAAAAACAAGTGTGGTAGCAGAAATGTTGAATAACCATTTTTTCAATACCTTTTCATCAAATGTTTTTTTTTTCATATATTTACTATATTAAAAAAATCAACACTTCAACAGTTCAATTGATGACCTTAGTACCTTACACAGCTAATTGGTTGTACCAAAAACCGACCCTCCAATTCTTGTTAGGTATATTTTTTTTATAATTATCAGCCAAAATATAGTTGTATATTGTCTTTCTCTCTCTCTCTCTTTTTTTTTTTTTTGGGTTTTTGGTAAACAAAACATATAATACCAAACATTTTTGACCGCTGCTTTTCTCTCTTATTTTTCCTGGGTTTTCAAATTCGTAAGCCCAGCCCAAAATTTAAATTAAAATACATTTAGGTTTGGATTTATATGAAAAATACAACGGGCCGGGCTCTAAATTTAGAACCCAGCAAGTACTAAGGTGGGCTCAGCCCATTGAGGACCTTTCATTAAGCTAGGGTTTTTGCCTAAACTTCATAACCAAAAAAAAAAAACCCTCGATAGCTCTCTGAACAATGGCGAAGAACAGGAACAAGAAGAAGCGAAACGCTGCCGATTCAATGGATACCACCGAAGCTATCGTTTCAGATATCCCTCAAGGTACTCCCAGCATAGAAATAGAAATGAAAAAAAAAAAAAGTTTTTGAATTTTTAATTTATGTTATACTATTTTAAGTTTGATTGCTGAAGTAAAATTTAAACTTTTAAATTTTTTATTTTTTGCAGCAATGGACACGTCAGAATCTGTTGCTAAGAACTCAGCCTCTGCTGCTCACGTAAAGTAAGTATTAGAAAATGAAAATTTGTGAAATATCCTTTGTACTATGTTTGTGTGTGTTTTATATTTGTGTATGTGTTGTGTTCTATTTATGTTGTCTGACAATTTTAGATGGTTTATTGTAATTTAGTCTTAAAACCTTTTTATATTTATAACTATGTTTTTTTTTTGGATTATATGTACCATTCTACTAGCATCTTGAATTTTTGTTTCCCCAATTGTAGCAGTTGCTAGCAAGTAATTTAAGATTGATGGGTTATGATAGAAACCTTGTTATGAGCTCTAGTTCAAATTGTTCTTCCTTCCCAGTAAGAATGAGATATTGGGCAGGTCATGAATTCAACGCTCATAATATGTGTGCAACTTACTGCTGAGAAAATAGAAAGCTTGTTATATATATAGTGGAACTGTGCCAATGAGATCTAGTTCAATATTTTCTTCCTTCCTAGGAAGAATGAGATAAGGGTTCAACAAGGAATTCCTAGTCCTAGTAAGCGCGAGTCATCAGCTAGCGTTGACTACGTCCCTGCCCTTTGTATACACACAAAAAATTTATCCAAAAAAAAAAAAAGAGAATGAGATAAGGGGTAGGTCATGAATTCAGCACTCATTATATGTGTGTAACTTATTGCTGAGAACTCTATTTGAATCGTTATCAGCCTTGGGAAGTTTCTCTTTCTTGAACTTTTTAGAGTTTCTTGATAATAATTGTACTCTTAAATCTTAGACGTGATGTACATCTAGTAGACATCTTGTGTACTAGGTGTTCCTTATTTTTCTAATATAACTTATTAATATATATGTGTGTGTGTGTGTGTGTAACTTACCAATTGACCAATGAAAAACTGACACACACGCGTATATATATATATATCAGTTAAAGCTTCTTATCTTTTCATGTAATCCTAGACTATTATTGAGTTCAATCTTAACTGCTCAGCTGATAGTTTCTAATTTTCGGTCAACAATGCTAGGCAGAGGAGCTCTAACTAATTATATGGTGAAACATTAGATAATTTATTCTGGTTTTTCAATCAGAATTTGGGCAGAGAAAGATGGGACTTGGTTGACATTTCTGTCAGTCTATGTTTTTATGGTCCAGTAATAAGGAAAGTGCCACCATATCCAGGTCATAATGTCTTTACATGTTGTTTGAGAGATATGTATGGAGTATGCTATAGTTATGTCTTTTCATTTTGCTAACAAGCATTTGTTTATTATGCTTGAATGTTTTCATACTTTTGGATATGGAGGTGTCTGAGGTTTAAAAACTTGTTGTATAAAATATTTGTAAAAGGCGAAAGATTGGTGGTAATTTCTGGGTTGTCAAGAAAGTGTAGATCTGCAACAGACAATGAGTTTTAGATCAATGACACCTCTTCCTTTTGCAAGAGCAAGGTAGAGGGTAAGGTTATGGGTTCATGAGTCATGACCCATCGGATGTGTGTAACTTTCTTTAATGAGAAAATAATTAATTAAAAAGCACAAAGGGGTGCAAGTCATTTATATGGAAAGTATACACGAGCCACATGGTACACCAATATTTCTTAATGAAAATTACAAAGATCAATCAACTATAGTAAATTAGAGAGAGAGAGAGAGAGTGCCATCTTGAAGCTGATTTCCAGTCATATATGGATCCAAAGAAGCTAAATTCCAGCTTTAAAATTGATTTTTCATGTCCATTAAAGCTCCAAGCATTCTTTCTCTCCAAATGCATCACATGAGGCATGGAGAAATCACATTCTAGATGCCTATGCTGCAGCGTTAGCCAAACCGACCTTGCCGATAAGCTAGCAAATTAGGCGCACTCCCGAGGCGTAACCCTCTAAATCGCTAATTCTGGAGATAAGAGGTGTGTAACCCACTGAATCACTTGGTAACTTACACATTTAGTTTTGCTTCTTCAGATTTGTGAAGTTTGATGAGGATGAATCCTAATTGAAGAGGCTGATCTCTAGAGCCTTTCAAATTTTTCCATGTGAGAATAGGATAAAAAAATGTGCTTGTTAAGTTTTTATTCTTTGTCTAACAGCATATGATCTGGCTTACTTCTTGGATTAGTTATGACTTGGACGACATTTGATGCCCTGTGTGTTGGGAGTTGGGGCCATTTTTTAGAGTTCCAAACCAAAACCAGTTCTGGTGTAAGGGTTATTTTTGCTTCATTATATGGCACCTTTGAAGTTGGGGAGTAGGAATCCTGACTATTCTGGATGTGTGCTTTCTTCTGTAGCAACTCTGTTGTTTTCTATCTCTGACCTTTGTGGGATCTTAATCTTACATTTTAAATGCATGGGTTACCTTTCCTTTATTCTCGCATGATATAGTTTATGAGCACTTAAATGGGTATGATTTTTTTCCCCCTGAATTGTTAGAATTTTATTTATTTGTATGTTTGTGTGTGCTCTATCTGATTACTATTATTTTTAATGGATGTATGGATTCAAAATGTTTTCTTTTATTTATATAAGAAATAAAGGTAATATTAAAATCTGTTGACGACAAATTCATTCACCTACTTATTGACAAATGTTTCTAATTCTTTTCCATGCATGCCATCGGTTTCATATGTGATTGCTATTTGAATCCTTTATTTCTCCTCTAATCATGGGACTCTTTTCTAAACAGAAAGGTGAAGGGACGACCAATGAAGAGAGCAAAGAATGTTCGAAAGATGAAAGCCATTGCAAAAGCTATATCTAAAAATGAGAAGTGTGTTGAGAAAACTTTAAAGCATGAAGGAAAAAAGTTGAAAACGCAATCTGCCAAAATGTTGTATGACTAAGGAACTAAGGCTTCCAATCTACATGACCATAACATCATAGAAATTTCATAGAATCATCAAATCCATCATGTAATCTCTGCTTCAGTTTTGTTATTATTTCCTTTACAAAAGGGTAATTAATATAGATTTTATTTTTGGCTCTTAGCTTTAGAGTCTATTACTTGAATGCTTTTGCTGGAGTCTGGACTAATTGATTGAAATATCAATTTCAGTATAGTTAGTACATAAAGGAATAGTGAGACTTTTGAGAGGAAGATGCATGCTAAGAAATCATCTCTATTCGAATTGCCAATTAAATCATACTACATCATGGTAGGTACACTAGTAGTGATTTTGACTTGTTGAATGACCAAACTGCTCTCATTTCACCAACATGTTTACAAGATTGCAGATTATACGTTTGTGCATGAAATGTTGTGGTGTCACTTGACCTTCTCATGCACTCTATTGCGCTAGTAACTAGGTCAGTTTGACTCAACCCATGAGCTATGGAGCGCACACATAGGCCATGTTCTAGAGTTTGATTTTAATTTGGAGTTCATCTTGATAGGGATTATCAAGGAAGTCTTACACGTTATCAATTAAGACTCCTAGCATATGTATGTCTATAACTTCTGTAGTAGTCAAACGAGAATAAAGATGGAGACTTCGAGAGTCAAAATATAAACTTAGAATTTTCTGAGTGCTCCTTTCTCTCTTGCGCCGTTTCTCAGTTCGCGTGCCTTTTTAGTTTTTAACTTTGGGCTCCTGTCTGGAAGTCTTCTCGAACTTTGATTGACCGAATTCCACTGGAATTGGAAAAATACAGATGTTAGTTTCTTGATCATCTGAGCTTTTGAAAATCAAACCACGGACCAAAATGTTGTGGGCCTTAGAAGCGGATTGACGTGTTTGACACTATTTTGAGTATCTTTATGATATCTGAACCATTTTAACTTGGATTTTGACTTGTAAGTAGTTGTTTTAAAGGGAATTTTATATTCTTCGCAATGACCTTGCATTTATCTCGATCTGACGGTTGGATTAAAAGTCAATTCTCGATCACCACCAAAAAGTCAACTTAGGTTAAATTAGGTCAAAGCTGACGAAAAGTTCAAAAAACCTTGGATTTGATATAAAAACATACAAAGTGTAATTTGGGTGAAGTTTTGACCAATTTGGACTTTTGGTCAACTATTGGTTAATCGGGGGGTATTTTGGTCATTTGACTTGAATTAGCAATTTGAATGCTCCAATATTCAAACGAGATAAACACATGATGATTTAGATTTTCCCATGATTCCCAGTGAGAAAACGATTTTTTTGAAATTTTCGAAGTCCGGTATACAAATGGCGGAGAAAATACAATATTAACAGTTATCGCTTCTTTATCTAATATCTTGATTGCAATAAGAGGTATTGGATAAAGAACGTGATTTCGCATTTCGTTATCTCAAATTTCATGTAAAAACTGCACTACCCATTGCTCGAGGCCGGTCTTACACCGATAAAAATTGGGTTGCTGGAGAAGACTTGGTTGTTTCTGAACAAGTCCATTGTGACTGGATCAAGCATCTTGGTTGAATTAGGAAGCCAAAGTAGGGTGACAATTCATGTTCGCAGGGTCAAGTTCGTATCGTGTTGAGGCATGAGTATTCGACTATATGGGTTGACTTGAACCCAACCTGTATAGTAAACGTGTCAAGAATCCTCAACCCCAACCTAACCCGTTTACTAAACAAGTCGACCTAACAAGACACGTTTCACCCGTTTAATTAACAAATCATGTAAAGGTCAATACAAATGGCCCATTTAATAACTTATTTGATTAATATGTCATACCTAATCTGAATAACCTACTACCAATTTCCATATATATCTAAAATTAAATTACAATTACAACCATAAATATAGTAATAAACATATAATTAGAACAAAAAATTAAGCAATAATAACAAAATAATAATAACAAATTTGAATAGTTTATAACCTAAACGGTTCAAATGGGTCAGACTGGTTCACATGTTGAATATAAACACGACCTATTTATTAAACAGGTCAATCGTGTCGATCCATATATGATCCGAGCCTGATTAACCTCAACTTATAGCCTATTTATAAATGGGTTAGTCATATCGGGTTCGTGGGCCGTGTTAAATTTTGCCACCCCTAACCGAAGTAGTTGTTCTTTTAAAAATTTAGCGCCACATGCACAATCTTCACCTAATATCCGATCTTTTTTTATTTTTTTTGCAGTTTCGGGGTCTTTCTCTCTTTAAACTAGTGTATTTTTACACCAAATAAAATCTCCTTGCCATTATATATATATATATAAATTTTACGAAAAGTTTGCCTTTTTTTTTTTGTGTGTGTGTGTGTGGGTTTATCGGTCAAATTGGTTAACCTTTACCATATGCGCGCCAAATCTCAAAATTCGCATTTTACCTTTAAAATGCATTTTCCACTTCATTTTGGCAATTATCTTCTCATTTTCTACATTTTTCACTCAGAAAAATTCTTTTTTGACAATGATCTGGCTGATTAGATTAGTTTGAATTTTTCTGATGATGATTTGATTGCGTGTAGCATTTTTTCGACTGGTGGGGATTCAGTTTTTTGCTCCGGAGTGTAGTGTGTCTTCGATTAGTGGGGATTCAACCTTCTGCTCCAGAGTCTCATTCCACAATTTCGAGATAGGAACTTGTTTCAAATTCCTTTTTATTACTCCGTATTTATCTGCATATATGTAAGTATAAACAAATATAGGAAAAGATGCGTGAAAAGCACTGCTATTGTTTATGATTATTTCTGTTGTTGTTGTTGTTGTTTTTTTTTTTTTTTTTTTTGAAAAAATATTATTTTAGTTCTTGTCTTTTAGGGTTATAGTTAATTTTGTCTCTACACTTTGATAACAATCAATTTAGTCATTATTATTTTTAACTTACAGTTAGGGGTGGCAAATGGGCGGGTTGGGTCATAAATGGGTTGGGTCATAAATGGGTTGGGTGTGTAATTACCCATTTATCCATTTATGACTCGTTTATATATAAATTAATTATCCATTACCAACCCAACCCATTTAATTAGTAACCCACCCATTTAACCCAATATGACTCAAATACCTTTAAAACTACTTGAATACCCTCTTGACCTCCAAAATTACCAAAATACTCTTAAATACCTAAAATAATATAAATACCCCTACACTTCCAAAATTACCAATATACCCTTGGACATCAAAAATTATCTTCAAAATCTCTAAAATGAGCAAAATACCCATGAAACCTCTAAAATGACAAAAATACCCCCGATATCTCTAAAATCACCATATATGCTTAAAACCCACTAAAATGACCAAAATACCTCCAAAATCTCTAAAATGACCAAAATACCCCTTAAAACCCAAAAAATGACCAAAATACCTCCAAAACCTAAAAATGACCAAAATACCCCTAAAACCCAAAAAATGACTAAAATACTCCCGAAACCCAAAAAATGATCAAAATACCCCCGAAACCTAAAAATGACCAAAATACTTCCAAAACCCAAAAAATGACCAAAATAACCCCGAAATCAAAAAAATGACCAAAATACTCCCGAAACCCAAAAAATTGACCAAAATACCCTCGAAACCTAGAAATGACCAAAATACTTCCAAAACCCAAAAAATGACCAAAATACTCCTGAAATCCAAACAATGACCAAAATACTCCCGAAACCCAAAAAATGACCAAAATACCCCCAGAAACCCAAAAAATGACCAAAATACTCCCGAAACTCAAAAAATGACCAAAATACTCTTGAAACCCAAGAATGACCAAAATACACCCGAAACTCAAAAAATGACCAAAATACCCCCGAAACCCAAAAAATGACCAAAATACCCGCAAAACCCAAGGATGACCAAAATACCCATGAAACTCAAAAAATGACCAAAATACCCCCGAAACCCAAAAATGACCAAAATACCCTTGGAACAAAAAAAAGACCAAAATACCCCCCCAAAACCAAAAAAATGACCAAAATACCCCCGAAACTCAAAAATTACCAAAATACCCCAAAACCTAAAAATTACCAAAATACTTCTGAACCCTAGAATTTACCAAAATAACCAAAAAATCTAAAAATTATTGAAATAACCCTAAAACTAAAAGATGACATAAATGCCCTCGTAACCTAAAAAATGACTAAAATACCCTTAGAATCTAAAAGATGATCAAAATAACCCCGAAACCTAAAAAATTACTGAAATTCCCTCGAAACCTATAAAATGACTGAAAGACTCTTAGAACCTTTAATTTGTCAAAAATATCCTCGAAACATCCAAAATACCCTAAACCTCTATTTCGGTAATTTTAGATGTTTCTGGTGTATTTTGGTCATCTTACATGTTTAGCGGTATTTTGGTCATAATTTGGGTTTCAAGGGTTTTTATCGATCATTTTTTTAGGTTTTGAGGTTATTTTGATCATTTTTTAGGTTTTTGGGGTATTTCGATAATTTTTTAGGTTTTAAGGTATTTTGTAATTTTTTTAAGTTTCGGGGGTATTTCAGTTATTTTTTAGGTTTTGGAGGTATTTTGGTCATTTTTTAGGTTTAGGGAGTATTTTGGTAATTTTTTAGTTTTATGGTGTATTTTGGTAATTGTTAGGTTTTGGGGGTATTTCGATCATTTTTTTAAGGTTTTTGGGGTATTTTGGTCATTGTTTTAGGTTTTGGGGTTATTTTAGTCATTTTTTAGGTCTTGGGGTATTTCGATCATTTTTTAGGTTTCAGGGTATTTTGGTAATTTTTTAGGTTTCAGGGGTATTTCAGTCATTTTTTAGGTTTAGGGTGTGTTTTGGTAATTCTTAGGTTTCGAGTATATTTCGGTCATTTTTTTAAGGTTTTCGGGGTATTTTGGTCATTTTTTAGGTTTCAGGGTATTTTAGTCATTTTTTAAGATTAGGGGGTATTTTGATAATTTTATGGGTTTCGGAGGTATTTTAGTCATTTTTTAGGTTACGGGGTAATTTGGTAATTTTTTCAGGTTTCGGGGGTATTTTAGTCATTTTATAGGTTTTAGAGGTATTTTGGTCATTTTTTAGGTTTCGAAGGTATTTTAGTCATTTTATAGGTTTTAGAGGGTTTCGAGGGTATTTTGGTCATTTTTTGGGTTTTGAGGGTATTTTGGTCATTTTTAGGTTTCGGGGGTATTTTGGTAATTTTTAGGTTTTGGAGGTATTTTGGTAATTTTTAGGTTTTGGGGGTATTTTGGTCATTTTTTTGGTAATTTTTAGTTTTTGGGGGTATTTTGGTCATTTTTTGGGTTTTGGGGGTATGTTGGTAATTTTTAGATTTTTAGGGTATTTTGTTCAATTTTTAGGTTTTGGGGGTATTTTGGTCATTTGTTGGGTTTTCGGAGTATTTTGGTCATTTTTTGGGTTTAAGGGGTATTTTGGTAATTTTTTTGGTTTTGGGGGTATTTTGGTAATTTTTAGGTTTTTGGGGTATTTTGGTAATTTTTTTAGGTTTTGGGGGTATTTTGGTCATTTTTTGGGTTTTGGAGGTATTTTGGTAATTTTTTGGATTTTGGGAGTATTTTGGTCATTTATTAGGTTTCAAGAGTATTTTGGTCACTTTCTAGAAATTTAGATTTTATGTTGTTTATTTAAATTTTAGATGGGTTTAGTGGGTATTAGTGTATTTATCCATTTAGACCCATCTAATTAAATAACCAAATGGGTCTTTATCCATTTAACCCAAATATTCAAATGGGTTGGGTTAAGACTTATCCAAATAAGGTGGGTAATGGGTGGGTTCATGGATATGGGTAAAAATTGTCACCCCTACTTATAGTCAATTTGATTCTTACTATTAACCCACTAAGAGCATTCCCATCCGGGATTCCAAAAAAGTTCTATTTTACAACTTCAAAACCTACTTTATTTATTTTACCATCTCATTTTACAATTCACCTAACATCCCAATTTCTATTTTTATATACAACTTATTAAAATAATATAAACTACAACATCAAATAATATAAAAAATCATGTTTCTCTCTCTTCTCTTGCATTTCTTTTTCCTTTCTTCACATTTTTCAATTAAAATAATAGTATTTTTTTACATCTAAGTGAACAGTTGGTTTTATATATAAGATCCAACTGTTCACAAGTTCTAAATTTTTTTAAGAACCCATACTTTGATGGAGCAACATTTTTGAGGTTTTGAATGTAAAATAGCAACTGGGGGTGTTGATACCCTCCAATGCTAGTGCTCTAACAAAAAATGTTCACGGCGTGGCACATTTAAAGCTTATGTGCCATATAAAGTAATATTAAAAAAAAATGACATTTAATAAAATGTCATATCACCATCTAAATAAAAAAAAATAATTAGGAAAAACTCAAATTATAAAAAGGCAAATCACCAGCACCAAAAAGATTAATACATGAAAAACACACAAAAAAAAAAAAGAAAAAGAAAAAAGAAGAAGAAGAAGAAGCTTGAAATAGAGATCTGGGTTATTTTACATTGGATGAGCTGATACATGAACACAGATTCCAAACCCACCAGGTGCTCCCATCCCATGTATCTATTAAAGTACAACAATTTCCATTAAAATTGGTTTTGTGGGTTTGTGTTTTGTTTGGAAATGAAAGGGAAGGAGAAACACAACATCCCAATTCCCAATAGAGCTCCACGCCATTTCTCTCTCTGATTCTAATTTCTTCAGGTGCTCTCTCTATTTGGGTTTTACAAAATTTAGGGTCCGTTTGATAAGAGATTTTTAGTAACGTTGTTTAAATTTTGTGAAAATATGTATAGGTAAAAAAGTATGTAAAAATATGTGTTGTGGTGTTTAAACAACAGTTTTCGTTGTTTAAATACCGTTAGTGACTTGGACTCACCCACTCAGTCTCTTCTTCTTTGATTTGTGATGGGGTAAGGGTTTGAATTGTTTAATGATTCAAAATATGTCTGAGTTTGTGGTTGAAATATGATTTTAGGATTTGTTGGTGATGGATTTAGTTTCAGTAGTGGTGGTGCTAATTCAAGTTTGGCGGTGATGGATTTAGGTTAGTGGTGGTGCTAGTTGGGATCGGTGGTCGTAATTTGGGATCGGCGGTGGTGGATCTACTCCCCTCCACTCTCCCCCCCTCTCCCTTCAATCCAAATGGGCCCTAAAATTTAGATATGTTAAATTTAGACAAGTTAGCATTAGACATATGTGATCAATTGCAAGTTAAAAATAACAATGACCAAAGTTGATGGGACTGACGAAATCAAACATGGACGAGATAAACTTGGCCGACGAGATAGGCCCGCACTGACGAGAAACCACTTCACTGACGAGGTTAAACACCTCATTCAATGCCGCCAATAAACATCCCAGACGGTTACAAAGCCAACTGTACAGGCCGTTGAAGCAAAATAAAGCCACATTATGAGACTAGAAAACGTTACCCAGGAGGGCATTGAAGCCACCATAACTGCTCCAACGGCTAGAGGCTGCAGCAACATATATATATAGCCCCCACATTGCCAAAGAGGAGGTACATTCACACACACACAATAAGAGATTATAGTTTGCTCTATTATCTTTACATTACTCATTCTCAAATAGCAATTGATACTGACTTTGGCATCGGAGGCATTGTGGCAGGCACCACACCGGTGACCACCCTCAAGCACACATTCTTGTAGGCCGGAGTCCATTTTTGTTTGCACACTCTGACTGACGAATTTACGCTTCATCAGTTTGGCGCCGTCTATGGGGAAGAAATTTTCGTTCTCAATCTCGAAAAATAGTTTCCAATCAGCAATCACTATCAGATGGAGTCCAATCAAGATCCCACATCCTTGGCTCAGCAGGTTCAGGCTCTCGCGGCCACTGTAGAAGAACTGACCAGACAAAATCAGGAAATGAAGTTACTACTTCAGCAGGAAGAGAATCGATCTAAAGGGAACCGAGACGACGAGGGAGATAGCCACAGAAGAAATGACCATCAAAGGCCTGCCACTCCAACCGAGCGCAACTCAAATCTTCTCCAAGAGATGAGGAGGGAGATGGACGAACTTAGGACCGCCATCAAGGAGAAAACAGAGCGGAGTGTAGACCGACTGGTCAGGGCGACGGATTCTCCATTCACTCCAGCAGTCCTTGAATGTCCAGTACCGTCAAAGTTTCGGTTGCCCCAGCTTGAACCATTTGATGGGCTAAAGGACCCTCAGGATCATCTTAACACCTTTAGGACGACCCTAGGGCTCCAGCAGCCCCCAGACGAAATACTATGTCGTTCCTTCCCAACTACCCTCAAAGGAGCTGCAAGGGAATGGTTCACAAAGCTGCCAACGTCGTCCATTGACAACTTCGAGCAGCTGAGCAACGCCTTCCTGCGTCATTTCATTGGAGGACAACGTCCTAAGAGGACCGCGGATCACTTACTTACCATCAGGCAGGGAGAAAAGGAAACCCTAAGGTCGTACGTGAAACGCTTTACTCGCGAAACACTGGAGGTCGACGAAGCAGACGACAAGGTGCAATTGACGACCTTCAAGGTAGGATTGAGGTCCAGAGAGCTCGTCACGTCACTTGCAAAGAATCCTCCAAAAACAATGGCCGAAATGCTTCTTAAAGCATAAAAGTACATGAACGCTGAAGATGCATTAGCAGCCATCAGAGATGCAGGAAGGCCAGGAGATAAAGAAAGGAAAGATGACGATTGTAGAGGGCAAAAACGGGAGCGCCCAAATCGTAGGAACAGTGATGGGATCAGGAGGAGGGACGACAAGGGACCTCAAACGGTAAAGTTTACCCCTCTTGTTATGCCAATTGATAAAATTTTAACGCAGATTAAGGACGAGCATTACCTGAAGTGGCCGTGACCATTGCACTCATCTCCTAACGTTCGTGATAAGAATAAATACTGCCGATTTCACAAGGACCACGGCCATTACACCGAAGATTGTCGGGACCTCAAAGAGCAGATAGAGGAGCTGATAAAGAAGGGGAAGTTACAGAAGTTTGTGAAGAAAGGGGAGTTCAGTAGGTTCCGGGATGGAAACAAGGGCCAGCACGAGTCCTCGTCCGGGGGCAGTGACCATCAGTTCCAGCCTCCCCAAAATGTGATAGGGGAAATATAGACGATCGCAGGAGGGCCCATCGCAGGAGGATTGTTCAAATCCCTTAAGAAAGCATGCCAAAGACAGGTGAACAATGTTTATATGACACCCCCGTTGAAACAGAGGCGAACTGATCAAGACATAATTTTCAATGAAGGGGATGTTAGGGGAGTGAAGCAGCCTCACAACGACCCATTGGTGATAGCACTTACCATAGAAGGATTTGACACAAAAAGGATCCTCGTGGACAATGGCAGCTCCGCTGATATCATCTACTTCCCTGTGTTCCAACAGTTGAAGCTAGACCCAAAAAGACTGCGTCCATTTGATTCTCCCCTCGTCAGCTTCAGTGGGGACAGGGTATATCCCAAGGGCATAGTAACGTTGACGGTGACAGTGGGAACCTACCCGAAGCATTTGACCAGTCATGTGGACTTCTTGGTGGTAGATTGTCCTTCGTCCTACAATGTGATCATTGGAAGACCAGCACTCAACAAGTGGAAGTCATCAACGTCAACCTACTGCCTGAAGATAAAATTTCCAACAGAGAATGGGGTAGGGGAAGTCAGAGGAGACCAAATTTTGGCTCGGGAGTGCTACCAGGCCGTCATAGCTACAAGGGAAAACCACACATGGACGATCGAAGAAAAGGAGAAAGAAAAGGTGGAGGCCTTGGAAACAGTAGAGTTATCCAACGAAGAATCAAATAAGACAACGAGAATAGGGACGACTCTAAGCCCTGAGATGAGAACAAAGCTGGTCCAATTTCTTAAAGAAAACCTGGACGTCTTTGCCTGGAGCCACGAAGACATGCCAAGCATACCTCCAGAAGTCATCCAACACAGGTTGAATGTAGATCCGGAAAGGAAGCCCGTTAAACAGAGACGAAGAGTTTTCGCACCCGAAAGAGACCAAGCGGTTACTGACGAAGTTAACAAGCTCTTAGATGCAGGCTTCATCCGCGAAGTATACTATCCAGACTGGCTTGCAAACGTCGTCCTGGTGAAGAAAGCAAATAGGAAATGGAGAATGTGCGTAGACTTCACAGACCTGAACAAGGCGTGCCCAAAGGACAGCTTCCCCCTCCCGAGAATAGACCAGATGGTAGATTCCACAGCTGGACACAAGCTTCTGACATTTATGGACGCTTTCTCTGGGTACAACCAGATAAAAATGGCAGAAGAGGATCAGGAGAAAACAGCCTTCATCACCAGCCAAGGGCTCTATTGCTATAAAGTAATGCCCTTTGGACTGAAGAATGCAGGAGCCACTTATCAGAGATTGGTGAACAGAATGTTTAGCAAGCAGATAGGCAGAAACATGGAGGTGTACGTGGATGACATGCTCGTCAAGAGCAGGGAGGAACTCACTCATCTGGACGACCTCAAAGAGGCCTTTGCTACCCTCCGGCAATATCATATGAGGCTAAACCCCAATAAATGCGTCTTTGGTGTAGCTTCAGGCAAATTCCTGGGATTCATGGTTTCCCAGAGAGGAATCAAGGCGAATCCAGAGAAAGTACAAGCCATAATTAACATGGCCTCGCTCAAGACCGGTAAGGAAGTCCAGAAGTTGACAGGACGTATTGCAGCCCTCAATAGGTTCGTCTCTAGAGCGACGGACAAGTGCCTGCCATTCTTCAAGACATTGAAACAAGCTTTCGCCTGGACTGACGAGTGTGAGGCCGCTTTCCAAGAACTCAAACGCTATTTAAGCAATCCTCCCCTTCTCAGCCCGTCAAAGAAAGGTGAGAAGTTATACTTATACCTGGCGGTGTCAGATACGGCCGTCAGTGGAGCCCTAATCCGAGAAGAGGACAGGAAGCAACTCCCAGTCTATTACGTCAGCCAGGCCTTCCAAGGAGCTGAAGCCAGGCATCCCCAAATTGAGAAGATCGCATTCGCGCCGGTAGTAGCTTCGCACAAACTCAGGCAATACTTCCAAGCACATCCTATCCTGGTAATGACAAACCAACCAATTAAAAAGTCCATGAGCAAGCCCGAGGCAGCGGGAAGAATGGTCCAGTGGGCAATTGAGCTCAGTCAATTTGATATTGAATACCACCCCAAGACGGCCATAAAAGCCCAAGCTTTAGCAGACTTCATCGCTGAATTCACCATCCCGGATGAAGATGATCTCACCATCAAACACAAGCAGTGGACAGTACAGACTGACGGCTCGTCAGCCCATAAGAGAGGGGGAGTAGGGGTAGTCATGATCACCCCCGATGGAAAAAAGCTAAAATACGGAGTTCAATTGAAATTCCCAGCGACCAATAACGAGGCCGAGTATGAAGGGATTCTGATGGGATTAAGGCTCGGAAGAGAGTTTGAAGTTAAGAATCTGATGATCCAGAGCGATTCAAAGCTCGTGATTGGACAAGCCAGGGGAGAATACGAAGCAAAAGAAGAAAGAATGCAGAAGTACCTTAGACTAACGAAGAATATGGCTCAAGAGTTCGAAAAAGTGGAGTTCGTACAAATTCCCAGAAGCCAGAATGTGATGGCAGACGAAGTCTCAAAGATGGCCTCGTCAGATGAAGGGGCTTTGGAAGAAGGCCTAATGATGGAAGTCCAGAAAAACCCCAGCATTGAAGAAGTTCCAACATTCGCAATCCAGAGTACAGGCAGCTGGATGACACCTATCGTATCCTTCCTTCAGGATGGGCACCTCCCACAGGACATAAAAGAAGCCAGGAAGATAAAAAAGAGGGCAGCAAGATTCACGGTACTCAATGACGCCCTATACAAAAAAGGCTTCTCCATGCCTTACTTAAAGTGTGTTGACGAGAAAGAAGCCAGGTACATCATGGAGGAAATCCACGAAGGAGTTTGCGGGGATCATGTTGGTCCTAGATCTCTAGCAAGTAAGATAATTCGTACAGGCTACTTCTGGCTAACTATGCAGGTAGACGCAGCAGAGTTCGTCAAGAAATGTGACAAGTGCCAACAATTCGAAAACGTTCAACGGCTTTCGGCAGAAAAACTGACGACGATTGCATCCCCATGGCCATTTGCACAATGGGGAATCGACATCGTCGGCCCACTGCCCCAGGGCAAAGGACAGGTAAAATTCTTACTAGTTGCTATTGACTACTTTACAAAATGGGTTGAAGCAGAGGCACTGGCAACCATAACCGAAGCCAGAATCCAGAGCTTTGTATGGAAGAACATCATTAGCAGGTTCGGGATTCCAAAGACGATCATATCGGACAATGGACGACAATTCGACAGCCAAAGTTTCAAGGAATTTTGCTCAGGCCTAGGCATCAAGAATCATTTCTTGTCCCCAGGTCATCCACAAGCAAACGGACAGACAGAAGTGACGAATCGAACGTTGCTCAAGATTATCAAAACGAAGCTGGACGGCGCGAAGGGAGCTTGGCCAGAAGAGTTGCCCAATATCCTGTGGGCTTACAGGAGAGACCCCCTTCAGACTCACCTACGGCACGGAAGCGGTGATCCCGGTCGAAATAGGAATAACTAGCATCAGGCGAGAGGCATTTAGTGAAGAAGTCAATGACGATCATTTGCGACTCAACCTGGACTTTCTAGACGAAGTAAGAGATAAGGCCTGTAGCAGAATGATGGAATACCAACAAAAGATGACCGACTATTACAACAAAAGAGTAAAGCTCAGACAACTTGACATTGGGGATCTCGTCCTTCGCAAAGTAACTCCAGCTACCAGGAATCCTTCTCAAGGGAAACTTGGCCCCACATGGGAAGGACCCTACCGGGTCATTCATTACTCCAGGAAGGGCAGCTATCACCTGGAGACCCTAGACGGACAAAGACTCCCCAGACCATGGAATATCGAACACTTAAAGAAATACCACCAATAAACGCGATTGTGAAATGTACTCATTATTCGTTGTTGAAACTAATAAATAAGTTATTCAGCTAATGTTTCTCTACAAGCAGGCATATTTGATCACAAGTCAAAAAGAATAAAAAATGGTCAAGTAGCAAGATTCCGCCATGACGGATGTAGGCTACTGACGATGACAAGATCCTTGAAAAAAAGGTGTAAGTCATAAAGGGTGAAAAAGGGCCAAGTAGCAAGATTCCGCCATGACGGATGTAGGCTACTGACGATGACAAGATCCTTGAAAAAAAGGTGTAAGTCATAAAAGGTCAAAAATGGCTTAGTAACGAGATTCCGCCTTGACGGATGTAAGTTACAGACGAAGCCAAAAACGCTTAAATAAAAAAAAAAGGCTAAGTAACGAGATTCTGCCTTGACGGATGTAAGTTACTGACGAAGACAATTAAAGTTGACGAGATCCCTTTAGTGGGTGTAGGTCAAAAAATGGCTAAGTAACAAGATTCCGCCTTGACGGATGTAAGTTACAGACGAAGCCAAAAAAGCTTAAATCAAAAAGATGGCTAAGTGATAAAATTCCGTTATCACGGATGTAAGTTACCGACAATGGCATCACAACGAGTTGAACTCAACAAACACGTGGACAATCACAAAATGCAAGTAAGTATGTGACAAATTTAAATTAAAGCCCAAAACCAAGGGCAATTACCATTGTTTTTACATAAAACCCATAAACACTGGGTTGCCAACATTGTTATCAAAATAAGATAAACAGAAATTGTTCACAAATTTGGCCCAAAAACATGATGGGCGCACAAAAAAAAAAAAAGAAAAGAAGAGAAATATATTTTTGTCAAAACATAAGTGCCAGGTTCAGGCTTCCGAGGCTGGTGGGGCGTCAACAGCCGCAACATCACCAACTAGAGCATTCTCTGGGGCGTCACCAGCAGGAACCGCGGACTAAGCAGCTTCGTCGGCGGCCATCTCCTTATCAACTTCTTCCAGGTCCAAATTTTCAATGTCGACGCCAGTTGGATGCTTGACCATGTACCTTCGAAGAAGCTCGAAGCCTTTAAAGTACCAACTGAAGAGCACAGTATTGTACTCGTCAGTGGTTTGAAAAGCCTCAACAGACCTGGCCGCGATTGTCTTCAACGATTCCTTGGCACTCTGAAGCTACTCGTCCTCCTCCAGGTTTAGCTGACGCTCAACCCTAAGGTCGTCACCCAGTACCTTGACTTTCTCCTTCAGAGTATTGGCTTCGTTCATCGAATCAATGATGTTCTTCTTCAGCTTTAAGTTTTCACCCTCCAAGGCTTGCGTCTGTGATGAAAGGGATGCCAGCTTGGCCTCTTGAGTAAGATACTCAGAAGCAATGTGCAAGCTCTCTCCCAATGCCTAAAATGAAGTACCAAATCGTCAGTAAAAAAAAAAAAAAAAAAAAAGGGAGTTGCACATGGAAGAAGTAAAAGCAAATTCACCTGCACGAGTTTGTGGACATGACCTCCGGCGACGGTGTTAAATGGAACCCCAGAAAGAACCCTCAGGTCGTCAGCCGTTACGATGCTGTGGGCCCTGTCAATTGCCAGCCTCTCGTCCCCCCAGACTGTAGAATGACGAGAGTCCCCTTTCTCCTTCTCCTTCTCCGTCAGGCGCGGCCTCTTAGAGACGGGTGTAGGGAGCTCCTCCACCGAAGTAGACGGAGAAGCGGTCCTCGTCGTCTCAGTACCGGAAACAATAGGAGTGACGGAGCCCGGCGGGGTAGCAGAAGGACCTCTCCCCGTCACACGCACAGTCTTTTTCCCTATATTCGACAAGGGCTCGTCCTTTTTCACCCTCATCTTCGCGTACATGTCTTTATTAAACTTTGACGTCATCTCTGTCAAAAGAAAAACATTAGTGCCGAATAAAAACACAAGAAAGTAAAGTGGGGAATGCCAATAATGACGAAGCTGGGACTTACTTTTCTTTCCTTCGATATCAAGGTTTCGCAAGACGAGGGCAGAAGGCTCTGGCCCCAGACAGTAAAACGCAAGAGTCCTAGGATCAACGAGGTCGTTCCAACTCTCGATCGTTTGTGCGTACTCAATTGCCTTCTGCACCCGCTCTCTGTACCTACTCTTAAGTTTTGGTCTTCTCTTGACTAAAAAAAAAAAAAATTTCAGCAAACATAATTGTAAGCATAACAGAATCCAAGAGACAAAGAGGAAATATTGACGCACCTAAAGTCGGGGTTTCCCACCGACGACGTAACCTTGGGAGATCACCCCAACACTCGCCCGAGGGTGTCTCAAAATCGTCCCCAGACACAAAGAAGAACCTCGACTTCCAGTACCTGAAAGAGGACGGTAAACCCTTGACGATCCTAGTCCTCCTTTCCCAGGGCACCAGTTCGTAATACCTATGCTCTTTGGATGCCTTCAGACAGTAAAGGTAAACAAGCTTGTCAGCCCTGAGCATGTCCCCGTCATTGGCAACCAGCCAAATCCCCATACAGCTCACCAGGATCCTCCACGAGTTGGGCATGAGTTGCCCGAGAGCGATACCAAAACAGTCCAGAAGCTCCATCAGGAAAGGGTGAACTGGGAACCTCAATCCACAGACGAAGGCAGATTCATAGAAGCATACCTCCCCGGGAAAGAAGTGACAAGCCCGATCCCCCTTACCGGGCAAACGAACCCTAACCCGATCTGGGAATTGAAATCTATCTTTAAACCTACCCAATGTATCCGCGTCCAACCCACAGCCCTCCTCCAGAGCGTAAAAAGCCCTAACCTCTCGGGGATTGGAAAGGGCTGTATCCTCTTCCACTGGGTTACCGCTAGACGATAACCCAGTCTCGAGCTCACTGGATCTAATTTCAGACATCGTCCTACCCTCCTTCACTAAATTTTCAAACCAATCGACTGATTGACGTAGTAAAGGCAACAAATCAGCCAATGCCACCGCCAAACTACTACCCTCGTAAACGAAATTTTCAAGGTGGGGAAAAGTCCCTAACGACCCTCCTAATCGAGCAAAAAGAAATGAAATTGAAGGGCAGTCTAATCTAACCTCAGAACTACTGGTCATGAGAAACTAGAAAATGCAAATCTATTTACCCCAAAGTCAAAAAGAAGCCAAACAAAAAAGAAGAAAAGAAAACGACAAGGAAAGAAGCAATGGAAAATCAGAAATTTGCTACAATGTGTAAAGGCAGAAAGAAAAGAAGTAGAAGGAAGAACGTACCTTGAACAAGAAAATCCGTTGCACTATGCACCAGTCGGAAGAAAAAAAATCGCAGAAAGAAACGGTGGAGGAGAAGGTGGTCAGAGCAATGATTGAAGGATTTTTCTTGGAAAAGTGAGAAAGGAGAAGGGAGAAGAAGGGAAGTTTGAAACCAAAGGTTGGGAAACTAAAAAAACCAGCGGGAAGATCAATAAAATTCATCATGGGGGGCATTTACTCACCCAATCAAAGTGCGCCACGTAGGCCACCACCCAAAAGGCAACGCCGTAACGCATTTAATACGACTCAGAAACCCAACCGCTTACAGCTCAGAAACTCTTCACCTTCCCTGGTCGTCATGACATGTCATGACGACCAAGGAATCCGGGGGCAACTGATGGGACTGACGAAATCAAACATGGACGAGATAAACTTGGCCAACGAGATAGGCCCACACTGACGAGAAACCACTTCACTGACGAGGTTAAACACCTCATTCAATGCCGCCAATAAACATCCCAGACGGTTACAAAGCCAACTGTACAGGCCGTTGAAGCAAAATAAAGCCACATTATGAGACCAGAAAACGTTACCCAGGAGGGCATTGAAGCCACCATAACTGCTCCAACGGCTAGAGGCTGCAACAACATATATATATAGCCCCCACATTGCCAAAGAGGAGGTACATTCACACACACACAATAAGAGATTGTAGTTTGCTTTATTATCTTTACATTACTCATTCTCAAATAGCAATTGATACTGACTTTGGCATCGGAGGCATTGTGGCAGGCACCACACTGGTGACCACCCTCAAGCACACATTCTTGCAGGCCGGAGTCCATTTTTGTTTGCACACTCTGACTGACGAATTTACGCTTCATCAAAAGTGACTGTTACCAAAATGTAAGGACTAGATTTACTTACCTCAAGATATAGGGACCAAAATAATATTTTTCCCTTGTTGTTGTTGTTTTATTATTATTATTTTTGCTTTATCTAAAATGATGTGGAAAATACTTTTGCTCACACACACACACATTATATACACTTTATTTCGAAGGGAAACATTTGAAGACGAAAGGGTTTAAAAAGAAAGAAGATTAAAAATAGTTGATGAGTAGGATTAAATGATCATGATGAAAATCAAATCCTGAGAGAAAAAAGATATGATTAAACGGTCACAGTCGAATCAAAATCCAGGGAGACAAAGAAAATAGATTAAACGATCATGGTCGAATCATATCCTAAAAAAGAGATGGATAGGATTAAACGGTTAGAGCTGAATCAAAATCTTGGGGGACAAAGGATAGGATTAAACGATCATAGTCAAATCAAATCCTAAAAAGGAGAGAGGTAGGATTAAAAAGGTTATAGCCGAATCAAATCCTAGAGATAAGAATTAGCAAGACATGTGATATGAGACTTGGATTGTTCTGGGCTCTATTAGAGCGGTACCATGCAGAGACATGCACTTTTCATTTTAGTTGTGGAGAGTATGTTGTTCTACCAATTGATTGGACTGCTATCTTGGGCATTCGGTTCGGAGGCAATCCTATTCCAGATGAGTACGTGAGTGAGGTAGAGGCTTGCTACCTTTTTTGGTTTAGTTTATCCCCTTCCTGTTGAGTGGAAGAAACTTTTTTTAGAAACTGCTCAAGGCCTGAGGATCCGAGTGGATGTCTTGGGGTCGACCATATAATGGGAGGTGGATCCTGATGATGCAGCCCCTAGGAGATTCTTCTTATACTTCATTGGATCTTATTTGTTGGGCGATAACAAGTCTGACATATGGCTTCTTCATTTATGGGATGCGGTGCTTTGCGCGTGGGGAGTCTAATGGCCCCTTGGGTTTTTGGCAGATCTTGACCTATTGGGCTTATGAGTACATCCCTTCTTTGAGGCCGCAATATCAATCTTTGTCAGCCGATGCCTTTCCTCGAGTGATGGTATGGTCTACTTGCATCATTACCGAGGCTACCTTGATTAAGCTAGGCTCCATTAGAGTTGCTTAAGATTGTGTTAGAGAGAGTGACATACACCATGAGCATTATGATAGAGCAATATATTGTTGACTTGACATAACAGGGGCCTATGTTAAACATTAGGGCCGGGTCTGGGTTTTCATTACAAAACCCAAAGTGGGTTCGAGTGGGGTCCAGGTATTAGGCATACCCGGTTTGAACTTGACCCATATATATATTAGTATATAATTTTTTTTAAAAACCCTAAGTTTTGTGTGTTTGTGTGTGTATATATATATATATATATATACATATATTAATATATAACTTTTTTTTAAAAACCCTAAGTCCCTAGTATAAATATCTTATTTTCTCTCAAACCATATTCTCACTCCTCTATCTGCCTCTCCCTCACTCTTCACACTCACACAGCTGCATTCTCACTCTCACTCTTACTCTCAATCTCAGCCGCCGAATTAGCCCTACTCCTCCTCACAGTCGACGCCACACATTGCTCCTCTCCCTTTACCACCTTGACTTGGTTATTTCCCTTTATCTTTTAACCTTTTTTTTTTTTTGGTTTCGTTTCTCTCTTATTGAAAAAATATTTTGAATTTTGTATTGTGAAGTTGTGTAGTTGTGCTTGTGGTTGGAAATCAGAAAAATAATACCTTATTTGCTAAAATTACTTGGTTTTCCTATCGTGTTTGTATTTTTCTTATTATCAAATGCGATATTATTTAGGGTTTTAATTTTTTTATTTATTATTTCATCTTAAAAATTATTTAGGATTTTTGTATTGTGGTTTTTATTTTGAAAGGGAAATATTAAATTATGTTGTATTTGTGTGATATAAATATTATTAGGGTTTTAAAGTTTGGTATCAAAAGTGGAATTTATGGGTAAAAGCATGAACTTGATTTTCTTGATATTAAATCCCATAAAATGACATGTTTCATTTTTGAGTTTGCCGGTAGCCGTGAGAAAATAATCTAATATTATGGGAGTGATGTTTTAACATAAAAAGGGTATGTGGGAAAATTGCAATCTGTTTCTTTGAAATCATATGGTGAAGTGTGAAGATGCAGCAATGATGGAATTTTGTGATGGTAGATTCTAGAGCAACTATATTGAAAGTTTGAATGATGTATGTTAATATAATTATACTGGTTTTTAATTGATTAGATTACCATCGAGAATAAATCTTGTTTGACAAATTTTTACGTCTAGTGCAATGTTCCAAATATTTTTGGCCTTGTTTGTCAATAATCTATGACTGTTAAGTGTTTCTTACAGGTAAAGCCTACATAAAAACCGTACACTTCAATCAATTCTTGATGATGGAGAGCCTAGTGAAGAGGATGAGAGTTGTGTCACAGCTGTGGAGGATTAGACTTGTTCTATTAATTTAGTAGCTTTTTAATTTCTTAGACTTGTTGGATTAACTTGTTGGTTTGTAATTATCCTAAACTTGTGAGATTTATTTTGTAACTTTTTAATTTCTTGGACTTGTTGGACTTGTCATACTTATTTCTTGGACTTGCTGGATTTATTTTATTTTTATGTTTAGTAGGTGATTTTAGCTATGATTTATTGATTTATGATTAAATGGTCATCTTAGCTAGGTGATTTATTGATTTATGATATTAGCTATGATTTATTGATTTATAGATTTATAATTAATAGGTGATTTATTGATTTATGATTAATAGGTTTGTAATGGTCTTATGATTTGGACTGATTTGGCATTTGGGCCATGTTATATGGGCTTGAATATGGACATTATAGGGCTTGAATCTAGGCAAAAATGATTTATTTTCTTTTTAGCCCATGGTATAGGCTTCCCTTCAATCTTTTTTTGATTGGGCCATGATTTGGGCTGCGGATTAGGCCCAAATCTAGCATGGCAAAATGAGGCCCGTGGGTCTCGAGTGGCAGGCATAAAAAAAAAACTGTTTATTAAACGAGCCGGATTTGAGTAACAGATACTGGCTTGCAGGGCTTGAATCTAGGCAAAAATGATTTATTTTCTTTTTAGCCCATGGTATAGGCTTCCATTCAATCTTTTTTTGATTGGGCCATGATTTGGGCTGCGGATTAGGCCCAAATCTAGCATGGCAAAATGAGGCCCGTGGGTCTCGAGTGGCAGGCATAAAAAAAAAACTGTTTATTAAACGAGCCGGATTTGAGTAACAGATACTGGCTTGCAGGGCAAGTTCAGGCATAAAGAAACTTGGCCTGTTGCCTTTCCTAACCCTTGCTATATCTCGGGTGTGACGTTGGTTTTGGTCTTCAAAGAGTTGGGAGTTTTTCTTGCCTAAGAGGACATACCACCAGGTTATGCCTGTTTTCCAGGTGCCAGTGGATCCACCTCCTTCCTTAACGAGTTCTCAAGCTATACCTTTCAATCCAGCATGTAAAACAGGAGATTTATCAGGCTGTGTTAAGAATGATTTGGACTATGCTGCTTGGTTTAGGAGGACATTTACTAGACCTATCATTGATGAGTGCCCAGGTAGAGCGGGAGAGGAGGTGACTGCCTGGAGATCATAGATTGTTGAGTTACAGGCTCGTTTGGTCGCAGCTAAGGGGGATGCTACAGCTAGAGATAGGGCTATTCAAGAGGAGATTGTTAGAGCACTGGCTCGTGAAAGAGAGTACTGGCAAAGAAAGTGCGAGGGAATTCAAGCTGCAATAGAGGAAGATAGACTTCGTTTCCTGGCACAATCAATCGTGCTTAGGACCTACATTACCTTTCTAGTTTGTGAGCTCAGAGTGCATGGGATTCCAATCCCTCTTGAGCCTATCTTCCCGAGTTTTAACCCTCCGGCTTAGGGATAGATGCCAGACTATATTCCTATGCCACTAAGTCTTGTTCCAAGATGGGAATTGGTTCCAGTTCCAGGTTGGGTACGAGGTCTAGCTCTAGAGTGGATGTCAGATCAGGTTCCCGGATGGCCCCCAGCTCCAGGGTGGACAATGGGTCAAGCCTCCGTATGGGCCCCATATCCAGCACCAAGATGGGTACCAAGCCCTTTAGTTGATCCATCAGTTCCTTCTTCCAGCCATGCTACCGATGGAAACATAGATAATGCAAAAAGTTTCACCGATGACTCTGATTTTCCATAGCCCTGCATGGGCATTAGGTATTGTTATATGTTCCAAGCATTGCCCCATAGTGGGCAAATATGTATTATATTCTAGACATTGTCTTTCCATGGGCCTGATACGTATGTATTTTATTGCCCTACCGTGAGCCACACTGTATATTTTGGACATCGTCTATTTATGGCCTCGGATGCATGTTTATCAGCTTTTGTAGCACTTCATGCATATTATGGGTACGTTACACCATTCATTCCCCATTTATAAACTGTTGCATCCCTGTGACCATGATTGTCTATTAGTCTTGCATCTACTTGCATTTTGTATTAGACATTGCATAAAGGCGTCCAATACACATTCTGGATCATACTGTACCTTTATAGATTTATCGATAGGTCTTGATAAAATCAATCGACTTTAAAATGAACTAGAGGAACCGCATAAAATAAAACTACCTCAGTATGGATTTTATGCAGTTTTGAGCATCGGAAAACCTCTTCATGATAACCCGACCCCATATTTGCCAAAACCATCTTAAGAAAGTATATCCCAACATGGATTCTAGCTTCGGCTGGTCAAACTTGCAATCATTGACCGAATAACGCGAAATAATATTGCCCCAGTATGGATTTGGCGCAATTCCATGGGTCAGAAACAGGCTTTTGACAATGAATAGGCTTGACATTAGACGAACAAGCCTTGAAATGAATTCCAAACTGTCCCAAAGAAACTTGAATCCACTGGCATCATCATTAACATCTTGAACGGAAAACACCGAAATAATCTTCCCCAATGTGGATTTCCCACCGTCTCACACGTCGGAGGAATTTGCTAGATAGATTTGGTTCACCACTAAACCGGCTGTTTCCAAATTAGCTCCGAAAAATGTCCTTAAGGAGTTTAACATCCACTGCAGTCATCGTAATAACTCAAGAGTAATGTATCGAAAAATACACTTTTAGCATGATTTCGGCATCATTTTGGACCGTTTGACTTTGAGCTGACCCGACCCATTGACTGGGTGAACCAAGGACAATGACCATTTGCCACAAATTCATCTCTTAACATGAGTTGGCAACCATGCATGCATGTCATGGACGAAGTTTTAATACCAAGTGACTCATTCTTCATGCATGCAAGGACAAACAGGTGACTCTCATTCCAATTTTGAGTGCCAATTCAAACACAATTGACAATATATCTTTGATAAAATAGACTTAGCGTGGTTGAAGAATATCCCTAACCGAACCCACTTCGATCCATGGATACCCATGTTGTAAAATTTTATCTAGCGAAGGTTTGGCTGCATTTCTATGACATATCCTCTTAATTTTTCTAGTGATATTACTTGTGAGATCTAGATTTTGAATTATATTTACGTAAATAGGTTTTGAGACTTAAATTTATTTAGTAATATAGAGCCATAGACAAGTCTTTTTTTTTTCTTCTTCATTTTTCTTTCAAATAGCATATTTGTTTTATGGATTCTCAAATATATTTTTATATGGGGTTAGTAAATATCCCAAACCTAACCTATTTCTATCCATGCATACCCTATAATAAAATCTTTCTAAGCAAATATTTGGCTACATTTTTGTGGTTTATCCTTTTTATGTTTTTTTTTTCCCCTATTACTTATGAAACCTTGATATTTAATTATATTTACAAGGTTAGTTTTAGAGACTTAATTTTATTTAGTAATATTGGCAATTGTTTTTTTTTTCTTTTTTTTTTCCTTTCCTTTCAAATTACATACTTATTTTATAATTTCTCAGACTTATTTTTATGTTTACTTAATTTTTATAGTTTTGAAAAAATAATTTTATTTTTTATTTGGTCTTATGATTTAAGTAATGACCCACTAGTTAAACCAATGATTCAAATTCCACACTAGGTCAACATCAATCCAAGTTTAATGACCTGATATTTTTCTCAATTGGTAAAAAATGGAATGATATATCTTTGTTTTGGCTCTACCTCTCCTCCCTAGCCTTATGATATTTCATTGGGTAAATTGCAAATTACACCTTTAAAGTTTAGGAGTGATTGAATTTTACAGTCTGAAGTTTCAGAATTCGGATTTTATCCCCCTAAAGTTTAGGGTTGTTTGGATTTTACACTTCTAAATTCTGAAGATTTAGGGTGTAAAATCCAAACACCTCAAAACTTTAAGGAGTAAAATCCAAACACTTCTAAAATATATGAGGTAAAATCTAAATTCTGAAATATCAGGGTGTAAAATCCAAATATCACCAAATTTCAGGGGGTAAAATCCAAATTCTAAAACTTCAGGATGTAATATCCAATCACCCCTAAACCTTAGGGTGTAATTTGCAATTTACCCTATATCATTCATCAAATGTATGCATCACTCTCTCTCATAGAGTATAGGTCTTATACGATTATAAGTTCTACACACTAAGAAGGAAAAAATGTATATATTTAGTACATGAGATAATCTCCAAACTTCATTCAAATAATATTTTTATTAATTTTCTCTGCATATAATTAGGAATTTGAACAATGAACATATGTCACAAATTCATCTCTTAACATAAGTTGGCAGCCATGCATGTCATGGACCAAGTTTGGATGTCAAGTGACTTGTTCTTCATGCATGTAAGGACAAATAGATGACTCTCATGCCTATTTTGGGTGTGGTTGAAAAATATCCCTAACCCTACCCACTTCAATTCATGTACACCCCTCTAATAAATTTTTACTCAGCAAAGGTTTGGTTGCATTTATATGGCACATCCTTTTATTTTTTCTAGTGATATTACTTGTGAGGCCTTGATTTTAAATTATTATTATGTGAATAGTTTTTGAGAATTAAATTTATTTAGTAATATAGGCAAGTGTTTTTTTTTTTTTTTCAAATTACATATTAGTTTTATGGGATGTCAAACATATTTTTATATTTACTTAATTTTTTTTTAAATTTTACAAAAATAATTTAATTTTTTTATTTGATCCTGCTGTTTAATTAGTGGCCAATTGATTAAACCAGCTACCTAACTTCCACATTTGGTCAGCGTACTATCCAAATTTAATAACTTGATATTTTTCTTTGTTAATCAAAAACAAAATTACCCCCAAAGTTTCCTAAAATTTGATAGCAGCCTTAAAAGTTTGTTTTTATTTAAACACTCACAAATTGAAATTAAATATTTTCCTTGGCTCTAACTCTCCTTCCTAGCCCTTGTGATATTTCATTCATTATATATATGTATCACTTTTCTCTCATAGTGTGCAGGTCTAACCTAATTATGAAGTTTACACTGTAATAGAAAGGGTGTATATTATTCGATACATGTGAAAATTATTAGTTTTTCTACACTCCATTTAAGTAAAAAAAATTTTATTTTTCACTTTATGTAATTAGGTATTTGAACAATATCCATTTTCCACAATTTCATCTCTCTAAAAATGAGTACATTAATGATATATATATATATATATATGTGTGTGTGTGTGTGTGTGTGTGTGTGTGTGTGGAGAGAGAGAGAGAGAGAGAGAGAGAGAGAGAGAGAGAGAGAGAGAGAGACCCAGGATTTCAAGTTAGAAGGGACCGACGTATAAGCAAAAAAAAAAAAAAAAAAACTCTAAATAAGCATCCATATCCATATAGTATTAACAAATTATAAATATATAAGATCATTATTTTTTAATACATTAAGATGTAATCATCTACCAACAAAGACAATATATATATATATATATATATTGTTTTTAAATACTAGACTGGCTAAGGGTTTTTGTGTGTGTGTGTGTGTGGAATTTAGAGCATTCATAGTAGTGGTGCTAAAAATTTAGCTTTTAGCACCTCAAAAATCTACTTTATTTATTTTACTACTTCGCTTTACAATACACTCAATATCAAATGTTCTTTTTTTTTACCACTTTATTTAAAAATAATTTAAACAACTCATTAAAATAATAAAGGAAGAGAGAGAATTTGATTTTTTTTAATTGAAGGAAGAAAGATAATTTTAATAAAATATTGTATTTTATTTTTAACAACTTGCTACAGTCATCTAGTATTTATATCAATTTATTGTAGTTGTAAAACATTTAGTTTTAACTTCTCCAATAGAACATGATTTTTTGGTGGTAAATAGTTTTTTTGCTAAAATACAAATACTATTATGAATGCTTTTATTGTTTTTGTTAAGTTTTTGGGCTAGATAGTTGCTAGTTGGACTGGGCTAGCTAGGCTAATTGGAGAGGAGAGGGCTTAAGGTTTTGGAAGAAAGGGTCTAACAACAAAAATGAAAAATATAACAAGTAAAACAATTTTTTTCCTTTGTGTGGTTTTTTTAGAGAGAATTTCAACCTATGACGGCTGCTCTTAATAATAATTCTTTGTTGTCAAACCAAGACACCAGTCAATTTTTTGGTATGGACGAGGATTGAACCCCAAATCTCTTATTCAACCATCAAATATTTTACCAATTGATATAGGTATTATATGGCAAGGCTATATATATTTTTGGTAAGAAACCCATATGCCTAGCCTCGTGGTAATGGTATTATGTATTTATTGATTTTTCATACTTGAACATTAATCACTTACGTGAAAAGGGCCAAAACGAGATTGGAACATCTAATTGGTAACTTCAAATCAGATTAGAACATCTTCAATCGAACATCTATACTCGAACATCTAATTGGTAACTTCAAATTAGATTAGAACATCTACACTCCAATGATCTATTCTATATCCATTACTTTCAAAATCCAAATTTTGAATATATCTTTAATAAATTTATATTAAAATTACTTTTTAAGTGTCAAAATTATGTGAGTTCCTGTTAACTTAATTGGTAAAGTCTTTGATGATTGAATAAGAAATCTGGGATTCAATTCCCCCCTAACCAAAAACCAATTGGTGTCTTAGTCTAATGATAAAGAGCTATTGTTAGGAGTTGACGTTATAGATTAAAACTCTCTTAAAAAAATTGTGACAAAAAATCTCTCAAAAAAAAGTTTCAAAATTATGATTTTATTGTACTTTGAAGTATTTGATGATAACATCAATTAGGTATTAAAAGATGAGCCACCAAATTTTATGGAGGCTTTCCAACATAAATTAACAATTTGTGCTGATGATGCAAAAAATTAGCAGTTGAGCTCCTCGACGTAGTGTATGGACGAATCTGTGATTGGGGTCATCTCTATTGAAGGAGAACCTACAAAAATGAATTGGGTGGAAGAGTAACACGTCGGTGTGGCGTTAGCCAAACCGCCTCCGATGCTTAAGTCAGTAAGGGAGAAAGATTTTAGAAGGAAATAGACTGGAGAGTGATTTACGTAGAGTATTTGTGTATACCTTTAACTTTTGTTGCCTTTTTTTTTTTATAGTTGGGTGCCTCATCAATGGGTAATTAATTGTTGTATTTATGCTCAACGGCTAGTGCGTTACAAAATCTTTGTCTGAAGTTCATAGCTCACTTTGTGACCATTGCTCCATTCATTACTCTTTGTCCTCAATGAGCGTAATAAATGCGTAATATCTTCTCTTGGTTAATGACGATTTCAGATTAATGATGATCATAAATTTCTGACTCATTAGCTATCCCCTTGTTTGAATTTTCTTCTGTTAGATGAGATGATGAAAACATATCCGTCTGATGCTTCGTATTCCCTGTATGGCGCATTTATGACAAGTTGATGTTTGAGCCGTTGAGTGCCACATGTACGGTCAAGATGCGTTCGACGTGCAGATTTTTTCCGGTTTTCCCACGCACATTTTGGCTATTTATCTCGCATTTTTCCCTCCTGTTCCTTTTTCTTAGTACTCCTTCCTTGTTCAGTTGGCATTTTAGGGTTTGTCTCTTCTTCAAGCTTTCTTTTTCAGTTCTACATTTCCTGGTAAGTTCTTCATGCTCCCCTCTCTTTTCCTGTTCTTCCATGGTAGGTTATTCTTTTGTCAAGGTCGATTGTCCTCAGTAGCTTTTCTTTTTGCTCGCTTAGGTTGTTTACTTGAGGTTGTAGAGGGAGAGTGCCTCAAATGGGTTAGTTTCTTCGTGGGGGAGGACTGTCCGTATAGGTTTGTCTGTTCTTCTTTATTTCCTTTGGTTTCTCATTCTGCTGGGTAGCCAGGTTATTGAAAATGTCTGGGGAGGTTGGGTCTACTAAGTTGGAGACGGGATTATCCTCGTCTGATGATCGCGTGATTCCTGAGGTTACTTCCCCTTCCATTCCTTGTAAAGCTTGGAACATCCCATATGCCCTCTTAGAAAAAGATGAGAAGCGAATTAGGGATAGGTTTCAGTTTCCTGATTCGGATTAGGATTCTGAGTGACGAGGATAGGGCCTATCACTCTTATGCTGATGAAGTTTGTTTCTACGAGGTAGACTTTACTAGCAGTCTTCGTCTTCCCGTTCACCCTTTTGGTAGGGAACTTTGTGCATACTTGCATCTTGCTACAGCACAGTTAATGCCCAGCTCTTAGCAGATTGTCATTTCTTATATGGTGGTGTGGATGTCCACCAATGACAGGGATGTCATCAAGAAAGACGAATTCCTTCATTTTTATTGTCTGAGAAAGTCCAGGGACCCTGGCTACTATGAGTTTAAGTCGTGGGATAGGGCTTCTAGGTTAATTCTTGACTATCCATCGTCTCTTCGAAATTGGAAAGAAAATTTCTTTTTTGTCTTTGGCAATGGTTGGGAGTTCGTCCTTGGTGAGGACCTGGATGAAACCCCCAAGCTTTTTCATAGTAGGGGAACCCCTGTGTCTGGTGCATCTTTCTTGTCTTTTTGTTATTTTTTATTCTTTGTGAATGACGATGGTATGTGACATACTTGTTTTTTGCAGTTCCTCAATGCCCTCGTCTGAAGAAGAGATATCATTGTTGTGTTAAAAAGGTGAAGGAATATTTCGAGACCGTTAAGGATTTTGATGAGCTCGTCTCTCCCCAATCACCATTCCTTCATTTTCTGGGTCCGGAACCGTCAAGTAAGGTCCGGAGAAATTTTGAAGTTATGAAAAAGAATGAGTGTTCCATCTTCTCTCCCCAATCACCTTTTTTTTTTTTTTTTTTTTTTTAAACTTTCTCCTTCCTTTTAGGAATGACAACCAGATTTAGTACACAAAAGTTTGCCGAAACTCAAGAGAAGAAGGCAAAAGGTGGCCTCATCAGTGGCCTCTTTTCAAGGAAGCGTTCGAAAGTAGGCGACGTTTGCAAGGAAGATCCTGTAGTGACTCCTCCCTCTGCCCATTCACCTCCTAAGCGTCCTGCCTCCCCTACCTCATCTCTAAAGGTGATTGCTTCTGTTGGGGAGGAGACTAAGAAGAAGAAGAAGGTTGCTGGCAAGTCTTTTCTCCCCTCTTTTTGGGACGATGCCGATGCTGCTGCCCTGAAGGCTCATGAGGCACTCTCTATGGACGACCTAAGTCCTTTAATGGTGAAGTCGTCTAGAGAAGTGGTGTCGTCTCACCTTCAGAAGCTTGTGCAGGTATATGTTGGTAACGTAGATTGCTTTTTCTCTTTTGTTTTATTTTTGCTAAGAGAGATTTATGTGTAGGCTTTAGGGGAATCCTTGTTCGTTTCTGGGAAGCTTCTGGACTTGAAGAAAAAGGTGTCCACAACTGAGCCTATGATCAAATCCTTTTTTGTTGAGAATGAGACGCTAAAGAACAAGGTTGCCATCCTTGCTGTCGAGGCTGAGAATGACAAAGAACACATGGCGGCCTTGGAGAAGAGTCTTCAAGTGGAGAAAGATTTTTGTAAGCTGAAGGATAAAAAAATTGGAAATTTGCAGCTCAAGTTGCAAAAAACTGGGGCTACGGCGGTGCAAGAGTTCAAGGACTTCAACGCTTACTCAGATGAATTGTGTAAGTATTACATGGAGGACTTCGAGCTTTTTAGGAAATGGATGGCGAAGCATCACCCAAATTTGGACCTTTCTGGTCTTGTTATGGGTGATGTTGAGAAGAAGCTCCTGTCTGATCGTCCTTCCGAAGCTACAATTGAGAATGTGATGGAAGAAGCCACAACCGTAGCTAAGGTGACTGAAGAGGACGTGCCCATAACTCCTGCTGATCCCACTCCTGATGAATAGTAATTTACTTCTTTTTTTTTTTTTTTTTTTTGTGTAAGATGAAAAAAATGTCTTTTATGGGCTTATTTTTTTGAGCAGCTTATCTAAACAATTTCTTTGGGCCCGTGTGTTTTGGGCATGCATTTTCTTTCTGACAATAATAAGTAAATTTATGAATTGTTGACATGAAAAAAAATTTATAAGTAGATCTTTGCTGTGTTCAAAGGACGAAGGTTTTTGGGTACCTTCATGCTTTAGTTGTGTTAAACAACTTTTCATGTGTGGTTGTGTTTAGACAACCTTTCGTTAAGTCATGTTCATATGACGATGGTAATGACTTGGCTACGTTTGGACAGTTGAATTATGATGATATTAGTTGTGTTTAAACAACTTTTTATGTTTAGCTTGTGTTTGAACAACTTTTCTTATTGAGTCATATTTGAATGACGGTGTTAGTTGTGTTTAAACAACTTATTATTTTTAGCTGTGTTTGAGCAGCTTTTTTATTAAATCATGTTTGAATGATGATGTTAGTTTTGTTTGAACAACTTTTTATGTTTAGCTATGTTTGTACAGCTTTTTTATTGAGCCATGTTTGAATGACGATGTTAGTTGTGTTTGAACAACATTTTTGTTGAGTCATGTTTTAATGACGATGTTAGTTGTGTTTGAACACAGTGGCGGCTCTAGGAATTTTTTCCAAGGTATTCCTCAAGAAGTATAAATTACATAATCTAATAAAAAGAAAAATTTATATATTGACAACAACAACAACAACAATAAAAAAACACGCAAATACATAAAGTTTTACAACATAAAGCTTGTGGAGTTTAGTTGTGGTTATTGTTAGTGTTGCTGAACAGGGATGGACGGCTATGGCTGGGGAGAGTAAGTGAGTTTCTTATTTCCTTTTAGCCTTTAGGTTTGATTTAGTTTTAGTTTAAATTATTTAATGACTTGTGAATCCACGAGGCACTAAGGATTAAAAAAAAAAAATTTGTTGAATTAAAAACATAATCGTATTGGTGTTGGAGTAGTGATAGTCTTAGTCTGAGATGAGATTGATCTTGTACTGGGCTTTTCTATTGGCATTTGGTTTGGGCCTTGTTAGTGGTTTTATTATAATTTTTTTTCTAGATTTTCGTTCAAAATTATTTTTTTGGGTTTTTTCAATGGTTTTATAAACCAGTACGGTGAAAGAACTAGAAAAGAGACCAGTTACTGGTTTTTTAGTCGAACTGAGATCCGACTGATGGTCGAACTGGTGATGTCATAAATAATACAATTAATAAAATTTTAAATTATATAAATAAAAATATAATAAGTTTATTACTAATAATATGATAGCAAAATGTAAAAACATAATATTGAGTGACACTTTTCGTGTAAATTTAATCAAATTTCCTTAGAATGGACAATCACATATTTAATTATAATCATAAAAATAAAAGGTTTATTTATATATATATATATATATAATGAATTAATTGATGTTATATAAAAATTAAGTAACTTTTTAAGTTTATTCACTTAATTAACTAAAACTACTATTTTATTCTAATCAAAATTATCGTAAAAAGAAAAAACGGAAAGTAGTTGTACAATGAAAAAAACTAAATTTACATGACTTTGACTGATTAGTTGTATAATATATATTATAATGTTTCTGAGGAAAAGTAGTCGTACAATGATAGTACGTCAGGTAAAGCAAAAACTAAAAGTAAAGTTGTAGTATAGGCTTAAAAGAATATAAAAGCATGTGGTTCTTTTTGCTTGAAAGACCATAATATATTGTTAAGTTGCTTAAATTATGAACCGAAATTTAATTTTATTGGCATAAAAAAAAATTCAAGGTGTTCCCAAATTTTTTTTAAAGGTAGATAAATATAAAATTTTAAATTATTATGTATAATTTTTTTTTTAGGTTAGGGTGGTCCTAGGCCACCCTAGCCTTAAGGTGGTCCCACCCCTATTTGAACAACTTTTTATGTTTAGCTGTGTTTGAACAGCTTTTTTATTGAGTCATGTTTAAATGACAATGTTAGTTGTGTTTGAAAAACTTTTTATATTTAGCTGTGTTTCTACAGCTTTTTTATTGAGTCATGTTTGAATGACGATGTTAGTTTTGTTTGAACAACTTTTTATGTTTAGCTATGTTTGAACAGTTTTTTTGTTAAGTCATGTTTTAATGACGATTTTAGTTGTGTTTGAACAACTTTTGATTTAGTCGACTTTGGTAGTTGTGTATTAACAACTTTGATGGCTATGATGCCGTTGTCTGTGTATGAATAGCTTTTGATTTGAAATTTTAACGATAGAGATCCTTGGGACGTCTCCCAAGAATAACTCCTGAGTGTTGCACATGTTTTTGTTGATAAATAACTCATGGATAATCATTGATAAATATGCATGGATAATACTTTCATGTATTATTGATCTATGAATGATGAAAGTAATAACTGTTGTACATACTGATATGAAGACTAGGCAACTTGAAACGTAAAGGATTTCTTATTGGTAGTATTTCTTCAAATGTCCTATGTTCCATGGTTGAGGCAATTCCTAGCCGTCTAAAGACTTTAGGTAGTAAGAGCCTTCTCTGGAGTGACAGATTACTTCGTAGGGTCCTTCCCAAGCTGGTCCCAGTTTTCCTTGGGATGGGTCCTTTGTCACCTGTGATATCTTCTTGAGGACGAGGTCTCTTATGTTGAATATTTTTACCTTGACCTTTCTGTTGTAGTATCTGCCCATTGCTTCCTTGTGTTTGGCCATTCGCTTCATGGCCTCCTCTTTGACTTCATCAATCAGATCTAAGTTGCTGTTAAGCTCCTATTGGTTCTTCTGACCTTCATAAGTTTTGACTTAGAGGCTCGTTTGTCCCACTTCCACTGGTATGACGGCCTCAGTGCCAAATGTCAGTCTGAATGGCGTTTCTCTTGTTAGAACTTTTGTGGTCATCCTATATGCCCAAAGGACGTTTGGTAGTTTTTCAGGCCATGCCCCCTTTACACTCTAAGCCGAGTTTTGATAATTTTGAGCAAGCCTCTATTCGTCACTTCTGTCTGACCATTGGCCTAAGGGTGTCTTGGAGAAGATTAGTGGTTCTTAACTTTTAGGTCTTGGCAAAATTTTCGAAACTTGGGATTGTAGAACTGCTTTCCATTATTTGATTTTATGACACGTGGGACTCCAAACCTGCAGATGATGTTTTTCCACACAAAGCTTATGACTTTAGCCTCTGCTATCGTTGTCACTAGTTCTGCTTCTAGCCATTTTGTAAAGTAGTCAATCGCGACGATCAGAAATCTAAGTTGCTTCTTCCCTAAAGCGAATGGGCCCATAATGTCAATCCCCTATTGGGCGAAGGGCCATGGTGGGGATATGAGTGTCATTGTCTCTCTTGGTCTCGTCTGGACATTTGCGAAGCGTTGACACTTATAGCACGCTCTGACGAGGTCGTGGGCATCCTTCTGCAAAGTCGGCCAGTAATATCCTTCTCTAAGTGCTTTTCCTGCGAAAGACCTTGCCCCAGCATGATTTCCACAAATTTCCTCGTGTATCTCACGGAGCACATAATTTGCTTCTTCTAAGTTGGCACATCTTAAGTTTGGGAGTGAATAACCTCGTCTGTACAGTACATCGTCAATAATGACGAAGCGAGCTGCTCTGATCTGTATCTTCCTTACTTCAGTTTTATCTTTTGGGAGCCATCCTTCCTTCAAATGACGGATGATGGGAGTCATCTAGTCGTCTTGTTCTTTTATCTTCAGAACATGTTCACCTTCTGTGCTTGGTTGCCCCCTTATCTCTACACATAGTTCGAAGGTCGTGTTGCAATCGTCTGACGAGGCCAATCTTGCTAGAAAGTTAGCTTTTGCATTTTTGGCCCGAGGGATTTGCATAAAGTCTAGTCTATCAAAGTGCTGCGAGAGTTGTTGGACGATCCTCAGGTATTTCTGCATCCTCTCTTCTTTGGCTTCATAATCTCCCTTAACTTGTCCAATTATTAGTTGAGAATCAGCTTGGACGATGAGATTCTTTACTCCGAGAGCTTTTGCTAGGCTTAGTCCTGTTAGCAATGCTTCATACTTTGCCTCGTTATTTGTTGTTGAGAATTGCAGTCTAACTACATAATTCAATATTTCTCCTTTTGGAGATA
Organism: Quercus ilex subsp. ballota; assembly: GCA_032727855.1. Lineage (NCBI taxonomy): Eukaryota > Viridiplantae > Streptophyta > Magnoliopsida > Fagales > Fagaceae > Quercus > Quercus ilex. The sequence continues at coordinate 17,773,967 of CM064915.1, forward strand.
TGAGCGCTACTCCTGCCCTTTCTTCTTTCTTCGTGGCAGACCGATTTGTTTAGACCGTCCATATTTGTAGGGGGAATTCTTCTTCCTTGTAAGGGTAAGTGAATTCCGTGATGAAGTCTGCTAGTACTTGGGCTTTGATTGCTGCTCAAGGTTGATATTCGATGTCGAATTGGCCTAATTAAATTGCCCATTGAATGAGTCATCTTGCTGCATCTATCTTATTCATCGTCTTTCTTATTGGCTGGTCTGTCATGACGACGATGGAGTGTGCTTGGAAGTAAGGACGAAGTTTTCTAGAAGCGACTAGCAATGCGAAAGCTATCTTTTCCATCTTTGGGTAATTTGCCTCTACTCCTTGGAATGCTTGGCTGGTATAGTAGACTAGCTTCTGAACATTTTCTTCTTTTTTGATTAGTGTTGAACTCACTGCGGTGTTAGACACTGCTAAGTAGAGGTACAACTTAGCAATGGTGGCTTCATCAAGTACTCTTTTAATTTTTCAAGAGCTTCTTCACATTCGTCAGTCCACTAAAAAGCCTTTTTCGATACCTTGAAGAATGGCATGCACTTGTTCCTTGCCCTGGAGACGAATCTGTTTAGAGCTGTGACCTTTCCTGTCAGACTTTGAACCTCCTTCACTATTTTTGGTGATTTGACCTTGATTATTGCATTCACTTTGTTTGGATTTGCCTCTATGCCTCGTTGGGACACCATAAATCCCAAGAATTTCCCTGAAGCAACAACAAAAGTACACTTTGCAGTGTTTAATTTCATATTGTACTTACGTAGTGTGCTAAAAGTTTCTTTCAGATCGTCCAAGTGGTTGGCTTTGTCCTTACTTTTAAACAGCATATTGTTTACTTAAACTTCCACATTCCTTCCAATTTGGTGAGAGAACATGCGGTTCACTAATCTTTGGTATGTGGCTCCTGCGTTCTTCAATCCAAAGGCCATAACTTTGTAGTAGTACAACCCTTGGCTGGTGACAAACGAGGTCTTCTCTTGATCTTCTTCATCCATAAGGATCTGGTTGTACCTAGAAAATGTGTCCATGAAACTTAAAAGCTTGTGTCCAGCAGTTGAGTCTACCAGTTGATCAATCCTTGGTAATGGGAAGCTATCCTTTGGGCAAGTTTTGTTCAGGTCTGTGAAATTGACACACATCCTCCATTTGCCATTGCTTTTTTTTTTTACCATTACCACATTTGCTAGCCAATCTGGGTAGAAGACTTCCCTGATGAAACTAGCTTCTAGTAGCTTTTCTACTTCTTCAGTTACTGCTTTGTTGTGCTTGGTGCAAATATTCTCCGCTTTTGTTGCACAGATTTGCATTTTGAGTTGACATTGAGACGATGCTGTATGATCTTCCTATCAATTCTAGGCATATCCTCTTGTTTCCAGGAGAAAACATCTTGGTTTGTCCTCAAGAAGGAAACCATCTTCTCTTTCTCCAGAGTTGGGAGTGCTGATCTTATTTTCAATACCTTTGTCGAATCTCCTGGGATGATTTCAACTTCTTGTGGTGTTTCTGACGGTTCGAGATGGGCTCTGGTTCATTGATCACCCATGTATAGTTCTCTCTAGATGCTAAGGCAGCTTGGTAGCACTCTCTTGCTAGAACTTGATCTCCTCTGATTTCTCTCATTCCATTGGCTGTTGGAAATTTTACCTTTAAGTAATATGTTAGTGTTGCTACTTTTAGCCTGTTGAGTGTAGGTCTTCCCAAGATGATGTTATATGTTGAAGGGCAGTCAACTATGAGGAAATCTGTTTCCTTGGTGACCTGCATTGGGTAAGTGCCTGCAATTACAGTTAGAGTGACGATGCCTTTAGAGATGATTCTATCCCCAGTGAAGCTCACCAAAGGAGAAGTGAAAGGCCTGATCCTTCCCTTGTCTAGTTTCATCTGCTGAGCTTCCGTTGTTAATGAGTACTCGGTGGATGTTGAATTCTTCTACTTTGAGCATAATTACCAATGGATCGTTATGGGATTGCCTAATGTCGCGACAGTCTCTCTTTGAGAAAACGATGTCAAGTTCGTCATTCCTTGGCATCTTTATTGAAGGGAGCCATGAATGGACACTATTTTTTTCTCTTTCATGGGTTTTTTTCAGGGACTTCAACATTCCGTTTGCCGTTAATCCTCCCAGGCTCGTCTTTATCTCTCCTGCAAGAGATTTACTAACTCCTGCTTCTTGATTTCTATCTTTATCATCCTTTTGTTGGTATTTGTAGGGCTTTGTTTTCCTGATATACTTCTGTAACTTTCCCTGTTGGATTAAAGTCTTCACCTGATCTTTCAAATGTCTACAATCGTCGGTACGATACCCATGGTCCTGATGGAACCTATAGTACTTGTTCTTATCTCTTTTTTCTGCTAGAGTATTGATTGGTTTCGGCTATTGCAGGGAGGGATCGTCCCTTATCTGCATCAGGACTTGCTTAATTGGCATTATTAGAGGAGTAAAGTTTGTGAACTTTGGCTTCCTATTTGGAAGTTCCTTTTTTTTCCCTATGGTCTGCCTAACACTTCGTGTCTTTTTCTTCTTATCATGATTGCTGCTTGTTCCTTCGTCTCTCTTCCTTTTTCCTTTCATTTCTTTTGCAAGCACCTCGTCTTCTGCATTCGTGTACTTCTGAGCTTTTCAGAGTAATTCCGCGAACGTTTTTGGTGAGCTTTTGGTGATTGAGAAGAAAAAATCCCCAGGTAGCAACCCTACTTGGAAAGTTGTTAGGATGACTTGATCTTCAGCTTCGTTTACCTGTAGTAGCTCCTTAATGAATCGTGTCACGTACTGTCTTAGTGATTCTTCTTCTGCCTGTTGAATGTTGAGAAGATGACCGGTTGCCTTCTTGTGTCTTTATCCTCCAATGAAGTGACGAACAAAACCCTTACTGAGTTGTTCAAAATTCGTAATAGTTCCTAGGGGTATCTTGCTGAACCATACTTTGGTTGCTCCTTTTAGTGTTGTTGGGAATGCCTTGCACATCACCTCGTCTGGGGTCATCTGCGACAGTATCAGTGTCTAGAATGATTCAATGTGATCCAAGGGATCCTTGGAATCGTCATACGACTCCAACTGTGGGAGATGGAATTTCAGTGGGAGGGGACGGTTCAATACTTCAGTAGTGAATGGTGAGTTTGTCCTTCGAATCATCCCATCCAAATTCTCCTCGCCTTTGTCCTTCATGGCACTTTTTAACTCATCCATCTCCTTCCTCATGTTGTGAAGCTCATTCTCCATCTTAGAGGAATCTTCTCTTGAGGTCTTGTCTCCCCTGTTGCTTGAGAGTTTGATTCTTCTTCATTCTGTTTTTCACTTGTTTGCCGACGTTCTACCTTTTGGGATACCATTGTCTTTTGCAGCTCTTCATTCTAGTGAGTCAGCTCTTCCACATTAGCCAGGAGTGTCTGGATTTGTTGTTGTTGCACAGCTTCTTGCTGTTGTGCGATTTCTGATTCCATCTTGTACTTCGAGGAACTCTTTTGTCATTGGGAAAGATGGCTTGAATGATTAGCATTTCCCACAAACGGTGCCAAACTAATGATGCAAAAAATCAGTAGTTGAGCTCCTCATCGTAGTGGATGGACGAAGTTGTGATTGAGGTCGTCTCTGTTGGAGGAGAACCTGCAAAAATGAACTGGGTGGAAGAGTAACACACCGGTGTGGCGTTTGCCAAACCGCCTCCGATGCTTAAGTCAGTAGGGGAGAAATATTTTAGAGAGAAATAGACTGGAGAGTGATTTTCGTAGAGTATTTGTGTGTACCTTTAACTTCTGTTGCCTTTTCTTTTTATAGTTGCGTGCCTCATTAATGGGCAATGAATTGTTGTATTTGTGCTCAACGGCTAGTGCATTACAAAATCTTTGTCTGAAGTTCACAGCTCACTCTGTGATCGTTGCTCCGTCCGTTACTCTTTGTCATCAATGAGCATAATAAATGAGTAACATCTTCTCTTGGTTAATGACGATCTCAGATTTATGACGATCATAAATTTCTAACTCATCATGTATTATCCAAGATAACCAATATAACAGTGGTTTTTTTTTTTCCCCCTCGTTGGCTACTAAAAAAAACCACTAATAAAAATAATCGTGGCCAGTTTGTTATATTAACCACAAAATGTGCCTGTACTAGTGCATGTATTTTGTTTTTTTATTTTATTTGTGGCATGAAATGAGAGTATACATGTATTTTATTTTTATTTCACTTTTGGCCTTATATAATAGTTTACATGTATGTTGATAACATCAACTTTCAGAATGTGGTTGAAATTCATGGAATTATTGATTATTGTGGGGGTTAGAAATGCTGTATAGAGTTCCTAAACAAAATTTTTTGATCAACACGACTAATTTCTAAAAAGTGGGGGAAGAAGAATCCACAGTAGGAAGATCAAGCAGTTAATCAAAGGTAGAAAAAAGCTGAATCATGCGTTTATATACGAAGAAATGTTGTTCTCATGGTACAAAAAAAGGATTGTAAAATGAAAATACAAAAGAAAAGCTCTCTTTCTCTCTTTTGTTCTTGCTTAAGTTCTCTCATTTTTTTCTGGATCCCTTTCCATGTTGTTCTCCTCATTCTTTTATAGACGTTTCCCCTCACCTCCAGTTGTTCAGCTCTTAGCTGGATTTGGGAGGATACTTGTCCCATTAGCCTTTTGCCCCGCCATTTCTTGATCATGAAGATGACTTTTGGGGGTGTTTTCACTGTTTAGGCAAATCATTCAGCATTTAATGTAGCTGACATTAGGTAGGAGGAGCTTACTAATGCAGATGTGACTATTACATTAGGCTCTGCGTTTCCCTTGACATGTTCCTCAGGAGAAGGGTAAACGACGGGTGGCCATGGGTTAAGAGGAAGGTCATTTCTCAGATAGTCTTTTCATCCTCAGTAAAGTAGGGTTTTTTGGATTACCTCGGTAGTAAGTTCAAATGGTCTCTGGGGAGAATGGGCATAGCGGATTACCTCAGTAGTGAGTCCAAGTGGTCTCTTCCCATTATAAGTCCTTTCTAATTCTTGTTGCACCTTGGGCTAAGTCCATTCTTTGGATTTCCTCCTCAGGTCATAGTCCTCGAGCTGGATTTAGGTCCCCCTCGCCCCCCATAGTAATGTATACGAAGCTATGAATGAGGTGTAATGAAAATATAGGATTTTATAATGAGGTGAATGCTTGACTTTTAAATGAAAATAGAACTTTAAGTGTTAGCTTAGATCATAATTCATGAGAATGGAGTAGCTAGTGAGAGAGATATATATATATATATATATATTTTTTTTGAGAAATATCTAGTGAGATATATAATTTACATAGAATGTGACTTTAGAGTTTGAGATATCTTTTATTTCTTAGAAATTTAAGATATGTATGTGCATTCAACCAATCAATCTTATAATTCCAACTAGACCCAATCGAACTTGATGTCTCTAGTAGGTTTTTCTTGTGGTGTTGGTTTTTTATTCTTATTTTTATGGCTTGAATTAGGTTTGGTTTGGGTTGGCTAAATTGTTAGCTTGAGTAACTTGACCTAACACATAGTCTAAATAGTTTAAAAAATATGTATTTTAAATTTATTAGTTTCATTTATTTTAATATTTAGAAACTTGATTTTGATAAAATTGGAATATTAGACCTAATTGTGTAAATTTTATTAATTTTATTGAATAATGTGCTCAAATGGTTGAATGAAAACCATTTGAAAAAAAAATTAGGCATGACAGATTGCCTAAACCTTATGACCCATCTCGATCTCAACAAGTTAGGTTTTTTATTTATTTTTTATTTATTTTTTATTTTTTAAAGAGAGTTTCAACTTATGAAGTATGCTTCTAATGATGACTTTTTATCATTAGACCAAGACACCAATCGGTTTTTAATATAGGCAGGGATTGAACTTTAGATCTCTTATTCAATCATCAGAGATTTTACCAGTTGAGCTAATTGGAACCCATCTCTACAAGTTAGGTTAGGTTGTTTTTTTAAAGCTACAATTTTATTTTATTTTATTTTTTATAGTTTGGTTGAATTTTTTTTCACCCCAAGAAGGTTAGGTGGGGTTAAAAAAATCCAAAACCTAACGTATTTCGATCCATGCATACCTTATAATAAGATTTTGTTTAGCGAAGATTTAGCTGCATTCTGTAGCTTATCCTTTTATGTTTCCATTGTGCTATTATTTGTGAAACCTTGATTTTAAATTATATTTACGTGGTTAGTTTTTGAGACATGATCTTATTTAGTAATATAAGCAGTCATTTCTTTTCTTTAAAACTATATATTTATTTTATAATTTCTCAAACTTATTTTTATCTTTACTTAATTACTTTTTAGTTTTATAAAAATGGTTTTTTATTATTTATTTGATATTACGATTTAAGCGGTGATCCACTAGTTAAACCATTGACCCACTAGTTAAACCATCGATTCAATTTACGCACTCGGTCAATGTCCAATCCATGTTTGATGACTTGATATTTTTCTCAGTTGGTAAAAAATGAATGACCCTAAAGTTCCCTAAAATTTGTTAGCATGCTTATTTATTTTTATTTTTATTCAAGCACTCACAACTTGAAGTTACATATTTGTTTTGTCCTTACCTCTCCACACTAGCCGTTGTGATATTTCATACATTGGATATATGCATTGCCTTTCTCTTATAGAGTGTAGGTCTCATATAATTATGGGGTCCACACACTATGAAGGAGAGGATGCATATATTTGATAATGAGATAATCTAGGAAGCACCTAAACAAATACGTATACGGGTATGGGTACGGATAGGGTATGACGACATGACAATTTTTGAAAAAGTAAGATATGTGTAAGACGAAAATACGTATATTAATTAGTTATTAAATATATTTTTATATATAGTTAAGCATTTAGTTTCATATAATATTAAACATATATTAATTTAAGAAAAATAATAAATATTTTATTTCTATATATTATTAATCAATTTTTATCAAATTAAGATTAATAATTGATAATAAAGCAAATTCATTACTATTAAAGGATGTTCAAAAATTAGAATACAAATCAAGGATAAAGATATTTATTAATTTTCAAATGTAATATTATAATTCAAGCATGAATGTTATCTTTGTTTTGTGAAAGGGTATTCCTCTTATTCTCGTGTTCTGGCTATGTCCTGCATTTAAAAAAAAATGACAACTAGGACATGCATGTAAAAGTGTCTGAAAAATGTCAAGTGTCTGACACGTGTTCAACATGAATATAGCACCTCAAATGAAGTGTCTATGCTTCTTAGGAATTTGAACAATGACCACTTGCTACAAATTCATCTGTTATCATGAGTTGGCAGCCATGCCTGTCATGGACCGAGTTTGGATGCCAAGTGACTTGATCTTCATGCATGTAAGGACAAACAAGTGACTCACATGCCAATTTTGGGTGCCAATTCAAACACAATTTGACTAGATTTAAGACATTTAAATGCATTTACTCTCTCATTAAAGAACATTATATTGAAAAACAAAACATAATTACCTTTCCAAACATGGACAGGTAAGAGAATCACAAAAGTTTTTAATAATAATGTCACAACATTATGACATCATTTATTATAGTTGTAACTTAACATAATATTAAGAGGAATACTGTCTGTACAACACTTTCACAAAGACATTTTTCAAATTAGTGAACAAGAAAGTAATTTCAGTGATGAATTCAAATTAAGAACCCGTAATAACTTACTAATTAAGATTTGTTGTGAAAGTGGTGTGAAGATGTTATGTACATAACACTTTCTAAAATTAACCCACATGCCATACAATAATTCCACTTAAAAATTACAAAAACTTTTGGTAAATTTTTTTTAGTTCTCATCATTGCTCACCACTTAAATAACATTTTTTCTTACCAAAAATCGCTCACCACATTAATAGTTTGTAAATATTTTTGCAAAATAGTTTGTTGTTCTAGCATTTTCCTTTCAAAATTCTAGTAACTTGTTTATTGCATTTTCACTAAAGCAAATACAAGGTTTCTATTATATTTTAAAAGAATATTATTATTTGTGGACTTTCTCTTAATGGAGCGTGCATGGAACGCTACGATAGGAGAGTGAGAGCAGAATTTGAGGGCCGTTGAGAAATGAAACTGAAAGACTCCCACCTGTTTGAACGAGGAAGAGGACTAAACGTCAGTCCTTCCTTTTTTGTTCTCAAAAAGGTTCAAAACCTACCAAACCACATTTCCAAATTTCTCCAAATCCAACGGTCCCAAAACCCTAATCCCCCAAATGGAATTCACACATTGGTCCGAGCAATCACACAGTAGAGTACCACTCCGAATCCCCTTCGTTGTCAGTGTCATATATATCTCTCTCTGCCTTCACTTTCACTGTCTCTTTCACTATCGCTTTCGCTTTCGCTTTCGTTTTCGTTTTCTCTCTCTCCTCTCTGTGGCACTGTAGATGAGCTTCCTTTGTGCAATGGCTGCCCCTGCTTCTCCTCCGTCTGCGTCCTCGTCTTCTTCGCCATTACTCTGCTTCCATTGCAGGCAGGAGACCTCTGAGTTCAAGAAAGGCTGGAAGCTTCTCGCTGGTGGCTACGCTGGCCTATGCATTCGTTGCGGGTGAGCGCTATTCTCGTATTTTCATTACTCTCTATTGTTTTTTTTATAAATGCATGTTTCTCATTTTGAATGTCTAGTGTTTGTATGGTAATGTTGTTTGGATGAATATTTCTTTCTATGTTATGCTATTTTGCCTTTTATACATATAATTCATTTGTGGTGTTTTGACTTTTCTAGTTTTGATGATTTTGTAATTGTTTATTGGATGTTTGAACTGTTTTTTGTTATATGCCACCATGTGATGTGATGGCATTAACCTGCTCAGTCACTCACTCACTTGTGTGAGTGAGTGTCTCTGGCGCTATAATAGGGAGCAGAGACTATACATTATTGTCTTCTGGCCCCTGTAAGGCGGTTAATTAGACGTGGGGCCGGGTTTTGGGGGGATTTTTGCGCTTGACTGTCCTTGTTGGCTTCACAATAATGGGACCGAACTGCACTGGTGGGAGGGAGAGGGGGAAGCTGAGCTGGGTTGGCATAGCTGGTTTTGTTGGTCCTCATTCACAAGCATGTCAGACACGGTAAATCAATCAAACTTAGGCAGCAAAGAAACTCACTGCGGGATTGGGAGGTCATCACTCATCAGCGAAGGAGCCAAAATGGAGGGGCAAGGGGAGGTCTATGAGAGACAGCCATTGAGGTCATCGGTGAAGGCAAATGACTTGTTCTTCTTGGTCGTTGTTAGAGAAGAAGTCATTTAGATATGAGCAAATTATGCACTTCGTAAAGCGTCAATTGGGGGAGGAGTCAAAGGATACGAGATGGATAGGCGACGAGGATGTGGGGGCTTTGGCATTTTGCATGTGAGATGGAGCAAGAAGGGGAAAAATTTGGGAGTGAGAGGGGGGGGAGGGGGTGGTGGCGGTTTTAAAACCCTTTATTGACTAATGCACCAACTAACATCGGTTTATGGTGAAATGCCACTGATGACTGCCATCGAGCACGGCGGTGGCTGTGGTCGGTATGTCAACAACATTAGTTCTGATTGGTGACATGGGTGACATGAGACACACATAAAATCCTTTTTATTCAAATTATTTGAACATAATGCAATCATTGGTCATAGCCTCAACAACATATCTTGCTATTAGGTATTTTATTTGATTTATTAGGCAATGTTGTCTTGCTAACATGCAATAGGATTGGAGGAGTTGATTATCTATCTATGAGGGTTTGCTTTTGATGGTGTCAAGTTCCCGATAATGTATTTAAACAAACTTTGTTCAGGTCTTTGTACGATTGAATGACTATCTTGGGGTAGCAAGCATTCCTTCATCCTCTTTTCTAGAATTTCTTGAAACTTAGTGTGCGTTTGGCTTCAGATTAAAGAGCTAGCTTATTTTACTATTCAGCTTATTTTTGCTATTATTTATGGGTCTCACTGCACTTTTTTGTATTATTCATGGGTCCCACTGTACTATTTCAGCTAGTTTTTACCTTTATCTACATTACTTTTAACAAAAAAATTTCAGTTTCAGCAAAATAAGTGAATCTTAAATAGACCCTTAGATTGTAATATTTTTTGTGTATTTGAAGTCTCTCCTCTGCTGAATAAAATTACTCTTTTTACAAAAAAGGAGAATATGAAATAGAATGAGTGATATTTATTGAATCTTTTCTAGTTGATATACCAAAAAAACAAAAAGATTTATCTCATTAATTTGTTTCCAGTTATGTTTGTATCTTATAAGTTATAATTAATTTGATCTAGTTTGACATTTTGATAATGTTATATTATTTTATGTTTTCATTGATCTCAATTTCATTTTGTATTCAGTCTTTTAAGATATGTACATATTCCATTCTTTTGTTCCTTCTACTAAATGGCATCTTGCCTGACAAATGTTGTTTTCTTGAGTTTCATCTCTTTCTTTGTATTGTAATCTATGTTGTCTTTAGTTTATTTCTCAATAGATTAATCATCCTCATGGAGCTAATGATAGGGTCTTGGTTTGGGGAAATTTAGATTATGCTCTACATTTGTTGATGTCATCCTTTTTTCATTATTAGAATAAGATGAAGAAGAAAGGGGCAAGAAGTCTTTGCTACTGCTCTTGTTGTAGCGCTTTTTCTACTTGTCTTTTCTTGTTGTCATGGTGGCAAAAAAATGGATTTGGAGCTTTCAAGAAGTTTGAAAGAAGATGTAGTGCCTTTTCTACTTGTCTTTTCTAGTTGTCATAGTGAAAACAAAACGGATTTGGAGCTTTATCTTTTAACGAGAAGGTATTTTATTATCTTTATCTTTTAAATTTCTTGATGTTGAAGTAGGATTGACATTTAAGCTTGTCATCCTAGGTTTGAAAAAGTTGATGGTATCCCATTTTAATGTTCTCATAGATAAAATCTGACTAAATGAAATTAATCAACTAACAATAATAATGAATTGGTTGATCTGTCATGTCAACAGAGCTTTGCAAAATTACAAATAATACATGTTGTTTGATCATTATCCAATATTCTTTTGATTCTTCCCCAAGAAATAATATAGGAATGTAAGATTAAAAATTTTTTTTTTTTTGTTTTCTTTCCGCATATGTGGGAGGGGTGTTTGGGGTCAGGGGGAAGCTGAGCTTAGTAATATAGAACAGGTATGACAATGTCTCCATTTCTTAGGCTTTTGGTATGTTGTTGTTTCTTTCTAATGTCCAGATGATATACTTTATGCTTAAATTTAGAACAGGAGTCAGAGAGGAAAAGATTTCATTTTTTTATTTTTATTTTAATTCTTGTAAGGAAAAAAAAAATCATAATTCGTAGTTCAAAAATCGACCTATTGCTAGAGAATTAAAGGTTAGTAATCCTAATTATATGTTGAACATCATAGATGTATTTTTTTGATAAGACATCATAGATGTATTTAAATTCAATTATTGTACTCCAATTTTATGATGATCACTGTCTTTCAAATTCAATTTGGCATCAAAGGTGGCCAAAAATAATGTGCCAGCCAAATATTACTTAAGGGTGGTGTCAGCTCAGTGCTAGATGCCAGTTTTTTGAGTGATATATCTATAATATATACCTAAAATTGACATCAGGGTATGCTTGTGCAATAATAATAATTAAAAGAAAGTTGAATGTTATAATTAAAAATTACTTGTTTGCTCTTCATAGATGCGTCCTCAATTTTGAAATCTCTGTGGGGAAGACCTGGCGTGGTATTTCTTCAACAAAAATGTGATGTAGCTTCATGCCCACATTATTGACATTCTGTTTATTATGATTCCTAGGTTTCTCATGTTGGCATGCATTTGATTTAAAAAAACTTCCTTTTTAAGACATCACCATCAATTTTAACAGCAGTTTCTTTGGACCAATAGTTCTCTCAATATTGTTTGTTGCCATTTGGATTGAAGTCCTGGCTCCACAATTAGATTGCTATATAGGCATGTTTAGTTAGTCTTGTTGTAGAATTGAAGTTCTTGCATCATTTCCTAATTAATGCATCAATTATTGAATTAATTGATTGCTGCTTTTGAAATGCATTTGTGGTAATGTATTGCACTATTTTGAAATTTTAATATGTTTCTATTATTTTTTAAAACAATCAAAGTCCTCATATTATGGTTTCATCATTATTCATGTATTAATCGAAGTGATTATTGCTTTCAGATTGAAAGTAATGGTGAATTATTGGATTTTGTTGAAATGTTAGTATGCATCGTTATTGATTATTATAGTCTATGTCCTTACATCATGAATTAATAATATAATTAGATTGAGTTTTTACTGCTTTCATATCGACAATTATGGTAAAGTATCAAATTTACTATGTTGGCATAGAGTAGATACTAATAATTTGAATGTTCTTGATTGTTGTGACAAATGTATAGACATTAAAGCATATTTTAATCATCATGAAATATTTAAAAAACTTAGAAGAGCTGGAAACTTATTGAAAAAATACTTAATTGATGCAATTTATTAAGGGGATTTAGTGTTCTCCCCTTTTGTACTTGTTCCTTTCTTTTCTAAGGTTTTTTAATATTATTTATCAACAAGAAAATATGTTGCTTGATTGATGTAGTTGACGCTATGTTGAGTATGTTTATCGCATGCTCTTTTATGTGGGTTAGATGCAGGTCTGTGTATTTATTGAAGTTCTCATTCTAATTACTCTCTGTCTCTCAAGGATTTGACATCCAAGTTCTTGGACCTAGAAACTGTTAAACTCTCTTGGTCTTGCACTATGTAGTATATGATTAAATAAAGTGTTTTTACAAAGAATGGAACTTAGAATAAAATGTGGTTAAGGGATTGCAATGATGAATCTGAAATTTATCCGTAAAAAAGAACAATAATTAAAGGAGATTCTAAGTAATCTAATATATTTTTATGGAAACAGTGCATAATAAACCTATCCCTTTCTATATTATCCCATAGTATTATGATTCAGGTCATTACATTTGAATCATTGTCTAAAAAGTGTCCGTAAATATTTAAAGGAGAATTTCCCAGAGATGTAAGGCATTGCTTGAGAAAGAGATGTATCAGTGGCAGAGCTAATTTCTTTCTCAGGGGAGACCTACCATTGTAATGTCAATTTTATTCATTCAGGTCAAGACTGGGAGTTAGAGTCTGTTGCCTCCTTTATGGATTTACTGTATTATGGAGTCTAGAAAGGGGAAGGGATTGATGAGTTGCGCTGGAAACCTTCTTGGGGGATTTTTGGTGTTCGCTCTTACTATAAAGTGCTACAATCCCCTTCTCAAAGGTCTTTCCCTTGGAAGACGGTGTAAAATTCAAAATTTCCGTCAAAGATTAATTTCTTCATATGGTTAGCCGTGTAGGATAGAATTTTTACTAACAAGAATTTGAGAAGCGTCAACTTGTTGTTATTAATTGGTGTTGTATGTGAAAGGAAGCGTCAACTTCTTGTTATTAATTGGTGTTGTATGTGTAAGAGGGGTGGGGAGACTACTAATCATTTACTCTTGCATTGCCTTATAGCTAGAGAGTTGTGGAACATGGTGTTTGCACTTGTTAGAAGTATGCGGTTAAATGATTAAATTTACCATATCCCAATAGCTTAAACTTTTGGGAGAATCGGTAATTTAACATGGTATTAGAGTAGGAGGCCCTAAGTTCGATTCTTGACTCCTCCACTTTACCTCCCATTTAAAATCTCACATGTTAGGTCTCACCTATTAAAAGGGAGTTTGAGCCCACATGTGAGGGGAAATGTTAGAAGTATGTGGTTAAATAATTAAATTTACCATATTCTTAAGCTTTTGGGAGAATTTGTAATTTAACAACATTTTCTGGGGTTCTTTGGGTTATGCCTAAGGATGTTGTGGAGCTTCTAGCTAGCTGGCCTGACAAATTTAGCAAGCATAGAAATGGGGTGATTTGGAACATGGTCCCTCATTGTTTTATGTGGGGTATTTGGCGGGAGAGGAATGCTGATTTTTGGAGGCACTAAAAGATCGATTCAAGACTTGAAGCTATCTTTATTTCAGAATTTGCTTAGGGAGAACAAATGCATCTGGTCTTTTCTATTTCACTTCTTTGTCTGACTTGCTGACTTGCTTGATGAATTTGATTCCTATATTTCTTAGTTCTGTTTGTTTTCATTCTTACCTCAGTGCATGTCCTGTGTGCTTTGTCTCTATGTATTAGCCTCTTCTCTATTAATGAAGTTTATTACTTATTTAAAAAAAGTTTCCTAAATATTTACTGTCTAGAATAAAAATGTTCCAGAAATGGAATTTAAGTTTGAATTCAGGTCTTTGTATTCACGTGGAGTCCTTAAAGTGGAATGAGCAGCTAAAAGTCCAGAATGGACATGAATAAGTTTATAAAACATCTACAAGTAAAAATAGTTGTTATTTGATTATAAATCACTCCTTAATTTATTTTTAGCTGTGCCTCTTAGGTTATGTTAAAACTTCAAGCGGATTACAATTATGATTAATCATCTGATTCTTCTCCATAGTTTATTTAAATACTGACTCCTTTGCAAATCTAGTTCTGCTTATGAGGAGGGAAATTTCTGTGACATTTTTCATTTAGATGCTGATGGATGGAGGGACTGTGCTACTTGTGGAAAGGTGAGCTAAAAATTTGCAGATTTGCTTGGCTATGTAGCGGTGGATCTATACTACCTTCTTTAAAAATAATAATTATTATTATTATTATTTTTTTTGAGGAAAATCTCACATAGGGTACTTATTTCTTAATGTATCTGTTAATTTCTCTCTTATTATTATTAACTAATACACTATTATAACACCTTTCTTGCTTAGATGGTTCACTGTGGATGTATCATGTCGTTCCATGTCTATACGGTGTTGGATTTTGGTGGAGTTTGCTGCATAAAATGCTTTAAGAATTCCAATGTGGTAAGAATCATTATGTTGCTCTCGTCATATCTTATAGCTTAAACACCTTTTTTTTTTTTTTTTTTTTTTGGGTTTGATAAATGATAGAATTCATTAAAGAAAGAAAAGAAAAGAGAGAGAGAGAGAGAGAGAGATTACTATTACACTCATCCAAAAGAAAAAGAAAAAGAAAAGAGAGGGTATTTATTGAAGTAAATGCCTCTTAAGTGTAACTTTATTCTTATAGTAGTATCATTCCCTTGATGGAACACAAAATCAGGGTTATTGCTTGATGATATTAATATATATCTTGATGTTTTAGTGATGCTATTCTGAATATGAATGTGAGAAAAAGAGAGTAAGAATTGAAATTAGAGAGCCAGCTAGGAAGCATGTATACCTGGATTTGGGTGATGTACTCATATGTGGTATGAATTGGATTGTCTTGGAGGAGAGACAAAAAAGAGAGGAGGTAAAAGCTGAATTGGATTGTCTTATTTCCTTAGGAGAGATAACTTGGAGACACAAATCAAGAGCTACCTGGTTGAAAGAGCAAGATAAGAATACTAAATATGTTCACAAAATAGCTAATTCACATAGAAGACATAATCAATGGGGGTGATGGAGGTAGATGGATTAGTTTATGAAAAGGATGAGGAGGTGAGGAATTAGGTGGTTCAGTTTTATGAGTCATTATGCCAAGAAACAGAAGGATGGAGGCCAAAGGTTGATGGGCTTAATTTTGCCAATATTGGGGAAGATGAATGCAATATGATTGAGAGGACGTTTGAGGAGGAGATTATACAGGTAGTGAAGAAATTTTTAGGATGACAAATCTCCTGGCACTGATGCGTTCACCTTGGTTTTTTTTTTTTTTTTTTTCAGCATTGTTGGAGGGTGGTTGAATTTGAAAAGCCCTTAATGCTTCATTTATAAGGTTAACCCTAAAAAGATAAATGCTATTAATATACGTGATTTTCGACCTAGCTTGATTGGAAGTATTTATAAAATTTTGGCAAAGGTTCTGGGCTTCTGGCCAATAGATTGAAATGGGTTCTAGATAAACTTATCTCTGCACCTCAAAGTGCATTTGTGGGTGAGAGGCTGATTTTGAAACTGCCTTGGATAAGGATGCTTTTGTGGAATATTTGTAGGAGATACTGGAGGAGGCTGGGAGGAAGAGTTGGAGTGTGTGATTCATGAGAAATTTTAATGATTAGGATATTGATGTGGTGGCTTCATTCCTCCATTTGCTGGAATTTCATGTTCCCATTAGGGAGGGGGAAGATCGGTTGAGATGGAAACTGAGTAATGTGCATTCCATTGTGAGATCTTTTTATGAGATCTTAAGGGGTTCATCTTCTATGTCTTTTCCTTGGAAAGCAATATGAAGGGCTAAGGCTCATCATAGAGTTTCCTTTTTTGTGTGGATCATCTAAAAAACCTTGCCTATTAGTGGTCATATGACTTATTAGTTATTATTTAAAATTAAAAGACTTTACATAAGAAAATACTTAAGTTCAAGACACAAAATAGTAACAAAAAATCAACCAAGATTGATCATAATCAAACTTCTGGACGTCTAGACTTTCTTTTATTTTTCATCTTTGGATGAGCAAGTGTTTGTAGAAAGTCCTCTTCCATATGCTTTGCATCAGTCCCTCCAGGTGAAGGAGAACTCACCCTAGAGTTAGTGACACCCTCGCTTGTAGATTCTCAATGGTATGGAGTTAAGTGGATTACATTGAAAACATGAATAGTATTAATGTGACTAGGAATTAGGAAGCTTCAACATGTGGGAGTTGTCATTAATCCTCTCTAACACTACATAAGGACAAAATTTAGTTACACCCAGCTTATTGAATTCATATGTTTGATACTCTTGAGTTAAAAAAGGCCACATAGTCACCAGTCACCAGCTTCAAAAACAATGTGTCTCTGGCCCTCGTCCACTTGTTCCTTGTGCCTCTGGTTGCTGTCTTCTACATGTTTGTGTAAATGTGCTCTATGTGTTTCACCATTTCTTGAGCTTTACAGCTCTCACACAAGCCTTCAATGGCAAAGGAACTAGATCTGAAATGCTGTTAGGATTTTCACTTTTCCCATAGACAAACTCAAATGGACTCATATTTGTTGACCCATTCCTTGATCTGTTTTAAGAAAATTCTTCATGAGAGAGAACCTGATCCCATTGCTTAGGATTTCTACCCACAGAGCATCATATCAAATTTCCAAAACTTCTGTTGGTAACTTTGGTCTGCCCATCAGATTGTGGAAGGTAGGCAGTAATAAAATTCAATTCAGATCCCAATAAATTTCCATATAGTGCTTATAAACTTTTTTGGTTTTGGTACACCATGCAAACAAACAATCTCTTTGAAGTATAATTTGACAATGTGAGAAGCATTAATAGTCTTTTGACATGGTATAAAATGTGCCGATTTAGGAAATTTATCCACAACACCCCTTTGTGTTTTGAGGCAAAGCAAGAACAATATCCATGCTAACATTAGTCCATAAATTGGTTGGAGTTGGCAATGGTGAGTGCAAACTAGCATCCCCCCTTTTAACATTTGGAAGATGTGACAATGATTAGAAGTCAATGTGCATCCTTTGTTAGCTTAGCCTAGAAATAATTTGCCACAACCAATGAATATGTCTTGTCCCTAGCAAAGGGTTTTTTATACTGCAGTTGAAAAGGGATCTTCTCTCTAAGAGAAAATTGTAAACAGACAATCTTGTTCCCTTTAAGAGAAAAAACCGGAATGCAAATGGAAGTCTTTAAGCCTACATTTGCGATTGGAAACCTCCTTGTAAATCTGTCCAGAGTAAGGATTAGAATGAAAATATTTAAAGCTAATAAACCCAACGACCTGAACCTGCTTAGATGATAACAAAAGAGACCTTATACTTAAGAAACAGCAGGCACCTTGTTCTATGTGCCTGATTTATGCTTTAATGTAAAATAAAACAGAAAACTATTGCAAATAAGTTTTCTGCCTATGAGCTTCCCAATTCCCATGACTACGATTCAAATGTTTCTGCCCATTCAGATACTTTCAAGCTTCAAGATCTAAATATAAAATGAAATCCCGCTGATATAAATACTCTCTCCAATGTTAGATAGCACACACCACTGCATAAAGCACCATGTCATAGGTTGAAAATCCCAACCATGAACAGCTTAGCTTATCACTAAAGAATGCCACAGGCTTCCCTTTCTTGACAAAAAAGCCTATGAACATGTGAGTTGGGACACATTGCTTAGTTTAAGGCAAAGGGATCCTCTATAACCATTTATATTTATCCTGGTCATGGAGGTGTTGAGTAGGATGTTAAAGAATACTGAGGAGGGAAGTTTCATTTGCAGATTTTGAGAGGGGGCTAATACAACTAAGGGGTTAAGTATCTCACATCTATTATTTGCTGATTATACCATTCTATTTTTTGATGAAACTAGGGAGCAAGTTTTGTATATTAGGATGGTGTTGATTTGCTTTGAAGCTATTACAAGTTTGAACATTAACTTGGGTAAAAGTCAAGTGGTCCCAATAGGTGAGGTGGATACCATTGCTTCATTGTTGGATATATTATGTTTTAGATTAGGAAGCTTGCTGATGAATTATTTAGGAATGCCTTTGGGGTCACACTTTAAGTCAATCTCAGTGAGGAAGCCTATTTTAGAAAAGATGGAAAGGAAATTATATGGTTGGAAGAGATTAGACCTGTCCAAGGGTAGGAGACTTTGATAAAGATCACACTTTCCATCTTACTTTGCAATGTGTGTTTTCATTGAGTTTCACGATTGGAGTTGGGGTCAGTGAATTCCTTTCTATAACTTATTTACTTTATGTACCTAGGGGGGTGGGGGTGAATGGGAGTGGTAAGTTTGATGTTCTCTTATTACAAGGCTACTTGTGGTATCAATGTTAACTCGTTCCCTTGGAAGATTATTTGGTGTCAAGCCCCCAAGAGGGTGTTCTTTGTGTCGACAGCAACTTGGGGTAAGATTCTTATTAATGACAATCTTCTAAAGGGGGGTTTCTTCTTAGTTGGTTGGTTTTGTATGTGTCAGTGTAATGGGAAAACGGTGGATCATTTATTGCTCCATTGTGATATTGCTTATGTTTTTGTGGAGTGAAGTATTTAAGCTATTTGGGGCTTAGTGGATGATGCCATTGGTAGTATCAGATCTATTATTTGGATGTAGGAATTGGTTTGGGAAGCACCGAAGCACTATTCATATATTTGGAATCTTACTCCATTATGTTTAATGTGGATAGTGTGGAAGGAAAAAAAGTTGTTATATTGAGCAACCTCTTGATCAATTGAAGTCCTTGTTGATTTGTACCTTGTTTGATTTGTCTCATGCATGGGGTTTTACTCCTTGTAGTTCCATTTTTGAGTTCCAAGACTCACTTCATTTTCGTGTATGATTATTTAGAATTTTTAAGATACATTGTTCATCATCATGATTCATGAACATGAAGTAATCTTCTTTTGAATAAATAATATTACTTATCAAAACAAAAAAGTTTCAAGTTCAAAGGTTCTTATACTTGAAAACTTTAAGATTTTTTCCCTTTATTTTCTATTTTCAAAAACAAATTTCTATTTTTGAGACTAAAAAACTTATTTGGTAGCCCAAAATGGACAAAAAACAAAAATTGTTCTCAAAACTCAATTTGTGGAGGAAACTGAAAACATGCAAAATGCTGTTTTCAGTTTCTAATTTTTAAAAGTCAATGAAAACACGCATTTAATTTAATGAATCGTCTCATTTAATGAGTTAGCATTAGAGTTCAAATCCTAATAACAACATATTTTAGTATTTTCTATTTTTTTCTTCAAAAAACTATCTTTTTAATTTCAACTAATCAAACATGTTTTTGATTTCAAAAAAACAAGAAAATTGTTTTTTCTTTATATTCCCAAAAACAAGTTTCTGAAAATAAAAAACAAAAATGATTACCTAAAATAACCTAAAATTTAAGGGCAACTTTTTTCCCAATTGGAAAGAATGATGCAACCATAGAAGATTAATTTGTTACTATGTAAATTTACCAATTCAAGACTTATTTTATGGGGGCTCACATGTGAATTCCAAATGAAGTAAAAGTCACGTGGCTTTTAAAATTCTAGTTACATTTGTCTTAGTGTTAAGAACAATTTTTTTATTTTGCTTTTTGTTTAATAAGTTATGGTTAATTTTATATTTAGTGGAAAATCTGTAATTTCAGCAATTTCTGCATATTATGGGTATTTTGGTAGTTTAGTTGAGTTTGAAATTTTCAATGAGATCCTAAATATTGTGGGTTTAATTTTCTTTGAATTAGGATATTTTTTTTTTCTTTTCCATAGGATAAGAATATATAACTAATACTAAAATCTCCACATTACAAGTCAGAGCTCTATAACATATTTATGGACAATAATAAAAAATCATGTGCCTCCACATAATACATGAATATATTGCAAAACTCCAATTGGATTACACAAACTCATAATCTTACCAAGAATAAGAAACCTTAACATCAATTCTAGGCCTACCACGCCTAAGGCTAACAAACCTCAAGCGACCAATCTCTAATAAAATTAATTAAGGCCTCGTTGAACATAGCAATATTGAGTCACCAACAATTTTTAGCAAAAGTCTTCAAATTTAACATGGCACTTCAATCATCACCAATGAAGTAAGCTCCATATCGAAGGTATAGCTAATTATTTTGAAAAACTGTTAGAGGGTGGGATGAGCTAAAGCCTAGTAAGTAGCATAATTAAGAAAATGCAAGTTTCATGATAATAATCATTTACAAAACATGCTATAATTTGGAAATCTCTATTTAAATTATGCAAAATAAATTTCATTCACAACATGACAAGAATGATAGAAATAATTTAGTATCAAGCTTCCCAAAATAACTATGAAACTACATATTATTTGTTGTGAGTTAGAAAATATCCAATATTATTTCAAAACCAAAAACCTCACCCAAGGTGCCATAAAGACGGAAATGTCACAAAGACATCATATTGCCACAAACAAGTTGAAACCTAAACACATTAGCATGATATGTACCTCTTTTGGCATGTGGTCTATTGGCCCTACCTAGCCTCACCCACACTCTCAAGGATTCACCTATCCCCTCCATGGGCAGGAGGGGATAATGTGTCATGTAGTACCTCTTTTGCATGTGGTCTTTTGATCCTGCCTAGCCTTACCCACACACTCAAAAGATTTACCTTTTCTCCCCATGGGCAGCAGGGAATAACGTGTCACATAGTACCTCTTTTGCATGTGGTCTTTTGGCCTAATACCCAGCAGCCTCACCCACACATTCAAGGATTTACCCGTTTCATACAACGTGGGAGCCTCCAACCTGGCTTGTCGTCACGAAGACACGTCACAAAGATGTCGTCACAAAGACAGGGTTAATCACACGTCACAAAGACGTCGTCACAAAGACGGGGTTAATCACACGTCACAAAGACGTCGTCACAAAAACGGGGCAATCACCAACATCATAGCACAAGGGCAAACCTACATCAGAAGCTCACAAGTTAAATGTATTTAAAATATATAATTTACTTCCAAGTAGTTTCAGAAGATATTTAAATAACCAAATATTCACAATATTCTCAAAATCTTCAAAACCATTTCTTGTCAAAAATATTTTGCATCAATTTCCCAAATAATACAATTTAAGACAAAACATCTTTAATATTTCCAAATAATACCATAAATCCATGAAATCCACTATCAAATGAATTCAAATATACTTTTCTTTTTTTATGCCAACTATTCAAGCATTTCCCCATATGCAAATACTAAACATGATGCGCTTTTCATATACATTCATATATAGTAGAGTCACAACACAACTCTTTTTAGGAAACATAGTTTCAAGTATTATTTTTCAAAATGTGTTTAACCCAAAAACAACATTTATGCTATATGGTTATTTTTCAAAAATCCCATTAACAAGTTACTTATCTTGCAACCCGTAAAAAGCCTACTTTTCCAAGCTCCAAAGGAGATTGGCTAGAACCTAAACAATATCAAGCAAACCTATCACAATAAACATAAAACTTGAAATTGTATCTAGCTACAAATTAGGAATTGCCAAATAAGCAATTAATTAGGCAAGCCTAGTATTTAACCTCACAAATAATGTATTCCACTTCCAAAGTTTCTCAACAATTTAATTTACAAGGCTTAGACTCCAATTTATAGACTTAAATCATTCAATGCATTATCTCTAACATCAAAACCTCAACACTTTATAAGTAGTTTCCACAAGATTCATATAACATCATCAAGATACCCATGACGCCAAAATCATAATATCCTCCAAAAGACACAATTTAAATCTTTAACTAGCTCCAAATAAACCCAATAGCAATGGAAAAATTAGATTTAGTAATTATCACATGATATAACTCAAAACCCCTAAATTTCCACCATCAATAAGCCTTAGATAGCAACCATTGTAAAAACCATAAAGCCACTCATCAAATAATTCCACCAATACAAAACCCATACATTTAAACACATGAATATCACTTCCAAAACTCATAAATCACATGAATATCATTATCAAAGTTTTGATAAAAAGAACCTCAAGAAAAAGTGTAAAACCCACTAAAAAGATTAGGAATTTTTACCTCAAATAATATAGATGTGTGAGCCTTGGCTTATTACTATGGGGTTTTCCAGTAAACTTCGCCGGAAAAGATGGTGGAGGTGGTGAGTAGTGGGGTGCTGGTGGGAAAGTGAGGGAGTAAGAGAGAAGTGTTTTTATTTGTGTGAAAAAGAAAAAGAAAAGAGAATAAGGTGAAAGGGAGAGATGGCAGGTCAAAGAGGGAGGGAGATATTTGTGAATGTGTGGTGGGGAAATAAGGGGTAGGTGGGGGTCACATGGGTCTCTAAAAATCTGACCACATCATCTTTTGTTTTATGACTTGGGGTGTTACACTAGTAGTACAAGAAAAGAGTGCTTATATATATATATATATTTGTGCTTAGTACTCAAAGATGAGATGAAGTTGGTTAATGAAAATATTGAGTGTTTTGAGAATTGGGGTATGTTGGCCTTCATGCGATGTTATCTCTCATTCTCTTCTTCTCTTTCTTTTGGTACAGTTTAAACACAATAAAATTCTTTCTTTTTCTTTTTCCTTAGAACCCTAAAGCAAGCCCCTTTTTTTCCTATCAAAATCCTAAAACCTTCATACTTTATTCTACCAAATAGTCATCAAATAACTCATCAAATTACCTTTTTAGTCCTATCACAACCCATAACCCTTTCTTTAAAAATTTTGTTTTTGACAAGTAAGAAATATGTATATATAACAAGCTACCTTATGCAAAGAACACAATGCAGTCCAAAAAAGTAAATGAAAAGAAAAAAGAACAAAGAAGAAATTAATTACAAACAGAGAAAGAACTAAGGAACAAGGGGAGAAGAATAACTAGATGCTAGACCCTAAGCTTGAGACCGGTCAAACAAAGAACCACTAAAAAAAGCAAGTAGCTGGTCACCCGATCCATCCATGTCCTCAAAGTCCGCTGATTACGCTCCTTCCATATACACCACATTAAGCACAATGGAACTAAATTCCAAATACTTGATGAGTGCTTCCCCAATCAATTCCACCAATCGAAGAGAATATCTGACATCATTCTTGGTAAAAACCACGAAACCCCAAAAGATTTAAAAGCAAAGCTCCACAACTGATGGGCTTTCTCTCAATGAAGTAGTAGATGATCCATTATCACGACACATAACATACCAGTCAACAAAATCAAAACCTCTACACCTCAAATTATCACCTGTAAGAATCTTATCCCAAACTGCAGTTCAAATAAGAAAAGAAACTCGCCGAGGAGCCTTAACTTTCCAAATACCTTCCCAAGGGAAAATAACGGAGAAGGAGCCTCTCAATTCATTATAAAACAAACAAATGTCAAAATCCCCATCTTCTTCAACAATTCAAAATACTAGGTCCACATCTTCTCCTAATCCTAAACCCACCACAAGAACATGTGTCCTATGTCACATGACTTATGACATAAAAATTAAAAGACTTAATATAAGAAAATACTCAAGTTCAATGCACAAAACTGCAACTATATCAACTATGGATGATAAAGTGTTTGATAAAAGTTCACATAATCAAACTATGGATGTTTAGGCTTCCTTATAGTGTTCCACTTCAGATGATCAAGTGTTTGTTAAAAGTTGTAATTCCGTATTCTATGCATCAGTTTGTATTCAGTAGGCATAACATTGTGTGTACGCTGACAAAGGATACCAATGATACATTGAGAGTTGTTTTAGCATTGCAGACATCTTCACAAAATTAAAATATCAGTCAAATTAATTAGCTGTTCTTTCACATCCTGGATATAAAAGTAAGAGATTTTACATGCTACATGAATTCTAAAAACAAATTCAGTATGGGCTACTTAAACATCAAGTTTTTGTGAATTGTTAACCATGTCTGGTTCACATACTTTCAAGCTTGGTTTTAGCCCTCTATTGGAAGCATCTGTTAAGTGCTCAATGTTTCAGTTTGGAAAAGTCCTTGCTCAGTCTTCTGTACATTTTGTTTAGATTGGGTTGGTAATTCAGATACTATATCTTAATGCATTTTCTTTGCTGAGGTAAGTTCTGTGGATTCACCTGAAATCCATTACATTTAGATGCTATACCTCATACTTCGTCTCTATTTCCCCAGGAGCTTCTCTTTTATTCCTTCCTTCTTCAATTATATATTGTTTTTCCTTTTGGTTTTAGATAAAAGCGAAAGTGCATAATATAACAGACTCTCTAAAGCCCTGTTAATGAGTACTTTCAGCAAGGGGAGCGGAGCAGCAAGGATGCACAGAAAACCTAAGTGACTGGTGTTCATTTAAGTATGAATGGAAAATGTTGGTGTTAGAAATATGTGGTTAAATGATTAAATTTTTTATCTCCTAAAAGCTTAGGCTTTTGGGATAATTGGTAATTTGACATGGTATTAGAGCAGGAGCTTTTAGGAGAATTGGTAATTTAACAGTTTGCAATTATGATTTCCATAGACTGTTATCTATGATTCCACCATTGCTATAACCACTACCTTTGAAGTTCTAGTAGGTTATTCTTGGATGTATTCTGTCCAGCAGTTTGCTTACTCTTTTCCTCAGTCTCAAAAGTTAGTGATCTACAATTTTACATCAAACCTATTCTTTTTCAGGCCCCAAATCAAGACCCATCTCAGGCCCCAAGTCAAGAACCATCTCAGGCCCCAAATCAAGAGCCATCCTTTAATGCTACTCCTGAGATTTTGCAGAAGCAGAAATTGGGGGATCCCTTTGACAAAGTCATGACTGGTGATTATCCATCTTCCCTAACTATGGGATATAAGATTCACATGTTCAATGTCAGGCATCATTAAACTTTTGTTTTATGAGATATATTAAATAATATTGCTCCTATAGTTCTTGAATTAAAACATTGTGTAGGAAAAAATAGAAAATTTGTTTTCCTCCTTATGGAAGGAAAGAAGAGGAAAATTTTATTGGGGAAAAAAAAGGCAAGATACCAGTTAGAATCTACTTTTTATTATTTTCAGTACTTCAAATTCAACTAGACGTGATGGGCCTGAATTAAAACAATTAAAACTTTCCTCACTGAACTAGACAATGGATAATTTATAAATCTTCCTCCTTTATTTTCTTCTTAACTAAACAAAGTGATGGCTTGTCTGCTGTTGTAAGTAAAATGATTGATCATGTGGAATGGGAGGAGTGATTACCGTGTTTAGCATAGCCTGGCTACGTCTGTTGCAGGAATTGACTGTGGGGAAGATCCAACTGCATCACTTGGTTCTCCAGTGTGTCATGAATTACCTCAGCAGACAAATGTTAAACCGCTTGTACGTATCTCTCCATCTCAAAAAGAAAATTCTCCAGCTCACTTTACAGAACAGTTCAGCACAGATTCATCAAATGAAGGAGATACATCTTGTGAAACTCTAATAGACAGTGAAACATCTGAAGGGGATTCCTCTGGAAGAACCTCTTCATATTCTCAAAACTTGTCTGAAGAAAGTGATGATGAGGTTCAGGAAATCTTCAGACCGTATCCTATAATTTTTCATCTTGGTTTCTTAGATGTTCAGTGGAAGAAATTATCAGATATATTGTAATTCATAGTTGTAGAAGTGGCGCTACTTTCAGATGTCAATAAGATGGGCATGGTTATTATGTGTCAGTCCTTGACCATATCTAAGCTTAAACTCTGCTGTCATTCCTTTATTTGAGAAATTTTTGACTCCTAGTGATGCTGATCCCAAAATGGCTCGCCTGGTGATACCAAAGAAAAGTGCAGAGGTAAGTCCATATCCTTCCCAATTTAAGATTTAAATTTAATAATAACTCTCGTTAGTCTGGCAATGTGCTAAAATTTATAATGCACATGGCTCCAACTGCCTTATAAAAGGTGCTGTCCAACAAAGCTTAAGGACTTTGTGAATTTCCTTGGGATTCATTCTAAAAATTATGCATGATATAATGCATTGAGAACTATTATTGCATCATTTTTTACACTTTCTTTGCTGCTGCAATCGCATATATTATTATTATTATGATGATGATAATTGCAAATACTGAGAAGATAAAGTTTCTTTTTTGTAAATCAAAACCCTTCTCACAGTGGTGGGTGGGAGAATCCCTTTAAGTGTTGCTTTGAAATGAAGCTGCTAGGTCAATGATCAGTTGGGGGCTTTAAGATCTCATCAGAAAAGGGCTTGACTATATTTACATATTTGTCTTTGGATTACTTTTTTTTTTATTTTTTTATTTTTTGTGTTTATTGACACTCACAATGAAACAGGCTTATTTTCCAAAGGTTACAGAGGCACATGGATTCCCCATTGTATTCCAGGATACACAGAGAAAGGAATGGGAATTTAACCTTCGTTTTTGGGTCAATTGTAACAGCAAGATGTACGTTCTAGAAGGGCTTAAAGAATACATGACCTTAATGCAGTGGCAAGCAGGTGACAAAGGTAAAGGAATTAAATTGGAGATAATTTGGCCAGTCTTTTTTTGTTTTTCATTTTTATTTCTGAATTATGATAAGTATGCATTGAGTGAGGGCCTATTTTCTTTTTCTTTTTTACTTTTGGAACAATTGGTTGATTGATTCTTTTGTCACTTTCTTATTAACTTTGGTGTAGGCTACCTAATAATCACCATCAAGTAGTAACTTGTATGCCTATTTAAACACCTTGACTTTTCTATTGCTTTTAATCCTTCAAAATTACATAAATTATTTTCTCTATGATTTCCGCATCATGTTCCTTTTCCAAAAACCTTAATTTATCTCCATATGTTCTGATTGTGTACGACACTAAGACCAGCATGTGGCTTGATGTGCCATATAAGCATTATAAGGATGTGTAGAAAAAACTTTTACCATATTAGCAATTGTCATTTGAATATTAACAATAAGGTAGTGAAATGGTAACTTTGAGGTGTTTTTGAAATTTCAAGGTCTAGTTGAACCAATTGATAGTTCAAGGACCAAATTGGAATCTAACACAGTTCGGCAAAACTTATATTTTTACCTCTATTTATTTTCCTGGATATTTTTCTATCTCTAAGCTGGGCATGTTGCCTGCAATGTTTGTGAGAGGTGTAGTTATTTGTTTATCATTGTGCTAAGCAGTGTGGGGTTTATTTGTTTACTTCCTATGCATGTAGCAAATGAGTTATACTCAAAAGTCAAATATAACTAGAATTGGTGCTTTTTTGTTTTTGTTTTTCCTTTTCAGTAACATTTCATCGGATAGAACCAGAAAGAAAGTTTCTCATTGCAACGAAAAAGATTGTTAAACCGCCTCCGAAGGTACTACATGCTAAATGACCTAATTTTGTTAATTAATATATGAGATCAAACATATTGCTAGATTGCCCCATTCATGCATATTGTAGTTAGTGAAATAGAATATAGTGCTGGATGAAGTATGTAAAGCAATTTTATTGAAAATCAAATATACGATTTGGTGGCCAGTTTATTTATTTATATTTTTTTTGATAAGTAATGCAATTTTATTAAAAATCAAATATACATTACGTTTGTGATGATGAGCACAGAATGTCAAAAAAGTACAGAAGCTTTAAAGGAAAATCTAAGAGAAACTTGAAACGTTAAAATAGAAGAACAATGGGTGAAACCCCAAATTTGTGACCAATCAAAAAGAGTATGAGCAAGCAAAGTTTTCAATTGATCCAAGGAGCTCTACATGTCTTCAAAAGTACATTTATTATGCTCCTTCCAGATAAGGCACATCAAACAAGCTAGTACCATGTTCCAAATATCTGAGTCATGTTTACCAAACCAATTTCTCTAGGTTAGTTTCTTCATTTTGGACTATGTCGTTGGGGAAAATTTTGACTTTTGATAATTTGAGGAGGCGGTTGGGGTAAATTTTGACTGTTGATAATTTGAGGAGGCGGCAAGTGGTTGTGGTACATTGGTGCTGTATGTGGAAGCTGAATGGGGGAGACTATTGATCACTTACTCATACACTACCCTGTAGCTCGAGAGTTGTGGAATATGGCATGTTCACTATTTGGGATTCACTGGGTCATGCGCGTGGTGTTGTGGAGCTTCTAGCTAGCTGGTCTGGTAAGTTCAACAAAAACAGAAGTACGGTGATTTGGAGTATGATCCCTCATTGCCTCATGTGGGGTATTTGGAGGGAAAGGAACGTGTGTACCTTTGAAGGGAATGAAAGATCAATTCACGATTTGATGCTTTCTTTCTTTTAGACTCTGTTTGAGCGGGAAAATGCTTTAGGTGTTTTTACTTTGGATTCTTTGCACGATTTAATTGATTTTTGTACTTCTTTGCTAGTTAGTTTATATTTTTTGCTGATTCTTTGGCACACTGCTTGTGTGCCTTGTTTTTTATTTGTACTTTTTCTTTTATATCTCAGTGAAATTATTTACTTATCAAAAGAAGCAACATTCCTCGGCATAACCCACTGAATTCCAAACACCTGAAAAACATCTCTTGACAAAGCATAAGCACAGTGTCACAATGGATTAAAAGGTGATCCACCGTTTCCGCATTACTTCGGCACGTACAACACCAATTAACCAATGAAAAACCTCTCTTTGTGTGGTTATCCAAAGTGAGAATCTTTCCCAATGTTGTTGTCCACAAAAAGAAAAACACTTTCTTGGGAACCTTCACGGACCAAATGCCTTTTGAAGGAAAAGGGATAGTAGTAGCACCCTAAATCTCCCTGTAAAAAAACCAGGTTACAAAAATTCCATTCCCCTTGAGATACTGTTAGGCATCTATTGGTACAAGTGTATGTATGTATCTGTGCAGGGGAATGTGTGTGTTTGTGCAGGGGTATGCGTGTATTTGTGCAAGGGTATGCATGTGAGTGTGCAAGTGGGTGCGTGTGTGTGTGCATAGAGTGTTATGGTGAGGTAGTGCATAACAGAAGTTAGTTAGTGTCATTTAGATAGAGATGATTAGTTAGTTAGAGGCAGTTACATTTACTGGATGTATAAGATGATTGTAGATGGCTATTGTTCGTTCATTAAGAAATAACATTTGGATTGACTATCTCTCTCTCTCTCTCTAATTCTTGGTCTTTCTTGTCATTCTCTGTCAATAGAGGCCTAGGTCCCCTCGAAGTGACCTACTCAAAATCCCATTACTTCATAAATCTTAACATCGGTATGCGCTAGATTGATCCCAATTCACCACCATGACTGAAACACGTTCTAATTCGCAGAATTCTGAGAAGATTGCAACTATGTCTGAAGTCCTCAATTGCCATGAATAGACATTACAAGAAATTCAGAATCAATTACAAACCATCAACTCGTTTATGCAGAGAATAGCAGAAATGAGGAGAAGTGTCTCCATTCCCCCATTAATGGGTTACGAGCTCTTCAAATTGGAAATGCTAATAATTTAGAATCTTCATCATCGAGTTCCATCAAGAATCTAAAATTAGAATTCCCTCTGTTCCAAGGTGAAGATCCAACTTGTTGGGTTTATAAAACCAATCAATTCTTTTCATACCATAACACCCTTGAGCATCAAAAGGTGATCATGGCTTCATATCACCTTGATGGGGAGGCTCTAATTTGGTTCCAAGATGTTGAACAAGCAGGTGGCTTTGCTAGCTGGGAGGTCTTCATCAGAGCTCTACAAACTCGTTTTGGTACCACGGCCTATGATGATCCAATGGAAGCACTCACTAGGCTTAAACAAACTACTACTGTGGTATGATACAAAGGTTACTTCGAAATTCTCTCTAATAGAATTAAGGGGTTATCTGAATCTCACAAATTGAGTTGCTTTTTGAGTGGTTTAAAGGATGAAATTAGATTGCCAAAAAGGATGTTAGTTCCTAAGTCCCTTAATGATGCTTTTGGGTTAGCTAAGATTCAAGAAGAATACTTAATGAGTAGTAAGAAGACTTTCAAACTTGTATCAGATATTAGTAAACCTTCTATCTTGGGATTACCTAAGTTAGAGGGCAAAACTGATTCAAAGGTTAAGCTTCCATTGCATAAGCTAACTAATGCTCAAATGGAGGAGAGATGAAAACAAGGATTGTGTTATAACTGTGATGAGAAATGGCATTTAGGTCATAAATGTAAAGGGGCAAAACTGTTTTTACTGGAGAGTTGGGATGGAGAAGCTGAGCCTAAGTTTGGTGTCCAATTGGTGGAGTTAGAGGAAGATGGGGTGGTGTTGGATCTCAAGAGGGTGTGCAATTATTTGAAAGTATAGGTTCACTTGCTAAAATCACCTTGTATGCTTTGGTGGGCAATCCATCTGCTCAGACTATGAGGGTGAAGGGGATGATAAGGAATCATGACACGGTGTCTCTCATTGACTCTGGGAGCACACATAACTTTTTGGATGCTGCTGAGCTGCCTACTCTAAAATTATCACTTGATACTTCTCAAGTTTTAGAAGTTAAGGTGGTTGATGGAAGTATTATCAAAACATTGGGGGTTTGTCATGGAGTTATAGTCCTTATCCAAGGGTATAAGTTTGTAGTGGATTTCAATGTGTTGCATTTAGGGGGTGTGCAGTGGTCCTTGGCACTTAGTGGCTGAGTACATTGGGTGAAATTATCTGTGATTTCAAGCTATTGACCATGAGGTTTTGTTACTTGGGTAAAGAAGTGTTCTTGCAAGGCTTGCACATGTCACCTTCAACCTTTTCAGAGGCTGACAAGTTGTTTTCTAGTTCTGAAAAGAAGGGTTTGGTTCTCCAAATTGTAGTTGTCAACAATGTTGGTTCTGATGATCAGCCCCTGTTACCTGTTGCCTTATTTGACTTGTTGGATTAGTTTTCCAAAGTGTTTGAAGTTCCTATAGGATTACCTCCAATCCGAGGGCATGAGCATCAAATTGTACTTAAGGATGGCACCCCACTAGTCTATGAAAGACCCTACAGGTACCCCCATTTCCAAAATTCAGAGATTGAAAAATTGTCCATGAATTACTAGACCTTGGTTCTATTTGGCCTAGCCAAAGCCCTTTTTCCTCACCTGTTTTACTAGTTAGAAAAGCTGATGGAAGTTGGAGGATGTGCATTGACTATAGAACACTTAATAAGGCCACCATCAAGGATAAATTTCCAATTCCTGTGGTGGATGAGTTACTAGATGAACTTGCAGGTTTCACCATTTTTTCTAAGTGGGATTTAAGGTCAGGGTATCATCAGATTCGTATGAAACCTGAAGATGTTCCTAAAACTGCCCTTAGGACTCATAAGGGTCACTATGAGTTCCTTGTGATGCCATTTGGCTTGACCAATGCTCCCTCCACATTTTAGGCTCTTATGAATGCAATTTTTATACCTTACTTGAGGAAATTTGTATTGGTTTTCTTTGATGATATTTTGGTATTCAGTTCCAATTTTTCTGATCATCTTTCTCACTTGAAAACTGTGTTGGAGGTTTTGCAATCTCATCAATTATATGCTAAGAAGTCTAAATGTGTGTTTGGTTATGCTGAGGTTGAATATTTAGGTCATATTATATCTGGGGAAGGGGTAAAGGCTGATCCTAAGAAAACTTTGGCTATGTAGCAATGGCCAGTTCCCCAAAATGCTAAAGCTCTAAGAAGATTTTTGGGTCTCACAGGGTACTACAGAAAGTTTATTCAAGGTTATGGGGCTATTGCTCAGCCCTTAACTAACCTCCTCAAGAAAGATGGGTTTCGTTGGTCTGACACTGCTCTTATTGCTTTTAATAAGCTTAAAGCTGCAGTAGCTCAACCTCCAATCTTAGCTCTTCCTAATTTCTCAAAACCTTTTATCATTGAGTGTGATGCTTTAGGGTTTGGGTTAGGGGTTGTTTTGATGTAAGACCATAGGCCCATTGCCTACCACAGTCAAGCTTTGAAGGGAAAACACCTTCATTTGTCTACTTATGAAATTGAGCTGCTTGCCTTAGCTATTGCTGTCAAGAAATGGAGACCTTATTTGTTGGGCAAGCCTTTCATTGTGAGAACAGACCACTAGAGTTTGAAGTTCTTGTTGGAGCAAAGAATTGCCACTCCAGCTCAACAGAAATGGCTTGCCAAGTTGCTGGAATGTGCCTTTGTGGTTGAATATAAGAAGGGTGTTGAAAACAAAGTTGTAGATGCTCTTTCAAGGAGATCTGATTATGTTCCTGAGTTATGTCAGCAGAATGAGTCTTCCAAAGCTAGTTGTCTACTGCTACTTTCAACTCCTAATCCCACTTGGTTGAAAATTCTTAGAGATAGCTATTCTCAAGACCAATCTATGTAGCAGCTCATCCAGTCCATTCAAGCTGGTACCTCTCCTATTGGTTTCACTTGGCAAAATAACTTAGTTTTCTATAAGGGCAGGTTCTTTTTGGGTTCTCAGTGCCCTTTGAAGTCTCAGGTTTTGCAGCTGGTTCACAGTAGCCCTATGGCTGGCCACTCAGGCTTTCTTAAGTCTTATCAGAGGGCCAAGAGAGAATTTTTTTGGCAAGGGATGAAGGCAGATATCAAAGCTTTTGTAAGGGAGTGTAATGTATGCCAGAGAATCAAATCTAAGACTTCTGCTCTAGCTGGTTTGCTTTAATCTTTGGAGATTCCTACTACTCCTTGGACAGATGTTAGCTTGGATTTTATTGAAGGTCTACCTAAGTCCCAAGGATTTGAGGTAATTTTGGTTGTGGTAGATAGATTAACAAAATATGTCCATTTTGTGCCTATTTCGCATCCTTACTTTGTTGCTAAGGTTGCCTCCTTGTATATGCAATATATATGCCAGCAAATATATGCCAGCAGAAGTTTGCACCTCCTACTTGATGACAAGTGTGTCGGGAGCAATAGTCTTACGTAGATGAAATCCAAATCCTCTCCACCCACTATCTAGCTTTCCTTCTGGTACAATGATGAGGCCCTTCTGACGACCATGAACAAGTTCAAAGATCATAAGAAAGCTTCCATGTGCATTGAATCCCAGTTGCAAAATAAAAACCTTATTACCATCCCTGAAGGTTTTAGCAAAATTTTCAAGAGGTGTATTTGACATGAGATCCTCTACATAAGTTAGCAAACGTTTAGCACTCTCTTTACCCATGAAAACCGACCGGAGAGAATCCTTATTTCTTTCATATATACGTAACATGTAGTAGGTACCTCCCTCCTCCACTAAAAATTCAAACGTTTTGGATTCGACGAAAAAGAAAATGGAACCTCCCATGGTAACCAAGAAAATGAAAAAACCAGAGAATTATGTGACTAATCCGAGGTAGCCAGGCCTCAAATTTTTGACAGAGAAAAATTGCACAAAACTCAAGTTGGCAGAGTCATGGAAGAAGGAGGGAGGTTCACCCTCTTCCTACTCTGCCACCTGTGGATGCAGAAGGTCAGGTGTTCACTAAACCTATTAGAATGCTGCAAACCAGGTCCAGAACATTGAGATCTCGAGAGATAACTGAAGTTTTGATTCAATGGTCTGGTTGTTCCTTAGATGATGCCACTTGGGAGTCTTTGCACCAACTTCAGATGTCATTCCCTCACCTTGTGGGCAAGGTGTTTTAAATGGGAGGGGGTAATGTTAGGCATCTATTGGTACAAGTGTATATATGTATCTGTGCAGGGGAATGTGTGTGTTTGTGCAGGGGTATGCGTGTATTTGTGCAAGGGTATGCATGTGAGTGTGCAAGTGGGTGCGTGTGTGTGTGCATAGAGTGTTATGGTGGGGTAGTGCATAACAGAAGTTAGTTAGTGTCAATTAGATGGAGTTGGTTAGTTAGTTAGAGGTAGTTACATTTACTGGATGTATAAGATGATTGTAGATGGCTGTTGTTCATTCATTAAGAAATAACATTTGGATTGACTATCTCTCTCTCTCACATTCTTGGTCTTTCTTCTCATTCTCTGTCAATGGAGGCCTAGGTCCCCTAGAAGTGGCCTACTCAAAATTCCCATTACTTCATAAATCTTAACAGATACCATCTTATCTTATCCACCCCCTCCCCACCTAGGCTCCTGCTGTAAAACCTCTGGTTCCAACTCCTTGCCTTTCCATCTGGTTGAGAGAACAATACATCAAAATAAAAACATCCTTCTCCATTGAATGCTCAGAGATCAGGGAATAATAATTTTAGAAAGAGGTCCCCAGCTTAACAGTCATGCCAAAACTGTATACAGTTGCCCTCTTCAACAATGAAAGCCACTTGCAAAGAGAATCTATCCCAACCTGCCTGTATATTCTGCCATAAGCTACACCCATGAGTTCCTCTACCAACTTTCATACACCAATCCTCCCATCCTCCCTATATTTAGAGATGATCATTTGCTGCCACAAATGGGAAACTTCATGCCCAAACCACCATAACCACATACCAAGCAAAGCTTTGTTCAAATTCACAAACCTTCTAATCCCTAAACCCCGTCTCAATGATTGAGCAAACCTTATCCCAAGCCACCAAGGAATATCTCCTCCAAAGATCCCCATAAGAAATTTCTCTGAATCGTTTCTAATCTATCAGCCGCAAACTTAAAAATGGTGAATAATGATAGAAAGTATGCGGAGGGCTTGAGTGATTGGACTTTAATAATGTAAGTCTACCCCCCTTAGATAGATAAAGTCTCTTCCAGCCCAACAATTTCCGTTCCACCTTCTCCAAAATAGGATTCCAAACTGAGATTTCCTTATAGTGTGCACCTAAAGGCATTCCCAAATATGTCATTGGAAAACTGCCAAATGTTGCAGCAGAGAATATTAGCTAGTGCAGCCAAATTACTTACATCCCCAATAGGTACTAATTCATGTTTTCCCATGTTACCTTTCAAGCCAGTAAGAGCTTCAAAACAGATTAAAACTAGCCTGTTTTATACCAACTGCTCTCTAGAAGCATCGCAAAATAGAATGAAATCATCCGCAAACAAAAGATGTGAAATACTCACCCCGCACATGAAAGCCATGAATGAAACCTCCCTCCTCAGTTTCCTTCAATAGTCTACTCAACACTTCCATGACCAACAGAAATAAGAGATGCGACAAATGATCTCCCTGTCTCAAACCACGAGAGCTACCAAAAAATCCAGCAAGAGAACCATTATCCAGAACAGAAAATCGAGTAGTGGATACACAAAACTTCATCCAGCTCCTCCATCTCTCCTAGAAACCCATCCTTTCCAACAAATAAAAAGTGTCCCAACTCACATGATCATAAGCCTTTTCTATATCTAGTTTACTATAGTTCTCTTCAATCTGCTATCTAAGCACTCATTAGCAATAAGAATTGAATCCAAAATCTGCTGTTCACCAACAAAAGAATTTTGAGATTCAAAAATGAGATTTTCCGAGACCTCCTGCAATCTATTAGCCAAAACTTTGGCCAACAGCTTCTACAAACTACCTAATAGGCTAAT
Source organism: Quercus ilex subsp. ballota (assembly GCA_032727855.1). Classification (NCBI taxonomy): domain Eukaryota; kingdom Viridiplantae; phylum Streptophyta; class Magnoliopsida; order Fagales; family Fagaceae; genus Quercus; species Quercus ilex. Next base: position 17,809,826 of record CM064915.1, read on the forward strand.
AAGCTGGAAGTCCTTCATATTTACAGCATTGTGCTTCTTTGGGATTAAGGCAGGGAAAGAGGCATTAAGTGATTTTTTAAAAACACTGTGTCTATGGAAGTCAGAAAAGAAAGCCAAAACATCCCCTTCCACCACCCTCCAACACTTCTGAAAAAAATGCCATTATGAAACCATCTAGGCTTGGTGCTTTATTACCCTCGTTCTCCTTCAATACCAGGATGATCTCCTCCTTTGAAAACTCTCTCCCCAGCAGTTTCCTGTTCATTCTTATGTGGTAAGTATGCATGAGGGATGTAGTATAGAGCTAGAGCACTTTGGCAATTAGTGATAGAGAACTAATATGCTATGAGTAGTAATAATGTGTTGTTCTAGAAGAGTGTATGGTACTCTTCTAAAAGAGTCTAGAATATCCCAAGTTGTGAGGTGTCACTGATGAGGTCTGTACACCAGCTGGATTGTTAAGATTATTCTCCATTCCTTGTAACAAACTCTCCAACATATGTGGAATATAGGGACTAGGGATTGTATCAGAAATTTGGCTCCTCCATTTCATATTTTCTCTTTTATTTCTCTACTCACTAATTTGGTAATAGAGCAGGAGTTTGAATTCTTTCCTTGCCTCTGGTTCATTCCCTTTTCTGGGTACAAGATATTGTTGGCATATTAGTTCTCCAAAAATTAAAATAATGTTCAAATTTTATCAACTTAGAAGGGTTCACTCACGATTTTCCTTAGGGCTAGGCAAAGTGAAATTGATCTTCATAAAGATGAAATGTATTTTTGGCTATGTATTTAGTAGATTGTCTGCAATTACGTATATTGCATGATTTTGTTAGACTCTTATATGTTTGGGATGTATTTTTTCTTTTGAACAGGAACAGATTAATAGAGAAAGTAGAAATGAAAGAAAATTAAAAGGAAAAAAAAGGATTTTGGTTACTGTTGGTTATTTGACTCACTGCCATTTGTGGCAGTAAACTAGTAAAACTGGAGAAGCTTCATGGTATAATTTAGTTTCTGTTTTTTAAAACGAAATAAGAGAATTAAGAAATAGAGAGAGAAAGGCAAAGGGAAGAATGAGAGTGATTCAGTTTCTCTCTGAAAATTTTTATATCAGACAATATTGCATTGATAGCTCTCAAAATGATGTGAAATCTTGTTCAAAATCCCCAAGGCTGTAAAAATAGCAACATGCCTAGCTTGCTTTGGGCACTGTTAAAGGAATAATATTTTTAAGAATGAGGATTCGGGGAAAATGTTAGTTCACAGCCCTCTTAACATTCATTGCTTAAATAGGAAAAGGTGGTTACATTAGGATAGTGAATATGCTTGAAGGACACATCTGGTAGGGAAAAATCATCACTAGATTCTTCTAGACCCTTCTAGAAGAGTACCACCCATACAACACAAGAGTACAGCCTATAATATCGTCTCTCTAAGTCTTTAACACTCCCCTTCAAGGTGGAGCATACATGTCATACAAATCTAGCTTGGAACATATAGACTCCAAACGGCTCCTACATAATGCCTCGGTATAAAGAATGTTTTCATACTAGGAAGACTTAAGGAGGAAGTGTATATGGTTCAGCCTTGGGATATATTATTGCCTGTAGTGAACACCTTATGTGTTGCTTGCAAGAGGCCTTGTACAGCTTAAAGCAATCTCATCCTGCATTGTTTGATCGGTTCAATGTTGTTGTACTTGGGTAAACGTTATACTCTTGATCATTTTTCCTTTATTCATCACTCCACCATTGTCATTATTGTCTTGATTTTTTATGTAGAATTGTAGATGATATTATTATCTCAGGCAGTGACCCCAATGGTACTGCTAATTGAAAAAGTTATTTGGGTCAACAATTCATACAAAGGACCTTGATACTTTTTTGTTATTTTTTTTGGGATTGAAATTGCTCTTTCTTCTCAAGTCGTCTCTTTGTCTCAAAGGAAATACATGCTTGGTCTCCTATCTGAGACTGTTCTCTTGGTTGCTCGACCTGTTGATACTCTTGTGAACTTGATGGCAGGAAAAGTGATCTTTTTCCCGATGTTGGTGATGGTTAGTTAGGAAGTTGATTTACCTTACTGTTACTCATCCTGATATCACTTATACAGTTGGTGGGGTTAGTCAGTATACGGATGCTCCTCATCAAACTCACTATGACGCTATTTGCTGTATCTTGCGTTATTTAAAAGATGCTTTGATACCATGTTGAAGGAATAATGTTTACAAGAATGAGGAGCTGGAAAAATGTTAGTTCACAGCCCTCTTACAGTAGGATAGGGCATATTCTTGAAGACAACTGGTAGGACAATTGGTAGGTACACATCATCACTAGAATCCTCCAGACCCTTTTAGACGAGTACCACCCATACAACACAAGGGTTATCATCTCTCTATTTCTCTAATGGGCACTCTTTAAGCTTGCACTGGACTTGACAAAACTCAAATTCCGAGGGGTCTTCATATTGTTCTTTCAGGGATTATATGCAGCAATAATATCTTTGGCATATAGAAAACGCAACAAGCTGTATTGCTCAGTCCGCACTTTGGGTCACTCCAACCTCTGGGGAAGTAGAAATTAAATAATAGGTTCATGAATTTTACTGCCTGTTACTTTGTTTTTAGTTTTTTAATCAATTGCCATTATATGTGCTTGACACTGTCATATTCATTTTGCTCCTTAGTTCTTATCTAATGAGTGAGCTATAGCGGAGTGGGGATATGTGATATCTTTTCATCTGCAGGAACAGCCATCAACAACTGGATAGAGTTTTGAGTCTCAGAACACACTGGGTAAATGGCTTCTCTGAGTATTCAACATTTTGTACAGATATATTTAATATTATGTCTATCTATAACTTAATTCCATTGGTTTAAAATTTTCTACTAAAAATTATTACGTCATCCAAATTGTTTTTGCTCCTTTCCAGATTTCAAATCAATATTCCAAAGCAAGATATTATCATCCAAGACTGGTGTGAACTTTGTGCTTTCTTTGGATGCTCTTGAAGCTATTTGTGCAGATTCTGTACTCAGTCAACCAAGAGTGTCAGTGTGTCTCTGATGCCTTCTGTCTCTCTTAGGCCCTATTTACCATAATTTTATTTGTCATGCTTGCAAAACTTACAAAGTAACATAAACTTATATGTAGTTCCCCAAATTGTTTCCATATATAAAGTTGCATTTATATATTTCTTTTTTGAAATGGTAGTAATTTGAATAGATGTGGCGAAGTAAAATATAATCTAAAATAGTTGCAACTCAACTGGATACTTCATTCTTGCATTGAACAGTATAATCTTATAGCATGAACTCAAAATCCTAGCAACCTTGTTTACGTATTATGTTCAGGTTACTCATATGCTATATAATGCTCCTCACAATGCTGTGATTACTGTTTGGGAGATTTTGAAATTTAGGGGTTCTTTTGTCATGGAACCTTAAGTTGATTTGTAAAAACCTTGGATTAGGGATGCCAATTTGAAAAATTGGGTCATTGAAAACTAGAACTGATAAATTGAAATGATCCCCTAACCCAAAAATGTTGTAAGGTGATTAGATTCACTATTTCGTATTAGCTTAAGCTTTTTGGACTACCGGTAGTTTATCTCTGCTCTCACTATACGTCTGGCCATTACTACTTCCCTCTTGGTGCTCGTTATTTTTTATTTATTTTGATCGGTAAATAAATACTTTATTGAGAATATGGAAAAAAAGAAAAGAAAAAGGAAATAGCAAATTCCTTGGTACACAGGAAGTGTACGAGGAAAGCAAAAGTCTACCCAAAATTACATAAATCTAAGAAATCTAAAACAGAGGGTATGTCAAGACCACTCAAAGCAGTCCTCCATTCAAATAAAGACAGAAGAAAATTTGCTTCAACTTGATGATAGATTGCTCCTCCCCATCAAAGATTTTGTTCCATTCTCTCTATATTTTCTGCATAATAAACTGCAGAATAACACCCCAAATGTATGCTGTCCTATGTCGCCCAACACGTCTAAGCCAACAAGCAAGCAACTCAACCACTTGCTTAGGCATAACTTAGCAGATACCAAACAAGCTAAATACAAAGGACCGTAAATCAGAGGCAAAAGGACAATGAATGAACAGGTGGTCCACCAATTCCCAATCATTTTTACAAATACAACACTGTTAACACCACAATTTTTTCTCTCCCTCAAGTTATCCAAAGTTAGAATCCTCCCCTTTGTCGCTATCCAAGTGAAAAAACTACATTTTTAGGAGCTTTCACCTTCCAAATTCTTTCCAAGGGAAGCGGTGATTACCTTTGTCAGATAAGGTTGAATAAAAAGACTTTACTTCAAAATAATCAAGCCCTCTTTATTCATTTGTGTTCTTAATCTCAAACTGCCATTAAATTCAATCTATATTTCTTAGTGTTGTATTGTGTATAGGTTTATGAAATTATTGACATCATGGCTAAAGAAGCAAAAACGTGAGGAAGTATGAAAATTGAAGAGAGTAAAGTTCTCAAGAATTTTTCAGATTTTGGAACATTGTTTTATTTATTTATTTATTTATTATTATTATTTTTTTTGACAAATAGATTTTGGAACATTGTTACTAAGTACTTGGTACAAAATCATCTAGTAGTGTCGCTTATATATGTGTGTGTTTGTGTGGAAAAAAGAAATCTGCAGTAGATCTTAAAACATATCTGTTCTCTAAATAATTGGTTGATTACCATATTATCAAAAATCCAAAAATAAATAATTTTATGTCAATATAGTAAGAAGCCCTAATTTAAATTTAGTTGTTTCCTTTCTATTTTTCATATGATATTTTATACAGTAGCTCATAAATGAGAAAGGCATATAACCAGATCAATTCAAAGCCAGTTGACTATTCTAGCCCAAAAGATGGAAGTGAAGTGGTCAACAATCTTAGCCTTATGTGCCTAATAAAGTGTTTGTCCATTTGAAGTTCTGCATTGCAAAGATATTTTATGTTATTACATGTCCCAAATGAAAGTCTTGAAGAGATCAATGATGTATGAAAGAGGCAAAGCAGGAAGGTTTCATTGCCATGATTAGCCATAAGCAGATGGATGAAATCACCCAGTGCTTAAATTACTATCCCCACTTCTTATTGTATTCTTGACACCTTAGCGAAAAGCTCAATGGAGTAATCAACTCAATTCTCCCAAGATTCTAGTTCCCAGCACTTATAGTTTCTCAGAAATTTTGTCAACCGCTTCATTTTATCCTTCCAATGGAATAAACAAGAACTTACAATGACATATAAATGTATGTAGCAACACCTAAGTTGTGTTTGACTGTTTGTTGTATTATCTTTTACATAGTTGGGTAAAAGGATGTTAGTTATATTTAGGTAAATAGTCAGCTTAATGTTTAAATTCAAACCTTATGGACATGAATCTTGAAGGCAAAGAAAAAGCACTTACACAGTTTAAGGCGCTGTTGGGTTGTTGGAATATTTATTTACATGCATATAAATGTATACTCAGATAACTTCTTTAAACCAAGAAAGCAAGTTGATTGCTTGTATTAATTATTAGTTTGAGACTTATTTAATTAAATTTCTATTTTCCAATATCATTAAAAGGTATGGACTGGGGCTAAGGTAACTCGTACAATCCGATAACTCTACTACAGCTTGCTACCTTTTCTTCCAAGTAACATGTGCAGGTAGCACTCTGATGTGCTTATGGTTTTAGTACAATGTCCTATCTGAAGACCCGAGAAGCCTTTTGGTGCCAATATTTATACATTATCAATGTTGAGAAGTCTTGCGTTTTAGTATTTAGAATTTTTCTACGATTAAGATTGTTCCTTATATACCAATCAAATAAGAAAAAGAAAAACCAAAAGAAAGAAAGATATATTGTTACTTCTAACTATAGCTTTCCTTAATAAATTGAAGGAGAATGCTATTTTCCTAAACATTTTACAAAATCTTGTTTACTTAGTAGTTGCATCGCATGTTATTGGCTATCCTATTGCCATGCATTTGGCTTGTAGAAAGTAGTGCAAGTGGGTTACCACATTTTTTTGGAGAATTTGGGTAGTCAGAGCTCTTTGAGCATATGGCTATTCTCTCGAGTGTCTATAGTCCCCCCGTCCCACATACAGTAGGTTATTACAGGAAGGGATCCCTTGGAGGTAGCCCTAAGATGTTGGTTAGAGGTTTTGAATTCGGGATCTCATGGATATTAAGAGGCTTTAGGAATTACTAAGTGGGATACCACATTAAAAATGACTAACATGAATTGCCACATAAGTTGCCAAGCACTTTGTGACCAAAATTTTGTAAAAAACTTGGTACTGTAACATTTCTCTCTCTCTCTCTCTCTATATATATATATATAAAAGACAAAGCATTAAAGACTTGGTAAAGCATCAAACATTTATTGAAAAGAAATAGAAGGAATGAATAACAAGACATAAACAGATGAGTCAATGGATATTTTTTACTTTTTTGAAAATATGTTGGTGTTATCTCTTTTTTACCAATGAGTTATATAAATCATCATCAGTCTCCCCTCCCTTTCCTCTACCCTATCCTGGTGGAATTGGTGGGTGAAGTACACAGCATGACACTGCCAAGTTGCCATGTTTGTAATAAAGAATTTGTAGTGCTAACTCGAAATTGAAACTCTCTCTCTCTCTCTCTCATATGAAAAAAGACAAATACACAAAAAGACAAAGTAAATAATTGGATATATATAGGAAAGAAAAAGCTGGAATGATGTTAGATCTGGTCTTCGATTCTTTAGACCTTGTTGAAAACACAATTTGTTGTTTTCTCAATGTGTCAATTATGTCTATCATTTTTTCCCTTTTTTTGTTGCTGTAAATTTTTCAAGTTATGCCAAAAAAGGAAAAAAAGAAAAAAGAAAAAAGATTAGCTTGGAGGATAGAATAAAATTTCTTCTGAAAAAGTTGTACTCTGGATGACTAGAGACTATGCTATACTTGTCATTATTCTGGATAGTTTTTTAAATGCATGAGCTTTTTTTTTTTTGGTTGAGAATCAAATGCAAGAAGAGCTACAACATCCAATAAGTCTTTTATTCTTGACTAAGATATATCTAATTCGTAATGCACATTTATATTATATATATATATATATATTTTAAAATTTTAAATATAGTAACACATCTTTTGGATTTTTAAATTGTGAGATTTTGCAGAAGTATTTTCCCCTTGTTTCATCTTTTAATTAGTCTAAAAGTTAAAGAGCAGTCCCAAACTGCTCTCCCTTCCATGTTCCAACTTTTTGACTGCCCGGTCCTTGCACCTACCCTTTAGCACTGTGCTTGCTGCCCTCCATGCTTCTTCTTCTTCTTCTTTTTTTTCCTCTGGCTTGATGCTTCTCCTTGCTTCAGGATTACAAGAACTCAAATAATTGTGGTCCTCTAGTATCATTTGGATATTATCAAAAGGTTAAGAATTAAAGAAAAAATGAACAAACAAAATCATTGCATATCTAAACCCATAGTCTTGCACATAATTATATGGAAAAAGTATAAACATGTAGTGTAGTAAAAATCCATAGTGGTATGTTACACAAAAATCCCTAGTGGTCTGTTACCATATTTGTTGGCTGTCTTCCCTGCATGTTATAATAACTTGAATTTGTCTCTTCTTAACAGCTAAATTAGCTGCTGTTGTCTTGAAAGCTTTGCCAGGAAACTGAGAATTTCAAGACTTGCCCAAATAGTTGACACTTAAATGGTTTGGTATGTGATTATTATTATTATTATTTTCTAAAAAGAAGTATTTTGTTTCAGGGGTGGGCTAACACCTGCTTTTGTGCCAATTGGTCAGGTATTCCTGCTCTTTGAGTTACATATTAAAGAAAAAAAAATCCTGCTGTTTGAGTTACATTGGCGCAAAAGCCATATTCCTTGTGCACCTTCTGGTGGTCAATTCCATCATAAAGAAAAGGCTAAGTAAAGAAAAAGTCAAGGCTCTAGTTTAGTTAAAACTTAAAAAGTATTATTTGGTTTCAAAATTTCTTTTCATGAATATATACCAACAAAGACATTTCCTCTTGATAGGCTCTAACCCTTCCAGATTCAACAAACACCCCCCCCAAGGGGCTGTGTGGGGAGCAGCCTCTTCCAATTGTAATTGGACCTTATTTGTAATATAGATATAGTCTGTGAAGCTGTAATTATGTTCTTGTTACTTGGAAGGCTCATTTCTTGCCCTCCTCTACCTTACCACTTAGAGTACTCTTATTAGTGCTTGTATAATAGAAAAAGTACCGCATTTTAGCCAATTAAACCCAAAATTTACTCACATTAGGCCATGCAAAGTTGTGTAAAAATACATGGTTGCTACAATTGCCATGTAATTTATGCTAGCACTATTTATTTTGCATTTAGTTTTTTATTCTTTCTTTATGGATCTTGAGGAAAGGAAGAGAGTGGATGATGATATTTTTGTGTGAAGAAAGAGAAATAATTTTTAAAAATGAAGAAAATTGATATTTTAATGAAATTTAAGGTAAAATAGAAAATCTGATGTAAGGTATTTTGAAAATTGAGTATGTAAAATAGAAAAAAGTAGGTTTTTATGCTAAAATAGACTAGAATTTTTCCACAAGTTGATATGAATGCTTTTAGCGAATTACATAGCACATCTATAATTTTTTGGAGTTTTGTGTAATTTTATTAATTTGTGAAGAAATTAGCTTATTTTGTTTGTAGACACAACTGGGTAAACATTGACTTCAAGACTAAGTACAATTTCTACCACCCTAACATATTGATATTCTTTTGACTGCAAAATATATCAAAGTTTTTGAACTGTTCAGACTTCAGACTATTTTTCTTAGAACAGTCTCATTTTCATTACTAAAATCAGATGTCCACATCCTTGATGAAAAGTATGATTTCCTTTTAGCATTTTGGAAAAATTTGCTTATAGCCTGTGTTTGGCTCAATGAAATATCTGAAGATAATATAAAGAAGAGACTTTTCACTCCAAATCTTGATTTGTGGTGGTATATGCAATTTATTTGTAATTTTTTACCTTTGGTCTTTACTTTCTTTGAAGCCTTAAGTTGTTAATTTCAAAATTACACGCTAGACTTGAGCAAACGTGTTATTTTCTTTCTAAAGCATTTGAAAGTAATAGTTATCTTCCAATTTTAATGTGTAGACATAATATTTGCTATATATTTAACCAACATTTCTTGTGGTGATAGTTTCTCTCTCGTTTTCTTTTTCTTCTATGCCTTTCTTTATCTTTCTGATAGTAATTTGAAGAATTATTGTCCTCATAATATTTCCTTTTTTCTTTATAGTTATTGTCCTCATAATATTATTATATTTTGACTTTCTTTGTCTTTCAGATAGTAATTTGAAGAATTATTGTCATCTATTACTTTTTTCTTTATAGGTATTGTACTCATAATACATTATATTTTGACTTTTGCTCTTTGGCTGCTTTTATCTAGTCTTGTAAGACTCAAAGGGAACCGGATAGATGATTCTCCTATGAACACCAACAACAACAACAACAACAACACCACCTTAGTCCCAAAATTTTGGGATCGGCTATGGATCCTCGACAAATTTTTGGGTCAGCTATGAATCCTCCTATGAAGTGCGGTGATATTCATGTTACAGGGCATGGACTCAGCAAAAGCTAGAAATGGCATTAAACAGAGGATCTTGTTGAATTCTGCTGTGATCGATAGATAAGGACTTCTCACCATGGTGGCCATAAACATTATGCTCGAAGGTAAGCCACAGGTTTTCAAACATGTCATTTATAAACTTGGTTGCCTAAAGCCATTCTTTGGGAGTTTCGTAATTCCTTCCTCTGGTTGGTATCATACTTGAACAAGCCTTATCAAGAAATAATTCATCCTAACAGGAAAATAAAAATAAGATTTATCTTTATGGTACCATCCTCATTTTAGCATCAGTACTCATTTATATATCTTTTTCCTTTCAATAGTTATTTCAGTCTGTTATGTGTTAGTGGCAAGTTATTGTCGACAAACACAAAATCACTGGCTTGTTATGTGCAATGGGTTTCAGGCTACTCATTACTAACATTGCATTAAGTAATTTGTACTACATTCTCTTTCAGTTCTTTTGTATCAAGGTCAGGTATGCCAAAGTTTCTCCTTTTCTACTTTTCCATTCCACTTACTATGAGATTTTAATTTGACATGATTGAATTTGATTGAATTGATTTCCAGTCAGCATAGAAAACTATTATGAGGTCTGTTAACAAAATGTACTTTGTGGAACTTTATATGTAGTATAAACACACAGCATTCTTTAGTATTGACGGCAGTGGTCAATGAGTGTGGTTAAGGTGATAATTGATTGTGGAGATGATCAGTAAGTGAGATTGAAATTAGTTTCTGTTTCATCACTCCTATCCCAATGCCAATTTGTCTGTTTTTCAGCTAAAACTGGAACTGGTAACTCCTTTTAACTTATTTTCTGTTTACTTGTATGTAGCTCCCTTAAAATTAAAGAACATGTAGTGGTTAATATGTTAGCACACATTTAATAGAATTGCTTTTCATTTTGCAATTGCCATCAAGATTCAGAATTTTGTGGATTTAGGATATGATCTATTTCTCAAGTTCTTCAGGTCAGCATCTATATCTAATTGGAGCCATTTTTTGGATGTTGAAAGAGGTTCATGAAAAAATCAGCTCCCTAGGAGCAAAATGATTATACTATTCATAAAAAGCTTTGTATGTTGAGAACGTCATGAACAGCTGGATGAATTGAACCCGCGTCTTCCTTCAGAGATCACATTTATTTGTGATTCATATATTGCTGTAGGACTGTGTAGTTTGTAATAAAGGCCCCTTGTAGATGGAAGAAATTGTTTTCACCTTTAGATGGAGGAATTTTGAGGACAACGGCTTTTCAAAGAGCAAAGGTGTGAGGCATTGAACTTGGTCTTTGGGGTGTCAATTATAGGCACAGAAGCTGATGCCTCTTCTTCTTTATGTTCATTTGGATTTGGGAAAATTTTATTTTCCGTTATACTACACTATGCGTTAAAATCTTTTTTGAAGTCTGTTTGCTTATGAGAGCTAGCTGCCCCATTGGATGACAATTGTGGTAGGGGCATGCTTCCTATACCTTCACTTGGCCACAAAAGGAGTAAGAGTTCTTGAGTTCTGTTTTTATAAAGCAGTAGAATTTTTTGTCTGTGGCCACCAAGAGTCCTCTGATTTTCCCCCAAACTGAAAATCTTGTTAAATGTGAGAAATCCTATGAAGAGTAGCATAAACTTGATATGGATGGCTCCTCCTTGAGTAAACCCAGGCAAACTGGTGCAGGTAGTGTCATTAGGAATAGTTCTGAAAACTGGGTGGTGGGTTTTTAAGGGCAGTTGGATTCACTTTTAGTTTTGTGGCTGAAGGGGTGTTCCCAGCTTGCAGATTGTCATCTATGGGTCTCCCCCAGTATAATTTCTTTGTAATTTAGATTTGTTTGGTGTTGGTGTTTCTTGTTTTGTGACCTCAGTCTTGTGCTTTGATAATAAAAGGATCACAACAATTTCACATCTCCTAATTTGCATGCTACCTCATACCTGGGTCAACCACAACATGCAATTTATTTATTTATTTATAATAATGATCCATGTTTGAGGTGATAGGAAAATTGAGAGGCATTGTGAAATTTTGTTGTATTTGTGGAAGGCCTCTTAATAGTATCTCCTATGAAGTAAAAAGAGTAAGAGTTTGGAGGTGACCAAGTTTTTATTTCCCTCCAATGTATTGGCCATGCTCATGAATAGTACAAAAAATTACATATCGTATGAATCATATTGAATCATGTGAATTGTATGTATCAAACAATACATAGGCATTGGGTTTAAATTGAGTTTTTGCTAAAAAAATTGCTTTAACTTTTGGCCAACAGGTTGTTGAACTTGTTTTTAACACAAAATCCTTATGGAGAGTTTGATTTGCTTGATGTTACATTACACTATAATGTTACATTATTGTAATATTATATTAATGTAATCTCAATACAAGAATACAACATTACATTGTTTAGGAAGGTAATGAGATTAAGATGACGTGATATATTTTGTAATCTTAGATTATGGTAATGTTAGAAAAAATAAAATTAACCAAACACCTTAATGTCACATCTTCGTAATATGCATCTCATCAATGGAACATCACAACAAGCTAAACGTCTCGTCAGGCTATTTGGTTGAGTCCAGGGATAAAAACATGTTTATAAATTTTTTCCCCTACTCTTTATCCCTAAGAAATTTGAACCATCCATTTGACACTTCCCTTTTTCCCCCCTTAGTCTCTCCACTCCCCCAAGCCCCGTTTTTTTCCCCCTCTCTTTATTCATTTTGAACTTTTGGATTTATTTCTTACAAATGTTTGCAAATTTCTTTTCTATGCTATAAATAAAGTATTAAATAAATAAAACTGTAACTTTTATTTTATTTTATTTTAATTTTTTTATTGGTCCAAGAAATTGAATGCCAAGATAAAAGTTAAAGAAAAAGTTATTGAAATAGAATAATATGAGGAGAGTAAATGCTGGAGATGATTATGAAGAAGATGTCGATGATGATATGATTTAGCAAGATGATCATGATATTGACTCAGACTATGGAGATGAAGTTGATTAGGTATGATGATGAATATGATGAGAGCTAAAATTTTATTTTAGCTCATATGTCATGTATTTATCATTTTTGAGTTTTGAGTTTGATCGATTTGAATATAGATATAATATTTTCAATTTTATTTATTTAGTTACTTTTTAAAAAATTTTATTGCATAAGTTGTAATGACCTCACCCCAACTATGTAAATATTATTCGCTTTGAGGCCTATATCCCTTACGGTTTTGTTCTCTCTCTAAAGCACACAGCAGTGGGGAAAAAAGTCTCTATACATTTAAGGGAGACCACTCCTTATAAGCACATCCTCACGTGCTTTCCTAGGTGATGTGAGATTCTATGGATTGTAAGACTCCCTGATGCAGGACAACCTAGGCTTCCCACCTAGATTAGTCCTACCGAAGAACCTTAGGCTTCCCACCTAAGGTGTTTGGAATCACCACCAAACAAATCAATGAAAACAATCTCAATAATAATAATAATCTTTCTTACAAAAGAAATCATCTGGAGCTTTATATGCAGCTTCCAAGAATCACAAAGATAAGGATAAACTCTCCTAAACAATTTTAAATACTAATCTAATAATCCTAAACAATCTCAAATACTAATCCAATAATCCTAAACAAATGATAATGATAAACTACTAATCCTAACCAAACTCAAATACCAATCCAAACTAAACAAATAAACTACGTTACAATTTGAAATTATCCATTGAAAATCTAAAATGAAATATTGAAATAACTTTTGGTTATGCTCCTGCATTATACTCCCCTGGTTTAAGAAAACTTGACCTCGAGTTTTGTAGTGATGAAGAATTAAGACTTTGGTGCTTAATACTTCCTTCAGACCAAAAATCACCCTAGGAAGCACTGAGAGTAGAATAACCTTCAATTCCATGACACCATAGAACTCCTCTGGAAACACAAAATCAATGTGTTGAACAGGCACAAGTTTATCTTGAATCATAGTATCAACTTTTTGGACTTCAACAACCTGTAGATGTTCATCAACCTCATGGATCATGAAGGACTCAATACCCACTTTCATCAAAATCAACCTCCACATCAAGTGCACCCTCTAAATCTTCGCTCACTTGTTGAAATTTCTCTTCTTGTGTAGACTCTATAATAGGTTCTTCTTACTACATGAATGTTGAAACATCTTCTATTGGCACTTGTACCTCTATTTCAACATTAGTCTTTGGTGGAACCTGAGCATCATTTTTTTTAAGTAGAAGAGTCTAGCAAAACCATTATTTTTCTTAAGTCTTGAGCTATGCCAGTGAGTTCTTGATGGAAGGATAGGTGTTTTCATGTTGAATACTGTCTTTGTGGTGTAGAAAATTCCCATGAGAGGATTAAGGTTGATAATTCTCTTGATAGCATTGGGGAACATATTTCTCTCTAAGTATTTGTTTCATTTCATTCCAATCAGTTATGGCAGGCTTGCTCCTTCCTTTGCGATGATTCTCGATACTACACCAAAAGTCTCTAGCTCTACTCCTCAATTTCAACCTAGCAAACCTAACCTTATCAGCATCTGATACCTTATTAGCATCTGACAGACATATTTGATCAAAGAATTGATCCATTTCATCTAGCCAATTGATGAGGGTCCATGGATCTGGATGTCCATCAAATATTGGCGCTTCTAAGACTACCATGATTCACTGAAATAGACTTTCAACACTCTGAAATGGACATGGGCTTGGTAATCTGGGCTTTGGCTGGTGCTCTGTATTGAACATTATGTGGGGCTTGATGAGCGTGGCTTGTAAATGAACTCTAGTGTTTGCTGGAACTTTTCTGCCTTTGACTTTTTTTTTTTTTTTTTTGAAATACAGTAAATAAAGACTACAATATAAAACTAAAGCCTACCAAACAGTATCACATCAAACACTAAACATTGAAACTGAAGAAAGAAGTACATAGTAAAACTAAAGAGAAGGAACTTCAGGGAGTAGTCATGATGGCTTCGCTGGGGTCGAGGGCAAAGAGGCGGCATGGGTTTGTCGATGGTGACTATCAACGGTGCTTGATGGTGGAGATTGGAGCTTGCAAGCCAGATCGCAGTGATGGAACCCACTAAGTGTGAAGCGGCATGGTGGGAGCGGTGTTGACGGCGTGTCGGCGTAGGTGGATCTCGATGGCGTGATTCCAGTAGTGACATCGGCGGCTGCTCATTGCCTTTCAAACTTTTCTATCTCTGATCTGGTGGGTTGAAGTTGTGAATCTAATTTTTTATTTTTTATTTTATTTTATTTTATTTTTCTGGTGGTGGTCCTAAAGTTAGGCACGAATGGGGGTTACAGGTTTGGAGGGAGTAGTGGGTTTCTTTGTTGGTTTTGGGATGAAGAATTCGTGTGGCCAAAGGGGGTATATGGTACAGATTGGTTTTGGTTCTGGTTTGCAGATCTCGTGAGGTAAGAAATTGGGTTGCTTTGGTTTGCAAATCTCGTGGGGTAAGTATTTGAGTAATGGCATGTCTGGCGGTTGATTTGTTTGCTGATGGTAAGTGTGGCTGTGGGTTGTCAATCGTGATTTTGGGTTGCTGAAAGGGGAGATCGGGTTGGGCTCTGATACCAAGTTGATGCAGGACAACCTAGGCTTCCCACCTAGATTAGTCCTATCGAAGAACCTTAGGCTTCCCACCTAAGGTGTTTGGAATCACCACCAAACAAATCAATGAAAACAATCTCAATAATAATAATCTGTCTTACAAAAGAAATCATCTGGAGATTTATATGCAGCTTCTAGGAATCACAAAGATAAGGATAAACTCTCCTAAACAAATCCTAAACAATTTCAAATACTAATCTAATAATCCTAAAAAATCTCAAATACTAATCCAATAATCCTAAACAAATGATAATGATAAACTACTAATCCTAACCAAACTCAAATACCAATCCAAACTAAACAAATAAACTACGTTACAATCTGAAATTATCTACTGAAAATCTAAAATGAAATATTGAAATAACTTTTGGTTATGCTCTTGCATTACCCCCCTTTTGCAAGACTCCCCTTTTGCAAAACTTAGAGGTTAAATCTTGAGATTATTTTGGAACAAGAGTGTGATCATAAGGAAATTTTAGTGTTAGAATTATTTGACCTTTCATAGTGTTTTTCTGAAGCGTGAAGGAATTGTTGTTGTACTATTTGTGTGTTTGGTTTTGCCCTTCAAGGATATTTAAGATATGTACTTATGATACCTTGTTATATTTCTTCGAGAGATGGCTCCACCAAGGAGGAACACTGGAATTGTCAATCGAATGCTGAGGCAACCACTAATCTTCAAGCTATTATTGAATAATCTTCAAGCTATTATTGAAGCCATTAGTGGCTTAACCAATATAGTGTAACATCAAGTAGGAGCCACCAATCTAACTAGTGCTTTGGAGAAGTTTAGAAAGCTTGACATTCTTGCCTTGAAGGGTACAAAGGATCCAATAGAGGCTGATAACTGGCTTAAGGAGCTAGAAAGGCTCTTTAGGGCGATGGTGGTTAGTGATGAGCAACGAGTTATCCTTGCTATTTTTGTATTGAAAGGTGATGCATTAGAATGGTGGGAGTCGACGAAGAGAACACATGAGAGAGAAGTTATAACTTGGCAGTATTTTGTTGAGCTCTTTTGTAAGAGGCTTTTCCCCCCCACTGTTGTGTGCTTGAGGGGGGGAGAACAAAACTGTGAAGGAAATGGGCTTCAAAGCGAACAATATTTACATAGCTGGGGTGGGGTCGTTACATAAGTGATATATTTTTCCAATTTTCTAAGTTTATGATAAATTCCAATTTATATATGTATATCTTTTAATTTTCTATAAATTTTATGAAGTATTTATTTATCTTAGAATACATGATACAAAAATTTGACTACTATGCTGACAATAATTTTAGGTGTTAGTTGCACAATTCTTTTTAGAAGAGAGGTTATCCTAAGATAACTGTGAGTGTAGCTATTGGTGGTTAAAAAGAATTAAAGTGAGAATAAGGATGACAATGTGGTAGGGTTGAGATATAGGTAGTGTAGCTTGTGACACGAGTAAATTGAGGTATATTTACCATCTTTATGGAGGTGATTTTGTCAATTTTGTCATTGATGGGATAGAATTAAAGAGGAGAGGGATAATGATAAAAGTCTTGAGAGAGAAAGAAAGATAAGTGTTTAGGGGATTGTAATAGAATATGTATTGAAAACAATTAAGTTATAAATAGGAATTTGTAAAAAATATTTCAACTAAAATGTTAATTGGGTCTTCCAATTATAGGGTAAAGCTTATTTTGGTCCATCAACTATTAGTTAATTTAATCCTTCCAATTATTAAGGGCCTGTTTAAGATTTGCTTATTTTGCTGAAACTGATTTTTTTTTTTGAAAGTACTGTAAATAAAGGTAAAAGTTAGCTGAAATGGTACAGTGAGACTCATGAATAGTACTAAAAAGTGCAGTGGGGCTCATAAATAGTAGCAAAAATAAGTTGAATAGTAAAATAAATTGACTTTTTAAGCTGGAGCCAAACACACACTAAATATATCAATTTTGTCCCTTTACTTTCAAAATCAAGTCAATTTCATCTTTGCAATTTGTCTTCAATTAAATTTTAATAAAATTAAAAAGAACATATGCTACGTGAAGTTAAACTGCAAAAACTAAGTCAATTTGAACTTTTAGTTTTGTTAATATTTAAATAGAGCAAAAATCCAAGGATGAAATTGGCTTTGTGGGGCCTAATAATCTGGCAACCCCGGCCCATCCTACATCCGGCCCAAGGCCCATGCCGAGGAGGAAGAACAGTCTAAGGAAGGAGTGTGAAGGCCTTAATGGCCAAGAACCTTGCTGAGGACGATCCTGCCGAGACTAACACGTCAGCCGTATTAGCATGGAGGGGGAACACGCCCAGGATAAATTGTCACCTCCACACTAAATGCGCTTACCTAACCCCCCAAGCCGCATTAATGGAAATGTGACTTCTAGACAGGGTTGCCTTGGCTGCCACAACTCACAGGGGTGCTGGGAAAGTGGCTGATGGGATGGACAGTCAGAAGGAGGAAGCATGGATGATCAACAGGTGGAAGATGGAGGTTAAAGGAGAGGATTATATATGAGGAGGAAGAGGATCAGAAGAAGGGGGGGAGGGGGGGATGGATCCCCAGGGAAAAGGCCATCGCAAAGCTCCTCGGACAGGCGCCGAGGACAGACTTCGGATCATAATATCGGTGTGCCAGCCTTCGGCGCCTCCAAATGGAACGATTGAACGTTGCCCGCTTACTAGGGCCTGGTTCTTTAACCCATCCTCTACAAATTCATTGTAATGGGCTAACTGGGTTTGAGTTCACTCTCTCAATAGCAGAAGTGCTCAAATCCGGTCTCTACAATTGGCGCCGTCTGTGGGGAGAACTTGGGCACTAGCAGGCGCAACGGACGGTCGTTCCTGGATGGCTAGTTTGCGGAAGGATAACAATGGCGCGTTTGCAAAAAAAAAAAAAAAAAAAAAAAAAAAAAAACGATTTCAGAAAAGAAAAAGATTCAAAGAGAATGAAAAGAGAACAAAGATGACGGCATTTTATTAAGCAAAAAGCAAATACAAGATACAAACAGAGGCTCAGACATGCTTGTTTTAAAGCTAACTATACAAACAGAGGCCTAGACGGACTTGTCCTAGAGCTAACCCTAAAAGAGAAGGGGCTGAGGCAGGCTTGCTTCAAAGCTACCAACAACCCCCGGGCCGGTATGTATGGCACCAGCGAGAAGAGAGGAGCAGATGCAGAGGTGCCGGAGGACCCTGCTTCATGGTGTTCTCTCGATGCTCCCTCAGCCGCACAATGCTTGAACATTGGAGGCGGCAACACTCGAGCACCAAGCATGACGTAATCTCACAAGCCTCCACCGGCAGATAAGCTGGGAGCGAGGCACCACCAGCTTGAAGGGCAGGCATGCACGCGCGCCGGAGAAGGACGTTATGTACTTCATGGACCTCCCTCCTAACCGCCAAGCACGATACCACCAGGATGATGCCCAAACCTTTCCGCGCCAGAAGCTTGACGCGAACCACAACCGCGGCAGTTCTCAACTGAAGCGAGAGGACCCTGATCTTGCTTGCCTCCGCCCTCATACAGGGCCGCCCCATTCTGCCAAGCTCTGACCGCAATCCCGACAAGGTCATCGAAGGGGCTCAGGGGGTGGGAGAGTCATGTTCCAACCAGAAGGTTTGGCCGGAGGATTTGTGAAGTGAGGAAGGATGATTCCCCCAGAATGCCTTTTATAGAGGGCGAAGGCTGGTGGGAATTGGTCCAACCAGAACTCGAAGGAAGAGCCATTAACGACATTAATCCTGGCCAAATTCCAAGGAGGCCCATAGCTGTTGGATCTGCATTAATCCACGAGGATATTAATGAGGACGCGCCTCGCACACCGAAGCGTCTAGCGCAGAACACGAATAGTCAGGGGACGCCTCGTAATCGAAGAAAGCGGAAGGTTGGAGCGAAGAAGGGGCCGCTGCCACGCGTGAGGACAGAAGCCCGAGCCACCCCTGTCCGGGGCAGCTCGGGGTCAAGAATCCAGTCCGACGAATAGCCCATCCTCGGTGAAGCAAGGCCGAGGCTGCCACCACGCAAAAAACAAACCCCCTGACGATGAGGGTAAATCCCCTCACTCTAAGTAAGGAGTACCTGAGTGTTAGACAGAACCAAGGCCCTGCATGGTCCTCGGATTCAGCCTATGGGGAAACTAACTACTTTAAAAAATTCTATGTGTTAGACAGAACCAAGGCCTTGCATGGTCCTTAGACTCAAGCCTATGGGGAAACTAATTACTTCAAGAGGATTCTAAGTGTTAGACAGAACCAAGACTTTGCATGGTCTTTAGACTCAAGCCTATGGGGAAACTAACTACTTTAAAAAATTCTAAGTGTTAGACAGAGCCAAGGTCTTGCATGGTCCTCGGACTCAAGCCTATAGGGAAACTAACTACTTCAAGAAGATTCTAAGTGTTAGACAGAACCAAGGCCTTGCATGGTCCTCGGACTCAAGCCTATGGGGAAACTAACTACTTCAAGAAGATTTTAAGTGTTAGACAGAGCCAAGGACTTGCATGGTCTTCGGACTCAAGCCTATGGGGAAACTAACTACTTTAAAAAATTCTAAGTGTTAGACAGAGCCAAGGCCTTGCATGGTCTTCGGATTCAATCCTATGGAGAAATTAATTACTTAAAAAAATTCTAAGTGTTAGATAGAGCCAAGGCCTTGCATGGTCCTCGGATTCAAACTTATGGGGAAACTAACTACTTTAAAAAATTCTAAGTGTTAGACAGAGCCAAGGCTTTGCACGGTCTTCAGACTCAAGCCTATGGGGGAACTAACTACTTTAAAAAATTCTAAGTGTTAGATAGAGCCAAGGCCTTGCATGGTCCTCGGACTCAAGTGTTAGACGGAGCTAGGGCATTGCATGGTCCTCGGACTCAAGCCCATGGGGGAAACGAACCACCTCAAAGGGGACCTGTGTTAGGAAGATTCAGAGCCCTACCTAGTATTTGGGACACAAAAGGCCTGCCTAAGCACGCGCGCCCTCACGTTATTGCAGTTACTGCCGTGATTGGCTGAGATACAA
Source organism: Quercus ilex subsp. ballota (assembly GCA_032727855.1). Classification (NCBI taxonomy): domain Eukaryota; kingdom Viridiplantae; phylum Streptophyta; class Magnoliopsida; order Fagales; family Fagaceae; genus Quercus; species Quercus ilex. Next base: position 17,830,068 of record CM064915.1, read on the forward strand.
TTGAAGTTAAAATCATACAAGTAAAAAAAAAAAAAAAAGGAAAGAGAATGGATAACGCGCAAATGAATAAGTAGCCAGAACAAATAAAAAGGAAATAAGACTCGCATTATATTAAGTCCATAGAACTTACATGGCAGGAGTCACATTACAACGTAAAAAAAAAAGGAAAGATACAAAAACAAAACAAATGGCAAAAACAAGGCAGACAGAGGCGCTAAGGGGCCTATTTCTTCCACTTAATTTCCCCCTAGTGGTTGACTAGTCCATGGCAACCTTAGGATCCTCTGAGCTCTGACTAAGAGGGATAGCTTGCAGAGGCATAGTAAGGATAGCTGCCATCTCAGTGGAAGAGACCTGGGCGTCAGAGGAGGGCTTTGCAACCTCCCGGGGCGCTTCCTCGTTGGGGCCTTCACTTGATTTAACCACCTCGGGAGGATCACCCCCTTGAACAGGCTCCCTAGTAAGTCCAGCAATCAAGGCTCCCTCACCCAGAGTAGCACCAGCTTCCTTAGCCGCCACCTCAGCCTCAGAGCTATCTAGAGCAACCTCGCAGATGGTTGGGGGTAGTACATGCTCTCTGCCTTCCATAGGTCGAACGAGGCCTCGACCCCGGCTTGTTTAAGGGTCTTACCCCAAAGCTGAGAGCAGTAGCACCTACATACCCAAGGGACTTCGCCTTTGAAGGCAGCTTCCGTCTCGGTTACCCCCGTGGCGTAAGCTGCCTCTTCAGCCTCCTCGTTGGAAGCCAGAGCCTCCTCTCTGCCAAAGTCTGCCTCAGCCTTGGCCCTCATAGCTTCATCTTTGGCCCATTCAGCCATTTTTTTGGCCTCCTCGGCAGCAGACACTTTCTTGGTCAGATTTGCAACCAGCTTCTTTGCAATCGCCAGCTGCTCTTCTGCCTCGGTCAAACGTTTCGTCTGATCTCGTGCCTACTTCTGGGCACCCTCAAGGCCGGACACTGCGCTGTCCCGAGCCCGGGTCATCGCCTTTAGCTCCTCTCGGGCCGTGGCGAGGTCAGCCTCGGAGGTCTTGAGGGTGGGAATGGCCTCAAAGCGCTTATCACGCGCGGCATCCAGGGCCCTTCCTTGGTCGTTGGCCGCAACCTCCAACTTATAGGTGGCCTGGACGGCCTGCCAAACAAAATGAATGCGTAATAAGCCAAGTTTAGAAAAGGAAGAAAAATTAAAGTCAGAAAAAGCACAAGTGTTGGGGGACTTACCATTCCCAGGTACCGCTTAAGGCTGAGGAAGACTTGCTTGCTCCTCAGAGTCTCCAGCTCAGCCATATCCGCTGGGAGTAATAGGCACCTCTCCAGCGCGTCAGGCACATGCACGCCTTCGCCCTCTCTGAAATCCCTAAGGGAGGAGTCATCCCTCAGAGGCTCCCCACGGAGCATTGGGGCCGGAAGCCAGGCCTGAGCCTCGGGCTGGGTAGTGACCTGTCTGTCCTAGCCTTGGGAGCCTATCTTCAACTGTTTCGTAGGCCGCTGAGTGTCATCCCCCTCCTGCGAGGACACAGACTTGTCCCCAATAGGCCTTTTGCCCTTGTCTTTCTTCTGTTTGGGGTCAGTGGGCTCCGGCCTAGACGGTAGACTTGCCTGAGATGGAGGAGGAGAAAGCCTAGATTGGGCAGAGGCCAACCTGGTCTGGGCAGGTTGAGTCTTGGGAGGAGGAGGGGGAAGCTTTGGCTGGGACTTCCCCCGTTGGCCTTCGATCAAATCCAGCAGACTGGTGTGGGATTTCCTCTTGTAACCCATCTCAGGCCGAGGAAAGGTCTCTGACTCTAGGAAGTCTGCTTCAGTCAGGCTAGGATCGCCCAAGTCTCCGGGAGGATCCTCAGACTGATGGACTTGATCAAAAATGTCAAACTCGTCTTCAGCAGGGCCAAAATCAGCTATTTCCTCTTCCCTCTCTGGATCTTCTTTTATGGCCTTAGCGAGTTGGTGAGAAGAGGAGGGGCCTGCTGATGTAATGCCTTCTGGAGTGGGGGGCTCCTCGGAGAACAAAAACCAGTGCTCCACCACGGTGATTTGCCTAAGCCGAGGGTCACGGGCCCTGATCACGTGCTTTGGGATCGGAAACACCTTCTAGGCTGGATTGCACCCGAGGATCTTGTGAGCAGCCCTGACTTGGTTGTCACCCTCGTTCATGAAAGCCTCCGACCTAAGCACGAATTGCAGGTCCTCCTTGTCGACCAGGCTAAAATGGCGCGTGAAGGCGTGCGGATTTGCGGAAAGAAAAACAAACTCCTGTCATCAGCCGAACAAAGCAGGTTCAAAAAAAAAAAAAAAAAAAAAAAAAAAAAAAAAAAAGGGCTAGACCCTCTCCTGCTCCAAGTACCCTACCTGGCTCTCCCTCTGTTGTCGGGCAATGGAGACCATCGTGCCACTCCCCCGACACAATGAGAAAGTCAAGATTCAGCCTCTTGCTAGAATCGGGGAGACATTGGATAAGCTAAACCCTATCGTCTCTCGTCTTCATATAATATGTCTTACCCTTCAGGTGTTGAAGGTTATAGCACCAGTTTACGTCATGATGGGTTAACCTCAACCCCATCTTCTCATTCAAGGCGTCTACGCACCCTAGTATCCTAAACATATTGACAGCACACTGGGTGGGGGCTAGCCGAAAGTGCCTAAGGTAGCTGCTCGTTACTGGCCCTATAGGGATTCTCATGCCTCCCTCTAAAAAGGCTATTATGGGGATCACAACTTCGCCCTCGTTACTCCTAACGTACCATTCCCCTTCCTCGCAGTACCTCAAGCCCACATTGGGGGGTATCCCGTAATTAGCGATGAACTTCTCCATCATCTCTTTGGACTCGACTAACTTAAATTTACCCATCCCTTACCACAACTAAAAGACTCGAGAGAAGGCGAATGAAAGAAAGGGTTCAGAGAAAAATTTGCGCTATAGAGAAAAGAAAACTTACAGGAATGAGGAAAAGCTCCTCGGACAGGCTTTTTATGCTGAAAATGAGCGCCGGTTGATGTGGACGTTCGATCGGATTCATAGTACGTGCGCCAGGATTCTCAAGTACACAGATAAGGAGGCAAATCGATCCAAACAAGTATTTATACACTCAATTGAAGATAATCAGGCGAAGCTTCCCGCTCATCAAGGTAAGAAATCCCCACCGACCGATTAGCATCACATCGTTGAACGTGGGGAGTATGGAGCCGTCGGAATTTAATGCGGGTGTTTAATGTTGGGGCGCACCGTATATCGAGGCGCCAGAAACGCGCATTGAGCAGGCGGAAAGACTCCAGCGCTGACGTAGGCCACTATGGGGCGAGTCATGATGAAGGTCTGAGGACATCAAAATCCTCCTTTACGCCCGAGGAGCCGGACAGCAGGATTTCGAGGGGCTATTGTGGGGCCTAATAATCTGGCAACCCTAGCCCATCCTACATCTAGCCCAAGGCCCATGCCGAGGAGGAAGAACAGTCTGAGGAAGGAGTGTGAAGGCCTTAATGGCCAAGAACCTTGCTGAGGACGATCCTGCCGAGACCAACACGTCAGCCGTATCAGCACGAAGGGGGAACACGCCTAGGATAAATTGTCACCTTCACACTAAATGCGCTCACCTAACCCCCCCCCCCCCCCCCCCCCCCAGCCGCATTAATGGAGATGTTACTTCTAGACAGGGTTGCCTTGGCTGCCACAACTCACAAAGGTGCTGGGAAAGCGGCTGATGGGACGGACAATCAGAAGGAGGAAGCATGGATGATCAACAGGTGGAAGATGGAGGTTAAAGGAGAGGACTATTTATGAAGAGGAAGAGGATCAGAAGAGGGGGGGGGGATGGATCCCCAGGGAAAAGGCCATCGCAAAGCTCCTCGGACAGGCGCCGAGGACAGACTTCGGATCATAATCTCGGTGTGCCGGCCTCCGGCGCCTCCAAACGGAACGATTGAACGTTGCCCGCTTACTAGGGCCTGGTTCTTCAACCCATCATCTACAAATTCATTGTAATGGGCTAACTGGGCTTGAGTCCACTCTCTCAATAGAAGAAGTGCTCAAATCCAGTCCATACAGGCTTAATTTAATAAATTAACATAGTTAATAGTAAAAGGCACCGAATTGACTTTACTCAATAGACGAAAAACTATTTTAGTAATTTAACTAAACATATTTAAATTATATATACACAATCCAGATCGATGTGGTAGGGCATGCAGCTAGGGTGTGCCATTTTTAGTACCCTTGTGAATAGTTGGGGAGAGGGGGGGTTAAGGTTAGATTAGATTTACTTGCCATTCGAACAGTTTGCATTTATTGGAAAATATTTTTTAGAAGGAAAAAGTTTTCCTTTAAATTATTTTGGAGGAATCTTATCTAACTAATTATGTAGGGATTGATAAAACTATCAGAGTATATTGTTTAAAGGGTTTGGCTTACCTTCAGTATTTTTTTAAAAGTAATCTTTTTTGTTTTAACTAGTTGCAAAACCATGCCACACACGGAAACCTATCTATTTGTGTGGTAGACTCATCTGATTTCAATTTGTGTTACAATTTGATAAAAAAGTTATTGTTTGAATGTGTAATGGCTTTATGGCTTACAAAAAAAACTCAAAAATTCAAATATTAAAACTTCTGAAAGGACATCTTAGAAATTATTTAAACAAAACAAAATATATATGATTACACGATAAACAAATATAATAGAAAGAATGGTTCAATTTAAAAGAATAATCCATGACTATGACTATTGAAATCTACCAAATCATTTTAGATATTGCAAAAAAATGAATCTAAAAAAATATAGATTTTCAAAAATTCCAAAAGGTATAAATTTTTTACAAAAAAATCAAAAGATTCAGAACTTACAAATTATAGACAAAAAAAAAAAAAAAAGTATATATGTGACTACACAATTAGAAAATATAAGAGAAAGATGTGTTATCTTCAAAAGAATAATTCATGGCTAAAGTTATTGAAATTTGTCAAATAATTTTAGATATTACAAAAAAATAACTAAAACAATCTAGATGTTAAAACTTTTGAAAGACCAAAGAATGATAAGATTCACTTCTTATAGATTATTGAAATAAAATAAAATTGTAGGGATCGGATTTGAGCACTTCTGCTATTAAGAGAGTGGACTCAAGCCTAGTTAGCCCATTACAATGAATTTGTAGAGGATGGGATGAAGAACCAGGCCCTAGCAAGCTGGCAACGTTCAATCGTTCTATTTGGAGGCGCCGGAGGTTGGCACACCGAGATTATGATCTGAAGTCTGTCCTCGGCGCCTGTCTGAGGAGCTTTGCGATGGCCTTTTCCCTGGGGATCCATCCCCCCCCCCCCTCTTCTGATCCTCTTCCTCCTCATATATAGTCCTCTCATTTAACCTCCATCTTCCACCTGTTGATCATCCATGCTTCCTCCTTCTGAATGTCTGTCCCATCAGCCGCTTTCCCAGCACCCCTGTGAGTTGTGGCAGCTAAGGCAACCCTGTCTAGAAGTCAAATCTCCATTAATTTGGCTGTGAGGGGTTAGGTGAGCGCATTTAGTATGGAGGTGACAATTTATCCTGGGCGTGTTTCCCCTCCGTGCTGATACGGCTGACGTGTTGGTCTCGGCAGGATCGTCCTTGGCAAGGTTCTTGGCCATTAAGGCCTTCACACTCCTTCCTCAGACTGTTCTTCTTCCTCGGTATGGGCCTTGGGCCTGATGTGGGATGGGTCGCGGTTGTCAGATTATTAGGCCCCACAATAGACCCTCGAAATCCTGCTGTTCGGCTCCTCGGGCGGGGAGGAGGATTTTGATGTCCTCAGACCTTCGTCATGACTCGCCCCATAGTGGCCTACGTTAGCGCTAGAGTCTTTCCGCCTGCCCAATGCGTGTTTCTGGCGCTTCGATATACGGTGCGCCCCAGCATTAAACGCTTGCATTAAATTCCGATGACTACATACTCTCCACGTTCAACGGTGTGATGCTAATCGGTCGGTGGGGATTTCCTGCCTTGATGAGCGGGAAGCTCTGCCTGATTATCTTCAATTGAGTGTATAAATACTAGTTTGGATCGATTTGCCTCCTTATCTGTGTACTTGAGAACCCTGGTGCACGTACTCTGAATCCGGTCGAATTTTCACATCAACCGGCGCTCCTTTTCAGCATAAAAAGCCTGTCCAAGGAGCTTTTCCTCATTCCTGTAAGTTTTCTTTTCTCTGTAGCGCAAATTTTTCTCTAAACCCTTTCTTTCATTCGCCTTCTCTCGAGTCTTTTAGTTGTGGTAGGGGATGGGTAAATTTAAGAAGTTAGTTGAGTCCAAAGAGATGATGGAGAAGTTCATCGCTGATTACGGGATACCCCCCAATGTGGGCTTGAGGTACTGCGAGGAAGGGGAATGGTACGTTAGGAGGAACGAGGGCGAAGTTGTGATCCCCATAATAGCCTTTTTAGAGGGAGGCATGAGAATCCCTATGGGGTCGGTAACGAGCGGCTACCTTAGGCACTTTCGGCTAGCCCCCACCCAGTGTGCTGTCAATATTTTTACGATACTAGGGTGCGTAGACGCCTTGAATGAGAAGATGGGGTTGAGGTTAACCCATCATGACGTAAACTGGTGCTATAACCTCCAACACCTGAAGGGTAAGACATATTATATGAAGACGAGGGACGATAGGGTTCGGCTTATCCAGTGTCTCCCCGATTCTAGCAAGGGGCTGAATCTTGACTTTTTCATTGTGTCAGGGGAGTGGCACGATGGTTTCCATTGCCCGACAACAGAGGGAGAGCCAGGTAGGGTACTTGGAGCAGGAGAGGGTCTAGGCCCCTTTTTTTTTTTTTTTTTTTTTTTTTTTTTGGTGAATCTACTTTGTTCGGCTGATGACAGGAGTTTGTTTTTCTTTCCGCAGATCCGCACGCTTCGCGCGCCATTTTAGCTTTGTGAACAAGGAGGACCTGCAATTCGTGCCTAGGTCGGAGGCTTTCGTGAACGAGAGTGACAACCAAGTCAGGGCTGCTCACAAGATCCTCGGGTGCGATCCGGCCTAGAAGGTGTTTTCGGTCCCAAAGCACGTGATCAGGGCTCGTGACTCTCGGCTTAGGCAAATCACCGTGGTGGAGCACGGGTTTTCGTTCTCCGAGGAGCCCCCCACTCCAGAAGGCATTACATCAGCAGGCCCCTCCTCTTCCCACCAACTCGCTTAGGCCATAGAAGAAGATCCAGAGAGGGTAGAGGAAGTAGCTGATTTTGGCCCTACCGAAGACAAGTTTGACATTTTTGATCAAGTCCATTAGTCCGAGGATCCTCCCGGAGACTTGGGCGATCCTAGCCTGACCGAAACAGACTTCCTAGCGTCAGAGACCTCTCATCGGCTTGAGATGGGTTACAAGAGGAAATCCCACACTAGTCTGCTGGATTTGATCGAAGGCCAACTGGGGAAGTCCTAGCCAAAGCTTCCCCCTCCTCTTCCTAAGACTCAGCTTGCCCAGACCAGGTCGGCCTCTGCCCAATCTAGGCTTACTCTTCCTCCATCTCAGGCGAGTCTGCCATCTAGGCCCGAGCCCACTGACCCCAAGCAGAAGAAAGACAAGGGCAAAAGGCCTATTGGGGACAAGTTTGTGTCCTCGCAGGAAGGGGATGACACTCGGCGGCCTACGAAACAGCTGAAGATAGGCTCCCAAGGCCAGGACAAATAGGTCACTGCCCAGCCCGAGGCAGGCAGCACACTGGGTGGGGGCTAGCCGAAAGTGCCTAAGGTAGCCGCTCGTTACCGGCCCCATAGGGATTCTCATGCCTCCCTCTAAAAAGGCTATTATGGGGATCACAACTTCGCCCTTGTTCCTTCTAACGTACCATTCACCTTCCTCGCAGTACCTCAAGCCCACATTGGGGAGTATCCCGTAATCAGCGATGAACTTCTCCATCATCTCTTTGGACTCGACTAACTTCTTAAATTTACCCATCCCCTACCACAACTAAAAGGCTCGAGAGAAGGCGAATGAAAGAAAGGGTTCAGAGAAAAATTTGCGCTACAGAGAAAAGAAAACTTACAGGAATGAGGAAAAGCTCCTCGGACAGGCTTTTTATGCTGAAAAGGAGCGCCGGTTGATGTGGACGTTCGACCGGATTCAGAGTACGTGCGCTAGGGTTCTCAAATACACAGATAAGGACCCAAATCGATCCAAACAATTATTTATACACTCAATTGAAGATAATCAGGCGAAGCTTCCCACTCATCAAGGCAGGAAATCCCCACCGACCGATTAGCATCACACCGTTGAATGTGGGGAGTATGGAGCCGTCAGAATTTAATGCGGGCGTTTAATGCTGGGGCGCACCGTTTATCGAGGCGCTAGAAAAACGCATTGGGCAGGCGGAAAGACTCCAGCACTGAAGTAGGCCACTATGGGGCGAGTCATGACGAAGGTTTGAGGACATCAAAATCCTCCTCCCTGCCCGTGGAGCCGGACAGCAGGATTTCGAGGGGCTATTGTGGGGCCTAATAATCTGGCAACCCCGACCCATCCTACATCCGGCCCAAGGCCCATGCCGAGGAGGAAGAACAGTTCAAGGAAGGAGTGTGAAGGCCTTAATGGCCAAGAACCTTGCCAAGACTAACACGTCAGCCATATCAGCACCGAGGGGGAACACGCCCAGGATAAATTGTCATCTCCACACTAAATGCGCTCACCTAACCCCCCCAGCCGCGTTATTGGAGATGTGACTTCTAGACAGGGTTGCCTTGGCTGCCACAATTCACAGGGGTGCTGGGAAAGCGGCTGATGGGACGGACAGTCAGAAGGAGGAAGCATGGATGATCAACAGGTGGAAGATGGAGGTTAAAGGAGAGGACTATATATGAGGAGGAAGAGGATCAGAAGAGGGGGGGGGGGGATGGATCCCCAGGGAAAAGGCCATCGCAAAGCTCCTCGGACAGGCGCCGAGGATAGACTTCGGATCATAATCTCAGTGTGTCGGCCTCCGGCGCCTCTAAACGGAACGATTGAACGTTGCCCGCTTGCTAGGGCCCGGTTCTTCAACCCATCTTCTACAAATTCATTGTAATGGGCTAATTGGGTTTGAGTCCACTCTCTCAATAGCAGAAGTGCTCAAATCCGGTCCCTACAAAAATATATATGATTACGTAATAGAGAAATATCAGAGAAAATTGATTGTTGAAATCTACCAAATATGTTCAAATATTGCAAAAACTAAAGCAAAATTCAGATGCTACAACTTCTAAAATGCCACACACACACACACAAAATTAAAGAATTAGAAGATTTAGAACCTAGAAGTTATTGAAACAATTCAAAAATATATATGATTATTCAAAAGAGAAATACATGTTCCTATAAAAAGCAATAAAAAAATGGAATCATAAACAATTATAGGTATAGGGTTGGTGATTTATAGTTGTTTAAAATAAAATAAAATTTTTTTCTCACCTATTAGTTTGTGCTCCTAGCAACCCTACAAAAACAAAAGGAAAAGGGAAAAAAAATCCATGGAAAACCATTAACAAAATTTTTTAATGGGTCTAAATTTTAAACAGTGAACAAAAAATAATCATAAACAATCATAGGTACAGGATCTATGGTTAATCGTTATATATTTATAAAGCAAAAGAATTAGAAAATTCAGATTAAAAATAAAATAAAAAGAGAAGTATAAAGATCAATGGCTGTAATACACAATAGTTAATCGTTATATATTTATAAAGCAAAAGAATTAGAAAACCCAGATTAAAAAAATAAAAAGGGATGTACAATGATCAATAGTTGTAAAACCAAGAGAGTCAATTTAATACCAAAAGTCGTTTCGGTTTAACAAAAAAAGGTATGTTTTGATACCAGTTAATACTGGTGTACCGTTTCAGGTTTACCAATATTTTATTATTAAATTATTAAATATTTTATATAATCTATTAAAGATATTGAAAATTGTAATTAAGTCCATCCCGAATTTATTTTTGACGAGAAGTCCATCCCAAATTAATATGCTGAGCTCCCCAGCCAAGTGTTAAAATTCAATATAAATATATATTAACTACTAATTTGAGAATGAAAAAAAAAATTAAACCAAAACTTACAATCAGTAACTTAATATTTGCCACCTGGAAGGTTGACAAACCACATAAATTCATTGATTTGTCCACAACTTTTTAGTGGGTAGATCGTATACTTTCACTTACTTTTTGAAACATGGGGTACAGATAGGCAATGAAATGAAAGAGTAGGGTAAAAAAGAGAAAGCAAAAGATAGAAAGAGAAGCTAAAAGAAAGAAACGGCGAAGACACCGTTACAAAGAGTTGTTGACGCTGACGAAAAGGAGAGGAGAAAAATAACACAGTGACGAAGAAGAAATTGAAGGCGCTTGCGACTGGGTTTGAAGAGCATTTCTTATACCGGTCGGAAGCACAAATACCATCTGAAATGGCCGGTACAGGCGGAACCATCCGATATTAACTAAAACATCCGGTATTTAAACCGGTACATTTTAAGACGTTTTCGGTACCGGTTTGGTGATCGGTACAAAGTTTTTTGGCTATACCGGCCGGTACGGTACGATTTTCACTTCCTTGTAAAACACGATCTTTGGTACCGTGTTTAAATGGAATTTCAGATGCTTGTCCTGTGTCTCCCATCAAGTCTTCCGGGCAATAAGTAAGTTTATTTGGGTGTTATGCTTCAGCATTAATCTTCTTCTTTTGCTCCTCATCCTTAGCTTAGAGGAATAAAGCAAAGATTTACAAAGTCAAATAGGAAAACAAAGATGGCTTGTGTAGGTTAGCCTGCGGATCCATGGGAAAACAAAGATGACTTGCGTAGGGAAGAGGGATTGTATTAAAAAATAACAAAATCCTTCAAACTAGGATTTTTTTATAAAATAATTATAAAACCCAAACAATATTATTAGTTAGGCAACGTTTCAAACATATTGCATTTCTAACAAATCGACTTCAGTGGAGTCGATTTTACTGTTCATATCGCCTATTTTTTTGGCCACGTAGATAAAAAAATCGAGTTCTTTATAGTTATTTTTTATACACATAAATCGACTTCAGTGGAGTCACTTTCAATACAAAGAAAACGACTCCACTGGAGTCGTTTTCTTTGTATTGAAACTGACTCCATTGAAGTTGATTTCACTGTGTAAAAATTCAAAGAAAATCGCGTAATTGCCGGCCTGAAAAAAAACCTCACAACCTTCAAATCCAAAACGGTACCCACTGATCCGATCCGATCACCTGAACCTTTTGCCGGAGTTTGGTCAAAATCGGCGCCTGGGTTCGTTGGGGTTTGGTGAAATAGGCACCTGGGTTCGTCGGCGCTCGTCGGCGTCTGCTTGCTCGTCGGCGCTCGTCGGTTCGTTTGCGGGGTTCTTCTGGGTTCGTCGGCGCCTGGGTTCGTCGGCGCTCGTCGGTGTTGCTCGTCGTTGCTCGTGGTCGGCGCTCGTCGGTGTTGCTCGTCGTCGGCGCTTGCTGGGTTCTGTGACAACTGAAGCTTAAGAGAACTGAAGCTTAAGTGTTTTCTCGTCGGCGCTCGTCGGTTCGTCGCGCCTGGGTTCGTCGGCGTCTGCTTGCTCGTCGGTTCGTTTGCTGTGGGTTCTTCTGGGTTCATCGGCGCTCGTCGTTGCTCGTCGTCGGCGCTTGCTGGGTTCTGTGACAAAGCTTAAGACAACTGAAGCGTGGGCAAATCGACTTCAGTGGAGTCGCTTTCAGCACAAAGAAAACGACTCCACTGGAGTCGTTTTCTTTGTGCTGAAAGCGACTCCACTGAAGTCGATTTGTATGTATAAAAAATGACTATAACGGCCTCGATTTTTTGATCTACGTGGCACAAAAATAGGCGATATGAACAGTAAAATCGACTCCTCTAAAGTCGAATTGTTAGAAATACAATTTGTTTGAAACGTTGCCTAATTAATAATATTGTTTGGGTTTTATAGTTATTTTATAAAAAAATCCTTCAAACTATTGTATTAGTTAGGTAAGGTTTGAAATATATTTGGTTTATAATAATTCGACTTTTCTAGAGTCGATTTCGCCCTTTGAAAATCTACTGGGAAATCGAGTGTGAAATTGAGTGTCTCATACTCGATTTTCCAGTGAATTTTCAAAGGACGAAATCGACTCCAGAAAAGTCGAATTGTTATAAACCAAATATGTTTCAAACCTTGTCTACCTAATAATATAGTTTGAGATTTATAGTTATTTTTTAAAAAAATCCAGGGAAGAGTTCTAGGGAAAGAAGAAGATTTGTCAAACAACTGATGAGAAAGAAAGGAGGTTTGCGTTTAATGAGATTGAGGTTTTTGTATTATCGGGTTTTAGAAGAAAGAAAATCAGAATTTTTATTTATTTTTTTAAAATGATGCTGACGTGAAAAACTGTGGGAGTTTCAGAGGTTTCGGTTATATATATATATATATATATATATATATTGATAAGAGACTGCCATATTACCCACTAACTAAATAAAATGCGGAGATTAAATCCTATTACCGTTTGTCATTGTATACTTAAAACAAAAAGAGAATCTTTTTTAAAAAGTACTGTAGGTAAGCCAAACCATTGTTTAAACAATTCACTTGACTCATTAAATAAGTTAAATTACATTTTAGTTGTCACATAATGAGTTGGAGGAATTTTTCTCTAAACTAGTTTGGAGATACTCCTTTAAGGTTTGTATAAACGTAATAGTTAAGTTCGTACCCTCTCAAAATATGATTTCATTAAAGAAATATTTCATTAAAAAAAGATTCTTACCCAAACTGTGGATGAAATGATACTCCCCTTTTTTAAGATTTATACATGAGTATTAACATTCTTTTCCTTGAAGTATTTATAATAAATAAGATTTTTTTTTTTAAAATGTATTATGTTAGTAATTTTTATTTCTTAAAAATTGGTGAAGATTTAATTGTTGCATTTAAACAAATCTTGAGCGGACAGTATTATATCATGACACGGTTGGTTTGGGTGGACTGTCATTTCGGAAAAACCTCAAGGAAGGTTGGTTTAATTTATCTTCTTTTTTTGGACAAAACCCTTTGGGTCCTCTCTTTGTCAAGCTAAATACGGATGGTAGTGTGGGTGATAATCTTGGGTAAGCATTAGTGGCATATTGGATCACGGGATTCACCCTTATCATTTGAGCATAAAAAAAAAATACACATACAGAGTTATGGATCATCAGTCATCAGACTTGGTTTCTTCACATAAGTTGACAATTGGGTTACAAGAGTGTCATATTGAAAGTTGATTTTGTACTAAAATTTTATCAATTCAAATGGTGATTTTCTTCTTGTCTTGGCATCGTTAGTTTTGGATTCCAAGGAGTTGTGGATTGACCATAGAGGGTGCATTAACTCACGTACCATGAGGTCAACCAATGTGACAACCTTCAATAATTCTAGGACTAGACTATTTCACATTCTTTCCCATAATCACATACAGAATAGTTGTGAAAAAGAGTATGGTATAATTTGTCATCCTAGAATAACTAAAATCATCACTTGTTTTCGCGTGTGTAAAGATGTGCAACAGGGGTGTGTGTAATAAACATTTTTTTTTCTTTTTAAAAGTGTGATAAACACTATTTTGGCAAAAAGGGGAAGATCTCCCTTGGACAGGAGATTCCTTTAAATTAGTTGGGGTTTATTAGGAAAAAAAAATCCTCTATTTACAACAAAAGAAACCAAAAAATAAAAATATTAAAAACAATCTCGTGTGGTGGGGACCATTATAAAGGCATTCGAGTATTGCAACTCTCCAACCGTCGAGATGGAGAAGTTATACCTTGCATCGGATATATGCTTCTCTCTCACTTTTGATGGGTTCCTCTCCTTAGTGGAACCCACCAATTGTGAGAGAGAGGAAATATATACCCAGTACAAGGTATATTTTTCCGTCAAGATGACCTATAAAAATTGTGCGTAAAGATTAAAAAGAAAGGTCGATGGACGTTTCAAGTCTTTTGAAATCTGCCTAACTTAAGAGATAATTTTGTAGTGCCAAGCATACAAATGCAAGTGATTTATATTAACTCCTAACAATAAACAGTGAACAGATTATCGAAGTTTGAGAACATGGGATGATAGTGAAAGGAGCTCTTAAATAAATTTTTGACGGCTCATTTTCGCTCTTGACAAAACCCTTCCAAACTAAAAGTAATCTCTCTCTTTGCAAACTCCTTTGTACTTTGTTTGATTGCCCAGAAAACCGAGTATCAATGAAATGAAAATTCCGTTTTAAAAAGTGTTCACAAGTGAAGAGGAAGAAAATTGGAGGTGACAGATCTCCTTACATGGACTTGACGATACTGGACAAATGGGCTAATAGTGAACGGATCCTATGTGAACAGACATAGGGTGGATGGATCAAAGGGCCACGTGGCGCTCAACTGATCTTTATGCGGTATCAAAGAAACCCTAAATGGAAACGACTTGCGTCTCATGATTAACCCTAGTCCATAGAATCCCAATATGAATAAAATTCTAACATGATGAGAATTCTGGAATATACGCGCATTAATGGAGATTTTCCCTATAAGGAAAAGACTTGTTACGCAAGTCTTGGGAGTTTGACTCTACACTACTATAAAAACCCAAAGACCTTCAGAAAATAGGTACTCATAATTTACTCCAGCTCTGACACTCTAGAGTTGTAAAAAATGTTTTTTGGCTTAACCTTCGGAGGGTCTTTGGCTGGTACTACATCGGTACTCTCCTAAGGTTTTTCCTTTCTTATTGTACATGGATTGTTTTGAGCGTGCGAGGACCGTGTGGCTTACTGGATTTCAAGACATCATCAGTTGGCGCCGTCTGTGGAAAACGACTACGATTTGTAGGCCATAACATCACCTCTCGGATAAAAAAGTTGCATGGTACTCACTCGATCGATGGCAACCACCACCAACAATCAAGGTGACGAACCGCGACCTACTGCCTTGGAAAGGCAAGTCCAAACCCTTACAACAGCAGTGGAATGTCTCACCAAATAGAATCATGACCTAGAGGAATAGCTGTGCCAGAGGAATGTGGTGATGGATACCCAAGAGGAAGACCAAGAGGGCACCAGTGCTGAACAAAGGAACCATGAAGGGCCGGAAGGAAGTAACGCCCCAAGTAGGCCAGAATGAGAAGACATAAGCCGGCCCTCCATTACGGATACGGTCCTATCTCACATAGTCGCCGAGATGTAGATGATGAAGGAGCGGATGGGTCTTATAATGAACGCCCTCAGAGGACGGGTGTCTAGTGACCTCAATGACCTAGTCCACTGGACATACTCACCATTCACATCGTCCGTCACTTCGTTCCCCCTCCCACCAAAGTTTCGTATGCTGTAGGTGAAAAACTATGATGGATCCAAGGACCCTTTAAATCACCTAGAGTCTTTCATAACCATAATGCACCTACAGGGGATATCAGATGAGTTCAGGTGTAGAGCCTTTCCCACCGCGTTGAAAGGATCCGCGAGGATTTGGTTCAGTAGGTTGATGCCCAACTCCATCAGTACCTTCAAGGAGTTAAGCGCCCAGTTCACCTCACACTTCATCGGTGGACACAGGTACAAGAAGTCCACTGCGTGCCTAATGAACATTAAGCAGTGAGAGGACGAGACGCTGAGATCCTACATCACCCGCTTTAACAAAGAAGCTCTCTCGATTGATGAAGTTGACAATAAGATACTCGTGGCCACCTTCACGAACAGACTATGAAAGGGTAAGTTCCTGTTCTCCTTACACAAGAACGACCCAAAAACTATGTCAGATGTGTTGTATAGGGCAACCAAGTACATGAACGCAGAAGATCCATTGCTAGCCCGAGGAGAGAGGCCCAAGATGAGAGAGAGACAAGACGACATACAGCAAGACAAGGGACCAAAGAGGGCAAGGACTGGAGAACAACGGGAGGATAGGCGCTCGAAACCCCACACGGGGAAGTTCACGAGTTTCACCCTGTTGACCACCCCGATCGATCAAGTCCTGATGCAGATTAAGGATGAAGGAACCTTGACATTTCTCGGCAAGCTAAAGGAAGATCCTAATAAAAGGTCTAGGGACAAGTATTGTCGATTCCACAGCGACCACGGCCACGACACATCTGACTGTTACGACCTAAAGTAACAAATTGAAGCCCTTATCAAGCAAGAAAAGCTACAGAGGTTCGTCAGTAAGGAAAGGACGGATCAACTACAGGAGCAGGCTCCATGACGGGAGAATGAGTGTCCCAAGCCGTCCATAGGGGACATCAGAATGATTGTAGGGGGCACGACGACCACTAGGTCGTCCAAAAAGGCTAGGAAAACTTACCTAAGGATGGTACAGAACGTCCAACTAACAGGCTTCATACCAAAGATGGCACGGATGGACAATCTCGTCATCGGGTTCTCGAAAGAAGATGCCCGACATCTTCACCACCCATATGACGATGCACTTGTAGTTAGCATATGAGTAGGAGATTAAAATATGCACCGAATTCTGGTCGACAATGGCAGCTCAGCTAACATCCTTTATTACCCAACATTCCAACAGATGAGAATTGATAGAGAACGATTGATTCCAAAAAATGCTCCGCTCGTCGGATTCGGAGGAACACGTGTTTTCCCCCTTGGTGCAGTCACATTATCCGTGACAGTGGGCGACTATCCCCAACAGATCACTAAGGACGTAACCTTTCTTGTGGTTGACTGCTCGTCTGCTTACAACGCCATCATCAGGCGGCCTACCCTCAACTCATGGAAGGCTGTAACCTCAACTGACCACTTGATGATCAAATTCCCCACGGATTATGGAGTAGTGGAGTTGCGTGGAAATTAGGTAGTTGCGCGCGAATGCTACATATCAATGATGGAGATGGATGACCACCTCCAGGCCATGAACATAGAAGAACATTAGACGATCACAGAACCCGTGGAAGAGCTCGAAGAGATACCCTTCAACGACTCCAGAAATGATCGAACAATGAGGATTGGTACCCTTGCCAGCCCGACAGTTTGCCAAGCATTGACAAGCTTCCTCAGAGATAACCGGGACGTATTTGCTTGGAGTCATAAAGACATGCTGGGGATAAATCCCTCCATTATGGTGCACAGACTGAATGTATTGCCCACCTTTACACCCGTTCATCAGAAGAAGCGAGTGTTCGCCCTAGAACGAGACCAAGCTATAGCGGAAGAAGTTCGCAAGCTACAAGAGGCGAACTTCATTAGGGAGGTCTACTACCTCGACTGGCTGGAAAACGTGGTAATGGTCAAGAAGGCCAACGAAAAGTGGAAGATGTGCGTAGATTTCACGGAACTCAACAAGGCTTGCCCTAAGGATAGTTACCCCCTCCCACGGGTCGACGTTCTAGTAGACTCTACGGCTTAACAACAATTGTTAAGCTTCATGTATGCTTTTTTAGGCTACAACTAGATCAGAATGGACAAAGCAGATTAAGAGAAGACTTCGTTTGTCACTAGCCAAGGCCTCTTTTGCTGTAAAGTGATGCCATTTGGTCTTAAAAATGCGGGCGTAATGTACTAGAGGCTTATGAACAAGATGTTTGTATAGCAGATTGGGAGAAATGTCTAAGTCTATGTTGACGACATGCTGGTAAAAAATTGAAAGGAGGAAAACCACTTGGAAGATCTCAAAGAAACGTTCAACACCCTTCGCTCCTATAACATGAAGCTTAATCTAGGCAAGTGTACCTTCGGAGTTACAGCGGGAAAGTTCTTGGGGTTCATGGTATCTTAGAGAGGTATCGAGGCCAATCCGGACAAGATCCGGGTCATAATAGAGATGAAACCCCCAAGGAGCGTCAAAGAAGTACAAAGCCTCAATGGCAAAATAGCTGCACTGAACAGGTTCATCTCAAGAGCAACAGACAAATTTCTGCCTTTCTTCCGCACACTGAAGAAATCCTTTGAATGGACGGCTGAATGTCAATAGGCATTCGAGGACCTGAAGACCTACCTTTCATCTTCTCTGTTGCTGAGTCCTTCCTAGCCAGCGGAGGAATTGTTCCTCTACTTAGTAGTATCCTCAACGGCTGTTAGTGCAGCATTAGTCAGGGAAGAGGGTAAGGTACAGAATCCTGTATACTACACGAGTTGTGCACTCCGAGGTGCAGAAGAAAGATACCCACCAATGGAGAAGCTCGCTTTCGCTTTAGTCACTCCAGCTCGCAAGCTTAAGCCCTACTTCCAAGATCACATAGTGACGTCCTAACAGACAAACCCCTAAGGCGAGCAATGAGTAATCCTGAGGCTACCAGACGAATGGCACTATGGGCAATTGAATTGAGTGAGTTTGACATACAATATCACCCTCGAATTGCCATTAAAGGACAGGTGGTCGCCGACTTCATTGCAGAGTTCACCAACGCAGAAGGATAGGGGGTAGAAGAGGTCCCACAATGGAGTATACACATAGACAGATCCTTTAATAAGCAAGCAGACAGAGCTGGTGTGATACTCCATAGCCCGGAAGGGGATAAGATTGAATGCATGGTCCGTCTGGATTTCCCTACGACCAAAAATGAAGCAGAGTATGAAGCTTTAGTAGTAAGACTAGACCTCGCCAAAGCTGTAAGAGCTAAAAATCTGGTCCTCTATTGCGATTCCCAAGTGGTGATAAGTCAGGTTAACGGAGAATACGACTGCAGGAATGAATGGATGAAAAAGTACTTGGAACAAGTGAAGGACCGGATCAACAATCTTCGAGCAAAGTTCATTCAAATCCCTAGGGATGAGAACGAGCATGCCGACTGACTCGCTAATGCTACATCAGCAGAACATATGGTCATCCCTAGTCAGGTATTGTCCTTCGTTCAAATTTCACCACTAATAGACTGCATCAGTGTGCAGGAGGTGGGATCTGAGAACCGCTAAACAACACTAACAGTGTCTTACTGAAAGGAGGGCGTGCTGCTAGAAAGGAAGGAGGCTGCCAAAAAATTAAAGGTCCAAACTGCCCACTTCGTCCTGATCAAAGACGTTCTTTACAAAAGAGGTTTCTTTCGACCCTACCTAAGGTGTCTCGGCCCCGAAGAAGTAGATAATGTTATGAGAGAAGTTCACAAGGGAATTTGTAGGAACCACTCGGGATCGCGGTCGTTGGTGCACAAGCTAATCAGGGCAGGATACTATTGGCTAACTATGCAGAAGGATGCCCATGCATATGTCAAGGCTTGCGACAAATGTCAGAAATTTGGCAACCTAATCAGGCAACCAACAGAGGAGCTTACCCCTATGACGGACCCGTGGCTATTCACTCAATGGGGGCTAGATATCATGGGTCCATTCCTAACAGCAGTTAGGCAGCTAAAGTTCCTAGTGGTTGGCATTGACTACTTCACCAAATAGGTGGAAGCAGAAGCCTTAGCCACTATTACAAAGAAGAATATACGAAGTTTCGTATGGAAGAACATCATATGTAGGTATGGCATACCCAGAGTACTTGTCTTAGAAAATGGGAAATAGTTCGATAACGACGCATTCAGAGACTTCTGCTTGGAGCTAGGGATCAGGAACCACTACTCATCACCTGCCCATCTGCAGGCCAATAGACAGGTTGAAGTTACGAACCAATCCTTGCTTAAAATCATCAAGACTCGACTCGAGGGGGCAAAGGGCATATGGCCAAATGAATACCAAGCGTTTTGTGGGCATACAGGACCACATCAAGGACACCTATAGGAGAGACACCATTTCGATTAACATACGGAAGTGAGGCAGTCATCCTAGCAAGAGTAGGGCTCACAAGCTATTAGGTGGGAAACCAAAATGAAGGCAAAAAATGAGGAAGCAATGCGCCTACAGTTTGATTTGGTGGATGAAGTCAGATCAAAAGCGGAACAAAGACTAGCACGGTATCAGAATCTCATGGCCAAGCATTACAACTCCAAGGTCAGACCTAGGGACTTCCAGGTAGGAGATCTTGTCCTAAGGAAGGTAATGGGCACCACAAGAGACGCCTCACAAGGGAAACTAGGACCTAACTGGGAAGGACCGTACATAATTGAGTCGTGGCATAGAAAGGGGACCTACCACCTGGAAACCCTGGACGGGCGAAAGCTACATCACCTGTGGAATACGGAGCACTTGAAGAAATACTACCAGTAGGCTACTAGTAGTAGACGAGCAGCAACACTCCTCATTTCCAATCTATTTCTTTCTAGTTTTATAATTTTTGTTATCTACAATTCCTTTTAAGCCCAAAGGGCAAGTTTTTTGTTTATTTTTTCTAAGACAATTTTTACGCATGAATTACCATCATAATAAGAGGAGTTATTCAGAATCACCTTATATATATATATATATATATATATATATTCCTATAGACAAAAGTCCATAAGAAGGGACGGGTTTAAAAGTCCGCAAAATGGACGGATCCGATCCGTAAAAGTAGACGGACTCCAACTGGGAGCACCATAAGTTTGCAAAGTGGATGGGTTACGTTGAATCAACATTAAGCCCATAAGTGGACGGGCTCATCCTGGAGGATGATAAATAGTTCACATAGTGAACGGATTCAACATAAAGTTGGATTGATATTACAAATCCTTGAAAGGACGGTTCACATAGTGGATGGATTCAACATAAAGTTGGATTAATATTACAAGTCATTGGAAGGACGGTTCACATAGTGAATGGGTTCAACATAATAGATTAATATTATAAGTCCTTGAAAGGACGACCACAAAGTAAGCGGATTCAACATAAAGATTGAATTAGTATTACAACTCCTTGAAAGGACGGTTCACATAGTGAACGGGTTCAAGTGAACTGGTGGATGGACTCATCCTAAAGGATGACAATTATTAAGGTTCACATAAACAGATTCAACACAAGTTAAAGAGAGGATGGGTCCACATAGTATGGGTGAATTATGTGCCTTCAAAGTGGACGGGTCTATTATTAATATAGATTTTTATTTTCGAAGTCCATAAAACGACCTCTTATGTGGATGGTCAACATACAGTAGGACTTTTAAGCTCGTTAAGATATGATGGACGGATTCAAGAGGACGGATCCACTCAAATCAATCCAATAAACAAAATAATTGACAAGCATATAAGTAAATAGATAGAAAGAGTAAATTTTAAAATTACTCAAAAATCTGAAAAGTGTCTACAAACAACTTAAAATTGTTCTCCAAATAACTTAAAAAAAAAAAAAAAAAAAACTACATAATCTGAACAGAGGTTTCATTCTTTTCTTCAACCACTAGATCCTCAAAACGACGAGCCTGATCATCATCTGCTTTCCCTTGGCCCTCAACAACGTTTCCTCCATCACCATTAGGGTCATTGACGGGGGCATCAGCAAAAAGCTCATTGGTACTCTCGTATGGCTTTGTCCAGGTCAAGATAGGAGGTCTTGACTTGACGGAGAGCAACATCAAAGCCTTCAGCAAAGGATTCTCCAAGCTAGGCCAGAAGGCCGTCGGAGTCACGGTATTCTCGTATGGCTTTGTCCTTCGCTCGACGGAGCTGGTCCTTGGCTTCACGGATCTCTTTCTCCTTGTCTTCCAAGACCTGCGTTGATGAGAATGCAAAATGTCACATTTTTCTCCCTTAATGTTTAGTCTTTTATACTTATTTGGTGCCTAAATGTACTCATTATTCTTGTATTTTGATTTAGGATGCAAATGGAGGCATAAAGTGCAAAACGTAGCTAATTGGGCGATTTTGAACAGCTTTGACGTTGCTTCGTAATCTGGTCAAACTCTCTCATCCGAGCTCCGATTGAGATGATTCAAGATGCTGTGGAACTCCAAGACAAAGCTCTACAACTTTCATGTTTTGAGTTTTGAGATATACAGGCCGCATCAAGGTCGAAATCGGGCTTGAATTTGCTGCACCTGCACTGTTGACGTTCTGGAATGTTCCTTTGCTTGAAATTCTAATATGCAGATCTGATGTGGTTTATTTTTGGAAGCCTCCAGATTTGATGCACGAAAATTCCAGCTGGAAAACACCACTTTCCTAGTTATATTAGGACTTTGTTTTATTTTTAATATTTTTCCTTAATTAGTCAGATTTAGATGTTATTATTTAGAATATTTTTAGGAGATTTTGCAGGCTTGGGAAAGGGGGAATGAATGTGTAAAAGGTAGAGTAGAAATCAGAATTGGACACACATACACGCCTCTCTCTCCCCTCTTCTCTGATTTTCTCCTTTGAGTTTTCATCATGGCCCTACGAGGCTAAAACTTTTATACTTGGTTGAAAGAAACTGAAGTCTCGAAATCAATAAAACTGTGAGATCTAATTTGTTTTTATTGTTCAATTTATGCTTTGAATATCGGATGTTCTTTTGTGCCTATTTTCATGATTGTCTCATTTAATTACTAGGAGGCCTACTAGTTTATTATTCGTCACAATCTACTGCTAGGTTAGATATCAAATCTGTAATTATTTGATCTTTCTAATTTGTGAAGCAACCAAGATTTAATGATTTGCTGCATCAGAAATTATTAGATCTTAGGAAGAACGCTCGACTAAATTAAATGCAACTACTTGTGTTTGTGTTGTTTAGCTTAATCGATCTCTCTAGTTCTTAAGGCTGCTATTAAATTAAACTTTTAGCGCTTGTCTTGGGTTGTTTAGTAGTTAGGGTTGATTAGATCGCTTGTTTTATAATTAACTGTGACTAAGGAGAGATAGGAAAATAGTTCCAACGGTGAATATTCAAAGTGTGAATTGATATATACTTGCATCGATGATCAGTTGTAAAATTTCGATGGTGGATGTTGACTTGGACCAAGGTTTGTTCTCTTGATTGATTTCAATACTTTAATTTGAATTGTTCCTTAGTTGTTTTTCTTAAAATTTTTTTCATTATACTCAAACCCCCCCTCCTTGTTCACGTAGCATAAAATTAGGCTAGATACTCTCTGTGGGAATGATCCTTACTCGCAATACTACATATATTTTTAGAAGTATCGATTTTATTTTTGGTTGTCTGCGACAGCACACCATGCTTCAACTCCTCCGTCTACTTCTCAAGCATGTCCTTGGTTTCCTCCAACAGAGCAAGCTTCTTCTCCTGGACCATTTTCTAGGCCCTCAACTCATTCATTTCATCCTCCATCGACCTCACCTTCTCCTGTATATGGTCCAACGCTGTCCCATGGTTTGGGCACCATCCCATTAGCCCCTTCATTATCAACATCGCCTGAAAACAGAGGTGGTTAATGACGGAGGTAAATGAACGGGAGGGATAGTAAGTAGACGGACATGACTTACCTGAGCAACACAAAAGAGCCCCGTCTCCCCCATCGCCTTCATAGCATGGTTACTTAAGTCCTCATAGTTGTCGGACGTTATGATGGATGAAAGTTTCTCCAAGGCGTATTTAGAGTCTTTGCGAAGGAGGACGGATGCCTTTTCTTGGGTAGTAGACGGACCCTTCATAAAGCCCTTTCCAGCTCCATGTTTTGCAGGGGTAACCGTCTTCGTACCCTCAGCCTTTAGCCCCACGGCGGGCTCCAAAATGATTTTAGGTTTCTTAGGGAGGCGACCTTGCTTCTCCAGTAGCTTTCTTTTTATAGACGGGTTGGACGAACCCGTCTCCTTAGGAAGTTGCCCTTTCACCTCCTTGTTTTTGGCTGCTTGTTGTTTGATGACGGCCATTCTCTTGGCAGCATCCATTTCTACACATAGGAAGACCAATGGTTAAAGTGAAATAGTAAAAGCCAAGGAACCCAAAAATGGGGTGACGGACTTACATTGACGGACTTGAGTGTCATATCGACTGGTGGCTAGAGTTGGTTTTGGTCCGTCGTAGTACCAGTAGATCGTATCTAGGTTAACTAGCTTGGACCACATCCTCTCCTCTAGCTTGGACTTGCTAAGATTTTTTTCCAAAAAACTCCACTGCGAAAAATGATGGTTAGAGGGACATGTTAAATAGAAATTGAACAAAATATAGATGGATACATACCAGATGGAGGCAATATGCCCCATGTTGTGTCGACGGGCATGTATTTAGTGTCGCTAGGATGACACATCCATTCGTCACCCTCCATGAAAGAATAATGACTCTTCCAGTCCCTGTTGGAGTTAGGAGTCTCACACACGAGTCTTAACAAAGGGCTCATAGGCATAAAGCTATACATGCCTTTTGACTGGGCAATCTCATCACGATGGTAACAATGTAGGAATTCCTGCACCGTCAACCTCCTGGCACTGTTGGACATCGCCCCGTACAAAACCTCCATACCTAGGAAGACTTTCTAGGCATTTGGGGAAATCTGGTTGACGGACAAGCCTAAGTGTTGGAGGAGTTGACGGTGGAGCGAACTTAAGGGAAATCTGAGCTTTGCCTTTAGCATTTGCTCGTAAACCCCGACACCTTCAACACCGTCATAATAGCATTTCTTCGACTTGTAAGGCAGACGAATAGGTATGTTGTTAGGTATTTGGTACTTGGCCCTAAGTGTTTTGAAGTGAGGTTCTTTGATCGAGGAATTAAAATCGTTGACCATTCATACGGGTAACATGATGAACTCCCTAAGTCCATCAGGACCCACGACGAATTGAATTGGGGGCTTAGCATCATCCAGTCCTTCACTATAGTCATCCTCTGGCCTTTCTATCTCCAAACCCTCATCCCTTGAGGAAGGAGAACTAGCTGATAGACTCCTTTCTTCACTCGTACTGTCATGGTCTTTATGACCTGATAGGTACACTTCATCGTAGCCTGCCCTGTCGCGGACAAACGACTGGTTACTTGATGCACTAGACATGACCTTCACGTGACGGTAAATCCTAAGATTCTGACGGGTCTATAATGGATGACGATAGTACCAAGTTTAGAAATAAAAAGTGCATGAAAAGTTTAAGTATAGGGGAAAGAGTGCTTACCAGGTTGGAACTGAATGATAAGAGGTGTTGATGACAGTGATGATAGGTGCGCTCTGATCGTAGATTTTAGTAGAAATTAAAGGAATGAGAGGAAGAGAGTTTGGTTTATATAGAGGGAACGACACGGAAGACGAAGGGACGCTTTGATCCCAGTGAGCGAGCACTTAGTAAACGCCACGTGTCCTTCATCATTAATGATTTAGGACAGCCTATCAAGGATGTGAATATTCCTCTAGAGGCCGGATTGAACTGTCACCCCACGAATCCTTCCACTCATAGGTCACGGACCCATGGGGTGAGGGGGCAACTGAAGAGGAAGAAAATTGGAGGTGACGGATCTCCTTACATGGACTTGACGATACTAGACAAATGGGCTAATAGTGAATAGATCCTACGTGAACGGACATAGGGTGGACGGATTAAAGGGCCATGTGGCGCTCAACTGATCTTTATGTGGTCTCAAAGAAACCCTAAATGGAAACAACTTGCATCTCATGATTAACCCTAGTTCATAGAATCCCAATATGAATAGAATTCTAACATGAGGAGGATTTTGGAATATACGTGCATTAATAGAGATCTTCCCTATAAGGAAAAGACTTGTTACGCAAGTCTTGGGAGTTTGGCTTTACACTACTATAAAAACCCAAAGACCTTCAGAAAACAGGTACACATAATTTAACTCAGCTCTAGCACTCTAGAGTTGTAAAAAAGGTTTTCTAACTTAACCTTTGGAGGGTCTTTGGTCGGTACCATACCGGTCAGTGGTGACTTCAGGAATTTTTTCCAGGGTGTTCCTTAAGAAGCATAATTTTTCCCGTAGTAGCTCCAGGAATTTTTCCCAAATGTATTGTTGTTTAGTTGTTTCATTAATTTTTTTGTCTTTTATAAACTATAATTTATTATAATGTTGTTTCATTAATTATAAAATTATTATTTGTTGTTTAGCCTAACATAATTTAATTTGTTTGTCTTTTATAATGTATTGGTTAATTAAATTATTAATTATTGTTTATTAATTGCTTTCCTCAATTAATTATTGGATAATTAATATCCCAAACAAACAGAATTAATTAGTTCAACTAATTACTATGGTTGTTTGATACTTGGAATATCACACTATTACTTAACAAAAAAAAAGAAAAGTCGATAAATTGTGTAGCACAAAAATATTTACGCCGTATAGCTTAAGTCCAAGTCTAAAAAAGAGTGATTTATTACATATTTTATGACCATTAGTTGAACTAATCAACTAGCGCATAGCACACAGCCATATTTATTAATTATTAGTTGCACACTTGCACTAGTACTAACACGTAGCACACTTGCACTACCCCGACCCCATGCCCCCATCCAACCCCAATTAAACAGACATGCCTCGATGCCCCGTGGCCCCCAATCACAAGACTAGAGCCAATTAGATAAAGCCAATTTATTGCATCTCACCAAAAGACACCAACACCAATACTAAAAAGACAATTAATAATCTCACCAGTCACCAACACCAACACCAACATCGGATAAAGCCAAAAACACTGTTTAAGATAATATAACTTGATTCTTGACTAGTCTTCAAATGACAAAAGCAAAAGAAACTGAGGAACTAAACTACACTTGCCCAGTTGCCCACCAAAACAGTCAAAGCTTTTTTTTAGAGAAACCATATGGGAGACTGAGTCTAATTATGCTCCATCAGCAACCAGATACACAGAGTAAAACAGGGTAAATATTAATAAAGAGAGACTGAGACAGATATGAAAAACTTGTTGAGGGAGCAGGGGGGCCTGAGGCTGAGGGGCGGCGCCGTCAGGCACAGTGGCGAGGCGAGGAAGACCGATCGGGCAACACATCATCGAGATGTAGCTTTCGTTTGAATGGGAGATCGAGTTTGAGGCTGGCCCGATCTGGCGATCCATGATCTCCTTCTTCGTCCGACACGTCCGTTCCATTGGTTGTTGGTTGTTGGTTGTTGCGTGACTTGCGTCTGTGAAGTGTTTGAGGCTCGATATGATTTCAGTATATATATTAGGTTAGGTTCTTTTTTTTTGAGAATCCATGGGTTACTAGGTTTGCTACCCTCTGTTAGGCTTGATGTTGGGCTTTCCGTGGGCTTGCCGTCTATTTTTTTTTTGAGAATTCATGGGCTTGCTGCTTGCTTTGTTACAATTTTTTTTTTTTTTTTTTCAGATTTTAATTCAAATTTTCTTTTTGGGCTTTTTTTTTTTTTTTTGCTTGAAAGTAAAAGAAATAATTTTTTTTTTGTTAGGGTGTTCCTAATTTTTGATTGAGGGTGTTCCTAATTCTTTTTTTAAGGGTAAAAAAAAAAATAATTATATATATATATATATATATATTTTTTTTTTTCGATTCAGGGTGCTCCTAGGAACACCCTGGGACCAACGTGGCGTCGCCACTGATACCAGTACTCTCCTAGGGTTTTTCCCTTCTTGTTGTACAGGGACTGTTTCAAACGTGCGAGGACTGTGTGGCTTACTGGTGATTTAACGACATCATCAACAAGAAGATCATCTCACTCACAAATTCCTTTATATTTTCTCTCTTTTGAGTCTTGTTTTAACTTTTTCTCATTAACCATGCCTGAGGTAAAAGTCAAACATAGCTTTAAATTTAGTCGGTTTTCTTATTGCAAATGAGCTTGGTTATAAATTACAATGGCAGTTATGGTATTCGTTCTTGCAGAATTTCAAGCTGCAAACAAGCCCGGAAAAGCAACACTCATGGTGCGCTAATTGGGTCTTATTTTTCTTTTACTTTTCATTCTCTCTCTCTCTCTCTACTATTGGGTTCTTTAAATTACTGTATTGGAGGCTTTCACACTTCAAAGAAACTTTCTACTTGCCAAATTTTAGTGGGGCCCACATGGGAAAAACTCAACAACAATCATTTTTAATCAATTCAATCAACAAAGAGTGCATTTGGATATATTATCCAAATTGTTAACTCCAGATATTAAAAAAAAAAAAAAAAAACTTTCTTTATATTACCTTTGGAATTTGGTAGTAGTGACTATCAACATCAGCTGATGCAAAAGTATGTCATTTTAATACATCAAAAAGCTTACTTTATTATTTTAGCACATCATTTTACAATACACCCTACATCATATGTTCTTTTCTTCAATTCGATACATTAAAAAAAAAAAAAATATATATATATATATATATATATATAATACATTAATAATATATTAACACAAAACTCATCTAATATACAAAACACAACCCAATGGCAGTGGCCACCAACCAAGAACCAAGAACCACCGCCACAACCACCAAATCCTCTACAACTCAAAACAAACATTACCAAATTCAACCAAATACCCACAACAAACCCATAGCTACCAACAGCAAGTCAACCGCCACAAATCGATAGCCACAGTCATGAGAATTCTCCAACCAATTTCAAATCCAAAAATTGGAAAAAAAAAAAAAAAAATCAAATCCTCCAATAAAATAGAAATTAAAAGAGAGAGACGAGGTTGCGGTCGCTATCATAGTGGGTCTCCGTCGTGGGTTGTGGGTTGTCTTCTTTGTTGTGGGAGGGACACCTAAAGGGAGAAAGGGAAGAAAAAGAAGACGAGAAGAAAGAAAGAGTGATAGAAAAGAGAGAGAGAGAGAGAGAGAGAGAGGTTGTCCGAGAGAAAGAAGAAAGAGACATGGTTTAGAGAAGAGAAAGAAAAAAAGAAAGAGAGAGAAGAAAGAAAGTCAGAGAGAGGAGAGAGAAAAAAATAAAATTTTTTTATAGCATTTGTGTTTGTATCATTCCAAATTTGTATCGGTATTGTTCATCTATGCCAAATTGTTTGGCATTTAGAACACCTCATGTGAGAGATTTTTTTGGTGTTTGGTGTGCCAAATGCCAAATATTTGGCATTTGACACACCTAATGCTAGTGCTAAGCTAACTTTCTAATGCCAAAATTCACCAAACTTAATATCTTAAGTGGGTTTACGTAACTTTTTCTTTTCATATAGAAAAATGTCATTTTTGGAGTCAAGATAGCGTTTTTTGTGTGAATAAATTGTTAACGTTATGGTGATTTCACAGTAGGAACTTACGTGTTTGAATTAGTGAATAACATGAATGACTAACAATATCAGTTGTATTTGTAAATAAAATGTTTGTTTGTTTGTCTTTCAAAATAAAACTTGCAATCTAACTCAAATGAACCTCTCAATTATACATTTCAATATAAAGGAAGATATATAATGCTCATCAAGATGCTTAAGGGACCTTCTAGAACTGAGGATGATCACGAAGATAGGAAGAATGTTGGAAACAGTAGCTTCCAAGTTGCGACACTTGTAAATGCTGTTGCAGATAATGGCCTCTACACTTTGCTTTATGTAAAATATGTTGCTATTATAAGTACTTATTTTCCCTTAAATAAGTTTGTAATCTTTTTATTTTCCCTCTCTCTCTTGTTTTCATGAAGAGAAAATTTCCCATTTCTATAATCATTCCTTGTCACTTGAAAGATTCATTTATAATGTCGAAAGTTTAAACTAATTTATCATTTGTATCCTTATTCTGTGTTTATTTTTGATAAATTACCAATTCTCCGAAAAATTTAAACTATTAAAAAATAGTGAATTTAATCATTTAACTATAGGTCTAACATTCCTTCTATATGTGGGCCTAAACTCCCTCCTCAATAAGTGGGGCCCAACTCAGAAACAATAAAAGTAATAAGAAACTAAACTCCCTTGGCTGTACCATACTCTTTATGACTACCAAATTTCCCACAAGTAATGGTAACTAAGCTAGAGATGATTATAAACTAAAGTGCCAATATTGTCAAGGGCGGGTGGGAATCTTATTCAACAATAGACATACAAGAAAAGGGTGCTCATTGATTTCCAGTTTTACACATCTCTGACTTTTTGCTCCCTCTGTTTCAAGTTTAAGAAAGAACCATATGCCCCTCTCCTCCCTTCGCATTAATTTCTTCTTTCTTTTTGTCTAAACATTAGGTATTCTTTTATATAAAATAATATTTTATTTTATTTTATTTTTAGGGATAATTACACTTTGCTCACCTGTGGTTTGCCTCTAATTCTATGTGCCCATCCGTGGTTTAAATTTTGACACTTTGCCCACCTGTGATTCTGACCGTGAGTGCTCCGTAACTCACCCCAATGTTTTCCGTTACTCTAACACCAAATAAGTAAAAAACACATCCCAAAACGGATCAAACAACCAAAAAAATAACAAGAACATACCCAAGACACAAAAATCAACAAACACAAACCTAGAACACTTTTTGAATAATGTGATAGTAATGTACGGTATACCTGCTTGCTGCAAGGGCAATACAGATTTGAATGAATTGACCAAAAAGAAAAACAGAGAGAAATTTCCAATTGAATAATCATCTTGAAATGTTTCCATCTCTGAAATTGTTGGAGATCTTCACATGGGCTGTGGGATCTTTCTTCTTCTTTTTCTTGAAATGTTTAGAGGCAGCTTTCAACGCCTTAGTCCAAGCCTGTAATGAACAGTGTAAAATATGATAAGAAAAATGCTTTTTTGTTTTTAATAAGATGATGAACCAAAAGTAAATTGCGCTCAATAGAGACAAAGTTTCCCTACGATTTTTTCTCTCTCAAAAGGGCTTATTAATTTCAGATTAATCATCTCAAAATTTCAGATTAAAAAAATATAGAAATAGAGAAAATAAAATAATAGAAATTCTCTACAAAGAAATAGGAATAGAAATACCTTTGCGGTGTGTGGGAAACAGGTAAAAGTGGGCTTTAGAGGAGCTAGGGAGAACTCAGATGCCTTGGTTTTGTTCTTGTGCATGTGCTTCATCTTCAAAACATTAAGATTATTATTTATGTTGAGCTTCTTCTTGATGTTGTAAGTGACTTTCTTCAACTTGGTTTTGTTGCTCAACACCATAGCGCTACCACCAAATGAGATCTTTCTATTTGTGGGTGTCATGAAATCCAAACCTTCAAAATCAGAATCCAAGTCCATGGCATTGTAAGCCTGAGGGACCAAAGGGGACCATATTGAGCTCTGCGTGTAGTCGAAGTCGAAAGCCGATGACTTGTCAGGGAATTTGCAAAGAAGCACTTTTGACATCAATGGTTCTAGGTAGATAATTTTGTCCTGGGATTGTGTTTGTTGATTTTTGTGTCTTGAGTATGTTCTTGTTATTGTCTTGGTTGTTTGATCCGTTTTGGGATATGTTTTTTACTTATTTGATGTTAGAGTAACAGAAAACATTGAGGTGGGTTACGGAGCACTCATGGTCAGAATCACAGGTGAGCAAAGTATCAAAATTTAAACCACGGGTGGGCACATAGAATTAGAGGCAAACCACAGGCGGGCAAAGTGTAATTATACCTTATTTTTATGTAACAGGAGCATATATCAATTTATACAAATACCATTTTCTATGTTTAATTTTCTTTTCTATCTAACAAAAAGTTTTCCTATCATTTCACCTTTTTCACGTCCAACCAAATTCACATAAAGAAAAATTAAATCCTTTCTATGTCCAACATTTTCTATTCCACCATTCTTCCATTCCCATCCTTATATTGATTTTCCTTGCATGTCATCATTATTTACATTATCCTCATATTGTGCACGCCATTGTCACCTTGGGTCTATAATACGTTAAATTCGGGAATGCAGGTCACCATTGCATTAATTCACTTTGGTGAGGTGTTGGTATAACGTATGTTCGGTACATGAACGGGAATATACACGTGGTCAACAACTATTTCATGCAGTGGGAGATGTATGTTGTTGGTGATTTAGTTTTTGGGTTTTACTTTCTACTGCTCTGCTATACCCTAACGCCAATAATTAGTTTTTTTTTTTTTTTTTTTTTTAAAATTTAGAATCAATGTCACTTATTTATTTATATATTGGTAGATATATATTTGATTTGGATCTGTTCATTTTCTTCCTTTTCAAGATTTGGGTTTTGCTTCCTCAAAAAATGATTTTTTTTTTTTAATGGAATTTCAGCTTTAAAAAAAAAAAAAAAAATCCAAAAAAGAGTAAGAATAGCATGAATGACTACGAATATTATTTGTATTTGTGAATAAAATGTTTGTTTGTTTTTGTCTTTCAATATAAAATTTACAATCTAACACAAGTGAACCTTTCAATTATACATTTCAAATTTTCAATGTAAAGGTAGATATATAGTTCCCATCAAGATGCTTAAGAGACCTCCTAGAGCTGAGGATGATCACGAAGATAGTTTAGTTTTGTTAAAGAATGTTGGAAACAGTAACTTTCAAGGTGCGACACTTGTAAATGCCATTGCAGGTAATGACCTCTACCCTTTGCTTTATGCGAAATATGTTGCTATTATAAGTACTTTTTTCCCTGTAATAAGTTTGTAATCTTTTTATTTACCCACCCTTTCTCTTGTTTTCATAAAGAAAAATTTACCCGTTTCTATAATCATTGCTTGTCACTTGAAAGATTCATTTATAATGTGGAAAGTTTAAACTAATTTATCATTTGTATCCCTTCTCTGTGTTTGTTTGTGATAAATTACCAATTCTCTAAAAAGCTTAAACTAGTAAGAAATGGTGAATTTAATCATTTAACTATAGGTCTAACACTTTTTCTCATATGTGGGCCTAAATTTCCCCTTCAATAAATGGGGCTCAGAAACAATAAAAGGTACTAGGAAAACACCAAATTTAATTTGCTTGCTTTAGTGCCAATAGGTAACCTGTTGATTTCTTAATCCTTACCATTTTTCACGAAGCTCCTTTACCACTAGATTTAGCCAGCCATTTTAAGGGGGAGAGATTTTTAAATGAAACTTGAAGTCTCAATCAAATTACTTTTTTTTTTCTTTAAAAAAGTTGGTTAAATGGATTATAAGTAGTCTCAAACCTCTTCAATATTGAAGAAGCCATTTTAGGTCTTTAAGGTTTAAATAAGACTCATATCACATTCTTGGAGAATATAAGTGTGTACAATTTGCATAATGTACAAATGTAAAATATTAATCACAAAATATGTAATATAATCAAATTGATATATTGCATGACTATCGACCATCTAACAAGGTAGTAGTAATTTCATTGGTTGAGGATGATTGGTTCTTGCTTGACGAAGGTGATTTTTTTCCCACATAGAAACCCGGCTCTTTGGGTTCTTGTAGTGAACTCTGACTATGCAACATCATAACCACAAATGACATGTTAGGCCTATCCTCATGATGTTGTTGCAAACATAAGAAACTAATATGGAGGCAACGTTCTAGCTTTGATAGGATGCAAGAGTCCTTTAAGCAGGTATCAAATAGCTCCAAAGTCCTTCCTTCTTTCCATGATTTCCATGCCTAAAACATTTGAAATTTTCTTGTCATTGTTTGTATCATAATATGTATAAAAAATAAATAAAGAAAAAAAAAAGAAAAAAGTGTCAAATCTTTTGAGAACTCACATGTCCAACAAGGTTTAGACTATATTCTGGATGGAAAGACCCTCGATTTTTCTTTCCACATATTATCTCCAACAATAATATTCCAAAACTAAAGACATCAGATTTTATTGAAAATAGGCCATCAATGGCGTATTCGGGTGCCATATAACCACTGTAAGAATGGAAATCTTTGATTAGAAAAATTTTCAATAACAAAACATTTTAGAAATAGGCAAAATTACACTATTGGTCCTTGAATTTTACCTTGTAATAGGAATTGGTCCCTCAAGTTTTAAATGTACATTACTGGTCTCTAATGTTTCAAAATGAGCACTGTTAGTCTTTTAGTCAACTACTATTAGTGTTATTGCCTATGTAGGTAATGCAATATTGACATGACATCTTTTTACAGACTTGGACCAACCAAAATAAGGAAAATCAATTAAAAATTCAAGTCAAATCCATATATGTAAAAAAAAAAAGAAACAATCTCTTTTCTATGTCATTCATCCCCATATCTTTCCCTCCTCTATCCCAAATAAATCACAACCTCTAACCCTCGCAATTCCTAGACCTATGGAGCTCTTTGGACCAAGTGAGAAGGTCTTGTTTGGGTTAAAGAAGGAATTGAGTTTGTTGATTGCGTCAGGAGGTCAAAGTTGGAGCATATCTCGTGAGGATGTGGTTGGTCTCCTCGATGACTCTATAACTAAACCCATAGGTTCAACTATGGCAAAGGCTGAAAGAGGTGGATATCCATCATGAACTTTGATGGCCATGATCGAAGGTTAGGATGTGTGGGTTTGGGTGCAGTGGAGGATGACAGTGGAGATGATTGGGAGACTCTATAGAAACCACATTTCATTTTAGCCTTTACCCGAGAACCCCAACCCTAATGACGAAGAACTTAACCACTACGAAAATGATCAACATCATATATGAAGCCTAACAACATACAAGCCTAATTTGTGGCCATAAAATACCCAGGTCCTAACCCGAAACTCTTTTTCTATCCTAATTTGAAAATCTGCTTAGAGTGGTGTATGCTAGGAATTGGTGGCGTATGCACCAATTTACCAACGTACGCCAATATGGGACAGCAAGCCCCGTTTTAATATTTTTCCATTTTGGTGAGATTTCGGGTTAAACATCCTAATCAACTAGTTGGTTAGATGTCCCATTGAAACCTTAGAGCCTAAAAATTTCTCAAGCAAAATCACTTGAAAAATTGGAACCCATCAATCCAAACCCACTGCCAACCTCCAAAACCAGCCACCACACCCCAATTAAAATCAACACAACCCCAAAAAAAACCCACAGCAACAACCCAAAAAAACCACCACCACAAACAACCAACAACTTAAGAAATTCACTTCTCAAAACCCATCCAAAAAACATAGACAAATCCCAAAAAAAACCCTAAGTTGCAAATCAAGGAGACATTCGGCGGCATGGCATGACGAGGTGGGTGAGGCAACGTCACTGGTATGGCGATCCAAGACCGGCAAGGCCGTCGGCTTAGCGAGGCAATGCCGCTAGTGTGGCCAGGTGATGAGGTTGAGAGAGAGAGAGAGAGAGAGAGAGAGAGAGAGAGAGAGATATGTGAGAGGAGAGAGAGAAAGAAAAGAGAGAGTGATAGAGAAGAGAGAGACCAGTCTAGAGAAGAAAAAAGAAAGAAGAAAGAGAGAGAAGAAAGAAAGGAAAGGAGAGGAGAGAGAAAAAATTAAATTTTTTTTTCATTATAGCATTTGTGACCGTATCGTTGTTCACCCATACCAAATTATTTGGCATTTAGAACACCTCATATAATAGGTTTTCTGGTGTTGGTGTGCCAAATGCCAAATATTTGGGCACACTTGATACTAGTGCTCTTATATGAGCTCTATTTAATCTCAGATTTAGTAACAATATATGACTGCCAACTACGACTTGGAAGGTTTGGGGTGCTCCACCTCTTCCCATCATGTACCCTAACTCACGACTTATTCTAGTAGGTAGACCTTCATGAAGTCATTCTTTGGTTCCTTAACCTACAATTAGGTGGCAACTCCTCCATCTATTTCTTAAAGACGTTTGCATACTCTCGAGCTAGCGCTGGATTTGGGTTCAAATCGCTTTAGGGAGATAAAGTATTGCATACCTCACCTTTGTAAGAAGGAATTGACATGGACACAAGTCAAAAAGGAGGTATAACCCATGGCACTCTAGAGACTTTAAAGCGAACAGAGAAAGAAAAATAGCGTTTTGTTATTTTTGGTGTGTTGGAGTTTTGTAGTTTTTTAATTGAAGTGGTTGCTTTTTATTGGAGCAACTTAGTTAAAGATGCCACATTATTTTTCAGTTAGCCACATAGGCAATAGTACTAACTACGGTTAACAAAATTGACTAACAACACTCATTTTTTAAACTTAAGGGACCAATAGCGCTCACTTGAAACTTAAGGTACCAATTGTGCTCACAAGGTAAACTTAAGAGACTAATAGTGTAACTTCGCCTAAAGAATACTTACTAAGTTCCAACCACTCTGTTTGTATTTCCTTCAGTTTGATCTCCACCAAAGGACCTAGCCATGCCGAAGTCAGAAATTTTTGGGTTCATCTTACTATCAAGTAAAATGTTACTTGCTTTTAGATCTCTATGTATAATCCTCAATCTAGAGTCTTCATGAAGATAGAGAAGCCCACGAGCGATCCCACAAATAATGTTGAAGCGCATAGACCAACCTAAAAGATTAGATCTCATTTGATCTGTCAAGTTTCTTGTTTATGTTAATACTAAACTTGAATAATGAAACAAGAAATTGAAATTTCTTTAAGTAACAATAAAAAAATCTTCGTCAAGTTTGGCAAAAATTATAAAGTTTTGAGAAGTTCTAACCAAAAATGAAGGAGTCCAAGCTTCCATTGGGCATGTATTCATAGATTAACATTTTCTCCTCTCCTTCAATGCAATAGCCCAAAAGCCTAACAAGATTTCGGTGCTGTAATTTGGCGATCGACATAACTTCACTTTTAAACTCACTCAATCCTTGTCTAGAATTTCGTGAAAGCCTTTTCACAGCAATTTCTTGTCCATCTGCTAGTGTACCCTAAAAAATCACATTTGTAAATAGATTATATTGATGTTGAATATGATGTGAATTGGTCTATCAAAGTTACCTTATATACGGGTCCAAAGCCACCTTCACCAAGCTTGTTAATGATTGAAAATTTGTTAGTGGCAATAGCTATGGTAGCTAGGCTGTAGAATGGGAGCTCGAGGTCGTCATTTTGGCCATCAATATTCTGGTCTATCATCCCTTTATTCTTCATTTTCTCTAATAAGAGCAAGATGTGTTTCACTTTAAACATAAGAAATAGAATATGGCAACTCTAACTAATTAGTTTGGATTGAATGCATGTTAGTCCAGCCTAAACTATAAATTGATCGTAAGCCATTTTAATCATCACCAGATGAAAACCTTGCTCTCATCACTATGCTACTCGAATAATGACAAGAAATAGTTTAAATTACATTTTATGATTTTAACATCAAAGTTGTAATTGCCGTTGTCACTCAATAGAAAATGTAAGTCCTCCTCCTTTGGTTGTAGCCAACTTATACAGGTTAGAATTAGATGAGACAACAATGTTAGAGCTTGGTAGGTGTCGTTGAATGATTGAAAGTAAATGACAACGTTTTTAGTCTGTGTATTTGACATGAGATGACATGAAGGACTATAGGTAAATATATATATATATATATATATATATATAAAGAGAGATAGAAGTGCAAGAGGTCAAAATGATGAATTAAAATACAAAGAGTTTTATGTGTATATGTAAGAGATGAAAAGTCTTGAAATATTGAACCAAAGGATACAAAGAATATTTATTTTTTTAATTAAATGCCTTGAAATATTGAACCAAATGAAACAAAAAGTCAATATTTAAGTTGTTCTTATATCTGATGTGGTACTTGAGAATATTTCAATTCTCTTTGCATAGAATGCGCCACTTGGCAGAACCTCATATTTTCTCACATGAGGTCTTTGCTTTTATATATAATAAATATATATTGATTGGGAAGTTTAAATCTTTTATTTCAAACCACAAGCAGGGTGTTTCTGCTAAGCAGTTGACAACTTATGCCCTAAAAAGGTCATCATTTTTTACTCTTAAAAATTGTGTTAGTTTGATGTAATGTTAGTACTACACACTTTTGTACACATTCAGGTTAATATGGTTTTGGAGCTCCAATTTTAATCCCTACATTTTAAACTCGTTCTCAATTAGTTTCTATTGTTATCTTAGTAATAGAAATTGTCTATGTGGCACATATAGTGTATAGGTGGCATATTTAATGTTGCTAAATACTAATATATATATATATATATATATATAAATGTGAAAACATTATTTTGGTCCCTACATTTTGGGGTCACAATCAATTTAGTCCATACATTTAGGAATGGCAATGGGTCGAGTTCAGGGCGGGTTTCTTTATGCCCAAACCCGCCCCCGACCCGTCGGGCCTTGCGGGCCCTGTCCCATCGTGCCCCTTCAAGGCCAATCTAAAGGCCCCTAAACTGAACCCAAAAATGAATATACACCCAAAAGTGAATAAAAATAATTACAACATAAGCTTCATTTTCTTTTATATGGCAAATAAAATAATATTAAACAAATTTATAAAACATTTAAATAATGCCATGTTAGCATTTAAAATAAAAAAAGTAGACAAAAATTAATTTCTTGATTTTAAAGGAGAAAAGAAAAGAAAATTTGAACAAAAAAAAAATCATATTCCACCAAAAATAAAAATCATAAACCCAAAAAAATAAATAACATAAGAACTTGAACCCAAAAGAACAACATGAACCTAGAAAAATTAGTTTCTTAAATTAAAATTAAAATTAGAATTGAAGATTTGAGGTCAGAAAGTATCAACTTTGTAGGGTTTGCCGGTAACTCCTAGCTTCTTGGATTGACTTTGCAAACTGTTGTGATTCAAAAAATTAGAAGGAAAAAAGAAAAATTATTCGAAGAGGAAATCTGAAGAAACGGTAAAAATCGAAGAGAGCACAAATCAGATCGCTCAAGTGGGTCCACGAATTTCAGTTGTAATGGTTGATTTTCAAAAAGAAATATTTGCAATCTATGAAAGAAGTAAGATTTCAAGCAAAACCAAAGCAAGAAAACCCAAATCAAAACAAAATACCCACAGCGTGTAGCAGAGTGATGCATCTTTGGCATAATTGAGTTTATTTGCTTAACTTTATGGACCTTTGTTATCCCATCTCATAAATTAACAACAACAAAAAGGTACAGTTTGATCAATCTGATGGAGGGAGGGATTCAAAACATTGCATCAAATTGTTTTCTTCTTCCTAGTTTATGGTTCAATTTGGTGAGCTGGCTTCCAAGGCAAAGGTTTTGTTTTGCTCTAAGTGGGTATGGGTGAACCAAAAGAGAAAAGAGGCTGGGAGAGAGAGAGAGAGAAAAAAAAAGGAACATGTTCTTACAAAGATGATATTGAGCTTGGATTGCTAGGTTATTTTTGTGTTTAGTAGAGTTGGTGATTGGTAAATATGATTTTTGTGTTTTGGTGTTGGTGTGTTTGGTAACTTTGGTTGCTACAAAAATGCCAGAAAAGTTAGGAACATTTTCACAATTTTTTTTCTTTTTTTAAAATTGAAAAATTAATTAATTAAAATTATTTTTTAAATTTAAATGCTGTTGTGGCTTTATTTAAATGTCAAATAAATTTGCTTAATATTATTTTACTTGTCACATAAGCTTAAGTGAGCCAAGAGTACAATCCGTTTGCCATGTAGACATATTCCATTACTAAGATGATGGCAAGGACTAAATTGACTGCAAGTTGAAAATAATAGAGACCAAATTGACTGCTACAAAAATGTAGAAACTAAATTGATTGTGACCCCAAAATATAAGGACCAAAATAATGTTTTCGCTTATAAAAAATGCTAGACACAAGATATCTTACAAATTTTTTTTACAAACTAATAATACGGTTAGTAGTAATTGGTAAGTAAAAAAGTGGTGTTAGTAGTTATTGACATTAAAAAAATGCCTCGTCAACATCTGATTTGGGAAAAAAAAAAAAATTGAACACCAAAAATTTTAATTTCTCAATTTTTAAGATAGAAATTTTTTTTTAGGAATCCCAAATTTTGTTGTATTTTTTTGCACCCTGACAACCAAACACAATCCTGGACTAGTGACATGTTTGACTTGCTGAAAAGCAATCAAGAGCAAACTCAATTTTTCTACTTCACCATGTTATTTTTTCCAAAGTGGGTCAAAGAAAGTAATATTACCTCTGAAGTATTTCCTTTTGCAAATGCAGTAGGCAATCAAGAGCACCCCGAAAACTACGACAATGGCTATGGCAACTGCAACTCTCACCTTCATCTTTTGCTTGTCTATAACGTCTTCCTGGTTGACTTAGCAATAGAAAAGCGAAAATATTTTAGATGCAGCAGACTTTAATGCCATAAAACCAATGGAAAAAAAAGATGGAACGACAAAAATTGATTGGTGGGTTTCAACTAAAATCTCTTACATGGTCAAAATTCTGTTGTATCTAACAAAAAGAGAGAGGCATTTCAAAATACGAATTAAAGAGCAACCAAGACAATAGGCCCATACCTTTCTTTGAAGCAGGCATTCGAATATATACATCCTGCCAATTAGCATCCTGCTCGCCATCTGCAACCTGTCTAATATCAATTAGATCTCCATACCAGATGGCGCAGCCACTTCCTCCATCTCTAATGTCAGTGTTGGAATAAGCCATACAAGAACAGTTGTTCAAACATTGGACTCTGCATTCGCTAAGATTCATACTTTCGTTCACCCAAGAATACGTGGTATCTGGCAACTTGAGCCCAACAACTTTAACAAACCCAATTTTATCTTTATCCTCGCAGCTCAATTCCGCAGTGCGTACACATCCCTTAGCCCAGTCGTCTGGGTTCCATGTTTCTGGTGACTTAGGCTTAAATCCTTCTACGCATTGGCAGATAGGTGAGTCACCAATGATACAATTTCCATAAGCACCACATAAATTGTAAACGTCACATTTGTCTTGTGGTAAAGAAAAGTACTGGATCCATTTTTTATCTGCTTCGATCCATATGTAGCGCTCGTACACGTAAAAAGTTTGGTTCAAAACTGCTCTTGTGATTAGAGACTTTTTAATCGTGTAGTACATGAAGTATACCTCATCCTTGTTGGAGACAAAAGTGAAGTTATAGACTGGGTTGGCCTTTAACCATAGTGCACCACTGAACCTAATGCCATTCCACGGGCCAGTCCTGCCGTATATCTTGGAGCCGATCTTCACGACTATCTCAGGATAATTATGAAGTACAATCCCACAACTCATTTCTCCAGGAGATGGATCATCTGGACTCTTCCATGCAGTTAGGCGCCTTTCCAGACCGGTCCTTAAGTCCCATCCAAGTTTCATCCCTGGTAGCCATGTATCAGAAGGATAGTCAAAGCTTTGCCACAAATAACTATCTGGGTTTTCTTCATTCTTTTCTCTTAATACTAGATTTCCTGAATCTAAAAGCTCAACAACTGGATTCCCTGCCTCTTTTGTGGAATTTGCCGACCAAACAACAGTCCTATTCTGGCTGAGAAGAACAAGACTACCTGAACTGTTTAACATCAACGCGCCAGACGAGTCTCTAATTGGATTGCTCCGGTTTGCTACCCAAACAACCGTTCTAACTGGGATATTGTTGTACCAAATTCCCAAGTAACGGTTTGTGGAATTTCCTGTACTGAAGAACCCCAGGACAAAGCCTCCATTTTTAGAGACCAAGTTTGTGCCGTCACTGAGGGATTGGGATTGGGTAATTCTGTCAGCAGAATCCGAAAATACAAAGTAGAAAAGAAATAAACTATAACTCACAAACACAAAAGAAAAGATGTCCATTGCTTTCTGTTCTTAGAGCTCTTAGCCAACATATTAAAGTTAAACCCGAAATGATGAGCGAAGACTATAAGTCTATAACATAGAAAGGTCATGCATTGACTCAAGCAAGTGGTTGTTCTTTGTAATTTCTGCAATTTGTTGTGAACAAAAATTTCCACATTACTCCCTTCTACAGAAGTTTTTTTTTTTTTGTAGTAGGTCACTTTGTCCTGATCCTTACTTTTGCACTACGGTGTGAAAGAAAGGTCAACAAAGGAATGGAATGGTAAGCACCGAGCACTAAGATTTGAAGTTGAACGGTTTTTAGGCCCCTTAACACAACCAGATTAACCTAGTTAATTAGCCAAGTGATTAACTTAGTCAAATTATGCAAATCTAGGTTATCACAATCAAACAATCATATCAAGTATATAAAGAAGCGGAAATATAAATAACACAAAGATATGATGACCCAGGAAACCTCATGGTAAAAACCTGGGAAGGATTTAACCTAGCTATCCTCAAGGTAAACTTGAATCCACTATCTTGAAAGAATCGAAGTTCATACAATAATACTTACAAGCCCCCACGCTTGACTTCTTATTGCTACCCACCAGTAGAACTTACTGACACGACCACGTGCAAGCTCCGAGACCACAGACTCATTCTTTCTTGGATTCTCCAGCAAGTACAAGCACACCTGCTTGTGTATCTTTAAGCTCCAATGGCAGCAACTGAGTTGATCATCAAGGTGTAGATAACATATCCTCCTTGAAAACCTTAAGCTTTGTATAAAGGAAAGCTCCTCTAGATCTCACAAGAGATTTACACAAAATAGCAATATGAGCAACCTCTAAAACGTGGCTAGGGTTTGCCTTATATACCTAGGGCAAAAACATAAAACCCTAAACGTTTTAGGAGTTAGGGATGAGTTGGAATTCTGTAGAAAAAACGCATCTGACCCGATTTTCAATTGTTCAAGCCTAAGTTTCGATCGATTGAACCAGACCGAAAAGCACTATTAATTACTGCATCAGCTTGTTCTAACTTTACATAAATAATACAACTTTGAGCAAGTCTAAACAAGACTAAACAACCTGTTTTTATCATGGTTTGCCAACAATACAAATTAGAGTTCTAAATACATTAAATCCTAAGTCTTTAGAACCTAACAAACTCTCCCTTTGGCAATCCGTAACAAAACACAACTAAAAGCTCAAAGTTTACAAAATAAAGCCCTTTACAAAAAAATGCTCATTACAACAAATTCAATCCTAACTACTATCCATCAGTTGCAAGTGTAAACAGCAGCTCAATTGAATCAACCTGTATTTCCTGAAATACTCAACAAACGCATAAACGTATGTGTGGAAAATACAAGTAAACAAAATAAATTCTTGTTTTCACAAAAGCACAAAGTAAAGACATGTATCAAATGAATAACTCACAAAATATAAGTCAAACAGCAGTGAAACAAGAAACAAAATAAATGTATCTCCCCCTAACATGAAAAACCCAACACAAATACATCAAGAGCCAAAAGAATGTAAATACAAGATACAGCTCCTAGATATAATCTAATCACCATAGGCTCCAAAGAAACAAAAACTCCCCCTATCAACAACAACTCTACAAGCTAATCCAAAAGCTACTCCATAAACTACTCAAAAGCTACTCCCCCTTTTTGTGACGGAATGCCAAAGGGCAATTACAATCCATCATCAAAAGGAGGTGGCGAAGGAGATCGTCTAAAATGCGCCAACTCTGCACGCAAAGCACGAACCTCATCGAGCAAGTCCACCAAATCTGTCCATGAGCCGCCTAAACGGTCAAGACATGATCCAACGTACGTCGAATGTTTGAATCATCCGAAGTAGTCAGTGTAGGAACATCAGCAGCAGCATCAGCACCAGACGCCTCAACCTGTGCATCACTTGTAGAAGAGGAAGGAGGGGGTGCAACACTAGAAGACTGAACATGAGGAGGCCTCAAATGTGTAGCCCTCAGACGAAGAAAAGAGGCACCTATGGGACCAGTAATATGAACTAGCTCAGAAGCGGGGAAACCATCTAGACCTAAAAACAACAAAATCCTATGAATGAAGATAGGATATACAAGAGCGTGACCAACAGCACTACTCCTATGAATCTCGTTCAAAGAACGAAGAAACAGATGAGG
Organism: Quercus ilex subsp. ballota; assembly: GCA_032727855.1. Taxonomy (NCBI): domain Eukaryota; kingdom Viridiplantae; phylum Streptophyta; class Magnoliopsida; order Fagales; family Fagaceae; genus Quercus; species Quercus ilex. The sequence goes on from CM064915.1 coordinate 17,873,423, forward strand.
AAAAGAAATAGAAGCACCAGACATAAGTGCATACAAAAACACACATCTTTCAATGGGGATGGTGTGGAGATGAGAGATAAGCCACAAAGAATGACACGCTATCCTAAGAAAAAGATAGGTAGTTTCAGGGAGCTCAGCGGACGTGATCCAAGGATCAGAACCTCACTGGATAGAAGACCCAGTGATGTATGACATGACATCATCAAGGGGTGGAGACTCCTCATAAGGATAGTCAGGCTGCCTAACGACCGGAACCCCAAGAGCCTCAGCCACTACCCTAGGGGTAATGGTGAACTCAACACCTTGTATCCAACTCCTAACTAGGGTGTTGGAATCATAGACGTGGCAAGAGAGGTTCGAATAGAACTTTCTTATGAGGGCGGTCGGGGGTGGATGATCGATCTCCAACAAAGACAACTAGCCCCTAATCTCAAAATTAGTCCAAATGGCTGGATTAACCTCATCAAGGCTAACAGAATGCTCAACCCAAATTTTCCTTTTACAGTTTAGCTTATCAAAGGCCTCTCTGCTCTTGGCATCCTTAAACAACTCACTCCTAGAGAGAGACTAAGAAGAAGAGGAGGGAGTCCTATGGGCTCTAGTTTTCCTAGGCATGGTGCTAAGGAAAAGACAAGGACACACAACAGAACCAAGAAATAACAAAAAGGAAAAACTAAGGGCAGATTGCAAGTTAACACAAAACAGATATAGAACAAAAATCTAAATGATGCATGAACAATTTTAAATGTCATGATGCATGTTCTAATGCAGTGAAACTAGGTTCAATTTAAGTTCAAATTCACAAAATTGGCTTGAACATAGAGTTTCTAACAAAAACCCCAAAAATTTTAAAACCACTTGAATGTTTTTAAGGAATTTGACCAATTGATCATAACAAAAGTTAGAAAATAGATTAGAATGATCAATTACATTAATTCAACAAGCCAATTTCATCAATTTTAACCCAATTGAACAAAAACCCCAAATCGAATTCAAAACAAACCCTAGAATTTTTAATTTTTCACAAAACCCCAAATTGATCAAATTAACCATCATAGATCATGAATATATCAATATAGCAACAAAACCCATTGATCAATTGCACAAAAATAAGGCGTGATTAACCAAAAATCCCAAATTCTAAAAGGTCCGAAAATCCCAATCAAATGCATGAATTTATGCATGAAAACATGAAAACAAACTTAAAAAGAAGGGTATAATGGACTTACCGGCCTTAAAGGAGAAAAACCTTGCAAAAATTTGGGAGGAAAACGACAAAAACTTGATGAGTGAGCTTGTCTGAGTCGGAGAGAGAGAGAAAAGTGAAAAACTTTTGAAAAAGTGAAGTTTGAACAAGTCAAATATGATCTTTTTAAAAACCTTATTCACGATATTCGATTGATCGAAAAATAGTTTCGATTGATCGAATCAAACAAAAACTTCATAAAGAATTTTTAAAACAAATTCAATTGATCGAAAAACATATTGGATCAATCGAAACAGACAGAGGCTCACTTAATTTTTGAGAGAAAAACACAGTTTTTGAAAAACAAAAACACAATTTGGGTACAAAATTCCTCAAAGCATTGAAATAGATGAACAAAATGCATGAGTATGATATGAAATGCTTTTCAAAAACCCAAGATTTAAACACAGTTTTCCAAAATTAAGACTTTCAAACAAAACTCCTTTTTTAATTCTCAAGCAACGAATCAGTTTTGCATAAAGCTTAAAGTATTTTTCAAACTTTGTTGGTCAGACCAAAAACACACACAATAACTTGTACAAAGTTTAGCAAAGAGTAACTTGTGTAGTGTATGTAACTAGCAAAAACTTAAGATACATGTGAGGTGATATGTGAATAGAAATCAATCACAAAGTCTACAAAATTCATCACATAGAATTTAAAAGAGACTATCACCTAAAGAGTTACATCATATAACTCCCACATCTTCTAGAACATAAGCTTGCAATCATGTGAGTTTCTTGAATTTTGCCTCATAATATACACACCAATTTTAATTTATTCAGAAACTTATTAAAAAGCCAGGATGATGTGCACACCAATTTTTAATTATGTGATTTGGCATCAAGCCTAATAGTACACACCAATTTGAATTATTAAGCAATTAAACCGAGGTTACACCTTATGTTCTTTTTGTGCATGTGCTACACTTTCTCGAACACAGAATCTTATGATATGCACTGAGGTGTTTATGATTGGCTAGTGAATAGTGGTGAGATGATTATTTATGCCTTTCTCAAAAGGTTCAAGTCCGACAGTCAAAGACATGTGACTTCAAGATCAAGACAAAGTGATTGAAAACCATAAACATCTTTCCCACACAACATGCACTACAAAGCTTCAACTAGTAAAGTGCAATAAATAAACGCATCCAAGCTAAACAAAGTACAAAGACATGTTATGTGAGAATAAATTGACCAACCTTGTTTTCAAAAACTAAGAGAGTAAATACAGAACACAATTTGGTTTCCTTTTTCTCCTTTTTTTTTTTAAAAAAAAAAAGAAAAAAAATTTATTGTAAAGAAGAAACTAAAGCAATCCTATAATGAAATGCATGAATGTTATGCAATGCAACTCCTAGAAACAAAAAAGGTACAAGAAACCAAAGAACAAAGGTCACAAAAGATAAAGCAAAGAAGCATAAGGACCATGTCAAAAAGACTCAATTAGATCGAGCCTTTTGCATTCAAAACCTTTTAGATGCATTACGAGCATTGGAGTTCATATTCACATTAGAGTGATTTCCAACTCTAGGATTGGAATAAAGGTTTAGAACCTTTATCAATTCACCAATAAGTGCCATAGGATCTTGTGCTTGAGGCACAGACACTTTAGGCTCATTTGCTCGCTTAGCTGCTTACAGCTTATAACAATTTGGACGAATGCGTCCAGACTTTCCACAATAATGACAAACCCAAATAGGCTTACCATGCATCTTGTCCTTAGAAAGGGTAGGCTCCTTAGGTTTAGACTTTTTCAAATCAACCCTAATCTTCCTAGGAGGTGTGACCTCTATAGGTTTAGCAGTCTCACTCACATCCTCACTCATAGGGGGTTCAGAGGAAGAAGAAGGAACAAAGTTTGTGGAATTTGGTGCAATCACAGAGATGCTTTCAACAAAACCTAATCCAGATTTGTCAGAAGGAGCCTTTTGAACACTCAGCATTTGATTAAATTTAGAACTAGCAGATCTAGCAACAGATAAATCATGTTCCAAAGATTTAACTTTATCATGCAAGAGCATATTCTTAGTTTTCACATTGTTCAAAAGTTCATTAGCATCAAACAAGTTGACAAGCAAATTTTTCTTTTCAAGCTCAAGAGATGCAATTTTCTTTAAGCCTAATTCAACATTCATGGCATCCTTTGCAGCAACTTTGCAAAGTTTATTGTAGGCTTCTTGAAGATCTGCATCCTCAGAGAGTTTCTCATCAGAAGGGTTCTCTTCAATAGATACACTTTCATTGACTACAGCAGTAACAATGAAAGTAATGAAGTTTCTATCCTCGTCACATCCAGACTCATCATCAAAAACTTCATTATCACTAAGGGTTACAACCATAGCCTTCACCTTAGACCTCAAGTATGTGGGACATTCAAATTTCATGTGACCATACCATTGACATCCAAAACACTAAGAACCCATAGAATTATTTGAAGGTTGACCAACTTTTTCTCTAGGTTTTTCATTGTTATTTACCTTAGTGGGATCATTCTTCCTAAAGTTTCTAGGTTCAGCAGTGTTTGTACCTTTTGCATTTCTATTATTATTCCTAAGAATGTTTCTAAAGTTCTTAGCAAGGTAAGCAATCTCTGTAGTAGAAAGCTCATCATCAAATCCACCAGCATCAACATCATCAATAGACTTAAGAGCCATTGATTTGGATTTGTTAGCTTTGGGTAGGTCTAACTCATAGGACTGAAGAGATCCTACAAGTTCATCAACAGGGATAGAGTCCACATCCTTGCTCTCAGTGATGGTAGTCACTTTGGGTCTAAAGTTCTCAGTCAAAGATCTAAGAATCTTCTTAACAATTTTAGATTGATCATAGATTTCGCCCAAATTATATGCAGAATTAACAATATCATTCAGTTTAGCATGTAATTCATCAAAAGATTCATCATCAGACATCATAATGCTTTCAAATTTAGATGTTAACTACTGCAACTTATTAATTTTAATTGCCTTTGTGCCTTCATGCACAGTTTGAAGGATTTTCTAAGCAGTGTGAGCAACCTCAATATTAGAGATTCTCTTAAATTCCTCCATAGAAACAGCGTTAAAGATGACATTCATAACTTTACTATTGAACCTAGCTACTTCTTTTTGAGAAGTTTGCCACTCATTCACAGGAGTAGTGGGCTTCTCCCATCCGTATTCAACGGAGTTCTAGAATCTTTCATCAATAGATTTCAGAAATGCTTTCATCCTTACTTTCCAATAAATATAATTATTCCCATCGAAGTGAGGAGGAATAACTAGAGAGTTTCCGTGTTCCATGACAACAGGGGTCAAGGATCAGTTCAGAGATTAAAAGATCAACAAACAGAGAGCAACCCCCTCTGATACCACTTGAACAGTTTTTAGACCCCTTAACACAACCGGATTAACCTTGTTAATTAGCCAAGTGATTAACTTAGTCAAATTATGCAAATCTAGGTTATCACAATCAAACAATCATATCAAGTATATAAAGCAGCGGAAATATAAATAACACAAAGATATGATGACCCAAGAAATCTCACGGTAAAAACCTAGGAAGGATTTAACCTAGCTATTCTCAAGGTAAACTTGAATCCACTATCTTGAAAGAATCGAAGTTCATACAATAAGACTTACAAGCCCCCACGCTTGACTTCTTATTGCTACCCACCAGTAGAACTTACTGACACGACCACGTGCAAGCTCTGAGACCACGGACTCCTTCTTTCTTTGATTCTTTAGCAAGTACAAGCACACCCGTTGTGTATCTTTAAGCTCCAATGGCAGCAACTGAGTTGATCATCAAGGTGTGGATAACATATCCTCCTTGAAAACCCTAAGCTTTGTGTAAAGGAAAGTTACTCTAGATCTCACAAGAGATTTACACAAAACAGCAATATGAGCAACCTCTAAAACGTGGCTAGGGTTTGCCTTATATACCTAGGGCAAAAACATAAAACCCTAAACGTTTTAGGAGTTAGGGTTGAGTTGGAATTCTGCAAAAAAAAACGCATCTGACCCGATTTTCGATTGATCGAGCTTAAGCTTCAATCGATCGAACCAGGCCGAGAAGCACTATTAATTCCTGCATCAGCTTGTTCCAACTTTACATAAATAATACAACTTTGAGCAAGTCTAAACAAGACTAAACAACCTGTTTTGATCATGGTTTGCCAACAATACAAATTAGAGTCTAAATACATTAAATCCTAAGTCTTTAGAACCTAACAGAAATAATAGAGCAGAATTCTCGAATATTGTTTGATTGAGACGGATCAAGAAATGTGCCTTATCACACATTCAAATGGGAGCCAGATTTTGTCATTTTTGTTGTTTGATGACTTGATCTAGGCTTATAGACAACTGAGAGAATTGTACATTATGCAAAAAATCTCATCTCCACATTCCATCCTACGCTCTATGAAGGAATTTGTTCCCAGGCTCTCAAGAGTATACTAAGAGTTAATTGAGAAGAAAATTTATTTTCTAGTTTTCTCACCTTGGCTGTACCATATTTTTTATGACTACCAAATTTTCCACAAGTAATGGTAACTAGGCTAGAGATGAATATAAACTAAAGTGCCAATATTGTCAAGGGCAGGTGGGAATCTTATTCAGCAATAGACATATAAGAAAAGGGTGCTCATTGATTTCCAGTTTTACACATCTTTGACTTTTTGCTCCCTCTGTTTCAAGTTCAAGAAAGAACCATGTGCCCCTCTCCCCAGGTCGCATTAATTTCTTCTTCTTTTTGTCTAAACATTAGGTATTTTTTTTTATATAAAATATTATTTTATTTTATTATGTAACAGGTGCGTATATCAATTTATACAAATACCATTTTCTATGTTTAATTTTCTTTTCTAACAAACAAAATTTTTTTCATCATTTCACTTTTTCAAATCCAACCAAACTCACATAAGAAAAACTAAATCCTTCAATGTCCACCATTTTCTATTCCCCATTCTTCCATTCCCATCCTTATCCTGATTTTCCTTGCATGTCATCATCATTTACATTATCCTCATATTGTGCATGCCCTTGTCACCTTGGGTCTGTAACATGTTAAATTCGGGTTTGGTGAGTTCGGATCAATGGAAGAAGTTGCCTCTCTTAGGCCTGTGAGCCTAATCTATCTGTCTGTCTTACATGGCCGATTCCATCTTCAACAGTAAAGGGCTTTTCCCTTACTAGTCAAGTGGTAAGGTAGGGCGCTATTCGATGAAGAAAACAGACTTTAGGAAAGTGGTTCAGGTAGCTCAGCTGGTTAGAGCAAAGGACTGAAAATCCTTGTGTCAGTGGTTCGAATCCACTTCTAAGCGGGCGAAGGGTCCAAAGGACAGGTAGCCGAGAGTGAGCTTTTAGGATTAGGAAGCGAGAGGAAGAGTGAGGGTCGCCCCTATCTTGCTGGAGGCAGATTTTCTAAAATAAGCGGTAGATTACTTGGATGGGTTCTCGCGTCCCTATGCCCAAAAGGATGGGCGAGTTCGGTGCAAGTGTTCATCGATCGGGTGGATCTATATGCTCCGGGGGCTGAGACGAGGTGTAGCGCAGTCTGGTCAGCGCATCTGTTTTGGGTATAGAGGGCCATAGGTTCGAATCCTGTCACCTTGATTCCGATCTTTTTTTTTGTTTGTCTCATCATGGGTTTGGATTTTAACCTCCTTTTCATGAAAATGGAATCCCTAATCCTTGCAAAGGGGCTCTCCTTTTTCTTACGATTCACTTCGGTGAGGTGCTGGTGCAACGTATGTTCGATGTATGAACGGGAATATACACGTGGTCAACAACTATTTCACCCAGTGGGAGATGTACGCTGTTGGTGATTTTTAGTTTCTGGGTTATACTTTCTGCTGCTCTGTTATACCCTAATGCCAATAATTTGGTTTTTTTTTTTTTTTTTTTTTTTTTTCATTGTATATCCATTTTATTTCTAAAATTTAGAATCATTGTCACTTAATTATTCATATATTGCTAGATATATATTTGATTTGGAACTGTTCATTTTCTTCCTTTTCAAGATTTGGGTTTTGCTTCCTCAAAAAATGATTTTATTTTATTTTATTTTATGGAATTTCAGCTCTAAAAAAAATCCAAAAAAGAGTAAGAATAGCATGAATGACTAACAATATTATTTGTATTTGTGAATAAATTTTTTGTATGTTTTTTTCTTTCAATATAAAATTTACAATCTAACACAAATGAACCTCTCAATTATACATTTCAATGCAAAGGTACGTATATAGTTCCTATCAAGATGCTTAAGAGACCCCCTAGAGCAGAGGATGATCACAGAGATAGTTTAGTTTTGTCAAAGAATGTTGGAAACAGTAACTTTCAAGGTGCGACACGTGTAAGTGCTATTGCAGGTAATGGCCTCTACCCTTTGCTCTATGTGAAACTAGCCTATAGCCCGTGCATTGCACGGGATTTTTTTTTCCTTCTAAAATCAATTTCACACTATCCTTATGAATAGGTTATTGTTGAACAAAAAATGGAGCTTTTTCCATCCTCTTGTGGTTGTTGCCAGTGCACTGTTGGCTGTAGCTCAGTGTTTTGCACTATTCTGCTTGAAAACAATTGAAATCAATAATTAATTCAATTTCTCAATGAATTTTTTTGATTGTCAAATATATATTCAGCTATATATAATAAAACCTTGAACTAAAACTGAACAACATAAAATTACATTTAAAAAAGGTAGATTTCTGAATCCAAAATCTTCTCAACTACCTTACCACCTACGAATCATCTCACCTCTCCCTCCCAAATTATGAAGCATTTAAGATTTCTCCTAGAGTCCTAATATTCATATTTAGGAATACTAAATAGAAAAACATATGCAGAATTCGGCCTAACACAACCATTTAGCCCACTAAATTGAGACATTCATCCAATTTTGAGAATCCCCAGAACAGGTTATTAAAAAACCAAACACCAAACCCTCGAATTTTCATGTTTTTTCTTCACTTATCACCATACACGCATCATTCACAGCACACAGGCAGAACATTCACCCTTTCACTTCAAAAAGCAATATTTATCCAACATCTATATTTTTAAGGTAAATAATAAAAAATCTTATATAATTTTTTTATTCTATTTCATTAATTAATTTTTCAGATTTGTAGCAAATCTATTTGTTTGGTGAATTATTACTAAAACTAATTATAAATCAATCTTAAAAACAAAATCTTTATGTACTTTAAATAAATATCACAAAATATTTTCCTATCCCTCAACAAATACCCTCAATTTCATTAGCCAATCAGCCATGAAAATAAAATTATGTAAACACAAAATCAACTAAAATATTAACAAAAATAATTAGTTTTAAAAGGAAAACAAACAATCAAATTCAAATGAAGCATTTGCAATGTTTTCTTTATTTATCAAATATGACCACCCTCATTCTCTGACATTACAACATCATTGAAATATTATCTAGATTAAAACAAATCATATATATACATGTGTGTAGCTACAGTAAACAAAAAAAAACAAAACAAAACAAAACAAAAGGCATAACTTGTCCCGAAGCAGTTTTGGCATTATCCATAATTTTTCCTTTATAGGAGATGGGAAATCCGATTTGTGAAAGACACATCAAACATGTTTTTATGTTTTTAAAAATGCAGAGAGTACATTTGATCAAGTAATTTTGGAAACTGCATCAAAGTGAACAGTGCAAATGAGAAATAATATAGGCTCAGACGATGCATGTGATGTCTTAAAACTCGGAATTCAAAGTACCATGAATGAAAAATGAAATAGTTATTGTGTGGAATTATGGCTATTAGATAAACTCAAATGGACAGTTGGTTATCATGCAGTTTAATCCATTAATATCTCTTATGACTATGTTAACATTATAGCGCACACTACTACTACTACCGTGAAACCTTGTCATTTCTACGCCTAAGAGAATGCGTCAATTCATTTTTCTAAAACACATTAAAACACAATCTAAATCAAATGAACCTCTCAATTATACATTTCAATGTAAAGGTAGATATATAATGCCCATCAAGATGCTTAAGGGACCTACTATAGAGCTGAGGATGATCACGAAGATAGTTTAGTTTTGTCGAAGAATGTTGGAAACAGTAGCTTCCAAGTTGCGAAACTTGTAAATGCTATTGCAGGTAATGGCCTCTACACTTTGCTTTATGTAAAATATGTTGCTATTATAAGTACTTTTTTCCCTTTAATAAGTTTGTAATCTTTTTATTTTCCCTCTCTCTCTTGTTTTCATGAAGAGAAAATTTCCCATTTCTATAATCATTGCTTGTCACTTGAAAGATTCATTTATAATGTGGAAAGTTTAAACTAATTTATCATTTGTATCCTTTTTCTATGTTTATTTTTGATAAATTACCAATTATCCGAAAAGTTTAAACTATTAAAAAATAGTGAATTTAATTATTTAACTACAGGTTTAACACTCCTCATATGTGAGCCTAAACTCCCTCCTCAATAAGTGGGGCCCAACTCAGAAACATTAAAGTAATAAGAAAACTTCAAATTTAATTTGCTTGCTTAACTATAGGTTTAACACTCTTGATTGAGACTTCAAATTTGAAGTCTCAATCAATTTACTTCTTTTATCTTTAAAATAGTTGGTTAAATGGATTATAAGTAGTCTCAAACCTCTTCAATATTGAAGAAGCCATTTTAAGCCTTTAAGGTTCAAATAAGACTCATGTCTCATTCTTGGAGAATACGAGTGTGTACAATTTGCAAAATGTACAAATGTAAATTATCAATCATAAAATGTGTAATATAATGCAATTGATATGATGCTTGACTATCGACCATCTAACAAGGTAATAGTAATTTCATTGGTTGAGAATGATTGGTTCTTGCTTGATGAAGGTGATGTTTTTCCTACATAGAAACATGGCTCTTTGGGTTCTAGTAGTGAACTCTCACTATGCAACATCATAACCACAAATGACATGTTAGGCCGTTCCTCATGATGTTGTTGCAAACATAAGAAACTAATATGGAGGCAACGTTCAAGCTCCGACATGATGCAAGAGTCCTTTAAGAAAGTATCAATTAGTTCCAAAATCCTACCTTCTTTCCATGATTTCCATGCCTAAAAAATTTGAAAATTTCTTGTCATTGTTTGTATCATAATATGTATGGGAAAAAAAAAAAGATAGAAAAAAAAAAGGTCGAATCTTTAGAGAACTCACATGTCCAACAAGGTTCACACTATGGTCTCAATGAAAAGACCCTCGATTTTTCTTTCCACATATTATCTCCAACAATAATATCCTAAAACTAAAGACATCAGATTTTATTGAAAATAGGCCATCAATGGCATATATGAGTGCCATATAACCACTGTAGAACACCATTAAGAATTAAAATCTTTGATTAGAAAAAATTTTGTCAATAATAGAACATGTTAAAAATATGCAAAATTACACTATTGGTCCCTGAATTTTACCTTTTAATAGGAGTTGGTCCCTCAAGTTTCAAATGAGCACTATTGGTCTCTCATGTTTCAAAATTGAGCATTGTTAGTCTTTTAGTCAACTATTGTTAGTGTTATTGCCTATGTAGTTAATTGAACAATGACATGACATCTTTTTCCATACTTATACCAACCAAAATAGGCCACTTCAATTAAAAAGTCAAGTCAGATCCATATAAGTAAAACAAAAGAAACAATATCTTCTCTATGTCATTCATCCCTCATATCTTTCCCTTCTCTATCCCAAATAAATCACAACCTTCTCTCCATCATCAACCTTTGATCCTTCACCATTCCTAGACCTATGAAGCTCTTTGAACCAAGAGATAAGGTCTTGTTTGGGCTGAAGAAGGAAATGAGTTTGTTGACTAGATTAGGAAGTCAAAGTCGGAGCATATCTTAGTAAGGACGTGGCTAGTCTCCTTGATGACTCTATAACTAAACTCATGGGTTCAACTATGGCAGAGGGTGAAAGAGGTGAATATCCATCATGATCTTTGATGGGCATGATCAACAAAGGTTAGGATGTGTGGGTTTTGGGTGTAGTGATGACAGAGGAGATGATCAGGAGACTCTATACAAACCCCATTTCGTTTCGGCCTTTACTCGAGGTCTTCGACCCCAATGACGAAGAACTTAACAACTACCAAAATTATCAGCATCATATATGAAGCCCAACAATAATCAAGCCAAATTCATGGCCATAAAATACCCAAGTCTTGGCCCAAAACCCTTTTTCTATCCCAATGTTTAAATTTGCCCAAAGTGGCATATGCTAGGAACAGGTGGGGGTATGCACCAATTTACCAGTGTAAGCTAATGTGAGACAGCAAGCCCCAATTCACTCTTTTTCCTTTTTGGTGAGGTTTTGAGTTAACGAGCCTAATCAATTGGCTAGTCAGACATCTTGATGTAGAATAGCCCACCATGACCTTCTTGGATTCTCAAGGACACTTGAAATTATGCAAGACAAAAAGACACTAATAGAAATCATTTGGGTGATGGAGTTAAAATTGCATGAAATTTGGCAGGTTGAAAGGAAATGGTCTTTTGATCAATAGTCGTGGCTTTGCCACAAAGTGTGCATCGATTTTGGCAAATTCCTTCATTTAGCCCTCGCAAACAGTGATTTTTCCATTTTTAGTAATTTTCAATTCTATAATAATTTTTACCTTTAAAATCATAACAAGGTTCCACTTATTTTGGGATGACCCTTAAGGTCAATAGTTTATGATTTTGCATTTAACTTAATTTTACCATTTTTGGTAAAATTTGGTATTTTGCCACCTAATCTTGTAATTAGTGCAAATTAGGGTTTCAGACGTTTCCTAATCGGCCTAGGGTTTTACTTCTTTTGTGTTTATATTTTTTGTAGCCTCCAAAGCTAAATCGAATTATTATTAATAAAATTAGAGTTTTTCTCAAACATTTTCTTTAGTGGATTCCAGACCTATTATCTTGTGGATTCAAGGAACCCCTCATGGATTCGAGATTTACTACTAGAAACTAACAATTTAGTTTATATTCCATCAAAGAGAGTATTGTGTGTGCTTTTTTCAGGCTTCCGCAACATCACATCCCATTGAAACCTTAGGGCCTAAAAACTTCTCTAGCAAAATCACTTGAAAAATTGACCTCCTAGCTTCAAAGAGTGCAAGAACAGTTTTAGTGATCATTTGATTTAGTTTTCTAACATATAGTTGTTGAAAAACTAATCTCCTTCTCATTGATTCTCAATTGCATTCACCATCACTTCATTGCCCACACACTTGTGAAAGGACTTTTGCCTCCCAAGACGTTCAAGGATGAATTTGTCTTGAGTGGTGGCTTTATACACATCGTTGCGGTAATTAGTAAAACACACCCCTTTTAAGGTGTTAAAGGTTGAGGTATGAATCTGTCCCATGATCCATATCCTCTATCTTAATTTTTTTTTCTTTGCTTTGACATGTTTACATGTTATTTCATGATTTTCGTCCTTGAAGTAATGATGGTGTGTGACAACATGTTGTTCATTGGCTACTTGCTTCATTTCTTACAAAATTATGTAAAATTGTAAATCTGCTCAAAGTGGCATATGCTCGAAATGATGGGCGTACATGTCTATTACTCGGCATATGCTGGGTCTTGACAAATTAGGGTTTTTCTTCCAATTACTTTTTTGGAAAATGGCATGAAGCCTAGGTGCATACGCCTGAAGAATCTGGTTTGTGCCAATTTCGTTTAGCATACACCTACTTGGACAAAACCCAGATTTTGACATTTTTTTATTAAAATTAAATTATATAAGGATATGGTGTAAAACCCAAGTTTTACCCCTTCAATTCTAACATGCCACATCATCATATTACATATTGAAGAATAGACAAAACCACAATCAATTCTAATACCCATTTGGAAATCCAACTTAACTGTGAGTTTATTGTGATATTATTATATGTGGTAGGATATATTGAGTTTTAAGTAAAAAGCTGATGTGACAATTTCTTATTGATGGTGTAAAAAGTGAGTTTTATACCCCATATTTTATTTAAAACTCAATACATTATAATACATATAATAACATCTCAATAAACTCACAGTTAAGTTAGATTTTCAAATGGGTATTAAAATTGACTGATTGTGGTATGTCTATTCTTTAAATATAATATGATGATGTGACATGTTGGGATGAGAACTAATTAACTTTGCAGAAAAAATTGATTAAATTGATTTGACTTAAAATAGAATGGAAACTTTCGGAATACAGGTCAATCCTAATTTAATTGATCAAAGACTAATTAGGTAATTTTCAAGAGGAAGTTTAATTAATCTTTTAACTTTAACTTAAATCCTATTTGAATTTGAATTAAGAATCTAATAAGAAAGCCTCTTACTTCTTTTTTAGAAGACTACAATATCTAGATTTAAATTGGTTTAAGGAAAGTGGGAAGTTAATTAAAGAATGCAAGATCATCAATGAAGAATGAAGACCACTTTAGTATAATAAAGGAAAACATTAAAGATTTAATGAAGACTCCACATCAATTAATTCTTCCGTCCTTCATAAGACTTAGGATCCGCTTAGTTGGAGGGGTGAAAAAGTGGGAGGATAGAAAATGATGGGAGGTTAGAAAAGTGAGAGGATAGAAAAGATTTTAATTTCCCTCATTTTTGTTTGTTTTGGAGTGGAAAAGTGGAGGGATGAAAAAAGTGAGTTTATATAAATTCACTCATATACTCTTGTTAGAAAATGATGCCCAATTAAAACAAAAAAGTGACAAACAACCAAAAAAAAAAAAAAAAAGCAATCACCCAAATTCATTAAAAAAAATCACATCTAGTTACACACACACACACACACACACACACACAAATGGAAAGAAAGAAAGAAAGAAAGAAAAACAAAACAAAGCACCATCGCGCCCACGACCCCACGAAATCAAAAGAAAAAAGGTAAAAAAAAAAAGAAAAAAAAAAGAGGCAATGTCCCAGGAAAGCAATAGAGAAAAAAAAATAAAAAAAGAAAAAAAAAAAGAAAAAGAAAAGAAGAGGCAATGTTTACTGCCTTGGAAAGCAAAAGCTTAGAGAAGAAGAAAAAGCTGACTGCACATAAGCATTTTCGACAGTCAAGCAAATCAGACTCCCTCCCCCCCCCCCCCCCCCCCCAAAGTTTTCACCCCATTTTAGGGAGAAAACATTTTAGTGGGCTCGGGAGAAAACACCTGGGCCTCACCACTTTTTTTCCTCTCTCCCTCTCAACCAAATACCCAATAAAACTTCTTTCTCTCCACTTTTCCCTTCTAAATTTTCTATCCTCCCTAAAGTCCTTCCAAAAAAAACATACCCTTAAGCATTCATCATCGTTAACATTCAACTCTTGTTTGATATCTACATTATTGTACATTTATACATTCACATGATTGGGTATAAACAAACACACTTGACTGCTTCTTTGCACTTTGTGTTCACTTATTTGGAGGACAAAATTGGCCAATGCCCTTTTTGCCCAAATTATATAGCCTTCTACCCCCTTCCCAAACTAATTAGGAAAATGCCTTTCTTTTAAAACTCGATTTGCTCAAAATTGAGTTAGGCCCTATAGTGGCGTTTTTAAAGAGCCTATAGTGACGTTTTAAGGACCTATAGTGGCGTTTTGTAACTCGACCTCCATGAACTCGAGTTATAGGTAAAAAAAAGTAAAAAAAAAAAAATTACATATAACTTGAGTTTATGGAAGTCGAGTTACAAAACGCCACTATAGGGCTCTAGAATATATATATATTTTTAACTCGATTTTGATATTAGGTGCCTTTTACATGTCTTAATATTTATTTGTTCACATGATTGCTTGCTCCTCCCATGACCCGTTTTTGAACTCTAGCCCTTAGATACAAGCGTGCATTCATTATAGCTTATTATATGAGCTCTATTTAATCTCAGATTTAGTAACAATATATGAAGACTAGCTACGCTGTACAAGCTTGGGGTGTTCCACCTCTTCCTATCATGTACCCTAACTCCCGACTTAGTCTAGTAGGTACACCTTCATGAAGTCATTCTTTGGTTCTTGGATCTGCAACTAGGTGATGACTCCTCCATCTCTTTCTTAGAGACGTTTGCGTACACTCGAGCTCACGCTGGCTTTGGGTTCAAATCACTTTAGGGAGATAGATTATTGTGTACCTTGCCTTCGCAAGAAGGAATCGACATGGCGACAAGTCAAAAAGAAGGTAGTACAGTCCACAACACTCCACAGATTTTGAAGTGAATAGAGAAAGAAAAATAGCTTTTTGTTATTTTTGGTGAGTTGGAGCTTTTATAGTTTTTTTAATTGAAGTGGTTGCTTTTTATTGGACCAACTTAGTTAAAGATGCCACATCATTGTTCAGTTAGCCATATAGGCAATAACACTAACAACACTCATTTTTTAAATTTGAGGGACCAATAGCGCTCGCTTGAAACTGAAGGTACCAATTATGCTCACAAGGCAAACTTAAGAGATCAATAGTATAACTTCACCTAAAGAATACTTACTAAGTTCCAACCACTCTATTTGTATTTCCTTCAATTTGATCTCCACCAAAGGTCCTAGCCATGCCAAAATCGGAAAATTTTGGGTTCATCCTACTATCAAGTAAAATGTTACTTGCTTTTAGATCTCTGTATAATCCTCAATCTAGAGTCTTCATGAAGATAGAGAAGCCCACGGGCAATCCCACAAATAATTTTGAAGCACATAGACCAACCTAAAATATTAGATCTCATTTGATTTGTCAAATTTCTTGTTTATGTTAACGCTAAGTCCAACTTGAACAATGAAACAAGAAATTGAAATTTCTTTAAATAACAATAACAAAATTGTCATGAAGTTTGCCAAAAATTATTAAGTTTTGAGAAGTTCTAACCAAAAATGAAGGAGTCCAAGCTTCCGTTGGGCATGTATTCATAGATTAACATTTTCTCCTCTCCTTCAATGCAATAGCCCAAAAGCCTAACAAGATTTTGGTGCTGTAATTTGGCTATCGACTTAACTTCATTTTTAAACTTATTCAATCCTTGTCTAGAATTTCATAAAAGCCTTTTCAAAGCAATTTCTTGTCCATCTGCTAGTGTACCCTAAAAACTCACATTTGCAAAGATTATATTGATGTTGAATATGATGGGAATTGATCTATCAGAGTTACCTTATATACGAGTCCAAAGTCACCTTCACCAAGCTTGTTATTGCTTGAAAATTTGTTAGTGGCAATAGCTATGATAGCTAGGCTGAAGAACGGGAGCTCCAGGTCTTCACTTTGGCCATCAATATTCTGGTCTATCATCCCTTTATTCTTCATTTTCTCTGATAAGAGCAAGGTGAGTTTCACATTATACATAAGAAATTAGAATATTGCAACTCCAACAGATTAGTTTGGATTGAATGCATGTTAGTCCAGCCAAAACTATAAATTGATCATAAGCCATTTTAACCATCACCAAATGGAAACCTTGTTCTCTTCACTATGCTACTTGCATAATGACAAGAAACAGTGTCAGAGCATTTTAATATTAATCAATTAAAATGAATAAATATTACAACATAAATGTAAAGATGTAGGAGTGAATATGGAAGATGAGGAGTTAGTGAATTGTTTAATCCCACATTGAAAGGGAGAGATACTATTTTATTCTTTTTAATTGTGGTGATTAATGGACTAATATGAATTGACTTAAATATTGGGCTAGATACGTGTGCAAGGGGGACTGAGTGTCGCGCCTCAGTCCAAATAGTGTTGTGTAATTTTTCTCTTTAAATTACATTTTATGATTTTAACCTTTATAGCGTAGTGGAGTTTTAAATAAATCGGGAAGTTGAAATCTTTCGTTTCAAACCTCAAGCGCATTTTATGATTTTAACCTTTATAGCGTAGTGGAGTTTTAAATAAATCGGGAAGTTGAAATCTTTTGTTTCAAACCTCAAGCGGGGTGCTTCAGCTAAGGACTTGACACTTTATGCCCCCCAAATGGACATTATCTTTTACTCTAAAAATTTGTGTTAGTTTGATATAATATTAGTACTATACACTTCTACACACATTTTGGTTACTACATTTTTGTAGCTCTTATTTTAATTCCTACATTTTTAACTCGTGCTCAATTAGTCTCTACCGTTATTTTAGTAACAGAAATTGTCTATGTGACACATAGAGTGCATAGGTGGCATGTTAATGCTACTGAATAATAAAAAATGAAAATGCTAATGTTATAAGCTATCTTACAAATTTTTTTACAAACTAATTATGTGGTGAAAAGTAATTAATAAGTGAATAAGTGACATTAGTGATTATTGACATTAAAAAAATGCCTCGTCAACATTTGATTTGAAAAAAAAAAAAAAAAACACAAAAAAAAAAAATCTTGATATCTCAATTCTTAAGATAGAAAAAAATTGTAGGAATCCCAAATTTTCTTGTATTTTATTGAACCTTGACTACCAAACACAATCCTGGACTAGTGACATGTTTGACTTGCTCAAAAGCAATCAAGAGCCAACGCAATTTTTCTACTCTACCCTGATATTTTTTCCAAAGTTGGTCAAAGAAAGTAATATTACCTCTGAAGTTTTTTCTTTTGCAAATGCTGTCGGCAATCAAGAGCACCCCAAAAACTACGGCAATGGCAATGGCAACTACAACTATCACCTTCATCTTTTGCTTGTCTTTCACGTCTTCCTGGTTGACTTAGCAATAGCAAAGCGAAAATATTTTAGATGCAGCAGACTTTAATGCCATAAAACCAATGGAAAAAAATGATGGTACAACAATTTTTTTTTTTTTTTTTTAGAACAAATGGTACGACAAAAATTGATTTGTGGATTTCAACTAGCTTAATTTGTAAAATCTCTTGCGGGTCGAAATTCTATTGTATCTAACACACACACACACACACAAAGAAAAGGCGTTTCAATATACGAATTAAAGAGCAACGAAGACAATAGGCCAATACCTTTCTATGAAGCAGGCATTCGAATATATAAATCCTGCCCGTTAGCTGCAACCTGTCTAATATCAATTAGATCTCCATACCAGATGGCGCAGCCACTTCCTCCATCTCTAATGTCAGTGTTGGAATAAGCCATACAAGAATAGTTGTTCAAACATTGGACCCTGCATTCGTACCCAGGAGAGAGCACAGCAGTAATATAGAAGCATAAACAATGATAAAATAGATGATAAAGAAGAAAATAGCAAAACAGATATATTCAAAATAAGTTAAAACAGAGTATGGAATATGAAAACTGAAACTGATAAAATCTTACTTGAAAATACTTCTGTCTTTGATTATACTTGAAAACAAACTGTCTTTGATACAAGCTTGAAAATAAAACACTATCTGAAGAGTTACAAGATTACAAAGTAAAACTGTCTGAGGAGAAAGGTTACAAGATTATAAAAGGAGAAGTTACACAATTCTTTCGGAGAGAGGGAAGTCTATTACAAGGATTTTCCTAAAGGCTTTCTAAAACTTTCTCTGGAAATTTGAACTTGAGAATTGGACCTTAATTCTGGACCTGTTTTCTGTCTTCAGAGTCTGTCCTTTTATAAATGAAGTAAACCATGGTAAGTCTTCAAAAGTAACTTGAGTTAGGTAAAGTAACCTCAAGTTAATCTGTCGGCAGGATCTTGAACAGTAAAAGTAAGTTAATCTGTTGGTAGGATCTTGAACAGTAAAAGTAAATTTTGAACATTAAATCTGTCAGTAGACGCGTGCCAGTGAATAGTAATCTTTCAAAAGGGACTTCTTTCTGTGGAACTCATCTGTCAAGGTAAATAATATTTTATCAAAAATATCTTTCTAGATTTTTCTGTCATTTTGTTATTTTGCCTTTGCCTTATCTGTCACATATCATAGGGATCTTGAGCTTCTGGGTGAGTCCTGTAGTTTGGAGATGAGGATTCCATTACTGTGTCATCTTCATCATCTGAGATCTGTGATGCAGCTTCTAGCAACTGCTTTTTGAGCTGTCTTCTGTCTGAGACGGAGGCAAGCTGGCATTGAACTTGACTCTTTTCTAAGAGGAAATTAGGACCTTCTGTCTGGGAGGAAGAGACTTTTTTCTGTAATTCATTGCAAATATGATCAAAATTAAACTTATTCCACCATTTTAATTTAAACTTTCTAGTAAGCATAGGAAAAGGGTATTGAGGATGCTTCTCTATCTTGTATTCCCATCTAATGATCCATGGGAGATCAGGAAATCTATAAAAGAACTGCAAAAGGTGTGGGAAATCCTTGAGATGTGGTATGTCTGGTTCTTTCTTGAAAGTCTCATAGGCCTTTAAGAGATCAGGAGGGAGAATCATAGCTTCAGGACCATAGGAATTCCACCAGTCAATGAACCATCTTGGGATCATCATGTCTTTCTTTTTGTACATATCAAACCGGAAAAACCACGTATGCCTGTAAATGTTAGTTTGGAATAGAAGGAACCTATCCCAAGCTTCCATATAGTCATAATAATTGTAAAACGATGGTTCAAAAAGTATAGAAAAGTTCCTAGTGACCCAGGGTTGGGCTCTCCACTGGGAAGGAGTGAGAATCTGTTTTATGACCACTTTAGAGTAGCCAAATCTATTTGGTTCTTGGGAACAAGGCATATGTGTTACTAATATTGAGTCTGTATCTACTAAGATAAGCTCATAAAATGTCTGGGTCTTTAATGTTTCTGTCTTAGGATGTTCCCATCCTAGGGGTATGAGCTGTATGACTAGGGAGAGGGTGTCTTTTATGTGCTGGTATTCTGGTTCAATCCATAAAATAAAATTCCAGGAATCTTTTGGGAGTTCAATACTGTGATCTTCTTTTGGGGTTTGGGCTTCCTGTGGGGTAGAGGCTCTATAGTTTGGTTGGTTGGAGGGAGAGGTTAAAGGAGGAAAAGAGGACGCGACTACATTAAATGGTTTCTTTAGGGGAGGAGTTGAGGAAATTGAAGGTAAGGCATAAGATTGTTTGGACGTTGGAGTGGGGCTTGGGGAGAGAGGTTGGAAGGGGTTTGGGCTACAAGGTATTGGGGGTCTTTCATGGGGTCTATTTGAAGAAAAAGTAGGTGAGGTGAAAGAGGGACAAGGGAGAAATCTACTAGGGGGAGGAATCGGAGGAGCAGCATAAGATTGTCTGGTTCTGGGTTTAGGGGATTTGCTTTTATCTGCAGGGGAACTCATCGTCCCTGTAGAAATTCACGAGTTAAGAAATCAGGAATGAAATTAGTTTCTCCTTTAATATATTCAATATCAAAATCAAAAACACTTAAAATAGCCTGCCATCTAGCAAAACTTTGTTTAGAAACAAGATTCTGAACATCTTTTTGTAAAACTTCTTTAGCACTTTTACAGTCAACACGGATTAAAAACTTTTGATTGAAAAGATCATTTTGAAATTTTGAAACACATAATATAATAGATAAAATTTCTTTTTTAATAGTGCTGTAATTCTGTTGAGTAGTCGACCAAGAGCCAGAATGGAATCTAACAATTTGTTCTTTTGCATTATCTTTTGCTATCTGTTTTAGGATTCCACCATAGCCTATATCAGAAGCATCTGTCTCAACAATTTTGAAAGCATGGGGTGATGGTATAATAATGCAGGGGAGTTGTTTAACATATTTTTTAATCTGTCGAACTATCATAGTATGTTTATCTGTCCATGCAGGAGGATTCTTTTCTAACCTTCTATATAGGGGTCTGCATATTTTTCTTAACCCTTGAAAATAGTCTGAAACATAATTTAGGCTACCAAGAAATCTTTGTAACTGATTTTTATCTTTTATTTCATCTGGAAATTTGTCTGCAAATTGAATGGCTCTGTCAATGGGACTTAAGGTTCCCTTATAAATATTATGTCCTAAAAATCGGATTTTATCTTGGAATAAATTTATCTTAGTGGCTGAGACAACTAATCCATTGCGTTTAATTATGTTAACAAATATATTTAAATGTTTCCAATGGTCAGCAATTGATTTAGAGAAAATTAACACATCATCTATATAGACAATTGAAAATTCTGTGAAAGGTGTAAATATATCATTCATTATATTTTGAAATTCACTTGGTGCATTTTTTAATCCAAAGGGCATAACATTCCATTCATAATGACCAAAAGGAACTGTAAAAGCAGTTTTGTATCTGTCTTTCTCGTCTATCTGTATCTGCCAAAATCCACTTTTCATATCAAATTTAGAAAATATGGTTGCTTCATGAAGTCTGTCAAGTAAATCTTTCTTATTAGGAATAGGATATCTTATCCATTTTAATGCTGTATTTAAAGGTTTATAATTTATAACTAATCTTGGAACTCCTTGTTCCAATTCTGCCTGTTTGTTAACATAAAAAGCAGCACAGCTTTAAGGAGACTTGCTTTTTCTGATTAAACCCTTACTTAAAAGATCTTCAATTTCTTTCTTACAATGTTCTAATAATTCATTATTCATTTGTATTGGTCTAGCTTTAGTAGGTATCCGTCTTTCATTAAAGTCCTTTTCATAAGGTAGTTGTACTATGTGATGGTGCCTGTGCCAAAAAGCAGTGGGGAGATTAGAACAAATTTCTGTTTCAATCTGTTGTTTGAATGATTTTATTTTATGCTGTAACATGGGGTCTATTAATTGATTAGTAATTTTTTTGTATATTATTTCTGATTTTAAAGATTCTAAATGTCTATTCTTTCTGTCAATTCTTTCTCTATCAATTTCTTTTATTATGGAAATGTTGTCAAGGGAATAGATTTCTTTCAGGATAGGTGGCAAGATGAATTTAAAAAGTATATCCTTCCCTAACACATTGGTTTTAATTCCTTCTTTTGTAGTTAAAAACGGGTAAAGTAAAGCCATAAAGGGGTTTCCTAGGATAATCTTAGAAGAAAGGTTTTTAATTAAAACAAAGACTGTTTCAAAGCATACTCCGTCATTACATATGTGGGCACTGGGTATTTTATAATTGATTATTAACTTTTCCCCATTAGCTTGAGTTAATCTTTCAGATGATTTTTCATAATACCTTAAAGGTATTAATCCTTCTTGTATACAGTTCATGTCAGCGCCTGAATCTATTAAAGCAATTTCTGTCAAAGAAAATTCTTTATTAATTACCAAAGTAATTTCTGTATGCCATTTTTGAAAAATTACTCTGTCAATTAGACTAAAGAAATTCTGTTTATTGTCATCACCTTTTGCTAATAATATTGAGTCTATCATGGGTTTAGAATTTAAATTTATTATTTCTACAATATTTTGTTCATTTATGTCTATGGAATTTTCTTCTTTAATATCTTTAATTTCTTGTTTGAATATTTTTGCTTCTGTCATTAAGTCTTGTAAAGTTACTGATTTTATTTCTACGTCATCTTTTTTCTTTCTTATCTTCTCTTGCTTGTTTTTCTCTTTTTTTGCTCTTTCGGCTCTTTCTTCTTTTCTGCACTCTGTAACATGATGTCCATATTTCTTACATCTAATACAAGCAATAGGTATATCTATGGAATCTTTCAATTTTAGTAAATAGTCTTTTTTGTCTTGGTTAAGTAGATTATCTATTAATTTTATTATTATGTCTTTTTGTTTTCTTTTTCTTTTATTAACTTTAAGTGGGTTGGTTGATTTTAGTTCTTCCTTTTTTTTTACTCGATCTATCACTTTTTGACTAATATTAAATATTTCCATTAATTTATTTATTGTATCTCTTTCAAATTCTAATTTACTTATTTGTTTAGCAATTTTATTCTGTCGAGCACATTGTTTTTTAGTGTGTCCATATTCTTTACATTTATGACAAATAGTATGTTTAACTTGTCTGTCAGTATTCTCATTATCTGATACATCAGTAGTATTTAAAACTGCTATTTCTTTTTCTTTGTTTGTATCTAAAGGTGAAATTAAAATTTCCATCTTTCTTTTTAATTCTGCTAAACTGTTATCTATCATAGATTTCCATCTTTGCAATTAAGAAGTTACTAGGAACTTATATTACTGTATAGCCACTACTTGCTCCTTGATAGCGTTGGTCAGCCTTACACTCGTTGGCAAATCATAGTTTCGCGTTGGTCAGCCCATTTTGTTAGCCGACAGACAGGCGTTGTTTGGGTGGTCCCGCAATGGAGTTTCCCGAGGAGGTGGTCCCGATAGCAAGGATACCAGTGGTTAGTAATAGTTCCGTCAGTAATTATTAATTGCTTAGAAAGAGAATAAATACATTTATCAGCTCATAATCTGTTTGCTTGTTCACACTTAGGCTAGGCACACACTAATTTGAAACATGGACTATGATGATATAGATTATGATGAAGGTTATAGCATGAAAGATATAGACAATAATTGGTCTAACAGTAATATGGATTATGAAACAGATTCTGATTCTGACAGTGATATGGATGATTATAATTATGATTATAATAATAACACAAAAAATTGGAGTAGATTAACAGGAGACAAAATCAACCTACAGACTAATAGACACAGCTTCTTAGAAATAATTAACAAAAAATTAGAATCTTTAGAAAATGATGAAAGATCTACGATATATGCTAAAGCAGAAATAAAAAATGATAGTTTTTTGGACCTCTATGAAAGAATGAAAGTGTTAAATTCACCTTTAGAAACAGAAAGAGAATTTGAACCCCATCAAAGATCACTTTTAATTAATACTATGACAGATAATTGGCAAAATAGTCAAGGCCATAATTCAAAAAGTATCGACAAGTTAGTAGACAGTAGAAAAGTTAGCTTTTTAGAAAAATCAAAAGCAACTGACAGAGCTATACCTATAGCATTTGAAGATAAAGAAATAGACTCACAGACTCTAAATGTAACTGACAGAAATGTTGACAGGAAAACTAACCTAATTAAGGAAATATCAACACGTATAGAAGATAAAGAAAAGAATCCCATAAAAGAAAGAAGTGCTATAGATATAACAAATAAAGACAAAGAAAAAGGCATAATAAGGAAAGGCATAGTAAAAGAAATACTAGAAAAGATTGAAAGACAAAATAAGCAAGAGATAGAAGTCATATGTAGAAAACCAGATACTAAAGATGAGATAGAAAGAGTCAACAACTGTTGGAGAACTAGTAATAATAGTTTAAAAGAAATGATAGAGACAATAGAAAGACAAAATAGTAGAAAGACAGACAAGAAAGAAGAAGTAGGAAAAGTTAAAAACATACTAAAATCAAAAGAGAATAGTACTCTTGAAGATTATCTACGTAGGAAGATAGAGGTAGAAGAAGAAAGAACAAAAGCTAAAAAGATAGTCAACAAAAGTAGGAAAACTAATAATGATAATAGTTTAAAAGAAAAGGAGAATAGTGATAATGTAGTAAAAGCAAAAGAAGTCAACAATAGAAGGAACCTTTTCTTGTATTTTATTGAACCTTGACTACCAAACACAATCCTGGACTAGTGACATGTTTGACTTGCTCAAAAGCAATCAAGAGCCAACGCAATTTTTCTACTCTACCCTGATATTTTTTCCAAAGTTGGTCAAAGAAAGTAATATTACCTCTGAAGTTTTTTCTTTTGCAAATGCTGTCGGCAATCAAGAGCACCCCAAAAACTACGGCAATGGCAATGGCAACTACAACTATCACCTTCATCTTTTGCTTGTCTTTCACGTCTTCCTGGTTGACTTAGCAATAGCAAAGCGAAAATATTTTAGATGCAGCAGACTTTAATGCCATAAAACCAATGGAAAAAAATGATGGTACAACAATTTTTTTTTTTTTTTTTTAGAACAAATGGTACGACAAAAATTGATTTGTGGATTTCAACTAGCTTAATTTGTAAAATCTCTTGCGGGTCGAAATTCTATTGTATCTAACACACACACACACAAAAAGAAAAGGCATTTCAATATACGAATTAAAGAGCAACGAAGACAATAGGCCAATACCTTTCTATGAAGCAGGCATTCGAATATATAAATCCTGCCCGTTAGCTGCAACCTGTCTAATATCAATTAGATCTCCATACCAGATGGCGCAGCCACTTCCTCCATCTCTAATGTCAGTGTTGGAATAAGCCATACAAGAACAGTTGTTCAAACATTGGACCCTGCATTCGTAAAGATTCATACTTTTGTATTCACCCAAGAATACGTGGTATCTGGCAACTTGAGCCCAACAAATTTAACAAATCCAATTTTATCTTTATCCTTGCAGCTCAATTCCGTAGTGCGTACACATCCCTTAGCCCAGTCGTCTGGGTTCCATCTTTCTGTTGACTTAGGCTTAAATCCTTCTATACACTGGCAGATAGGTGACTCAACAATGATACAATTTCCATAAGCACCACATAAATTATAACTGTCACATTTGTCTTGTGGTTGAAAAATGTACGTGATCCATTTTTTATCTGCTTCGATCCATATGTAGCACTCGTACAAGTACAAAGTTTGGTTCACAACTGCTCTTATGATTACAGAATTTTTAAACGTGTGGTATATGAAATGATAGGCCACAATCTGAATGACCCATTGTGATTTAAACCAATTAATTAATTAGCTAAATTGTTAATTAATCAATTAATCATGCAAATGCGTGAAAGCACAAACAAATCACCAATAAACTAATTAAGCAGCGGAAAATAAATAACACGGTGATTTGTTTACGAATGGGGAAAACCCTTGTGGCAAAAACCCCACCGGGTGATTTTCAGGTCACCACTCCCGAAACTCCACTATTATCAAATCAAGCGGTTACAAGTAAAGAAATCCCAAGTACCTTACCAACCTACAGTTGAACCCTTACCCCAATACCCAATTGGACTTGATCTGTAGTGACAGTTCCCACCTTTGATGCACGGCTCCCAAGTACGTGACTAACCAATGCGCAGATCCCAGTACGTGACTTCAAACACCAACTTAGAAGGAGAGGTTGGCTGCAAAGTTCTTTAGTTCATCATACACGATGAAGATCAGGAAGATGCTTGGTTACAAAACCCTTTGGTGCAAATACACAGCAACTTCTTCAGAGAAGATGAACTAGGTCAAGAACTTCATCTTTGATCACAAATTTGCTTGAACAGAGATTGCTCAATGCTTTTGCAACTTGTGTACAATTTGACGACTCTTAAAACAATCCTTTTATATGTTTAGGGTTAGAAGAAAAGAAGGCCCAAAAGCATATTCACGGATCCTAAGGAAATCAGATCAGAAAATCTGATTTTATAATTCTCGATAGATAGCAGGTGTCGAGGTAGCTATCGAGAAGGTGTCGAGATTTAATGAATTTGCACTTCAGCTTGTTTTTCTTGGATAGACTTGATGACTTCAACACTTGATCTTGAAACCTTTTTTCTTGAAGTATTAAAAACACCTAGAACTACCCAATTACAAGTAGAGTGCGTTTTGGTCAAAGGATTAGCCAATTTACATAAATAAGTGACATATGTTCTTAACAAGTGAAAACACATATGTCCTAACATGAAATATACCTAATCCTTGTTGGAGACAAAATTGAAGTCATAAACTTGGTTGGCCTTTACCCCTATTGCACCACTGAAGCCAATACCATTCCACGAGCCAGTCCGGTTGTAATTCTTGGAGCCGTTCTTCATGACTATCTTGGGGTAATTGTGAAGTTCAATCCCACAACTCAGTTCTCTAGGAGATGGATCATCTGGACTCTACCATGCAGTTAGGTGCCTTTCGAGACCAGTTCTTAAGTCCCATCCAAGCTTAATCCTCGGTAGCCATGTATCAGATGGATAGTCAAAGCTTTGCCACAAATAACTTTATGGGTTTTCTTCATTCTCTTCTCTTAATACTAGATTTCCTGAATCTAAAAGCTCAACAACGGGAATCCCTGCCTCTTTTGTGGAATTCGCCAACCAAGCAATAGTCTTATTCTGGCTGAGAAGAAGAAGACTTCCTGAACTGTTTAACTTCAACATGCCAAACGAGTCTGTGATTTTGTGCCGGTTTGCTACCCAAACAACCATTCTAACTGGGATATTGTTGTACCAAATTCCCAAGTAACGGTTAGTGGAATTTCCTGTACTGAAGAACCCCAGGACAAAGCCTCCATTTTTAGAGACTAGGTTTGTGCCCTTACTGTCACTGAGGGATTGGGATTGGGTAATGCTGTCAGCAGCATCAGAGAACACAAAGTAGAAAAGAAATAAATTGGAACTCAAAAACACAAAAGCAAACATGTCCATTGCTTTCTGTTCTTGGAGCTCTGAAGCCCATTTTGTAGAGCAAACACACCAAAAACTCACTCTAATAGCTTCTCTATCTTTATATTTTGGAATGGAGTTGCTATAGTACCTCTCTTGAAGTAGAGAACACTATAGCATTTACTGTAGCATCTTCAAACATTTTTATCTATTAAAATAATCACTTGGTTGAATTTCCTCAGTTCTCCTTTCTTCCTCGCTCTCTCTTTCGCTTCTCATCAGAAAAAACTCTCTCTTCTCATCAGAAATCAAAGATAGACGAAGGCCAACTCTCTCTGCCGGATGTGTGTGTGAGTGAAGTGAGATGAAGAGGAAAGAAAATAAAAACAGAAATGCAAACACAAAGGAGAAACCAGAAGATCATGGCCAACTCTGTGTGTGTGTGAAGTGAGCCGAAGAGGAAAAAAGAGTTGTGCTAGTGCCACATAAAGTGGAAAACTTGTGCCACAACTTGCCCGCGTGGCGAGTTGTGAGTGGTAGAGAGTTGACCCCACGTGGCAAGTTGTGGCACAAGTTGTGTCACTTTATGTGGCACCAGAATTATCCAGGGAAAAAAAATAAAAACATAAAAGTAAGCACAAAGGAGGAGGAGAAGTCAAAAGAATAGGGTTCGTGTGTGGAGGAGAAACAAAAAAGTAGATACATAGGAGAAGAGGGATCCAGATCCTCTCCATTTCTCTTTGAAATGGATAGTGTCCAGTTCATGAACAGGATCTTTTTGAAAACTATCAAGGGTCAAAAACGTGTCACACCAATTAAAATGTAAAACTCTAGGATCCAGATTCAAACCACAGTTAACAGTTTCTCTCTCACCAAACCCATCTGAATATTTCAAACTCTCTTTCTCTCTCTCTTCTCCAAGGTTTGACTTTCTCTCTCACCTCACCGTCACGGTGCCACCACTACCACCTGCGCCAAGGCTACGATTTGATCAAGCTTTTATGCTCCAAGCATTTACCCAAACACTATAAGCAAAAGATTTTCATCTGAATATTTCAAACTCTCTTTCTCTCTCTCTCTTCTCCAAGGTTCGACTTTCTTTCTGGCCCCGCCGTCACGGTACCACCACTATCACCTGCGCTAAGGCTACGATTTGATCAAGCTTTTATGCTCCAAGCATTTACCCAAACACTATAAGCAGAAGATTTTCTCCAACTTCATCCGCCAAAAAAAATCAACTAATCTATCTATGTTTGTATGCCTGTTGTTGCTTTGTTTTGCTTTGTGATAGTGCTTTCTTGGGGTGTTTTATTTTCTTTTGAATTGGGATTAGTTTATACTCTTAAAATTTTTATTGGGGTCTCTCTTAATATATATATATATATATATAATCTCTGTTTGTGTGTTTTATGTTGTGGTTATTAGAATGTTTGGTTCCATTTTTTTGGTTTGTGGGTATTTTTTTGGTCTCACTGTTATGTAAATGTTTGTGCTTTTGCATGGATTTTGATTTTATTTTTAATTGTTCACTTTATCATGAAAGGTTTTAGGGAATGTATTGTGAATGTCTCTTTATTTTCCCTGTCTTGCCACTGATTGCAGAATTGGGTGTGTGTAAATTGTCCTTTGTAGGAATGGAATGCACATAATTGTACTTTGATGATGAACTGTAAAAGAAAACATTCAGCCTATGGCTAGATTTTTGTTTATTGGCTGCTAGCTGCTGATATACACTAGCTTTTAGGGTGAGGCAGATGAATTTTTGATTTTCAAAAATCTGAACTGTTGAAAACCCTTTTGTGGTTGGTATTTGAATTTTAAAGCTCTTATAGGAAGAATAATTGAATTTTCTAACTGTTTTTTGTGCATCTCTTTTTGTAGATTGGTTCTTGTATTGGCCTTTTGGTTATCCATTTGGATAGTCTGCATAATTTTTTGGACTGGTTCTATTATTGGTTTCATTGATTTGTTAATATTGGCTTTCTGTAGATTGGTTCTTGTATTAGCCATTTATTTGTTAATATTGCTTGTAGGTTTCATTGATCCTAATCATCAGTAATTTGGAAGGGCCTTTGGAGCTATGATACATCCCAAAGCTTTGATACCAAAAGAACTTACATAACAAATAAGCATCATACTTTCATACCAAGAGATGGGGCAAGTTGTTTAACACGAGACAAGTCGAAGTGATCAAGCTAAGATTGAAAATTGTAGACTTTGGATGGAATGTATAATCAAGAAGCAAGAGGTGGAATGTATAGTCAAGCAATAAGCACACCAATTGTAGAAGTTTCATGTTACTGTAATCATATAATCAAAGTGTTTATTTCAATGGAATTCTTGTATGTGATCAAAGTGCACATTGTAATAAAATTTGTTCATTTTTTTAATTAAATTTTCTTATTGTCTACTCTGTTGGATTGAATTTTGATTGTAATGCCAAGTAACTCATAGGGGTGCAACCCAAGTACATAGATTAGCTGAGCAATGTAAAAGAAAGTGGGAAACTGATCCACTCCTAATAGCAAAACAATTATGCAGAAAACAACTACTTCTGCAGAAAGTTGGTTCCGGAGTGCTAAGGCCTGACATACTTTAACAGCCTTGATGTTATCTTGCATCTCATAGACTATAACCAAATCTCCATCACAAATGTGACGAGTACAAGTTTTCTTTTTTGTTGGATCAATTGGCAACATCCTCAAAATCTTGGAATTTGTAAAATCGATTACAATAATAGCTGCCTGTGATGATGAAATTTCCACAAAGGGTAAGAGGAAGACAAATTGACATTTATAAGAATCTAGAGAAATTGAGTCTTATCATCACACAAAAGCTAATAAAAACACACAAAAGCTATCATGTTTCACACAGCCTTAGTCAATTTTGCTCTACAGCATGGTTTGTATACATAAAGGTACAATTACCAGTTCCTCCAAAAAAAAAAAAAAGGTACAATTACCAAGAAACATATATCCCAATCTACAATAGATTTATGCAACTAGGCAGGTAAACAGGGATACCCAAAATCACATTTATAATGAGCTTCGAATGAACTTCAGTATATAAACAAATCCTCACTTTCTAGCAATAAATCCCCAATTTAAGGAAGTAAGCTCCTACATACATACTTAGATGAATTTGTATATTTTGTAACTTGATTTAAGGACCAGGCTTGGTTCTGGTACTTAAGTTTGTTTAGATTGTTCACTTGTGTTTTGCTGGTTTGAATTTCCTGGCTCCCAGCCTTAGGGTCAGCTTAGTTTTGGGTTTGCATAAACTATGTTCTTAGTTCAATGAAATACTGAATTATTAAATAAACAAATAAATTCTAATTGCTTTTTGCCCAAACCAAAGGAAATTACATCAGAGTATATATTCACATAGTATATGGAAATATTCAAAGGACTAATAAAAACAGAGGAATTTGGCAATTTTCATCTAATCAAAACTATCTTAGCATGTGGCAGCAACAATTACATTAATATAGAATATAGAACACCTAGCAAGCATAGAGATCTACCAACTTTTCACAAAAACTGAACACTATCTACAGCAAAGAGGGAAACTGATCCACTCCTAATAGCATAACAATTATGCAGAAAACAACAACTTCTATAGAAACATAGATATGCTCTTTGGTAACAAAAGGAAATTACAAAACAAGTTTTGGACCATCAAAACTCCCGTCCTAAACTAGGAAAATTACAAAACAAGAGCACTTAATCTCAACATGTGTCATAGATTATAAAACATGATCTTAAACTAAAAAAATGGCTTGACTTTATGAACCATTTCATTCCATCCACTTGTAACACTTTCTTGAGTCAAGGGACCTCCACTTGCAACACTTCCTTGAGTCAAGAGACTTCCTGCACCATCAATTTTGTCGTTGGAGCCTACAACACTTGATATACTCTCTAAATGTGATGCTAATGCAACACTTGCTGATGAGCCTCCCTGATGTGATGCAGAACTTGTAGAAGCCGACTACAAAAAAACCAATTACACATTACACATCTCACAAGCTTAGTATTAAAATTATCAAATCATGCATCTAAACTATTATTAATATCAAAGTAAAATATATAATTGTAAATATCTTTACCATTAAAAGTTGTGTAAAACTAGTAATACTTTCAAAAGAGATATCCTTAGTTTTCTTTTGTGCCATGATGTCATGTGTATATATTTCCTATAAAAATTGTACTTGTTTAGCAAACAATAATAGTATACTATATTATTGTGTAAAAATAAAATAGAATGGTGAAAATAAGGATAATTTAGAAGAATACCTCCTGCACTTTTCTTTTCTTTGTTTGCTTCTTTGATGTGCCTTCCTTTGGATTTGGCATCTTTTCTATCCACGATTTTGTCCTACGCTTTTTATTACAATAAATCTCCCTTTTCTTTATCCCTTTTGGTACAATCGTAATCAGAGCACATAATTGATCTTCTTTGTCTGCAAAATCAGTGGAAGGCCTAATGATGTCTTCTTCTACATTAGCTTTGCAATTCCTAAGGTCACAAAGTTTTTTTTTTTTTTTTTTTTTTTTCAAATCTGCAATTTCTAAGCTTAGAATATTATGGCCTTCTTTAGTTTCACATGACTCATTCACCAATTGAATATATTTTGGACATAAATCTCGATACCGATCTACATATTCCAGTTGAGTATCCGACTTAATGTTATGTGTTGTGCAATTTTTTCCGCTTTCATCTTTTGCATCTTTTCTCCACCTCTTCATGATATATTTATTAGGAATCAACTTGATATCCAATACATCAAGAACTTTCAAACCATGCCTACATAAAATACCAAATGACTCAAACTTTTTGCAACTACAAGATAGAGTCTCATCTAATGGATTCTACATGACTTCATATTTTCCATATTGATTGAAAACTCCAACCACATAACTATGCGTTTGACTCACATTGCATTCTAGGATGGAAAGTGCCATTACCTCTTCAACTTCTGTCTGAAATAAATCGAACAACGTAGGCGTGTACACTGTTGCTACTTAGTTAAGCATAGGAGAGCTTTAGAGCTTCAATCTTGGAAATTTATGTCCAGAGTTGTATTATGCTTCTAACTCCTTATCTCGTTTTTGAATGACAACTCTTTCAAAATGAGTAAAAAACTCTACTATATTGAGATCAGCACGCAAGCAATCCTTCAAGTTAGCATTGAAACTCTTACTAAGTTGGGTTGTCTTCATTCCTGCAATGAAAGTTCTCTTAACATATGCTTGGGCCCATTTTTGCTTCAATTTAAATAGATCAATTAGCCATTTATTTTCACGAACATCTTACTTATCCGGCATTTCATTCCAAGCTGTAAGAAACTCATCTTCACCATCATACTCATAGATACATGTGAGTAAATGACCCAAGTGTCTCTCAGCATTCTGCCACATATGCCAACTACACAATGCTAGGCATAACTACTTTTATTGCAACTGACATTGTTGCATCTTGATTTATGAAAATAGTGATTGTGATGTAGAACAGACAGTGCATGCCTTCCTGGAGCAGC
This sequence comes from Quercus ilex subsp. ballota, assembly GCA_032727855.1. Taxonomy (NCBI): domain Eukaryota; kingdom Viridiplantae; phylum Streptophyta; class Magnoliopsida; order Fagales; family Fagaceae; genus Quercus; species Quercus ilex. The sequence continues at coordinate 17,906,299 of CM064915.1, forward strand.
AGAGGCGCAAGAAATCACAATGCAAGATCAAAGGGGGGTGCCAGTAGGGGCCATCAGGGGTAACAGTGTCAGAATTGCATGAAATTTGGCAAGTTGATGGGAAATGACGTTCTAATCCAGATTCATTCATAAATGTCGCCAAAATTTAGGCAAATTCCTTCATTAAGGCCCCGAAAACAGTTTTTTTACTATTTATAGTAATATTTGTTTTTCCTTAATAACTTTTAGTTTAAAAGTTAGAATAAGGTCCCATCTATTTTGGGACAACCCTTAAGGTCAATAGTTTATGATTCTACATTTAACTCAATTTTGCCATTTTTGGTAAAATTCAGTAATTTGTCACCTAATCGCTTAATTAGTGCGAATTAGGGTTTTAAACGTCTTTTCTCAGTATTTATATGTTTTGTAGCCGTCAGAGGCAAATTAGACTATTTATATGTTTTAAACGTCTTTTCTCAAATTTTCTTCTGGTAGATTCCAGTTTTATCTTCTTGTAGATTTAGGGAAACCCCTCATGGATTCGAAGTTTACTACCAAGAACTAACAATTTAGTTTCTGTTCCATCAAGAGAGTATCGTGTGTGCTTTTCTTCAGGCTTCCGCGACATCAGTTGGTATCAGAGCCTTAATTTACCCTGGTCTAATGCCGGCGGTGACGTCGTCAATAAACTAGTCCTCACTAGGGTTGAGTTCCTTGATTTTCGTGATGAAAATCAACAATTTCGTGATTTAACCCAGCAGACTCTGGACCAGATTCAAGCAGCGCTTGCCACCTTGCTTAACCGAAACCCTAATCGTGATGACGAAGAGCGACGTGATAATCGAGTGTGTGGTCCTCCCCATTGTGATCCAAACCGAAACAGGCAGTAAGACTACAACGAAGAAGATAGTGAAGACAAGGAGTATGCAAAGAGAGTCCTTGGAAATCATCGTGGTCCTGCGAGGGATCATGGCCAAGATTATCAGGAGCAGAGGGGCTATCGGATGAAAGTAGAGTTACCATCCTTTAATGGTAATGTCTCCATTGAAGAGTATCTGGATTGGGTCAGTGAGGTGGAAAATTTTTTCGATTATATGGGTACAGCAGATGACAAACAGGTGTGTTTGTTTGCCTACAAATTAAAGGGAGGAGCATCTGCTTGGTGGGATCGTGTTCAATTAAATCGTACCCGTGAACGAAAGCTTCCAATATGATAATGGAGGAGAATGAAAAGATTAATGGCAAATCGGTTCTTACCACCAGATTACCAGCATGAGTTGTTTAGACAGTACCAGGATTGCAGGCAGGGTACTCAAACAGTTAATGAGTACATGGAGGAGTTTGATAGGTTGGCGAATTGCAATGATTTGGAGGAGATTGAAGATCAACGGATATCCAGATTTGCACACGGGTTACGAGTTTCCATCCGAGATCAGGTATCCTTACAAACCCTATATACTTTGAATAAGGCTGTAACCCTATCCGAGAATATATAATATCAGGATCTCAGGGCAGGTTCGAAGTTTTCCAATCGCAGTTCGGAGTCCTCTTGTTCCACTGCCAACAAAGGTAAACAGCCCATGTTTACACCACGATCACAACCTGTGGTTAGGGAGAATAGTGGAGTCAACCAATCCGTAATGGCAGTAGTAGGTTCTGTAGCCCAGCCGATAGTGAACACCAACCCCTATGCTAGGCCAACTAGGAATAAGTGCTACAGGTCTGGAGAACCAAGACATTGATCTAGTTCTTGCCCTAAGTGAGCCGTAGTGAATCTGGTGGTGGCAGAAGAGGGCGAGGTAGAAGATGAATAGGAGGGTGAAGAGGTGTATAATGATGCGGATTCGTATGCCTATGATCCCAATGAGGTCCAAGAGGATGAGGAAGGCATGCCATTAGGGCAGTCTTTGGTTATTCAGAGGTTGTTACTCACACCAAAGGTGGAATATGGTGATCAGCGGAATGAGATCTTCCGAGCACGATGCACCATCAGTAAAAGGGTCTGTGATTTGATCAAAGATAGTGGCAGTGTAGAGAACATTGTGTTGAAGAGTTTGGTTACTAAGCTAGGACTGAAAACAGAAAAGCATCCCTCTCCATACAAGATAGGTTGGATTAAGAAAGGTACGGAAACTCTTGTTACTCAACAATTTCGTGTTACTTTTTCTATGGGTAAATATTATGTAGATGAAGTAATTTGTGATGTTGTTGAAATGGATGCATGTCATTTAATACTGGGTAGACCTTGGCAGTATGATGTAGATGCTACTCATAAGTGTAAGGATAATGTGTATGTGTTTTTTAAGAATGGCAGAAAAATTGTCCTTGGTCCTATTAAGGAAGGCAGTAGACCCAAAGCTTCTAAAGTGGAAGGGAAGCCAGCACTCCTCATAGTGAACAATGAAGATGAGTTTGACAGGGATTGTAAAGAGTTGAAACAGGTATATGCGGTAGTGGTGACAGATGGTGAGCCAAAGAAGGTTATTGAGATACATGAGGCAATTGAACCGTTGATCAAGGAGTTTGAAGAGCTTTTTCCAGAAGAGCTGCCTGCAGGTTTACCACCAATGCGTGACATCCAGCATTGCATTGATTTAGCTCTTGGAGCTAGTTTACCAAATCTGCCACATTACATGATGAATCCTTAAGAGGGTCAGATTCTATAAGGGCAAGTGGATGAGCTTTTGAGCAAGGGGCAAATCAGGGAAAGTATGAGTCCATATGCAGTACCGGCATTGTTAACACCAAAGAAGGATGGGAGCTGGAGTATGTGTGTGGATAGTCGAGCCATCAACAAGATCACAGTCAGGTATCGATTTCCTATTCCCCGACTAGATGACATGTTTGATATGCTGAGTGGGTCCAAGTGTTACACTAAGCTGGATCGCAAGAGTGGGTATCACCAGATTCAGATCCGACCTGGAGCTGGGTGGAAGACAACTTTTAAGACAAATGAAGGGTTGTATGAGTGGATGGTAATGCCTTTCAGATTGTCCAATGCTCCCAGCACTTTCATGAGACTTATGAATCAGGTATTAAAACCATTTATTGGAAAGTTTGTGGTAGTTTATTTTGACGATATCCTGATTTACAGTAAGACAGAAGCAACCCACTATAATCATGTGCGAGAAGTATTAGCAGTGTTGCAGGCCAATGAGTTGTATATCAACTTGAAGAAGTGTAGTTCCTTGACTGATAAGTTGCTATTCTTAGGGGATGTGGTCAGTGCGGATGTGATTCATGTTGATGAGGACAAGGTCCATGCAGTCAGAGAGTGGCCAACCCCAAAGACAGTGAGTGATGTGCAAAGCTTCCATGGGCTAGCAACCTTCTATCGGCAATTTGTTTGAGATTTTAGTAGCATAGTAGCCCCTATCACTGAGTGTCTAAAGAAGGGGAGGTTCTCATGGGGAAAAGAGGCAAAACAAAGCTTTGCCTTAATCAAGGAAAGTTGAGCACAGTCCCGATTTTGGCATTGCCTAACTTTGATAAGGTGTTTTAGGTGGAGTGTGATGCATCTGTGGTCGGGATAGGCGCTGTTCTTTCACAAGACAACAGACCAGTAGCATTCTTCAGTGAGAAAGTTTGTGAAGCTCGAAGTAAATAGTCAGCCTATGAACTGGAGTTCTTTGCTATAGTATGGACTCTTAAGCATTGGGAGCACTACCTGATTCAGAGGGAGTTTGTATTATATACGGATCATCAGGCATTAAAACACATCAACAGTCAAGTTAGCATTAACAGGATGCATGCTCGGTGGGTAACTTATATACAGCGCTTTCATTTCACTTTGAAGCACAAGTCTGGTGTCACCAATAAGGTGGTAGATGCACTCAGCAGGCGAGCATCGTTGTTGACCACCCTACGTACTGAAGTTGTAGGGTTTGATTGCCTTAAGGAGCTGTACGAGAATGACGAGGATTTTGGTGATATTTAGGGTAAGTGTCAACAAACTCATATTGCTGTCAATAGTATGTACATCCAGGATGGTTTCCTTTTTCGGGGTAACCAATTATGCATCCCTAAAAGTTCATTGAGGGAGCAGATTATTAGGGAGCTGCATGGTGGAGGTTTGGGTGGACATATGGGCAGAGATAAGACTATAGCACTGGTGGAAGAGAGGTATTATTGGCCACAATTCAAGAGGGATGTTGGCAATCATGTGAGGAAGTGTCCAATCTGCCAAATTGCTAAGGGTCAATCTCAGAATACTGGTTTATATATGCCTTTGCCAGTTCCACAAGCACCATGAGAGGATCTGTCTATGGATTTTATACTGGGTCTTCCTCAAACCCAGCGAGGTATGGATTCTGTTTTTTGTTGTGGTTGACAGGTACTCAAAGATGTCCCATTTCATAGCATGCAAGAAGACTTCAAATGCTACTCGAGTGGCCAATCTGTTCTTTAAAGAAGTTGTGTGTTTGCATGGAGTGCCAAAGTCCATCACCTCTGACCGGGATACCAAATTCATTAGTCACTTCTGGCAGACTTTGTGGAAGCGTTTTGACACTTCCTTGAATTACAGCAGCACTAGTCATCCACAAACTGATGTCCAAACAGAAGTGGTTAATCACACTTTGGGGAATCTGATCCGGTGTATCTCAGGCGAGAAGCTCAAGCAGTGGGATCTTGCATTGTCCCAAGCAGAGTTTGCGTACAATAGCTCAGTCAATAGAAGCACTGGTAAGTCTCCATTTGCTATTGTCTACTGCGTGCCCCCAAAACACGTTTTGGACTTGGTACCTTTACCTAAGCTTCCAGGAGTGAGTCAAGCAGCAAAGAATATGGCTGATTGTATTCAGGCCATGCAAGAGGAGGTGAGGCAGAAACTGGAAGCTACAAATGCTAAGTACAAAGAAGCTGCTGAGAAGAAGAGGCGTGAGAAGATCTTCAATGTTGGGGATTTAGTGTTGGTCTATCTTAGGAAGGAGAGGTTTCCTGTTGGTACCTACAACAAATTGAAGGACAAGAAGTATGGGCCATTCCAGATTACTAAGAAGATCAACAACAATGCTTATGTGGTTGCTCTTCCTCTAAACATGAGCATTTCTTCTACCTTCAATGTTGCTGACTTTTATGATTATCATCCTCTTGATGAACCAAATAGTGGGAACTCGGGGTCGAGTTCTTTTCAAGTGGGGGGGACTGATGTAGAACAGACAGCATATGCCTTCCTGGAATAGCAGGGGCGTAGGAAGTCACAACGCAAGATCAAAGGGGGATGCCAGTAGGGGCCATCAGGAGTAACAATGTCGAAATTGCATGAAATTTGGCAGGTTGATGGGAAATGGCGTTCTGATCCAGATTCATGACATGCCATGAACGTCACCAAAATTTAGGCAAATTCCTTCATTAAGGCCCCAAAAACAGTGTTTTTGCTATTTATAGTAATATTTGTTTTTCCTTAATAACTTTTAGTTTAAAAGTCAGAATAAGGTCCCGTCTGTTTTGGGACAACCCTTAAGGTCAGTATTTTATGATTCTGCATTTAACTCAATTTTGCCATTTTTGGTAAAATTCGGTAATATGTCACCTAATCCCTTAATTAGTGCGAATTAGGGTTTTAAACATCTTTTCTCAGTATTTATATGTTTTGTAGTCGTCAGAGGCAAATTAGACTATTATCAATAAACACAGACGTTTTATCAAATTTTCTTCTGGTGGATTCCAGTTTTATCTCCTTGTGGATTCAGGGAAACTACTCGTGGATTCGAGGTTTACTACCAGGAACTAATAGTTTAGTTTCTATTCCATCAAGAGAGCATCGTATGTTCTTTTCTTCAGGCTTCCTCGACATCAGATTGGCTTTTTTTTAGACATTGCTTCTAAGAAGGTCTCAAATAACCATATAAAAGATTCATTCGTTTCGTTATATAAAAGTGCACCTCCAAATACAACAGTTTCTCTATGGGGATTGAGACCCAAAAATACTCCAAGTGGCCTTGCATCTCTATTTGTACTATACATTGTATCAAACATTATTACATCACCGAAGTGGTTATAGTCAATGATCATTCTTGCATCAGCCCAAAAGATATTAGTAATCAACTCTTCACAGTCAAATTGAGTAGTGAAATAATATGAAGGATTTTCCTTAAGTTGACGACTAAAATATCTTCCCAAGCTAGCAGCTTCCCCATGCTCTATGTATCTCTGTCGCTTAGTGCATAAATAGTTTTTATGATCTTACTTGGTAAAACCAAGATCATCATATCTACCAACTTGCTTACTAAGAAGCTCATAAGATTGCTTTAATCTTAATTCCGATTCATGTGCCAAATCAATTTCAATAGCATGAGTTGCAACCACTTTCTGTTGTGATGGCATCATGTGTACAGTTGATGGGAGGTGGAGATAGTGGTTATGCTCAACAATAAATTCATTCACCACATATTTTTTACTATCTCGATTAAGTACAATAACCAAATGTGCTTCACAACCACATCTTGTTTTTGCTTGTGGATCTTTGCCTCGAACTCCCTCCTTCACACGCACAAATCTCCTTGAAGTAACCACTCCAGTCTTTTTACATTTATTTACATACTCTTTTCTAATAATAAAACTAGCCTTTCTGCCATATTCATTATAAAAATCATATGCAATCTCATTTGCTTCAAACTCCATCCCTTTAAATGGGGCAGATTCCATGGGCACATTAGAAGGAACATGTATTCCCATCATTATCCCTAGAAAAAATTGACCTTAAATTTATTATAACTTTCACCTATGAGCAGTAGCCAGAGTAAAATTGACCAAAACAGAGATGATGTAAAAAAATGAGACAGAGTTAAAATGAAAGAGTAGCCAAAGTAAAAATGAAAGAGTCATTGGAAGCAAGGGAAAATTTGGCTGCTAAATGAGCAGTAGAGTTATGACATCTACTAATCCAACTAAAATTGCAAGAAACAAAAGACATAGCCAAGTCTTGGATGTTAGCAATCAAAGGGGAAATAGACCAGGCAGAACAGGGACCATTGGTGTGGATAGACCAGGCAACCAAATATGCCATACACTAATAAAGATTCAATCTTTATCTCAAAAAAAAAAAAAAAAACAAAAAAATCAATCTTTATCTCAAAAAAAAAATAAAAAAGATACTCCAAGAATCATCCAGCCATTATAAGGATTCAATCTTTATCTCAAAAAATTAAAAATAAAAGTTCAGATAGACTAACTTGCAACTAGCCATAAAAACAACAATATAAACTCAACAAGACAACAATATAAATGCAGAAAAATGAGATGGACTCCGAGAATCATCCAGCCATTATAAAGATTCAATCTTTATCTCAAAAAATTAAAAATAAAAATTCAGATAGACTCTAACTTGCATCTAGCCACCAAAACAACAGTATAAACTCACCAAGACAACAATATAAATGTAGAAAAATTATCAAACATCAAATAAGATAAGCATAAACAAGATTTATGGATATACCTCTGTTTTGGCAAGATAGAAACAGAGATGTTCTCTGAACTTCTTCTCTGAACCTTTGAACGTGTTTTTTGAAGCTTTGAACACGCATGTTTGGTTTTCACTTTTCCCTCCTAAAAGGTTTTTTTTTTTCCAGTAGAATTTGTCCAGTTGAGTTAAACAACTCTCTAGTTTAAGTGTTTAACCACAATTAAGTGTGTGTTTACATTTTAATTGACGTGACACATTTTTTACCCTTGATAGTTTTCAAAAACATCCTGTCCGTGAACTGGACACTCTCCATTTCAAAGGGAAATGGAGAGAATCTGGATCTAGAGAAGAGTGGGTACGTGTGTGGAGGCGAAAAAACAAGAAGGAAAAAAGAAAAAGAAAAATGGATATAGAAGGTCATGCATGCATTGACTCGAGCAAGTTGTTCTTTGAAAATTCTACATTTTGTTGTGAACAAAAATTTCCACATTACTTTCTTTTGCAGATGTCACATATTTTGTAGTTGGTAACTTACTCACTTTTCCTGATCCTTATTTTTGCACTAGTATATGTGAAAGAAAGGTCAACAAAGGAATGGAATGGTGAGCACTGACTTAGTGTTCAATATTCCATTTTTGAAGAGATGGTAATTTTTATCCATATCCATGAACCCACTGTAACCTACCTAATTTGGATAAGTCTTGACCCAACTCAATTAATTTATCGAGTTAAATGGGTAAAGACCTATTTGGGCAATTTAGTTAATGAGTATTAATGGATAAACCCATATTATTTTTTTTCCACCTCTTTTAAATTAAAGTCTAAAACGTAAATCACCAACAAAAAAAAAAAAAAAAACTAAAATGTAAATAAGAAGATTAAGAAAAAATCTAACCCTAAGGTTGTGTTTGTTTAGAAGTGAAATAGAGTTGATGGAAAACTTTGAAGAAAAAATGAGAAGGAAAACTTTTTTAAAGTGTGTTTGGTTGGGTGGGAGGAAGGAAAATAAATTGTGGAGCTCAAGTGTTTTCTTTCCGGGCCCACTAAAAAGTTTTCTCCCCAAAATGGAGAGAAAACCGAAGGGAAAAAATGGGGCTGCTTAATGGACAAAAATGCCATTGTGCACTTGCACATGGGCTTTCATTGCTCTTCTTCACCTCTTTCTTTTTTTCTTCCCCCCCCCCCCCCTGTTGCCTCCTTTTTTTTTTTTTTTTTTTTTTCCCCTTCTTCCTCCTAGACATTGCCTCCTCCTCTTCTTCTTCTTTTTTTCTCTTCCCTCGTTGTCTCTTCTTTCCTTTTTTTTTCTTTTTTTCTTTTTTTTCTTTTGATTTAAGTGTATGTTGCTAATATTCTTTTCTTTTCTTTTTTTGCTTTTTTTTTTTTTGTTTTTTTTTGTTGTTTGTCACATTTTTGGTTTTAATTGGGCATCATTTTTAACAAGGGTACATGAGTAAATTTATACAAACTCACTTTTTCCATCCCTCCAATTTTTCACTCTCAACCAAATTAAAATGAGGGAAATTAAAATCTTTTCTTTCCTCACATATTTCCATCCTTCCACCATTTTCTATCCTCCCACTTTTCCACTCCTCCAACCAAATGAACCCTAAGCTCCTAAGGGAACAAAACACAGCTGCCACCCTTCCTCTCCAAAGAAAAATTTAAACCCTAACTAGAAAATTTCTTATTGATTTTCTTGAGTTTTCTTCTCATTTTCCCAATTACCAAACATTTCCTAAGAGTATCTAGTTCCTCTAATCATCTCTTTCTCTTAGAAAAAGTGTGTTTGTTATGATCTAAAATTCTCGAGCTCATGCTTGATGTGGATAGAGAAGTTGCCTGAATCTCTCCACTGCCGCACTTAAGTGGCTTGTCTCTTGAGATCAAACCCACACTCACCGTGAAACCATCAGTAAGAATCTTGAGTCTGAATCAAAATTGAGAGAATTAAAGGGGTTCGTTTTTGTATCACTTTGTTTGGTTATTTGTTGAGGCTAGATTCCCTTTTTGGTTTGTTTAGTTGCTGAGAAAATCTAACAAATCATGTTTCCTCAGAAATTTAGTAAGTAAACGGTTTTGTTGAGAAATCTAGTAAACTCTCTCTCTCGAAATCTAATAATGATTAACCAATTTGATTTACGAATTTTTCTTGGCAGCCGATATGTGAAATGTAGTGGATCCTTTTTTAATTTCCTTTTAAATCCTTTTGGCTAGACTTCCATTCTGTCTTTGATCCGCACAGTGGGTATTACAAAATTTGATTTACAAATTTTTCTTGGCAACCAAATCACAGAAAATGTAAATTTTATTGGATATTTTTATATTCCTTTTCATTCCTCTTATTAATTATTTGAGGCTATATTTTAATTTGATGTCTTTGATCCATAGAGTGGGAATTTCGGTAAATTCCTTTTGAGTGCGGTAGTTTTATAATAAGTTCTTGGTAATGGTACTTGTAATTATTTATATAAATCAAATAATGGGTTGTGGGTTCTAGTTAGCTCGACTGGTAAAGTCTCTTATGGTTGTATAAGAAATCTGGGGTTCAACCACCTACACAAAAAACTGATTGATGTCTTGGTTTGATGATAAAAAGATACATCAAGAGTAAACGCCACAGGTTGAAACTCAAAAAAAAAAAAAAAAAAAAAAGGGTTTAATGGGCAGGTTGAGTGATTAAATGGGTTGGGTAAATAATGGTTATTTAATATTGGGTAAATTACAAATTACACCCATAAAGTTTGGGAGTGTTTGGATTTTATGCCTCAAAATTTAAAACTTCAAGGTGTGAAATTTAAACACCCCCAAACCCAAATACCCCTAAAATTTAAGAGTAAAATCTAAATTCTGAAACGTTAGAGTATAAAATCCAAAAACCTTCAAACTTTAAAGGTTAAAATCCAAACTTTAGGATATAAAATCTAAGCACTCCTAAACTTTAGGGTTGTAATATGCAATTTACCCTTTCATATTTATTCAAATGGGTACTAAATGGGTAATGGGTAATTAAGCACCTAACTTATTTATAACCCAGCCCGCCCATTTGCCACCCCCATCACTAAGCACTATGAACCGTTCAAATTGGGATATTGTTGTAAAAAATTCCAAGTAATAGTTATTGGAATTTCCCATACCGAAGAACCCCAAGACAAAGCCTCCATCTTTAGAGACCAAGTTTGTGCCCATAGTACTCACTGTCACAGAGAGATTGGGATTGGGTAACGCTGTTAGCAGCATTAGAGAATACAAAGTAATCTCTTGTTTGAAAATTTTGGGAAGCGTTTGTTACGCATATTTTCAGATGTGTAATTTTAGCTGAGTGAGTTTGGTACAATGCCTCAATCAAGAGATAATTTAAATTTTAATATAATATTATATATAAAAGTAAAGGTCTTTCTCTGTAATTAAGGGAGTGTTTGGTGAGTGTTTCCAAACAACAATTTTTAGTTTTTAAACAACATTTTACATATTTTTATACATTTTTTCACCCACATGTATTTTCACAAAAAATTTTAAACAACAATTTTTAATTTTTAAACACATATACTAAATGGGCCCTAAGACTGTGTGTTGCCCCCATAGGAAAAAAAGGCACTTAAAAAACAAACACGTCAATGCTTTTATGGCGTGTTTGGATGTTTAAAAAAAGAGGGGAAGTAGAGTAGAGGGAGAGAGAGTAATTCAATTACCTTGTTTGGAAGTTTTTTAAGGAAGGAGGGGGAGGGGTTTGGGGGGGTTTGGAGGGGTCTCAACTCCCTCTAACCCCTCATTTTTAATTCTCCCAAATTGGAGAGATTTGGAGGAGAGTAGAGTAGATAAATTATTATCCAAGTAAATTCCCTAATTTATCTTTTCTAAATTAATCATAGACCAATGTTGCAAGTCTATTTTCAAATATGGGTAAATTTGTCTATTTTAATCATTTCCTCTCCTCTTCATCCTAATTTTTAAAACATCCAAATAAGGGGAATGACTAATTACTCATTTCCCCTTTACTAATTTTAAAAACATCCAAACAAGGTGGAGGGAAACCATTCCCCTCTACTCTCCTCCCTCTCTAAACTTCCAAACAGGCCATTAAAGGCCAAAAGCACAATCGTTACACTGTTTTAAGTCCGATTGGTGAAATGAAAAATATAAGGAAAAAAAAATAGTTTGTAAATTGCGAGAGACTGATTGACAGTCTGTATAGAGAAAGAGAAGGAGAACGAGAGAGAGCGACCGATTGGAACTTTTTTTGGTAGAAGAGGAAGAATAACCATTAAATTGTTAAGTTAACGCACCATGGATTAAGAGAGGGGCACCACCACAAGTTCTGCCATCACCGTAAGCCTTCAGTCCACCACTATCAGACTACCAAAATCTCTACTGGTAAAGTTTTGTTTTAAATTTAAAAATTTTGGGATTTTGGTTTTTATTTGGAGAATCAATTGGGTGTTAATTATGCTTTAGATTGGTATTTTGGGTCAGATTTGGTTTTGATTAAGGGATACGAAGATAGAAGAACCAAGCAGAGTTCATAAGCGCCAAGAGAGAGAAAAAATATCTAAGGCCTCGCCAGACTTGGTCCACCAGAGGCATAAGCACATAGAAAGAAAAAACTATGGACCATCAACACTGTTAGGCCATATCCGCCACCCAGATCGTCAGAACTGCACGGGTACAAATTTTTCCCATTTTTTAGATTTGGCCATTAGGTATGAAATGTTACTTTTAATTGAGTTTTTTTGTTGATATGTTTAGATTTGGTTTGTTTTTGTTTTGGGTTTTTGGGTTTTGATTTATTTTTTAGATTACCGAAATCATTAAAAATATTGATTTCAGTTTGGGTATTTCCATTTCTAATCTTTACAAAACCATTGAGATTAAATAAGTATAGGATTGAAATCATTGGGTATTTCCGTTTGTAATATTTATTTTCATTTTTCAATCTTATTTTAGGTCTTTCTTTCAGAACATCATACACCTAGATAGGAGTCTGTAAGGCACAGAAAGATAAGCCGTATACCTGTAACCGTTAAAGTTATTGTTTTTGGTTTTTTTCCTTTTCGTTTTCAAATGTGGGGATTGAATATGATTTAGATTTGAATTTCTTGGTTGGATTGATTTAGATGTAGTTATTTCAATTAGATTTGGTTTTAAGTTAGGATATCTTTAGCATGCTGCTGATAGGTAATTTGGTCGGTTGTTAATTTTTAACATTTTAAATTATTGTTGTGTTAGTTCTAGCTTGAATTAGATTGGTTTGGTTTTGAGTGATCATTTTCAAAATTCATTATGATTAGTATTTTTTCTCTTTTGATAATTGAGACTGCTAAGTTTTTGAAATTGACAGCACTGATCAACTTTGCAATGCCTAAGATGGTAAACAATATATAGCTTATGTGGTCTATGGTGCTACTCATTTTAGTGATTTTCGACTGTCTTTGTTAGAAAGTTTGTTTTAGATGGACGCAAATCAAGCTGAGTTTGAAAGAATTCAAACTGGAAGTCTTTTTTCGGATTTTTTATTGGCTTCTCACAAGTTGTTTGATAGAATTCCTAAAGATGTGTTCATATTGCATGATTTTTTTTCCACATAAATTAGTTCCTAAATCCATACTAGAGCTTTCTATCTTTAATCCCCCAAACTTTTAAATTTTAAGTTTGGAAAGATTCTCCCCCTTGCTAATTTTTTCAAGTTATTTATAGTGGACAATACCAGTTTTACTATAATATGGTTTTAGATTTCAAATGTTTTATAGATGTGATTTCAACTTATTTATTAAAGGCAAAAGATCTGATAACTTGAAATAGTCCATTAGAGAGATTATATAAGTCATTCATATATTGAATGTGAGAGGCAGAGAATCTTCATTAGTTTCGTAGATAACTATGATTAAAATCAACATAAGAAAATGTTTGGGCATGAGATTCTTTAAAACAAATTGTGATGCTTGCTATTGTGTAAGACAAGAAAGCTGATGTAACTGTTATTCTTTGTTTTGTTATACTTTGAATGTGTTGTTAATGGTGTTCTCTCTCTCTTCCTCCTATTCCTTTTCTTCTTTGATGTCCAACTGTTCTTCATTTTTTTCTTTTTTTCTTTTTTCTTTTCATAATTTAGGGGCTGTGGTGGGTCAGTCTACTGGTTTTGTGGGTGACAAGTTAAATACATCTTCTAGGTGTTTCAAAAAAAAAAAAAAAAAATTAAAAAAGAAATAATGATTTGTGTCAACTGTCCCAAGTCTCCTTCCTTCCAAAATATTTGGTTTGCAATTCCTATATTCTCTATTATTATATCTCAGGAACCAGTGACTTACTTTTAAAAAGAAGCCAATGTTGTCTATAAAAGATTTCAAGCCCAAGAGAAATTATACAGTCCTCATGGTGGACCACATCATTTGTCCACCATTTTACTAAAAGACTCACACTTGTTTAAAATTATAAGTCAGTAATTAGTTTCTGTTTAAAAAAAATTTCTAACTCAGTAATTTTAAATATGAAATGGTGAACCATGTCACTTGTCCACCATGAGAACCTTATAATTTCTCCAAGCGAAGATAGTGTTTTAGTTGATAATCAGCAACATGGCAGATAGCATTAATAAAAATGAGAGAGTGAAGGGACTCAGTGATGAGACATGGTCATTGGAGCAGGTGAAAGACTTCAAGAAAAAGGAGAGGCTAATACCCACATTTGCAAAGGGAGTTAAAGTTTTCTTGACCACATTAAATATTTTATATTGCATGGTGAGAATTGAGGATTTATTGTTATTTGTTCAACTTCATGCAACTTTTAAATTTATATTACTGCAAGCATTTGGTTTTACTTTGGGCGTCACTCCATTTGGAGATGATTGGAACTTTGATCAAGACAACATGTTTATACAATGCATTATAGATACATTTGGTGTAGGTTCTAACAAATGGCTTTAGCAAGCTTGGTTTAGATCAAGGCAGTCAGAAGGAATGCTTATGCTTTATTTTGATAAGGTGAAGCTGTAACTAATATCTCTTGCTTGAGGTATCTGGTTCTTTGTAAGGAGCTAAATTACAAAAAGCAAGGCTTTGAATATTTAAAGGAGATTTTAGAGTAAAGTTTAAAACTTAGTTTTTAACTAAGATCTTTGCAACATTTTTTCTTTGAGAATGCACTTGAAATTCCAATGTCTCTTTAGTTTCATCATTTTTATTGTTCTCTTCATTCTTCTTATTTCAATTTCATATTCAATCTTTGAATTCTATTTGGTTTTTCTCTTCTTCTTTCTTACATTTTTTTTTTCTGCAAGCCTTCTATAGCAGTTGTTGAAAAGGCAGAACCACAAAGATGTACAAGCTGTTGAAAGTAAAAACCATTTTGGAATGAAACAAGTAAATTTTGGGGCTTTTAAAATAGCGATGTAGAGATTTGAGACTATAAAGCGGAGAAAGATAAATCAGAGTCTTCACACATGGTTAGATTGTCGAAATCGTTACCTGTAAAGTTTTGATTTTAATTTTTAAAATTGGGTTATCATTAATAATTTATATTTGGGTATTTTGGTTATGCTTTAGGTATTTTGGTCTAAATGCAATACCTTCTTGGTTTGGAACACACTCCATCACTAAGTTTGTTTTCTCTTTATATTTTCATACCTTGAAGTTCAACTTATTTGAATTCTCATGTTTTCCTTAGCCTAGCAAACTTTCTGTTAGTACATTTTAAATTAAATATGTTGAAACTCAAAATAACCGAAGATGAATAAAGAGATGAGTTATAATTTGTTAAAGAAAGAGTTACTTGTATGTAAGTTAGATTAAATAAATTAAGAGAAGTTTTCTAAATTAATAAATAACATGTAGGTTATGTGAAGGGTTGGAAGACTATATATACGGCTATGCTATGGACTAATTTCATATCAAGAGTGAATGAAGAGAAATAGTTAAAAGCAAAGAGTATTGTGTGAGAGAGTGAGTTCAATAATATTCCTAAATAATTGAGAGATTTCAGGCCAAACAAAGGTATTCTTCTGGTGGAGCTTTGGGCTTGAACACTTTGTGCAGAAGCTGTTCTAGCCATACAACATTTGTTGGGCTGTTGTATCCTGGGGGAGACAAGTCAGAGAAGGTCTGCACCGGTTACAAAGATTAGCCAACCAAGGGCTTGAATCTCCTTAAAGAGAGCGAGTGTCGCGCCTCAGTCCAAATAGTGTTGTGTAATTTCTCTCTTTAAATTAATAATATTAAGAAGTATTATTCAGTTTCTCTTTGTGTTATCTCCATTATCATTGTGTTTGCACCAACAATTTTAAGGAGAATCAAACACATGGATCCTACACAAGAGAAACCAAATGAGCCTGTTGGAGATCTCAACAAGCCCTTTCGCTTTAAGGGAGCCCACTTCAAGAGGTGGAAAGGAAAGGTCCTCTTCTACTTGAGTCTTCTCAAAGTTTCTTACATCCTCACTGACAAGAATCCATCAAAAGTTCCTATTGATGAGATGAGTGAGGAAGAATATATTCTCCATCAAGAAAAAATAGATAAGAATACAAAAGATGAATATAATTGTCGCTCTTATCTATTGAATTGTCTTTCCGATCATTTCTATGATTATTATGATACAACTTACAATTCTGCTAAGAAAATTTGGAAAGCTTTACAAAGCAAGTATGATACCGAGGAGGCAGGTGCAAAGAAGTATGCCGCTAGCAGATTTTTCCGTTACCAAATGGTGGATGGAAAATCGGTGGTGGATCAAGCACAAGACTTCCAAATGATTGTGGCAGAATTGAGATCCGAAGGCATAAAGATTGGAGACAATTTGGTGGTAGCTGGCATAATTGATAAACTACCACAATCTTGGAGGGAGTTCCAAAAGACTTTGCAGCACAAACAAAAGGAGACATCCTTGGAGACTTTGATCACACGCATCCGTGTGGAGAAGGAGGCTAGAGGACAAGATGCACTCATGACACAAGAGAGCAATGGTAATTTCACCACAAAGGTAAACCTTATTTCAGCCAATAATCATATGCCCAAAAATCATTTTCCTAGAAATAGTCAATTGAAGCCTAAAAAGAGAGCCTTTAAAAATAATAATAGACCTCAAGGAAGGGGAAACCCGAATAAAAATTACAATAAGAATCAAGGACCCCCTTCACAAGATCAATTTAATAGATCCTGTTTTGTCTGTGGCAAGAGTGGGCATATTGCTCGATTTTGCAAATTTCGGAAACGTGAATCTGTCCTGCAGGCTAACGTAACAGAAGAGCCTTTAGTGGCTATGATTACAGACATCAATATGGTGCAATATGTTGAAGGGTGGTGGGCAGATTCTGGTGCTAATAGGCACGTCTGCTATGACAAAAATTGGTTCAAGTTGTACACTCCTTTTGAAGAAGAAAAAACTGTTATGCTTGATGACTCTAGCAAAACCAAGGTTCTTCGGAGTAGTAAGGTTGAATTGAAATTCACTTCTGGACATGTGCTAACATTGAAATATGTACTTTACACTCCGTCCATGAGGAAGAATTTAATGTCAAGTTTTTTGCTTAACAAGGCTGGCTTCAAACAAACTATGGAATCTGATAATTATGTAATCACTAAAAAGGGATTATTTGTGGGCAAGGGTTATGCTTATGATGGAATGTTTAAATTGAATGTTGAGAATAATAAAGCATCTACCAGTTCAGTTTATATGCTTTCTTCTATTAATTTTTGGCATGCTCCTTTGTGTCATATAAATAGTAGATATGTGGAAATTATGAGTAGTTTAGGATTAATTCCAAGACTGTCAAAAGATTTTGAAAAATGTGAAACTTGTAGTCAAGCTAAGATTACAAAAAGGCCTCATAAAAATGTTGTAAGAAATACCGAATTGCTTGAATTAATTCACTCCGATTTATGTGAATTTGAGGGAATTTTAACTCGTTGAGGAAATAGATATATTATCACTTTTATTGATGATTTCTCAAAATATACAACTATTTATTTGTTGAAAAATAAAAGTGATGCTTTTGAAAAATTTCAAGATTTTTTAAAAGAAGTTGAAAATCAATTCGGTAGAAAAATAAAAAGAATAAGAAGTGATAGAGGCCGCGAGTATGAATCAAGTGCATTCAACTCATTTGTTCAGTCTTTGGGAATTATCCATGAAACTACTGCACCATATTCACCTGCTTCTAATGGTGTGAATGAAAGAAAAAATAGAACTTTAATTGAGTTAACAAATGCCATGTTAATTGAATCTGGTGCACCTTTACATTTTTAGGGTAAAGCTATTTTAACTGCATGTCATGTTTTGAATAGGGTGCCACATAAAAAGCCACATACCACACCTTTTGGGATGTGGAAAGGACATAAGCCAAATTTGGGATATTTGAGAGTGTGGGGTTGTCTTGCTTATGTAAGGCTTACTGACCCTAAAATACCTAAATTAGGTATAAGAGCTACTACCTGTGCTTTTCTTGGTTATGCAATCAATAGTACAGCCTACAGATTTTTTGATCTTGAAAACAAAATAATTTTTGAATTTGGTGATGCAATTTTTCATGAAGAAAAATTTCCTTTTAAATTTAAAAATAGTGGGGGTGAAGAAAATACTTTGTCACAACCTAGTTCTTCTACTTCTCATTTACAAAATCAAGAAAATTTTGAAATGGAACCTAGAAGGAGTAAAAGAGTTAGAGTTGACAAGGATTTTGGTCCTGATTATTATGTTTTCAACATTGAGCAAAATCCCCAAAATTTAAAAGAGGCTTTAACATCACCTGATGCTATATTTTGGAAAGAGGCTGTAAATGATGAGATGGAATCTCTAATTTCTAATAGAACTTGGAAATTAGTAGATCTTCCACCGGGTTGTAAGACCATAGGTTGTAAATGGGTCCTTAGAAAAAAGTTGAAACCGAATGGAACAATAGATAAGTTTAAAGCTAGACTTGTTGCAAAAGGCTTTAAACAAAAAGCTGATCTTGATTTCTTTGATACATTTTCTCCGGTAACAAGAATTACATCTATTAGATTGTTAATTGCTTTTGCTACGATTTTTGATTTGAAAATTCATCAAATGGATGTAAAAACCGCTTTTTTAAATGGGGACCTAGAGGAAGAGATTTATATGGATCAACCTGAAGGCTTTGTAGAGCCTGGACAAGAAAGCAAGGTATGTAAGCTAACTAAATCCCTATATGGCTTAAAACAAGCACCTAAGCAATGGCATGAAAAATTTGATTCCTGCATGATTGAGAATGGTTATAAATCAAATGAATGTGATAAATGTATTTATTCTAAATCATGGAATAATTTACATGTAATTATTAACCTCTATGTGGATGATATGTTGATTTTTGGCTCAAATATGCATGTTATAAATGAGACAAAAAATATGCTTAAAAGCCATTTTGATATGAAAGATCTTGGTGAGGCTAATTTTATTTTGGGCATGAAAATTACAAAAGCATGTGATGGAATATATCTTGATCAATCACATTATATTGAGAAAATATAATTTTCATAATCACAAAAGTGTAGCTACTCCTTTTGATTCTATTGTTCATTTATTTCCTGTGAATAATGATGATGAGATTTTTAATCAAAAGGATTATGCTAGTATCATTGGTAGTTTGCGTTATGCTACTGATTGTACTAGACCTGACATTGCATATGTAGTAGGAGTGCTCAGCAGAATTACTAGCAAGCTTAGTAAAGATCATTGGCTAGCTATTGAGCGAGTCATGAGATATTTAATTGGTACCAAAAGTTATGGCTTATTTTATAAAAAGTACCCTACTGTGATTGAAGCTTTTAGTGATGTCGATTGGAATATTTTGTCAGGTGATTTTTTCTCTACCACTGGTTATATTTTTACCTTAGGTAGTGGTGCTAGTTGTTGGAAATCCAAAAAACAAACAATAATTGCTAATTCAACAATGGAAGCTGAATTAATAGCATTAGCTTCAGCTAGTGAAGAGGCAAATTAGCTTAGAGATTTGTTATATGAAATTCAACTTTGGAAAAAGCCAATTCCACCTATATTAATTCATTGTGATAGCACTGCTGCAATTGGTAGAGTTAAAAACCGTTATTACAATGGTAAATCCAAACCTATAAGAAGAAAGCACAGTACCGTGCCATCTTATTTGAGTAGTGGCATCATAACTGTGGATTATATTAAATCTAATGATAATCTTGCAGATCCATTTACCAAGGCCTTGGCAAAAAATAGAGTCTGGAATACATCGAGGGGGATGGGACTAAAGTCCATAGAATCATGAGCCATGTATGAGGATACCCAACCCAAGGACCAGAGATCCTGAGAATTGGGTTCAATGGGAAAAACGAATCATATGATGGTCGTAAGAAATGCACAATTTATTTTGTAAATAATTTTTTAATTGTTCATCCCTATGATGTAAGTGCATTTATCCTGTAATGTGGAGAGGTTGAGTAAAAAAACTCTTAATGAAATTTGTAGCTCGTATGAGTAGGGTGTCAGAATTACAGGAGCACCCTTGACGAAATTTCACCTATGTGAGTGTGGGGGTGGGGCCGCTCCCTATGAGATTTGGACTTAATCTCAAATACACTCATGAAACTGGGATCAGCACACGGCCGTAAAGTGCTACCTATAAAAGCTCATGTCAACACCTGGATCATTATGTGTGAGCAGTAATACTTTATTTCCCTTAAGTAGTCATAGTTCAAGTCGGAGACCACTACTGACTCTGGAGTAGAGATTGTTGTTTCACTAAGTGAAGGTTCAATGCAGAGCACACCTTCATGATGCATAATAATCCCTCTTTGCCCGGTAATCTCTCATTTTCCGAATTTAATATTAAAATGAGTGGGGGAATGTTAGTACATTTTAAATTAAATATGTTGAAACTCAAAATAACCGAAGATGAATAAAGAGATGAGTTATAATTTGTTAAAGAAAGAGTTACTTGTATGTAAGTTAGATTAAATAAATTAAGAGAAGTTTTCTAAATTAATAAATAACATGTAGGTTATGTGAAGGGTTGGAAGACTATATATACGGCTATGCTATGGACTAATTTCATATCAAGAGTGAATGAAGAGAAATAGTTAAAAGGAAAGAGTATTGTGGGAGAGAGTGAGTTCAATAATATTCCTAAATAATTGAGAGATTTCGGGCCAAAGAAATATGTTCTTCTGGTGGAGCTTTGGGCTTGAACACTTTGTGCAGAAGCTGTTTTAGCCATACAACATTTGTTGGGCTGTTGTATCCTGGGGGAGACAAGTCAGAGAAGGTCTACACCGGTTACAAAGATTAGCCAACCAAGGGCTTGAATCTCCTTAAAGAGAGCGAGTGCCGCGCCTCAGTCCAAATAGTGTTATGTAATTTCTCTCTTTAAATTAATAATATTAAGAAGTATTATTCAGTTTCTCTTTATGTTATCTCCATTATTATTGTGTTTGCACCAACACTTTCTTTCCTCAATTGTTATACTTCTGAAACCTTTTTTTTTAAAAAAATTATTTATATAATAAATAAATAATTAGAAAAAATACATGATTGTGCATTAACTTTGATATATGTTTGGGTGGTTTCAATAAAGGTATTTAAGTTAGAATGGTTTCTACTTAGAGTAGTTCTTTTGATTTGGTTTGGTTTTGGATATTTGGATTAATATGGTTTTGGTAATTTGAACCGGTAATTAAGAGTTAGATTTGGTCTCTGTTTAGTTAGCTATACCCAATAAAGTTTAATGTCCCTCTGAATATTAGTATGTTAGTATTAATTTCCAGTTTTACACATCTTTGACTTTTTGCTCCCTCTTTTTCAAGTTCAAGAAAGGACTATATTCTCCTCTCCAACCAAATTCACATAAAGAAAAACTAAATCCTTTCTATGTCCACCATTTTCTATTCCCCCATTCTTCCATTCTCAGCCTTATCCTGATTTTCCTTGCATGTCATCATCATTTACATTATCCTCATATTGTGCACGCCCTTGTCACCTTAGGTCTATAACACGTTAAATTTGGGAATGTAGGTCACCATTGCGTTGATTCACTTCGCTAAGGTGCTGGTGCAACGTATGTTCGTTGTATGAACGGGAATATACACGTGGTCAACAACTAATTTACTCCATGGGAGATGTACGCTATTGGTGATTTAGTTTTTGGGTTTTACTTTCTGCTGCTCTGCTATACCCTAACGCCAATAATTGTTAAAGGAAGTAACTCAAAGTGCACAAGATTCAAAACTGAGGAAGAAGATGAGTAACGGCTATTTCATCAACGGTAATAAGTCAAAGGCCAAAACGATGCCGTTCTACTTAAATGTATTGTGTTTAATGAAGTGGTGAAACGGTAACATTTTGTATTAGTCAGAACTGTGTCGTTTTGGACTTTGGTTCTCTTCTTCGTTTAGACTTGTTTCCAAAAATGCTCTGCTTAGTGCTCAAGTCTGGTGTGGCTTCAGAGTTGTTCTTCAAGCTCTGGTTCTTAGCTGTCAACCTGAGAATTATGGATAGTTAGTTATAGAAGTTGTTATGAGTTTGTTAGAATATAATTTATTAGAAGGTTCTAGTTTTATCTATTCAGTTGTATATAAATAGAGTGCCTTGTAATGTATGAGTCAAGCTTGCATAATCAAAAAATATCTTAATTCAGAAATCTCTCTCTCTCTATCTCTGTTACTTTTTATTTTTACAAGATATAATTTTACTCTAACCTAATATAAGTGTATATGTGTATGAAGCTCTCTCCTAGAGACTTGAACCACGACCCTTGCCCCCCACACTCCACAAGCACTTATACTTGTGGAGTGACTATCGCACCAAGGGTGTGCAGTAGTCTCCCTCTCTATTACTACTACAACTGCCATTTTTGAACCTTTTGCAAGCCCAAATCTTTCTATAATTTGGTTTTTTTTTTTTTTTTTTTTTGGTCATTGTATTTCTGTTTTTAAAATAAATTTAGAATCAATGTCACTGATTTATTTATATATCGGTATATATATATATATATATTTGATTTGGATCTGTTCATTTTCTTCCTTTTCAAGATTTCGGTTTTGCTTCCTCAAAAAAATTTTTTTTTTTTTTTTTCCGAATGGAATTTCCGCTTAAAAAAAAAAAATCCAAAAAGAGTAAGAATAGCATGAATGACTAACAATATTATTTGTATTTGTGAATAAAATGTTTGTTTGTTTTTGTCTTTCAATATAAAATTTACAATCTAACACAAATGAACCTCCCAATTATACATTTCAATGTAAAGGTAGATGTATAGTTCCCATCAAGATGCTTAAGAGACCTCCTAGAGCTGAAGATGTTCACGAAGATAGTTTAGTTTTGTTAAAGAATGTTGGAAACAGTTTGCTTTATGCGAAATATGTTGCTATTATAAGTACTTTTTTCCCCGTAATAAGTTTGTGATCTTTTTATCTCTTGTTTTCATAAAGAAAATTTACCCATTTCTATAATTGTTAGGTTCTAAAGAGTTAGCAACTTATGTATTTAGAACTCTAATTTGTATTGTTGGCAAACCATGATCAAAACAGGTTGTTTAGTCTTGTTTAGGCTTGCTCAAAGTATGTTTATTTGTAAAACTGGAATCGAGTGATTGCAGATTTATTGGACTAAATCTGTAAGGCTCGATCGATCGAAAATCAAACTCGATCGATCGAACCACATATAGATTTATTTTTCTGCAGAGTTCTAGCTCAGCCCAAACTCTATTTAAACGTCTTGGGGATCAAGTAAAACACTCCTATATATAAGGAAAACCCTAGAACGTTTTTTAGACTTTTTGAAAGAGAGATTAGAGTGCCTCTTGTGCCTCCTTTTATTTTTTAGGGTTTTGTACCCAAACCTCTCTAAGTCTTTGTTGCTCATATTTGTGGTTTATGTGAATCTCTTGTGAGATCCTTGAGGAGCTTTCCTTCACATAAACTTAGGGTTTTCAAGGTAGAGATATTATCTACATCTTGATGATCAACAAGGTTGCTACCATTGAAGCTTAAAGAATAACAAGCGTGGGTGCTTGTATTTGCTGAAGAATTCAAGAAAGAAGGAGTCTGTGGATTCGGAGCTTGCACGTGGTCGTGTCAGTAAGTTCTACTGGTGGGTAGCATTAGGAAGTCAAGCGGGGAGCTTGTAGTCCTTTTGTATGAACTTCGATTCTTTCATAGTGGATTCAGATTTGCCTTAAGGATCGGTGGGTCAAATCCTCCCCAGGTTTTTACCGTGTGGTTTCCTGGGTGATCATATCACTGTGTTATTTATATTTCCGCTTCTTTATATGTTTGATATGATTATTTGATTGTTTTAACCTAGAATTGTATAATTTGACTAAGTAACAACTTGGCTAATTAACTAGGCTAACCAAACTGGTTGTTTTAAGGGGTCTAAATTTCCATCAATAATCATTGCTTGTCACTTGAAAGATTCATTTATAATGTGGAAAGTTTAAACTAATTTATCATTTGTATCCCTTCTTTGTGTTTGTTTGTGATAAATTACCAATTCTCTAAAAAGCTTAAATTATTAAGAAAATGTGAATTTAATCATTTAACTATAGGTCAAACATTCTCTCTCATATGTGGCCTAAATTCCCCCTTCAATAAATGGGGCTCAGAAACAATCAAAGGTACTAGGTAAACACCAAATTTAATTTGCTTGCTTACATGCCAATAGGTAATCTGTTGATTTCTTAATCCTTACCATTTTTCAAGAAGCTCTACCTCTAGATTTAGCTACCATTTTAAGGGGGCGGGATTTTTAAATGGCTACTTGAAGTCTCAATCAAATTACTGCTTTCTTCTTTAAAAAAGTTGGTTAAATGGATTATAAGTAGTCTCAAACCTCTTAAATATTGAAGAAGTCATTTTAGGTCTTTAAGTTTCAAATAAGACTCATGTCACATTCTTGGAGAATATAAGTGTGCAAAGTTTGCAAAATGTACAAATGTAAAATATTAATCACAAAATATGTAATATAATCAAATTGATATGACGCTTGCCTATCGACCATCTAACAAGGTAATAGTATTTTCATTGGTTGAGGATGACTGGTCCTTGTTGGATGTAGGTGATTTTTTTCCCACATAGAAACCTGGCTCTTTGGGTTCTTGTAATGAACTCTCACTATGCAACATCATAACCTCAAATGACATGTTAGGCCAATCCTCATGATGTTGTTGCAAACATAGGAAACTAATATGGAGGCAACATTCAAGCTCCAACAGGATGCAAGAGTCCTTTAAGCAAGTATCAATTAGTTCCAAAGTCCTTCCTTCTTTCCAAGATTTCCATGCCTAAAACATTTGAAATTTTCATGTCATTGATTTTATCATAATATGTATTTAAAAAAAAAAAAGAAAAAAGAGTCAAATCTTTTGAGAACTCACATGTCCAACAAGGTTTAGACTATATTCTGGATGGAAAGACCCTCGATTTTTCTTTCCACATATTATCTCCAACAATAATATTCCAAAACTAAAGACATCAGATTTTACTGAAAATACGCCATCAATGGCGTATTCGGGTGCCATATAACCACTGTAAGAATGGAAATCTTTGATTAGAAAATTTTTCAATAACAAAACATGTTAGAAATAGGCAAAATTACACTATTGGTCCTTGAATTTTACCTTGTAATAGGAATTGGTCCCTCAAGCTCTCATGTTTCAAAATGAGCACTGTCAGTCTTTTAGTCAACTACTATTAGTGTTATTGCCTATGCAGGTAACGCAATAGTGATGTGACATCTTTTTAAAGACTTGGACCAACCAAAATAAAGCAAATCAATTAAAAATTCATGTGAAATCCATATCTATAAAAAAAGGAAAAAAAAAAAAAAAACTCTTTTCTATGTCATTCATCCCTCATATCTTCCCCTCCTCTATCCCAAATAAATCACAACCTTCTCTCCATCATCAACCTTTGACCCTTCACCATTCCCAGATCTATGGAGCTCTTTGGACCAAGTGAGAAGGTCTTGTTTGGGTTGAAGAAGGAATTGAGTTTGTTGATTGCATTAGGAGGTCAAAGTCGGAGCATATCTCAGTGAGGATACGGTTGGTCTCCTCAATGACTCTATAACTAAACCCATAGGTTCAACTATGGCAAAGGGTGAAAGAGGTGGATATCCATCATGATCTTTGATGGCCATGATCGACAAAGGTTAGGATGTGTGGGTTTGGGTGCAGTGAAGGATGATAGAGGAGATGATTGGGAGACTCTATAGACACCGCATTTCATTTCGGCCTTTACCTGAGAACCCCAACCCCAATGACGAAGAACTTAACCACTACCAAAATGATTAACATCATATGTAACCCAACAACACACAAGCCTAATTTGTGGCCACAAAATACCCAGGTCCTAACCCAAAAATCTTTTTCTATCCCAATTTGCAAATCTGCGTATAGTGGTGTATGCCAGGAATTGGTGGCATACACACCAATTTACCAGTGTACGCCAATATGGGATAGCAAGCCCCGTTTTACTCTTTTTCCATTTTGGTGAGATTTCGACTTAACCAACCTAATCAACTGGTTGGTTAGATGTCCCATTGAAACCTTAGAGCCTAAAAATTTCTCTAGTGAAATCACTTGAAAAATTGGAACCCATCAATCCAAACCCACTACCAACCTCCAAAACCAACCACTACACCCCAATTAAAATCAACACAATCTCAAAAGAAAACCCACAGCAACAACCCAAAAAAACCACCACCACAAAAAACCAACAGCTTAAGAAATTCACTTCTCAAAACCCATCCCAAAAACACAAATAGATCCAAAAAACCCTAACTAGCAGATCAAAGAGACATTCAGCGACATGGCGTGACGAGGTGGGTGAGGCAAGGTCGCTAGTGTGGTGATCCAAGGCCGTCGGCTTGGCGAGGCGATGCCGCCGGTGTGGCTAGATGAAGTGGTCGGGTGGAGAGAGAGAGAGAGAGAGAGAGAGAGAGAGAGAGAGAGAGAGATGTGTGTGTGAGGAGAGAGAGAGAAAGAAAAGAGAGAGTGATAGAGAAAAGAGAGACTAGTCTAGAGAAGAAAAAAGAAGAAGAAAGAGAGTGAAGAAAGAAAGGAAAGGAGAGATGAGAGAAAAATTTTATTAAGAAAAAAGAATTTTTCATTATAGCATTTGTGATCATACCGTTCCAAATTTGGAACGATACTGTTCACCCATGCCAAATTATTTGGCATTTAGAACACCTCATGTAATAGGTTTTCTGGTGTTGGTGTGCCAAAGGCGAAATATTGGGCACACTTGATGCTAGTGCTCTTATATGAGCTCTATTTAATCTCAGATTTAGTAACAATATTTGACGACCAACTACAACTAGGAAGGCTTGGGGTGTTCGACCTCTTCCTATCATGTATCCTAACTCACGACTTAGTCTAGTAGGTAGACCTTCATGAAGTCATTCTTTGGTTCCTTAACCTACAATTAGGCAGCAACTCATCCATCTCTTTCTTAAAGACGTTTGCGTACTCTTGACCTAGCATTGTCTTTGGGTTCCAATTGCTTCAAGGAGATACAGTATTGCATACCTCACCTTCGCAAGATGGAATCGACATGGACAAAAGCCAAAAAGGAGGTACAACCCATGGCACTCCGCAGACTCTAAAGCGAACAAAGAAAGAAAGATAGTGTTCTGTTATTTTTGGTGAGTTAGAGATTTTATAGTTTTTTAATTTAAGTGGTTGCTTTTTATTGGAGCAACTTAGTTAAAGATGCCACATTATTTTTCAGTTAGCCACATAGGCAATGGTACTAACTACGGTTAACAAAATTGACTAACAACGCTCATTTTTTAAACTTGAGGGACCAATAGCGCTCACTTGAAACTTAAGGTACCATTTGTGCTCACAAGGTAAACTTAAGAGACTAATAGTGTAACTTCGCCTAAAGAATACTTACTAAGTTCCAACCACTCTGTTTGTGTTTCCTTCAGTTTGATCTCCACCAAAGGACCTAGCCATGCCGAAGTCAGAAATTTTTGGGTTCATCTTACTATCAAGTAAAATGTTACTTGCTTTTATATCTCTATGTATAATCCTCAATCTAGAGTCTTCATGAAGATAGAGAAGCCCGCGAGCAATCCCACAAATAATGTTGAAGCGCATAGGCCAATCTAAAGTATTAGATCTCATTTGATCTGTCAAGTTTCTTATTTACGTTAATACTAAACTTGAATAATGAAACAAGAAATTGAAATTTCTTTAAATAACAATAAAAAAAATCTTCATGAAGTTTGGCAAAAATTATAAAGTTTTGAGAAGTTCTAACCAAAAATGAAGGAGTCCAAGCTTCCATTGGGCATGTATTCATAGATTAACATTTTCTCCTCTCCTTCAATGCAATAGCCCAAAAGCCTAACAAGATTTCAGTGCTGTAATTTGGCGATCGAGATAACTTCATTTTTAAACTCACTCAATCCTTGTCTAGAATTTCGTGAAAGCCTTTTCACAGCAATTTCTTGTCCATCTGCTAGTATACCCTAAAAAATCACATTTGTAAATAGATTATATTCATGTTGAATATGATGTGAATTGGTCTAT
This sequence comes from Quercus ilex subsp. ballota, assembly GCA_032727855.1. Classification (NCBI taxonomy): domain Eukaryota; kingdom Viridiplantae; phylum Streptophyta; class Magnoliopsida; order Fagales; family Fagaceae; genus Quercus; species Quercus ilex. Next base: position 17,934,186 of record CM064915.1, read on the forward strand.
TAGAGTTACCTTATATACGAGTCCAAAGCCACCTTCACCAAGCTTGTTATTGCTTGAAAATTTGTTAGTGGCAATAGCTATGGTAGCTATGTTGTAGAATGGGAGCTCCAAGTCTTCATTTTGGCCATCAATATTCTGGTCTGTCATCGCTTTATTCTTCATTTTCTCTGATAAGAGCAACATTTGTTTCACATTAAACATAAGAAAGAGAATATGGCAACTCTAACTGATTAGTTTGGATTGAATACATGTTTGTCCAGCCTAAACTATAAATTGATCATAAGCCATTTTAACCATCACCAGATGGGAACCTTGCTTTCTTCACTATGCTACTTGAATATTGACAAGAAATAGTTTAAATTACATTTTATGATTTTATCATCAAAATTGTAATTACCGTTGTCACTCAATAGAAAATGTAAGTCCTACTTTTGTTGTAGCCAACTCATACAGGTTAAAATTAGATGAGACAATAATGTTAGAGCTTGGTAGGTGTCATCAAAAGATTGAAAATAAATGACAACTTTTTTAGTCTGTGTATTTGACATGAGATAACATGAAGAACTATAGGTAGGTATATATAAAGAGGTAGAAGTGCAAGAGGTGAAAATGATGAATTAAAATACAAAGATTTTTATGTGTATATGTGAAAGATGAAAAGTCTTGAAACATTGAACCAAAGAATATTTATTTTTTAATTAGAAAAGTCTTGAAACATTGAACCAAATGAAACAAAAAGTCAATATTTAAGTTGTTCTTATCTCTGATGTGGCACTTGAGAATATTTCAATTCTCTTTGCATAGAATGCACCACTTGGCATAACCTTATGCTTTCTCACATGAGGTCTTTGCTTTTATATATAACTATTCGCAGACCCAAACGATGTGCGGGAAAATTTGATAAGATTATTTTTTATTAGATAATTATTGAATTAATATATTAGATTGTATATTTTTAAAAGTTCAATATGTGTTATTTGGAATGATTTTTTAAATTAGAAGTTTTTTGTAGTTGGGTATTATATATAGTGAGATATGTATGAAAACACAATGCAATAATTTTTTTTTTTTTTTTAAATTGATAGTGTGAGAACTATTAGACCAAGTTGTAACTAAGTATACTTTGTTTATGACTATACATATGTATGCAATTCAACTCTTATAGGTGCATTTTCCTCCAAAACATAGATCCATATCTCTTTCTTCCTCACAATTGAAACTAAGTGAAAAAGTAAATAAAGATAACTATACAATAGATCATTATCAATAAATCATATATCATAAAGTGGAAATAAAAAATAAAATAAAATGTAAAAAGAAAAAATTTCTTAAGTATCTATACATAAAAACATTAATAGCTTAATGATGCTCTATAGTAAATTATATTTTATCTTATTCTCTTTTTGGCATTTTCAATAAAAATGATCAACTAAACAAAGTAAAAACTTACCAAGAAAGTTCAAATTCACTAAAAATTTGATGGTGGAGATGCTAATTATTTGTAATAAAATGACCAAAAAATAAAAATAAAAAAGTCAAGGAACTTATAGCAAAATGTTTTCTATACAAAATTCCAATAGAAGGGAGACTAATAGGCCCTCCACTTTCTTCAAGACATAGGGGATTATAAAAGACCATAAATCCTTTGCCTACCCTTTTCTCTTTCTCAAATTCACATTACCAAAGAAGTATTTGAAGTTAAAAACATTGTGAATACATCACTATTCAATGAAAGTCCATTGTTAGGCACATTCAAATTCATAGCTATGTATAAACTCAAATTTCTATTTGAAAAAAAAAAACTACATATTAACCTAGACCAAAATTCAACCAAAGCTATAAGAGTGATTTGTGAAGGGAAATTTGAAAAATACAACACAAAATAATTTAAAAAAAAAAAAAACCTAAATTAGAGTTATAAGAAAGAACAAAAATCAAGAGAGAGAGAGAGAGAGAGACAGAGTACTCACAATTTTTGTGTAAAAAAAAATATGGATTAAATGAAATAAGTGATATCAAATTTATACAAAATAAGATGGGGAGAAGAAGAGTCAAAATATAAGAAAAATGAAATGATGAAGGAAGTTTAACAGTAAAGTAAAGAGTAGTAAGGAGATAAAGAGGCAAAGAGGGAGGAGAAAAGTTGGAGGAAGAGAAGAAGAGTTCTTATTTATTTATTTATTTTTAGAATAAGAAGATGAAAATTTTAAATATTCAATTTTAACGATTACTTGAAATTAGAAAGAAAAAAATGAAAATTTGAAATCAATTTGGGAAGTTGAATATAATCAAATATTTGCATCTAATGAATAGTAACATTGGTAATGAATAGTCAAACATGTGCATATATCCACTAAAAAGATAATAAATTATTTAATTTTAATAATTACTTGAAATTAGAAAGGAGAGAATGAAAAGTTGAAATCAATTTGGGTAGCTGAATAGTCAAATATTTGCATTTAAAACAAATGAAAGGGTAACATTTTGAATAGTAATGGAGTGCATTAACAGGTTTGTCCATGAACTATATTTGATTATTTTATATAAAATAAAATAAAATAATCATAAAGGAATTTTTTTTTTTTTTTAAAAGCATAACGTGGCTGATGAGGTGGCTCAACAGGAGTATAGCAACATTAAATTCTACGTCTCAGCTTTTAGATATAATATAGATTAGAATAAAAAGATTAAAATTTTAAATATTCAATTTTAACGATTACTTGAAATTAGAAAGAAAAAAAAATGAAAATTTGAAATCAATTTGGGTAGTTGAATATAATCAAATATTTGCATCTAATGAATAGTAACATTGGTAATGAATAGTCAAACATGTGCATATATCCACTAAAAAGATAATAAATTATTCAATTTTAATAATTACTTGAAATTAGAAAGGAGAGAATGAAAAGTTGAAATCAATTTGGGTAGCTGAATAGTCAAATATTTGCATTTAAAACAAATGAAAGGGTAACATTTTGAATAGTAATGGAGTGCATTAACAGGTTTGTCCATGAACTATATTTGATTATTTTATATAAAATAAAATAAAAAAATCATAAAGGAATTTTTTTTTTTTTTAAAAGCATGACGTGGCTGATGAGGTGGCTCAATAGGAGTATAGCAACATTAAATTCTACGTCTCAGCTTTTAGATATAATATAGATTAGAATAAGAAGATGAAAATTTTATATATTCAATTTTAACGATTACTTGAAATTAGAAAGAAAAAAAATGAAAATTTGAAATCAATTTGGGTAGTCGAATATAATGAAATATTTGCATCTAATGAATAGTAACATTTGTAATGAATAGTCAAACATGTGCATATATCCACTAAAAAGATAATAAATTATTCAATTTTAATAATTACTTGAAATTAGAAAGAAGAAAATGAAAAGTTGAAATCAATTTGGGTAGCGGAATAGTCAAATATTTGCATTTAAAACAATTGAAAGGGTAACATTTTGAATAGTAATGGAGTGCATTAACAGGTTTGTCCATGAACTATATTTGATTATTTTATATAAGATAAAATAGAAAAATCATAAAGGAATTTTTTTAAAAAAAAGAGCATGATGTGGCTGATGAGCTAGCTCAACAGGAGTATAGCAACATTAAATTCTACGTCTCAGCTTTTAGATATAATATAGATTAGAATAAGAAGATGAAAATTTTAAATATTCAATTTTAACGATTACATGAAATTAGAAAGAAAAAAAATGAAAATTTGAAATCAATTTGGGTAGTTGAATATAATCAAATATTTGCATCTAATGAATAGTAACATTTGTAATGAATAGTCAAACATGTGCATATATCCACTAAAAATATAATAAATTATTCAATTTTAATAATTACTTGAAATTAGAAAGAAGAAAATGGAAAGTTGAAATCAACTTGGGTAGCTGAATAGTCAAATATTTGCATTTAAAACAAATGAAAGGGTAACATTTTGAATAGTAATGGAGTGCATTAACAAGTTTGTCCATGAACTATATTTGATTATTTTATATAAAATAAAATAGAAAAATCATAAAGGAATTTTTTTTTTAAAAAGCATGACGTGGCTGATGAGGTGGCTCAACAGGAGTATAGCAACATTAAATTCTACGTCTCAGCTTTTAGATATAATATAGATTAGAATAAGAAGATGAAAATTTTAAATATTCAATTTTAACGATTACTTGAAATTAGAAAGAAAAAAATGAAAATTTGAAATCAATTTGGGTAGTTGAATATAATCAAATATTTGCATCTAATGAATAGTAACATTTGTAATGAATAGTCAAACATGTGCATATATCCACTAAAAATATAATAAATTATTCAATTTTAATAATTACTTGAAATTAGAAAGAAGAAAATGAAAAGTTGAAATCAACTTGGGTAGCTGAATAGTCAAATACTTGCATTTTAAACAAATGAAAGGGTAACATTTTGAATAGTCAAATATTTTCATTTAAAACAAATGAAAGGGTAACATTTTGAATAGTAATGGAGTGCATTAACAGGTTTGTCCATGAACTATATTTGATTATTTTATATAAAATAAAATAGAAAAATCATAAAGGAATTTTTTTTTTTTTTAAAAGCATGACGTGGCTGATGAGGTGGCTCAATAAGAGTATAATAACATTAAATTCTACGTCTCAGCTTTTAGATATAATATAGATTAGAATAAGAAGATGAAAATTTTAAATATTCAATTTTAACGATTACTTGAAATTAGAATGAAAAAAAATGAAAATTTGAAATCAATTTGGGTAGTTGAATATAATCAAATATTTGCATCTAATGAATAGTAACATTTGTAATGAATAGTCAAACATGTGCATATATCCACTAAAAAGATAATAAATTATTCAATTTTAATAATTACTTGAAATTAGAAAGAAGAAAATGAAAAGTTGAAATCAATTTGGGTAGCTGAATAGTCAAATATTTGCATTTAAAACAAATGAAAGGGTAACATTTTTAATAGTAATGGAGTGCATTAACAGGTTTGTCCATGAACTATATTTGATTATTTTATATAAAATAAAATAAAAAAATCATAAAGGAATTTTTTTTTTTTAAAAGCATGACGTGGCTGATGGGGTGGCTCAACAGGAGTATAGCAACATTAAATTTTACGTCTCAGTTTTTAGATATAATATAGATATATATTAATTGGGAAGTTTAAATCTTTTATTTCAAACCACAAGCAGGGTGTTTTCGCTAAGCAGTTGACACCTTATGCCCTAAAAAGGTCATCATTTTTTACTCCTAAAAATTGTGTTAGTTTGATATAATGTTAGTACTACACACTTTTGTACACATTCAGGTTAATACGATTTTGGCGCTCCTATTTTAATTTCTACATTTTAAACTCATTCTCAATTAGTTTCTATCGTTATCTTAGTAATAGAAATTGTCTATGTGGCACATAGAGTGTATAGGTGACACATTAAATGCTGCTAAATACTAATATGTGTGTGTGTGTGTGTGTGTGTGTGTGTGTGTGTATAAGGTGAAAACATTATTCTGGTCCCTACAATTTGGAGTCACAGTCAATTTAGTCCCTACATTTAGGAATGGCAATGAGTTTGGTTCGGGGCGGGTTTCTTTATGCTTGAACCCGCCCCATTTAATAAACGGGGTTTTTTTTTTAACCCCCAAACTCGCCTTGTCGAGACTCGCGAGCCCTGTCTCGTCGTGCCACTTCAGGGCCAATCCAAAGGCCCCTAAACCGAACCCAAAAATGAATATGCACCCAAAAATGAATAAAAATAATTATAGCATAAACTTCATTTTCTTTTATATGGCAAATAAAATAATATTAAACAAATTTATATCACATTTAAATAATGCCATGTCAGCATTTAAAATTTTTTTTTTAAACAAAAATTAATTTCTTGATTTTAAAGGAGAAAAGAAAATAAATTTTGAACAAAAAAAAAATCATATTCCACTAAAAAAATCATAAACCCAAAAAAAAATAAAGATCAGAAGAACCTGAACCCAAAAGAACAACATGAACCCAAAAAAATTAATTTCTTAAATTAAAATTAAAATTAGAATTGAAGATTTAAGGTCAGTCAACTTTATTGGGTTTGTTGGTAACTCATAGCTTCTTGGATTGACTTTGCAAACTATTGTGATTCAAAAAATAAGAAGGAAAAAAACAAAATTATTCGAAGAGGAAATCCGAAGAAATGGTAAAAATCAAAGAGAGCACAAGTCAGATCGCTCAAGTGGGTCCATGAATTTCAGTGGTAATGGTTGATTTTCAAAAAGAAATATTTGCATCTATAAAAGAAGTAAGACTTCAAGAAAAATCAAAGCAAGAAAACCGAAATCAGAACAAAATACCCACAATGCATAGTAGATTGATGCATCTTTGGCATAACTGAGTTTATTTGCTTAACTTTGTGGACCTGAGCTTTCCCATCTCATAAATTAACAAAAACAAAAAGGTACGGTTTGACCAATTTGATGGACAGAGGGATTCAAAACATTGCATCAAATGGTTTTCTTCTTCCTAGTTTATGGTTCAATTTGGCGAGCTAGCTTCCAAGGCAAAGGTTTTGTTTTGCTCTAAGTGGGTATGGGTGAACCAAAAGAGAAAAAAGACGGGGAGAGAGAGAGAGAGAGAGAGAGAGAGAGAGAAAGAGGAATAACGCAGAACATGTTATTACAAAGATGATGTTGAGCTTGGACTGCTGGGTTATTTTTGTGTTTAGGAGAGTTGGTGATTGGTAAATATGATTTTGGGTAAATTACAAAGTTGGTCCTTATTCTTTATACTATATCTCAATTTGGTCTCTAACTTTTTAATTGTGTCAATTTAGTCCTTAGCCTTTTTAATGTTGTGTCAATTTGGTCTCTGCCGTTATCTTTTGGACAAAAAAAAAAAAAACTGATGTGTCAAATGAAATAATAAAAATTGATTTTTCATGCCTCATCAATTGCTAACTATACCACCACATCAGATTAAAAAAAATTTAAAATTAGTAATTCTAAAGTTAGTAATTTAAAAGTTTGGGGAAATTGCACTTTACCACCTTAAACTATGTATCAGATTACACTTTGCACCTTAAACTATTCAAACGCGCACTTTGCACCCTAAACTATCACATTGTGCACCTCAACGTTACTTTTGCTATTATATTTAACATAATCTTACTGCACATGACAAGCACATGCATTTTGCTTACGTTGAACAAATTTAAAAGACTGAAACACCATTTTTCAAGATCAATTAAAAAAAAAGCCAATTTTTTTCCAAATCTCCCTCCCTGGCTCATGTGCGTGCCAAGCTCTTCCCCAAACTCAAATTCTTGTAAACCCTAAATCCCCAATCACAAATAGACCAACAGATAAAAGGTTGTCAAAAGCTAGCAACTTGTCCCTATTAATGCCCACTGCACTTTGAGCTGCCAACATACAAGTAAAGACATTCGTCTTCCATCGATGCAAAAACCATACAAATAAAAGAATAAGCCACTATGGTACTATGATGCCATAGTGGTTGGTGCGACCATTACAACCCTGAACATCAAAGTCATCAAAGTCATCATGACTTTGCATAGCATACTTGTGAAATCTCCTCAAAAGCCTAGGCATTAACGACCAAGCCAATATAGTACCAGCAAGAGTACTACCAATTGGAAAAATTACATCTTTCAGATAGGGATGTGAATAAAGTAATTGATGAGTTTAGGGGATCAGTTCATCAGAAGCTTCTTTAGCCTTTTGCACAGTATAAGTTCCCGCATCAACTGTAGTCTGGCAAGCATCTTTAACCTTATCAACAAATCACTTCCAAAAACATCATTATCACTACCAAATTTGGGAGAGATTTAGGGTTTACAAGGTCTGAGTTTGGAGAAAAGGCTAGCACGCACATGAGATAGGGAGAGAGATATGGAAAAAAATTGGCTTTTGTTTTAATTGATTTTGAAAAATGGTGTTTCAGTCTTTTACATTTGTTCCACTTAAGCAAAATGCATGTGCTTGTCATGTGCAATAGAATTCCATTAAATATAACAGTAAAAGTAACACCGGGGTGCAAAGTGTGATAAGTGTGATAGTTTAGGGTGCAAAGTGTAATCTGATACATAGTTTAGGGTGGTAAAGTGTAATTTCCTCCCAAAAGTTTTTGTCCTCGGCCGGTCCACCCCTATCGTCCACTTCACCAACGTCAGGAAATTTCGGAACACACATTGGGTTGATCACAAGAAGATGTGGAAATTATAAGATGGTGTGGATGGGTCTGCGGCTAGAGATAGGAGGTGCCAAAAAGCCGATTGGGTAGTCGAACTTTATTGCCCAGTAAGACAGGATGCAAAGTAGAGCAACAAGGTTGCCGATTGGGATTGTTTGCTATCGGAGATTGGGCATAATGCTTCTACAATGTAGTGATATTCCCTATTGTTTGTGATCTATATTTGTAAATGTCCATATGATTCGAATGAATTGATATTAGTATTGTCTTTAGATTTTTATATTGCTATATTTAAAAATGATTAAAATAACAGATCTGGAAAGTTGTTTTCAATTTTTGTTATTTAAAATTCTAATATTATTGGGTAATAGGTCTAGAGAAGGGAGACGAGGTTGGATTTATTTTCTTTGGAATCTTGGGTTGAATCAAAGCTTACATCAATGGGTCTCTCAAGCTTGTGGCATGAAAAATCATTTTTTATTATTCTGTTTAACACATTAGCTTTTCCCATCTAAGGAATAACAGTAAGGACCAAATTAACACAGTATTAAAAAAGTTAGGGACCAAATTGACACAATTAAAAGGTTAGAGATCAAATTAAAATATGCTGTAAAAGATAGGGATCAACTTTGTAATTTACCCTATGATTTTTGTGTTTTGGTGTTGGTGTGTTTGGTAACTTTGGTTGCTACAAAAATGTCAAAAAAGTTAGGAACATTTTTACAGCTTTTTTTTTCCTTTAAAATTGAAAAATTAATTAATTAAAATTATTTTTTAAATTTAAATGCTGATGTGGCTTTATTTAAATGTCAAATAAATTTGTTTAATATTATTTTACTTGTCACTTAAGCATAAGTGAGCCAAGAGTACAATCCGATTGCCATGTAGGCATATTCCATTAGTTAGATGACGACAAGGATTAAATTGACTGCAAGTTTGAAAATAACTGGAACTAAATTGACTACTACAAAAATGTAGGGACTAAATTAATTGTGACCTCAAAATAGAAGGGCCAAAATAGTGTTTTCGCTTATAAAAAATGCTAGAGTCACAAGATATCTTACAATTTTTTTTACAAACTAATAATATGGTGAGTAGTAATTGGTAAGTAAAAAAGTGGTGTTAATGGTTATTGACATTAAAAAAATGCCTCATCAATATCTGATTTGGAAGAAAAAAAAAATTAAACTCCAAAAATTTTAATTTCTCAATTTTTAAGATAGAAAAAAATTTTAAGAATCCCAAATTTTCTTGTATTTTTTTGAACCCTGACAACCAAACACAATCCTGGACTAGTGACATGTTTGACTTGCTCAAAAGCAATCAAGAGCAAACTCAATTTTTATACTTCACCATGTTATTTTTTCCAAAGTGGGTCAAAGAAAGTAATATTACCTCTTAAGTTTTTCCTTTTGCAAATGCAGTAAGCAATCAAGAGCACCCCGAAAACTACGGCAATGGCTATGGCAACTACAACTCTCACCTTCATCTTTTGCTTGTCTATAACATCTTCCTGGTTGACTTTTTTTTTTTTTTGGGAGAGACTTCCTGGTTGACTTAGCAATAGAAAAGCGAAAATATTTTAGATGCAATAGATTTTTATGCCATAAAACCAATGGAAAAAAAGATGGAACGACAAAAAATGATTGGTGGGTTTCAACCTAGGAAGCACCGACACGGCTGGGAGGGTGCTGCACTAGTGTCCGACGCGGCCAGACGCGGGGTGCGACCACCGACGCGGCTGCCCGGGCGTTAGTGCCGAGTCTGAGTTTTTTTTTTTTTTTTTTTTTTTTTACGGATTCGCACCGACTCGGCTTCGATTCGTGCCGATTCAGGCCAAACCAGGTACATTCGGCCAAAATCGGATCGTATCTGCCGATGGCCAAAACTGACCAAAATCGGCCTTGAATCATGCCAGAATATCCAAAATCGGCCTTGGTCAAAAATCTGTTGTATCTAACAAAAAGAGAGAGGCATTTCAAAATACGAATTAAAGAGCAACCAAGACAATAAGCCCATACCTTTCTTTGAAGCAGGCATTCGAATATATAATACATCCTGCCAATTAGCATCCTGACCGCCAACTGCAACCTGTCTAATATCAATTAGATCTCCATACCAGATGCCGCAGCCACTTCCTCCATCTCTAATGTCAGTGTTGGAATAAGCCATACAAGAACAGTTGTTCAAACATTGGACTCTGCATTCGCTAAGATTCATTCTTTTGTCCACCCAAGAATACGTGGTATCTGGCAACTTGAACCCAACAAGTTTAACAAACCCAATTTTATCTTTATCCTTGCAGCTCAATTCCGTAGTGCGTACACATCCCTTAGCCCAGTCGTCTGGGTACCATCTTTTAGGTGACTTAGGCTTAAATCCTTCTACACATTGGCAGATAGGTGAGTCACCAATGATACAATTTCCATAAGCACCACATAAATTGTAACTGTCACATTTGTCTCGTGGTAAAGAAAAGTACGAATTCCATTTTTTATCTGCTTCGATCCATACGTAGCGCTCGTACACGTAAAAAGTTTGGTTCAAAACTGTTCTTGTGATTAGAGACTTATTAATCGTGTGGTACATGAAGTAAACCTCATCCTTGTTAGAGACTAAAGTGATATATACAAATGGGTTGGCCTTTAACCATAGTGCACCACTGAACCTAATGCCATTCCACGGGCCACTCCGGTGGTATACCTTGGAGCCGTTCTTCACGACTATCTCAGGGTAATTATGAAGTACAATCCCACAACTCAGTTCTCCAGGAGATGGATCATCTGGACTCTTCCATGCAGTTAGGCGCCTTTCCAGACCAGTCCTTAAGTCCCATCCAAGTTTCATCCCTGGTAGCCATGTATCGTAAGGATAGTCAAAGCTTTGCCACAAACAACTATCTGGGTTTTCTTCATTCTTTTCTTTTAATACTAGATTTCCTGAATCTAAAAGCTCAACAACTGGACTCCCTGCCTCTTTTGTGGAATTTGCCGACCAAACAACAGTCCTATTCTGGCTGAGAAGAACAAGACTACCTGAACTGTTTAACATTAACGCGCCAGACGAGTCTCTAATTGGATTGCCCCGGTTTGCTACCCAAACAACCGTTCTAACTGGGATATTGTTGTACCAAATTCCCAAGTAACGGTTAGTGGAATTTCCTGTACTGAAGAACCCCAGGACAAAGCCTCCATTTTTAGAGACCAATTTTGTGCCATCACTGAGGGATTGGGATTGGGTAATTCTGTCAGCAGCATCCGAAAATACAAAGTAGAAAAGAAATAAACTAGAACTCACAAACACAAAAGAAAAGATGTCCATTGCTTTCTGTTCTTAGAGCTCTTAGCCAACATATTAAAGTTAAACCCGATATGATGAGCGAAGACTGTAAGTCTATAACATAGAAAGGTCATGCACTGACTCAAGCAAGTGGCTGTTCTTTGAAATTTCTTCAATTTGTTGTTAACAAAAATTTCCACATTACTCCCTTCTACAGAAGTCGCTTTTTTTGTAGTTGGTCACTTTGTCCTGATCCTTAACTTTTTTACGAAGACTATAAGTCTATAACATAGAAAGGTCATGCAATGACTCAAGCAAGTGGCTGTTCTTTGAAATTTCTGCAATTTGTTGTGAACAAAAATTTCCACATTACTCCCTTCTACAGAAGTCGCTTTTTTTGTAGTCGGTCACTTTGTCCTGATCCTTACTTTTCCACGAAGACTATAAGTCTATAACATAGAAAGGTCGTGCATTGGCTCAAGCAAGTGGCTGTTCTTTGAAATTTCTGCAATTTGTTGTGAACAAAAATTTCCACATTACTCCCTTCTACAGCAGTCGCTTTTTTTTTGGTAGTTGGTTACTTTGTCCTGATCCTTACTTTTGCACTACGGTGTGAAAGAAAGGTCAACAAAGGAATGGAATGGTGAGCACTGAGCACTAAGATTTTTTCCATAATGTACATTGTACATTATGCAAAAAATCTCATCTCCACATTCCATCCTACGCTCTATGAAGGAATTTGTTCCCAGGCTCTCCAGAGTATACTACAGTTAATTGAGAAGAAAATTTATTTTCTAGTTTTCTCTCCTTGGCTGTACCATATTTTTTATGACTACCAAATTTCCCACAAGTAATGGTAACTAAGCTAGAGATGAATATAAACTAAATTGCCAATATTGTCAAGGGCGGGTGGGAATCTTATTCAACAATAGACATAAGAAAAGGGTGCTCATTGATTTCCAGTTTTACACATCTTTGACTTTTTGCTCCTTCTGTTTCAAGTTCAAGAAAGAACCATGTGCCCCTCTCCCCCCTTCGCGTTAATTTCTTCTTCTTTTTGTCTAAACATTAGGTACTTTTTTATATAGAATAATATTTTATTTTATTATGTAACAGGAGCGTATATCAATTTATACAAATTCCATTTTTTATGTTTAATTTTCTTTTCTAACAAACAAAAAGTATTTCATCATTTCACTCTTTCAAGTCCAACCAAACTCACATAAGAAAAACTAAATCCTTCTATGTCCACCATTTTCTATTCCCCATTCTTCCATTCCCATCCTTATCCTAATTTTCCTTGCATGTCATCATCATTTACATTATCCTCATATTGTGCATGCCCTTGTCACCTTGGGTCTATAACACGTTAAATTCGGGAATGTAGGTCACCATTTGTAACACCCCATAATTTTACTACTTACTTAATTATTATACGTAAATTATAAGGAAGTCTACAATTAAATGAATTAAATTGATTTGGGTCTAAGATATAAAAAATAAGATAAATGCTATGGGATGTGAAGCCTAAGTGAGGTGGCATAAATAAAAATATATGGGCATTGATAACCCTAGCATTTTACCTTTTAAGTTACACGTGTATGTACATAAGAAAGTTCCTTTTTGTTTTCAGCCGCAACACACTATTAAGCTATTACTTTTCTTCTCTACAACTATGCACAAGTAGTTCAGGTATGGTTTGTCTTGCTCTATATTTAAGAAGTTTGAACAGTCAATAGCTAGCAATTGTCGTGAACCTAGACTATCATTATACTAATAGAAAAGGGCTCCTATAATTGTATTATATTAGATAAGGAATGGTCAATATGTTAGGAAAGGGCTACAAGCTTTGAATTTGTGCCTAATGGAGTAATAGGCTTGGACTTATCAATTTAAGCTGTCACCATGTGAAAGAGAAAATGTTGCTTTGTGGTTAATATATAATTATTTATAGTCTCACTCTTTTCACTGCCATTGTCATTGTCCAATTAAGTGTCTAGCAGTGTCCTTATGCTTTGTGGCATCAAGAGAGTTATGGGTCATTGGGTAAATGAACTAAGATATATATAATATATGGGTCGTGTTAACGGACACCGTAAGTATACCAAGCTTTTTTGCAATCTTTTACCCAGCTTTATGTGTTTTTCAACAGATGTGGGTCAGCTTTATAAGAAAAGAGAAAAATGAATAAAGAGACCAAAATACCCTTTTTCACGTCTCTCACCAACTTAGGCCTAGTCGAGCACTCAAGCGTCTCACACAGGAAAATTTGAAAACTCATGCGTCTTTCATGGGAAAACAACACCAAACATCTTATAGAAAAGAAAAAACTGAAATCACAATCCTCTCACAGAAAACAACCAACATAAAAAATAAAAATAAAATAAAATAAAAATAAAAATAAAAAAAATTAAAATTACAATCCTCAGGAAACAACCAGCCTCAGTAGATCCAAAAAAAAAACCATCTCACAGAAAAACAACCAGCATCAATACATCCAAAAAAAAACCCATAAGAACATATGAGAGAACTTAAAATTTTTTTGAGGGAGATGAACTGGGTTGATGGAGGGGAAATCAAGGAGGAGACGAACTGAGTTAGAAAAGAAAACTGTGAAAAAAAAAAAAATAGAAGACAAGGAAGTTCAGCCAAGAGTTTCATATGGGAGAAAATTTTAAAAGATGAGAAAGGAGAAGCAGAAAGGATGGGTAGGTGTAAGGGTGAAACAAAACGTGTGGTTGAGAAAAAAAGGAGAGGTAAAAATAAATAAATTAAAGTAAAAGGTGGCTTGATGGGATACGTGTGGAAGGAATTTTACAAAATAAAAATTAAAAATTGTATTACAATACAATAGATTATCACAAAATTTTCACAATAGTTGAGTTGTCAAATATTTCATATGTGAAAATAAAATAATAAAATATTAGATTAGGATTGACCACAACTAAAAACAAAAAATATTGTGAAAATATTGTCACATTTTATTGTCAACAATTATGTCGTTAATAAATTTTTTAAATTTCAAATTTTTGTGGTTTAAAATTATGCATAATATATGCACTTTATTTCCTCAAAAAAAATTATGCATAATAAAATATAAGTTTTTGTGGTTTTTGTGCTATTTACATAATATTTTCATAACAATTTCATAATAAAGTTTACGCAATAAGTTGTTATTAGTTCTTATCTAGATCTACTAGTGACATTAATATTTTTTTATCTACTATTAATGAAAAAGAAAAACTAATGAAAAAAAGATAGGAAGATCAATTAAGAAACTAAAAGACAAAGATTTGTAACCAAACAAATAAGGAAGGATAAGAGAACATAAATTCACAAGCGCATTAAAGGGAACTCAAATTTTAAATTTTCTTGTTCAACTCTTTACCCTTTATTTATTCTACTATAAGAGGCTAGGGGTGTCAAGCAAGTCGTCGATCTGCCAAAACCAAACTAATTCAACCTAACCTATCGGTTTGGGTCAGTTTTTAAAGGTTGGTGAGTCAGTAAATTTGCCTAACCCAATCCACCTATATTTAATATATATTTTAAAAAAATATTATGTAATTTTATTATTTATTCTTTTGTTTATCAACCGAGTTAGGATAGAGCTGTATGATATCCTACTAACTTTGAAGCACTAATAAAATAGTTTGTGTTAGTTTGGTAGTAGGCTCAGGCTTATTAGGTTATAAGTTTTCTCTTATTTGTATTGGTATTGTTTGTATTGGTATTGTTTGAATGCTCAATCAATTTTAATTTTTTTTTAATTCCAACCCGATCTAGGTGGGCTAGGTTGGGTTAGATCTTTTCTCAACCTGACTATGGTGGGTAGAATTGAAAATACTCCTCAACCCGGAGAAAAATATTAATTTTGATTGAATTGTTTATGCTATGGGTACACCAAAAAAGAAAGTTAAAACAATAACAAATACATTAAATTGTCAAATTTGATACTTTAAAGACCAATAACATTCACTTGATACATTAGGGACTAAAGCATTGGTAGATAAATATTAGGGACCAACAATGTAATATCAGGATGGATTAGAATTTAGGTTTGAATCCCTTATAAATGGGCAATTTAAGCATGATTTAAATTTCTTCAAAAATATTTAATTTAAATTAGTATTTATTGAATCCCTTATAAAAATTTAAGTAAATTCATTATTAAAAAAAAGGTAGAAAGAAGTGTTTTAGTAAAATGACATAATATTGAAATTGATAATGTGAATATTCGCTAGCATAATATTGTCAAAATGCAAATGTAAAACAAAAAAAAAAAAAAAAAAAAAAAAAAAAAAACCAAAACAAGAGAAGTGTCAAAATTAACAGATGCATTATATTGTCAAAATTAATATTGTCCAGTGACATAATATTGTCAAAATTAACAAACACAATATTGTCATAATTTTTTCCTTTTACAAGCTCAAGAGTTTATGCCTAACATTTCAAAGAAAATATTGTATTCAATCCAATTTCACTTGAAATACATTTTTTTTCTTTTTTGGGCACAATTTGAGGAAGTTCAATTATCTTTCTCCGGACATGTTGAGATGTTATGGCCAACATACTTGCAAAGGTCAAAAGACTCTTTTTCTTTCCTAATTCTCTTCGACCTTTCATTCATTTTTGCTTCGGACGACCTTTTGTCTTTGAGAGCAGAGGACAATTAATTAAGCAATCTCCATCAATCATATTATTAACATTAGCATCAACCATATTTTCTTTGTCCACTAAATTTATCATTCCCCACTAGCAATTCCTTTTCACTTAATGATGCTTCACGGCACCAACGTGGTGGTAGATACAAGGATGGAATTTGGTAACAATCTTTATGAATGAATACACTAAGTACATGCCAACAAAGAATACCTCAAAATTCAAAATTTTTTCAACTACAATATGTCATCTTACCACCCCATAATACTTTGTGCCTTTGACTAGTTTCATCTTTATAATATTGTGGCACAAATTCAATACCATTTTCTTGAAGCACCGAATATTGTGTTGCTCTCCCAAATTCCTCTTGAAAAATCTTGAAAGCATAGGGCGTCAAAACACTATGTGCTTGGTCTTCTAACGGTGACATTGATCTTAAAGAAGAACCTCTGTTTGTCTCCAATATCGTATCATATGATTGTGTTTGCTCAATATCTTCAATGGCAAGATCAACCTAAAATTACAAATAGTAAAATAAATTAAAAACATATGTATGACACATGAAGACTACAAATGTTAACCCAAAAAAAAAAAAAAAGTTATACAACAAAAGAAATCAATGGTAAATAATGACTTACTTGTTTGATGAGTTGGATCAAGTTTGTTTGAGAACTAACAAACTGTTTAATAAATGTATTTATACTTTCCGATCTTCCGGTTGTTGTCATTCCACCAAAAAAATGCCCACGAAGGTAACATGGTACCCAAAAGTGCTTGATTTGATATAAACCAATTACATGTTTGTTAGAGAGCATGTCATATTTTGTCATAACTTGAAGCCATTGATTGTCAAAATCTTCACATGACTCTAACTTGTATAACTTATAGAAGTCCATGCACCAATATGGATATTGATTACGAAGAATTGATGTAAACCAACCACTAAATTTAGCAGTAATATGCTATATACAAAAGGCATGCTTTGTAGCCGGCAATTCTTTTGATATTGCCTCTATAATCCATAGATCTTGGTCCGTCAAAATTGCCTTGGGTTGATTCCTCATTAAGCATGCAAAAGTTTGCTAATCAAATACAAATTTACTAAAGCATGAAAATATATCAAAGGATATACGTAATTATTCTACTAATTAATCAAATAAAATTTAAAAAATAATTGTACAAATTTATAAGACAAAGAATGTACCTTTAATAACCATCGAAAGACACTTGTTGTTTCATTTTGAAGAAGTGCACAACCAAAAAGAATTTTCTTTCCATGATTATTGACACGCATATCATAAGCATTCACCTTATAAGTAGTATAAAAAAAAACCATGATAGGCCACAAACTGAATGACCCCTTGTGATTAAACCAATTAATTAATTAGCCAAGTTATTAATTAATCAATTTATCATGCAATTGCGTGAAAGCACAAACAAATCACCAAACAACTAAATATGCAGCGGAAATTAAATGACACGGTGATTTGTTTACGAATGGGGAAAACCCTAACGGCAAAAACCCCACCGGGTGATTTTCAGGTCACCACTCCCGAAACTCCACTATTATCAAATCAAGCGGTTACAAGTAAAGGAATCACAAGTACCTTACCAACCTACAGTTGAACCCTTATCCCAATACCCAATTGGACTTGATCTGTAGTGACAATTTCCACATTTGATGCACGGCTCCCAAGTACGTGACTAATCAATGCGCGGATCCCAGTACGCGACTTCAAACACCAACTTGAGAAGGAGAGGTTGGCTGCAAAGTTCTTCAGTTCATCATACACAATGAAAATCAGGAAGATGCTTGGTTACAAAACCCTATGGTGCACATACACAGCAACTTCTAGAGAGAAGATGAATTAGGTTAAGAACTTCGTCTTTTGATCACAATTTGCTTGAACAAGGATTGCTCAATGCTTTTGCAACTTGTGTACAACTTGACGGCTCTTAAAACAATCCTTTTATATGTTTAGGATTAGAAGAAAAGAAGGCCCAAAACCATATTCACGGATCCCAAGAAAATCAAATCAGAAAAGCTGATTTTATAAATCTCAACAGATAGCAGGTGTCGAGGTAGCTATCGAGAAGGTGTCGAGCTTTAATGAAATTGCACTTCAGCTTGCTTTTTCTTGGACAGACTTGATGACTTCAACACTTGATCTTGAAACCTTGTTTCTTGAAGTATTAAAAACACCTAGAACTACCCAATTACAAGTAGAGCGCGTTTTGTCAAAAGGATTAGCCAATTTACATAAACAAGTGACATATGTTCTTAACAAGTGAACACACATATGTCCTAACAAACCACATCTCCATATTTTTGGTACCAATCAAAATAATGAGTAGGTGACCAAAAAATATGCTCCAATCTATTTTCTTCATCAGTTGTAAATGCATATTAGAATCTAGAATTCTCTTCTTTAGCAACTTTGCAAAATTGTAGAAGATCTATGGCATCATTCTTTGTATTCTTCCTCCTCATTTTCACATATAGATTACGAATATCCTTTTGAAATTAACAACATATTAATTTTAACCTATTTTTTAAAAATAACTATGAATCAACTAAAATACAATAGTGGTACCTTGTTTAATTATTCCTCAATCTTTTATTGACATTTCTTCATCTCTTCTTCTCTTTGATATGGGTAAAGGGGAAGAAATTTAGTTTGATATTGGTAAAGTGAAAGAAAGTGGGTGGTAAAATATTGGTAAAATAAGATTTGGTGGGAAATAAAAAATAAAAGGGAGAAAAATGTGTTAAAGAGGGCAATTTTGTCCAAAGAAAAAAGAGCCCTCAGCCAATGCCAGCCGTGTCCCATATTAAAAGGGCAAATTTTTCCAATTTTTCCTTACAAGTCATGTCATGCTTTTTCTCTAATTTACTCAATTTTTTTATTTATGTGGGACCCACTAAGGAGAACCTTAACAAGCACCCTCCTGTGCTTGTTAACATTCTCCATAATATATGGGTCCCACGTTTTCAGGGAGGAATTATGCTTGAAATTGCTTTAGTAGCTAATAGGACAACAGACATGACTTTATAAAATCTAACATATCAATATTAATGTAGGACTTCTAGGCATACATTTTGATCTCAACAACCCTCACTTATCCTTATATCATGGGAAAGGATGTCCTATAGTTATTATTATATTAGACTAGGAGTGATGGATATAGCTACATGACAAGAAAGGATGTGAATTGTAGATTGATGAGAATTCCCTTATTCGGCCATTTTGAAGTCTTGAATCCATGACTATATCAATGGAAAAATCAGATTAGGCAGCAGTATTTTTAAGTCCAAAAATCTTATCAAAGATGAAAGTGTATTGGATAGTTAAGTGAATAAATAGAGGATTTTGGATATATCAATATTGTCTAGGATAAAATTGTTTAAGTGTAAAAAAATTGATTTTAAGTGGGAAATTGTGTATTGATGGACCTATCTTTGGTGTTGCTAGGTTCAAGGGAGGTTGGTTTCATATTTTTGCAACTAAAAGGTAAGTGATGTTTACTAATTTTGGGGGTTTTCCCAAAACAGTGTTGATTATTAAACTATTCTATATCAAAGAAATATGTTGATATTCTATATATAAATTGATATTTTATAAATGTTTGATGTGCACATTGACTATTCGTTTTATGAAAAACTTGTGGGGCAACTTAAATTTATTTAAACTTGTATGTGTGAATATATCCTTTTATTTTAAGAATTATGAATGGATTATTTTTGTGAGCATCTTGAATGGATTATTTTTGTGAGCATCTTGAAATGTGATTTGAAAACCTATGGCAAGTCGTGATTAAAAACTCAGTATTGTATTTAGTCCTTAGCAAGGGCCAATCATACTACAGCTAGTCCTTAGCAAGGGACAGTCCCAGAAAATGGGACAGTGCACATTTGATTAGCTCCTTAGCAAGAGAGTGCACATTTAGGTTCCAAAAGAGCCATCTTTAAAAAAGGGGATGAAAAGGAGGTTCTAGTCTCAAAAAGGAGACAGCACAACCCTGTCAATGAGGCGTAAATGTTGACCACGAGAAAAACCTAGGAAATTGTTTATATGATGGTATTGATATATGTATTATAATGGCTCACAATAAAAAGATATTTTCTTTTATATGAAATATTTAATGATAAAATATTGATGAGTTACAAGTTATGAATTTGTTGTAAGAATTATTTATTTGAAAGGTTTGTTCCCACACCTCAATGTTAGTGAATTCCACTTATTGAGTTATCTCACCCCCCTTTATTTCCCCTTACAGATACATTAGAGGAATTATTGGAGTAGAGATTCTTGGAAGACAACTGCTACGAATTATTTTGTGAAATTGAGGATTTTATTATTATTTTTATGGCATTCAACATTGTATTGGAGAATTATTTTGAGGATGTTTATTTTCTTTGGTGGATTAGAGCTCTAACATTTGTAATGAGATTTTATGTTGCTGGTTTCTTTTATTAAATATTTTTATGGATTATTAAGATTAAATAGACTTTTATTACTTATGATTTTGGGGCGTTACACCATTGCGTTGATTCACTTCGGTGAGGTGCTGGTGCAACGTATGTTCTGTGTATGAACGGGAAAATACACGTGGTCAACAGCTATTTCACGCAGTGGGAGATGTACGCTGTTGGTGATTTTTAGCTTCTGGGTTATACTTTTTGCTGCTTTGTTATACCCTAACGCCAATAATTTGGTTTTTTTTTTTTTTGTTGGGGGGGGGGGGGGGGGGGGGGGTTTCATTGTATATCCATTTTATTTTTAAAATTTAGAATCATTGTCACTTATTTATTCATATATTGCTAGATATATATTTGATTTGGAACTGTTCATTTTCTTCCTTTTCAAGATTTGGGTTTTGCTTCCTCAAAAAATGATTTTTTTAATGGAATTTCAGCTTAAAAAATCCAAAAAAGAGTAAGAATAGCATGAATGACTAACAATATTATTTGTATTTGTGAATAAAATTTTTGTTTGTTTTTGTCTTTCAATATAAAATTTACAATCTAACACAAATGGAAACATATAATATTAAACAATTACGTCAAGGATAGGTTATTGTTGGACAAAAAATGGAGCTTTTTCCATCCTCTTGTGGTTGTTGCCAGTGCACTGTTGGCTGTAGCTCAGTGTTTTGCACTATTTTGCTTGAAAACAATTGAAATCAATAATTAATTCAATTTCTCAATGAATTTTTTTGATTGTCAAATATATATTCAGCTATATATAATAAAACCTTGAACTAAAACTGAACAACATAAAATTAAATTTAAAAAAGGTAGATTTCTAAATCCAAAATCTTCTCAAACTACCTTACCACCTACGAATCATCTCACCTCTCCCTCCCAAATTATGAAGCATTTAAGACTTCTCCTAGAGTCCTAATATTCATATTTAGGAATACTAAATAGAAAAACATTTGCGAAATTCGGCCTAACACAACCATTTAGCCCACCTAATTGAGACATTCATCCAATTTTGAGAATCCCCAGAACAGGTTATTAAAAAACCAAACACCAAACCCACGAATTTTCATGTTTTTTCTTCACTTATCACCATACACACATCATTCACAGCACACAGGTAGAACATTCACCCTTTCACTTCAAAAAGCAATATTTATCCAACATCTATATTTTTAAGGTAAATAATAAAAAATCTTATATAATTTTTTTATTCTATTTCATTAATTAATTTTCCAGATTTGTAGCAAATCTACTTGTTTGGTGAATTATTACTAAAACTAATTATAAATCAATCTTAAAAACAAAATCTTTATGGACTTTAAACAAATATCACAAAATATTTTCCTATCCCTCAACAAATACCCTCAATTTCATTAGCCAATCAGCCATGAAAATAAAATTATGTAAACACAAAATCAACTAAAATATTAACAAAAATAATTAGTTTTAAAAGGAAAATAAAAAATCAAATTCAAATGAAGCATTTGCAATGTTTTCTTTATTTATCAAATATGACCACCCTCATTCTCTGACATTACAACATCATTGAAATATTATCTAGATTAAAACAAATCATGTATATACATGTGTGTGGCAACGGTAAACAAAAAAATAAAATAAATAAAACAAAAAACAAAACAAAACAAAAGGCATAACTACTTGTCCCGAAGCAGTTTTGGCATTATCCATAATTTTTCCCTTATAGAATGGGACAATCCGATTTGTGAAAGACACATCAAACGTGTTTTTATGTTTTTAAAAATGCAGAGAGTACATTTGATCAAGTAATTTTGGAAACTGCACCAAAGTGAACAGTGCAAATGAGAAATAATATAGGCTTAGATGATGCATGTGATGTCTTAAAACTCGAAATTCAAAGTACAATGAATGAAAAATGAAATAGTTATTGTGTTTGTGTGGAATTATGGCCATTAGATAAACTCAAATAGACAGTTGGTTATCATGCAGTTTAATCCATTAATATCTCTTATGACTATGTTAACATTATAGCACACTACTACTACTACCGTGAAACCTTGTCATTTCTACGCCTAAGAGAATGCGTCAATTCATTTTTCTAAAACACATTAAAACACAAATGTACAATCTGCAAACTTCCCTGTTAATGGCGAATTTAAAGGCTATCTCTAAGAGAATACGTCAATCTCAAATCAACATTTTTTTACAAACACATTAAAAGTTAAAACACATACTTGTACAATCTGCAAAATTCCAGATTTAAGTTTTAAGTGTTAACATGTTCAGGCTTAAATATTTGTCTAATTTCACCTATTTGAATGCTAATCTGCTCCAATGAAAAAAGTTGTTTACAAATTGTCAAAAATTTACACATAGGATCATTATAAATATGAAAAATGTAAATATTAAGAACTAATATATTACAGTAATCACAAAGTACTCTTATATTTGGCTTAAGTTGCTCTTACATTGCTCATAACGTGCTCTTATAGAATAATGCTTGAGACCCAACAATTAACTTGCAGAAGATTGAAGATAAGACCAAAATTAGACTATATTAAATGGATTAAGTTTTCTGGGTTGCCAAACTCTTATTGACTTTGCCATAACCGTCAAGTTGGGTATTCCAATACCAAACGGAACAATTAATAAATATGCAAATTTCCAGCATAGAGAAATTGATTTTGAAATGTAATCATATTTAATAAACAAACTTAAATGTGAAGATAAAAAAGACCCAAACAAATATCAAAGCTTGATTAAAATATGAAACTGAAAAGCAAAGAGAAACACTTAATTTGAAGATCCAAATCGAAACCAATCCAAACAAAATATCAAAACCTAATCATATTTAACAAATAAACTTAAATGCGAAGATAAAACTCACCAATAATGGTTCCAGCCTCTCTCTATCTTCCCCTGCATCAGACTTTTTTTTTTTTTTTTTTCATTCTCCTCCAAACGGTAGAAAAAAAATATGGCAGAGTTTGTTTTTTAAAAAATCTTAGGCTTGTCTTTTGATAGTTGTTCTAAATGGTGTCTAACTAATTACATTTGGGTCTGAATAGATACATCATTTTTCTTTGGGTGTGGCGCTGCAGAAAAGAAGCGAAATAGAGAAGGTCTCAAACTGAAAGTTGGAAGGAGGAACCATAACGGCCAACGCAGGTGGACAAGCAAGGGATCCTCTGTCCTACAAGGCAAAGCTCGTGGGAGAACTCCCTGGGGCGTATGCCCAAGCCTTTGAGGTACACTACGATCCTAAGATTGAAGCATATTCTGATGATGAAAAAGAGGATCTATCGGAAGGGGAGGTTGCCATCAAGCTCTCTAGAGAGACGAAGCTACATATCAGGGGAAGATGAGCTCACTCACTCATTGTTAAGGTTCATGGAAGGACAGTGGGCTTCCACTTCTTGCACTCCAGAATCATGCAGTTATGGAAACCCGCAGGAAAACTTGATTGTATTGATTTGGGGGAAGATTTTTTTCTTGATAAAGTTTGGGTTGATTGAAGATTATGATAAGGTTTTAAAAGGGGGGCCATGGTTTATAGGCGATCATTATTTGACCATATGCGCATGGAAACCGTATTTCAAACCCAACGCCACTGCCTGCTCCAAAGTGGTTGTGTGGGCACGTCTACCACGACTACCAATAGAGTTTTATGACATGGGTGTTTTGAAAGATATAGGGAATGCTATTGGCCTAGTGTTACGGATTGATGCTATCACAGCTTCCGGTACCCGTGGGAGATATGCGAGGATTTGTGTTCAAGTGGACCTTGCAAAACCATTGGTGAGGAAGGTCTTCATCGGACATTTTGGGCAAGAGGTCTTGTATGAGGGTATTAGCTCCCTCTGTTTTGCTTGCGGTAGGTTGGGGCACCGAATAGAAGCATGTTCGTACTTAGTTAAGGAGGCAACGGAGGCACAGGCAGTGCGCAGGGAGCCCGAAAAAAATCTAGATGACGTGGAAAATCCCCAAGCTTCACCATCAGAGGAAGCAGGTAACGTGAAGGACAAATATGGGCTTTGGATGCTAGTGGAAAGGAGGAAACAAGGCCCGAGGCAGGGTAGTTACCAACCAAATCACTCTAAGTCTAGTACAGCCCAAGCTAGAGCATTTAATGCGAAAGATTTGGGCCATCAACTTTGGTCCTGTCCATCTATTGTTCCACCATCTAGCACTTCTACCTACTCACCTGAGGGTAAGTGCAAGTCTGTGGGATTGGACACTACAAGTACTGCCAGCCTGCCCACACCTCTAAAGAAGGACCTTAACGTTTACCCCACTCCTTCCCCAAGTAGTGTAGTCTTGTCTCAGTTCAACACCAATCACAGTCGCTCCAATCACAAAGCAAAAAATGGGTCTAAAGGGAAAGGAAAGTTGCAGCAGCAGGTCCAAAGAGAGCAAAAATCAACAGCAATGGGCAATAAAAATCAACGGGAAAATCATGAGCTTAGCCCTGTCAACGCTGGAGTAGATTTGATCAAGTCCCACCATGATCTAGGGTTGGTTCAAACCGAATCTAATGGAGGCATGGAGCCACATTTTCCCTCTAACTCCCAAGAGCAAGAAAAGGGGGTTTCTACACTTGACAGACCCGGCTTGGCTGGAGTGGGAAAACCCCTGGTGGAGATTCCCAACGGACATCCCATCAAGGGAGGAAGGAAGAATTTTGGGGTGGAGAGCGCTGTCACCAAATTTGTTGGAGTGAATCTTGCCAAAATCAAACCTTCTGGAGGGAATACAAATAAAGAAAATATTAGGAAAACCGATCTCAGCAACAAGTTTTATGGGGTGTTTGGAAGCCATCACTCTAATCCAACTGTGTAGGGAAAGCATCCAAACTAGTCTCCTAATAATGTCCAGGGAGGTACCGATGGGGATATTGGATCATGTGATATGCTTGTCGAAGATCGAGGGAATGGTCAAGGCCAGCATGAGGAATTTGAGTTGGAAGTTGCTGCATCAAGCAAGGAACCAACTTCAAGTTACTAAGGATCCTGTTTCTTTTCCTCCAGTTGTTAGGGTTTGTACCCTAAAATCCAATTTATTGGCATGTCATGAATAATTAAGTTGTTTAATTATATGAGACTATTTATGAACTAATGGGACATTATCTTAGTCCATGAGATGCATAGTATGTGATTTATGTGAAAAGTCACAGAAAGATATAAATCACAAGTTCTTTGTAAACTCAGAATTTTAGTTCGTAGTCGGTGATGAAATTGGGCATTTCATCTGCGAAAACTATAACATATCAACTACGATAATTTGTCTTGATCATGGAAGTGGAGACTTCTAGTTGGTATGTTGATATGTTTTAAGAGTTAAGACATATTGAACTGGACCGCTGTGAGATTTATTATTCTCCTAATGACTGTCAAATGAATAATAAATCTCACGACTTCTATTTACATCAACTCTAAATCCTGAGAGAATAATGGACCTGATCATGAAATGTAGGTTGCTTTGATATATCAGGAGTGAGATCTATTAGTAACGGTCAAAACCTCAGTATGTTGGGCAGCCGCATTTAATGTTGATGGAACATATATTTTCAAGATGGAATTCATAATCTCTTAACGGAGATATAAAATATTCCCTTGAGATAAGTTTAATGGGTTTGGTTATTCAGAGTGTTGGGCTCAACCACTTTAGTAAGGAGTTACTAAAGTATATGTATTTATAAAATTGGATTTCATAAATATATATTGAATAACTTAAAGGATTAAACCGGGTACTCAAGGATTAAGATGTAGTAATCTTCAAAGTGGCAGTCTATTTCATGACTTTGTATTACTACGAATATTTTAATGAAGGGGTTGTATGTATAATAAAGTCTTGGGATATAATTTATTAATAAGGCCTAGAGTGCAATTATATTCTTATAGTGGTATTGAATATAATTAATGGTAACTTTGGACTTGTCAAGAGTTGACAAAAAAGCCTAAGGCCCATTGGAGCTAGAGTCTTATTTGTTCCCTTTGGTCCCATCTCAAGCCACAAACTAAAGCCCAATTGGGTAGGCCCAAAAGGCTAACCCAATTAGATAATCAGTTATTAAATAAAGAAACCATGAGAATAGTTTAAAAACGTACATATAATGAAAAGAAAAGAAATCAGATTTTCTCCACAAGGAGAAAATGAAGGTTTTTTCTTTGAGGGTCTATGTACAAAAGACTGATTGAGAGACCACACATCTTGGGCACCACGTGGAATTGAGATGAAGATTGAAGGAATTCTCAAGTCAAGATTTTGAAATTCATTGCATCAAGGTACGTTTTCTATTCTTTGTTCTAGAATTCATGGTTACATGTTATCTTACATAATTGAAGTAGATCCGTGGTTGTTGCTTCCGCTGTGTGTTTTGTATGAGATACAAAACCAGATTTCCCAACAATGGTATCAGAGCCAGGTTTTCAATATCATGCTTTTATAACATGTGATTGAATTTTAGAATTAAATAAAAATCGTTTTCTTGGTGTTTTAATTTTCTGCAGTAAAGTTTCTACATAATATTGTTCCATAAACCCTGTGTGCATTGATCAATATATGCGATATATTGTTTTGCATGGTTCCAAGAGGACACGGCTGTAACTTTTGTTTAGTGCCGTATGGTTTTGATGTTTGTTTTCATCAAGGACACCATCTACACTTCTTGTGAACGGGTTTGTTGAATTTGTTTTATAAACATGATCGGCCATTTACACGGCCATTCAAAGAAAGTAGTTATTTTCCGTCGACAATAACTACTTAACATAACTGTCCTGTGCGTTGCCATTCATTACACCGCTTGGCTATATTAAGTTAATTGAACGTTATTGCCTTGCTAAATTGATGAATTGACTAATATAAGGAAGAGGTACAAAGATTCATCCAATCCGTATATTATATATATAATTTTATATGGGTTCATATGCTTTCAAGGCTTCATCATGGATTGATTAATATATATTAAGATCTAAATGATGAACGTAGCTTTTTTGCTTGCCTTGCATTATTTATTTTATGATCAAACAGAATGTTAATGCTAGGATTATGAAATTTATTCTTAATGAGATTAGGATTATGTTTTCAAGGGTTTCTAGTATTGTTATGGTTCTTGATTTTGATCTTGAAAATCCTAATGTTTGATCTAAAAATCTTCGTTGATAAAATCAAAAAGTGTTTTTGATGGAAGAACAATGAAGATGTCAAAAACGTTAGTTGTTTGTTCAAGAAAAACCGTAGAAAACTGACTTAGAAAATTTCTGGAAATTCAAGTTTCACGAGTTTCGATCGATCGAAAATCACTTTCGATCGATCGAGTGAAACAGTAATTAGACATTTTAATTAGATTGATTTTCGATTGATAGTTGATCGATCGAATTTGTTTTTCGATCGATCGAGAGGCAATCGAGTATCGATCGAACAAGTCAGGTGGTCAAGTTCGAATTTTTTAATTTTTTCGATCAATCAAGAGGCACATTCGATCGATCGAAAGAAAGAAAATCAGAATTTTTTCTAAGTGTTTTCAAGTTTTTTAAGAGCAAGGTTATGTGTGATTAGATTACACATGGTTCTAACTAATAGACCTAATGAGATCAAAGATGTTAGTTAAATAGAACTCTTAGTACTAAATCATTTAATGATTGAAAGTCCTTAATTTATTTTAGTTAGAGGTTTTTAATGAGATTAAAATTCTAATTAAAGTTATATAGTTTCTAATGAGATTAGAATACTTTATCTAGTAAATTAAGGATAGAGTTCTATATAACTAATTTTTGATTCATTAGTGTTTAAGGAATCCTAAATAGTTTAGGACTTCCATTTTAGTTAGTGATTCTAATAAGATTAGAGTCTACAACAAGTACAAGGTTATTAGTTGTGATGGGATCACAATTATTTAAGAAAAACCCAAATAATGAGTGGGAATTCTTGAAATAACCATTTTGTTAAGTTTATTGTAATGCGAGTAGATACCTCGTCTTGACTTCAAGTCTTGCATTCCATGCGAAGGGTATTTACTTCATGGATTACAAGGTTAAACTTCTTTGTGATTGCACGAATGTTCGTTACGCTATTGTGACGTGACAGTTACATCACATTGAATTTAAACAATTAAACACATTTAATGTGTAGGGTTAAAATTGTGATTAGATCACAATGATTTCAAGATAATCCACTTGTTTTAAAATTTCTAGTGGGAGAGAGATACAAGGGTTGGATCTCACGGCCTCCATTGTCGGTTCATAGTAGTATGGGTAAGCACCTCGTCTTGGCGTATATGCCTCGCGATCCCAAAGGAGGGTGTTTACTTCATAGTACTACAAGATTGAACTTACCCGTTTAAAGTAGTGTGAACAAGCACCTCGTCTTGGCGTGTATGCCTCGCGATCCCAAAGGAGGGTGTTTTGATTCATGGTACTACAAGTTTAAACACTAGAAAGGGAGATGAAATGTGGCTATACATGATTCAAGATAATGGTGTACACTAGACTAAGTGTAATGTTAACCTCCCAAAGGAGCTATGTCATTATTACTCAGAGGCTAAAGTTAATACTACATATTATTAGTGTATGATAAGAGTTATCATGATAGCACTAATAATGAGAGTAATTCTCAATCAATTAATGTGTTTATAATAAACTTGCTACCAAGGAATTATGGACATGGATTGGGTTGTCGTTGCACCTAGTATAGTATGGTTTTCGGGTTCCATATTATATGGTTATGGATGCAAAATGATAATGTTCCTGTATTTAAGTTCATGGTCTCAATATAAAGTTGTCATAAATTTTGTCCTCTAGCTACTATTTTAGTTGAATCACATTAACTAAGAAATAATTTTGGACATAGTGCTTAAAGGAGCTGAAGTACATTTTCATGTTTTGATTCAGCATTGTCATAATTTCCTATAATTGATGCATTTAATGGAAGACAGCTTATGATATGATCATAGTTTCCATTGAAATGCTAAAATGTTTCATTGGCCTCTATCTCAATTGTGCTACAGCATTAGATGCAAGAGTTAGTACTAGACTTAGACTTTTTATTAAGTCTAAATGAGATGTTTGGTATGAATCATATTGAGTACTAAGAAAGGCTTAAGGAGTTCCAATTCTATACCATTTTATGAAAATATTTTGTTTTTAAAATGAATTGGAATTCTTGGATGTAGAGATTAAATGTTAATCTCGTTTGGATATGATCCACAAATCCTTGTTAGAATCATTTGATCAATTCAGATTCTTTTGAAAATAATTTTTTTTTTTATATTATCTGAATTGATGAGTGAGTTCTACGCAACGAAAGACATCCTAAAAGCTAAGGCTAGGATCAATATGATTTAATTCAAATTCTTAGCCTGAACCGAAAGGTAAGGGTGATAAGAAGAGGAATTAAAATACCAAACAGTTGGACAAATTAGTTGCCCTAGTAGTTGCCAAAAGGAAATTAGACTCAAAAGCATGACCAAAAGGAAAGTGTTTCTGATTTTGGTAAAGCTAAGCATTGTTCATAATTATCTTCTAGATGGAAATTTACATGTTTTACTTTTTAAAGAGAAAGTTTCCATCCTTTTGTATTGTATGTTTTGGCATTTATGTCTAGATCTTATTAATCTAAGTGTTATTCAAGATTTTTGAAAGATGGGCTTTTAGAACAATTATTTTGTTATATTCACAATCTATGAATTCTATTTAGAGGATAATATGATCTAGGGTTCCTTTTTGTAAAGGAATAAAGTTCCAATGACTTCTTTAAGTTAGTACATACATAAAGAAGGAATAGGGCTCTTTTAAAGGTAGAATTAAAGGTAGATTATTCTAGAAGAAAAATGTTAGAATTTGTTAAAAGACAACTATAAAATACATTTTGAAATGAAATGGTTGTATTAGATACACTACAAGACGTTATTCTGTAGATAACTATTACACCGGTATAATATCGTAGTGGGAGGATTACCAAATAAATTCATACTTTTGGAATACACTTTTGAAGTCATTCCACAAGGATATGAATTTGATCCTCAGTCCTACGTAAAGGCAATAGATGATATAAATATGGAATACTGGTTCAAGGTTATGTGAATAGAATTAGATTCTATTTAAAGTCTAGAACTTGTAGAGGCGCTTAATTGCATTAAGCCTATTATTTTCTAATAGGTCTACAAGTAAATGAGATTGATAGATTTGAAGGTGCAAACCTTCAAAGTCAAGACCAGTGGTGAAAAGATTTATTCAAAAAGAAATGGTTCGACTACGAAAAGATTTTTTCACCAATAGTCAAGTTTGACTCTATCTAGATTCTCTTATCCATTATATTTCATTTGGATGAAATAAGACAATGGATATCAAGAAAGCTTCTTTTAGTAGCAATCTTGAGGAAGACATCTATATGATGTAACTAGACTTGTTTGTAGCAAAGAAGCAGTAGAGTTTAGTATGCAAGTTGCTTAAAGTCCATTTATGGACTAAAGCAAGCATCTAAATCATAAAATATCATATTTGATCAAGCAATCAAATTATTTGATTTTGATCAAGTATTAAAAGACCTTAAGTGTGTAAAAGCTATATAGAATAATAAATTTCTTAATGTATGTTGATGACGTTCTAATCATTTAGAATGATGTAGAGTTGTTGTCATCAAAGGAGGTTTTTTGGTTGTCTCGTCTAGTTTGATATAAAAGTACTTGAGAAAGATTGGTCACATCCTAAGAATTTGACTTTACTAAAATTCAGAAGTTAGGATGTTGGGTCTAGCTACTTATTAGAGGAGGAAAGAGAAGTGCTTGATGAAGATGTGACTAGGAAGGAGATCGAGATCAGTCTGTGGAGTATGAAGCCTTTCAAAGCCCCAGGTCCTGACGGGTATCATGCTGGGTTTTATCAAAGAAATTGGCATATTGTTAAAGATTCAGTTGTAAAGCTTGTAGCAGAAATTTTTGAAAGTGGGGTAATGCCAAACCACTTAAACAAGACCCTCATCACTCTGATTCCAAAATGCCCTTGGGCTGACTGCTTAGGCTTATTTAGGCCCAGTAGCCTATGCAATATGATTTACAAACTCATCACTAAAGTTCTAGTTAACAGACTGAGACCCATGTTGAACAACCTTGTCTCCCCTCTGCAAACTACCTTTGTTCTGGGTAGGAAAGATATCGATAATATGTTCATCGTCCAAGAGCTCATCCACACCATGAAATAGAAGAAAGGAAAGTAAGGTTACATGGCAATCAAGGTGGATCTCAAAAAGGCTTACGATAGAATTCATATGTGATATGTTAAACATGTACAAGTTTCCCCCAAAAATGATTAGCCTCATCATGAGCTGCATTTCAGGTTCCTCCATCTCCATGCTCTTCAATGGAGGATGCCTTGAGCCTTTCCTTCCATCTCGGGGTATCAAATAGGGGGACCCTCTCTCCCCGTATTTGTTCATCCTATGCATGGAGTTGTTGGGCTTCTTGATTGATGATATGTGCGCAAATAATCTCTGGAACCCCTTAAGGCATCCCAATCTGGTCCTGCCTTCTCTCACCTTTTCTTCGTAGATGATCTTGTCCTCTTTTCAAAGGCTAATAGAAAGAATTGCCAAAGTGTGAGGGATGTTTTGGATACTTTTTGTGACCTTTCAGGGCAGAAAGTCAACTTGAGCAAGTCTAAAGTTCTTTTTTCAGCTAATGTTGATCCGGATTCCTAAGAAACCTTTAGCAATCTTCTGGGAATCTCATCTACACACAACTTTGGGAAGTACCTAGGTTTCCCCATTAAGTATGGAAATTCCACCACATGTGATTTTGATTACATTCTTGACAAAGTCTTTGCAAAGTTTCAAGGATGGAAAGCCAATCTACTCACCATGGCAGGGAGGCTAACCTTAACCAAAGCAGTTCTATCAGCCATCCCCTTATATGTTATGTAGGGGTGCTATTTGCCAGAGAGGATTCACACCAATCTTGACAGGATTAGTAGGAACTTCTTATGGGGCTCCACTGAAGAAAAAAAGGAAGATTCATTTGGTGGGTTGGAACAAAGTAACAAAACCAAAAGCCAGAGGAGGTCTCAGGCTTCATGCAGCAAAGGAAAGAAACCTCACCTTAGCTGCGAAGTTGTGTTGGAGAATGAAGAATAAGGGGTAGAAACCATGGGCTAAAGTTCTAAGGCATAAATATAGCAGGAGAATGGATACTAGTAAAGCGCCAAAGTCAAGAACCTGGACTGCAATCAATAAGGGATTTACTCAGTGTGAGAAAGGTACGAAATGGGTTATTGGTCACAATAGTCAACTCTCCTTCTTGGCAGACAAGTGGCTTGATTTTGGGTCAATAAGGAGTTGTGTGGAAAGACCCCTGAACAAGGGAGAGGAGGGCCTTCAGGTCTCTGATGTTCAAAAGGATGGAATATGGGATCTGCATGGTGTTTCTTTTGAGCTACCCTCCCTTTTGGTTCATTCTATCTGAGCCATCCCCATTCGGGCTGCTTCGAGAAAGGAAGATCACACCTGTTGGATTTCTAGTTCGAAAGGAGATTTTGATTCAAAGAATGCATATATGTTAGCTACAAGTTTAAATCCAAATGACCCCAAATTTGTAGGCAACTGGGTTTGGAAGCTAAAATTTCTGCCCGAAATCCAACTATTTGTTTGGAAATGTCTTTTAAAAAGTATCCCCACGAAGTCCATTTTAGCTCTGAGAGGTTTTAATGGAGGCACATCCTGTGACTGGTGTCATGAGGATCAAGAAACCATTGCCTATGTGCTCAGAAACTGCCCGATTGCATCCAGATTCTGGGCAGAGGCTGACTACCCCTCCCATCTCCGATATTCTTTTGATCTTGATATAACAGAGTGGAAATGCCTGCTCTTCCTCCCACGTGCTTGGTAAGGATCAACAGTGGGCCTCCTTTTTTCTCTTTGGAATATGGAATCTTTGGCTATTTCGAAATAAGAGATCATTTGCTAGGCCATCCCCCTTTAGTCTTTGTAAGGCAGTGGAGAATCAGGTAGCAGAAATCTTTTACTGTGTGTTGGACCATGCAATTGTCACAAGAGCAATGCAGATATTAGTGGGATGGACTAAACCACAGCCTTCATGGACAAAGCTGAACACTGATGGGTCAACACTGGGCAGCCCGGGTATTGCAGGTGGAGGAGGCATTATCAGAGATTGTCATGGAGATTGGATTAGTGGATTCGCAAGATCTATCGGTTTTACCACCAGCTTTGCTGCAGAGTTTTGGGCTCTGAGGGACGGCCTAAGGCTTTGCCTGAGTCTTGGGATCAATGCAGTGGAAGTGGAAGTGGATGCCTCATTCATAGTCTCTTTACTTGCCAACACAGCAAAAACTAATAGTGAGATTGCTTCTCTTGTTGATGATTGCAAGGACATGATGAAGAGAATTCCTCAAGCTCAGATTAAGCATTGCTATAGGGAAGGCAACGAGTGTGCTGACATACTTGCAAGACTAGGAACTAATATGGAGGAGAATTTTGTTGTTTTTGATGCCCTTCCTCCTGTTATTGTATCCCTTTTAATTTTGGACAAACTAGGCACGACCCAGGAATGTATTTGTAATGAAGTGGACTTATCCACTTAAGTTTTAATTCAATATCCAATTTACCAAAAAAAAAAGTTCAAAATTAGTATTTGTATAAAAGTTATGAGAAGTTGTGATTACAAAATAAAGTTTTGGATTTAAAAAATGGTCCTCTAAGCTCCCCAAAAGCCTAACCAAACGAACCCTAAGGGTGTCACAATTCAGGGTTTTTTTTAAGCAGATTAAGGTAGAAAGTGTTTTAGCGAAACATTATGACTTTTCTCTCAATCTGGAAGCGTGGCAAGTTTTAAAGTGGCCTTTTTTCCTAACGTGGCAGCATAGCCTCAATTGCAAGAAAAAGCTTCTGCTTTTATATATAGTATTAGATATATTGCTATTATAAGTACTTTTTTCCCTGTAATAAGTTTGTAATCTTTTTACTTTCCCTCTCTCTCTTGTTTTAATAAAGAAAAATTTTCCCATATCTACAATCATTTGTTGTCACTCGAAAGATTCATCTCTAATGTTGGAAAGTTTAAACTAATTTATCATTTGTATCCCTTTTCTATGTTTGTTTGTGATTAATTACCAATTCTCTGAAAAGCTTAAACTATTAAAAAATGATGAATTTAATCATTTAACAATAGGTCTAGCATTCCCTCTCATATGTGGGCTTAAATTCCCCCTTCAATAAGTGGGGTCCAACTTAGAAACAATAAAAGGTACTAAGAGAACACCAAATTTAATTTGCTTGCTTAAGTGCTAATAGGTAACCTATTGATTTCTTAATCCTTACCATCTTTCACTAAGCTCCGTCACCACTAGATTTAGCCAAACATTTTAAGTGGGGGAGATTTTTAAATGACAACTTGAAGTCTCAATCAAATTACTTATTTCTTCTTTGAAAAAGTTGGTTAAATGGATTATAAGTAGTCTCAAACCTCTTAAATATTGAAGAAGCCATTTTAAGCCATTAAGATCCAGATAAGACTAATGTCACATTCTTGGAGAATATAAGTGTGTACAATTTCCAAAATGTACAAATGTAAAATATTAATCACAAAATATGTAATATAATCAAATTGATATGACGCTTGACTATCGACCATCTAACAAGGTAATAGTAATTTCATTGGTTGAGGATGATTGGTTCTTGCTCGATGAAGGTGATTTTTTTCCCACATAGAAACCCGACTCTTTGGGTTCTAGTAGTGAACTCTCACTATGCAACATCATAACCACAAATGACATGTTAGGCCAATCCTCATGATGTTGTTGCAAACATAAGAAACTAATATGGAGGCAACGTTCAGGCTCCGATAGGATACAAGAGTCCTTTAAGCAAGTATCAATTAGCTCCAAAGTCCTTCCTTCTCTCCATGACTTCCATGCCTAAAACATTTGAAAATTTCTTGTCATTTTTTGTATCATAATATGTATAAAAAAAGAAAGGAAAAAAGAAAAAAGAGTCAAATCTTTTGAGAACTCACATGTCCAACAAGGTTTAGACTGTGTTCTGGATGGAAAGACCCTCAATTTTTCTTTCCACATATTATCTCCAACAATAATATTCCAAAACTAAAGACATCAGATTTTACTGAAAACAGGTCATCAATGGCGTATTCGGGTCCCATATAACCATTGTAAGAATGGAAATCTTTGATTGGAAAATTTTTCTATAACAGAACATGCTAGAAATAGGTGAAATTACACTATTGGTCCCTGAATTTTACCATGTAATAGGAATTGGTCTCTCAAGTTTTAAATGTGCATTACTGGTCTCTTATGTTTCAAAGTGAGAACTATTAGTCTTTTAGTCAACTACTATTAGTGTTATTGCCTATGTAGGTAACGCAATAGTTACGTGTCATCTTTTTACATACTTGGACCAACCAAAATAAGGCAAATCAAGTAAAAATTCAAGTTAAATCCATATATGTAATAAAAACGAAACAGTCTCTTCTCTATATCATTCATCCCTCATATCTTCCCTCCTCTATCCCAAATAAATCACAACCTTCACTCCACCATCAACCTCTAACCCTTCGCCATTCCTAGACCTATACAGCTCTTTGGATAAAGTGAGAAGGTCTTGTTTGGGTTGAAGAAGGAATTGAGTTTGTTGACTGCGTCAGGAGGTTAAAGTCAGAGTATATCTTAGTGAGGATGTGGTTGGTCTTCTCGATGGCTTTATATCTAAACTCATGGGTTCAACTATGGCAGAGGGTGAAAGAGGTGGATATCCATCATGATCTTTGATGCCCATTATAGACACCACATTTTGTACCCCTTACAACTCGGGCCCCCGTTCTCCAATGATACTGAAATTCTAAGGCCCAAGGTTGGTTTAGGGCCCAATCAAATTACAAATTAACTTGAGAGGTGTTAAAATGGAAAATATAACTTTTTATGAACAAATAAATCTATTTTTGGAAAATAAAAGGCCAAGAAAAGCCTTGGCTTGCGTACGTAGGCCAGAACTTGTGTACACAGGCGTAGGCCTGAGCTAGTGTTTCAGAAACCTATGAAAGGAAAATTTTATGCATTAATGTTGAGGCTTGGAAGGAATCCCACATCATCTGGGAGCCATTCTGAACCCCTATTTTCTCACTATATAAAGCCATACATGGCACATTTTCAAAACACACAAAAAATCCTAAGGGAAAACCTAAGATTCACTAGCGCAATAGTGAATCAAAGTGGGAGTTTTCCACAAAACATTCTCAAGCCAATTTTATCTTGATTGGGACCTTTTCTAGTCTTGATCTTTGAGTTTTGAAGTTTACTAATCATTCTTGTTTGATTGTGAATAGATTTGACTGAGGAGAACAGTCAAATCAAATTCAAAAAGCTTCTTGTTTGAGGTATCAAGTTCTAAAACTTTTCTTTCCATTTCTTCATTTTGATAGTGTTCTGATCTATTTTATTGTTTTGTTTATATGTTAACATGTTTGATTATTTTAGGTTTTAGTTGTTTTTACGTTACAAAGCATGCTAGGTTGCTAAATTTGTTGTTCTTTAGTTTCTATTCTTGCTCTCTGGGTTAGGGTTCTTCAGGGTGTGTCTATGTGCTCATGCTTCTACATGCATCGCAGGCTCGAAGTATGCGCACGCATACAACTGGCCTGCATACAAGTACTCAAGCCCAAAAACCCTAATTCAAGTTTTCTACTTTTGTTTCCTTATTCCTTTCTTATAATATGCCTCTGTTTGATTTCTTTTAATGCTATTTGAGTCTCTGCTTCTTTGTTTATATGTTCATTTGCTTTAAAATGCTAGATTAGGGTTTCTTTCCTTTTCTTGCTTTAATACCATGAGCATGCATTTATATGTCCATTCATTGATGCATAGGTGCTGAGATGCAGTAAGGTAAGTGAGGTAAATTATGCATTCACATGAACATACATTGGGTATTAGATGATAAATATGACTATGTTTGGATAATTTACTCTTGATACAATCACATGTTTATTTGAATATTGCCATGCCTACCTCTCTGCCATGATTTGTTTTGCTACCTTGGATGGTATGATATGAGATGCCTTGATAGATGAATGCTAGGGTTGGTTGATGAGCATGATAGATGAATGTTCGGTTCGGATTTAATAGGATTAAGACGTAGGACACAATGAGTGGAAGCCGACCCACGGGTTGAGCGGTTTTGGGTGCCTAACACCTTTCCAAGACTATACCTAAACTCTGATCCCATACTCTGATAGTAAGATTAGTCCTTCCATATAAGGATGCTATATTTATGGTTCCTATACCATAAAATTAACTGGCGACTCCTTATGTTTTCGTCGCCCTGCTCCAGTTGCCCAAGGCATACTCCCCCATGAGGCCCAACTAATCGTTGCGCCTACAGTGGCGACTTCGCTAGGGATAGAAAGTTTGATTCCAATGTGTCCTATTTTTTAATCTTAATAAAGGCTTGTTCAATACTTGTTTGCACACACTTCACTTGGTTCTTTTGTCCTTTTACCTCAATTGGTGATTAGTGGGAAGATGACTCCATTCGAGCCAAAGTCTTTCGATGTTCATCCTACCAACTCACAATGTGTACCATTGCCTATAATGGGCTTTGAGTACATTAACGGTTTGCCACCAATCCATAAAGGTCCACTTAGGCCTTCGATTGGAATCATGGCCCACCTAGCTGTGAGTGACCTACTTATCTATCCCTTTAGCTCTAGGGAGCCTACCCACACTTAGAGAGATCCTAGATCCCATCAAAAGAGGGTACCCTTAATATCTCTTGTTTGTTCAACCATATATCTTGTGCTCACCTAATTCTAAAGGATAAATAAAAGATATAAAATTGAAGAATGACCTAAAAGTTATGGCATGCCCTAAGATGTGTTGGGATAACAGAAAAAAGGTTCTCACATATAAGAGGTTTATCCCAAAGTCCAAAGGTATATCTTAACTTGAAAGGTTTATGAGATCATAGCCTAATTGCTATCATAAGCCGAATCAAAAGGACTTTTGAAAAAGAGGACATTGGGCTTAAGGTAACAAGAATGCTATGGACTTGGCATCCAACATTCCACAAAGTCAAAATGAAATTCCTTAATCTTGGGCCTCCTTGTTGTATGCCTAGGTCCAAAATGATGAGAAATTCATGGATTTTAATGGAAAGGCTACAATGTATTCTAGCTAGAAGGCTACTTCCAAAAAAAAAAAAAAATTGATGATGATGAAATAACAAAAGAAGAACCCAAAGGTGATGAACACATTGTAGGCCTATATTTAAGACAAAGGGTCAAAAATCTCTAAGTACATTCTAATGAAAGCCCACGAGAGTAAGATGAGAGCATTATTGTAAAATGGACTAAAGCCCAAATGAAACAAGGGGCAAGGTTCATAAGAAGAAAGGGAGTGATTTTGTAATTGGGCTTTCATTAAAATGGATTTAAAGACTTTCCAAGAACATTTAAGGAGAACTCTTTACTTGGGACATGTATTTACTAAAACTTGTTAGACCCTCTCAATTTTCCATGTGCCATGATTTCTAACAATTTGACCAAAATGATATCGATCGAATGATGACTGAAGGAAAGGTCTGCTTTCTTCTACCAGAATTCATGTCGTAACTGATGAGCACTCCTAGACCATGGACCTTCAGGAAGGCCTATGTTAATAATTTCTAAGTACAGGATCATGGAAGGATCATGACTTGGCCAGAATGGAACTCAATAGCAGGAGCAACTCAAGTTACCCCAGCTCGCTTCATGCTTGAACACGACACGAGCCTTCCTTTCGACAGTGAACAATACCCTATATTGACCCAAGATGAGGGGGAGGAAGGAGATAATGGAGTAATTAGCTGTTGGCGAAGATAATGGCGACTAGTTTCTCGATGAGGCAGGAAGAGATTTTCCTTACGAAGGTGAACTTCTATATGACATAACTGAAGCTATACGCGTGTGGGAACCTTTGAAAGATGAAGACTAGTCTGCTGAGTTGAAGAGGAAGACAAGAAGGAAAGCAGTGCATCCTAAAGAAGAAGAAGGAAAAAATTCATCGAGGGGTACCTCAATAATTGGACTTGGGTTGGGTTTTCTAAGAATGTGGGAAAGAAATTTTGTAATGCAAGTTCCAATGTACTTTTCAACATTTTCAATAAAACAAATTCTGATTTGGCTTATTTTGATGTGTCCCACAATATTGAAATTCTACACTTAAATAATTTTAATGAATTTGAAAATAAAATTAATAAACAATTGGAAAAGAAAATTTAACCTATGGAACCAACTTTTGAAACTCTTAATTTGGGCAATAATGAGAATCTATGCTTAATTAAAATTGGCTCAACCCTAAATGAAAAAGAAAGAAAAGATCTCAAAGATTTTCTCACAGAATTTCAAGAAGTGTTCGCATGGTTCTATGAAGATATGCCCGGCTTTGATCCTAAGATAGCTCGACACCATATTGGCACTCATGCTTACATGGTACCTGTTACGCAAAAGTTGAGGCATATGAGAACCGAATGGCTTCTAAAGATCAAAGAAAGGGCCACTAAGCAATTGAAAGTAGAGTTTATCAAACCCGTGCACCAAGATGAATGGATAGCCAATGTTGTGCCCATACCAAAGAAGGATGGAAAAGTGAGGATGTGTGTGGATTTCAAGGATCTAAATAAAGCTTTCCCTAAGGATGATTTCCCTCTCCACCACATAGATAACCTAGTAGAAAATACGGCCAGTAGTGCCTTGATGTCTTTCATGGATGGTTTCTTAGGATATAACCAAATCAAGATGGCTCCTAAGGATATGACTAAGACCATTTTCACCACGGAATGAGGAATCTATTGCTACATGATAATGTCGTTTGGGCTTAAGAATGCGGGAGCAACTTTCCAAAGGATGGCCACAATTTTGTTACATGATATGATGCACAATGAGGTTGAGGTGCATGTTGATGACATGATTGTGAAATCCAAGGATAGAGAAGGCCACATCTTTAACTTGAGAAAATTATTTCAAAGGATCAAGGAATATAGATTGAGGTTGAACTCCCAAAAGTGTACCTTTCGAGTAACAGCTGGGAAATTGCTAGTCTTTTTAGTAAGTGATAGAAGGATAGAAGTTGACCCATCCAAGATCAAAGCCAGATTGGAAATGCCTCCACCTAAGAATGAGAAAGAAATAAGGGGATTCCTGGGTCGACTACAATACATCAATTGATTCACTGCCAAACTCACCTCCACTTGTGAGTCCATCTTCAAGCTTCTAAGGAAGAATGAACCGCACGCATAGAACGATGAATGTCAGAAAGCTTTTGAACTTATCAAATAATACCTCCTCCATCCACCCATTCTAGTGCCCCCACAGCACAAGAAGCCATTACTACTATACCTCTCTATCATAGGAGATGCGATTGGGAGCATGCTTGCACAGGGATGATAAGAATGAGAGGGCAATGTATTATTTGAGCAAAAGATTTCATGATTATGAGACTAGATACACACCCATAGATAAGTCATGTTTTGCACTCGTGTGGGCAGTACAGAAGTTAAGATACATTATCCTATCATTCCAGATATGGATAGTAGCCAGAATAGACCTATTGAAGTACCTATTTGAGAAACCCGCTTTAAGTGGGAGATTTTCAAGATGGTTAATCCTATTAGCAAAATTGAATTTGAAGTATGTGCAAAGGAAAACAATCAAAGGGAGCGTAGTGTCAAATTTCTGTGTTGAGAACCCTATAGATGGAGATGATCAAAAAGAAGATTTTCCAGATGATGATATTTTGGATATTAAACTAGGGGCATGGAAAATGTATTTCAATGAAGCTACGAAATATGGGAATGGGATAGGAGTACTTTTGATCACCCTGATGGATCCCATGTGCCTTTAGCTGTCAAATTGAACTTTTGTAGCGACTAATAACATGGCAGAATATGAAGCTTGTATCGTCGGAATGGAAGCTCTTCGAGAGTTAGAAGAGAAGGAAGCGAAAGTCTTTGGGATTTGACTTTAGTCATGGCTCAAGCACAAAAATTGTGGAAGGT
Organism: Quercus ilex subsp. ballota; assembly: GCA_032727855.1. Classification (NCBI taxonomy): domain Eukaryota; kingdom Viridiplantae; phylum Streptophyta; class Magnoliopsida; order Fagales; family Fagaceae; genus Quercus; species Quercus ilex. Next base: position 17,975,840 of record CM064915.1, read on the forward strand.
AAAGGAAGAAAACTTGAAGCCTTATCAACAATACTTGGAAGGCTTGACCAAAACCTTTGATAAGATCGAATACACTATCATTCCTAGAGCTTAGAATCAGTTCACGGATGCCTTGGCCACCTTAGCCTCAATGGTTGAGATACCCAAAGGGGTATGGACACGACCCCCAAAGATTAAATAGAGCTAAGAACTAGTACAAAAGGGGAAAACCGAGTCCTTAGTCTTGGCTATAGAAGAAGAAAGGGTTCCTTGGTATTATGACATCTTGAAATTCTTGGAAATAAGTGTATCCTGATGGCACTAATAAGAGGGAATGTCGTTTGATAAGGATGATGGTTATGCAATACATCCTATGTGGATGGTAGCTCTACAAGAGGTCTTATAATGGCATACATCTTAGCTGTTTGAAGAAAGAGCTAGCCAAAAGGGTTATGGAAGAAGTTCATCAAGAGATTTGTGGTCCTTACATGAATGGAAGAACGTTAGCCAAAAAGATCTTAAGGATGAGGTACTATTAGAATATAATGGAAACTAATTGTGTAGACTTTGTAAAGAGTTGCCATGATTGCCAAATACATGCAAACTTGAACCACATGCCACCTAGCAAGCTATATAGCACGATCTTTCCTTGGCCTTTCTTAGTCTATGGCATAGATGTGATTGGAAGGATAGCCCCAGAAGCTTTAAATGGGCATGAGTACATACTAGTGGTGATTATCTACTTCACCAAGTGGGTGGAAATGGCCTCCTACTCTATATTAAAAGCCAAGCATGTGGCTTGGTTCATAAAGAATAACATCATTTGCCAGTATGGGGTACCACAAGAGATCATCTCAGATAATGGCTCCCACTTTAAAGGAAAGGTTCGAGGGATTATGGAGTTGTACAACATTGAGCATCACAAGTCTTCACCATACCAACCATAGACTAATGGGGCCATAGAAGCAGCCAATAAGAATATCAAGAACATCTTAGCCAAGATAGTGGTGACATACAAGGACTAGGCCAAAAACCTTTCATTTTCTTTATGGGGTAAGAGAATTTCTATCTGTGCATCAACTGAGGCAACCCTTTACTCTTTGGTCTATGAAAGTAAGGTGGTCCTTCCCATTTAGGTAGAGATACAATCTTTGAGAGTGCTAGTGGAAAACAAGGTACTAGAGGAAGATTAAATGAAAGAAAGATATGAGCAGTTGACTTTGATAGATGAGAAGAGAGCTAGGGCACTGTACCAAAAGAGGATTGCTAGAGCATTCAACAAAAAAGTCAAACCTAGAAACCTTAAGGAAGGGGACTTGGTCCTAAAGGTGCTTAAAGACAAAAGCTTTGATCCAAGGGGGAAGATGAAGTCAAGATGGTCCGGGCCCTTTCTTATCAAGAAAATCATGTTAGAAGGTGCTACAAGAATTACAAATTTGGATGGAGAAAAGATGTTTCGCCCAATCAACATGGATAGGCTCCGAAGTTATGACATTAAAAAAAAAAAAGCCTGCTAGGTTGAAAACCCGAATTAGCGGCCTAGGCAAAAGTTAAGGCATAGATTGAAAACCCGAAAGGGTGGTCTAGGCAAAAGATAGGGGAAATGACGATGGGCATGTCGAAAATTCCTATAAGAACGTCATGGGCAAAAATTACGTGGCATGGAAAAAAGAAAAGAAAACAAAAATGATAATGACAATAAGCAAAGATAATAAATGGATGGTTCTCATATTGCTCAAATTAAAAGATAATAAATTGTTTCCATAGGGGATTTGGAACATTCCCATCCTTTATTAAATTCAAAAGAAAAAGACATGAGAATCATAAAGTGCATAAAATTAAAATTTGGGGCATATTAAGGTAGTCAGTCAGTCCTCTTTCTTTTGTTAGACCTCTTATAAGCTTTTTCATCTATAGGAACCCACTTCATGTCAACCTCTAGCCAAGCTTTGTAACTCGGAGTAGGATGAAGGAACCAAGGAAAATGGATGCCTTTGGTCACCCTTCGTTCTGGCCAAGACTCACGGATTCTGCCCAAGATCCTATCAGTAAAAGCCAAAGTATGGAAGGAACCATCATCACTAGGAGCACCTTAGCGATCACCAAATTGCCTTGCAATACGACATGTGGAGTGGCAAGAGCAACGGTGAAGCCCGACTAAAGAAACAAGTTGTCTTTGAAGACATGGTTGGCCATGTCTAAAATACGCCACCATTCCACTACCCATTGAATATATATGACATCAATGTGCTTCATGAACTCTGTGAACTCATCAAAACTCATCTCAACATGTTTAGGCCTACGGTCACGATAGTGCTTAGGGAGGTATTGACTAAGAGGAATAGTAGGGGGCTGGAGCAGTCGAATCCTCTCATATAGCCATACCTAGGAAAAAAAAAGGAGAGAAAGAAAAAGAAATAGAAAGCATGAGTGCAAACAAGAGAGATAAAAAGAAAAATGACAAAGATGATATAAGGAGCCTCAATGAGTTGAAAACCAAAAAGCAACCCATGCAAAAATTAAAGGAATTCCACTAGGTTAAGAATCTAGGCAAAAATTAGGGATTATACCTAAAGAAGGAGAGGGCTCACTGTAAATAAATTTGCTTCCTTCATGTGAAATGCATCCAAGCCATTGAGAGTTTCAGCCAAGATTATGCCCGCAGAGTTCCCACTCCTCAGATCGCTTACCACCAAGCATATTCTTTGATCAAGGCGACCCGTCTCTTGTACTAAGAAGTATCTTGCAAAGATAGACAAATAAAAAGCATTAAGATAGTAGGAATGTGGTCTACCGATCTCAGGAACAGTTAGCAAATAGAAGTATGCAAAAATTGAATGGATGTTCAACTTGTCAAACATGCAGCAATGCCATGCCGTGTTAAGGAGTCGCCCAAAAGTGCCTGGAACAAGGCAAGAAGATCCCCCACCAATGGTGGGAAAGATAAGAGTGCTAACTTTGGTTCACCCATGATTGCACTAAATTCTTCAAGAATGGGGCATATCTCCACACCATTGAAGTGAAAAACATGTCGAGTGGGAATCCAAAAGTTGGAAGTGGCACGAAGGAGAAGTTCATCCAAGAGAGACTGAAAGGAATAATGGCCTCCTTGAAACTAAGGCCAAGATTCTCGATCCATGCCGAGACTTCTAAAAGAGAGAATCCTAACATTCGAAAGCCTTAAAGAGTGTTTTCTGAGTTCAAAATATGTTTGGTAAGGGTTTGGAGGCCCCCAGCTGCTATTTTATACCTAAATAGGGCGGCTAGGCTTTTTTGGAACCACAGCACACATGTGCAGGCACAAAGCTACATATGCATGGTCAAGACTTGTATGTACGCATGAAAAAAGGCATAGTAGAAGTCCTTTCCCTATTTGGAGTGTGATTCCTCCACCGAGACCCCTCATATGATTCTTACAACCTAGGGGACTACTCTAGGAGAAATTATACAATCCTCATGGTGGACCACGTCACTTATCCATCATTCCACTAAAAGACTCCCATTTGTTTAAAATTGCTGAGTCAGCAATCAGTTTTTGTTTAAAAAAATTTCTGGCTTAGCAATTTTAAACAAGTGGGAGTCTTTTAATGGAATGATGGACCACGTCACTTGTCCACCATAAGGACCTTATAATTTCTCCTACTCAAGGCACACTCAAGCTCAGATTTTCAAGCATCAAAGATCAAGAAAAGCAAAATTGCATAGAATTGTGCAATTATCCTTATAAGTTATAAATTAAGTACATGTCCTAAATTAAAGCATAAATGAAAAAAAGGTTTTCTTAAATACAACCCAATATCTCAAATAAAAGCTAAAATGCAAAAAAAGTGCCAATAAAAAGAAAGAAAGAAAGAAAGAGAAATATGTTGTATGTTGTGTGTCTGTCCATCTATTTGCAAGATCACTGGAAGTGCCTCTTCCTCGACTGGTAGCTAGAAGTTGCCTCTGAATCACCACCACCATCATTGTCGTCGTCATCATCATCATTTTCACCACCTACATATGCATACCTTCCAAGACCGTAGTTATACTGGGAGTACTTCGTCATCTCCAACTTAAGGTTCCCCGCAAGCCAGACTAACTCCTCATGCTCCTGAATAGTAGACTGAATTTTGAGGGAAAAAGTGTTAGAACAAGTGTTGGGTTGCAAGAATGGAAAGGGAATAAGACAAGAATGAGGGAAAACTCATCTCTTGTGTACCCTCAGGAAAATGGTAGCCCATGACATTTGTGTTGCTGCCCACCACACACTCACGATCAAAACTGCCAGGACCATAAACATAGACCGACCAAGGGAGATGAGGAGGGTTAATAGGAGCACCAATAGTAGGGCCATCCTGTCTCGTGTGAACATTATTATGCTAAGCAATATGAAAGAAGAAGGGAGATGAATGAAAAGGTAGAACACATATGACAAGAGTAAGGGAAGGCATGAGTCAGGTATCGTTAAACTTCTAATAGTCCAGCTCATCTGAGACCCAATGGGTATAAAGGATGCCACTCCTCCACAAATGGTATTTTGCATTTGTTATGGAAAGCGAGGCAAGCATAAACTCTAGAAGATCCATCAGAAACTATGGGGCATCCTCACCTACCAACTAGCAACGCATTCTTTCCACCAGATACAGCACCCTTAAGCCAACACACTCGAAGGGCTGAGTAATCTCGGAGGTGACAATGGCGGCCACCTCCAAGTTCGGGTCTACACCAGAAGGGACACTCGCCTAAGGGCTCCAGTTGAGCTGTAACAGTACATAGGGTTAAAGTGGAACAACCCTGAGAAACATGTAAAAGAAATAGAGGAAGGCACCAAAACCTATCCCACAACAAAACCCCAAGTATTTACATGTCCAAAAAATGGTTTAAAACAGAAGATCAAAGAAAAACTTAAAAATGAAAAAAGTTTGAAAAACTTACTAATCCAGTCCTTGCACCCTCAGAAAGATGATTTTGAGGCCTGTATGTCAACGGAGGGGTCTAATTCAGCCTCACCGCTTGATTCCAACGAGTAAGGTTGAAGGCATCACTAGAAAGTACGTAGGAAGTTTTCTTGGACTTGGGTGCCATGGAGAAGATGAAAGAACTTTGAGAAGGAGAGAATTTCAGATGAGTGGATTTAAGAGATAAGAATCAAATTGTAGGGAAGAATAAAAGGGAGGCAGAGTTTTGTAGAGAGAAGAGATGTAAGTTAGAGAGTTAGAGAGAACATGAAGAGATGAGGGAGATGAAAAGAATGAAGAGAATGAAAAGAAAAAAGAAATTGTTGGTAACCTTTGAAGAAAAATGAAGAGGCGGGAACATGCCTGGTGGCTAAACTACATGTAGTTTAGACCCCACTAAACTACATGTAGTTTAGTAAAAGAAATAAAAAAAAACTTCAAATATCCCCAATGAGTTCCCAAAAGGTGGGAAATGGAAAAGAAAAATTCATGAATGCACCAAAATGATGGAAATACCCTCAGCTGGGTAAAGGACACAAAGACCCTCAAAAGCATCCCCAATGAATGGAAAGTATCCAAAGCATCCCTCAACGGATCAAAAGTTACCAAGGAAACTCCCTTGTGAGTTTAGATCATCGACCAAATCCCCAAAGAAGTACATTATCATGGAAGGACTCCCTGCGAGTCCAAGGCATAAAGGCAACTCCCCTGTGAGTTGTGAAGAAATTTCCTTGTAGGTCATAATCACCAACACACTTCTCAACAAGTTACCATCCCCAGTAAGCTACATACCAAGGAGGATCCCCCGTGAATCACCAAAACTTCTCAGCATATCACACTCTGTAGTAAGTCTTTCATCACCCTCTTTGGATTCTTCACTTGAGACTCCCTCATGGGTCGAAACACCATGGCCACTTGTGCACATAGCCTACAGGAATCAAATATACAGGAATAGACCACACACCAGTCAAGCAAAGTTAGAATACAGAATTGAGCACATATTCTCCAAGAATTGAACATGCAGGCACATCATACAAAACTTGTGCACATATCCTCTGGGAATTGAATACGTAGGCACAGTGGAAGAGGTAGAGATAGAGATAGAGACAAAGATCAAGGTCACCTCAAGGCAAGAGCCTCACCAGAACAAGTAGAGATAGAGATGGAGAAGACAAATATTACCCTAAGGCACAAGCTACCTAGAGAAGTTTAAGGCAGGAGCCCTAGATGGACACCACAGATATATATCATTTTAAGCTCGTAAGAGCACCTTGTTTGTTTGGTTGATGGTTGTGGTCATTAGCCTTGTTTGTTTTTCTTTTTGAATGACTCTAGGATAGTAAGTTACTCGCCTTTTGCTTGCAATTAGTAAGACAGGTTCTAGGATAGTTTTTAACTTATCATTGCTCATTTCTCAAGAAACAAAGGTGGGAGTTCAGACATACGAATCCCACGCGACTCTGTGGAGTCGCACCCCGCCCCATGTATGCATGTTGTGTGTCGTATGCGTAGGTTGGGCCCGAGCTGTATGTCAAAACAAAATGTTTTGTCTCTTATTCTTTTGATTTCGTTATCGAAGCCTACAAATCAAAAGAGGGGCATTTATAGACACCGCATTTTGTACCCCTTATGACTCGAGCCCCCGTTCCCCTGTAATGTTGAAATTCTAAGGCCTAAGGTTGGTTTAGGGCCCAATCAAATTACAAATTGACTTAAAAGGTGTTAAAATGGAAAATATTACTTTTTATGAGCAAATAAATTTATTTTTGGAAAATAAATGGCCAAGAAAACCCTCGGGTTGCGTACGCAGGCTAGAACCTGCGTATATTGGTTTGGTGCATGCATACGCAAGCACAGGCCTGCGCATGCAACTAGGGTTTTAGAAACCTATGAAAGGTAATTTTTCGCACTAATGTTGAGGTTTGGAATGAATCACATCGTCTAGGAGCTATTCCAAACCCTTATTTTCTCACTATATAAAGCCATACTTGGCACCTTTTCAAAATACACAGAAAATCCTAAGGGAAAATCTAAGATTCACTAGCAATAGTGAATCAAAAAATGAGTTTTTCACAAAGCATCCTCAAGTCAATTTTATCTTGATTGGGAAATTTTCTAGTCTTGATCTTCGAGTTTTGAAGTTTACTAATCATTCTTATTTGATTGTGAGTAGATTTGATTAAGGGGAACGGTTAAAATCAAACTCAAAAAGCTTCTTGATTGAGGTATCAAGTTCTAAAACTTTTCATTCCATTTCTTCATTTTGATAGTATTTTGATCCATTTTATTGTTTTGTTTTTATGTTAACATGTTTGCTTAGTTTAGGTTTTAGTTGTTTTTATGTTATAAAGCATGCTAGGTTGCTATATTTGTTGTTCTTTAGTTTCTATTCTTGCTCTCTGGGTTAAAGTTCTTCAGGGCGTGTCTGCATGCGCATGCTTCTACATGCATACGCAAGCTTGAAGAATGCCTACATATACAACTGGCTAGCGTACACGGGCCTATGCATGCATACGCATACTCAAGCCCAAAAACCCTAATTCGAACTTTCTGCTTCTATTTCCTTATTCCTTTCATATAATATGCCTCTGTTTGATTTCTTTTAATGCTGTCTGAGTCTTTGCTTCTTTGTTTGTATGTTCATTTGCTTTAAAATGCTAGATTAGGGTTTCTTTCTTTTCCTTGCTTTAATACCATGAACATGCATTCATATGTCCATTCATTGATGCATAGGTGCTAAGATGCAGTAAGGTAAGTGAGATAAGTCATGCATTCACATGAACATGCATTCACATGAACATGCCTTGGGTATATGTTTGATGATGAATATGACCATGTTCGTTTGGATAATTTACTTTTGATACAATCACATGTTTAATTAAATATTGCCATGTCTACCTTTTTGCCATGGTTTGTTTTGCTGCCTTGGATGGTGTGATATGAGACGTCATGATAGATGAATGCTAGGGTTGGTTAATGAGCATGATAGATGAATGTTAGGTTTAGGAATGCCATGTTGTATGGTTAGATGTATGCTAGTGTGAGTGTGTGTGTGTGTGTGTTAAGCTGCAATGTTGAATGTGCCTTTAATAGGATTACGATGTAGGACACAATGAATGGAAGCCAACCCATGGGTTGGGTGTTTTGGGTGCCTAACACCTTTCCAAGACCGTACCTAAACTCTGAACCTGTACTTTGGTAGTAAGACTAGTCCTTCCACATAAGTGCACTATGTTCATGATTCTTAGATTATAAAATTAGGTGGTGATTCCTTGTGTTTTCTCCGCCCCGGTCCATTCAGCCGAGGCGTACTCCCCAATGAGGCCTAACCGCGCATTGCTCCCACAGCCTTGATCAACGAAGGTTAGGATGTATGGGTTTGGGTGCAGTGGAGGATGACAGTGGAGATAATTGGGAGACTCTATAGACACTGCATTTTGTTTCGACCTTAACCCTAGATCCCTGACTCCAATGACGAAGAACTTAACTACTACCAAAATTATCAACATCATATACGAAGCCCAATAACATACAAGCCTAATTTATGGCCATAAAATACCTAGGTCTTAACCCAAAACTCTTTTTCTATCCCAATGTGCAAATCTACCTAGAGTGGCATATGCCAAGAATTGGTTGCGTACGCACCAATTTACCAGCGTATGCCAATATGAGATAGCAAGCATTGTTTTACTCTTTTTCAATTTTGGTGAGATTTCGGGTTAACCAACCTAATCAATTGGTTGGTCAGACGTCCCATTGAAACCTTAGAGCCTAAAAATTTCTCTAGCAAAATCACTTTAAAAATTGGCCTCCTAGCTTCAAAGAGTGCAAGAATAGTTTTGTGATCATTTGATTTAGTTTTCTAACATTTACTTGTTGAAAAACTAATCTCCTTCTCATTGATTTTCAATTTCACTCACCATCACTTTCTTGCCTATATACCTGTGTAAGGACTTTTACCTCCCAAGATGTTCAAGGTTGAATTTCTCTTGAGTTATGGCTTTATACACATCATTGCAATGATTGATAAAACACATCCCCTTTAAGGTGTTAAAAGTTAAGGTATGAATCCGTCCCAAGATCCATATCCTCTATCTTAATTTTTTTTTTCTTTGCTTCCACATGTTTACATGTTATTTCATGATTTTTGTCCTCGAAGTAATGATGGTGTAACATGTTGCTCATTGGCTACTTGCTTCGTTTCTTATAAAATCATGTAAAATTGTAAATCTGCTTAAAGTGGCATACACTTGAAATGATGGGTGTATACATCTCTTACTCAGCGTATGCTGGGTCTTGACAAATTAGACTTTTTCTTCCAATTACTTTTTTGGAATATGGCATGAAACCTAGGTGCATATGCCTAAAGAATTAGGTTTATGCCTGTTAAGTTTAGACCCCTGGAAAACATAGTTTAACCTAATTTATTAGGCAAGTAGTTACTTAAGTTAATTACTCAGATCTAGGTTAAACATTCATCACATGAAATAAACACAATGGAAGGGTAAATAACATAAGATGTGATGACCTCGGAAAACCAATAAAACAACTCGTTTCAAAGTAAAAAACTTGAGGGGAACAATCCCAAAAGAACAATCCACTATATCAAGTTGGGATTTACAATCAAGAATATCAATTCATAGTAAATCTAACGTAGTTACCAAACTGGGCTCTGAGCTCCATAAACTTCCTTGATCTGGATCTGTTCTCACATGAACCACATGTTCATGCTTTAATCTTTAGTATGCTTGATGGCTGAAGGCTTGGCAGCAACTTTACTCCACCGGTACTAGCAACATGGATTTGATCTCTGGTAAGTGCTTGTAGAGTTAGAAGGTTACAGAACCTCACAAATCGCATAGGAATAACTCTTAAGACTTGAAAAACGTGTATTATGGTTTTCCTTTTATACCTAACAGTGTTGAACTTAAACCCTAAACATTTCGTGAGCTATTGGGCTTCAATTAAAATTCTACAGATAGCAGTTTGATTGGTTGAAGGTCTTTCTTGATCAGTCAAGCTTGACAGATTTTAACTTCTTCTTTCTGTAGCTTGTACATTATTGAATCTTGACTTGTATCTACTTAAGCAATGTCTAAAACAGTTCAAAGACCCTAAAATCTAATCCTAGACAAGTTTTTGTTCTCTGTTTGCCAACATACAATAGATTTAGCTCCAAAACATTTAAGTCTAAATATTTAGAACCTAACAATGCCAATTTCATCTAGCATAGGCTTGCCTAGGAAAAACCCAGATTTTGACTTTTTTTTTAATGCTATATAATTGTCTTTACTTGCCTTATCTTTCTTTATTCATGTATATTTGTTTCCTTTCTTACTATTCTTTCCTACTTTGTTTTAAAGCATTTAATAAAACCCAAAATACAAAAATATATTCTTTGCTTTTTTTAATTACCATTGTGCACCATTGGTACAATGGTCACTTTACAAGTATAAGTACTTATGGGATGTGGGGGGCAAGGGTTGGGATCCAAGTCTCTATGAGAAAGCTTCACACACATATTTACTTAGATTAAGCTAGAGTAGAATTTCTACCTTGTATAAAATAAAGAAATAAATAAGTCATTTAATTCTTCCCTTCATTTCCTTTTTTTTTTTTTTTTCCCCTTTCCAATCAAGAAAGATAATTGAGCATAAATCGTAAAACTTTCCAAAAAGTTTCAAGTCAACAGTTATTTAAAATTCAAAATCATTTAAAAAAAATTAATTGTTCAAAATAAGGAAAGTCTCTGCCATTTAAAACTCTTCTAATAATTTGAAAAGGTAATTAAGCCTAACAATTGATTCAAAATTAAATACTTTCCAAATGAAGCAATCAAGATTTAATTAAGGGGATGAGAACTAATTACCTTTGAAAAAAAAATTAATTAAATTGAATTCACTTAAAATAGAATGGAAATTTTCTAAATACAAGTCAATTCTAATTTAATTGATCAAAAATTCTAATTAGGTAATTTTCAGGAGAAAGTTTAATTAATCCTTTAACTTTAACTTAAATCCTATTTGAATTTGACTCTCAAAAAAAAAAATCTATTTGAATTTGAATTAAGAGTCTAATAAGAAAACCACTCACTTCTTTTTTAAAAGACTACAATATCTAGATTTTAATTGCTTTAAGGAAAGTGGGAAGTCAATTAAAGCATGCAAGATCATCAATGAAGAATAAAGACCACTTAAGTATAATAAAGGAAAACGTTAAAGATTTTAAAGATTTAATGAAGACTCCACATCAATTAATCCTTCCTTCCTACTTAGGGTCTATTTGGTTAGAGGGATGGAAAAGTGAGAGGATAAAAAATGATCAGAGGATGGAAAAGTGAGAGGATAGAAAAGATTTTAATTTCCCTCATTTTTGTTTGGTTGGGAGTGGAAAAAATGAGAGATGAAAAAAGTGAGTTTGTATAAATTTACGCATATAACCTTGTTAAAAAATGGTGCCCAATTAAAACCAAAAAAGTGATAAACAACCCAAAAAAATCAATCACCAAAATTTATTAAAAAATAAATAAATAAATAAATAAAAGGGAAGAAGAAGAAGAGGCAGGCAACGTTAAAAAAAATAATAATAAATAATAATAAGAAAGTGTGAAAAAAAGCAACGTGGATGAGGCTCATGTGCAATTGCACATTGGCATTTTGATCCAAAAAAGATGCCCAATTTCTCTCTTCTGTTTTCTCTCCATTTTAGAGAGAAAAAATTTTGATAGGCTCGGGGAGAAAACACTTAGGCCCCACTATTTATTTTTCTTCCTTCCCACCCAACCAAACACACTCCAAAAAAGTTTTCCTTCCCATTTTCTCTTCAAAAATTTTCATCCACTCCATTTCACCACTAAACAAACACACCCTTAAAGCATTCATCCTTAACAAACATTCAACTCTCGTTTGATATTTTACATTTTGGTACATTTATGCTTTCACATGATTGTGTTTACACAAAAACACTTCTGTGCTTCTTTGCTCTCTGTGTCCACGTGTTTGGATAAGATCATGATCTTATACTCATATTCTCACATGATTGATCACATGCTTAAGTACCTTTTACATGTCTTGATATTTATTTGTTCACATGCTTGCTTGCTCCTCACATGACTCGTTGTTGAACTCTTGCCCTTAGATACAAGCGTGCATTCACTATAGCTTATTGTATGAGCTCTATTTAATCTCAAATTTAGTAACAATATATGACAGCCAACTACGACTAAAGTTTGGGGTATTCCACCTCTTCCCATCATGTACCTTAATCCCCGACTTAATCTAGTAGGTAAACCTTCATGAAATCGTTCTTTGGTTCCTTGACCTACAACTAGGTGGCGACTCCTCCATCTTTTTTTTTAAAATGTTTGTGTACTCTCAAGCTAGCGTTGGCTTTGGGTTCAAATCACTATAGGGAGATAGAGTATCGCGTACCTCACCTTCGCAAGAAGGAATCGACATGGCGACAACTAAAAAAGGAGGTACGGCCCATGAAACTCCACAAACTCTAAAGTAAATAGAGAATTAAGTTTCATAGTTTTTTAATTGAAGTTATTGCTTTTTATTGGACCAACTTAGGTAAAGATGTCACATCATTTTTCAGTTAGCCACATAGACAATAACACTAACTACATTTAACAAAATGACTAATAACATTAATTTTTTAAACTTGAAGGACCAATAATGCTCACTTGAAACTTAAGGTACCAATTGTGCTCACAGGGCAAATTTAAGAGACCAATAGTGTAAGTTTGCCTAAAGAATACTTACAAAGTTCCAACTACTCTGTTTGTATTTCCTTCAATTTGATCTCCACCAAAAGTCCTAGCCATGCTGAAGTTGGAAATTTTTGGGTTCATCTTATTATCAAGTAAAATGTTACTTGCTTTTAGATCTTTATGTATAATCCTCAATCTAGAGTCTTCATGAAAATAGAGAAGCCCACGGGCAATCCCACAAATAATGTTAAAGCGCATAGACCAACCAAAAATATTAGATCTCATTTGATCTGACAAAGTTTCTAGTTTATGTTAATACTAAACTTGAATAATGAAACAAAAAATTGAAATTCCTTTAAAAAGAATCTTCATGAAGTTTGGAAAAAATTATAAAGTTTTGAGAAGTTCTAACCAAAAATGAAGGAGTCCAAACTTCCATTGGGCATGTATTCATAAATTAACATTTTCTCCTCTCCTTCAATGCAATAGCCCAAAAGTCTAACAAGATTTCGATGTTGTAATTTGGCAATCGACATAACTTCATTTTTAAACTCACTCAATCCTTGTCTAGAATTTCGTGAAAGCCTTTTCACAACAATTTCTTGTCCATCTGCTAGTATACCCTAAAAACTCACATTTGTAAATAGATTATATTGATGTTGAATATGGTATAAATTGGTCTACCAGAGTTACCTTACATACAAGTCCAAAGCCACCTTCACCAAGCTTGTTATTGCTTGAAAATTTGTCAATGGCAATAGCTATGGTAGCTAGGCTGAAGAGTGGGTGCTCTAGGTCTTCATTTTGGCCATCAATATTTTGGTCTATCATCCCTTTTATTCTTCATTTTCTCTAATGAGAGCAAGATGTGTTTCACAATATACATAAGAAACTAGAATATGGCAACTCCAACTAATTAGTTTGGATTGAATGCACGTTAGTCCAGCCACTACAAAAAAAGGGGTCTATAGCTGTGTTTAAAAAACGTGGCTATAGATCTGAAAAACGCGGCTATAGCCTAGAGCCGCGTTTTTTATAGCCGCGTTTCCAAACGCGGCGTAAACACCGCAGCAACAGACCTATGGCCGCGTTTTTCCAAAACGCGGCTATAGTCAGACCTATAGCCGCGGTTAAAAACTGCGGCTATAGGATTCTGGCCTATAGTCGCGTTTTTTAAAAATGCGGCTATAGGCCAGCTTCGAGCTGCGTTTATAACCGCGGCTAAGGGTTCGGACCTATAGCCGCGTTTTTAAAACGCGGCTATAGGTTTTTTTTTTTTTTTTTTTTTAAAAAAATTTTGGGCTTTTTTTTTTTCTCCAGAAAAAAAAAATTTTGGGTTCGTTTTTTTTTTTTTTCCAGAAAACAAAAATAAATAAATATATATATATATATATTTTTGGGTTTTTTTTTTTTTTTTCCAGAAAATTCAAAATTAAACGTAAATCCAAAAATTTCAAAATCAAACACAAACTCAAAAAATTTAAAATCAAACACAACATTCTCACAATACAAAAACACCCAGAAAATTCAAAATCAAACACAAACCCAAAAAATTCAAAATCAAACACAACATATTCACAATACAAACAAACCCAAAAAATTAAAAATCAAACACAAACCCAGAAATTCAAAAACACAAACCCATTTTCTTACTAGCACAAATTCAAGCACAAATCAGTAACACAATATCACAATATCAGCAATCAAGCACAGATCCACAACGTAATCACAATATCAGCAACACAATAACAAAAATTCAAGCACAGATCCACAATAGCATCTCCTCCATTTTCTTACTAACTAAACATAAAATAACCAAAAAAAAAAAAAAAAAACTAGATCTATTTGCTACTTATTATGCTTAAGATGAAGAAAAAAAATGAAAGAAAGGAAAAAAAAAAAAAAAAAAAAAAAAGCAGCAGCTCCAAAGAAACAAAGGAAAAAAAAAAACGTTACCCAGTGAAAAGAAAAAAAAAAAAAAAAAAAAAAAGAGTTACCCTGATGTGAAGAAGGAAGAAAGAAAAAGGGAAAAAAAAAAAAAGTGTCAACCAGATGTGAGGAAGGAAGAAAAAAAAAAAAAAAAGGAAAGAAAGAAGTACTTACGGAGGAATATTGAAGAGAGAAAGAAGAAGTGAAGAATGAAGAGACAAAAAAGAAAGAAGTAGAAATAAGGAAAGAAGAAAGTGGGGAGCAGGTGGGCAAGGGGGGGCACGTGGAAATCTTTTTTTTTTTTTTTTTTGGTTACATATAGCGGCGTTTTTAAAAACGCGCTATAGGTCATGTCACTAAAGGGTAACCTAAGCCGCATTTCAAAACGCAGCTTCAAGTTATCCTATAGCCGCGTTTTTCAAAAACGCGGCTATAGGTAACGTCACAAAAGGGTATTACGTTGGACCTATAGCAAAAACGCGGCTATAGGTAACGTCACAAAAGGGTATTACGCTGGACCTATAGCCGCGTTTTCAGAAAACGCAGCTCTAGGTAACGTCACTAAAGGATGAGTAAGCCACGTTTTTTATAAAACGCAGCTATAAGTCCCCTTTAAAAAAATTATTCGGCTGGACCTATAGCCGCGTTTTAAAAACGCAGCTATAGGTTGGCTATAGCTGCGTTTTTTTGAAAAACGCGGCTATAGGTTAGGCTTTAGCTGTGTTTTTAACAAACGTAGCTCAAAGTCTAGCCTGGAGCCGCGTTTTACAAAAACGCGGCTTAAAACCGCGTTTTTTGTAGTAAGCCTAAACTATAAATTGATCATAAGCCATTTTAACCATCACCAGATGGATGGTCTCTTCACTATGCTACTCGAATAATGACAAGAAACAGTTTAAATTACATTTTATGATTTTGACCTTTATAGCGTAGTGGTAGTTTTAAATCAATCGGTAAGTTGAAATCTATCATTTCAAACCTCAAGCAGAGTGTTTCAGCTAAGGACTTGACACGTTATGCGACACCATCTTTTACTCTTAAAATTTGTGTTATTTTGATATAATGTTAGTATTAGTGTGCTACACACTTTTACACACATTTTGGTTACTACATTTTTGGAGCTTCTATTTTAGTTCCTACATTTTTAACTCATGCTCAATTAGTCCCCACCGTTATCTTAGTAATAAAAATTGTCTACGTGGCGCATAGAGTAAATAAGTTGCACGTTAATGCTGCTAAATAATAAAAAAAGAAAATAAAGTTATAAGCAATCTTACAAATTTTTTTTACAAACTAATAAGGGAAATGCTAACGAGTGCCCTTAGGACACTAAATAATAATCCATTTAAAGAAAGTTTTTATGAGAAATGAAAAAAAAGTAATTAATATTTTGACAGTTTTTTTCATTTCCCATAAAAGTGGTATCAAAACTTTCCTAAAATTGATTATTAACGAGTGCTCTAAAGGCACTCATTAGCATGACCCAACTAATAATGTGGTGAGTAGTAATTGATAAGTGAAAAAATGGCGTCAGTGGTTATTGACATTAAAAAAATGCTCCGTCAACATTTGATTTGAAAAAAAACCACACACACACAAAAATAAATAAATAAATAAAATTTAATATCTCAATTTTTAAGATAGAAAAAAATTGTAGGAATCCCAAATTTTCTTGTATTTTTTTTTTTTAACTTGACAACCAAACACAATCCTGGACTAGTGACATGTTTGACTTGCTCAAAAGCAATCAAGAGCCAACACAATTTTTCGACTTTACCATAATATTTTTTTCCAAAGTGGGTCAAAGAAAGTAATATTACCTCTCAAGTTTTTTTCTTTTGCAAATGCAGTAGGCAATCAAGAGCACCCCAAAAACTACGGCAATGGCAATGGCAATGGCAATGGCAACTACAATTATCACCTTTTCATCTTTTGCTTGTCTTTCACGTTTTGCTGATTGACTTAGCAATAGAAAAGCGAAAATATTTTAGATGCAGCAGACTTTAATGCCATAAAACCAATGGAAAAATTGATGGTACAACAACTTTTTTTTTTTTTTTTAAGAGCAGATGGTACAACAAAAATTGATTGGTGGGTTCCAACTAGTCTAATTTGTAAAATCTCTTACTTTTGAAATTCAATTGTAACTGTCAAAAAAAAAAAAAAAATGAAGGCATTTCAAAATACGAATTACAGAGAAACGAAGACAATAGGCCAATACCTTTCTTTGAAGCAGGCATTCGAAAATATACATCCTGCCCACTAGCTGCAACCTGTCTAATATCAATTAGATCTCCATACCAGATGACGCAGCCATTTCCTCCGTCTCTAATGTCAGAGTTGGAATAAGCCATACAAGAACAGTTGTTCAAACATTTGACTCTGCATTCGTTAAGATTCATACTTTTGTTAACCCAAGAAAGAGTGTAGTACAAGTAAGAAATATTTTTGTTAGAAATACTGAATGAATAATTGTATTGTATTTCCCAATGAAAGAATATACATGAGTGCCTTTATATAGGAGGCATATGAGTGTAGTACAAGTAAGAGTGTAGTACAAGAATGTGTGCTATACAAGTAATCTAGTTAGGCCTAAAGCCCACAACATTATATATGTTAATAGCTCACCTCAAACTCAAGGTGGATGTGCGACCAACTTGAGGTTGTCAACCAAAGTACGAAGGCGTCCCTTAGGATGTGACTTGGTGAAGATATCTGCAAGTTGATTATTAGAAGAGATTGAGATCAGCTTGAGAGCACCATGGACAAGATGATAACGGATAAAATGATAATCGATCTCGATGTGTTTAGTCCGTTCATGGAAGACATCATTGTGAGCAATATGAATGGCACTCTGGTTGTCACAATAGAGAGGAGTAGCAGAAGATGTAAACACACCTAAATCTTTGAGAAACCATCGTAGCCAAAGAAGCTCAGATATGGTATCAGCAAGGGCACGATATTCTGCTTCAGTACTGGAGCGGGTCACATGAGTTTGTTTCTTGCTTCGCCAAGAAATCAGAGAAAAACCAAGAAGAAAGCAATAACTAGTGGTGGACCTGTGATCAGTGGGATCTCCTGCCCAATCAGCATCAGAAAATGTACGGAGAATAAGAGGAGACTGAGCATAGTAGAAAAGACCACGGAAGAGAGTGGCCTTTAGGTATCGAAGAATGCGCAGAACAGCAACATAGTGAGTCGATCGTGGAGCAGAAAGATACTTGCTCACCTGGTGAACAGCATAGGAAATGTCTAGACGAGTGACAGTAAGATAAACTAAGCTGCTAACCAAGCGTCTGTAAAGAGAGGGATTAGACAATGGTTTCCCCCCTGAGAGAGTCAAATGCGCATTAAGCTCAACTAGAGTGTCAACAGTCTTGTTATCAGTGAGTCCAACTCAAGACAAGAGTTCAAAGGCATACTTGGCTTGAGTAATATAAATTCCATCTGTAGAATGAGTGATTTCAAGACCTAAGAAGTAGCTGAGATGTCCAAGATCTTTCTGCTGACTGAGAAAAGCCTTGAGTTCTTGAATGCCACTGAGGTCATCACCAGTTATGATCATATCATCCACATATAGGAGAAGTAAAATAGTGTCTTTGTCAGTGCGACAAAGAAATAAGGCAAAATCATAATGACTGGCCATGTAACCCAAGCGAGAGATGGTAGAGCTGAATTTGGCAAACCAAGCCCGTGGAGCTTGTTTAAGGCCATAAAGTGCACGTCGAAGGTGACAAACCTTGTTTAAGTCAACAGAGAAACCAGGAGGAGGTTGCATATACACTTCTTCACGTAAATCCCCATTAAGGAATGCATTTTTGATATCCATATGAAAAAGGTCCCATTTACTGGCAGCAGCAACAGCTAAGAGGGCACGAACAGATGAGATACGAGCAACCGGAGCAAAGGTCTCTTCATAATCAATCTCAAACTCTTGTGTAAAACCTTTTGCAACAAGACGAGTTTTGTAGCGCTCAATGGACCCATCAGAGCGAGTGTTAATCTTGTAGATCCACTTACAACCAACCACAGATTTCCCATGAGGGAGTGTCACCAAATCCCAAGTATGATTTTTAGATAATGCATCAAGTTCCTCTTTTATTGCAATCTGCCATAAAGGGTCAGTGGAAGCCTCATGATAGGTGTGAGGCTCGTATAGTGTAGCAAGGGCAGTGTAACAATGATAGTGAAGTAAATGTGTAGGAATAGATCTTACCCGAGTTAAGTGACGAGGTGGAATGTCTTGTGCAAGATCTTCAGGTGAAGCAAGAGCAGGAGACCCAAGCTCAGGATTGGGGTTGGGTAGTTCGTCTTCAACCTGTTTATCTTCCACCTGTTCATTAAAGGGTGAACTAGGAAAAAGATCAGTGATATCTGGTGGTTGGACAGAGAAGTCTACAGGAGAATCAGGAGCAACTACCGAAGGAATATGTGCCTCATCTGGAAAAAGATCTAAGACGGAGGAGGAAGACAGGGAGGCACGGAAATGAGAGAGCTCGACAAAGAGGCAATGTTCCCAAAAGACAACATTTTGTGAGATACGAAGACAATGAGAGATAGGATCATAACACCTATACCCCTTTTGAGTTTCACCATAGCCAAGAAAACAACAAAGCCTTGACCGAGACTCAAGTTTGTTATGCTTATGTGGCTGAAGAAGAACGAAACAAGCAGAACCGAAAGAGCGAAGGTGGTGATAGTCTGGATGTGACCCAAAAAGGCGCTCATATGGAGTTTGATTTTGGATAATAGGACTCGAAATGAGATTAATAGTATGAACAGCATGAAGAGCAGCTTCACCCCAAAAAGGAGCAGGAACTTTGGCAGAGAGAAGGAGAGCGCGAACAGTGTCAAGAATATGACGAAGTTTTCGTTCGACTCTACCATTTTGCTGAGAGGTACCTGGACAAGTTAGTTGATGATTAGTGTCATAGGAATGCAAAACAGCTTGGAAAGCATATTGAGTGTATTCAAGAGCATTATCAAATCGAAAAATTTTGATGCATCAGGAAAACTTAGTTTTAACCATTTTTGCAAAATTAGAATATACTTCCAATAATTCAGAATGATATTTCATATTAAAAATCCAGCTATAGCGAGAGTAATCATCAACAAAGACAACAAAATATCTAGACCCACCAATACTGGAGACAGAGGAAGGTCCCCAAACATCATAATGAATAAGGTCAAAGATATCAGTGGATATTGATTCACTAGTATTGAAAGGCAAGGCTGGTTGTTTTCCTAACTGACATGAAACACAATCAAAATTTTCTGTAGACACTAAACCTAACAAACCTCTAGAAGCTAATTGTTGTACCCGAGAGGAAGATGCGTGACCAAATCGAGCATGCCAAAGTGCAAAGGAAGGAGTGGAAGAAACTACAACAGTTGCAGCAACAGAAACAGGAGCAACAAGTGGAAGACGAAGATTGTCCACGGGAAACATACGCCCAACTCTGGGACCGGTCCCAAGCTCCTGTCCCGTCCTAGGATCCTGCACAATGCACCCAGAATAATCAAAGGTAATGCGATAACCCAACTCAGCTAATTGTCCCACAAAAAATAAATTATAAGAAAGGTCAGGAACATTAAAGACTCCAGGAACTGAGAGGTTGGAGGTTGTAACAGAACCTATATTATCACCAGACATTGTGGAACTATTTGCTATGCGAATATAAAGTGGATGCGGCGCAAGTTTAAGGTCAGAAAATAAGGACGAGTGAGGTGTCATATGATTGCAACAAGCAGAATCCATAAGCCAAGAGGTAGAAGACATACCAGATAAAGCTGAGAGAGAAGAAGAATAAGATGCATTACCAACCATACGAATGACATTGGCGATGATATTTATAAGGTCATCTCTAAAAATGGAGAAAGTGGATCCAAAAGACTGAGACTGTGCAGAGACGGAAGCCATGGGTTGGACACTCTCAGTGTTAGCAGCTGTAGCAACAGAAATGGAAACAGCTGATTTGTTGCGTTGATAGCAAGTCTCAATATTATGGCCAAAGCGTTTGTTGGATTGTCAGCGAAGAGTGTTGCAAAAAGAAGAAGACTTGTCCTTATTCTTCATTTAGAAGCAAAATATGAAAAAATGGACTACAAAAATGAAATCTATGCAAAAAACTGAGCAATGAGCACCTAGACTGCAAAAAAGTCAACCCCTTGAAAACGTCAATAGTCAAACTTCCCCAAAAGTCAACGATCAACCTAGTGGAAGTCAATAGTCAAAGCTGAAAGAACAAGTCAACCGCCGGATGACGCAGGCGAAGATGACGTCAGCGGATGATGTCAGCAATTAGGGCTGACGTGGTAGAATGACATCAGCAGTGATGTCAGTAGGCGCGTGAAAGCGCGTGAGAGCGCGTGACTTACAAAGGTGGCGCGTGAGGGAGCGTGGAGTAGAACCGTGATGGTTGGCAACGCGTGTAGGCACGTGAGGCGCGTGGCTTTGGACGCAAATTACTCTGGCGGCGCGTGAGGGCGCGTGAGAACTCTGATGGCTGCGAGACTTCCATGGCTAAGTAGATCGACGTAAGACGAACTCAGTGGTGCCTAAAGAAAATTAATCGGAGCAATGTTCAAGGCGGTGATGAGAAGAGCAATGGTCTTTGCTGTGTGAGACTCCTTAACGGTGGTGTCTGCAGGTTTGGAACCCAAAGACGACAACTGGGATACATTAGAGGTTCAACGGCGAGAGGCTGCAGCTACTGTTGTGACGGCGAAAGCGATGTTAAGAATAGAGTAACACCAATAAAGACAAAACTGCTAAGAAAGAAAGGTTAGAGCAGTGGCTCTGATACCATGTTAGAAATACTGAATGAATAATTGTATTGTATTTCTCAATAAAAGAATATACATGAGTGCCTTTATAGAGGAGGCATATGAGTGCAGTATAAGTAAGAGTGTAGTACAAAAATGTGTTGCTATACAAGTAATCTAGTTGGGCTTAAAGCCCACAACATTATATATGTTAACAGGATTCATACTTTTGTTAACCCAAGAATACGTGGTATCTGGCAACTTGAGCCCAACAAATTTAACAAACCCAATTTTGTCTTTATCCTCGCAGCCAATTTTGTAGTGCGTACACATCCCTTAGCCCAGTTGTCTGGGTTCCATCTTTCTGTTGACTTAGGCTTAAATCCTTCTAGACATTGGCAGATAGGTGACTCACCAATGATACAATTACCATAAGCACCACATAAATTATAACTGTCACATATGTCTTTTGGTGTAGAACTGTACGTGATCCATTTTTTATCTGCTTCGACCCATATGTCGCGCTTGTACAAGAACGAAGTTTGGTTCAAAAATGCTCTTGTGATTGCAGAATTTTTAATCATGTGGTATATGATGTATACCTCATCATTGTTGGAGACAAAATTGAAGTCATAAATTTGGTTGGCCTTTAGCCCTTGTGAACCACTGAAGCCAATGCCATTCCATGGGCCAGTCCGGCCGCACTTCTTGGAGCCGTTCTTCGCGACTATCTCGGGGTAATTATTAAGTTCAATCCCACAGCTCAGTTCTCCAGGAGATGGATCATCTGGACTCTTCCATGCAGTTAGGCGCCTTTCGAGACCAGTCCTCAAGTCCCATCCAAGCTTCATCCCTGGTAGCCATGTATCAGAAAGATAGTCAAAGCTTTGCCACAAATAACTTTCTGGGTTTTCTTCATTCTCTTCTCTTAATACTAGATTTCCTGAATCTAAAAGCTCAACAACTGGACTCCCTGCCTCTTTTGTGGAATTCGCCAACCAAGCAATAGTCTTATTCTGGCTGAGAAGAAGAAGACTACCTGAACTGTTTAACTTCAACACGCCAGATGAATCTGTGATTGGGTTGCGCCGGTTTGCTACCCAAACAACCGTTCTAACTGGGATATTGTTGTACCAAATTCCCAAGTAACGGTTTGTGGAATTTCCTGTACTGAAGAACCCCAGGACAAAGCCTTCATTTTTAGAGACCAAGTTTGTGCCGTCACTGAGGGATTGGGATTGGGTAATTCTGTCAGCAGCATCCGAAAATACAAAGTAGAAAAATAAACTGGAACTCAAAAACACAAAAGCAAAGATGTCCATTGCTTTCTGTTCTTAGAGCTCTTAACCAACATATTAAAGTTAAACCCGATAGGATGAGCGAAGACTATAAGTCTAACATAGAAAGGTCATGCATTGACTCAAGCAAGCAAGTGGCTATTCTTTGAAATTTCTGCAATTTGTTGTGAACAAAAATTTCCACATTACTCCCTTCTACAGAAGTCGCTTTTTTTGTCGTTGGTCACTTTGTCCTGATCCTTACTTTTGCACTACGGTCTGAAAGAAAGGTCAACAAAGGAATGGAATGGTGAGCACTGAGCACTAAGATTTGAAATAATAGAGCAGAATTCTCGAATATTCTTTGATTGAGACGGATCAGGAAATGTGCCTTATCACACATTCAAATGGGAGCCAGATTTTTGTCATTTTTGTTGTTTGATGACTTGATCCAGGCTTATAGACAACTGAGAGAAATGTACATTATGCAAAAAATCTCATCTCCACATTCCATCCTACGCTCTATGATGGAATTTGTTCCCAGGCTCTCAAGAGTATACTAGAGTTAATTGAGAAGAAAATTTATTTTCTAGTTTTCTCACCTTGGCTTTACCCTATTTTTTATGACTACCAAATTTCCCACAAGTAATGGTAACTAAGCTAGAGATGAATATAAACTAAAGTGCCAATATTGTCAAGGGCGGGTGGGAATCTTATTCAACAATAGACATGTAAGAAAAAGTGTGCTCATTGATTTCCAGTTTTACACATCTTTGCCTTTTTGCTTCCTCTGTTTCAAGTTCAAGAAAGAACCATATGCCCCTCTCCTCCCTTGGCATTAATTTCTTCTTCTTTTTGTCCAAACATTAGGTATATTTTTTTTTATAAAATATTATTTTAATTTTTTATGCAACAGGAGCGTATATCAATTTATACAAATACCATTTTCTATGTTTAATTTTCTTTTCTATCAAACAAAAAGTTTTTCTATAATTTCACCTATTCACGTCCAACCAAATTCACATAAAGAAAAATTAAATCCTTTCTATGTCCAACATTTTATATTCCCCCATTCATCCATTCACATCTTATACTGATTTTCCTTGCATGTCATCATCATTTACATTATCCTCATATTGTGCACGCCCTTGTCACCTTGGGTCTAGAACACGTTAAATTCGAGAATGCAGGTCACGATTGCATTGATTCACTTCAGTGAGGTGCTAGTGTAACGTATGTTTAGTGAATGAACGGGAATATACACGTGGTCACCAACTATTTCATGCAGTGGGAGATCTACGTTGTTGGTGATTTAGTTTCTGGGTTTTACTTTCTACTGCTCGGCTATAACCTAACGCCAATAATTTTTTTTTTTTTTTTTTTTTTTTTGGTTTTCAGTGTATTTCCATTTTTTTTTTTTTAATTTAGAATCAATGTCACTTATTTATTTATATATTGGTAGATATATATTTGATTTGGATCTGTTCATTTTCTTCCTTTTCAAGATTTGGGTTTTGCTTCCTCAAAAAATGATTTTTTTTTTTCTAATGGAATTTCAGCTTTTTTTTTTTTTTTTTTTTTAAATCCAAAAAAGAGTAAGAATAGCATGAATGACTAACAATATTATTTGTAATTGTGAATAAAATGTTTGTTTGTTTTTGTCTTTCAATATAAAATTTACAATCTAACACAAATGAACCTCTCAATTATACATTTCAAATTTTCAATGCAAAGGTAGATATATAGTTCCCATCAAGATGCTTAAGAGACCTCCTAGAGCTGAGGATGATCACGAAGATAGTTTAGTTTTGTTAAAGAATGTTGGAAACAGTAAGTTTCAAGGTGCGACACTTGTAAATGCTATTGCAGGTAATGGCCTCTACCCTTTGCCTTATGCGAAATATGTTGCTATCATAAGTACTTATTTCCCTGTAATAAGTTTGTAATCTTTTTATTTTACCTCTCTTTCTCTTGTTTTCATAAAGAAAAATTTACCCATTTCTATAATCATTGCTTGTCACTTGAAAGATTCATTTATATTGTGGAAAGTTTAAACTAATTTATCATTTGTATCCCTTCTCTGTGCTTGTTTGTGATAAATTACCAATCCTCTGAAAAGCTTAAACTATTAAGAAAATATGAATTTAATCATTTAATAATAGGTCTAACACTCTCTCTCATATGTAGGCCTAAATTCCCCCTTCAATAAATGGGGCTCAGAAACAATAAAAGGTGTTAACAATATAAAGTGAGAGAGAATGACTGAATAGTCAGTATATTGATGTGTATAAAACAATGTACAAAAGAAAGCCTTATATAGGCTAGGTATGTGTGCAGTACAAGTAACACACTGGGCTAAACCCAATGGGCTAATCTAGCCTAATCTATACACTAACATCCCCCCTCAAACTCGAGGTGGCAAGGAGGAAGCCAACTGGAGTTTGGATATAAGATCTCGAAGACGACCAGCCAAGTGAGACTTGGTGAAGATATCAGCAGGCTGGTCAGCAGTTGAGATGGAGAACAACTTGAGATTGCCTTTCTTGAGATGCTGGTGAGTGATGTGGCAGTCGATCTCAATGTGCTTGGTGCGTTCGTGGAAGACATCATTATGAGTAATGTAGATAGCACTACGATTGTCACAATAAAGAGGAGTAGCAGTGAGCTGTGGAGCATCCATGTCAGCCAAGAGCCAGCAAAGCTAGACAAGCTCGCAGGTGGTGTCGGCAAGGGCACGATACTCAGCCTCAGTACTGGAACAGGAAACAACATCCTACTTTTTGCTACGCCACGAGACAAGAGAAGTACCCAACAGGAAACAAAAACCTGTGATAGAGCATCGATCAGTCGGATCACCTGCCCAGTCCGCATCTGAATAAGCATGAAGCTCAAGAGAAGACCGAGAGGAGTAGTGTAGACCATGATAAAGTGTGCCCTTGACATATCGGAGAATCTGAAGAACAGCAGCATAGTGGACAGAATGAGGGGCATCCATGAACTTACTAACCATACCCACGGCATGTGAAATATCCGGACGAGTAACAGTGAGATAGATCAAACTACCAACCAACTGACGATAGCGAATAGCATCAGATATAGGTTCACCATCCAAGGGTGTGAGCTTTGCATTGTATTCCAAAAGAGTGGAAACAGTCTTGTTGTCAGTGATACCGACTTTGGAGAGAAGATCAGAAGCATATTTAGTTTGGGAAAGATAGTATCCATCAGAGGATGAGGTAACCTCAAGCCCAAGAAAATAATTGAGAGTGTCTAAATCTTTCATCTCAAAATGCTGACTAAGGAAGTGCTGAAGAGAGCAGATACCTGCAGAATCATCTCCAGTAATAATCATATCATCAACATAGAGAAGAATAAGAGTGATACCAGCAAAGGATCTTCGGACGAAGAGAGCAGTGTCATGAGGACTCGAAGTGAAACCCTGCTGAGCAACAACTGAGCTAAACTTTTCAAACCAAGCTCGAGGAGCCTGCTTGAGGCCATAAAGAGCACGACGAATGTGACAAACTTGACTGCCTGAGTGTGGATAGCCAAGGGGTGCTTGCATGTACACTTCTTCTTGAAGGTCTCCATTGAGGAAAGCATTCTTCACATCCATTTGATAAAGAGGCCAACGGCGAACAGTAGCCACAACAATGAGACATCTGACAGATGTAAGGCGAGCAACAGGAGCAAATGTTTCCTCATAGTCAATGCCATACTCCTGGGTAAAACCCTTGGTAACTAGGCGAGCCTTGTATCGTTCAACAGATCCATCAGCCTTGGTCTTGATCTTGTAAACCCACCTACAACCTACTACAAACTGACTAGGAGGCAAATCAACCATATCCCAAGTGTGATTTTTATGAAGGGTATCTAGTTCATCATTCATAGCTTGCTGCCAAAAAGGGTTAGTATGGGCCTCACGATAGGTGTGAGGTTCATAGAGGGTGGAAAAGGCAAAAGAGCAGTGATAATCAGAGAGATAAGGGGGAGGAATGCTTATCCGAGTGGAACAACAAAGTTCAGGACCATCAGGAGACTCAGGAGAAGGTGGTGCCACAGGATCCAAGACAGGCGGGTCATATGCCGGAGACAGATCCGGAGATGAGTAGTCTAGAGAGGCAGCCGATGTTGAAGAATCCTCCACAAGTTTAGGATAAAGAGGGAGAAAAAGATCAGTAAAAATGGGAGACTCAGAGGAAGAGGATGTAGGAAACTGCTGAAGACTCGTGAAAGGACGATGTTCCCAAAACTCAACATGACGAGAGACACGAAGACGATGAGAAATGGGATCATAGCAGCAAAACCCCTTTTGAGATACACCATAACCAAGGAAACAACAGAGACGAGCACGAGGTTGGAGCTTTGTTCGTTCATGAGGAGGAAGAGAGACAAAGCAAGCACAACCAAAAACCCGAAGAGAGGAGTAGTCGGGGGTTTGACCATAGAGAAGCTCAAATGGTGATTTGTTGTGTGTAGTTGGTGAAGGAATACGATTAATGGTGTATACAGCAGTAAGTGCAGCCTCACCCCAAAAGCGCTCAGGAAGAGAGGCAGAAATGAGAAGGGTACAGACAACATCAAGAATGTGAGGATGTTTTCGTTCTGCACGACCATTTTGTTGAGAGGTGTAAGGACAAGACCGTTGAGTAAGTGTACCATTATTGTCTAAAAAGGATAGGAAAGATTTATCATTATATTCTTGAGCATTATCTGATCGAAAAACTTTGACGGTGCGATTGAACTGTGTTTCAATCATTTTATGAAATGTTTGGTAAATAGACACAAGTTCAGACCTATGGTGAAGCAGATAAATCCAAATATATCGAGAAAAATCATCCACAAATATGACAAAATATCTAGATCCCCCCTTAGTAGGAACAGGTGCAGGACCCCAAATATCAGAATGTATAAGATCAAAAGGTGCAGAAGAAAATGAGTCACTATTATTAAAGGGCAATTTTGTTTGTTTGCCAAAATGACAGGAAGTACAATCAAATTTTTGAAACTAAACTGAACCTAAATGACCTTGAGAAGCTAACAACTAAAGACGAGATAATGATGGATGACCAAGATGAGCATGCCATAGATCAGGTGAGGAGGTGGCAGTGGTAGCAACTGCAGAAACAACTTGTGAAGGAATCTTCAAGTCATGAACCTCAAACATGCGACCAACCTCACGGCCTGTCCCAAGCACTTGACCCGTCCGAGGATCCTACACATCCACACCATGATTAGTAAATAGAAGATCTACGCCTAATTCACAAAGTTGACCAACAGAAAGCAAATTGAGGGATAACTTTGGGATATGTAAAGTGTCACTAAGGGATAAACAAGGAGAAGAGATTGTTCCTTTATAACTAACAGGCTTAGGAGTTCCATCAGCAGTGTAAATAGTGATTGGATGTTCTAAGGGTGCCTTATCAAAAAATTGGGATTCATCAGGAGTCATATGGTTATAACATGCAGTATCAAAAAACCAAGGTTGTTTACCTGAGGTGACAGAAAGGGCAGTGGAAGTGCGGGATAAAACCTGTTGAACAACTGCCTCAATATCAGCCATAGTAAGTGAGGAAGCCAAAGATGGACCTATAGGAACCGATGGATCTGAAGGACATACAGCAGTTGCCCGAGGAAGAGAAGCTTTATTCTGCTCTTGCACAATTTTTTGCAGTTTGCGACAAATTGAGATGTCATGGCCTTTAGCACGACAAAACTCGCAGCGAGTACCTTTGGAAGACTGAGAGGTGGGACGCCCAGAGTTTATTCGTGGAGGAGCAGTGAATGCAGCAATGGGAGGCTGTGGAGATGGTGTAGCCAATACATGATCAGATGATGACATGTGATGAGTAGGCCGACGGTTCTCCTCAAAAATGAGCTCCTTGACTGCAGCGTCAAGAGAAGGAGTAGGAAACCAGTTAAGCAGAGAAGCCCTAGTAGGCTCAAAATCCTCACGCAAACCCATCATGAAGTGCATAAATTTACAGCGATCCCAATATTTGACAAAGAGCTCAATGTCCTTAGAACACACTAGTGAAGGATCTGCAGCAGAGAGTTGTTCCCACATAGTAGAAGTTTGAGAATAAAAATTAGAAATAGACTGACCTGTCTCTTGGCACATTTGATAAAGTTTTTATTCAATGTGAAACTCCAAGCTTGAATCATTAGTACAATTATAGTGATCGGCCAAAAATTTCCAGGCAGCCTCAGCAGTCTTAAGACGAGGAAGAAGATTATGAATGGAGGGAATAGAGGTATTGATAAACCAAGACAAGATCTTACTCTGAATACTCTCCCATTCCTCTAGGCGTTCTTCATAATCATCTGTTGTAATAGTAGTCTTGGAAGACTCTTCAACAACTGTGGCTTTGGACTTAGGGTTTGGTACTAGCTTAGGAATTGAACCAGTCACATATCTCCACAGTTTACGACCCTTGAGAAAAACAGTCATATTCTGAGACCATGCATGATAGCTAGTAGGACCATCCAACATAATGGTGATAGGACGTATGATGTCTCGTTCATTTTGTTGAGCCATAATGAAGAAAATGACCAAAAAATGAGATTTAGAGACCTCAAATGCAGAAACGGAGCCCAAAATCGGAATCTACGCGAAAAACTGAGCAAGACAGGTCCTGTTGAAAAATTTTGACTTTGGTCAAAGTCAACGGATCGATCAATGGCTCAAGATGCTGACGGTGTGCTGACGTGGTAGTACCTGAAATGGAGAAGGCGCCTGTGGCGCGTGGAGCACGTGAGAGCGCATGTCCTGGCGCGTGGAGGAGCGTGGAAGAGGCTAACGGCGCGTGGAGGCGCGTGCTCGTGAGGCAGAAACTTCAGGCGGCGCGTGTGAGGTTTTTTCTGGCAGATCTTTGTTGGGTTTTGCTCAAGATCAGATGATCTGTCAATCTGTGCCTTGGCTTTGGCAGTTTGATCAAAAAAACTGACGGAATTCGAGTGTTTTAGGCCTTGACGGCGGTGACTCACTTCTGACAGTGACTACTGGATGAAGTCGAGGGCAGCGGAAGAACGCTGGAGATGTCCAGAGAAACCAAGAAGTCAGAGGAATGGCTCTGATACCATGTTAACAATATAAAGTGAGAGAGAATGACTGAATAGTCAGTATATTGATGTGTATAAAACAACGTACAAAAGAGAGCCTTAAATAGGCTAGGTATGTGTGCAGTACAAGTAATATACTGGGCTAAGCCCAATGGGCTAATCTAGCCTAATCTATACACTAACAAAAGGTAGTAGGAAAACACCAAATTTAGTTTGCTTGCTTAAGTGCCAATAGGTAACCTGTTGATTTCTTAATCCATACCATTTTTCAAGAAGCTCTACCACTAGATTTAGCCAGCCATTTTAAGGGGGAGAGATTTTTAAATTACAACTTGAAGTCTCAATCAAATTACTTCTTTCTTCTTTAAAAATGTTGGTTAAATGGATTATAAGTAGTCTCAAACCTCTTAAATATTGAAGAGGCCATTTTAGGTCTTTAAGGTTCAAATAAGACTCATGTCACATTCTTGGAGAATATAAGTGTGTACAGTTTGCAAAATGTACAAATGTAAAATACTAATCACAAAATATGTAATATAATCAAATTGATATGAAGCTTGACTATCGACCATCTAACAAGGTAATAGTAATTTCATTGGTTAAGGATGATTGGTTCTTGCTTGACGAAGGTGATTTTTTTCCCACATAGAAACCTGGCCCTTTGGGTTCTTGTAGTGAACTCTCACTATGCAACATCATAACCACAAATGACATGTTAGGCCTATCCTCATGATGTTGTTGCAAACATAAGAAACTAATATGGAGGCAACATTCAAGCTCTGATAGGATGCAAGAGTCCTTTAAGCAAGTATCAATTAGCTCCAAAGTCCTTCCTTCTTTCCATGATTTCCATGCCTAAAACATTTGAAATTTTCTTGTCATTGTTTGTATCATGATATGTATAAAAAAAAAAATAAAGAAAAAAGAGTCAAATCTTTTGAGAACTCACATGTCCAACAAGGTTTAGACTATATTCTGGATGGAAAGACCCTCGATTTTTCTTTCCACATATTATCTCCAACAATAATATTCCAAAACTAAAGACATTAGATTTTACTGAAAATAGGCCATCAATGGCATATTCGGGTGCCATATAACCACTGTAAGAATGGAAATCTTTGATTAGAAATTTTTTCAATAACAAAACATGTTAGAAATAGGCAAAATTACACTATTGGTCCTTGAATTTTACCTTGTAATAGGAATTGGTCCCTCAAGTTTTAAATGTACATTACTGGTCTCTCATGTTTCAAAATGAGCACTATTAGTCTTTTAGTCAACTACTACTAGTGTTATTGCCAATGCAGGTAACTCAATAGCGACGTGACATCATTTTACAGACTTGGACCAACCAAAATAAGGCAAATCAATTAAAAATTCAAGTCAAATCCATATCTGTAAAATAATAATAATAATAAATTAAAAAAAATAAATAAAAAAAAAAAAACGAAACAATCTCTTTTCTATGTCATTCATCCCTCATATCTTTCTCTCCTCTATCCCAAATAAATCACAACCTTCTCTCCATCATCAACCTCTGGCCCTTCACCATTCCTAGACCTATAGAGCTCTTTGGACCAAGTGAGAAGGTCTTGTTTGGGTTGAAGAAGGAATTGAGTTCGTTGATTGCGTCAAGAGGTCAAAGTCGGAGCATATCTCAGTAAGGACGTGGTTGGTCTCCTCAATGACACTATAACTAAACCCATAGGTTCAACTATGGCAAAGGGTGAAAGAGGTGGATATCCATCATGATCTTTGATGGCCATGATCGACGAAAGTTAGGATGTGTGGGTTTGGGTGCAGTGGAGGATGACAGAGGAGATGATTAGGAGACTCTCTGGACACTGCATTTCATTTCAGCCTTTACCAGAGAACCCCAACCCCAGTGACGAAGAACTTAACCACTACCAAAATGATCAACATCATATATGAAGCCCAACAACCTACAAGCCTAATTTGTGGCCATAAAATACCTAAGTCCTAACCCAAAACTCTTTTTCTATCCTAATTTGAAAATTTGCCCAGAGTGGCGTATGCCAGGAATTGGTGGCATACGCACCAATTTACCAACGTAGGCCAATATGGGACAGCAAGCCCCATTTTACTCTTTTTCCATTTTGGTGAGATTTCAAGTTAACTAGCCTAATCAACTAGTTGGTTAGATGTCCCATTGAAACCCTAGAGCCTAAAAATTTCTCTAGCAAAATCACTTGAAAAATTGGAACCCATCAAACCAAACCCACTGCCAACCTCCAAAACCAGCCACCACACCCCAATTAAATCAACACAATCACAAAAAAAAAAAACCCACAGCAACAACCAAAAAAACCCCACCACCACAAACAACCAACAACTTAAGAAATTCACTTCGCAAAACCCATCCCAAAAACACAAACAAATCCAAAAAACCCTAACTCACAAATCAAGGAGACATTTGGCGGCATGGCGTGACGAGGTGGGTGAGGCAAGGTCGCTGGTGTGGCGATCCAAGATCGGCAAGGCCATTGGCTTGGCGAGACAGTGCCGCTAGTGTGGCCAAATGAAGTGGCTGGGTGGCGAGGCTAAGAGAGAGAGAGAAAGAGATGTGTGAGAGGAGACAGAGAGAGAAAGAAAAGAAAGTGATAGAGAAGAGAGAGACCAGTCTAGAGAAGAAAAAAGAAAGAAGAAAGAGAGAGAGAAGAAAGAAAGGAAAGGAGAGGGGAGAGAAAAAAAATAAATTAAAAAAAAAATTTCATTATAGCATTTGTGACCGTACCATTGTTCACCCATGCCAAATTATTTGGCATTTAGAACACCTCATGTAATAGGTTTTCTGGTGTTGGTGTGCCACATGCCAAATATTTAGGCACACTTGATGCTAGTGCTCTTATATGAGCTCTATTTAATCTCAGATTTAGTAACAATGTATGACGGCCAACTATGACTTGGAAGGCTTGGGGTGTTCCACCTCTTCCCATCATGTACCCTAACTCATGACTTAGTCTAGTAGGTAGACCTTCATGAAGTCATTCTTTGGTTCCTTAACCTACAATTAGGCGGCAACTCCTCCATCTCTTTCTTAAAGACGTTTACATACTCTCAAGCTAGCGCTAGCTTTGGGTTCAAATCGCTTCAGAGAGATAAAGTATTGCATAACTCACCTTCGCAAGAAGGAATCGACATGGACACAAGTCAAAAAGGAGGTACAACCCATGGCACACCATAGACTCTAAAGTGAACAGAGAAAGAAAAATAGCGTTCTATTATTTTTGGTGAGTTGGAGTTTTATAGTTTTTTAATTGAAGTAGTTGCTTTTTATTGGAGCAACTTAGTTAAAGATGCCACATTATTTTTCAGTTACCCACATAGGCAATAGTACTAACTACAGTTAACAAAATTGACTAACAACACTCATTTTTAAAACTTGAGGGACCAATAGCACTCACTTGAAACTTAAGATACCAATTGTGCTCACAAGTTAAACTTAAGAGACTAATAATGTAGCTTCGCCAAAAGAATACTTACTAAGTTCCGACCACTCTATTTGTATTTCCTTCAGTTTGATCTCCACCAAAGGACCTAGCCATGCCGAAGTCAAAAATTTTTGGGTTCATCTTACTATCAAGTAAAATGTTACTTGCTTTTAGATCTCTATGTATAATCCTTAATCTAGAGTCTTCATGAAGATAGAGAAGCCCACGAGCAATCCCACAAATAATGTTGAAGCGCATAGACCAACCTAAAATATTAGATCTCATTTGATCTGTCAAGTTTCTTGTTTATGTTAATACTAAACTTGAATAATGAAACAAGAAATTGAAATTTCTTTAAATAACAATAAAAAAATCTTCATCAAGTTTGGCAAAAATTATAAAGTTTTGAGAAGTTCTAACCAAAAATGAAGGAGTCCAAGCTTCCATTGGGCATGTATTCATAGATTAACATTTTTTCCTCTCCTTCAATGCAATAGCCCAAAAGCCTAACAAGATTTCGGTGCTGTAATTTGGCGATCGACATAACTTCATTTTTAAACTCACTCAATCCTTGTCTAGAATTTCGTGAAAGCCTTTTCACAGCAATTTCTTGTCCATCTGCTAGTATACCCTAAAAAATCACATTTGTAAATAGATTATATTGATGTTGAATATGATGTGAATTGGTCTATCAAAGTTACCTTATATACGGGTCCAAAGCCACCTTCTCCAAGCTTGTTATTGCTTGAAAATTTGTTAGTGGCAATAGCTATGGTAGCTAGGCTGTAGAATGGGAGCTCAAGGTCTTCATTTTGGCCATCAATATTCTGGTCTATCATCCCTTTATTCTTCATTTTCTCTGATAAGAGCAAGATGTGTTTCACATAAGAAATAGAATGTGGCAACTCTAACTGATTAGTTTGGATTGAATGCACATTAGTCCAGCCTAAACTATAAATTGATCATAAGCCATTTTAACCATCACCAAATGGAAACCTTGCTCTCTTCACTATGCTACTCGTAGAATGACAAGAAATAGTTTAAATTACATTTTATGATTTTAACATCAAAATTGTAATTGTCATTGTCACTCAATAGAAAATGTAAATCCTCCTCCTTTGGTTGTAGCCAACTCATACAAGATAGACTTAGATGAGACAACAATGTTAGAGCTTGGTAGGTGTAAGATTGAAAATAAATAACAACATTTTTAGTCTGTGTATTTGACATGAGATGACATGAAGGACTATGGGTAAATATATATAAAGAGATAGAAGTGCAAGAGGTGAAAATGATGAATTAAAATACAAAAAGTTTTATGTGTATATGTGAGAGATGAAAGGTCTTAAAACATTGAACCAAAGGATACAAAGAATATTTATTTTTTAATTAGAAATGTCTTGAAACATTGAACCGAATGAAACAAAAAGTCAATATTTAAGTTGTTCTTATCTCTGATGTGGCACTTGAGAATATTTCAATTCTCTTTGCATAGAATGCGCCACTTGGCAGAATCTCATGCTTTCTCACATCAGAGTCTTTGCTTTTATATATAAATATATATTGATTGGGAAGTTTAAATCTTTTATTTCAAACCACAAGCGGGGTGTTTTCGCTAAGCAATTGACACCTTATGCCCTAAAAAGGTCATCATTTTTTACTCTTAAAAACTGTGTTAGTTTGATATAATGTTAGTATTACACACTTTCATACACATTCAGGTTAATACGGTTTTGGAGCTCCTATTTTATACCCTACATTTTAAACTCGTTCTCAATTAGTTTCTATTGTTATCTTAGTAATAGAAATTGTCTATGTGGCACATAGAGTGTATAGGTGGCACATTAAATGTTGCTAAATACTAATATATGTGTGTGTGTGTGTGTGTGTGTGTGTGTGTGTGTGTCTGTGTGTGTGTGTGTGTGAAAACATTATTTTGGTCCCTACATTTTGGATTCACAGTCAATTTAGTCCCTACATTTAGGAATGGCAATGGGTTGGGTTCGGGGCGGGTTTCTTTATGCCCAAACCCTCCCCCGTTACCCGAACCCACCCCGTTGGGCCCCGCGGGCCCTCTCTCGTCGTGCCACTTCAGGGCCAATCTAAAGGCCCTTAAAACAAACCCAAAAATGAATAAAAATAATTATAGCATAAGCTTCATTTTCTTTTATATGGCAAATAAAATAATATTAAACAAATTTATAACACATTTAAATAATGCCATGTCAACATTTAAATTTAAAAAAAAATAGACAAAAATTAATTTCTTGATTTTAAAGGAGAAACGAAAAGAAAATTTGAACAAAAAAAAATCATATTCCACCAAAAATAAAAATCATAAACCCAAAAAAATAAATAACATAAGAACCTGAACCCAAAAGAACAACATGAACCTAGAAAAATTAATTTCTTCAATTAAAATTGAAATTAGAATTGAAGATTTGAGGTCAGAAAGTATCAACTTTGTTGGGTTTGCTGGTAACTCATAGTTTCTTGGATTAACTTTGCAAACTGTTGTGATTCAAAAAATTAGAAAGAAAAAAGCTAAATTATCCGAAGAGGAAATTCGAAGAAACGGTAAAAATTGAAGAGAGCACAAGTCAAATCGCTCAAGTGGGTCCACCAATTTCAGTGGTAATGGTTGATTTTCAAAAAGAAATATTTGCAATCTATGAAAGAAGTAAGATTTCAAGCAAAACCAAAGCAAGAAAACCCAAATCAAAACAAAATACCCACAGCGTGTAGCAAAGTGATGCATCTTTGGCATAACTAAGTTTTTTTGCTTAACTTTGTGGATTTGTGCTTTCCCATCTCATAAATTAACAACAACAAAAAGGTACCGTTTGACCAATCTGATGGACAGAGGGATTCAAAACATTGCATCAAATGGTTTTCTTCTTCCTAGTTTATGGTTCAATTTGGTGAGCTGGCTTCCAAGGCAAAGGTTTTGTTTTGCTCTAAGTCATGGTTTTGAAACCCGGACCTTTCAAAGAACTGGAGAAAGAAGAAGTTCAAGATTTTCGAGGTCAACCGAGGTCGAACCATGGTCGAACCATGATGATGTCATAATTAATTTAATAATTATTTAAAATATAGATAAATATAATAAATTAGTATAAATAGAAAAACTAACTAAAATAATTCAAATAAATATAAAGACCGTCATTCATTTGTATTTTTTATATCATAACTTTCATTACGATGTTTCAAAAATCAATTGAATATTATTATTAATTGTTAAAAATAATAAATAAAAAATTATTAGTTTACATTATACTATCAAGATAAAAGAAATTTATATAATAAACAAAATGAATGTCTACAACGTTTTTTATTTTTATGCAAATATGTATAATATTGTACATTTTTTTATAATTTTATGTAATATTATACATATTTATGGTCCATTTGGATACCACTTATTTTGCTGAAAACTGAAAATTAAAAACACTATAGCAAAATAATTTTTAAATGTGTGAATAGTGCCGTGGGACCCATTTTTAATGAAAAAGTTGCTGAAAAAGAGATTTGTGAGTCCTGTGAATAGTGCACGGGACCCACTGGTGTGACATAAAGCCACAGAAAACTAAAAATACGCTTCAAAAAAAAAAAAAAGGTGAAACGCTGGAAGTGAAGACGCAGACACCAATCCAAATGCATACTTAATCTATAATATAAATCCTAATTTACAATAACAGTACATGAATGGTTGTTGAGAAGAACAGTACATGAATTTAATATACGAATATGTGGGTTTGCAGTACCAATAAATAATGCAATTAAACATTTAAATGTCCTATAAAAAATGCAATTAAATGAAAAAAGTTTTAAAAAATTTAAAAGCAAATGAATGGTTGAAGCGTGGCTACATGTCCAACTTTTTCATGGGGAAGGGTAGTGTCTGCCATATTGGTAGACAACTTTATTGGAAAAGAAAAAATCTTAGACTTTTGATTTCTTTTGGTTTTGGGCACCAATGACAGAAGAAGAAAGGAAATGCCAAAGAAGCAAAAGAAGAATAAACGCAGAAGAATGGAGAAGAATGAAAAATTGGAAAACGCAGAAGAAGGGGTAAAGATAAGGTTTGTGCTTTTCATTTCTTTTTTATTTTGTGAACTTAGTGTGTTTTGGGACTGCATTTTCGGATTTGTGGTGAGGATGAGAGATAAAAAGACAAAGTTCAACGGAGAAAATGGCACAACACTTCTTCTTTTTCTTATTTTTTCCAGTTTTGGCCTGACTCGTGAGACTTGTGAGACCTGGCCACGGTTCTCCAACCCAAGCGATTTAACCGCGGTTCAAACAATTTACTGTGTTTTTTGTGTATAGCGGGTTTTGGGGTTAAAAGAACCGTCTCAAGGGACGGTTCCTAGTTAACAAGGTCGGACCATACGGTCCAATTCTAATTTCAAAACCATGCTCTAAGTGGGTATGGGTGAACCAAAAGAGAAAAGAGACGGGGAGAGAAGAAAAAAAAAAAGGAATAGCACAAACATGTTCTTACAAAGATGATGTTGAGCTTGGATTGCTAGGTTATTTTTGTGTTTAGGAGAGCTGGTGATTGGTAAA
Source organism: Quercus ilex subsp. ballota (assembly GCA_032727855.1). Taxonomy (NCBI): domain Eukaryota; kingdom Viridiplantae; phylum Streptophyta; class Magnoliopsida; order Fagales; family Fagaceae; genus Quercus; species Quercus ilex. The sequence continues at coordinate 18,013,527 of CM064915.1, forward strand.
TATGATTTTTGTGTTTTGGTGTTGGTGTGTTTGGTAACTTTGGTTGCTACAAAAATGCTAGAAAAGTTAGAAACAGTTTTACAATTTTTTAAAATTGAAAAAATTAATTAATTAAAATTATTTTTTAAATTTAAATGCTGATGTGGCTTTATTTAAATGTCAAGTAAATTTGTTTAATATTATTTTACTCGTCACGTAAGCTTAAGTGAGCGAAGAGTACAATACAATATTCCATTAGTAAAATGACAACAAGGACTAAATTGACTGCAAGTTGAAAATAATATGGACCAAATTGACTGTTACAAAAATGTAGCGACTAAATTGATTGTAACCCCAAAATATAAGGACCAAAATAATATTTTCGCTTATAAAAAATGCTATAGAGTCCCAAGATATCTTACAAATTTTTTTACAAACTAAAAATATGATGAGTAGTAATTGATAAATAAAAAAATGGTGTTAGTAGTTATTGACATTATAAAAATGCCTCGCCAATATCTTATTTGAAAAAAAAAATTAAACACCAAAAAATTTTAATTTCTCAATTTTTAGGATAGAAAAAAATTTTAGGAATCCCAAATTTTCTTGTATTTTTTTGAACCCTGACAACCAAACTCAATCCTGGACTAGTGACATGTTTGACTTGCTCAAAAGCAATCAAGAGCAATCTCAATTTTTCTTCACCATGCTATTTTTTCCAAAGTAGGTCAAAGAAAGTAATATTACCTCTGAAGTTTTTCCTTTTGCAAATGCAGTAGGCAATCAAGAGCACCCCGAAAACTACGGCAATGGCAATGGCAACTGCAACTCTCACCTTCATCTTTTGCTTGTCTGTAACGTCTTCCTGGTTGACTTCTTTCTTTTTTGGAGAGACTTCCTGGTTGACTTAGCAATAGAAAAGCGAAAATATTTTAGATGCAGCAGACTTTAATGCCATAAAACCAATGGAAAAAAAGACGGAACGACAAAAATTGATTAGTGGGTTTCAACTAAAATCTCTTAGTAAAATCTCTTACATGGTCAAAATTCTGTTGTATCTAACAAATTAAAAAGAGAGAGGCATTTCAAAATACGAATTAAAGAGCAACCAAGACAATAGGCCCATACCTTTCTTTGAAGCAGGCATTCGAATATATACATCCTGCCAATTAGCGCCCTGCCCGCCATCTGCAACCTGTCTAATATCAATTAGATCTCCATACCAGATGGCGCAGCCACTTCCTCCATCTCTAATGTCAGTGTTGGAATAAGCCATACAAGAACAGTTGTTCAAACATTGGACTCTGCATTCGCTAAGATTCATACTTTTGTTCACCCAAGAATACGTGGTATCTGGCAACTTGAGCCCAACAAGTTTAACAAACCCAATTTTATCTTTATCCTTGCAGCTCAATTCCGTAGTGCGTACACATCCCTTAGCCCAGTCGTCTGGGTTCCATGTTTCTGGTGACTTAGGCTTAAATCCTTCTACGCATTGGCAGATAGGTGAGTCACCAATGATACAATTTCCATAAGCACCACATAAATTGTAAGTGTCACATTTGTCTTGTGGTACAGAAAAGTACGGGATCCATTTTTTATCTGCTTCGATCCATATGTAGCGCTCGTACACGTAAAAAGTTTGGTTCAAAACTGCTCTTGTGATTACAGACTTTTTAATCGTGTGGTACATGAAGTATACCTCATCCTCGTTGGAGACAAAAGTGAAGTTATAGACTGGGTTGGCCTTTAACCATAGTGCACCACTGAACCTAATGCCATTCCACGGGCCAGTCCGGCCGTATATCTTGGAGCCGTTCTTCATGACTATCTCAGGATAGTTATGAAGTACAATCCCACAACTCAGTTCTCCAGGAGATGGATCATCTGGACTCTTCCATGCAGTTAGGCGCCTTTCCAGACCGGTCCTTAAGTCCCATCCAAGTTTCATCCCAGGTAGCCATGTATCAGAAGGATAGTCAAAGCTTTGCCACAAATAACTTTCTGGGTTTTCTTCATTCTTTTCTCTTAATACTAGATTTCCTGAATATAAAAGCTCAACAACTGGACTCCCTGCCTCTTTTGTGGAATTCGCCGACCAAACAACAGTCCTATTTTGGCTGAGAAGAACAAGACTACCTGAACTGTTTAACATCAACACGCCAGACGAGTCTCTAATTGGATTGCCCCGGTTTGCTACCCAAACAACCGTTCTAACTGGGATATTGTTGTACCAAATTCCCAAGTAACGGTTATTGGAATTTCCTGTACTGAAGAACCCCAAGACAAAGCCTCCATCTTTAGAGACCAGGTTTGTGCCCTTACTGTCACTGAGGGTTTGGGATTGGGTAATGCTGTCAACAGCATTAGAGAACACAAAGTAGAAAAGAAATAAACTGGAACTCAAAAGCACAAAAGCAGAGATGTCCATTGCCTTCTGTTCTTGGAGCTCTTAGCCAGCTTGTTGATGTTAGACCCATTGTTATAAGCAAAGACTAACGTCAACATAGGTCATGCGTGCATTGACTTGAAAATTCTACATTTGTCGTGAACAATAATTTCCACATTATTCTTTGACAAAAGTAAATTCTAGTTTGATTATTTTTTGACAAAAGTAAATTCTTGTTTGAATATTTTGGGAAGCGTTTGTTACGCACATTTTCAGATGTAAAACAGTAAGCGTAAGTATGCGTGTGGAATTTTAGCTAAGCAGGTTTGGTACAATTAAAGGAGTCAATCTTGTTGTACCAGTTTGGCCAGCAGAACGATAGATTTTGATATCAGTCAATACTAGTATACCGTTTCGAATTTACTGTTATTTAAAAATATATATATCATTTGTATATATTTTAAAGATAAATAAATATAATTTTATATATTTATAACTTTAATTATTTGGTAAAAGTTAATTTGTTAAGCCATTAAACTTGTTAAGCTTATAAGTTTATTATAAAAAAATGGACAAAGATAAAAGTATAAGGCAAAAAAAAGAAAATAAAAAAGAAGGGGTAGTAGGTGAGAAATGAGATATTACGTTAGAGGGGCTGGTAGAAAAAATCAAATAATTAGAAAAACTAAAATGGTTTGTGATAAAACCAAAGAACTCAAAATTTTTCCCATCTTCCTTTTTCTTTTTCTTTTTCTTTTTTCTCTTTCTTTGGGTTAAATTTTTCTTTTTCTTTTTCTCTTTTTTTCTCATCTTTCAAGTACCTTTTGTTAGCTTTTTACTCCACACACGTTAACTGACTGACTAGCACAACTTCCCATTTCAGACTTCAAACTTACTGACTAGCACAACTTCCCATTTCACACTTCAAAGACTCTCTTTATCTCACGTGACTTGCTCTTCCCACCACACATATTTTCAGATTTTTCTCTCTGATATGAGACTATCTCCCTTCCATTTGCCAAGATTAGACATGGCAAAATGAGTGGGTCAGGTCAGGTTCGGGTCAAATTAATCAGATTTGCAGATCAAAACAGATCATTTTTAAACGAGTTAATCGAGTTGCGGATTGGGTCGGGTTTACCCGTATTTTTCAAACAAAATTTTTTTTTTTCTTCAATTACAAAAACAAATCAATGACAACCGGTTTAAAAATAATGAATAAAATCAATTAAACAAATGAATTGCACTTAATGCCACTTGTTAATATCCTTCCAATTCTAATAGTTTTGAGCATGACAAAAATTATTCATAGTTATAAATTCATGATGGAAAAAGTCTTCAATGTTAATAGTTCACTGTCAAAATGCATATAATTACAAGTTTACATCTTCAAAAATAGATAGATCTTAAAACAACAAAACAAGTAAGTCAGCAAAGTAGCAAGTTATCGGTCTTCTTAAGTGTACATGTTACTGTTGCATTTAAAATAATAGTAAAGTTAAATTACTTAGAAAGATAAACTAAACAAAAAAAATATTTAAAAATAAATATAACATATTAAGTAAATAAGAATAAGTAAATATTTTATAAGAATTACACCTCAATCTCAATCTACTCAACGTTGGTAGCAGATTCAACACTGCAAATATTCATACTTGCAAATTGTAGCTCAAGTTGGCCAATTTTGTTAACATCTTCATCTACAATACAATATTTTAATATAACTTAATGTACCATGAAAGCAAATCAATAAAAAATTAAAATTGTATAATTATTACTATAAAAAAATTAAATTACCTTCAAATCTATATAGCTAACTTTTAGTACACAACTTAGCTTCACATTTTCAGGTAAATGACGTGTTTATTTGTTTGTGCTTTTTGGCTTTGGAGTTTGGACAATGGACTACAGCTCAGCTTAGCTGAATGAGATTTTTTTTTTTTTTTTTTTTTAAATGGTTGTCTACTTGTCTTAACTCTTGCATCACTTGACAGCCTTGGCCTATGTTGTGTCACGTGTTGAGGACCTTTTGTCTTGTTTGATGGCAATTGATTTGGCAAGGCAAGCACTGAAGCTAGGCTAGCAACAAGCTTCTCAAAAAAAAAAAAAAAAAAAAAAAAAAAAAAAAAAATGCTAGTCTAGCTAGCTTTTATTGGAAGTCTTTCTCTCTAATATATAATATATATTGATTATTAGTTTTGGTACTTTGTGCTTTATGCACTTAATATTAGGTTGTAATTTAAATATGTTTTTAGCAAATTTTTTTAACGGGTCGGATCACGGGTTATTCGGGTTGGGTCGGATTAACTCGCAAAAAAATCGGGTCAGGTCACGAGTCAACCCGTTTTTACTTCGGATTAAAAAAAATCGAGTTCGAGTCGGGTATTTTTCGGATTGGGTTGGGTTGGGTGGGGGCAGAAAATTCTGACCCGTATTGCTATGTCTAGCCAAGACATGTTTTCAGATTTGGGGCCTATTTGGTAATATTATTCTAAAAATGTTGTTTGTATTTTTTGAAAATACATGGATAAAAAAGTATGTGAAAATATGTATAATGTTGTTTAAAAACTGAAAATTGTTACTCAAAATCTCATATCAAACGGCCCTTTGATCTCTCTCTCCCTCTCTCTTAGATTAGGCATTCAACTCCGTTTCACTGCTTCAATGCCCATGCCGCTGTTCACTGCCAGCCAAATTTGCTATCGCCAGTGTGAGGCCAAGATGAAAAGATCCCAAATTGGTGTGAGGAGAAGTTATGAGTTACCGTGTGTTAAATCGACCTCTTTTTTTTTTTTTTTTTTTTTTTTTTGGGTCCGATATTTAATTTCCGGCCAAAACCCAATATATATTCCGGTATGGCCGAAACGGGTCCGGTACGGCCAGTATTTAAACCGGTACGAAACACCACCATTTCTATATTGGTGTACGCACCGGTACAAAATATACCGGTCATACTAGCCAGTACGGTATGAAATTGTCTTCCTTGAGTACAATGCCTCAATTAAGAGAAATTTTTCATAGAAATTGTAGCATTCTCTGTCCCTGGAAGCCACGTGTCACTCATATTTGTTAAACCAATTAAAGACAACCCCCTTCGAAAATAAAAGAGGCTTTTACATAAGTTGCTGTTTCGCTATAATTAACTCATATCTCTACATGATAATTCCAGTGGATCGACCACTGGTTTAATATGGGACCACTTCAAGCTGTTGTGGTCTGGACCGTCTGGTACAGGATTTTTGCAATGGCCAATATATTTAGCCAATTAAATAGTTACAAATTGTTTCAACAATGGAATCACCATAATCTTTAAACAGAATCAACCATTTTGAAAAAAGTTTTTAAGTCATGAGATTCAAATAATCAATTTGGGTGCTCATTTTTAAAAATAGTAAACTTTATTGAAATTTGGTTTGAATAAAAACTTTAAATCCATGAGGGGTCTTTTGAATTTGCAAGGTGATAGAGTCTGAAATCCACCAAATAAAAACAATCAATAAATAAAATATGAAATTTAATTAATCTAAAAACTGAATTTTCCTAGATGCTATAATGCGTTTAAATAGCTAGTAAAAAAGAAAACCTAGGGCAGCTATAAGAAAATGTCCAAAAAACCCTAACACTAATCACATAATTAAGTGGCAAAATAGTAATTTTGATCAAAAATAGCAAAATTGAGACAATTTCAAAAATTGAAACCACTGTTTCTAAGGGACGTCCCCAAAACAAACGGGATTGTGTTCTGAATTTCAAATTAAAAGTTATTAAGGAAAAAAAATATTATGTATTATATTAATTACATATATATTTAGAAACTAGTGAAAATTTAATTATTGCATTTAAAAAAATCTTAAGCGGAAATGTTTGGGTGGAGCTCATTTTGAAAAACCTAAAGGGAGTTTGGTTTAATTTATCCCCTTTTTTTTTTGGACGGAATCCTCTAGATCCTCTCTTTATCAAGCTAAATACGGATGGGAGTGTAGATGTTATGGCTTGTTTGGAAGTTTAGAGAGGGAGAAGAGTAGAGGGGAGTAAAGTAGAGGGGAGTAAAGTAGAGGGGAATGGATATCCTTTACCTTATTTGGATGTTTTTAAAATTAGTAAGGAGGAATGGAGTAATTAGCCCTTCCTCTTATTTGGATTTTTTAAAAATTAAGATGAAGAGGAGAGAAAATGATTTAAATAGACAAATTTACCCTTATTTGGTCTATGATTAATTTATCAGTTTTGTAAAGTCTTGAACCTAATTATCATTCGTCCAAATCTTAGAATATGTTAGTGAATTTTTTTTTTTTTTTTTTTTTAGAGAAGCATAAATAAAATTTAAAAAAAAACAAAACAAAATAAAGTATATACCCAAAAACTAAAAAAAGAAAAAACATATATATACCACTAATACGGAAATAAAAAATAAACAAATAATCCACACCCACACATACCAATAATTAACCTTTGCTTAAAAAATGAACGTATTTCCATTTTTTTGGGTTCAAATTCTCCATCTTTCAAATACCCATCAAAGGAAAACCCCTACTTTACAAAACCCAATTAAGAAAACTGCAAAAAAATCAATGACTGAAAATGTTCCATTGAATTTCTATCCCAATATTCTCGGAAAACAAACAGGAATAAAGAGAATCAGAGAGAGAGAGAGAGAGAGGCAGTACAATGAGGGATTAGACAAGAGGGACGATCTCGACGAGGTCTTTGAAGAGGACGCAATCAACATTACTACCACTTGGAGTTGGAGCGAGTGAGGAGTGAGTCGGGGACGACTTGATGTTGATGTTGTCGTTGTCACCTGAAAGCCATGACTTTGGGTCTCCGAAATTCGGATTGTCTTGCAAATCCATCAAATGCTTCACTTCAAACATTCTTTGGTTTTCTTTGTGAGTTGTTTATGGAATAGTTTTTGTTTGTTGATCAAATGACCCACGACTCGACGGCGTCTATATAGTGAGATTCAATTTTTTTTTTCATTCATTTAAATTTTCTCAGGAAACAAACAAAGATTATTTATATAATCAGTTTGTAATTTTGTTAATTTAGAAATGGTAAATTGGAGAATTCATTTGGTCAATAATTTATCTACTCTACTCTCCCTCCAAATCTCTCCAATTTGGGGGAATTAAAAATGAGAGGTTAAAGATAGTTGAAACCCCTCTAAACCCCTCTCCCTCCTTCCTTAAAAAACTTACAAACAATGTAATTGAATTACTCTTCCTCCCTTTACTCTACTCCCCCTCCTTTTTTTAAACATCCAAACAGAGCATTAATCTTGGGTAAGCATTGGTGGCATATTGGATCACGGGATTCACCCTTATTATTTGAGCATCAACAAATACACAAATTGAGTTATGGACCATCAATCATCAGACTTGGTCTCTTCACATAACTTGACAATTGGGTTACAAGGGTGTCATATTGGAATTTGGAAATTGATTTTGTACTAAAATTTATCAATTCTAATAGTGTTTTTCCTCTTATTTAGGCATCGTTAGTTTTGGATTGCAGGAAGTTGCAAACTAGCCATAGAGTGTGGTACATTAAGGCATGTACCATGGGGTCAACCAATGTGGAAACCTTCAATAATTTTAGAACTAGACTCTTTCACATAATTTTTTCCCGCAAACACAATATACCATATAAAATAATTGTGGAAAGGGGTATGGTAAAAGTTGCATCCCAAATTAACTGAAATCATGACTTGTTTTTAAGTGTGTAAAGATGTGTGTAACAAAGTGTGTAATAAAGAATTAAATTCTATAAAGACTTGGGGTTTACACCTCCAATAAAGACATGTCATCTATATAATATAAAAGCGAAACTTTTGACTTTGTACTGACCACTATTTATTACATCACATGGCTACATAAATTTGTGTCACGTATATATTTAAAAACAATGAACAATTGTGTCTTTTCATTTTGCCCGTTAAGTTTCAGTATCCACTCATCATTTCGGATATGATGTATATATTAAAACAAAAAATTGTCATTGAGTAGAAAAGTATCGATAAGGTGTAGGAAGAGAATGAGAAATTTAAGAAAAAAACTCACAGGTTTCTTGTGTTTTTAAGAAAGATGAAAAAGAAAAAGTTACCAAATGAATATGAACCACTATTTATACCTAAAGAATTATGACCCTTCAATAAGCACATTTTCATTCAATATGCACCAATTCAATCAAAACGCATATTTTCATTTAATAGACACATTTTTAGCAAATAAACACATTTTTATTCAATAGATACATTTTTGGTCAATTGACACCTTTAATATATGTCCAATATGAAGAGTTATGACATTTTAATATGCACCTTTTAGTATATCCAATATGAAGAGTTATGACATTTCAATAGACATCTATTGGTATATCCAATTTGAAGAGTTATGACCTTTTGTTATATCCAATATAAAGGATTATGACCCTTCAATAAGCACCTTTTGGTATATCCAATTTGAAGGGTTATAACCTTTTAATAGGCTCCTTTTGGCATATTTATTATAACATATCTTATTTATACAACACAAACTAAACTACAAATGCAACATTCTATCTCTTATTCCTTCCTACAAAAAACTAATAAATAAAACAACATTACTTTTTTTGCCTAGCTCATAAAACTTTGTGCTATTCTTTCAATATATATATATATATATATATATATATATTTTAATTTCATGTATTTTTGCTTGCTACTCCAACTCAAAAATAATAGCTATTTTTTTTCCTTGAAACTCATCTAGTAGCTATTCAAGTGCATTGCACAAGTTAGCGACTAGTATCATCATATTACTAAAACATAAATACATTTGATCACGCATGATAACATTTTAATAAATACCATATTTTAGGTTTTAAGTAAAAGGTTGATGTGGTATTATTAGATTTGATAAGATGTATTGAGTTTTAAGTAAAAGGCTGATGTGGCAATTTCTTATTGAATTGTGTAAAATATGGATTTTTTACTCATTCTTACCAAATTCAAACTCATGCAATGAACACTACTTTTCTTTTTTAAGAAGGGTAATAAACACAATTTTGGCAAACAGGGAAAGATCTTCCTTGGACAGGAGATTCCTTTAAATTAGTTGGGGTTTATCAAAAAATAATGGTCAAAATAGTACAATAGCATTGTTTACCGAAATATATATCAATCTACTACTATTTTGGAAAAATGTAGAAATCTACTACTTTTTAGGTACTCAAGTTTGGGAAATTCAAGTTTTCCATAGTATTGGAGTTCCATGAACTCGAGTTCTATGAAAAATTTTCAAAATTTTTTATGATACTTGAGTTCCATCAAAAAAATTTTGACAAATTTGAATGCTATTTTTTCAAAAAACTCGATTTCATGGAATTCGAGTACCATAGAAAACTCAAGTACCTAAAAAATAGTAAATCCTTATATATTTCTGAAATAGTAGTAGATTGATATATATATATATATATATATATATTTATATTTATATATTTATTTCTGTAAATATTGATATTTGGTCATTTTGGCAAAAAACATAGATAATAATAATAATCCTCTGTTTACAAAAGAAACCAAAAAAATAAAAAAGATTTTTTTTAAAAAAATCTAGTGTTGTGGGGACCGTTATAAAGGCTTTCAAGATTATTTCACTCGCATTAACGGCTCATCTTCGCTCTTTTTAACGAAACACTCCCAATTCCCAAATTCAAAGTAATCTCTCTCTCTATCTCTCTCTCTCTGCAAATTCCTTTGTACTTTATTTGGTCTCCGAGAAAATCGAGTAACAATGAATAGAAAATTACGTCATGAAAAGGCGTTCAAGATTATCTCACTCGCAAATTCCTTCTATATTTTCTCTCTTTTGGGTCTTGTTTTTAAAATTTGTTTTCTCATTAACCTTGGCTCAGCTAAAAGTCAAACATAGCTTTAAGTTTCATTCAGTTTTCTTATTGCAGATGAGCTTGGTTATAAATTACTGCGGCAGTTATGGTATTAGTTCTTGCAGAATTTCAAGCTGCAAGCAAGCCCGGAAAAGCAACACTCATGGTGCGCCAATTTTGTCTTATTTTCTCTTACTTTTCATTCTCTCTCTCTCTACTATTGGGTTTTTTAAATTACAGTATTAGAGGCTTTCACGCTTCAAAAAACTGCTTTTTACACGCCAAAGTTTTGGGAATTTTAGGAGGTAGTGGAGCCCACATGGGAAAAACTCAACCCAAAAAAAAAAAAAAAAAATTCTTTATATTACCTTCAGTATTTGGTAGTGGTGTTGTTAGCTAACTTTCTAATGCCAAAATTCACCAAACTTGATATCTCAAGTGGGTTTATGGAACTTTTTCTTTTCGTAAAGAAAATTTTCGTTTTTGGAGTCAAGATAGCTTTTTTTGTGTGAATAAAATGTTAGTGTTATGGTGATTTTACAGTAGGAGCTTACGTGTTTGAATAGTTTCTATTAGTGAATAACATGAATGACTAACAATATTATTTGTATTTGTGAATAAAATGTTTGTTTGTTTTTGTCTTTCAATATAAAATTTACAATCTAACACAAGTGAACCTCTCAATTATACATTTCAATGTAAAGGTAGATATATAGTGCCCATAAAGATGCTTAATAGACCTCCTAGAGCTGAGGATGATCACGAAGATAGTTTAGTTTTGTCAAAGAATGTTGGAAACAGTAGCTTTCAAGTTGCGACCCTTGTAAATGCTATTGCAGGTAATGGCCTTTACCCTTTGCTTTATGTGAAATATGTTGCTACTATAAGTACTTTTTTCCCTGTAATAAGTTTGTAATCTTTTTATTTTCCCTCTCTTTCTCTTGTTTTCATGAAGAGGAATTTTCTCATTTCTATAATCATTGCTTGTCACTTGAAAGATTCATTTATAATGTGGAAAGTTTAGACTAATTTATCATTTGTTTCCCTTTTCTGTGTTTGTTTGTGATAAATCACCAATTCTCTTAAAAGCTTAAATTATTAAGAAATTGTGAATTTAATCATTTAACCATAGGTCTAACACTTCCTCTCATATGTGGACATAAACTCCCCCCTCAATAAGTGGGGCCCAACTTGTGAGATTTTAACATTTTGAATGTGAGGTAGAATAATGCCAGAGATCAAACTCGTGATCTCCTGCTTTAATACCATGATAAATTACTAATTCTTCCCAAAACTTAAACTATCAGGAAATTATAAATTTAATCATTTAACAATAGTTCTAACAATTTTATTCCTTTGTTTAAGCAATTTAGACTCACCAATGAATTATGGCTCAAATAGAACTTCCTTACCTTGTAAGAATGAGTCGGAGAATTTGGCCGTTGCCTCGTGGGTTCATGACCTACCAAGTGTCTCACTTTTACCCCAAAAAAGGTTGTAATTGTCAAAGTACTACCTGAACCTCAACAATTGAAATAGCAAGGCATGAGTTATTGTATTCCTAATGTTTGTGTGATGACACTAAGCAGAGCAGATTGCCAAATTTCCATTCTCCATAAAAGTCTATTATATCAGATTAAAATTCAAGTATAGATTATATATACTGAATTTGTATATCTTAGTTCCCCTTCCCATTTCTTTCAAACTTCTCATTGAATTATAGCCTTTGCAAATAGATGTTTGGTTTAGTTGGTTACACAGGTGAATTTCTCTTTTATTTCTTCTGTTTCAGCAGTGAATTTGGTTGCAACCGAGTCAGCAAGGGCTGTAAGTACAGAGAATCTATTGGTGAGAATCTGCTGTGTCTTTGTCTGCAATAATTTCCTCTAATTCATGAGCTCTCCCCTCTCTCTTTCTGGTGTTTTCTTCATTATCTTTTTATATTGAGATGCTTAGGAAATTCCAAACAATATGAACCAAAAGATTTTCTTTTTCTTTTTCTTTTTTGATAAATAATATGAACCAGAAGAAAGTTGAAAAGATTTAATGAATTTTCCTTTGCCGAATAGATTTCTGGGAAGCATGTCGTGTCAGTTTACTTAACCCTGTGAAATTTCTCACCACATATTTATTAATTTGATAGCCCTTGAATATTTTCTGCTAAATGACATAATAAGAAACATAGGATAAGTGCACACGTCACCCTTTAGTGTTCTCTGCCACTTTAGTGTAGGGTTGATCTTGGCCTTAAGTTGTTATGAGCCAAGTTTAACCTCCATTGCTTCTTGTGGGGACCTTCTAACAGTAGTCGGTGGGCTTGCCCTTGCACTGCATTCATACATTTTATACATGGTTTCAAGTGTGACTTGCCAAATTATTTCTTCCTGGTGACTAATATGTAATAACATTTTGTGAATTTCTCACTCTGCTTAATTTCCAACTTTTCATTTTATGCCAACCTATCCAATTACAATTTAAATGTTTGAAAATTAATGTCTCAGATTGTTAAATACTGGTCTGCATATTATATAGATTGTGCTATCTTACTAAGTCTGCATTTAAGTTGTGCTTCTTGTAAACGATATCAGGAACTAGAAATATTTTTCATAATTTTAGGAAGGAGCTGCTTCTGTTTATAATTTGGCTGATGGAGGTCTGGGAGATTGGTTTGGAGGCTTTCTCTTTTCAGCTGGACAACAGGCTAATGAGGCTGTCCAAGACCAGTTATCAGCTCTCAGTTTCACTAGGTTCAGTCCTACACTTTTCCTTCATGTTTGATTTTTTTTATTTTAAAGATTTTACTAAGCATTCTGAATTTTCTTTCATTTACTACTTAATTGTTGTCACAGTTTGGCAGTTATCTTTGGGGCGGGGCTTGTAACCAGCCTTTCTCCTTGTACACTAAGTGTCTTGCCACTGACCCTTGGTTACATTGGTGAGCATTTTATATTGCAGATCTTGTGGCAATTTTGTTCTTTGAATGGTGTATAGTCATAAGTTTGCATCTTCTAATATTTTATGTTGATTTCTGGATTGGTTGAAACGAAACAGGAGCATTTGGTTCTGGAAAAAGTAGAGCAGAGGTATGGCTTGCTAAATGAGTTACCTTGATTCACATTTTTCCTTATATTACTTTGTTATCCTAGTTGTGTGTTGTGTTCTTTGGATCATTGCTGAAATATTGAAATTAGCTAAGAAATATGATGACAAGTTATGCCTGTTAGGTTAATTCTAGTTATGTTCACCCAACACCTAGAATTAACAAATGACCAAACGTAGATAAATATTTCTTTTTCTAGTTGATTAGACAGCCAAGTATATTGTTGGTTTCTTAGTTGTTATTGATGGAAAGGATGAAAAGAAATAGTCGAGAATGAAAACGTTTATATATCAGCACTTTACGAGTAAATCTCCATCAATTTAATTGTCATTAGCAATTTTTTTAATATCTTTTGAGAACACTGATTAATCTTCTAGTTAATCAAGCTTTTTAAGCAAGATAACATGTCTTCTAATACTTATGTTTCTTTATATTAAATGCCAAGAATCTTATAGTTCAATTGGCACCTCCTGATGTTTCCAATGAAGACATCTAGGGTTCAAATCCCCCCACCACCATTGTAACTATCAAAAAAAAAAAAAAAAATTCTTTATATTAAAATTTTCCTGTTCTCTTTTATTTACATTTATTAGTATTGATCTTTTTTACCTACCTATGTGATTGCAACTCTATTGCATTTCATCTGATCATTAATATGTGTTTTTCCCCCCCTCCCTGACCAGATTGTTGGGGATTCCATTGCATTTGCATTGGGATTAGCAACCACTCTAGCAGTCCTAGGCATAGCAGCCTCATTTGCTGGAAAGGCATATGGACAGATAGGGCAGGGATTACCTTTGGCAGCCTCTGGTTTAGCTGTTCTTATGGGTCTAAATCTTCTTGAGGTATTGATTCATGTTTTTATAGTATTTTGAGTCCTACTGCCTCATAATATTTGCTAGCTTAACTTGATTACTTGTTGAACCACTTTAGTCTTTGAAGAGGCATTTGTAGATGTAGTATTATTATGTTGTGTATATAAATTTTTAGTGAAGTGATCAAGTTTAGGAAATAATCCTTCAAAACGGCTTCAATGTTTTTGAGATGTGATAACGGAATTTGATAGTTTAACCTCTCAGAAGACTTTGTTTGACTCAGCTCTTTCCTAACACTACCTTTTTCTTTTTATGTGCTCATCCTATGTCTAATTTTGCAGATAATTGAATTACAGCTCCCCTCGCTTTTTAACAATTTTGATCCCCGTGCTGCAGCTGCTAACTTCCCAACAAGTAATCGGCCTTTAACTCTCCCCTAGTTATTCAAGTAATTGCTAAATGTCTAAATACTCTTACAAGTTTCATAGTTGAATAAATTTGACATGTTAGGTGTGCAAGCATATCTAGCTGGGCTTACGTTTGCTTTAGCTGCCTCCCCTTGCAGTACACCAGTGTTGGCCACTCTGCTAGGATATGTGGCTACCTCCAAGGTACTTTGAAATTCATTATTCTATAATTTTCTTTAAAGCTTTGATCCTCCAGACTGTAGATATACTATGGTGGTCTCACATGGTTAGTATTTGTTCTCTCTCTCACACACACACACACACACATTGAGGAAGCTAGTGATTATTCCTTAAGCGTCCTTTTCGCATATTTGCCATATTGCTATGTGTTTAGCGTAACTGAACAAAGATTCATTAGCTCATAGACTAGTGATAAGAGTTATGAGTCTAAGCGCTGCTTCGGTATTGCTTAGGAAGACCAACTTTCAAGCTGATGCTAGAGGATGGGTTACTGGAGGTCTTTTTGCTCCTTGGAAGAACCTCTTGATTTGGTGGAGATTCTTAAGTTCATTTTGATTCTCTCAAGAACCTCTTATGTTACTCGAGGCAATAGAAGATATATGTAATATGTTACTATTTGAGATGAATAATCTTATCCCTCTCTTTAACATGCAAATATGTCAAAGAAGAAAAATGAAAAAAAGAACAAAGACTTTACTCAAAATGTACTGCACATTGATTATTTGTATACTGTTAGCCAGTTTTATCTTTAAATTTGTTCAATAACAGGACACTTACATTAACAGGATCCAGTTGTAGGAGGCAGCCTACTTTTGACATACACAACTGGCTATGTTGCTCCTCTGCTTCTTGCTGCTTCTTTCGCTGGAGCATTGCAGGTAATATGCTTTCTTCATTGGATAAGTCATTTCAATTCTAGTGCATGTGTGGAAGGACAAGCAAAAGCTTCCATCATCATTCTGAGTTTTCTGACATTGATATCATAATTATAAATAATAATAAATAAATAAATAAAAAGAAGAAGAAGACATTGATGTCATGCACAAATGTGTATGCCAGCATATGAAAGTCATAATTCTGGCAAATGCCTTGAACCATATCTATAGTAACTCGTTGCATCTGTACTACACTTCTGAATTATTCAAATCATACTAAGACACTGTCCTGTTCGAAATTTCTTTTAGCAAATATTAATGCTAAGATATTTGCAGAGCCTGCTTTCATTCCGCAAGTTCTCAGCATGGATCAACCCAATCAGGTAGTTCTTGGGTTCATCTTATATGTCTTACTTCTCATAATGGGTAATACTCATTCATCTCTGTCATCAGTCACATGTTCACAAGACTAGTTGTAGACACTGTTACAACCCCCTTAATCACTCCATAAATGTCACTCAACCCACTTCATAATCAGCACATTAAAATGATGTGCAACTATCACACATCCTTCGCAAGCTGTTTTCTCATTGATCAGATTTCTTGCTGTTTTGTTGTTTCTGATATGGCTTTTGAATTGGTTGTTTTTTCAGTGGTGCACTTCTATTAGGAGGGGGTGTTTATACTTTTTTGGATAGGCTATTCCCAGTCACGATGGCAATGTAGAGTACTGGTTGATAAGATCATATTTAAAAACAGAAATATATAAAAAAAGTAGAAACTGTTGAGCACAGGCAATATATTCTGCTGTTTGTTTTTCTTTCTTCGAACCTCTTAATTGTCATAAAATCATGTTTATAAATGAGGAAAAGAATCGCTCCCCCATTCTAGTGCTTTGATAAGTCGAATAGTGTGAAAATGAGTTAATCAGCGCTCTTTTCAAATTATTTAGTAAGCACTCCTTTTATAAAATCGTCTTTTGTAAGTGATGATCTCTCATTTTGTGGTGTCTGACTTGACAATGCTAAGTTAGCAAATAGTCCACGTTGAATCTGTGTTTGGTTCGACGGAAATTGATTTTCAAAAAATATTTTCCACATTTACAGGTGTTTGAGGCGACATAAACCCCCTAACCACTAACATCTTCGGTATCCAATGGCCAACCACCACCATGGGTGGCCAGTGGTCACTGGTGCTTGGCACTGCAGGTCTCTGATCAAGAATTTTTTTTTTTTAATCTAAAATTTCCCCTTTTTATTATATTTCTACTTGGGACTTAGGAGATGAGAAAATATGTTTTCCATAGCATTTTTAGAAACACAACCGAACACTTGAAAATATATTCTTAAGTATTTTCAAGAACATTACCATTTACTTGAAAATAATTTCTTTTCTAAAAATTATTCTCCTAAAAATATTTTACGGCCATCAAACCAAAGACTGCCAAAGTGTTTTTTGAACTGACGATTCTTCTTTAATAAATAAAATTGTTTCTTAACTCCTACTGCGCATGTCACCCTACTTGGCCAAAAACCTACTAAAATTGACTCTTAAAAAGATGATTTCATGAAACCATCTTGAATGGAAAGACAAATTTAGTGTTAAATCATCCTTTCAAGAAAATATTAACAACAATATTTTCAAAAAAAAAAATTTGTCATTAAACTTCTCTTCAATAGATAATTAAGAGGATAACGTAACATGTACTCATATAGTGACACTTGATCCAAAATTTTAACCAGTAATTCTTCTCATTAGTATTATAATTATCACACTATTCACATATATATATTATATTCATTGCATGTTGATATTGTTTTAAAAGATTTTTTTTTTTTTAGAATTTTTTAAAAAGGCTTGAAATAGTCTTTTTAGCAGTTTTTTTTTTTTTTTTTTTTTAGTAGGATTAGTCAATAATAGCAAATTGAATTGTTAATCACGGGTGAGCGCAGTGAGCCCAAGTCTTAACATAATGACAAAGGGTACTTCAAACTAGTTTAAAAAGGACAAAGCTTTTTGGATGAGTGGAATGAGATTTATTTTTATTCAAATGTTAGTCGCGGGTGAACCCAAGTCTTAACATAATGGAAAAGGGTTCAAACTAGTCTATAAAGGACAATGTCTTTTGGATGAGTGGAATGAGATTTATTTTTATACTTATTTAATTTTTTTATTTTTTATTATTATTTTTTAAAACGCAGTTGAGAGCCAATAACCTGAGGATTAACACCCCGACTGTATGATATATAGAGATATCATTTGATCCAAAAACTAAAACCAATGATCTTGAACCAAATTTCATTATATATAACTAGTATAACAAAACTTAGGTACAATATATTAGGTTCAGTTTCTTAGGTTCTTCTCTTAAGATTCAGTTATGTGACTACTTAATTAATAAATACATTTTCATCCCATGAGAAAAGTTTCACATGGCAGAATCTTAAAAGAGAAATCTAAGGAACAGCACCTAAGTATTGTACTTAAGTTTTACTCTAACTAGTAATTCTTCTCATTATTATCCAATGCGAGACTTAACAATGCTACTAATCTCCTAATCACACTATTCACACGTGTATATTCCAACACTTCCGAAGTTTATATTCATTGCATGCTGATTTTGTTTTAAAAGACTTGAATTAGTCTTTTTCGCTTGTGTTTTTTTTTTTTTTTTTTAAAGTAGGATTAGTCAATACTATCAATTTGAATGTTAGTCACGGGTGAGCCCAAGTCACATAATGGAAAAGGGTTCAAACTAGTATAGAAAGGACAAAGACTTTTGGATTAGTGGAATGAATTTGGCAAATTACATTCTTAGTCCCTGCAGGTAATTTTAACTAGTTGGTTTAAACTTTAAAAAGGTTGTAGTTGTAGAATCTATAGAACAGCAAAAGAAAAAAAGAAAGTAAAAAAATAAAGAGTAAAATAACAAACTAATTCAACCATATAATTTGTATGCTTTTTGATAAACATAATTTGTATGCTTATACTTTGACCTTCTACATTCTTTATCAATCCAGTTGCCTCTAGAGAATTGCAATTGATGCTATGCAGAAAAATAACAATACAAGGCCATTATATCTTTTAACAGCAGAAGAACTAACAGTAACTCCATCAGTGAGTTGAACGGAATACACTGGCATTTTATCGGGTTGGAACAATCCAAAATTCCTCTCAGATGTTGCTCCGGTCTTCATGTTTTCATTAAACAATGCAAAAATATATATGTCTAAATTCGACCCCAATGGTGTCACTTTGTTTTCAGCAACCATCTTTATCAAATTGCTATTGTACTTGGCTGCATTATCAAGTGTAGCACCAACTTCATCAGCATCTCCCTTCGATGGCCAACCAGTCTCTGACTCGCAAATTGAGACCCCCTTATACCCCAACAAAGTTATTGCAGAATAAACCGCATCAATTTGTGCAAATAACATGTTGTCATATAAGAGCTTGGTAGTTGGATCCACAAACCCATTATTTGGCTCAAAAAGAACATAATTAAGATCAATTTCACTTGGGCTACTCTTGTATGCAAAAAAGGGGTACATATTGATGTAGAAAGGTGAGCCTGTCTGCACGTGAAAGCTCAAGATTGCTTGCATATATACCTTATAGTCTTGTTTAAAGGCTCCAGCAGATGGAGGATTAGTAGATTCCATGATGTCGAGAGAGTGTGCGGTAGTTACGTTGATACTCTTGTCTAATCCTAAAGAAACCAGTGCAGCATACACGCTTTTCATGGCTGGAACCAGATTGTTGCTCAACTCAGTATTGTTCAAAGTTAACACTTCGTTACCTACCATGATGCCTGTAATCTTCGTAGCCGGCAAGTATGTTTGGACATTCGATTTCACCCAAGTCAAGGCTTGCTGTGGATCAGCCATCGATGATAATAAATTATTGCCAATTGCAACCATGAATTCGATGCTGGTGTTGGCGAATGCACTAAGAATTTGAGGATTTGCATCGTAAAGCTTTGCCTTTGTTGCATCAATGGAGTTGATGAGAGGAATAACATCTGTGGGCTGAGGAAGATTGTTTCCAAGTTGACCATAGTTGATTCCGAGGGAAGCTGCAGAACTCAAAGTAGGACCAGAAACAAGAACAAAAAGAACCAAAGAAGAAAAGAGGGATTTAATTCTAAGGGACTCCATAGCCGCTTTTAGAAAAAAAAAACTAGCTAAGAGAGACAACTTTGTGTTGACTGCCAGGGAACTTCTATTTATAGAGATTCAAGAACCGCCCAACCCTGCCGCCTTTTAACTTCTTTCGTTTCTCTTTTTTCAATTCCTATTTGGAAACGGGGATAGATATTTTTTTTTTTTTTTTTTTTGGATGTGGGGGATAGATATTTTTTTTTTTTTTGAAAGTATGTGGGGGATAGATATTTTTTTTTTTTTTGAAAGTATGTGGGGGATAGATATTTGAATACGCGTTAATTTGTTTTTTTTTTTTTTTTTTAATACAAGATAGAATTTTTATTCTAACTTAATCTAAGTATATATGTGTCTGAAACTACCTCCTAGAGACTTGAACCCCGGCCCTTACCCTCCACACCTTACGAAAAATTTATACTTATAGAGTGACCACCACACCAAGAGTGCGCGGTGGTGTTAATTTGTTGAATATTCAAATTTGAATATGTATATATATATATATATATATATTGCATTTAATAAGGAAATCTTTTCAAGTAGGAAATATGTATCTCTCTCTCTCTCTATTTGTTGGAGAAATTATCCTCAGACACGTTTTGCTTACCACAGGTATCCACCAGCCAAAACAATTTACTTTTGTTTGTTATTGCGTGTGGAAGTCCAAATCTTTTGTCCCACTTTTATTGCTCCACTTTATATTCTACAAATAAAAGCTTACCATGTATTCACCTAATTAATCAAACACTATAATTAATTAATAATGGTAATATTAATAAGTCAATAATAATAATATTTAATTAATTATGTTAACACGTGACAAGATTTTATTAGTGCAGTATAGAGTGCAGCAGAAAAAATAAGATAGAAGATTTGGATTCCTGTATGCGGTGTGGCTTTGTTTCCACATCAAAGTCATGCCCTGGCGGCGAATTCATGAGGCGAAACGAAAAATAACAATAAACTTTCGGCCACGCTGAGGATGATGTAATTAATGCCCAATTCTAAAAGCATGCCATATTGCCATGCCTTTGGTCTCAACATCAATAAGCAGAGAGATTTTTTTTTTTTTTTTTTTTTTTTTTTTTTTTAATGAGGTTGTTTAATAAGGTGTGCATGCATGTTTGGAGTCTAGATAGCATGTCACAGTTTTGTCTGTGTTAGGAACTTACGCGTTTGAATTCACTTGGTGAATATCATGAAAGACTAACATACATTAGAAGATTAGAGAAAGTCTATAGACAGCAACGCAGCCAGATATTTTTTTTTCAAGGGCCAAGCTAAATGTATAATAAGAATGAAATCCAAATAATCACAGACACATATACATATATATATATATATATATATATTACCTATTTATTTATTGTTTATACATAAAGAATGTTTGTAATTTTGATTTAACATATGATATTTTATTATATAAACAAAATTTTCACATCAATTAAGTTTTAAATTTTTCTCTAAAAAAAATGTAAGTCTTAATTTATATCTTTAGGGGAAAAAAAGAAGTAAGTCTTGATATGTCTAAAAATATACAAGTTAATTTAATAAAAATAAAATATGGGGTAAATTATATGTTTGGTCCTTAACTTTTACGTTATATTTCAATTTGGTCCATAATCTTTTAAATGTGTCAATTTGGTCTCTAATCTTTTAGTATTTTAATCACAGACACATATACACACACACATACACACACACACACACACGCGCGCATATATATATATATATATATATATATATGTTACCTATTTATTTATTGTTTATACATAAAGAATGTTTGTAATTTTGATTTAACATATGATATTTTATTATATAAACAAAATTTTCACATCAATTAAGTCTTAAATTTTTCTCTAAAAAAAAAAATGTAAGTCTTAATTTATATATTTAGGGAAAAAAAGAAGAAGTAAGTCTTGACATGTCCAAAAATATACAAGTTAATTTAATAAAAATAAAATATAGGGTAAATTATATGTTTGGTCCTTAACCTTTATGTTATATTTCAATTTGGTCCATAATCTTTTAAATGTGTCAATTTGGTCCCTAATTTTTTAGTAGTGTGTCAAAATAGTCCCTATCGTTAAGTGATAGATGGAAAATACTGACGTAATTAACTGCTAAAATTTAAAAATGATTTTTAGGCAAAAAATTCATTTTCGTCCCTACATTTTCACACGATTCCCACTTTGGTCCCTATCTTTTTTTTTTCACCGCTTTTAGTCCCTATTTAGAAAAACGCCTTTCATTTTCGTCTTTTCTATCAGTGTACTAACGGTGAAGTCCTACGTAACAAACGGAACTATTAAAATAATAATAAAATTTTTTATTTTGACATTAAAAAATTCCATGTCAGCTTCTAAATTAAAAAAATTAATTTATTAATTTTAACTAAATAAAAAAATTAAAAACAGGAATAAAAACCAAAAATCACATTAATTGAAATCTAAGTGTGTCTTGAATA
Organism: Quercus ilex subsp. ballota; assembly: GCA_032727855.1. Taxonomy (NCBI): domain Eukaryota; kingdom Viridiplantae; phylum Streptophyta; class Magnoliopsida; order Fagales; family Fagaceae; genus Quercus; species Quercus ilex. The sequence goes on from CM064915.1 coordinate 18,035,603, forward strand.
AGAACAACAAGAACACAAACCCAGATCTAAGAACACAAAATTAAAATTCAAAAATCACAAACTTAGAAAATAAGAACAGAAAATTAAACTATAAATCCACATCAGAACACATGCCCAGATTTTGTATCATTTTCTTACACTTTCTTGTCAACACAAAAACACAAACACAAACTTATTTCCGGCAAGAACAAAAACACAAACACAAACCCAGCAACAGATCTTGCTTGTCAACCAAACATAAAAGCAACAAACACAAACCCAGTTAGAAGCAAACAATTAAAAACAATCTCTGACTCTCTCTCTCTCACTCATTGGCCACTGCTCTCCCTCTCTCACACTCTCTGCTATCTCTCTCTCTTTCTCTCATGACTTGAACCTCCATGGACAAACTCAAGCTGTGCCTTCCTCAGACCACCGTTCACCATCTCTGGAGTTCACCGTTGTGCATCATTGACTTTATCTGTCTCTCTGTCTCTCTCTCTCTCAACTGCAACCAAATCAGTCAAAATTGTCTAAGGTTAATTGATTTCGCCATTGACGATGGTCATCTAAGTGTGGGTTGGTTGATTAGGCAATGGGTGTGGAGTATTCAAGCTGGTTGGGTCACGATCTGGGTGGAGGTGATGGCTGGGTCGTGATTTGGCATCTAAGCATGTGTCATTGTCGTGGATTGTTAGGTAGCACTGGTGGTGTGTCGCTGTCGTGGTCACAGTTATGGGTCTATGTGGGTTTTGTTTTTGTTGAATTGTGTTTGTTTGATTTGTGGTTGGGTTGATCTGTGTTTCTTTTGTTTTAGTTTGGTTTGGCTGTTGATGTTGTGACTTGATTGTTTGATTTGGGTATGAGGCATGGCTGTGATGGGTTTTCATTCTAATTTACCAGAGTAGGGCTATGATGGTTTGAGAAGAAATGGGTTTGATGCAGAGAAATTTGCTAAAAAGTGAAATTTCCAATGCGTTTGAGGTGCTCATTCATGAGGGGTTTCAAGTCGTACTCTCTCACGATAGCCCCAGTGACCCGTTCCAGTGCTGATTTTCTTGTGTTCTTGTGTTTGATTTTCTGGGTTTGTGTTAATTTTTTGGGTTTGTATTCTTTGGGTTTTGAAAATTTTGGGTGCTCAATTTGTGTTTTTTCTCTCATCTCACATTAGATTTTTTTTTTTTTTTAATTAATCTATGGTATTTCTGGGTTTTGGCTAATCGTGTGTGTTTCAGTTGATATTGTGTTTGGTTGCCAACAAAACAATAACTGGGTTTGTGTTCTTGTCTGTTCTTGCTCAAAATAAAACTAGATCTCAATTTATATTATTTTTTGTTTTTATTTGTGTTTTTTCCTCTTTCTCACTTAGTTAAAATTCATAAATTAATTTTTTGTTTTTAAAAGATGACGTGGCATTTTTAAAATGCTAAATAATATATTATATTATTATTTTAATGCTGACGTCAGCATTTAGTGTGCCAGCGATGCACTCCGTCTGCCACGTAGGACTTTGCCATTAGGGTACTGGCGGAAATGACGAAAATGAAAGGCATTTTTCTAAATAGGGACTAAAAGCAGTGAAAAAAAAAAGATAGGAACCAAAGTTGGAATCGCGTAAATATGTAAGGCGAAAATGGGTTTTTCGCCTAATTTTTATACAACTATCATGCCACCTTGACTAAATTAAACTAAATAAAAAAACGAATCTCATGTGGCATAAATCTGGAATCTGGCAACCAAATTTAGACTCTCTCTTGCAATGTGGGTGAAAGCCACACACTTTGGCCTACCGTGTTAGAATTTAGAAATATTATCTCAAGGCTCACCACCAATCAGGTTTAGATTTTGACAATGCAGTCATTCACTTTTTGTTCTTTTCTTTTTTTCTCTGTGTCCTCATCAAATTGATTAATTACAAGAAAAATGTTGTAAATTTTCTGCAAATGCAAACCAATGAACCATACCCTATCGAGATGGATCTCAAGAGAGGAGTCCTCTATTTTTCCCATTGGATCTCATCTATGTTCTCAGCTACAAAAAGTCATTCATATGCACAATCATTTTTGAAAAGTTGTTTGCGCCACCAGTAGATCAGCGTCAAGTTGGGTTTTGCCGCCAGTCTTCACCATCGGGTATTGCTACAATGAGAGCTAAATCACCAATCTCACATCAGATGTTGCAAAAAAAAATGCCATTTTGCCACACCAAAGACCTACTTTATTATTTTACCACATCATTTTACAACATCTCATTTATCAGATATTTTATCATTCAATTCTATACATTAAAATAATATTTACTACGTATTAAAATAATATTTACTACGTATTAAAATAATATAAACAACACAATAAAATAATATATCTAACCCAATAAAAATAACTGAAGAGAGAGGAGAGAGAAAACAGAATAAAAAAACAATAAAAATTATACAATTTTTCGTCCGTACCGTTGCAAATTTGCAACGGTACTATTCACATGTGGCAAAATTTTTGAGATTTGCCACATCTGATGAAGTGAGTTTTTGGTGTTTGGTGTGGGATATGTGCCAAATATTTAGCATTTGGCACATATCCCACATCTACTGTGGGTGCTCTAGGGATTTTGATATTAAAGTTGCTGCATCCTAGTGATTCATGCTACTATGTTAGGGATTTTGATCCTAATTTGAGCCTTAGGTGTTTGGAGGTGAGCTACACACTAAGCTGGTTGGTTCTTTTCTTCTTCTTTTTCTCAAGAAAATGTTTAGCTAACGTTGACATGGCAATTCCTGTGGCAGTCTTACATGGCATTAAACAAATATTTTATTTTGACCATTAGCCAAGTCAGCATTTTTTCATCCATTACTTAATAGTATGGATCATTTTGATACAATACCAAAATATTAGGGACTAAATTGATACATGTGAAAGATTGGTGACCAAATTGAAAAATAGTGTAAAGGTTAGACACCAAATACGTAGTTTACCCTAAAATATAATTAAATTATGTATAGTACACATTAAATATACTTTGATTTAATAAGTTATGTATGATATAAGAGTAATTAGAGAGAAAGTGGGTTCCAGTTAGCTCAACTAGTAAAGTCTCTAATGGTTATATAAAAGATCTGGGATTCAATCCCCGCCTACACCAAAAACTGATTGGTGTCTTAGTCTGATGATAAAGAGCTATCATCATGAGCGGATGCCATAACTTAAAACTCTCTCTCTCCAAAAAACAAAAAAAGAGAACAAAAATGCATTAGTCAACTATATAAAATTATAAATGCATTATGTTTTTCGTAAAAATCTAGAGGGGCTATTATTTAAATTTATGTCCAAAATTATATGTTTTTACCAAAAATACAAGAGTTGGGGAGGATTTTTGAAAAGTCAAGGGGCCCATCTCCCCTTCACCCCTATTTATAGACATAAAATTTTTGACATCTTCTAGTATGACAGGTTGTTAAAGGTAAATACAAAATTAATATCAATGATGAGTTTAGATGAAACCAATAAAAATTTGTCAACTCATATATTGTGTAATTTTTTGTGTATGTAACATTAATCATTAGAATGTCACAATTTTTACTTTTAACTCCCTTTATCATGTTTTTGTGAAGATTAATTTTCCATTTCTATCACTTTTGCGTGAAGGATTAATTAGTAATTTGAAGAGTTTTTACTAATTTATCATTTCCTTCTTCCATTTCCTATATGATTCATTTATTTAAATAATTCATACTCACCACTGAATGTAAATTTTGTGTCCTACCAATTACAACTTGTTATGTATTTGTTTGACTTTCCTTTTAAAAAAAAAACCAGATTTTAAAATGAAAAAACAAAAAATCAATCACATAGCACACCATGATTAGTGAAGTTTAAAGTAAAAGTGAGATAAGGGATTATTACTCTCACCATTAAGGTTCAAATGGAACTATCTTTTTTGTAAGAATGAGGTGGAGTGGTCAATGGTCATGGGCTCATGATCTACCAAGTTTCTAAATTTTACCAAAAAGATGTCATTGTTAAAGTACTATTGTCACCAATTGAAATAACAAGGTGTGAGCTACTGTGGGGGCGCAACTTAAAGACCCCACAAAAAATTGGACCTATAATGGTGTTTTTTATAAACGCTGATATAGCCATATCTATAGCTGCGTTCGGAAAGTCTTATAGTGGCGTTTTAAAAAAAGGATTTATAGCAGCATTTCTAAGGGCCTATAGTAGGCACTTTTTATTTTATTTTATTTTTCCTTTTTCGGTTAGGTTTTTTTAAAAAAAAGGGCTAGAGGAGGGAAAAAAGACCTATAATGGCGTTTGTCAAACACCACTATAGGCCCTATTAAGACCAAGACCTATAGTGGCGTTTGACAAACGCCACTATAGCCCACCACCGCAAAGAAAAAAACAACGTTAAGAAGAATCCCGTCAAAAAAAAAAAAATTAATTGGGGACCTATTGTGGCGTTTACCAAACGCCACTATAGGTCCAAAACTGCATATCCTACAATATTCTGTAAAAAAAAAAAAAAAAACCAAATGGGTTAAAGCTTAAACAAATACTACGGCATATTCTAGAAATATGTCATAGAATATTCTATGGCATATTCTACAATATTCCTTAAAAAAAAAAAAAAAAAAAACTTGAATTTGTTTCAGCGTAAACAAAAACTATGGAATATGCCATAGAATATTCCTAGAATATTCTATGGCATATTTCAAAATATTTAGTTGTATATGTATATGAGTCGGGTTCAAGTTACACCAGGTGTAATCAAAGATTAATAGGTATGTAATCAATAAATTTTTTAAATTCAAATTTTTGTAGTTTAAAATAATACATAAAAGATGAGTTTATGGATCAAATGGTAAATAACATCCAATTGACATGAAAATTAGTATGATTATTAAGAACATATAGAACATGTAATTCAACGGTGGGATTTTCAAAATATGAATTTTATAACAAGTTATTAGGTGGTGTAAGATTGCTTAGAGTTACACCAGGTTTAACTTGAACCCAACCCTATGTGTGTGTATATATATATTATGTATGAGAAATGCTAGGTCCATAATATTTTCACAACAAATCATGGGTGATTAGTTGTTATTGGTTCAAATTTGAACTTAACACTAAGATTACTTTTTTGCCTTAACAATAACAACCAGTAACAACCTGCCACTTAAAATTTGTTGTAAAAATGTTGTGAAAATATTGTTAACATATCATTTCTCTTTATATATATATATATATATATTTTTAATGTATGAGAGATGTTACGTCCACAACATTTTCACAACAAATCATAGGTGGTTAGTTGTTATTGATTCAAATTTGAACCTAACACTAAAATTACTTTTTTGTCCTAACAATAACAACCAGTAACAACCTACCACTTAAAATTTGTTGTAAAAATATTGTGGATATATCATTTATATATATATATATACACACACACACATACATACTTATCATTTCTCTTTATATATATATATATATATATATATATATATAAATTTTAAAAAAAAACATTAAAACCCCCACCTACCCTCACTCTCCCATATCTCTCCCCTTATCTCCACGCCAAGCCTCAAACTTCCTTTCTCTTTTGTTTTGTTTTTTTCTTGTTTTTTTTCCTTTCTTTCTTTTTCTCCCTTATCTCTCCACGCCAAGTCTCAGACTTCCTTTCTCTTCTTTTTTTTTTTTTTCTTCTCCCTTATCTCCACTCCTCCATCTTTCTTCTTTTCTTTTTCTTTCACTCTTCTTTCACTTCACACCTGAATTGATTCTTTTCTCTTCCTCTCCATTTTGATTTTATTTCTTTTGTTTTATTTGTAGTGGTGTTAATGTTTGTGGGTTTCGAATTTGTAGATGGTGTTGCAGCTTATTGATTTTGTTTAAATTTGTAGATGGTGTTTGAAGCCATTGGTTGTATAGTTGCAGGTAAGCATTTAAAAAAAAAAAAAAAAGTTTATGATTGTTTTGGTTTATTTATTTTTTGATAATAATTTTGGTCTATTCCTTGTTTGCTGTCAACTTTGCTTCGTGGGTCTCTGAGATTTCTGATTATTTTTTGTTAATGCTTTGGCTTTTTTTTTTTTTTTTTTTTTTTATTATTGATAGGTCTATCTGAAGTGTGATAATATCTTTGTTAATAGAAACATGAAAGCAGTGAAAAATTAAAAATCAATTTGATGATTTCTTTTTGCAGGTTGGTCTGTGGTGGCTGAATGTGTTGGGGTGGAGTTTTTTTTTTTTTTTTTTTTTTGGATGTGAGCATGCTGTGTTTGATTTTGAATTTTTTTTAGTGGGTTTGTGTTTCATTTTGAATTTGCTAGGATAAATAGTGTTTGTATTTTGTTTTATTTATGTATTTTTATTTTGTTTTGTATATTTTAATTTATTTAAAATTGTAATATTAATTTAATTACAATCTTAATTCAATTAAAAAAAAACTTTTTCACGTCAAAAAAAAAAAAAAAAATCTTTTGATTACCAAAAATTAATTTTTGGTAATCAAATTTTTTTGGGTGGTTTTTTGGCTATAGTGGCGTTGGTAGAGTCTATAGTGGCGTTTCACAAACGCCATTGTTGTACAATCTCTATAGGTTTGCTCTATAGTGGGGTTTATCAAACGCCACTATAGCCTTTTTCAAAATTAAAAAATTGAAAAAGAAAATTGGTCTATAGTGCCGTTTGTAAATGCCACTATTGGTCTATAGTTGCGGTACAATAGTGGCAAGTTGAACCCAACAAATCTAGCAATCCCACCTCAGAACCCAGAAAGTCGAACCAAGAACCACCTTAGAACCCAGTAAATCCCACCAAGTCGAACCCAGCAATCCAACAAGTCGAACCCACTAAAAAAAGTAACACAAACAAACAAACAAAGAATTTTAGATTTGAGATTTTGAGATTCAGAAAAATCAACAACAATGGAGGACATTTGGAAGAGAGCGAAAGGCTTGGCAAAAGAAGCGGTGAGGAGATCTCAGACTCTCACGAGTTCCGTCAACATTTCCGATTTGGTCATTGAAAACACCTAGAAATCCATGGAGCTTGCTGCCGAGGCTTCCAAGAAGGCTGATCAGATCAAATCCGCTACGCTCGATCAAATTGAGATTCAGCAGATCAAGTCTCTCTCCCTCTCCAACATTATCCCTGCTTAGCTCTCTTCACTTGACAATTCTTCTGCCTCAATCGTTAATCTAAAAAAAAAAAAAGTAATTTTTTTTTGTTTGTTTTTAATTAGAACTAAAATTGAGGAATTAAATTTTTTTTGAATTTTTTGATCTGGCCTTTTTTTTTAATGTTTTATTAATTTAAATCTGACGTGGCATTAAAAAAATGCCAAATAATTATTTTTAATAATATTTTAATGGCCACATCTGTGCCACATCAGCAAGCAGGGCACTCCGTCTGCCACGTAGGAGGTTTTCGTCAGTGGGTTGACGGCAGAGACCATTTTAAATACGATTTTCCTTTTTTAGGGAAGAAATTTGCAACGAAATCAATTTTGGGACCACAATGAAAATTGACCCAAAACGTAAGGACCAAAAGTGCATTTCCCTAGATGCTATAATGCATTTAAATAGCTAGTAAAAAAGAAAACATAGGTTAGCTATAAGAAAATGTCCAAAAAACCGTAACACTAATCACGTAATTAAGTGGCAAAATAGTAATTTTGATCAAAAATAGAAAAATTGAGACAATTTCAAAAATTGAAACTACTATTGCTAAGGGATGTCCCCAAAACAAACGAGACTGTATTCTGAATTTCAAATTAAAAGTTATTAAGGAAAACAAATATTATGTATTATATTAATTATATATATATATATATATATATATATTTAGAAACTAGTGAAAATTTAATTATTGCATTTAAAAAAATCTTAAGCGGAAATGTTTGGGTGGAGCTCATTTCGAAAAACCTAAAGGGAGTTTGGTTTAATTTATCCCCTTTTTTTTGGACAGAATCCTCTAGATCATCTCTTTTTCAAGCTAAATACGGATGGCAGTGTGGATGTTAATCTTGGGTAAGCATTGGTGGCATATTGGATCACGGGATTCACCCTTGTTATTTGAGCATCAACAAATACACAAATTGAGTTATGGACCATCAATCATCAGACTTGGTCTCTTCACATTACTTGACAATTGGGTTACAAGGGTGTCATATTGGAATTTGGAAATTGATTTTGTACTAAAATTTATCAATTCTAATGGTGTTTTTCCTCTTATTTAGGCATCGTTTGTTTTGGATTGCAGGGAGTTGCAGACCGGCCATGGAGTGTGGTACATTAAGGCATGTACCATGGGGTCAACCAATGTGGCAACCTTCAATAATTTTAGAACTAGACTCTTTCACATACTTTTTTCCCCGCAAACACAATATGCCATATAAAATAATTGTGGAAAGGAGTATGGTAAAATTTGCCATCCTAGATTAACTGAAATCATGACTTGTTTTTAAGTGTGTAAAGATGTGTGTAACAAAGTGTGTAATAAAGAATTAAATTCTATAAAGACTTGGGGTTGGGGTTTACACCTCCAATAAAGACATGTTATCTATATAATATAAAAGCAAAACTTTTGACTTTTTATTGACCACTCCTTATTACATCACATGGCTACATAAATTTGTGCCATGTATATATTTAAAACAATGAACAATTGTTCCTTTTCATTTTGCCCGTTAAGTTTCAGTATCCACTTATCGTTTAAGATAAGATAATGTATATATTAAAACAAAAAATTGTCATTGTGTAGAAAAGTATCAATAAGGCGTAGGAAGAGAATGAGAAATCTGAGAAAAAAAACTTACAGGTTTCTTGTGTTTTTAAAAAAGATGAAAGAAAAAAAAGTTGAGAAGAAGTTACCAAATAAATATGAACCACTATTTATGCCCAAATGATTATGACCCTTCAATAGGCACATTTTCATTCAATATGCACCATTTCGATCAAAACGCATATTTTCATTTAATAGACACATTTTCAGCAAATAGACACATTTTCAATCAATAAACACCTTTAATATATATCCAATATGAAGGGTTATGACATTTCAATATGCACCTTTTAGTATATCCAATATTAAAGGTTATGACATTTCAATAGGCACCTATTGGTATATCCAATTTGAAGAGTTATGACCTTTTGGTATATCCAATATGAATGATTATGACACTTCAATAGGCACCTTTCGGTATATCCAATTTGAAGGGTTATAACCTTTCAATAAACTCCTTTTGGTATATATATATTATAACATATCTTATATATACAACACAAACTAAACTACAGATGCAACATTCTGTCTCTTATTCCTTCCTACAAAAAACTAATAAATAAAACAACATTACTTTGTTCTGCCTAGCTTATAAAACTTTGTGCTATTCTATCAATACCATTTTTTTTTATTTTAAATTTCATGTATTTTTGCTTACTACTCCAACTCAAAAATAATAGCTATTTTTTTTCCTTGAAACTCATCTTGTAGCCATTCATGTGCATTGCACAAGTTAGCAACTAGTATCATCATATTACGAAAACATAAATACATTTGATCACACATGATAACATCTTAATAAATACCATATTTTAGGTTTTAAGTAAAAGGTTGATGTGGTATTATTAGATTTGATAAGATGTATTGAGTTTTAAGTAAAAGGCTGATATGACAATTTCTTATTGAACTGTGTAAAATATGGATTTTTTACTCATTCTTACCAAATTCAAACTTGTGCAATAAACACTACTTTTCTTTTTTAAGAGGGGTAATAAACACAATTTTGGCAAAGAGGGAAAGATCTTCCTTGGACAGGAGATTCCTTTAAATTAGTTGCGGTTTATCAAAAAATAATGGTCAAAATAGCATAATAGCACTGTTTACCAAAATATATATCAATCTACTACTGTTTTGGAAAAATGCAAGAATCTACTACTTTTAAGGTACTCGAGTTTGGGAAACTCAAGTTTTCCATGGTACTGGAATTTCATGAACTTGAGTTCTATTAAAACTTTTCAAAATTTTTTATGGTACTCAAGTTCCATCAAAAAAATTTTTGCAAATTTGAAGGCAATTTTTTCAAAAAAATCAATTTCATGGAACTCGAGTACCATGAAAAACTCGAGTTTCCTAAACTCGAGTACCCAAAAAATGATAAATCCTTACATATTTCTGAAATAACAGTAGATTGATATATATATATATATATATATATTTCTGTAAATAGTGATATTTGGTCATTTTGGATAATAATAATAATAATAATAATCCTCTGTTTACAACAAAAGAAACCAAAAAATAAAAAAGATTATTTTTTAAAAAAAATCAAGTGTTGTGGGGGTAGACTTGACTGTTACAACCCCCTTAATCACTCCATAAATGTCACTCAACCCACTTCATAATCAGCACATTAAAATGATGTGCAACTATCACACATCCTTCGCAAGCTGTTTTCTCATTGATCAGATTTCTTGCTGTTTCGTTGTTTCTGATATGGCTTTTGAATTGGTTGTTTTTTCAGTGGTGCACTTCTGTTAGGAGGGGGTGTTTTTACTTTTTTGGATAGGCTATTCCCAGCCACGATGGCAATGTAGAGTACCGGTTGATAATATCATGTTTAAAAACAGAAATATATAAATAAAGTAGAAACTGTCGAGCATAGGCAATATATTCTGCTGTTTGTTTTTCTTTCTTCCAACCTCTTAGTTGTCATAATATCATGTTTAAAATTGAGGAAAAGAATTGCTCCCCCATTCTAGTGCTTTGATATCACGAATAGCGTGAAAATGAGTTAACTAGGATGGTAAAATCAGCGCTCTTTTCAAATTATTTAGTAAACACTCCTTTTGTAAAATCATCTTTTGAAGAGATGATTTCTCATTTTGTGGTGTCTGACTTGACAATGCTGTTGAATCTGTTTTTGGTTCGACGGAAATTGATTTTCAAAAAATATTTTCCACATTTACAGGTGTTTGAGGCGACATAAAATATTTTCCATATTTTCCACATTTATAGCAGAAATTGGTTTACGATTTCATTTTCCGTAAACAATTTTCTGCCTTATCCAAAACTTATCAATTGAACTTCCATACCCTACACTCTATTGTCTACCACCCCTCTCTCTTCCCCCCCCCCCCCCCCTAACATCTCCAGTATCTAATCACCACCATTGGTGGCCAGTGGTCACTGGCGCTTGGCACTACAGGTCTCTGATCAAGGATTTTTTTTTTTTTTTTTAAATCTAAAATTCTCCCATTTTTATTATATTTCTACTTGGGACTTGGGAGATGAGAAAATATGTTTTCTATAACATTTTTTGGAATGCAACCAAATACTTGAAAATATTTTCCGAAATATTTTCAGGAACACTATCAAATACTTGAAAATAATTTCTTTTCTAAAAATTATTTTCTCCAGAAAATATTTTAAATTGTCATTAAACTTCTCTTCAATAGATAATTAAGAGGATAATATAACATGTACTCATATAGTGACACTTGATCCAAAAATTTAACCGGTAATTCTTCTCATTAGTATCCGATGTGGGACTTTATAATTATCACACTATTCACATGTGGATTCACATCAGGTGCAATACTTAGGGTATTGCACATGGTGCAATACCTCCACTTCCCTCATAAATTTTTTAACTTTTTTAACATTTTAACTTTAACCTTTTAACTCTTTTTAAATATATTTTATTTAATGGCTGAGATTGAAAGTTTCTTTTTCAATTTTCAATCTCAGCCGTTGATTAGGTATTACACCAGGTGCAATACCTAGGGTATTGCACCTGATGTGAATCCATTCACGTGTATATATTATATTAATTGCATGTTGATTTTGTTTTAAAGGACTTTTTTTTTTTTTTTTTTGGGAAAATACCTTCTATCCGGAGCTAGCAGAAAATGGCTTGTTTACGCCAGCAATTAGGAGCTGTCATGTCAGACATTTAATGAGGAAGTAGTACACTCTATAATGCAGGCAGGATTATAACCCAAACCCATCTAAAACATTCTTCTCAAAACCATGTAAAACGCAGGTTTGGAATTGAAGAGAGATAACACCAATACAAATTTCAATTGCAATGTGGCTTTTTAAGATCTTCCCTGACCCCACTGCTCACCTTTACCATCTTAGCCAAGGCCCAGGGACCTTTCCACTATTCAATATTTCAATTAATTGATAGTATCATTACTAATGTCTCTCTTGTTAAAGTAACTCCAAACCCAGACTCACACAACAAATCTAGGGACACATCCAAGATTTCTGTAGAAAACTTTGGGGAAATAAAAACCCATGAAAATTCCAAAAATAAAATAGCAAAATCTATATAAATTAACAAAACCCATACTGATGATGTCAAAAAAAACCACCAGTGAGTCATACGATACTCGCACACTCTAAATAGCACATGCACAACAAGAAGGAGAAGACCTAACAGAGAGCACCGGTGTGGTGCTGGCCAAATACCCTCCGAAGGTCAAGTTAGAACTTGTTACAACTCTAGAGTGCTAGAGAGGGGTTAATTATGTGTACCTCGATTTGTGAGGGTATTGGAGCTTTTATAGTAGTAGAGGGTTGACCATCTCTTCCTTGGGCTAGAAGTCCTTTCCTTATAGGAAACCTCATTAGCGTATATTACGGAATCCTTTCCTTGTAGGAGACTGACATTGAGCGTGGGATACAAGTCATTTATATACTCATGCGTGGTGGCCAAGGCAAAGATCACATTAGAACCGTCAGCTTCAAGACCGTTAACCTATCTTATGCCCTTCGGTCATATCAGCATCAACCTTAAAATGGAGTTAACCCCTTGGAGCAGGCTTCCTTCCCTCTTTGTCCCGTCACATCACTGTCCGTCAACTATTGGGTCTTCAGTCTCTTACTTAACTAATCCCGTCAGCCTTAAGGTGTAGAATTCGTTCCATGACACAACCGACGGTTTCAGCCTGGACACTTGTAATAATTTTACTTATCAGTTGCCCCCTACTCCATATCTCTGTCAGTTTTAACTGACGGGTTATGGAGTTATATTTTTTTTCATTGTTAACTTTCACTTTGGCCAGGAGAGAGAAAATAACTCAAAGGTGACTCCTCGAGAAGTCAGTATTAAATGCTCGGACACGTGGCATACTCTTGTTGGCTCCGCTTCTGGACGAGGGCGTCGCTTCGTCTTCTGCTCCTTTTCCCCTTATATATAACCCACTTCTTCCCCTCATTTTTCCCATTTCATCTTTACTGATTCTTGGAAAGAAGATCCGTCGCCTTTGTTCGGTCAATTTCCCAACATCATCACTTGAGTTGCTGCCGTTGCTTCCAAAAACCGTCACCCGTTTTAAGAAACTTGTAAGTCCTTTTTCTTTCTCTGTACACGCTTTATTTCAATTAATTTTTTGTAGCAAGGTCGTCATCCTAGGTGCTTAGAATAAATTTGTCACTTGTAGGTAGTCAGATGTCAAGTGACGCGTCGAGTGATCAGTCGTCGGTCCGCGATGGAGCGAGCTATGACGAGGTATTTGGTTCAGGTGATGAGTCCGGGGGCTTTTCCTGGTCGTCAGAGAGAGAGTCGTCTGCCCAATCTCCCAACGAGGAGGTAGGGAGTCACGGTGATGAAGGTCAGGAGGAGGTAGTAGGTGAGGAGGGTGATGTTGTGGAGGAAGAAGAGAGGGATAGTGACAGAGATGAAGGTAACGAGGAGTCCTGTAAGGGAACTTCAGGAAGTCCCGGAGGTAGCCGTCCCTTCATCCTTCCCGAGGAATAGGCCGTCAATAAATCTTTACCAAAAATGAGTGAGAAGGTATTCAAAGAGTTGCGCATTCGTTTCAAAATCCTAGACTACATCCCTATCCGTCTCCCTAGGGAGAATGAAAAGTGCTATACAAGGAGAACCGCAGACATTGGTATGTATGACGTCATGTTTGCTTTAGGGCTTAGACTGCCCCTGACGGCCTTACACCGTCAGCTGGCTGATTTTCTAGGGTTGTCTATTAGCCAGATTGCCCCAAATTCATGAAGGATCTTTATAAGTTCTGAGATCTTATGGGGTCGTCTAAGTGGAGGACACCGTCAACTTACTTTAGATGAATTCTTCTATTGCTATAGACCCCAGCACCTTTCTTATTCTAAGGGGATGTACCTTTTTGCCATCAAGGAGAGGGAGTTAAGGTTAGTGTCTGAGATGCCAGATTTCAATAGAGTTTGGAAGAGTAGGTACTTTTTTGTTAAAGGGACGGACTAGGTGTGCTATCAGGAAGAATGGGAAACGATTCCCTATGGTTATTTTGATAATACATGGGCCTTCGTCAGGGATTCAGGTTTCAACCAACAGCTCTTAACCCCGTCCATTTTTTTTTTTCATATACTTTATTATTTTTTATAGCGTTTTAACATCGTCAGCTTATTCTTCTTTTCAACCAACATTTGCCCTCTTATAACTGACGAGCAAAGAGACTTTATCCGTCGGGTTCTTGAGATTCCTCTGGAAGAGCGAAAGTGCCGGAATTTAATTACTCTTGATGCTCTTTACGCATAATACGGGGGTCCGGAACCGACACCAGAAGCTCTCAATTTGGAAGAATTTTCTCACCGTCGTAAATAGTCTTTTCTGTAGTCCCGTCGCTCTCAGCTTTTGCTGCCAGTTTTTTCTCATGTGTCTTACTTTTGCAGAAATTAAGGCAGCAAGGCAAAGGATAAGGGCTGCAGCTGCCCGTCAGAAGGAAGAGAAGAGGGCAAAGGGGGAGCTGACGTCTTCGTCAGCCCCCAAAACCATTGCTAAGGGTTCTTTAAAGAGGAAACCTGACGGGAAAGATGGCCGTCAGTCTAAAAAGTTGGCCATCACTTCTGGGACTGAGGCCCCAGAGAAGTCACCCCCCAAATCAAGTCATGGAGCTGGAAAGGGGATGATGACCCCTTCTGGTCCTGTCCTCGAGGGGCCCCGTTGCCTGCTGACGCACAAGGATTATGCCATCGACGCGGTAGAATCGGTCATAAAATTGATGGATATAGATCCTTGTGCTTTGTTGGGGATGGAGGACTTGGGAGCGTCAGCTTTGTTTGATCTAACACGGGTAGGACATCTCTCCTAGCTAGCTTTCTCTTATCTTTTCCTCTTTTTTTTTTTTTTTATTGACTGACGACTATGTCCTTTTTTAGGCCTTGGTACGCGTAAAAGCGCTCCAGGACCGTTGTGTGGCCAAGGAAGGTGGCGTCACCCACGTCAGCAAACACAATACTAACTTGTTGAACTAGCAGGCGCAATACAAGAAAGCCGTCCGTCTTTTGAACTTGGAGCTAAAAGAGACAAAGTAGAAGTTGGAAGAGGCGGACCGTCAGAAGGAGAAGTTAGAGCAAGAACTGACAGCCCTATGCAGTCAGGTGGAGACGGCAGGGGCTGACGCGGTCCAGAAATTCAAGGCGCCAGATTCCTTTATCGATTCCTACGAGGGATACTACGGTATTGGATTCGACAACTGCCTTAAGCAGGTCGCGTCAGCCTTCCCAGACTTAGATCTATCTGGGATCACCTTAGATAATGCTCCGCCGATGACTCCTGCTAATGACGCCGTCGACGTTGAGGGTAACAACTCTGAGGACACTCCTCCAGCTAAGGATAGTGGCGTTGTTTTGGCCCAACCAGCTGCGAACCCTCCAGCCACTACTTCCAATCCTTCTGTGGAGGTCCTAGACATGGAAGACCCCCCCGTTCAGAAAAAGTAAAATGACTTCAAATGACGCCCCTTCTGTTCAACCATCATTTCTTTGTAATTGTTATCTTCTGTTCCATTTTGCAAACAACTTTTTAAGTGCCCCTTGGGCTTTTATTTGAATACTTAAACAATTTTTTAAGTGCCCCTTTGGGCTTTGATTTATGAGTAATTTACTCTTGCTTGCAATACTCTAGTAACTGTAGCTTTTTATTTTTCTAGTTGTAGGCTGAGGTCGTCAGCCCGGCTGTGGGTCAATTTTAGTAGTAGTGATTATTGACCCATCTATTTTAATGACGCCGTCAGCTTAGTGAAGCCGTTGCCCCCATTATTGGATTTTTAGTCGTTCCTTCTTTTTTGAAGTTGTTCATGTCAACGGCTTGTTTTGTTTCAAGGGTACGTTAAGTCCGTCGGCTTTTTGCACTAGACTTACCCCTTATTAAAATTCTACCTTTTTTTTTTTTTTTTTTGAGACCGTCACTTTGTTGAGTCCGTTATTTTTTAGGAATCCGCCACACGGACCGTTAATCCTACGGCCTTGTCCACCCTATGGACTTAGTGGAGCAACTTTGCTGAGACTGTCAATTTCATGGACCGTCTCTTTTGATGAGTCTGTCACCTGGACCTTTAAGTTTATGGCCTTGTTCATATTATGAACTCAGTAGAGCCACTTTGCTGAGACCGTCATTTTCATGGACCGTCTCTTTTGATGAGTCCGTCACATGGACCCTTAATTTTATGGCCTTGTCCATATTATGAACTTAGTGGAGCCACTTTGCTGAGACCGTCATTTTCATGGACTATCTCTTTTGATGAGTCCGTCACATGGACCTTTAATTTTATGGCCTTGTCCATATTATGAACTTAGTGGAGCCACTTTTCTGAGACCGCCATTTTCATGAACCCGTCTCTTTTGATGAGTCCGTCATATGGACTTTTAATTTTATGGCCTATCCTCTTGGGATTGACTCGTCAGTCTCGAGGGCTTACAGTCGCCCATTGTTGCAGGCTGAAAGTTGTCTACTTTTTTAACTTAGAATTTTTTATCTTTTATGGATTTGGTGTTGTTTGTCTTTTTCAAGCTTGTAAATAGAAAACGTCAACATTTTTGAATAAACTCCTCTTATTGCCATGCATTCATAAAAAGGTAGCTCTAAAAAACTTGCCCTTTGGGCTTATTGTAGAAAAAACTAAAGTAAAAAACCTGCCCTTTGGGCTTATTGTAGCAGAAACTAAAATGATAAATTTGAGGAGTATAACTAAAATTCGATGTAGTAAACTATAAAAAAAGGGGTGCTGTTCTTCACGTTGCCATCTTTACTGGTAGTACTTCCGTAAGTGTTTGGCATTCCCAGGATGTGGCAGCTTCCGTCCGTCAAGCGTCTCCAGGTGGTAGGTGCCCTTCCTCTGCCATACTGTGACTCGGTAAGGTCCTTCCCAATTTGGGCCGAGTTTTCCTTGGGTCAAATCTCTTGCAGCGCCCATGACTTTCCATAGAACGAGATCTCCAACCTGGAAGTTTCTATGTCGAACCCGGGAATTGTAGTGCTTAGCCATGCGGTCCTGGTACCTTGCGAGCCTTTGTTCTGCCGTCGCCCTGACTTCGTCTACTAGATCGAGCTGTAGACGTATAGCTACTTCGTTCTTGCTCTTGTCATGGTTGTGTACCTTGTAGCTTGTGAGTCCGACTTCGGCTGGGATGACTGCTTCGTTTTTATATGTTAGTCGGAATGGTGTCTCCCCTGTGGGCGTCCTTGCTGTTGTCCTGTACACCCAAAGTATGCTTGGCAGCTCTTCAAGCCATATACCCTTTGCCCCCTTGAGCCGAGTCTTGATAATCTTGAGCAAGGATCGGTTCGTGACTTCGACCTGTCCGTTAGCTTAAGGGTGGGCGGGGGAGGAGTAGTGGTTCCGTATTCCCAACTGTGAGCAAAAGTCCCGAAAGGAGTCGTCGTCGAATTGTTTTTCGTTGTCCAAGACAAGGACCCTAGGGATGCCAAATCTGCATATGATACATCTCCAGACGAAACTCCGTAAGTTCTTCTCCGTAATGGTGGCCAAGACTTCAGCTTCCACTCACTTCGTAAAGTAGTCAATGCCCACTACCAGAAACTTCAGTTGTCGTATTGCCGTAGGGAATGGCCCCACGATGTCCAGTCCCCATTGAGCGAACGGCCATGGTGTCGTCATCGGGGTAAGTTCTTCGGGTGGTTGTCTGATAACATTGCTGAACCTTTGGCACTTGTCGCAGGTCTTTACATAAGCCTCGACATCCTTTTGCATGGTTGGCCAAAAGTACCCTGCTTGTCAAAACCGAAGGGACGACTGGTTTCCTGTCGCTCTTATTGGTTTGGAGCGTTGCTACCTTCAGGTCCCTCTTAGTTCCTTCTTTCAGCACTGGTCCCTTCTTGATCATCTTTTTGGTTATTCGGTGTTGCATTTTTCTGACGCAACTGTTCTTCCAGATCGCAGTTTTGTTTGGTAAGGCGTTCCACGGTGGCGGCGAGAGTTTGAACTTGTCTCTTGAGGGCACTCGTGGGTGGTTCTTCTTCTTGAACGTCGTTTGTGGTTGCCATCGAGCGAGTGAGCACCATGCAACTCTTTTATCCGGGAAACTACTGTATGGCTTGCGGATCGCAGCAAAACATTCCCCACAGACGGCGCCAACTAATGATGCCGAAAAAAACCACCAATGAGCCACACGATACTCGCACACTCTAAATAGCACCTGCACAACAAGAAGGAGAAGACCTAACAGAGAGCACCGATGTGGTGCCGGCCAAATACCCTCCGAAGGTCAAGTTAGAACTTGTTACAACTCTAGAGTGCTAGAGAGTGATTAATTATGCGTACCTCGATTTGTGAGAGTATTGGGGCTTTTATAGTAGTAGAGAGTTGACCATCTCTTCCTTGGACTAGAAGTCCTTTCCTTATAGAAAACCTTATTAGCGTATATTACGGAATCCTTTCCTTGTAGGAGACTGACATTGAGCGCGGGATACAAGTCATTTATATACTCATGCGTGGCGGCCAAGGCAAAGATCACATTAAAACCATCAGCTTCAGGACCGTCAACATATCTTATGCCCTTCAGCCATATTGACGTCAGCCTTAAGATGGAGTTAACCCCTTAGAGCAGGCTTCCTTCCCTTTTCGTCCTGTCACATCATTATTCGTCAGCTATGGGGTCTTCAGTCTCTTACTTAACTAATCCTGTCAACCTTAAGGTGTAAAATCCGTTCCATGACACAGCCAACGGTTTCAGCTTGGACACTTGTTATAATTTTACTTATCACGCACCAATATGAACAGATTGATATACAAAAAATAACTCAAACCCATCAAAACTTCAAAACCTATATTTTGGGGAAAAAAGTAATCAAACAATAAACAAAAATCAGCTCAAACCTTGAGGTTGGGTGCGTCAGCGCCGGCTCAGAACGACGCCACGACAGCTCCAACGGTAGGTAGAGCTCCAGTGGTCAAAAGAGAAGAGGAGATGGCTTGGTTAGGCGTTGGTAAGGTATTCTCTAGGTCTGCTTCTGAATATGTGTTTGAAAATTTTAGATGGGTTTGGGTTATAATCCTATGTTATAGAGTGTACTGCTTCCTCATTAAATGTCTAACGTGGCAACTCTTGATTGGTGGCGTAAACAAGCCATTTTCTGCCAGCTCCAAATAGAAGGTATTCTCTTTTTTTTTAGAATTGTTTTAAAAGGCTTGAAATAGTCTTTTTCGTAGGTTTTCTTTTATTTTTTTAGTAGGATTAGTCAATAATAGCAAATTGAATTGTTAATTACGGGTGAGCACCGGGAGCCCAAGTCTTAACATAATGAAAAAGGGTCCAAACTAGTTTGAAAAGGACAAAGCCTTTTGGATGAGTGGAATGAGATTTATTTTTATTCTTATGTTAGTCACGGGTGAGCCCAAGTCTTAATATGATGGAAAAGGATTCAAACTAATCTATAAGGACAAAGCGTTTTGATGAGTGGAATGAGATTTATTTTTATACTTATTTAATTTTTTTTAATTTAAAACACAGTCGAGAGACAATAACCTAAGGGTTAACACCCCATATGATATATAGAGATACCATTTGATTCAAAAGTTTAAACCAATAAACTTGAACCAAATTTTATCATATATAACTAGTAATTCTTCTCATTAGTATCCAATGCGAGGCTTTACAATGCTACAAATCTCCTAATCACACTATTCACTCGTATATATTCCAACACTTCCGAAGTTTATATTCGTTGCATGCTGATTTTGTTTTAAAAGGCTTGAATTTGTCTTTTTCGCTTGTGTTTATTTTTTAAAAGTAGGATTAGTCAATAATAGCAATTTGAATGTTAGTCACGGGTGAGCCCAAGTCACATAATGGAAAAGGGTTCAAACTAGTATAGTCGAATGAATTTGACAAATTACATTCTTAGTCCCTGCAGGTAATTTTAACTAGTTGGTTTAAACTTTAAAAAGGTTGTAGTTGTAGAAATCTATAGAAAAGCAAAAGAGAAAACGAAAGTAAAACCGAGAAAGAGAAATTGAATATGGTGTATAAACAACCACAACTTAAACAATAATCAAAATGTAAGAACCTACGCTTAATCTCTATTCATCCTCTCCCCGCAAAAAATAAAGAACAAAAAATAACAAACTAATTCAACCATATAATTTGTATACATATATTTTGACCTTCTACATTCTCTATCAATCCAATTGCCTCTAGAGAATTGCAATTGATGCTATGCAGAAAAATAACAATACAAGACCATTATATCTTTTAACAGCAGAAGAACTAAC
This sequence comes from Quercus ilex subsp. ballota, assembly GCA_032727855.1. NCBI lineage: Eukaryota > Viridiplantae > Streptophyta > Magnoliopsida > Fagales > Fagaceae > Quercus > Quercus ilex. Next base: position 18,056,091 of record CM064915.1, read on the forward strand.
AGTAACTCCATCAGTGAGTCGAACGGAATACACTGGCATTCTATCGGGTTGAAACAATCCAAAATTCCTCTCAGACGTTTGTCCGGGCTTCATGTTTTCGTTAAACAATGCAAAAATATATATGTCTAAATTCGACCCCAATGGTGTCACTTTGTTTTCAGCAACCATCTTTATCAAATTGCTATTGTACTTGGCTGCATTATCAAGTGTAGCACCAACTTCATCAGCATCTCCCTTCGATGGCCAACCAGTCTCTGACTCGCAAATTGAGACCCCCTTATACCCCAACAAAGTTATTGCAGAATAAACCGCATCAATTTGTGCAAATAACATGTTGTCATATAAGAGCTTGGTAGTTGGATCCACAAACCCATTATTTGGCTCAAAAAGAACATAATTAAGATCAATTTCACTTGGGCTACTCTTGTATGCAAAAAAGGGGTACATATTGATGTAGAAAGGTGAGCCTGTCTGCACGTGAAAGCTCAAGATTGCTTGCATATATACCTTATAGTCTTCTTTAAAGGCTCCAGCAGATGGAGGATAAGTAGATTCCATGATGTCGAGAGAGTGTGCGGTAGTTACGTTGATACTCTTGTCTAATCCTAAAGAAACCAGTGCAGCATACACGCTTTTCATGGCTGGAACCAGATTGTTGCTAAACTCAGCATTGTTCATGGTTAACACTTCGTTACCTACCATGATGCCGGTAATCTTCGTTGCCGGCAAGTATGTTTGAACATTCGATTTCACCCAAGTCAAGGCTTGCTGTGGATCAGCCATCGATGATAATAAATTGTTGCCAATTGCAACCATGAATTCGATGCCGGTGTTGGCGAATGCACTAAGAATTTGAGGATTTGCATCGTAGAGCTTCGCCTTTGTTGCACCAATGGAGTTGATGAGAGGAATAACATCTGCGGGCTGAGGAAGATTGTCTCCAAGTTGACCATAGTTGATTCCGAGGGAAGCTGCAGAACTCAAAGTAGGACTAGAAACAAGAACAAAAAGAACCAAAGAAGAAAAGAGGGATCTAATTCTAAGGGACTCCATAGCCGCTTTTGGAAAAAAGCTGGCTAAGAGAGACAAAACTTTGTGTGGACTGGCGAGGGAACTATTTCTATAAAGATTCAAGAACCACCTACCCCAGCCGCCTTAACTTGAGGGATTTAATTCTAAGGGACTCCGTAGCCGCTTTTGGAAAAAAGCCGGCTAAAAGTGACAAAAAGGAATGGCGAGGGAACTATATTTATAGAGATTCAAGAACCACCTAACCCAGCCGCCTTAACTTCTTTAGTTTCTCTGTTTTCAATTCCTATTTGGAAACAAGGATAGAAATTTGATTGCACGTTGATTTGTTGAATATTCAAATTTGAATATATATTTATTGCATTTAATAAGGAAATCTTTTCAATTAGGAAATACGTATATCTCTCTCTATTTGTTGGAGAAATTATCCTTAGACGCACGTTTGCTCACCGTAGGTGTCCACAGGCCCAAAAAATTGACTTTTGTTTGTTCCAGCGTGCGGTGCGGCAGCGTTTCCGCATCAAAAGTCATGCCCTGGCGGCGAATTCATGAGGCGAAACGAAAAATAACAATAAACTTTTGACCACGCTGAGGATAATGAAATTAATGTCCAATTCTAAAAGCATGCCATGCCGCCTTTGGTCTCAACATCAATAAGCGGAGTTTTTTTTTTTTTAATGAGGTTGTTTAATAAGGTGTGCATGCAACTGATGCAAGTTTGGAGTCTAGGTAGCATGTCACAGTTTTGTATGTGTTAGGAACTTACGCGTTTGAATTCACTTAGTGAATATCTTGAAAGACTAACATACATTAGAAGAATACATAGAGAAAGTCTATAGACAGCAACGCAGCCAGATATTTTCTTTTTTCAAGGGCCAAGCTAAATGTATAATAAGAATGAAATCCAAATAATCACAGACACATATACATATATATGTTACCTATATATTTATTTATTATTTATACATAAAAAATGTTTGTAATTTTGATTTAACATATGATATTTTATTATATAAAAAAAAATTTTTACATCAATTAAGTCTTAAATTTTTCTCTAAAAATATGTCTAAAAATATGGAGTAAATTATATGTTTGGTCCTTAACCTTTACGTTATATTTCAATTTGGTCCCTAACCTTTTAAATGTGTCAATTTAGTCCCTAATTTTTTAGTAGTGTGTCAAAATAGTCTCTACAGTTAAGTGATAGATGGAAAATACTAACGTGACTAACAATTAAAATTAAAAAATAATTTTTATACAACTATCATGCCACTTGGACTAAATTAAACTAAATAAAAAAACAAATTAATCTCATGTGGAATGAATCTGGACTCTGGCACCCAAATTTAGACTCTCTCTTACTATGTGTGAGAAAGCTACACACTTTGGCCTACCATGTCATAATTTAGAAATATTATCTCAGGGCTCATCAATCAGGTTTAGATTTTGACAATGAAATCATTCGCTTTTTGTTTTTTTTCTCTTTTTCTCTTCGTCCTCATCAAATTGATTAATTACAAGAAAAATGTTGTAAATTTTCTGCAAATGCAAACCAATGAACCATACCCTATCAAGACGGATCTCAAGAGAGGAGTTCTCTATATTTTCCATTGGATCTCATCTGTGTTCTCAGCCACAAAAAGTCATTCGTATGCACAATCATTTTTGAAAAGTTGTTTGCACCACCAGTAGATCAGCGTCAAGTCGGGTTTTGCTGCCAGTCTTCACCATTGAATATCCCTGCCATGAGAGCTAAATCACCAATCTCTTCTATTATATTAGGGATTTTGATATTGAAGTTGCTGCTTCCTAGTGATTTGTGCTACTATGTTAGGGATTTTGATCTTAATTTGAGCCTCAGGTGTTTGGATGTGAGCTACTCACTAAGCTGGTTTGATTTTTTTTTTTTTAAGAAAAAGTTTAGGTAACGCTAACATGGCAGTTCAAGTGGCAGTCTTACATGGCATTAAACAAATATTTTATTTTGACCGTTAGCCACATTAGCATTTTTTCATCCATCACTTAATAGTAGGGACCATTTTGATATAATACCAAAATATTAGAAACTAAATTAATACATTTGAAAGATTGATGACCAAATTGAAAAATAGTGTAAAGGTTAAGAACCAAATACGTAATTTACCCTAAAATTTAATTAAATTTCGTATAGTATACATTAAATATACTTTGATTTAATGAGTTATGTATGATATAAGAGTAATTAGAGAGGACAAAAATGCATTAGTCAACTATATAAAATTATAAATGCATTACATGTTTTTAGTAAAAATCTAGAGGGCTATTATTTAAATCTATGTCCAAAATTATTTGTTTTTTACCAAAAATACAGGAGTGGGGGAGGATTTTTGAAAAATCAAGGGGCCCATCTCCCCTTCACCCCTATTTATAGACATAAAAATTTTGACATCTGCTAATATGACATATGGTTAAACGTAAATAAGAAAGAAATGTCATGAGTTTAGATGAAACCAATAAAAAATTGTCAACTCATATGTTGTTGTGTAATTGTCATGTTTTTGTGAAGACTAATTTTCCATTTCTATCACTTTTGCGTGAAGGATTAATTAGTAATTTGAAGAGTTTTTACTAATTTATCGTTTCCTTCCATTTCCTGTATGATTCATTTATTTAAATAATTCATACTCACCACTTAATGTAAATTTTGTGTTCTACCATTTACAACTTTTTATGTATTTGCTTGACTTTCCTTTCTTTTATAAACAAAAAACAAAAACAAAAAAAAAAAACCCAATTTTTAAATGAAAAAACAAAAAATGAAAAACATGGCACACCATGATTAGTGAAACTTAAAGTAAAATACAAAAAGTGAGATAAGGGATTTTTAATCTCACCAATAAAGTTCAAATGGAACTATCTTTTTTGTAAGAATGAGGTGGAGTGGTCAGTGGTCATGGGCTCATGATCTACCGAGTTTCTACATTTTACCAAAAAGATGTCGTTGTTAAAGTACTATTGTCACCCATTGAAATAACAAGGTGTGAGCTACTATGGGGGCGCAACCAAAAGACCGTGAGGTGAGGTAATGAGAGAAATCCAAATCCCAATTGAGTCCCAAATTGCCAAGGCAGTGAGAGTTATTGACTTATTGTGCCTTATTAGAGCATCCACATTGGTGGTGCTAAAAGCGTTCATACTACTATATATTGTTTGTGCGTTCAAACTACTATTGTGATGTTTATATTATTTTATTGTATTAAAAGTTAAAATAGATCTACTAATACTGAATGTTTTATAAAGTGAGTAGATAAAATAGATAAAGTAATTTTTTATGGTGCCAAATAACTAAAAAAATAGCTCCACTAATGTGAATGCTCTTCGTTTTGGGCTTTGATTGATAAGATGCCTTTTCAAATCTTGAAGGATGAAACCATCACTCTCATAGAGAATAATATCTTGCTAGTGACGAGTTGGGGCGCGATAGAAATGTCCAACTATGCCTGCCTGCTTGAGTGGTGGGTAGGTCCCACACAGGGATATGTGACCCTTACGAGAGTGCATTGTGCGGACCTAATCAAAAGACATTTTAATTAAGTGGAATGAAATGATGGAGAATCAAATCTTGGTTTGAATCCCATATCGCCCAAACAAAGAAAGTTGCTTGTCCCTTATATGAACTTGGAATCTAATCGGTGAAAAGCCTTCTAAAGCCCTGAGCTTGAGGGATGGGGTGAGCCGTGTGCACCATATACATTTTGCATGGCTGGAACTAACTCACTCTCACTTCATAGTTCATACAACATAGACCTAATTCGAAGGGACTCAATAGCTTCTTTGCTCCGAAAAATAAAATATATTATCTTATATAGTATTTATATATAGAGATAAAAGAGCCACCCATGAATCCATGACCCACCAATCCACCACCTTTCTTTCATTTCTCTGTCTCTATATATATATATATATGTCTTGCACGCAATAAGTGATTTTCTCACCGCGGGCCGTAAACATTGACATGTTGATGCGGCTTGTTTTGTTTTCCTCGTCGACATGCCTTGGCTGCAAATAAAGAGGCGATCGACAAGAAACAATACATGCAGCGGGAGCCACAGGATATTCTAATTAATTAATGTCCAAGCATGCCATGCCATTGGTCTCAACTGTCAAAACCAATAAGCAGGATATTTTTCTTTTTTCTTTTTTTTTTTTGGACCAGACTAAGTTGTCAAGATATAGCATGCATGTATGGAAGTCAATATAGCATGCCACAGTTTTGTATGTGTTAGGTTATGGTGATGTTACGTTCAGAAACTTGCGTGTTTGAATTAGTGAATAACATGAAAGACCAACTTACATTAGAATAATGTCACAGTTTTTAATTTCTTTTCCCATGTTTTTGTGAAGAGAAAATTTCATTTTTATAATTATTGCGTGCCATACTGCCATAGTGTCACTTAAAAGATTCTTTTGTATCGTGAAGAGTTTTTACTAATTAATCATTCCCTTCGGACCCTTCCGCCACCACCTTTTTCTGTTTTTGCATGATATTGATATATATATTCACACAACAATGGCGGTTTCAAACAATTTTTTAAGGGTGATTTTTAAAGAACTTAAATTAGACAAAATCTAATAAAAAGATAATTTCACACATTGACCTAAAAAAAACACACACATACGCAAATACAGAAAATCATACAATTTCTTTTTACAAATTTTTTTATTTTGAAATCGTTACATGATAATCTCATTATCAATGTTGCAAGTTAAATCTCTTCAAAAGTTTAGTAAAATAAAAATTTTCTTGGATTTTTATTTTTTTGTAAGGACCTAATATATTATTAAGGAGACCAAAGTTTAAGAAATAAATTTGGCTACAAACTTTGTTGTAGTCACTCTCACTAAATGAATTAACATTGTTACATATTTTGAAAATCTAATCGATGAATTACACTCTATATTCTTGAAACACATTAAAATTTCATGCTAATCAGATGTTATTTGTCATTCGATCCATAAAATTATTTTTTATGTATAATTTTAGATTACAAAAACTTGAAATTTAAATATTTGATTGACGACATAGTTATTAATCTTTTATCTTTTTGAAATGTTGCAAGTATGAAGGATTGAAAAAGAAAATGTAATTAAATTGTGGATTTGTTAAAATTCACGTTCAATAAAAATATATTGAATAGAGTTGTAACCTTAATCTACAACCATGCTTGTTGTCAAATTTTATTTAGAATTTAATTATATTGGACCTAAAAAAAATTTAGGGTGATCACAAAGTTTTTTAAAAATAAAAAAAAAAATCACAAATTTTTAAAATTTATAAATAATAATGGTATGTTTTTTCCAAGTGAGGGAGGCCCTTTACCACCTGAACTCTACACAGAGCAGGCCTGACTAAGTTGTTAAGATAGAGGATGCATTTCTGGAAGTCAAGATAGCATGCCACGTGTTTTGTATGTGTTAGGTTATGGTGATGTTACATTCAGAAACTTAATTACGTACGTGTTTGAATTAGTGAATAACATGAAAGACTGACTTACATTAGAACAATGTCACAGTTTTCAATTTCTTTTCCCATGTTTTTGTGAAGAGAAAATTTCATTTTTATAATTATTGCGTGTCATAGTGTCACTTGAAAGTTTCTTTTGTACTGGGGAGAGTTTTTACTAATTAATCATTCCCTTCCGCCGCCGCTGCCTTTTCTGTTTTTTTATGATATTGATATATATATATATATATATATATATATTTTGTGAGTATAACTACCACTAACTATTACCAATCTCGCACATGGTAGATGGTGGCAAAAATAGTCAAATAGGGGCAAAATATGCAACAATTTACCACTGATTGGAAAATATTTTAGAGAATATCACTATTTTAAAATTCAAGTACTTCTGCATGTAACTCAAGTTCACAGAAGACAAGTTCCATAAAAGATGTGCAATAGTGGCACCTGATGATCTGGATTTTAGGAATTAAAAAAGCCAACAACTCGAGTTTATAAAACTCGAGTTACGTGTAATGTAAAACTGGACTTCACTGAAATCGAGTTTTGTGTAAATATTAATGTGAAACTTGATTGCAGTGTAACCAACTTCTATGTAAATATTAATGTGGAACATTATTTAACTCAAGCTAACGTAAATCAAGTTATGTGTAAATAATTTTTGAAAGAACATTATGGAACTTGATTTATTGAAAATTGAGTTTTTTTGTAATTTTTACAAAAAGAAAATGTTGGATCTATCCATCTCCCTTTCAGTCACTTTCCCTTCTCAAGTCTTTGAGCAACCTTTCTACCTAGTTACCATTGAAAACATCCATCTCTCTCTACCTCTCATCTCACTGGAAACCCAAATCCCACTAAGATAACTCAATTCTTCTCTTCTCAACAAATCTAATCCATCTTATTTAACACCAAAAGGTACAATTCTTAAGCGAAATGAGTTTCATTTAATTTTTCTCGTCAATATTGATGCTAATATGAAGTCGATGCTAAAAGAAACCATTGACATTGTAGTATTGTTGAAAAACAAATTAAATTTTCTATTAATTTGGGTGCATTCTGTTAAAATTTGGATGTATATGGTTGAAAAATAATTTTTCATATTACTAAATAATTAACAAATTTTATTTAAATAAATCTAATTTCAATTTGGATGTATATAACTCAACGTTATGTTGCAACAGTTTAATGTATATGGTTATAGCGAAGTTAGTTCAGCATGTTGTTGTGTTAAGCGACACTAATTATGTGAAACTAGTATGTAGCCCCGTGCTACCGCACGGGAATTGATATATTATTATTATTCATGTTTAAAATGCTCAGTTAAGTCTAAATTCATATTATTAACCAAAAAATTTCATTAACAAAACTTAGCAGTATATATATTTTATACAGAAAGATGAACCTTGGTGACAATGTTTATCCAAAAGATCCATTCACGCTTTTGAATCTTCAATCTCTATTGGTGATTGAAATTTTCGCAGCTTAAAAATTTTAAAATTTAAAAAAAAAAAAAAAAAAACCCTTAGAGTTGTACTCATTTTGTAGTTTTATGATGAATCATTTTATAACATGATGGGCATTTGTGAGAAGAAAAAACCTCTAAAGTTCTATGGCTGATAAAAGAAATTTTCTCCAATCTCTTTTTATAAAGAGATGGGTTTGTGCGTGTTTTTATACATCCTTCATAGTTGTATTATCACGAAGCAGATCCAATGGATTTAGATTGGTACTACCGATTCCCAAAGTATGAGTGTTTAATGTGTTATTAATTTCATCTCATTGGCTTCTGCACATGACAACAAAATTAAAAATAATTAGATTGTACACGTGTATAGTAAAATTGGACTCTAATTTCATATTCTAATTGAACAATTGGAATGATAATATATGATAGTAACAACAATAGGAAAATTCAAATAAAATTTCGGATTAAATTGTAACAATCTGAATAAAAAAAATTCCAGTAGAAATACAGGGTGGAGTGATCCACTCCAAGAAGGCGACCAAACTTGCGTAAATATAGAATAATAAATCTTTCTCCGGAAAATTTACATTGTTCATAACCTTTACCTTCACTGAAAATTTTAAAAACATAGTGACTCACATCTGTCATCCAGACATCTATAGCCGAGTCCTCTTCAATTCGCGTGAGATTCCATTGATCACTAAGTTCCTTTGCAGCCTGCAAAAAGTATCATCCATCGGTCCACAGCAATGCTTTCTTCATTGTTATAGGTGTCAAACCTGAACAAAAAGCCAAATATAAGGATAGTGAATTTTAGGCATAATGTGCATCTAATCACATATTAGCAATTTATAACAAATGTAAAGATGCAAACTTTGTAAGTGAATAGTACACAAAACTCAGTGTCAGAACCAAGAAAAAAGCACTTTAATCCGAAACTCAGTGCAAATGTAAAGATGCAAACTTTGTAAGCAATTTATAACAAAGATGCAAACTCTGACTTTGCTATCTCTTTGGAAATTATGCAATGTACCCAAATCAAGTTCTTATCACCGATATTAATCTCTTTGGTTTTCACGTTTGACTCCAAAATCAAGAAAAAACTTAATTAGTACAGTAACTCACTTGACCCAATACATAGAAGTGGTTTTAATGAGAATGATCCCACATACATTTAGCCACATGATGAGTTCTTATCACCGATATTAATCTCTTTGGTTTTCACCTTTGACTGCAAAATAAATAAATAAATAAAAACCTTAATTAGCACAGTAACTCACTTGACCCGATACATAGAAGTGGTTTTAATAAGAATGAGCCCACATACATTTAGCCACATGATACAAAATTCAACTTCAATTTCAGATTCTAGACACATGGCACAAAATTAGAATCCTAATTTAGAATTCAATTTCACACACTCTCTGCTTCACCTATTATTATATATATAGATTGGGAGACAAACAATAATGCAAACTAATTACTTTAGACAAAACTTTTACTACTGTTAGATTTTATTCAATAATTGGAATTCAATGGATTCAACATCATAGATAATCAGTGGATAATATTTGATAACATTAAAATTTAACCCAACAAGATAGAAATAATAAAATATTAGTTCCCTTAAAATTTTTTGTGCAAATGACAATGCAGAAGAACATTTGACAAGGCCTTTTGGTAATCAGCACAATTGCTAAAGTTACAAAAGTTTAGTGTACATAATCACCTTTTGTTACATGTTAACATCTTATGTTCATAGGTAAAAAATTTTGGAAATCATCATTGCTTGAATCTGCAAAGTCTAAAAATTTTTTTTTCATCGTCTAAGTTTGTTATTTCGTGAATGGACTTGATGGCTTGCTCTTATGCCTTTCCCTTAAGATGTTTTTTAGCCTTTTGGATTGCATGGAAATGGTGTAGCCATCTTCGCATTTGATTATTCTATCTTTCAAGGCATGCAAGTACCTTTGTCGATTCCTCTTTAGGTAACTCCACTGAACATGCTTTTGGAACTCTTAATCCGTGCCATCTATGATACACCTCCAACTCACACCGTTTCCATACAGCTTTGACCATGGTCGTTCTTCTGTAGTGGTTTCTATAGTAATGTTATCTACACCTAGTTTTCTAGGTTCGCCGACCATGATGTGTCCAATACCACCAAGTCTATCGCATGTGTATATTGGAGCATTAACAAAATCTCTCTTCTTTCCAACCCACGTTAGTCCTTAAAGGTGGGTGTATGTCTGTAGTCATGGCTCTGTTGAAATTTTTGATGATGTACATGTAGAACTAGATCTAAAATTTTTTCTCATTGCACAATGTGATCTTGAAGTATTGGAATTCATTTCTAATTCAACCTACGTTGTTGGTGGGTTTGAAAGTGTGGTAGGCCTTTTTTTGCAATTCTAAGCTGGACTGTCTTCTGCCACGTTACAACCCAATGTTTCTGGGGTAGGAGAGTCGAGACTGGCTTGACTGCAACACACCCCAAGCCAACTTCTGCACAAGCTAGAACCCCTTTATTGGGACCTTGGACACATGCCCATGGTAAAGGATGCTATTACAGAAAAATTATAGCAGGCAAGTGTAATATGACAAAAATAAGAAGAATATGCTTACTGTAAAAAAAAAAAAAAACATTTTCTTAGTAAAGGAGGAAATAAAACAATGATATAAATGCAACAAAAATGAGTTAAGAACAACAATAAAAAGAAAAGGAAATAATATTAATGCTTGATCAACAAAATGAAGAAAGGTTAGTCTGTCGTGCTTAATTTTTCAACGAAGTCAAGTCCAGGAAGAGAACCATTCTTCAATGTGAGCAATCTCACAGGGAAATCCTACCACAGAAATTGCCCACGTTGAGAGAATAGGCCTAAATGGCTTATCCTCGAATTTTTTAATCAACACTAGAGAGCAGGGCCTATTGGTCCATGCCCCCCATCACACTCTTACTCACTTTCTGTTTTTCTTTTCTAATTCCTTTTTCCTTTCTATGTTTCCTGTTTTCTCTCTTATCCTTCACTCATTTTCTTCTTGGTTTTCTCTTGTTATATCTCCCGTCTTTTCCTTCCCCTTTCTTCTATTCTCCTCTGTCGCCCTTATTGTGCACAGCTAAGGCCATTTTTATACTATTTGTCGTGACGGGTTTTTACTATTTTACCCCTTAACTGCTTTTGTCCTGGTATAGTTGTCCTTCCCAGACCACCAACTAGTCTGTCAGTTGTCTGGCCATCACCACTTGTTTATTTTGTTTAATTACTCTCCGTGGCATTCCCATCCGAATATGGGTGGGCATTTTCTTTTACTAACCCCTATGGCATGCACCTACTGATTCCAGCCCATCTTTCCCTCTTTTGGGTAGTATGTTATTCTAGTAGGACATTTCCCCCAAAAAAGCTTAAGGGGGAACCCCAAAATAGGCTTTCCCCTTCTCCCCACCACCAGACCATACCCTCTCTTACCTCTGACCCATGGCCCACCACTCCTGTATTGGCTGGGTACAAGTGGGTGGAGCCTGAGCCTTGTGTGTGCTCCACTTCCATATGTGTCCATGGCTTGTCTACTGCTCATGCATCTGCCATGACCTGGGGACTTGTCTAGTCTTTGCTGCACGTTCTGTTACTTATTCTTGACCTCTTGTTGTGTGAATGAGTCACTGGGTTTTCATTCTTTATATCTTGCTTCCTCCCTAAGCTGGGTCTTGCTTGGGCATGGGCCTTTCCTTCTTTAATCCAACCCTTACCCTCTTTGTGGGTTGGCTGACACCTTTGCCATGTCGCCCTGTTATTTCTACCATGTTATCATTTGACTTGTGCTTACTGAGCCTCTTTTAGGCCTGTTGTACGCTTTCCTTCTGCTCAGTTCCAGTAGCCCAATACTATCGCTGGGCTTGTACTCACGCTATTTTGGGCTTCCTTAGCCCATTTCATCCATTTAGGGCTTCCTTGGCCTATTTTATTCCTTTGGGCGTCCTCGGCCCGTTTCATTTCCTCAAGCATCCTCGGCCCATTCCAATCCTTCATTCCTATGGACTTTTGCTAAGTCTTTTAGGCTTCTTCGGCCCAAATTACCATATTCTTTACTTTCGGAGCTTATAGGCTTTTCTACCAACCCCATTTACTTATTTCCTTCCTTAGGGCTCATTCGGCCCATTTTTGCTTGCTTTCCATTTCTTGTAATGTCTATGGGTTTACTACTTCTTTATTCAGGTTCCTTTGAGCCCGCTTACTTTCTTTGAGACCCTTTTACTATTTTACTAGCCTATGAATCATTATTCCTGTCATTCGGGTTTAATGGCTTTCTTCTTAACTTGCTAATTCTTCTTCTTTATTCCCTCCCATATTGTTGGGCTTCTTCCTATTATTGGGCCTCCTTGCCAAAGTTGTCATGTCACTCTATGTATCATATTTTAACATAAAACCATTTATGATATCGTTATTTAGGGTCCATTTGTTTTGGGTGAAAATGATTTCAGGAAATAATTTTCCGTAAAATAGGCTATTTGGTTGGTTTTGAAAATTAAATTTTTCGAAAATCATTTTCATTTGACCGAAAAAAAAGGAGCTTTAACCACTGAAATGCATTTCCATCCCTATTTTCACTTCAAATGATTTCCGGAAAGAGAAAGAGAGAGAGAGAGAGAGCGAGAGGAAGAAGAGGAGCCCAGATCACGCTGGAGACGTCGCCGGCGAACCCCTTCGATCGCACCATGCCGATCTCGCCTTCAATCGCCTTCGATCGCACCACGCAGATCTCGCCTTCGATCGCACCACGCCAATCTCGTCTTCAATCGCCTCCACTCGATCTCGCCTCTGCCGCTCGATCTCGCCTCTGCCGCACGATCTCGCCTCTGCCACACGATCTCGCCGGCAACCCGAGCCTTCGACTTCGCCGGAAACCCACGAACCGATCTCTCTCTTTGTGTGATTTTGATTTCTGTGTGTTTTTTATTTTTGTTGTTGTTGTAGTGGTGGTGTTGATTTGGTGGTTGTGGTTTTTCATTGTCGGAGTTTGCTGTGAAAAATTTATAGGAAAATAGTATTTTCAGAATAGAACCAAACACATAAAAATATTTTCTATAACAATTTTTATAATGCAACCAAACACTTGAAAATATTTTCCTTTTCTGAAAAATAACATTTCCGAAAAATAAATATTTTATAGGAATCAAACACAGCCTTAATGGAATGCATAAGTCAAATGCATGTGAAGAGCAAATTTCATTTTTATAATTATTGCGTGTCATAGTGTCACTTGAAAGATTCCTTCGCAATATGGAGAGTTTCTACTAATTAATCATTCCCTGTCCTCGACCCCTTCTTCTATTTTTGTATGATTTATAAGTAATTCAAACTCACCATCGGTAGAAAAATGAGTTTTACTTTTCATTTTTATAATTATTGCGTGTAATAGAGTCACCAATGAGTTTTATTTCACACTACACTTCCTTTCTTTGCTAGGAAAATGTGGAACCTGTGGTTGTGGTGGGTTCACGAGTGTTGAACTTAAACCCAAAAACAGATGTCATTGTAAAAGCAGTACCTGCTGGGCCTAGGCCTAAGGCCCCAATTAGTCTATTAAAAATATAATTAAAAAAAAAGGCCCCTACTGTAAATATAATAAATTGTTTTTTTTTAAGGAAAAAAAAAACCAAAATAGTTGGTATATTCTTTCCTCTATCTTTAAGAAAGCCTTAAAATATTGGGTTAATATAAGTTCAACCTAATTGAATTTTAAATTTCTTTAAAAAATATATTGTTAGCATGTCCAATTATCATTGACTATCTATCTATATAATTCAAATTTAAACATAGAAAAATGTCTCACTTAAATTTATCATCTTAGACCTTAAACTATATAGTCTATTTTTAATATTGAGTCGGCCCTTATGACTACTTGAACCTGCACAATTGAAATATATACTAAGGTATAATGCCTAATGTTTGTGTGATAAGATTATAGGGAGCAGATTGCAAAGTTCCATTCCACGTACAATTCTATTATATCAGATAAATAAATAAATATATATATATATATATATATATTTAAATTCAATTATAGGTTATTTTTACGGAATTTGCATATCCTAGTTCCCTTAACCCATGTCTTTCGAACTTCTAGTTGAATTATAAGCATTTACAGATAGATGTTTGTATAATTTAGAGTTAAAAGAGAGAAAAAGACTACTAATTAAGCTGCAATAATGACTGAAAATTAGACTTGAGAGAGAGAATTTGTACTGAGATTTAAGGAAGAATATACACTTGGCCATGATATGGCTTTTCATTCCCTTAAATCATGGAGCTAAGTATACATGTGTCAAAGGTGTATGAATAGCCATTTCCCAAAACCACTGACCCCTTTTACCTATGTGATCTGTGGGCTTGGCCACAAGAGGAATTGGTTGTTATATGAACTGTTGGAGGAAGCTATTAATGCATGAATTTCAAGAGGCTAAAAGAGTCTCAACTCTTTCTTTGATGTGAATGATGAGAATGCACGGTCTTTAAGAATTTTCTCTATGGGTCCAACAACCTTCATTAGATTTTTTGTATTGTCCCTGAATTTGTTTTTATACTCTACCTTCTTAGAGTGTCAGTATCCATATTTTAAAAAATATTTCATTTTACTATCTCAAAATATAATTTATCTATTATACCATATCATTTTATAATACACTTTACATTTCAACTTTTATTTTTCGGGCAAGACTTAGATACAGTACTTAGGCGTTGTTTCTTAAGTTTTCCTCTTAAGATTCTACCATGTAACTTTTTTCTCATAAGATGGAAGTGTATTTTTTTAATTAAGTAGTCATGTGGCTGAATCTTAAGAGGGTACTAATGCCCACTTTTGACATAGGGCCTAATAGCAGAAGAAGTCTAACAATATGAAGAAAAACTAGTAAAGTAAGCCCAGCAGGCCAGAATGGCAAGAATAATGGCCAACAAGCCTACAAAAATAATAAGAGATAAAGAGGAAGTAAATAGGCTAAGGTAGCCCATGGAATGAAGTAGTAAAACCATAAAAACAATAAGAGGTAAAAAGGAAGTAAATGGGCGGAGGAAACCTAAGAAATGAATTAGTAAATTCATTGGGTTGGCTTAAAGGCTAATAATCCTGAAAAGTAATAAGAAGTAAATATGTAGAAATTGGGTCGAGGAAGTCCAAAGGATTTAGCAAAAAGTTCATGGGAGTAAAAGAAGTAAAGAAGAAGTAAATAGGCCAAGAAAGCCCGAGAAATGAAATGGGCTAGCACAGTAGGAATGTTAGCCAATAAATCCCAAAAGAAGTAAAGATGTGGAAAGTGGACTGGCATGGCAGGAGTATCAGCCCATAAGCCCATGGATAATAAGAAATAAAAGAAAAGTAATGATATAGCAAAAACAATAAAGTGGCATGGCAGGATCCCCAGACAAGAGGCCCACGAAAATAGGAAAGAAGAGAACATGGGCTAGGCAGGAAGCAGAGGGTCTTCACCCAAGCAATGCCTTGTCCAAAGAAGAGATGAAAGGTAGAGAACATGAGCCCAAAAGCCCAATTGTCTTTCACGCTGCAAGAGTTAAACACCCGCTAGAACGTACAGCAGAATAAGACAAACACGGAGGCAATAGTAAAGGCGTGACGGCCAGAAAAGTAACGGATTCAGATGGTAGTGGAGCATACACACAGGGCCCAAGCACCATTTACTTGTACCCAGCTAATACATGGGAGGTGAGCCACAAGTCAAGAGTATCAGAGGGTGTGGTCTGGCAGTGAGGAGAAAAAGAGAGTTTATTTTAGGGTTCCTACTCAAACTTCTTTGGGGAGAAGACTAGCCATTTTTGTCTGGGAATGAGACATGGTGCAACCAACACAATTAGCCAACAGGCTAGTGAGCAGTCTGGGAAAGACACCCACAACAAGCCAAAAGCGGTTGAGGGTTAAAAATGGTAAATCCTATTATGGCAGACAGTATAAAAGGTAGTAGCTGTAAACAGTGAAAGAGGATCATCCACCACGGAAAGAAATAGAGGTAAAACAAAGAAGAAAATGAGAGAAAGGAAAAGAAAAACACAAAAATCAGAGAAAAGCATGAGTGATAGGAATAGAGGCATGCATTAATAGGCTACCCATTTCTCTCCCTCTTGACAAACCCACTCTCTGAAAAGTTAAGAGTTAAAATTTAAGCTATCTAGGTCCTTTTTCCAAAGTGTGTAATCTCTATGGCAAGAGCCTTCTCTAAGGTTACTCTCATTAGAGATCGGCTCCCTTTTCGGACTTGTGTTTGCTAAGAAGCTAAGCCCATTTCTTTGGTAGACAAGTTTTACTTTTTTTGATTGATGAACAATTAGCTTGTTACCTTATTACTAAACTACTCGTTGTAACACTGTTATTTGCGGTTGTATTATTCTGCCATAACCTTGTTAGATTTCTTTGTCCTTTTATTTAGGCGTTAGTATTATCTGTCAAATGCTATAGTTATTTTGCCATATTGTATTTCTTGCTGTAATTTCTATAGCAGTTGCTCCTACCGTGGGCACGTCATACATGCAAGACTCTTGTCAAGGCGCATCTATACTTGGATGGCCCAACTTAGGCACAAACTGGCCTAAGGTGTGTTTCATTTAGGCCAGTCTCAACTCTCCTACCTCAAAATCACAGGCCATGGTATAGCAGAAGATATCAAAGCCCAACAACACAAAAGGCCAACCACAGAAGAGAACTTAAGGTACGACACCTAAGGTACTGTACCTTAGGTTTATCTTTATTTTACTCTTTTTTTTTTTTTTTTTTGTTAGTGTTATAATTTTTCACTTATTTCAATTTTGAGATTTACACTTATTTTCCCACAAAAATTGCACGTTTAGAACCACTAATATGGCCAAAAATATCATAAAACTAATTCTAAAAAATGAACACCAAAATAGCATTGAAATATGTTTAGTTATCATTTTTTTTTTTTTTTTTTTTAATGTGATATGGGGCAGTTTTTTTTTTTTTATAGGAAACTGTAGCTGGGGGAAGGTAGGGTAGCTTTTCTTTTCTTTTCTTTTCTTTTTTACAAAACTTGGGATGGGTTTTTTTTAATAAAAAACCATACGGTGGATTTTTTTTTAATAGAAGGTGGGTTGGTTTTTTTTAGGAGAAGGTGGGGATTGTGGAGAGTTTTTATTTTTTTCACTTTTTGTTATTAATTTTTATTGATTTATAGTTTTAACCTTATTTCTTATTTTTTAGGAATAATGATAAGTTAATTAAATTAAGGGTATTTTTGTAAGTAAAAAATGCAATAACTAACTTTCTAAATTCTCTTAATATATAGAGATTATACAATAAAATAATATAAAATTATCTATCACTCCTCCTCTCTCTAATTTCTGTCACTCTCTTAACCGCACCACCACCAACGATCTCTTTCAACCACACCTCCACATAGCAACCATTGTGACCTCAGCTCAAACCTAGCAAATGCCCAGCCACAAACCAACCACAGTGAAGAAGATAATGCTTGATTGTTTTACGAAGTGATAAGAATTAAGAAATGATTGTTTGCGCAAGTGCCTTTGAATTGTCATGCACTTTGTGGGAGTTGATTGCGTGCCCCAAAAATCACTCTCATGATGGTTATCTCACTTGCAATGTGCGGCCTTGAATGTAGTAAAGAAATATGGGCAATGGCACAATCTGTGTAGTGAAGTGGTAACATAGGTTAAAAGCCCAATAGCTTAAGAAAAAAATAAATAAATTGGACTAATGCTTGTTTGAGCCCAATATTCCTTGCATTATAACTGCTTATTATTTTCTAGCCAAATATGTAGTTTTGAACGGCAAAGACCCAAAAAAGAGCCCTCAACAAGGATTCAAAAGAGCTAAAGGTGTTGCCCGTCAAGCTCCAAAAAACAAACAAACAATCTCCGACACTTCGTAATCAAGTAAATTAAGATAACGAAAGGACTGAGTCGGCACGTTTTCAAGGACTACGAGTAAACTTTTTTACGTTTTAGAGATTAAAACAAAATTTGAATCCTGTTAACAAGTGCCTAAAGCATATATTAAAAATTAATAAATACTTAATTATGAATTGTAATGCACATTTTTAAAAATAATAAAATATACGTATTAATGATTCATTAATTTATACGCACAAATTTATTGTAGTTGTGTATGATTTTTTTAATGAGAAATACTAACGGATCCTCTTAAAGTAATAGTTAATACTTAACAATTCATTTAAAAAAAGTTTTTATAAGAGGAACAAAAAAAAGGTAATGTTTTGACAACTTTTTCCATTTTCCATAAAAGTAGTATCAAAACTTTCTTAAAATGAATTGTTAACCATTATCTTAGTAATACCTGTTAGCATGACTCTTTTTAAATATATGTGTAAAGTTTGACTTTAATTTTTTTCAATATATAAAAACATTATTAAATAAATCATTAAATACATCTTAACCATTGTGCCTAGGGCATTTGTTAACAAAATTATAAAAAAAAAAAAAATCAAATTTAAAGTAAACATATATTTTGGCCTTATTTTAAACAGTATTATTTTATCGAAAAATATACTTTTAATGTGTTATTATCCCCACCCACACACACACACACACACACACACACACACACACACAAAATAAGGAGCGCAAGTTAGGTTTATCCAAAACGTGTTATTGCAAAAGCCTTTTTATTCAAGTTTGTCCAGAGCTACTAGTGGCTACAGAGAGAGAGAGGTATGCGTTTGATTTTGAGACCTGAGTGCATATGGATATCGTATTGGGCTCTAAGAAACAGGCCTACATGTAATTAAACACTCTAATCTTTAACACGTCTTTTAGCTAAGTGCTGTCAGCCAAATCCAAGTCAAACAGATGGCAAACAAAAAAGGAGGCAGACACAAACAAAAACACAAGTTTCAAGATCTTTTTATCCCTAAAAATTCAACCATCTTTTTAAGAGCTTATCCAGAAATCCACATATTTCGAAGCTCTCTTGGCCACATCTACAGGGCCAACCGCCCAGTATCTAGGTCTTTCTGTTTCAGTAAAAAGCATTTAAACAAGATGTAAAGTAATCAAAATATGAGATTTTTTTTTTTTTGTTTTTTTGTTTGTTGCTTTTTTAAACATCAAAATAAGAGAGGTAAAGGGATTTTTTTTTTTTTTTTCAATGAAAGGAAAATTTTTATAAAAAACAATAAATCATATAAGAATTTTTTTTTTTTAAATCAATGGAAGAGACATTTTTTATTGAAACGAAGAGAGATTACGGGGACTGACTACAGTGATGAAATTTACAAAAAAGCAAGAGGTGATACAAATATAAATTTATTCTTCACCATTAGTTTTAGTCTTTTTCACTTTCTAAATATGATGTCGTTTTGGTGAACTTAATGATACAGGTTAGACAAAATGACTATATTGAAAACAAATGAATGTTAGATGACTAAAATTAGAATAGATGGCCAAGAGTAACTAGTTGCACCTCCTAATATTTTTAATAGAGACATTTAGGGTGCGTTTGTTTTGGCTTCAAACCATTTTAGGAAATCATTTTACACCTCACCGTGTGTTTGGTTGCGCATAGAAAATAGAATTTTCAGGAAAAGCATTTCATTTGACCGTAAAATAAAGGCTTTGACTCGGAAATTGTTTTACATTTCTATTTTCACTTCAAACTATTTCCAGACTCAGACGCGCAAAGAGAGAGAGAGAGAGAGAGTAGAGAGCCTTCGACTTCGCACAACCAAACACACCGGTGAGATCACCCCCCAACCCCAGACGCGCTGGCGAGATCGTGCCGTCGACTTTGCACCGTCGAGATCGCGCTACATGAAGCTTGCTGCCGCTTGACCGATCTCGTCCTCCTCTGGGTCAGATCATCTCCTCCTCTGGGTCGATCTCGTCGTTCACCACTCGCCGATCTATCTCCTCCTCTAGGTCAATCTCGTCACTGATCTGCTTTATCTCTTTGATCTTTGACTTTTTTTTTTTTTTTTTTTTTGTGGTGGTGTGGGTGGTGGCGTTTTGGTGGTTTCTGTGTTGTGTGGTGGTGGGTTTTGTGTGGATAGTGGTGGATTTTCTGTGGGTACGGGTGTGTGGGTGCTGGTGGATTTTCTGTGGGTGTTGATGTGTGGATGGTGATGGATTTTGTGATATAAAATTTGTTTGAAAGCTGAAAAAATGGCTGAGAAAATGTGAAAATTTTGTAAGAAAATAACATTTTCAGAATGTTACCAAACATTGGAAATTGTTTTCTAATATAATTTTTAAAATGCAACCAAACACTAGAAAATATTTTCCTTTCCCGAAAATATTTTCACCTAAAAATATTTTACACCCGAAAAATATTTTACACTAAAACAAACACAACCTTAGAGTTTAAATTTTTTGTCCCAACTATCAAATTATTCAAAGTGTACGTAATTTGTAATTTAACCATGATAAAATATAACAATGATAATTAAGGAACTTTAGCATAAAGGAATCAAATTCAAATTTATGTATAGTTCATTTTACTGCCTTACTCTTATCCTTATGTCATAGTTATTTTAAGCACCTAAAGAAAAAGTAAGAAACTGTTTATTGATTAAAAGACAATATCACTCCTTTTAGGTAATTGTAAGAAAGATGCCGAAAATCTTTACCACTTCTCCAAAATCATCATTTAAATGTTATCTTAGAATTGACAAATTCAACTTGAATTTTAGAGTCCATTTGGCTGAGACTTGAGAGACTTTATGGAGGAGAGTTCCGAATTTGTTGAAGTAATAAGAAATGAGCTAAAGTTGTGCAATGATTAAAAAAGAATAGTCTTTTTCCCTAATATGGCCAAGAATTTTATCCTCCATCAACTCATCCTGCAAAGGCCAATGGAATGCTTGTAATGTGCTCAGTTGTTTGGGGGTTGAATGGTTAGGTAGGCAAGCCTATTCAATTGGAGAGATCAAGTATGGGTTGGTATAAACTTAACAACAAAGTTTTTCATATAT
The DNA here is from genome assembly GCA_032727855.1 of Quercus ilex subsp. ballota. Taxonomy (NCBI): domain Eukaryota; kingdom Viridiplantae; phylum Streptophyta; class Magnoliopsida; order Fagales; family Fagaceae; genus Quercus; species Quercus ilex. The sequence goes on from CM064915.1 coordinate 18,077,067, forward strand.
TTCTTTTTCGGGTGTGAATTTTAAAAATTTAATCATTAAATTTCATGTTTCTTATATCCTTAACATACTATTTAATCAATTAATTTATTTTTTATATACAACTTTAGATTACAAAAACTTGATATTATAACATTTATTTGATGATATAGCAATTGATTTTTGATTATATTGAAATTTTGTAAGCATTAAGAATATAATAAGAACATGCAATCTAACGGTTAGATTTTCAAAATTTACACTCAATATAAAGATATATGATAAGTTTGTAGAGTTTCTCTCCAAACTAATTTAAAGAGAAACTTTGTTCTAAACTTAATATGAATGTCTTGTTTGGATAATCCAATTGTAGCTGGAGGTGGAGTACCATGAGATGCCAAGAAGAATAGGGTCCGGAGTTTCTGCCACCACTGAAGTAACATTGTAACCACCACTTTCTTAAAAGAAAATTATATATTTTCTGTCATCTCCATTAATCTCATTTAAACAACAGATGAAAAAGGTCCTTTTTTTTTTTATCCTCCTTATATTTGATTATTTTCCACTCACTTTTTTTTTTTCACTGATTTTTCCAATTTCATACATCCCATCATTTTATTTTATTTTTAGAGAAAAACTAGAAAACTTTATTAACTTAAAAATTGGAGATACATCATGAGCTAAATAGCTATACAGGAAATGGGGAACATCTTCCAACTAAATATGGTTTCAGAATTCCAATCATTCTGAGCAAGACAGTCAACTGAATTGCCATCTCCACGAGTATTGGAGAAACCCCCTTCAATGATCCCCACTGCAAATTCAATTGCTCTAATCTGCCAGAGAGCTACTGCTTCTACTGAATAATCAGAAGCCATTGTTTCCAAAGAACTCATGGCTCAATCACTTCCCCTTAACTCATTACATATATAATAAATATCATCGAAAACTGCTCCATCTTTAGCTCATTTTAATTCCGCATGTTTTCCATCTTCAGCATCCCAACTAAACAGAGCTCAAGTTTTGCTCATTTTCTTATTACTTTCACAACTCAAACTACTAAATATGAAGTACTTTCGTCCGGTAGGTAATACCATTTCAAATCTAAACAAATTGCAACAAAATGGAATGGACCTCAAAATTCATGCTTGCCAGTCTTTGCCAATTGCCATTCCACAATTCATGCAGACCAACCACAATTATCTCTCCCAAATTGTTAGTTCAAAAAAAAAAATTGCAAGTTGAGATTCCATCTTCTTCACAAAACTCTTTTTTCCTTTTTTTTTTTTTTTTTTTTTTTTGAAGTTTCTATTGGGCCCCACCTTCACGGCGGATCATCTCCTGGTACTGATTCAAAGACTCCTGTCTCTGCAACCTCATTTCCTCGTTGAACTTATTGATGAAAGCCTCCACTCGCCGGTTCAGCTCGTCCTGACTCAGTGACGGTTCCCTCCTGAGTCGGCCCGATCCCGGCGAGGGACTCAGCGACGAGTTATTGGCACTGCTTCTGTTGTCACTGAACGTCTCGTACTTCTTCATTTTCTCAGTCGGAGGAGTGGTAGTGTTGCCGTCCTCGTCATTTAGCGTAGGGTTGCGTCGCACGTGCGAGTCCCACGTGTCGGATTTCTTCAAGTGCCTCGTCAACGGCATCGAACGCCCCTCCGTTATTGTCTTCCACGTGTTCTCCAACGTCTCCTGCCGCTTCGGCTTCGACACTCCCAATGATCTCACCCCTGCATTGATTACCCCCATAATGTTAATTTAATTACCCTTTCTGCCATTGCCTTTTCAATTTTGTATTTGCAATTAAAATTGGCTGTGCTAATATAGTTATAAATCATCTACTAAGTATATTTTTTGCAGTTCAATTATTTTGATCCTTTATGATTTTTTAAGTTTTAAAAATTTTGGTCCTGTAAGATTGTTCTATTCTCTTTGATGGCCTGTTTGGTAGAGCGGTTCAAACTTATATTTTCAGTTCAAAGTTACGCAAATTTTTTTTCTTACACATATTTCAAAAAATTATAATAATATTACTCAAAACCCTCTTATAATAATATTTCTCAAAACCCTCTACTAAATGGACATATTTCAAAATTTTCATTTTTAATGAAAGATCAAACAGAAAACTGAATTTTTTTAAAGTCAAATTAAAATTTCGAAGCCTATAAAAACAGAATAAAACCTGAATTTCCAAAATTAAAATTTTGAACTAAAATGAAAACAATAGTGTAAAATCTCTATATCAAAAACAGCTTCGAAACAAAAGAAAATATTTTATTGTAAAATTTGTTTCACGTGAATGTGTATTCGAGGGGCAATCTCGTCATTAAGGAACTTTGAGTTTTGAAATTTGAATGACAGTTGCAAATTTTAAAACGACATGAAAATAATGTAGTAGTTTACACTTCACCGTCTAACGAAAATAAAGGTCGGGGCTGATAGAGCCTAAGACCAGTCAGTCCCACTAGCTCAACGTTTCGGTGCGGTGGCTAGAATTACCAATAGGTCCCTCAACATTTACGGGACCACCGCAACTATTTCAAAAAAGCAAATAGTTATTATAATTATTATTAGTTCACTAAATGCAACGGTCAAAAATTCCAGATTCGTTCACAACTTCACGTGCAACTAAATCCTAATAGAGAGAGAAAAAAAAAAAAGAGAAATACCTTCAGGACTAGCTTTCACAGCTTTTCGGTGAGCGAATCTCGCAGAAACCGGCGGTTTCTCATTCTCATTATTCAAAAACGAAAGCTCCATTGAATCTTTCCTCTCTACCGGCCTCGACGCCAACACCGCAGCCTCGTCGTCACCGCCGTATATCACTTTCTTCTCCTCCGCATCGTAACCAACACTATATCCTAATCCTCCGCCACTCAAAACGACGCCGCTTTCGTACACATCACTGTAATCGCTGACCCGTACGTCATCGGAGACCTTCACAACCGGCACGGGAGCAAGCGGAACCATCTCCGGCGCCGGATCTCCTTCGGTCCTCGCGTGGAGCTTGGAGGAAGCGACGATGCTGATGATGATGCAGTTGATGACGATGTAGAGGTAAGGAGGCCTCAGCCACGTCAGCACGACGCTCCAAATGGAAGGGACTTCCGAGACCACGAAATCCGATACCACAGGGACCGAGAGCTTCAGCGCCATGGCCATGGTTAACACACCGGTAGAGATCAGAACCAGTTTCAGAGACAGCATAGCCGCCATTGTTGGATTGCCTGTGAATCTGAGAGAGCTTTTCTGTTTTTATTTTTTTTTTTTTTTTTTTTTTCTCTTCGAGTGAGAGAGCGTTGCTGCGTTGGAAATGATGAGATGGGATATTTATAGAGGAAAGAGAGGAAGGTGTACGTGGTGAAATATGGGCCGTTGGATGAAGAAGAGGGAGAATGAAATGGAAGGTGTGGATGGATTTGGTTGCTTCTGCCGAAGGCATTTTAATGATGAGTTTGTGGACTAGAGTTGTTGTGCTGTTGTTTTTGTTATAAATGTAGTGCTGGTGGGGGCCCATTTGGGGCTTAGATGAGTACATGTGGAGATGACGAGTTGGCAGATTGTCACGTCAGATTTTGTACATGTGGCAGTCTCAGAGTTGGGTTGCTTGACACGTCGTTACTCGTTACATTAAATTGTGAGCTATGTATATAGCGACTCATCATGATGTGTGTTACGTCTAATATTTGTACTATTTTGTTTATGAATTTTTGTTTTAAATACAGCGTTTACAATCTTGTGGGGATAGGAGCGTACTTTTGTCCTTTGTTGATTGTTTGTCTAAAACTTCGATTTTGTAAAAGTATAACTATTTAGTTTGAAAAATATAAAGAGTTTGTTTGGTATGTGTGTTTAAATAATAGTTTTTGGTATTTTTTAAAAATATGTATAAATAAAAAAGTATAAAAATACATGTAATGTTGTTTAAAAACTAAAAACATGTGTTTAAACTTGCGTACCAAACAAGCCAAAAGACTTTCAAAGATTGTACCTAAATATAGTTGGCTTTTCTATATTTTTGTAGCGCGTTCGAATGAATTTATTGTATTTTTTTAAAGTAAAAGTATAATTATATTTTAAAAATAAACCATATTTTAAGAAGTTATATATTTCCTCTTAAGATGAAAATAAACTAAACATATTATAGTAATCTTAATAATAAAAAAAGCACAGTGTTTTTTTCTTTTTGATGGGAGCATAGTGTTTATTTGATCTCCAATTGTTTTTGGGAAGCATGTGCTTTAAACATGATTCAACCATTTCAACACTCCACCTTTGCACCTAAATCCTAATTCGTCAATTGAAACAATTATTACGTAACTCAAGTATTTAATGGTGTCACTTTCCTAGTTGTAGCACTTCTTACACTCAAAGGGAAACTAAACATACCTATTCAAAGTTTCGAACATTTTTTCCTCTAAGTTTTAATCAAAAATTATAAATATTCTTGATTACCAAACTAAGAGATATTAATTAGTATTCTATGCCTCAAGTTTTCTCTGATATAATTAATAATTATAGTTTAGCAAGCGTTAGATGAAAAATCAGTGTAGTTTGTACAATTTCTATTGTTTTAATAAAATTTTCTTGATTTTCATTATATATATATATATATATATATAATTATTTTTGGAAAAAAAATTTCATAAATTAAAAAAGTATTGACAGCTTTTTTAATTTTCGAAAAAATATTTCCAAAAATGAATGGCTCTAAGAGCACATATTAACTGGACCCATAAAAAAAACCAACTTTCTTATTCAATTGATAAATATATAAATAAATAAATAAATAAAAACTTTACTATTGAACTTACAGAAAATCGCAAGAAATTTTATTACATAAACCTGGATAGATTTATGCATCAATTTTTAAATATTATAAAGAAAAAAGTAAAATTCAAAAAAATGCGTTTATTAATTGTTAATATGGTCATGAATATGGATATGGAATATGGTGCATGCAATGCAAGAGTCGGCGTGGAGATGATTTCAGCTTCCTATTTTGGATAAATGAGCTCTTACCAAAAAGACTGAAGACAACCGTGTCCCAAAGGAACCAAACAGCCATTGCCGCGTGGATTAATTGCGACATAAGCTTAGTCCGGCTCATATAACAAAGATCAATAAAACCGAGTCACACTGTTCTTTGTAAAAAAAAAAAAAAAAATTTAATAATTTTCCTAGAGAATCTATACAACACTACTATTAGTTTATGTTCTATTTTATTATTAGTTTTTAATGCATAACCCAGTGGGATGTTGTCAGAATCTTTTAAATATTTAAATTATAGCACACATCTGAGCTTCTCAACGGCTATATTATTTATTTGACCGTTAACTCCGGAGCTGTTTCAGGGTCCTGAATCCCAGGCCCATTGGGCTTCCCACATGCCCATCTGCTTAGAGAGTGCACCACTAGCCGACCACACCACCATATCACAACGAAAAAAACAAAAAACCGACCACAACGTGAAGTCAAGTAATTGGAATGTTAAAATATTAAAACAGAAGTGAAAGTCTGAAATGCGAAGGTACAAGCAAAGTTATGGTTGATGCTTATGCGAAAGTTTCATCTATGCTATTATGTTAATTTGAGTCAATGAAGAAAAAATCTTACATTTTATGCCGACTCACCAATCATATTAAGTTAATAACTTTCATCTTCTTCTCTTTGTTTCTTGGAGTACAATCCTCGCAAGGTTGCTCTAGGCCACTTAAAGTGCCTAATGTCTTTTCTTCATCTATCCCAAAAAGTTATAAAGAGTTTTAAGGGCCCTTAAAATTTTACAATGATAACTAATTTTTTTTTTTTAAATTAAAAAATATATGAGTTTTGCATTTTTTTTTTTTCCCCCAACCTCCAAGAAAGCTTCTAAAATATAGAGACAATAAAAATCTATCATAAATTGAAAACCTAAATTGTTTCATAAAAATTTGTTATAAGTGTGTTAAATAATTATTGACAGTCTTTTTTTTTTTTTTTTGTAACAACGTAAAAAATAAATGTTAACTAAATCTAAATATAAAAAAATTAATTACCGATTTTGCATGTAAAAAAAAAAGTTTTTAAACATATATAAAAAGTTAAATAAATAATATTTAATTGATACTTACAATATTAAAAAAATTCACTAAAATTTAACGTTGTTAACTTTAAAATGTATTGAGTCGACCTGAAAACTTGTTCATAACGTTTCGTAAAGAGAATGTAAACATTGACATGTAATCAACAACCTATGAAACTTTCACATGATCACAACAAGAAGTTGTGTCAGTGTGCAATAATTGATACTTTTCCTAGAAATATATTATAAAAAAATTAATAGTTGATATTTTTCTTAGAAATATGTTATAAAAAATTAAAACTTGTTCATTACATTTCGTAAAGGAAATGTAAGCATTGACATGTAATTAACGACATATAAAACTTCCACATGATCACAGTAAGAAGTCATGTCAGTGTGCAATAATTGATATATCTTTTCCTAGAAATATGTTATAAAAAATTAAAAATCAAGTGAGTTTAAATGCATAAATCATGTCTGTTGTGAAAGTCATGTATATGAATGGCCTAAACTTATAAATCTGTGATCCATAATGCAATAAGTGACAGAAACTTATTTTCAATCATTTTCAGAGGCTATGTGAAGACAATTTAGTGACAATTTCAAAAAAGTGAATGTCCTTGTAGCATCATATTATGTTTGTTTTTTGGCTGAATGCAGCATCATGTTATGTTGCTAAAAAAGGATATTTAATACCATAGCACTAAGATAAACAAGAGTAAACCCTGAAAACTCATTCATAACATTTCGTAAAGAGAATGTATTATAAAAATAAAAATAAAAAGTGAATGTCCTTGTAGCATCATGTTATGTTTGTTAACTTTAAAATGTATTGAGTCGACCTTGAAAACTCGTCCATAACATTTTGTAAAGAGAATGTAAACATTAACATGTAATTAACGACATATGAAACTTTCACATGATCACAACAAGAAGTCATGTCAGTGTGCAATAATTGATATATTTTTTTCTAGTAATTATTATAAAAAAAAATTAATAATTGATATTTTTCCTAGAAATATGTAATAAAAAATTAAAACTTGTTCATTACATTTCGTAAAGGAAATGTAAGCGTTGACATGTAATTTGATATATAAAACTTCCGCATGATCACAGTAAAAAGTCATGTCAATGTGCAATAATTGATATATCTTTTCCTAGAAATATGTTATAAAAGATTAAAAATCAAGTGAGTTTAAATGCATAAATCATGTGTGTTGTGAAATTCATGTATATGAATGGTCTAAACTTATAAATCTGTGATCCATAAAGCAATATGTGACAGAAACGTATTTTCAATCATTTTCAGAGGCTATGTGAAGACAATTTAGTGACAATATCAAAAAAGTGAATGTCCTTGTATCATCATGTTATGTTTGTTTTTTTTTGGCAGAATGTAGCATCATGTTATGTTGCTAAAAAAAAGGTACTTCGCACCATAGCAATAAGATAAACAAGAGTAATTACAAACCGTGTGTAAAATAAATTAATGACCATAACAAAAGTCTACGGGTTGGGTAATAACAATTGACATGTGAATAGTCCATGTGCTATTGTCAGAAGCTTCTTTCTATACAATGAATGATAATCTCAATCAGTAAAGAGTGAACATTATTTTATCAAAATGCAGTAGATTAAAAAACACATTTTGTACGGATATAGTATTATAGCAAGTATACATTAATCTCATACTCTCTCACGAACCACCCCAGATTTGTCAAACACCTCCTAACAACTGAGTTGTAGATGAACTTTGATTGTGAATTAGCTTAGGCTGATTTAGTTAGCCCGAACTGTGCAAATGTTTATCTTTGATAACCATAAATAGTCAAAGGTTAGGAAAGCTTCTTCTCTTGCTGTCCTTGTCCTAGTCCTAAAAATACCGACCTCCCTATAAAAACTACTAATCTGGCCCTAAACTTTGAGATATGTTTGGCTTTAGCAGAAAACATGAGCCATACGCAATGTGCGTTGTAAGAGCTTCGTTGCCAACAGTTTCAACAAACAGATATGTATGGGAGCTGATTTTCGATCTCTCCAGACTAGGAAGACACTGACCAAGTTGCTTGAAGGTGACAGGCCTACCTACATGCATAAATATAATATATATAATACAGAAGCGTGTAATTCACGTTTTCTGCGATAAAGAAGCATGTGCCAACTGCCAAGTGATACATTTTGGATGGTTACCGTGGAGTAGTGTGACAAAGTTGAATATTGAAAGTCATATATATATATATATATATATATATATTGTCATATTTGTTTTGCAAACTTGGAGTTGAAAACTTCGACGAACGAAAGGTCATTAACAACTAACAATTAACAAATACAAGACGGAATAGACCATGCATGCATGCAGCATGTATAGCGTAGATCGTTTATGATTTTGTTGTTGCTAATTATTATACCAGGTGCGGGAATTTTATGGACCCTAGAAAGTGAGAAGCCTACTAAATTAATTTGCTCCGCTAACACAAATGGAAACAACCTACTACACCAAATTGTCATTTGAATTTCGTTTTTGAGACATTTCTTTCACCGAATAATTTCATACAATCGTTTGGGGACTTCCAAAATTATCTTATTATTTTAAGTCTTCATTAACTTAGGCTAATATGAGGATTTTTAAACAAATATGAAAAGAAAAAAAAATTATAAGAAATGATATGTTTACAACAATTTTATAACAAATTAATTTTAGGTGACAAGCTGTTATTGATCGATGAATAAAAAAGTAATAGTAATTGTAGGTCAAATTTAAAACCAATAACAACTTGTCACTTAAATAATTAATTTATTATAAAAATGTTATAAATATAATATTACTCTTAGATAGTACCATCCTCTCTCAATTGAGATTTGTATAAAGGCGCGCAGGATAAAATGATAAATACATATATCAAAAAAAAAATGATAAATACATTTCCTCTCATACAGTAACTTATTTGTTGCATTTATTTTTTTTTTTTGAAAGGTTATTTGTTGCATTTATAAATTATAACTACAATAAACTATCATTTTCAGAAATATTTAAGAAGCATCATTTCAAAAAAAAAAAAACCTTAAAAAATGGCCAAACAAACTAATGTACCACATGCAGTACTCTGAACAGATTACATCACAATTGGCACACTATCCAGAATTTTTTTTTTTTTGAAGTATATATATTATAATTTATAGATAAAAAAATAAGTAGCAAAAAGTAAGGATTATTAATGAAATTATTACTCATTGCATCAACAAACCCAGTATGGAACATGTATCTCGCTTAGCTTCATATGTATGTCGTTTAGCTAATCATCCTTACACCCCCCAGAACAAGCACATGCTTTCAGATCAAAACGTGGTGAAATTTCATTGGTTTTAGAATGACCTAATGTTATTTGACTATAGTAATAGCAGTAGGTACCATTATAATCATAAGAGAATCAAAGATCAGGAATATAATCTTCATTGTACCATCAGATATCACCGTCCATGGAAAGGTCTAGTGACACGTATCAATCATGAAGAGGCACGCATTTCTTCAGAAGGATACAACAACTACTACTATATAGTCCGCAAGTTTAATACTACTACTACCACAACAACAACAACTACAATGGCTGGGTTTTTCTCAGTTGTCCAAAGCCACCCCAATTTGTTCTTTCTTCTTACATAGTCCAATATTTCTGCCTAGCTTTGACATGAAAATCCAAGTCCAATCAATGTGTGTATATCCTCAGTGATAATGGAGTCTAAAATATCCCAACAAAAACAAAATCAAATCCCAGATCTAATTGGCTGGGAAGCTGGACGCGTGGATTATGGTACCCTAAATTCTAGAGGGAGCTTCTACCTGAGAAAGTGATTGACACGAGGTATGGTACCCCTTAATGTTGGGGTACCTTTGACCTTTGTGAACGTCACATTTTATCATACCCATTATGGAATAGAATCTGTCTCTATGTGATTCATGACTATATTATTGTAAAGAAAGGGAATTTTGATTTTTTTTTTTAATCAGAAAATAAAAAGTGTGGTAGTGAGGTGGATATCTTTCCAAAAAAAATTTCTTTTTTGAGAAGCGATATCTTTCAAAATTAAAATACTCACAATTACAAATATAGTAGCTAGAAAGACTGAGAGCTCACGACAATTATAAAATAATCATCTCTCTTTCTTTCTTTTTAATCATATTTCGAGTTGATTCAGCAATTTTTAAAAAAAAATTCAAATAAACAAAATTGCAGATTGCATGAAATACGTGACACCCTAGTTAGGAGCTATCTTATAATAAATTAATCAGTAAAAGCCTAAAAGGTAATCTGATTTACTCTTTTTTTTTTTTTTTTTTTTATAAGATGGATATATACTTGATGGATTGAGATCAGTTGTAATTGTTATACCATGCAATTATCCCTTTTCCTTCACAATTTTTTTTTTTACCATTTTAACTTTAATTTTTTACTTCTTTTTAATATTTTTTTATTTAACTATTAAGAATGAGAAATTGATTTTTTTAACTTTCAATCCCAACCATTTATTGTTATGATATCAAATGCAATACTCTAAATATTGTCCCCGATCTCGATCCATACTTGATTAACTGAAAAAGCCAAAGTCTAAAAGTGATAAGACAAGACAAGGGCATCAAAATTACAATTTGTTTGAGCACATGCCCCTTTCCTGTTGATACAAAAAGGAAGGACATTGTAAATTAATATTATTAGATAGGTGCCCTGTTGTGCGCTCCCTTTCCCTTATAGACCAAAATATCTGGACAATGGTTTTGATACTATGCGTGTTGTTGAACCACCCTTGATCCTCCACGGTTTGTTCATCAATTTCTTGCAATGCATAATTAGAGTAGACACAAAATAAAGGAACATAAACAACTTCAAAATATCATAGATATCACCAAACTAGAGTTCGATTAATGTATTTCTAGCTCAACAATTCGGTATCTCATATTCCAAGCTATTTGGAAACCACAACAACTACCCATAATTCTGCTTGATTGCTCGTGGTTACTCATAGATTGAGGGAGAATATTCGAATCCACTTTCCCTCCATGCAACCCTTATAAATGTCTGAATGTCATGATTTGCGTGTACATGGAAACACTAAATGGCTATACTTAACAATTTTCTGTATCACTTAACTCAATTGGTAATGTGGAAATAGTATCGCAAGGGCACTCTTGGCTTTTGATCACTTAACTTTCTGTATCACTTAACTTAATACTATATATACATTTCTTATGATCTATATTACCTTGCCACACTTAAGGATGGCCATACCCATGGAGTAATGGATATCTAACCCTACCCAATCCAAATATTCCAGGTAATTCTCAGTTCTTCATGGGTATAAAGTAATCATGTAGGGTTTGGATATTACCTAAATTGTTTAGGTAGGGTTTGGATAGTATCCGAACGAATTTTTTTTCCAATTAACCTTTCTTTGCTAACAATTTTGTTAGTTGTTCGGTTTTGAAACAATCTAGGAAATTAGTATCTTGAGTTTTAAAAACTTGAGATCAATGCCAAACTCGAGCTTCTAATACTGGAGTTAGGGATTTTTCATACAATGATGTGAACAAATTTTTCCATGTGGATATCGAGTTTATAAAACTCACTTTAAACGTGAGTTATAGAAACTCCTATTTTGACCGCTTTTAAAAACCTACAATCCAAACCTCACTCATCACTCTCCCTTTCAAACACTCAAACTTTCAATCACTCTCCCTTTCCTCACTCGTCACTCTCAAGCTTTCAAACACAAACTCCCTCTCAAACACCCAAATCAGTTACTCTCACACACCCAAATCTATCACTCTCACACTTACTCTCACATACCCAAATCTATCACTCTCACACTCACTATCAAACACCCAAATATGTCCTTCAAACACCGAAACCCACCCAAATCACTCACTCTCACCCTCAAACAATCTCCTTCTTCAAACACTCTCGTCCTTCAGACATCGGCGGCCACACATTCAGACAACCAAACACCGGAGATGCTTACTCACTCTAACGGAGACACTCCTCTCATCGACGGCCCAAAGACCCTCACTCAATCAGTTTGCAGCAAGTTGCATGCACCAAGAATTTTGAATATAACACCTCATTGTCAATATTGTCACCATAGTCTTATAAGGTAAAAATGTGATATTTTTGGCAGAAAAGCCAAGCTCTTTTGGTTCTTTGGATGTGTTTTGGCTTAGTTGGTATGTGCTACTTGTGTTAGAAACTGATTGAATTAACTGTTTGGGTTAATGTGGTTGTGATATTATGTATCATATTTGTTCTCTATGTTGCTGTGAACTTTCTTTTGAGGAAGATGTTGAATTTGGGTTTTGTAGTGGTGTTGCTGTTTTTAGCATGTTTTGCCTAAAGGGTATTTGTTCCCCTTTTTTGTGTGGGAATTCTGTGCTGGTTTGATGGGATTAGGAGTTTGTATACCATTGCTGTTTGTGTTTCTTGGTATGATCTTTTTCTTTAGATGTTAAAGAAGTCTGAGTAGCTGAAGGAAGGGAATTTGACAGGGTGATAAGGGTTATAGTGTTAAACCCTAAATTCCAAGTGCAAGTTACAGAAAATAGTTGAAAACAGAAATCTTTTGATGAAGATAATTGTATAATGATATAGTAAGAGTAATTGTAGGTTAGAAGGTTCGGGGAGGTCTAGGGATGAATGAAACATGTATTGAAATCTTGTAGTGTAGCTTACTGGCTGTAAGGAAATTGAAGAAGAGTTATAGCTTAGAAGTTTGACATCAAATTTGGATACCAAAAATGGGCTTGGTTTGCAGTAGCATCTTCACTTGTTGTGATAAAAGTTGCATATGTGATTAGTTTAAAGCCAAGGTTAATCATAGATAATATGAATAGAATGTTGGAATGAATTATGAGAAGGGGAAAAGGACTTAAAGATTAAGTTTTTATCACTGCAATTACTATAATTTGAAAGTTAAGAGATCCTTGAGAATCCACATATTTTTAATCTAAATCATTAGCTTGTGCTCTTCTAAATAATCCACTTTAAGACTGTTAATTCTCTTTCCATTATTATTTTAAGACATAATGGCCTTTAAATGTGTAGCAAGTGTAACGATATCATGGATTTAAAAAATAAATAAATAATTTAATGAGGATAGCATGGCATGCATTAGTTGTATACTAGTCTTATTCCACCAATATCAAAACAACTTGGTTAAGCATATCAAAATGCAGGGCTACAACTCAAAAAAAAGACATTCTACAATTATTATAAATTTGTCTGGTAAAGCCACACAAACATCATCCTTGTTTGGATTCATTGTTATAATATAGTTTTGGGTTTTTCAGTTTTATGATAAATATTGTTGGTTGTGAGGTCAAATAACAACCATATGTGCTTACTATCTAAGATCATATTCATGTAGTTGAAAAAAAAAAATCCATGGAACGTTTTGGATGCCTTTATCGGGTTTTCCTATATCTTAAAGAATGAAGAGCATATTCTATGCTAGATTCTGCTATTCGTAAGCTCCTCTTTATATAGTTGACTGATGTAATTTTTATTCTTATAATTATTCTTATGTCATACATAGCTTATTAAATTAATATATTTTTTTATACGTAATTTAAATGTATTGAATTTTTCCATACATAGCTTATGTCATACATAGCTTATTAATTATTCTTATGTCATACATAGCTTATTGCATTTATATAGTTTGCCAAAAAATTTGTATTGAATTTTCTTTTTTTGTTGGGCAAGATGCTAGTTATCTCATGTGTTATTTGGACTCTATCTAGTAACATTGGGATCAAATTATGATTGAATTTACTTAGTTTCTTCATTCTTGTATGATTTGTTTTATTTTTCATATGATATAATTAAATCTGCTTTCATATGATTACTTCTTCTTTTTTTGAGTAAATTCATATGATTACTTAGTTTCTCTCAATGTCCCTCTCAGAGTCCCCTCGTTCAATCCTCTTTTCATACTCATCTCTATCGACAAAATCTTTACCGTTAATGGCAGTCTCATCAACATAGTCGTCGTCATCATGAACATCATCATCCTCTATATGTGTAGAATACTCATATTGAGCATCCAGAACTGTAACCTGCAAACTTGTGATTATTTGTTGAATTTCCTCGATACTAACTTCTGCGCGCAGCTCCAACTGTATGTACAACTCAATACCACTTACTTCAGGTATTCTCTCCAACTTGTCAAACATGATCTTTACATGTTTGTCTGCTTCTATCGCCATATACTTGTAATTAATTTGGTGCTTCAGGACTTCATGTGGAGAATGATAAGTAATTTGTATGTTGTGCACAGTAGGATTCACACACAATTCTTCCATAACTATCATCTTCAATTCATCAAGGGTCTTTAACCTACAATCAATTTGGGTATAATAGCACTTTATACCCAGCCCTTCAAATGGAAATCCCTTGTTCGCATTGGCATTCTTAAGCGGACCACCGTGGTATAGGATTATATCAATTGCAATCATTTTGAACCTATTAGAGTCAAGTTACTATGTTAGTTAGAAAACATTTTATCTAGTCAAACTACACAAAGTACAAATTCCAATTCATTCAAAGGGCATAAATTTCATTACACATTCGTTACACATTTTATACCCAAATTCTTTTTCGGTCATGCTAAGACTACCCATTTCATACCCAATACCAAAAAAAAAAAAAAAAATTCAAAATCCTTGTAAAAGTATACAATATTTTATCTAATTACATACCCATAACATTTACATACCCATTTCATACCCAATACAAAAAAAGTCATTTCATTACACATTCAAATGGCATGAATTACATACACATTTCATTACAATTCATTTGAAGGGCATGAATTTCACTACCCATTTCGTACCCAATACAAAAAAATAAAAAATAAAAAGTCAAAATCCTTGTAAGATCATGATAAAGATAAGAGCCTAGAAATGATGAATAAATTTTTGATAACAAAAACCATGCAAATAAATTTTCAAAAAATTTACACTAACAAAACAAAGTTCTATCATTCACAATATTGGTATCTTAACTAAGTTATGTTAACTACCTATCAAACAAATAGTCAAAATCTTTAACCCACACCCAACTGCAATGACAATTAAATCCAAACCCTTACCTGAGATGTAAATTTGTTGAGAGGGAAGAGCAGTGACAGAGAGAGGCAATGTGGTGTGAGATCAGAGACAATGTGGTGTGAGAAGTATGAGTGTTATGGATGAGTGAGGCAGTAAGTTACTGAAGAGTGTGAGGCTAAGTGTTATGGGTGAGAGAGTGTTCAATGACTTACTAATGTGTATCTGTGTTTTATAAAATTTTGCCCAGCAAAAATCGAGTCTATAAGACTCGAGATCCAAGTATATTTTAATTAAATTTTGAGTCTTATAGACTCAAGATCTATGTGGCATAATTATATTTCCCGAAGAAAATCGAGTCTTAAAGACTAGTTTTGCTTTGTAGAACTCAAGTCTTTAAAACTCGAGATCTATGTGGCATAATAATGTCCAACTCAGCAAGTAGGAAGTAAGTCTTTAAGTTTCGAGTTTTATATGGGACTCAAGTTTCTAAAACTCGAGATGCTAGTTTGCACATTCCTTTCAAACGCGTGTTAACTTTCTATATTCTATCCCCATACTATGCTAATCCCTAAATATCCTTGTATCCAAACCCGACCCGTACTTAAAAAATAAATAAATAAATAAAACCTAATCTTTTTCTCTCTCAGAGCTCTCCAGTCTCCGACTCTCCTCACCGTCTCTCTCTCTCTCTCTCTCTCTCTCCTCACCATCACCACTACTTCTACTCTTTTGGTTTTGTGTTGTGGGTGCGTTTTCTTGATAATCTAGTCTTTCTTTCTCTCTTTCTCTCTCTCTCTCTGTGGGGTATTTGGAATTTGGTTTTGCTTGTAGAATGGTTCTTTTTTGCCTTCTCTAAAAGACTTACTTAGCTTTGACTCTTGCTATTAATAACTGTTTTATGTTCTTTTTTAATGATATTGTGATGTGGGTTGTGATCACTTTTTGATTTATGGAGATAAGTTTGAAGAAAAATGATATTTTAGTAATTGATTTGTGTTGGTCTGGGTGTGATATTGTTGGTGTGGCACAGTTCTCATTGATAGGTATTTGTTAAATTTAACACTGACTTCTTTGCTCCCTAAAATGCAACTGAGAATGCATATATATTTTTTGTTTCCCCTAAGATGAATATTACAATTTTGTTGTGTTTTTCCCTTGATATTTGTTAAAAAGAAATTAATCTTTTGATGTTCTTTTCACTTATAATTCGATTAAATTATTTAGAAGAATTACCTGTTTCATTAAACAATGGAGTTTGTGGAACTATTTGTAATTTGTGTTGTTGGGACTTGAATATTGCAGAATTATGATGGATCCAACATTTTATTAGTGGGTTATATTATTATATGTGACCATATAATTTTTTTTTTTTTTTGGTTATATTGATTGATTGATATTTGAGGTGTTTGTTTTGATACTAGAGTTGTTCTTGATTTAATGATTTTTGCTGCAATTGTTAAGTTGTTAAAGG
The DNA here is from genome assembly GCA_032727855.1 of Quercus ilex subsp. ballota. NCBI lineage: Eukaryota > Viridiplantae > Streptophyta > Magnoliopsida > Fagales > Fagaceae > Quercus > Quercus ilex. Next base: position 18,093,678 of record CM064915.1, read on the forward strand.
ATCCCATTTGTCTATCTATGCAGTTGCATATATGTCTACCATATCCTCTACATCAACCCCAGCCTTAAGGCCATTCTAGTTGAGAATCCACAACAACGAGCTAGGGCACTAAAAGAACAACTTTAGACGTATGGAATCATTTTAAGAAAAAAAATATTAATGGAATAGCTAAGGCCCAATGCAACTACTGTAGAAGGCTTATGGTTGAAGCAACTACATCAAGGACGACTCATTTAAAAATGCACATAGGAAAAAGTTGTTCGTGCTCCAAGGGAAAGAACAAATATTAGAAAGTAATTTCTTGTTAAACAACACAATAGGGAAAATAGCAAAGGGATCGCAAGCCGTAGTGTTTTTTATGAATAGGATCAGAAGGCTCAAGGAGGGACCTTGCCCGAATGGTCATTTTTCATGAGTACCCTCTTGCAATTGTTGATCATGTTGGGTTTCAAGATTTTGTCAGTGATTTTCGGCCAAATTTTAAGATAGCAGAAAGAAACAAATTGAAGCGAGATATTAAAAAAATTTATAATGATGAGAAGCAAAAGATTGTGGTAGAAATTGACAAGAATGCAAGTAAAGTTGCAATCACAACAAAATTGTGGACTGCAAACAACAGTAAAAGGGTCATTCATGGTAATCACAACGCACTACATAAGTGACTCTTGGACTTTGGAAAGTCGGGTTATAAGGGGTTTTTTTTTTTTTTTCCCCCTTTAGGGTCATTTTGTTGTACTAGTTTTTAGATTCTCAGGCAAGCTTATTAACTTTATGTTTTATTTAGTTAACCATATTTATGTTTATTTTATTTTAGGTTTATCCATTCTCCATCCCCACATGATAAGTGTTCTCTTTCTAAAGTCTTTTTGGAGTGTTTTTCTGATTGGAACATTAATTCAAAGTTATCCGCCATAACTGTAGATAATTCTAGCAACAATGATGACATGATGAAACTTGTTTCAGATAAACTTCAAGCTAGTTCACTTATTTTAGGTGAAAAATTGTTGCATGTGTGTTGTGTAGCATATATTCTGAATTTGGTTGTTCAAGAGGGTTTAAATGTAATTGGTGATGGTATTGAGAAGGTTCAAAGTAGTGTATCTTTTTGGACACAATCACCAAAAAAAATCTCGCCAATCATATATTGCAAGTACTAAGAAATTGGTACTTGATTGTAAGACTCGTTTGAACTCTACATATTTAATGCTTTCAACGGCTTTACTTTATAAAGATATCTTTCCTCGTTTATTGTGTTGTGAGCCTCAATATCAATCTGCTTCAACTAATAGGGATTAGGAGGTAGCAAAAATTGTTTGTGAGAAGTTGGGTTACTTTCATAAAGTTACTAAGTTGTTTTCTTTTACTGTCTACCCTATGGCTAATCATTATTTTTCTTCATTCTTCTGATTGAAGATAAAACTAAGCCAATGGCTTACAAGTGAAGATGAGTTGGTTATGAAAATGGTAGCAAAGATGTTAGCTAAGTTTGATAAATATTGGAGTAAAGTTAATGACATCTTGAGTTTGGCTATTGTTTTAGATCCAAGATATAAATTGATGTTATTGATATTTTATTTCAATAAAATGGACGATAATAAGGCTAATGAAGAAATTGAAAAGGTTGAGAAACTTATTTTTGAGTTGTTTGTGGAGTACGACATAGAAAACATTGATAAACGAGTCATTTATTCTCAAACTTCATCTACTACATGTACATCAAGTGTTGCACATGAACATGATAATACAATGAGAAACTATGATTTGTTTGTTAGTAATGCGACTACTAACATAAGCCAAAGGATTAGGGATATTATATTGGAGTTTGAACTTTATATTAAGGAAAAAGCGGTGCCTACAATTGAAAATTTTTATGTTTTGGGTTGGTAGAACCACAATGGTAGTAAATATCCTATTTTGCAACGCATTGCAATGGATATTTTGGCTATTCTTATAACAACAGTTGCCTCAAAGTCGGCTTTTAGCACTAGCTGGAGATTGTTGAGTCCACACCATAGCCGTCTTCATCATGATACCTTAGAAGCATCGATGTGTGGGAAGAATTGGCTATGGAGCAAACTTAAAGGTGTACCAAAAGTTTCTATCATTCAAAAAGTTCTTAATGATTATGAAAAAAATGAAGTGGAGGACAGTCATGTCATGGAGCTTTCAGAATAATGGATATGTATTAACATTGGTGATGGTGATTCATGGATTCTTTGTAAATTTCCTTCTATTACTTTTTTTTTTTTTAATTTTGTAGTTAAACTTCTTTGGCTGTAAAGTTTCATTGGTTTTTATCTTAGTTCTTATATAGTTTACCAGCTTTGTCCTTTGTTATAATACTTGTGATGAAATGGATTTGCTACTGTAATGTAGCTTCGGTTGATTAATTAGAGAAATTCTTGTTCGCTGCTGAGACTTGACTTGAAACTTATGTTTCTGATAAAGTATAGGGGGGGGAAATTTGCAGACCAGCTGTGTAATGATTAACAATGTAGTAAGTTAACCAACGTTTGGAAAAATTAAGGAAAATAGCATCTCGAGTTTTAGAAACTCGAGATGCTGTTCAAATCTCAACCCACTGCACTAGCGGACCAGTTGCTGAGCTGGACTTAAAAACTCCACTTAGATCTCGAGTCTTACAAACTCGAAATCTATTTAAAATTTGCGTAGAACTTGAGTTTTACTAGAAAAAATTTTACGCATATCATTCTATAAAAACATATTAGTCTTCACAGATAAAAAATTATCAGCCCTTACTCTTTCACCCAGAGCACTCAGCCTCACTGCCCCACTCACCCATAACTCTCACACCACATTGTCTCTCACTTTCACTCACCACATTGCCTCTCTCACTGCTCTTCCCTCTCAACAAATTCATATCTCAGGTAAGGGTTTTTTTTATTTGATTGTCATTGTAGTTGGGTATTAGTTGTTGTTGGGTGTGGGTTAAAGAGTTTGCCTATTTATTTTGTAGATAGTTAACATTACTTAGTTAAGACACCAATATTGTGAATTATAGAACTTTGTTTTGTTAGTGTTAATTTTTTGAGTATTTATTTGCATGGTTTTTGTTATCAAAATTTTATTCATCATTTCTAGGCTTTTATTTTTATCATGATCTTACAAGTTTTTTGATCTTACTTGGGTGACTATTATCTAAAAAATGGACAAAATGGGCTTTTGCCCTTTTCGGGCAAATTATATAGCATTATGCCCCCATTCCCAAACTAATTAGGGAAATGCCCCTCTTTTAAAACTCGATTTTTGATAAATCGAGTTTAAAAAAAAAAAATCCGAAACCTTATAGTGACGTTTTAAGGATCCTATAGTGACGTTTTAAGGACCTATAGTGACGTTTTTTAACTCGACTTCAATGAAATCGAGTTATAGGTAAAAAAAAGGCCACTATAGGTCGATTTCATTGCCTATAACTCAATTTCATTGAAGTCGAGTTAAAAAACGTCACTATAGGTCCTTAAAACGTCACTGTAGGCTCCTTAAAAACGCCACTATAAGGCCTAACTTGATTTATCAAAAATCGAGTTTTAAAAGAGGGGCATTTCCTTAATCAGTTTGGGAATGGGGGCATAATGCTATATAATTTGCCCAAAAAGGGCAAAAGGCCAGATAGTCCTTTAAAAAATAGATTTTCATGTATAAAATAGATTTTCATGATAACCAATGGCCAAATACTTTTAAATAATTGCTAATAAAATAGAGTTGTATATTAAGATAAGATATTATCTATGTCAGTATTAGTTATTAAAGTGAAAAAAAAAATTGTATATATTATTATGTAGTAATTGCCATATTCTGAATCCAGATGATTACCTATTTCTCGTGGTACCAAGGCCTCCATGCCTTAGTGATGGGCAATTTCAGGACATTTAAGCTGTATCTTGTAGACAGTACGGGAACTCTTCCATCTGTGTCTCCACTGAGCCACCCCCAAAGGAATACCATAAGATTGATAAATATATTATCATCACAATCTCTAGAAAATAATATACGGTAATGGGCACAAACCCAACCCAGACCGACCCGTGGACAAGCCTAGCTATGAGTCTGATAGCAAAAAATAAGTATAAGGCTATGGCCCCCTAGAAAATAATGACCCCCCCCCCCCCCCCCCCGAGTTCTTTCTAGGATCTCTACTTAGTCTAACAGATAACCCAAAGTCCTCAAATAAAATACTAGTTATCTCTCCCAATTGTCCAAATGATTTGTTGTCAATCCAAATATCCAATAGACAATAATCCACACTTTCAAAATATCATCTTTTACCACTCATTGTCAAACAAAAATTTACTTCTTTTTTCCATCATTCTCAATCTCAAGAAGCCACCTACAGGATTCTCAAAGAAAATAGAAGTTATCACTGCTACTTTTTCTCCTGATATAAGCCCACACTGCCCCATATTTCTTTCCTCTCATTGTTGATTGCTCTAAACACATTAACTCTCTTCTCAACAAGGGTAGAATCAAATAAACTCCGTTCATCTAAAAAAAAAATCCATATTTGCTTTCAGTTCCAGCTTCTTCTTGTATCTCAGTATCAGCTTCTTCTTGTATCTCAGTATTTTAGGTTTGTTTGTTTCTTCAACATCATACGAGCATTTAGATTTATGCTTTTTATATATATGATAATGGTCATTTAGTTTTATGAATATGCTTTGTTTATTAAGTTGTTCAATTTGTTGTATTGCTACATGATAATATATTATATCTCTTTCCATATCATCATTTTTTTTAATTTGAAATTAGGAGCTGAATAATTCATTAAAAAATAAGAAAATTTTCAATATTATGGATAATGATGGGTTGATGGTGCTTAAAATAATAGTATGCAAATTTTTGTATATGTATATGGTAATAGACTGCCTTTTGTTCTTCCATTAGTATTTAAGAATATGACAATATATCAAAATTAATAATTTTGTATTTATAAATTTATGAATTATGATTTTTATATCAATATTGCAACTTAGCCCCCTCAAGTACGAATTCCTGACGACGCCCTGAGCAGACACAAAATAAAGGAACATAAACAACTACAACATATCATAGAAACCACCAAAGTGGAGTTTGATTCTTAGTATTTCTAATACAACAATTCGATCGGTATCCCATATTCCAAGCTATTTGGAGATTACAACTACCCATAATTCCTCTTGATTGCTCGTGGTTACTATAATAGATTTAGGGAGAATCTTTGAATCCACTTTCCGTCCATGCAATCTCTAGATGTCATGACTCATGAATTGCATACGATGTACATGGAAACACTAAAAAAGTCTAAAATTGTCGGACTTATAATCTTCTGTATTTCACTTATTGCATCTCTTATATATATATATATATATATATATATATATATATTAAATAGGTTTCATAGACATGCATAAAATCTACAATTATATGTAAGAAAATGTATTATAGAACCATATATACATTTCTTATGATCTATAGTACCTTGCCACAGCCTCATAATACTATCAAATCCAAGACCTCGGCTTTTAAATAACAGAGCACCAGGCAATATGCTAACCAATTTCCTAAATACTTAGAAGCTAATCAATTGGTTAAATTTTCGCTGACACGCAATCAGCTCGAGTGCATATCTAGGGTACCTAATGTGATTTTGTTTTTCTCGTCTTGCACTTAATTTTTTTTTTTTTTAGAAGGTCTTTCACCTAAATTAATTGGTAATTAAGGTGAAAACTCTGTAAGTCTAAAGTCATTTTTTTTACAACCACTAAAGTGACATGCTTTAATTGGTGTACAAGAAAAGTGACGTCGGTATTGAACTATGCGGCAACGATATTACACTAATCACAATTTGAAATCTTAATATATTAGGAAAAAACTATGAAATTTGTTGCGTTAATAACATTATTGGGTGGAAATTAGTGTCATAAGGAAGGCATTGTCAAATCTTTTGAGCCTATTACCCTTTGTATTTTATTTTCTATTAATAAAATAGGCTTCATAAACACAAGGCCACAGACTCCATATATTTTTGGACTTAAAGCGAGAACTAAATTGAGACCTTTCATTTATTTAAATATCAATTAAATAATAATATTTTTTTATATATAAAATCTATTCTACTTGTTTGTTTGTTTAGATGCAAAACTATTAATTAAATTTTTGTTTTCAAGTTATCAAACATTTTTTTTTAATGTTTGAAATCGTCTATAAACATTGTATTTTGCAAACTTTGTAGTTTTAAAACACGTGTACTTGTGTGTAATTAGTTTTAGCCTAATTTTTATGATATATATGTTGGGTATGTTTTAAAATTAATTGGGTATGTTCAAAGCTTAAGCCCATAATATTATTTTGTTGTAAAGCCCAAGCACATGCTCTAGAATTTCCCTTGACTGGCGTAGGAATTTTGGGCAGCAAACAAAACCCTCAATCATCTCATATTTTCTTATAAAAATAGTCAGCCGCACTTTTTCCTATTTTGCAGAAACTACATAGTAGCTTGCAGCATCAATGGGAAAGAAAATTTCCTTTGTTTTTGCCTTTCCCTTTTCACTCTAATCATCTTTAGCTACTTCCTTTTTTAGAGCTCTAAGACTATCAAAATTCTACATATATGATATTAGTTGGAAAAAAAAAAAAAGATTTTACTTCAATACTTTAGCTGCTCTATTTTGCTGAAAATTTTCTCTTGGGCATTTGTGACGAGTTCAAAACTCTGTTTGTGAGTGCACATTAACAGAGTTGCCATTGTATTCAAGAGAGCGATCGCCTGAGCCATTTGCACTGACGGATTCATTCCAGTGGGGGTGAAATCGCTTCTTTACAGTGATTTAGTTTCGTGCCTCGGCGATAAGTTTTACTTAATCCTTGATTTTATACACTTTTGCACTTGTCTATTTTGCTTATGAGTTAATTTGAGCATATCTTGTTTTATTGATATATTATTGATATTGCTTTGTAACTTTGTTAATCAATTTGGACAATTTTCCAATCTATACTTCCAACAATATATTATCCTTGTCTTTTAAATAACCGAGCACCGAGCCAATTACAAACCAATTTCTTAGTTACTTAAGAAGTCATTATCTTTCTACCATAGTTTCGGTAACACGCAATGGATTCTAGCCTAAAGAGTTATTGTAGTTGTTGTTGTTGTTTTTTGAAGAACTTAAGAAGAAAAAGAGCCTCCAAAGTTACATTAGGGATGTCTATAGTCCTAAGAAGCTGATTTTGCTGTTCTTGTCTTTCAGTTTCATTAGGCATCTCACTTTAGGGTATGTTTGTTTGGAGGTGAAATAGGGTTAATAGAAAATTTTAGAGAGAAAATATGAGAGAAAATGGGTTTGTGTGTTGTTTGGTTGAGGGGGTGGGGGGGGAAGAAAACTTTTATGTGGAGTCCAAGTATTTTCCACCTAGGCCTACACAAAATTTGTCTCTCCAAAATAGAGAGAAAACTGGGTGAGGGGGAGTTTGATGGAAAAATGACAAAATTGCCCATGTGCAATGCATATAGGCAAAATCCAGTTGCCTTTTTTTTTTTTCCTGGGCAGCATTGCTACCTCTTTTTTTATTATTATTTTTTTTATATATTTTTCCTTATGGTTTCCTGAGCAATGTTGTCTCCTCTTTTTATATTATTTTTTTTTCTTTTAATTTGCTGGGTGTGATGCTTTCTTTCTTTTTTTTCTTTATGGTTTCCTGGGCAACGTTGCCTCCTCTTTTCTTTTCTTTTTTTCTTTTTTTTTTTCTTTTAATTTCTTGGGCATGGTGTTTTTTTTTTTTTTTGGTTTAACTAGAAATGATTTTTTTTTTTTCTGGAAATGATTTTTTTTTAATTAAATTTGGGTGATTTTTTTTTTTTTTTTTTTGTTGCTTATCACTTTTTTGTTTTAATTGAGCATCATTTTTTAACAAAGGTATATAAGTAAATTTATACAAACTCATTTTTTCCATCATTCTACTTTTTCACTCCCAACCAAACAAAAATAAAAAAGAAAAATTGAAATATTTTCTATCCTCCCACCATTTTCTATCATCCCACTTTTCCACCCCTCCAACCAAACACATCCTTAAGTCTCAAAACTTTAAATAAAACAGCACCAAAATTGTAAAAACTAAAGAATCAACAATTCAACATACAGTGCAGTATGAAACCAAGTTACAAACTATGTGGAACTGCACTCCATAATTGTACATGTTGAAAGGAACTTGTTCCTATGATAGCGGAGGAAGAACATGATTAATGAGTTTTTTTAATTGACTACTGTTTTTCACAACCAAATCCACAATTAATACACTAGTAACTACTGTTTTCAAAATAGTAACTACTAGTATGGAGTCTCGCTCATGAGCAGGTAGGATGCTACTATGGTCACGCCCAAGTAAAGAAGTCACACTGGTCGCCCCCTCTGCCCTTTTTTGATTACCAAAAAAAAGAAACTACTGTTTTCAAAACCAAAAGTGCAGTGACCCTAAACCACAATGAAACATTGCCCAAACTCATGAGCAGTAAATCATAAAAGCGTTTTGGTTTTGGACATAAAGAATTAAAGATGACAAAATGCCAAAAAAAAAAAAAAAAAAAAAAGTTCAGCTATGGCACCAAGCAAATTAGTGAACACAAGTACAAAATTGCAATCAAGCACATTTGCCACCACGCCATCCAGGTGGGACAGTAAATGTAATTGTTTTTCATTGAGAAAACTGTCATTCATTTGCACTTGTACCTCTGAAATATTGTGTGCTTGCAAAAAAGAAATTAAAATCAAGAAGGTCGCTCTTCCTGTGTCTGCGCAGTTACAACACTCTTAAGACCTTTTCAAGGTATCACAAAGCAATCGACAAATAAACCCATTATTCTTTAGGATGATATGGCAACCATTTGGAAGTTCCCCAACTCTCAACATACGAATATTCTGGTAGTTGACAAATGGATGGAGTCCAACAGAGACTAAAATTTCTCTTACTTCAGATGATGCTCGAACAAAGATGCCATCTCAATCTACAGAAAAACCAGATTTCATAATTAATGAGGGAGCTGAATCACCTAAAGAACAAACTCAATAATAGACATCCATAACTAATTAATAGTTGAGGGAGTATAAAATCAATAAGGAAGATGCATGAAACAACTAATTTACCTTCCAAATGATAATTCAGTCATTTCTTCAACATTAAGGAAAAAGATGGAATAAACACATGACAAAATATTTTTAAAATGAGACAATATTATAATGATTAAATTGAGAGTGCAGTTCAGAACTAAAATCAAACATAGATACAAGGACTGTCAAAGGCAAAACTTAAACCCTATGCTTTAGGCAACCGCACAACTATGAGAAATTGCATGTTAAATCCGGTAAGGTTTTTGTACACAAGGAATACATTGGGCATTGGTACCAAAATTATGACTTTGAGACATTATTAACTCGCAATATGTTCAGTGAACAATGCTCATGCATATGTTTCAATGTTTTGGCTCCATATGTGATTGTCATTATTACATAAATCTACATGATCCGGAATCAACCACAATATCTCTTCTAGAATGTGATGTATGATAAAATACACAAACAAAACTCAAAAGGCACATCCGATACATAAAACCATATCAAAAAGAAGCGAGGTAATCAGGAACTGAATTGTAGAGAGGACCAGAGGGGTTATTGGCCTCTCTACAATTTAGTTCCTGATTACCTCCCTTCTCCTTGATATGGTTTTATGGACAGGATGTGCCTTTTGAGTGAATAAGAAAACTTCATTTATAGCCTTCTAGCGAATAAGAAATAAAGCAATTTTTGCTAAGCCCCACCCCTCCCCACCCCCCCCCCCCCCCCAAAAAAACAAAATAAAAATAATAAAATAAATAAAAAAGAAGTAGGAAGAAGTTGCACTTGCATGCACATCTGTAAGCAAATGAAAAAGGAAACAGAGAGAGAAAGATCAGTGGTAAAAAGATAAAAAGAAAGAAAAGAAAAGAAATGATATCATAAATAAAATAAGTAGCAATTAATTGGCCAAAACACACCACACTACTGCCTTCATTCTCTTGTAATGAAACTTTAACATCAACTTACAGCTGTCAGAGCAGTCTCAGAACCCTTATTGCCAGATTTACCACCAGCACGATTTAATGCCTACAGTAATTGTAATAGGCTACAGTCAAATACCCCATCTCATCTAGCGAGCACCAAAAAATAAGGGACAACTATAGAGAGATTTGACAGATTACCTGCTCCATGTCCTCACAAGTCAGGACGCCAAATATGCATGGAACTCCTATAAAGTCATAGACAATGCTTCAGTCTATTAGTAGGAGTTAAATATAAGATATTTTATTTAGACAGCAAGAATAGAGTGACAGTTGGGACAAGTTCAACAATTTAATAGCAGATGAACATATTTTCTCAATAAATTGTTCGTATGCGCTTTACAAATTGAAATGTAGGTTGCTTCACAACATAGTGAAAAAGAAAAGAGATCAAAAATTGACATATAGCTACACCGTTTCTTCTTTCTAATTAACAAATCAAAAGTATGTGGATGTCTGCGGATGAAGTTATCTACGTACTAATGTATGAAACATAAAAATGTCATACAAAGTTGGGAAATTATGACACATTCTAGACCTTTGAGCCACCTAACTCAAGTCATGACCTTCCCAACCTTTAGCTGTGACTTCATAATAACAGCTCAAACTCTATAGTACACTCAAACCAGCATCCACATAACTAATGATTTATTCTACTCTCAATAGAAATATATTAGGATTAAACTCTAAAAAGGTGATGAAGAAACTTTAAAAGAGTGAGCAGTTTAATGATTTGAGAAATTGTCTCTCAATTAATCCAAAAGAATAGTATATTACAGTCTTTAGATAACAGGGTACCGGGTAGATTTTCAATCTTTTCTCTACAATAACATTTAGAACAAATTCTTTCTTTCCTGTGTTAACAGTCAGCATAAACAAATTTCCAAGCCCAAGACTGTGTAACCAAGAGAGACAAAAGGATCAAGTCTATTTCCAACATGAAAAAGATACATACATGCATATCCAAGGCAGTCTATGTACCCATGAGAGAACCATTCAAAAAAAAAAGATGTATATTTCTGCAAGCAAACTAAAGTCCCACACACACCACTCAAAATTCAAATGTTACACACGCATCTAGTGGGCCATGAACAACCCTTCATCCTATTCGCACGGGTGGAGGAGGTAACATTGGAGCACAAGCAAACTAGTTCCAAAATATTGCTACAATATACAAAATGCTATAGCTATATATATATATATATATTAAGGACGGACCCAGGTGGGGGCTATATATATATATATATATATAAGGGCCGGACCCCCCTTGGTTCCAATTTCTTTTTTTTTAGTTATAATATTTTTCATTTTTTTTGTTAGGCCCCCTTTCTCCACAATAAGCTCAACTAGCCTCACCCAAATAGCAACTACCCAACTAAAAAACTTAACAAAAACAATAAAAATATTTACAATAGTGATTGTATTTTAGCAAAAAAAAAACTATTTTACCACCAAAGAACCAAAAAATCACGTGTTATTGGAGAAGCTAAAACTAAATTTTTTGCAACTACAGTAAACTAATATAAATACCAGTTGACTATAGCAAGTTGTTAAAAATAAAATATAATATTTCATTAAAATTATATCTTTTCCATCAATTAAAAACTCAAATTCTCTCACTTTCTTTATTATTTTAATGAATTGTTTATATTATTTTAAATGAAGTTATTAAAAAAAAAAAACATTTAATATTGGATGTATTGTAAAATGAGGTGGTAAAATAGATAAAGTAACTTTTTGAAATGTTAAAAGCTAAAATTTTTAGCACCACCAATGTGAATGCCCTAACTTCAAAGAAAAAAAAAATTTCTAGCCAGCCTAGTATTAAAAAAAGACATTATTTTGTTTTTGTTTGTTTTTATTGATAAATGATTGCATCTTAATGTATTTAGAAACAATGATTTTGAGTATTTATAATTTTTTTAATATTATATGGATGCCTATTTGGAGTTTTTTTTTTTTTTTTTATACTCTGACCCCCGCTAGCTTAAAATCCTGGGTCCGTCCCTAATATATATTTATGTATATATATTATATATATATATATATATATATAAAATTTCGGGATAAATAAGGAAGATGAATGCAATAATTGAATCATGATTCTTTTATTTTCATGAATTGCCATTAATTGAAATCAATTCATCCACTAACAGAAAGAACAACCTGAATTTAAACCAGCTGAAAGTACTCCAGATGCAGCCGAATTAGCAACGGCATCATAGTGGGATGTATCACCTCTAATCTACTGAAAATAAACATGGTTCATAGATTAGGCACCAGTTACAAGCATGCCTCCAACAGATCCAGTTAAAGAATCCTCTCGTGAAGAGAGAGAGAGAGAGAGAGAGATGTATATATATATCTCATCAAAAGATTTTAACAGGTAGCGTGAAAAGAAATCATACCACAGCTCCAATACATAAAATTGCATGATATTTTTGTGACTTCCCTAGCCTTTCTGCAACAACACCAATTTCAAAACTACCAGGAACCCAGACAACCTGATGGAGAAAGTGAAGAAAATAATCGTGCCTTGTTAAGTTTGCTCGTGCAAAATCAAAACTATTGACCAAGCTAACAATCAGATGGGCATAAAACCCCAGTAAGCTTTGATGCATTTATACACAAAGCCAGGAACAATTTATCATAAGTAATCAATTAGGTGAGCAATGTACCTAAATAAAAATATCATGAAATGCGTCTGAAATGTGCAATGCTAAGATATGGCACAAGAGATCTTCACTTTTAAAAATAAAAATAAAAAGTTATCTAACTTTAATATTTCAGGAAGAGCAAAGCTGAACCATGTGTTTAGGATTGAAACTGACCAAAAGGAAATGGATTGCCATCTATTGTGAAGCCCACAAGAAGAAATTCAGCATACAAAGAATAAGAAATTAAAGTATTATGATCGGCAATGCATCAGAACATTGAAATTGAAATAGAGTATGAATGAAAGGTTTGCTTACGAGCAAAGGTACTTACCCATGAGCATTTAATTGTGCAGTAAGATAACACAGAGGCTTAGAGGAGAATATTCTCAAACCTCAACAAAGATTTTTCATCATAACTAGAATAGTAGAATGTGGCTGTTCTGTTGATATTTGCTTCTCATCTTAACCTAAAAATATATTTAAATCTTTGCCAGCAACAACAATAACTATTATTATTGAAACTACTTCCTTGATAAATTTCTTTTCTTTTTTTCCTTTTTTTTTTTTTGGGGGGGGGGGTGTGGGGGGGGTGAGGAGGAATAGAATACTTGTACAAAAAAAGAAAGAAACAATTACAAGGAACACAGTCCCAGGTAAGGGTGGCAATTGGTGTTAGTAGGTCATGTTTGTGTCAAGACAAGGGTATTTGAATACATAGTCTTAAGTAAGGGTGGCAATTGGTGTTAGCATGTGGGTTGGATTCCTCAGGTTCCTGCTCAGCCCTAACTTGACCCATTTATTAAGGGGGTTGACAGGACATGACCTATTTCAACCCGTTTAATACACCGTCTAAGAAAAATAAAGTAAAAGAGAGTTTTTTACCCCTTTTTTTTGGGTAAAAGGGTTAAGAAATTTAGAATTTTAATTGAAGAATTTATCAATATAACCATTAAAAAAATTTTAATTACTTAATTATATTTAGAATTCAAATTTATGTTAGATAAAAATCAAATTTATTTATATGAATCAGGTCATTTCAGGTCAAGCAGGTCAACATGGAATCGACCTATTTATAAATCATGTCAAAGCATGTTGACTCACTTTGACACGAACCCATTTACACCAAACACTAATCCACAAAAAACTGTCATGTTCATGAGTTGTGTCAAACATTGCCACCCCTGGTTCCAGGCCCCAGACTGCTGCACACACAAAGTACCACCATACAATCAAAACAAAACTAGAATGACAGGCTAAGCCACTGCAAGAATTCATGAACTTGATAGCCAAGAACCAAATCTACTAGTCAGATTACGTATTGAGTATAGATATAAATACCCCATTTACAACATAAAACCCTATTCAGAATTGAGTTACAAACCTGATGACTGTATTAACCTAAGATCTTACAATCAGCCACAGAAATTAAGATACATATACAAAGGTCACTTTCCACAAGTGTCAGAAATAATATATCACAGCAATGAGTAAAACATCAGCAGGAGGAGGAATACAAACACATGCATAGTTGCACAAGGACACAAAGATAATATAAGCTGTGATATAATAGTTGGTTCTAATGTAAAGTGGCTACAGGAACATGACATACATCGACGTTCTCTTCTGAAACAGAGTAATTTTTGAAAGTTGACAAAGCTCCCTCTAACAGCTGCTTTGTGATAATTTCATTAAACCGGGCCACAACCTTCAACAATCAAAAATTTCAATCAAACAAAGAGAAGGTTTTGCTCGCCAGAACAGAACAGAACATACCATTACCATACACCATTCCATAATTGAAACTAACTCTCAAAATTACATATACGAGATGAGTAACTGACCACAGCAAAGCGAAGACCCTGAGTTTTGGTGACAGAACCCATCAGATGCCGAACAGCAGCCGTTTGTGCAAACGACGACTGCTCCTTCCTCTCAACAGCATAGCAAAGACTGGTTCCTGCAAATAATTTAAATTAATTGTGCATTTGCGAAATAGTGGATTTTGGGTTTTTGAATGAATTAGTAAAGGAAAAGAAGAAGGTACCTTGTGTCGAAAAGGAAGAGGAAGAAGAAAACGAGAGAGACTTTTTTGACATGCAGTTAAGGTGCAGGATGGCACTTGTACCATTTTGTTGATAATGTGTGGGTGCAAGACGCGATTGGTATAGAGGAAGGAAGCATTCAGTGGAAGCAAACGATGCCATTTTCATCAAATCAGAATTCAAACTCTACTGTGTACAGAATAATAGTCACTAGTCAGTGCTCAAAATAAAATTACGGCAGGGCAGATCTATAAACAAATGGCCGCAATTGGGAATGAGCATAAACTACTTCGCCTGTCAGGAGTGAATACTTGGCAATTAGTTCGGGTGGGCGGGGTTGATTGCCCATAGGTTTTACTGGTATACATATATAACAAACACATAGGGCTAAGACCTAAGAGGGTGAGGAATGGTTTAAACTAAAAGTAATAAGTTTGATTGACCCTTTTTCATTCCGAACAAAATTAGAGAAATGGTGGCAAATAAAGCTAACAAACTACACAGTAACTCATACATTTCGCTTCATTTTTTTTCTATGCCTCATGGTTATGCGGAAGAAAAAATAACACAAATTGAATGATTAGAAATATGTTTTGTGAGGAAATAATTGAACTTGTGTACGAGTTCCTAGAAGCAGCTTAAAAATTAACAAAAATTGAACTGGTTTTTGTTCAAAACCTCGAGAATCGAAGCCTGGGAGCTTTCCCACTGATTTTCTCACGGTTTCCGATTAACCAAACAGAGGAAACAAGAGAGAGAGCGAGAGAGATTAGTACCTGAAATTAGAGAACGGAGTTTTGGTAACACCTGGTGGTTCCGGCGGCAATGCTTCCGATGAGAGAGAGAGAGAGAGAGAGAGAGAGAGACGTCTAGCAGTCACTTCGAAAAGCTACTTGGTTGAGGACAGGGTTGTTTGTGGGAAAATGATGTATTTTGAGGGTATTGTGGTAAAACTAGGTAGCTAGATCAAGGGCAAAAAAGGCAAAAAAAAAAAATTGGTTCATGTTTCGATTTACGCGTGTCATCATGCGCAGGGGCCATGCTAATCTTCTCTGGGACATTCTGGCTTTGTTGTCTATGTATATAAATGCTTTTTCATTACTGTTTCTCTGCGATATGGGACTCGTGCACGGTTCCCTTGTAAAGTTAGGGGCTTGGTAGGCTTGTAAGCTTTCTTTGGCGACTCTAATCAAACACAAATCCAAAAATCATCTGTGTTAAAAGTTTTTTAACAGAAATGATACTTTATGTACTTGTATGAAATATTTTTAAAAATATAATACATGTATGAAATACTTTTGTACTATATTTAATAATGAAAAAAAGTACTCTTATTTACATGATTTTTTTTTTTTCATTCTAACCAGGCCAAGCTAAACCCAGATGTGTTATTAATTTGTTTAGATAATCACTTGTAAAAGTAATTGCTTCACATTCTGTCCACGTTATTTTTTTTTTCTCTTTATTGATAAATCAAACCGAAATGCTAATAACATTTTTCTGGTAGAAAGAGGAAATTCATTAGAAACAGTACAGAGAAACAGTACAATGTCTAATAGAGTACAAGCCATTAAAATTATAATTAAAATTAGTTTCTAAGTCCACAGGCGGACTGTCAAATAAAAGAAAATCAGCACTTTGAGTTGCACCCTTCCTGGCAAGACCATCCGCACATCTATTGACTTCACGATAGCAATGTTTGCAGCAGATATGGCTGAATCTAGCAGCCAATTGCCTGCAATCATTCATGAGAGAAGACTGATTCAAGTTAGACAGGTGAGGATTTGTTAGAGCATCAACAATAATCTTAGCATCTAACTCAACTTCCACATCAAGAAAAATTTTTGAAAGACAAATGTAGTCCATCCCGTAAAGCCCATAATTTAGCTATGTAGCTAGAAGTTCTCCCAATTTTCCTAGAGAAATCAATCACCCAATTCCCATGTTTATCTCGCAAGATACCGCCACCTCCGGCAAGTTTAGGTTCCCTAGAGACAATCCATCTGTGTTCAATTTCAGTCAACCATTACTTGGCCTCTCCCATCTTATAAGCTTTTCAATGGGCTAGTAGCGTTTTTAGGGCAGAGGCCGAAATGCTAATAACATGACAAAAGAGGGACCGATCCTAGTTTATAAGGATAATTTTTACTATAGTTATTTTCCTCCAACCCACTTTGTGATAGTTGAAAAAAATATCTATATGTAACTTTAGTCAAATGACTTTTTTAATGTATTATGTGACTTGCTTAAATAATACATATTAATAATCTTATAAATCAACATATAGTGGATTAGGGGAAATTCCTCTAAACTAGTAGAGCAAAACTTAGTCCAAATAAAAAATGTAATTAAGTAAATAGCAAGGAAAAAAAAAATCCTAAATGCACGCAACACATTGTACACAATTATTTATTGATTTAATAAATATTTTGCATTTTAATTTTTTTTTTAAAAGGTGCATAATTGTGGGTACCTAGGATGTACGGATCTTCGGGCCAAGGGCTTTTTTGCCTTGTAGCCTTTTACACCGCATCCTCGGCATGTCCTTCAACATCCTAGGCCGTCCTCAGACGGCTTTGCAAAGTCCTAGGCATGCACGGCAACGTCCTAGGCATGCTTGGCAACGTCCTCGGACGGTGTCCTAGGAGTCTCACATCGAAGGAAAACCCCCCCACTTGCTGCCTTATAAGCTGTGAAGCGAAGGGAGTAGTGTACCATCAGTTTAGTTATTCGAATAACTATAAACTAAACTGATGGTACACTACTCCCTTCGCTTCACAGCTTATAAGGCAACAAGTGGGGGGGTTTTCCTTCGATGTAGGACGTCTTCACTCCTGCCTTTTATGGTTTTGTTTTACCCTATCCCCGCCCTGCATAGCAAGGCAAATTGCCTTGCTCCACCCCACGCCGCCCTACAAAACTTTACTTCATGTTAATTTGTCAAACTTTGCCTCACACCTATTACAATTTTTTTAACATATTTCATTAATATAATATATCTAAAATTATAATTATATTTATTATATCAAATCAAAATAATTTTTAATAAAGATTGAATAATATTATCCGAAGTATTTATAAAGAAACCATCACCATAAAACAAAAAATTTGAATATTTATGCATAAAACTACTTAGTAATACAAAGGCTAAAGTCATCCTTGCCCCACCCTAGAATGCGAGGAAAAAATCTTGCCTTATTCCCACCCTACTACTTTTACGGGGCAAAGCGAGATGAGATGGGTCAAAAGAGAATGGAGAGAAATTGTCATCTCTAATACCATAAATTCAAATCTTATTATATTTATAAAAATATTTTAAGTATATATATATATATATATATACACAAATATTTAAAATGTGTACACACTCTGCCAAAGGCCTTATAGTCAGGGAAAATGTGTTGAAAATGTTGTTTCAATTTAGTCATTTAATTTAATTTTTTTATTATTTTAATATATTTTCAATTTAGTCATTTTGGTGGACTTTACTGTTCACATTGGCTTGAAGTTGAGGAAAAATTATTATATTAGGAGTGTGTTTGAAATTCGTTTATTTTGCTGAAACTGAAAACTTTTTATTAAAAGTATTGTAAATAAAGGTAAATGTTAGTTGAAATAGTAAAGTAGGACTTATAAATAGTATCAAAGAGTGTAGTGAGATCTATGAATAGTTGTAAAAATAAACTAAATAATAAAATAAGTTGGCAAAAAATAAGCTAGCGAAACAAACACAGGAAATGAATTAAAGTTAAAAGGATTGAAATGGAAAGAAAGAAAAGAAAAAGGGGTTTTTTTATAAAATAACTACAAAACCCAAACAATATTATTAGTTAGGCAACGTTTCAAACATATTGCATTTCTAACAATTCGACTTCAGAGGAGTCGATTTCACTGTTCATATTGCCTATTTTTTCGGCCACGTAGACAGAGAAATCGAGTCTATTATACTCATTTTTTATACAAAGAAATCGACTTCAGTGAAGTTGTTTTCAATACAAAGAAAACGACTTCAGTGGAGTCGTTTTCTTTGTATTGAAAACGACACTGGAGTCGTTTTCTTTGTATTGAAAACGACTTCACTGAAGTCGATTTCAGTCTTTACAGATTCAAAAAACTCCAAATCTTCAAAGAATCGGACCTTCAAATCGGACCCTCGCCGTCGACGTCACAACCTTCAAAACGGACTGGATTCGTCGCGCCTCGCCGTCGGTGTTGCTGGGTTCGTCGCGCGTCGGCGCCTGGGTCGCGCGGGTTCGTCGGCGTGGCGCCTGCTTGCTCGTCTATGGTTCTTCAGCGCGGCGCCTGGGTTCGTGGGTTCGTCGGCATTGCTCGTTGCTGGGTTCATTTGCACAACAACTGAAGCTTCGTCGGCGTTGCTCGTTGCTGGGTTCATTTGCTTCTTCTAACTGAAGCTTCTTCGTTTGTTGAGTTCATGGGGATTTTGGGCGAGAAGGACTTCACAAAGAAAACGACTCCACTGGAGTCGTTTTGTTTGTATTGAAATCGACTCCAGTGGAGTCGTTTTCTTTGTATTGAACTCGACTCCGCTGAAGTCGATTTTTATGTATAAAAAATGAGAATAAAGGACTCGATTTTTTTATCTACGTGGCGCAAAAATAGGTGATATGAACAGTAAAATCGACTCCTCTGAAGTCGAATTGTTATAAATGCAATATGTTTGAAACGTTGCCTAACTAATAATATTGTTTGGATTTTATTGTTATTTTATAAAAAAAACCCTTATTTATGTTCATTGAGTGTTTTGAGGCGCAGCATTGTGCCACGTGGAAATAAGCCACTGTTTCTATTGCTATCTGCCAAAGGGTCATTTTGAACTGTACTTGTTCTGTGCATTCTTTATATTAAATATTAGTTCTAATGTTTTAATATGAAAAGTGAAAATTTTTAAATTTGAATTGAATGTACTGAACAGTGAATATAGAGTTATTAGCATGCGAATGGGCTGTGGCTTAAGGCTCAAAGGTCGCTTCCACGATACAAGTATAACAACCCAAGGAATAGCGCTAGCCATGACTCTATTCACAATTGAGGTTGTTTGTTTTTTGTTAATATGCTCAACGTGGATCTCATCACATACCCACACAACACACACTCAATCAATATCCAATCAATCAGGGGCATCACAATGAGAATAGGTGGAGGGTGAGATCGTGGGTTCAAAGTTCAATGAGTGTGTGTGTAACTTACCTATAAGAGAAGGGAGAAAAATGAGTTTTTAGCATATTTTGGAGCATGGAATTCAGGGGCAAAAGGTGATTCTATTGTTTTGGCATTATAATGGTACATAGAAATTATTAAGTTGCAGTCTAACCTTGGAATTCGAAATGCATTTACCTAAAGTGAATATATGATATTGTGGATTTTGCATTTGAACTCTAGCTTCACATATTCAATGCTGCCAAACACAACCCCCCCCCCCCCCCCCCCCCCCACTCCTTGCTTTTCTCATTTTTTGGATGTAAACCTCCAAAAGCTTGGTATTCCTATGGTGTCTTGATCTCATAGATCCCTAAATATCTTCTTTTTTTTTTTTTTTTTAATCCATAAATGTTCCATTTTAAAAGGTGCAGGGTGAACCACATTCATGCACAAATATTAATTGTGTGAAAAAATTTCTTTCACATGCTCTATAATTATAATTATATGTATGTTAAACTTGCCAAGAGTCTTGTAGCCCAATTAACACATCTCCTGATGTTTTCAACAGAGACATCCATGGTTCAAATCCCCTCCTCTCCTATTGTAACTTTAGAACTATCAAAAAAATTATATGTATGTCAAACTTGAGATGGGATTCATAGATGCTTCGAATTTGTGATCCATAGCCTCCAAATCAATAGGCTGCTAGAACCTGGTTTTAAGTCTTTAAGTCTCACCTTAGCTGGTAAAACTGTACATTTTGCAATGTTAATTGCTTTCTTCTTATGGTTTTTTTTTTTTTTTTAAAACATAATAATATTTTACTCGGCCTAATGGGCTCTTTGTTATTATTATCATTATTTTTTCTATATGCACGTTCTCTTTCTACTAATTATTTATGTTTTTATTGGTTTGCTCAGTGTGTCAAGCTTTTCTTGTGTTTGGTGCATATGGCAATTTTATGTTTATATGAGTTCATTTTGCTGATTTTGACGTTCACATGAAACAGGAATGACAGGCTACATAATATATTTTGCACCAACCAAACAAATGCTTTTATCTGCGTTTAATATATTTAGTTTAGAGCAGTCAAACAACATCCTCAGTAATTTTGTTAAGTCTTAGTACTTCAATTACATGCTCTTATTGAATGCATAAATGGAAAAATCAGGAGAAAAAAAAATTGTCGTTTTAATATCTGAATGCACATCTGATTGCAATGTGAGTCTTCTTCATCTGTTTTCTTTTTCTCAGGTTAAGTGGTTAACAGCCATGGCCTTGAGAATGGTGACCAGGAAATTAGGGAGTAAACTGTTGCCCAGGTTCTCTTCTACTTCTCTACTGCATTCACATGCCACCAGTTTTGGTTTGTCCTTCTCTCTCTCTCTCTCTCTCATATTTTCATGTGGTGTGTGTGTTTGATTGTTCTATTCAGAAAATAGATATATGGATCACATATTCTCTTTTCCCTCAATGAAACAGATTTTTTCAGAATAGTGAGGTGACCTTATTCTTGAATACTTCCTTCCAATGCTGAGAAAATTGTTTTACTGTTGGAACTAACATTTTTATTTTAACTTTTTATTGTTAAATTCCTTTGTTGACTAGAACTTGGAATGAAAACAATGAGACTTAAAAGCAGAAGATTAGTCTTCAATTAAGATTACAGATTATCTATATGGAGCCATTCAGATTTATTGGTTGTTAACTAATTCTTCATAACATTTTTTTTTTTTTGAGTGAAATGTAAAACATAATGCTACATGTTTTACTCTTGAGGCACCCACCAAGACATGGGACACTAGTCTTTTGATTATTAACGTGTGTCCACTCTTCTTAATATTTGCCAAAATATTTGTTTGTTAGTTTTTTTTTTTTCCAAAAAGGTTCTTTCATTTTTTTTTTTTTTTTTGGTGAAATATAAAGGCATTTAATGGTGCATTTTTTACTCTTGAGCTTGTCGTGGGGCATTAATCTTTTGATTAGTAATGTATGCTAGTGTGTGGTTGTTAATAAGACTGTAAATGAACTGAACTGTTTATGAACAACTCGGGTTTGGCTTAGATTACATCTTATTTATGATCATTTATTCAACAAATGAACCAAGCTCAAGCCTAATCTAGGCTTGACTATTAAAACAAGACGAGCTTAAACATAATAATGTGTTTGTGAACAAGCTCATGAATATGAGGCTTGATTTAATTTTTAAGTATATACAATATTATATGTTTATATGTATACGTGTATATGTGTATAAAAATATACTCAGCAACACTTGAGATTGAACTGTGTACATTTGTAAATAAGTTCAAAAGATTTCAAATAATATTTTTAATTTATTGATGATATAAACCATCTTGTAGTAAAAATTATATATAATTTTAACAATACAAGGTTGGCAAATATAATTTTTATATGGTCATAAACGAAAATCATTCTACCTAATTAGTCAAATAATATAATTTCAATTAAAATTTGTTGTTAATATAATTTTAAATGTGTGTGTGTGCGCGCGCGCGTGTGTTTTAACTAAATACTACTATTTACCAAAAAAAAATTACTAGTATAAATTTGTGGAATAAAAAGTTTTACTTGTAAAATTACTATATATTGAAAAAGAAAAAAAGTTAATCAAGTAACTCATGAACAAGCTTGGGCTTGTTTGACAAGATAATGAATCAAGCTTGAACATGTAATCTATTTTGGTGATAAGCTCAAGCTCTGTTCATGTTCAAAATAAAATTAACTAAACAATCTTGAACTTTTAATTTTTGAATTCAGCTTGGCTTAGCTTGTTTAATGCCCTAGTCGTTAACCAATTTTCATCACATTTTCCAAAATATTTTTTTTATTGTTTCTTTCTTTTTTGGAAAATGTAAAGGCATTATGCCACATGTTTTACTCTTGAGGCAACCTCAAGACATAGATTATTAATCTTTTTATTATAATGTGTTTGTGTATACAGTCTATTTCGGATCTTAAATCTGTCCTTTTTCACACCTTGCTGGAGTGGAGTTTGTCCTTTAATCTTTCTCCTTGTTCTATTTTTTTAGAAATGCTTGATCTTTGTAATTTTAGTGTTTGATGTACTGTTTTTCATGTACACCCCTGGTGTACCTGGTTTCTCTTTTAATACAAATCCGTTATTTATTATAAACGGATTGGAGAAAAATGATATATTATAGAATAACATTAAGAAGTAAATAAACATTCCTTAAGACTATATGATTTAAATGCTAGCAGAATTCAGAAAGAATAATTGTAGGTATCCGGTAGTAAAATTCATTAGTCTTTTATTCGTTGCATCTTTTCAGGATTTAAAGAAGTACATGAAGAACAAAAAAGTCGCTTGGTTGGTAATGTCTTCAGCAGTGTTGCTTCAAGTTATGATCTCATGAATGATATCATGAGTGTTGGATTACATAGATTATGGAAGGACAGGTAACACCTCGATAGTGCAAGCATGTCTTCATTTTGTATTCACAATCTATTGCTCTTGCCTTCATGCTGTTGCATCTTTTCTTGTCAAAATTTCTGACTGGTCTCCAAACTGATAATGTAAATAATGTAAATAATAAGAGGGAAACCTTAGACTTAGAGAGAGAGAGAGTAATGGTCAGTTACAAATTACCTCTTTATGGTTTGGTGGATTTTCACTTTGCCTCCCTCTCTTTTAGAAATTGACACTAAATCTACACAAAATTACAAAATCACATTTTCCATAAAAATTGATAGAAAATAATAATATGTTAGTACCCTTATTCCAAATCCCACCTTCCCTTTTCAGCCTTCTTCCCTTTTCCCTCTCTAAGACAATCCATCCAAAAGCTTGTGACCAAATCCATTGGCATCACCATTTGCAAAAAAAGTAACCAATTCAAAATTCAGTTAGTTGGCCAACTGGAGAGCCTTTTCAACCACGATTAAAGTTTTGTCTGATAGGATCTGTATTTGGAGCATGAAGTTCACAGCCAAGACCTTGTTGGGTTGACTCAAAAGCTCAACTTGTTGACCTCTTGAATTAGGTCAAGGTTGAGAAGGGAGAGGAGGAATTTGGAGCAAGGGATATTTTTGCCATTTTCTTTGGGGTCAGTTTTTGGATGAAAGATAGGAATAGTTGACAATTGGAATAGTTCTGACACTGAGACAGTTATTCAAGAAAAAAATTGTTGTTAAACATTAAAAAGTATTTGATTGAAAAGGAAAGAAGAAAACCAAAAACATCAACAAGGAAGACCCAGCCAATAAAATTGTAGCACTACTCAAAACTTAATAAATAAACTTACCTTGAATCTGCCTCACTCGTACATAATTTCCCTTAAAAAAAAAACCTAGAAAGCTATAGTCTTTCATCTGATAGCTCTGTGTCCCGCCAACTTTGCAGCTTATACTTAACATCAATTTACCAAGCATCAAGAAAGCCCCTGTTTCTGCAGTATCCATTGTCATAAACATATCAGTACACCATAACCCACATCCAGCACATGTTTTGCTAGGTCTTTGATGAGAGAGATTTATTCATTATCCCATTTTCCATTACCAAATATTGTTTCTGCAATCACCTTTTAGAGCGGATCATTGTATAAAACTTTGTCTTGGTATCTCTACCCCTATCCAAACCATAAATTCCTAGGAACTTGAGGAGGTTTCTCTTGTATGCTCTGCTAAGCGTTTTTGATCGAGGATTTCCCATCACCATTTTTCAAATCAAACAGGTTTCATCACTTCAATGGTAACGCTACTTTCAATTATGTGCCAAACCTAAAGAGCTTCATCATAAACAACACCAGGAAGGAGTTACCCATTCCTTCTATGTTGCTACTTAGGTTGTGAATAGCAGGACCTTCTATAAATTATTTTCCAATGTCATATCGGAAATAGCTGGTGTATTGTCCCCAGTCACGCGTGTTTGCCTAGAGTATTGCCTTATTTCTCAATTTCATAATTTTCCTCCTTATCCAACTGCAATTTGTTGGGGACTTCATACTCCCAATGCTTTTATTCTTTATGGTGATAGTCCAGATTGGGATTGGACTGGATAAGTATGTGCGTGTGTGCTAAGTCTCACATCAAGTGTTTTCTAGGTCAAACTGTGCTATATAAGCAATTACATGGAGCCCTAATTTTAACTGTGCTTTTCCTTAGATTGTGACATTTATAATCATACCATCCATCCAGGTTGCCAAGCAAAAAACTTTAATAATCTGTGGCCACAGATGCTTCATTGTAGAGCAGTTGAAGTTACATTGTAGAAGAAAGTTTTGTCTTTTTGAAAGGTCCAAAGACTGTTCAATTTCTGTGCTCTGGATATAATCTTTGTAAATTTGATTTATTTTTCTGCAGGAAAACTATATCATGAAAATTGCTACCATATAAGAATCCTTTTCTTGTACAAAAATGAATTTTATTTTCTACTGTGCAATCCAGATTTATTGTCTTAAATTCTTATAATGAATAAAATTTGTTGATCTTGAATTTGAAGTTTTGCAGGGGATGTAGCTTTCCGGATCCTGGAAACCTTAAACAGTGTCAAACGCAGAGCAACACTAGATGTTCTTGAAGATAATTTACATGAAGAAACTCAGATATTTGTATGCGACATCAACCCAAACATGTTAAATGTTGGTAAAAAGCGAGCCATGGAGAGAGGTAAAATAAAAGGAGTTAGTAAACTAACATTAGACAAATTATGTGTTATGTGCAGAGGTTTGCATATGAAATTTGTATCAGAAATATTGCATTGCTATTTAGGAATAAACATTTTCTCCTAAATTTTTAGGTCTTGGTGAAGACAAATCCCTGATATGGGTGGAGGGGGATGCCGAAGCCTTGAAATTCAAAGATAATACATTGGATGGTTACACAATTGCATTTGGGATTAGGAATGTTACACACATAGAGAAAGTTCTTGCTGAAGCTTACAGGTAAGCTTACACCTTAGCAGGTTGTTGACCATGACTGCCTGTAATATATAGTATGGATACACCATAATGTTTCATCATGTCAAACTGGTTTATAATCTAATTTAAATAAGGTTTAATTCCCTTTATTTGGACAGTTTTTTTTTTTTTTTAAATAAAACTTTTTGATATTCATCATGAGTCATGACTAAATTATCTCATAGGGATTGATTATGTTCTTGATTTTTATATTAATATAAACTTATTAAAGTGCCTGTCTTATTTTCATTTTTGATTGATGAGTTACACATGCACCTAGTGGGTTTTGAATACACCTCACCCTCACCTTGCTCTTACAAAGGAAGGTGCCATTTGAGCTAAAGCTCATTGGTGTTAAGTGCTTGTCTTATTATGGATTAAGAGATGAAATTACCATCATTTAATTATTATTTTTTTCAATCATTTGCGTGTGGTATGCTAAGCTCAAGTGAGATTGCTTGTTACTTACTCAATTAACAGGTCTGAAGTGTGAACTGCGCGGTGCAGTTTAACTTGGTAAAGAAACTAATGTTTGGACATATGCTCTTTGGTTTATATTAAAGAAAAAGACATGTTATTATCAGATAAAAAAAATAAAAAATAAAAAAAGAGGGGGGAAAAGCACAGGCTAGATCAGATAATTGTCACCTGTCACTGGAGCTGATCTTCTACGAATGTTTTCTTATACCTAAATAACCAATATGCATAGCAAAACTGAGGTAGAGAGCAAGAATCAGACCCTAATATCAGAAGGAAATTTGTGATTGCTATGAAATGTGATTGAAATATGTAATGATGTATGAAGCTAAGTAGACATTTTTTCTGCATCAGAACTAAGATTAAATGGCATCTTTCAATGAAAGTGTGCAGGGTATGTTTGTTTTAGCTTAAAATGTCAGCTTATTTCTCTGCCAACTTATATACAGTTTTTTAAAGCTTCACTTTTTTTTTATTACACCTGCACTTGCTCAGCTTACTTTTTAAACAGAATAAGCCAATGAAAATAAGCTCAACCAAACACACTGCTATAAATGAAGCTCATTGTTCTGGTATTTATTTGGTATGCTGGCTTTTTTTGACTTTATTTATCAGGGTACTCAAACGGGGAGAAAGATTCCTATGCCTTGAATTGAGCCATGTGGAAGTTCCTGTATTTAAGGAATTGTGAGTATCTGATAAACACCTTTTACTGATTACAAAACTTGTATCTGATAAACTTTATCAGCAGCTCTTCTAAAACTTGTATTTAGTTCTCATTAGTATCAACATCACACCACTTGGGAAAAACGAAATGGAAAAATTATTTATCATCAACATCATTGTGCAAGCACTAACACAATTGTGTAGGAGTTTGCCACATGAGCCTTTATCTTAAATTCAATGAACTTATCCCTTAAGGTTATCCTGCTGTCATGAAATTTTGATAATCTTGAAATCAACCTGACGAGGATCCTTGGAGATTTTCATGGATTTTTCCAGTGGCCAACTTAAATTGCTAACATCCTTAAACTCACCTTGTTGGGTTTTCATGTTCCACACTCCCAATAACATGTTTACTATTTCATATGAAGAACAAAGATTAGTGCCATTTCGTTTTTTTATGACAGATATCTCACATTGGAGTATATTTATTCAGCCAAAAAAAAAAAAGATATCGCACATTGGAGAAAATTATGTTCATGTTTTATGAAGAACAAATTTGTCATTACTCTTCTGCAGCCTTTTTCACTCATCAACAAAAAGAAAAAACTCATCTACAGTTTTGCGGATGATAGATCCAGTCCTTAATGGAACCTAGTTCCCCCCCCCCCCCCCCCCTCCTCTCTCTCTTTTATATTTTTTTTGCTATTTTGCACTTTTGCCTTAATTTAGTACTGCTCATGCAGGTATGATTATTACTCGTTTTCTGTCATTCCAGCTGTGGGAGAGCTAGTTGCAGGTGATCGAAATTCATATCAGTACTTAGTTGAGAGTATTCGCCGTTTTGCCTCCCAGGTTCTGCTGTCTTATACTATATTCCACTATCCACTGTTTACAGTTTGATTGAAATTTAGTGGTACCAATACAGCTGGGGCTGTCTATGCATTGGGTGCTAGGTAGCAACTATAAGCAAAAAACAAAGGGGTTTTTGTTTTCTTCTTTTTAAATATTGGATTATTTATTTCCCTGAATCCTGTTCTTTCAACTAACTCAAAGTGGCTCTGTGTGAGTGTACAATTCATAATACTGCGAGTAAAAATCAAAGAGGTGTTGGAAAAAAAATTGAATAAAGTGGGTTGCTTGCATTGACATCTTGTACCCTCCAAGAGGAGAAGATGAATTTAATGCTACACAGAAAACGAATGTGGAATTCAAGGAACATTGTTTGAAGTCATTGATGAGATTATCTTATAAGTTCTAGTCCCAATTTCTGACTTATTATCACTTAGTAGCAAGTTAAATTAGAATCCTTTTTTTACCCCAAATGGAATCTTCTACTGTTTAGTAATGGGAGGAAATTTATTGACTAAGAATGTTTAGATGAATTTGGGAGTATTATATGCACCTTCATGGTTGCTTCTAGCACTTGCTTGGAGCCAAATGCATGCTTTCATTAACCTGACTCGGCAATGCTACTTAGTGTCCGTTTGAGAACAACTTATTAAGCTTTTTGCTGAAATTTTTTTGCTAAAAGTGTATTAATGTATATTTGTACCTTGAGAAAAATTGAAAAAGTGAGAAAAAATGGGAAAAAGTGAGGTTTTAAAAAACTGTACACAAAAACTAAAACCTAAAACCTAAAGCTTAAGCTATCTTGACTGCATTGGTTCACATATCATTGCATGGTGGTATTTTATATAGGAGCAAAAATAGAGGTACCTACATATGCATTGTGCTTGAGCGTTTTTTGAATTTCTTATGTGTAAAAAATAATTTCTGATGATGAGCTATTTTTGAGAAAAAAGCCTATATGACCGAGGGCTCTCAAGAATTATAGTTCCTAGTAAAACGTACAAAACCTACTTGTACCTTGACGAAAATATATAATTTGAGAAGAGTTGCTACGTTTTTTATTTGGATTATGCTGGTATCTCCATTATAATTATCATTATTGATGTTATCATTATTGATGAATGCAGGAGACATTTGCCTCGATGATAGCAGCTGCAGGGTTTCAGAAGGTTGAGTATGAAAATCGTGTTGGTGGAGTGGTCGCCATCCATTCCGGGTTGAAGTTTTAAATGTATATATCAACTTTGGGTTGAAACTCTTAAAGAATCTTGGGCATTGAAGTTTTGTGTTGTCCTGCATGAAATCCTACATGAAGCGTGTTAGTTTGTGAAATAAGAAAAATAATTAGGTTTCAAGTTTTTTCTACAATATTTGTTTGTTTCATAATACTGCTTTTCTACTTGGGGAGTAAAAAAGGCTTTTTACTTGGTATGGTAGTTGAGAAAGAAATTATTTGATATTCTTTTACATGATATTTTGTTCATTTCATAATTTGTTTTTTGAAGGTTGTCCTTCGATTAAAAATTGGGGAAAAACCAAGAGAGAGAGGCTTTAGAAGAACAACATTGTGCGTAGAAGATGATATATTTCTAAATTTTGCTCACTCTCCTTCCACCAAAGGAGGCAATGAGTCTGTCACTTTGTGCTCCTATCTCCTGTTGGTAAAATTCAAGCCTAAGAAAGATTTTTGACAGCCTTGTTCAATAGTCAATACCCGGCCAATATGAAGCAAAGAAAGAGATTAATCCTTGGCTATTGAATTACGAAAAGATATCTGAATCTGAATTGCACAATGTCATCAGCAAATAGCAGTGAAGAGTAAGGAGCAATTGATATGTTGAGTTTGAAAACCTAAGGCCAAAGGGGGAAAAAGTCCTGTTTACATTCAGTTCATCACTTTTTCATTCCTCCAATTCTTCTATTCTTCCGTCTTCTTTTATTCTTTCACTCGTTTCTCTTTACAGAGTGCCCATTTTTAAGTACAGCTTGAGCGACTCTTTTCTCTTTATAGAATGCCAGTCTAGAGCGGTAAATAAACCAAGTTGTTCATAAACGATTAGGGCTTAATTTGATAAAAGGCTTTAGTTTAAACCTTAGTTTTAGGCTCATTTAATCAAGTCCAAGCAAATAATAGGTCTTGGTAAAAAAAAAAAAAAAAAAAAAAGCTAAGCCTAGGCTTGTTTATAGGTTTGATTATAAACTTGATATGAGTTTGACAAATAAACTCATATCTTATTAAGACTTAAATCATTGGGAGTTAGGACCATTCATTCAAAACAAATAGGCTTGATAATAAGTTTGGTATATATAATGTACTCGTGTTCTCTAAAGAAAAAATTGTATTTGTTTTGGATTTGAAGCTTAAAAGCTTGATATATGTGTGCCGAAATTAAAAAAGCAGGGGTGGCCTCTTCAGTTTCAGTTTCACTGAGATTTAGACAACAGATGGGTTCCGGGGAAATTGGGATCAAAACAAATAAGGTTCAGGTTGGAAGACTTTCAACCTACCGGTTTGGCTAGTGATGGTGTCTCAAAGATATGATTCAGAAAGTTTATCCTGAAATATGATCCTGTAGCAAAACCATAGACAAGGAGTGTTTCAATTTTTGCATGGTACTACAAAATCTGAAGATGCTTTTCATAAACGCTGTTGCAAAGAAATAATGTCTGATTTATGCTAAACGCAAAACCATATTAGAGCTTCCAATTTCTGGTTTTCATTTATTGTATGGACTTCCACAACTTCCTATTATCTTAAATTGAAATGTCTTCTTAAATTTCAATCTTGCAAATTCCTCAAAGACTTCTTCTAGAATTTCTACACCATTTAATAATATTTGTCAGACTAACATTTTGAAAATTATGTCGTTGGATTATATGTTCTCTTTATTCTTAGAATGAATATCAAATTTTGTGTTAATCATATATAATTATTGATTTTTGGTCATCTTGATATTTTCCAAGCATAATATTTATAAAGAGATAATATAATCCACCAATAAATTCATCAAAATATATATCAACTAAAAATTTATTTTATTAAAAAAAAAAAAAAACTAAAAAATTATTAAGTAGTATAAAATTAAGACTACTTAATAAGTGAGTTGCAATATGGTGAGTCGCAATAGGATTGATTACACTTTTAAATGGAAAAAAAAATGTTGACAATGAATATAAGTGAAAAAAAAAAAAAAAATAGAAAGGGTGGTTCATAACTAAGCTCATGAGTATGTAACTTCTTATTCACCTATTGTGGAAAAGTAATAATAATAAATGTTAGATATATAGATGTATGAAATTCATATGGACATTAGCAAGTGAACTTTAACATGATTGCCTGTGTTGATCCATTTCTCCATATTTGTTCCACTTAAAACAATGAAAATCATGCGGCAGTTCATAAGTCCTGAGACAATTAGGGGGGACACACATTCAAAGGCAAAACAATGAATAAAATTTCAGTTTGCCATGGTGGGCATATATTGCTTTTCCTATTCAAACCAAAATGAGTTTTTTTGGGGGGCAAACATGCTAGTGGCCAAAATTTTATGATTACATTTTAGATGAATCTTGAGGTGATCTTCTTGGTGAATCCAGGAATGGCATTGGTGGAAATTCTAATGATTGAAGGGTACCTTCTAACATCTCTATGACCTTGCCCATGGATGGCCGATCCAAAGGATTAGTCTGAATGCACCATAAACTCACTATTATCATCTACTTTGTTGCCTCTTCTTCTTGCTCTGACATTTCTCACAAATACTAACATTTTCTTTTAGTTCAAGCTTTTTATAAATCCAATGTGGAAAATATATTTCACTGGTATGAGAAACACCAGCATCGAAATTTTTTCTTCCTCCAACCATTTCAAAAACCAACATTCCATAGCTATAGACATCAGACTTATGAGAAACTCCTCCAAAATTTCGACTAAATACTTCTGGGGCCTTATATCCTGCAGTTCCTCTCACACCCGTCATGGACACAATACTCTCTTTTCTTTGGCAGAGTTTAGCAATACCAAAATCTGATTTTGTGAGGTTTTATGTCAAAATGTAGAATCCTCGTGCTACAACCGCGATGTAAGTACTCTAGTCCTCGAGCAATGCCAATTGCAATTTGGTGTATTGTATTCCATTCTTAGAGCATTAGCATTGGAGAATGCTAATGCCATATGTAGGGTGTATTTATCATTTCAACCCTTAAAATCTACTGCATCAGAGAATTGCAAACCCAAGAATTGCAAATTTTTTTGCAATTCTGCTACAGTGCAATTCTACTTGTAGAATTGTACTGTAGCAGTATTGTAAAAATAAAAACACTATTTTATTCTGCTCTGAACTCTCCCACTCTCTCAACTCTATCCTCGTCTCTCTCTCTCTCTTTCTCCCTCGCCCTTTCCTCTCTCTCAATTCTGTTTGCTCCGATGGGTTTGATGTAGCTTCGATGGGTTTGCTCCGATGTCGGTGTATCATGGGTCAAGTGGTGGATCGGCATGGTGGACTGTGGGTTATGGGTTATGGGTTTTGGATTTGGGTTGATCTGGGCGTGACAGAGCTGGGTGTTGATTTGGGTTGATCTGGGCGTGGATTGGCGTGGGTTGAATTAGGCGTGACAGAGCTAGGTTTTGGATTTGGGTGTTGATTTTGGATTTGGGATCGGCGTGACGGAGCTGGGTGTTGATTTTGGGTTTGGGAGTGGCGTGGATTGGCAGAGATCGGAGATCGTGGTGGCGGTGTGGGTCTGGGTCGATGATCGGGTCATGGAAGAGGATCAGGTTGTGGTGGCGATGGCTCCGGTGATTATTATTTTTGAATGGGTTTGCTCTAGTGGGTTTCAAATCGGCTGGGTTTCAAATCGGCAATTGTTGTTGATGGGTTTGCTCCGGTGGTTGTTGATGGGTTGAGGTGCCGTGGCTGTGGTTGTTGATGGCTTGTGTGTTGCTAGAGGTTGAGGGAGAAGGAGAGGAAAAAAAAACAGTTGGAAAGCGCAAGAAACATGAGTCTGAAAAAAAAAAAAAAAACGGTTATAAAGAAATAGTAAAGAAAGATTAAAAAATAATATTTTAATAAAAATAGAGTTTTTGGATGTAGGAGGTATTGTAAAATTGGATGGTATAATGATAAAGTGAGGTTTTGGAATGGTAAAATAGAGTAGCATTAGCATTTTTCAATGCTAATGCTTAAGTGGCGATTTATATCTGGCAATCCTTGATTGTATATATATTTATCAAGAGATCCTTTGGGCATGAATTCATAGATGAGAGCTCTTTTAGTCCCCTTGTGGCAGAAACCCAATAG
Organism: Quercus ilex subsp. ballota; assembly: GCA_032727855.1. Classification (NCBI taxonomy): domain Eukaryota; kingdom Viridiplantae; phylum Streptophyta; class Magnoliopsida; order Fagales; family Fagaceae; genus Quercus; species Quercus ilex. Next base: position 18,126,852 of record CM064915.1, read on the forward strand.
AGTAACTATATTAACATGAGATGTTCTGCTAATGCCAGCCACCTCGTTAATAAATTCTTCTCCATTACCTTTGGACTTGGTTTGGACTTTCACTGCCACGATATGCCCGTTAGGTAGCTTCCCTTTGTATACAGCACCATATCCTCCTTGTCCTATTTTATCTTTGAATGAGTTGGTAAGTTTCTTCACATATGAATAAGTGTATCGCTTTGGGGCTAGAGATCCATAATTTTTAATGATTTCCTCAGCATGATGATCTTTTCTTACATGTTTCTTCCAGCAAGCAATTGCATTACTTGATAAATGTTTTCTCCTTAGGGTGCAGATAATCAAAAAAATGATTACTATAATTGCAGTCCCACCTGCCGAAATACCTGTATGTGAAGAAGAGATTAAGTCATGTAGACAACAAAAAAAATTAAAAATGAAATAGTAGCACTCTTCCAACCAATAGAAAGAGAGGGAGGCTTTCCATTATATGCTAGGGCAAGAGAGAGAATCAGAAAATTTAGAACGATTTTTAATGATAAAAATACCAATTACAATTTCAAGCCGCCAATTGTGCTTTGGAGATGGTTCTGCAACAAGGAAACAAATTGAGTTAGTTTTTTTTTTTTTCTTTATATATATATATATATATATATATAAGTAATTGTCATGGCTTAAACCTACTTTCTTCGTAATTATAAATCTATCATTTGGACATAAAACAATCAAATTACAAGTATCACAAGGCATAACATTCTAATGTGGTTCGGTCAATGGCCTGTCCATAATAAATACACTATCAAATATGTATAAATTACAAGTGCCCAACTTCGTTAGCATTTGGGTCTGATTGCCTATGTGACCTTTGACTATACAACGAGGCAGAGGTTTGTGACTGCTACTTTAGTGTACTGCCAGTGAACATGATTGATTCAGTCTAAAAGGGCATCGGTGGTCGAGCTAAAGTTAAACGGCGTGAAGGTGAAGGTGAAGGTGAAGGTAAGATGATAGTGTCCAAGTTTTGTACTTTCTCCTATGATTCATGTCAACATTACGTGTCTAGATATATATGTGAGTACATACCTGTGTTTTAGGGTCATGATCGTAGCTTTGAATTGATTAGAATCCGAGGGATAAAATATGCACATTTTGATGTGATTTTGATAGGTACGGGGTATAGCTTTGAGTTTCTTTGAAGTTCCAATAGTCAATCGAAGTAGAGGCTTTTGTGTGGTATGAAAATTATTAAAGCACTAGTCGTGAAACCGCGCGTTGCGCGTGATAATTATTTTTACGGTGGTTTTATTAATTTTTTTTTTTTTACAATTTAAACTAATCTAATAATGAGTAATGTATTTCGTAATTATGTTTTTATTTATTATAAGAACAATTATAAATGTAATATAAGATCAATCCAAAACACCAAAAAAGCATAAACTAAAAAAAATTAATAAAACTTAACATTGATTAATTGAACCAATATTAGGATAAAATTTTGTTTTTGATAATCTATTAAGGTTATTTTCTTTGTAAAAATTATAATTTTGGCTGCTCAAAACATATTATCAAATAAACAATTATTAGCAAAATCTAAGAATTAAATTTCTATACAGGCATTGTAATAAAATAATAATAATTAAAATAAAATTGCAAAAGTTAAAATTTGTCACATATCCGATTATTTTTGTTTGGCTAACCTTTGCTTTTCTTTAAATAAATGGCATTATAAAGTATTTCAAGTACAACTATTAAGAGTACTTTGTCCACCATAAAGGATTAGAAAATAAACAAAAATTAGTAAAGTCTCATAGTTTAACATCTAAATTGAGAACTATAAAAAATTATGCTATGTAACAGAATAAATACCAAATTATCCAAATCATGCTATGTAATAGAATAATATTATATTTTTATATGCTATATTTAATTCTTTAGAACGTAATAGGATAACATTTAACATTCAAAGAAAAAAAAAAAAAAAAAAAAAAAAAAAAAAAAAAACAACAACAACAACAACAACAACAATTTAAAAAACTAAACTAATTCACAATTTAAAAAACTAAACTTATAAATCGCATTAACCAAAAATAGAGTTTTAAAAAATATAAAAAATTATCAACCTAAAGTAGAGATGCAAGAAAAATAAAAAAATTCACCAAAAAATTGAGAGAAAGAGAGAGAGAGAGAGGGAACCTTTTTTTTGTGAGGGAAAACTATGTATAGAATAGAAGAGATAGTGACAAATTTATAGTAAGAATGTGTGAATCAGAAGAGGTAAAAATAAAGAAAGATGAAGGGAAAGATGAAGAATGATATTAATGTAGAGAGTAGTGGGGAGATGAAAAGGTAAATGATGGAGAAAGATTGAAGAAGTAGTGGGGAGATGAAATGGTAAGGGAGAGAGAAATGTTGGAGAAGTGTAAATAAGTAGTGGAAGAAAATAAATAAGTAATGGGCTGCATTTATAGGGCTGAAAATTGTAAAAATCATTTTAAAATTGTAGGAAAATTATATTTTAAAAAAGAAAAGAAAAAAAAGAATGACGTGGCGCAACGTGAGAGCAGCAGCATTAAATGCTACGCTTCAGCTTTTAGTAATATATATATTCCCTTCACAGCTTTCAAAAATTTTAGTATTTAGCATCTCAAAAAGTCATTTTATCAATTTTAACATCTTATTTTACAATACATCCTACATCAAAAATTCTATTTTTTTTACCGCTTCATTTAAAACAATATAAACAATTTATTAAAATAATAATAATAAACTACCTCTACAAACATTAAAAGCAATGCCACTAAAATAATAACATTTATTGTTATAAGGTTTGAGCTACAGTAGACTGCTCTTTACTGTAGCTCATATGCCAAAATTTATAGAAATAGCATCTTTGTTGTAAGGTGTTTTTTGTGAAATGGGATGCTAAGAACCCGTTTGGTAGAAGAGTTTGAGTAATGTTGTTTGTATTTTTTTGAAATACATGTGAGTGAAAAAATGTGTAAAAATACGTGTAATATTATTTAAAAACTAAAAATATTAGGGATGGCAATTTAAATCCGACCCACGGATATCCGGCCCGGCCCGATAAAGAATAGGGTCGGATATGGGTTTTTAAAAAAAAAATCCGAAGCGGGTTCGGGTCGGGTCCGGGTTTTATAAAAAAAACCCGAAACCCGACCCGGATAAGACCCTGTTATATATATATATATATATATAATTACTAAATTACCCTCCCATATATATATATATAGTAAACCCTAAACTCTTCTCTTCTTCTCCTCATTTCAGCTGAATCATCAGCTCACACATCCGCCTCTCCCTCTTCATCTCTCTGGCTCTGCTCTCTCACACTCACGACCACAAGTCCACAACACACACGGCCACAGTCCTCTACCCCTCTCATCTTCCTTACGCCACCGCCCCTCTCATCTTCCTCACGCCGTCGCCGCACATGCTTTACCCCACGCTGCCGCCGCACAGGCTCTCTACAGTCTACTCTCTCAACTCCGTTTCATCTTCCTCGCCCATGGCCACAACTACAAGCGTGACACGGCCTCACTCCACGACATTCTCCATTTTTTTTTTTTCTGGGTTCAGTTTCGCAGTTCCCCTCGGTTTGTGTTTGTGTTTATCATTTCTAAAAGGGAAAAATGAAAATCATAGATCTGAAATTTGTGTTTGGTTTGTGATTTTGAAAGGGAAAATTGTAGATCTGAAATCTGTGTTATGATTTCTGAAAGGGAAAAATGAAAATCATAGATCTGAAATTTGTGTTTGGTTTGTGATTTTGAAAGGAAAAATTGTAGATCTGAAATCTGTATTTGTGATTTCTGTGTTTATGTTTGTGCTTGTGTTTGGATTTATGTTTGTGTTTGTGATTTCGGGCCGAAAAATCCTAAATCAAAATTTTTGTTTCTGATTTTGGGTTGGGCTGGTCATGAGGGACGGGGCCCGCGGGGCCCAGCGGGGGCAGGTCCGGGCCCCCGAAAAAAAATCCGATTATTAAACGGGCCGGGTTCGGGCCGCGGGTCTTGGCCCACGGGTCGGGTCCGGGTATGAAAAAACCCGGCCCGAACCCGACCCGTTGCCATTCCTAAAAAATATATTACTAAAATGCTCTACCAAACGGACCCTAAAATTTAACTTTTTAGTTTTTAAAAATCTTACCATGAATGCTCTTAGGATCTAGTGATAATATCAGCCAATAAGAATTTTATTTAGAATAAATTTCATTAACCTCGCCTGAGGTATGGGCAAATACCACTCAACTTCAAAACATTTCAAAATTGACCAATTAGGTCCTCAAAAACATATTTAGTCCCTAACACCCTTAATATTGTTACCCCTCCGTCATTTTTCTTTCCCACGCTCAGAACTCTCTCTTGTTTCTTCTCTCTGGTTCCTCTTCCTCTTTTAGTCCTAGCCAAAGCCATAACGAAAAAACCCAAATCTCACCACAAAACTCAAAGCCAAAAATAAGATGTAAAAGCAAAACCCAGATCCAATAATAGCTCCAAAACAAGAAACAACACAAAGATCCACTGATTATTCAAGAAAAAAAAATAGAATGGCTCTGGAAAAAGAGACTCACTTAGAGGCAGAGCGGAGGGTGGAAGCCATGAAGAACTTGGGAGATCTGAGAGTGGACTTTTGCTGGAGAGCAAAAGATGGTAGCTTTGGAGGTTGAGAGGTGAAAAGACTGAGTTTGAGAGCCATTGTTTTTTGGGGTTCTCTCTCAGTACTCTGTTTTTCCTTTCTACCTTTTATTTTAGCTTTCGGTGTTTTTTCCTCCACAGAAAAAGAGAGAATCGTTTGTTGTGTGGGGAATTTATAAGCGAGAAACGAAAAGCAAGAGCCATCTATTATTTGAGTTTTGTGGTAAGATTTGGGTTTTTTTGTTATGGTTTTGGCTGGGATTGAAAGAGGAAGAGGAACCAGAGAGAAGAGACTAGAGAGAGTTCTGAGTGAGGGAAAGAAAAATGACGGATGGGTAACAATGTTAAGGGTGTTACGGACTAAAATGTCTTTTAGGGACCTAATGGGTCAATTTTGAAATGTTTTGGACTTGAGGGGTATTTGCCCAAACCTCAGGGAGGTTAATGGAATTTACCGTTTTATTTATTCCTATCTAAGGAAAGAAAGAGGAACACTGATTTTTGCCACCTTTGTGTATGGAGATCTAGAAAATTCGAAATGAATGAATGTGTGGGAAAACATTATCAATTAATGTCATGGAATTAGGGGGTATTGGCTATATGTTGGAGATTTCAATTAGGTTCTTAATTTAAAAGATAAACTTTCATAGAAGATGTCTAATGTGCAAGGGATGGAGAAGTTTGCTGAGTGCATTGAGCAAGCAAGTTTGGTTGATTCACCCAGTAAGGCGGGGTGAGGATTGTGTTTACGAAAGGTAAGATAGGGTTTTTATTAATCATGAATGTCTAGAGGCTTTTCCACTACTAATCTCGGATCATACTTTTCTTTGTGTTGACACTAATAGCTGCATGTTTGTGCTAAAATGCCATTCCAATTCAAAGTTGTGGCTTACTCACACATAGTGCAAGGAAATTATTCAATTATCTTGGAAGGAAAAGGTAAGGGGAACAAGCTCTGATAGTTTGGAATAGAGCTGGGAAAGGTAGAAATGAATATTAATCTTTTGAGGGAGGAGTCATTTAGGCTGCAGAAAAGTCTAAGGACAATGGATGACATTGAGCACGATAAAAGGCATAGAATGCACTTGGAAATTTTAATGAAAGAGAACAGATAAGATACGCTCAAAAAGTTCAATCTGAATGGTTTTTATGTTATGCGGATAGGAGTACAATTTTTTTTTTTTTTTTTGGAACTTCAGTAAGGAAGAGAAGTGTCTCCAATAGGATCACTTGAAATAAATCAAGTGAAGGAAAGTTGCTGGAAGATATGAATTGTTTAGTCAAGGGATATTTACCTAAATAGATTCTGAGTACAAGAAATTTTTGGCCAACTACATGACTTATCATTTCTTGTTTTGTCAAGGGATTTAAGAAAGCTTTTAGTTCATCCTTTCATGGCAGAAGAAGTGGTTGAGGCTGTCAAGCAATTGGATCCTTGGAAGGCTCCTGGTGTAGATGGTGGTGCGGACACAAGGTACAAACCCCCAATTATACGCATATATGAGAGGAAGAACAAAAAAAAGACGGCCCAACTTGTGGCCTTATGGATGGAGCCTATTAGTTATTGGGTTTGAGATTAAGCAAGCCCAAGTATTTAATAATTAAGATTTCTTTATGTATTTTATTGTTAGCTATTTAAGCATTTTTTTCTGATTATTGTAAGACGGCTTTTTTTTAGAATTATTAAAAACATGTGTTTTCTTTCACTGGTGCCGACTTTAGTTTTGTTTAGTACTGACTCCAAGCAACCCTGAGGTATTGACTCCTAGGATTTATCTTTTTGTTCTATTATTGTTTGTGGTTGTTCTACGTTAGTTTTGGTATCAAAGCAAACTTCCTGTCCATACAGACAACCACTTGAAAGCAAAACCATCAAAAGAGCAAGCCAGCCAATATGACAGTGCCTTTCAAGTTTTTGCCCCATGAGATCTTGAACAAGCCTAATCCAGCCCCTGCAATCCATATATTCCCCCATGCCCCATATGAGTTTTTCACCCCTAAGCCAACAAAAAAGCCAGCGACGCCTCCCAAGCCGAAGACCACCACCCGTGCTCGCCTCTGATCACAGAATCCACAACCCACAAACCACAAAAAAAGAAAAAAAAAGAAAAAAAAAGAGTAACTCACGCAAGACCCATCAGCCACCAACCGTTGGAACCCACAAATCAACACTCACCATCAACAAGCAGCCGCCAATGTCAGTGTTGGAATCACGCCGTCAACACCACCGTGCCGCTTCACGCTTCACAGGTTCTGTCAACGGGATTTGACTGGCGAGCTCTGATCTCCACCATCGAGCACCGCCGACAGTGAACGCCGATAAGCCCAAATCGCCTTTCAGCCGATGACTCCAACGACTCCAGCCGATGACTCCGCCGCTTCTCTTCTCTTTAGTTTCTTTTGTTTCTAGTTTCTAGTTTCGGTGTTTTTAATGTTTGACCTTGGAAGATTTAGTTTTAAGTTGTAACTCTTTCTTTATTGTATTTCAACCCAAAAAAAAAAAAAAAAAGACCAAGCAGATTCTAGGCCCGTGACAGACCAGTCCAAGCCCAAGAGCATGTCATCCAAGTGGGCTTCCATTACAAGGATCAAGTTCCCTCTTATTTTATTGGTAGCCTCAATTTGTCATTTTTAATACATCTCTAGTTTCTTAATGTGCATGCCCCACCATTAGTTTATTTCATTTACCTTGTTTTGTTAGCTAGTTGCCATGTTGGTCATCTGTTTCTTTCAATACCCATTAAAAATTATTAACCCAAAAAAAAAGCTATTTGTTTCCTTTGGTTAGCCAAAGCCAAAAAAAAAGAAAAAAAAAAGAAAAAGAAAAAAAGAAGAAGGGCTTTGAGATATCTGATTGTCATTATTAACTGTGGAGCTTATTGAAATTTGACTCTTATTTGGGCTATCTCTCAATATTGTGAACACTGTCACTACTTGACTGCAATTTATTCCTTTGATTCATTGATCTAGTCTCTACATTACTCTTGCTTCCTTAATTTTACATTGAGAATTGGTTATTTAAATTTTTGGGAATCGCAATTGCATTCATAAATATATTGTTGCATGCATCTACGTAATGGTCACATCATGTCAAACTCTGAACATCAATCCACTTCCGAGCCTAGGTCCTCCTTAGAGCAAACCATAGACGACCTAGCAAAAAGTGTCCACAATTTACTGGACAAGGTAGAGCAAATTGAAGCATCTCAAAGAGAGACCATTAACTATGAAGGAGATAACATGCTTAGGTAAAATAATTACGGTTACTTTAATAGGGCTCCAAACTTTGAACATGATCACTATAATCACAATGGCCCTAGGGATTATGATGATAGGATGTCCAAGGAAAAGATAGAAGCACCCACCTTTGATGGTTGCCTCGATCCATGGGTTTTAACTGATTGGTTGCGTCAAATGGAGAAATTCTTGGACTATTACTATTGGGCTGAGAATAAGAAAGTGAGGTATGCCAGGATGAAGTTAATTGGAAGAGCCGACCTTTTTTGGGAGGACCTTGAGGAAACCCTTAGGTGACGACGTCAGCCCCCCATTACTGATTGGCTTGAGATGAAGGATGCACTCTCGAGGAATTATCTTCCTCTAACTTGTAGGAGCTCTCTCCTTGAGGAATGGGATTGCCTAAAACAAGGCACTGCTCCTATGACTGAATATATAGAGAAATTCAAGGAATTCAAGAGGCAAATTCGAATAGTCGAGGAAGAGATTGTCACACTCAATAGGTTCAAGAAAGGTTTAAATGCTAACCTACTAGGCGAGATTATCACCCGAGGAGTCACTACCTTAGTAGAAGCATATGACCTTGCTAGGAATTGTGAGTTAGCATCCAAATCTATCTTTTGGTGATGTTCTAAGCTCCGGAGTGTTCCTACCAACTCTCAACCTTTTGGTAGAAAATCTAGACTTACCTTACCCCTTAAGATCAACCCCAATAGCAACCTAATAGAAAAAGAGGACAAGGAAAAAGGTGTGATCAATGAGCCTTCAAGATTAGGCTCTTGCCTCCAATGCTTCAAATGCAATGGGGTTGGACATATCACAACTAGATGTCCCTTTAGGAACCTTGTCATTCAAGAGGATGATGAAAAGGTAGAAGATGTTGAGGAGCTGGTGTATGATCCAAATGTTGGAGAAACCCAAGATGTTGAGGTAGATTAGGAAGATGATCCTAGCTATCTCGCATGCATTAGAGCCATCTCTCCCCAGGTTGATGAGTTCAAGGACTTTGGTGTCCCTAGAGTGAATGTGGTAAGGTGTGCTTTGGCAGAGCAAAGAGACACTAATGATTGGCAAAGGAGTGTCATCTTCTAAACTTACACTAAGTGTAGAGACAAAACTTGCAAGGTTATTATAGATAGTGGGAGTTGCATTAATGTGGTGTCCTCTAACGTTGTTTCCCGCCTAGGCTTGAAATTGACCCCACACCCTAACCCATATAAAGTTTCTTAGGTGGATACTTCCTCCATAGCCATAAAAGAAAGATGTGTTGTCCCACTTCAATTCCTCACCTACAAGGTTGAAATATGGTGTGACGTAATTCCCATGGATGTCTCTTAGGTAGACCTTGGCTTTATGATTTGGATGTCACCCTTCATGGGCGATCCAATTCTTGCTCATTTATGTTTGAAGGTAAGAAGATTATGCTCAATCCTTTGAAACCCAAGCCAGTCAACTTGAGCAAGAAGACAGAAGCACCAAAGGCAAAATGCTTGAACATCATAAGCCCAAAGGCATTTGAAAGGGTAGCAGTTCAAGAATCTATTGTGTTTGTCTTAGTTGAGAGGGAACTTCATGGAGAAACCCTTGAGGAGCAACTTGAAGAAGTGAAGTCAGTGCTCCAGGAATTTAAGGATGTTTTCCCTGAGGAACTCCCCAATCATTTACCATCCATGCATGACATACAACATGCCATAGATTTTGTGCTCGAAGCGACCCTACCTAACTTATCTCATTATAGGATGAGCCCTGCAGAGCATGCCGAGTTGTAAAGGCAAGTAGAAGAACTACTTAGGAAGGGTTTTATTCGTGAAAGCATGAGTCCTTGTGCAGTTCCTGCACTCTTAACTCCAAAAAAAGATGAAACTTGGAGGATGTGTGTTGATAGTCGTGCTATAAACAAGATCACTGTGAAATATCGTTTTCCTATCCCTCGGTTGGTTGACATGTTGGATATGATGGCTGGAGCAATGATCTTTTCCAAGATAGACTTGAAAAGCAGCTATCATCAAATTAGGGTTCGTTTTGGTGATGAGTGGAAAACTGCCTTCAAGACGAAGGATGGTTTATATGAGTGGATGGTCATGCCTTTTGGATTGTCCAATGCTCCTAATACCTTTATGAGAGTGATGACTCAAGTGCTCAAACCTTTTATGGGAAAATTCTTGGTTGTGTACTTTGATGACATCCTCATCTATAGTACGTCTAGAGGGCAACACTTAAACCACCTAACTCAAGTTTGTACTACCCTTAGGAAGGAGAGTTTATATGGCAACCTCAAGAAGTTCTCTTTCTTCACCGATAAAGTTGTCTTCCTAGGTTTCATAGTATCCTCTGCTGACCCCTAAAAGGTTCAAGCGATTGTGGATTGGCCAGAACCCAAAAATATCCATGAAATTCGAAGTTTTCATGGGCTCGCTTCCTTTTATCGCCGATTCATCAAGGGGTTTAGTACCATTATGTCCCCTATCACTGACTGCATAAAACAAGGGGAGTTTTTTTGGACTAAAGCTGCTGCTAAGGCTTTCAATGAGGTAAAACAAAAGATGACTGAGGCACCTGTCATTCTTTGATTTTATCAAGCCTTTTGAAGTGGAATGTGATGGCTCAAGTATTGGTATAGGGAGAGTACTTAGTCAAGAGCGCCACCCAATTGCTTATTTTAGTGAGAAATTGAATGATGCTAAGTAAAAGTACTCCACATATGACAAAGAGTTTTATGCCATTATTCGAGCTCTTTGGCATTGGCGCCATTACCTATTGTCTCGAGAATTTGTTATCTACTCTGATCATGAAACTTTGTGCTATCTCTATTCTCAAAAGAAGCTGAATTTTAGGCACGGTAGTTGGGTTGAATTTCTGCAACGCTACTACTTTGTGGTGAAACATAGGGCAAGAGTTGAGAATAGGGATGCTGATGCACTAAGTCGAAGGGTGTCTTTGCTATCCGTCATGAGTGTTAAGGTCACTGGGTTTGAACGACTCAAGGATGACTATGAGTCATGCCTATATTTTAGGGAGCTCTACACTAGCCTAAGTAATGCCCCATGGCCAATCCTGGATGATTATACCCTTCAAGATGGTTACTTGTTCAAAGCCAACAAATTAGTCTTCAGTGAGAGATTTCCTAGTTTGGGAGATATATGCGGGAGGCCTTGTAGGTCATTTTGGCCATGACAAAACAATTGGAACGTCAATTCTATTGGCCGGGTCTTAAGAGGGGCGTTGCCAAGATAGTTGGTCAGTGTCGTACATGTCAACTAGCCAAACATCGCAAGCAAAACACTAGCCTGTACACACCTCTATCTGTGCCAGATCACTTGTGGTAAGATGTGAGTATGGACTTTGTGTTAGGTTTGCCCTGCACCTTTAGGAAGCATAATTTTATTCTAGTAGTTGTTGATCGCTTCTTTAAGATGGTTCATTTCCTTCCATGTTCTAAGACCTCTGATGCTTCTAAAATTGCAAAGCTCTACTTTGATGAGATTGTCAAACTTTATGGTCTCCCCAAAACCATAGTGTTTGATAGGAATGTTCGCTTTATGAGTTATTTTTGGAAGACCTTGTGGCATTTAGAGGGCACCAAATTGAAATTTTCCACTTCATTTCATCCTCGAACTGATGGTCAAACAGAGGTGGTTAATCGTAGTCTAGGCAACCTCCTTCGATGTGTAGTGGGTGAAGCCAATCAAAATTAGGATTCAATTCTTCCTATAGCTCAACTTGCATATAATAGCTCTGTCAATAGGTCTATAAGTGCTAGTCCTTTTGAGGTTGTGCATGGATATACACCTAGGAAGCCCTTAGATCTTTTGCCTATGTCCCCACATGTTAAAATTTATGAATCTGCTGAGGCATTTGCACGACATATTCATGATTTGCATAATGAGATTTGCAAAAAATTTCAGGCAAGTAATTCTCAATATAAAATTCATGCTGACACTCATCAGCGTCATGCAGAGTTTCAAGTAAGGGATTATGTCATGATTCGGATTCGACCTAAATAGTTTCCCTCTGGGACCATTAAGAAATTGCAGGCTCGTAGTGCCGGTCCATTCAAGGTATTGAAACGAATGGGCCCAAATGCATATGTCATTAACCTTCCTCATGATTATGGTATTAGCTCCTCCTTTAATATTGAGGATCTATTTGCTTATAAAAGCCCCACAGCTATTCCTAATACCCCTTTTAATAAGTCTTTGCTCGATCCTATTGATGCCCCTATTCCTACACCTTTACCTTTAAATCTACCTTATGCACATAAAGAATCTATAGATGCTATTTTAGATGAGTAGATTGTTTCTACTAGGGATGGAGGAGTTCACCGTTTCCTAGTTTGGTGGCAAGTGTGACCAGATTCTGATTGCACACGGATTACTCGAGATGAGCTACAGCGACTGGATCCTGACTTGCTAGAGTACTATTAGAGCTCTTCAGATTTCCACTCGGCGGGGTCGAGTTCTTCTCACCCGGGGGAGTTGGTGTGGATACGAGATACAAGCCCCCAATTATATGCATGTATGGGAGGAAGAGCAAAAAGAAGAAGGCCCAACCTGTGGCCTTATGGATGGAGCCTATTAGTTATTGAGCTTGAGATTAAGCAAGTCCAAGCATTTAATAATTAGGGTTTCTTATGCATTTTATTGTTAGTTATTTAAGCACTTTTTCTGATTATTGTAAGATGTCTTTTTTGAGAATTATTAAAAACGTGTGTTTTCTTTCACTTGTGCTGACTCCAGTTTTGCTTGGTGCTGACTCCTAGGGTTTATCTTTTTGTTCTATTTTTGTTTGTGGTTGTCCTACATCAGATGGTATCCCAACTCTATTTTGCCAAAGCTTTTGGAGTATAACAGATACCTCTATTGTTAATGTTGTCCTCTCTTTTCTTAATCAAGGCCATTTCTTAAGAAAATTAAATGCTTGTTCTTAAAGTCAGTGTTCCTGAGTCAGCCAATGATTTTAGGCCATTAGCCCCTGCAACATTATTAACAAAATCATGTCTAAGATCATGGTGAATGGTCTATCTTAGACTAACTTCTTACCCTTTTTCAAATTGCCTTTCTAAAAGGCAGATTATCACCGATAATTTGTTTCTGGCTCATGAATTTTGAAAAGATTAGGAAATCTAAAAGGGGTAACGGGTAGCTTGCTTTTTCTGAAATTGATATGAATAAGGCTTATGATCGACTAAGTTGGCTTGCTTCTCATTGGATTAAACTGGTAGAACAGTGAGTTATTATTACTTTCTCTAATCAGATGATTTTTAATGGCTCACCCTCCCGCCTTTTTCCTTCTTTCTAGTTTAAGACAAGGAGATCCATTTTCACCTTATATTTAAATTTTTTATGTCTTGTTTCATTAAAGGCTCAATATTTCTGCAAGATCAGGGGTATTTAAGTTGGAAAGGGAATTGGAGCCTATTTTTCATCTTTTGTTGGCAGACGATAGTGTCTTATTTTTTGAACAGGGTGGTAAGAGTGTTTACAGTAGTTTTGTTTGTTGTCTGGTGAGGTGACTAATCCAAAAAAGTTCGAATAAATTTTTAGTTCCAATTGTCCTGAGTCGGTTGAGATATTGTATTGGAGCACTTCAAGGTTAAAGAGGCAGTGATACCCTCTATGTATTTGAGGCTTAGCTTGAATTTTCTAGAGAAGAAGTCAATATCATTTAGATGTATAGCTGGAAAGCATGGACGCGGCGCCAGAGGCGCCGCACCCGCATCGGACGCGGTGCGACTCGGCGACGCGGGAGGGACGCCGCTGACCCCGTGTCGGTGCCGCGTCGGGCCGCGTCTGCCACGTGGTTTTTTTTTTTTTCGCCGACTCGCGCTGACGCGGCGAGGACTCGGGCCGATTCACGCTGAAGAATCAAATGGACATCTCGTTGCAAATTCTCTTCACCATTAGAGGTGTTTGCTGACGCATTCCTGGTCTCATCGGAGCCGATAATCTCATTATTGGCTTCATCAGCAACCTTTGTCGAGTGGGCTAGTGTCGGACAGCTACCGAGAATAGCTTGAGGAAGCATCGACTCGGCAATAATTACATCGGAGATCTTATTACCTCTCACAGAACTTGCCGTGACTGATGCCAAAGATATCCCTGGGATTTGGGTTTCGCGTGCTGGAAAAGAAGAGGAGGAAGTGAGCTGTTTTGTTTTGGGCCACTAGATAGAGATGGGCTTGGGTTTAAAAGTGTGGACTTGTTTGGCTTTGACTGGGTTGAATGGGGCTGTAGACTTAAAATAATCTTCTGTGGGCTTAACATTTTGGCCCACTTCCTGGACTTTGGACCACTTAACTTCCCACCTACCATCTGGTCCACTGTCCAATCTCAAGCAAACATCCAGGGATAAATCAGTGCCATTACTAGTTTTATACTTTTATTTAGTTAATAGTTATAACTTAATAGTAATTTGTGAATCTGTGATTTGTGAGTGAATCTGTGATTTGGGTTTGATTTATTACTCATTGTGAACTAGGCCTCATGAACTTATTACAGATGAAATATTTTAGTTTCAATCTTGTGGGTTGTATTTAATTTATGAACATCATGTTTTAATTATTATTTAACATTGCTTTTAAATTTGATATATGTTTATATAATGTGAAAAAGAATGCTTAGCAATATATTAAAAATATAAATAAAAATATTTTTAATAATTTTTTAATTGCCGAGTCTCGCCGCACCCGCACCCACCTTTTTCAAAAATTGCCGAGTCCCGCACCCGCACCCGAGTCCCGAAACGCACCCGTGCTTCATAGATGTATTGTTGAGAAAATTTCTCCCAAGCTCCAGGGCTGGAAAGTAGTGGATAGGAAAATATGTTTTTTTGTTTCTTTCTGGGGTCATGATGAGAGTGAAAGGAAAATTACTCTGTGCTTCAAAATGGGATTTTGGTATGGGTTGCACTTGCCGCAGCATGAGTCTTATGAATAAGGCCATGCTTCATGCTTGCTAAATATTTTTGGAGCATAGTGAATAATCCAAATGAACTAATGTCTAAAGTCTTGAGGGCTAAATATTGTAACAATCTATTTTACTTTCATGTCTAAGGCTTCTGATTCTTAGGGATGGAGAGGTACTCTTTCTCGCAGAAATATAATTCTAACAGAAGCCAAATGGTGTGTGGAGTACGTGATAGGTCTATAAGATCTGATCATAGCCCCTATTGGTTTGATATGAAGGAAGAGATGGCTTGGAATTATTTAAACTCTGCTAGATGTGGCTGACCTTACTGATCAGAGGACTGCCAAATGGAATGCAGACCTTGTCAAAAAATTGTATTACTATGAAGTAGCTATGGAGATTGTCAACATCCCATTATCAAGACAACCTACAAAGGATAAGCTTATTTGGCCCCAAGGGATATCACTTGATAAAATCTCTAGGTGTGGTTGAAAATCAGTTCAGTTCTTACTATTGGTCTATTTAATTTTTATGGCATATTCCATCCATTTTAAGATTTTGTTATTTTCATGGAAAATTAGCTTGTGGTGGCCCACTTGAAAGAAAAAATTTATCAATTTAATTTTTTAATAATTTGATAGCTTCTAAATGGATTGGATCTCTAATTAACTAAGCTAGGTTGGAAGATAATGGAGGAGGGAGATTTAAAACTCTACACATTCTTTGAAAACACCAAAAAGTACCACTTAAACTACACATCTCTTGGCACCTCTCCCTTAAATTTAAATGCATATGGAACATGATATCTCAATTTTATCTATAATATTATAATTTATACCTAACTGTTTGCTGAATGTCATCTTCAGTTTGTAATTAATTTATGGGAATAAAAATGTTTTTTGTACTATATGGAGGGATGAATGAGCAGAAATGGAAAGAGATGAAACACACAATACTGTCCGTTTATGATTGATCATTGTATTTTGCGTGCCCGATTGTAATGTCCCTTTGTATACATCCTGTAAACTTGGGTGACTATTTTTTGGTATCAATAAAATTTCATTACTTATCAAAACAATACTTCCATTTACATTAATTTAGATCTACCCAGTCTCAATTTTTTCTGCTGACAAAATGATCACTGATTCACCCAGTTCTTGAAATATCATACAAGAAATGAAATAAAATAAGACAACATGAGCATCTTAATGTCTTAAGATATTAAAAAACCAGCTCTAATTTAAGCATACAGAAAGGACGGTGAGGCAAACACACCAGCTGTACTTGGAGTATCACTTTTGGAAGAAAACCTTGATACTCGCAAACCAACTTCACCTGAAAATAAGACGAACAATATTGATATCATAAACTTTAAAATAGATCAGATTATACATGACACTTCTTGGTTTAAAAGAAAAAATGCTTAAATAGGAAGCAATATACCTGTCCACTTTTATTCACAGCAAGCAGATCAATTTTGTTTTTCATCATAATAGGAGTATACTAGTAACACTCAAATAAAAGAGGTCAATATTTTATTAGCTATTGGCATATAGGTGATTTAGGGCAGAGATACCAGAAGGCTCTCAGATACACGAGGCAGCCTGAACTCATTGTCATAAAAATTATTATTTATATATTTATATATATATATATATATATATATATGTAATCCCTTTGCTATTTTTACGCAGGTCACCTAGCAAGTTTTTGTGGTTGAGGAGTGGATCTAGAATGCTTGTAATGAAGTTAGAGCTAAGGCCCAATCTCGTCTCGAGGTTGAGAAGGCTCTCGGAGCCCTTAAAGAAGAACACATAGAGCTGGCCAATAAGCTGACTACGGCGAAAAGGGAACGCTTGAGTGCCTTGGCTGGTCTGAAAAATGCCGAGGCCCAAGCCGAGGACTAGCGTAAGCTGCTCTACATAACAGAACTAAACTTGGCCACCTAGAAACAGCTAGTTCTGGATCTTAAGGCCGAGCTGCACAAGGTCAAAGATGCAGCTAAAAAGGCAGCTCGGGTGGCCAAGGAAACTACTGAAGTTGCAGTGAACGCATCCTACGAATATGGGGTGGAGGATACAGAAAACAGGCTGGCTGAGAAGGTGGCCGAAGTGTGCAGGGATTACTGTACTGAGACCTGGATAGAGGCGCTTAACAGTGTGGGGGTCCCTGCTGACTCCGAGTTGAGGAAAGCTGAGAGCGTATTCTTTCCTGAACATATCTGAGAAGCTCCAGCGGACCTCCCTCCTACTGCTCTACCCCTCCCTCCCCTTGAGCAGGTCTCCAATATCCAAGATCTTACTCTTGATGCCGAAGTCTCCACAGGGGCAGGTAAGGGTAAAGAGGTCTTGCCCTCAGCCAAAGACACTCGTTCTGAGGATACCCTTACAATTAAGGATGTGGTCTCCTAGGCTAAAGAAGCTGAGTCTAAGTCTAAAGCTGAGGATGACAAGCTTAAAGCAGCCGATTCCAAAGAAGACCCTTAACCAATAGAGAAGTAATTGTAGGATTTTTCTTTATTTATCTTTTTTTGTCATTTTCTTTTCTTCTAGCCTCTGCCACCACTTGTAATGCATCTTCCTTTGATTAATGAATAGACTTTTCTTTCTACCTCTTGTGTCTTTAATTTATATGCTTTCAAGCTTACTATTATTGCAAATAAAATTGAACTGTTACCCCTCTAACCTTAAAAAAAACTGACAACAATACCCTGGTACCAGTTTAAATAATTTGACTAAGTACCAGCAACAAAGAGATTTACCCCATATTTGTACTGAGAATTGATCCTTCTGCAATGAAGGCTAAATCTAATAAAGATAAGTAGTAAACTTTGTAAAAAATAAAAGGAAGAGATATTCTTCATTCTTGCCAACACTTGGATAAATAATTAGGGACTTTAACTTACTCAAAGCTAACAGTCTGAGGAGTTGGTTATAATCTTGGATCTGTTTTGACACTTAGTGAAAAACAAATAGACATCACAAGATGTTAATTTCTCCAAAGTATGCGGTCCAAGGAGTCATGCATAACTAAGGTTCTATTTAATATTTAGAAAAAATGAACAGATGTCATAGAGTGTTAATTTCCCCAAAGCATCTGGTCCAAGGACCCAGGCATGACTAGGGTTCTATTTAATCACTTATAAAGATGTCATAGAGTGTTAATTTCCCCAAAACATCTAGTCCCAGGACCCAGGCATGACTAAGGTTCTGTTTAATCACTTATAAAGATGTCATAGAGGGTTAAGTTCCCCAAAGCATCTGGTCCGAGAACCCAGGCATGACTAAGGTTCTATTTAATCACTTATAAAGATGTCATAGAGTGTTTTCCCAAAACATCTGGTTCGAGGACCCAGGCATGACTAAGGTTCTGTTTAATTACTTATAAAGATGTCATAGGGAAATAAGCGGTATTTACATAATAAAGAGGCATATGACAAAGGAAACTTTCATTAATAATAATACATTTTCAGATTATTTACATTCTAAAGGCGTGGTATTACACGTTCATTTAGGTCTTCAAGGAAATACACTTTTATACCAGTCGTCGAGGTGATGCGATATGGCCCCTCCCAGTTGGGCCCCAGCTTTCCCCATGCTGGGTTCTTCGCAGTACCGAGAACCGTTCTCAACACTAAGTCACCAGGTGCTAACAGTCTCAGCTTCATATTGGCATCATAACCTTGCTTAAACTTGTGTTGGTAATATCCCAATTGGACAATTACATTTTCTTTCCTCTCTTCAGTCAAGTCTAAGCTTTTCTCCAGCAGTCCGTTGTTATTGCTCAGATCAAAAGAACTCGTTCTCAGCATCAGGAAGCCAGTCTCTAAAGGGATAACAGCTTCGGCTTCATAAGTCATTGAGAAGGGAGTTTCCCCTATTGACTTGTAGGGTGTGGTTCGGTATGTCCACAGGACATGCGACAGTTCTTCCACCCATTTTCCCTTCGCATTGTCCAACCTCTTCTTAAGTTAGCTTACTATGACCTTGTTAATAGCCTTAGCTTGTCCATTCCCTTGGGGATAGGCTAGGGTAGAATATCTATTTGTGATTCCTAGGTCACAACAGTATCTCCTGAAAGATTTGCTATCAAATTGAAGGTCATTGTCTGAGATGAGGGTACGAGGGATCCCAAATCGTGTGACAATATTTTTCCAAAAAAATTTCTTGGCATCCACATCCTTAATGTATGCCAAGAGCTCAACTTCAACCTACTTAGTGAAGTAGTCTGTGCCGACCAGCAAGTATCTCTTGTTTCCCGCTACCTTGGGGAAAGGGCCCACAATGTCTAAACCCCATTGAGTGAATGGCCAAGGGCTGGATAGAAGATTAAGGACTCCTCCCAGTTGGTGTATGTTTGGCGTGAATCTTTGATATTGGTCACACTTCTTTACATATTCTTGTGCTTCCCTTTGCATATTTGGCCACCAATAGCCTTGAGTGATGGCTTTGTGTGCCAAAAATTTGCCTCCGGTGTGGCTTCCACAAATCTCTTTATGTAACTCCTCAAGGAGTAATTCTGTTGCCTCGGGGTGTATGCATAGCAGGTATTGCCTAAAAAATGAGCATTTGTACAATTTTTGATCCTTGGATAGCCAGAATCAAGGAGCCTTTCTTCGTACTTTATCAGCTTCTGACTTCTCCTCGGGCAGGGTATCCTCCTTCAAGAACAGTACTATAGGGTCCATCCAGCTAGGCCCCCCTCTAACTTGGTGCACATGAACCACCTCTCTATTCACCTCTGTGGGCTTGCATAAATCTTCTACAAGGATGACCCGGGGTAAGCTTTGCACCGAGGAGGTTGCAAGTGTGGCTAGGGAATCAGCATGTGAATGTTTAAATAGTGTTGAAAACACTATGAACGTTTAGACCCCAAAATACAAATTATCAATTCAAGCTTATTATCAAACAATTAATGTGCGGAACATGAACATAAGCCAAACCCAGAATTGATAAATAATCTAAGCCAATTATAATCACATCCACAGCAGAAAATAAAAGGCAAAGATAAGGGAAGAGAGATGCAAACACAAGGACAACACGCGATGTGTTATCGAAGAGGAAACCGAAGCCCTCGGCGTAAAACCTCTCCGCCGCCCTCCAAGCGGTCAATAATCCTCTAGAAAATGTAGTTGGGATACATGAACAGCAATAGACCCTCCAAGCCTAATCTACCCAGGTACCTAAGCCCTCCAAGCATCCTACTCCAACGAGGTTGCGCCGAATCTTTTTCTTCTCTAGCTTACCGGATTCCGCTATAACCCATAGTATCAACCAATAGACATTGGTTCCTTCCAAACTGCTTCCCTTAGTACCAAAAGACCTTCTCACAGACGTGGGTGTGGTGAAAAAAGGATTTGGTCAAGAACCTCTCAAGGATGTGTCAATGGAGAGGAAGAGAGTAGAGGAATTTGAAGAGTCTCTTAGTGAAGATTGGGGATGAGACAATCTTATTTTTCTCTAGAGTTTCTCTCACAAAATTCTCTTTGGAAGCTTTCTACATTTCGTGGGTATAAGGGTCTATATATAGTGGTGTGTGTTTGGAATACAAAGAGTCAATTTTTCCCAAACAGGGTTGGTTGACGGCTTGGCCTCGCAACTGGTCTAAGTCGCGAGATAACGGCCTGGCCAGCCTGGGACTTTTGTCCTGTAGTGCGACAGCTAGCCTGACCCTTCACCTCCTCGCATGCTTCTCACGTGTGCAGCAGTTGGTGGCTTGCAAGCCGCGAGTCAGTCGTGAGTCCTAGCCGCGAGTCCCTGCTTCTTTGCACAAAGTTGAGCAATTCTTCACACTCTCTTCACACACTACTCTTACATGAATCCCACCTAAATACAGGGTTACTAAGTGCTAAATTACAAGCAAATTAGCACAAAAAAGCCAACAAGATGGTTGATAAATTTCAACCTTACAGCATGTGTGTTTCCACTTCTAGGAATATGCAACATGTTGAAAGATTCAAAACCTGACTGCAAACGTCCAACCTGACTCAAGTACCCTCGCATTCTTTCGTCTTTAGCTTCAAACTCTCCGTTCATTTGGCCAACGACCAATCTTGAGTTTGAGAACACCTCCATAGCCTTTCTGCCCATTTTTTGAACCATGGCCATTCCCATCAGTAGAACCTCATATTCAGCTTCGTTATTTGTGGCTAAGAATCTCAGTCTTAATGATTTCTCGATGGTGATTTTATTGGGTGAGACCAGAACTAGCCCTACTCCGGACCCCTTTGATTCACTGCGCCATCAATATATACTTTCCAGGATAAGGGATCTTGTTGGGAGATCATGCCAACCGACTTTCCATATATGTTTTGCTTCTCTGCTTCTATTTCCAACAGGGATTCAGCAAACTCGGCTACTAGATCCGCGAGGACTTGACCCTTGACAGAGGTACGAGGCATGTATTTGATGTCAAAAGCCCCTAAGATCATCCCTCATTTAGCAATCCTCCCCGTGTAATCAGCTTTTCGAAGTAGAGCTCTGAGCGGGAGCTGAGTTAGGACAACTACCATATGTGCTTGGAAGTAATGGGGGAGTTTATGTGTAGCATGTACCACTGTAAAAATGGTTTTCTCCAGTGGCAGATATCAGGTCTCAGCCTCATGTAGTGACTTGCTTACATAATAAACTGGTCTTTGTATGCCGCTATCAACTTGTATTAAGACTAAGCTTACGGCATGGAGAGCCGCGGGAATATAAGCAAACAGGACCTTATCCACCTCAAGACTGGACATGATAAGTGGCCGAGAGAGATAATCCTTAAGTTGCTGGAAGGCTAAGGCACACTCCTTGGTCCACTTAAATCCTTTCCACTTATTCATCAATAGGAAGAAGGGTCTGCATCTATCCGCTGATCGAGAGATAAATCGGTTTAAGGCAACAGTCATTCAGGTCAGCTTTTGGACTTTCTTGGGATTCCGAGGTGGTTGTAAACTATTGATTTCCTCAATCTGATCAGGGTTAACTTCAATTCCGCGGTGCACAACCATTTACCCCAAAACCTTCCCTGATCTGACCCTAAAAGAATATTTAGAAGCATTGAGTCGTAGTTTGTGTTTCCTCAGAATTTCAAAAATGTTTCCGAGTTCTCCAACGTGCTCGGACACCACCTTACTCTTCACCACCATATCGTCTATATAGACCTCAATATTCTTGCCCAACTGTGATTCAAACATTCTAGTCATCATTCTTTGATAGGTAGACCCTACGTTTTTCAAACCAAAAGACATCACTTTGTAGTGGTAGTTTCTAGTGGGAGTGACAAAAGCTGTCTTTTCTTGATCATCCAGGGCTAGTGGTATATAGTGGTATCCCTGAAAGGCATCTAAGAAGCTCATCCGAGGATGGCCTACGGTTGCGTCCACCAATTGGTCTATCCTAGGCATAGGGAAGGGATCCTTTTGGTAAGCTTTATTTAGATCTGTGAAGTCCACACACACTCGCCATTTCCCACTCTTCTTCCTTACTACCACGGTATTGGCTAGCCATTCAAGGTAGAAGACCTCCTTGATAGCCCCTGCTTACTTGAGCTTCTCCACCTCATCCCTGACAGCATTAGAGTGATCCTTGGATGAGCACTGAGGTGGTTGCTTCTTGGAAGTGACGGATGGGTTAACATTTAAATGATGGCAGATGAAGCTCGAATCCACCCCCGAGACTTTGTAAGCGCTCCATACGAACACATCAACATTTCTCTTAAGAAACTCTATCAGCTCTTCTTTTCTAGAGGAGGAAGCTGAGCTCCGATCAGAAAAAACTTATCTGGATCATCACCAACAACAACCATTTCCAAATCCTCACATTTTGGATCCTCGACTGATTTGTTGACAGGCGACATCGGAGTTCTTAATTGCTATAAGCCCCTTTCAGCAGAAGCCAAGGACTTGGCTTCGGGCTGATGCCGGATGGCGACCACTAGGCATTGTCTAGCCATGGATTGACTCCCAACAATCTCCTCAATTTGGACCCCGACGGATATTTCACCTTTTGGTGTAGGGTAGAAGAGACGACTCCTAAGACATGAAGCCAGGGCTTGGCCACAATGGCCGTGTAAGGGGAATAAGCATCCACCACGATGAAGTCCACCTCCACCACTTTTGAGCTAGCCTGCATGGGTAGCCTAATCTGACCCCTCGGAATGACAACCTTCCCATCAAAACTAACTAAAGGAGAATCATAGGCTGTTAAGTCCTCGGATCTTAGGTTTAGGCTCCAGTACAAATCGGGGTACATGATTTCAACGCCACTACCCTGGTCCACCATTACCCTCTTCACGTCATATCCCTCAGTCTTGAGCATGAACACCAAAGTGTCGTCATGGGGCTATATAGTTCCAACCTTATCTTCATCGGAAAACCTCAACGCCGGTTGGATACTCACTTTAGCCTTTTTGGCTTAGCATTTGAGTCCTTGGCAGTCAGCCGAGCGATAGACATTACCCTTGAGGGGTAGGACCCGATCCTTCCTAGAGCGGCGAAGATGACGTTTATCGTACCTAAAGGAGGTCTTGAAGAAGCATCTCTCCGGGGTTCTTGGCCAGTCTGGTTCCCCTGGCTACTGGAATGATGCAAGAACTGCTTCAACTTTCCTTTTCAGACTAGCTGGTTCAAATGTTCTCACAAATTTCTTCAGTCTTTTGTAGTATGTCCCTGGTCCTTATGATATTGGCAATAGAGGTTTTGATTGTGCCTCATAGGCTTTCCTGCCATCTTATTTGGCCATTTGAAGAATGGTCCATTCTTAATCTTCTCCAAAACTTGATGCATCGATTCCTAGAACACCGCGTTAACCACCTGAGTATTGGCAGGCCCTGACTGCTCAGTAAAGTCCCGCCGAGGCCAGTTGTTGTATCGATCTGACATAAAATCCCTCATCTCCTGAGGGATGACTTTGGCCTTACCTTTTCCCTACCACTGGTCCTCCTCAACCCTCTTATACTTGTCAATTTGGTCCATGAGTTGGCGCACGCTGGCGACAGGTTTTCCTGTCAAAGACTTCCTTAAACCGTGCTTGGTTGGGAGGCTAACCTTGAAAGTACTAATGGCGACGTCTTCAAAGTCACCATCTATCTCATTGTACATCTCCCACTATCTGTCCAAGTACGTTTTCAGGGTCTCCCCTTCTCGCATGGACAAAGACAGTAGGGAATCTAAGGGTCGAGGAACCTTGCTACAAGTGATAAAATGAGAACTGAATACTTGGGTGAGCTCCTTTGAGGAACCTATGGAACCCACCCTTAAGCCATCGAACCACCTCATTGCCACGGGTCCCAGACTGGAGGGAAACACCTTGCACATCAAGGCTTCGTCCTTGGAATGGACAGCCATTCTTTGGTTGAAATGGCTCACATGCTCCCCTAGGTCTGTTTGATCATTGTAGATGGTGAACGTTGGCTGATTGAATCGCTGAGGAAGTCTTGCCCCTTCAATCCTGTGCGCGAAGGGTGATCTAGAAATTTGATTCAATGCTTTACTCATAGAGTCACCTTCCAGGCCTTTGCGAGGCGGGCTCTTATACCTACGTTTGTGATGGTGCTCCTCATCGTAGGAGAAAGACTCGTTGGGTGGGGTTCTTGACCTTCATCTATAACTGGCATCCTCTCCATCATTAGAGGAAACGTCGGAGTTGGAGGGGGTTCGCTTTCATTGCACATGGCGCAGCTTTCTCTTCAAATGGTCAACCTCCAGTTGCAGGGCTCTGGTATCCTCTTCATGAGAGAGATGGCTACTTCTTCCTCTCTTTCTAGATCAGTTACTTCTTCCTCTCTTTCCAAACTTCCTCCCTCGGCTTCCGCAGCTTGCGAGGACGAGGAAGAGCCTGCCAACGGGGCGCCCTTTGGGGTGGAAGATCCTTCAGCAAACGAGAACCCGTGCTCCACCACAATGATTTGGCGAAGCTTAGGGTCCTTGGCTCTAATCACGAATCTAGGATCCGAGAAAGACTTCTGGATCGGTTTGTACTTAAGGATCTTGTGAGCGGCTCTAACCAGGTTGTCAGCCTCGTTCACAAAGACCTCAGCCCTGAGTACAGTTTCCAAGTCTTCCTTGTTGACCAAATGGAAGTGTCGTTCAAAGGCTTGTGGATTTGCAAAAGAAGAAGCTAGTTCTTGTTAGCAACCAACCAATGCCAACTGTGAAAGCATAGCAAATCAACTTTCTCACATTTTGAGTACCCTACCTGGCTCCCCCTCTACTGTCGGGCAGTGAAGGCCGTCATACCACTCCCCCGACACAATGAGAAAATCCTTATTCAACCCCTTATCTGATAGGTGCTGGAGGTTGTAGCACTAATTCACGTCGTGATAAGTTAGCCTCAACCCCATCTTCTCGTTCAAAGCATCCATGTAACCTAGGATCCTGAACACGTTAGTGGCGCACTGGGTAGGGGCTAATCGGAAGTGCCTAAGGTAGCCCCTCATCACTGGCCCCATAGGGATCCTCATACCACCTTCAAGGAAGGCGATTATGGGAATCACTACCCCACCAACCTCCCTCCTGATATACCAATCTCCCTCTTCGCAGTACCTCAGACCCACGTTACTGGGTATCCTATGAGTGGCGATGAATTCCTCCATCGCCTCCTCAAACTCAACCAACTTCTTAAACCTACCCATCCCGAAGAACGGCTAAGAGACTTGGGGAAAAGCAAAGGAAAGAAAGAAATAAAGGGAGAAGAAAATTAGAAAGGGAAAAGCACAAGATAGGGTAAGAGGAAAACTTACAGAAATGAGGGAAAGCACTCAAAACAGGCTTTTTAGGCTGAGAAGAGACGCGAGTTGGATTGGAGACTTGACCGGATTCGGGGTGTGTGCATAAGAACTCTTGAATGCAAAAGTGAAGAGGCAAATCGGTTTAAATGGGTATTTACCCCCTCGCCAAGGACAACCGTGCAAGGCTTCCCACCCATAATGGCGAAAGATCCCCGCCGTTGGATTACCATCACACCGTTGAACATGAGGAGTATGGAGCCGCCAAAATTTAATATGGGTGCATACCACATATTGAAGCACTAGAAACGTGCATTAGACAGATGAAAAGACTCTACACGCTGACTTAGGACCAGACTAGACGAGCCACGGTATAAGCCTGAGGACATCAAAATCCTCTTCCCCGCCCGAGGAGCCGGACAGCAGGATTTTGAAAGGCAATTGTGGGGTTAAAGAATTTGGTAACCCTGGCCCACTTTATACCAAGCCCAAGGCCCATGCCGAGGAGGAAGAAACGCCCGAGGACAAAGTGTGAAAGTCTAAATTGCCCAGGAACCTTGCCGAGGACAACCCCATCCTCAACAAACCAAGACCATGGGAGGAGGAAGTAACGAGCCACCAAAGGCAGCCTTCCAGGGCATCTAAAGAGAAAGAACAAGTACAACATGTTAGCTATGAAAGCATGGTGGAGGAGTAAGACCAGGATGAACTGTCACCTCCACATTGAATGCGCAAGACTAACGTTTTGGTTGCATTTATGAGAAATGACTCATGAGCGGCGCTGCCTCGGTTGCTGCAACCCACATGGGGTTTGGTGAGGCGGCTGATAGGACGGGTTGTCAGAGAGAGAGGCATGGATGATCAACAAGTGGAGGAAAGGGATCGTTGGAGGAGGACTATATAATGGGAAGAAACATATCAAAATGAGGAGGATCTTCATGGGATAGATGCTACCACCAAGCTCCTCAGACCGAGCCGAGGACAGACTTTTTAAGATAATTTCGGTTCATCTACGTTCGATGGTGGCGAATATTGCATTGGGCGTTGTCCGCGCGCTAAGGCCTAGTTCTTGAACCCGCTCTCTACAAATTCATTGTATTGGGCCAACTGGATTTGAGTCCACTCTTCTGGCAGTAGAACCGCTCAAATCCAGTCCCTACATATCTAGAGTGAAGTTTACTCCCATATGTGAATGCCTAAATCCTATGGCAATTGACAATGCCGATAAGCATTCTTTCTTCATTATTATTATTTTTTTCATTTTGTTTAAGCTATTTTTTTTAACTTCAAAAAAATTAATAAAAACTTCTCTCATGCATACTTAAATTCATGAATTTGGCTCATTTGTTCTCTTCTACAATAATTGGTTCTGGATTTCGTTACTTACTGACACTTTCATCTCTCAAAGTGATAGAGGAAACAAACAAGTACATTCTTTGTTCTTTTTCTACATTTATATCTTAATTTATGATTTGTATTAGTTTCTTAATTTTAGATTATGAATAATTTTGAATATATTCCTAATATTAAATTTAAATTATTATTTATAGGTTTTTAGTTGTGAGATGAGCACACCAAAAAAAAAAAAAAACCCAAAACAATGAAGTGAACGAACACTGAATAGAAGAAACAGAAAAATAAAAAGATGAAAAAGACAAAAGGTGGGGCGAAAAAAAGAAGAAGAAAAGGAAAATAAAAAAACACATAAATAAAAAAGTTATGAACAACGTGAACCAAAAAAATAAGAAAATATTATTAAGTTGGTTGAAACAGAGTCAAATGCCAACGGTTACCTAAGATGTCCATGTTCAACGTTACAAAAAGAGGGGCAAAAATATAATTGATTGGGTTGACAGAAGGTTTAAACCCCAAATGTCATGTATATGCTAGGAAATGTTGTCAAAATCAAAATCCTAAATAGGATTATGGGAGGTTGGTGGAATTGTGGCTAGTAAGATCATACATTTTTTAGAAA
This sequence comes from Quercus ilex subsp. ballota, assembly GCA_032727855.1. NCBI lineage: Eukaryota > Viridiplantae > Streptophyta > Magnoliopsida > Fagales > Fagaceae > Quercus > Quercus ilex. The sequence continues at coordinate 18,154,316 of CM064915.1, forward strand.
AACAAAAAACACACTAGTAATGCCTTTGCTTGTTAAATACTCATATAAATTATGAATTCGTTTATTAAAAAAAAAAAGTTGCATAAAAAAGATTTAATTCCTATTCCATCAATTGATGCATCTATCCTAACGAAACAAATCAGTAAATTTAAATGCTTATTTTATAGTGACACACAATAGCTAAGCTCAAAAGAATACAATTATCTAATTTCTAACAACATAAATATATAATAAATAAATACTTAGGAAGATAATCATTTTTTGATCCCACATAACTAAGACTATATGGAATACGTTTGTAATTTAAAGTGAAATTTGTTTTTGATATTTTTAGTTTAATAGAGGTATTTTCAACACTTCAACATTGTTTAAGGCCCATTGGATTATTTCTATCCATTAGGTTGATTGAGTTTTTGTTTTTTTAAACCAACCTAAAGCAAATTTTGGTTTTTAGTAGGATCTTTCATGATTGTAGGATCAGTTAGATTTTACCGATCCTACTTACGATCTTGAAAATGCACGATCTTAGTTGTCTTACTAAAGTAGCCATACTTTAGGGAGAAAAATTAAAAGACCCCAAATTTTAGGGGTGTATTTTACACTTTAACCTTTCTCATATATAGTAAAACCATTGACTACCTATTTTTACCCCTTCACAAATCAATGAATGTTACTACGAATGGAATTATTAATTATAATAAACTATAAAACTTTTATCATGTTCACAAGCTTATTCACAGATATATTATTATGTTTGAGCTTAGCTCGTTTAATAGTCAAGCTTAAATTTGGCTTAATTTTGGTTTATTTGTTAAACAAATGAACATAAATAAGAGAAAATGCAAGATTATTTTTCCTAGTTACAATTTAAAGACAAAGTAAAAGAAATATATAGGAAGGATGTAATCTAAGTCTTAAGTTGTGTCAAGTTTGAATTGATAATTTTTTCAATTCGTCTAACTCAAAGCAACCCACCATATTTTTAAGTTTATTTTGTTACCCTTATTTTAATTTTAAGTTTGATTTATTTTTGAGAATTGGTTTCAATGAATCTAGAAATTTGGAATATATTTAGGCACATTATGTGAATTTTAATAATATATATTGAAAAGAGAGTGCTTACGAGAGATTGAACATATATAAGTATAACTAGTCAACCCAATCCAACCTGAGCCATGATGTTTATAAGAGATTAAATATATAAGTTTATTTTGAAATTTTTTTTTACTATGCCACTAATTTTATCTATGTATTCTTATTTTTTTTTAGATAATTTTTTTCTTTAAATGTTCCATCTCATGAATATTTGAATTTAGGAGTCTTATTTCTTTTTTAAAAAGTTATTTTTTTGGAGGTTAAAGCATAATAATAATAATAATAATAATAATAATAATAATAATAATTAATAAATAAATAACAAAATGGTTGATGTTACCTTCATGTTGCGCCTGACACAACCGTGTAGGAAATGGGGGAAAAAAAAAATCAAAAGATAAGGATGAATGGGAGAGATAAACAGGAGATGGTAAAAATGGTTGAAAGGGTATTTAAGTAAAAGCATGAAATATTTGTTGTTTTTTATGCCGCCTGACACGCATCATTAATGTGTTGTTGTTTTTCTTGATTTCCCAATTAAAGTAGGGCTAATTTAGTGCCCTACTTAGTAAAGTCATGCAGACTTAACGGGTGCTGTCCAGCACCTGTTAACAAAAGCCTATTTTTATCACCAAATTGTTATTCACGCCATTCATTCTAAGAATGATTTAAATGAATTTTTTTTTAAATATTTCCAAAGTATAGAAACATAGTATTCTCTCTTCTTATATTCATGGTATATCTTATCATAAATTTAATGAATGAGTCCAACCATAAATGTGAGAAGATGAAGTATCATTTTTCGTAGTTCATGAGTACCTAAAAATTACTCTGTTCAAACAACGGCATTCTTGTCCTGTTCTCTAAAAAGTATTGCATTTCAACTCATAAAAAAATTTAATTTTTTTTTCTATTTTATGAAATTATTTTTACAACATACCTTATGTTCTATTTCGTATTTTAAAATAAATAACATTAAAATAATATATTTTATAAATCCTTGTCACTTACCACAACCCATAACCCACTATGATTTTTCATTACCACCACATTTTCTCAACAACCAAATAAAATCCATAAAAGAACACAACAAATCCATAACCATCATACCCAAAACCTTACCAAAAACCTTATTGTTTTACTCACCGTTAAGTTTTAGTAATGATTTTATCTTTTCCATTTTTATTATTAAAAAAAACTTTATCTTTCACTCCTACAATAATTGTAAAAAAAAAAAAAAAAAACCATTCACTCCTATAATCCTCTTCTTTTGGTTTTCCACTACCAACTTAGGTCTAGGTGACTCTTTTGGTCTGGAAGCGATAGAGTTTGACTACAAACTTAGTTGTACCTTGATGCTACAACTTCACTTAATATTTTTGTATTGGATGTGAATTTTGAAAAATCCATTATTAGATTATATATTTTTTTTTATATCCTTCATACTTACAAAATTTTCAAAAGGTTAAAGATCAATACCTATGTTATTAATAAATTGGTTAAATTACACGTTTTGATAGTCTAAAATTATGCTTAAAAAATAAGTTTATAGATCATATAGTAAATAATATCTGATTGTCACAAAATTTGATAGGTGTATTAAAAACATAAAAAATATGCAATCTAACTATTAGATTTTCAAAATATTTAGTCATGCTTATTTTTTTAATGAAAATTGTAATCTTGGGCTACAACTAAGTTTCTCCTCTCACCCCTTGTGTATGTGTTAAAAATACTTAATATTCTTAAAAGAAAAAAGCAGTTGGTTAATCCCACATTGGAAAATGAGTGTGAGTTTAAGAGGTTTAAACCTTGTGCTGTGTATCCAAAACTTAGGCCCTTTTGGATATACACCACTATAAGTTTCTTTAAAAAACCTTCTCCCCTCTCCCCATGTGTGTGTGTTAAAAATACTTCATATTCTCAACAAAAAAAAAAAAAAAAAAAGGTATATTGATTTTATATTAGAAGGCGGAGCTTTAATTAAATGTAATTAATCCTATAGTTTTCTCTGTTATCGTTCTCTACTGGTCTATAGCTACAATTATTGTAAAGATTTAACCTTTATTATCTTCTATTTCATTTTCGTTCCCTTAATATTTAATAATATCATATACTTTATGTGGCGGGCAAAAAGTAGATCAGTTAATTAAGACTGGTTTTAATTAAGCTACAGTTCACTCACACAATGAATTTATAGAGATGAGATGCAAGGTCAACCTTGAAATACCCATTGTGCAACATGAAACAAAGATCAGAGTTAAATTTTCTTATGCGAAATGGAAATATTCAATTAGAAATAACGTAGAAATTAGCTAAGTGTTCGTCCTCGGGTTTAGTTCGAGGATGAAAGGGCAGCTAAATGGTTTCTCTCTTTCTTTTGTTTTTCTCCCGTCAATCGCCCGTCCCCCCACAATAGCCCCCCAAAACCTCACTCTCCATTCCCGAATTAGGAGAGAGAGGTTTTGTCTACTTGGGACCATTTCTTCTGATTCCATGCTTTCAGAATATCCCACGTGAGAACGTCCTTTCAACTGACTGAAGCACGCTCCTGACGCTTTGGAAACCATAATGCCCCTCAATAAATGCTATAAGTGGCTCGTTGTCCCCCACATTCTACGGTGAGATTAACATCGTATAGTCCTTATTCCCCAACCAAAGGAGCGGCAAAACTGCCGCCACCTTTTCACCCTCTATATATATAGGAGGTAGGGGACTTCTGTCTCCATTTCTTCATTTTAAGAACAAACAATCACTCCTCGCTTCAGATAACTTGCCCGAGGAGCCATTCTTTTCCGAATTTTGTAAGTGCACATTACTACTATTTTTTTTTTAAATCTTCCTTTTTCCTTCACATTTATAGATTTTTCTCTTCTTTTACCTTTTATCTTTCACACATGGGTAGATTTTTTAATTTGGTTGACACTCTCGTACACGGAGAGGAGTTTAAGAGATACTATAGGATCGTTAGTAACGTATCAATACAACACTTTAACCTAGGTGAATGGCATGAGAAAAGGCCTACTGAAGCCGTTGTGATTCTGATGATAGCCTTTATTGTGGGAGGAACAAGGATTCCTACAGGTAGAGTCACTAGGGATTTTTTTTAAACTCTATTTAGACTTTGTCCTACTTAATGCATCTCAAATATGTTTAGTAGATCCCAGTAGTGTGCCAAAGTTTCTATCTTCAAACCTAGATTGAGGCCTTAAATGATGCTGATGTTGACCCTTCTTCAGAGCTAAGAAAACCGGAGAAGTTATCTCCAATATGCACTAATTTATTTAAGGCAACCAATTTGGGGACTTGAGCTCGACTGAGGTTCCATTTAAACCATGACCATATATTTAGGTGTTAATTTACCCAAGGCAAGTGATTTGAGGTATCGAACCCAACCGAGGTTCTGTTTAACCCTTAGCTATTTATTTAGGTGTTAATTTACCCAAGATGGGTGATCCGAGGAATTGAACCCAACTGAGGTTCTGTTTAACCCTTAGATATTTATTTAAGCGTTAATTTACCTAAAGCATGTGTTCCGAGGAATCGAACCTAACCGAGGTTTTGTTTAACCCTTAATTATTTATTTAGGTGTTAATTTACCCAAGGCAGGTGATCCGAGGAATTGAACCCGATCGAGGTTCTATTTAACCCTTAGTTATTTACTTAGGTGTTAATTTACCCAAGACAGGAAATTCAAGGAATTGAACCCGACCGAGGTTTTGTTTAACCCTTAGTTATAAACTAAATACACTTTTAGTCAAAACGAAGATGATAGAGTTAATCAATACATCCAATTGCATATAAGCCTATAATTATTTACACGATTTCACATTACAAATAATACTTTCGTAAATTATTCACATTCCATGGTCGGGGAACTACAACCCCATCTAAATGCTCCAGCTTATAAACCCCTATTCCAGCTACAAAAGTCACCCGGTAAGGCCCTTCCCAATTAGGACCTAACTTTCTCCAAGAAGAATTCTTCATACTTTCGACCACCCTTCGCAAAAGGAGGTCTTCAAGAATGAATACCCTAAATTTTATCCCTTTATCAAATCCTTACCTAAGCTTTTGCTGATATTGCGCTAATCTGATCGCAGCTATTTCCCTTTGTTTCTCAGCTAAGTCTAGGTCAAGGGATAATACTTGTTTATTGTTGCCAGAGAGGAGTTAGTTAGACCTTAATGTTGGGAAACCTGTTTCTGTGGAGATAACTGCCTCAGACCCATAAGTCATAAAAAAAGGGGTCTCGCCCGTTGATCTTCTGGGAGTTGTGCGATATGTCCACAAAACATGGGGCAGTTCGTCCACCCATTTTCCCTTGGTGTCCTCCAATCTTTTCTTTAAACCATCCACAATGACTTTATTTGTGGCCTCAGCTTGTCCATTACTTTGTGGGTATGATGGTGTGAAATACCTGTTCTTTATCCCCAATTCGCAACAATACCTCCAAAATGCCTTCTTATCAAATTGAAGCCCATTATTTGAAATAAGAGTGTTTGGAACCCCAAACCTTGTCACAATATTTCGCCATACGAATATTTTGACATCTTGATCTCGAATGTTTGCCAATGGTTCAGCCTTAACCCACTTGATAAAATAATCAGTAGCAACAAGGAGGTACCTTCGATTCCCTGTTGCCTTAGAAAAAGGCCCCACGATATCCAGCTCCCACTGTGCAAAAGGCCAAGGGTTGCTTAATGGGTTCAGGACTCCCCCTGGTTGATGGATGTTAGGAGCATATCTTTGACACTGATTGCATTTCTTAACATATTCTTGGGAGGACTTCTGCATGCTCGGCCACCAATATCCTTGAGTTAAAGCTCTATGGGCAACTGACCTACCCCCCGTATGACTACCACAAATTCCTTCATGTAACTCTTCCAGCAATATTTCCACTACCTCAAGATGAATATAGAATAAGTACGGTCCTGAGTACGAACATTTGTATAGTTTTTGATCCTCAGATAACCAAAAACTTGGCGCCTTCCTACGAACTTTTTCTACCTCGGTTTTGTCCTCGGGTAATATTCCATTCTTGAGGAACGTAAATAATGGATACATTCAGCTAAGGCCCACTCGAGTAAAGTGAACCCCAACGGGAACCGGTCTATCGTAAGCGAGTAATGCATAATCTTCCACAAGTATGATCCTAGGAAGATTCTCCCTGCTTGTAGTAGCCAGAGTTGCCAGCGAATCAGCATGAAAATTTTTACTCCGTGGAACCTGTTTAAGCGTAAAAGAATGAAAGCCCCTAGACAAACGCTTAACCTGATTCAAGTACCAAAGCATCCTCAGGTCTTTAGCCTTGAAATCACCATGAACTTGTCCCACTATGAGTCTTGAATCACAATATGCTCTGACAACCTTACCTCCAAGTTTCTGCATAGCAATCCACCCTGCCAGTAGAGCCTTGTATTCTGCCTCGTTATTTGTTGCTGATAAGCCAAGCCTTAGAGATTTTTCTATAGTAATTCCATTTGGTGAGATCATCACAATTCCTATCCTTGATCCTTTCTGGTTGGCTGCGCCATCTACAAATAGCTACCAAACTTGCTGAACTTCCACTAAACTCACTCTTAATGCTTTCTTGAGCTTTACTCCCCCTTCTAAGTCGCCTAACTCCTCGATAAATTCTGCTACCAAATTCACTAGAATTTGGCATTTCATAGCCGTTTGGGGCAAATACTTAATGTCAAATGCACCGAGCATAGTTCCCTATTTTACCACTCTTCCTGTATAATCCGACCTTCGAAGTAATGCTTGTAAGGGTAACTAGGTCAGGACGATGACGGTGTGGGCTTGGAAATAGTAGGGCAACTTCTTGGTGGCATGGATGATAGCAAGATGCTTTTTCTAAATGGAGATGCCTGAACTCGGCCTCCTGGAGGGATTTACCAACCGTATCAAGACCAAACTCACTGCGTGTTGGGCAACAACCACATATGCATACAAAACCTCCTCTTTCTCTGGCCTAGACAAGACTGATGGATGAACTAAATATGCCTTCAACTCCTCAAAAGCCCTATCACACTCCTCGGACCAAGAAAAATCCTTCCATTTATGAAATAGCTAAAAGAACGGTCTACATCACTTCGTGGACCTTGATATGAACAGGTTCAAAGTTGTTGTCATTCCAATAAGACGCTGAACTTCTTTCGAATTCTGAGGAGGATGCAACCTGTGAATAGCCTTAATCTGGTCGGGATTAACTGCAATTCCCCGATGGGTGATCGTATAGCCTAAAAACTTTTCGGACCCTATGCCAAAAGAACACTTAGAAGCATTTAAGCATAGCTTGTGCTTTCTTAAGATTGCAAAAACTTCACCAAGATCAGATAGATGCCTAAACTCTTCTTTACTCTTAATTACCATATCATCAATGTACGCCTCCACATTCTTTCCTAACTGGCTCTCGAACATTCTAGTCACCATTCTTTGATATGTAAACCCTGCATTCTTGAGTCCAAACGACATTACTCTATAGTGGTAATTTCCTGTCGGGGTAAGGAAGGCTGTTTTCTCTTGGTCGAGTAGCGCTAGCGGGATTTGTTGGTAACCTTCAAATGCATCTAGGAACTCATCCTGGCCAGACCATGGCTACATGCCATGGGGGTGGTCTCGTTTACGTTACATGTTAAGGTGAAATATTTTACTAATGAGGGGGTGGTCGAGCTGGTAGGATGTCAATTAGTGGCTAGGCATTGTATGGTAGCAGTGGTTAGTCATCTCGTTGATGAGACAGACTCTTCGAGAGTGTCGTCAACATTATAGCAACCACAGCCCAAGCTGCCTATCTCCTTGGATAGTTTAGCATCATGTGAGGAGTAGGAGAGGGTCATCATTGGCAAGGATGTGGATAAATACTTTCAAGTCGGGATTCAACTCCCAGTTGAAGATAAGAAGCAACTAGTAGACTTTTTGAAGGGGAATTTGGATGTTGTTGCATGGAGTGCATACAAAACACCTGGGATTGATCCCGAGTTTATCTGCCAAGCTGTTAAAGATGAGGTCTGTAAGCTTAAACAAGCTGGGGCAATCAAAGAGGTCTTCCACCTTGAGTGGTTGGCTAATACTGTAGTAGTAAAGAAGAAATTAGGGAGGTGGAAAGTGTGTGTGGATTTCACAGATCTCAACAAAGCCTCTCCAAAGGACCCATTTCCTATCCCAAGAATAGATTAGTTAGTTGATGCAATGTATCAGGTGAGATTCTCTTCTGGGAGTTGCAAAAATGACATTTATTGTTCCTAGAGATGACCAAAGTGCTCCACTTCTTTGTGGTCCTGTCACGAGCTGATTTCCTTGACCATCAGGCTGCTGCAAAATTGCTTCAAATTACCATCTTTAATCAACTAGTCAAGAAAAGCTTGCAATGTTCTACATTCCTTAGTTGTATGACCTCGGTCCTGGTGGTATTGACAATACAAATTCTAGTTTCTTTTAGTTGGGTCTCCTCCCATCTTATTTGGCCATTTGAAATAAGGCTCATGCTTAATCTTCTCTAGCACTTGATATATCGACTCTATGAATACCGAGTTCACTGCTTGAGAACCGGCGATAGTATATGATGTTTGATTGTAAAACTCCTTCCTTGGTCGGGAGGAAACAAATTAACCTGTTGAACTATCCCTTCGATCAAGTATGAAAGCCTTAGCTTTACCCTTGTTAGAGCCCTGATTGTCCTCGACCTTTTTATGCTCCTCAATCTAATCCTTCAGTTGATGAATGCCCCGAGGCGGTTTCATGGTAAGTGAATTCCACAGGTTGGAATGTGTAGGAAGACCCACTTTGATGGTTCGTACAACTACGTCCTCAAATCTCCATCAATCTCATTATAAATCTCACAGTATCTATCAGAATAGTTCTTCAGTGTTTCCCTTTCTCTTATAGACATTGAGAGTAAAAGTCTAAGGGTCTTGGGACTCGGCTACAGGTTACAAATTTTGCCCCAAAGGCCTTAGTTAGCTCCTCATAGGAATGTATTGATCCTTCTTCAAGGTTGTCAAACCACCTCATAGCAATCTGCCCTAGGCTTGAAGGGAATACTTCACACATTAAGGCTTTATTCTTTGAGTGAATGGCCATCCTCTAGTTAAAATGGCTCACGTGTTCGGCTGGATCAGTTTTACCATTATAGATGATGAACGTAGGTTGGTTAAAGCGACGGGGGAGCTCGGCCTGCTCAATATGCCAAGAAAATGGGGAGTGGGAAATTTGAAGGAGAGCTTTTCCCATAGCGTCATGTCCCTGGCCTCTCCTTGGTGGTGTTCTAGATTTCTTACAATAACGATTTTGTCCTGAAGAGTGACAAGATGATGACATGAAAGATTCACTAGGTGGAGTCTTGCTCCTAGGTCGGTAACTTCCATCGCTTCCAATACCTGAATATTGGTCTGGAAAAGGGGTCTTGTCTTCCCTTATTCGAGTTCTGCGACGAAGACGTCGACGTAGCTGCTCCACCTTCTTCTCCAAGTTATGGACCTCTTCATCACATGAATGATTACTAGCCTCATGTTGTTCGGTTCGTTCAGAGTGAAAGGAAGGTGTTCCTTGACTGTAAATATGAGCCATATCTCGTTCCTTCCTATGTTCCAGATTAACGAAATGATCTCTGCGCTGAGAGCCCACAGACTCCAGTGATACACTGTGCCTAGGACTAGCCATAACCACGAGATTTACACGGATACCTCAGGAGACTTCCTACAGACGGTACCAATTGTAGCGGGCGAAAAGTAGATCAGTTAATTAAGACTGGTTTTAATTAAGCTACAGTTCACTCACACAATGAATTTATAGAGGTGGGATGCAAGGTCAACCTTAAAATACCTGTTGTGCAACATGAAACAAAGATTAGAGTTAAATTTTCTTATGCAAAATGGAAATATTCAGTTAGAAATAGCGTAGAAATTACCTAAGTGTTCGTCCTCGGGTTCAATCCGAGGATGAAAGTACAGCTGAATGGTTTCTCTCTTTCTTTTGTTTTTCTCCCCTCAATCACCCGTCCCCCCACACTTTATATTTGGTCTTGTATAAGTTTTGTTTTGCATTAATATATATATATATATATATAAATTTCTAAAATAAAAATATTTTATATATTTTTTTAAACAGTAACAATTTTATTTTAAATTATGCTATTATAGATGCTGTACAAATTTATCTTCAGTTAGCACCTTGAGGGCACTCCCTGGTGATTCCTTCCTCTAATTACCTAGTTTGCGTTTGTTGATGGTAGATTTCTACTAATTGGAACACATGAATTAACATAATATTTAAGTCAATATACACTATTGGTTACCAAAGTTAAATATCTAGCTAATTTTTATTTATTTATTTATTTTTTTAATTCTCCCTTTCTAGCCTAAGATAGTCAATGCACATCCTCCCATGACGGTTCACAGAAAGCCCAACCAATTTACTAAAACCTGGGATCCTATGCTTCACCTAACTTGAGACACCCAGCCTACTACCTAGACCCAACACCTCATTATCCTTGTGCATTTCCATCAACAGGTCCAGCCCCGGAGGAGCAATAGTGGATAGCGGATTACAATCTATCAAACTCTCCTCACCCAAACAAGCTACTTTTGAGATAGCCCCTCCCTCCTCCATTGAGACCCCCAGGTTAGATATGCCAAAAGCTGACTTTGATTCGATCAATTCTAAATTGGGCTGATTAGTCTCAAAAGAACAATCTGCCTGGTGCACTTGTCATCCCCCTGAGACAAATGCACTCTACTCTCACTTCCAGCTTTATCCACACCATATACACCATAATCCACCAACCCAACAACTGTCATTCTAAGAAGGGTTGCTGCCAAGAAAAAACCCATAGAAAATGGCGTAGCTACCCTATCGGCCTTACCTTGAGGCATTATGGAGTCACCGGAGCTGACCCCAGCACAATCCAACGCCATCTGAGTCACTGTGTGTCCATCGGAGCTAAACCCATCAGAGGAACTACAACCAATCTCCATCAGAGCCACCCCAAGGCAAATAAATCCATTCTTAGCCACCATCTGAGGCATCTGAGGCACCATGAGATCATCGGAGATGAACCCATCCAAGAGACTACTACCAACCTCTGTCCGACCCACCATGAGGCTATTGGAGCTGGTCGGAGACTCTGCTTGACGATCTGCCACCTCTTCCGTGGGCATCGGGGACTTGGGTATATCTAGGGAAGCTTCTGCCGTTGTTGCAGATGACTCACCCATTACAAGAGAGCTTGGGCTTGAGAAAATTGCTTCGGTCAGCTGAGTATTACCCAAACCAGGTTAGAGCATCCGTAGCAGACGTTGCAAAATTTATGCCATTTTACCACACCAAAAGCCTACTTTATTATTTTACCACATCATTTTACAATATCCCATTTATCAGATGTTCTATATTTTTTTCACTTCATTAAAATATTATTTCTTAATTCTTATTTTATTCTTTCTTTATTATTTGTTCAACGGTAACATTTTGCTCACAATCCAAATCTCATTTTCAAATCTCTTCAATTCTAACGGTAACATTTTCTTCTTCTTTTTTTTTTTTTTTTTTTTTTTTTTTAAGAAACCGGACTGCCTGGGCATCATTTTCATCTCATTTTTTTTTAAGAAACCGGACTACCTGGGCTTCATTTTTATCTTCTTTTTTTTTTTTTTTTTTTTTTAAGAAACCGGACTGCCTGGGCTTCAATATACTCAATAGAGTCAATAAAAACAAACTTGTTCATAGTTTCATACACACCATCTGCTTGGGCTCTAAAACGGTAACATTTTCATCTTTTTTTTTTTTTTTTTTTTAGAAACCGACCGCTTGGGCTTCAATATACTCAATAGAGTAAAAAAAAAACAAGCTTGTTCATAGTTTCATACACACACATGACACACCTAATCTGAACTTCTATAATTATGTTTTCATAGGCATCAAACATTCCCCTTTTATTGACATGGGCATCAAAATTTGGCTTATACAAATTTTGGCCTTTTTTGGCCTATACAAATTTTGGCCTGGACACCTGCTGCATTGTACAAATTTTGGCATTTTTTTGCTAGTAATCCAGCCACACCTGCTACCCTGTACAAAGTTTGGCTTTTTTTGCTAGTAATATTTTTTGCTAAAGCATCAGCCACAATATTTTTTGCTAAAGCATCAGCCACAGTATTACATGCATGACAAAATTCTGAAAACTGAAAATACTCTTAATTCAACAATACTCTTAACTCAAATGAAAATAAGTAAACAATACTCTTAATTCAACAATCTAAAAGCCAACCTGTCAAGTTGAAGTTATTTCAACTAAACTATACTACCAATGCAGTCCATAAAAAACTTACACAAATAACTCATCCAATAACATTAACTCACACAGAACCAATTGAATTAAACATAATTGAACTTGCCACTTCCTTGATGACAAATAGTACTTAAATTTAACACAACAAAACAATTGGCTAATACTAAACTTAACACAACAAAACAACATAGCCAATAAGTTTTAATAGTAGCTTCATAAAACAAAATAAAACAAATAAACCAAATCAAAAGTTTTAATGGCAACTCCATAAACAAGAGGAGACAAATAAACAAAACCAAAAGTAGACACCACGTGTTGAGCCATTACCATACACAGGATCGACACTGGTATTGAGCCATGCTGCTACAAGCAGCTTGTCTTCCTCAACACTGAAGTTGACACCACATGTTGATTTTTTCTTAGAAGTGGCAACTTCATCATTCATTGAAGAATCTTCGACTAACAGGGGACTAGTTTCAGATACACCGAAAAGTTCATCCTCAAGAGAAATATTCCCCCGTATGACATCAGTGAATGATGAATAATTTCTTGAGTCCATGCTCTAAATAATATGTAAATAAAAGAAAATCAGTCAAAAAATAAGTATCTTCAATGATTTTCATGTTCAACAACCTCTTTCTCCAAACCAACACTAGCCTCCAATAGTTTGATAATAATGTATAACAACAACAAGAAAACCTTGATCCCAAATTGTAGGATCAACTATGGATCCTCAATAGATTAGTCATGGTCAGCCATTTGCATTCTTTTCCATCATTCTACATTTTTTTGGAGTCATACTCAATTACTTCCGTAATTAAACATGTCCTTTTTTACGACTTCTACTAATGTTATTTTTTTTGTGTCTTTTTCTACCTTCTTCTGTTCCCTCAACTAAAATTAATTCATATATCTCACAGATACATATTGCAATACATAGTAAAGTGAACAAACATCTTTCTACAAAAAATACTCCCTGCTACTATTGAAGAACAACTACACAGTTACCCCGAGTGTAAATACCAAATACGTTTGTCATTACTTTAAACAGAATTCTACAACTTCACTGTGTGAACCATTTAGACATGGAAACTAGCAATTTGACTTCTAAAACTCACGGGTACATCAAGTTCACTGGGTAAAACTCAGCTAAGAATAGACATCGGCTTCATCATTTCATACATCCAGAAACCCAAAAAAAAAAAAAAAAAAAAAAAAGCTAACAATTTATAAATAAAGCAAACAAACAAACAAAAAAACAGGGAAATTAAATCAATATAACCTAAAAACCTAATTGGCAGACGGATAACCAAACAAATCACTTCATCATTCAAAACCCACAATTTTTTCAGATTCATTCAAACAAAAGCCCAGCAAATCTAGAGCAAAAATAGAGAGCATGCTTCAGTTTTTCCAATTGAGAAGTAAAAAAATTGGGCTTACATTACTTCCTTTCCAGTGAATCGGCGACTCGGAGACCAGCAATCGGCGACTCGGCGTCGCTGAGATAGAACAGAGGGAAACGGCGACTCGGAGACCCAGGAAATCGGCGACTCGGCGTCGCTGAGATAGAACAGAGGGAAACGACGACTCGGAGACCCAGGAAATCGGCGACTCGGTGTCGCTGAGATAGAACAGAGGGAAATCAGCGACTCAGAGACCCAGGAAATCGGTGTCAGTGCTCGGAGACCCAGGAAATCGGCGTCAGTGCAATGAACAGAGAGGATAGAGCAAATCGGCGGGGAAAGGGAAGAAGAAAGAGATATGTGAGAGAGTGGAGACGGCGGCGGTGAGCTGAAGGAGAAGAAGAAGGAGATATGAAGAAAGAGATATGTGAGAGGGCAGATGGAGGCGGTGAGGTGAGCTGAAGGAGAAGAAGAAAGAAATGAGAGAGAAATGAGGAATAAAAAAGAATAAAATGCATATGCCACACGGATCCGTACAGTGGCAAATATATGATGGTACTGTAGAACGTTGTAAAAATTATAGGATATAGCACGTCTGATAAATGAGGTTAAATGATGTTTGGTGTGCTAAATGTGCCAAATATTTAGCATTTGGCACATATAGCACACCTGATAAAGATGCTCTTAGGCCAGCTTGGTTTTCAAACTTAAGCCCACAGTTGGCATGATATTACTTTTTTCCCGGGAAGCCCACTCAGAATTAGAGCCCACCACAGGAAGTAAGTGAACCCGTGAATCTCTAGAGGGACCCACCACGTGCTCCCTCTGACTGACCCACTTGGAATGCCGCAAACCACCTTTATACACCACAGGATTTGTGTGAATCCGTGACCCTCTTAGAGGACCCACCACTTGCTCCCTCTTATTCCTTTTCACCGAAATAGGACTCCTTAGCACTCACAGCAGTGGTGCTATATTGCTATATTTTTAGCTCCTCAGACACCAAAAGCTTGCTGCAGCAGTGGAGCTAAATCTAAAAAATTTAGCTCCATTGCTACAGTGCACATCTATAAATAGATGTGCACTGTTTATGAAAGCTAAAAAAAATATTAATTTTTTATTTTACGTTCACATTACGTTTTTATTTTTTATTCCTTCTGCCTTTCATTCTCCGTGTCTCTCTCCTCACTGCCTCTCCATCTCTTATTTCTTCCTCCACAGACCATTCTCTCCATTGCCGATCTCACAAGCCCAGCCGCCACAGACACTTTTCTCCATCGCCGATCTCACCGATTTCACAAGCCCAGCTGCCACAGACCCTTTTCTCCATCGCCGATCTCACAAGCGCAGCCGCCACAGACCTTCTGTTTCGCTTTGCACTCATTCCGTTTCGATCGAGAAGGACCAAGTCACGCCGTTGGCGGCGAAATCGGGTGGTCGGTATCAGTTAGGTCTCTTCTTCCTCCACTGCCAGCCGATCTCACAGCCCAGCCGCCAGCCTAGCTTCGACCCATCACCGGCGCCAACCCATCTCTCCGATCTCCCCACCCTTTCCGCCAAAAAACCCATCTCTCCGATCAGACCCAAGCTCTGGATTTCGTGGGTTTCATTCGTCGATCCAAGCTCTGGGTTTCATCATTGAAGCCGCCGCTTTCTTCCTCCGCCCAATGCTTTGGTTTTCCGTCGATCCAAGCTTTGGGTTTTTTTTTTTTTTTTTTTTTTTTTTTTTTTTTTTTTTTGCATTGCTTGAATTTGATTGCCGTGGTGTGGGTATTGCCTGGTGGGTCGGGTGGGTGTGGGCTTGGTTGATTTTTTTTTCTTTGTTATGGGCTGTGGTGGTGGTGGTGGGTGTGGCTGATGGTAGAGTGGGTTTGTTTTGTGGTGCTGTGTTGGCGGTGGTTGTGCCGTGTTTTGTGGTGCTGTGGGTTTTTTTTTTTTTTCTCTGCTGTGGACTGGTGGTGGTGGTGATGGATGTGGCTGTGGCTGTGGCTGAAGGTAGAGTGGTTGTGTTTGGGGCTTTGGTTGTTATTTTTGGATAGTAGGATATATTATTTTATTGTAGTGATTATATTATTTTATTGTGATGTGTATATTATTTTATTGTGTTAAAAGCTAAAATAGATCCACTGCTGCAGCATGAGTGTAGGTAAAATAGATAAAGTGACTTTTTGTGTAGCTAAATAGCTAAAATTTTGCCGCCACTGCTATGGATGCTCTTAGAGCACTCACAGCAGTGGTGCTATATTGCTATATTGCTATATTTTTAGCTCCTCAGACACCAAAAGCTTGCTGCAGCAGTGGAGCTAAATCTAAAAAATTTAGCTCCATTGCTACAGTGCACATCTATAAATAGATGTGCACTGTTTATGAAAGCTAAAAAAAATATTAATTTTTTATTTTACGTTCACATTACGTTTTTATTTTTTATTCCTTCTGCCTTTCATTCTCCGTGTCTCTCTCCTCACTGCCTCTCCATCTCTTCTTTCTTCCTCCACAGACCATTCTCTCCATTGCCGATCTCACAAGCCCAGCCGCCACAGACACTTTTCTCCATCGCCGATCTCACCGATTTCACAAGCCCAGCCGCCACAGACCCTTTTCTCCATCGCCGATCTCACAAGCGCAGCCGCCACAGACCTTCTGTTTCGCTTTGCACTCATTCCGTTTCGATCGAGAAGGACCAAGTCACGCCGTTGGCGGTGAAATCGGGTGGTCGGTATCAGTTAGGTCTCTTCTTCCTCCACTGCCAGCCGGTCTCACAGCCCAGCCGCCAGCCTAGCTTCGACCCATCACCGGCGCCAACCCATCTCTCCGATCTCCCCACCCTTTCCGCCAAAAAACCCATCTCTCCGATCAGACCCAAGCTCTGGATTTCGTGGGTTTCATTCGTCGATCCAAGCTCTGGGTTTCATCATTGAAGTCGCCGCTTTCTTCCTCCGCCCAATGCTTTGGTTTTCCGTTGATCCAAGCTTTGGGTTTTTTTTTTTTTTTTTTTTTTTTTTTTGCATTGCTTGAATTTGATTGCCGTGGTGTGGGTATTGCCTGGTGGGTCGGGTGGGTGTGGGCTTGGTTGATTTTTTTTTTCTTTGTTATGGGCTGTGGTGGTGGTGGTGGGTGTGGCTGATGGTAGAGTGGGTTTGTTTTGTGGTGCTGTGTTGGCGGTGGTTGTGCCGTGTTTTGTGGTGCTGTGGGTTTTTTTTTTTTTTTCTCTGCTGTGGACTGGTGGTGGTGGTGGTGGTGGTGGTGGATGTGGCTATGGCTGTGGCTGAAGGTAGAGTGGTTGTGTTTGGGGTTTGGTTGTTATTTTTGGATAGTAGGATATATTATTTTATTGTAGTGATTATATTATTTTATTGTGATGTGTATATTATTTTATTGTGTTAAAAGCTAAAATAGATCCACTGCTGCAGCATGAGTGTAGGTAAAATAGATAAAGTGACTTTTTGTGTAGCTAAATAGCTAAAATTTTGCCTCCACTGCTGTGGATGCTCTTTACACCACCTTTATAAGAGCATTCGTAGCGGTGGTGGCAAATTTTTAGCTATTTAGCTACATAAAAAGTCATTTTATCTATTTTACCTACAGACGTGCTGCAGCAGTAGATCTATTTTAGCTTTCAACCCAATAAAATAATATACACATCACAATAAAATAATATAATCACTACAATAAAATAATATATTCTACTATAAAAAAAAACAACCGAACTACCATCCGCCACAGCCAAAGCCACAACCACACCAACAACCACCACCACCACCACCACCACCACCACCGGCCACAACCACCACAACACAACATAGAAAAAAAAAAAAAAACAAAACAAAACCAAGGAACAAGCTACTGCCAAAGCCAAAATACACAAAATCCACTGTCAAATCCAAAATCATCCACCACCACCACAACCAAAATCCACAATCTCACTGTCAAAATCATTCACCACCACTACCATAGCCAAAATCAACCACCACCACCACAGCCACTAAACCCATATGAAAATACATAAAAAATAAAAATAAAAAATAAAAACCTCAATCACAGCAAAGAGAATAGAGAGATGGGCGGCAGCGGTGGCTTGCGGCTGAGGCGGAGGCTTGGGTCGGCGAGCTGGGTTGGTCGAGAGAAATGAGAGTGACTGAGAGAGAGAGAGAGAGGCACAGATTGGGCAATGGGGCTTGGAGTGGGTCGGAGAGCTTGGTCGGCGAAACCAATCGGCGAGCTGAGGGATGAAGGAGACGAGGGAGTGGCCGGCGAGCTGGAGAGAAAAAAATTGAGGAAGAAAGAAGAAAGAGAGAAGCCGGAGAGAGAGAGAATAGGAAAAGATTATTTAAGGTGAGAAGAGAGAGAAATGTAATAAAAAAATAATTTTTTTTTTTACCTGTGAGCTATAGTGCACATCTAAAGATAGATGTACACTGTAGCTTTGGAGCTAAATCTTTTAGATTTAGCTCCACTGCTGTGTGGTGTTTTTTGTGATTTTGAGCTAAAAAAATAGCATTATACCTATATAGCACCACTGCTTCGAATGCTCTAAGAGTTCCAAACGACACTCTTTTTTCCTTCCCCATTCACCTTTATAGTCAAGCCTACTGCTGTCCAGTCAGAGTTCCTCAGATCCCGATTTTTTCCATAACCATGTTCATTCCAATTTGATTTGAATTTCAACAGAGGTCTCCTATTATTTCCTACCGGATTTGTCTCTCCAAAATTAGATACCTCATTAATGCTCTGAGAACCCACATCTTCACCACCTAGAGACGTTAGACCTGGTATGCTCACCGGCACACCGCTCAACAACCTCTGTTCAAAGACTGGATACTGCTTCCCGCGCACCGTATCAGCATAGGTTTTAAAAGGTTGAACCCCTGAGTTAACCATATAAGGCTAAGCTGCAAAAACAGACCCACCATACACATAGTTTTTAGGTTCCAGCAACTTCCTTAACTCTAACCCAAAAACCATCCATCCATCTTTTGCTCTACCTTCTAGTATAATAATGGACCTCCTAGGCCCGTCAGCTTTAAATTCAGACAAAAGTAAGAACAGACCAACAGAGTTGGAGCTCCGTTGGAGGGTGTAGGCTAAGTCACCTTCCCTGACCTTATAAAAATTCTTCAGACTGGTCCCAATGGCAAACTGTTCTATACTCTTCATCATCCAAAGTGCCACAGTCTTACCCATGAAGACCGACTTCATGAGATACCTACTACGCTCAAAGATCCTTAAAGAAAAATACCGTCCCCCTTCCTCTACCACCAGTTGAAAATCTTTGGATTCAATACAAAAACTGCGAACAACACCCATAATGGCTACCACCACCTCGGTCTACTATTATCAAACTTTGAATCTCTATTCAAAAACAACAACAACAAATTTTAATCCCATACTTAACACACAAAACTCTGAATCTGAATCTCTCTTCATAAAGCGGCAATTGAAAATGGCTTTCTATCAGTCTGACCCTTTCTTCAACCCATAAATATCTATAGAACAGTTCTCTTCAAAGTAATACCTATTGATCTCCGTGTCAAACTTTACCCATTCTGGAAAATTCTTACCATCTAAAGTGCAAATTACTTCTTCTCTTGTTCTGCTATGAAATTCGGATCCAATACACTCCTGCCATCTTTTTTATTAATCTGATGAGTCAAATCAACACCCCTTTTCAGTGCCTACTTTTAGCTCATGTGTGTGTCTATTGAAATTATTTTCAATTTGTTATCAACTAATCGCATTAGATGAGTTCTAAGTTCTGATGTTTTTTCGATTTTATTGGTAGGCCTTTTTACTTTATAATATCTGAAGCATTGGGTGCTTATTAAAAGAAAAACTTAAGCAGTAGGCATGTGGGGATGCATTCAACTCGAATGTACATTTTAGTAAATGATGTTTAACAAAATATCGCGTTTGAAACAATTCATAAAATAATTGCATTTGAACTCATGATTGAAGGCTGATTTAGCAGGATTGACGACTTTTTGTTGGCTGAATTGTGCCACATCTGAAATTGTGAGTTGTGTTAGAATTATAGTTAAATGTTAAATTCACAATTTCCTAATAGTTTAAGCTTTTGAGAGAATTGGTAATTTAACATGGAATTAAAGTAGGAAATCTTAAGTTTGATTCTTGTCTCCACTCTACCTCTCATTTAAAATGTTAAAAATTCCACGTGTTGGGCCCTAGTTGTTACGGGGGAGTTTAAGCCTACACGTGAAGGGGAGTGTAAGAATTATGGTTAAATGATTAAATTTACGATTCCTAACAGGTTAAGCTTTTGGGAGAATCTGTAATTTAACTAGTTGAAAACGTAATCGAAGTCACGATTTTAGTTTAAAACATTTTAGACCTATACTCAACTTATAGACAGATGAAAAACTTGGGGTTTGGCCTACAACCACCAATGGCACCACCAAACTGCCTCCATACCTGGCCACAATACCCTCAAATCAACAGTTCACTCCCAAACCAAATGCAGGACAAACACCCCCACCTTAAACCACCAAACTAAACTGTGGGCGAAAATCATCAAGATTGAGAAGTAAGGTGCCTCAAAATCATGGGTGAGTATAGAAAGTGACAGAGGGGGATATAGGGCCTGTTTGGATGGTGAGTGAGTGAGTGATATCCCATCACTCATCACCCAAAAACCATCACTTAAAACTCATCACCCTATAACTCATTTGTATCACTTGAAAATCTCCAACTTATACCCCAACTTTGTTTTGCCCTTAAGCCTAGTTGAGTTTTCATTCTAAAAACTCAAAAATCTCAATTTTAACTCAAAAGTCGTGGAGCCCACGTGATTGTTTATTCAGAATGGTAACAGCCACAAACCGCGAAGGACTCTATCACCAGTCCCCACTCCTCTTTCATTTTTCTTAGAAAGGGTCCTCTTCCTTTTTCATTTCTTTCTCCCCCATTCTTCAGAAGAAAGAAGAGGAGCAGCCGTGAAGTGAAGAAGAGAGAAAGAAAGAAAAAAAGAAAGAGAGTGGTCTGATTAGACAAGTCATTGACTGTGGGCCCCACTTGTTGAGTGAAATTACAATATTTCCATCATCATTCTATTTTCATAACTCAGAAACACATTTTTTTTTTTCATTCTCACTCACCCATAACTTATGGGTGATGAGAACTGAAAATGAGAACAAATCCAAACAACCACCCTAGCCGTGGGACCATTATTTTTGAGTAATGGGTGATGGAAATTGAGTTATGGGTGAGTGAAAACATGAAATCCAAACAACCCCATAGTGTCTTTTGAGTGAAACTGAAAGTCTGAAATCATGAGTTGAACCCACGATTTCAGCCCAAAACTGGAATCATGAGATTTCAGATTTGGCATAAAGTAAGAAGACAGTCACCTCAACCTGCCAACTCATGCTTGAAATTGTGGCTTCAAGTCACGATTTTACTGAAGTTTTTAGTTGAACCCTTGGTTCCATTTCTTAAAATAGTGAATTTTATAATTGCCACGCTTTTTAGATAAGTTTTTGAAACACAGTATTTTCAATATATATGTGATCTTTGGAGTTGGTATATTATTTGTGTGATCCGATATAGTTTCTCCAATTGCAAAGGGATTTTGACATTTTATATGCTTAAAATCCTTTTATCTTTAATCTTAATGAATTGGATTGGATTGGATTGAACTGATGACAAGTTCTCTTCATACTATAGAAAGTACACTACAACAAACTGACATGGTGGGCCCTGGGGAGCAAAGTGAAGATGCTGAAACTGGAGATGACCATGAGGCCTCTGACACAGATCAAGAGCATGATATTAGAGCCAATGGTCAGACCTCTACTGATGGATCAGAATGCATGATGTCCATTAACATTAAATGCCTTTCTGATTCTTCTATTAAGTTGTGGTTTATCATTTGAAATTATTATCATTATTAGAACACTATTATTTATACTTGTATATAAAATTCTAATCATTATCTTGAGTTTTTAGTGTTCTTTATTTGTTCATTGATTTTATTTTTTTGATCTCCTTTTTCTTTTTCTTTTTTATAGGAAATTTTAAATTTTTTTTTTTTTTTTGGATCTCCTTAATTTTTTGAGACTATCACCTATTGGCACTTTTTATTAAATTTTATTACATATACATGCATACATACTATATGTATATATATGTAAAATAATTTGAAGTTTTTATGTGATCTTTGTTGTAAATTTTATAATGTCTTTGAGAATAATGTTTTGTTTTATTTCAACTAGATCGCATCCTTATAGATGTGTCATTTAACTATATATGATTTTGTAGTTCCTTTACCATACACTTGGAGCACAAGTTATCAAAAGAAGAAGTTGATAATATGTCAACAAAGAAATGGAAATATAAGTGGGAGGTGCCTGTTGTTGGGATGTCAAATTGCAAGTGGATGGGAACTGAAGAGTGTTTCTTAAAAGTAAGCTATCGTGTTGCATCCCTTAGAATTACTTTTGATGAAGATTATCAGACCATCTTTTATGCTAAAGCTTTTAAAATTTATTTTTTTTGTAATTATGATGCGGCAGTATCTTAGAGAGAACCACATCAAAGAACTCATATTCAAGGCCTGAGTATCGTCTTTCTTTTTGTTCCCCTCTTTGCATCTCCTTTCTCACTAATCAAACAGAGCAAAAATGCATACTTTTAACGCATTAGTATAAAATTTGAAAAGCAAGAAACCTTCAATTTATTATATATATAAAAAAGGGTTGAAAGAGAGCAAAGTAGGACTTTTTGATAACAAATCCATTTAATGCTTAAGACTGTTATTTGAGTGGGCCAAGCTGGGGTTGGTTATATTTACTTGTTGGGGAAATTTTCCTCCTATAGAGGTGGAAGGCTACTGAGCTACAAAAAAATGCGCTACCTGAGTGGAATTCTGTGGCAAATTTGTAGAAGCCACTGAGGAGAAGAATAATTAGGTTTTGAATTTTGAAATTTGAGTTTTTTGACCACATGTTAATGTCTCATCATGGCATACCCATGCATTAATTAGAATTTAGAATCTTAAATCTGGCTCATTAAATCTGTTTGTTGTTCTGCGATTTGCACAAGCATTTTGATCTATTATTACTTACTAAAAAAAAGAATTTTGATCTATTACTATTGTCTTCATTTTTTTAGCTGAATCATGTACTCCGTTTTTTTACTTTTGCAGGAGGTTAACACCAATTCTGATTATGGTCTGAAGCTAAAGTTGTATAAACATTGGTTGGATGTCTATAAGACATCTGGAGGGGATGATTTTCATTCATCTAAAGAGAGATTATTCTTCTCCCTTTGCAAGTGAGCCTCATCTTGTAGTCCTAGATTAATATCTGTTCAGTTGCATTCAGTTGTGTCATGTCATACTGCAAGTTATTTGTTTTAAATCTTCGCAATTGATTTTCTGAGAATGTTTTGCCCATATTCCTTGCTTCAATGATGAGTGGAAGTGAAGGCTACCAAGGACTATCCATATGTAGCTTCCGGACCTTCATCTTATTCGATGATACAATGTATTTTCTGGTTTAGATCTAAGAATATCAAGGATGCAATCATTGTTAACATCATAGGATTTTAAACTTTTTGTGTGCTTTTGTATGTTTTTCTTAGTTAGTTCTTACATAAGCTCGCAGCCTTTTCCTAATAAAGCAGTAAATCCCTGTTGAACATGAGGGAACACCTCTCCATCTACAATTTACTTTTACTTCAAGATTTTTTTTCTTATGATTTGCTGCCCAAGTTCGAGTCTCTCTCTTTTTTCTTGGATACCTTGTATGGATTCTTTTACTACCTTGGTGTCCAAAACAATTGGAAAGGCGCATATCACCTTAGCAAAGCACCAACATAGAGGGCTTGTAGATTCAATGAGTCCATGTGGATTCAAGGGTTTGCATATAAGTTCAAGAAATCCCTTGTGGTCTTGAGGGTTTGCATCTAGCTAGAACGAATTTTATACATCTCTCACTTTTCAACCTGTGTCAAGTTTCATGTTGAAAATTGAATTATTGTGTGTCCGCGAGCTCTTGAGGTGAAAGATGTCAGGCTTTGGAGTGGGTTGTTTAGAGGGAAGATCTTTGGCAGTGTCTCATCTCCTCTTTGTAGACGACACGTTAATTTTTTGTGATGCTGATCTGGATTAAGGTTTGTTTCTCCATATGATCCTCATTTGGTTTGAGGCGGTTTCTGGTCTAAAGATAAATTTGGGCAAGTCAGAGTTGGTTCCTATTTGTATGGTGCATAATTTTGACTTATTGTTGACTGTCCTTGGCTGTAAACAAGGTACTCTTCCTATGAAATATTTGGGTCTTCCCTTGGGTGCTAAATCCAAGGATAAGACAATATGGAATCTTATTCTGGAGAAGATAGAACGAAGATTAGCAGGGTGGAAACGTTTGTACCTATCCAAGGGAGGTAGAGTTACTTTAATTAAAAGCACTCTATCTAATTTACCTATGTATTTTCTATCTTTATTTCCTATTCCAGCTGCTGTGGCTTACCGAATTAAGAAACTTCAGAGGAATTTCTTATTGGGTGGCATTGGTGATGAACCAAAATTCCATTTGGTTAATTGGGCTACTGGCTGCAGTCCCATTGCTTCAGGAGGTTTGGGGATAAGGAAGGTAAGACTTTTTAATGAAACTTTGCTTGGGAAGTGGTTGTGGAGATTTGAGATGGAGAAGGCTGCTCTTTGTACCATGATGATCAGCTGAATAACCCGTATTAATGCTTTCATATGTTCAGCTGAATTACCATGATGATCAGCTGAATTACCCGTATAGGTTCAACAGTGTACCTAAGTGGGGAATGATGCCACTTAAAAAGAATGATAGACAATGATGATCAGCTGAATTACCCGTATTAATGCTTTCATATGTAACATGATATATGTGCATCTATGCTTGATTTACTTCTATAACGCGTCTAATTTATCAAATCAAATATAAGAATCATTTTTTATAATGCATAGTGTTGACATATCCATTAATATTTCCTTGCTTGTAGATTCGTGGTATTCAGAATTTAATAATCTATTCACTGCCAGAGAGGAAGGAGTTTTACCCTGAGGTAAGCGTGATCTTTGTATAATAGGTTGCCTTTCTCATAGCAGCCTCATTCTTTAAATTATTGCTGCATTTTGGAAAGCCTATTATTATTATCATTATTTTAAAACAAAAATTGGATAGGTAAATCTCACCTTATTTTGGATCTCTTTAACCGTCATCTTGGATTTTGCAGATTGTTAATATGCTTGATGGGTCTCAGAACATGTCTTGCACGGTGCTATTTTCTCGCTTTGATCAGTTCAGGGTAATATTCTGCTCCCTTTATTGGTAGGCTAGCACATATGAGCGGGTACAAAGCAGGGCACACCCTTACATGTGTCCCCTGGGAGGAAAAAATATAATTTTTAATTTATTTTATTTTAATAAAAAAATCCTTTGATTTTTATATGTTTTTAAACGTTTTGTTATTTTGAAAACTTACAAATAAACATAAAATATGCCTAAAAATAAAGAAAATATATCTAAAGATATTAATTAATTAATTGTCCTATCCCCACCATTTTGTCATAATTTTTCAAGAATTATTGTGTCCTGTGTCGTGTCATATCTGTGTCCTTATCCATGCTTTTTGGTGGTGATGCAAGGCAGTACTGGTTGAGGATTGTTCTTTGAATCCCATGTGTATGTTGTGTACTCATGTAATCCTGTGAGTCCTGCATCCATGTTCACTTTAACCGAGGATGGTTGATGCAGTCATGGATACCACAGCACTGTTTCAGAGTTTTCATATCTAACTCTCATCCCCATAATAACTGATCACATGCATTGACATATGCAATTTTGAAATGAGACCTGACAAAGACATCCGAGACATGCTTTGACTGTTAGCTGTTCTCTCTATTTCCTTCGGTTTACCATGTTGATTTTTATTTTTAAAAATTATGATGGAGGTGGGGGAGGGCTATGAGTTTCCATTGGTGGTAGATTTGGGGTCCTCAGCTCATCACTCTTTCCTCTTCTCTTTTTGGGTGTTTTTTTTAATGTTATATCCCCATACTTTATAATGTAGTTTAGTACTAACATTTCACCCCCTTGCTGACTAAATTTTAGCTGGAGAGAATTGTTGGAACTGCTCCTTCAAAAAGGATGGTGACGTCAGAGAAGGGTGTCTTCATTTTTTGCTAGAAGACTTTTCTGTGCTATAGACACACTAGTAAATGCAAAAAAGATAATATATGGGAGAGGCCAGAATGGCAACCCCATTGTCCATAAGCACCAGAGAAGCAAGCTTTATTTCCGACATCACTGCATTAAGCTAGCAATGATGACAATTGGTCTTGTAAGGATGCTTAAAATCAATTTTATAACTCAAGGAGTTGGATCATTTTAGACAATGAGCATTTCAGGACTTGCTCTTCGTTTCTTTTATCCCTCTTTTCTGATTTGATTGAGAATGCTTATAGGAAAGCGAGGAATATGGTAGGATTCTTTGTATAATTGTTTCCTCTTTTCAAATTCACTATTCTCGGGGAATTCATTGCTGCTGTAATTTGACGCTTGGAGTTGTCTCCTTTTTAGTTACATTTTTTTTCTCTCTTGATCACTGTTTATCAATAGTAAGTAGATCCCAGTTTTTTCAATATAAACTATTACAGATGCTAGCAAGCTTCACGAAGTTTTGTGTGTGCATGTATCAGCTTTTAAGTGTTTTTTCTTCTAGGTGGGCCAGATCAGTCAAGAGTCTGATGCTTCATGATTTCAAACAGTGGTGCTCAGCAGGTCAGCATTTGACAAGCAAATTGTGCCATTTTAAGTGACTTGTAATTTTGATGGTTACAATTGCAACAAGCAAACAAGCTAAGCCTGGGCATTTCTTATATGATGAGCAATTGAGCTGTAGTTGCTGGTAATGAGCTGATAATGCAGTGTGTGAGAATGTCATTATATTTGGTTGGGACCAAGTACCATTGCGGAAGAAAGCTTGCTCTTCGGATACAGGCATTATCATTTTCACAATCGGTTTCGAGTCTTTTGACATCTGAGAATCATAGCAATTGTGTTGGAAATTGGAATGTAGCCCAAAAAGCAAAGCACCATTTACTTATCCATCTGCTTCTTTGTCATCTGATACGTAAATTAAAACCAAGTTTCAAGGGAGAAAGGATAATGCCACTGACCCCAGTGTTTCTTGAAGACAATGTTACGGCCATTTTCGTATATGTATCAACCTAAAATTTTTAATTTTTTTTCCACTTATGCTTCCATTCCAAAGTTTAGTCGGTCTTGTGCTCAATTTGGATTCTAGCAGACCATGCACCATAAGATAACATAGTATTACAGTAACATTTCTAGTTTATTTAGGCTCCCATCTCTTCTTAGGGAACGCATCTAAAAAAAATAACGTTTTTAAACAACCATATCATAATAGACTAAGATCAAATTTTTAAAAAAGAAAATGAATAGGAAAAAGAAATCTTCTTTACTTAGAAATCAATCAAATCTCAACTACAAAATTAATTTTAGTATTGAAGTCCAAGTTTGTACAACAGACATACTAGTTAATATATAAAAAGCACGAACTCATATATGCAATCAGAGGATTGCAGCAGCAGCAGAGGTTTGAGCTCCGAATAGGCTGGATTGCGATAGACTCTCACTTAAAGACTGTAGGGTGGCAGCTTCTACTGGAGGATGCATGTAAAGTGAGGTGTGCATAAAAGGGGTCCAGTTTTGTCAGGAAAGATAGGGAAGGAAGAAAGATGCTAGCTGGTTGCTGCAGATTGGTTTCTGATTCAAGAGTTGCATCATCTTGGCTGTCAGGGAAGCATTTACTTTGGATTTGGCCAAAGGCTTCCACTCTGTGCTTCTTTTGACTACTTGCGGGATGTAACTGCTATGTGGCATAAGAGCATTCTGACTTCTAAAAATTTTAGCATTTAGCATCTAAAAACCTAAATTTATAGCATTTAACACATTACTTTACAGTACACCTAATATCAAAACTTTTATTTTTTTACCACTTTATTTAAATATTCTTTGTTAATTATTTTTTATTCATTTTTTTAATTATTTTTCACTCTCCCACTGTCTCTCCATCTTTCTCAACCCGGTCTAGAAGCTTCTCCCTCTCCCTGCTATTTGCTCTCAAAACCTCCATGGCTTGAGTTTTTCAAGCTCATCACCTCTAACCACGGCCACAGCTACAGCCACCACCACCAACCACAACCTCAACCGCCAACCACCTGGAAAATAAAAAAACCACAGCCAAAACCGCCACAAAACCCACCATCAGTCGGTTGGTGTTGGTTGAGGTCAGACGGCAGCGAGGCTTCTACTAGCTTTATGAATATGGTGTGAACTAGAAGGTAGTTGGATGTGGTCCGAGTCCTTTGTTCTGCACTGCTCTTTTGTTCTAATTGGTTGTTCTTGGACCTTTTGACTATTACACCAAGGGGAAAAAAAAAAAAAAAACACCTAGACAAGGTTTCAAGTTCCAAATGATTCCCCAAATTCAATATTTGCTAATTTACATTAATTTCTTGTACATATGTTATTATATTTAACAATGCGATAAACCTAAAAAAGGAACCATACCACATAACCACACAATAAAACGATTCTTCCCTGTACATCAAAAGTTAATTAGAAATAAGACTCTGATTACGTCTTCTGGCTTTTGATCCACATTTGTATTGAAGTAGGGTGTGTTTTTACTTCAAATTTGCACAAGGTTATTTAGAAACCTAATAATTTTTCTAAGTATCTTTGGTCACTCAATTAGTTTCCTACAAATACTGGTCTTCCTCCAGTTTTCCTACCTTGCTATGAATTGGCTTTATCTCCACTTCATGACCCACAACCTTTTATTATTCATTACAAGTATCACAAGATTTTTCAAACTGGGATTCCTTCTACAAATACAAGAGAAAAAGAGTAATACGTCGGAGGAGAAACTCTAGTTAAAGATTTGATCATTTAATGCATTTTAAAGACCGCACAAATTCACAGGCAAAACCCAAGACTTTGAGATACGATATGATAGGTTTACAAACACATAAGATTTACTTAAAATTTTAAGCAGTCTAGAATTACAGGTTGAGAAATGATACAATAAGTTTGCAAGCACGCATGAGTTCTTTAAATTTTTAAGCATCTTAGAGTTACAAGTTGAGAAATGATACAATAGATTCAAAAACATACGAGAGCTCTCTAAATTTTTAGGCATTCTAGAGTTACAGGTTTATGAAGGACAATACTAGGGTATGCAGGCTGCATCTATTGATTCAGATTAGAAATAAACCTCCCGAATGATTAAGCATTTTTATAACGTATGAAATGTGAACCATGCAGCAATATTGAACTTAGAGGAAACTAAAGAGGATACTCAATACATAATGAAAGATTATAGACATTCAAGTAGGTTTTCTTGAAAGCCTGCAGTTCAAAAAAACTAATGAATAGCAAAACATATGGAGGAATAACAAATTAACAATCCAAGGATCTTTCTCTTCAATGCTCACATTGTTATAAGGTAATGAAATGCCTTACATCGTATAATAGGAAAAATAATTTAATTGCAGAATATGTTTTTCATAATGAAAATATTTCATTTGAATGTTTTATCCCTACTTAACACATTTTGGTTGTCAATTGAAAAATATTTTTCAAAGCCTCATCTTGTGCACAACAATGGAGCATGGGTTCTAGTAAAATAGGTTGTATGATCTTATCTTCTTTTTTTTTTTTTGGTTAACAGGATGGATATTATATTAACAAATAGCAACAAACATTACAAACTGTCCACAGATGCCAAAGTATTGGCAACATGCCTATAATAGTACAACCCATTTTATCAGAGTTAATCAAAATATTCAGATCAGCAGGGGGGGGAGAATCAAAAACAGCAAAATTTTCCATCATGGAACAGACCCTTTTAGCCAATAAGTCAGTGCATTGATTTGCCTCTCTATACACATGCCCCACCCGGACCTGCGCTAGTCTTGCTATGAGGGACCTACAATCATTCAACAAAGAAGAGTAACTCCGGTTAGGACATTCAGCACCATTGAGCAACTCCACAATCACCTTAGCATCAAGATCCACCTCTAGTTGGTTTATGCCCAATTGAATGGCCAAGATTAG
Source organism: Quercus ilex subsp. ballota (assembly GCA_032727855.1). NCBI lineage: Eukaryota > Viridiplantae > Streptophyta > Magnoliopsida > Fagales > Fagaceae > Quercus > Quercus ilex. The sequence continues at coordinate 18,184,237 of CM064915.1, forward strand.
ACCATCCCGCAATGCCCACCATTCAGCTAACACACTAGTGGTATACCCAATTGATCTTGAGTACCCCTTGACCCAAACACCATGATAGTCCCTAATTACTCCTCCACCACCTGCCTTACCCGGATTTCCAATAGAAGCACCATCAGTGTTTAATTTGTGCCAACCAATTGATGGTTTATTCCATCTGACAGGGATGGGAGTTTTGGAGGAGACTTGGTTGATCTTACTCACACAAAAGTGGAATTCCCTAGCTTGACCAAGGCAGAATTTGTCTAGCTTAGGATTTGGTATACCATTTTCAAATATCACATTATTCCTATTTTTCCACAAACACCAAACCGCATTTAAAAACATCGTGCACCAAGGAATATGTGTGTTGTGCCTAACAGTACTCAAACTATTAATTCTAAGCCAATTAGCAAAATTCTCATTAAAAGAGTTTATGTAAGGATGAGGAATTCCCAACTTACACCAAAATCACGCACAACCTCACAATCTCGTAGCAAATGTACAATAGTTTCCTCATGTCGTTTGCACATAAGACACACCTTATCACAATTAATACCCCTAGTTGCCAGAATACTCTTCACAGGTATGCTGCCATGTACACAAAGCTAGAGAAAGCTTATTATCTTTGGTAGCATATCCAATTTCCAAATCCACTGCTCTTTAAAATGATTTTCTGCTGAATCAGGCTAGTTGGCTAATTGATAGGCTGAATAAGTGGAGAATTCACCATCTTTGGAATATTTCCACATGATAGAATCTTTCCTACTTCCAAAGAATTGAAGTGGGATAGCTTTAAATTTATTTTTAATTGAGTTTGGTAGATCAAAGGATAGGAGTTCCCATCTCCAATCATAATCACGACACAAGGCAGCCACTGTCAACTCAGCATCCTTTTGCCTTAAAGGTCCCTTGATCATGCCACAAAGAGACTCACCATTAATCCAGCTGTCCAACCAAACTCTCACTCCATGACCATTTCCAATACCCCACCAAATACCTTTCTTGAAGATAGGAAACCCCAGGTTTATGGCTTTCCAATTAGGAGAAGAAGGGAGTTTTTCCAAATCCCTCAATCTTTCTCTCGAAATGGAATAATACTTTTTAAGCAACACCTTGGTCCATAAAGCATCTTGTTCATGGTACATTCTCCAATTTAATTTAGAGAGCAGCGCTATATTTTTCACCCTAGCCGCTTGTATTCCTAAACCCCCTTCTTCCTTGGACTTTATAATTTTGCTACACCCAACCATGTGCATCTTCCTTTTCTCACTTGTGGAGCCCCATAAAAAATCTCAGTTAATTTTATCCAATTTATCACAAACATGGACTGGTAGAGCCACCCCTTGCATCACATAGTTAGGAATGGCGGACATCACAGACTTAATTAAAACTATTCGTCCGGCAAAGGATAAATACTTTGCCTTCCACCCTGCAAGTTTACTCATGACCTTTTCCACTATGAACTTATATGGATTTCGAGCAGCCCCTCTGTGCCTTAACGGAAACCCAAGGTACTTTCCAATATCATGTGTTTCCCGAATGCCCAAATTGTCATAGACTTCCTCCTTTAAACTTTCACTGACATTTGGAGAAAAATATACACGGGACTTTTCCAAGCTGATTTTTTGGCCTGATTTAGCACAAAATTTCCCAAGCACTTCCAATATTGCTTCACAGGCAGTGGGTTCAACCTTTCCAAACAATATGATATCATCCGCAAAAAGAATGTGAGAAAAGCCTAAATTATCCTTGGAAGCCTTCAAAGGGGTCCAAACTCCATCTACACTTTTGCTCAATAAGGTGGCCCAAATACTCCATGCATAATATAAAAATGTACGGGGATAAGGGGTCTCCTTGTCTAATACCCCTTGATGGCTCAAAGGATTTTAAAGCACCCCCATTGACCAAAATGAATATGCTTGTAGTCGCAATACAGCTCATTATGATCTTAGTGAGTTTTGGTGGGAAATGGAAAGCTTCTAAAACTTTATGCACAAAACTCCATTCTAGCCTATCATAGGCTTTTTCTAAATCCAACTTGATAGCCATGTAACCTACTTTTCCCTTCTTTTTTTTATCCAAGGTATGAAAGAGTTCTTAGGCGATGATAACATTATCGGTTCCTCTTCGTCCAGGCACAAAAGCAGTCTGCACAGGAGATATCAAGTTGCTGAGATGGGGTCTGATTCAGGCCACAATGATCTTTGAAATAACATTGTAAATAGAGTTGCATAAGCTCATGGGCCAATCGTTGCTCAATGATTCTGGATTTTGGCATTTCGGAATCAAGGATATCAATGTCTCATTTAGATAACTCGGCAAAACACCATGCATAAAAATTCCTTTAATCTCCTCGCAAACAGAATTTTTAACCTCCATCCAAAAATGTTGGTAGAATCCCGCATGTAGACCATCAGGACCTAGGGCTTTGAACGGATTGAGAGCCTAAAGATTTGCTCTAATTTCCTCCACCGTAACATCACAATCAATCCTAGCTCTATCCTCGTTTGATAAGTAGCAGCAAGAGAAATTAGAGACATTCAAGGATTTAGTGGACCACCTCAACTCCGTGGTGTACAAGTTTTTAAAACCACTCCTTATATGCTCCTTTACCTCATTTTCCTCAGCTAGCCAATTCCTAACTGCATCCTTGATACACCTAATTTTGTTTCTATGTCGCCTCACCATAGTAAAGGCATGGAAAAAGGATGTGTTGCAGTCCCCAAAAGAGGCTGCATTAAGTCTGGACTTAAGGGGCCCAAAATTCTTCCTCTTGCATTAGGATAAAGGAATATTCTGACAAAAGCTGATTTTCCAAATTTAATAGAAAATCATTAGGGTTCTCAGCAATGGCTTTCTGTGTTCCATTCAGTCTAGCTAACACCCTTCTCTTTGTAAAAATGTTGCCAAACACTTCCACATTCCATTTTTTAACTCTGTCAACAAAATCTGACACTGCTCTTTGTAGTACTCTATCCTTAGACTAGGCTTGCTACACTACTCTATAAAAGTCTGGGTGGAGAAGCCACATCGTTTGGAAATGAAATGGTTTATTAAAATTATTGGCACTAGGTTTACATAATTTCACAAGTATAGGGCAATGGTCCGAAAAGGTTCTAGACAAATGGGTAACTGTAGCTTCTGAGTAAAGGAGTCTCCACCCCGAGTTCGCAAAACATCTATAAATTCTTTCCAAAATAAGGCTTGTGATGGGCCTACGGTTCGACTAGGTGTATTTAGGACCCGCAAAGCCCAAATCTAGCATATTACATTCATCTAGGCAATCTTTAAATTCAAGGGCTCTATTCAAATTCACTTGGTTTCCCCCAAACTTATCTTCTCCGCACAGAACTTCATTAAAGTCCCCCAGCATCAGCCAAGGTAGATTATGGAGTTAAGCTACACTTTTTAGATTATTCCATAAAATTCATCTTTCAGCTAACTAGGACTAGCATAAATTGCGAAAATAAGCCAGGTTAGGTTAGAAGAGTGCACCTCAATAGAGGCATGAATTTCCTGTTCTGTGCTTGAAAGATGAGACACCTCAACATCCTCCGTCTTCCAAAGCATCCACAGACCCCCAGTGTAGCCAACAGTATCTGTAGTAATGTACCCATCAAAAGGCAATCCTTCGATAATTTTACCTGCTCTATCTCCTCCAACCCTTGTCTCCGTAACAACCATAATTGAAGGGCAATAGTAAATTGTCATTTCAAAAATTCTTCTTTTGAAATCAGCATTCAAGGCACCTCTACAATTCCATAATAAAATATTCATTTTGACGAATTGGCTTAAACGTACCTCAATTTCAGGTGGGTTAGCACTCATTGTCGCCGTCTCCACCATACTCCATCCCATCCTCCTCAAAAGGCTTTTGGAAGCTGTCCATTCTGGCTTCCATACTATCATATACTTCAGAATGCCCGGGATATCCTCCTTGCAACATAGGAGTACATCACACCTCTGCACTGGAGCCATGATTTGGATCAATTTCAAGGTTGGGTGATTCCTCATGTGAGTCATAGCCATTCCCCGAAAATCCACCAATTTCCTTTCCTGTATTATCCATTCGGATTCATCCCAATGGGGCATGATAGATGGCCATCGTTGCCTAAGTAACTCCTTTGTTGCTTCCCAGGAAATCGCCGGAATGTCCGTGATGAACTTCCACCACGGGTTGGGCATGAGATTCCATGCATGGTGGTCCAAAGGCAGATCCCCAATATTGATGCTCGTTGGAGTTATGGGGAATAATTGCTTCCGTGCTTGCCCTAGCTCTTTCTTGAACCAACCCAGAGTCTCTGTCGGTGCCGCTTGAATTTGTGCTATAACCTCATCTGGAATCACCACAGCTCTCCTCCTGTACCAGATAGCCCAGCCGGTTCTTGGCAATGGGGTTTGAGCGCTCCACATTCCTTCCATTCTCAACCTATTCACCTCTTTCCTGACCTTCTAGTGGCTGTGAAAGATCACATTTGCTCCTAAAACTGAATATTGGGTGTTTTAAGTTCCTCGGGCCCTTTAAATTTTTTGTGCCTTTGACCCCTAAACCACTTTTGCTTTAATCTTGTGCAAATTTTTTAATTTATTTCCCTTACACTGTCGTGTCACCTGTTGAGATCCACTACCCGAAGCTTCCTTCCAATCTTCCACCATACAATCATTTACCATCTCAAGGTCCTTTTGCTGAATTTGGGCTGTAGTGGTACGTGTGGCTTCAGAGCTTAAGTTTATCGAATCACTGTGATGTGATTTATCAAGATCTTTTCCCGTTTCCTCTAGATAGTGCTCTTGAGAAAGGTCTAAATTACCCTTAGCTTTGAAATGACTTATCTGATTTGATTTAGTTTGCCCATTAGAACGTCCCGTCCTACTTACATATTTTTTCCTCGTGACAACCAACCACGGACCATAGTTCGCATCGAACTGAATCTCTTCTCTAGTTTCGTTGGTCCTGGGCGCTGATTGCACCTCATTCTCTGTGGTTACTTGCTTTACCTGATAGCAGCAACTTTCCCTTTTATGGCCGAGCCGTACACAGCTGAAACAAAGTAACAAAACACCTTCATACATAACACGTTGCACCAATCTGCCTATCCGAATAGAAGTGATGAGAGGTTTGTCCTGATTAATCTGAACGCACAACCTCGCATATCCACCTCTAGTTTTTGAAGTAGTAAAGGAGTCTATGCGAAGCGCAGGTCCTATCACACTCCCTATCTCCTTTAGAACTAAAGCCTCATAAAATTCTATTGGCAGTCCAGGGAGTCTAACCCACACTGCAACAAATGATAGTTTGGCTTCAAAGGCTTTGAAGTATGGTTCCCATGGCATAATTGCGAGGTAATGCCCCCCAATGAACCACGGGCCTCCTTGAAGCACATAATCATAATCCTCACTACTACTAAATTTGATTAGAAAAAAATCTCCCCCCAAATTAATGCAGTCCATCTTCGCCTTCGGTTTCCATAACGCATTGATTTTGAAAGTGAGGTAGTTAAAACCAACTGATCTACCAAACACTTTCACAATCAATGCCTTGGACCATGGCGCCCTAATACGAGCTTTAGTTTCTTTTGATAGTTTAACTTCAACCATACCTTCCAACAGCAGCTCCAGTTCAGTGTCTGACTCATAATCTTCTTCCTCCCAATTTTTATCAAACCTGAAGGCTTGTTCATAAGCTCCAGGAATGTCTCCCACGAGGCTATCCTTATAGCTCACAAGTTTCCTTGGCTGCGAGAAGCTACTAGCTCCATTGCTTTCTTTAAATTTCTTAACACTACGGTGCAGCTCATCTTCTTCTTCACTACTGCGTTGGGTTGGCGTAGAGAGTTCAACTTCCATGGACAAAACCTACTATATATGCTTTTCCTTCTGCTTTGCTAATTGGTTTAACATTTGGTTGTATGATCTTATCAACTTAAAGAGCAAAATTTCCGCATTAAAATTATGCAAATCAAGACAATTACTATCTGCGTTCTCTCTAAGCTTCCCATTATCCACATAAATTTTGAATATATGGGGACTGAAAATGTCACGCCCCAAACCTAAAAGGGTCTAAAGCATGAAAAATACATTCCAAAGGTACCTGTAGATTTTTCCTTTTTGGAAAACCAAACTATATGAGATCTTTATTTTCCTTTCATTTCCACAAGATAAGAATATATAACCATAAATCTCTACATTACAAGTTAGAGCTTTATAACACATTTACGAACAATAACAAAAAATCATGTGCCTTCACATAATACATGAATATATATTGCAAAACTCTTGGATTACACAAAGTCACAATCTTATCAAGAATAAGGAATCTTAATATCGAGTCTAGGCCTACCACACCTAAGGCTAACAAATCTCAAGTGACCAACCTCCAATAGAATTAATTAATGTCTCGTTGAACATAGCAAAATCGAGTCACCAACCATTTACAGTAAAAGTCTCCAATTTAACATAGCATTTCAATCATCACCAACGAAGTAAGCTTCATATCCAAGGTACAGCTAATTACTCTGAAAAACTATTAGAGGGTGGGATGAGCTAAAGCCCAGTAAGTAGCATAATTAATGGAGGTGGGGGAAATGCAAGTTTCATGATAATGAACAGTTTACAAAACATGTTTTAGTTTGAGAAATTTCTAACTGAATCCTACAAGATCATTTTCAATAATAATGTGACAAGAATGATTAAATGATAAAACATAAAGTTTCTCAAAATAATACCATGCAACTATATACAATAATCTGTGAGCACTAATAATATAATTCCAAAGTCATAAAATCTAACATACGGTAATTTATCAAATATGCCACATTACCACATAGACCGGTCAGGGGATCCACCCATTCACAACTGACATAATATTGTTCTCTTCGGTATGCAGACTCTTGGCCCCATGGACAGCAACCTCACCCATACCCTCAAGGTTTTTCTCTCTCCCCATGGGCAGCAGAGAGAGTGCGTCAAATAGGACCTCTCTTGCATGTGGTCTCTTGGCTCCATGGGCAGCACTCTCACCCACACACAATTAAGGAACCTCTTCCCCCATAGGTAGCAAGGAAGAACACGTCATCCAAAGTGAAAGGGCAATGACCTAGATTTGATTCTGTTGTCACAAAGACTACGAAAACCAAATCGGGTGATCACCGGGAAATCACACATGGCATGGTGTTAAAACCACATAAAGCTCACAGGTTACATATACTTTGAAACACAGTTTATATCTAGGTAATTTCAAAAAAAAATACCTTAAATAATCTAATTTTCACAAAGTTTGTAAGGTTTTCAACTTCATTCTTGTCAAGAGATTTTCTATCAATTTCTCACATAACAAAACAAGATAAGCATCTTTAAATTTTCTAATACTATAAAATCCAAGATTTCCTTATCAAAGATTAAATAAAAGATGCTCATTTTTCCATATCAACAAATTCATTCATTTCCCCAAATGCAATACCAAATATGATGCATTTTCATATATAATCATACATATATTAAGGTTACGACACAATAGTTTTTAGGAAAATATAGTTTTCATAAGTAGTTTCCAAAAGCGTGTCTAACCCAAAAGTAACATTTATGCAACATGGTTACTTTTCAAAAATTCCATTAAAAAGCTACTTACATTGCAACCCGCAAAAGCCTAATTCTCCAAGCTCTAAAGGAGATTAGCTAAAACCTAAATAATATCAAGCAAACTTAGTATTTAGCCTCATAAATAATATTTTCCACTTCCAAAGTTTCTCAACCAATTAATTTACAAGGCATAGACTCCTATTGTTAGGTTCTAAGGTCTTAGGATTTTATGTATTTAGAACTCTAATTTGTAATGTTGGCAAACCATGATCAAAACATTGTATTTAGTCTTATTTAGACTTGCTCAAAGTTGGTTTAATATTGTAAAGTTGGAATCGAGTGGCTGCAGAAGTACTTGGGACTTTCGGCCTGGCTCGATCGATCGAAGAATAGACTCGATCGATCGAAAATCGCACAGGTTGATTTTTCTGCAGAATTTCCAACTCAGCCCTACTTCATTAAACGTTTAGGGTTTTATGTTTTTACCCTAGGTATATAAACAAAACCCTAGTCACGTTTTTGAAGGTTGTCCATATTGTATTGTTGCTCATACATTGCTGTTTTGTGTGAATCTCTTGTGAGATCTTTGAGGAGCTTTTCTTTACACAAAACTTAGGGTTTTCATGGTAGAGATGATTTCAACATCTTGAAGATCATTACTGTTGCAACCATTGGAACTTAAAAGAAAAGCAAGCGGGGAGCTTGTAGTTGATTGAGGAATTCAAGAAAGAAGTAGTTCGTGGATTCGGAGCCTGTGCGTGGTCGTGTCAGGAAGTTCTACTGGTGGGTAGCATTAGGAAGTCGAGCGGGGAGCTTGTAGTCCTTTTGTATGAACTTCAATTCTTTCATAGTGAATTCAGGTTAGCCTTGAGGATCGGTGGGTCAAATCCTCCCCAGGTTTTTACCGTGTGGTTTCCTGGGTGATCATATCTTGTGTTATTTATTTTCCGCTGCATTATTATTCTTGATATGATTGTTTGGATTGTTTTAACCTAGAATTGCTTAATTTGACTAAGTAACAACTTGGCTAATTAATCTAGGCTACGCAATCTGGTTGATTAAGGGGTCTAAATAACCTGTCACCTATTATACTCATGAATCATTCAAGGTATTATCTCTAACATCAAAACCTTAACATTTTATAAGTACTTCCCACAATACTTACACCACATCAACAAGAGATCCATGATACCAAAATCATAATATCCTCCAAAACAAACAATTCAAATCTTTGACTAGTTCCAAATAATCAATAAAAATTATATTCACCATTTATTTCACATTAAAAAGTCAAAACTCCCAAATCTTCACTACTTAGATCACCACCATCGGTACAAACCATAAACCCACTCATTAAATAATTCCACCAATACAAAACTCATACATATAAACACATAAATATCACTTTCAATGCTCATAAATCACATGGGTATCATTATTAAAGCTTAGATAAAAATAACTTCAAGCAAAAATGTAAAGCCCACCAAAAAGAATAGAAACTTTTACCTCAAATAATTGCCTTAATTTCATTGAGACAATGAGTTGGGTGTTTGGGATTGAGGTCTCCATATTTGGTTGTGAGAATAGAGTGGTTGAAAAAGTGTTTGGGAGGTTATGTAAATTTGTACAATTTTAGAATATAAAAGTATTTTATGCTTTAAATTATTATTTATAGATTTAAAAGTCATTTAATCAGTTTAAAAAATAAAATCTACTGTTAACGGTAAATATTATAATATGTTATAGTCTTATAGTGTTATATAATTTTTTTAAAATAAAATATGAATTAATAAAATAAATTTTCAAAGTATTCAAAAATATTGTGGGCAAACATAAATATTATACAACAAAATAAGTATTATATGATGGTCTTAATATGCATAAAAATGATTTCAAATGAAATTGTAAAGTAGTCCGCGCATTGCGCGAGACATCATCTAGTTATTTAAAATTGTTCAACTTATATTATTGTAATGAACGGTGCTAGAGGTCTCAAATGAGGTGACATTGATATATCCCTTCATTTCAAACCAAATAGACCACCATTCCACCATTTCCAAATTGACAGTACAAAAATCTAATATTTCAGGAGTGAGAATGACTCTAGTGAAAAATAGCATCTATGTACAATACATGAGTTCAAATGAAATGAACATATAACACAATTCTTCTTATAAGTTATAACCTAAAAAAAAGATTGGACAATCTTTTCAGTATGCTTAGACAAATACTTAACCAGAAGTCCTATGATTCCCAAGAGAATTTATAAATTGCAGCAACCTAAAATCTAACATACTTATAATCCTTCTAATACTTTTAACCATTTAAAAATTACACATACTCTAGATAGATACATACATACTAATGTGTATCTGCATATGTTATGTTTGTATGTAATTAAAAAATTTAATAAAGTAAGTGTAACAGTGTCACAAGACAATAAAAGAGGGAGTGCTATATGCAAGTTAGTGGCAAATGACTGATCTTAGACAGGGCTTCATCACTGATTCAGATTCTGGACTGGTCAAGATGTGTTTTGATTAATTTTAAGATCCATTTGTTCTGTCTCTTGGGTTGAGTAATGAATTGTTCATTTAAACCTTGAACTAAATTCATATGACATTTATTTATGGCAATAATCAAATATCCACATTTTAAAATGCCAAACTTCTGCATTAGATTACAATGGTAGTTTTGAGAATGATTTTACACCTATTAACGAGTGATGAAACCAAATTCGATATCATTCATGAACTAAGTTTTATTCAAGGGAGGAATTGAGAATATAGCAAGAAGGGACAAGAAAGAAGGAAAAGGAATGAAAATAAATATAAATTCAATGACATTTAATCAGCCAAAAGCAATGCTGTTATCAACACAGAGATTTTAGAGGCCAGGGGAAGATGTGGATCATCCAAGACCTCTAAAGTCAACCTCAGAAAAGCGAAAACATGAAGCTAAAAAGTCGGTGGATCACCAATGACTTCTCATGTTGATTAACCCCATAAAAAGAGAAAAACATGAAGCAAAAAAGTATGCATAATTGATGATCAAAAGATGCTTACATCATAAGCACACTTGTTCGCAAGTTATCAAATCACATATAGAGCATATAGATAGGTATAGTTGCAATGGAAATTGACAAGATGTGCTCCAATTTTATGCATTATTCACAAGGTATATACCAGATTTTTCCAATGGTAGAGAAATCCAAGATTTGGCATTCCGCAATATAAATTCACAAATTAGATCATTGTAGCTATGATTGCCGTAAAAACAACTTTGCAAGATATCCTACTGTTTGGACCAAGCATCTTCACCAAATTTAGCAGCAAAAGATTTATTAGGAACAAAATGTACACAGAATTCAAAAAAAAAAAAAAAAATAGCCTAGCAGAGAAAGAAGAAGAAGAAGATAACAGTGGATGTGGAAAACAGAAACAGAATGTGAGTATCAACACAACTTAGGCAGAGGATCCATTATTAAAGAAGATTGTGGCACTTAGTGAAAAAGGAACACACAATCAATAACACAACAGAGTTTGTAATAAATTAGCAAATATATAGGAACAGAAGTAATAAAATCACATTTAAGAGTGAATATATCCTTGCTCGCACACACCATGGGAACATTTGATATCAGCAGCTTCGACTTGGGACAGACCATTGGCCACATATCCTGTATCAGACAAAACAGGAAAAGAAACCATTCATGAAATTTTTTTTACAAGTATAAAGCGTATATACATCTATGCCCATGGACTTTTGGTCCAATCCAAAAGGGAATTTAAAAAAAGATATATTAGATGGTAGTAAAAAAAAATACCCATAAAATAAAAGAAAAATGAAAGATGTGAGAGTGAAGAGAGAGACATACCCATGCTTAATAATTAATGCAAACGGAAAAAGGGTTGAAGGACATTCTTAGTGTCGAGAAAGTCCCACTCCAGCGATTCCCACCATTCTTCTTCTCTTGCTGAAATCTCTTTAAGAGAAGGGGGAGGAGATAGTTGTCCATTAAGAAGGGGCAGAGAGAGAGGGAGTCTCTTCAGCTTCGGACATCTTTCTATTACAATTCTTTCAAGAGAATCACAAACTATTACTTTACTGCTACTACAAATAGTCTTCAGTCCCGGTAGGTAGCACAATTTTAAAAGCCTCAAATTGGCTAGAGTGATTTTGGTAGTGTCCATTCCTTCCTCCTCTATTTCTTCTTCTTCAAATTCAACACTTGCTTCTCCTATTATTTCCTCCAATTGGTTACAATGGTGGACATAAATCTGTTCCAGGTTGCGCAGGTGTAGCAGCAATCCAGGTGGAAGCAACTTCTTTATATTCGAACATCCCCTTATGACAATCTCTTGGAGACAGGAAAAGGTGTTAGGTGGGACCCGTGCTGATGCAGCTCTCTCTTTCCTAAACAGCCCGCGTAAGTTATCCAAATACCAAAGGTCTAAAATCTCGAGAGTTGGAAGAGAATCGGTAACAGAAGAAGAAGAAATAACGTGCTCTATTCCTTTGCAAGAGCCAAGACATATTTTCTTCAATTCCCTTACGTGCTTCAAAGATGGAACATCGCATAGACTTGTTAAATCGTCAGAGTCTACAATTTCTAGGTATTGCATGTCTTCGGACACCCTTTCCAAATAACAGTAGATTTCTAACCATTTCGTTAGTTGGCCGGTTTTGAAAGAAAGTGTGAAACTAACATCTCGAGTTTGTAAAACTCGAGATTTTATATTAGAACTCGAGTTTTGTAAAATCGAGTTTAGTTTTTGAGATATCTGAGCTGGAGAAAATTGCCAGGTGGAGCCACGAGGGAAGCGAGTTTTAAAAACTCGAAATCTGAAAAATATATATATCACTTTCATACTCTCTGTTCAAACACTCCAAAATTTCAAACACTCAAAACTTCGCTCCGCCCTCTGAAAGTCACCCTCAAACTCACTCACTCACTCACTCACTCTCAAGCTCACTCACTCTCAAACTCACTCGCTCACTCTCAAGCATTTCTAGCCCATTGTTGATCTGAGCGTAGCCCGGTGAACACACGAAACACTCTCAGTCAAACCCTCACTCTGAGGGTATATTCCATGAAAGCTGATCTTTTTTTTTTGGGTTTAATGAATCATATATGCCCTACCATTAATGGACCCCTCAACCCTCAAGAGTGCGAATAAAGATATAAAATGGTAATCTTTTAGAGTAGTGTTATTGTCCCACACGTAAAACCATAAAGCATCTTTATATCATGCTTTTGATTTTATTTTTTTGTTTCTATTAAAATAATTTTTGCCAAAAAACTAATAACCACCACTCAAGGCTTCCGTGTCGTTTCCCACTCAAGGCTTTTGGGAAGAGAGACCATAAGGGTTTTTATTTGGGATGTATTTTTTGGATTGTATATAAGAATGGGAAACGACTATTTAGCTCTTCAATATACTCCCAAAATCGATTTTTCTTTCAAACCATATTTCTTTTGCCTTACAATAAATGGAGAAACAATATAATATTAGAATATGAAACTTGATAGTAAAATTGGATCAATAGAAGAATAACAAATAATTTAAAATAAATGGATCTATAGAATTATAAAAATAAGGTTTTTCATGATTTTAAGAATAAGCTTTTTCTAATTTTTAAAAAATATTATATAATTGTGTTATGTCTTTTTCTCTCTATACTCTATAGCACATACATATACTATAATTATAATTTAATATGGGAAATCAGATTAACTTTTTGTACGTGCCTAAATTTGAAAGGCTAGATAAGCTTCTTATTTTCTTCTCTTTTCTTTTCTTTTTTTTTTTTTTTTTCTTTTTAGTGAAAAAAATAAGATTCTTCTTAAACAATTTTTTTACAAATAACAAGATCAATAACTTCAGCCAGATGTGCCTTGATGTTCACAATACTTACCAACAAAAAATTGCATTTGTACAAAAGAAACAAAAATGTGAGATTTTGAAAACAAAATATCGCAAAGTTAATGCTAAAAGAAAGCGAGTTTTTGAAACTCGAGATGTAGAACTCGAGTCTATAAAACTCGAGTTCTACTGAAGAACTTGACCTCAAATATTCTGAATGCTCTGTTTAGGCCGAGAGGGGTGCTCTGTTTTGCCCTGTTTTTCTCAATGGAACTCAAGTTTCATAAACTCGAGTTTTGTTGGGAAATTTATTTATTCCCCTGAATGTTGTGAGTGCTCTGTTTAGGCTGAGAGGGGTGCTCTGTTTTGGAACTCGAGTTTCATAAACTCGAGTTATTACGGGAAAATATCCACCCCCCCCCCCTTTTGTAGTGCAAAACTGCTCAATAGGCAAACCAGAAACGGGGAATTTTTTTTTTTTTTGTTTGTATTTTCCTGGACATGCAGGCAAACGAGAAACTATAAATGCGCTTAAATTAAATTACAATTAAATGCGTTCTCAATAGGCACCAAACTATAGAAACTGTTACGCTCCTTGCATAAACGTAGTTTTACAATGCTAATGCACTTACATCGCAGCAAAAGCCGCTGCTCAATATATCAATATTCTACACATGCCCAACCACGCTTAATTTGCAATTCTAACCATATTACTCAAATCACAATATTCATAGAGGTACATTGGATAGAGTATTAAAAGTACATTGAACAAAAACCAAAAAGTTCACATAGAGCCAATACAACGCAATCACTTTTCCTAAGATCAAAGGTCTGCACGACAAAAACGTCATCCATGGAAGCATGCCTAAAAAATGTAGAGTAATCACGTTAGGAGACAAGATAGTAAACATTAGGTAAACATCAAATGAACAACAATTATTTAACCAATGCATAACTTTTTGCCATCTAACTACCTAGTGTGGAACATGACTGCTTGTGGAAGCGCCACGGGACTGCGGACATTTTCTGCAGTTATGCCCGGAAGCATGACACACTCCACATGTCTGCTTGGGTTGACTCTCTATCAAATTTGCATCCTCCCTCCGCCATCCCGGTTCTCGATCCTTATTCCTCACTCCACCCATCTCATTCCTTATTCTTGACTTCACTGGTCGACCTTTGGCCCGCAACAATGCTGGATTAGGCAACCACTTTGGCCCAATGGGATCCCTCCACAATGACTGTGACGTAGGAACCACAAATGCATGCTCATAAGTGTTAAGGGCATTGTTCAAACCATAACATGGGTGAATATATGTGGCCGAATCAATATGCAAATAGTCACATACTCTAATTGCATGTGAACACGGGATCCCTATGTTTTGCCATTTCCCACAACTGCATGTTCTTTCCTGTAACCGAACTTCATAATTGTGGTTTCCCCCTCCTGCGCTACACGTGTTTAGTTGGGTAACTACTTGAAATATTAGCTCTTCATTGCTAAATGGCTTGAGATAGTGTTTCTCAGATTTACGCTTATTTCCTTCCCACGTGGATAAGGCATGTGCACTCCATTTCTTACCCTCTGACAACTTAAAATGGTATTCTTTGCGCCAGTCGTGGAAATATTGAACAAGTTTGTTCCAAGTGAACTCAACCAACGCGGCAATAGGAAGGCCCCGTGCACCTTTCAATACACCATTAAAGCAATCTGATATATTGGTTGTCATTGCCCCAAAACGTCTCCCACCATCATGTGACTGGGTCCACATATCCACAGACTCGCTCATTAGGTATGTGTATGGAAGATAATCTTGATTCTTTTCCTTGCCATCCTTCCCCGTCACCTTCTTCTTATTCCTAATGGCCTCAATTTTCGCCTGCTTAATGGACTCCATAATGGTATCAAATTTAACTACCTGACTAGCAATTCCAGCTTTCAATGCTGCTGACTTTAGAGTTGAGTTCTGAAAATGGGTGTTAAAGTTGCTAGCAACATGTCGAAGGCAATATCTATGAAATACCTGTGTTCTTCCATCATCCCTTCTAGGCCAACTTGCAATGGCGTTTTTGATACTAAGATGTCGGTCAGAAATTATGCAAATGCCTTCGTCAGGTATCACGTGGCCAATCGCTTCTCTGAGGCACTGTAAAAACCACCTCCAACTAGACCCTGACTCATAATCCACAACTGCAAAGGCGAGAGGGAATACCTTGTTGTTAGCGTCGGTTGCCATTGCGACCAACAACTTTCCCTGATATTTACCATACAAATGGGTCCCATCAATACTGATAACCGGCTTGCAGTATTTTAATCCTGATATGCATGGCCCGAAAGACCAAAACACATAATGCAACAATACGGTGTCATCTTCATCAGTGGGTGTGATACGATAGAACACTTGGGTAGTCGGGTCCTAATCAATATATGCAATTAGCAACTTTTGCAACATTTGGTGAGACTCTTCCCAATTCTCAAAAATCTTCGCAATCACCTTTTGTTTTGCATCCCATACCTTGTAGTAAGAAGGCTTATGGCTATTATATTTCGTCTCTATCATAGATCTGAGATGCTTAACTGGGGTAGTGTGATCCTCACATAACTTCTGATGGATGTCTGATGTAATAAAATTACAACTCATCATTCTACCATCATTTCGCACCCCAATCGATACACATGTGTGAGGACCCACATACACGGTAACCATCCATAGTTGGTGGAGATTGGGCTTCATAACTGCGCAGACATACCACTTGCATGACTCATGCACGCATTTCGCACAAAGTTTCTTCGTCGTCAACCTAGTGATCGTAAAATGTTTGTTTTCCTTCAGAGCACAATTTGTTAATACGCGCTTCACCTCCTCTTTATTGGCAAAAGTCAACCCTTTGCACAGATTCATCCCTTCTCTCCAAGTAGACACAAATGGCACCTCAATATGTGAATGATCAACCATATCTTCCCAAGTATTTGCAGAGAATGACAATGCAGGAGGTGCGTAGGCAGGGATTGTGTTCGCAGTTGTTGGGAAATATAGACCCTGGTTAATAGAATTAACAAGTTTTAAACCCAAGTTGTTAATTAGATTTATTATTAATAAAACTTGTTAAAACAAACAAACATCAATATCATGTTAAAATCATGCAGCGGAAAAATAAAAGAAGACAAGATATGATGACCCAGGAAAACCAATGAAACCAACCAGTTTCACAGTAAAAAACCTGGGGGGAAACCTTCCCGAAAAGCAATCCACTATAGTAAAGAGAAGTTTCAGATCTAGTACAAAACCTTTGTCCCTAGACTCTACAATCCCTGTAGATGAACTCACAGTAGAAACCTTCTACCACTTTAGAACTTCTGAACTCTTCAATATATGAATGCCACCTTTTTTGTTGCACGGATCCCAGTACGTGACTAACTCCTTTGCACGAATCTCAAAACGTGACTCACTCACCAACTTAAGGAAGAAGAATGTTGGCTGCAAAGTTCTTCACTTCATCAACAATGAAGATCAAGAAGCACTTGGTTACAAAACCCTAAGGTGCAAAGATGCAGTAGCTTCTTTCAGAGAGAATAAGGCATCGGTCACCTTTTGCATATGTTCTCCTTGTATTCTCTCTTATGTGACGGCCTCTAAAACAAACCTTATATAGGTCTAGGGTTATGAGAAAAGAAACCCTACACAAATACAAAAGCCTGGCCCAAAAATCAAATCTGAAAATTTTGATTTCCCGTAACCTCGATCGATCGAGAGGTGTCGAGGAGGTGTCGAGGTTTAATGAATCTCAACAGATAGCAGCTATCGAAGAGGTGTCGAGAAAGTGTCGAGGGGACAGAAACTTTCTCGATCGATCGACCAGCTATTGAGAAGCTATCAAGATTGTGATAAGAATCAATTGAAGATCTCGACAGATAGCCAGGTGTCGAGGTAGCTATCGAGAAGGTGTCGAGCTTTAAAAACTTTGCACTTCAGCTTGTTTTTTCTTGGACAGACTTGTCAACACTTGACCTTGAAACATTGTTTCTTGAAGTATTAAAAACACCTAGAACTACCCAATTACAAGTAAAGTGTGTTTTGTCAAAGGATTAGCCAATTTACATAACTAAGTGACATATGTTTTTAATCAAGTTAAAAAAGATATATGTCCTAACAATCTCCCCCTTTGGCAATCCGTGACAAAACCACAACAAACAAATGAGCATATGAGAGAAGTCATAAATCACTCAACTCATATTCACTTGTTGAATACAATAAAATCTATCCTAACACAAACTCTTGAAAAACTTTGCAAGAAGAGAGCTTATGATAAGTAGACTTTGACAACCTGTATTTCTGAAACACTTTAAACAAAACTCATCAAGGCATCTTGTGTGAAACAGAAATAATTAGATTGCATACAAGTAAAGAAACATGTGTATAAAGAAAGAAAAGAAACAACACATGTAGAGGTAGGTGAAAGAAGCATACATCAGCATATAGAGAAGATAAGTACAATGTACGTAAACATGGTCACAAGACCCAAGGTACAAGAAGAAGGAAGTAAGCACTCCCCCTAACAAGATGAAACACATCTCCCTCTTACAAAGGAATGTATTTCTCCCCCTAACTTGTAGAATCTTAAAAAAAGAAACCACAAAGTCACAATTTCTCTCCCCCTTTTTGTCATGATTGACAAAGGGTACAAGAAGCTAGAAAGCTTAACCCAAGAAACATAAAGATGATCAAGGATGATCAAGGGGGTACAAAGAAATTCATATAAATGCATGAATGTAATGAAACAAGATGCTATGGATGACAAGATAATAGAAGGATGCAAAACATGTGAAAAACAAGAAAAATGTTAAGCACATAAATTCCAAAACACACACACACACACACACACTATACAAGTCTAAACAATTTTATATTTCAAAAACAAGTTATGACAGTTTAGTGAGCATACATTAGCACATGTAAAACCTTTGTGATGGTCAAATCACATTGTACCTGCACATGTATCAAAAGTAGCAAAGAATATTGCGTGTTGTGTGTGAAAAACATCGCAAGATTGCATATGTGTATACAAGTTATGACGATCTGAGATATGAGAAAATAACTTTTAACTCACACACAATCATAACTGTTTGATGGGGACTATCACCTTCGAGGTACATCCTATAACTCCCACATCTCCTAGAATACACACTTGCAACCATATTTAAAGCATTTTTGATCTTTTTGCTTTTTATTTTCTTTGCATGTTTTCTTTTATTTTAGCATATCATACATGGGCATATAAAAGATGTTAGGACATATATGTTTTAACTTGTTTAAGAACATATGTCACTTAGTTATGTAAATTGACTAATCCTTTGACAAAACGTACTCTGCTTGTAATTGGGTAGTTCTAGGTGTTTTTAATACTTCAAGAAACAATGTTTCAAGGTCAAGTGTTGAAGTCATCAAGTCTGTCCAAGAGAAAGCAAGCTGAAGTGCAAAGTTTTTAAAGCTCGACACCTCTCGACAGCTACCTCGACACCTGCTATCTGTCGAGATTTAAAAAGTCAGATTTCCAATCTGATTTTCTTGGGATCCGTGAATATGTTTTTGGGCCTTCTTTTCTTCTAACCCTAAACATATAAAAGGATTATTTTAAGAGCCGTTTTGGGTGACACAAGTTGCATTATCATTGAGCAATCTCTGTTTAAGCAAATTGTGATCAACAGACGAAGTTCTTGACCTAGTTCATCTTCCATCAAGAAGTTCCTGTGTATTTGCACCATAGGGTTTTGTAACCAATCATCTTCCTGCTATTCATCAAGTGGATGAACTGAAAAACTTTGCAGCTAACCATTCTTCCTCAGTTGGTGTTCTGAAGTCGCGTACTTGGATTCGCGCATTGGTTAGTCACGTACTTGGGAGCCGTGCATCAAAGGTGGAGACTGTCACTACAGATCAAGTCCAATTGGGTATTGGGGTAAGGGTTCAACTGTAGGTTGGTAAGGTACTTGGGATTCCTTTACTTGTAACTGCTTGATTTGATAATAGTGGAGTTTCGGGAGTGGTGACCTGAAAATCACCCAGTGGGGTTTTTGCCATTAGGGTTTTCCCCATTCGTAAACAAATCACCGTGTTATTTATTTTCCGCTGCATATTTAGTTGATTGGTGATTTGTTTGTGCTTTCATAAAATTGCTTGATTAATTGATTAATTAATTACTTGGCTAAATTAATTAATTAGGGTTAATCACAAGGGGTCATTCAGATTGTGGCCTATCAAGTGGTATCAGAGCAAGCACACTATGATTAGGATTTAATCTTTGCTGTGTTGATCCATTGACCCCTGTTGTCATGGCTATAACTGGTTTAAAAAGATCTTTGTTTTCAAATACATCTTATTTTTCTAATCACTATTTGTTTGAGTGTCTTAGAAAACACAAGTCTAAAAGTTATTTGAATTCCTTTACAATGAATAATGGAAAGGATCTCAGTTTGGCTAAAAGGAAACTAGACTGTCTCAGAGTAAAAATGTGCAAAGGAGTTCGCCTGAGAAGAGTAAAAGTTAAAGGCCTAGCTCATCAAAGGCAGCTGAGTGAAAGAACCATTCCCTCTGATCTGTCATCCAAGCATGAAGTGTGTTTCATGATGAAGTCTGCCCTCAAAGTAATGGATACATGTCTATGGTATCTTGACAGTGGTTGCTCAAGACATATGACTGGTGACCGATCTCTCTTCAAGATCTTTGAGCCAAAAAGGGGTGGCAATGTGACTTTCGGTGATGGAAGCAAGTCACCAATTAAGGGGAAAGGAATCATATCTTTACCAGGACTGCCAGACATCGCAAATGTTCTGTATGTAGAAGGTTTAAGGGTTAACCTATTGAGCATAAGTCAGA
Organism: Quercus ilex subsp. ballota; assembly: GCA_032727855.1. Lineage (NCBI taxonomy): Eukaryota > Viridiplantae > Streptophyta > Magnoliopsida > Fagales > Fagaceae > Quercus > Quercus ilex. Next base: position 18,204,566 of record CM064915.1, read on the forward strand.
TATGTGATCAAGACTTCATGGTGCTGTTCTCAAAGGGAAAGTGTCTTGTCATGAATGAGTCTAGAAAGAAGCTTATTAGTGGGGTTCGCACTCTGGACAACTGCTATGGATTGGTTCCTGATGCCGATGTAGTGTGCAACAGCATTCGTTTGCCAAATGAAGAACTATGGCATCAACGAATGGGACATGCTAGTTACAAGCATCTATCCATTGTATCTAAGCATGAATCTGTCTTGGGAATACCAAAGCTTAGTAGAATGAACAATGTAGTGTGTGGACCATGTCAACTTGGGAAACAAACAAAAGCTAAGCATCCTAGCACTCAGACTTCAGCTACTTCCAGACCATTGGAGCTTTTACACTTAGATCTTATGGGTCCAACCAGAACCGAGTCTCTTAGTGGAAAAAGGTACATCATGGTTGTAGTAGACGACTTCACTAGATACACTTGGGTCATCTTACTCCGATCCAAGTCTGATGCTCCTGAGCACATTGAGGCTTTGTGCACAAGACTGCAGAATGAGAAGAGCTTAAAGATTGATAGAATTCGAAGTGACCATGGTAAAGAATTTGAAAACTCATGCATGGAGTCTTTCTGCACAAGATCAGGTATATCTCAAGAGTTCTCTGCTCCTATTACTCCTCAGTAAAATGGTGTGGTAGAAAGAAAGAACAGAGTTATTCAAGAGATGGCCAGAGCCATGTTGCATAACAAAAATGTGGCTCGAAACTTATGGGGAGAAGCCGTAAACACTGCCTGTCATACGGTTAATAGGGTGTACTTCAGACCCGGTACCAAAAAGACCCCCTATGAGTTGTGGAAAGGAAGAAAGCCAAATGTGAAGTATTTCAGGATATTTGGAAGCACTTGCTTCATCCTTAAGGATAGAGAGAATGTGGGAAAATTTGACTCTCGAAGTGATGAAGGCATATTTCTGGGATACTCATCCACAAGCAAGGCTTATCGGGTATTCAACAAGAGAACTCTGAAAGTAATGGAAACAATAAATGTGGTTATTGATGAGTCTTCAGATTCCAGCACTGAGAAAGGCATTGAGGAACTCTCTAAAGAAATTCTTTCTCCTGAGCCTAATGAAGTTCAAGACATTGTTGAATCAGAACCTGTGTCTCCAAGTACTCCTAGTATTGTGGAAAACTCTACAGATGCTCCTACTTCACCAGATTCTGTGTCTCATGAAGAAAAAGGACCCTCATCTAGAATCAAATTAAATCATCCTCCTGAAGATATTGTGGGAAACATGAATGAACTCAGACTAAGGAAACGTACAGTTAACAAATGTGTTGCTAACTTTGTGTCTTATTCCTGTTATTTGTCACAGGTTGAACCCAAGAAAGTTGAGGAAGCACTACAAGATGAAAGTTGGGTAGAAGCAATGCATGATGAACTACTCCAGTTTCAGAGGAATGATGTTTGGACTCTAGTACCCAGACCAGAAGGTGAGCACATCATTGGTACAAAGTGGATATTCCGCAACAAGACTGATGAAGAAGGCAATGTGATTCGCAACAAGGCCCGTCTTGTAGCTCAAGGATACTCGCAAATGGAGGGAGTAGACTATGATGAAACATTTGCCCCAGTTGCCCGAATGGAGTCAATCAGAATTCTGCTTGCCCTAGCATGTCAGCTGAATTTCAAACTCTATCAGATGGATGTAAAGACTGCCTTCTTGAATGGGTTACTCAAAGAGGATGTCTATGTGGCTCAACCAAAAGGATTCATTGATCCACACTTCCCGAATCATGTGCTATACCTTAAAAAGGCACTTTATGGATTGAAGCAGGCTCCAAGAGCGTGGTATGATAGACTCACACAATATCTGGTGTCACATGGGTTCACAAGAGGAAAGGTTAATCAAACTCTCTTCATCAAAAGGGAAGATGACGAGCTGATAGTTGCTCAAGTCTATGTTGATGATATCATCTTTGGGTCAACTAAGGATGAACTTGCTCATGACTTCTCAAAACTCATGCAAGCCGAGTTCGAGATGAGCATGATTGGAGAACTGATTCACTTCCTAGGATTACAGATTCGTCAACAAGACTCAGGTATATTTCTTTCTCAATCTAAATATGCTAAAAATCTTGTGAAAAAGTTTGGCTTGGAATCTGCTAGTTCTGTTAGAACTCCTATGAGCCCTAATGTGAAACTCACTGTAGACTTGTTAGGTAAGAGTGTTGACCCCTCTCTTTATAGAGGTATGATAGTTAGTCTTCTTTACCTTACTGCCAGTAGACCTGACATTAGTTACAGTGTTGGAGTGTGTGCTAGATATCAAGCTAATCCAAGGAATCCCACATGACCGCTTTAAAAAGAATCATAAAGTACGTCAATACCACTGCTGAGTTTGGTGTGTGGTATAGCAAGGACACTAATGGTGTCTTAGCTGGGTACTCTGATGCTAATTGGGCTGGTAATGCTGATGATAGAAAGAGTACTTCGGGGGGTTGTTTTTATGTGGGTAACAATCTTGTCTCTTGGATGAGCAAAAAGTAGAACTCCATCTCATTATCCACTACGGAAGCTGAATACATTGCTGCTGGTAGTTGCTGCACACAACTCCTCTGGATGCAAAAACTCCTTCATGATTATAGTATTAGTCAAGAGCATCTCACTATCTATTGTGACAATACCAGTGCCATTAATCTCTCTAAGAACCCGGTTCAACATTCTCGAACCAAACACATAGAGATTCGACATCACTTCATTAGAGAGCTTGTCGAAAATGGTACTCTCACTCTTGAATTTATTCACACTGATGATCAGAAGGCTGACCTGTTTACCAAACCTCTTGATAGCAAACGTTTTGAATTTCTCCGTCAAAACATTGGTGTCATCTCCATGGATTGATATCCTTCTCTTGCCCCTCTTCTTCTTGCATATGCATCTAGTTTTTGCTTTGCTTTGATAACATGTTTTTGTTTGTTTTTTTTCAGTTTTGCTTATTTTGTTTTTGATATAAAAAAAAAAATTTGAAAAATTGAAAAATACAAAAACAGTGTGTATTGTGTACTTTGGTACTTGTGTACCTTGGATGGCCAATGAAACAAAATTTTCTAAACTTTGTATCTCTTGTAGCTTAGATGAGCATCTCTATGCACAACTAAGCAAGTGAGTTTTGTGGCTTTTGTTTGTGATGAGTAAGATTAGGTTATCTCTTAAAACTTAACACTCATATCACTCTTTTTGACAGGTAGGACTAGAAAATCCTACGAGAAAGGCATAAATAACCATCTCACCACTGTTGCCCGCCAATCATAATATGACACCTGTATGCTTCGGCATAGCAAAAGTGCAGTGTCAAAGACATTCGTATGCTTCGGCATAGCAAAAGTGCGATGTCAAATGCTTAACATCTTGGGTATTTCTTTTCTCTCTTTTATATACCCATGTATGATATGCGAAAATAAAAGAAAATATGCAAAGAAAATAAAAAGCAAAAAGATTAAAAATGCTTAAATATGGTTGCAAGCGTGTATTCTAGGAGATGTGGGAGTTATAGGATGTACCTCGAAGGTGATAGTCTCCATCAAACAGTTATGATTGTGTGTGAGTTAAAAGTTATTTTCTCATATCTCAGATCGTCATAACATCTATACACATATGCAATCTTGCGATGTTTTTCACACACAACACGCAATATTCTTTGCTACTTTTGATACATGTGCAGTGTAGTACAATGTGATTTGGCCATCACAAAGGTTTTACACGTGCTAATGTATGCTCACTAAACTGTCATAACTTGTTTTTGAAATATAAAATTGGTTAGACTTGTTTAGTGTGTGTGTGTGTTTTGCATAATCCTTGTGCTTATTTTCTTGTTGAGAGATGTTTTTGAGAGGTTTAAATGTTGAGTGGATTTTTGGTAGAGATGTGTGTTGGATTGCATTCATGTCTGTATTTTTCCCTTCTCGAAAAACTGCCTTTTTCAGCTGGCTCGACACCTCCCTCGACACCTCCCTCGACACCTCCTCGATACCTGGTCATCTGTCGAGCTTCTCAAGTTGTTTCTTATCGCAATCTCGACACCTCATCGACACCTAATGGATCGATCGAGAAAGTCTCTGTCCTATCGATAGATTCTCGACACCTGTTGGATCGATCGAGATTCACTTATGCTGTTTGAGTCTTCTTTCTCGACACCTGTCTCGATACCTTGTGGATCGATCGAGATTTCTTCTGTCCCCTCGATACCTTCTCGACACCTTCGTGATCGATCGAGCTTCTCGTATCTGAATCTCTCCTTGCATCTCAATACCTCTCGATACCTACATCTGTCGAAGGCCAATTCCTCGATACCTACCTCGACAGCATCCTCGATACCTCTCGACACCTCAGCTGTCGAGAATTACTGAGGTGCCTATTTAAGTGCAGATCGCAATTCTGAACTCATTTCTCTCGATCTCTCTCGATCTCTCCATGGCTGTTCATCTCCTTTTCACTCTCCTCTCACTCAAATCTTCCAACCCTCTTGGATCTTGATCATTTCTTGCTCCAATCACTTGGTAAGATCTCTTGTCTCTTCCTTTTTCATGCATTTCATGTTTTGAAAACCTAGTTTTTGGGATTTTTCATAAAAATTTGGGGTTTTTCAAAATTGTTGAGTTTTTATTGAAATTTTGGGTTGGGTTTGTACTTAGATGATTTCAAAATGTCATACATTGCATTTCATTTGCATTATAATGATATTTACATGCATTTAGATGTGTGCTTTATGTTTGTGTGCTGCTAGGATTGGATTGGGCTGAGCCCATGATTTTTTTTTCTTTGCATGTCACATGCTCATGCATTCCCATGCATACGTACTTATTGTTCAATATATTTGATATATTTGAACTGTGTTGGGACTTTTCTAATTGTCTCCCTCTCCATCTCTTTCTCATTCTTTTACGTTAGTAGTGTCTATGGCACCCAAACGTAAATCCACTCCTGCTCGAAACCCTCTGCGTTCTGGAGCTTCCTCTTCTTCTGATTCTGCTCCTCTTAACCTTCGGTTCCGTGATGGAGATGCCCACAAGGCATTTTCGGAGAACTTTTCTAACGAGGTGTTCATTCGGAACGCCAAGTCATTTTGGCGGACTTCACCGACACTGACCTTCCCTCTGTTATTCACAGTAGGGGATGAGGGTCACTGTGTGACATCCCGATCACTTGCCCTCTCGTGCTGATACAGGAGTTCTACTCCAACATGCATGGGATTAATCTTTCAGTACCTCATTTTGTCACTCGCGTTCGAGGTATGCACATTCCTGTCACACCGCAACTTGTTGCGGATGTGCTTAGGGTACCTAGGATAGAGTTTCCAGATTACCCCTCTTGTGAGCGTCTGAGGACTGTGTCCAAAGATGAGCTCATTTCTGCTTTTTGTGAGCGCCCTGCTGATTGGGGTGAGCATCAGTTCACATCATGTAGGCCTTTTGCTAAAGGTCCTAGATTCATTAACATGGTGATGACTTTTGTTCTCCATCCTCTTTCTCACTATAACTCTATCACAGAACCTCGTGCTCGATTTTTGCTTTCTCTACTTGAGCATCTTACCATAGACTTCCCTTCTCACTTCATTCGGTCTATCATAGAGGTTTATCTTGATTCGGCGTCCCGTGATAAGCTCATCTTTCCTTCTGCTATCACGCGGATTCTACGCCATTTTTTCGTTCCCTTTCCTGTGTCCGACCACTTCACACACATATCTGCCATAGATGCCGCTACCGTAAAACGTAGTGAGGCGCAGTTCAGGTCGAGACAGCCAGGTGCCACTCCTCCCTCCCGTTCAGCGCCATCCAGATCAGCTCCATCTACATCTGCTCCTTCTTCCTCTTCGAGCGATGTATCCCTTGGTGATATCATGGCACAGCTGCAACGCATGGACACTCGTCTTGATACACTCTCTGCTGAGTTGTATCAGGTGAATGTTCGTGTGGGTCGTATTGCACGACGGCAGGCGATCATGGGTGGATTTTCTCCAGAGGCTACTCCTTCACCATCTACTCCAGCAGCGTCAGATTCTGAGGATGATGAGGATGATGATGATGATGATGATGGGGATGCTAGCTCTGCCGATGAGATGTCTACATGACACTCTACCCTTTGTCACTCGTGACAAAAAGGGGGAGTAGTTTTGGGCTATGAGAGTAGTCATCTTAGGGGGAGAGTTAGTATAGGACATTTTTGATAGGGGGAGTGTTGTCATTTTTTTGAGGGATGTAGTGAGGCTATATGTATTTTTTTCTTATCTCTTAGATACATTGGTCTTGTATATGAGGTCCTTTGACCATTTTTACATACATTGTACTTATCTTATCTCTTATATATGTTAATGTATGTTTCTTTCACCTCTCTCTTCATGTGTTGTTTCTTTTCTATCTTTATACACATGTTCTTTATACTTGTATGCAATCTATTTATTTCTGTTTCACACAAGATGCCTTGATGAGTTTTGTTTAAAGTGTTTCAGAAATATAGGTTGTCAAAGTCTACTTATCATAAGCTCTCTTCTTGCAAAGCTTTTCAAGAGTTTGTGTTAGGATAGATTTTATTGTAATCAACAAGTGAATATGAGTTGAGTGATTTATGACTTCTCTCATATGCTCATTTGTTTGTTGTGGTTTTGTCACGGATTGCCAAAGGGGGAGATTGTTAGGACATATATGTTTTAACTTGTTTAAGAACATATGTCAATTAGTTATGTAAATTGGCTAATCCTTTGACAAAATGCACTCTGCTTGTAATTGGGTAGTTTTAGATGTTTTTAATACTTCAAGAAACAATGTTTCAAGGTCAAGTGTTGAAGTCATCAAGTCTGTCCAAGAGAAAGCAAGCTGAAGTGCAAAGTTTTTAAAGTTCGACACCTCTCGACAGCTACCTCGACACCTGCTATCTGTCGAGATTTAAAAAGTCAGATTTCCAATCTGATTTTCTTAGGATCCGTGAATATGTTTTTGGGCCTTCTTTTCTTCTAACCCTAAACATATAAAATGATTATTTTAAGAGCCGTTTTGGGTGACACAAGTTGCATTATCATTGAGCAATCTCTGTTTAAGCAAATTGTGATCAACAGACGAAGTTCTTGACCTAGTTCATCTTCCATCAAGAAGTTGTTGTGTATTTGCACCATAGGGTTTTGTAACCAAGCATCTTCCTGCTATTCATCAAGTGGATGAACTGAAGAACTTTGCAGCCAACCATTCTTCCTCAGTTGGTGTTCTAAAGTCGCGTACTTGGATCCGCGCATTGGTTAGTCACGTACTTGGGAGCCGTGCATCAAAGGTGGAGACTGTCACTACAGATCAAGTCCAATTGGGTATTGGGGTAAGGGTTCAACTGTAGGTTGGTAAGGTACTTAGGATTCCTTTACTTGTAACCGCTTGATTTGATAATAGTGGAGTTTCGGGAGTGGTGACCTAAAAATCACCCGGTGGGGTTTTTGCCATTAGGGTTTTCTCCATTCGTAAACAAATCACCGTGTTATTTATTTTTCGCTGCATATTTAGTTGATTGGTGATTTGTTTGTACTTCCATAAAATTGCATGATTAATTGATTAATTAATTACTTGGCTAAATTAATTAATTAGGGTTAATCACAATGGGTCATTCAGATTGTGGCCTATCAAAAGAGAGAAAAGAAATACCCAAGATGTTAAGCATTTGACATCGCATTTTTGCTATGCCGAAGCATACGAATGTCTTTGACACTGCACTTTTGCTATGCCGAAGCATACAGGTGTCATATTATGATTTGGCGGGCAACAGTGGTGAGATGGTTATTTATGCCTTTGTCTTAGGATTTTCTAGTCCTACCCGTCAAAAAGAGTGATATGAGTGTTAAGTTTTAAGAGATAACCTAATCTTACTCATCACAAACAAGAGCCACAAAACTCACTTGCTTAGTTGTGCATAGAGATGCTCATCTAAGCTACAAGAGATACAAAGTTTGGAAAACTTTGTTTCATTGGCCATCCAAGGTACACAAGTACCAAAGTACACAGAACACACACTGTTTTTGTATTTTTCTGATTTTTCTTTTTATTTTTATTTTGAAAACAAAACAAAATAAAAACTAAACAACCAAACAAAAACAGATAAACAACATGAATGCATGAAAGAAAGATTCATATGCATGAAAACATGATAGAAATATGCAGATGCATGAAAGCATGATTCCAAAAACAGATAAGAAATCAAGCAAAGAAAGTCCTTCTTTAGATAGAAAGAATCAAAGCAGAGAACAAACAGAAAAGACAATTAAGTCTTAGGCTCCTTTCTCACCCAGCACGAGTCTTTGGTCGTGAAGATGAAAAGGCACGTGTCCTAGTATGTCTACTAAAGGACATAGAAGAATTAGAATTCTCTTGAAATTAAGTTAAAAATCTCAAGACTTTTAATAACTCTCCAAACAAAGGTGTAGGTGCTTGAGAGGAAACCTGTGACCGTTTGGACAATTGCTTATGAGGATACAACTTAAAGCAATTAGGACGAATGTGTCCAACAACACCACAATGATGACAAACAAAAGGCTTAACAAAGGATTTAGAATTAGCCAGATCAGTTTTGGATTTCATACCTCTATTACCTTTCTCAGATTGTGGCATAAAGATAGTCCTTGATCCAAAAGTTGTGGATGAGGAGGGGCTGGAGGAAACAGCATATCTTAAGCTAGTCTTATCAGAGGCTTCCTAAAGGGTCATCTTCTTAGGTACTTCATCATCAGAAGAATCCTTACTGTCACTAGCACTCTCCACAATCACCTTATCGGTTGTGGCAGCAAAGGCCATAACTTGACGACATTCATCCACAAACTCATCAGAAGAGTCATCCTCAGTATCACTCCAGGTAGCAACCAACCCTTTCTCTTTTGGCTTCTCGGTCTTTTCCTTCATGAGGTAGTTTGGACACTCTATCCTCATATGACCAAAACCTTTGCACTCATGGTATTGAATAAGAGGTTTTTCATTCTCGCCCTTCCTAGAGGATTTAGGTTTCCTAAGAGGTCTGCCCTTATCCTTTTTCCTAAACTGAAGAAGCTTGATAATCTCATCAGTTATGAAGGTTAGATCCTCATCCTCATCTTCACTTTGATCTTCATCTTCAGAGTCTTCAGTCTCTTCCTCTATACCCTTAAAAGCCAAGTTTTTGCTCTTTCCACATTTTCCCATTGAGCCTAATCCCATCTCATAGGTTTGAAGGTTCCCTACAAGCTCAGTCAAAGGAATTTGATCAATGTCCTTGACTTCTTCAATGGCAGTGATCTTGGTATGTAATCTTTCAGGTAAGGACCTAAGGATTTTTCTAACAATTTTGGATTCTGCAATACATTCTCCAAGGTTGAAAGCAGAATTCACAATATCCTTGAGTTTGGCATAGAACTCATCAAATGTCTCATCCTCCTCCATCCTTATTTCTTCAAAACTACTTGTGAGTTGTTGAAGCTTCACAGTCTTTACTGCCTTGGTACCTTCATAGGTGGTCTCAAGAATAGTCCATGCTTCCTTGGCAACTTCAGTGGATGAAATTTTCTTGAATTCTTCATTAGTCACCCCACAAAACAAAGCATTCAAGGCCCTACTATTGAAATTTGCAACTAAAATTGTTGCATCATCCCAATCCACAGGTGCTTCCTTCGGCTTAATCCAGCCAACTTCAACAGCTTGCCATACCTGTTCACCTAGAGCCTGCAAAAAAACTTCCATACGAACTTTCCAGTACGCATAATTAGTTCCATCAAATAAAAGAGGTATAAAGAAAGATTGTCCTCTATCCATGACAACAGGGGTCAATGGATCACACTCATGAAATTAATCCAATCAGAGTGAACCCGCTCTGATACCACTTGTTGGGAAATATAGACCCCGGTTGATAGAATTAACAAGTTTTAAATCCAAGTTGTTAATTAGATTTATTATTAATAAAACTTGTTAAAACAAACAAACATCAATATCATGTTAAAATCATGCAGCGGAAAAATAAAAGAAGACAAGATATGATGACCTAGGAAAACCAATGAAACCAACCAGTTTCACAGTAAAAAACCTGGGGGGAAACCTTCCTGAAAAGCAATCCACTATAGTAAAGAGAAGTTTCAGATCTAGTACAAAACCTTTGTCCCTAGACTCTACAATCCCCGTAGATGAACTCACAGCAGAAACCTTCTACCGCTTCAGAACTTCTGAACTCTTCAATATATGAACGCCACCCTTTTTGTTGCACGGATCCCAGTACGTGACTAACTCCTTTGCACGAATCTCAAAACGTGACTCACTCACCAACTTAAGGAAGAAGAATGTTGGCTGCAAAGTTCTTCACTTCATCAACAATGAAGATCAAGAAGCACTTGATTACAAAACCCTAAGGCGCAAAGACGCAGTAGCTTCTTTCAGAGAGAATAAGGCATCAGTCACCTTTTGCATATGTTCTCCTTGTATTCTCTCTTATATGACGGCCTCTAAAACAAGCCTTATATAGGTCTAGGGTTGTGAGAAAAGAAACCCTGCACAAATACAAAAGCCTGGCCCAAAAATCAAATTTGAAAATTTTGATTTCCCGTAACCTCGATCAATCGAGAGGTGTCGAGGAGGTATCGAGGTTTAATGAATCTCAACAGATAGCAGCTATCGAAGAGGTGTTGAGAAGGTGTCGAGGGGACAGAAACTTTCTCGATCGATCGACCAGCTATCGAGAAGCTATCGAGATTGCGATAAGAATCAGCTGAAGATCTCGACAGATAGCCAGGTGTCGAGGTAGCTATCGAGAAGGTGTCGAGCTTTAAAAACATTGCACTTCAGCTTGTTTTTTCTTGGACAGACTTGTCAACACTTGACCTTGAAACATTGTTTCTTGAAGTATTAAAAACACCTAGAACTACCCAATTACAAGTAGAGTGTGTTTTGTCAAAGGATTAGCCAATTTACATAACTAAGTGATATATGTTCTTAATCAAGTTAAAACATATATGTCCTAACAGCAGTGTTTTGGACGCTAATAATATTGTCTGCATAAGGTTCACTACCATCCAATGTCTCATCGTCATCAATGTCCCTCTCAAAGACCCCAAAGTCCCTTCTACCAATCATATCTTCATACACATCTCTTTCGGCAAAATATTCATCGTTATGGAAATATTCTCATCAACATAGTCATCCTCATCATCATAGTCGTCGTCATCATCATAGTCGTCGTCGTCATCGTCATCATCATCATCATCACCATCATCATCATTACCATCGGCATGAACATCACCATCGGCATGAACATCATCATCCTCTACATGTGTAGAATACTCATATTGAGCATCCGAAACTGTAACCTGTAAGCTTGTGGTTGTTTGTTGGATATCCTCTTGCCAGACTACACGCGGCTCCAACTGTATGTACAACTCAATGTTAGTTACTTCAGCTATTCTCTCCAACTTGTCAAACATGATCTTTACATGTTTGTCTGTTTCTATAGCCATATACTTGTAATTAATCCAATGCTTCAGGATTTCATTTGGCATACGATAGTAATTTGTATGTTGTGCACGGCAGGATTCTCACACAACTCTTTCATGACAATCTTCTTCAATTCGTCAAGCTTCTTCAACCTACGATCAATTTGAGTATAATAGGTTTTTATACTCGGCCCTTCAAATGGCAATCCCTTGTTCGCATTGGCATTCTTAAGCGGACCACCGTGGTATAGGATTATATCAATTTTAGGCATTGTCAACCTGTTCAAGTCAAGTTACTGTGTTAGTTAACTCACATAATCTGAACCATGATTGCATAAAAAACAACTATAAACTCAGCCTTATTGACTTATAAATCTAAATTTTGTCATGCTTTTCATTTCTGATTTGATGCTATGTTATCATACTTTGTTCAATTTAAAAGTGAACACAGTATGTGTCATATACCAATTTCTGCTATTTCCATTGTTAGTATAATCTGCACTTATCTATGCTGGTCTGCTAGACCATTATAGGAGCAGTTGGTGATTGGTTCTTCGGTATAAGGGTAATGTTAAGTTCTTGGTAGTTCAGAAATTTGAGAAGGAAGGAATGAGGTTTGAGGAAGAAAATCACAGTTACTTCGAGGGTAACCAACCTCCTAAGCAAAGAAAGAAGAAGATAGGCATAAACTTGGATTAATTCTCTGGATAACCTCTAATTGATCATCTTAGCAGCTTATATACAATGCAATCTCTGCTTAACCAATTCCCACCCAAAAGATAACTAACTAACTGTATTTCAGCTTAATAGCTTAACTGACTAGCTGCATTACTGTAACTAACTATATTACTGTGCTAACAATACTAGCATACAATAAAATACAACACATGGTAGCTTCAGTACATAACAGCTAGTATCCTAACAGGTAACCAAGAATTCCAATAGGCTATTCTTGTTACAGACCTAAAGATAGGTTATTTTATACAGTATTATTTCACAATCTAAACCATTTTATTTAGTTAGTTTCAAAACTAATCTATTAGACTAGATTTATGATGAAAAGGATCCTCCTCATATGATAAAAAATTCATAAAGTTCCATATATTCTTTCCCCATTCATACATATTCTGTTTTGTTAGATTTCTTTCTCAATTCTTCTTTTTTATGTTGTTTTTAGCTCCAAAAGATTGTACTAACTTTGTATTTAGTATGTTATTTGAAGAATTTACATATTATGTTATGTAGAGCTAAATGAGATTTTTACCATTTCTTTTTATGGGCAAATAAATACTCAAAAAATTAAGACTACCAACACAAAGTTCTATAAACGTTGCATAATGGAAAATTAACTAAGTTATGTCAACTATCTACAAAATAAATACTCAAACTCTTTAACCCACACCCATAGACTATTACCCAACTACAATGACAATCAAATTATGCAAACCCTTACCTGAGATATGAATTTGATAAGAAGGAAGAGCAGTGAGAGAGGCAGTGTGGTGAGTGAGAGTGAGAGGCAATGTGGTGTGAGAGTTATGGGTGAGTCAGAGTTAGTGAGGGTGAGAGTTAGTGAGACTGAGAGACTTAGTGAGGATGCTCTGTTTTGGGTGAGAAGGTTGTGTCTGTGAGCTTGTGTTATACGGGCTGTGTCTGTTTTGGGTGTTAAGCGTGTGATGTTTTTAATAGTATGCGCAGTAGAACTCGAGTCTTATAGACTCGAGTTCCTTGAAATCTTTCATTAAATACGGTCTTAAGGTGGAACATGTTATTTTCAACGAAACTCGAGTTTTAAATACTCGATATTCAGAAAACGAGTTTTCAAGACTTGAGATCTAGGTGTGTCATTTGTCCAGGTCAGCAGTACAAAAAACCCGAAAGCGAGTTTTTAAGACTCGATTTTTTATTGTAAATCTCGAGTTTTAGAAACTCGAGATGCTAGTTTCCATTTTTCTTTCAAACGTTGCTTAACTTACTACATTTTTACCCATAACATGCTTAGTTTGCCCATTCCCCCCATGTCTTCCGGTAGCACAAGGGACTCACCTTCTCTTCCTAAATTGCACTCTTCTAAAATTATGCCTTTTCCTACCTCTTGAATATCCCATTTCCAGTCTTCCTCTGACTCTCCCACTTGAATTTGGTAACATTTGAGTCGCCTTTTCTCTAAGGATCTTATAAAACTACAGAACCCGTACAAGTCATCAAAACGGACCCAAATATTCTCCAATTTCTTCAACCGTTCTATCTCCTCTCCTTCCACTATTACTTTGCAAGAAAATCTAAGATACTGGAGATGACAAAGTTTAGGTAAAATCCCAAGTGGCATGATTTCTAGATCCACTGCGTCCAGATTGAGGTATGTCAAGTTGACCAACATTTCTAAACCATCAGGTACTTCTGTAATTCTAGTTCTCCAAAGGTTTAATTTCCTCAATGTTGTTAGCTTTGCTAATGAAGCCACATGTTTTAATTCTTCACACCCTCCAAGCCTTAATGTAGTAAGATTTTCTAAGCTAAAGACTGAATTCGGCAAATATTCAATACTAGTATCTGATAGATCAAGGACCTTGAGCCCATGCAAATGCTCAAACAAAGAATCTGGGACATTTTCTAATGACCAGTTACTTTGTAGCAACAAGGTTGAAAGGTTAGGACACATTGGTGATACATTAGAAGGAATCCTTGATATTTTATTGCCCATCAAAGAAGCCTTTACGAGATTCTCTCTCCATTTTCCTTCATCTGAAAAATCCTCCAATCCCAAGTGACCTACCATAAATTCAGGACTTGCAACCTGAAGAACCATGTCTCTTACCAAATCATGCATCTTCACAAACTTTTTATGGTAAAATATCGAAATTCCAATTCCGCCTTCTAATAAGCTGGCATTTTCAAGTTTATTTAGCATAGAATAGCCCCTATCATACTCTGCTTGCCTACTCTTCATTCTTTCAATAATTCTCTCATCAATCAAATGTTCTATCAACTCTTCTTTGTCAATCTTGAAGTCTTCAGGGTATAGTGCACAATGCAAGAGAAACTGTTTAAGTTTCTCTTCTTTCAGTCATTCATAATTGAATTTAAGCACCTCATGCACCTGCTTCTCTATATTGTCAAACCCCTTTAATGATGTCCTCAACTGTTCCAATGCATTTCTCCACTCATAATCGTGAACTAAGCGTTTGAAACTTCCAGCTATCGTGACAATTGCAAGAGGCAACCGAGCACATGTTTGAAGAACCTCTTCCGCAATTGCTTTCAAATGTGGAGTACTAAAAACATCATATTCCATTTTATGCAAAAATAACTCTCGTGCCTCCTCTTCCGAAAGTAACTCCATTTTGATATCCTTACAACTCATTCCTCGACAAACATCAAGATCTCGAGTTGTCAATACTACTGCATCCATTTGCTGAAGTAGGCTCTGGAATTCCTACTTTCTCAAGAGCAAATGCTTCCCACAAATCATCTAGGATTAGCACATACCTCCTACCTTTCAATGCTGTGTATAACTCCACTGCCCCTGTTATGTCATCCTCAAACTTTGGGGTTTTTAAATTCAACTTGCAGGCAATGTCATTTTGTAGTTTGACAAGGTCAAATTCCTTTGATACAGTCACGAAAATTACACTTTCAAATTTGTCTGACTCATTGAATAAGAAATTATTAACTTCTTTAATGACAGTAGTTTTGCCAATGCCCCCCATGCCATAAACACCAATCTTTCCAACCTCATTATCTAACAAGCATGCCAAAATCTGTTCCTTCGTTCTTTGAGCAGTGATTTCTCCCACTAAGGTCGATGGTGGCATCATTTTACCAATGCGTTCAGGTAGATCAAGAACAAAACCATCAGTGAAATCACCCGCTTGATAAAGTTCTTCCACCTCTTTTGTCTTCTTAAAAGCATATTCTCCCTTCCGCATACGTGAGAAAAACATCCATCTGGCAGGTTCTTGTCCAATGTTATTGTTTCCACATTTCGAAGCCAAGTTTTAACTTCTTCCTTTGGTTTTTTTCCTTGACGAAGTTCTGAATCCAATATTGTTTTTATGTCAGCCTTCCAGCCTTCCAGTAATTCCCGTTTTCTCTTCAGATTCTCCACATGTTCATCAGCCTCTTTGTGAAAATTCCAATATTCAACTACTGAAGGAACAAAGTTTCCAACAATCGAAGCTAATATCTCCATTGGAAAGACCCTGCATGATAGATGCACCCAAGATGTAGATCAGGCATATTGGCCATGTGTTAGGGGAAAAGAGAGAGAAGAATAGCAAACAAACAAACAAAAAGGGGGATGAATACATTTTAGTCCCAAATTTTTGATATGGAGTTAATATGTACCTCCAGATTTTGTTTCGTAGTTACTAATAGCTCTTTAATTCTTGACAGAGAAATTAACAGTCAAATAAGTAATATGGTTATAATTAAATTTCTTTAAAGGTAAAATTTTAGAATGCAAAAAGAAAAAGAACGACTGACATGGAAAAATATAAGGATGGAAGAAACAAGCCATGACACTGCGAAATTAGAAACTGATGATTTTGAACTCGGCAACAAACAAATCCAGGAATTGTAAGTCATACTCCCATATGTACCACCAATGTTCACTACCCCTTTTTTTGTCTCTTGACCCATTGGAGTCAAACCCTATGAAGAATTTGATAGGAGGGAAGTATGGTACAGATTCCATAATTACATTATACAATTAATTCTAATGATTTCCTATAAGGGAGCACTTTAGTGTTGCAGTTTGTTCACAATTTAAATTGATTAGAGTTGTTATCAAAATTATTCATGACATTTTAATTACTGCTTTGATTTTGTAACTAAATTATGTTAGTTTGAATTGTTTCTAGAAATATTCTTGACACTTCCCTCAAGTTGGAGCAAGTACATTAAGAATGCCAACTTTTTAAGTGAAAATTGAAATTGATCTATACCCAATGCCTTGAAAATATCTGCATGCCAATGTTTAGAGGGGATATAGGTGGTTTCAATGTAACCTTGTTGAATTTTCACAAAGGTGATGGCATTTGAGCTAGATTATGCCCATGAAAATCTAGATTGGGTACAATCTGAATTTGCAGAGTTGTTGCATGGTAACATTTCGTAGGCTTACAATGAGGAAAGCCAAGATTATGGAATAGATAATGTAATCAAGCAACTCACAACAAGCCATGGGCATGACTCTATATTTGGATTTAACAAAAGAATGAGAAATAGTGGTTGTTTGTTGGTTTTCCAAGAAATGGGGCAGTCACCAATATAAATGCCATAACTGGGGGTAGAATGGTGACTCGTAGGACAATTAGCCCACCCGAGTCACAATGAGCTGATATTTCCACAATAAAATGCCTTGAGCTGGGAAACCTTTGAGGTAACAAAGACGAGTGGCATCATCAAGATGAGGTTAATGAGGCTAGCCATCAATTGACTAAGAATGTTGATAACATAAATTATGTCAGGTCTACTGATTGTTAAATACATAATGTAGCCAATGAGTTCAAAGTGTTGGGTCCTCAAGGAGCTGACCATCAATATTTGTCAATTTGAGATTATGCTCCATAGGAAAAGAGGAGAGTTAGCTAACATACCCCCATCCTAAAGAATTTCCAATATGTATTTTCTTTGAGAGCGCAACAAACCATATAAATTGTGAAGAGAGTAGGACTATTATCCCCAAGAAGTATGTTAGAAGGACCAATTCTTTGATATGAAATTGAGCATGTAGAAATTTTTTATAGAAATTAGGTTTAACATCAGAATGGTAGATCTTATTACACGCGAGAAACTAACTACAACATAACAGCTGCAAAAGAAAAAGCATATACCTGGGCTGAAAAGCATACACTTCTTGATTGACTCTGATTCAATAAAGGAGAAACACCCTAATTGAAGCAGAGGATATAATAAGAGGCCACAGATCGTCCTGCAAAATGTGCATGTTTGTGAGGACAGTGAAGTTTGTAGTCAAAGAATCAATAACATTTAAATCAGAAGCATCAAATATTACAAAAAAGGAATAATAGGTAAGGAGTCTAAGCAAGACACAAGTCACACAACTTGTGCCATGCGAAAAAAAAGCTTTGGAAAACAAAAGTGGTAACCATTTTATATGTCATTTAATTGTAATGCAAAATCTTGTGACAGTGCACAGCTGCAGAATTAGTTAAGCAAGCATTAGTCAATGAGGGTCCTCAAGTGTGGTTAGATGAATACCCTCATGGTCCCCAAACTCTTGCATAGTTTTCTGAATATTGTTTATACTATATCTGTCGTCTTTTATTCAAAATTTGGGTCCGTTTTGCAACTGGGTAAATCTGATTTTTATGTCCAAATTGTCCTAAACATCTGCTTCTAGACATCATTCACCTCCATGGCATTCAAAAACTTGGTACTGGCCTAAGAGCTACGGCATATGTGGGCATTGGATTAAAAAGCATAAGCGATGATTATAATTCAGAAACAGAAATAAAAGTCAAGAGGACTAATTACCCTTAACAATAATACATCAGTGACATATGTCTTTTAAACTGTCAAGAACACACTTTGGCAGCACAAAATGTTTGCAAGTTGATCATATAATGAAAAGAAGAAAATTAAAAACAAGCCTCGGAGCTTGATTGTTGTCATTCACGATTCTGATCTCATATATCATAGAAGAACCTGAAAGTGGACATATAGCAATGAGATAAGAGCACGACAAGCTCATTGCTGTCTTTCTAAGCCCAATGTGAAGTAGATAAAACTAACATACCAATATGAGAATGTATGAAAAAGAGGGAGAAAAGTACCAATACAAGGAACAACAACACATAACAGAGAAAGAAAGATAGCTTTAAAAGAAACAAATTGCCTCAGAAAGAAATGGTTCTCTCTGTTTGCTTTCAAATGGAAATGGTTTATTTCACAGTAAAAATTGAATTCTTCATAAATCTAAAGATGTTCAAGGTACTATACAACATTAAATCTTATTCCATCAAATAACGAATAATAAGTAATTTTAAATGTCTTTAATATCACATATTCTTATAGATTCATAAAAAAAATTAAATGTTCATTATAAAATGGTTCTTCTCCATCTCAAAAGTAAATGGAAAGGTTCTCATTCTTCTTCTTCTTCTTCTTCTTCTTTTTTTCTTTGTGTGTGTGTGTGTGTGTGTGAAAATGTTTAACCCTCAAAAAGAACAATTTTTCTGCCATTTAAAAAAAAAAAAAATTGTAAGTAGATTGGGGAATCAAGTAAAGACCCGGTATATAAAAAACAAAGGCCACTTCCTCTTTCCAATAAATGAATTATTTAGATAAAATAGATAGCTAAAATAAACAGAGAATAGAAATGTATTAGAGTTCCTCCTAAAAATTACAAATTCCTTAGATTAAAAAAAAAAAAATGTACAGACATCTAATCATATAAATATATAAAACCAAATAATAATAATAATAATAATAATTTCACACGCACAATCGCATCAAAAATCTTACCAGTCCTCTCTCTCTCCAAAAGGAAGCCAATTCTACAAATTAGGCAACAACTGTTTAGAAATCAGGGGAGAAGTTTAGATACACAGCCTGATTGGCCGTTAATCATAATAACAGAGGGCAAGAAAATAACACAAAGCAACCCTTCTTTGCTAGATGGCTAAATGCTAATCTTTTGGAAGAAAGTAGGAAAAGTAAAAGCGAGTGAAGGTATTATGGATTTTATTAAAAAATAACCATAAAACTCAAAGTATATTATTCGTTAGGCAAGGTTTGAAACAAATCTCATTTCTAATAAATCGAGTCCAGAGGACTCAATTTTGCTCTGAAAAAATCGAGTGTGAGACATTCGATTTCCAAGTTATTATGAAAATCAAGTGTAAGACACTCGATTTTCAAGTACAAATTCACTGGGCAAAATTGAATGCAAAAAACTCGAATTGTTAGAAACCAAATATATTTAAAATATTACCTAACGAATAATATAGATTGAGTTTTATGGTTATTTTTTAATAAAATCCAGGTAGGTATTATTAATATAGCATAATACAAGGTCACCCTCTACTTTAGCGGAAGATGCTGGGAAAGTCATGGTGGGGTATTGTTGATGAGAAAGTCAAATAAAGTGGCTTTGTAGTTTGTAGAGGTCAAAAAGTGAATGCCTTGCACGGTAGAATTGAAATAACATTAGATTTTTTTTTTTTTTAAATATACCTGTGTAGATTTGTATTTATATTCCGAATTTTTTTTCTAAAAAACAATAAATATTAAAAAATTTTGGTAGTTGTCACCTAGCATCTCGAGTGTCTAAAACTCCGGTTCCAAGATAAAAATCGAGTTTTTAAGTCTCGATTTGTAAGTGGATGAGTAAATCCACGTGAAAATCGAGTTTTAAAGACTCGAGTTCGGAAAACGCCGCTATAGGGCTTAAAAATGGAGTTATAAAAAAATTTAGCAGAAAAACGCCGCTATAGGGCTTAAAAACGTCACTATAGAGCTTAAAAACGCCACTATAAGGCTCTTGAACCTGGTATTGACCACTTCTGAAAAAATTTTGCAGGAAAACGCCGCTATAGGGCTTTAAAACGTCACTATAGGATTTAAAAACGCCACTATAGGGGCTATAAAACTAAAAAAAAATTTGCATGAAACTCGAGTTTCTAAAACTCGAGATCTATGTGGCATTTTCAAATCTAAAACACTCGCAAAGCGAGTCTTTAGGACTCAAGTTTTAATATGGATCTCAAGTTTCTAAAACTTAAGATGTCTACTTTCCTTTATACTTTCAAGCATTGCCTAACTAACTATATACAACTCCTTTGCACAGCTATTCTGCACATTCCCTCTTTATATTCCTATCTTTCTTTCATTCATTGCCTATTTATTTACCATTAGTTTCACTGTCTCGCATGAGTTTCTTTTCCCATAACTTCATTGCAGTTCGGCTTTTCCTTGTATCTCATCACTCAAATCATGGTTTCCTTGTATTAGCTTCATCGTCAACCTCTTTTGTTACCCGTCTTTTTTCTCTTCTTCTGACATATATAGCAATATGCACTCTGTTAGTGATAAATTTATATTAGTAATTCTATTAAAAAAAAAAAAAAAACAATTAAACAAAATGATATCGTGTGGCTTCGAATGAATTAATGTCCACTAGCGATGTCATTGTAAATAGATGTACATATGGTTTGAATTAAAACATTTTTTTTTCAATGTAGAATATAATTTAAAACTTATGAAAATGTGAATTTAATTTAAATTCACCCATAAATTAATTATGTGGTTTAAAATATAATTTTCCATTTTCAATTAAAACAAATCTCAAACAAACACCAATAATCACAAAATTATGACTTTTGAAAGTTAAAGATTTAATGCATTCACATACTTTTCTTTTTCTTTTTCTTAATTAATTTTTTTATGAAAAAAATTCTATGGTCTGTGCAGTGACGTGCCCCAATGCATTGGCAACACTTTTTATTCTTTTTCCCCCCTTTTTAAGTTCGCAATTCATTTATTTCACCAAAAAATAGTTGTGCATCTAATGCTAAGATCACATAAATGACACAATTTTTACAATATAATGATCTTTTTCTTCAATACTCACAGCATTCTAAGGTAATTAAATGCCTAAAATTATATAATAGGAGAAAGAATTTAATTGCATAGTATGTTTCATGATGAAATTATTTCATTTGATTGTTTTATCCCTACTTAAAACATTTAGGTTGTTAAAAGAAAAGACAGTGGGTTAATCTCACGTTGGAAAATGAGTGTGAGTTAAAAATGTTTAAAATCTGTGCTGCATATTCAAGAGTTAGCCCATTTTGGATATACATCACTGTCAATTTCTTTAAGACCTTTGGTCAAATGAAAAATATCAATGGAGCATGGGTTCTAGTAAAATAGGTCTTATGATCTTATCAACCTAAAGAGAAAATTTTCTGCATTAAAATTATGCAATTCAAGACAATTACCATCTGTGTCCTCTTTAAGTTCCCATTTTCCACATAAATTTTGAATGTATTCGGACTGAAAACACTTGCAACGTCAAGTAAAGCACAAAATTTACTAACCTAAAAAGTAATTTTTAATTCTTTTCCCTTTCAGCTTTTCTATGAAATTTATCAATCAATATATATAAATATATATATATATATTTAAAGAGAATTGAAATATTCTCAAATGTCACATTAGAAATAAGAACAAATTAAATATTAATTTTTTGTTTTATTTGGTTCAATGTTTAAAGACTTTTTGAATTAAAAAATAAACATTCTTTGTATCATTTGATGCAAATTTCAAGACTTTTCATCCATACACACAAAACACTTTAATTTTAATTCACCATTTTAACCTCTTGAGATTTTACCCCTACTCTTAGCAGGCCTCCAGCAAAGACTATCCAACTCTCAGTCTTGGACTGGTCTAGAGAATTGAACATCCCAATGGGGCAACCCATTTGAGAGATGTAAACCCCTACTATTGATTATCAAAAATGAAATTTCAAGTCCTGTAAGTCTTCTTAGATTAGGTTAAGGCTTTGAACTTTAACCATCAGTTGCAGCTCTACTTAACCTGGACGTGGAACTTAGCTATGGATGTTCATAAGCTTGAGGCCCGCACCCATGACTCATGAGCTTGAATCCCTTTGGGCAAAGATCAACAGCAAAACGTTTGGGTGGGCAGCTGCTGACTATTGGTAGTGGTGCCACACATGAGATCTTGGCCATCCATAAGAATGAGACCATCAGGAACCCTGATAAGGAGATTGGGAGGTTCTGGAATCAAGGTTGTCAAAATCGGGATCCTATATAGGATCGTGAGAGGTAGGCTGGATCGTGGATCATAGGATCAAATCGTGGATCGTAAGATCCTTCATATTTTCATATTTAAAGCAAAAAACACATTGATAATGACTTTGTATATTGAATAATCACGTAAATTGTGAATTTATCCATAAAAAACAAAGTTTTGCATTATATAATGTAATTTGCATGTCATACATCGCTACGTCTATACTAACGAAACAAATATATTTAAGTTTTGACCCAATGTATCTAAAAAGTTCAATAAATGTTTAATTAGCAACCAAATACCAAAATATTTATCAACACATATAGAAATATTTTCCAAGTTCTAGGTTCCAAGTTCCAAGTTTAAAATCCAAAATAAGTTATCAAATGGAAACTAGCTAACTAAAATATAAAATCCAAATGCAAGATTAATATTAAGGTGAAGTGAACATTTAATTATTCTCATTTTAGAGTTCTTATGACCATCATCCTAATCATCATCATCCATTTCTTTATCTATGTAGACATTGTATATTTGTATACTAGAGTTGCAAAAGAGATCAAGATACAACTTAACACTCAACTATTCAAGTTATACCACTCAGCAACAATTATAGAGTATGCTCAAAAAAATCAATCAATCAATATACAAATACAAGCATACTAATAAAACTATATATAAGAAAAACATTTTAGTAATATTATAACACAAATTAATATATTGATTAAACAAATTTAACAACATTATAGCTTAAAATGTAGTAAAGCCAATATAAATTCTTCATTTAGAATGATGAAGCATTCCTTCATTTTGATTACAAGTGAACTAAAAACTACAAAACATTTGCTTATGTTAACATAATTTTATAAAAAATAAAAATAAAAATAAAAGTCATACCATTACAACATAGGGGGGGAAAAAAACCCTTAAAGTTTCATCAAAACCAACAATTTATCCCTTAAAAAAAAAAAAAAAAAAACCAAAAATTGATGTTTTGGTAGGATCAGTAGGATCCTACAAGATCTTACATACGATCCTACCATTTTTATGATTCTAATGCGATTTTAAACATTTTGGTGAGGTGGGATAATAAAATCGTGCAATCCTACGATCCAAATTGCGATTTTGACAACCATGTCTGGAATATAAGTTGGTTTACATGGTTTTTGGGGGAAATTTTTTTTTTTTTTTTTTTTCCATTTAGCCTTAAATATCTAACATTTTCGTCAGTTGTCACATTTCAAAAGAATGTGGGAAACTAACATTTCGAATTTTTAAAACTCAAGATCAGTTAGAACTCAAACTTTTAAAACTCGATTTCTGGTGTTTGTCATACCCACCACATAGAAATCGAGTTTATAAGACTCGAAATCCGCAACTTTCACTCAATTACTCTCAAACACACTCTCAAAGTTCAAACACACTGAAACACTCTTACTCACTCTCAAACTTTCAACTCGCTCTACCCTCTCAAACTTTCAAACTCACTATCACTCTCAAAATCATTCACCCTGAAACTTTCAAAATCACTCAGTCTCACACCCAAATCAGTCACTCAAATACTCTCCTCCTTCAGACACTGAAACCCACCCAAATCACTCACTCTCACAGTGAAACACTCTCAGACTGAAACACTCTCATCCTTCAGCATCGAAACCCTTACCCGCGGCCACACATTCAGACAACCAAACATTAAAGAAGCTCACTGAAACCTTCTTAAGGTATGTTTTTTCCTTTCTATGTTCATTTATATTTGGACCCGATTTCTTTGTTCTTCTAATGGATTTTATTTGGTTTGTACCCATTTTTTGTATAGCTGTTGTTAATTGGTGTGTGTGATTGATGAAAACAATGCTGGAAAGAAATGATTTTGAGTTGGGTATTGGAGTTTTTGAGGGTATAGTATTGAGTTAGCTTTTTAATTTTCATATTCTTTATATTTTTTAATTAAATTAAGGTTCTGGTTGACGAAATATTGTAGGAAACATAAAGAAAATTATTCAGATATTAGGTACTTAGGGAGTGCTACGTATGAAGTGTTATGTATTCTCTACTGAAAAGAAATCTGGGATTTTTTAAGTGGGTTATGCAAGCAATGGGTTGCATGAACAGGGGTTTATGTGTGGTGGTCTATATTGGGCAATAGGTTGCATGAACAAGGGTTTATGTGTGGTGGTCTGTATTGTGTTGGTGTTGATTTCACTACCACATTTTGTGTTGGGCTCACTGACCCAACTAATGGTAAAGAGCAAAATCACATTTTTCTATTTATGTTTGTTCATAGTGTTCTTTTAGTTCTTATAAAGAGCTATTTTTAGCAATTTAGTGTAGCATGTCGCATAATTTTTGCTAAAATAGCACATGGGGTGGAGGTGTGTTTTACCTAGTATATGCCATTTTAGCAATTTGAGGGGTTTTAGCACACCTAATACTAGTGCTCATATAAACTATCCAAACAAAGTATTCCCAAATTACGCAATCTAAATGCAGTATTATTTGTTGAATATTAAAAAGTATCCAAACAAGGTATTCGTAAATCATGCAATTCAAACACAAGTCTCAAAATTGTCGTATAGTATTTTATACCATTGAACATTAGAGTAATGATGAAAGATTTCCCAAAATTATAGGTAAGTACTTTTTACTAAACTACTAAAAATTACTAAGAGTAGTGATGAGAGGATGGATATTAGGACCAAGATTTGGATCCTTCTTAACTCATGATAGGGCCACATCTATCGTCCAAATAATCCCATTCTTAGCCAACTTTCTTGTTAGGCTTTATCGTGCCCCTTGCTCTTTTTTGAATTTCACCTTGTCGACTATGGTTTTTCATTGCATTTAGTGAGGATAATTTATCATTATGCACAATTTGTGTCTCATTTACCCCATGGGGTACACATTACTACAAATTTGCTTCAAATCATTAGTTGTGTGGCGGCACCTCTATGTAATTATAGTATTTTAATGGGGTGTCACAGTCCCTAATCTTTCATTTAAAAAAATATTACAAGGCGCAGCATTATTTTGAGGGTGTATATACCACAGGTCCACAATCCTATTGAAAATATTGTAATTTTTATTTATTTAATAGGGCTTGATTAAAGCCCAACCCCAATGATAAATCTCTTTCACAATGTGAATAAGACATAGGAGCAGATCTTGGGATCTGCTTGTATATTTGTACACCATAGACTGTTTCATTCATCAATGGCTGCAGGAATGGAGAACGTGCTCAATGTAAATTGAATGAGAGCACCCTCATACTCATGGTACCCTTTTTCCTCTGAAAACTAACATAATTACATCTAGCAAACTGCAAAATTCAACTAAGTCTTTCATTCTTAGTAATCTCCAAGAAATCCATCATGGAGTAAGATTTATGTGCTCACTGAAGCACTAAGATATGGATAAGTGCCCCAAGTGATAAACATTTTAGTATTTTTTTTTTTTAATCAAACATTTTACTAATAATTTTCATAGATTAATGGTGCCCCATGTGAAAATTTATGAGGATTATTTTGGCTTTGTGTAATGGTAGCTTTTGGATTCAAAGACGTTATGTGGGAGTGTTCAGACAACAAGACAAGTGTGAGTATGGTTCATGCTTTTAGTTTAGTTTAGTTGGGATCGATGTTTTGTGTTGATTTTTTTTTTTTGTTGGGCATGATGCTGGTTCTCTCATGTGTTATTTGGACTCTATCTAGTAACATTGGGGTCAAATTATGATTGAATTTACTTAGTTTCTTCGTTCTTGTATGAGTTTAAACGATCTCATAGTAGCACTCTTTGCAGTATGGACCCTTGGATCGGTGAGGAGCCAGAGATCGTGCGCCCTGGTCGCGAAGATGATTCAGTGCTGACACAACAACGAAATCATGGATCAACTGACATTTGGAATGGCGATGTGAAATATCTAGTTCTAACAACCACATTCATATTTATGTTCACTTTGACTTTTAGCAAGTTCTTTCAAAGTTGTATATCTAGTTCTAACAACCGCTATAATTTTCATCGATTTTGCAAGACTTGGACCCACTTGAGTGCTGTGGTCGCTCTAAGGAGATGGCAAAGATATCGATGCAAGACAATCGGGTGATAGACATTATCAAGTTGCAAGGGCTAGAAGGATTGTTTAGGGCCCCACCCAGAGAGATAGATCATGGCCTAATATCGGCCCTAGTTGAGTGATGGCGACTGGAGACTCATACGTTCCATCTTCCACATGGTGAGATGTCAATCACCCTACAAGATGTGAAGTTCATTTTGGGACTTCCTATAGATGGTGAGGTCTTGGTTAGGCCGACTGGTGGGCGGGGGGGGGGGGGGGGGGTGTTGGAACACGCTGTGCCAAGAGCTGCTTGGTTTTGAAGTTCTGGCGAATGACAAAAAAACTTTGGTGGGGGCAAAGAATTCTCATCAACTGCCTTGTTGAGCGCATTGCATAGCCATTGCCTCATGATGCAACAAAGATTCAGATACATCAGTATGCCCGGTGCTATATTTTAGCACTACTAGGGGATAAGATTTTCATGGACAAGTCGGAAGAAAGGTGCATTTGATGTTCTTGGAGTTCCTGTAGAACCTTCGTGATCCGCCACAGTATAGTTGGGGTAGTGGTTGCTTAGCATGGTTGTACAGAGAGTTGTGCCAGTGTGCCGGGCAAGCCATAAAGATCATTCGTAGATTGGTGGGGCATTGCAATTGGTCCAGTATTGAGCATGGGCGAGGTTGCCATTCTTGTGCCCGAAGATAGAGCCCCCCACCTAGACGTGATTATGGCCCTTGGCCAAAAGCTCCACTTGCATTTAAGTAAGTATTTTCATGATATTCAGTATGTTATACAATGTACTCTTCTTTGTAACTAAGAGGTATTATCTTATCTTATGTTATTTGCTTGTAATTGTAGGTGGGTGTGGGTGCCAAGGTCGAAGAGTAGGCCATTCAGCATGGCGTTGGTCCACTATCGCAAGCAATTAGTTAGAATGTAATCGGGCCAGGTATTATCTAATCAAGTAAATAAGAAAATTCAAGAATTTCTTCTAGAGTTTGTGTGAAGGTTTATAGTTTGTCAAGATCAAGGACAACTTCCATAGGTTTACCCATCAGAAGTTAATATGTAAGAGACATGCATTTGCTTTGAGTAAATTTTATGCTTTGTACAAGATAATATCTCTTTCTGTTATTGTGTGCAAGACTTTCGTTGTGTACTCAAGTTGTTGCTTTGAACCTATTTTTATGGATAGTTATTTCAAATATGTTTGATGTAAAGTTAATGTGAAATATTGTTGTTCTAAAATCTGGCATTTTTTGTGGTTATTTGCCCATTAGCTAGTCGAATTAACGTTAATAAATGTTCCCTCCAATTAAATTAAGTTTTGGATTTGTATGTTAAAATTTCAATAAAATTATATTTTTTGCTTTAACATAAGGTATTGCAATTACTTTCTATTTCCAGGCTGAATTTATCTTAGTATCATAAAATTCCTTAAATTGTATTCACGCTTAAATTGGGAATCAGATCCAATTAGTGTAGTTTGAATTGCTTATCAACTTAATGACGTTGCTTCTTTGTTCATTGACTAGAAGTTAAGCAACTTTGGGTGCATTGAGGTACAAAAGTAACCTAATGCTTTGGCGATCATGAAATCCAATGTTTTGGTCTGAAAGTTCAAAATGGGTATGAAACACCCTTGAACGTTTAGACCCCAAATAATAAAATTACCAATTCAAGCTTTATATCAAACAACTAATGTGCGGAACATGATAACAATCTTATAACAGAATTGATAAACAATCTAAGCCAAATATAAACACATCCACAGCAGTAAATATAAGGCAAAGATAAAGGGAAAGAAGATGCAAACACACGGACAACACACGATGTGTTATCGAAGAGGAAACCGAAGTCCTCGGCGTAAAACCTCTCCGCCGCCCTCCAAGCGGTGATACAATCCACTAAAGAATATAGTTGGGATACATGAACAGCAAAAGACTCTCCAAGCCTAATCTACCCAAGTACCTAAGCCCTCCAAGCTTCTTGCTCCAACGAGGTTACGCCGAACCTATTTCTTCTTTAGCTTTCCGGATTCCGCTACTTGACCATAGCATCAACCAATGTATATTGGTTCCTCCCAAACTGCTTCCCTAAGCACCAAATGGACCTTCTCACAGACGTGGGTGTGGTGAGATAGGGATTTGGTAAAAGACCTCTCAAGGGTATGACAATGGAGAGGAAGAGAGTAGAGGAATTTGAAGAGTCTCTAAGGTAAAGATTGGGGATGAGGCAATCTAGTTTTTCTCTAGGGTTTCTCTCACAAAATTCTCTCTGGAAGCTCTCACAATTTAGTGGGTATAAGGGTGTATATATAGTAGGGTGAGAAGGGAATGCAAAACGTCAGTTTTTGCCAAACAGGGTTAACTCGCGGCTTGACCTCGCGGCTTGTCCAAGTCGTGAGTTCCAGTCGCGACGTAACGGCCTGAACAGTCTGGAACTTTTGTCCTGTAGCGTGACAGCTGTCGCGACCCTTCAGCTTCCCAGTGTGCCTCTCACGTGCCAGAGTTTGGCGGCTTGCCAGTCGCGATCCACCCGCGAGCCCTAGTCGCGAACCTCTGTTTTTCTTGCACACTCTTGAGCTTTTCTTCACATCTTCTCACACACTACCCTTACAATTTTCCCACCTAAATACAGGATTACTATGTGCTAAATTACAAGCAAAATGGTCACGAAATAAAGCCAATTAGATGGTTGATTAAATTCAACCTTACAATCTCCCCCTTTGGCTATTCTGTGACAAAACCCTAAAACAAACAATAGACTTAATGGGTGAGTTGGGAACAGTTGGAAAACTCACTCACACCTAACTCTAGAATCTGTAAAGCTCTTGAACATATGAATAAGTAACTCCTGAAACACAATAACATAACAATATCATTGTATGCAGAAAACTTAATAAGCATATGGAGCAAAGTAAGCATGATCAAGCAAAAATGAACATAAGCACAAAAGCAATAATTCATGGCAAGATTAGCAACAATAGTCACTTAAGCAAAAGTGATTACTATGTTCATTCACACAGGAAATGAACATCCGAATATGCAAAACTGATAAACTCAATTGAAGAGAATCATTTGCAAGTCCAACACTCAACCAATGCATACAAACATATATGCATCTAGGAACAGTCCTACAAGGGCACAAGAGTGTTGTACTTAAGATAATGCAAGGCATTAACAAGTACCAAAACACAAAGCATAAAGGCTGCATAAGCAAAGATTTGCAAATACATGGCACAAACCATAAAAGCCTACAAAACATGCAAAAGTGCTAGAAACAACCCTCAAAACTTACAAAAGCAACAATGGGTACAAAACAACAACTTAAAGAGCTGAAGCTGAAAAACATCATACTATATATATATGCTGAAATAAACAACTACTACCAAAAATTCACATATTGAGAGTTTTAAAACAGACTTAAACCAGTGTATCAAACCAAAAGAAACACATATTTAAAACTCCCCCTCAAAACAGGCACTCCCTCTCAAGAGCTGCCTCAAAAATTCTCCCCCTTTTTGACCGGAATGACCAAAGGGTCAGTGATATTGGCTGGTATGAATGCTGTCAAACTTAGCAGAAAGTACATCAAGTTGGTCCTGCATTGCTGTCATCCTCTCAGTCTGTTGATTCTGAACATCTCGGATTGTATCAAGTCTCTCCAGGATGATCTGAAAGGCATCAGGAGGAACAGGTGATGAGGTAGAAGGTCTGCTCCTCTTGACTCTTACTCTAGGTGTGGAAACTAGTCCTGCACCTTCTGCTTCAGTCTCCATAGGATCACCTTCTTCATGAACACCCTCTTCTTCTTCACCTGGAAGATGACTCTGTATCCGTATGAGAGTAAATTTGTTGATGGCTGATAGAGGAGGCATGGAACTGATATCTTGTGGGATTGCAACACCCTTTTCTTTGAAAATTCTCATGAGAAGACTTGGAAACACCAGCTTAGGTCTCGACGTGGTTTTAGTTTCTTCCATGATAGTATCATAAATGTGGGAACTGATGTCAATAAGGGTGTTTTCCTTAAGTTCCATAAGAAAGATAGCTCTGGCATTTGTCAATGTAGTCATCTTCCTTATAGGGTACAGATTGTACATCATTATCGTTGTTAAACACCTCATGTCTTTAGGAAAGTCAAAAGTGTTGAGACACCTCTTTTCTAAAACCCCACCAATCTTTTTCTGGACAGCTTCTAGGGAGACCATTCTGTCCTTATAGTTTGTGAATTCATACTCATCTAACCCCTCCAACCCTAAAACCTTATCAATGTCATGAGCATCTAGGGTAAACTCCTTTCTCCTTACCCAACAATTCAACTCCTCCTCCTTTATTACAACATTTGCATAGAATTCTCTGATTAGTGGTTCACACACTAAAGGTAAGTCACCCAGAAGTTTTTCCCAGCCTCTGCCTTCAAAGCATTTTGGAATGAATGTATCCCTCAAGTCATGTAAATCCACAAATCTCTCCTGGATAATGGTTCCCTTTACGAAGGAATCTCTGTATCTCTCAAAATGCTTGACTGACCTAAACAGGTTGTTGTCCATTTTCAATCTTTTATCAGCCTTCTTAGCAGGAGTCTTCTTCTTGGAGGATGTGGAAGCCATCTGTAAACAATCAGAAAAGGCCACAACAAGACATAGCACAGAGTGGGGAAATACACACACATTAGTAACAAAATTAGTTACACAGTGATAAACAGATTGACCAGACACAGACACAGACTAAGCACAGTTGATAACCAAACATTGGATATAACAAGTTCACCAAGTTTAAACTGAAGAATGCAAACAAATTCAGAGCAAGACCCATTTGGAATGAATAGAGTAGAAAAAAAAATACATTTAGCAACATCTGCAAGAACATGATAGCCATAATCCCCAATAACAAAAACACAACCAATCAGATAAATGTAGGACTACAATACAATATTGCAGAAAAACCCCACACCCATATGCCCAACACCAAACAGACAAATATCAATGCTCAGACAGAGGAAAAGTGACCTGAAGTAAGCAACTAATCCTAAATAATCAATGCAGCAAGAGCAAATACCATCACACACACCCAAACTCAACAAAAATGTAAACCCATGTTCGAACTCCTTAATAACACAACCCAACAACACAACATTCAGATTCAAAAGAACAACAGTGAAATCATGATGAATGAAGTGAAGGCAAGAAAACCCATACCTTTTTCGTGATGTTTGATGAAGACATGATGCAGAAAATTAGAACTTTTTCAAAGGAACACGGAGTGTTGAGAGAGAGATTTTGAGAAGAAGATGAACAGACACTGAACTTCAAGGGAAAAAACTGGAGAAAATTTTAAAAACGGTCTATATAACGCAAAACACGCGTTTTTCGCGACTTAACCAAGTCACCAATAAGACGCCAGGACAAGCCGCGAAACACTGTGAAGGTAAGATTCTAGACAAATCTTCCAAGTGTTTTTCGCGATTGGAAGGTCTACCCGCGAAGGGGTCGCGAGCTTAGCCGCGAAAATGTCTGAGTAACCCTCGCGATTGGACTTTCCACCCGCGAACAAGCCGCCAAAATGAGCCGCGAATAGAGCAAAACTCAAATTTTGAAAAAAAATTTCTAAGTCTTTTTCGCGACAAGAGTACTGACTCTCTAGTAAGCCGCGAAAAAACTCTGAGTGAGCTCGCGACTGGGACATGCGACTGGGCCAACCCACGACTTAGTCGCCAAACCAGGGCAACACTGTTTTTGAAATTTTTGACATGTTGCAAAAACAAAGTACTTTCCAAAAACAAAGCAAAACACTCAAAAATATTTTTGTGTTTGATCAACAAAGATTGAGCATGTGAAAACACATTTAATCAAGTACAATCACACAAATGAATATGGCATTCATTGAACATAGACTTGTGTGTAGTGTGTGGATATCAAAAATGAGATAGTCCTTAGTCCAATGTGAAGCTTCAATGATCAATTCAATCAAGGCATACACAACTAGCACTAGATAATGTGATCTATCTCAATTATAGAAACATGCATATATGACCTCCCACAAGTACTTGACAACAATTCTTTGAAGCTTTTCATTTGGCTCCATATTCAACATATCATTTGCAACTTTTGAGCAAAGAAAATCTCATTGTGAGATAGATGCCTGAAATTTTTGATATTTCAATTTATGAGTTAGCCTTTGGCTTTTTGAGCATCACACATTTTATTTTGGTCGCTTTCCCTTTTTCCTAGTCAAATACTAGTATGTGCAACAGGCTTTTGCAACTCTATATCTCTTTTCATTTGGAGATTTACATTTAGAGAGCTCTTTTAAAGCATAAAAATAAAAGGTGGGAAGATATATAGGCATGAGTCTATGCATGTCTCAAGATCAACAAAACCATTCACTAATCATTCATGACAAGGTTGAAGATCTATTTACAACAATCACATAGATTTCAGAATTTCTTCCACAAGGATATGAGTGCATGAGAGACAAGCTAAGCTCGTTAAATGCACAAAGCCATAAGTACAAAGGTACAGGGCAAAACATGCTTGGAGACAAAACTCAACAAAGTGATCAAACTTTTTGGATTTTCAACTTTTTATGTTTTTTTGGATTTTTGACACAAAGGAACAATGATCAAAAACAAAATCAGAAAAAAAAAAAATTTAACCAACACAACAAAATTTTCAACACAACTTAGCAAGAGACAAAAACAACCAAGCATATACACAAACATGGGAAGTATTGATGCATGGACATGTTGTAATGCTTATGC
The DNA here is from genome assembly GCA_032727855.1 of Quercus ilex subsp. ballota. NCBI lineage: Eukaryota > Viridiplantae > Streptophyta > Magnoliopsida > Fagales > Fagaceae > Quercus > Quercus ilex. Next base: position 18,237,611 of record CM064915.1, read on the forward strand.
CTGAGTACCCTTCGTCACCCACACATCACGTGCGTTTGGGGTGATATCCTTTACGGATTGGGTACGGGAATTGGGACTATCAAACCTTCGTGTGAAGCTTTCAAGGCAGTTGGTGAAGGCACCGATCATCTTCATCACGTCCGTCATTCCTGAATCATTGTTTTGACTTCTCGGTTTCTCACCACCCCAAGACCTCTTGTCATTCCTTCTTCCTCGTGACCGAGGTGTGCTTGTATTGTTGTCTGCTCTCAGCTTTTGATAGTTGGGTCTAGTATGCCCTCGCAGTCCGCAATAGTGACACACATACTCTGTTCTAGGACCCCGTTGTGGTCTTGAAAGAGATCTTGCTCTGGCTTCGTGTCTACCCATAGATTGATTTCGGGGCTTATTCACCATCTGTTGCTCACTCACATTCTTCCTCTCAGCCTTAAAATTCCCAGGGATAGTTTCTTCTCCAATAGGCTTTATGGCCTTCACAAATTTCACTTCTTTGGTAGCTTTGGCCGATGAGCTACTTCCTCCGGTATAACCAAATCTGGACTTGTCTGAGAAATGTTTCTGAGACAAGATAACATCTTCCAGCTTTTTAGAGGAGATCATTTCTATCTTGGCTTGCGCTTGCGCCACCTCTTGCTCAAGGAATCTTACTTTGGTATATGCTTCCGATAACTCTCCATTTAGTGTCTCAATCTCACATTTAGCCTCTTTATATCTAGCCAGTAGACTTTTGTAGTCCTCTTCAGCCCTTTTCATCTTCTTCACAGCCGCCTTTGCAACCCTTGCATACTCACCTGATTTCTCAAGAAGTAAAGCGTAATTCTCTTGAAGACCCAATGTACCTTCATCCTCTTCAGCTTCCGATTCTTCAACAACCCCAATAGACTCCAAATCAGAATGCTCACCAAGCTCCTTCACAAGTGTATCCAAGTCATCTGAGGATTCCACATGAGCAATAGTCATGAATGCGGAGAAATTTCCTTCTCCATCACAGCTCTCATCGGAATCAGAATTTGATGAGTCTGAATCACTTAAAGTAGTGGCATAAGCCTTTCCCTTTGACTTCAAGTAATTTGGACACTCCTTTTTAAAATGCCCATGCCCATTACATTCAAAACATGTAATTCCTTGTGAGGATTGGGAATCTTTACCATCTTTTCTTCGGAACTCTTTCTTCTCTTTTCCAGCACTCAGGAATTTTCCTTTGTCACCAAATTTTCCACTATTCTTGAGCTTTAGGAATTTACGGAAGTTCTTTACAAGATACGCCACATCTTTATCTACCGTATCCTCTTCCGAAGAGTCATGAGACACTATCCTCTCATCTATTGTCTTAAGAGCAAGGGATTTGCTCTTCTTCGCCGAAGGAAGGGACAACTCATATGTCTGTAGAGAACCAACCAGCTCTTGAACCTTGATTTCATCAAGATCTTTGCTCTCTTCAATGGCTGTAACTTTGGGCCGGAAACTTTCTGGTAGTGACTGAAGGATCTTCCTTACAATCTTCGAGTCCTTCGTCTTTTCCCCCAAGTTAAATTTACCAACAACCACTTCGTTCAATTTGCTGTAAAATGAATCAAACGACTCTTCCTCACTCATTTTTAACTCCTCAAAGCGAGTGGTCAACATTTGAAGTTTTGTGTCCTTCACTTTCTTAGTTCTCTCATAGGTTGTCTCCAGAATTTCCCATGCTTCCTTAGCAATGGAGATGTGAGAAATCCGGTGGAATTCTTCTGGAGAGACGCCACAGAAAATAGCATTCAATGCCTTGCTATTTGCATTTGCCACTGCAAGCGCAGCCTTATCCCAATTGGCCTTAGGAGCCTCCGGTTTAGTTCAACCTATCTCAACTGCATCCCATACAGTCTCATCCATAGAACACAAAAACGCCCTCATTCGGACTTTCCAAAATGCATAATTATTACCATCAAAAAATGGTGGAACAGTGAGAGATTGAGACCTATCCATCTCAACAAGGGGTCAAGGATCACACTCAGGTATTAAAACCACAACAAGTGTACCCGCTCTGATACCAATTGAAAGTTCAAAATGGGTATGAAACACCCTTGAACGTTTAGACCCCAAATAATAAAATTACCAATTCAAGCTTTATATCAAACAACTAATGTGCGGAACATGATATCAAACTTATAACAGAATTGATAAACAACCTAAGCCAAATATAAACACATCCACAGCAGTAAATATAAGGTAAAGATAAAGGAAAAGAAGATGCAAACACACGGACAACACACGATGTGTTATCGAAGAGGAAACCAAAGTCCTCGGCGTAAAACCTCTCCGCCGCCCTCCAAGCGGTGATACAATCCACTAAAGAATATAGTTGGGATACATGAACAGCAGAAGACCCTCCAAGCCTAATCTACCCAAGTACCTAAGCCCTCCAAGCTTCTTGCTCCAACGAGGTTACGCCGAACCTATTTCTTCTTTAGCTTCCCGGATTCCGCTACTTGACCATAGTATCAACCAATGTATATTGGTTCCTTCCCAAACTGCTTCCCTAAGCACCAAATGGACCTTCTCACAGACGTGGGTGTGGTGAGATAAGGATTTGGTAAAAGACCTCTCAAGGGTATGACAATGGAGAGGAAGAGAGTAGAGGAATTTGAAGAGTCTCTAAGGTAAAGATTGGGGATGAGGCAATCTTGTTTTTCTTTAGGGTTTCTCTCACAAAATTCTCTCTGGAAGCTCTCACAATTTAGTGGGTATAAGGGTGTATATATAGTAGGGTGAGAAGGGAATGCAAAACGTCAATTTTTGCCAAACACGGTTAACTCGCGGCTTGACCTCGCGGCTTGTCCAAGTCGCGAGTTCCAGTCGCGATGTAACCGCCTAGACAGCCTGGAACTTTTTTCCTGTAGCGTGACAGCTGGCGCGACCCTTCAGCTTCCCAGTGTGCCTCTCACGTGCCAGAGTTTGGCAGCTTGCCAGTCGCGATCCACCCGCGAGCCCTAGTCGCGATCCTCTGTTTTTCTTGCACACTCCTGAGCTTTTCTTCACATCTTCTCACACACTACCCTTACAATTTTCCCACCTAAATACAGGGTTACTAAGTGCTAAATTACAAGCAAAATGGTCACGGAATAAAGCCAATTAGATGGTTGATTAAATTCAACCTTACATGGTCTAATATAAAGGGCTGTAATTTGATATTTCTGGTAATGTAAAAGAGAAGAATTACAGTGCAATAGGAAAATGGGCTGCCCATCAAGCACATCTTTGAAAACATAGATTGAATCATAAAAAATTTAAAGAATAAAGACAGGCGTTTAAGCTAGTTAAAATATAAAGACTTCAGTGTCGCTAGTTTTACATTTGCAAGAATTTTACAGATCTACAAGATTTAATATCCATTACTTCCACAGAGAGTCAGAAACCAAGATGGCAGTAGTTACTAGCATCTGTACTTTACAACAGCTAAGTTTATAAAAGGAGAATGCCCCTTGTTTGTTAAATAAGCTTACTAAGCTCAATTGTTTCACTTGTCATTAAGCCCCATAGCTTGGTCCACAATTTTGAGATGGAAACTGGTATTATCATAAACTTTGTTCTCTAGATCATTCCAACAAGACACAGGAAACACAATAACAAGTCCTCTAATTTTTTGCAAACTGAAGAATATATCACTGCAAAATATTAAAGGGCAAGTAATTGTATTTAAAGTATTTTGACAGAATAATTTCTGCCATTTAAATTAAATATGTATAACATTACTCTAACCTCACTTTTACGGTGCAAAGCAAATTGAAACCATAGACAGATATATGACGAAATTGGTCTTAGCTTTATTTCGAATTCATGAGCTTTTATACTTATTAATGTTGTCTGTTATCATTTATGCAATGTTTTTTTTTTTTTTTTTGGGTGTGTATGAAACAAGTTTACTCCCAGGACTATCGAGTGGTCCAATCTAGTGAATTTTAATTTAATCACTATTTAAGGCATTGACTGAAATATTTTAAATTGACTCAAACATTATGATTGTTATTTACATCCCAATACATTCCTTACCTATTCATTTGACTTCAAATTGAGTTGAATTATTACACGGCTAATGGTCTTCGGGGCACTTACAATGCAATTATGCTACTCTTTTAAGTTGTGTTGGTAAACTTTAAATTGTGTTAATAAACTGACTCATAATAAGGCAGTTTGTACCATATGCCATTAGTCAATCACAACATAAAGCTGATTTTGATTCATGGTTAAATCTAATATTCTGAAAATTTAGGTAGCTTTAGGTAGACCATGTTCACTGTCATCTTGACTTTTTAGACCATGTCCACTATCACATTTTGTTACTGAATTTTGTTTCACATTTTAAGATGTTATCATAATTGTTTTTTGTTTTTATTGTAGATTATATGGCAACCATATGAGGCAGACTTAGGCCACCTTCCTGCCTTCTGCGTTACACGGAGGGATATATGGAGGGCAAGGGTGCCACTTGTGTGTTTCTGCATAGTAGAGACACACCACCCAGACCGTGTCCTTCGATAGTTTGGGTTGGTGCAGGAGCCCGCCCATGTTGACTACGATGAAAGACTGCATGCAATAGATTTGCGTGGGAAGGTGGACGAAAATTGGAGGCAGGAACACGCACCATATATCCAAGAATGGGATACTCGACAACAACAAGTTTGCCATGCACCTCCTCAGATTGGTGAGATGCCCCACGAGCATGCCTATTACCGTTGGTACCGTCCGATCACTCGAAAGTATGTCAACCGCAACAACGCTAAATTAGATATAATGGTAATGTGTTCTAATTAGGTTTTATTGCCGGCCTTTTTATTTTTTCTTTAGTAGATGTATTCACATAGAATCAATAGATTTCTTTCTTTGGATTTGAAATATTACCAATATTAGCAATTAATAAGTACTAATATATACATTCTGTAATTGATATATAAATGTCTCAAATCTGATTCTACTAGTTCTTTCTCTGTTTCAGATTGACAGCCATTTAGCGTTGTTGAAGATGCTTCCTGTAGGCAACCCAAGACACGACCACGTCCTGGCTGTCCTACAGGTTGTGGCTAAGCTTGGTAGTGGTCCTGCTGCAAATGGGCAGGCAAACAATGGGCATGAGAGTGAACCAGCAGCCACTGCAACCCCAAGCACAAGCGCAGCACTCCTAAGTATACCGAGCCGTGGTCGGCATGCTACTGCAAGCCCAAGCACAAGCGCAGCTAGAGGCCGTGGTCGGCATGCTACAACAAGCCCAAGCATAAGTGTAGCTAGGGGCCGTGGTCGGCGTGCAACAACCCTTGGGTTGTAACTAGTCCTGAGATAGCTGCACCCATCTCGCACGCATCTCCTCAGCCTGAGGTCCCTCCACCCATCCCAGATGCTTCTCCTCAGTCCGAGATCCCTTCACCCACCCCACCTTTGTAGTCCAGTTTTGATCTTGGTATTAATTTTCATTTGACCCCTCCTATGCACCCCGAGAAACCCTCATACCCACCCACCAGCTCTAGTGCACCCACTTTGCCCATAGAACCAACCTGTACTGAACCCATGACAATGATCCCCACTCCTAGCCTCTATACAAAGAATCATCACCCGCCTACCTCATCCTCATCCTCATCCGACCCTCTAGGACCTCCAGTTGGAATTGACACTCTACAGCCAGATACTGATGTACTGGACGAGCATCCTTCTCATCAGCCCTCACCCCTACGAGGTAGACCTCAATGTGCTAGAAGAGCACCCACTTTTGGGACAAGTGGACACAAAATAGGACACAAAGGCAACTCTATGGTATGATAACATTAATTACAGTGTAATGATATATTTTGCAGTTCACTTTATTCTTATCATTACACCAAATATTGATTGTATGCATCTAATGTCTTTGCAGCACGGTGATGAGCCTGAGGATGATGCCCCACAGCCTCCTCCCCCGCATAAACATTACATGAGGGTTAAAAAACGCAAAATTGGTTAGTCTACCATTTATTATGATTTTACGCCAAATAGGTGATAATGATGTATGTTGTTAACTGAAAAATTTTAACGCATTCTTTAGCAGAAAGTTCATTCTATTCATATTTCATTATTGTTGACATAATAAGGATATGCCTTGCTCTGCATACCAACTGTGATTTTTAAGTTACTCATCTGTGGTTCACTTATGTAGTTTGAGACAGATTTTACCTTTTCGAACTATGAAGAGTTGTGTTCTATTTGTAGGTAATTGACATGGAATATGAGCTTCGTGCACTAAGGGCTCAAATTTTGGTGAAATCTTCATTTTTGGTTAACCTTGAAAAAGAGGTTTGTTAACTATCTTTTTTATGGCATGGTAATAGGATCTAATAGCCTCTTCAGGTTGTTAAAAGTTTTGAGGGATTTGATGGAAAGTATTTACTAATAGTGTATTGATATATTGTTTTTTTTTTTTTTTTTTTGGGGAGTGTATATTAATACTTGCTATCTCAATAGTCACCACTAGGAAAAGTGTCGCACACTTCAAAAATGACTTGTAACTGTGTCCAATCAGACCCATATGTAGTTTGGACTTTAAATTGTCCTTTGCTTTGTAAAACTCATTAAAGTTTCAAGAGGACTTGTCTAGTGTATATTAATACTTAGCATGCCCCATCAAAAAAAAAAAAAAAATACTTAGCATGCAGTGCTCTGGTTACCTCTTACTGAGGGCACTGGGTTATGCATTTTAATGGGAAGCCACAGACATCTTGAATGTCACAGCTTAAAAATCTCAAGATTGACCTTCCCAGGCATTCCATTTTTATTCCCACAGAACAGTTTCTATTCTTCTGTAATGCTCCTCTTCTCCTGGCCTGTACCATTGAGGATAAAAGTGGTGGCTCGTGAAAATGTCGGGTAATCCATCAAAAAAATATGGGCAATATTGCAGCCTGATGGACATATAAGGCTATTATCGGTCACTTCCTGTGTACTAGAGCTTCACCTTTTTTATTTCAATGTTAACTTTTATTACCTGTAAAAAAATAGCTTAAATTGTTAAGTTCAGTGAAATGCTATTAAAAGTATATGGTTTGCTTGCATGCACTTCATCAAAAATGGAGAAAGAAAAAAGAAAGGAAGAAATGAATGCTGTATAAAATAAAAAATCAGTTTCTAGGTCTTCCATCTAAGTTGTGTTATACGCATTCAATTATCTCTGATTGGAGATTATCCCATCAACAGAACTTCTATCTGGGATGTTTTGGGGTTTCTCACAACTTTCAACTTGGTAGCAGGATTCACGATCTGTTGGGGCTGTTGCGGGGCTTGCTTTTGCAATAGTCTTCACTTGGAGGCTTTTGAGATCACCTAGTCTACCTCCGAGAAGGCAACCCAAACGGCAAGCTGGTACACCTCGTAGATCTTCTGTTAGTACTCATTCCAATGCAACTTTGGTACCCTCTGGTGGTTCTTCCTTGAGGATTCAAGAGCTCAAAATGTTGTTGACGTTCTTTCAGCTAGTAAAGGTTAGTGTTAAGTTATTTGCACTAATTGTGAATTATATATAGCTTTACATTGTCTTACTTTATCTTAAGTTGCTTTTTTTTCCCCTGTTCAGCCAACTTTGGGGCAAATTGTAAGGCAGAAATTGAGTGAAGGAAGAAAGGTAATTCGTTGTTGCTCTATGATATTTTTATAAGCTATGCATAATTATTTGGTTTGGCTTCTTATTTCCTCAAGTATTAATAGGGATTTGAAGATGGCGTTGATCTTGATCTTGGAAGAAAGTTTTCAGGGATTTGATGGAAAGTATTTAATTAATATACCAGGCTGATTTACTAATAGTGTGACATAGTTTAATATGAAGAGAAGTTTCCTGTTCTAGGAAGATGTGAATTTCATAATTCTATTGTTTTTAGCAACTATTCAGTTTACGTTTATTATTAATAACTTAACTATGCCCAAGTCTTTAAATCTGTATTGTTTATATACAATCTTGATTGACAAATAGCTCTCTATGTGACAATTTCTTTGTTTGGATTGAATTGTAAGGCAAGGCAACATGTCCACTCTCAGCCCCTTGATGCACCTTTGTGTGTGTGTGTACACATTATATGCCCATATCATACAAGCACAGTCCTCTTTGTAAGAAAAAAAGCATTTTTTTGAAGTTGAGGAATTAGTATGTTCAACTTAAGATATCTGCCCGATTGTAACAGCTTCTTTGCTCAGCAGGAAACAAGTTCATTGCTACCAGTGGAAATGGTTGAACATCTTAGGAAGGGAATTTCTTAGGAAGGGAATTGGATCTACAGGACAGGTTCTATATATAATTATTTTATATTAATTTATTTTGGGTTAGAGAGAAGAGTATGTTAACATGGACTTCACCCAGGCTTCTTAGGGCCTGGCATCCTAACATGTAAACATATATAAACACAGTTTTTTTAAGAAATAATTTAAAATGTATAATTTATTATTTTTTCTTATTTTCATCTTTCAAAAATTTGTTTGTGAGGCAGGCTCTGTTATGCTAATCTTAGTACTATTACTAAATTGTGAGGGAATTGTAAAACGAGTACAGTTAGAATTTTACTGAGTTTGTTGTTTATTCTGTAGGCCAAGCAACTTGCAGAATTGTTGGATGAAGACCCTGCATTGATGGATAGGAGGCAGCAATGTGCAAGGCGGCTTGCGTTATACAAGTCTGCAAGGGATGAGATTGATTCGGTCTCATGGTCCAGATGAGGTGAATTGTGAATGCCTGTATAGAAAAATTTTGTATAAAATCTATAATAGCACTGAGGGACATGCTAAGAATGAATAGACTATGGTTTTCTCTACTGTTTTTTTTTTTTTTTTTTTCAAATGTAGATGTGATATATCTGTATTGAAATTCTGGGTTTTAGTTTATCATGATTCTCTTAAATTTGATCATCTTCAACTTTGTTAGCTGTAACATTGATTAATAATGTAACATTAAAATTCTTTTATACATGAGTCCAAATGTAATGAACATATAACACAATTCTTCTTATAAGTTATAACCTAAAAAAAAAATTGGACAATCTTTTCAGTATGCTTAGACAAATACTTAACCAGAAGTCCTATGATTCCCAAGAGAATTTATAAATTGCAGCAACCTAAAATCTAACATACTTATAATCCTTCTAATACTTTTAACCATTTAAAAATTACACATACTCTAGATAGATACATACATACAAATGTGTATATGCATATGTTATGTTTATATGTAATTAAAAAATTTAATAAATGAAGTGTAACAGTGTCACAAGACAATAAAAGAGGGAGTGTTATATGCAAGTTAGTGGCAAATGGCTGATCTTAGACAGGGCTTCATCTTCTGCCATGTGCTGATTCAGATTCTGGACTGGTCAAGATGTGTTTCAATTAATTTAAGATCCATTTGTTCTGTCTCTTGGGTTGAGTAATGAATTGTTCATTTAAACCCTGAACTAAATTCATATGACATTTATTTATGGCAATAATCAAATATCCACATTGTAAAATGCCAAACATCTGCATTAGATTACAATGGTAGTTTTGAGAATGATTTTACACCTATGAACTAGTGATGAAACCAAATTCAATATCATTCATGAACTAAGTTGTATTCAAGGGAGGAATTGAGAATATAGCAGGAAGGGACAAGAAAGAAGGAAAAGGAATGAAAATAAATATAAATTCAATGACATTTAATCAGCCTAAGGCAATGCTGGTTATCAACACAAAGAGATTTTAGAGGCCAGGGGAAGATCATGGATCATCCAAGACTTCTAAAGTCAACCTCAGAAAAGCAAAAACATGAAGCTAAAAAGTCGGTGGATCAACCATAACTTCTCATGTTGATTAACTCAATAAAAAGCAAAAAACATGAACAAAAAAGTACGACTAATTGATGATCAAAAGATGCTTACATCATGAGCACACTTGTTCGCAAGTTATCAAATCACATATAGAGCATATAGATAGGCATAGTTACAATGGAAATTGATAAGATGTGTTCCAATTTTATACATTGTTCACAAGGTATATACCAGATTTTTCCAATGATAGAGAAATCCAAGATTTGGCATTCCGCAATAAAAATTCACAAATTAGATCATTGTAGCTATGATTGCTGTAAAAGCAACTTTACAAGATATCCTACGGTTTGGACCAAGCATCTTCACCAAATTTAGCAGAAAAAGATTTATTAGGAACAAAATGTACACAGAATTTAAAAGAAAAAAAAAAAGCCTAGTAGAGGAAGGAGAAGAAGATAACAGTGGATGTGGATAACAGCTCACGGACGCGGCAAAATGGCCGCCGCACCCGCGTCCGACGCGGCGACGCGCGAGGGACGCCGCTGACCTCGCGTCGAACCACGTCCAGTTTTTTTTTTTTTTTTCGTTTCCGGACGCGCGCCGATTCGAGCCGATTCGGCTCCGACGCGCGCCGAACCGGGCCGATTCGGATCGTATTGGCCGAATATGGTGTATTTTGGCCGGAAAAAGAAAATCGGCCGGTAAAAGAGAAAAAAAAAAAAAAAAAAAAAAACTTAAACCGAAAATACCGGTGGATATTGATACAAGATAGCTGCTGTCGCCGGCACAATTTCACCAGCCTTAACCCCTTTCTTCTTCTTCTTTTTCTTCGTTGCTTCTTCGTCTTCTTCTTCCTTGTTTTTGGCAAAGCCAAGCTTTCTGTTTCCTTTTATTTGTTAAGTTTTGATAAATGCCTTTCAGCCTTTGGCCCTTTGTTAACAAACACGTGAGCCACCACATCCTCCCTTTATTTTGTTTTTTGTGCCTCTCTGGCCAAACACGTGGGCCACATCTTCCTCTTTTTTCTTTTTTCCTTTTTCTTTTTTCTTTTTTTTTATTGGGAAGCTACACCTAATTTATTACCTGCCACATATATAATATATCCTTTATTTTGTGACTAAATACGTGGGCCACTAAGCCCCGTCTTTTTATTATTATTTATTTATTTATTTATTTATGAGAAGCCCTCATCTATTTTAATGGTTTTATCAATAATTCAAGTTTCAAAAACTTTTGTGCACTTATTACTATCTTTTTTTTTTTATTATATGAGTTTTCTATTATTATATAAAAAAGCATGCTTAGCAATATATAAAATATATAAATAAAAATATTTTTAATAATTTTTTAATCGCCGCACCCGCACTCTACTTTTTCAAAAATTGCCGAGTCCCGCACCCGCACTCGAGTCCGTAAACGCACCCGTGCTTCATAGGATAACAGAAGCAGAATGTGAGTATCAAAACAACTTAGGCAGAGGATCCATTATTAAAGAAGATTGTGGCACTTAGTGAAAAAGGAACACACAATCATAACACAACAGAGTTTGTAATAAATTAGCAAATAAGAACAGAAGTAATAAAATCACATTTAAGAGTGAATATACCCTTGCTCGCACACACCACGGGAACATCTGATATCAGCAGCTTCAACTTGGGATAGACCATTGGCCGCATATCCTATATCAGACAAAATAGGAAAAGAAACCATTCATGAAATTTTTTTTACAAGAAGCATAAAGCGTATATACATCTATGGCCATGGACTTACCGGGAAGATGTGATTAATAGCTGGTTGGTCCAATCCAAAAGGGAATTAAAAAAAAAAATTAGATGGTAGTAAAAAAAATACCAATCCCACAAAAGCACGTGGAAGAAGGAATCACCGCCGATTCAAGGACCCCCAAGTATCGGAGATCGTAGGAGAATGTGGCGAATTCGGTGAGTTTCGAGGCAGCGAGGCTTATGAGGAATCGAGAGAGCACCCAATTGTCGAACGTGATATTTGTGCATTGTCAAAAATGAGAAATCAAATGCTCCACTCCAATACACTTCAGGGGTAATTTCCACAATTCCAAAAGTCTTAATTCATACACTGCCAACAAGGTTTAACATCAAGGCCTGTCATCAAAACCAAGACTAAACACAAAGAGGTCTATGTTTTTTTTTTCTTTTCAGCCAGTGGAGAATTCCATGAAGGTCTTGCAGGTAATAATTTTTCTGCTCTCACTTTGCCAATAATTCTTGTTTGCGTATATAATAGGGTGCTTACTGATATGTTCTATGCTTTGAATAATTTTTATGTCATAATTTAATGGCAAGCTACCGATTCTAGGGCTGAGCATAGACCCGGCCCACCCGACCTGAAGGGTCTTGGGCGGGTTGAATGGATGCTTGGGTCAGGTTCAGGTCCAATATTCAGGTCTGCCTTGGGTTCAGATCGGTTTCGGGTCCAACCCGACCCGACTGACCTTATAAAAATAAAAAATAAAAACAACAACAACAACAACAACAGCAACAAATGTATCAGACAAGCGAAACTATGGTTGAGAATAAATTGAATTTGACTAACCCATTGTAAACTATGGTGCTCCCTCTTTCGTCTATGAATCTGTGCTTCTTCTTTTCTTTTCTTTTCTTTTTTATAATTGTAGCATAATTTTCTAATGACAATACTTTCCATCCAAATGAAGGTTAAAATGATAACAAAATAATTGGAATTCACAAAAAAGGAATAACTTTATTATCATTGACCCCGCACTGCAAGATAATAAAAAAGGAAAAATAGGCAAGAGTACAATCCAAAATCTAGCCTAACTTCAAGGCAAATAATATAAAATTTAAAAAAAAAATAAATAAATAAATAAAGGGTTCAGCTTCAGCCCATGATACTAGTCATGCCTTGTTGTCTTGTTTTGGGGGATTTAAGAAGAGTCACATACATGCGCTTTACACGTCTTACCATAACTGTGTGTATTAGATAAGGTTTGTCTTTAATATTTTCCATAGTGAAAGTCAAATTTTTGTTTAGAAAAGACTTTATTTCGGTCCTAATTATATCAAGGATCTTGTTTCTTATTGGAAAGTATATTTCCAAACTAAGTCTAGTGCTGATGTAAACAAAAATGGTAAATTTTATTTCTCACTCAATGAGGAGCGGGTCAAGATGTACACAAGGAAAAAAATTGTAAAACTTTGTTGCCTAATCAAGAAATCACGACCATTAAGCCTATACTACAATAAATAAATTATTGAATTTAATTTTTCACATTAACGTAAATCACTAAATTAGTAAAATAATTTCAATAAAATATTGCCTAAACAGACATGCATTAATTTGATAAAGAAAAAGGAATTAACATTTATTATCATAAAAAATGGAGATCCTTCAAAAATGGAAGTTTAAAAATAAAAATAAAAATAAAACCATGACAAATTTTAAATGGCAAGTTTGAGTAATAGGGTAAGTAATTGTTTCCCCATTAATAGCTCATTAAAGTGGTGGTTATTTCAATGTTTTTTAAGGCCTTTCACATTTTCACCTTTACATTTGAAAAAAAAAAAAAAAAAAGAGGATAAACTACATATTTGGTCCCTAACATTTACATTGTTTATCAATTTGGTCCTTAATGTTTCAAAAGTATCAATTTGGTCCCTAATCTTTTGATATTGTGTTAGATTGGTCCCTGTTATTAAATGATAGATGGAAAATGCTGACGTGACTAACGGTAAAAATAAAATGTAATTTTTATTCCACATTGACTGCCACATATATTACCACATTAGCACAAACTAAAAATAAATAAAAAGTTGGGACTAAACCCACCTATCCTAAGTATATTTTCAGATTTAAAATTTTATTTCATTTTTTCCTTTACTTTCTTAGGAAGCACACGAGGTAAAAAAAACCCAGAATTGAAAATTCAATTTACTTCATTTTCTCATATTTTTCCAACAACCAAACAAGGAAAAAACAAAACAAATTCCAAAACCCAGAGAGAGATGTAGAGAGAATCACAATCACAATCATAATCAGATTCTGTTGTTTTTGCTAAGTGCGCTTGATTAGATTCAAAACTCATTTTGTTTAGGTGCTCAGGAGTTTTTGATTTTTTTTGTTTGGAATTTTGAATCTATCATTTGAAGAAAATGGGATTGGCCCGATTGGGAGTTTCGTGAATGTACAGAGGAATAGAGGGAAGGATCTTTGAATTGTTGAATGGTTAGAGTTGGGATTAGAGTAAGGTCGAAGGTTTTAAATAGTCTGAACCCAACCCAGCTGCTGATTTATGGCAGTGATTGGTTTGAAAATTTTTGAAGTGGGGTGTGGACATTAGTGAACTTGGAAGCCCAATACGAGTTAATTAGGTGGTTTGAAGTTTTTCTTTCATTGTGATTCCTTTCTGCATCTCTTTCTCTGGGTTTTGAATTTTGTTTTATTTTTTCCTCGTTTGGTTGCTGGGAAAATATGAGAAAATGAAGGAAATTGAGTTTTAAACTCTGGATTTTTTTAACCCCCGTTTGGTTCCTAAGAAAGCAAAGGAAAAGTAAATGAAAGAAAATTTTAAATCTGAAAATATTCTAAAGACATGCGGCAATACAAGGTTTAGTCCCTTTTTTGTGCTGATGTGTCAATACACGTGTTAGTTTATGTGTCATGAAAATTATATTATATTTTTACCTTTTGCCATGTCAGCATTTTTCATTTATTATTGGATAAATTACGTGTTTGATTCCTATCTTATACACTATATTTCAATTTGGTCCTTAACCTATTAACTGTGTCAATTTGGTCCCTAACCTTTCAGTACCGTGTCAATTTAGTCCCTTCTATTATTTTTTGAATGAAAATTGATGATGTTTCTAATGGCCAAAATAAAAAATTAGCTTTCGTTGATGTGACAATATACTAAACTTTTATTTTGATGGTTTGTTATGTCATTAATTTTCATCCAAGATATAACGATAGGGACTAAATTGACACGACATTGAAAGGTTAGGGACCAAATTGACACAATTAAAAGGTTAAGGACCAAATTGAAATATGATGTAAAGGATAAGGGTCAAATATGTAGCTTACCCTTTATTATTTAACGGTAGGGACTATTTTGACACAATACCAAAAGGGCAGGAACTAAATTAACACATTTGAAATGTTAGGAACTAAATTGACAAACATCGTAAAAGGTAAAGAACAAATATGTAGTTTACCTAAAAAAAAAGAAAAAGAAAAAGAAAAAGAAGAAGAAAAATAAGAAATTGACACGACATTGAAAGGTTAGGGACCAAATTGACACAATTAAAAGGTTAAGGACCAAATTGAAATATGATGTAAAGGATAAGGGTCAAATATGTAGTTTACCCTTTATTATTTAACGGTAGGGACTATTTTGACACAATACCAAAAGGGCAGGAACTAAATTGACACATTTGAAATGTTATGAACTAAATTGACAAACATCGTAAAAGGTAAAGAACAAATATGTAGTTTACCTAAAAAAAAAGAAAAAGAAAAAGAAGAAGAAGAAGAAGAAGAAGAAGAAGAAAAATAAGAAGAAGAAAAAGAAAAAGTTAGACCTAACCCAATACTCTACCACCCGACCCGACCCAAGACCCATACTTTTCGGGTTGGGTCGGGTTTCTCCCTGATAAACCCGATTGTTATCGGGTCGGGTTGTGGGTAGCAGTAAACTTGACCCGACCCGATATGATTCTACATGGGACCACTGTTGCAGCTTACCATCAGCTGCAGTCGACTTCAAATTGTCCTTCAGAGTATCAGCTGAACCAGAGGCAAGAGCCTTCTGCCTTCCTGTAGGATTTCTGTATACATGAGAATGTCTCCCTCTATTCCCTCCAACTTCTGGAATTGCCAATACCAGAGCCAAATTCCTACGAATTGCCAGACCAGTTTCTTTATTGTCTTTCTTTTCAGGTTCCCCACCAAACAGCATGACGAAAAACAACAAACCCAGGAAACTAACACTGGCAACCTTCTTAGTTTTCCCCTCACTCTTCCTATTCTCCGACTTTTTCACCTTAGGCACCGGTACAGGCTGCTGTGGTTTCAGCCTTGGTATAGGAACCGAAGGAACTTGAGACCCTTGTTGTTTAACCAAATTTGGGGCAAAAGGCGGCATCCACAGGTACCCCATGGGCATTGCGGGATGTGGGTACATACCCGAATGGGGCAGCGGTGGCTGCACATTGCCACTCAATTGCTGGCGCAATGTGGCGTATTCGGCCATAATATACGAAATCTTACCATTCAATTCAGCAATTGTAGAGTGCAGACTCCTTACCTCATCTTCCAACTCCACATGATGCTTCTTCCTCTGTGTCGACAATTGGGCGCTCCCTCGATTCCTCATAAGCCTCGTCTTCCTCTTCTCCTCCTCTTCTTTCAGTCGTTCATAACTGAATTTTAGCACCTCATGCACCTGCTTCTCTATATTGTCAAACCCCTTTAAGGATGTCCTCAAATGTTCCAATGCATCTCTCCACTCATAATCGTGAACTAAGCGTTTGAAACTTCCAGCTATCATGACGATTGCAACAGGCAACCGAGCACATGTTTGAAGAACCTCTTCCGCAATTGCTTTCAAATGTGGAGTATTAAAAACATCATATTCCATTTTATGCAAAAATAACTCTCGTGCCTCCTTTTCCGAAAGTAACTCCATTTTGATATCCTTACAACTCATTCCTCGACAAACATCAAGATCTCGAGTTGTCAATACTATTTTGCATCCATTTGCTGAAGTAGGTTCTGGAATTCCTACTTTCTCAAGAGCAAATGCTTCCCACAAATCATCTAGGATTAACACATACCTCCTACCTTTCAAGGCTGTGTATAACTCCGCTTCCCTTGTTATTTCATCCTCAAACTTTGGGGGTTTTAAATTCAACTTGCAGGCAATGTCATTTTGTAGTTTGAGAAGGTCAAATTCCTTTGATACAGTCACCCAAATTACACTTTGAAATTTGTCTGACTCATTTAATAAGAAATTGTTAACTTCTTTCATGACAGTCGTTTTGCCAATGCCGCCCATGCCATAAACACCAATCTTTCCAACCTTATTATCTAACAAGCATGCTAAAATCTCTTTCTTTGTGCTTTGAGCAGTGCTTTCTCCAACTAAGGTCGACGTTGGCATCATTTTACCAATGCGTTCAGGTAGATCAAGAACCAAACCATCAGTGAAATCACCCGCTTGATAAAGTTCCTCCACCTCTTTTGTCTTCTTAAAAGCAAATTCTCCCTTTTGCATACGTGCGAGAAACATCCATCTGGCAGGTTCTCGTCCAATGTCTATCTCACCCTTAACTGTTTCTACATTTCGAAGCCAAAGATTAACTTCTTTCTTTGGTTTTTTTCCTTGACGAAGTTCTGAATCCAATTTTGTTTTTATGTCATCCTCCCGGCTTTCCAATAATTCCCGTTTTCTCTTCAGATTCTTCTCGTGTTGATCAGCCTCTTTGTGATAATTCCAATATTCGCCTACTGAAGGAATTATGTTTCCAACAATCGAACCAAACATATCCATTGGAAAGACCCTGCATGATATGCACCCAAGACATAGATCAGGCATATTGGCCATGTGTTGGGGGAAAAGAGAGAGAAGAATAACAAACAAACAAACAAAAAGGGGATGAATACATTTTAGTCCCCAACTTTTGATATGGTGTTAATATGTACCTCCAGATTTTGTTTTGTAGTCACTATTAGCTCTTTAATTCTTGACAGAGAAATTAACAGTCAAATAAGTAATATGGTTATAATTACATTTCTTCAAAGGTAAAATTTTAGACCGCAAAAAAAAAGAAAAAAAAAAGAAAAAAAAAAAAGAAAAGAACAACTGACATGGAAAAATATAAGGATGGAAGAAACAAGCCAAGACACTGAGAAATTAAAAATTAATGATTTTGAACAAGGCAACAAACAAAACCAGGAATTGTATGTCATACTCCCATATGTACCACCAAAGTTCACTACCCATTTTTTTGTCTCTTGACCGAATGGAGTCAAATTCTATGAGAATTTGATAGGAGGGAAGTATGGTACGGATTCCATAATAATATTATACGATTAATTCTAACGATTTCCTATAAGGGAGCACATAAGTGCTGCAGTTTGTTCACAATTTAAATTGATTAGAGTTGTTATCAAAATTATTCGTGACATTTTAATTACAGCTTTGATTTTGTAACTAAATTAAGATTAATTTGAATTGTTTCTAGAAATATTCTCGACACTTCCCCTCAAGTTGGAGCGTGTACATTAAGAATGCCAACTTTTTAAGTGAAAACTAAAATTGATCTATGCCCAATGCCTTTGTGAAAACATCTGCATGCCAATGTTTAGAGGGGATATAGTTTTTTTGATAAGTAAAAAGGGATTAGTAAATTAGTTTAGAGGGGATATAGTTGGTTTCAATGTAACCTAGTTGTATTTTTCACAAAGAAGATGGCATCTGAGCTAGATTGTTATTTCCATGAAAATCTAGATTGGCTACAATCTGAATTTGCAGAGATGTTGCACGGTAACATTTTGTAGGTTTACAATGAGGAAAGCCAAGATTAGTGAACAGATAATGTAATTAAGTCAACTCACAACAAGCCATGGGCATGACTCTATGTTTGGATTTAAAGAAAGAATGAGAAATAGTAGTATAAATGCCATAACTGGTGGTAGAATGGTGACTCGTAGGACAACTAGCCCACCTGAGTAACATTGAGATGATATTTCCACAATAAAATGTCTTGAGCTGGGGAACCTTTGAGGTCACAAAGACGAGTGGCAGTCACTGGCAGTATCAAGATGAGGTTTATGAGGCTAAGCCATGAATTGACTAAGAATATTGATAGCATAAGTTATGTCAGGTCTAGCAATTGCTAAATACATTAGGTAGCCAATGAGTTTGTGATAAAGTGTTGGATCCTCAAGGAGCTGACCATCAATATTTATCAATTTGAGATTATGCTCCATAAGAAAAGAGGAGAGTTGGTTGCTAACATACCCCCATCCTAAAGAATTTCCAATATGTATTTTCTTTAAGAGAACAACATACCATGTGAAGATCAAAGGACTATTATCCCCAAGAAGTATGTTAGAAGGCCCAATTCTTTGATATGAAATTGAGCATGTAGAAATTTTTGATACACATTTGGTTTAACATGAGAATCGTAGATCTTATTCCATGAAAGAAATGAAACTACAACATAACAGCTGCAAAGGAAAAAGTATATACCTAGTCTGAAAAGCATACACTTCTTGATAGACTCTGATTCAATAAAGGAGAAACACCCTAATTGAAGCAGAGATAATAAGAGGCCACGGACCGTCCTGCAAAATGTGTATGTGAGAAAAGCAAAGTTTGTAGTCAAAGAATCAATAACATCTAAAGCAGAAGCGTCAAATGTTACAAAAACTGAATAATAGGTAAGGAGTCTAAGCAAGACACAAGTCACACAACTGTGCCATGCGAAAAAAATCTTAGGAAAACAAAAGTGGTAACCTTTTTCTATGTCTTTTAATTTCAATGCAAAATCTTGTGACAGTGCCCAGCTACAGAATTAGCTAAGCATGCACTAGTCAATGAGGGTCCTCAAGTGTGGTTAGAGGAATACCCTCCTGGCCCCCAAACTCTTGTATAGTTTTCTGAATATTGTTTATAATATATCTGTCGTCCTTTACTCAAAATTTGGGTCCGTTTTGCAACTGGGTAAATCTGATTTTTAAGTCCAAATTGTCCTAAATATCTGCTTCTAGACATCATTCACCTCCATGGCAGTCAAAACCTTGGTACTGGCCTAAGAGCTATGGCATATGTGGGCATTAAGTTAAATGGCATAGGCAATGTTTATAATTCAGAAAGAGAAATAAAAGTCAAGAGGTCCAATTACCCTTAACCATAAGACATCAGTGACATATGTCTTTTAAACTGTCAAGAGCACACTTTGGCTGCACAAAATGTGTCCAAGTTGATCATATAATGCAAAGAAGCTAATTAAACAAACAAGTCTCAGATTTTGATTGTTATTATTCACGATTTTGATATGATATATCATAGAAGAACCAGAAAGTGGACACATAGCAATGAGATAAGAGCACGACAAGCTCATTGCTGTCTTTCTAAGCCCAATGTGAAGTAGATAAAACTTACATACCAATATGAGAATGTATGAAAGACGGAGAAAAGTACCAATACAAGGAAAAACACATAGACGAGAGAAAGATAGATTTAAAAGAAACAAATTGCCTCAGAAAGAAATGGTTCTCTCTGTTTGCTTTCAAATGGAAATGATTCATTTCACAGTAAAAATTTAATTTTTCATAAATCTAAAGATGTTCAAGGTACCATAAGTAGACATTAAATCTTCTTCCATCAAATAATGAATAATAAATAATTTTAAATGTCTTACTATCACATATTCTTATAGATTCATAAAAAATTTTAAAAAAATTTAAATATTCATTATAAAATGGTTCATCTCCATCTCAAAAATAAATGGAAAGGTTCTACTTTTTTTTCTTTTTTCTTTTTTTTGTGTCAAAATGTTCAACCCTCAAAAAGAACAATTTTTCTGTTATTTTAAAAAAAAAAAAAAAAATTGTAAGCAGGTAGGGGAATCAAGTATGACCCAGTATATAAAAGAAAGGCCACCTTTCTTTTCAATAAATAAATTATTTAGACAAAAAATAAACAGAGAATATAAATGTATTAGAGTTCCTCCTCAAAATTATAAATTTCTTAGATTAAAAAAAATACATGTACAGACATCTAATCATATAAATATCTAAAACTAAATAATAATGGTAATTACAATTTCATACGCATAATCACATCAAAGATCTTACCAGTCCTCTCTCTCCAAAAGAAAGTCAAATCTACAAATTAGGCAACAACTGTTTAGAAATCAGAGGAGAAGTTTAGATACACGGACTGATTGGCTGCTAGTCATAATAACATACAAGAAAAATAAAAACACAGAGGCAAGAAAATAACACAAAGCAACCCTTCTTTGCTAAATGCTAATCTTTTGGAAGAAAGTAAGAAAAGTAAAAGCGAGTGAAGGTATCATTAATGTAGCGTAATAATAAGTGGAAATAGATGAGAAAGAAATCATTTGGACTTGCTTTTCAGGTCATTACACTGCGGAAGATGCTGGGAAATTATCATAGTGGGGCAGGTTGTTTGGTGTAAAGGCAGCGGAAGATGCTGGGAAATGATCAAATGATCATAAAGGCAGATAAAGTGACTTTGTAGAGGTCAAAAAGTGAATGGATTGCTTTTCTTTTTCTTTTTTTTTTATTTATTTATTTATTTTTTTTTTTTTTTTTAGGAACAGAATGGATTGCTTTTGTTTTTTTTTTTTTTTTTTTTTTTTTTTTTTTTTTGACAAAGATTGCTTTTGTTTTATTAAAGTAACCATTCAAGATTAATCACGGAAGGAAATCTTTATTCAACTAGCTGAACCTGATTACATGGTAGAATTGAAATAACATTATTTTTAAAAAAAATTTATATTCCTATCTTTCTTTCATTCCCTATTACATTCAGTTTCACTGCCTCACATGAGTTTCTTTCCTCAAAACTTTATTGTTATTCACTTATTCGGCTTTTCCATGTA
Organism: Quercus ilex subsp. ballota; assembly: GCA_032727855.1. Lineage (NCBI taxonomy): Eukaryota > Viridiplantae > Streptophyta > Magnoliopsida > Fagales > Fagaceae > Quercus > Quercus ilex. The sequence continues at coordinate 18,259,026 of CM064915.1, forward strand.
GCTTATCACTCAAATCATGGTCTCCCTTGTATTTGCTTCATCTTCAACTTCTTTTGTGCCTGTCTTTTTCTCTTCTTCTAGCATATATAGCAATCTGCACTCCGTTAGTGATGAATCCATAATTTTATTTAACTTTGTCCTTCAAGAAGATGATATCGTGTGGCTTTGAATTAATTAATTTCCAGTAACCATGTCATTGTAAATACTAAATAGATGTACATATAGCTTGAATTAAAACATTTTCTTTTAATGTAGAAATATAATTTAAAACTTATGAAATGTGGTAAATTGTAGAGGTCAATGTGGTAAATTGCCTTTTAAATGTACATGGTTTAAAATATAATTTTCCATTTTCAATTCTAACAAATCTCAAAAAGACACCAATAATCATAAAATTTTTGAAAGTTAAAGAATGCATTCACATACATTTATTATTATTTTGCGTTTTCTTAAATTTTTTTTTTAAAAAAAAGTTCTTGCTCTGTGCAGTGACGTGAGCCAATGCATGCACAACACCTCTTTTTTTTTCTTTTTTCTTTTTTTCTTCTGAATTCGCTACCCGTATTCCTCACACGAAAAATAGTTGAGCATCAGTGAGGCGAGAACAGTCTATAATCATCAATATTCAAACATTTTTAGAACGGTGTGTCAGATTCCACTAGCCTCCTCCAAAACACGTTTTTGTGTGTTGCGCGTATGCATATTCATTTTAATTGGACCATAAAAATAAACTTGTTTAATTGTTGTAGAAAAATGTGTGTATAAAAAAGTATTATGATAATACGTATTATGTTATTTAAATAACACAATCAGACATGCTCTAAACCTCCAAAACACGTTTTGTTTTGTGGGGTAGATAACGAGTTCACAAGAAAACATGAATAATTAAAACTTACATATAACAAGTGCTTGATAGAGCATAATGCATATTCACGTCCTCAACATATTATTATTCTGAGTGTACTACAGCTACATGTTGACCATACAATTTGCAATATTTCAAGCATCAAGGTAGAGCAAACTGTATATACAAAGCCTCAACATATTATTCTGAGTCTATTACAATTACATATAGTACAATTTGCAGGATTTCTTCTTCTTCTTCTTCTTCTTCTTCTTCTTCTTTCTTTTTTTTTTTTTTGGGCAAATCAGTAAATTTCATCAAGAACCGCAACAAGGAGACCTCTAAAACACAAATACCAACCTGAACAAGGACAAACCTCTTACCCCTGTACCAAAATAGGGGAAGACCAACACAACTTAAAGCAAAAACCGCTGACAAGAAGAACAAATTTATAACCAAAACATTAGATCCCTAACACCTCAACCTAGCTAAGAATTAACAAGCACCATAGAGGGCTTAATTCCCCAATTATAACATATGATTGATGTCATTGAGTGCACACTTTTGGAATCTCAATTTGAAACACAGCTGAGACTTTAATATTCCTCCTAATGCTTTTGGTGATTTACTTTTCAGACCAAACAACTCTTCCATGAATTATAGCATTCCTTTGAAGCCAAATGTGGTACGCTGGGGACCACCATGCCAACTTAAAAACTGTAGCTCTAAAGCTTTTACCCTTAAGATGAGAGATGCCCAAATCAACCAAGTTATCCCAATAAGATTTAGCATCAGAGACAAGGCAGAAACTCATAATGATAGACTAGATTCTTTTCGTAATGAACACTTGACGAATAGGTGATTTCTACTCTCAATGCAGCCTCTACAGAACACATGATGGCAATCCCAATCCCGAGGAGCATCATTGGGCCAGTACTCTATAGAATGCTTCGGGATGGTATGCTGGAACCAAAGAAGTCTCCACCGAGCTACCTCCTCAGCCTTCTCTCTAAGGACTTCATATGTTGCCACTCAGGAGTATTTCGCAATTCCCATATTTGTGGCAACTGGCAAGCCAGCAAGTCTTATCTTCATCCTGATTTCATCCAGAAACAATTGCCTTTGAATGCCAATCAAATCTGTCTTCTGACTTAGCTGGCTTCCAATTCCCACTTTTACCCATCAATACAGTTTCTAGCTTAGCCTCAACAATACTAGCAGCATCATATATGGTTCTAAAACCATATTTTTGAAACAGCAACCTTGGAGGATGCCACAGAAAAGATCCTCTTATTCGTCTCAAATTTAATGAACTTCCTAGCTTTCCTCCCTGAATATTAGGGATGGCTCTCCCCCGCCACCGCACACCCCCACCCCCCCCCCCCCCCCCCCCCCCACCCCCCCAAGTGCACTCCTTAGGTACCTTTAATATCCAAAGGCATCTGCCTTTCTAAACTTCAAATGAAACTGAGCTACCGATAATGGGCTTGCATTAGTAAAGAGGCTCCAGATAAGCTTCAAAACAGCAACCCTATTCCAATTCTCAATGCTTTGCAACCCCAAACCACCCTCTCTTCTAGGAGGACAAACTATAGCCTATGCAACTTTGATTCCACCTTTGCTAGACTCTTTGCCTTTGCCACATAAAATGGTTGAAGCTTTGTTCAAGAAGCTTCAGCACTTTCTTTGGCAGGATGTAATTGTTGGACCAGTATCTTTGAATAGTATACAGTAATGATTGTAGGAGTTGCGCAATCTCCCTGAAAATGTGAGCTTCCTTGAAGCCCATAAGTTGATTCTACCTTGAACTTTATTAATGAATGGCAGTCCCTGAGTGTCATTTTTCTAGAAATAAGATTGAGTCCCAAATATCTAACAGGCTGATACTCCTTTAAATTGCAAGAATTCAAGCTTTTGCTTCATTAAATGTAAGGCATAGCAAACAAAAACACTCTACTCTTGCTGGGATTAAGGGTCCTATTGATTGGGGAGAAGGAAAAGTGAGTATAAAAAATAGAAAAAAGATGGAAAAGTGAAAGAATAAAAAATATTTTAGTTTCCTTTGTATTTAGTTGAAGGATTGGAAAAGTTGAGAGATGAAAAACTTTTTTATTTGGTTGAGAAAAAAACTGGAAGATAGGAAATGTAGTTTGTATAAAAAGAAATTACACTTTTTTTTAATATTTTTATTATTTATTTTAGCTCCTATATTTTAAGGGTGTTCGAATTTTGGATCCTAAAGTTTGGAGTTATTTGGATTTTACATTCTAAAGTTTTATAATTTTAGGGTGTAAAATCCAAACACTTAGAAACTTTGGAGGGTAAAATCAAAATTTTGAAACGTCAAGGTGTAAAATTCAAACACCCTAAACTTCAAGGGGTAAAATCCAAATTTTGAAACTTCAGGATGTAAAATCCAATCACGCCCAAACTTTAGGGGTGTAATTTACAATTTACCAAAAAAAATTAATGAAACAAGGGTTGTCAACATTGCCAGGGTGGAAAGTATTTTTGAAAAATTAAAATAAACAATGGCATAGATTAAAAAAAAAACAATAAAAAAACAATCATGTTAGCAGTGGGCCGTGGGCATTTTGTCCAAAAATTTGCAACCCACTTTCACTCTCATTTTTTTTTTTTTTGGGAGATTGAGTTTTGGTGGGTTGAAGAGAAAACAGCCAAGTCTCACCATTTTTCTCTCTCCCTTCCAACCAAACACTCCTCCCACAAATTTTCTTTTCTATTTTCCACTTTTATTTTTTTTCTATCATTCCCAAAAAAATCCCAACCAAATATTACCAATTTAATTGAGATCAACAGCAACTAAAACTAGAAGATCATGAATAAAGGTTAGGGGTGTTATTTTCAACTCCTTGCAATGGGAATGGAATTTGAATTGATTGGGCTCCTTGGTCTTCTCTTGCACTATTCTAGCGAAGACTTCCATGGTAATGACATAAGGATAGGGTGAGAATGGGTTCCTCTGTCTCAGACCTTTGCTTCTTAACACAAGAGTGTCCCAAGCTTCAGCCAGCCCAATTTGATGCAAAAGCCCAGCCAAGATGATTTTAAAGTTCAGCAAAAAAAGCCCATGATTTTGAATGGATTTTCCCTCCAATTCAGAAGATTAATGAGTTATTTTGTCCAAGAAATCAAAGAGCCCATGATTTTAATTTGTTTCTGGTTTCTGTGAATCTTATTTGACTCCTATGCTTAGATGGTTGTTCTAAGCTTCTATATACTTTGCTGAAATGAATAAAATCAATGTATTTTCAGAAAAATAGCCCTTGTGCTTTCACCAGACCCAACCTGACCCATTTGCGACGTCTATCCGTGTCCATATCCATGCTTCTCAACTGGTGATGCTGTAGAGTCATCGCCAACTCTAGACCATTACGCCGGCAGTAAAATCTTTCAAATGTTTTGCATGTGTGACTACAACCAAGGTATGGAGAAATTGTGAAGAATGCTAATAACGTGGGAGGCTAAGTTATAAGAACTAAGAAGTAAGGATCTTCTTTCTTTGACTTTTCTTCTCCACGATTTCAACAATTGCAACTTTGTCGAATAGCTTTTAGGTGGAAGCATTGAATGCTTTGTTTTGTTGTCTCTTTTGTAAGTTCTATATAAGGCTGGCTACGGTTGTATCAAGACATTCAATATCCAATAGAAGCATTGTATCCAATATAGCAAGAAGTGTGTGATAGTTCAAAATGTTTCTACCAAGAGTAGTATTCGAGGCCAAATTGGCCAAATACCACCTATTTTTGAATTTTTTAGCAAAAAAATACTATTTCAGAAATAAATGGTGATCTACCACTTTTCTTGGTACTCAAGTTTATGAAACTCGAGTTCCTCATCAGTTCTGCCACCGTGGCACTGCTGAGCTGAAATTTGTGCGATTAAAAAAAATAATGTGGTACTCGAGCTTGGTAAACTCAAGTACCATGCAACACAATACTCGAGTATACCAGGCTCGAGTACCTTTTATAAATAAAATGCAGATTATTTTATTTTTACGGTACTCGAGTTTAACAAGCTCGAGTACCATGTAATTTTTTTTTTTTTTTTGGGATAATCAACAAATAAACATAAACATAAAAATAAGAAGATTTTTTTATGTTTTATTTATATAAATTGAAGCATTGTAAAATATAGAGATTTTGATTTCAAAATACTTTTTTTTTTGGGGGGGGGATAAGCGACAAATAAAACATAAACATAAAAATAAGTAGCTTTTTTATGTTTTTTATTTATTTAAATAGAAGCATTGTAAAATATAGAGATTTTAAATCTAGACCAAAGAACTGCCAAAAAAAAAATTGAGCGGCATTGTTGTTGTACTTAAATAAGTTGTGACAAGCAACATAAATTGAGCGGCACTGTTACTGTATATTCGAATCTACTTACAGCATTCATAAAATCTGTTTTCTACATTAACTAAAACTGTTCATTGTTTTCTCATAAAAATTGTTCACTGTTTTCTACATAAACTATTTCTAGCATTCTGCATAAAATTATTTTCTGTTCAGCATTATTTAAAAAATTGTTCACTCTCTTTTCTACATAAATTATTTTCAATTCACTATTTAAAAAATTGTTCACTGCTTTCTCATAAAACACTTAGTGAAATCGTGTTTTCTAAATTTAAAAGCCAAATCTAAATGCTTTTTCATGTTTGAATTTCACAATAATCGAATCTATTTTTCTGCATTGATAAAATCTGTTTCTACATTAATAAAATTTGCTCTCTGCACATCATGTTTACTGTATATTCGAATCTGCTTACTGCATTCATAAAATCTGTTTTCTGCATTAATTAAAACTATTCATTGTTTTCTCATAAAAATTGTTCACTGTTTTCTGCATAAACTGTTTCTAGCATTCTGCATAAAATTATTTTTGTTCAGCATTATTTAAAAAAATTGTTCTCTCTCTTTTCTGCATAAATTATTCTTTGTTCACTACATAAATTATTCACCGTTTTCTCATAAAATCTGTTTTCTACATTAATTAAAACTACTCATTGTTTTCTCATAAAAATTGTTCACTGTTTTCTGCATAAACTGTTTCTAGCATTCTGCAAAAAATTATTTTATGTTCAACATTATTTAAAAAATTGTTCACTCTCTTTTCTGCATAAATTATTCTCTGTTCACTATTTAAAAAATTATTAACTGTTTTTTCATAAAACACCTCCTGAAATCGTGTTCTCTAAATTTAAAAGCCAAATCTGTATGCTTTTTCATGTTTAAATTTCATAATAATCGAATCTGTTTTTCTGCACTTGCTCAGCTTACTTTTTAAACAGAATAAGCCAATGAAAATAAGCTCAACCAAACACACTGCTATAAAGGAAGCTCATTGTTTTGGTATTTATTTGGTATGCTGCCTTTTTTTGACTTTATTTATCAGGGTACTCAAACGGGGAGGAAGATTCCTATGCCTTGAATTGAGCCATGTGGAAGTTCCTGTATTTAAGGAATTGTGAGTATCTGATAAACACCTTTTACTGATTACAAAACTTGTATCTAATAAACTTTATTAGTAGCTATTCTAAAACTTGTATTTAGTTCTCATTAGTATCAACATCACACCACTTGGGAAAAACGAAATGGAAAAATTATTTATCATCAACATCATTGTGCAAGCACTAACACAATTGTGTAGGAGTTTGCCACATGAGCCTTTATCTTAAATTCAATGAACTTATCCCTTAAGGTTATCCTGCTGTCATGAAATTTTGATAATCTTGAAATCAACCTGACCAGGATCCTTGGAGATTTTCATGGATTTTTCCAGCGGCCAACTTAAATTGCTAACATCCTTAAACTCGCCTTGTTGGTTTTCATGTTCCACACTCCCAATAACATGTTTACTATTTCATATGAAGAACAAAGATTAGTGCCATTTCGTTTTTTTATGACAGATATCTCACATTGGAGTATATTTATTCAAACAAAAAAAATAAAATATCGCACATTGGAGAAAATTATGTTCATGCTTTATGAAGAACAAGTTTGTCATTACTCTTCTGCAGCTTTTTTCACTCATCAAAAAAAAAAAAAAAAAAAACTCATTTACAGTTTTGTGGATGATAGATCCAGTTCTTACTGGAACCTAGTTCCCCCCCCCCCCCCCCTCTCTCTCTCTCTCTCTCTCTCATATTTTGTTTGCTATTTTGCACTTTTGCCTTAATTTAGTACTGCTCATGCAGGTATGATTATTACTCGCTTTCTGTCATTCCAGCTGTGGGAGAGCTAGTTGCAGGTGATCGAAATTCATATCAATATTTAGTTGAGAGTATTCACTGTTTTGCCTCCCAGGTTCTGCTGTCTTATTCCACTATCCACTGTTTACAGTTTGATTGAAATTTAGTGGTACCAATACAACTGGGGCTGTCTATGCATTGGGTGCTAGGTAGCAACTATAAGCAAAAAACAAAGGGGTTTTTTTTTTCTTCTTTTTAAATATTGGATTATTTATTTCCCTGAATCCTGTTCTTTCAACTAACTCAAAGTGGCTCTGTGTGAGTGTACAATTCATAATACTGCGAGTAAAAATCAAAGAGGTGTTGGAAAAAAAATTGAATAAAGTGGGTTGCTTGCATTGACATCTTGTACCCTCCAAGAGGAGAAGATGAATTTAATGCTACATAGAAAACGAATGTGGAATTCAAGCAACATTGTTTGAAGTCATTGATGAGATTATCTTATAAGTTCTGGTCCCAATTTCTGACTTATTATCACTTAGCAGCAAGTTAAATTAGAATCCTTTTTTTACCCCAAATGGAATCTTCTACTGTTTAGTAATGGGAGGAAATTTATTGACTATGAATATTCAGATGAATTTGGGAGTATTATATGCACGTTCATGGTTGCTTCTAGCACTTGCTTGGAGCTAAATGCATGCTTTCAGTAACCTGACTTGGTAATGCTACTTAGTGTCCATTTGGGAACAACTTATTAAACTTTTTGCTGAAAACTTTTTGTTAAAAGTATACTAAAGTATATTTGTACCTTGAAAAATTTTGAAAAAGTGAGAAAAAAGAGAAAAAGTGAGGTTTTAAAAAGCTGTACACAAAACCTAGAAGCTAAAAACTAAAGCTTAAGCTATCTTGATTGCATTGGTTCACATATCATTGCATGGTGGTATTTTATATAGGAGCAAAAATAGAGGTGCCTACATATTCATTGTGCCTGAGTGTTATTTGAACTTCTTATGTGTAAAAAATAATTTCTGATGATGAGCTATTTTTGAGAAAAAAAGCCTATATGACCTAGGGCTCTCAAGAATTATAGTTCCTAGTAAAACGAACAGAACCTACTTGTACCTTGATGAAAATATATAATTTGAGAAGAGTTGCTACGTTTTTTATTTGGATTATGCTGGTATCTCCATTATAATCATCATTATTGATGAATGCAGGAGACGTTTGCCTCGATGATAGCAGCTGCAGGGTTTCAGAAGGTTGAGTATGAAAATCTTGTTGGTGGAGTGGTCGCCGTCCATTCCGGATTGAAGTTTTAAATGTATATATCAATTTTGGGTTGAAACTCTTAAAGAATCTCGGGCATTGAAGTTTTGTGTTGTCCTGCATGAAATCCTACATGAAGCGTTTTAGTTTGTGAAATAAGAAAAATAATTAGGTTTCAAGTTTTTTCTACAATATTTGTTTGTTTCATAATACTGCTTTTCTACGTGGGGAGTAAAAAAGGCTTTTTACTTGGTATGGTAGTTGAGAAAGAAATTATTGGATATTCTTTTACATGATATTTTGTTCGTTTCATAATTTGTATTTTGAAGGTTGTCCTTCGATTAAAAATTGGGGAAAAACTGAGAGAGAGGCTTTAGAAGAACAACATTGTGCGTAGAAGATGATACATTTCTAAATTTTGCTCACTCTCGTTCCACCAAAGGAGGCAAGGAGTCTGTCACTTTGTGCTCCTATCTCCTATTGGTAAAATTCAAGCCTAAGAAAGATATTTGACAGCGTTGTTCAATAGTCAATACCCGGCCAATATGAAGCATAGAAAGAGATTAATCCTTGGCTATTGAATTACGAAAAGATATCTGAATCAGAATTGCACAATGTCATCAGCAAATAGCAGTGAAGAGTAAGGAGCAATTGAAATGTCGAGTTTGTAAACCAACAGCCAAAGGGGGGAAAAAGTCCTGTTTACATTCAGTTCATCACTTTTTCATTCCTCCTATCTTCTATTCTTCCGTCTTCTTTTATTCTTTCACTCGTTTCTCTTTATAGAGTGCTCATTTTTAAGTACAGCTTGAGCTACTCTTTTCTCTTTATAGAATGCTAGTCTAGAGCAGTAAATGAACCAAGTTGTTCATAAACGATTAGGGCTTAATTTGATAAAAGGCTGTAGTTTAAGTGCCCGTTTGTTTCAGCTTTTAGGGGCTGAAATGCACCTTTTGAAGAAAGCTGGACATACTAGCCCGTTTGGTTCAGCATAAACGCAACTTTTGGGTAAAAGTTGTGTTTTGGGCCAAGGCATAAAATGTGCAAGCCAATTATGGAGTTCTGGAGATCCATAAACAAAAAGTCCATGCGAGCTCTGAAGCTATCCGTTGGGCTCTTCCGACAATTACCAAATTACTCTTGATAAATCAAAAGATAAGCTTCACACCATTCCTCATTCCTTTCATCTCTGCCCTCTGCCCTCTCAATAACAAATTTCCAAATCCAAACACAAAAAAATCTATAACAAATTCCCAAATCAGCTAAGGAAAAAAGAAAAAATCAATCCCTTGCATGGGTGTTACAGACTATGTGCTAAGAGAAAAAAAGGAAAAAAAGAAAAAAAAAAAAGGAAGAAGGACTGAAGGAGAGCTCTGTGAGTCTGTGGAACGTTCTAGGAAAAACAAAGAGCAGAAAATAGTAAAGGAAAAAAAGAGGAAAGAAGGAAAAAAAAAAAAAAAAGAGTAAGGGTATATTTTTAGTAAAGGGGGAAAGGAAGTGCTAAGAGAAAAGGGAGAAAGGAAGAAAGGAAAAGAAAAAAAAAAAAGAGGAAGAAGGAGAGCTGAAACGTTTTGGAGTTTGGAGGAAGTGATAGGGAAAAAAAGAGGAAATAAGTAAAAAAAGAAAAGTGTAAGGGTACGTGTGTGGAGGAGAAAAAAAAAGGAAAAAAAAAAAGAAATAAATGCAGTACGTGTGTGGAGGATAAAAAAAGAGGGAAAAAAAAGAGGAAATGGTATCACAATATTTTCTTTTCGAGTCTAAATCTTCTGTCCCACTTTTTCTGCTCCACTCTATACTCCACCAATAAATATTTGTCACGTGTTCACCTAATTAATTAAATACTATCATTATTGACTTATTAATACTACAATTATTAATTAATAGTAGTATTTAATTAATTAGATAAACACATGACAAGTATTTATTGGTGGAGTATAAAGTGGAGCAAGAAAAGTGAGACAGAAGATTTGGACTCTTTTCACAATACTTTCACAATAAATTTTAAGTGATAGGTTATTATTAGCTAATATTGGTGAGAAAAAAAATAATTTTTTTTAGAAAGAGAAAAAAATAATTTTAATAGTATGTTCAAATTAAAATCAATATCAATTTTTATCACAATATTTTCACAATACTTTCACAATAAATCTTAAATGGTAGGTTATTATTAGCTAATACTGATGAAAAAAAATAATTTTTTTAGAAAGAGAAAAAAATAATTTTAATAGTATGTTCAAATTAAAATTAGTATCAATTTTTATTACAATATTTTCACAATACTTTCACAATAAATCTTAAGTTGTAGGTTATTATTAGCTAATATTAGTGAGGAAAAAATAATTTCACAATATTGATTTAAGTATGAAATAAACTCATTTATATATACTTTGTCATTTTTGATAATTTACCATTCAAATCACTACTTTTATAAGTGCTAGCCAAATACTCAGCTGACTTTTTGAAAAAACACTTTTTTATACTGCACTTCTTGAAAACTCCACTTTTTCAAAAAGCTCAACTTTAAAAGGCTAAACCAAACTCACCCTAAGCCTTAGTTTTAGGCTCATTTAATCAAGTCCAAGCAAACAATAGGGCTCGGTGTAAAAAAAAAAAAAAAAAGGCTAAGCCTAGGCTTGTTTATAGGTTTGATTATAAACTTGATATGAGTTTGACAAATAAACTCATATCTTATTAAGACTTAAATCATTGGGAGTTAGGACCATTCATTCAAAACAAATAGGAAGTTTAGTATATATAATGTACTCGTGTTCTCTAAAAAAAATTGTATTTGTTTTGGATGTGAAGCTTAAAAGCTTGATATATGTGTGCTGAAATTAAAAAAGCAGGGGTAGGGGTGGCCTCTTCAATTTCAGTTTCACTGAGATTTAGAAAACAGATGGGTTCCGGTGAAATTGGGATCAAAACAAATAAGGTTCAGGTTGGAAGACTTTCAACCTACCGGTTTGGCTAGTGACGGTGTCTCAAAGATATGATTCAAAAAGTTTATCCTGAAATATGATCCTGTAGCAAAACCATAGACAAGGAGTGTTTCAGTTTTTGCATGGTACTACAAAATCTGAAGATGCTTTTCATAAACGCTGTTGCAAAGAAATAATGTCTGATTTATGCTAAACGCAAAACCATATTAGAAATTCCAATTTCTGGTTTTCATTTATTGTATGGACTTCCACAACTTCCTATTATCTTAAATTGAAATGTCTTCTTAAATTTCAATCTTGCAAATTCCTCAAAGACTTCTTCTAGAATTTCTACACCATTTAAAAATATTTGTCAGACTAACATTTTGAAAATTATGTCATTGGATTATATGTTCTCTTTATTCTTAGAATGAATATCAAATTTTGTGTTAATCATATATAATTATTGATTTCTGGTCATCTTGATATTTTACAAGCATAATATTTATAAAGAGATAATATAATCCACCAATAAATTCATCAAAATATATATCAACTAAAAATTTATTTTTATAAAAAAAAAAAAAACTAAAAAATTATTAAGTAGTATAAAATTAAGACTACTTAATAAGTGAGTTGCAATATGGTGAGTCGCAATAGGATTGATTACACTTTTAAATGGAAAAAAAAAATGTTGACAATGAATATAAGTGAAAAAAAAAAAAAAATACAAAGGGTGGTTCATAACTAAGCTCATGAGTATGTAACTTCTTATTCACCTATTGTGGAAAAGTAATAATAATAAATGTTAGATATATAGATGTATGAAATTCATATGGACATTAGCAAGTGAACTTTAACATGATTGCCTGTGTTGATCCATTTCTCCATATTTGTTCCACTTAAAACAATGAAGATCATGTGGCAGTTCATAAGTCCTGAGACTATTAGGGGGGACACACACATTCAAAGGCAAAATAATGAATAAAATTTCAGTTTACCATGGTGGGCATATATTGCTTTATGGTTACATTTTAGAAGAATCTTGAGGTGATCTTCTTGGTGAATCCAGGAATGGCTTTGGTGGAAATTCTAATGATTGAAGGGTACCTTCTAACATCTCTATGACCTTGCCCATGGATGGCGGATCCAAAGGATTAGTCTGAATGCACCATAAACTCACTATCATCATCTTCTTTGTTGTCTCTTCTTCTTGCCCTGCCATTTCCTCACAAATACTAACATTTTCATTTAGTTCAATTTTTTTATAAATCCAGTGTGGAAAATATATTTCACTGGTATGAGAAACACCTGCATCGAAATTTTTTCTTACTCCAACCATTTCAAAAACCAACATTCCATAGCTATAGACATCAGACTTATGAGAAACTCCTCCAAAATTTCGACTAAATACTTTTGGGGCCATATATCCTACAGTTCCTCTCACACCCGTCATGGACACAATACTCTCTTTTCTTTGGCAGAGTTTAGCAAGATCAAAATCTGATATTTTGGGACAAAAATCTTCATCCAAAAGTATATTGTGAGGTTTTATGTCAAAATGTAGAATCCTTGTGCTGCAACCAAGATGTAAGTACTCTAGTCCTCGAGCAATGCCAATTGCAATTTGGTGTATTGTATTCCATTCTAAGTGGCAATTTATATCTGGCAATCCTTGATTGTATATATATGTATCAAGAGATCCTTTGGGCATGAATTCATAGATTAGAGCTCTTTTAGTCCTCTCGTGGCTGAAACCCAATAGAGTAACTATATTAACATGAGATGTTCTGCTAATGCTAGCCACCTTGTTAATAAATTCTTCTCCATTACCTTTGGACTTGGTTAGGACTTTCACTGCCACGATATGCCCATCAGGTAGCTTCCTTTTGTATACAGCACCATATCCTCCTTGTCCTATTTTATCTTTGAATGAGTTGGTAAGTTTCTTCACATCTGAGTAAGTGTATCGCTTTGGGGCTAGAGATCCATAATTTTTAATGATTTCCTCAGCATCCTGATCTTTTCTTGCATGTTTCTTCCAGCAGACAATTGCATTACTTGATAAATGTTTTCTCCTTAGGGTGCAGGTAATCAAAAAAATGATTACTATAATTGCAGTCCCACCTGCCGAAATACCTGTATGTGAAGAATAGATTAAGTCATGTAGACAACAAAAAAAAAATAAAAATGAAATAGTGGCACTCTTCCAACCAATAGAAAGAGAGGGAGGCTTTCCATTATATGCTAGGACAAGAGAGAGAATCAGAAAATTTAGAACGATTTTTAATGATAAAAATACCAATGACAATTTCAAGCGGCCAATTGTGCTTTGAAGATGGTTCTGCAACAAGGAAACAAATTTAGTTTTATATATATATATATATATATTTATATTTATAAGTAATTGTTATGGCTTAAACCTACTTTCTTCATAATTATAAATCTATCATTTGGGCATAAAACAATCAAATTACAAGTATCACAAGGCATAAAACTCTAATGTGGTTCGGTCAATGGCCTATGTCCGTAATAAATACACTATCAAATATGTATAAATTAAAAGTGTCCAACTTCGTTAGCATTTGGGTCAGATTGCCTATGTGACCTTTGACTATATAATGAGGCAGAGGTTTAGTGACTGCTACTATAGTGTACTGCCAGTGACCATGGTTGATTCAGTCTAAAAGAGCATTGGCGGTCGAGCCAAAGTTAAATGGCATGAAAGTGAAGGTAAAATGATTTGGTGTCCGAGTTTGATACTTGCTCCTAGGATTCATGTCAACATTACGTGTCTAGATGTATATGTGAGTACATACCTGTGTTTTAGAAGGCATGCAATACTGTATATTGCTTTTAATTTTGACCAAAACAAAAAAGAATACTGCCTCTATATTGTTATGGCCAATTGTCCTGAGTCGGTTGAAGATATTGTATTGGAGCACTTTAGGGTTAAAGAGGCAGTGATACCCTCTATGCATTTGAAGTTTAGCTTGAATTTTCTAGAGAAGAAGTCAATATCATTTAGATGTATTGTTGATAAAATTTCTCCTAAGCTCCAAGGCTGGAAAGTAGTGGATAGGAATATATGTTTTTTTTTTCTTTCTGGGGTCATGATGAGAGTGGAAGGAAAATTACTCTGTGCTTCAAAATGGGATGGTGGTATGGTTTGCACTTGCGGCAGCATGAGTCTTATGAATAAGGCCATGCTACATGCTTGCTAAATAGTTTTGGAGCATAGTGAATAATCCAAATGAACTAATGTCTCAAGTCTTGAGGGCTAAATATTGTAACAATCCATATTTACTTTCATGTCTAAGGCTTCTGATTCTTAGGGATGGAGAGGTATTCTTTCTTGCAGAAATATAATTCTAACAGAAGCCAAATGGTGTGTGGAGTACGTGATAGGTCTATAAGATCTGATCATAGCCCCTTTTGGTTTGATATGAAGGAAGAGATGGCTTGCAATTATTTAAACTCTGCCAGATGTGGCTGACCTTACTAATCAGAGTACTGCCAAATGGAATGCAGACCTTGTCAAAAAATTGTATGACTATGAAGTAGCTATGGAGATTGTCAACATCCCATTATCAATACAACCTACAAAGGATAAGCTTATTTGGCCCCAAGGGATATCACTTGATAAAATCTCTAGGTGTGGTTGAAAATAATAAGGTCAGTTCAGTTCTTACTATTGGTCTATTTTAATTTTTATGGCATAATCCATCCATTTTAAGATTTTGTTATTTTCATGGAAAATTAGCTTGTGGTGGCCCACTTGAAAGAAAAAATTTATGAATTTAATTTTTTAATAATTTGATAGCATCTAAATGGATTGGATCTCTAATTACCTAAGCTAGGTTGGAAGATAACGGAGGAGGGAGATATAAAACTAACTCTACACATCTCTTTGAAAACACCAAAAAGTACCACTTAAAACTACACATCTCTTGGCTCCTCTCCCTTAAATTTAAATGCATATGGAACATGATATCTCAATTTTATCTATAATATAATAATTTATACCTTACTTAGTTCCTTTAAATTAAATCGAAGACAAGTGATAACTACAAACTCCCATGGCTCTAGTGCAGACACTACGTACAAATTTCGGACAGAGTGACGTTTTCAGAAGACTGAATAAAGTGTGACATTCACTAATGTAGGTGAACAAGTTCCAGTGGCGAAGTCTTCTCTCACAATGGTACTCATACTATAAAGGCGGTAGCTGACGTTTCTAACATTTTTGGTTGTATTATTGGTGACATTTTTCTCACAGGTGAGTTGTAGTCGAGGATTGCCACAAGCATCAGGCTTGGCAGCTCGCCAGAAACCCACATTGCAGTTTGAGTACGAAGCAGCAGAGGCACATAAAGACACTGGAAAGTACTCTATGGCAATCAAGGTTGTCAAAAACAAAGAAACAAGAAAAATAGAGCGTGAGAAAATAATGTGGGAATTCATTGTGGTGGTGTGATTATTGATGAATGATGACTTGAACTTGGTTTTCTTTTAGCTTGGAAATAGAAAGTAATCAGTGACTGACGGTAATGGAAGAAGACTCGAAGTCAAATTAAGGAGGTGGTAGACTTGTGTCGAACCATTTTTCCATAGTTACGTTACTTCATGAGAAAATCATGCACAAAAAACAAAAAATCTAGAGTTTGTTGCTTACAGCAAATCAAACCTTGACTTCTAAATTTTACTACATTAAGTGCTAAACTTTATAAATCATGCTGAATGAGTCTTTGTATAGATTGAGGGCTAAGACAGTAAATTTATTTAAGTAGAGTCTCTTTTATTTAATTATCATTTATTAAATGTATTTAATACTAATCTAATTAAAGTTAATTTGATGACTTAATAATAAACAAATCAGTGTTAATTTCATAAATTAAAAGTAAAAAGTAGGATACAATTTATTATTATTTTATATAGAAAAATTAAATATCATAGTTTAAGCATACAATTTTACAAATATAAATATAAATATATTATAATTTTAAAATGGAAGTTTATATTACGATGGATATATAAGGCAATGCATGGTTAAATAAAATTGTAATTTAATTTTGAATTTCAATTTTGGTTTTAATAGAAATATAGAAATCATTTATTGTGTAACCATGTGAGAGATTAGGTAGCTAATGTTGAGAATCTGCCGGGTAGAATATTGATTCAACATATTTATAATATTTATTTAAAAAAAAATTTAGGTTTCCTATTGGTCTAATATTGTGGCGGCATTATTAAAGGTGGGAAATATTGTACAACAATTTTTTCAAAACCCAATTATCATCGTAAGATTATTGATTTTATATATATATATATATATATGACTATCTAATATTTTTAAACCTTCAAAACTTGTTAGGCAATATTTTTATTCTTTCCACCCCATCCTCAACACACAAACCATCCTCACCCATGACCACAACACCAAATCAACCAAAACAACAAATCAACTAAATCAACCAAAATATCCAAAACAAACCCAATTGAGCATAGAGGGCGAAAAACCCATATTTTAGAGAGAGAAATGATTGAACAAAAATGAGGAAAACATATTGATATACTAACAATAGCGTACCTTGGCTTGTGAGGGTCTTGGAGTTTTTACAGTAGCATGGGGTTGATATTTGTTCCTTGGCTTAGAAGTTCTTTCCTTGTGGGAGAGATCTTCTTTAATTTGCGTATCTTACGGGATCCTTTCCTAATAGGACTCTCTTCATTACAGTTTAAACATGGGGTACAAAATATTTCTTTATATGCTCATGCGTGGAGGCCAAGTAAGGCCATGTTAGCCTCGGCAAAGAT
Source organism: Quercus ilex subsp. ballota (assembly GCA_032727855.1). Lineage (NCBI taxonomy): Eukaryota > Viridiplantae > Streptophyta > Magnoliopsida > Fagales > Fagaceae > Quercus > Quercus ilex. Next base: position 18,276,082 of record CM064915.1, read on the forward strand.
TCGCTTATCCTCTTCAGCTTCCCTATGTCAACTTCTTATTCCGTCTATCTATTCTAGTCGTCTCGTTCAAGTGTTTGTTGTCCTCAAGGTGCAGTTGTCAGCTTTAAGGTGGAATCGTCGACCTTATGCCATCGTTGTTGGGTTATGAGTATGCAAGTGAGGCTGACGAATTCATTAGGACCATCGCCTTTGCTTAATATGAACGAGTTTATTAATACCACAAAATTACCCTTATCAGCTGCCCCCTACTCCATAGCCCTGTCGGCTTCAGCCAACGGGTTATGGAGTTCAATTCGTAGCTCTTTTTCATTATTACTATTTATTTTTTGTTTATCTAAAAAGAGAGGGCATTTATGGGTGATTCCTCGAGCAGCCTTTATTAAATACTTGAACACGTGGCTCAAGCAGGTTGGCCCCATTTCTAGACGAGGGTGTCGTTTTGTCTTCCGTGCATTTTTCACCCTATATATATCTCACTTCCTTCCTCATTTTCTCTTATTTCACTATTATTGATCTTCAGAGAGAGAGCTCGTCACTTTGAGAACTTCACTTGCGTCATCTTGCTATCCTCGTTGCCTCCATTGTCGTTCTTTTGCTAAGATAGTCACCTCTTAAGGAACCGTCTACTAACTTGGTAAGTCACCTTTCCCTTTATTTTATCCTGTCTTTGAACTTTGTTTTTCTAGTTAATTGTTTAACTCTTTTAGAGAGGCTGTCAACTTAGGTTCTTAGAATACCTCTGTCGCTTGTAGGTAAATAGATGTTTAGAGAAGCGATGAGTGGGCAGTCGTTAGTCTGTGAGGGAACAGGCTACGACAAAGTCTTCCAAACAGGTCATAAGCCCAAGGAGGGCCTTTCCTGGTTGTTAGAGAGGGAAACGTCAACCCATTCTCCTGACGAGGAAGTGGAAAGTTGTGATGGAGGGGAAGGTGAGGAGGAGGAGATAGATATGGGTGAGTATAAAGGTCATAAGAGAGGAAAGGAGGGAGAAGATGATGGGGATGAGGTTGATGTTGACGAGAGAACCCTCGAAGGTGGAAGTTTAGGAAGCCTTGGGGATGGTCATACCCGTCCATTTATCCTCCCAAAATATGGACCGTCAATGACTTCTTGCCAACGATGATGGCCAATATCTTTAAAAATATAAGGGATCGTTAAAAATCCCTAACCATATCCCAATCCGTCTCCCTAGGAAATTCGAGAAATGCTACTCAGGGAAGATTGCAGACGTCGACATGTACGACACTATGTTCGCAGCGGGACTAAGGTTGCCATTGATGGCGTTGCACCGTCAGTTGGCTAATTTTCTTGGATTATACGTTAGCTAGATTGCTCCAAATGCTTGGAGGATCTTTACAGGGGCTGAGATTTTGTGGGGTTGTCTGAGTGGTGGGAATCGTTAGCTTTCATTGGACAAGTTCTTTTATTGCTATAGACCTCAGCACATCATCTCGTCCCAAGGAATATACCACTTTGCTACATGGAAGAAGGGGTTAAGGCTCATGTCAAACATGCTCGACTCTAACAAGAATTGGAAGGGTATATACTTCTTCGTTCAGGGGACAGATTGGGTATGCCGTCCAGAAGAGTGGGCTACAATGCCCCATGGTTTTGACAATACTTGGGGTATTGTCAAAGATTCAGGTTTAGCATCGTTGGTTTTTTGCTTTAACTTTTTCCATTTGTTTGTTAAGTGTTTTAATGTTGTCGTTTTCCTTTTTCAGCCAGTGTTCGTTCGATCATAACTGACGAGCAAGAGGCTTTCATTCATCGGGTTCTTGAAATCCCGTTTGAGCAACGGAAGTGCAGGGATTTGATTACTCTTGATACGTTGCACGCGTATTGTGGTGGTTCAGAATTGATGCCTACGACGCGTAGATTAAATACGTACTCCCGTCGGTGTAAGTTCTTACTTATTTCTTTCCATCACTTCTTCTTTTTGTCGTCTCTAGGTTTAACACTCATCACTTGTCCTTTACATAAATGGAGGCAGCCAGATAGAGGGCATAGGTGAGGGCAGCCACCGCGCGCAGAAAGAGGAAGAAAAGAAGGCGAAGGGGAAAGAGGGGGCGTCCTCGTCAGCCCCTAAGGTCATCAGAAAGGGGGTGCCCAAGAAGAAGGCTGACGAGAAGGACGACCATCCTCCGAAGAAAGCATCCATCACCCTTAGGGATAAGCTCCCTAAGAAGCCGTCGCCTCCCAAGTTGAGCCACGGTGCAGGCAAAGGATTAATGACGACGTCAGGCCCCGTCACTCAGGGATCTGACCATCATCTTCCACTCATAAGGAATACATCGTTGAGGTGATTGAGTCAATCATCAAGGACACGGACGTGGATCCTTGTGCTGTGCAGATGATAGAGGAGTTGAGGGCGTCAGGCCTCTTTTACCTTGCACGTAGGGGTGTCCAAGTAGACCCGAACCCGACCAACCTGCCCAACCTGGCCGACCCGACCGGAAAACTGACCGAACTTACGCCGGCGACGGTTGGCAGCAGGTTTCCGCCCAGAAAACCCGAAACCGGCGGGTCGGTTGACGGGTTTGAGCATGAAAACCCGATTTTCAACCGACCCGACCAGAAAACCTGTTCTCCGTCGATTTTACACTGAGATCTCACCAGATCTCGCCCTAATCTCGTTGAGATCTCACTGGATCTCTTTGAGATCCAGCCTGATCTCGTTGAGATCTACCGAGATCTCTTTGAGATCCAATCAGATCTAGCGAAAACCAAAGATTTTGGTGAACTTCGGTGATGATTTCTGCAAAATTTGGCAATTATTTACACAGTCCGAAACCGACCACTCGAACCGTTGCGGGTCGGCGACGGGTCCAGGTTTAGGAGATTCGATCAGGTCGGGTCGGTTCCGGGTTGGGCATAAACCCGACCCGGACCAACCTGTGGACAGGCCTACTTGTACGAGTATGTTTCTTCCTTTCTTTCTTTCTTTTTTATTTATTCATTACTCAATAGCTGACGGTTGTTTTGTTTGTAGGCACTGGTTCACATAAAGGCGCTGCAGGATAGGATCTTCACCCAAGAAGAGGTAATTGCCCGTCTACTCAAGCGCAACGGGACCTTGACCGACAAGCAAGAGTAGTATAAGAAGGCCTTTTCATACTCTCAATAAAGAGGTGAAGGAGCTGAGGGAGAAGTTGGAGGAGGAGGGTTGTCAGAAGAAAAAGGAACAAGAAGCCAAGGTATCGGTGGAAAAGCAGCTAACGGCCCTTTTTGGGCAGGTGGAGATAGTCAGAGCTAACATCATGAAGGAATTCAAGGCTTCACAGCCATTCATTGATTCCTGCGCCGTCTACTATAGTGACGAGTTAGAGGATTGCCTTAAACAGGTCAAGCCCATCTACCCTGACTTGGATTTATCCAAGGTCACCATGGAAGATCCCCTGCTGTCAACTCCTACCGGCGACACTATTTTTGAAGAAACCAATGAATTCGCTCAGTCAGAGCGGGATCCGAAAGACGATAGTGTTGTCCTTGCTCAACCTGTTGCAGACCCTCCCGTCACTCCACTGATCTTGTCCACTGATCTACCAAATGTTGAAAACCCTCTCGTTCAAGACCCTTCTTCAAAAAACGATGAGAACCGGCCTCTTAGCTTTTTATTTTTTAATGACAATTGTATTGTATATTTAGTCTAACTTTCAAACAATGTTAAATGCCCCTTTGTTTTTTAGCCTTTTTTTGTAAAGACCTTTTTTTATGTATGGTATGCTTTTTACATCCGTCGCTTTTTAGCATGTGTTGATCTTTATGTATTGATATGTTTGCTTATTTTTTGTGCCTGTATGTAAGAGGACTTAGGATGAACCCGTTAGCCATGACAAAGACCTTGTCCTGTTTTAGGACAAAATAAGAAACTCGTCTACTTGGTCTTTAATAAATTGAGGCATCCGGCTTAATAATCTTAACAGTGAACTCGTTCGTCAGTGGGTTCTTGCAATAAACCCGTCCATCTGGAGGCTTAACAATTTTAACATATCCCAAAGGGATGAACTTGTCGATTTTTGGATTTTAGTTCTAAGGTATCCCCATAGGATGAACTCGTCCACTTGTGGACCTAATAATGAACTCGTCCACTTGTGGGCTTGATAATGTTAACTCATCCTCATGGGATGAACTCGTCCACTTTTGGACCTAATAATAAATTCGTCCACTTGTGGACTTTGAAAATATAAATTCATCCTTATGGGATGAACTCGTCCACGTTGTGGATCTAGGAATGAGTTCACCCACTTGTGATTAACTCATCTTCATGGGATAAACTTGTCCACTTGTGGACCTAATAATGAATTCGTCCACTTGTGGACTTTGAAAATATTAACTCATCCTTATGGGATGAACTCGTTCACTTGCGGACCTAATAATGAATTCATCCACTTGTGGACTTTGAAAATATTAACTCATCCTTATGGGATGAACTCGTTTACTTTGTGGATCTAGGAATGAATTGTCCACTTGTGGACTTGATAATATTAACTCATCTTCATGGGATGAACTTGTCCACTTGTGGACTTAATAATGAATTCGTCCACTTGTGAACTTTGAAAATATTAACTCATCCTTATGGGATGAACTCATCCACTTTATGGTAAAAGTAACTTTGTGGAGACAAATAAATACGCAAGTCATATCTGAATAAACTCCTCTTATTACGATAAATGTATGCATATGTAGGAAAATTGTTCCTTAAAGAAAAAGTCCTGCCCTTAGGGCTTAAAAAGTACTGTAGCAAAAATTAACTAAAATAAATTGGAAAATGAGGAGTGTCTCTCTTCATGCTATCATCTAATGGTAGTACTTTCGGAGATGCTCGGTGTTCCATGGATGGTGTAACTTCTGCCCGTCTAGCGTCTCCAAGTGATAAGTGCCTTTCCTTTGCCATGATGTGATTCTGTAGGGTCCCTCCCAGTTAGGGCTGAGATTTCCTTGGGTGGGGTCTCTAGCGGCGCCCATTACCTTCCTTAAGAAGAGGTCTCCAACCTTGAAGTCTCTGTGCCTGACTCGAGAGTTGTAGTACGATCATGAGGTCCTGGTATCGTGCGAGTCTCTGTTCAGCTGTCACCCTAACTTTGTCTAGTAGATTAAGTTGTAGACCTATAGCCTCGTCGTTCTTTCTTTCATCATGATTACCCACCCTGTAGCTTGTGAGTCCGACCTCTGCTGGGATGACTACCTCACTTCCATAAGCTAGTCGAAACAGCGTCTCTCTTATAAGCATTCTAGTTGTTGTTCTATATGCCCATAGTACGCTTGGCAGCTCTTCTGGCCATACATCATTTGCCCCCTCGAGCCGAGTCTTTATGATTTTAATTAAGGATCGGTTCGTGACCTCAACCTGCCCGTTGGCTTAAGGGTGGGCGGGAGAGGGGTAGTGGTTCTTGATTCCTAACTGTGAGTAAAAATCCTTGAAGGAGTCATTGTAAAAGTGTTTCCCGTTATCTGAGACCAAGACTCTGGGGATCCCATACCTGCAGACGATGTTTTTTCAGACAAAGCTTCTCACATTCTTCTCCGTAATGGTAGCCAAGGCTTTTGCTTCTACCCATTTAGTGAAATAGTCTACTCCAACTATAAGGAACTTCAGTTGTCACATTGCTATTGGGAACGAACCTATGATGTTGAGTCCCCATTGAACGAATGGCCACGGGGCTGTCATCGAGGTCAGCTCTTCTGTCGGCTACCTAATGACGTTGCTGAACCTTTGACATTTATCGCAGGCTTTGACATAAGTCTGGGCGTCCTTTTGCATAGTAGGCCAGTAATATCCAGCTCGAATCAGTTTATGTACCAACAACCACGACCCTGAGTGGTTTTTGCATATCCCTTCGTGTACTTCTCTCATGACATAGTTCGCTTCTTCGGGGCTTAAACACTTTAGGTACGGGTAGGAGAAGCCTCTCTTATACAAGATGTCTTTTATCAAAACGAATCGTGCTGGTTGGACCTTCAACTTCCTTGTGGCTTCCTTACCGTTTGGTAATGTGCTGTCTTTTAAGTAGGAGACTAATAGTGTGGTCCAGTTGCTTTCATAACCAATCTCCTGTACATCGACGAGATCTATTAAGGGGGAAAGTTGAACAAAAGAAAGTACCTTATTGGGGACAATTATGTGTTCTACTATTGTGGCTTTGGCAAGATGGTCGGCTTGCTCATTCTCTCCTCTAGGGATTTGAATAATCTTGGCATGTAGGTCGTCTATTCTTTTCTTTACTTGCTCCAGGTACTTCTTCATTCTTTCACCCTTGCACTCTAATCCTCGTTTGCTTGATTCTTGACGACTTAGGAGTCACAATAAATAACCACACTCGTGGCCTATGCCACTTTAGTGAGGTCTAGTCCTGCTACCAGAGCTTCGTACTCTACTTCATTGTTGGTAATTGGGAAGTCGAGACAAACCATGCATTCGATCTTGTTTCCTTCTGGGGAATGAAGCACAATACCTGCTCCACCAGCTTGTTTGTTGGATGACTCGTTCGTATGTATATTCCACTGAAGATACTCTTCTGCCCTTTGTCTTTCCCCGTTAGTGAATTCTGTAATGAAGTTAGTGACTACCTACCACTTAATGGCACTATGCAGGCAGTACTGTATGTTAAACTCACTCAACTCTATTGCCCATAGTGCCATTTATCCGGTGGTTTTGGGATTGCTTATTGTTCTTCGTAAGGGCTTGTCAATTAGGACGATCACCGTGTGGGCTTGGAAGTATGGCTTGAGCTTGCGGGCTACTGTAACTAAAGCGAAGGTGAGCTTCTCCATAGGTGGATACCTCTCCTCTACACCACGAAGAGCCCAACTGGCGTAGTACACGGGCTTTTACATCTTGTCCTCTTCTCTGATCAGGGCCACACTGACGGCGGCCTGGGATACAGCCAAGTAGAGGAACAACTCTTCCTTTGGTTTTGAGGGACTCAGCAATGGTAAAGAAGAGAGGTAGGCCTCCAGATCCTCGAATGCTTGCTGACATTTAGCTATCCATTCAAAAGATTTCTTCAATACAAGGAAGAAAGGCAAACATTTATCTGTTGCTCTTGACACGAATCTATTAAGTGTGGCTATCTTGCAGTTGAGACTTTGTACTTCTTTCACGTTCTTAGGGGGTTCCATTTCTATTATGGCCCGGATCTTGTCTGGGTTAGCCTCGATAGCTCTCTGGGACACCATGAACCTTAGGAACTTTCCTGCTATCACCCCGAACGCACACTTACCTAGATTGAGCTTCATGTTGTAAGAGCGAAGGGTGTCGAAAGTTTCCTTGAGATCTTCCAAATGATCGTCATCTTTTCGGCTTTTTACCAGCATGTCATCGACATAGACTTGGACATTTCTCCTAATTTATTGTGTGAACATCTTGTTCATGAGCCTCTGATATGTCGCGCTTGCGTTTTTAAGGCCAAATGACATTACTTTATAGCAAAAAAGGCCCTGGCTGGTAACGAACGAAGTCTTCTCTTGATCCGCTTCGTCCATTTTGATCTGGTTATAACCTGAAAAAACGTCCATGAAGCTCAATAACTGGTGTTGAGCCGTAGAGTCAACTAGGACGTCGACTTGCGGAAGGGAGTAGCTATCTTTAGGGCAGGATTTGTTCAGGTCCGTGAAGTCCATGCACATCTTTCAGTTCCCGTTGGCTTTCTTGACCATCACGATGTTTGCTAGCCAGTCGAGGTAGTAAACTTCCCTGATGAAGCCCGCCTCCTGTAACTTACGGACTTCTTCCACTATAGCTTGGTCTTATTCTAGGGCGAACACCCACTTCTTCTAACAGATGGGTGGAAAGAAGGGCGACATATTTAATCTGTGCACCATGACTGAAAGGTCGATTCCTGGCATGTCTTCATGGCTCCAAGCAAATGCATCCTGGTTATCTCTGAGAAAAGTTGTGAGTGCTTGGTAGACCATCGGGCTAGTGAGGGTGCCAATCTTGGTTGTTCGATCTAGCTTGGAGTCATCGAGAAGTATCTCTTCAAGCCTTTCAATGGGTTCTGCCACCGTCCACTGTTCTTCTATGTTCATTGTCTGCAGGTGATCGTTCATCTCCAACATTGCTATGTAACACTCGTGTGCAGCCACTTGATCTCCACATATTTCTCCTATTCTGTATTTGGTGGGGAATTTGATCATCAGGTGGTAGGTCGAAGTCACGGCCTTCCACGAGTTGAGGGTAGGTCATCCGAGTATGGCATTATAGGCAGACGAGTAGCCAACAACAAGGAATGTAACATCTTTAGTGATTTGCTAAGGATAATCACTAACCGTAACGGGCAGCATGACCGCATTGGGGGGGTATACTTTAGTCCCTCCGAACCCAACGAGTGGGGCGTTGGTCAAGATCAGCCGTTCTTTGTCAATCTTCATTTGCTGGAACGCCAGGTAGTAGAGGATATCAGTAAAGTTTCTGTTGTCGACCAAGACTCAATGTGTGTTGTAGTCTCCTACCCGTATGCAGACGTTAGGCATCTTCTTCTGAGAACTCAATGATGATGTTATCAGTTCGCGCCATCTTTGGGATGAAGCCCGTTAGCTGGACATTCTGAACCATCCTGAGGTAAGTCTTCCGAGCCTTTTTGGATGAACCAAAGGCTGCCGTGCCTCCCACAATCATCCTTATATCTCCTAGGGGCGGCCTTAGACTCTCGTTGGGGAACCTACTCTTGAGATGGGTCTGCTTTCTTCTTATTAACAAACCTTTACAACTTTCCTTGCCTAATGAGAGCTTCAATTTGTTGCTTCAAGTTGTAGCAGTCAGTTGTGTCATGACCATGGTCACGGTGGAAGCGGCAGTACTTGTCTCTAGACTTCTTATTAGGATCTCCCTTCAGCTTGCTAGTAAAGGTCAGGGCTCCTTTGTCCTTGATTTGCATCAAGACTTGGTCGATCGGGGCAGTCAATGGAGTGAAGCTCATGAACTTCCTTGTGGAGGGCTTGGAGCGCTTGTTCTCTCGTCGTTCTCCAGTCCTAGCCATCTTTCACCTCCTATCCTACCGTATGTCTTCCTATCTTTCCCTCTTATTGGGCTTCTCTTCTCGAGCCAATAATGCGTCTTCCGCGTTCATGTACTTAGTCGCCCTGTAAAGCACATCTAACATAGTCTTTAGGTTGTTCTTATATAGAGAAAATAGGAACTTACCCTTCCATAGCCCATTCGTGAATGTAGCCACAAGTATCTTGTCATCAGCTTCATCGATTGAGAGTGCCTCTTTGTTAAAGCGGGCTATGTAAAACCTCAGCGTCGTATCCTCTCGTTGCTTAATGCTCATCAGGCATGCAGTAGACTTCTTATATCTATGCCCTCGATAAAGTGCGAGGCAAACTGGGCGCTTAACTCCTTAAAGGTACCAATGGAGTTGAGCGTCAACCTGCTGAACCAAATCCTTGTGGGACCCTTTAGCGTAATGGGGAAGACCTTGCACATGATCTCGTTTACCACTCCTTGAAGGTGTATCAAGGTCTTGAAAGACTCCAAGTGATCTAGGGGGTCCTTGGATCTGTCGTAACTCTCCACCTGTTGTATACGAAACTTTGGTGGAAGGGGGAATGAGGTGACTGGTGCCGTAAAGGGCGAGTCCGTCTGATGGACTAGTTCGTCAAGTTTGCTTGACACCCGTCCTCTGAGGGCGTTCATCATGACGTCCATCCTCTCTTTCATCATCTGCATCTCTGCTACCATGTGGGGTGGAACAATATTTGCAATGGATAGGCGGTTTGTATCTAGTCGCTCTTGTCTGCTTGGGGTATTGCTGCCTTTTAGCCTTTCTTAATTCCTTCTCTCAGCGCTGGTTCCTTCCTGGTCTTCCTCCTGAGTGTTTAGTGCTGCGTTCCTTTAGCGTAGCTGTTCCTCTAGATCATGATTTTTCTTGGTGAGGTGTTCTATTGCCGCTGCGAAAGTCTGGACCTATCTCTTGAGGGCAGTGGTATGCGGTTCATCTCCTTGAGCATTGTTGGTGGTTGCCATCGAGCTAGTAAGTACCATGTAACTCTTTGTCCGGGAAGCGATAGTATGGCTTGCAAACTATTCCCACATATGGCGCCAACTGATGATGTCAAAAATTGTCAGCAAGTCACATGATCCTCACGTGCTCAAGACAATACATGCACAACACAGAACAAGAAGACCTTAGGAGAGTACTAGTGTGGTACCGGCCAAAGACCTTCCGAAGATTAAGTCAGAAAGTTTTTCGCAACTCTAGAGTACCAGAGCTGGGATAAATTATGCGTATCTTAATTTGTGAGGGTCTTGGGGTTTTTATAGTAGCATGGGGTTGATATTCGTTCCTTGGCTTAGAAGTTCTTTCCTTATGGGAGAGATCTTCTTTAATTCGCGTATCTTACGGGATCCTTTCCTGATAGGACTCTCTTGATTACAGCTTAAACGTGGGGCACAAAATATATCCTTGTATGCTCATGCGTGGAGGCCAAGTAAGGCCATGTCAGCCTCGGCAAAGATTCGCTTATCCTCTTCAGCTTCCCTTCGTCAACTTCTTATTCCGTCTGTCTATTCTAGTTGTCTCATTTAGGTGTTTGTTGTCCTCAAGGTGCAGTTGTCAGCTTTGAGGTGGAACCGTCGACCTTATGCCATCGTTGTTGGCTTATGAGTATGCAAGTGAGGCTGACGAGTTCATTAGGACCGTCGCATTTGCCTAATATGGATGAGTTTATTAATACCACTAAATTACCCTTATCATTCAAAACTTAGGTAAACTTTCGAGAATAGAAACTCTCTCACATTTACCCAATAATTTTTTTAATTATATATTAAAATTTAAATGAAAAAAGTTCTTTAAATATGGGCTAAGTAGTTCCTTATAATTGAAATTTTTAACGGAATGGATAGTAATGAAAAAAAAATTGAATTAAATATTTAGGAAAAAATTTACTTCTAGAGAAAAGTTCTATAAACCAGAAAATTCAAGTGTATTTTTTGTTGTAGAACCTATTTGACGAGTTATGTGCCTTATTTATTATATTTTTTATGGAGTTATGTGCCTTATATATATATTAATAGGTAAAGTAGAGAAAAAATTCAATTAGATTTCAAATTGAATTTAATTAGAGTTTTATTTTGTGCCATGTATCCCATCTAATCTAAATTTTTAAATTTTTGTGCCAAATTATTTAATTCAGTGTAAAAATTGGAATTTAATTAGAGTTTAATTTTACGCCACGTGTCTCATCTAATGTAAGTTTTTTAATTTTTGTACCAATTGAGTTTAATTCAATGTAGAAAATGAGGAGTTCAATATAAATAAACAATAAAAAATCTAATAATATATATATATATATATATAGATTCAAAATTGAATTTTGTTTTTGTTAGTTTTCCGTACAAATTAAATTGTTTAGATTTTTACTATTATTTTTTCTCTAAACTAATAAGCATATTTTTTTATACTATTTCCATTCAAATATTTTGTATGTCAGGATCTTGAACATAACATATTGTAATTGAACTGAACGATCTCATGCACCTATCCCCATTCAATTTAGGAGATACTATTAGACCATTTTTTTTTTTAATTTTTTTATGTTGTATTTAGTAGAATTTCATGTTTAGTGATTACGAATTAATATTGTATATGTAATATCCAGTAATGATTTTCAAAATTATATACATAATAGCAGTGTAATGAGAAACTTAGCGTAGCTAATATCATGAAAATTACAATAAAAAAACTATTTTAGTACCTCCAAATATCCTGATTGAACTAATATCTTATATGTTTTATAACCCAAGCTAACATCAATAGCACCACTATAATTCATCATACTCATGCATAAGCATGAGTTACATACTAGTTTAAATAATACATGTCTATAGTGTAATAATTAGCCAAGTAATGGGTTTAGTTGGAGAAAAACTTTAGCCATATTAATTTATATCTCCCTTATTTTAATGTAGGAAAGGAAATTAATGGCATGAAAAGTAATAACTAATGAACCTATCACCTTGATACTTATAAGGAAATGAAAAGTAATATTATTTAAATTTTTTTCCTTTTTATCTATACTGCTCCGTACTATTTAATTGGTTTCCCTTGTTTGGACTAGATATTTTTTTTAGTTCCAACATACCCCTACACTCATAGGTTTAAGTAGAGATAAAACTAAATGATAGTCTAGTAAAAATACATGTCTAACTGATACTAAAATATTGCCTACAAAATAGGAACACTTTTCCACTAATCCTTTCAAAAGCAACTACACGTTTATTTAAAAAAAAAAAAAATAGAAAAACAAGTTAAACAACCCAACAACGTTGTTTTTTTTCCTATAAAAAAACGCCCCACATTTATCCAAAAACAAAGCTTAAAAAAAAAAATATAGTTATAAAAAAAAAATTAATCCAAAAAAAAACAAAAAAAAAACCTAAACTAAAGAGATATATTCACGTTCTCAAATTACTTGCCACTTGCCTTTCAGTTTTTTCCCCCCATAATAAACATCTTCAGTTTGAGTTTTTTCACAAAAACTTTTCCTTCTTCTTTGTTCATCACTCCCTTATTCTGCAATCTTTATTCCTTCTTCTCCTCATTCGATGACTACTAAGAGTCTTAACTATGTGCGCTATTGGCTAAGGAAATTTGAAGATATGCTTAAATTTTAAGTTATTACCTGGCCTCTATTAGTATTACCACATTGTTTTGATCAAACCAAATCAAAACGAAACCTAGGAAATGGAGCAAATTAAGTTGATTGGAATGAAAGCCCAATACTAAGTGTAGCAATAAAAAGTTGTTCAAGAATGGATACATCAAAGGCTGAAATACCTCTACGTAACGCCAATTTCTCTTGAAGGATTGATGATTTTTTTTTTTTTTTGGTCTTTCATTCCACATTTTACTTGAGTGGATAGATATTGCTATAAAAATCAAACTGTTCATGTTTAGAACATTTGACTAGATTAACCACCGGTAGGCATCAATTAATTCTTCTTTAATGGGTGACTATCAATCTTTCTTTCTTCTTCTTTATTTATATTTTATTTTAATGAAGGGTGAGCATTAAATCAGACACAAAAAGTTGTACTTTGTTATTAGTGGTTAGTACCACTGCCAATTGAATGTGATTTTAGATTTGGAAGTATGTATTATAAAATATTTTTTCCTTTTTCTTTTTCTTTTTAGAAACAAAAAGAAATAAATGGTGTTGAAACCAGACAAAATTTGCCAAATAGTATATTTCTCAAAAAAAAATTAGGCGTGTGGCATGCATTTAAAGTTATTTAGTAAGTTGGACTGTTTTTGAAAGTCGAGTTTGGCAAACTCGACTTTGGGTTGGAAAACAAACACTATAGTGGCGTTTTCTATAAACGCTGCTATAGGCACTAAAAAACGCTACTATAGTGTTCGTTTTCCAGCCCAAAGTCGAGTTTGCCAAACTCGATTTTTAAAAACAGTCTAACTTACTAAATAACTTTGAATGCATGTCACGCGCCTAATTTTTTTTGGGAAATGTACTGTTTGGCAAATTTTGCCGTTGAAACCACTTCGTCTATATACCCAAATTGCGTTGAATTGATACCTGGCACAAAGTTTGTGTCTTGAGAAAACATTTTAAAATTTTTTATGTTATTACTAATTCACTGCAGTCATATTAATTGGTGTTGTAAGGATCCTTCACCTTAGGCTATATATGATTTGTAGGAATTGACTTACTTATGATCGGCATCCACAAAAGAATTTATCAGGTGTGTTTGTTTTAATGAATTTATTTATTTCAATAAATTCACTAGCCTAATCCTATATTTGAATTATTTTTCCACTTAAGTAATGTTTTATTATATATTTTCTGATTTGGTAATCCTATTGTGGTTCTTTTTCCCTAGTATTATGGTGGTGAGGGAGATTCAATGTAGATGGAGGTGGTAGTGCCAACAAATATAAAATTTGATGCAGGTTCGGCTATAAAGATTTTGAGGCATGGAATGCTAATGTTTTAATTTAGGTAGAGATTGTGTTGCTCTAGAAGATAGATATGTCAAGTTTAAAATGAAAAAAAAAACATTATGATTGGTAGATTATAAAGTGGAACACAAAAAATTGTACAAAAGATTTGTATTCATTCACGTTGTAGGGTCAGTTTTTGCGGCCCAAGCCCAAGGAAGTATGGATTTGGAGCTCACCGAGCCCGAAACAATAAATTTTGTAGAGAGTGGGTGAAAGAGCTAGGCTAATAATGAAAAGAACAGTATTAAAGGGCAACACCAATGGAAGGGTTTGGATTAATGTGTTCTCGGACTGATATGAATGCCATGACCGAAGAGGTGCTTTTCATTGATAATTTAGGATTACAATTTCCGGAGCTCCCCCCATTAAAAATATCCCCCCCCTTCCCTTATATAGCACTGCCTTCCTACATCTCCTCCGTCCACTTGTTCATCATCCAGGCACCCATTTGAGTGCATGTCCCATCACCCCACTTTCAGCCTTATGTGAGTGGCGGTAGCTGAGAAAGCACTGTTCAGGGGTCTTATCCACATAAATGCGGCCAGAAAGGTAGGTGTAGTGCATTAAATGTGGTGGTTGAAGTATGCCTCCTTGATATTTCTCTGTTCCCGTTAGCTTCATGTGTATCCGAGGTTCCTTTCTCTCTTGACACTTGTCAAACAGATCACTTGAACCTCCCATGCTCGTGTTGGGTCAGACCTCTTCGGATCCGAGGATGTTGGACTACTCGGACATATGAAAATCTCCTCGGATAGTACACGTGCTCATCTTAAGGCATTCCCCTTTGACCTGGGCCTGACTGAAGGCCTCGCCTCCTCGGATGAAAAGTGTTCCTCATTCAGGGTCTTGGGCCCAATAAGTTGGGTTGGGTTTTTCTCCCCCCACACACGTGATTTGTATATTGCCGTTGTAGTTTTATCTCTTTTGTAGTGTTTGGCCCTTTTTAGATGGGTAAGCTTTACATAAGAAAATTATTCTTTCAATTGGGGTTGATGGGTCTTTTCATGGAATAATTTATGAAAATTTTTAGGTTGTTATTTTGGCAGAAATGTTTATACTTTAAAACCCAATTTCAAATAAGCGAAATGGGGTATGATAAGATTTATATATGAAAAAATTATTTAACTCACATCAATCTTACTATATATCTACGTATTTTTGTGATTCAAAAAATGTGGTAATCTTGAATTATGATTAAATATAGTAAAATTTAAAACTAAATAAATGCATGAAAATTCAAACTAAGATATATATTCAATACTAATAAAATATAAATAAAGAAAAAAATAACTAACTATTTCTTAATACATCTCTAAATAAATATCTTTTTTTTTACAATACTAAATAAATATCTATCAAAATTGAACTAGGCTTTTTTTTTTTTTTAATTTCAAAAATAACTTATGATTAATTTTACGTTACCTTTCATAACAGTTTTCAGTTTGAAAGTACAAAATTATAAAGTTCATTAGAAAATCATCTTTTCATTTTGGTTCAAAGCCCAATTTTGATAATACTCATAGTTAGAAAAGTCAAATATTATAATTGACTTTTTCATAATCTATATATCAAATATATGAAGAAGTCAACTATTATATATATCTTTTAACTAAAAAAATACTAATTAGTGTTGTCAAACAAATTAGTATAATTCGTAATCTCGATGGCAACCAACAAATTTTGATCATTTATTGGCATATGCTTGTGCCTTGTAGTAGCATTGCCATTTATTGCAAAAATACAAAATACCCTTGCCTTCCTTTCCACCTCTTTCAATTTTTTAGGCCCTGTTCGTTTGGAGTGAAAATAGAGAGGATGGAAAATAGAGAGAGGAAAATAAGGTGAAAAATGTTGTTTTCCACTGTTCGTTTGGGGAAGGAAAATAGGAAGGATGGAAAACTGGAGAAAAAGTTTTCTCTCCGGGCCCACATTTTTTTTCCTCCCAAATTGGGAGGAAAACTTGGGGAGAAAAGTGCTAGTGTAGCACTTTTCCACAAATGCCCTTCCCAGGTCTTTTTTTTTTTTTTTTTCAACGTGACGTTTTGTGTGTTTTTTTGTTTTCCTTTTTTTTTTTTTTCCAACGTGACATGCTCTTATGTTTTTCCCCCCTTTTTTTTTCAACCTGATGTGCTTTTTTTTTTTTTTTTTTCCAACATGATGTTCTCTTTTTTTTTTTTTTTTCAACGGGACCTGATCTATTGTCCCCATTGTACTCCTCATTAATCTTCTTTTTTTTTTTTCCTTGTTGATTTTTTGGTTTTTTTTTTCTCATATGACATTAATTTTTACATTATTATAATAATATAAATAATAATATAAATTTATATATATGATGTGGTAAATTTTATATTCTTTAATGGGTACAAATAAATCTATTTTTTACATAATATGTAACAAGAGTATAATAGTCAATTTATATAAATTACATTTTCCATCATTCATTTTTTCTCTTCAACCAAACAAAAGAGTTTTCCACCCTCCCACTTTTCCACCCCTTCAACCGAACACACAAGAGGGAAAACTAAATATTTTTCATCCTCCCACAATTTTCTATCATCTCACTTTTCCACTCCTCCAACCGAACGGACCCTTAGTCTCTAGGATTGCCCTAAGATGACGACTTGGATGCTGCTATTTCCAAATCTTGAAGGGCTCTATATGTTTAATATCAGCTGGAAGCCATTGGAACAGATGATTGAGATGAAGATGATGAATAAGGCTCTATATTTAGTCTCTTAATATAATTATTTTACAAACTAGCCTTTGAGCATGCGTGTGAGTGCATGTTCAAAGGCTAGGCTATTCTATTTTTTTGGTAGAGGTTAATAATTTACAAAAATTATAATTTGGAATTAATATATTTTTCAATTATAAAAAAACCTAGGGGTGTGATGAAAAAATTATTTTATCCACAAATGCTTAACACTTATCACACCCCTAGTTTTTTTTTTTTTTTTTTTTTTTTTTTGTGATTGGAAAATATATTAATCCCAAATTATAATTTATGCAAATTATTAACCTTTACCCAAAAAATAAAAGAGCCTCGTGCTTAAAGGTTAGTAAATATAATAGAATTTGTTCCACACTGAAAATTAATTTTTTATAAAAAATTATTAATAAATCTTTTTTTATATAAATAAAAATATACATCATGCATTATTAAGTAGAAGTTTTACAAAAGTTCAATAAAAATTAATAAAAAATTATTTCGTAATTAAAATATCGAACACTGTCTACAGACTAATATGTACATATTCAAGTATGTAAATGAATTGAAATTGTGGCTCTAAGTGTGCGTTTGGGAAGAGATTAAAAAATGAAAATTCTTTTACTATTCAACTTATTTTTGCTACTATTTATGGGTATCACTGTATTATTTCAACTAATTTTTACCTTTATCTACAGTACTTTCAGCAATAATTTTTTAGTTTTAATAAAATAAGCGGTATCCAAATATACCTTAAGTCACATTTTAAAATTTAAAATCGTGACTTAAGTTCACAATTTCCATGCATTTATACGAGTTTTGTTCAAAAATACATATGAATAACAGTATTAACTTGGCTAAAATGCAAAATTCATCCTATAAATTTAGTTAGAATTCATTTTAGTAATTTAACTTTTAAATTCTTTAAGTTCAAGATTATTTAATTAAGGTTTCTTCATTAATTTCTACTAAATTTTTTCTTTTAAAAAAATAGGAAATATTTTTAATTATCAATTTGATTTTTTTAATTTAAAAAATTCAAAAAACTAAAAATTTGTACAATTAACTACAACATTATCAAAAAAATTGGTAGAAAAACTTTAATTGGATAAAATTAAAACTTTGCCAAGCCAAAATAAATGAAAACAAAATTAGGGAACGGAAATAAATTCAAATAAAATATTAAAGTAAAATTTTGCATTTTAGCCTATTAGCTTCTTTCTAGAACTTCAGGAAAAAAAAAAAAAAAAAAAACCCACTTTTCCAGTTCTCCTAAAAAATAATATAAAAAAAGAAAGTTCTCCCGCTAAAACCTTGAAAAGTAGGGTTTTACCTTTTAATTCTCAGTTATCATTCATCAGCAGCAGTCCCAGCACTAGCAGCATCGCCCCTCTCTATTGTTGTGTTTTAGGTTTGTTTTGGGTTTTCAATGGGGAAGCAATTCGGCAAAAATCGAGGTTAGCTACTCTCTCTGACTCTTTCTTTTTTTGGCTTTACAGCCTCTCTTTATTTGCCCTAATAATCCAAATTATTTTGATTCTAGTTTTCATTTTTTGTAATACACGCTCAACTATTCTCTCTTCATGCTTGTTTAAATTTTTTTTTTTTCTCTGATAATTTTTATTTTACTGGTTTAACTAGGATTGAAGCGATCCAAAGCGCCCTCCAACTCAGAAAGTAAACATGTAATTAAGAATCGCTGTGTCGAACAAAAGCTTGCTCTTACTCGTACTCGTAGCCCCTCGCCAAGTCCCTCAGGCACGTTAATCATTTTTTTTTTTAATTAATACATTGTGTATGTTTTATTAATTCTATCAATTTTTTGATTTTTGATAATAAATTATGGATTATGAGAATGTTTAATAAAACTGTCTATTGAAGTTATTGTGAATTATTGAGGAAGTTTTAAAAATTGGATTAGTTAATATCTGTTTTGGTACTAGAATGAATGTTTTTGGGATCAAACTTTTTATTACAGGGGAGCAGTCTGAGGAGCAATCTAGCGGTGCGGCTTCTGAAGAAGAAGTGATTCATAGAGAAGCATCGGTGTATGATAAATTATTGATGTCGTTGCGGTCATGTAGCAAATCAGTTGACACTGCATATAAGAAGAGGTAATGGTTCTTCGTGTACTGGGTTTGTTTTTTTTGTTTTTTTTTTTAATGTAGTTGAGCAACAAGGGAGATCAACGTACTCAATTTGTTTAATTGTAAAAGCTAGTGTAAGAATGCTATATGCTTATGGTTTTTAAGCCTAATATTTGATTTCATGTGATTTCATCTTGTGATTTAATGGTGTCACATTATTTTTAGCATGGTGATGATGAGTTGTTTGCTCCGATTGGATGTAAGATAGTCATGCAAGATGCAAAGATCTCTCATTGTTTGATATGACAATTCTCTTAGTCTTGTGAAACTAGTTACAGAAATAACATTCATGTTTTGAGAATCCAACTAACTGGCAAATAATTACACTTTTAGCTATCCTTTTTTTTTTTTTTTTTCATCCATTGTCCCCACACTTGTGTCTGTGCTTAGTGTCATGTATTTGTTTATAGCCAGTCCCAAGCCTGGGAAAACGAGGAGGGTTGTGGTAGGCAAATTCACATAGGTTTTGTTACGATATGGGGTTTTGGCATGTTTTATGAGGAGGAGTTTTACATAAGAGAGCATGTGGTCCACTTCTATTAGTCTTTGTACCAAGAAATAGACAGCTAGACCTTCAGTTGATGTGTTATACTTTGCTAAAATCAAGTAGACTAAAAGAAATTTACTTGAGAGTAAGTTTGAAAGGAAACAATTATTCCAGTATTGGAGGAGTTAAGGAGGAGATAAAACCCTAGGGTTGTATGGATTCGCCATGGTTTTCTTTCAACAGTGTTGGTGGGTGGTTGAAGTGGATGTTATGGCATTTTTTGAGGAGTTTCATGAGCACTGTCAATTCGAAAAATCCCTCAATGCTTCTTTTAGCTCTCTCCTCTTTGCTTGGAGAAATTGGTTTGGAAAGCGTCTGTTAACCACATGGAATATGGTCCCAGCATGTTTAATGTGGTTGGTTTGGAAGGAATGTAATACAAGCATCTTTGAAGACAAGAAGAGACCCTTAGAACTCTTAAAAGCTTTTCTCTTTGGTACTTTGTTTTAGTGGACGCATGTTTGGGTTTTACGAATTGTATTTCAATTTCTGAATTCTTACACTCTGTTGGCTTAAGTTTTTGAGTTTGTTGTATTTTTTTCTTGATTAGAATGTTCACCATCATGAACGTGATGTTCAGCTTATTGCATAAAAGTTTTATTAGCTATTTAAAAAAAAAAGAAAAATCCCTCAATGCTTCTTTTATTGCACTAACTCCCAAGAAAAACATTCCTATCAATATTGGGATTTTTCAGCCTATTTGTTTAGGTTGGGAGTGTTTATAAATTGTAATAGGCAAAGGTGTTGGCAAATGGATCGAAAATGGTACTTGACAAACTAACTTCTGAGTCACAGAATGCATTGATGGATTGTAGGCAAATCTTGGACTTGACATCCTGGGTGTGATTTGCAAACTGGATATTAAGAAAGCATATGATCCTGTTAATTGGGTGACTCTACTTTATTTGATGGAAAGGAGATAGGATTTAGTGAGAAATAGAGATGCTGGATTCGTAGTTGCATTTCTGCAGTTTGATTCTCAGTTTTAGTGAACAGCTCCCTTTTTGGCTTCTTTAGTATTTCAAGGGTTCTTAAACGGGGTGACCCTTTATCCTGTTACTCTTCATTTTGGTTATGGGGGTCTTGAACAGGAAGTTTAAGAGAACAGAGCAGGGCAGCTACATTAGCAGCTTTAGGGTGGGAACTACAGCTGAAACAGGGCTTTGTGTCGCTCACCTTTTATTTGCTTATGAAACTATTTTATTTTGTGATTCAAATGCCTAACAAATGCTTTATATCAAAATGGCACTGACGTGTTTTGAAGCTGTTATAGGATTAAAGGTGAACTTGAGCAAGAGTGAGACGGTTTAGAGAGGTTGGCAACATGGCGGAGCTTGCTAATATCTTATGTTGTAAGATTGGGAATCTGTCGATGAATTATTTTGGAATGTCCTTGGTGGCATCCTTCAAAGTGAAAATGGTTTAGAATCCAATTCTTGGAAAAAATGGATTGCTGATTATTAAGACGAAAGAAATTATACTGGTCTAAGGGGGAAATGATAACATTGTTGAAGAGTAAAATTTTGAGCTTTCCTACATACTCTCTCTCTCTGTGTTTACCATCCCTACTTGTGTGGCAAACAGATTGGACAGATCACTAAGAAAATGTTTGTGGGATTGTTCAGGAGAGGAGTTCAAATACCATTTGGTGAGGTGAGAAATATAGTTTGCCTGCCTATTTTTACTGGTGGGTTGGGTGTAAGGAAGATAGGGACCTTTAATCAAGCTTTTTTTAGGGAATGACTTTGGCGTTTTGGGTCGAAAGATAACACTTTTATGGAGATGTAATAGCTTCAAACTATAGGGAGGAATTGGGTGGGTGGACTTTAAAATTTGTTTGAGGGACTAATGTTTATAGCCTGTGGAAAAGCATTAGAGTGGGCAAGGATAGGTTTTTACACTATGTGCGCTTAGATGTAGGAGATGGTAATCGAAAAATGATTTTGGCGTGACACCTGGAATGGGGATCATTCTTTGAAGGTGTTGTTTCTTGACTTGTTTACATGTTCCACAACTATAGATGCCTCTGTTTGTTCTGTGATGATCAGTCAGACAGATGGGGAGATGCGAAGCTCGAATGTTAGTTTTCAAAGAGATTTTAATGATTAGGAGCTGGACTCGGTGAATGCTTTTCTTTATCTTCTTTACTCTAATACCCCTAGGAGAGAGGTTTGTGATAGACTAAGTTGGAGGTTGAAAGGGGGTGGTAAGTTTAATGTTTGCTTTTACTACAATGCCTTGTGGGTTACTTGTTTAGTATTTTTCCCATGAAAGAGTTGGGGTTACTCGTTAGGGTGCAGCCTAGTGGTTGGAGGCTTGGGATGAGCTGTAGATTCAGACATCTAGGGTTCCATCCCCACTAGGAGTTCTCCTGGATAACCTGTTATACAGTTTTGGCGGGTGGGGTCGTGAAAACTTTAGGTGAAAATCTCACATGTGAAAATCCTATCAATAGAGGTTACACATTAGTAGGATGGTGTGTGTGTGTAATGGGGAGGTGGTAGATCATTTACTATTACATTGTCCTGTTGCTTGGGATTTGTGGAGTTCTTTTTTTAGGTATTTCGGGATTAACTGAGTGCAAGTAGAAAGGTCATTTACCTTTCTTTGTTGGAGGAATTGGGTTGGCAATCATTTATCGAATATATAGAACTTGGTTCCTTATGTTTGATGTGGACACCATGGAGAGAACAAAATAATCGTGCTTTTGAGGATACAAAAAGTTTGGTGATTAAATTTATAACTTTGTTTAGTATATCCTTGTTTGATTGGTCTTGTGCTTGGGTTTTACCAATGGTAATTCCCTATCTGAATTTCAAGAATTGCTACACTTCTGTAGATAATATCATTTCTTTGCAATCCTTTTGGCCTTCTTTTTGTTCATTATATATGTACATGTAGTAGCCTTTTTTTTTTCCAAAAAAAAAAAAATTGTCGGTCACTAATCAAAAAATATTTCTTATTTATTCTTTTACTATTAAATTTCTGATAAAAATTCAGATGAAAAAACTTGTACTTCCTTTGGACAAGTAGAACCAAAAGAATAACAGGAAGTTAGAATGTTACAAAAGAGTTGCAGGAAATTAAGTGATTCATTAGGATGGGTCCAATTGGATGGCTTATGGCACACTTACCATACATTTTGTTTACTGTTGGAAAGGGAACATCTCATTATACTTATTGTATGCATTTTGTACATCTTTGAGCAATGATTTTAAGTACCTTGATATGCCAAGTAGACATGAATAATGATGAGTTATTGTTTGTTAGTTTTTATTTATTAATAACTCATGTTCCTTATTGACCTGAGCATTTGACCTTTTTGTATGCCATATTGATGCTTGTCACGTGATGCATTATTTTTTTAATTTTTTGAAACCCTCTATTGGGTTATACCATATAGTTGTAGAGTAATTAATTTTCATTTTAAATTTTTTAACCAAGCAGTGTAGCTTTTAAAATTGCTAGTGATGCTATTCCCTCATGGATTAGCTACTTCTATTGAAACACTCATTTTAAATTGGATAATTAATCAGCACTACTAATACTTGTTGCTCTGGCTTCTTGAAACTTTGTGTTAAGTTGAATTATAAGGTTAAACAACAGTTTTTTTGAGGAATTTAAAATTTACAGTTATCATGTGCTTCTTTTGTGTAATAGACAAAGACAAGAAGAAGGTAAAAGTGACTCCGAAGTAGATGAAGATGATGGCTTTGAATCTTTTAGTGTCTTGGTGGAAGATGATAAGGAAGATGGTAAGGAATGTTTCATGGGATTTATAGTTTATTTAGACAACTATCTAAAGGGTTTTTTCTCTATGTCCCAATAACATATAATATGCTTTTTTTGTTTTGTTTTGTTTTTTGTTTTTTATGAAGTTCTGTTTCCTTAAAGGCTTTTGTTAGATGTCTATAATCTATAAGCCTTTTTTTGTGATTGTAGTTTCAATCTATGTTCTCCTAAGTACTGAAAATGCTGATTTTGATGGAAATCAAGATCAAATAACTGAGAGAACTTGAAAAAGAATTGCCTTAGAATTAAGAATCAAAACTGGAATTACAGAGAAACTGGAGAAATAGAGTTTATGTCCAGATCTGAAACTAAGATAAAGTTGCAAAAAAAAACTGATTCTACTCTTACATAACAACCTATTTATAATCTTTAACTAGTAGGAAATAAACTAGCTAATAGTTAAGCTAGGCAGGCTATCACAACATAAGTCCAAGCTGAAATTAATGAGAACATATGGTAGATCTAAGAAGTCAAAATAAGGGGCTGGCTGGCTGCCCTAAGAGAAAGGGTGGCTGGTTGTTTTGGCTTAAGAGTAGAGGGGGGTTGGTTGGCTGGCCTAAGGGTAGAGGGTGGCTACATCAGATTTAATTGTTGATTATCAAATTTCTAATCTTGTAAATGGGCATGAATAAGCTTCTTTAGGTTTTCTTTGGGTTTGTTACCTTCAGTGGTTGTTCACTTAGTTAATTATCCAAAAAGAAAAGGAAAAAGAGTGGTGGTTTGCCAAGTTTGTTTACCATTGGTTGCTTTTCTAGAAGTGTTCCCAGCCCCCCACCCCCCCCAAATTCCTTCTTTCTCTCCTTCTGTATAACCTATACCTAAGGAACAATTTAAATGGATTTCAATTGTCATAATTTGGGTTGTGGACAAGAATGCTGAAATCAGTTAGGGCTTTTTTGGTTAAAAAAAATGGTCACTCATCACTCAATTTTCATCACTCATCACTTAAAATACCCCAACTCCTTACACCCCACCCGATTGGCACCATCACTCACTTGTTATCACTCAATATTTTTCAACTGTTTGTGGGCCCCATATCTATCACTTGGTGCAACTTTTACTTTTTTTTTCCCCCCTTCAACCCCCAATACCCAAACTCACCGAACCTAGTGAAAAAAAAAAAAAAAAAAATCACTGAACCCAGTGAGAAAAAAAGAAAAGAAAAAAAAAACTCACTGAACCCAGTGAGGGGGAAAAAAAAGAGAGTCAAAAGTTGCGGCTGACTTGACTAGTGGGTCCCTCAATGTATGTTTAATTATGGAAATGCCATTGAAAACAGAGTTATGGAAACTGAAAACACCTAAAATGTGTTTTCTGTGTTTTCAGTTTCCATAACTCATCACTTAAAAATCTAAGAATTGAGTGATGGAAACAATGATTCAAAACTCATCCAAACAAATGCTCATCTGTGGGACCTACTCGATTTGGATGATGGAAACAGAAAATTGAGTGATATCACTCAAAACTCATCCCATCCAAACAAGCTCTTAATTTTCCCGCCTTCTCTCATTTGAGAGATGAGATCTGATGAGGCATTCAGGACCAAACACTTGCTTTGACTGACAGTTGTTCTCTATTTCCATTCCTTGCTGTCCATCTTCTCTGCCCATCACAAAGACTAATAATCACGAATGTTGAAAGCGGCAATTGAAAATAGCTTTCTATCAGTCTGACCTTTTCTTTCAACCCACAAGCATCTATAGAACAGTTGTCTTTAAAGTAATACCTATTGATCTCCGTTTCAAACTTTGCCCATTCTGGAAAATTCTTACCATCTAAAGTGCAGATTACTTCTTCTCTTGTTCTGCTATGAAATTCGGATCCAATACACTCCTGACATCTTTTTTATTAATCTGATGAGTCAAATCAACGCCCCTTTTCAATGCCTACTTTTAGCTCGTGGGTATGTCTATAGAAATTATTTTCAGTTTGTTATCAACTAATCGCATTAGAAGAGTTCTTAGTTCTGAAGTTTTTTTACTTTATAATATCTGAAGCATTGGGTGCTTATTAAAAAAAAAAAAAAAAAAAAAACTTAAGCAGTAGGCATGGGGGGATGCATTCAACTGGAATGTACATTTTAGTAAATTAAGTTTAACAAAATATTGCGTTTGAAACAATTCATAAAATAATTGCATTTGGACTCATGATTGAAGGCTGATTTAGCAGGCTTGACAGCTTGTTGGTTGAATTGTGCCATGTCTGAAATTGTGAGTTGTGTTAGAATTATAGTTAAATGTTAAATTCACAATTTCCTAATAGTTTAAGGTTTTGGGAGAATTTGTAATTTAACAAGGAATCAAAGTAAGAGATCCTAAGTTCGGTTCTTGTCTCCACTCCACCTCTCATTTAAAATGTTAAAAATTCTACATGTTGGGCCCTAGTTATTAAGGTGGAGTTCAAAACCCACACGTGAAAGGGAGTGTAAGAAATATGGTTAAATGATTAAATTTACCATTCCTAACAACTTAAGCTTTTGGAAGAATCAGTAATTTAACAAGTTGAAAACGAAATCCAAGTCACGATTTTAGTTTAAAACATTTTAGACCAATACTCAACTTATAGACAGATGAAAGACTTGGGGTTTGGCCTACAACCACCAATGGCACCACCAAACTTCTGCCATACCTGGCCACAATACCCTTAAATCAGCAGTTCACTCCCAAACCAAATGCACTACAAACACCCCCACCTTAAACGACCAAACTAAACTGTGCGCGAAAATTGTCGAGATTGAGAAGTAAGGTGCTCAAAATCATGGGTGAGTATAGAAAGTGACAGAGGGAGATATAGTGTGTTTTGAGTGAAACTGAAAGTCTGAAATTGTGAGTTGAACTCACAATTTCAGCCCAAAATTAAAATCATGAGATTTCAGATTTGGCATAAAGTAAGAAGACAGTCACCTCAACCTGCCAACTCATGCTTGAAATTGTGGCTTCAAGTCATGATTTTACTGAAGTTTTCAGTTGAACCCTTGGTTCCATTTCCTAAAATAGTGAATTTTATAATTGCTACGCTTTTTAGATAAGTTTTTGGAACACAGTATTTTCAATATATATGTGATCTTTGGAGTTGGTATATTATTTGTGTGATCCAATATAGTTTCTCCAACTGCAAAGGGATCTTGACATTTTATATGCTTGAAATCCTTTTGTCTTTAATCTTAATGAATTGGATTGGATTGGATTAAACTGATGACGAGTTCTCTTCATACTATAGAAAGTACAATACAACAGCCTGACATGGTGGACCCTGGGGAGCAAAGTGAAGATGCTGAAACTGAAGATGACCATGAGGCCTCTGACACAGATCAGGAGCATGATATTAGAGCCAATGGTCTGACTTCTACTGATGGATCAGAATGCATGAGGTCTATTTACATTAAATGCCTTTCTGATTCCTCTATTAAGTTGTGGTTTATCATTTGAAATTATTATCATTATTAGGACACTATTTTTTATACTTATATATAAAATTCTAATCATTATCTTGAGATTACTTTTGGGCAATCATTTAACAACCATACAACTTGTAGCATGTCAATCTGACAGCTATGTTTCTTGAGTTTTTAGCGTTTTTTATTTGTTCATTGATTTTATTTTTTTGATCTCCTTAATTTTTTGAGACTCTCACCTATTAGCAGTTTTTATTAAATATTATTACATGTACATGCATAAATACCATATATATATATATGTAAAATAATTTGAAGTTTTTATGTGATCTTTGTTTTATTTCAACTAGATCGCATCCTTATAGATGTGTCATTTAACTATATATGATCTTGTAGTTCCTTTAGTATACATTTGGAGCACAAGTTATCTAAAGAAGAAGTTGATAATATGTCAACAAAGAAATGGAAATATAAGTGGGAGGTGCCTGTTGATGGGATGTCAAATTGCAAGTGGATGGGAACTGAAGAGTGTTTCTTAAAGGTAAGCTATCGTGTTGCATTCCTTAGAATTACTTCTGCTAAAGATTATCTGACCATCTTTTATGCTAAAGCTTTTAAAATTTATATTTTATTGCAATTATGATGTGGCAGTATCTTAGAGAGAACCACATCAAAGAACTCATATTCAAGGCCTGAGTATTGTCTTTCTTTTTATTCCCCTCTTTGCATCTCCTTTCTCACTAATCAAATAGAGCAAAAATGCATACTTTTTAAGCATCGGTATAAACTTTGAAAAGCAAGAAAACTTCAATTTATTATATATATAAAAAAGGGTTGAAAGAGAGAAAAGTAGGACGTTTTGATAAGCAAATCCATTTAATGCTTAGACTGTTATTTGAGTGGGCCAAGCTGGGGTTGGTTATATTCACTTGTTGGGGAATTTTCCTCCTATAGAGGTGGAAGGCTACTGTGCTACAAAACAATGCGCTACATGAGTGGAATTCTGTGGCAAATTTGTAGAAGCTACTGCGGAGAAGAATAATTAGGTTTTGAATTTTGAAATTTGAGTTTTTTGACCACATGTTAATGTCTCATCACTGCATATCCATGCATTAATTAGAATTTAGAATCTTAAATCTGGCTCATTAAATCTGTTTGTTCTGCGATTTGCACTAGTATTTTGATCTATTATTACTTATTAAAAAAAAGTATTTTGATCTATTACTATTGTCTTCATTTTTTTAGCTGAATCGTGTACTCCGTTTTTTTTACTTTTGCAGGATGTTAACACCAATTCTGATTATGGTCTGAAGCTAAAGTTGTATAAACACTGGTTGGATGTCTATAAGACATCTGGAGGGGATGATTTTCATTCATCTAAAGAGAGATTATTCTTCTCCCTTTGTAAGTGAGCCTCATCTTGTAGTCCTAGATTAATATCTTTTCAGTTGCATTCAGTTGTGTCTTGTCATACTGCAAGTTATTAGTTTTAAATCTTTGCAATTGATTTTCTGAGAATGTTTTGCCCATATTCCTTGCTTCAATGATGAGTGGAAGTGGAGGCTACCAAGGACTATCCATATGTAGCTTCAGGACCTTCATCTTATTTGATGATACAATATATTATCTGGTTTAGATCTAAGAATATCAAGGATGGAATCATTGTTAACATCATAGGATTTTAAACTTTTCGTGTGCTTTTGTATGATTTTCTTAGTTAGTTCTTACATAAGCTCACAGCCTTTTCCTATTAAAGCAGTAAATCCCTATTGAACATGAGGGAACACCTCTCCATCTACAATTTCTACTTTTACTTCAAGATTATTTTTCTTATGATTTGCTGCCCAAGTTCGAGTCTCTCTTTTTTTTTTTCTTGGATACCTTGTAGGGATTCTTTTACTACTTTGGTGTCCAAAACAATTGGAAAGGTGCATATCACCTTAGCAAAGCACCAACATAGAGGGCTTGTAAAATCAAGGAGTCCATGTGGATTCAAGGGTTTGCATATAGGTTCAAGAAATTCCTTGTGGCCTTTAGGGTTTGCATCTTGCTAGAACGAATTTTATACTATCTTCCACACTTTTCAACCTGTGTCAAGTTTCATGTTGAAAATTGAATTATCGTGTCTTCGAGCTCTTGAGGTGAAGATGTTAGGCCAATTAGCCTGGTGGGAATTATATATAAATTACTAGCAAAGGTATTGGTAAACAGATTGAAAGGGGTATTGTGAGAGAGAGTGTTATGCAGAACCCTTTCATCCAAGGGAGACAAATGCTGGAATCAGTTCTCATAGCAAATGAATGCTTGAATAGTTGTATGAATTCAAGTATATGAGGGGTGCTGTGTCAAGTTGATGTGGAGAAGGCTTATGATCATGTAAACTGGGATTCCTATTGTATTTTCTTGAACAGTGTGGATTTGGTGAAAGATGGAGAAAGTAGATAGAGTTCTGTATATCAACAGTCAGTTTTCGATTTTGGTGAGCAGTACGCCAGTTCATCCACAATTTTTTCAACAGGAGCCGGGGATTACATCAGGGGGACTTAATATTCCCTTCGTTGTTTGTGATTGTTATGGAGACTTTGAGCAGGTTGATCACAAGAGCAGTGTCTGGAGCTTACTTAATAAGCTTCTCTATTGATGATAATTTCTCCATTGATAGTAGGAGAGGTGAAACAATGACGATATCTCACATTCTATCTGCAAATGAAACTCTTATTTATTTATTTTTGTGAGGCAAGCTCTTCTCAGATTAGGTATTTACAATGTATACTTATTTGTTTTGAGGCTGTATGGGTATGAGGATTAATCTGGGCAAGTCTGAAATAATGCCTGTGGGAGGTACAACACATCGAGGGGCTGGCAAATGATCTTGGGTGTTGAATTACATATCTTCCCATGAAGTATTTGGGATTACCTTTAGGAGCTCCCTTTAAGTAGAAATTGAATTGGGATCCCATTCTTGAATGTGCTGAGGTTGGTTGGATGGAAAAGACTTCATTTGTGTTGTGGACAACATACCTTATTAGATTGAATTTCTTATGTAGTTGGATTATTTTAGGAATCCATTTTATTTTGAGTTCAAATAAGGATTAGATTAGATAAGGATTCTTCCAAATAAAAAAAAGATTAGATAAGGATCAGTATTTTAGATTGTTATCAGTCGAGTGTTTTATGGGCATGATCTTTTATCCGTGGAAGCTTTATAAAAAGGCTTTAGGCGGTTAATTTAATGAGCAGAAGATTGATTAATGGAGTTTCAAATTGGAGATTTTCCAAATTGTTGGTGTTGGTTCTTGAGAGCTTAGGTGTTGATGCGTAAGTGTTCTTGCTTGGTGTTATTACCAGCAACGGGTGCTGATTTTTAGGGTTACCTTTTAAATTTCTTGTTCTTTTATTTCCCTCTTGATTATCCTGCATCAATCTGTCAAAAGGAGGTCACCTCACCCTCATCCAGAGTATGCTTCTAGCCTTCTACTTATTTTTTTCATCTCTTTTTCCAATACTAGTGGGTGTAGCAAATAGAATGGAAAGACTTCACACAGAGACTTCCTTTGGGGTGGTATGCGTGGCGAATTCAAATTTCATTTAGTAAATTGGAATAATTGTTGTAGTCCAATTCGCCTTGGTGGTTTGGGAATTAAGAAGGTAGTATTTTTTTTTTTTTGATAAGTAAGAAGAGAATATTATTGATAAAAGAATAGCAAGAGAAACACAAAGAGTTCACGGTGGTGAACAAAGGAAAAAAAGAAACAAAAAGATGAAAGCAGCCCCTAATCTATTCTAATAGATGAAAGAAAATCCAAAAGGGTAGAACAATCCGAATAACCCCAACATCGAGACCAATCAAAGAGGGTCCGCTGGCAATACTCAAATAACTGAACCATAGTTTTCCCCTCATCCTCAAAAGACCGCTTATTCCGTTCAGTCCAAATAGTCCACATTAAATAACCTGGAACCAAGTCCCAAATATCAGAGTTATGCTTCCCAAGTCAATGATACCAGCAAAATAATAAGTCCATAACTGAACCTGACATGACCCATTCGATCCCAAACAACCGAATCATATACATCCACAAAGAATGAGCTATCGGACAGAAAAGTAACAGGTGATCCATAGATTCCGCATCGTTACAGCACAAACAACAACGGTTCGCCAGAGGGCGACCACGAAGCATAAGATTATCTAAAGTTAGAATCTGACCATGGGCTGCTGTCCACATAAAAAAAAGCCACCCTTTTAGGAACCTTAACTTTCCAAATACCCTTCCAAGGGAAAATGGAAGGAGTTGCATTTCGAATATTATGATAAAAGGACCGAGTATCAAACTTCCCACTGCCATTAAGATCCCAACAGAGTCTGTCACACCCTCCACCCCTAGGAATTCGAGATTGGATGAAATGAACAAAGGAGTAGGAAGCAGCCAACTCCCAATCATTGAATTCCCTATGAAATCTTAAACTCCACACTCTGTCATTATCACCCACTGGAGGGCTTAACATCTCCGAAATACAAGACTCCTTAGTAGCTGAACACAAAAATAACTGAGGATAAAGAATTTTGAGAGGAACATCACCAATCCACTTATCATGCCAAAAGAGAATACGAGAACCGTCCCCCACCACAAAAGAGAAATGCTTAGCGAAAGTTTCCTACCCTTCACTAATACTCCGCCATAACCCATAACCATGAGCCCTACTACAAGCTCTAGTGCACCAACCCCCTTTTCCTTCCCCATATTTCATGGCAATGACCCTTCGCCACAGATGTGAGGTTTCATGGCCATACCTCCAAAGCCATTTCCCTAATAAGGCCTGATTAAAAGGCGCCAACTTCCGAATTCCTAAACCACCCAACTCACGCGATAAGTAAACCTTTTCCCAAGCCACCAATGGATATTTGAAACTCTCAACTGATGAACCTAACAAGAAGTTCCTTTGAATGCATTCCAGTCTAGTCGCCACAGCTTTAGGGATAGTAAAAAGGGAAAGGTAGTAAGTTGGAAGGCTTGAAAGGGTACTTTTCAGCAAGGTGAGTCTACCACCCTTTGACAAATAAAGCCGCTTCCAGCCTGAAAGCTTATTATCCATCCTCTCTAGGATCGGATTCCAAATAGACGCTGTTTTGTACAAAGTACCCAAAGGCATACCCAAGTAAATCATAGGCAAACTTCCCACCCTGCACTGAAGGATATTAGCCAAAGACTGAATGTTATGCACCTCCCCAATAGGGACAATTTCACTTTTCCCCACATTCACCTTCAAACCAGTAAAAACTTGAAAACAAGTCAAAACCAGCCTAATAGAAAGAATCTGCTCTCTAGAGGCATCACAGAAAAGAATGGTATCATCAGCAAATAGAAGGTGAGACACACGGATACCAGCAGAATTAACAGGACCCACGTGAAAACCTCGAATGAAACCCCCTTCCTCAGTTTTCTTCAAAATACGACTAAAAACCTCCATTATGAAAAGAAATAGAAGGGGAGACAAAGGATCACCTTGTCTGAGACCTCTAGAGCTACCGAAAAAATCAGCAGGAGATCCATTAACCAGAACTAAGAAGCGAACGGTAGAGACACAAGTCTTAATCCATCTCCTCCATCTTTCCCCAAAGCCCATCCTTTCCAACAGATAAAACAAAGCGTCCCAATTCACATGATCTTATGCTTTTTCAATGTCTAACTTACACACCACCCCCGGAGTACGACACTTCATTCTACTGTCTAAACATTCATTAGCAATAAGTACCGAATCCAGAATCTGTCTGCCACCAACAAAAGAATTCTGTGACTTCGAAATAAGATTATCCAGCACCCGCCTCAATCTGTTAGTTAAAACCTTAGACGACAGCTTATACACATTGCCCACTAGGTTGATAGGCCTAAAATCTTTGATATTTAAGGCATTGTTTTTTTTGGGAATCAGAGATAAGAAAGAAGCATTCAGAGACTGTTCAAACTCTGAGCTCCTATGGAAATGATCAAAGAATGCCATGACATCGATTTCCACTACACTCCAGCATTTTTGAAAAAAAGCCATAGTGAAACCATCCGGACCTGGGGCTTTATCACCCTCCATCTCATGAAGAACCTTTACCACTTCCTCCTTAGAAAAATCCCTCTCTAATTCAAGCTGTTCATCCTCCTCAATTCTAGTAAACTCCAATCCATCCATAGAAGGGCGCCAAGTATCTGACTCAGTGTACAACCTTTGATAAAAATCGACCACCTTAGACCGCACCTCTTCCTCCTCCTCATAGAGGACATCATCCACCTCTATACCCCGAATATGATTAGTTCTTCTATGAGAGTTTGCAACCCGATGAAAGAAGTGAGTATTATTGTCCCCCTCTTTCACAAATAAAATCCAGGACTTTTGTCTCTAAGAAATCTCCTCCAAAGAGGCAAGATTAGCAATCTCACCTTTATTCTGAATATGACGAGTTTGATCCTCCTGAGAAAGACCAGACAAGTCCTCCCTAGCATCCAAACCCAGCAATTCAGATAAAAGTCATTTCTTCCTAAAGGCCAGATCCCCAAACTCCTCCTTATTCCACTTTTTCAAGTCCTCTTTAAGAGCTTTTAATTTACGAGCCAGAATAAAGCTAGGAGAACTCGAAAAGCAATACCCATTCCACCAATGACGAACCCTCTCTACAAAGCCCTCTTCTTTCAACCACATATTCTCAAACTTAATGGCACTCCGACCTTTATTAACACTACCCGCCACCACCAAAAGTGGGCAATGATCAGAAACAACGCGAGGGAGTACCCTTTGCGACACGTTTCCAAAGTGATCTATCCAATCCACCGATGCCAAGGTTCTATCAATTCTTGACATACAAATAGACCCCGAATCTCTAAACCAAGTAAATGAAGCCCCTTCAAGGGGTAAGTCCACAAGGTAATTAGCCTCAATGAAGTCTAAAAAAGCAAACATAGTCGAACTAAAAGCCGCACAGCCAAATCTCTCACTCTCTAAAAACGGATGGTATTGAAATCTCCAAAAACACACCAAGGCGTATTCCACCTAGAGTGCATTCTTGAAAGTTCTTCCCACAGAGCACCCCGCTGATTATCCTCATTAAGCCCATACACTCCTGAACAAGCCCATACAAAATCATTTGCAACCCCTTTCAGTAACACATTAACAGAAAACCGACCAACAACACAATCAACTTTTTCAAAAACTCTCTTGTCCCAAACCAGTAATACCCCCCTGCTGTATTGACTGCATCTAGAACAACCCAATCTAGGAACGGACTACCCCAAAGGCTTCGAACAACAACAGAGTTTAAAGAAGACAACTTAGTTTCTTGAAAGCAAACTATATCACACTTCCACTCCTTAAGAAGATTTTTACATACCTCTCGCTTCTGAGGATTATTTAATCCCCTAACATTCCAAGATAGCAGCCGTAAACTCATTTAAAATTGGTAATTGCCCCCGTACCTACTGAGAGGTCTCTGTTCCTTCCCTTAGAGGCTGCCCCATCATAATTAATAGAAGAAAACAAACCTTTGAGTTCTCTAAGCCCTTTCTGCTTGGAGTTCACGATACCTTTAGAAGACCCATCACTAACAACATCAACACATTCTTGTTCAAGAAGACGGAATAGAGCCAGACATTGATCTTCATGCTTAACAATAAGGAAACCCACAATTTTACAGAAATTTTTCATCAGGCTACAAACCCATTTCGAATTATTCACCGCTGACCCTCGAACCTCTCCCTCACCACCTTCCTGGATCACCTCCAACTCCTTATGATCATTGGGGTCCCATTTAGATAGAGGTGAGCACTCCAAAGAACCATCCTCGTCCTCTCCATGAAAGAAGTCACTAGGATTTACTTAACTGTGCTTCCACTGAATCAGAAGATGCTCAGTCTCATCCTGTAACATCTCAGCCCCATCCAAATGACTTGGCGACACTGGCTTAGCAATAGGATTGCTCCAAATATCTCCCTTCTCACTAGACACCACCGTGATGGCTCAGAAGTAATTGGGAGTTTCTCATTGCTGCTTTCTTCATGTCTATGCAAACTTTGTGATGTACAATAGTCTATATGGGTGGTGAAAACTGGATTTTCGCTGTTGATTTTAAGTAGCTGGTCCTTGAGTTTTGTTGAACTTTCTCTTTGTTTGTTATACATTTATGATTACATGTTTGTCTTGAAAGTTGCCTCTCTGGTTTTTCCTCCTTATCGACTTTATGATCTTGCAATTGAGTATTGACTATTGGTTATCCTTTTTTTTTTTTTTTTTTTTTTAATTGTATCTAATTGCTTACAGTCTTGATTTTTTTCTAGGCAACAGCTATCGGGATATACTGCACTGTAACAAGAAACCCTTTTATCTCAAAGGCCGGGAAGAAGATTCAAGTATCATGGATGCTTACATCATTCATTCTGTGCGTGCAATTACTTGAACTTTCTTGATAGATTTTTGGTGTATGTTATTTTCATAGAATGATTAAATGAAGAGTATATTATGCAGCTGAATCATGTATTGAAAACCAGAGATCTTGTGACAAAGAATGCTACAAAATTGGCGAAGCATCTGGAAAGTGCTGACAATGAAATTCTTAATGGTGATAGTTTCCTTGATCATGGATTTACTCGTCCTAAGGTAGTCTTAGTTGTTTTCTTGTGATTTTTTATCAACTTATACTAAATAGACTTGGACTTTGTTCTTCATTTTTTGTTTTTTGTTTTTGCTTTTTAAATTGGTTCCCTGGCATACACATAAGAGCTTTGAACCTAATATAGTAATTATCAAATGGTTCTCAATATGTAGACTTGGTTTATCATATGAGTTTATAATTCTTTCCTGCTCCCATAGATCTTTTGACCACTTATCATTTTCGTCATTGAAATATTGTGTTGATAGTAGTGGTAAAAAGTGCTGTTATGTTCCTGACTTTAGTTGATAGACATCATTTGATGAGACCACCCCTCCTTGTCTTGTGATAAAATTGATCTAGGCTTTTTTAATCTGTTGAAAATAGCTAATGATAAAAATTATTTTTAGTGGAAACCTTTTTTTTTTTTTAATTCCTTTTGGAATTCAATGGGTAGTTCCAAAGAAAGTGGTAGATGTCTACTGTAGGTAGCAAGGGTTGTTTGGTCGGTGTAAAAAGAGCTTCATTTAGAAGGTTGCTCCACTTTTTGAAAGTTTCTAAAATACGTGTTTGATGCATCAAACATTTCCAACTTTCAAAACTGTAATTTTCAATTTTGGAAGCTGATACATCAATAAATAGTTAGGAGGAAGGCTTGAAAACGTGCTTTTAAGCAAAGTCAGTTGAGCTCCTTTTGGGAGATACAACTTCTTCCACGTTGCCAACCGTTGTTCAATCTTCTCCAATACTGGATTCCAAATAGATATGGACTTGTAAGAAGCCCCTGGAGGCATGCCTAGGTAGGGTATGGGAAGACTCCCTACCTTGCAGCCTAGAATATCTGCCAATGCATGCTCACTAGCCACCTCCCATATTGGAACTAACTTGCTCTTACTCATGTTAACCCTCAAGCTTGTCATTGCTTGAAAGCACAACAATAACATCCGGATATGGAGAATCTGTTTAGCTACGGAGTCACAAAAGAGTATAGTGTCATCTGTAAACAAAAGATGAAAAATACATACTCCACCACCCACTCCATCTGCCCTAAAGCCTCCTATAAGACCAAGCCCCCTCCATTCTCTTGAGCATCTTGTTGAACTCCTCCATCATCAATAAGAAAAGCATTAGAGATGGTGGATTGCCTTAGATCCCTCAAACTACTAAAAAACCTAGCTGGAGACCCATTAATAAGAACCAAGAATTGAACCGTGGAAATGCAAGTTCTAGTCCATTCTCGCAATCTATCACCAAAACTCATCCTCCCTAGCAAGTAAATAAGGGCCTCACAGTTCATATGATTATACTTTTTTTCAATATCTAACTTTCATATAACACTCAAAATTTTACTTCTCATACAATTGTCAACACATTTATTCGCAATAAGGACCGAATCTAGAATCTTTCTTCCACTCACAAATGCATTATGAGACTCTGAAACAATCATATCTAATACCGTCTCAGTCTCAAACAATATGCCAACACCTTAGCCAATATCTTGTGGGGGTAGTTTGGGTGATGAGTCCAAGTTTCATTTGGTGGGTTGGGATAAGGTGTGTGCTCTAATGGCTAATGGTGGTTTAGGGGTAAGGAAGATTACTACCATCAACAAAACCTTATTAGGGAAATGGTTATGGCGGTCGCCTTGAAATTTGGGGAAGAATTGGGGTGGGGTGGGGGGGGGGGGGGGGAATGGGTCTCTAAGATGAATAGGGGTCCTCATGGTTGTGGTCTTTAGAGGAGTATTAGGATGGGTTGGGAAAGTTTAGTACATTCGGTTTGAGGCTGGATTGGGGAATAGGGTGTGATTTTGGCATGATTATTGGTGTGGTGACCAATCTCATAGAGAGCCCTTTTTTGGTATTGTATGAGAATTCTACTAATTGGGAGGCTTCAATGGCATCTTTATTGGTGAGGCAGCAAGGGGGGAGAGGTGTTGGGATGTGAGGTTCCATCATGATTTTAATGATTGGGAGATGGAACTGGTGGCAGCTTTTCTTCTTCTCTTGGAGTCTCATATTCCTAGTGAGGGTGGGGATCGTGTGAGGTGGAAGTTGATGAAAAGGAGGGAATTTGATATTCGGTCTTTTTTATAATGTGTTGAGTGGACCTTTTTCTGTCATCTTTCCTTGGAAAGGTATTTTGTCTGGAAAATAGCGTAGGGGAAGAAAAAGTCCATTACAAAAACTTCTTAACTAGAAAGAGGGGGTGCCCTTGGGGATTTTGCACTTCCCTCATTAATTCAATCACTTTCTTTAAGAATGGGCTATTTTGCCTCTGAGTAAAGACTTCTTGATTTAAGTCCAACAACATTCCATTTTGTCCCATCACTTTGGATACTTCTTGGATCGCCCAGGACCAGCATTGAGGGGCTTCAGGTATTTCATTTGCAAGCTCCATTATTTCTTTTATTAGATGCTCACTAGTGAAAATTTGAGAATTTTTTTAATAATTATTTTGTAATTATTATATATATATATTTATTTATTTTTAAATTATTATTATTTTTTAAATTGTGGATTGATGTTGTATGTGCCATTGTAATGGGAAATCATTAGACCATCTTTTGATTCATTGTGCAGTAGCTTATCAATTGTGGGGCTTTGTTCTTAGATCATTTGGGGTTACATGGGTTCTATAAGAGAGAGTGCTCGACCTTTTAATGGAGTGGAGGAATTGGTTGGGGAAACACTCATTTGACATTTGGAATGTGACACCTTTGATGTGGTGTATTTGGAGGGAGAGCAACAACCGTACGTTTGAGGATTTAGAGTGTTCAAGGATGTGGATAGCTTGGGGGATCAGCTCCTTGCCTTGTTCGTAGGCCCTTTATTTGATTGGTCTCCCCTCGGGGACCCTTATCTAGTGACTCCCTCCTGATGTTTATTGATTCTCTTCTTTCTTGTACACAGTTTTGAGTTGTCATTGTACTTTTTTGGCTGCTTCGTGTTCTTTTTGCATGAAATAGTCTTTCAATAAAACTTTGTCTTACTTATATTAAAAAAAAAAAGAATAAAAAAGAAGCTGATACATCTAGAATAACAATGAAGCATGAACTGGTTTTGCCTTGAATGTTTGGAATGAGCCTTCTAGTATATGCTATGAATATAAGCTACAAAGCTCAGAAATGGCAAAACATGGTTGCATATGCGCCTTGAGATTTTTTTTGGGGGTTCCGATATGGTCAAGACACCTCAAAGACATAGTCAAAACATGGTTTGCCAAAAAAATTGGAAAAAAAAAAAAATCAAAGCCTCAAATCTCCATATGCAATCTTCTTTCTCTCATTCCATCTGCACTCCTGCCATTTAAAACAGCCAAATAGGTGCTAATTGAAGCTCATTGGCACTTCTACAAGCTTATGAATGATCTCTTTCATCCTCATCTGGTACATGGTCATCCAAAGTGTGGAAAGGATGGATCTGTTGCTTCCTCCGTTGCTCATTGGTGCTTCCATAAGCTCATTGACTATCTCCTTTTGTTGTTCTGGCTTGAAATGAACATGAGTTCTTATAGGTGGTTATTATGGCATCTTCTTGCTCTTTCTTCACTTTAAATTATTTTTTATTTCCTTTCAGTTTACTGTTTTGTTGCCCAGTTTTATTTTACTTTTTGAGACTTTCATTGACAGAAACAAATGGCATAAAACAAGAAAGAAAGTGTACTGATGAAATAGTAACGAATAAAAAAAGAAAAAAAGAAAAGAAATGAAAACTGTATTTAGTATCTAATTGGTGGTCCTTATTCTTTTTACCAATGCAATTCATCATATTTATTTTATTTTTCAACTTTATGCATTTGGCCCCAAAGAATGTTGTTGCCTTGTCGTGCCCTTGTTTTTCAAGAATTGTTGTGTCACTGTGTCTTGTGATGTGTTGTGTCTCATGTTGTGTTCATGTCCATGATTCATAGAATATAAGTGCAAATAAAATGATAGACCAGTTGTGGCATACTAAGTGTACAAGTTATAGTTGCTTGTGTGACTTAACAAGTAAATAACTTCACAATTTTTAGCAAAAAATTAGCATACCAAAATGTCTATGTATACTTCTATCTATCAGATTATACCTATGTTATTTTTCTTTTTGGTAATTAATTATACCTGTTTAATTGTATCCCACATATTTTCAACAATGGTGCTATATTCGATTTGTATGATGTATATTGTATCTATATGACTATATGTGTACTTCACAGCCTAAACTTCAGTTTTGAAGAAGATTGAACTCAACAAATTCTAAATTTAATTTTAAAACAGAAGTAAAAGTACCAGAGTCATTTAAAAATTGATCTTCTGTAGTTTCATCATAATTTATCTTAAGCTTTTGGATTGAAAGTTTAAATTTGTGACGTTTTCCATTTGAGAATGATCAGTTTCTATACATTGAATTTATTCATCCCATTTGCGTCTTCAATATTGGATCAATTAACTTTTAAGAAGCAGCTGAGTAGTACTTGTTCATAATTATGTTTATAAATTATAATTCTGCTGCACTATATTTAGTACACTTGTCTGTTGGTCATATAGGGCTTTCTTTCCTTCATTTTCGAAAACTAGTGTGTGAAATTGTGGCTGGTATATATGATTATAGAAATTCTATCATGAAGGACCCAATGTGGCTTCATCACTTGTAACTTGTCTCCTTTATTGGGAACCACAATAAGTCTTCTACAAAGAGGTAGAAGTCCTTGAGATTGGTTTGTTCTGTGACTGTTATGTTTCTTTTCCCAATCGTTTTATTTTGTATATTACATTGTGCTTGCTTAATCAACAAGGTCTGTTTTTTATGATGTGCACCAGGTTTTGTTCCTCTTACCGCTTAGACGCATTGCGCTTCGTGTTGTTCAAAGGTTAATTCAACTAACCCCTTCAGCCTACAAGGTATTCCATCATATGTCCTCTCTTTAGCTTGATCTGATCTTTTGCTGTGGTAGATAAGCTGGGTCATACATGGCATTCATGTTTATAACTTATAATATATTCTCTTTCCATTAGGAGTTGTTCATACTTGTATATGTCTTGTCTTGTATTTGGTCCACCAAATGGAACTTGGAGTGATGTTTCTAAACCATCATTTTGCACCTTTTTAGACAAAAAAAACTCTTAGTGATCCTTCCATTTGAGCTTTGATACCTCTTTTGGGACTTATTGTCCTTTATTTTATAGGTAATGTTTTGGGAATTTCGGCTATTGGAAGAATGGTCAATGTTTGTGATAGGGTAATGATGGGACTTAAGTATTGTCACTAAATCCTTTTGGTCCCCTTTAGATGATGACCTCCAAAATCCTAAGTAATGTTGAAGATTGAACATGAAACCTTGCATTGTTATGAGCTTTAGCACTTTTCAAAGCCCACTAGTTTCCAATTTCCAACACTTTTCTAGCGTTTATTGGTACAAAAGAAGCTATGGCAGTTTATCAGAAATTTTTTGCCCATGTACTGAAGCATATTAAAG
The DNA here is from genome assembly GCA_032727855.1 of Quercus ilex subsp. ballota. Taxonomy (NCBI): domain Eukaryota; kingdom Viridiplantae; phylum Streptophyta; class Magnoliopsida; order Fagales; family Fagaceae; genus Quercus; species Quercus ilex. The sequence goes on from CM064915.1 coordinate 18,316,710, forward strand.
ACATATATGATGTTTATGAGTGAGCTTTATAGCGGACCAAAAGTAAAAAAATCCTTTATAATTGGATCTTTACGAGGAGAACTTAGATCCTTGTCAAGGTTTAAGGAAAAATGGAAATACAATCTTTATCTTTGTCTAGTTTGTTTACCAGCTTTTTGGAAATTCTTTTTGATAACTTCAGGTCATTACAGATGAATAACCATGCACTTCTTTATTCAATTCCTTTAAATTTTTTATGACCATTAAGGAAATTTTACCGAAAAGGATGAACACCACAGTACACAAGATGTGTACTTAGATGTCCATTCCTTCATATTCTTGGATCATTAACAAAGTTGAAATAATAGTATATGGGAGATATTTTCAGCTATTACAAAACAAGGTAATATAATTATATTCTAAAAATTGATTGGATTTCTAATGCAAAACTTTGTAATAGTTGTGGAAATGGATTGTTATCCAAAGCTCTTGCTATCTCATACTTTTAGATAGCTAAGGATAATTTTTGGCACACAAAATTATATATGGTTACTCTTCAGAAATATTAGTGGTTCATATGGTAAAGTAAGTGCAATATTTTATGAATTTTTTTAAAGTAGTACTTCACATTAGTGCAACTTTTATGATAATTTGTGGCCATTACTAGATTATAGTTTTACAGAAATGTCTATCTTAATATTGAGCTATTTGTGCTTTCTTATTACTTCCTGCAACATAAATTTATGGTGTTATTTATCAAATATTTATATGATAAAAAGTTTTAGAGGTTTCTTTTGTCTTTGATAAATAAAACACAGTTTATAAATGTTTTCTTTCCATATTGGTTAATACTATCCTTTTGGTTTTCAGGTTAATGTTGATCACATTGACCGTTTCTTGAAAGAATTTGGAACTCAAAAGGTTGAAGACGATCAGGATGAGTTATCTCAACAAACCCAGGGTAACTCAAAAGCTAAGAGGTCTTCAAAGCCTTCCGACTTTCTAGAACTTTTTGGTGGAAAGAGGGATGAAGAGGATCATTTCATGTTTGGAATTAAGTTTACTAGGTAAGATTTCTTTAGTTTATAGTGATGACCCAACAAGTCCATCAAATTAACATTCTCAGTTGTGTTGACATAATAATTGCGCTTCATCTAATTTTGTTATACACTGAGAAGATAAATAAGTTTTTTAGATGTGAGGCTAAAACTATGATAAATCTAGGAGTCATTGAGAAAGATATGTACTCACAAGATTGGATCTCACTCTGTAGATTGTAAAATGTGCTCTGTACACAAATTATGGTTTTATGAACATGAATTACAAGGCACTTTGAGGGTTTTTCCTAGAATTTATGGTAAACTAGTGTGCATCTATAGAATCTTTATGTTTGAACCTAGGTTTTCATAAAATCTACTCCAAGCGCCGGATGGGGGAGTACATGATATGTGATATACCTGTCCGTTGATTGATTATTTTCTCACCCTTTGCTTTTTTGATATGTAATGTTTGAACCTCGGACCTGCCAATGAGCTCTAGCTCAAATGGTACTTATTCCTTCCACAATAATGCCATGGGTTATGAGGAGTGTGTGTGTAACTTACCAATTTGAGAATATTTTAACCTAGGACCTACCATAATGCCACCCCATTATCTATCGAATTGTGTTGTCCATTATTTACAGTTCTTTCCAATTGGGTGGATGGATGATTAATCAACCTAGTGTTGTGGGGTGCTGAATTTGCGTGGCATGTGACTATGCTTTTTCAGTATCATTGTAATGGAGTATGCAGTAGGTAGGACTGCAGGAGCATCTAAAACTTTATTTTGCTGCTCGATGATTTTTGTTGCCTGTATCTACTCTTGTGATTTAAGAAACACTTGATTGGCTATGAAGTAAAACAGATAATGCTCGTTTTTTTTGTTGTAGTACATACTATTCTACCAGGTATTTAGCTATCGTCATTTGATCAAATTTGATCAGATTTTCAATCTTTTAAAATATTTCTGTTCTTGTGATTGCTTGATTAAAAAATTTAATTGTTAGTTGCTGTCATTGTATATTTAAGCATAAATGGAGTGAGTGTAGATGTGCCTGCTGGCTCATTTTCTTACTTTCTGTTTTTTATTTTTATTTTTTCCATTTTTTTTAGGAAGAGCATAAAGTTGTACAGTGATTTCTATTCCTCAGATGTGATTGTTGCTTCTCCAGTTCGTTTGATTGCTGTAAGCATTTATTCTTTTGATTTGTTTTTCTGATTTTTCTAATTATTATCGTGAAGACTGTTGTAGCTTTTATATATTATATTCATTCTTTAGCACCATGCAGAACATTTATTGTGTCCAATATACCAGGAACTTTTCTAAAAATACAAATTTACATCCCTATTTTTTCTTGATACACAACAAATAGTTTAATCATGAAAGAAGAGAACTAACTCAGTGCAAAGGGTATATGGTGCTGCCTTGGATCTGTTTTATAAGATCTTATTGGAACCTTTGTGTTGGTTTATTGGCCTTTTTTAGTGATGCAAGAGCATGGTGAAACATTAGTATGTTCTATGCTTTTGTTGAGGCTCTGTTACTTGTATAGGAAAATCCTGTTATTAGGTGCTAACTCAAGAAAATCCCAAGTTGAATATTATGCTGTGTTTTGGAATTTCATGATAGATAGTGTTGGGTCATTATCCAAGAATCATGTTCTGGGAGATCTTTAGTTTGGTGAGGCCCTTTGAACATTAACTCTTTATGCCTGTTCTCATGGCTCAGCTTAATGGCTTAATTTCTGCAAGGCTGGTCCTGCAAAGAATACAGATTTTAAATTAAGTTCTTCTAGTGTCTTTTATTTGTGAATGGGATGAAGTTGCAATACCTTTGAGTGTCATATAATTTTCTTCTTTGAATTTGGAATTTCGCTCCTCATTTCAATTGCCTCTTTTTTAAATGAAAAAAAGAAAAAAAAAAATGGTAAATTAAGCAAATTTCACTCCAGTTTTCTTGCTGTCTGTAGAAGTGTTTGTCTACTTACTCTCTAGCTTAAAAGATCCTCTTCGACTTTAAGCTCAGTGGAAGGCTAGCAATTATTTTCAAGTAATATGTTCAGAACTCTCTCTTGTGTGCATCAAGATAGGAGAACATGATAACTCATTCTCTTTTTCCCCCCTTCTCTTTTGGGCAGTATTATAATGAGTTGCGATCCTTCCTTGACAGACTGTAGTTTTTAAGGCTTTTTATTCCTGTCTTCTCTGGGAATATACAAGGCTTCAGAATTGCACCTTGTTTATTTAATGTCCGAGGAATAAAAGATCCTCTGAGGAAATCTCTGGCCAAAAGCTGCTGGCATTATTACTTCCAACACTCTTCCCCTACCCACATCCCTCCCCTTTTTTCTAAGTGATGGGTACAGATAAATTACTGATTATCCTAAATGCTTAAGCTATTAGGAAATGATGAATTTAATTATTTAAACATAATTCAAGCACTTCCCTTAATAAATGGGCTGAACATATGAGACTTTTAAGTATAGTGGAGACAGGGTTTGAACTTGGGACCACTTATTTTGATACCATGATAAATTTCTAATTGTCCCAAAATGTTAAGCTGCTAAGAAATGATGAATTTAATCACCTAACTATAATTCTAATTGGTATATTTCAGTAATTTAGTTTGAAGACATGAATCCTAGTTCATTTCAAAATGTAAGCATATGGAAACAGAAGATTCCATCATGATGAAAAATGTCTCTCCTTACGGATATGTTATCATTTTGCTCAAGTCATCCAGCATGTTTGAGGGGCGATGAGAAGAAACATAGTTTTATGTATTATTTTGGCAAGATGTTCACCCTACAGGCATCTTAAACTGTATATATAGTGCAGGTGTATTGTTAGTTGCCTTTTCTACCTGTATAATATTATGTTTGGTTATCCTCTTGAGATTTTAGGGAGAATTTTACCTTTTTTATTTTGGCTAAAAATGCAAGTGACACCAGACTTTTCATGTCAGAAAATTTCGGAGGCTAAAACATTCAAGGAAAAAGATGTAGATTATCTCTCCTCTATAGAGGTAATTTGTCTTTTTTGTCATTTTTCAGGAGTATGTCATTATAATTATTCTCTCACTTAAAAAAAAAAATTGTGCCTATGGAGTTTCCTATATTGTTAACAGAAAAAGTATTTGCCATGAGCAGGTTCTTATCATTGATCATGCCGATGTCATAGCAATGCAGGTATGTGGTGCAGTGAATTTAATTGCTAGAAATATATTTGTTGCAGTTCATATGGTGCAAATTGTCCATTTTGTTTCTCATTCTTTTTATTTTTGATGAAAATTATCCAGAATTGGTCCCATGTGAATACAGTTGTTGAACAATTGAATCACATACCATCAAAGCAACATGGAACTGATGTTATGCGCATTAGACCGTGGTATGTAATACAATTTTCCAAGATAATTTAATCATTGTGTTTGTCCCCTCACTCCCATTTATTTAAATTTTTTACTTTTCTTTTTTATGGTGTGGCTGTGCGGGTTGACTGAGGGAGCCTCTAGTGTATGGGATATAAACAAAGTTTCCTCTCGATTTTTTATATTTTTTGTTTTATATATAAAGAAATGCTTAGCTAATCAAAAGATCTTCTGCTTTATATCCTTTCTTGAGTTATAGTGACCCTTTAACTTGTCTTTCATGTTTAGGTATCTGGATGGATATGCAAAGTTTTACCGGCAATCAATTATTTTGGGCTATTATTCTAACCCAGGTAATAGGGTTTCCTGCTGTTCTTAAAAAAGCTTTGATAAGAACATTGCCATCGTTTGTGTGCGTGTATATGTTTTTATTTTTATTTTTTTGTGGGGGGTTGGGGGGGTTGGGGGTGGTTGTGGAGGTGTGAGAAACCATATCATAAATCACCTTGTGTTATACAGTTGTAATTTTTTCAAATTTGCAAATTATGGTGTGATGTAGATTTTAACTTTCTCAATCCTATTTATATGTATGCATGATCCAGCTAGCCTTTGTCAGGGAAATCCTAAGCTTTTGACCATATTTAACACAAGAGTACCTTTGACTAATATTTTGAAAATAGATATATTCTAATCTGTATCTGTACTTTCTTGTCCCAGATATCAATGCATTGTTCAATCGCCATTGCAGTAATTACCAAGGAAAAGTATGTTGATATTCGTTTTTACATTTTCTATACTGTCTTCACACCAATGTAGTAACCTACCTCAGAAAAGGTGATCATGAATAGCCTGGAGGCTTAAGAAGCTATCACTTCACTTTGGAAGAATGAGAAGAGAGGGGACTATATCCTTTTCTTCCATTGATTTATTGCCTGAAGGAAAAAGAAACAAATGGGTTGATTAGAGAAGTGCAGTTCATTCTAGGCTAGCCAAAAGTTTTAACTTAACAAGTGAATTTAGTTTAGAGAGAACTTTAAACAATAAGTTTCAAGTACTACACTTTGACACTATCAAGGATTTCACCGAAGGATTTGTTGGGTTCTAATTTTTTTCTTTTTTCTTTTTTAGTGTTGATGCAAATTGAGTGTAGTCATGGATCCTCTTAGGTATATGACTCGCAAGCCAAGGTTTAGTCAAAGCTGTTCTATCTTCTATCTGTGTTTGTACCCTATGTTCATGAGGCATTCCACCATGTCACTCATTTTCTACCTGTCCTATATTTTAATGTTGAGACAATGCTTATTTATAATGTGGTCCTATTTAATATTCATTTTTTGTTGTAATCTCTTTTTATACTATGTTGAGTCATGTTTCTGAGTAAAATATGTTTTTCCTGTTCTGGTATCTCTGCCCTAAATCACCTATATGCCAATAGCTAATAAAACATTGATCTCTTTTATTTGAGAATTACTAGTATACTCCTATTATGATGAAAACAAAAATGATCTGCTTGCTGTGAATAAAAGTGGACTGGTACATTGCTTCCTATGCAAGCATTTTTTTTTCTTTTAAACAAAAAAGTGTCATGTATAATCTCATCTATTTTAAATTTTATGATATCGATACTGTTAGTTTTATTTTCAGGTGAAGTTGGTTTGCGAGTATAAAGGTGTTCTTCCAAAAGTGATACTCCAAGTACGGCAGGTGTGTTTGCCTCACCGTCCTTTCTGTATGCTTAAATTAGAGCTGGTTTTTTAATATCTTAAGACATTAAGATGCTCATGTTGTCTTATTTTATTTCATTTCTTGTTTGATATTTCAAGAACTGGGTGAATCAGTGATCATTCTGTCAGCAGAAAAAATTGCGACTGGGTAGATCTAAATTAATGCATATGGAAGTATTGTTTTGATAAGTAATGAAATTTTATTGATACCAAAAAATAGTCACCCAAGTGTACAGGATGTATACAAAGGGACATTACAATCAATCACGCAAAATACAGTGATCAATCATAAATGGACAGTATTGTGTGTTACATCTCTTTGCATTTCTGCTCATTCATCCCCCCAATTAGTACAAAAAACATTTGTATTCCCATAAATTAATTACAAACCGAAGATGACATTAAGCAAACAGTTAAGTACGTGTTTGTGATTAATATATTACAAATCAAATATTTTTACTTTCTTTAAATAGAAGTCATAAGCCTGAATATTGATCCTGATATACATGTTTAAGGCAATGAATGCAAAGGGTGGATCAAACTTTCAAGGATGATAGTGTAATGTGCAATTATGATGGATCAAGTGTATTTTATATGATATTCCATAGGGGATTTTATACACCATAGGTTTTCTTATATTTCGAGTTTAACCCTTTTTTTTTTATTTTTTAATATTTGGTAAATACATATTCATTGCACTTTACTGCTCTTCTTTTCATCATGTTCTTTTTTGCCCCGCGACCAGCTCACTTTCTGCCATTTTCACTAAAAGGCTGGACATCACCTCTAAAAAAAAAAAAAAAAAAAAAAAAAAAAAAACTCAAATGTTTCTAATTATTACCAGAGTGTTGGTATATCATCTGCATATTCATATTCGTGTCTCCTGTTAACCATAAATAAATAAATAATTGCATCTCGAATTGTCATCCCCAGTCTTTGTTTATATCTTTGCTATGGGATAATTTTGTCTTTTGCCAATTTGATAATTGGTGGGGGGGGGGGGGGGGGGGGGCGCATGGGAAGAGATGGACAAACACTTATAAAAAATAACATACTCACACAAAGATAGAGAGAAGGGACAGACAATTACGTGCCTTAAGGATTTTCATCTCTAGGCTGACAAAAAAATGGAATAGATTTCTATGGGACAAAAAATGTGGGATTCATTAGGATACGTGGCTGGAATATGCATCCAAGGCTACCTCAAATTAGTCAGAAATTTTTTTAGCTTAGTTTCTTGGATCATTATGGGTGGTTTTAGAAGTTTTTTTATTGAATCTAAGCTGTTTCAGTTGGTGGTTGAGGAAGGTGGGAATTTTTTCTCCCTTAAGATTTTTGAACGGGGAAAATACTACATGCAATCGGTTTTTATGGGTAAGAGTGCAGCAGGTTGGTTAATGAGGAGTCTGGAACATATCGTGATTGGGGTCAATCCGAAGCAATTCTTCACGTTTAGGGAAGGTGGTACTGCTTACACATTGCAACAGGGGTCCAATTCGTTTGGGCAGTATTTATCAGTGACAGAACTTAAAGTAGGCGGGTCGCGGAGAACTATCATTATCCCTGCCGGAAAGTTTCAACAAGGATGGAAAACTTTTGGGATTGAATTAAGAAGGAGATTGGAACCTTCACAATATGCGTTGGGTGGAATGAAGTTTGTACCGTATAAATCTAAGCAGATCCCAAAGTATCATGCTGCCAGGTCCTTTGCGGAAGCTGTCAAAGCTCCAATGCAGGTAAGGTTGAAGCCTTCTCAGCAGCCTTTCATTAAGGAAAAGGTTAAGGATGGTGTCGTGGAGAAGATAATGGAGCTACCGAGAGACAGTGACACACAGGCCGTAAGTTTTCTTCCGGCAGCCAAGGGAGATGGTGAGGTTGGTGAAGGTGCTATTAATGGTAAGAATATGCTTGAGGAGGAATTCCAGGAAGGAAATAATATCAGTATTCCTTTCAAGTTCAATTCAAATTCAAAAATTGTTGAGTTTGGAAAGGGGCTTGATTTTAGGAAATCACGTTGGTTAGGGAGAGGGTTGATTGTGGATGTGAATGAGTTTGGAAAGAGGCGGGTATCTTGGGATTGTGTTAAGAGAGGTAAGCAAGCTGGCAAATGGGTAGCAACGGGGAGTATTAAAGCTCAGAATACAAAACTTGGGTTGGGCCCATCAAATCAGAATGTCCAAGGTTCTCAGTTGGGCAGTAAAAATACTGTGTTGGGCCTGAGTCTGTCAAGCCCATCTTCTTTTGAGGCTGGCGAGAGCTCCTTTAGTGGCCCAACTGATCTGGAACCTTCTGATCAGACCTGTCTTACCATCCCGAGCCCAGGCAAGTGTGATTTGAAAGAGAAGAAGAAACAAGAGAACTTAGTTATCTCGCACGAACCTTCGCTGGAGCCGGTGATGGTGTCGAAGTTGTCTTTGGCCACGAGCTCCTCCTTAGCAGCGTCGGAAGTGGCAGGCGAGGGTGGGCACAGCTTGAGTCGAACTGTTCAGCCTCCCACCGTGCCGACTGGACCAGCGGCGGTGACCCATGCTATACACGAGCCGGTATCGGCTGCTGGAGCTCCGATTGGGTCTTTTATGCTGCCGGTGGTGTCCTCGGCCTTGGTGTCATCCATTACGGTGTCGGAAGCTACAGGTGCTGATGGTTTCGATGGTCTGAGTAGTAAGATTCAGAGTTCCACCTTGACAATCAAGCCAGTGGGGGTGAAGTTAACATCTCAGGTGGCAACGGAAGGTACGGATGTGGATTTTGTGGGTTTGGAAGGATCGGCCATTACTACTAATGATTCTGATCTTGAGGGAGTTCTTCTACCTGGCCCCACTATTAGGGAATTGGTTGGAGACTTGGATAAGTCTTGGGGTAACTCTAAAGACTGGATGCTACAATTGCGTGATGGGCGGCAGTTAGTGCTTCCACTGTCACTCTATCGTTCTCCAGATAGCATGTCGGTCTGCTCAAGTATAGAGGAAGAGTGTGTACCAGGTCTTGCTGCTATGGCTATTGAAGGGCAGAGGACTAGTTGGGCAGATGAGGGTGAGGGGTTAGTAGAGTCTTTGTATGTGGTGCCTGAATCAGAGAATGTGATGGGGGAATTTGATGAAAGGTTGATGTCTTGGGAGAGAGGTGGTGAGCCATTAGTTGTGGTACCTTTGGCCACTGAAGGTCCTTTGGAGTCGGTGTCTAGTCCTGTAAAGGAGATTGGGTGTAAGGAGAGTGTTGATAACTCTCAGCTATCACAGTGGGTAATCAATAGGATTAAGGCCTTTAAGAAATCTGTGGGCACTTCGTTGGAAGGTTTTGAGGAGCAAATTACAGGGTTGTTATTAGCTTTAGAGGCTAGAAAAAAAGATAAACAGAAACATGTGGTGGGTGATAAGATGAAATTGGCTAAATCAGGGCAGAAAGGTCAGCGGGAGTTGAAAAATTTGTTGTCATCCTTGAATGTTGAGTATGGTTCAAATAAACCAAGGAGTGAAAGTATGGAACGGGCTGTTGTGACTCATCAATGAGTTTGAAGATTATTTCTTGGAATGTAAGAGGGTTGAATGAGCAGGATAAAAGGTTCAGGGTTAGAAATTTGATTAGGAATTGGGGGCCTGATGTGGTTTGTCTTCAAGAAACCAAAATGGAGCTGATAAATAGGGCGGTGATACGTAGTTTGTGGGGTGGCCAACATGTTGATTGGTCTTACTTAGGTTCTTGTGGTGCTTCTGGAGGGGTGTTATTGATGTGGGACACACGGGTTGTGAATAAGATGGAGGAAGCAGTGGGGAGATTTTCGGTTTCTTGTAAATTTACAAGTGTGTCAGATCAGTTTGTATGGGCGTTTACTGGTGTTTATGGTCCTAATGTGCACCGAGATAGGAGGTTTTTATGGGAGGAACTTTGTGGTTTGAATAGTTGGTGGAGTGTTCCTTGGTGTGTGGGTGGTGATTTTAATGTGGTTAGGTTCCCTTCCGAACGTTTGGGGTCTAATGCTTTCACTGCTGCTATGCGGGAGTTTTCCAACTTTATTTCAGAACAGGGCCTCATTGATCTGCCTTTGCAAGGGGGGACTTTCACTTGGTCAAATTCTAGAGAAGTTACTTCGAAGGCTAGGCTGGACAGATTCTTGTTTTCTACAGATTGGGAGGATAAGTTTCCAACAGTATCTCAAAGACGGATGTCTAGGCTGTGTTCGGATCATTTTCCAATTGTTCTTGAGGGTGGATCTTTTCAGAGAGGGAGTAGGCCATTTAGATTTGAAAATATGTGGCTTAAGGATGAGGGTTTTGTAGATAGGGTTCGGTCTTGGTGGGAATCCTACCAGATTCAAGGTGCACCGAGTTTTGTCTTAGCCAATAAATTAAAGCTCTTAAAAAATGATTTGAAGAGATGGAATGTGGAGGTGTTTGGTCATGTTGAAGATCGGATTAAAAAATTGTGGAAGGACCTGAGTGTTCTTGAGAATTTGGAGGATAGTCGGGGTTTATCAGCGGAGGAGACGGTAGAAGTGGGAAGAATTCGTGATGAGTTAGAAAAAGCAACCCTGTTGGAAGAAATTTGTTGGAGGCAGAAATCTAGAGTTCTTTGTGTTAGGGAAGGAGACAGGAATACTAAATTTTTCCACCGTATAGCTAACTCTCACAGGAGAGCTAATTCTATCGATAGGCTTATGGTGGATGGAGAGTTGTCTTCGGATCCGGCAGCTATAGCAGATTGTATCTCTCAGTTTTATAGGCAGCTTTATTTTGAGGATGTGGCTCATAGACCTGTCTTAGATGATGTGGACTTCTCTAGTATCTCGGTAGAAGATGCAAATTGGCTAGATAGGCCTTTTGAGGAGGAAGAGGTGTTTGGGGTGATCAATGGTTTTAATGGTGATAAGGCGCCTGGCCCGGATGGCTTTTCTATGGCATTTTTCCAGTCTTGCTGGTGTGTTTTGAAAACAGAAATTATGGCGGTATTCCACAATTTTCATACTCAGGCGGTGTTTGAGAAGAGTCTTAATGCTTCGTTTCTTGCCCTTATTCCCAAGAAAGTGGATGCTGTGGAGGTAAAGGACCTTCGGCCTATTAGTTTAGTTGGTGGGATTTATAAGATTATCTCTAAGGTGTTGGCTAATCGGCTTCGTAGGGTGGCGCATGGGCTTATTTCGGATTCACAAAATGCCTTTGTAAAGGGCAGACAAATTTTGGATTCCGTCTTGATTGCATCTGAATGCATTGATAGTAGATTGAAGTCAGGAGTTCCAGGTGTGCTGTGTAAATTGGATGTGGAAAAGGCGTATGATCATGTGAGCTGGGATTTTTTAATGTATATGCTTCAGCGGTGTGGTTTCTCAGAGAAATGGAGAAAATGGATAAGGTATTGCATTTCAACTGTAAAGTTTTCCATTTTGATCAATGGCAGTCCATTTGATTTTTTTGGAAGTTCTAGGGGGCTTCGGCAAGGAGACCCATTATCTCCTCTGTTGTTTGATATCGTGATGGAGGCATTAAGTCGTTTGTTGGATGTGGCTGCCTCTGCTGGGCAATTCTCAGGCTTTTCTGTGGGTAGTACGGCTGACCCTTCAGTGATGGTGTCTCACCTTTTATTTGCAGATGACACTTTGATTTTTTGTGATGCTGATCCCTCTCAAATTGCTAATTTGAAGGCGATACTTGCTAGATTTGAGGGGGTGTCAGGGCTTCGTATTAATCTGGGGAAATCTGAGTTAGTACCTGTTGGTGGGGTGCACAATTTGGAGGCTTTGGTGGGTTTGTTAGGGTGTGGGCAGTCTTCTCTGCCTTTGAAATATTTGGGCCTTCCATTAGGTGCTAAGTTTAAAGACTTGACTGTTTGGAATCCTATCCTAGAGAGAATGGAGAGGAGATTAGCAGGTTGGAAGAGACTATATTTATCTAAAGGGGGTAAAGTGACACTCATTAAAAGCTCACTCTCGTCTTTACCTACATACTTCCTTTCCCTTCTTCCTTTACCGGGTAAGGTGGCTAAGCGTATGGAGAAATTACAGAGAGATTTCCTGTGGAATGGGATTGGTGGTGAGCCTAAAATACATCTAGTTAAATGGGCCAAGGTTTGTAGGCCGATGCAGGTTGGGGGGTTGGGTATAAGACGTTTGGGAAGTTTTAATTCTGCCTTGCTAGGAAAATGGTTATGGAGGTATGGCATGGAGACTGATGCTTTATGGAGGAGGGTTATAGAGGCAAAGTATGGGAACATTTGGGGTGGTTGGTGTACAAAAAAGGTGACAAGTCCTTATGGGGTCAGCCTGTGGAGATACATTAGAAGTGGCTGGTTGAACTTCTCTAATTTCCTTGTTTATGATGTGGGGGATGGTACTAGAGTGAAATTTTGGAAGCATGTGTGGTGCGGGGATTGTACTCTCCAAGAGGCTTTTCCAGAGCTTTATTGTCTTAGTAGGTCAAAGGATTCCTCGGTGGCGGAAGTTATGGGTTGGTCTGCTGAGAGATTTCACTGGAATGTGCAATTTCGTCGTCCACCACAAGATTGGGAAGAAGAAGCCTTTGATCGGTTTATGGGGTTGGTCTATTCTTCGACAGTACGGGGTTCTGGCCCAGATAAGGTTTGTTGGAAGCCTACAAGGAACAAAGGTTTTGAGGTTAGAGGATATTATAGCTCTTTCTATCCTCCTACTCCTGTTTCATTCCCATGGAAAATGATATGGCAATCGAAGGTTCCTCCTAGGGTGGCTTTCTTTTCTTGGTCTGCTGTCTTAGGTAAGATCTTAACAACAGACAATCTTCGTAAAAGACGTGTGATAGTACTTGACTGGTGCTATATGTGTAAGAGATGTGGGGAGTCGGTAGATCATCTTCTACTTCATTGCCCCATAGCTTGGGAGTTGTGGTCTTTGGTTTTCTGCTTGTTTGGTATCCAATGGGTTATGCCTCATCATGTTCTTGAGTTGTTTGAGGCTTGGCAAGGAAAATTTGCGCGACATCGTCACATTGATGTTTGGAGATTAGTGCCTCATTGCTTGATTTGGTGCATTTGGTGTGAAAGGAATGCTAGAAGCTTTGAGGGTTGTGAACGTTCTTTGCTAGAGATTAAGTCTTTTTTCTTGCACACTCTTTTTGATTGGAGTGTGGTATTTTCTCATTTTTCTTGTTCTTCTTTTTCTATTTTTCTTGACCGTTGTACTTTTGTTTCATGATTAGTGCCCCCATAGTACATCCCCAATGTACTCGGTTTGGCACTTTTTCTATTATTAATAATATTCTTACGTTACTTATCAAAAAAAAAGGAATATGCATCCAATTCCCTGTTCCTCTCCCTCCACCTTCCCCTGCATTCAATCCACCTTTTCCTCCATCTTCCCCCGTAAAAACATAGGGTTAGTTATCAGTTCAAGAATTTTTAAGTTGAAAAGAATGTTTCCCTCTTGGTTGGTTAAATGGATCTTCACCTTCTCTTATACATTCTACCATTATGCATTCTACCAAGTAGGAAATACTAGATGGTTGATTGACTTGGTCTTTTTAATCATCATTATTATAATTCCTTAAAGTCATCATTGCTGCTCATGACATCTGAGATACTAATATAGATGCATTTAACAGGTTCCTGTTTACTTCTTGTGTATCCAATGTCATCCCTTTATTGCTTTTTTTTTCTTCCAAAAGTGAGATTAATGTTAAACCTTAGGGAGGAAGATATTTTGGAAAAACAGATCATATTTACTTTTGATTAGGACAAACATTTGGGGTCCACTTAGATAGAAAGGGGAGATGAAGGTAGGGTTTTTTTTTCCTGGACTTATTTTCCCCTCTTCAGTATTATTTCTAGCTGCTGACACTTTTGTTTGAGATGGCTCTTGAGGGGTCAATGCATGGAGCAGGGTAATTTCATGAAATGTTGAAATTGAATTTGGAAATAAAATGTGAAAAATGGTTTTGTTTTCAATGTAATTACTAATTAGGTTGGAAATTGTGTCCTATGTTTTAATCCTTCAATAGTTACCGTGGCTAATAAAAAATGCTTACATAATTCTAATCTTCAGTACATGATTTCCTTTCTTGTTTTAGTAGGATTCTAATCTCATTGATCACTATTTTAAATCCCCTCTCTTACTGTGTAAACATTAAGTTTTATTATGCTCTCTCAACCTTACAGATTTATGAGCGATTTGATGTGGACTCAATAGCAAATGCTGATGATGCTCGTTTTGATTATTTTGTCAAGAAGGTTTGTTTTGAACTTATATCTTGTTGATTTAGTTGTGCAAATGCATCATGTGAATGGAACATATGATAGCGCATCTCTTCTTAGGACTCAAAAATTACCATCAAGTTATAGGCATCTTTACTTGAGTTAGAACTTTTGGTCCCCCTTATTTTTTTGATAAGTAACAAAAATTTTGTTAAAATAAAACATCCCAAATACACCATAGGTGTACTTAGGCAGAATTACAATCAAACTCTCAAATCACAATGCTCAAACATGTCTAAAAAAGATTTTTTTTTTTTTTTTTTTTTTTTTTTTTTTTTTTTTTTTTTTTTTTTTGAGGAGAATGAAAAGCAACACTCCAATCTTTTTTTTTGATAGGTAAAAAGAATATTATTAAAACAAACTGAAAACAAATGAAAGCCAATACAAGGTGTTCATGATGGTGAACACAAGGAAAAACAACAAACAAACAGCAACAAAGAACAAGAACAAACTTAAAGAGCAATACTAAGAGAAAAAATAAACTCGAAGATAGAGGAGCAATCCGAGAAGCCCCAACACCTAGACCAATCAAATAAGGTCTTCTGGCATAGAGCTTGTAATTGAACCAAGGAATTTTTGGTATCCTCAAAAGAGCACTAATTTCTTTCCGTCCAAACAATCCACATCAAACAGCCAGGAATCATATTCCATATGTCTGAATTAAATTTTCCCAACCCAAAACTCCAACAATACACTAAGCTTTCCATAGAGCTTGGCATGACCCATTGTGTCCCAAAGATTTGAAGCATATAAACCCACAGAGAGTGAGCTACCGGACAATGGAGGAGAAGATGATCCACAGTTTCCTCATTCTGATGACACATACAACACCTATTCACCAAAATGCGTGTCCTAAGTATAAGATTATCCAATGTATGGATCTGCCCATGAACCGCTGTCCACACAAAAAATGCCACCCTCCTAGGGATCTTAGCTTTCCAAACACCCTTCCACGGAAAATTGGAGGCAGCTGCACCCCTAATGATATTGTAATAGGACCGGGTTTCAAACTTGCCATTCCCTTTGAGACACCAGTGAGAAGTGTCACTCCCACCACCCCTCGGGATCCGAGATGGAATGAACTCAAGGAAAGAGCAGGCAGCCCCTAATTCCCTTTCATGAAAATCCCAATGAAATCTCAAATTCCAGATTCTATCATTACCACCCTCCGGGTAGCATAATATATCAGAAATGCAAGCTTCCTTGTCATTAGAACACACATACAACTGAGGATAGAGCCCTTTAAGTGAGTTATCTCCAACCCACTTATCATACCAAAAAAGAATACGAGTGCCATCACCCACCACTAAGGCCACATGGTTGGAGAACCTCTCCCAACCATCATGAAACCCCGCCACGGACCACATCTGTGGGCCATTCTACATATTTTAGTAGTCCACCCCCCTTGACCCTCTCCATATTTAGATGCAATAACCCTCCTCCAAAGACGAGTGCCGTCTCGCCCAAACCTCCATAACCATTTCTCTAACAAGGCTTTATTAAAATCCACTAACTTCCGGATCTCCAAACCACCCAAATCTATTGGTAAACACACCTTCTCCCAAGCCGCCAAAGGATATTTGAAACACTCCTCTGAAGAGCCCCATAAAAAATTTCTCTGAATACGCTCCAATCTATCAGCCACAACTACAGGAATGACAAATAATGATAGATAGTACGTAGGAAGGCTCAAAAGAGTACTCTTCACCAGGGTAAGTCTACCCTCTTTGATAAATAAAGACGCTTTCAACCTGAAAGTTTCTTCTCCATCCTCTCCAAAATAGGATTCCACACAGATGCTGTTTTGTATGGGGTGCCCAACGGCATACCCAAGTATTTCATAGGCAGACTTACCCCCCTACAACGAAGAATGGTAGCCAAAGCATCTATATTTCCAACCTCCCCAACCGGAACAATCTCACTCTTCCCCGCATTAACTTTCAAACCAGTAAATGCTTGGAAGCAAGACAAAGTCAGCCTAATGGATAACAACTGATCTCTAGACGGATCACAAAATAATATGGTATTATCTGCAAACAGCAAGTGTGAAATGTGTACCCCTATAGAGTTAGTTGGCCCCACATGAAAACCATGAAGCAGACCACAATCCTTGGTTTTCTTCAACATCCTACTTAGTACTTCCATAATAAGAAGGAAGAGAAGGGGTGACAACGGATTACCTTGTCTCAACCCACGAGAGCTTCCAAAGAATCCAATCGGAGATCCATTCACAATAATAGAGAAGCGAACAGTAGTAATGCAAGATTAATCCACCCCCTCCATTTCACCCCAAAACCCATCCTATCCAACAGATAGAACAATGCATCCCAATTTACATGGTCATAGGCTTTCTTAATGTCCAATTTGCAAACCACCCCGGGAACATGACTCTTCAATCTGCTGTCTAGGCACTCATTAGCGATAAGCACTGAATCCAAAATTTGTCTCCCACCAATGAAAGCATTTTGAGACTCAGAGATGAGACAATCAAGCACAACCCTCAATCTATTTGCCAACACCTTAGACAGCAACTTATACACACTCCCTACCAAACTAATAGGCCGAAAATCCTTAACATCAATAGCATTATTTTTCTTGGGAATTAGAGTGAGAAATGAGGCATTTAAAGACCTTTCAAACACTGAATACCTGTGAAAGTGCTCAAAAACTGCCATGACATCCACCTCCACCACACTCCGACATTTTTGAAAAAAACCATGGTGAAGCCATCTGGTCTAGGTGCTTTATCCCCCTCCATCTCCATCAAAACTTGGGTCACCTCTTCTTTAGAGAACTCCCTCTCCAAGGCCAACCTTTCATCCTCTCCAATGCAAGCAAAATCTAGTCCATCCACAGTTGGACGCCACATATCTGTCTCTGTGTAGAGATTTTGATAGAACTGAACCACCTGAGATTGTATAGTAGGTCCATCCTCATATAAGACACCATCTAACGAAGTATGAAGGAAAAAAGGCTTCAATTTCAAGGATAGACTGTTCACATCCCTCAAAATTTCTAGCATTTCGTTCTCTCCAAAGACACCACATGATGCAATCTGGTACCTTCTTCCAAAATGCAATGTTTCTATGCCTACCAAAATAACCCTGCCAAGCTGCAAACATGGAGTCCAAATAAACAGTAAACCATTGTCCATAATTCGTAAGAGATAGGACAATGAAGAAGAAGATGATCCATTGACTCCCCATACCTTTTTCACATGCAGCACCAATCCGTTATAATAATGCCTCTCTTTCGGAGATTGTCTGTAGATAAAATCTTCCCTAGAGCAGCAGTCCAAGAAAATAAGGCAAAACCCTAGAGGGGACTTTTTAACGCCTCACCAACTTCCAAGGAAACGAAGTGCCATTAGATGAAGGTAAGGAAAGATAATAACCTCACACCTCAAAACCCCTACTCTTAGCAGGCCTCCATCAAAGTCTATCCAACTCTCAGTCTTGGACTGGTCTAGAGAATTGAACATCCCAATGGGGTGCCCCATTTGAGAGATGTAAACCCCAGCTATTGATATTAAAAAATGAAATTTCAAGTCCTGTAAGTCTTCTTAGATTAGGTTAAGGCTTTGAACTTTAACCATCAGTTGCAGCTCAACTTAACTTGGATGTGGAACTTAGCTATGGATGTTCATAAGCTTGAGGCCCACACCCATGACTCATGAGCTTGAATCCCTTTGGGCAAAGATCAACAGCAAAACTTTTGGGTGGGCAGCTGCTGAGTATTGTTAGTGGTGCCACCCATGAGATCTTGGCCATCCGTAAGAATGAGACCATCAGGAACCCTGATAAGGAGATTGGGAGGTTCTGGAATATAAGTTGGTTTACATAGTTTTTGGGGTTGGCAAAGGGTTGTGGATGTTCCTGTGTGGTCAACATGGGCCCAGGTTTTTAGTTTATGTTATTTAGTTTCTTTGGTTAGATGTTTTTGTATAGGTGACCTTGATGCTGTTTGGTCCGGGAATTGGTATTGCAATTCAAAGGGCTTTTTTTTTTTTTTTTTTTGGTGGGATTGAAAGTTATATATTGAAAAGTATATTATATTATATTAATTAATTAATTAATTAACTGTTATGTCTCTGCTCCATATACTAATTTTTCAAAATTATCATATCATTTTGTCCATATTATATTGTACCCATATATCATGTTGTGTCCATGCTTCCTAGAATAATACCATGGCCTGTGTTTGGGCTTTAGATTTGATTCGTCTTAACTAGGCTTGGCTGATGAATGGCAGTTTGTGCTAGAATAATACCCATAAATCATATACTAAATGGCAGTTTGTGCTATCCCTGGCTGTGTCTCTCTTCCATCACTGGAATTTCGTCATCGGTACTTCCTCCCTGTCATTTTAGGTTCCGTTTTGCTTGTTCACCTGAATTCACCTATGCATTAATAGGTGTTTGTTAAAATTATTGGACCATCTCAGGATCTCAGACTTATCCTTGGTTTGTGAAAGGGTCAATTTCTTCTTATTATTCATTCAGCTGCCACTCATCCATTACATTACATGGGAGTCTTCTTTCTTAAAAGAAATTCCAGTTGGAAGACTAAAAGTTATTAGGCTATAATTAATAATGACTTTATTCGTGCAGGTGTTCCCAAAGATAAAAGATTTGGTTCAGGTACTTTTATTTTTCTTGAACTTAAAAGAACAATCTAATGTGAAATTTTAAGTGTTTGATACGACTGTTATAAACTGTTCAATGTTTTAAACTTCTGTGGAACTTTCCAATGCAGGGGGGAACTATGCTATTTATCAGTTCTTACTTTGAATTTGTTCGAATTCGAAATTTTTTGAAGTCACAGGAAGCATCTTTCTGTCTGCTTGGGGAGTAAGAAGCTTTGTTTTCTTTTTTCATTGCTTGTGTTGACTGTTATATGTATCCTGCCAAAGCATTAAGCATTGCATTTTAAGATATCAATTTTCTCCATGGGTTTTCCATGTAATTACCTGGGAAATGGTGATCTTGCTCTTCAGGTACACACAACCGAGTGATATTTCCCGTGCACGGCTTTGGTTTTTTGAAGGAAGGCGTAAAATTATGCTTTACACGGAGAGGGCACATTTTTACTACAGATACAAGGTTATTTAGACTGCTTCTGCACACACTTTTTCACCATGTAAACTTATAGGTTCAACAGAGTACCTAAGTGCATCTATGCTTTCATATCTAACATGATATATACGCATCTATGCTTGATTTACTTCTATAACACATCTAATTTATCAAATCAAATATCAGAATCATTTTTTATAATGCATAGTGTTGACATATCCATTCATATTTCCTTGCTTGTAGATTCGTGGTATTCAGAATTTAATAATCTATTCACTGCCAGAGAGGAAGGAGTTTTACCCTGAGGTGAGCGTGATCTTTGTATAATAGGTTGCCTTTCTCATAGCAGCCGCATTCTTTAAATTATTGCTGCATTTTGGAAAGCCTATTATTATTATTATCATTATTTTAAAACAAAAATTGGATGGGTAAATCTCACCTTATTTTGGATCTCTTTAACCGTCATCTTGGATTTTGCAGATTGTTAATATGCTTGATGGGTCCCATAACATGTCTTGCACGGTGCTATTTTCTCGCTTTGATCAGTTCAGGGTAATATTCTGCTCTCTTTATTGGTAGGCTAGCACATATGGGCGCGCACAAAGCAGGGTACACTGTTACATGTGCCCCCCGGGAGGAAAAAATATAATTTTTAATTTAATCTATTTTTTTTAAAAAAAATCTTTTGATTTTGATATGTTTTTAAACGTTTTATTATTTTGAAAACTCACAATTAAACATAAAATATGCCGAAAAATGAAGAAATATATCTAAAGATATGAATTAATTAATTTTCCTATTCCCCATCATTTTGTCATAATTTTTCAAGAATTATTGTGTCCTGTGTTGTGTCATATCTGTGTCCTTATCCATGCTTTTAGGTGGTGATGCAACGCAATACTGCTTGAGGATTGTGTTTTGAACCCCATGTGTATGTAGTGTACTCAGGTAATCCTGTGAGTCCTACATCCATGTTCACTTTAACTGAGGATGGTTGATGCAGTCATGGATACCACTAAGCACTGTTACAGAGTTTTCATATCGAACTCTTATCCCCATAATAACTGATCACATGCATTGACATATGCCATTTTGATATAACACCTGACAAAGACATCCGAGTCGTACTTTGACTGTTAGCTGTTCTCTCAATTTCCTTAGGTTTACCATGTAGATTTTTATTTTTAAAAATTATGATGGAGGTGGGGGAGGGCTAACCTAAGAGTTTCCATTGGTGGTAAATTTGGGGTCCTCAGCTCATCACTCTGTCCTCTTCTTTTTTGGGTGTTTTTTTAATGTTATATCCCTATACTTTATAATGTAGTTTAGTACTAACATTTCCCCCCTTTGCTGACTAAATTTTAGCTGGAGAGAATTGTTGGAACTGCTCCTTCAAAAAGGATGGTGACGTCAGAGAAGGGTGTCTTCGTTTTTTGCTAGAAGACTTTTCTGTGCTCTAGACACTAGTAAATGCAAAAAGGATAATGAATGGGAGAGGCCAGAATGGCAATCCCAGTCCATAAGCACCAGAGAAGCCATGCTTTCTTTCCGACATCACTGCATTAGAGACTGTTGGGATATTCTTTCTTTGACCTCAGCTAGCAGTGATAACAATTGATCTTGAAAGGATGCTTGAAATCAATTTTATAACTTGAGGAGTTAGAGCATTTTTGACAATGATCATTTCAGGACTTGCTCTTCGTTTCCTTTACCCCTCTTTTCTAATTTGATTGAGAATGCTGAATTTGTATTAAAGAAATTTAAGTGAAGAGTTTGTATAGGAAAGCGAGGCATATAGCAGGATTCTTAGTATTAGTTGTTCCCTCTTTTCAAATTCACTATTCTCAGGCAATTCATTGCTGTTGTAATTTGTCACTTGGAGTTCTTCTTTTTAGTTACATAATTTTTTTTTTCCTCCTGATCACTGTTTATCAATAGTAAGTAGATCCCAGTTTTTTCAATATAAACTATTATAGATGCTAGCAAGCTTCACGAAGTTTTGTGTTTGCATATATCAGCTTTAAGCGTTTTTTCTTCTAGGTGGGCCAGATCAGTCAAGAGTCTGACGCTTCTTGATTTCAAACAATGGTGCTCAGCAGGTCAGCATTTGACAAGCAAATTGTGCCATTTTAAGTGACTTGTAATTTTGACGGTTACAATTGCAACAAGCAAACAAGCTAAGCCTGGGCTTTTCTTATATGATGAGCAATTGAGCTGTAGTTGCTGGTAATGAGCTGATAATGCAGTGTGTGAGAATGTCATTATATTTGGTTGGGACCAAGCACCATTGCGGAAGAAAGCTTGCTCTTTGGATATTCTTTCGACATCTGAGAATCATAACAATTGTCATCTGATACGTAAATTAAAACCAAGTTTCAAGGGAGAAAGGATAATGCCACTGACCCCAGTGTTTCTCAAAGACAATGTTACGGCCATTTTCGTGCGTGTGTGTATATATATATATATCAACCTAAAATTTTTAATTTTTTTCCCCTTATGCTTCAATTCCAAAGTTTAGTCGGTCTTGTGCTCAATCTGGATTCTAGCAGACCATGCACCAGAAGATAACATAGTATTACAGTAACATTTCTAGTTTATTTCAACACATTTTAAAAAAATAACGTTTTTAAACAACCTTATCATAATAGACTAAGATCAAATTTTTAAAAAAGAAAATGAATAGGAAAAATAAATCTTCTTTACTTAGAAATCAATCAAATCTCAATTACAAAATTAATTTTAGTATTGAAGTCCAAGTTTGTACAACAGACATACTAGTTAATATATAAAAAGCACGAACTCGTATATGTAATCAGAGGATTGCAGCAGCAGCAGAGGTTTGAGCTCCAAATAGGCTGGATTGCGATAGACTCTCACTTAAAGACTGTAGGGTGGCAGCTTCTACTGGAGGATGCATGTAAACTAAAGTGAGGGGTGTGCATGGAAGGGGTCCAGTTTTGTCAGGAAAGATAGGGAAGGAAGAAAGATGCTAGCTGGTTGTCAGGGAAGCATTTACTTTGGATTTGGCCAAAGGCTTCCACTCTCTGCTTCTTTTGACTACTTGCGGGATGTAACTGCTATGTGGGATACGAAGGTGATGTTGGATGTTAAAACCTATGCTAGCTGACATTAGGATCCTACAAACACAATTACAGCAATGCTGGTTTCGATCCATCAGTCATTTGGTGTTGGTTGAGGTCAGACAGCAGCGAGGCTTCTACTAGCTTTATGAATATGGTGTGAACTAGAAGGTAGTTGGATGTGGTCTGAGTCCTTTGTTCTGCACTGCTCTTTTGTTCTAATTGGTTGTTCTTGGACCTTTTGACTATTGCACCAAGAAGAAAAAAAAAAAAAAAAAAAACACCTAGACAGTGTTTCAAGTTCCAAATGATTCCCCAAATTCAATTTTTGCTAATTTACATTAATTTCTTGTACATATGTTATTATATTCAACAATACAATAAATCTAAAAAAGGAACCATACCACATAACCACACAATACAACGATTCTTCCCTGTACATCAAGAGTTCATTACAAATAAGACTCTGATCACGTCTTTTGGCTTTTGATCGACATTTGTATTGAAGTTGGCTTTTGATCTACATTTGTATTGAAGTAGGGTGTATTTTTACTTCAAATTTGCACAAGGTTATTTAGAAACCTAATAATTTTTCTAGGTATCTTTGGTCTCTCAATTAGTTTCCTACAAATGCTAGTCTTCCTCCAGTTTTCCTACCTTGTTGAATTGGCTTTATCTCCACTTCATGACCCACAACCTTTTATTCATTACAAGTATCACAAGATTTTTCAAACTGGGATTCCATCTGCAAATACAGGAGAAAAACTGTAATACATCAGAGGAGAAACTCTAGCAAAAGATTTGATCATTTAATGCATTTTGAAGACCGCACAAATTCACAGACAAAACCCAGGACTTTGAGATATGATATGATAGGTTTACAAACATACAAGATTTACTTAAAATTTTAAGCAGTCTAGAATTACAGGTGAGAAATGATACAATAAGTTCGCAAGATCAGAAATAAACCTCCTGAATGATTAAGCATTTTTATAACATATGAAATGTGAACCATGCAGCAATATTGAACATAGAGGAAACTAAAGAGGATACTCAATACGTAATGAAAGATTATAAACATTCAAGTAGGTTTTCTTGAAAGCCTGCAGCTCAAAAAAACTAATGAATAGCAAAACACATGGTGGAATAACAAATTAACAATCCAAGGATCTTTCTCTTCAATGCTCACACTGTTATAAGGTAATGAAATGCCTTACATCGTATAATAGGAAAAATAATTTAATTGCATAATATGTTTTTCATGATGAAAATATTTCATTTGGTTGTTTTATCCCTACCTAAGACATTTTGGTTGTCAATTGAAAAATATTTTTTCAAAGCCTCATCTTTTGCACAACAATGGAGCATGGGTTCTGGTAAAATAGGTTGTATGATCTTATCAACTTAAAGAGCAAAATTTCTGCATTAAAATTATGCAAATCAAGACAATTACTATCTGCATTCTCTCTAAGCTTCCCATTATCCACATAAATTCTGAATATATGGAATTTGAAAACACTTGCAACATCAAGTAAAGCACAAAATTTGCTAACCTAAAGGCAATTTTTTATCCTTTCCCCTTTCACCTTTTCTACAAAATTTATAAATTATTTAAAATAGTTCAACTTATATTATTGTTATGAACGGTGCTAGAGGTCTCAAATGAGGTGACACTGATATATCCCTTCGTTTCAAACCAAATAGACCACCATTCCACCATTTCCAAATTGACAGTACAAAATTTTAATATTTCAGGAGTGAAAATGACTCTAGTGAAAAATAGCATCTATGTACAATACATGAGTTCAAATGTAATGAACATATAACACAATTCTTCTCATAAGTTATAACCTAAAAAAAAGATTGGACAATCTTTTCATTATGCTTAGACAAATACTTAACCAGAATTCCTATGATTCCCAAGAGAATTTATAAATTGCAGCAACCTAAAATCTAACATACTTATAATCCTTCTAATACTTTTAACCATTTAAAAATTACACATACTCTAGATAGATATATACATACAGATGTGTATATGCATATGTTATGTTTATATGTAATTAAAAAATTTAATAAATTAAGTGTAACAGTGTCACATGACAATAAAAGAGGGAGTGTTATATGCAGTTAATGGCAAATGGCTGATCTTAGATAGGGCTTCATCTTCTGCCGAGTACTGATTCAGATTCTGGACTGGTCAAGTTGTGTTTTAATTAATTTAAGATGCATTGTTCTGTCTCTTGGGTTGAGTAATGAATTTTTCATTTAAACCTTGAACTAAATTCATATGACATTTATTTATGGCAATAATCAAATATCCACATTGTAAAATGCCAAACTTCTGCATTAGATTACAATGGTAGTTTTGAGAATGATTTTACACCTATTAACTAGTGATGAAACCAAATTCAATATCATTCATGAACTAAGTTGTATTCAAGGGAGGAATTGAGAATATAGCAGGAAGGGACAAGAAAGAAGGAAAGGGAATGAAAATAAATATAAATTCAATGACATGTACTCAGCCAAAAGCAATGCTGGTTATCAACACAAAGAGATTTTAGAGGCCAGGGGAAGACCGTGGATCATCCAAGACTTCTAAAGTCAACCTCAGAAAAGTGAAAACATGAAGCTAAAGAGTCGGTGGATCACCCATGACTTCTCATGTTGTTTAACCCCATAAAAACCGAAAAACATGAAGCAAAAAAGTATGCATAACTGATGATCAAAAGAAGCTTACATCATAAGCACACTTGTCCGCAAGTTATCAAATCACATATAGAGCATATAGATAGGCATAGTTGCAATGGAAATTGACAAGATGTGCTCCAATTTTATACATTGTTCGCAAGGTATATACCAGATTTTTCCAATAATAGAGAAATCCAAGATTTGGCATTCTGCAATATAAATTCACAAATTAGATCATTGTAGCTATGATTGCTGTAAAAACAACTTTGCAAGATATCCTACTGTTTGGACCAAGCATCTTCACCAAATTTAGCAGCAAAAGATTTATTAGGAACAAAATGCACGCAGAATCCCAAAAAAAAAGAAAAAAAAAAGAAAAGAAACGAAGGGGCAGAGAGAAAGGGTTGAAGGACATTCTTAGTGTCGGGAGAGTCCCACTCCAGCGATTCCCACCATTCTTCAGATCCTACAATGTGTTGAAGAGAAGGGAGAGGAGATAGTTGTCCATTAAGAAGGGGCAGAGAGAGAGGCAGTCTCTTCACCTTTGGACATTCACGTATCTCAATCACTTTAAGAGAATCACAAACTATTACTTTACTGCTACTGCAGATGGTCTTCAGTTCCGGTAGGTTCAACAGACTCAAAACCCTTAATTTGGGGAGAGAGATTTTGGTAGTGTCCATTCCTTCCTCCTCTTTTTCTTCATCACTTGCTTCTCCTATTAATTGTGAACAACCGTCTACCCGAATATGTTTCAGGTTGCGTAGGTGTAGCAGCAACCCAAGTGGAAGAAACTTCTTTATTTTAGAACACCTAATTAAATAAATTACTTTGAGAAAGGAAATGGGGATTTTTTAGAAAATAACAATAAAACCCAAACAATAACATAAGTTAGGCAACGTTTGAAATTATATTGGTTTATAACCATTCGAGTCCAGAGAAATTGATTTCCCTGTTCATATTCGCCTACTTTACCTGTGGCTGAGGTGGAAAAGTTATCCACGTAGGCCAAGAAATCGAGTTCACTGGACTCGATTTTTATACATGGAAATCGAGTCCACTGAACTCGTTTTCCATGTATAAAAACCGAGTCTAGTGAACTCGGTTTTTTTGTGTAAAAAAAACATGTCGTCCACAGCAAACGAACTCAGCAAAGAACGAACGAAGAACAAAGAACAAAAACATGCCGTCCATATTGACGAACGAAGAACAAAGAACGAACCCAGCAAACGAACGTGGTTTCTTGCCGATTCACCCAGGCGCCGATTCTGACCAAACCCCGACGAACCTAGCAACACCGACTAGCAAACGAAGAACCCAGGCACCGATTTTGACCAAACCCCGATGAAAGCTTCAGGCGATGGAAATCGGATCGGACGTGGTTTCTTGCCGCCGCTCTAGTGGAAGAAAGAATCAACGACGCATGCAAAAACCCATCAACCCAGGCGGCGAAGCACGAAGAACAAAGAACGAACCTAGCAATACCGACGAACAAACACAGAACCCAGCAACCGAAGAACAAACTCGATTTCAACGAAGAACAATGATGCAAACCCAGCAACCCAGGCGCCGATTCTGGCCAAACCCCGGCGAAAGCTTTAGGTGATCGGATCGGATCAGTGGAGAGTGGGTTTGATTTGTTTTGGATTTGATTTTTTCATGGGTTTTTGGGGCTTGGAAGTGGAGAAACCCAGGCGGCATTTGGGGAAAAAAAAGAAAAGAGAACACGAAAAAAATCCGTGTAAGTTTTTTGGCTGGGTATACTGAAATCGAGTTCAGAGGACTCGGTTTCCTTTAAGCTAAACCGAGTCCTTTGGACTCGACTTCAATGAAGAAAAAGCGAGTTCTTTGGACTCGATTTTCGGCCTATGTGGACACTTTGTCTAGCTCAGCTTCTGGTGCGATGGAAAATCGAGTGCAATATACTCGATTTATACATCAAAATCGACCCCTCTGAAGTCGAATTGTTAGAAACCAAAATAGTTTCAAACCTTGGTTAACTAATAATATTGTTTGAGTTTTATAGTTATTTTCTAAAAAAATCCCAGGAAAAGGTGTCAGATGGGACCCATGCCGATGCAGCTCTCTCTTTACTAAACAACCCGCGTAAGTTAACCAAATTCGAAAGCTCTAAAAACTTGAGAGTTTGAAGAGAATCGGTAACAGAAGAAGAAGAAGAAGAAAGGACGTGCTCTATTCCTTTGCAATTGCAAAGACGTATTTCCTCCAATTCTCTTATATGCTTCAAAGATGGAACATCGCATAGACTTGTTAAATCGTGACATTCATCAATTTTTAGGTATTGCACATCTTCTGGTATCACAATGGACTCACCTCCTCTTCTTAAATTGCACTGTCCTAAAATTACACCTTTTCCTTCGTCTCGATTCTCCCGATACGCGTCTCCCACTTGAATTTGGTAACATGTGAGTCGCCATTTCTATAAGGATCTTATAAAACTACGGAACTCGTACAAGTCATCAAAACGGACCCAAACATTCTCCAATTTCTTCAACCTTTCTATCTCCTCCCCTTTCACTGTTACTTTGCAAGAAAATCTAAGATCCTGGAGATGAGAAAGTTTAGGTAAAATCCCAAGTGGCATGATCTTTAGATTCCATGCGTCCAGATCGAGGTATGTCAAGTTGACCAACATTTCTAAACCATCAGGTACTTTCGTAATTCCTGTTTCCGCAAGGTCTAACTTCCTCAATGCTGTAAGCTTTGCTAACGAAGACACGTGTTTTAATTCGGTACACCCTCCAAGCCTTAATGTAGTAAGATTCTCCAAGCTAAAGACTGAATTCGGCAAAGATTCAATGCCAGTACCTGATAGATTAAGAACCTTGAACCCATGCAAATGCTCAAATAAAGAATTTGGGATATTTTTTAATGACTAGTTGCCTTGCAGCAACAAGGTTGAAAGGTTAGGACACATTGGTGATACATTAGAAGGAATTCTTGATATATTGTTGTCCATCAAAGAAGCCTTTACGAGATTCTCTCTCCATTTTCCTTCATCTGAAAAATCCTCCAATCCCAAGTGACATTCTACCATAAATTCAGGACTTGCAACCTGGAGAACCATGTCTCTTTCCAAATCATGCATCTTCACAAATCCTCCTAATACACCTTCTAATAAGCAAGCGTTTCAAGTTTACTCAACATAGAATAGCCCCTATTAAACTCTGCTTGCCTACTCTTCATTCTTTCAACAATTCCCTCATCAATCAAACCTTCTATTAACCCCTCTTTGTAAATGTTAAAGTCTTCGGGGTATAGTGCACAATGCAAGAAACACTGTTTAAGTTTCTCTTCTTTCAGTTGTTCATAACTGAATTTAAGCACCTCATGCACCTGCTTCTCTATATTGTCAAACCCCTTTAATGATGTCCTCAACTGTTCCAATGCATCTCTCCACTCATAATCGTGAACTAAGTGTTTGAAACTTCCAGCTATCGTGACGATTGCAAGAGGCAAACAAGCACATGTTTGAAGAACATCTTCAGCAATTGCTTTCAAATATGGAGTATTAAACACATCTTTTTCCATTTTATGCAAAAATAACTCTCATGCCTCCTCTTTTGAAAGTAACTCCATTTTGATATCCTTACAACTCATTCCTCAACAAACATTAAGATCTCGAGTTGTCAACACTATTTTGCATTCATTTGCTGAAGTAGGCTCTGGAATTCCTACTTTCTCAAGAGCAAATGTTTCCCACAAATCATCTAGGATTAGCACATACATCCTATCTTTCAATGCTGTGTATAACTTCGCTGCCCTCATTATTTCATCATCAAACTTTGGGAGTTCTAATTCCAACCTGCAGGCAATTTCATTTTGTAGTTTGATAAGATCAAATTCCTTTGATACAGTCACCCAAATTATACTTTCAAATCTGTTCGACTCATTTAATAAGAAATTATTAACTTCTTTCATGTACATCAATTCTGTTAAATGGAGGTTAGATTCTGTATACCTTGCACAATTAGATTATCCAAAAACCTGATCTTTAGCTTGTCTTATGAGCCTCCCCCTCATGATCTCACGAATCTTGAAACATCTTCTTGTCTATAGAGCTCTAATAAATTCTATACTTCAAAGAAATGACACTAAAGAGCCGTCGTTTTTGAAGTACTTATTGTTTTTCACTCAAATAACTTCTTTAGATTTTCTCTAGTCTTAGTCTTTATCTCTTGTAGAGACCAAAATAGAGAGAACTTAGATGAGTTTGAACTGAGTACGAGTCATCTACACTACATAACCACCTCGTCCACCGCTTGAAATCCCTTGTCACATCATATTTATTTCAAACACTCAATCTCCTTTTAATTTACCATGTTTGTCCATGTGGACTCCTCATTAGGTGTAATTTTTAACTAGGATTTGGAGCACACAAATCCCGGCTAAAATTCCACCTTGATATTTGAAAATTCATTTTCTAGTTCACCCAAACCAGAAATTTCCGTGATAGAATTTTCCTGCTTAAAATCTTAACCCAAAAACGCTGTTATAGCTTTTGCAATCATTAGGCATGGGGTTTTACGTGGGTTGTCCCACATTTGTTTAACTAACAAAAACAAATATGCAACAATGAACTCCTCACAAATCAACACAAAACCCAGCAGAAACCAATAATGAACTCATTCGTTATCACTAGGCCTCACACTCAGATGCATCAAAGCTCAAAATCCAGCAGAAATCAAATATAATTGCTATTCGAACAATCATTATCCATAATCTGACAATCACCCCAGGACTTGTTAAAAAGGTGCTCCTTTTAGTCACAGGATGAATCTCCATATATTCAAAGAGAATAATCTGGATGTCTTATCAATAAATGCAGATTAAAGGAAAAAAAATTAATTCAAAATAAATCTAAACTCATTTTTATTACTCCAGATACACCTAATCATACAAATGAAGCAATCACTCAGACAAGAAGAAGAAAACTGAACTGCCTCTACAAATGGTTTACAACCCCGAGTACAGGTAAGAAAACTCCAAGTGCTATTTTCCTGTAATTCAACTATTTTTGTATTAGTATGGCAAAGCAAGTATTCTCACCCCAAAGGCCACTCACTGCTTTGCAAACATCCCTTGTGTTAAGGAGGAGAAATCATAATCCTTCGCTGACTGAGTTGGAGGAACAGATGATACTGTAGATGTTGATTGAGGTTTACTCACTCCAGTGGTTGTGGCCCCATTAACTGGGGTAGCTGGCCCCACAGAATAAAGGCTGCAAAAGAGAAATGGCAACAGTTATGAATATTAAGATTTATTTAGAGTGTTTAGCAAAATAAAAGGGGACACTAGTGCATGTGGAAGTTTGGGTAATCTTCCCCACAGGTGCATGTCACAACTCGCAACACATAATGATGATTAAATCTTTGATTATTGACTGACTGCATACTGGAAATCCAAATAAATATATACGCAATATATCACATTATAACAATAGCAATGGTAACCACACTACCGGAAAGTGATGATTCACTTTCACCTTCTGACAGTGTGCAAAACCACACCAAAAGAAAAAGAATGAAATCTTGAAAGGGTTAAAAACCATACCAAAAGCTTGGTAAGTATTTATTTGGACTTTTTAGGGATCTTATTCTTTCAAGTTTTAGTTAGTATTTAACTTTCAGCATTGTTCTTTGATATATCAAACAGCTTTTATAGAGGCATTTTTTTTTGGTAAGAAAAGCGTTTATGTTTTTGTTTTTTTTTTTTTTGTTTTTCGGTGGTGTGGAGGGGTGTTAAGTCTTGAATGTACAGGACACTTTTTTCCCACATCAAAATTAATACAAATATATACACAATATGTCAATCTTTGTAAGAAAAAAAAAAGTGACCTTTGCCTTCCTTCACAAAAAGCAACAGACACCAGGTTCAAGGTCAAATAAGGCAGCACGAGGGGGACAATGAAAAGATATGCTTGAAATTGTGAGTTGAAAAAGAATTGGCGGGAGTGCTTGCTATGGGCTAACCTCAGATGGGATACAAGGCCATTTAAAAAACTTGTATACTTTCTGAAAGTTGTGCAGATAAAAGCTACAAAATAAACCAAGTCAAGCTTTCCCAACTTGAGAACTTCCCATCCAGCATGTGTTGGATAAGAAACCCGTTATGCAAGTAGCCACGACATTTAAAATGCCTTACAAACAAGCAGGCACATGAAATAATAACTCAATTCGGTTCTCAGTTCTAATTACTTAACATCAAAAGAAATATTGCTTTCCATTTTTGACCTCCAAAAATCCGATATAGAGCAAAAAATGATCTCAAGCAAAATTAATGACATACCTAGATGTAGGAAATGGAACAGAGCTCCCCACAGGATGTGCTGGTCCTATGTTCCTGGTCTAACTCCGGATGAAATATAACAAAAATGAGAAACTCACTAGATAAAGATTAATAAAACCAAATTAAGAACCTAATGAAGCCGTACTATGGACTCTACCTGCAGGAGTGTCTGTAGTTCACTCTGCCCACCAACAGGCATTATCATCCCAGGAATCTGGTAGCCAGCATTTGCCCAACTTTGAGTAGGGATATTCATACTACCGTTCGACCCAGGTTGTTGAGTACTTCCAATAACTTTTGGGTCCCCACCAACAGATTTAGCTGCAGCAGCCATGAGAAGGGACTGTTGCTGAGCCAGCATCATAAGTTGTTGTTGATGCAGAGCAAATGGAGACACCATATTTGACTGCAATTCAAACCACAATCTTATATTGTTTGTTAATTTTTACATGCAACGCATAACAATAACCAGAAAACTATACACTCCAACCAAACTCATAGACAAATGTTGGGGTGTTCCACAAGCTCAATTATTTTAAATTGAATAAAAATGAACTTTTACACTGGAACTCCAATTACCGAATATAAATCTTATATAACTAACTAAAAACAAATAAACTTAGTCAAAAATCAGTTCATAACAATCTTTTAAATAATGCAAAGCACATACCTTCTCAAAAAGGCTCATAATATCATTTTTTACATCTTTCTTGGGTTTCTCTGAAACTGGAGGCATTACTGAGGGTGAATCAAGAAAAAGATCCTGAATTCCAGAAGCTGACTGGGGGCTACTTTCAACTGGCTTTGTTGGACCAGTTTTCTCAGCTGTTGATGCTTCTTCAGCAGCTGCAACAACCATAAACAAAAGCACAACCATAACCCTTAATCTCAAAATGCAACATACATGTTAGCAAAAAGATGCACGAAATTAACAATACTGTTTTGATGATCCAGAAAGTGAAAATATGTAGTCAGCAGAGACGTACACTGAAAACCAGCCCAAACATTATCATCAGGTGAAGCTGCCTCTAAGCCATTTTCACTTGGACCATCCATGGATAACATGTCGAAAAGGTCAGTAGCAAAGTCAACTTTTGGTGGAGATACAACAGAAGCAGCATCCAAAGCCTGCTTTGTAGCTTCATCTTGGGCCACTGCCGATGCTGACTCTATTTTCTCAATGTGTTGAGGCTTTCGAACAGGAGTAACCTGCTCATATGTAGTTAAATCATGCATAACGAATCTAACGAAGTACTATTATCAAATTTAGCTAGAAAGGCAGATAAGGACTTGGAAAAAAAAGAGAGGTAAAAACAGGAACCATCTCTGTTAACCAGTCTTAGCAATTATAGCTTAGGAGATAAGAAAACACATCAACTAAACTGTAGATTCAACCATATTAGTTCACTGCATAGCTGACACTGTTCATATTTAATTCCTCAATTGCTTCTTCAATTCATCAATATTATGGCAATAGATTAATCTATTATCCACATAGACAGCCAGCCAACCCATAGTTGGTCCTCAGACCAAAGATTGAGACCAGAATAGGATCCATACATTGATTTGAAATTCTTGTGCTCAATAAACTGTTGCTATGTAAAATATATAGAACCCAGAAATTCCAACGATGTACTTAATTCACTTTCAGATACACATTGGCATGGTTTATATAGACAACCACCATGATTAAAAAATCCCTGATTTTTCTCCCAACCCATTGGTACGCTTCCAAATGCCAAAGATGTATCTGGAAATAAATCAGCAGAAGTAGCAATCTAGGTCACAAGAAAGGATCTACATTCATGATAAAGGCCATTTACTTTCGCATTCAATGATTTGAACAAACACCATCCAGTCTAATAAACTCATTGGGATGATGTGTCCCCTAAAGGGTCGCTGATTCTTCTTTTTTCTTCCAAAATTGCAGATGTCCAGAGATAAGCACTTAGGGAAAGAATACATTGTGCATGCAGTGTTGCAAATATCTGGGTTAAGAAAGATGATAATAATGCTCTAACAATAGCTGAGACAACTAGATCAGCTCCCCACTTGTGACCATAAACGAGAGTATTCCTTTTGAGATACTAGAACTAAAGCAGGGACAGATCCAGACAATGAAGAGACTAGGGAAGGGGGGGAAAACATTTAAATTAAGTTTGTGGAATTTTGATACACTACCAGGTAAAATGACCAAACGTGAGAGGCACTGGGGCTCATGGCCCCCCTTGGGCCTCCCTTTTAGACATCACCAATAACTGGCACTGCAAAGCTAAATTACAGGCATTCTCTACATATTGTGGGACCAAAAGGTTATGATGGTTCATAAAGTAATACTTTAGAAGTCATCATATTCAACTTGTTCATCTTATCCATACAGGTAATTGCTTTGAAAGCAATGACCATACGTAAATAGTAATCAACTACGAAATACAAATCAAGATACCTGCTCAGGTCCTTTTGGTGGAACAGGAAGGCTAATTCTTGTAGCAATAGTACTAGGTGGTCGAGTGATCTTCCTTTCCTCATACGTATTTTCAGAACTAGAAATATGGCCATGCCCACTTCTTTCCCCAGGCCTCTGCCAATGCACAGAAGCCTTGTCTTCCTGCCCTCTAGTTGGTGATTTTGGTTTTCCATCCCTTGCAATCCATCTCTTCTCTTCATACCTAGAAGAATGTGCTAAAATTACTAGGAATAGAAAAGAAAATATAACCTTATAATTTTAACCAAATGTACATTAAAAAGAATTACAATGCACTAAAATGATATAATGTAAGATACAAGTTCATAAGGCTAGCTCTTATCACATACTTTGCACGGATAAAATTCTCAATTCCAACTCTGTCATAATTTGGTGGTAGCTCTGCTTCCCAGTAACTATTTGACTTCTCATTTCCCATTGCTACATAGAAAAGATAAAATCAAAATCTGTAGGCAGTTTCTCAATCTTAAATTCAATGTGAAATCAGTCAAGATATATTCAAGCCCATGAGCTAATAAACAAGCTTACATTGAATAAACGCAACCTGTTCTGGAAGCCATGTGTCAAGCGTAGCAGACCGCACCTGCAACCAAATCCATTTTTGGATACACAAATCAGCCTATTGCGAAGAAAGTTTGTAATTTGACCATGGATATAGATTAATTGACATATAAATTTAAAAATAAAAAAAATAATAATAATAACCCACCTTTGATATGTGTACCCCAAGACTTCTATGGATCCCAGAACACTGCATGCATATAAAGATGCCTAAATTCACACTAGCCCATCTTGGACCTCTGCATAGTAGTAAAGTCACCATAAGCAACTCGTACTAGTAATGTACTTAAATAATGACATGCTTATATTTGGAATAACCAATGATTTTTTTTTTTTTTTTTATTTTTATATAGTAAATTTCTTTCTATGTACTTGGAACCCTGCTAGTGAACAATATCTACATTGTCTCTTCTGGGCTCCTTGCCATAAAATTTCTAATAATATCCAGATCGTCTCTTTTGAATTCTTCAAGGTACATACTTAGCTTTGCAGTCAGCACATTCTCTATTTTCCGGCAATTTAAGAAGTCCTTCAAGAATCTGCATTTATTTAAAGTAGTATAGATAAGAATATAATTGAGAGAACACACTGAAGGAGCAACAAACGTAGATGAAAATGAAGCAAAGATCATTATACAAACAAAAACCATAACTAACATTAAACACCGACAGCAAAAAGCACAGCATTAGCATAATTAAGCCTAGTAGAACTATTACATCAAGTCTAAGACAAAGCTAAATTTAGCATCCAAAGAAAATTACACAAATTGATCAATGCCTCTTGATTCTGAAATTGCCCATGGTTCCAAAACTCAAGAAAATCATCTCCATTCTAATTTACGTATTAAAACATCCGCTTCTCATGTTATAAGAAACTGCTTGAAGAAATAAAATCTGACATATTATCCCTTTGTCATGTGAAACAGATATAAAATTTTGCCTACACCCAGCCTACAAAGAACCATAATTCATGCAGCAGTACATGGTCACGTTTACCATATGATAGATAGAGTTGAGCACAGAAAAATGACATCCATCCTTTTATGCATTCATCTATGCATGATTTAATCCTAGAAGCATTCAAGCTCATCTGGTTTCATCCCCACATCACCATTAAAAAAAATTATAACCCCCAGACAAGAAAACACTCAAATTTATGCACCATAGTATTCTACTGAACAAGCTTGCATTTACTGTAAAACCCAGTTATAAACAACATATCATTGCAATGTGTAAGACATGACTAGATGCAAAATCTCAACAAAGCATACGTCGGAGTCCTTTGAATCATCGAAACGATCCAATCAATTCTCTCTGTCTAAATATAAGTTCATGGTGCTATACCCTATTGTAAACTGATATAACATGAAAAAGAAAACCATAGAATTCAATGAATCTAATTAAAAACAACATGACTACAAAATGAGCTTAACTGAAACACCATCGAATCAGATGGAAATGCACCCAGTAATCCAAACCAAAGATTAACCAAACCCACCCCATTAAAAGAATTAGAAATTTAAAATTAAAACAAAATTAAAAAAAAAAAAAAAAAAAAAAGTGGCCAAAATCAATTACATGAATAAACCCCAATAAACCAGAATTCATAATCAATGTTAAAAAAGATATTTCAGGTCCAAAACAGACAGATCAAATCAATAACAGGCATAATTAAAGATTTAAGCCAAGCAAACAAGTTACAAAGTCTTCAAGATTTTTCATTTTCTTTCTAATTCGATTTCTCAGCAACCAATCAAACAGCACAACAACCAAATCAATGATCCATGGTCATTTTTTTGGAGCAAAACGAGTTGCGAATTTAACATTTCATTGAATTTGAGATTATTTTCAACACAAAAAAAAAAAAAAAAAACCTTTCTGTGCCTGGCATTAAGCTCTTTGGTAACGCTGGCCTTCTCGTTCATGGTGGTCCGCACAAAAATCAGAAGCGAAGGATTAAGAGAGAAAGGAACCAGGGGGGGGCCAAAATGGTCTTTTCACGCGCGCTTTTCTTTCTCTTCCTCTTTCTCTCGTCGGGGCTCTGATAAATATGAGAGCGGAAAGAAAGAAAGGAAAGAAAGAGAGATCGAAAAGCCACAACAGAACAGAACACAGCACAACTTGTTCTGCTCCTCTTCCTCTTGACTTTTTTTTATATTTATTTATTTATTAATTATAAACTGAATTTTTTTTTTTTTTTTTTTTGGGGGCGTTTTTCTTTTGTTGTTGTTTGTTTTTATTTTTGCCTATATTTTCTCTGGGCTTCGGCGTGCGCACGTGTGTGCAAGTGGGAGGAGAGTGTTTGGTGCTTGATGGCTGTTTTTGATCTTCGGCACGTGTGGAGGGTTGGGATTTGAAATGGAGGGGTCTACACTAGCTCAGTGCGCCTTGGGTCCCCTACCATTCCTAAGCAGACATGTGTTATCCAATTTTTGCATAATCCAGAGATTAAATTACACTGGTAAAATTTGAGGTTATCAACAACAACAAAAAAAAAAAAAAAAGTGTAATAAAATTTGATTCATTATATCCAGATTTTTAATGAATAACACTTCGCCCTCCCAAAAGATGAAAATAAATTAACATATTATCCCATTTTTCTATGCCCAAATGATCCAAATAATCAACACACATAAAGGAGTTTATCTGTTTATGTGTAATTATTATACATCATAGGTTTTATATTTGTTGGTTTCATATTATATTTAGAATATAAATTCGGTTAAGAGGCATCTATTGATCAATCATTTTAGGAAATTTTCTATGAATAATCGAAAATTTTTGCAAAAAAATAAATCAGTTGCTTTTTTATTTTTTTCATAAAATTTTCTTAAAAATCAATTTTTTTCCATAAAAAATTTCTAAAATAGTATATTAATAGATTAGGGCATTTCATTAGTAAATCTTTAAAATATTACATAAAAAATAAATCACTAAATATCTATCAAAATAACTAATAAAAGTCTATAAAAAGAAATCACTAAAAATTGTAAAAACATCAAAAATCACTCAATGAGGATTTTTCTTTTTGGATAATATCAATGAGGAAAATTTGGCGGATAGCATGTAGACTTGTAGTGGAATGAAAGGAGATCCAAAGACTACCTTTGATAGTAAATAAAATTACAAAAGAAAAAGAAAACTCGGGCTATTGTCATCAAAATGTGAAAATGTCTTTGATGTGAGGTGAAAACTTGAATTAATTCCATCGAATGTGAAGGCACTGTTGAGATTAAATCATATAATTATTATGATTTGATTTGAAAATAATAGTGACAAGATGGTGCCAGTAACCATCATTATATAGAACTTACTATAGTTTTTATGTGATTTTTGTGAGGGAGTCAATATGACTAGTGCTCCCAGACACGTATAATTTTTTATGGAGTCAATATATTGTTCTTTTCCTGCCTGCATTTATTTATTATATTAAGAGCATTTATATCAGTTTATGTATAATAGAAAAATATATAGAATTTATACAATTTTATCTAAAAGTAACTCACATCGGTGCCAAAAAATCATCTTGTTGAAGTTGAACTAGATTTTTCTAGTAAGCTCTGCATTTAAAATTTTGGTTTGGTAGGTACTGAGTAGTTTGGAATTCAAGAAGTAGTTTGGTTAGTCAATTCAATTGGACTAAACTCAAATATTGGTTTTGAAGTTAAGTATGTGAAAATTTTCAATACTCCAATCACCAACCATAGATAAACTATTAACTATCACACAAAATGCATCTTATTCCAAGACTAGCACAATGCATGTCAAAACTCTCTCTCTCTCTCTCTCTCTAGCCAAATTTGGAATTGCTGGTAAGGCAGCTGGTTTCTAAATTTCTAATCAATCGGTCATAGCCTAAGATTTTGATGAATGAACACAAGAAAAAGTGGGAAGAATTATAGTGGGAATCTATGTATCCACTTAATAACAAGTGGGATGATGGCATAAAGTTGTTGGGGTTGGCCATGTGATTTCCACATGGCTGGATCTTCTTGTTCGTATCTTTTGGCCTTCCAAGCATATGAATGAAAAATATAAAATCAATTCTGCTGTGTGGTCTTCATCATTCAATTATATGTATATTCTATACTTTTTTTTTCTTATGATAGACACAAAGTCATAGAGAAAAAGATAGAACTTCAAATTTCGGTAATCAGGCTTTTATCATTGGTTTACAGAGTCCTAGTAATTAATCATAGAGTTGAATTTTTTGAACCCATTTTCTTTTTAAAATTTGTAACTTTCTTGCTTTTGCGAAGACCTTTTTGGGACCATGGGAATTATTGCCCCTAATCATATATATCCCTCCTTCCCCCAATATTTTTTACACAAGCAATGCTGTATAACACAATAACGCAACTTGATTCTCCATCCTATGCTCACATTTCAACTAATGTCACAAGATTGTTTGTTCTTTCCCCCCACTTTTTATGGCAGTTGGTACAATATTTAGTGAGATTAATTGGCTTTCATGATGTCTTCTTGAATGAAAGTGTAAACAGACCTTCATACTTCTTTTTATGGCAGTTGGTACAATTTTTAGTGAGATTAATTGGCTTTTATGATGTCTCTTTGAATGAAAGTGTAAACGGGCCTCATACTTCATCTAAAATTAACAAACTGTCAATATTTATTGGGAAAAATGAATATCATCATCACTATATCTATGCAATTTTCTAACCCAAATTGAAGTCCCTTCTACAATTTCTCTATAAGGAAACATTTATAAGAGTTAGACTGTAAATGAACAGCTATATTTTGTTTTTTTTTGTTGTTGTTTTTTTTGTTTTTTGATACGATATATTTTGTTATTAATCATGAGAGAATGATTTTGTTTAAATGCATTGTGAAAAGTTAAAAGCTCTCATGAAAAGAAGAAGTTTTTGATGCAAAGAAAAGTTGTTCTTTAAAGAGTTTCTGAAGTTCTGTTGTGCTTTAAA
This sequence comes from Quercus ilex subsp. ballota, assembly GCA_032727855.1. NCBI lineage: Eukaryota > Viridiplantae > Streptophyta > Magnoliopsida > Fagales > Fagaceae > Quercus > Quercus ilex. The sequence goes on from CM064915.1 coordinate 18,356,176, forward strand.
GATAAAGCTTCTGATGAAAGTACAAGTTTATGCTTAAAAGTTATCAGATATTTGTTCTTTATGAAACGTTAAGTTTTATGACTATGAAAATTATAATATTTTACGAGAAGTTTATGAAGTAAAGTTTTATTATTCTTTAAGATGTTTCTAGTTTAAAACAAAGTTATCAATTATCTTATTTAATTTAAAGTGATTATTTTATAATGAGAATATATATATATATATATATGGTGACTTTGTGAGAAATGAAAAAAATTCAATCCGAAAGGTTTTGGTAATATTATTCTGATAAGAAAAGGGAGAACAATTATTTTTCCTACGAAGAGTGTATAAGTTATTATTATGAATAGTATAAAATATTGTGCATGAAAAGATGTTCTCCTATCTGAACATTTATAAAATGAAATGATTTGATTTATATGCATTCTTATTAAATTCTTATGTATCTTACCCTTACTGAGCTGTGTAGCTCACCACTTCCACTCTTTCAATCAAAATGTTTTAATTTGGAGCAAATGGAGCCTTAGTCGGGTTACTATTCTAGTGATATTCCGATAAATCTACTTTTCATTTTTTAGTTACTTCCCCAACAAAAACATAATGAGTGCTTATTGTTACTGTGCAACAAGATAAATGTAATTGTTTCCAGTTGATTCAATGAAGGATTCGAAGTGGAGAAGTGGAATAAAAAATGGGAAGGTCAAATGCTACAATGAATGTAATACTCTTTCATTATATTATTCTTTTTCGTGAGTTATATATTATGATTGTAGGGACCAGGATTGAGGGAGTGGACCCAAGCCTAGTTTCCCCGCAATGAATTTATAGAGAATGGACTCAAGAACTAGGCGTTAGTGAGGAATGCAACGACCATGCATGATTGCACGTGGATTGGATAGCCTGAACGTGAATTGGGGTGAGTAATAATGCTCCTCGGACGTGCTCTCCAGGACTTGGAGTTCTTATAATTTCTTTTTTAAGACTGACTATAAAGTTTTCTCAGAGAATATAGGTTGCTTCAGTATTCCTTATATCATCTCTTTTCTCCCTCCCTCTCCTTTTAGGAGGGGTTCCTTACATTATATACCCCTCTCCCAATCGATCCTAACCTTACATTTGTAGAGGGATTAGGCCATCAATCGAGTGCCTGTCCCATCAGCCACCTTCCCATTCTCTCTGTGGGTGGCAGCAACCAAGGTGGCACTGTTGAGGCGTCCTCTCCTCATTAATGCGGCCAGGACGTTAGTTGAGGGCATTTAATGTGGAGGTGACAGTTCATCTGGGACTTGCTCCTCCACCATGCTTCCATGTCCGGTATTTGGTACTTGCTGTTTGCTCCTTGGATGCTCGGGGAGGTTCCCCTTGATGGCGTGCTGCTTGTCCGTTTTCGGATCTTGGAATTCCTAGGACGTTTATCATCCTCGGCACTGTTTCGTGGGCAGCTGGGCATTACACTTCAGTCCTCGGACCTTGGACGCGTCCTCGGCATGGGCCTTGGGCCTGGTTCGAAGTGGGCCGGGGTTGCCTGACTATTTCTAGCCCCACAATAGCCCCTCAAAATCTTGCTGTCCGCATCCTCGGGCGGAAAGGAGGATTTTGATATCCTCGGACCTGCTCCGTGTCCAATCGAGTCTTGTCCTTCGTCAGCGTTGGAGCCTTTTCATCTGCCCAAGGTGCGTTACTGGCGCTTCGGTGCGCGTAACGTGTCCTGCATTAAATTCGAGCGGTTTTGTGCTCCCCACGTTCAACGGGCAGATGACAATCTAACGGTCGGGATGCGCCTAGCATTTATGGGCGGGAAAACTCGCGCGGCTCTTCCATCCAGGGTATAAATACCCATTCGAACCGCTTTCTCCTTTTTTCATTCACAATCAAGAGCTCTTGCGCCTTCATTCAGAGTCCAGCCAAATTTTCACCAACATCTCCAACATAAAAAGCCTGTCCGAGGAGCTTCTCCTCATTTCTGTAAGTCGCTCTATCCCTCTCTGAGCTTTTCTCCCCTCTGCTCTTCCTTCTCTTTTATCTGCTCTTTCTTTAGCTCTCTTAGGCGTCATTTGGGATGGGTAGACTTAAGAAGTACGTCTTCACTGAGGAGGCGATGGAGAAATTCATCGCCGATTATAAGATACCGGCCAACGTGGGCTTGAGGTATTGTAAGGAGGGGGAGTGGCACCTCTGGAGGCAGGAGGGCGAGGTGGTGATTCCCATCATCGCCTTCCTTGAAGGGGGGATGAGGATCCCCATGGGGCCGGTGACGAGGGGTTACCTTACATACTTCAGGTTAACCCCCACCCAGTGCACCTCCAACATGTTCAAAATTCTGGGTAGCGTGGATGCTCTGAACGAGAAGATGGGGCTAAGGTTGACCCATCATGACGTGAACTACTGCTACAATCTTCAACACCTGAAGAACAAGTCCTACTATACGAGAACGAGGGACGACAGGGTCCGGCTTATCCAGTGCCTCCCTGAGTCCAACAAGGGGATGAACGAGGACTTTCTCATCGTGTCTGGCGCGTGGCACGATGGCATTCATTGCCCGACGACAGAGGGGACACCAGGTGGGGCAGTAGGAGTAGGAGGGGGTTCAAAGATTCTAACTTGTTTTATGCGTCATTTCTTTTTGTACTGTTTGGTTACTAATCGCGAATGTGTTTTCTTTTTGCAGATCCGCACTCCTTCGCGCGCCACTTCAACTTGATCAACAGGGAAGACTTGCAGAAGGTGCTCAGGTCGGCGGCTTTTGAAAACGAGGCAGATCACCAAGTCAGAGCCGCTCACAAGATCTTGGGGTATACGCCGCTCCAAAAGTCGTTCGCGGCCCCAAAGCACGTGATCAAAGCAAAGGATCCTCGGTTGCAGAAAATAGCAGTGACCGAAGACGGGTTCGAGTTTCCCGAGGGTCCCTTTACTTCAGAAGGCGTCACAGTAGCAGTCCCCTCTTCCTCCCACACATTCTCAGAGGCCGCGGAAGAGAACTTAGAGAGGGAAGGGGAAGCTGTAGATCTTGGCCCTAGAAAGGACGATTTTGACGTTTTTGAGCAAATTCATCAGTCCGAGGACCCTTCTAGAGACTTGGGTGATCCTCGTCTGACCGAAGCAGACCTCTCAGCGTCAGAGACATCTTCTCGGCTTGCGATGGGCTACAAGAAGAAGAACCAACCCAGTCTACTCGAGCTAATCGAAGGGCAACCGGGGAAGTCCAAGCCGAGGCTTCCTCCCCCTTCTCCAAAGAATCGTCCTGCTCAGACTAGGTCGGCCTCGACTCAATCTAGGCTTCCTCCTCCTCCGCCTCAGACGAATCCGCCTTCTAGGCACGAGCCTGCCGATCCTAAGCAGAAGAAGGATAAGGGCAAAAGGCCCATCGAGGACAAATCTGGGCCCACTCGGTAGGGGGATGACTCTCGGCAGCCCTCAAAGCAGCTGAGGATAGGCTCCAGGTCTCAGGATAAGCAGGTAGATACCCCGCCCGAGGTCCAGGCCTGGCTGCCTGCCCCAATGCTCCGTGGGGCACCTCTGAGGGATGACTCCTCCCTCAGGGATTTTAGAGAGGGCGAAGGCGCGCACGTGGCCGACGCGGTGGAGAGATGTCTGCTACTTCCCGCGGACATGGAGCAGCTGGGGACCATGAGGAGCAGGGAGGTCTTCCTCAGCCTCAAGCGATACTTGGGGATGGTGAGGCCCTCAATACTTGTGTCTTTTCTCGTTTCAGTTTTTTCTGCCTTCCTTTCCTTCTTTTTTTTTAGCTCGGCTTATTATTATGTACCCGTTTTGTTTGGCAGGCTGTCCAGGCCACCTTCAGGCTGGAGGAGGCGGCCCATGACCACGAAAAGGCCATGGAAGAAGAGCGCGAGAAGCGCTTGGAGGCCACTCGGACTCTCAAGAACTCCGAGGAGGACCTTGCCAAGGCCAGGGAGGAGCTGAAGGCCATGACCCAGGCTCGGAACAGCGCAATAGCAGGCCTTGAGGGTGCCTAGAGGCAGGCCGAGACCCAGACGAGGCGTCTGGGTGAGGTAGAGGAGCAGCTGAAGATCTCGAATGAGTTGATTGGGGATCTAACAAAGAAGGAGGCTGCTGCCGAGGAGGCCAGGAAAGTGGCTGAATGAGCTAAGGATGAAGCTGTGAGGGCCAAGTTCGAGGCAGAGCAGGGTAGGGAGGAGGCCTGGGCCACCAAGGAAGAAGCTGAGGAGGCTGCCTATGCTGCCGGGGCAACTGAGACAGCAGCTGCCTACAAATCCCAAGTCCCTGGGGTATGTAGGCGCTACTGCTCTGAAACTTGGATGGAAGCCCTTAGGCAAGCTGGTGTGGAGGCCTCTTCTGTCCTGTGGAAGGATGAGAACGTGTACTACCCCTCTGCCATCCGCGAGGCTGCCCCAGATGGCCCAAATGGCCCTGAGGCCGAGGAGGCTGCTGTGGAAACTGCTGCTACTCCAAGTAGGGGGGTTTCGGACGCTGGAGCCACTGGTGAGCCAGTCCGAGGGAGTAATCCTCCCTTGGTGGTTGAAGTGAGTGACGGCTCTAACGAGGACGCGCCTCAGCAGGTTGCAAGGCCATCCCCTGATGCCCAGGTTTCTTCTGCTAAGGGGGTTGCTATTCCTGCCGCGCCTCTGCAGGCCATCCCACTCAGTCAGGGCTCAGAGGACCCTGAGGCTGCCTTGGTCCAGCCACCCATAGGAGCAGCCAATTAAGTGGAAGGAGTAGGCTCCTCGGCGCCTCTGCCTGCTTCACTTTACTTTTTGCATCTTTTTCTTCTTTTCTTTTTATTTGTAATGTGATTCCTATCGTGTAATTCTTTTTGGACTTAATGAAATGCGAGTTTTGTTTCTTTTTCTGTTCGTTGTGGTTGTTTGCTTACTTGCACGCTATCCGCTTTTTCTTTACTTGTATGATTTTAACTTCAATTGCATCTCGGCCAATCGCGGTATCAATTATTATAACGAGGGCACGTATACTTGGGTGGACCCTTCGTTTCCTAAGGGCCAGGCAGAATTTTTTCGAGGAGACACTTAGGATCCCTTTGAAGTAGTTGGCTTCCCCATAGGCTTGAGTCCGAGGACCATGCAGAGCCCTGGTTCTGCTTAACACTTGGTCTTCTGAAATAGTTAGTTTCCCCAGAGGCCTGGGTCCGAGGACCATGTGGGGCCTTGGTTCTGTCTAATACTCAGGCTTTTGAAGTAATTAGTTTCCCCAGAGGCTTGAGTCCGAGGACCATGCAGTGCCTTGGTTTTGTCTAATACTCAGGCTTTTGAAGTAATTAGTTTCCCCAGAGGCCTGAGTCTGAGGACCATGCAGTGCCTTGGTTCTGTCTAATACTTAGGCTTTTGAAGTAATTAGTTTCCCCAGAGGCCTGAGTCCGAGGACCATGCAGTGCCTTGGTTCTGTCTAATACTTAGGCTTTTGAAGTAATTAGTTTCCCCAGAGGCCTGAGTCCGAGGACCATGCAGTGCCTTGGTTCTGTCTAATACTTAGGCTTTTGAAGTAATTAGTTTCCCCAGAGGCCTGAGTCCGAGGACCATGCAGTGCCTTGGTTCTGTCTAATACTTAGGCTTTTGAAGTAATTAGTTTCCCCAGAGGCCTGAGTCCGAGGACCATACAGTGCCTTGGTTCTGTCTAATACTTAGGCTTTTGAAGTAATTAGTTTCCCCAGAGGCCTGAGTCCGAGGACCATGCAGTGCCTTGGTTCTGTCTAATACTTCCCCTTTTCGTCCGAACATGAGATTCGTAATTAAGATAGGCTAAGATTCGGAATCCAAAAAGATTTCTTCATTAATAATAATACATTTTCAGGTTATTTACATTCCATGGGTGAGGCACAGGTTTTTCGTCTAAATCTTCTAAATAATATGCACCTACTCCTGCTATTGAGGTAATTCGGTAGGGGCCCTCCCAGTTGGGTCCCAGCTTTCCCCAGGATGGGTTCCTAGCAGCCCCGACAACTTTTCTCAGCACCAGGTCCCCTATTGCCAGCGGTCTAAGCTTCACGTTGGTGTCGTATCCTTGCTTGAGCTTTTGTTGGTAATAGGCCAGTTGGATCATTGCTCGTTCCCTTCGTTCGTCCACCAGGTCTAGGTTCCTGCCCAGCAGTTCATCATTGCTGTCGGGAGTGAAAGAGCTTGTCCTTAGCGTCCGGAAGTTTGTTTCCAGGGGGATCACCGCCTCGGCGCTGTAAGTCATGGCAAAGGGCGTTTCCCCTGTTGACCGCCGGGGAGTAGTCCGGTATGTCCACAGAACGTGGGGCAGCTCCTCTACCCATCTGCCCTTGGCGTCGTCCAGTCTCTTCTTTAGCCCATTAACGATAACCTTGTTGACGGCCTCTGCCTGGCCGTTTCCCTGAGGGTAGGCGGGTGTCGAATACCTGTTTGTGATCCCGAGTTCACAGCAGTACCTCCTGAAGGCCTTGCTGTCGAATTGGAGCCCATTATCCGAGATGAGGGTATGAGGGACCCCAAACCGGGTTATAATGTTTCTCCAAAGGAATTTCTTGGCGTCCACGTCCCTAATGTTGGCCAGGGGCTCGGCCTTGACCCATTTGGTGAAATAGTCCGTGGCCACCAGCAGATACCTCCTATTCCCTGGCGCTTTCGGGAAGGGACCTACAATGTCCAAGCCCCATTGGGCGAATGGCCAGGGGCTGGACAGAGGATTGAGGACCCCTCCAGGCTGGTGAATATTTGGGGCGAATCTTTGGCACTGGTCACACCTCTTGACATACTCCAGGGCCTCTTGCTGCATTCCCGGCCACCAATACCCTTGTGTGACGGCTTGGTGGGACAGGGATCTCCCTCCCGTGTGACTCCCACAGATCCCTTCATGCAGTTCTTCGAGCAGTATTTTCGCTGTCTCAGGGTGGATGCACAACAGGTATGGCCCAAAGTAGGAACGCCTGTATAGCTTATTGTCCTCGGACAACCAGAACCGGGGAGCTTTTCTTCGTACTTTCTCAGCTTCTGACTTATCTTCGGGTAGGATATCGTCTTTAAGGAATTTCGCTATGGGATCCATCCAGCTGGGGCCCACCTCAACTTGATGGACGCGGATCGACCCCTTTGCCACATCATTCGCTCTCTCCAGATGCTCCACGAGTATGATCCGGGGGAGACCCTCTGCCGAGGAAGTTGCAAGCGTGGCTAGTGAGTCGGCATGGTTGTTCCCACTCCGGGGAATGTGAGACAAGCTGAAGAGGTCGAACTCCAACTGCGAGCATTTGATCTGGCTCAGGTATTCTTGCATTCTCGGATCTTTGGCCTCCATCTCTCCGTTTACCTGTCCTACCACCAATCTCGAGTCTGAGAACACCTCTATCGATTTTCCTCCCATCTTACGTACCATGACCATCCCTTGCAACAACGCCTCGTACTCGGCCTCGTTGTTCGTGGCCGAGAATCCGAGCCTCAGGGACTTCTCGATGACATGATCCTCAGGGGATACTAATACTAGCCCCACTCCGGACCCCCTCTGGTTTGCCGCGCCATCAACATATACCTTCCAGTATGGTGACCCCGGGATGGAGACTGCCCCAACTGATTTTTCATCCGAGCCCTCCTCCCCGGCTGCTACTTCCTCAGTGGGTTCGGCAAATTCGGCCGTCAAATCCGCCAGGACCTGTCCTTTTACGGAAGTTCGGGGCATATACTTGATATCAAAGGCCCCAAGGATTGTGTTCCACTTTGCGATTCTCCCGGTGTAATCGGCAGTCCGAAGTACAGACTTCAGGGGCAGTTTGGTCAGGACGACCACTGTGTGAGCTTGGAAGTAGTGGGGGAGCTTTCTCGTGGCGTGGACCACAGCCAGTATGGCCTTCTCCAAGGGCAGGTACTTGACCTCCGCTTCATGTAGCGACTTACTGACATAATAAACTGGCTTTTGAACGCCATTGTCATCCCGTATCAGTACTAGGCTCATTGCGTGGGGCGCCACAGTAAGGTATGCGTACAAGACCTCATCGGCATCAGGATTGGACATGATAGGCGGCCGAGATAGGTACTCCTTGAGTTGCTGGAAAGCTACAACACGGTCCTCAGACCACTCAAATCCTTTCCACTTGTTGATCAAGAGATAGAAGGGCCTGCACCTGTCAGCCGACCGGGAAATGAATCGGTTCAAAGCCGCGATCATCCCAGTAAGCTTTTGGACCTCTTTGGGGTTTTGTGGGGGCTTCAGATCATGAATAGCCTTGATTTGGTCAGGATCAACTTCGATTCCCCTATGGGTGATCATGTACCCAAGGAACTTGCCTGAGCCCACCCCAAACGAGCATTTTGAGGCATTTAGGCGCAGCTGGTGCTTCCTCAAGACGTCAAATGTGCGGTCGAGGTCCCCCAGATGTTCGGATACCGCTTTACTCTTCACCACCATATCGTCAACGTAGACTTCGATGCTCTTGCCCAGCATTGGCTCGAACATCCTCGTCATCATCCTTTGATAGGTGGATCCTGCGTTCTTCAGACCGAAAGGCATTACTTTGTAGTGGTAATTCCCGACGGGTGTCACAAAGGCGGTCTTCTCCTGGTCTTCCAGGGCCAGTGGTATTTGATGATAGCCTTGAAAGGCGTCTAGGAAGCTCATCCGAGGATGGCCCGTGGTCGCATCTACCAGCTGGTCAATCCGAGGCATGGGGAACAGGTCTTTTGGACATGCCCTATTTAGGTCGGTGAAGTCCACACAGACCCTCCACTTTCCGCTCTTCTTCCTGACCACCACAGTATTGGCTAGCTATTCGGGATAGAAAACCTCTTTGATAGCCCCAGCGCGCTTGAGTTTATTCACCTCTTCCCTTATGGCGTCAGCGTGCTCCCTCGATGGGCGTCGGGGCGGCCGTTTCTTGGGTACTATGGATGGACTAACGTTGAGATGGTGACAGATGAAGGACGGGTTAATCCCTGGTGCGTCGCAGGGGTCCCATGCAAATACGTCGATATTGCTTCGAAGGAACTCGACTAGCTCCTCTTGTTCGGTGGGAGGCAGCCGAGCCCCGACCCGAAAGAACTTCTCTGGATCGTCACTGATTACCACTTTCTCCAAGTCCTCACACTTGGCCCCTTCGGCAGCTACATTAGGGTGCGCTACCATGGTCTTTGATTGCTATAAACCCTCTTCGGTAATGGCCGAGGGCTGTGCGTCAAGCCGACATGATATGGCAGCCACCATGCATTGCCTCGCTGTGGGCTGGCAACCACGGATTTCTAGAACCTGGTCCCCTGATGGGAATTTCACCTTCTGGTGCAAGGAGGAGGCTACGCCCCCTAAAGTGTGGAGCCAGGGTCTTCCTACGATGGCCGTGTAGGGGGAGTATGTGTCCACCACTATGAAGTTCACCTCTACCACTTCTGGGCCGGTCTGTATGGGCAACCTGATCATGCCCTTCGGGATGACGAACTTCCCGTCGAAACTCATTAGGGGAGAGTTATATGGCGTCAAGTCCTCTGGTCTTAACCTCAGCCCTTTGTAGAGGTCTGGGTACATGACCTCTGCTGCGCTGCCACCATCTACCATCACTCTCTTCACGTCGTAGCCCCCAATTCTAAGGGTGACCACTAGAGCATCGTCATGGGGCTGGGTGGTCCCCATCTTGTCCTCCTCTGAGAAGCTCAAAGGAAGGCAGGAGCTCCTCCTAGCCCTTTTTGGCTCTGCCTGGGACTCCTCGACTGGCGGTTGGGCCACAGATAACACTCGCGAAGGGTGCGTGCCCGTTCTCCCCGGTGCCGCCAGGATTACGTTGATTGTGCCAGCGGGTTGCCCCATGGCGGTGTCCCTCCGGGGCTCTTGATACATTTGGCCCTGACGATTGTCGGGGTTGAGCAGCAGGTGCTTCAGCTTTCCTTCCCGGACTAACTGGTCCAGGTAGTTCCGGAGGTTCCTGCAGTCCTCCGTGGTATGCCCGTGGTCTTGGTGGTATTGGCAGTAACGGTTCTGATTGCGCCTCTCAGGTTCCCCAGCCATCTTATTTGGCCACCTGAAGTACGGCTCGTCCTTTATCCTTTCCAGCACCCTATGCACGGGTTCTCGGAACACGGCGTTGACGGTTTGAGCATTGGTCGCTCCAGATTCTCCTCCGAAATCCCTCCTCGGGCGGGCGTTGCTGTACCTGTCCGACCTGAAATCCCTCATCTCCTGAGGGATGACCTTATCCTTCCCCTTGCCCTGCAGCATGTCTTCCTTTACTCGCTTGTACTTGTCAATCCGATCCATCAACTGCCGCACACTGGTGGCGGGCTTTCCGGTCAAGGACTTCCTCAGGCCGTGCCCCATTGGTAGCCCATTCTGGAATGTATTGATGGCGACGGCGTCATACTTGCCGTCCAGCTCATTGTAGATCTCCCAGTACTTGTCCGAGTAGGCCTTGAGGGTCTCCCCGTCACGCATGGATAGGGACAGTAGTGCGCTCATGGGCCGAGGAGGCTTGCTGTTCGTGACAAAGCGGGAACCAAAAGCCTGGGTCAGCTGTCTGTAAGAGTCTATGGAATTCGTCCTCAGACCGTTAAACCACCTCATCGCCACAGGTCCCAAGCTGGATGGGAAGACTTTGCACATCAGCGCCTCGTTCTTGGAGTGGACAGCCATCCTCTGGTTGAACTGGCTCACATGCTCCACGGGATCCGTTTTGCCATTGTAAGCAATGAAGGTTGGCTGTTGGAACCGCCGAGGAAGCTCTGCCTCCTCTATACGACGCGTAAAGGGCGACCTGGAGAGCTGATCCAGCGCCTTGCTCATGGCGTCACCTCCTACGCCCCTAGGGGTTAGGTTGGCGCGCCTACGCCTCTGGTAGCGCTCGTCCTCGTGGGAGAAAGTCTCGCTGGGGGGCATTCTTGACCTTTGCCTGTATTCGTCATCACTCTCGCCGTCAAAGGGCAGGTCAGGGCTGGGTTCGGACCGTCTTCGCTGCGCACAGCGCAGCTTCCTCTTCAGACCATCTATCTCGCGCTGCATGGCCACCTTATCATCCTTCCCCTGGGAAGCGTGGCTATGGGCCTCTTCCGATTGCGTGGCCTGGCCATCGTCGCGCTTCTGGGCTTGGTTTTCGCTCGCTGTTGAAGTATGCACGCTTCCTTCTCGAAATCGTCCATTGTCGTTCTAACCACCCCCGGGGTCGCCATAGTTACCCTGATGCCGTGGCTTCGCCGGTTCAGGTCGATTGGGAGTTCTTTGGTGAGGGCCCGATCCTACCATGCTTGACTGTTGTCCTTACTAACGCATAAGTTCTCCCCACAGACGGCGCCAATTGTAGGGACCAGGATTGAGGGAGTGGACCCAAACCCAGTTTCCCCGCAATGAATTTATAGAGAATGGACTCAAGAACTAGGCGTTAGTGAGGAATGCAACGACCATGCATGATTGCACGTGGATTGGATAGCCTGAACGTGAATTGGGGTGAGTAATAATGCTCCTCGGACGTGCTCTCCAGGACTTGGAGTTCTTATAATTTCTTTTTTAAGACTGACTACAAAGTTTTCTCAGAGAATATAGGTTGCTTCAGTATTCCTTAGATCATATATTTTCTCCCTCCCTTTTAGGAGGGGTTCCTTACATTATATACCCCTCTCCCAATCAATCCTAACCCTACATTTGTAGAGGGATTAGGCCATCAATCGAGTGCCTGTCCCATCAGCCACCTTCCCATTCTCTCTGTGGGTGGCAGCAACCAAGGTGGCACTGTTGAGGCGTCCCCTCCTCATTAATGCGGTCAGGACGTTAGTTGAGGGCATTTAATGTGGAGGTGATAGTTCATCTGGGACTTGCTCCTCCACCATGCTTCCATGTCCGGTATTTGGTACTTGCTGTTTACTCCTTGGATGCTCGGGGAGGTTCCCCTTGATGGCGTGCTGCTTGTCCGTTTTCGGATCTCGGAATTCCGAGGACGTTTATCATCCTTGGCACTGTTTCGTGGGCAGCTGGGCATTACACTTCAGTCCTCGGACCTTGGACGCGTCCTCGGCATGGGCCTTGGGCCTGGTTCGAAGTGGACCGGGGTTGCCTGACTATTTCTGGCCCCACAATGATGAATAAAAATTATTAATCTTTCAAAAAAAAAAAAAAATAGAAGAGTTTCTAAGCATGCACGTGAGCACGTGCTTAGAGATTAGTAGATAAATTATTATACAATTTAGTTAATAATTATATCTTTTACTGCTTTAATAACAGTGTGTTGTGAGCCTTATCTAGGTACAAGGTTCTCTCCAATCCATCACCTATCTCATCTGCGTGTGAGGGTAGTTTTCCCTATACATAGGTTAAGGTAGACAAATTATAACAAGTTTAATAGCAACATTTACATGAGATGAAGTAAAAGAAATTTTGATGATTGATAAGAAGATGGTCACTAAAGACTCTTAGGGATAAATGTCTGTTGGGTACTTGGGTCACTTTGCTACCAATAGATACTTCAATAAAGAAGCCTTGAAAACCACCATACTCAACATTGGCGCGGGGGGTGGGGCGGCATGCGGTGTGATGCCATGAGAAATAAGAGATGGCCTTTTTTGCCTTCAAAGTCAAGGATGAGGGTGCGAAACTTAGGGTAATGAACAGTTTGAATGCTCGATACATGTCAAGATGGTACCAAAGCGCTTCTCAAAAGGGAAAAAAAAAATGATGGTACCAAAGAATCCCTATCTTTGGATGCATGGTTAACTAGTGTCTTTTTGTTATTTGGATGAATTTCATAGGAGATTTCTAGTGCATTATAAATCCAAACTAAGAGTATTACACACACACACACACACACACACATATATATCTTATGGAAATAGTATTACTATTTAGTCTCATCTTTTAATTTTTATAAAATATATTTGTTGTGACAAGAGCCATGTAGTTCCACGACATTGTCTTATCTCTTTTGTGGGACAAATTAAAGCTCGAATCCCATTATGGGTCATCTCTAATATTGTAACCAGTGGCGGAGCTAGGATTTTAGTTTAAGGGGGGTAAGGTTACAAGATAAGATTGAAAACAAAATTAATCTAAAAAATATTAGTTTGCATCAATAAAAATAAATAAATAACTAAATAATAAATAAATAAATATAATCCATTCATATTAAATAAAAATTAATTGAAGACATTAATCAATGTATTTATTTACAATTCAAGAAATTAGTAAATGTACTCAAAATAAACTGTGTGATTAACTCAATGAAAAAGTGTAAAAAATATAACAATATATTTGAAAAGTTGTATAATGACTCATTGGGCCATTGGCTATGGACCTACTACTTTGAGTTGAAGTGGTGAGAAATTTTAAATTTAGTATGGTAGAAGATTATTATTTTAATAATAAAAAAGACTTAAGAAATGTAGTGATATGAGAAAAATCAATTTCAATTATTGTGAAATATCAATCGTAGTGAGTCAATTTTTATGTATCTATTATCTTATATATATAAAACATTTTTAATTTTTTAATAGATAATAGACAATAGTGTTTTTTTTAATCTGAAAATTTTCACTTCACTGTTAACTTAAAAATAATGCTACAATAAGTATATGAATTAGCAAGAACCATTTCAACGTGGCCACATTCATCCCATTGCATGTTAACTTTGAACTGACATATGGTGTACTCCTTGATTACTGGCATTACGAGTGTTGGACATATTAACTTAAACTAAATTCATTAACATCAGAGGAATATCATCTAACAAAACCCTCTCTCTAGTCCTCACCCTCACCTAATGAAAATTTGGCTGACTTAAAAAACACTTTGTTTCTAGACCAAAAAACAGAGCACAGCCACCAACCAAGGGTAAAATTTGTAAATAAACTAAAACCCTTCCTCTCTTACTCACTAACATGTTACGCTTTTATCTTTGTAGGGGGACAAACTAATCTAAATATCTAATAGTAAAGGAGTTTTTTTGGAGGTCAGGGGGGCAGTTGCCCCCCCTCACCCCCCCTTAGCTCCGCCCCTGATTGTAACTATCAAATTATCAAAAATAAAAAATCTATATTCTAATATTGCTGCAAGGCTTTTTTTTTTTGTTTTGTTTAAAAAAGAAAGGTAAAAGAAAATGATGTCAAGAACTTCAAATAGTGTTTAAAAAAAAAAAGAACTTCAAATAGTAAAATAATAAAAATTAGAGTTAAAAACAAACAAATTTTGCCAAGAGCTTTGTAGGCTATCTCAACTTGGCACTTCTTAATGTTTCCAATAGAGAAATCCATGATTCTAATCTCTCACTTCCAATTATCAATGTAAGGGGGAAAAAAAAAAAAACCTTTAATTGTTAAATAAATCTCTAACAATTTTATTCATTTTTTTTATCAATTAGCATATCAATACTTCTTTCTTCACAATTAACTTTAATAGTTAAATAACTCTTTCCCAACTTCCCACTAAATCAAGAAATTGTGGTTCCTCTCATCCCTATTGTATGCAATCTTATCTTAAAAACTTTGAAATTTCCCATTTTTTCCCTAACCCTAACGTGTGTTCAAGAAATAGTATATTATAAAATTAAGATAATTCCACATTTCACCATATAGACTATAAGCAAGTATAGTTAAAAAAGAAAAAGAAAAAGAGAAAGAATAATGAAATTATCCCTAGTTCAAATAATACACTTTTATAAAAATTTTGAAAAAAAAAATTGTTCCTATTGGTATCTAGCCTTGGTTTGGATAGCACTACTTTGTACTGAAACCCACGTTGCATTTTCAATTTAGCCTTTTTTTTTTTTTTTTTTGGGCAAGATTTTTTGACTTTTTGGGTACAAAAATTATTGTGTATGAACAATGCGTGCACTGTTTACGCACTGTTTATGTACTATTCACAATTAAAAAATATTAAAAATGAGATCTACAGTACTATTCATCTATTTAAAAATTATTTTAGTATAGTATTTTTAGCAACAATCAGTTTTCAATAACTTTCAGCAATAATAAATTGTATTTAAACGGACTCCTAATTGAAAACGGCGCCGTTTGCTGCGTTGCTGAAATGCGGCAAACGATTTGACAACTTTGGCCTACGCGATACAAAACGGTACGTTTCGCATGTTTCAGTAATCAGTAATACCTTGTGCGAAAAGTAAAAGACGGTGGCTTTTGTCTTCGTGTTTGTTTAAGCTTCAATTTCTCAAATCTCTCTCTCTCTCTCTTCGAAATTGATTGGCCTACGCGACCTATAATTGTAAGCCTTTTTTTTTTTATTTTTTTATTTTCCCTTCTCTCTTCTCGCTTTATTCCTTCTTTTATGGCTTATAATAAGACTCTGTTTGGCGGTGTCTATGAATTGAGAATTTTCGAATCGTAAAAAGAGTTTTATTATTGTTTACGGAGACACAGAATTCAACACTCAATTATAATGCTTGATGCCCATCATCGTTTATTTAACTGCTTCACCTGAGAAAAATTCAGTCCTGTAAATTTTCTTACCAACCAAACAAGGGACTAGGGTTTACACTTGCCTAGAGTTTGAAATTGAGAATAACTTAAAAATTTTGGGTCTAATTTGTTTGCTTCATTGTTGGGTGTTCTCTTGATTGTGATAAAATTAATCTTGTTGTGCTTTTCAAAAATAGGTTTGGTTGAAAAGTGGATATTGATGGACACTAGAGTTAGTACTCAGTTAAAAAGTGAGTTGAAGCAAGTGGGTTATGAAGAGAAGACGGCTGCAGTTCATGACGAAATGAAGAGAATGAACCGACTTCCTGCCAACAGCACTTATGCTACTCATCGCTTGCGGGTTCTTAATAAAATACTGCAACTTATGTCCATTCAGGTTTGGCATCGCATCTAAATCGTGCATTTTTTTATTTGTGGAAGTGGATTTGAGTATATAAAATTAACTTATGTGTTGTTATCGCTCAAATGGTAATTTAGAGTCACAATGAAGAAGAAGAGGAAATTTAGAGTATAGGGAAAAGAAAAAAATTAATGTTCTAGAAAACGAAAGCTGGACATTGTGATTCGTCCTTTAGCATGATTGACCAAGATCAATTCCTTTATAGGGCTGATTATGTTATAAACATTGTATAAAAGGTCAATGCTAACGGGCTACGGAACTACTTGTTCATAAGGGAGAGAATTTGTTTTGTCTATAAAGTGGTTTAATTGGACACTTGAATAAGAACATTATTCCCTCTTTAATATATGGTAACAAGTGGATTAACCCCAAGGGATAGCACATTTGGAAACTTGGATTCACAGTGTAAATGGTGTTGTGTATTACTGAGAGTTAGTGTGAAGTAATCCCAAGGGATAGTATGATCAGCTGGTGACCATACCTCATGAAGCAGAGGTCACTAGCTTGAGTATCCCCTTCCCCCTCCCTGTGGTGCTAAAAATTAATTTTTAAAAAATAGTTTAAATTGTGGGAACATTATAATTGTAGAATTGTAGAAAATGGAAAGAGGATAGAGGAACCATTCTTGCCTTTTAAAAGCTTAGGACTTATGAGTGATTGTTGATATTTACCATAGAATTTTAATGTTACACAAATATTTTCCATTCTCTTGATGCCGGTAGTGTGAAACCACATGCACAAGGAGCAGAAGTAGGGAGGCATGTAACCATTGGATGCTCAAATTTGGAGTGTCTATGTTGTGTCCAAACAAATTCCAACATAATGTGATCTAAAAAAGAAAAATTTATTTCTTTTCTCTACAACTCACAGTTCAGATATTGGAAAAAGTTTCATAAGGAATGTATGTACAATCTTAGAGAGTCGCAGATTATATTTGTGAAAGTTCAAAGGTCATTGCATAGGCCCAAGGAAGCAGGTTCATCAATCTCAAGCTTAGTGCTGCAAAGGTAAGTTGGTGGGCTTGTTTTTGATTATTCAATAGTTACAATGGGGGAGAGGGGATTTGAACCTTGGATGTCATGGAAACACTAGGAGGTGCCAGCCAATTGATCTACAAGGCTTTTGGCAAACTTGAAATTCTTCCTTGGTATTTTGCAGGTTTAATCACTCTTATAAGTTATACTAAAGACAGTATAGTTTACAACCCTACATTCCTCTCCTTATCAAATGCAAAGAAATTTTAATTGTAGAATTTTTAGTAATACAGAACTAAATTAAATTTATTGATGAAATCTTGATGGGTTCTTGAAGAGGGTTTGATGTTTGAGGGTTTAGGTAGGGTTGAGTAATAAAAAGATTGGATATTTAATATGTGTGATGGTTATTGGATGTTACAATAGTGAATAGAGCTAGAAATAAAGAAAGATAAACACTAGGCAATCACACCTCCTAAGTGATCACACTTAGGTAGGAGAATGCATCACAATCTCAATGGTTAATATAAGCTGCTGAAATTTTATTGAAACCACTCTCACAACACAGCCTAGTGCTTTGCTAAATCCTTTCCTAGAAGGATTAGGATCTAAATAATTTATTCCTTGAAAGACTAGGACTACCAATAACAATAAAAAAAAGTGTGCAAGTACTTCTAAAACAAATAGGAACAGGACTCGAAACACAAAATAAGACTCTAGGGTTTTTGGTACAGCCCAAGGTCAGCCCATTCCAGAAAGCCTGGAATCTATCAGATTGCCCTTAGTATAGTAAAACTTAATTAAAACTGATCTAGCAGCAAATAAACAATAAAAAAGGCTCAATTCAACTTAGACTAACTAAGCAAGGTCCCAAGAGAGATCTCCATTATTTGAACCATCCAAAATTAATGTTTGAGCAATAGAACCTGCTTTTTCCTTTGGCTTGTATAAGTCTTCAGTGGGGGCTCCTAGTTATGTTCCTCATCATGTCTCCTCATCTTGGATAATCTTGACATCGGTGAGATTGTGAGAAAAAGAATGATAGCTCATAGCGCTCATAAAGGTCATGGTTGATACTTTGAAATTCATCAGCTCTAATCCAAGTACAAATTTGGTTGATATACAACATGAACTTCTATGCTTTTTATACAATTAATTAATTAATTACAATTAGACTTTAAGCGATATGGGTTATTGATTTTATGCCTCTTATGTTAGAGAACTGCGGCACAGGATCAGGAGTTGGAGTTGCTTTTTGCTGGGCTATCTCTGTGAACCAACCTGTCTAGGCGGTGGTCAGTTTCAGTTGAATTGAACTTCTGCAACAAGATTAAGTTTCTATTTACTTTGCTCTATGATTTCTATACCTATCAGGTTTAGCTTTTGTATTGCCAAGCTTGAGATTCTGTAATTAGGTGCAAGGACACGTATATTTCTTAATGGTAAATCATTGAGTTGTATTCTGTTTGTTGATGTTTCAATTTTCTTGTTAAGCATGATATTGTTTGGGTAAAATATGAGTCCTTAATTGTTGATAATAATAAAAAAATGAGTCCTTAATTGTTTATTTCTTCAAAAATTTAATTTTTCTTACAATATTTTTTTCCCAGCTATATGATATGCAGTCAATTTATAGACTAATTGTTTGAGTCTAGTCAACAAAGCCTTATTTATGATTATCCCTTATGTTATTTAGTTGTTATTTGTCAAGTTATGGCCAGATAGCTCCTTAGAGCACTCACATTAGTGATTGTAAAATTACAATCACTGATGGGTTTTAACCAAAAGGTGTAAAATTTACACATTTTAACCAAAAAAATACCCACATCAGTGATTGTAAAAGTCTGCAAATTTACAAAATTGCTGTGGTAGCTGTGTAAATATTCTTGGCTACAGTAGCTTTGCATTTTAATATTTTCTTCTTCCACTGTCCCATGTCAGATTTGCTCTCTCTCTCTCTCTCTTCCCTTCACTCTCTTTCTCCAACTCAGACTCACTCTCTCTTCTTTCTTCCTTCTTCCACTAATACACTTGTTGACCACCACCAGTGAGAATGGTGATGATGTGGGCTCGTCGGTGTGTTGGGGGAACTTGGAATCATCACCTAAGGTCGCCGATTAGGCCTATTGGTGGATAGGGCTGCTTAATCTTTTGTGGATCTAGTTGCAGATGGGTTGATCTGTGATGGCGGGGTAGGACGCCGATTGGACCACCATGAGTGAGAACAGTGATTATGCGGGCTTGTCGGTGTGTGGGAGAACCTAGAATCATTGACTGTTTTGTTGAGGATCTGCACAATGGGTGAGTTGGTTATGGAGGAGGAGAGAGAGAGTCATGGGTTTGGAAAGGAAGAGGAGACTGGTTATGATCCTTTTGGAGGAGGAAAGAGAGAGCCTTGGGTTTGGAAAGGACGAAGAGACTGTTGTGGAGGAAGAGAGAGAACACCTTGGGTTTGGAAAAGAAGAAGAGATTAGTTGTGAAGAGAGAGAGAGTTTTGGAAAGGAAGAAGAGAGTGATTTCAGAGAGAGAGACAGAGATGTTGTGGGTTTTAGTTGGGGAGAGAGAGAGAGAGAGAGATGATCTTGGAAAATAATAAAAATTTGATAAAAAATAGTATTTTAGTGAAATGTAGTGTTAAATAGATAATTTGATGTGGAATGTTTTGAAAAGTATGTAAAATAGAAAAAAAGAAGAGACTAGTTGTGAAGAGAGAGAGAGTTTTGGAAAGGAAGAAGAGAGTGATTTTGGAGAGAGAGACAGGGATATTGTGGTTTTTTGTTGGGGGGAGAGAGAGAGAGAGAGAGAGATGATTTTGGAAAATAATAAAAATTGATTAAAAAAAAAATAGTATTTTAATGAAATGTAGTATTAAATGGATAATTTGACGTGGAGTGTTTTGAAAGTGAGCATGTAAAATGGAAAAATTAAGTTCTTATGCTAAAATAAATAGAAATTTTTACACGAATTAATGCGAATGGGCTTACTAATGTACTTGTGGTGCTTGCTGCAAATGACCATGGCATTCCAGTTAGTTTTTCTTGTCTTGTGGCATATTGGACCAATTTTGGATGTTTTTACCTTGTTTGAGCACGTTTACATCTGAGTACATTTACATATCTGTAAAAGGGATTAATAGCCACCATCTTTTACCTTATTTTTTCATTTGCATTAGGATTGTTGATGCTTCCAAACCACAAATGGGGAATCATTTTTGTCTTAACATCTTCAACTTTTTTTATAGATGCTTTCAATCATTTCTTTCCCCAAAACAAGCATGATTGAGATAATAATATGTTACTAAGTTTCTCAATGATTCTATCATGATCCAGAATATACACAGTTATTTTGCTTTTTCTTCTTCTTGGTTGCCTTTTCCTCCGCACTAGCTTTCTTCCCGTCAAGGTCTAACATTTTTCACTTTCCACTTGTTTTTTTGGTATGAGTGTCTTTGTATGTGTATCAATTTGTTTTATGCTTCTCTCTCTATTCTCCAATCCTTTGTTTAATCAGCACACATGTTGCCCAGCGGCAATACTATTTTGCTCTGCAAAAGGGACCTCTCTTGGACTTACAATTTTGTCACACTTGTTCCGTAGGTGCGAACCTTTGGATGGTAAAAAAGAATTTTTGTGAACTGATATCTTCATTACACTTGTCCAAGGGTGAGAAACTGAGAATGTTTGCTCATTATTCCATGTAATTGGTGTATATGTAGCTCATTACCATTGCTCATTCTGGTTGCACGTTGGTCGTGCTTAAATGTACATCGTGCCCCATCTGGGAAACATGATATGCTTTAAAGAAAGGTTACATCTCATGTTACAAACTTCCAGTGGTTACGGTTAGAGGTTTATGCTGATTGCCACAATGAGCACTAGTGAAGCTTTTTTTGAAACTACTAAATATTTAAATGGAATGATGGTTTCATGCGGTAGATAAGTTATGTGCCTGGGTGCATTTTGTTATACTTTATGATGCTAAATTTGGGGAAATACTTGATCTCCTCTGGATTAAAACATTCCTTTTGCAGAGACCATAATTCCAATTGATCTGACTTGCTTTTTATATATATTTTTTTTGGTTGCAGAATCACAGATCTAGGATCCCTCTATCCCTGGAAACACCTTTCTATACCCCGTGGTTTGTGTACAATAGTGGTGCACAGTTTACACTTCTGGCATGCTGATATTTAGTGGTTGTGAATATCTTTCATACCTATTCCTAATTGACATGTTCTGTATATATTGTTTGATAATCTGTTGACAAATATGCTAATGATACAAGCTTCTTTGATCATCAATTTGGCTTTACTTCTTTGCATCATGTTTTCAATTCTTTTGGGATTAATTAGTTGAGAAGTTCTTGGGCCATCTACCAAGATGTTGCCACAATTTTCTCACGTTGAATTCGCCATGGGCTCAGTTCCAACTTGCAATTGATCTGTATGTTATGGAGCGTTTTTTGTATTTCTTATTCTTTTTTCATCACCAACCAACAGACTTTTGTTTTTGTGGGGGGTTTTGATTGATTGATATTTTGATCAAATGGGTCTGGGATTTTTATGGGAATTTGAGCTAGATACTGAAGAGGATTTGCTTTTAAGGATATGTTATGGAGCATTAAAAAGGATTTTATTTTATTTTTAAAATTTTTTAATTTTGGTGTCAAAGCTCATCCAAATTTATGATCATAGCTGATCTTTTAACAAATTATGATTGATTATTACTTGTTAAACACTGATCCAAATGTATGATCAAATTGTTTCTAAAAAAGAGAGTAAAATATGTTCATCGGGGCAGCTGGGCAACATGTACTTCGAGAAAATGGTTGATGCAACCTGCAAAGAGAAAGGTGTATAATTTCTCCAAAAAGAAGAAGAGAAAGGTGTAAATTAAGATGGGTTCTAGCTGTGAGCACGCTTGTAGAGCTATGTGAGATTTGAAGGAAGGTGTTTAGTTATCCGTAAAGTTAGTCAACCGTCATTTTTGGGTTTATTCAGTGAGGTTTTGTTGAAATGTATAACCTAAGCCGGACCCAATTTAATGTGAACCCTGGAATTTATGACACCAAGCCTTTAGAGGCAGCCAATTTTGACTTTAAGTCACAATACAGTAATTGTTGTAAATAGATGAAATATATAGGCAAAAAAATTAAAGATGAGGATGATATTATATTTAAATTGTTTTTTTTTTTTTTTTTTTTGATAATACACATACATACAACAACATGCCAACTCCAAGGTAGTTAGAGTCGCGGAGCTGTTGATATACACACGCACACCAAGCAAACTTTTCGATGTGGGACAAGACCCACACATGGGTTTTTTTTTTTTTTTTTTTGATAACACACACACACACAACAACACGCCAACTCCAAGGCAGTTAGAGTCACGGAGCTGTTGATATACACATGCATACCAAGCAAACTTTTCGATGTGGGACAAGACCCACAAAATTGCTTCTTGTCTAGTGGTAGTGGTCATCAACAACAACATATTATTTCTAGAACTGATATACATATCTCTCTTTTGCTTTTCGTGTTTCTCTAATATTTTTCTGCACATTACAATGGGAGCAAAAGTTCTTATATATAGGTTTACAACACTCCCCTTTAGATGAACACTCGTTAAGGATATCCCTCGTTAAAACATTGCCAAGGAAAAACCTAGTAGGAAAAAACTAGTGGCGAAGGAAAAAGAGTATGGTAATCTAGTAGGCTTTTGAGTACCTTCAAATTGCCTCATTAAAACCTTGCTAAGGAAACCCAATAGGAAAACACCTAAGCGAAGGAAAAAGAGTACAATAAGCACATATCATTTTGATCATTTATTCCCCCTCATGATTATATATATCTTCAAAGATCTTTAAGACGACACATGTCAACGTCGTGCACTATCTTCTTAAATGTTGCAGCTAGTAATGATTTAGTAAATAGATTTGCCAAATGATCACTTAACTGTATTCGCTTGACATCAATTTCACCGTTCTTTTGGAGCTCATGTGTATAAAAGAATTTTGGTGAGATATGCTTGGTTCGGTAACCTTTGATATATCCTCCTCCGATTTAAGCAATTCAAGTAGCATTGTCTTCATATAAGATCGTGGAGCTATCTTTGATTGATGATAAGCCGCATTTTTCTCAAATATGTTGAATTATTGATCTTAGCCAAATGCACTCACAACTTGCTTCATAAATTGAAATTATCTCTGAGTGTTTAGAGGAAATAGCATATAATGCTTGCTTGACAGATCTCTATGAAATGGCAGTGTTGCCACGAGTGAACAAATACCCTATTTATGATCGGCATTTCTGTGGATCACAAAGATAATCTGCATCTGCATATCCAATCAACTATGGATTTGATCCTTTTGGATAAAACAATCCCAAGTCAGTCATTCCATGGAGGTAGCGTAATACATGCTTGATTCCATTCCAATGTCTTCGAGTTGGTGTAGAACTATATCTTGCTAATAAATTTATTGAAAAGGCCTTGTCAGGCTGTGTGCAATTTGCAAGATACATTAGAGCACCAATTGCACTAAGATATGGTACTTGGGGACAAAATTTCTTCATCATCTTCTTGAGGACGAAAATGGTCCTTTTTGACACCTACTGACCCACCCACCATTGGAGTGTTCAAGGGGTAAGCTTTATCCATTAGGAATTGTTTTAGGACATTTTCTGTGTATGTTGACTGATGAACAAGAATTCCATTTGGAAGATGTTCAGTTTGCAGTCCAAGAGAAAATTTTGTCTTATCGAGATCTGTCATCTCAAAATTATTTTTTAAATAATTTGCAGTTTTTTTGAGCTCTTCTGGAGCCACTACAAGATTTCAAATCATCAACTTATACCACAACAATAGCAAATTTAGATTATGAGTTTTTAATAAAAACACATGGACAAATTGGATTATCTACAAATCCATCTTTCAATAAATATTCGCCGAGGTGATTACACCTGTGAGAGGCCGCAAAATTTGGGCCCTCTCAAAAAAGAGATTCGGGTGCTTGTAAGAGCACCTCTCTTTTGGGGTAGTGGTATGGAGTTGTCACTTATTTTTTATACAAAAAAATAAGAAAAACTAAATACAAAATACATATTCAAAATATGTCGAATGTCATTGATTCTAAACAATTTTTTTTTTTTGTGGTAAATTAACCTTACAAGGCTTTGGGTCCTAGTTATAATCTATGCAAAAGAATACGAAGCTTTGGTCCTAGTTACAATCTACCAAAATTAAAAGACAAAGCACTAATCTACCTATTCAAAAATCCTAAGTTCGGGGGCTAGGTTACAGAATGGGAAGGTGTTAGGCACTCATTCCGCCCAGACAGAGTATGGTCTTCTATACTCTAATGACCAATATACACTTTTTGCATGATGTTGAATGATATGTTGAACACACATGACAGACACTTGACAAAAATTAATTTAAATAAATTTACCTTGTGAATATGTCCTCTTTTTTAAAGAAAATTCAGATATGTTTTAGGGATAAAAAATAAGACTTGGTTTGTTAAAAAAAATCAAATATGTTTTTAGAAACAAGGAGAATAAGATTATGTTAAAAAAAATCAGATCCGTTTTTATATAGGGTTAAAAAGAAAAATCTTATCAAGAAAAAAAATCAGATCTATTTTGTATACAGTTAAAAAAAAGCAAGATTTGATTTGTTAGAATCAGATATGTTTTTGTAAAAGAAAAAAAAAAGAAGAGATTTTGTTAAAAGAACCAGATTTGTTTTGAAAAGTAAAAAATAATTTTAGGTTTGTAAGAGAAAAATCAAATATGTTTTTAGAAACAAAAAAAAAAAAGGCTTTTTGAAAGAGGATTCACGTTCATGAGGTAAATTTATTATGCATGCATCACATATTAAAAAAGAAAGACTTCAACCTAACTTTCAATCACTTCTTTTAAATTTCAAAATCTGCAATTTTGTAAGAAAGAAAACTTTTTTTGAGAAAAATCAGATCTGTATTTAACGAAAATACAGATCAGTTTTGTGTTAAAAAAATCAGATCTGTATTTAATGAAAATACATATCAGTTTTGTGTTAAAAAATCAGATCTGTATTTAATGAAAATACAGATCAGTTTTGAAAAAATCAGATCTAAAAATACAGATCAGTGTTTGAATTTTAAAATAATCTTTGATAGTCATTAGCAGATTTTGAAACTTAAGAAAAAGAATTACAATAAACAATCATCTAAGAACATGTTAAAGAAAATTCTAGCAAAGTATCAAAGCATGGTAATTATATATCAAGAATAAGACATAATAAAACATGCTAAATATATTCATGCATCAAACAATAACAAAAATTAATGGAAGAAGAAAAGAAAGAAGAAAAACAGAATACCTCTTGCATGAGCGTGCTCTTCTAATGAAAGAATATTTTTGAAATCAAAGAAGTTTGTTCACCTCTTTGAAGCCTAAAATACTTTACTTACAAAAAAGAAGTTCCTAAAACAAAAGCCTCCAAAACACCTTTAACGTAAGGGGAATTGAAAAGTTAGAAGAGAAGAGCCCCTAATTCTGATTTGTTTCCTCTATTTATAGAGGTTGGGATGCTTCAAAAAATCAGCTGAATGAGATCAGATACGAATTGGAACGCGTCCTTATCTCAAAAAAGTTGAAAAAGATAAGCTTTATCTCAATCAGGGAGTCCTTGGGCCGGGCCAAAAATTTGGGCCAATCGGCACTTGGAGAGTGCTGATCAGCACTCCAAGAGTGTCGAATGGCCCTCTTAGGTGTTGAGCTCGCATTTGAGTTTTGGTCCAATTTGGACTCCTTTTTTAAGGATTTTTGAGCCGGGAATTGTATCTAGATGCATTTTTAATCCGTATTCTAAAAATTAATCCATTTTTCTGGATATTCAGGTCTTTAAAGTGATAATTATCTTATAGCTAAACATTCCAAAAAGGCTCGACTATCCACAACTTCTTTGTTATCTAATTATCCACTTTATTCTCATGCAAGCAAGTCTATTATTAACACTAACTAACAACCAATTACAAAATTATTTAATTAATTTTAATTGTCTAACCAATCAAAATTAATTTAAATTAATCATGCATGGTTGGTTCCACCTAAACAAAATGCATGCAGACCATGCAAACTTAATCATGTGATATCTTTCAATCCGACGGTCTGATTTGGAAATCAGACAAACTGTTGCGACCGTTAGAACCTCAAGATCATTTTTATGATATGCAATGAATGAACTAATGAATGTAATGTAGCTCTAAATTTTGGGTATATGAATGGTTACTTTAGTCATCTTCCAAGATTAAATTATGGGTAAATCGAGTGTTTACAGAATGCCCCTCATTGACAGAGCTTGCAAAGTGAATGTCAATGTAAAATAAAGACACTGATTTTAGCGGCCATGATTTAATCGAGGTTGACTTTTTAAAGATTTCCTAGCCTTAGAACCTAAAACCTTGGAACATAGAATTAGTGCTTTGCTGTTTTGATAAATGAAAATTGTGAATACTTGACCTACTTGACAACTGATAAACTTGATTTGAATCTTGAAATCTGAGGTGACTGAGAGGCTTCTCTATCTCAGTCTGAATCTGGGGTGGATTGAGAGGCTTTTCTACCTCGATCTGAATGTAGGGGGGGTGACCAAGGGGCTTTTCTACCTCGATCTGAATGGAGAGTATCCAAGGGGCTTCTTTACCTCAGAACTTGGGGTGATTAAGAGGCTTCTTTAACTCCATCTAAATGTGGGGTGGGGGGGAAAGGGGGGGGGGGGGGCAACCAAGGGGCTTCTCTACCTCGATCTGAATGGAAGATATCCAAGGGGCTTCTTTACCTCAGAACCTTGGGTGATTGAGAGATTTCTCTATCTCAATCTTGAATTATGGGCAACCAAGGGGCTTCTCTACCTTGATCTAAATGGAAGGTAACCAAGGGGCTTCTCTACCTCAGAACTTGGGATGATTAAGAGGCTTCTCTTCTTAATCTTGAATTATGGGCGACCAATGGGCTTTTCTACCTCGATCTAAATGGAAGGTAACCAAGGGGCTTTTCTACGTTATAACCTGGAGCGATTGAGAGGCTTCTCTATCTTAATCTTGAATTATGGGTGACCAAGGGGCTTTTCTACCTCGATTTGAATGGAAGGTAACAAGGGGCTTCTTTACATCGAAACCTGGGGCGATTGAGAGGCTTCTCTATCTCAATATTTAATTATGATGACCATGAGGCTTCCCTACCTCGATTTGAATGGAAGGTAACCAAGGGGCTTTTCTACCTCGAAACTTGGGGCAATTAAGAGGCTTCTCTATCTTAATCTTGAATTGTGGCGACCAAGTGGCTTCTTTGCCTCGATCTGAATGGAAGGTAACCAAGAGGCTTCTCTACCTTGGAACCTGGGGCAATTGAGAGGCTTCTCTATCTTAATCTTGAGCTATGACAACCAAAAAGCTTTTTTACCTCGATCTGAATGGAAGGTAACTAAGGAGCTTCTCTACCTCGGAACCTGGGGCAATTGAGAGGCTTCTCTATCTCAATTTTTAATTGTGACGACCAAGAGACTTTTTTATCTCGATCTGAAGGGAAGGTAACCAAGGAGATTCTCTACCTCGGAACTTGGGGCGATTGAGAGGCTTCTCTCTCAATATTAAATTATGGGCGACCAAGGGGCTTCTCTACCTCGATCTGAACGGAAGGTAACTAAGGGGCTTCTCTACCTCAGAACCTGGGGTGAATGAGAGGCTTCTCTATCTTAATCTTGAATTATGGGCGACCAAGGGGCTTCTCTACCTCGATCTGAATGGAAGGTAACCAAGGTGCTTCTCTACCTTAGAACCTGGGGCGATTGAGAGGCTTCTCTATCTCAATCTTTAATTATGACTACTAAGAGGCTTCCCTACCTCGATCTGAATGGAAGGTAACTAAAGGGCTTCTCTACCTCAGAACCTGGGGTGATTGAGAGGCTTTTCTATCTCAATCTTTAATTGTGACGACCGAGGGGCTTCTCACCTCGATTTGAATGGAAAGTAACTAAGGGGGTTCTCTACCTCGGAACTTAGGGCGACTAAGAGGCTTCTCTATCTCAATCTTGAATTGTGGCGACCAAGTGGCTTCTCTGCCTCCATCTGAATGGAAGGTAACTAAGGGGCTTCTCTACCTTGGAACCTGGGGTGATTGAGAGGCTTCTCTATCTCAATCTTGAGCTATGATGACCAAGGGGCTTCTCTACCTCGATCTGAATGGAAGGTAACTAAGGGGCTGCTCTACCTCAGAACCTGGGGCGATTGAGAGGCTTCTCTATCTCAATCTTTAATTGTGACGACCAAGGGGATTTTCTACCTCGATCTGGATAGAAGGTAACCAATGGGCTTCTCTACCTCGGAACTTGGGGTGATTGAGAGGCTTCTCTATTTCAATCTTGAATTGTGGGTGACCACGGGGCTTTTCTACCTCGATCTGAATGGAAGGTAACGAAGGGGCTTCTCTACCTCGGAACCTGGGGTGATTAAGAGGCTTTTCTATCTCAATCTTGAATTGTGGGTGACCAAGGGTCTTCTCTACCTCGATCTAAATGGAAGGTAACCAAGAGGCTTCTCTACCTTGGAACCTGGGGCGATTAAGATGCTTCTTTATCTCAATCTTTAATTGTGACAACCAAGGGGCTTTTCTACCTCGATTTGAATGGAAGGTTACCAAGGGGCTTCTCTTCCTTGGAACCTGGGGTTTTTGACTTTGATGAGTGTGAAAATTTTGTTGGAAACCCTTGTGTGATCATGTTATACTCTTGGCTTTGGGGCATTTTTTGAATTGTTGAGTTATTTGTGAATTGGTGAATCTGTGCTTGAAGTCGGCGTTGATCTTGTGGAAGAAAGCATGCGGATGATTGGAGGTTTGCAACTGGTAGCGCGCTTTTCCAAAATCAAAGGTGCCGACAGGCACACCCAATTTCGGGCCGATTCCTTGCACTTTTCCAACGCCTTTTTTATTTATTTATTATTATTATTATTATTTTTTTTTTGTGTTTTTGGGTTTTTTGAAAAATGTTTTCTCCGTTTGAAACCATGAAACACTTTCCTAGTCAGCTACAAACTCTTGAAACTTAGTTAAACCTGGTTAAGGACTGAGGTAGCTTATTTTAGCATCTATCCTACAAACAAATCTCTGCATCAAGGTTAGCAAGACACAATAATCACAAGCAAGAGTTATCCATGGCTAACCATCAAAATTTTCCTCATTCAACAATTCATGATATCAATAGATGGGTTCGTAGCTTTGATTTTGGTACTAAGACCAATTTTACAGCCTACACACTGGAGGGAATCAAGGCTTTGAGGAATGTTAAGATCAAGTGGGATTTCCTCCGTGCTGTTGTGAAGTTCTGGGATACTAAAGATCATGTATTCCGGTTTAAAATTATTGAACTTTGTCCCACAATTGAAGAGTTTTCAGCTATTCTAGGTTATGATCCTAGCAAGAAATTCGTAATAGTTTCTTGTGATCCCAGACATAGGGAAATTTTGTCTAATGCTCTAGGACTTCCTACTTCAATTACTAGTAGCATGATTGAAGGGCACATAGTGAATCTTCGTGCAATTCTTTCAAGACTGATTAATAAACGTACTCATGGAGTGATTGACAACATGCAGAAGAATTTTGGCTTAGCTCTTTGCTTCGTGGGAAAATTTTTGCTTTGCTCTAGAAGACTTGGTATTGTGGATGCACGAGCCATAGGTATTCTGAGTCAAGTTAAGGATGGTGATAATCCTGTTTCTCTGATCTTGCCAGAAACTCTTTTAGGATTGGACTCTGTATTTCATGGTGGAGAGTCACAAAAGTTTCTTGGGAGTCCCTTTACTTTGCAGATATGGTTGATGGAAAGACTGGACATGATTGCCATGTCTATTGTTGTTGATTATGGTCTTGGCAATTTCCTTAATTAGTAGGACTATCCTCAAAATCGAGTGTCAAATTGAAAGCGACTGGGTGAAATTTTTGAACAAGAAATCCAGTGTCTCAATTCGATGGAATTGTTATTGGAGGAAGTGCCCACCTCCTTTGTTGCGGTCCTCGGAATCAGATCACATCTTCCTAGTTGGATTAAGGAGAGCAACTTTCTATAAGGCGGATAGACTCTTAAGGCAGTTCCAATATGAGCAAGGAATGCCTAGTGGAAAAGGAAGAAAACCTTTCACTCCTGTGGAGACAAATCCTACTTCTATAAGGAACATATTGTTGGGCTTGGAGATGGCTTACCAAATGGATCAATCCTTTGTTAAGGTTCATGTTAATATTTGATTAGTTACTTTAATAAAACACAAGCACTTCATCTACTTTTTGACCTCCACCAATCAACTTTACCCCACCATGAAAATTTCCCAGCATTTTCCTCATTTGCGTTGTATTGTCCTCAAGTGTTTAAAATTTTCATTAATAGTATCACGCGTTAGGGTGGGTTGAGAAGATAACATGTTGATATCCGTAACTAAAGGCAAGAGATGAAGCTAATTAGACCATGATTTGAGTGATGAGATACAGGGAAAGTAAATGGAATGATTCAAGGAGATTTTTTATACTCCTATCTTTCCTTTCGCTCCCTATTACTATCAGTGCGTGAACTGCCTTGTGCATAATTTTCTTTCCTCAAAGCTTCATTGATGTTCTGCTTTCAATTCATGTATTTGCTTCTTTTTCAGCCTCTTTTGTAACCTGTCTTTCTCTCTTCTTCTTGCACAGCAATCTGCACATTGTTGGTGATAAACCCATAGTGCATAATGCCATTAATGAAAATTACTTAAAATAAAAGGATTGAGGTACAAATTGGGTTTTTTTTTCCCTCATATATATTTTTTTTCATATTGGTATTTCATATCCACTTTTATATGTTAAAATGTGAAAATTCTTATATTGAAAGGAATTACTGGGGGCAAAGAGACATCACTGGAGTTACCTCAACTTAGACGGGAAATTGTCATACTGGGGGTAAAGATGATTGGCCTAATAGTAAAAAAGTGAATGAATTATACTTGTGTTTTATTAAAGTAATCATGATTTACCCCACCACGACAATTTCCCACTAAAGTTGAGGTGATTCCAGTGATCGATGTCTCCCCTTGTCTTGAAGTGCAATGACCTGAAAAGCAAGTCCACATGATTCCTCAATCATCTATTTCCACTTATTAATTATTGTGCTACATTAATAATACCTTCACTCGCTTTTACTTTTCGTAGTTTCTTCCAAAATATTAGCATTTTTAGGATTTTTAGGAATTTTTTTTGAGTAGTCACTAAGAAATTTAAATTATACAAAATCTAATAAAGTGATAACTTGAATATTTGCTACAATTGTGAGTTGAGTTGCTAAGGAGAGCAAAATTGTTGTGACTGCAAAACCAAAAAGAATATAATTGTCGTCACCATCAAGGAGAACTGATAACTACAATATTTTTCTTGGTACCATTTTTTAGGGAAAAATGAAATTAGAAATTATTTTTATTGAATATGTTGAATGAGCTACAAATTTGAATATTTAGCGATTTTTATCTTTTTTGTTTTATAATAGGCTTTTGGTTAAATAATTTGATCACTTGATGTTGTTTGGTCTTGTCTTGTTTTTGTTTGGTTTATGTTTGTTGTTATTTGGGCTAATATTTATTGTTATTATTTAAGCATTTTCTTTTTAATTTTATAAAAGGGATTGATTATTTTTGGGGGGGCAGAATTAATTTTTGAGTAATACTATGTCCACGATATTTTTACAATAAATCTTATGCAGAAAGCTGTTATTAGTGAGTAAAAAAAAAATAATATCATTATTCGGCCCAAATTAGAATTAGTAAAAGCTTACCACATTGGATTTGTTTTAAAAGTATTGTGAAAATATTGTGAATGTAGCATTATTTTTATTTTTCTTAAACCCAATTTTTTGTAATTCTCAAGTCAGGGTGTTAAACATTTTTATTAGGGTGGTCATAATAAGTTAGTTTAACATATAATAATTTTTTGGTAAGTGTATATATGCATTTTTTTTGCAAGTCAGGGTGGTCCTGTGACCACCTTGCTTGCATGTGGAGTTGCCAGTGGTTGCTTAGTGTTATCTTCTTGCCCTTTGTGTTTTTTTGGACAAAATGGGCAAATGCCCATTTCTCGGAAATTAAACATCCTTTTGCCCCATTTCCCAAACTAAATAGGGAAATGCCCATCTTTTATAACTCTACAATTATAAAATCGAGTTATGTGAAGAACTCAATTATACGATAATCGAGTTAGCTTCAGCTTTGTGCCACACTGGACAGCCAGTGTGGCATTTTCCTTTTTCAATCCCTAAAGAACTCGATTTTAAATTAATCGAGTTATATAACCGACTATTCAGATATCAAGTTACGCTCTCATTTAACCTGTTTTCAGACTGTCTTTGTGTCAGACATACGGGTACATGTCTTTGAACATAACTCGATTACTGTAATATCGAGTTATGAAGTATACTCGAATTCCGTAAAATTGAGTTATTCTCATATTATATCTCCATACCTCCTCCCATTCAGAGTGTCTTGCTTTCCGCTAAATTGAATTCCACTTTGCTCCACAGATCAACAGCTACTTTTAGACCTAACTGAAATTTGTATTTTTTTGGTTGAATGAGTGTGATGTAAGTACATTGGTGTGATTTTGGTTATTTGTTGTAGTAAACATTGGTCACAAGAGAATGAAATCTTTACTATAGCAACATTTTGTATTGCACATAATCATCATTGGTCAGACATTTACAACAACATTTTGTATTGAACACAATGTGTAGGCATTAACAACAATGTCTAATGTTTATGGTCAAATGTTAGTGTTAGTGTTAGTATTTCTTTTTTAGCATGTAATAGTACACAAATTTATGAATGTTTTTGTCATGTACCATCTTATGCAGCATTACATTATTTACCAACAATTGATGCACACTGTTAACTTGATCATTTGGTGTTATTGTATTTAGCATCAATGTCTGGTTCTGGCAACCCACAACTCTATAGGCCTCATGATGTGTTCACTGCTATGGGTCGTTGTTGGGTATTGGAAGATGAGTTCAGCTATCCAATCAATCCGAATCTGTGAAATAGTGCTTACGTTCACAATACCATGAGACAGGAGTGGGCTTGGTTATTTCGTGAATAGCAAATGTTTTATGATGAGCTGGTTGGTTTTAAGTTGCCAGTGCCTCGATGACTCGCATCGTAGATGCCTAGAGACACGATTGACAAACTTCGTAAAGCATTGAACCGCATAAGAGAAGAAAATAATCAAATGAAGATACGTCTTAATCGATATCGGACCCAAGTCGAGATTCGAGAGTCAGTGGAGGGAGGGTGGTACGAGCACGCACAATTCATGCAATCACTTCTTGTTGATCCCATTTATCAGTCAGACGTGGAGATGTTAGATGAAGAGTAATCATGTCGTGGTGTAATTAGATTTTGTTGGAAAACTATTTTGCTTAACTATGTTTTATATGTATGTGTGTCACCATCGTTGCATTTGTATTATGTAAACCTTATTATTGATTGTGAGGAGCATCCATTTTATTCGTAATCTAGATTATTCTCACATAACGCATAAAAGTTAAATATTCCCACACATGATGTTTTTCAATAAGCACCTACGACATAACACAGAAAACTTAAAATAACTTACACTAACATTATTAACTTAACCGTAGACATAACACACACACCACATAGGCATTCATTCTGATAGGTAGTCCTTGTAGTTGAGGACATTGTTGCGTTCTGCCGGAGTGAGTTGCTTGTTCGTTGCGGTGGCTAGCTCCTCCGCCAGTTGTAGCATGTGATACCTGGACCTACGGAGTATCATAAGATTGTTCCTTTTTTTTTTTTTTTTTTTTTTTTTTTTTTTTTTTTGTCACTGCACGCTCATATTGGTGCATGTTTCGCAGTGGCAGTGTGAGCGAGCTATGGTCGACAAGAGGCACTTCGAGTCGCACGAGATCATCGTGCAAAGCGTTGGACTCGTTCACGCAAAAGTCCCACTCTCGCCGCAGTCCGGCATAGTATTCCTTCTCGTTGGAATCTTTTTCCCTTCTATAGTTATCTGGAAAACGAGGTAGCATCCAATTGTGCATTGACATTTGGAAATGTGACTTTAGATTGGTATGTGTAGATGTTTTGCAAGGGTAGATGTAAATGGGATTTCGGTATGTGTAGATGTTTTGCAAGGGTAGATGTAAATGGGACTTTATATAGGGGTTTTGCAAGGGCAAGTATTCATGTGGATGTGACTATATGTAAGGGTAAGTATTCACGTGAATAAAGATGATATGACTCGACAGTGTATTGTTCAGTGGCAACGTGTTGAGGTGCACATGCAAAATTGCGAACATGACTTGGTTGTACAGTAGCGTCTGTTGGTGCATGTGATTCGCTGAGGTAGCTGTTTGATATGGCTATAGCTTGTGCTACACCAGCGGGCTGTGATGTGTACTGCAAAAGAGGTTGCATATTTACTCACGTGAAGACTATTCAGCATTCATGTGCTTCATCTGACATGACTTGACGAGACAATGCTAAGCTGTGTTAAATGTATCATAAACTTTTCAGGGATGCTCTGCATCCTTGAAAACGGCGCATTGCAAAAGGATGCATAGTTGTGTATTGACGTGCGTGTAAATGATATGACTAGACAGGGTTCAATAGTGCGAAGCTGTTAAGCAGCACTGTGAACATCATTGTAGCAAGGGTGGATAGCTCACCCCCAAAATTGATGCATAAACTTTTCAAGGATGCTCTGTGTACTCAGGTGAGTGTGGATGGGTACTTTTGGTCAGGGTTCAACAGTGCTGAGCTATCCACCGTAGCTACACTCATTGCTCCCTATGGTGGTATTTTGCAAGTGGGATTGAAGAAAGCTAATAACAACATTTGGTTTTGTAATGGTTGGCAGGATTTCATTGAATATTATTCTATCTGTTATGGTTATTTTTTAGTCTTCAGATATAAAGGAAATTCAAGCTTCCATGTTCTTATATTTGATAAGACTGCCACTGAGATTCAATATCCACCTAGGAAGAACTGTAAATTGGAAGATCGTCAAGTAGAAATAATAGACTTAGATGAAGATGATACAAACATATGTTCCTCAATGTACAGACCCACAAAACATGAAGTCAGAGAAAAGTTTGTTTTGAAAAAATTTTCTAGCATGTCCAGAGGAAGAGAAAGAGCAATCCAAGCAGCCGAAAAGTTCAAGCCTAAAAATCCTTCTTTCATGGGTATCTCGTAGCAGCATAATATGGTGAGCCTTTATACATAATGTGATCATGATGTCCTCTTAAATATGGCCTTGAAACATATATGGGAAGCAAGTATATTATTGGGAAGCAATTTGTCAGACTTTAATGTCTTGTGCTATTACCCTCCATCAAAACATATTCAGCAATGAGATTCGAGAAGGGATGGGTTGCATATTTAGTAATGAACGTACCTAATGGCAAGGGGCCCTGAGTGCACTGGCGGTAGAGGTGGCCTCACAATAGGGCATAGTCGTGGGAACCTTGAATACACCCATAGCTGCACCAACAAGAATGCTCCTCCAATCTGCATCGCATCCTTCTTCAATGCACTACAAAGTTGCCTATAGAGCCAGGCCAATGCTGCACTCCCCCAGCTATACTGTCTCGCATTGCTGATTGGGTTGAGTAACTACAGAGGCAACAGTGAGACCCGGTCCACAGATTTGTCCATGAAAAACAGGGCCCCCATCCGTAAAAGTAGGTGGTAGTGGGCATGTTGCTGCATGACTTCGTCACTGGCGTCCGCAACTGGGGGAGCGGCAAACTGTGCATCAAGCCACTTGTATTTTATCCTCGCCCCAGTAAGGGTAGACTTGTTTGAGTTCGGTATCACGGACAGAGGTTCATGGCCTAACAAATCTCGGCACACCAAGTTCCATTTCCGGTCTGTCCTCCTAGTGACAGGCAACCCATCCACCGGAATCCCCAACATCACCTCGATATCTTGCAAGGTGATACCCATTTCTCCATGGGGTAAGTGAAATGTGTGCATCTCCTGACGCCACTGCTCTACCAAGGCCATGATCAAGGCATGGTTGAGCTCCATATCAGGAACCTTGAATAACCCGGTCAAACTTGCTGCATCTATGTATTGCATGATACGTGGGTATAGCCCACCCTGCGGCAATACACATTTACAGCGTCGAACCTTTATGATGCCAGGCACCTCCTGCACACAGGCGAGTATTGTGTTAGGTAGTGCACACGAGGTAATTATAAAACATACATGTATTAATAATACAACTACATACCTCGTCGGCGGCGCGCCTCCAAAGCGGAGTTGATCGATGATTCGGCTGTAGGGTCAACTGGTTTTGATCATCGGGTCCAGGCTGCACTCTATCTAGTGCCTGCATATCTGACATGGTAGCAAATAGATTGTTAGCAATTATCTGACAAGTAAACCATAATTAATATAAAATAAAAGCATGGATACAGTAAGACATATTATGATCCCAACAAGATTGTCAACATCACTTCTTACCCCCACTTAACATGCAATCCAAAAGCTATGTCATTTTACAAATTTTAGGCTCATTTCCTTGCTTGATGGCTCTATTTTACAAATTTTAGGAGTTAGTTCTAGATCCATTTATATGAGCATGGATCTAGTATTACCCTGTTCCACTTTATTAGCTATAAGCAATAGTCAATCAAAATGTACCAAACTCATTAAACCACAATGATGGAGTGAATGCTGTTTCCTAGAGTAAATGCATTCATTTTTTTCTTGAAGTTACTTGAGTAGTTTGATGTTCCAGTGAATATCATTTCTTGTTTAACAAAAGGGTGAAAAATTACAGGGATTCAGCTAAAAAAAATTACATAATCAAAAGATTATAATCGCAAAGAGAGAACATCAATAAAATCTACAACATAATGCATGTCATTTTCACCAAAGGGTGCAGGACCACTTGAACAAGAATATCAAATTCACCGACTTTAACCCAATAAGCTGAATAGTCAAATAAGTTGGCAAAAATAATCTTTGCCAAACAAACTCTATATATCAAGGCTTATCCATGAGCATTGCATAATTTTTAAGTAAAACTCTATTAGTAATTTATTTTTAGATGCTTCATTTAATTTAATTTAAAAATAAATTTTAAAAACTGTTTAGATTATGAAACATGCTCACTACAAACCTTGCTCCAAATAACTCAATATTATGTGTGTGCATTACACTATTATAATTAAAGTCTTCTTATCATTAGCTCTTTAATTAAAAATTATTAACATAGTTGATTTATTTTATGCAAAAGTCTATAAAATTTTTAATAGACTCGGATAATTTTGATATTGTTAAAAATTTTTATATTTTATATTTACAGATAATTATTTTTATTTTAATAATATTATCTTTTATACATATAATTAGTTTTAATAATATTAATAAAATATTATCTTTATCTATACATAAATTTTTATAGAAAATATCTACATATAATTAATACTTTTATAATTATATATAATTTTTAATTAATCTATGCATGGACATATTATTAGTAAACAAATAAAAATAAAATTAGTGGATACCAATCACATATATTACCTCAGATTCTTTTTAGCACTTTCTCAAAAGGGAAAATTCAAACCAATTATCATGATTTGGAGATATATGTTTCAAAAAAAATTATTTTAAAAAAATTATAAAATCAGTAAATGCTAATTCTATTTAGCTTGCTTGTTTAGGAATTTTTTTAATTAAAAATGAGATAACATGTCCCGGACCCTACCAATGACAAAATCTATGATTATTTCATACATTTAACTTTCAATCCTTCGTCAACATAAGGTTAAAAGTATTTTTATATTGATAGATGCTCTTAGGGTAATTATTAATAAACTATTTAAAAAAAATTTAAGTTATAACACCACTTTTATGAGAAATATAATCAATCGTCATAAAAACTAAATGCTTTTTTCTTGTCCTCTACAAAGTTCCTAAAAATGTATCCAAAATCTAAGAAAATTTGTAAGTACACCTAAAATACGAAGAAATGATACCCCCTCCTCCCAATTTATTATGAACCCCACCATGAATTTAAATAATGGACTCTTCAATGAATGTGAGAACAACACCCTTTTCTTTGTTCCGTTAACTTTTTCCTTATTATTTTTGTGCACCACCTAAAGAGCAGTTTACATGGAAGAGGCAGTTTACATATTTGTGCACCTAATAAAGAGGACCAAATTGATCAAGAAAAATGGATCAAACATCTATGCCTTAAAAAAACTGCCAAGAAAAAAAATCCATAAAATAAATTGAACAAGTGACAAGATAACATTCAAACATTCAGGGGTAAAAAATGTGAAATCAAAAGAATATTTCAAGGGCTTTCATATTGCCCAAGAACAATAAAGATTCAACACTTCTACACCATACCCTTGCTGCAAAAGTAAATCACAATTTTTCCTCACGTAGACAAACCATGAGTTAAAGTCTTTTCACTAACAATAAATAGCAATAAATAGCAAGACATGCAGTGTAAATCAGTGTTTAGCATAAAAGAAGTTGCAAGCCGACAAACTAAAGACACTCAGTTTTTTTTTTGATAACCAAGGCAATCGCATGTTGGGGAAAGAATAATGATTTCAATTGATAAAAACAGATTATTGCCTTATGTCCTCATATATAAAGATTCAAGAATTCTACGCACTCTATTGCATAAGAAAATAAACATTTCCCCTCCCTATAGAGTGTAGACACATCATCACAAATCAAGATTGTGAATCACAATTTCCCCTTCTGTAGACACATCAACATTCAAAACTTCTAACTAACAAATAGCAAGACATAAATAAAAGTATAAAACTCCAATTGCTGGCTGACAAAAAATGATATCAATGATGATATAGACAACAAATAGCTAGACATCAATTAACAAAAACGAAGTTGCAGGCTGACTAAGAAAAAACACACAAGCTGAAACATTATTATTCAACTATTATGAAGAAAATAAATAAATCAATTGATAAAGAAAGATTATTCCTTAGTTCCTCATCAAACACCATCCCAATTAGACATACTTTACTTAAATATATTAAACAGATTGATTTAGGGGTAAAAAAATTCATAAAAACCCTCGTATCCCAGAGCATGACCCAAAAATACAAGAGTGCAAATAAGGAAGCACAGACCTAAACTTCTGTATTTAGAGAAAAACCATGTATAAAGCATGCCAATCATAACAATAAATCACCATCGACTAATGTAAAATATCATATGAGGCTGTAGAGCAAATGACAAATTCATCTTTACAAATCTTAAGTTCTAAAAACTTGTGATGAGTGCAAATGGATGATAGTAGAAAAAGAAACTAGGGAAACATGTTGAGTGTTGGAATGAGTTAGAACCGCACAAATGGAGCCTGAAATATCCACAATAGATGCACCCATTTTCATTTACTTACACAAAGATTTTAAATTTCTTAATCCATAGTAACTAGCCAGCTCAAAATAAAAGGGGGCAAAAAAAAATTCACATATTTGTGCTCCTATAGAAGAGTACCAAATTGATTTAGAGAAACCTTATAAAGCAGCCAATATCCAAATTCTATAAATAAAAAATTAGAGTAAAGAATATTATAACATTTCAGGGATCAAACAAGAATCTCAAATTCACCAAAGGGTGCAGGACCATTGAATGTTCAATTATTCCTCTCCCCCTCCATATGGTCAATTTTAAACAAAGAGGAGTTGTATTGCAAGCAAAAGAACTTCTATGCTTGCTATATCAGCTTCTCCAGCCATACATTTGCACATATAAGCTGAGGGTACCAGGGAACTGGTCAATTTTTTCAGTAAAGTTACTTAAAATTTTCTAGATTGGAATGATATGCAAAACAAAAGTAGTTTCAATTCCAAGAAATAATGAAATTTATAAAAACCTAGATATACCAAAAACAATGAGTACTAAAACTTTTAAGGAATATGAAAGAACTTAATTTTGTTGTTGTTGTACTAAATGCTACTATTTCATCACTCTTATTGGTTTTTAACTGGACTTACAGTAACTGACTTTCTGTTTCATGTGAATGTGTATTGTATTTCATAGATTTATGTATATAGAATGTCATTATGGGCAGAACATCTTGGATTTACGGAAGACTGCTTCAAACAACCAGAGTCTCAAAGTTTTCATCATTTTTTCCTTAACCTATTTACCCAATAAAACCAATCTTTGTCCAAACCAATCTTTACGAGATGGGTTCTGCTTCAGAGCTATAACAGTTGCTACTAGAGGCACGAGACACATTTTACACCATTTACAACAACTATTTACCCTCAAACGTAATTAGTTCGACACCATTTACAACAACTATAACAAAATCATGCCTACAATCGGATAAGACACATTTTAAACAAACCCAGAGACATCACTGAAACACCACCACTTGATTTGCCAAAACCCCCCATCAAAACCCCAAGCACATTTAAACTCATTAATGAGAAAATAATCATTGCAGCATGTAAAAGACAACAAAATTCTCATTAATGAGAAAATCACGCAGACATAACCATATAGCAAGAAATACTTTAGATCATCATCATTGCAGCATATAAAAGGGGGCAAAATTCTCATCTTGATTAGTAAATTTACTACTTTTTAAGTAAGTTTCAACAAAATAATCAAAATCCCACATAAAACACAACCTAGTATTAACCAAGATCAGAAAATATATCAGAGGAGAGGACCGTACCTGTAATCAACGGCGGCGGGAAGCAACGACGATGGGAAGCAACAACGACTGATGGAGACTGGATAGGGAGAGTGAGACTGATGGAGAGTGACGAAGAGTGGGGAAGCCTGATCGTAGAGTGAGCGAGGGAGAATGTAGAGAGAGAGTGATGGCAGAGAGCAAGGGAAAGATAGTGTATAGGGAGAGAGTGAGTGAATAGGCGTTGTGAGACGTTAGGGTCCTATTGATTCAAACCGCTGAAGAAAACTCGATTTTACTCTTCCCGAGTTATGAATGACTACACAAGCATTTTTTTATTGGGAAAAACCCACGTCTGCTGCTCCAGCATGGCACAACGGTCAGACTAACTCAATCATAGGAATATTGAGTTCTTCATACAAACTCGACTTTCATATTATCGAGTTACAAAAGAGGGGCATTTCCCTATTTAGTTTGGGAAGGGGGGCAAAATGCTGTTTAATTTGGCCGAAAAGGACAAAGGGCAATTTTGTCCGTGTCTTTTTACTTATTAAGAGCAGCAGCATGCAACAGCCAATGAGTCTATGTACTTAAACTTCTCCTCAGATTTATAAAGAGTTGTTGCTAATTTGTGGATTTCGCTTTCTCTTGGAGATAGGAAGACCGGTAAGATCTTTGATGTGATTGTGCGTATGAAATTATTTATTTATTTTTTGGTTTAGATATATATAGGATTAAATGACTGTACAGGTTTTTTTATTTATAAGATTATATTGTAATACATTCTTTGTTTATTTTAGCTATCTTTTCCACTAAAATTTTCATTCATGTAAAAGAAAAAGTGGACTTTCTTTTACATACTGGGTCATTACTTCATTCCCCAGCCTGCTTATAGTTAAAAAAAAGAAAAGAAAAGAAAAAAACATAAAAATTGTTCTTTCGTGGTTAAACATTTTGAAAAAATTAATTACTGTGAAATGAATCATTTCCATTTGAAAGTAAACAGAGAGAAACATTCCTTTCTGCAGAAATTTGTTTCTTTTAAAGCTATCTTTTGTTTCTACTCTTCCATCTGAATTTCCCTGTAGAAACTTGTTCTGGTTTGCGTTACTTTCTTCTCTGTGGTTTTGCATTATATTGTTCTGCTCTAGGTCGTTTGCGTTACTTTTTTCTCTGTGCTTTCGCATTGTATTTTCTTGTGGGCTATATCTTTGATTATCATGTGTTTGGAAATGATGTTCTTTCATTGCCATTGGTGCTCAGTAAGACATGTTCTACCTGTGTACGTTGTTGGTCTTTCTTATTAATTACATCCCTGAATTTCAATTAACACCAGCATACTTTTTTCAATTGAAAAAGGTAGAATAGAAGTTTGTATTATGAGCAAGATTTAGGTACAATACTTAGGTGTTGTTTTTTAGGTTTCTCCGTTAAGATTCTGCCATGTGAATTTTTTCTCATGTGGTGAAAGTGTATTTTTTAGTTAAGTAGCTATATGACTTAATCTTAAGAGAAGAATTTAAGGAACATCACCTAAGGTACTATACATAAGTTTTATCATTGTATTATTATCATGATATTTAATTGCACATATAATTTCTATGGGATTTCACTAAAAACTCAAAGTCGTAGCTTCTTTTTAAAAGCACAATATATATTAGAGACATAACTTTGACGTAGATCCATTTTTATGGGATTTCACTAACACTACTTTTGTTATGTACCAATCACAATAGGCCATGTCAATAAATTAAAAAAAATTGTGAAAATTTTTTCATCCCCATAAAAAAATTATTTGATTCCATGGATATTGATTAGCTCAGCGGTAAAAAAAAAATAGTGGTAATAATAAAAGGGCAAAGATTTGCTGCAAACTAAGTTGCAGCAACTCTTGCAATAATCCAAACGTGTCAATGCCTTAGATAGACACTTGTCCAAATTTTCCGTGTCAAGATTAAATTTTTCACCAAGTGGAGTCTATTTGAGACATTGAGATGTGTGCATTTTGCAAGAGTTGCTGTAACTTAGTTTGTAGCCAATCCTTACCGTAAAAACATATTCCAATCGATAGAAGCCTGTTTTTAGAACCTATTAGTCGTAAACTCGCGCATTGTGTGTGATAAAGTTTTTTTTTTTTG
The DNA here is from genome assembly GCA_032727855.1 of Quercus ilex subsp. ballota. Classification (NCBI taxonomy): domain Eukaryota; kingdom Viridiplantae; phylum Streptophyta; class Magnoliopsida; order Fagales; family Fagaceae; genus Quercus; species Quercus ilex. The sequence continues at coordinate 18,398,747 of CM064915.1, forward strand.
GTGATCTCATTAAATATATGTTTTTTAAAACCTCACACACACACACACACACACACACACACACACACACATATATATTAAATATACCTTTAAGTAAACTCTATATATTCCACTTATTTAGATGCATAAAATCATAAACTACTACTCCATAATAATAGTTACTAATTAATTTTATCTTTTTTAGTGATCTCATTTGTAACACTTCTTACCATTGTATATTTACTAATCAATTGAAAAAGATAGTGGGTTAATTCCACATTGGAAAATGAGTGTGAGTTAAAGAGGTTTAAAGTCTGTGCTGTATATTCAAGAGTTAGGCCCTTTTGGATATACACCATTGTAAGTTTCTTTAAAACCTTTTCCCTTCTTCCCGTGTGTGTGTGTTAAAAATATTTAGTATTCTCAAAAGAAAAGATAGTGGGTTGATCCCACATTGGAAAATGAGTGTGAGATAAAGAGGTTTAAAGCCTGTGCTGTATATTCAAGAGTTAGACCTTTTTGGATATACACCACTGTAACTTTCTTTAAAACATTCTCCCCTTTCCACGTGTGTGTGTGTATTAAGAATATTTAGTATTCTAAAAAAAAAAAAAAAAAAACTAACTGATGATTTGCATAATAGAGACGTTAATTGAGATTTTCAAAAAGTAACAGTATATGAAAATTATATATATATATATATATATATTGATAGTTCAATATGTGTGTAAAACACCCTTGAACGTTTAGACCCAAAATTACAAATTATCAATTCAAACTTATTATCAAACAATTAATGTGCGGAACATGAACATAAGCTAAGCACAGAATTGATAAATAATCTAAGCCAATTATAATCACATCCACAGCAGAAAATAAAAGGCAAAGATAGACAAAGAGAGATGCAAACACAAGGATAACACGCGATGTGTTATCGAAGAGGAAACCGAAGCCCTCGGCGTAAAACCTCTCTGCCGCCCTCCAAGCGGTCAATAATCCACTAGAAAATGCAGTTGGGATACATGAATAGCAATAGACCCTCCAAGCCTAACCTACCCAGGTACCTAAGCCTTCCAAGCTTCTTGCTCCAACGAGGTTGCGCCGAACCTTTTTCTTTTCTAGCTTACCGGATTCCGCTATAACCCATAGCATCAACTAATAACCATTGGTCCCTTCCAAACTGCTTCCCTTAGCACCAAAAGACCTTCTCACAGACGTGGGTGTGGTGAGAAAAGGATTTGGTCAATAACCTCTCAAGGATGTATTAATGGAGAGGAAGAGAGTAGAGGAATTTGAAGAGTCTTTTAGTGAAGATTGGGGATGAGGCAATCTTGTTTTTCTCTAGGGTTTCTCTCACAAAATTCTCTTTGGAAGCTCTCTACATTTTGTGGGTATAAGGGTCTATATATAGTGGTGTGTGTTTGGAATACAAAGAGACAGTTTTTGCCAAACAGGGCAAGTTGGTGGCTTGGCCTCGCGACAGGTCTAAGTCGCGAGTTCAAGTCGCGAGCTAACGGCCTGGCTAGCCTGAGACTTTTGTCCTGTAGTGCGACAACTGGCGTGACCCTTCACCTCCCTGCATGCTTCTCACGTTTGCAGAAATTGGCGGCTTACAAGTCGCGAGTTAGCCGCGAGGCCTAGCCGCGAGTCCCTGCTTCTTTGCACATTGTTGAGCAATTCTTCACACTCTCTTCACACACTACCCTTATATGAATCCCACCTAAATACGGGATTACTAAGTGCTAAATTACAAGTAAATTGGCACGGAACAAAGCCAACAAGATGGTTGATAACATTCAACCTTACAATCTCCTCCTTTGGTTATTCTGTGACAAAATCCTATAACAAACTCTAGACTTAACACGTGAGTCGGGAACAGTTGGAAAACTCACTCACACCTAACTCTAGAATCTGTGAAACTCTTGAACCATAAGAGCAAGTATCTTCTGAAACACAAAAACACAATAAGTTCATTGTATGCAGAAACTTGTAATGCATATGGAGCAAGCACAATGCGATCAAGCAAAATGGAATATAGCGATAGACCATGGCAAGACCAAAACAGGCAATCACTACATACAAGTGATCACAATGCTCATTCACTCTTGGAATGAACATCCGGACATTCAAGCTGATAAACACAAAGCAAATCACTTGAATGACCAATATTCAACCAATGCACAGTACATGAAGTATATGCATCTAGGAATAAAATCCTACAAGGGCACAAGAGTGACAGTACTTGAAAGGAAATGCATGCCATTTAGTTAGAAGTACTAATTTAACAAAGCATAAAGGCTGCATAAAGCAAGATACAAACCATAAAGCCTACAAAATACATAGAAACAAACCCTAAAAGCTTACAAAAGCAACATGGGTACAAACATAAACAAGAACCTTAAAAACCTACAAAGGTACCAGGTACAAAGCAAACACATAAAGTAAAATATGCCGAATAACATCATAATATATACTGAATAACTACCACCAAAGATTCAAAACTATCCAAGAGAAATCCAAGAGTTATGAGTTTTAGCCAAACAATAACCAAAACCACAGAGTATCAGACCAATAATAACATCAGTGAACCAAAACACAGTATCAAAGCTATAAATATAGCAGCATATGATAATGCAAGCTCCCCCTCAGAACAAGCACTCCCCCTCAAGTGTAACCCAAAAATTCTCCCACTTTTTAACCAGAATGGCCAAAGGGTCACTGCTCCTGGTTGGTGTGGATGTTGTCAAACTTAGCTAAAAGTACATCAAGCTGATCTTGCATTGCTGTCACCCTTTCAGTATGCTGATTTTGAACCTCTCTGAGTCCATCAAGCCTCTCTAGGATGATCTGAAATGCATCAGGAGGTACAGCTGCTGAAGTAGAAGCCTTGCACCTCTTGGCTCTGCTTCTGGGTGTGGAAGTCTGTCTTGCAGCCTTTGCTTCAGTTTCCATAGGATCACCTTTTCCTTGGTCACCCTCATTTTCATCTCCTGGAAGATGAACTTGTATCCTTGTGAGAGTGAATTTGTTTATTGCTGATAGAGGAGTCATGGGACTGATATCTTGAGGAATCTCAACACCTTTTAATTTGAAAAGCCTCATAATAAGACTGGGAAAGATCAGCTTGGGCCTAGAAGAGGTTTTAGTCTCATCCACTATAATGTCAAAGATATGAGAGCTGATGTCAATGAAGGTTTTCTCCTTAAGTTCCATGAGGAAGATAGCTTTGGCATTTGTCAGTGTAGTTATCTTCCTTATCGGATATAGGTTGTACATCATTATGGTGGTCAGACACCTCATGTCAGTAGGAAAAGCATTAGTGTTGAGACATCTGTTTCTTTAACACCACCAATCCGAGCCTGGACAGTATCTAAAGATAGCATCCTGTCTTTGTAGTTAATGAAGTTAGAGTCCTCTAATCCTTCAAGTCCCAGCACCTCATTAATGTCATTTGCATCGATGGTGAACTCCTTTCTTCTCACCCAACAACTCAACTCCTCCTCCCTTATCACAACATTTGCATAGAATTCTCTGATTAGAGGCTCACAGACAGGAGGTAGGTCACTCAACAATCTTTCCCACCCTCTACCCTCAAAACAACTAGGAATAAAGGTGTCCTTCAAATCCCTTAAATCAACAAATCTCTCCTGAATGATGGTTCCCTTCAAGAAATAGTCCCTATATCTCTCAAAGTGATGAACCGACCTAAATAGGTTAGGGTCCATTTTCAGCCTTTTATCAGATTTCTTAGCAGCAGTCTTCTTTTTTGTAGGAGATGGGGCTATCTGTAAACAAACAGAAAAGGCCACAACAAGACATAGCACAATGGATGAAAATCAAAACATTAGCAACAGTTTAAACAACCCAGAGTTCTATAGAGCACAAACCCAAGCACATTTTTCAACAAGAATAATCAGATGAACAGAAGCAGTGAAAACCATATTACCCAAAGCAAGACATATGGCAATAAGATATGACATCATGAGAAGGGGATGGTCAAACCAACTCAAAGCAAATAATAATCACAATGCAGAAAGAACAAACTATCAAAAAAAAAAAACCCCCAAAAAGAACTGGCCAAAACCCAGTAAATCCGAACCACAGACAACATGGGTAAGAGAAATACCAAATAAACACGTTAGATAGACTAAACATGAAATCACACATGTATAGAATACAATAAACAAAGTGAAGCCAAGACCAGAAAATCAAATCTCAATACTCATAAACCCAAACCAAGTTCGAACCCATTAAATCTCAAGAACTCAAAAAACATTTCACAAAACAAGAAAAAAATGCTCAAATCCAGTACAATGAAGTGAGATAGAGAAAACCCATACCTTTTTCTTGATGTTTGATGAAGACATGATGCAAAAATGGAAGCTTTTTCAAGAAAGACACGGAGTGTTTGAGAGAGAGAAATGAAGAAGACAATGAACAGTCACAAAAATTCGAGGGAAAAACTGAAAAAGTTTTTAAAAATTGTCTTTAAAATGCAAAACATGCGTTTTTCGCGACTAGATTAAGTCGCTAGTAAGTCACCAGGGTAAGCCGCGAAACACTGTGAAACCAAGATTCTTCAAAAATCTTCCAAGTGTTTTTCACGACTGGAAGGTCTACCCGCGAGAGAGTCGCGACAATTTCTGAGTACCCTCGCGACTGGACCTTCCACCCTCGAACAAGTCGTCATCCTGAGCCGCGAAAAACATAAAAACTCAAAATTTGAAAAATTTTCTAAGTATTTTTCGTGACTAAGACCTTGACTCGCCAGTGAGTGAGTGAGCTCGCGACTGGGACATACGACTGTAAAAACCCGCGACTGAGTCGCCAAAACAGGGCAACACTGTTTTTTGAAAATTTTGACATTTTTGTAAAAACAAAATACTTTCCAAAAACAAGCTAAAACACTCAAAAATATTTTTGTGTTTGATTAACAAAGATTGAGCATGTGAAAACACATTTAAACAAGTACAATCACACAAATGAATATGGCATTTATTGAACATAGACTTGTGTGTTGTGTGTGGGTATAAAAAATGAGATAGTCCTTAGTCTAATGTGAAGCTTCAATGATCAATTCAATCAAGGCATACACAACTAGCACTAGATAATGTGACCCATCTCAATTATAGAAGTATGCATATATGACCTCCCACATAAACTTGAGAACATAACTTTGAAGCTTTTCATTTGGCTCCATATACATCATATCATTTGATCATTTTGAATCAACATATCTCATTGTGAGATTGATGCCTGAAATTTTTAATATTCCAATTTGATCAGTTAGCCTTTGGCTTTTTGGGCATCATACATTTTATTTTGGTTAATTTCCCTTTTTCCTAGTCAAATACTAGTATGTGCGACAGGCTTTTGCACCTTAATATCTCTTTTCATTTGGAGATTTACATTTGTTGAGCTCTTTGAGTAAAGAAATAAAATAAAAGTTGGAAGATATATAGGCACAAGTCTATGCATGTCTCAAGATCAACAAAACCATTCACTAATCATTCATGACAAGTTGAAGATCTATTTACAACAGTCACATAGATTTCAGAATTTCTTCCACAATGATATGAGTGCATAAGAGACAAGCTAAGCTCGTTAAATGCACAAAGCCATAAGTACAAAGGTACAAGGTAAAACGTGCTTTGAGACAAAACTCAACAAAGCCGATCAAACTTTTTAGAATTTTCTACTTTTTATGTGTTTTTGGATTTTTGACACAAAAGCAATAAAAGATTGATCAAAAGCAACATAAATAACAATGTAAAAACATTTCGGAGAAAAACAAGCAAATAAACACAAATTCAACACACAAAAGCAAAAAGCATACAACCAAGCATATTCACAAACATGGGAAGTATTAATGCATGGACATGTTGTAATTCTTATGCATGAGTACCCTTCGTCACCCACACGTCACGTGCGTTTGGGGTGATATCCTTGACGGATTGGGGATGAGAGTTAGGACTTTCAGACCTTCTTGTGAAGCTTTCCAAGCAATTTGTGAACGCACCGATCATCTTCATAACGTCCATCATTCCTGGATCAAGGTTTTGACTTATTGGTTGCTCACCACCCCAAGACCTCTCGTCATTTCTCCTTCCTCGTTATTGAGGAGCACTAGCGTTGTTCAATGCTCTCAGCTTGTGACAGTTGGGTTTTGTATGTCCTTGCAATCCGCAGAAGTGATAGAAATAACTCGTTCTAGGACCCTGTTGTGATCTTGGAAGTGATCTTCCTCTAGCTCCAAATCTGGCTTTTGATTGATCATGAGATTTGTTAGACACCCATTGATCAGCCACATTCTTCTTCTTCTTAGCTTTAATTTTCTCAGGAATAGACTTATCCACAGTCGTCTCCTTGGCCTTCACAAACTTCACTTCTTTGGTGACATTGGCTGATGAGCTACTCCCTCTGGTATATCCCAACCCGGACTTATCTGAGGCATGTTTTTGAGATGAAATAACATCATCTAGCTTCTTGGAGGAGACCCTCTCTATCTTTGCATGAGCTTGCACTACCTCTTGTTCAAGAAATCTCACTTTTGTGTAAGCTTCTGATAGCTCACCATTTAGTGTTTCAATCTCACACTTCGTCTCCTTGTATCATGCCAGAAGACTTTTGTAATCTTCCTCGGCTATCTTCATCTTCTTCACAGCTGCCTTTGCCACCTTTGCATACTCACCCGATTTCTCAAGAAGCAAGGCGTAATTCTCTTGAAGACTAGATGTATCTTCATCTTCTTTAGCTTCTGATTCCTCCACAATCCTAATAGATTCTAAATCAGAATGCCCACCAAGCTCCTTCACAAGTGAACCCAAATCATCTGAGGATTCCACATGTGCAATGGTCATGAATGAGGAGTAATTTCCTTCTCCGTCACAGCTATCTTCAGAGTCTGAGTCTGATGAATCAGTGTCACTTAAAGTGGTAGCATAGACCTTTCCTTTCGACTTCAAATAGTTGGGACATTCCTTTTTGAAGTGTCCATGTCCATTACACTCGAAGCATGTAATTCCTTGAGAAGATTGGGAATCTTTACCATCTTTTCTTCGAAATTCTTTCTTCTCCTTCCCAGAACTCTGAAATTTTCCTTTGTCAACAAATTTCCCACCATTCTTGAGTTTTAAGAATTTCCGGAAGTTCTTTACAAGGTACGCCACATCTTTATATACTACATCCTCTTCCGGAGAGTCATGAGATGCCACTCTCTCATCAATTGTTTTAAGAGCAAGAGATTTGCTCTTCTTTTGCGTGGGTAGTGACAATTCATATGTCTGCAATGAACCGACCAGCTCTTGAACTTTAATGTCGTCAAGATCCTTGCTCTCTTCAATGGCCGTTACTTTGGCACGAAAACTTTCTGGCAGTGACCGAAGGATCTTCATTACAACTTTAGAATCCTCCGTCTTTTCCCCCAAATTGAATTTGCTGATGACCACCTCGTTCAGTTTACTGTAAAAAGAGTCAAAGGACTCATCCTCCCTCATCTTTAGCTCCTCAAAGCGAGTAGTTAGCATCTGGAGTTTGGTGTCCTTCACCTTCATAGTCCTTTCATAAGTTGTCTCCAGAATTTCCCATGCTTCCTTAGCAATAGTAATATGTGAAATCCTGTGAAATTCTTCTGGAGAGGCACCACAGAAAATAGCATTCAATGCTTTACTGTTAGCATTAGCTGTCGCAAGAGCTGCCTTATCCCAAGTGGATTTGGCAGCCTCCGGCCTAGTCCAACCAACTTCAACTACATCCCACACAGCATCATCAATAGAATACAAAAATGCCCTAATTCGGACTTTCCAAAAAGCATAATTATTACCATAAAAAAATGGTGGTACATTAAGAGATTGAGACCTATCCATCTCAACAAGGGGTCAAGGATCACACTTAGGTATTAAAATCACAACAAGTGTACCCGCTCTGATACCAATTGATAGTTCAATATGTGTGTAAAACACCCTTGAACGTTTAGACCCCAAATTACAAATTATCAATTCAAGCTTATTATCAAACAATTAATGTGCGGAACATGAACATAAGCTAAACAGAGAATTGATAAACAATCTAAACCAATTATAATCACATCCACAACAGAAAATAAAAGGAAAAGATAGAGGAAGAGAGATGCAAACACAGGGACAACACACGATGTGTTATCGAAGGGGAAACCAAAGCCCTCGGCATAAAACCTATCCGCCGTCCTCTAAGAGGTCAATAATCCACTAGAAAATGTAGTTGGGATACATGAACAATAATAGACCCTCCAAGCCTAATCTACCCAGGTACCTAAGCCCTCCAAGTTTCTTGCTCCAACGAGGTTGCGCCAAACCTTTTTCTTTTCTAGCTTACCGGATTCCACTATAACCCATAGCATTAACCAATAACCATTGGTCCCTTCCAAACTGCTTCCCTTAGCACCAAAAGACCTTCTCACAGACGTGGGTGTGGTGAGAAAAGGATTTGGTCAATAACCTCTCAAGGATGTATCAATGGAGAGGAAGAGAGTAGAGGAATTTGAAGAGTCTCTTAGTGAAGATTGGGGATGAGGCAATCTTGTTTTTCTCTAGGGTTTCTCTCACAAAATTCTCTCTGTAAGCTCTCTACATTTCGTGGGTATAAGGGTCTATATATAGTGGTGTGTATTTGGAATACGAAGAGACAGTTTTAGCCAAACAAGGCAAGTTGGCGGCTTGGTCTCACGACTGGTCTAAGTCGCGAGTTCAAGTTGCGAGCTAATGGCCTGGCCAGCCTGAGACTTTTATCCTGTAGTACGAAAGCTGGTGTGACCCTTCACCTCCCCGCATGCTTCTCATGTGTGCAGAAGTTAGCAGCTTGCAAGTCGTGAGTCAGCTGCGAGTCCTTGCTTCTTTGCACATTGTTGAGCAATTCTTCACACTCTCTTCACATACTACCCTTACATGAATCCCACCTAAATACAGGGTTACTAAGTGCTAAATTACAAGCAAATTGGCACGGAATAAAGCCAACAAGATGGTTGATAACATTCAACCTTACATATATATATATATATATATATATATATATAAAATTTCTTATGCAATTTTAAAAGGATTTTAAATTTTTCTAACTTTATTTCTTTTGCAATTTCAATTATTATTGGAGAACATCACTTTTTTAGTTATGATTGGAAATATGGTTTCTATGATTAAAGTTTGGTTAGTTTTAAGTTTAACTTTAGTACTATGATTGTATTTAATTGTTGATTATTGATTTAATTTTTAATTTTTTAATTGAATGTAACGGTTTATTTTACTACACTGTAAAGTTTTTAATATTTTCCGTATGAACATCTCTAAGGAGAAGTAAAAAATAAAATAGAGGTGTCGATATGAAGAATATTAAAAACTTTACAGTATAGTAAAATAAACCGTTACATTCACTTAAAAATTTAAAAATTAAATCAATAATCAACAATTAAATACAATCGTAGTACTAAATTTAAACTTAAAACTAACCAAACTTTAATCAAAGAAACCATATTTCCAATCATAACTAAAAAAGTGATGTTCTCCAATAATAATTGAAACTGCATAAGAAATAATAATAATAATATATATATATCTATATATATATATATATATATATAATTTCCATATACTGTTACTTTTTGAAAATCTTATTTAAAATCTTTGTTATGCAAATCATCGATTAGTAAATATACAATGGGAAGAAGCGTTACAAATAAGATCATTTAAAAAAAGATAAAATTAATTAGTAACTATTATTATGGAGTAGTAGTCTATGATTTTACGCATCTAAATAAGTGGAATATATAGAGTTTACTTTAAGGTATATGTAACGGTATATTTAAAAAAAAATTTATATGTAAGGTTTTAGAGAATATATTTAATGAGATCACCAAAAAAAGTTTATCAAGCGCAACACGTGGGTTTGCGTCTAGTAGATTCTAAAAACAGGCTTCTATCGATTAGAATATGTTTGTAGGGCAAGGATTTGCTGCAAACTAAGTTACAGCAACTCCTGCAAAATGCACACGTGTCAATATCTCAAATATACCCCATTTAGTGAAAATTCAATTTTGACACGGAAAAATATAAGCCTGGACAGGTGTTCATCTAAGGCATTGACATGTGGATTTTTGCAGGAGTTGTTGCAACTTAGTTTGCTACAAATCCTTATGCTATTTATTATTACTACTATTTTTTTTACCCTTGAGCTAATCAATATCCATGGAATCAAATAATTTTTTTTTTTTTTGGGAATGAAACTTTTCTCAATTTTTTTTTTAAATTTATTGACGTGACTTATTGTGATTGGTACATAACAAAAGTAGTGTTAGTGAAATCCCATAAAAATGGGTCTACGTCAAAGTTATGTCTCTAATATTGCGCTTTTAAAAAGAAGCTACGACTTCAAAATCCACCAAATTAAAAATTGTGAGAGAGAGAGAGAGAGAGAGAGAGAGAGATAAATAACCTTTTTGTGAGGGAAAACTATGTAAAGAATGAAAGAGATGATGACAAATTTATGGTAAGAGGTTGTGAATTAGAAGAGACAAAATAAAGGAAGACAAAAGGAAAGACAAATAGTGATATTAAGGTAGAGAGTAGTGGAGAGATGAAAATGTAAGAGAGGAAGAAAAGGTAGAGAAAGTGTATATGTTAAAAAAATAAGTGAATGTTAAAAAAAATTATAGGAAAATTAGAAAGAAAAAAAGATAGCGATGTGGATGATGATATGGCTTAACTGAAGCGTAGCAATAATAAATGCTACACTAACTTTTAGATACATATAGATTGGAAAAGCCAGGTCCTCTTGTAATAACCATTGGCCGTATAACCTTGGTCTAATAATTCATAAATTGAATTATTGATAGCTGAACTAAATTATTATTTGCTTCTTATTAGTTTGTCTAAATTTATTATTTTCACTTAAAGTATATATTAATTCCTCTACTTAAAATATATATTAATTCCTCTAAATTTAGATATGCTGTAATCATATTTTAAAATTTTAATTTGACAAGTAAACTTTAGAAGTTATTATCAATCTCTTCTTTGAGTCCATTATAAAGACAATAACATTGGAGGGGGGTAGAGAAAGAGAAAATGAGATTGACTGATCCACCACCACCTCTCCTTCCATTTACCATTTACCAATCCAAGCCAACTCCATGGCTTTAAAAACTTGGGACTAAAGATGAATTCTACCATTTTGTTTTTTAATTTTTAGTTATAAATATGCAAAATGTCTGATGTACATATTGGGTACATATGCAGGAACAAAAACAATGGAAATTGTTGGTCCGATTTTCGAGTTTGCAAAAATGATATTTGCTCCAATTCGTGAATGCTACAATAATTATAGAGTCGCTGATGAACATAGGATAATTCTCAAGAACAAATGGCGGGATTTTAGAACGTCGGAAGTTAGACATAGCCTCTAGAATGAAAGCACAACTTCATCCAGGAAAGACACCAAAGCAAGAAGTTGAAGGATGGATCCAAGATGTAGAAATGATGAATGATGAAATAGAAGTTCAAATCATATATATATATATATATATATATCTATTTACAATGGCATCAGTAGTGGACATTAAATCATTCTAAGCCAAACGATATCATTTTGTTTAAATTTTTTTATTTTTTTTATTTATTTTTTTTTCATTTACAGAATCACGTATTATGGGTTTATCACTAACAGCTGTGCTTGAAGAAAAGAAAAAGACAGGTCACCAAAGAGGTTGAAGATGAAGCTAGTACAAGGGAGACCATGGGTTGAGTGATGAGATACATGGAAAAGCCGAACATCAATGAAGTTTTGAGGAAAGAAACTCGTGTGAGGCAGTAAAATTGATTGTAATAGGGAATGAAAGAAAGATAGGAATAAAATATATATATATATATATTATGTTTTTTCAATTCTATCATGTATTCATGTTCAGCTAGTTGGATAAAGATTCCCTTCCATGATTAATCTTGAATGATTACTTTAATAAAACAAAAGCAATCCATTCACTTTGTGACCTCTACAAAGCCACTTTATCTGCCTTCACACCAAACAACTTTAGCCTTACTATGACCATTTCCCAGCATCTTCAGCAGTGTAATTAATGATCTGAAAAGTAAGTCCACATAATTTCTTCCTCATGGGACAGAAATAGGGAACGAAAGAAAGATAGAGTAAAAAAAATTCTCACGCAAAATTTATTGAATAGTACTTTGTAAGGAAAATTTTAAGGGAATAACATGTGACTGAAGTTATTTAGTCATGCATATTCTTTTTAGAACTTGAGTTTGTCAAATTCGAGTTCCAGCCTAAAATTGAGTTTATCAAACTTGAGTTTTAATTAATTTAGGTTACGTGGTAGTCCGTCATTGTATAACAAAATTAGAACTCAAGTTTGCTAAACTGAATTTTAGTTTGGAACTCAAGTTTGACAAACTCGAGTTCCAAAAGGAATCTATGTAACTAAATAACTTTAATCATGTACTATTCTCCTAAAATTTTCCTTAAAAAATACTATTCAACAAATTTTGCCAAAAATCTCATGTTATTTCAATTCTACCATTACTATGTAATCAGTAATCTTGTTCAGCTAGTTGGATAAAACAAAAGCAAAGCCACTTTTTCCAGCTTTACCAAATAGCCTTACCCCAGCAACTCATGTAAAAGCCTCTTTTATTTTTGATAGGCCAAAAATGTATTTACCTTTTTGGTAAATTAATCAATTAATTATCTAAGTTAATTAATTAAGTCAATTTAACATGCAATAGCATAGTAGCACAAACAAATCACTAATTAAGTTAAATGCAGCGTAAAATAAATTTGACATGGGTGATTTATTTAAGAATGGGGAAAACCACCGAGGCAAAAGCCCACCGGGTGAATTTAAGGTCACCACTCCCTAGAATTCACAATTATCAAAACAAGTGGTTACAAGTAAAAGAAATCCTAGTACCTAATACCAACCTATAGTTGAACCCTTACCCCAATACCTAGTTGGACTTGTATTGTAACGGTAATCTCTTCGTTCAATGCACGAATCCTAGTACGTAACTAACCAATGATGCACGGATCCTAGTACGTGACTAACACGCCAACTTGAGCAAGATGTTGGCTGCAAAGTTCTTTATATCCAACAATGAAGATCAGGAAGCTCCTTGGTCACAAATCCTTGGCGTAAAGACGCAGTAGTTTCTACAGAAAGAAAGATGATGTAAGGTTGAATTTTATTAACCATCTTGTTGGTTTTATTCCGTGACAATTTGCTTGTAATTTAGCACTTAGTAACCCTGTATTTAGGTGAGTTTTATGTAAGGGTAGTGTGTGAGAGAGTGTGAAGAATTGCTCAACAATGTGCAAAGAAGCAGGGACTCACGGCTGACTTGCGACTTGCAAGCCGCCAACTGCTGCACACATGAGAAGCATGCGGGGAGGTGAAGGGTCACGCCAGTTGTCGCACTACAGCACAAAAGTCCTAGGCTGGCTAGACCGTTAGCTTGCGACTTGAACTCGTGACTTAGACCAGTCGCGAGGCCAAGCCGCCAACTTACCCTGTTTGGGAAAAACTGTCTCTTCGTATTCCAAACACACACCACTATATATAGACCCTTATACCCACGAAATGTAGAGAGCTTCCAGAGAGAATTTTGAGAGAGAAACCCTAGAGAAAAATAAGATTGCCTCATCCCTAATCTTCATCTAAGAGACTCTTCAAATTGCTCTACTCTCTTCCTCTCCATTGATACATCATTGAGAGGTTCTTGACTAAATCCTTTTCTCACCACACCCACGTCTGTGAGAAGATATTTTGGTGCTAAGGGAAGCAGTTTGGAAGGGACCAATGGTTATTGGTTGATGTTATGGGTTATAGCGGAATTCGGTAAGCTAGAAAAGAAAAAGGTTTGGCCCAACCTCGTTGGAGCAGGAAGCTTGGAGGGATTAGGTACCTGGGTAGATTAGGCTTGGAGGGTCTATTGCTGTTCATGTATCCTAACTACATTTTCTAGTAGATTATTAACCACTTGGAGGGTGGCGGAGAGGTTTTACGCCGAGAGCTTCGGTTTCCTTTTCGATAACACATCGTGTGTTGTCCTTGTGTTTGCATCTCTCTTCCTTTATCTTTGCCTTTTAATTTTTGTTGTGGATGTGTTTTTAATTGGCTTAGATTGTTTATCAATTATGTGTTTGGCTTATGTTCATGTTCCGCACATTAATTATTTGATAATAAGCTTGAATTGATAATTTGTAATTTGGGGTCTAAACGTTCAAGGGTGTTTTACACACATATTGAACTTTCAATTGGTATCAGAGCGGGTACACTTGCTGTGGTTTTAATACCTAAGTGTGATCCTTGACCCCTTGTTGAGATGGATAGGTCTCAATCTCTTAATGTACCACCATTTTTTGATGGTAATAATTATGCTTTTTGGAAAGTCCGAATGAGGGCGTTTTTGTGTTCTATTGATGATGCTGTGTGGGATGCTGTTGAAGTTGGTTGGACTAGGCCGGAGGCTACCAAATCCACTTGGGATAAGGCAACTCTTGCGGCGGCTAATGCTAATAGTAAAGCATTGAATACTATTTTCTGTGGTGTCTCTCCCGAAGAATTTCACAGGATTTCACATATTACTATTGCTAAGGAAGCATGGGAGATTCTGGAGACTACTTATGAAGGAACAAAGAAGGTAAAAGACACCAAGCTAAAGATGTTGACCACTAGCTTTGAGGAGCTAAAGATGAGTGAGAATGAGTCCTTTGACTCTTTTTACAGTAAGCTGAACGAGGTGGTCGTCGGCAAATTCAATTTGGGGGAAAAGACGGAGGATTCTAAAGTTGTAAGGAAGATCCTTCGGTCACTGCCAGAAAGTTTTCATCCCAAGTAACGGCCATTGAAGAGAGCAAGGATCTTGATGACATTAAAGTTCAAGAGCTGGTCGGTTCATTACAGACATATGAATTGTCACTGCCCACGCAGAAGAAGAGAAAATCTCTTGCTCTTAAAACAATTGATGAGAGAATGGTATCTCATGACACTTCGGAAGAGAATGTAGTAGATAAAGATGTGGCGTACCTTGTAAAGAACTTCTAGAAGTTTTTGAAACTTCAGAACGGTGGGAAATTTGGTGACAAAGGAAAATTTCAGAGTTCTGGGGAGGAGAAGAAAGAATTTCGAAGAAAAGATGGTAAAGATTCCCAATCTTCTCAAGAAATTACTTGCTTCGAGTGTAATGGACATGGACACTTCAAAAAGGAATGTCCCAACTATTTGAAGTCAAAAGGAAAGGTCTATGCTACTACTTTAAGTGATTCGGACTCATCAAACTCTGACTCTGAAGAGAGCTGCGACGGAAAAGGAAATTACTCTGCATTCATGACCATTGCACATGTGGAATCCTCAGATGATTTAGGTTCACTTGTGAAGGAGTTTGGTGAGCATTCTGATTTGGAGTCTATTGGGGTTGTTGAAGAATCGGAGGCTGAAGAGGATAAAGATACATCTGGTCTTCAAGAGAATTACGCTTTACTTCTTGAGAAATCTGGTGAGTATGCAAAGGTGGCAAAGGCCGCTGTGAAGAAGATGAAGAAAGTCGAGGAAGATTACAAAAGTCTGCTGGTACGATACAAGAAGGCAAAGTGTGAGATTGAAACACTTAATGGTGAGCTATCTGAAGCTTACACAAAAGTGAGATTTCTTGAGCAAGAGGTAGTGCAAGCTCATGCCAAGATAGATAGGGTCTCCTCTAAGAAGCTAGATGATGTTATTTCATCTCAAAAACATGCCTCAGATAAGTTCGGGTTAGGATATACCGGAGGGAGTAGCTCATCATCCAATGTCACCAAAGAAATGAAGTTTGTGAAGGCCAAAGAGATGACTGTGGATAAGTCTATTCCTGAGAAAATTAAGGTTGAGAAGAAGAAGAATGTCGCTAATCAAGGGGTGTTAAATAAGTCCCGTAATCAATCAGAATCCAGATTTGGAGCTAGAGGAAGATCACTTCCAAAATCACAACAGGGTCCTAGAACGAGTCATTTCTGTCACTTTTGTGGATTGTAAGAACATACCAAACCCAAATGTCATAAGCTGAGAGCGTTAAACAATGCAAGTGCTCCTCGATCACAAGGAAGAAGAAATGATGAGAGGTCTTGGGGTGGTGAACAACCAAGAAATCAAATTCGTGATCCAAGAATGATGGACGTTATGAAGATGATCGGTGCATTCACCAATTGCTTGGAAAGCTTCACAAGAAGGTTTGAAAGTCCCAACTCTCGTACCCAATCCGTCAAGGATATCACCCCCAACACACGTGACATGTAGGTGACGAAGGGTACTCATGCATAAGCATTACAACATGTCCATGCATTAATACTTCCCATGTTTGTGAATATGCTTGGTTGTGTGCTTCTTGCAAGTTTTTAGGTTGTTGTATTGTTTGTGTGTTTGTCTTTGGTTCAAATGTTTTTACATTGTTATTTAAGTTGCTTTTGTTAAATCTTTTACTGTTTTTTGTGTCAAAAATCCAAAAACACATAAAAAGTTGAAAATCCTAAAAAGTTTGATCGGATTTGTTGAGTCTTGTCTCAAAGCATGTTTTGCCTTATACCTTTGTACTAATGGCTTTGTGCATTTATGAACTGAACTTGTTTCTTATGCACTCATATCACTGTGGATTAAATTCTGAAATTTATGTGACTGTTGTAAATAGATCTTCAAACTTGTCATGAATGATTAGTGAATGGTTTTGTTGATCTTGAGACATGCATAGACTTGTGCCTATATATCTTCCCATTTTTATTTTATTGCTTTACTCAAAGAGTTCACCAAATGTAAATCTCCAAATGAAAAGAGATATTGAGCTGCAAAAACCTGTCGCACATACTAGTATTTGACTAGGAAAAATTGAAAGCGACCAAAATAAAATGTATGATGCTCAAAAAGCCAAAGGTTAACTCATCAAATTGAAATATTAAAAATTTCAAGCATCAATCTCACAATGAGATATGTTGATTCAAAATGATCAAATGATATGATGTATATGGAGACAAATGAAAAGTTTCAAAGTTATGTTCTCAAGTTTATGTGGGAGGTCATATATGCATACTTCTATAATTGATATAGATCACAATATCTAGTGCTAGTTGTGTATGCCTTGATTGAATTGATCATTGAAGCTTCACATTAGACTAAGGACTATCTCATTTTTGATACCCACACACATCACACAAGTTTATGTTCAATGAATGCCATATTCATTTGTGTGATTGTACTTGTTTAAATGTGTTTTCACATGCACAATCTTTGTTGATCAAACACAAAAAGATTTTTGAGTGTTTTAACTTGTTTTTGGAAAGTATTTTATTTTTACAAAAATTTCAAAAACAGTGTTGTCCTGTTTTGGCGACTCAGTCGCGAGTTGGTCAAGTCGCATGCCCCAGTCGCAAGCTCACTTCGAGATTTTTCGCTGCTCACTGATGAGTCAAGGTCTCAGTCGCGAAAAATACTTAGAAAATTTTTCAAAATTTGAGTTTTATGATTTTCACGACTCAATGTGGAGACTTGTTCGCGGGTGGAAGGTCTAGTCGCAAGGGTACTTAGAAATTTTCGTGGCTCACCTCGCGACTCTCTTGTGGGTAGACCTTCCAGTCGCGAAAAACACTTAGAAGATTTTTTGAGAATCTTGGTTTCATAGTGTTTCGCGGCTTACCCTGGCCACTGACTGGCGACTTAATCCAATCGCGAAAAGAGCATGTTTTGCGTTTTAAAGACAGTTTTTAAAATTGTTTTTCAGTTTTCCCTTGAATTTTTGTGACTGTTCATTATATTCCTCATTTCTCTCTCTTAAACACTCCGTGTCTCTCTTGAGAAAGCTTCCATTTTTGCATCATGTCTACTTGAAACATCAAGAAAAAGGTATGGGTTTTCACTATCTCACTTCATTGTACTTGATTTGAGTAATTTTTTCTTGTTTTGTGAAGTGTTTCTAAGTTCATGAGGTTTAATGGGTTCGAACTTTGTTTGGGTTTATGAGTTTTGAGATTTGATGTTCTGGTCTTGGCGTTACTTTGTTTATAGTATTCTATACAAGTGTGATTTCATGTTTAGTCTATCAGAGGTGTTTATTTGGTATTTCTCTTACCCTTGTTGTTTGTGGTTCGGATTTACTGGGTTTTGGCCAGTTCTATTTGGGGGTTATTTTTCTTTTTTTTAAAGATAGTTTGTTTTTTCTGCATTGTGATTATTGTTTGCTCTGAGTTGGTTTGATCATCTCATTCTCATGATGTCATATCTTATTGCCATATGTCTTGCTTTGGGTAATATGGTTTTCACTGCTTTTATTCATCTGATTAGTACTTGTTGAAAAATGTGGTTAGGTTTGTGTTCTAAAGAACTCTGGGTTGTTTAAACTATTGCTAATGTTTTGAATTTCATCCATTCTGCTATGTTTTGTTGTGGCCTTTTCTGTTTGTTTACAGATAGCCCCATCTCCTACAAAGAAGAAAACTCTTGCTAAGAAATCTGATGAAAGGCTGAAAATGGACCCTAACCTATTTAGGTCGGTTCATCACTTTGAAAGATATAGGGACTACTTCTTGAAGGGAACCATCATTCAGGAGAGATTTGTTGATTTAAGGTATTTGAAGGACACTTTTATTCCTAGTTGTTTTGAGGGTAGAGGGTGGGAAAGATTGTTGAGTGACCCACATCCTGTCTGTGAGCCTCTAATAAGAGAATTCTAAGCAAATGCTGTGATAAGGGAGGAGGAGTTAAGTTGTTGGGTGAGAAGAAAGGAGTTCACCATCGATGCACATGACATTGATGAGGTGCTAAGACTTGAAGGATTAGAGGACTTTGAAATCATTAACTACAAAGACAGGATGCTATCTTTAGACACTGTCTAGGCTCGGATTGGTGGTGTTAAAGAAAACAGATGTCTCAACACTAATGCTTTTCCTACTGACATGAGGTGTCTGACCACCATAATGATGTACAACCTGTATCTGATAAGGAATATGACTACACTGACAAATGCCAGAGCTATCTTCCTCATGGAACTTAAGGAGAAAACCTTCATTGAGATTAGCTCTCACATCTTTGACACTATAGTGGATGAGACTAAAACCACTTCTAGGCCCAAGCTGATCTTTCCCAGTCTTATTATGAGGCTTTTCAGATTAAAAGGTGTTGAGATCCCTCAAGATATCAGTCCCATGACTCCTCTATCAGCCATAAACAAATTCACCCTCACAAGGATGCAAGTTCGTCTTCCAGGAGATGAAGAGGAGGGTGACCAAGGAGAAGGTGATCCTATGGAAACTGAAGCAGAGGCTACAAGACAGACTCCACACCCAGAAGCAGAGCCAAGAGGAGCAGGGCTTCTTCTTCATCAGTTGTACCTCCTGATACATTTCAGATCATCCTGGAGAGGCTTGATGGACTCAAAAAGGTTCAAAATCAACATATTGAAAGGACGACAGCAATGCAGGATCAGCTTGATGTACTTTCAACTAAGTTTGACAGCATCTACACCAACCAGGAGCAGTGACCCTTTGATCATTCCGGTAAAAAAAGGGGAGAATTTTTGGGGCAGCACTTGAGGGGGAGCTTTCATTGTCATATGCTGTTATGTTTATAGCTTCGATACTGTGTTTTGGTTAACTGCTGTTATTATTGGGTTGATACACTGTGTTTTTTTTTGGTATTGGGTGGCTAAAACTCATAACTCTTGGATAGTTTTGAATCTTTGGTGGTTGTTATTTAGTATATTATATGATGTTATTCAGCTTATTTTACTTTATGTGTTTATTGGTTTGTACCTGGTACCTTTGTTGGTTTTTAAGGTTCTTGTTTATGTTTGTACCCATGTTGCTTTTGTAAGCTTTTAGGGTTTGTTTCTATGCATTTTGTAGGCTTTATGGTTTGTACCTTGCTTTATGCAACCTTTATGCTTTATTAAATCAGTACTTCTAACTAAATGTCATGCATTTCCTTTTAAGTACTGTCACTCTTGTGCCCTTGTAGGATTTTATTACTAGATGCATATACTTCATGTACTGTGCATTGGTTGAGTGTTGGTCATTCAAGTGATTTACTTTGTGTTTATCAGCTTGAATGTTCGGATGTTCATTCCAAGTGTGAATGAGCATTGTAATCACTTGTATGTAGTGATTGCCTGTTTTGGTCTTGCCATGGTTTATTGCTATATTCCATTTTGCTTGATCTCATTGTGCTTGCTCCATATGCATTACAAGTTTTCTGCATACAATAAACTTATTGTGTTGTTATGTTTCAGGAGATACTTTGTTCTTATGGTTCAAGAGCTACACAGATTCTAGAGTTAGGTGTGAGTGAGTTTTCCAACTGTTCTCAACTCACGCGTTAAGTCTAGAGTTTGTTATAGGGTTTTGTCATGGAATAGCCAAAGGGGGAGATTGTAAGGTTGAATTTTATCAACCATCTTGTTGGCTTTATTCTATGACAATTTGCTTGTAATTTAGCACTCAGTAACTATGTATTTAGGTGGGTTTCATGTAAGGGTAGTGTGTGAGAGAGTGTGAAGAATTGCTCAATAATGTGCAAAGAAGCAAGGACTCGCGGTTGACTTGCGACTTGCAAGCCACCAACTATTGCACACGTAAGAAGCATGTGGGGAGGTGAAGGGTCACGCCAGCTGTCGCACTACAGGACAAAAGTCCCAGGCTGGCTAGACCGTTAGCTCGCGACTTAGACCAGTCGCGAGGCCAAGCCGCCAACTTACCGTATTTGGGAAAAACTGTCTCTTCGTATTCCAAACATACATCACTATATATAGACCCTTATACCCTCAAAATGAAGAGAGCTTCCAGAGAGAATTTTGAGAGAGAAACCCTAGAGAAAAACAAGATTGCCTCATACCCAATTTTCATCTAAGAGACTCTTCAAATTGCTCTACTCTCTTCCTCTCCATTGATACATCCTTGAGAGGTTCTTGACCAAATCCTTTTCTCACTACACCCACGTCTATGAGAAGGTCTTTTGGTGCTAAGGGAAGCAGTTTGGAAGGGATTAATGGTTATTGGTTGATGTTATAGGTTATAGCGGAATCCGGTAAGCTAGAAAAGAAAAAGGTTCGGCGCAACCTCGTTGGAGCAGGAAGTTTGGAGGGCTTAGGTACCTAGGTAGATTAGGCTTGGAGGGTCTATTACTGTTCATGTATCCCAATTACATTTTCTAGTGGATTATTGACCGCTTGGAGGGCGGAGGAGAGGTTTTACGCCGAGAGCTTTGGTTTCCTCTTCGATAACACATCGTGTGTTGTCCTTGTGTTTGCATCTCCCTTCCTTTATCTTTGCCTTTTAATTTCTGTTGTGGATGTGTTTTTGATTGGCTTAGATTGTTTATCAATTCTGTGTTTGGCTTATGTTCATGTTCCGCACATTAATTGTTTGATAATAAGCTTGAATTGATAATTTGTAATTTGGGGTCTAAACGTTCAAGAGTGTTTTACACACATATTGAACTTTCAGATGACCTTGGGCAAATTCTGCTTTCGGTCACAATATGCATGGATTATTCTTTTGCAACACCTTGCATTCCTTGTGACGGCTCTTAAAATAATCCTTATATATGTCTAGGGTTGTGAGAAAAAAAACCCTACACAAATACTCAAGAATATGCGTGTAATTAGATCTGGAAAACTTGATTTCGTAATTCTCGATAGATATAGCTTGTGTCGAGCTTTTGTTGAGCTTCAACATTAAATCTCGATAGAAGTCTTTCTATTGAGATTGCTGTCTTGTTTTAAAGAACAACACTTCCTTCACTTGTTTCTTGGTCAGATTTGAATGGTTTCAATACTAAACTTAAACACTTGTTTCTTGAAGTACTAAACTCATCTTAGATCTACCAAATTACAAGTAAATTGCGTTTTGTCAAATGATTAGCCAATTACATCAAATATGTCCCTAACAATTTTTGAAGTGGGTTGTCTTTAATTGGTATAACAAATATGAGTGACACGTGGCTTCCCGAGACAAAGAATGCTACAAACTCTGTAAAAAATTTCTCTTAATTGAGGCATTGTACCAAACCCACTCAGCTAAAATTACACATGTATACTTACCCATAGTGTTTTACATCTGAAAATGCGCGTAACAAAAGCTTCCAAAAATATTCAAACAAGAATTTACTTTTGTCAAAGAATAATGTGGAAATTATTGTTCACGACAAAATGTAGAATTTTCAAGTCAATGCGCGCATGACCTTCTATGTTGAGGTTAGTCTTTGCTCATTATAATGGGTCTAAAATCAACATGCTGGCTAAGATCTCCAAGAACAGAAAGCAATGGACATCTATGCTTTTGTGTTTTTGAGTTCCAGTTTATCTCTTTTCTACTTTGTATTCTCTAATGCTGTTGACAGCATTACCCAATCCCAATCCCTCAGTGACAGTAAGGGCACAAACCTGGTCTCTAAAGATGGAGGCTTTGTCTTGGGGTTCTTCAGTACAGGAAATTCCAATAACCGTTACTTGGGAATTTGGTACAATAAAATCCCAGTTAGAACGGTTGTTTGGGTAGCAAACCGGGGCAATCCAATTAGAGACTCGTCTGGCGTGTTGATGTTAAACAGTTCAGGTAGTCTTGTTCTTCTCAGCCAGAATAGGACTTTTGTTTGGTCGGCGAATTCCACAAAAGAGGCAGGGAGTCTAGTTGTTGAGCTTTTAGATTCAGGAAATCTAGTATTGAGAGAAAAGAAGGAAGAAAACCCAGAAAGTCATTTGTGGCAAAGCTTTGACTATCCTTCTGATACATGGCTACCTGGGATGAAACTTGGATGGGAATTAAGGACCGGTCTGGAAAGGCGCCTAACTGCATGGAAGAGTCCAGATGATCCATCTCCTGGAGAACTGAGTTGTGGGATTGAACTTCATAATTATCCGGAGTTAGTCATGAAGAACGGCTCCAAGATATATGGCCGGACTGGCCCGTGGAATGGCATTAGGTTCAGTGGTGCACTATGGTTAAAGGCCAACCCAGTCTATAACTTCACTTTTGTCTCCAACGAGGATGAGGTATACTTCATGTACCACACGATTAAAAAGTCTGTAATCACAAGAGCAGTTTTGAACCAAACTTTTTACGTGTACGAGCGCTACATATGGATCGAAGCAGATAAAAAATGGATCCCGTACTTTTCTGTACCACAAGACAAATGTGACACTTACAATTTATGTGGTGCTTATGGAAATTGTATCATTGGTGAGTCACCTATTTGCCAATGTGTAGAAGGATTTAAGCCTAAGTCACCAGAAAGATGGAACCCAGACAACTGGTCTAAGGGATGTGTACGCACTTCGAAATTGAGCTGCGATGATAAAGATAAAATTGGGTTTGTTAAATTTGTTGGGCTCAAGTTGCCAGATGCCACGTATTCTTGGGTGAACGAAAGTATGAATCTTAACGAATGCGGGGTCAAATGTTTGAACAACTGTTCTTGTATGGCTTATTCCAACACTAACATTAGAGATGGAGGAAGTGGCTGCGCCATCTGGTATGGAGATCTAATTGATATTAGACAGGTTGCAAATGGCGGGCAGAATGCTAGTTGGCAGGATGTATATATTCGAATACTAGCCTATTGTCTTGGTAGCTCTTTAATTCGTATTTTGAAATGCCTCTCCTTTTGTTAGATACAACAGAGTTTTGACCATGTAAGAGATTTTACTAAGAGATCTTACTGATTAAGCTAGATGAAACCCGCCAATCAATTTTTGTCGTTCTATCTTTTTTTTTTTTTTTTTTTCCATTGGTTTTATGGCATTAAAGTCTGCTGCATCTAAAATATTTTCGCTTTTCTATTGCTAAGTCTGAACGGTTTTAGACCCCTTAAAACAACCAGATTGGTTAGCCTAGTTAATTAGCCAAGTTGTTACTTAGTCAAATTAAGCAATTCTAGGTTAAAGCAATCAAATAATCATATCAAACATATGAAGCAGCGGAATAATAAATAACACAAGATATGATCATCCAGGAAACCACACGGTAAAAACCTGGGGAGGATTTGACCCACCGATCCTCAAGGCAAACCTGAATTCACTATGAAAGAATTGAAGTTCATACAGAAGGACTACAAGCTCCCCGCTTGACTTCCTAATGTTACCCACCAGTAGAACTTACTGATACGACCACGTGCAAGCTCCGAATCCACGGACTCCTTCTTTCTTGAATTCTTCAATCAGCTACAAGCACCCACGCTTGATATTCTTTAAGCTTCAATGGTAGCAACCGAGTTGATCATCAAGATGTTGAAGTAATCTCTATCTCGAAAACCCTAAGCTTTGTGTAAAGGAAAGCTCCTCTAGATCTCACAAGAGATTTACACAAAATTACAATGTATGAGCAACAATACAACTGGAGCAACTCTAAAAACGTGGCTAGGGTTTTTCTTTATATACCTAGGGTAAAAACAGAAAACCCAAAATGTTTAATGAGTTAGGGCTGAGCTGGAATATTCTGCAGAAAAACATTTTGCCCGAGATTCGATCGATCGAGCCTTTCCTTCGATTGATCGAGCCAGGCCGAAATGCACCAATGCATCTGCAGCTACTCGATTCCAACTTTACATGAAAGACCCAACTTTGAGCAAGTCTAAACAAGATTAAATAACCTATATTGATCATGGTTTGCCAACAATACAAATTAGAGTTCTAAATACATAAAATCCTAAATCTTTAGAACCTAACAAACTCCCCCTTTGGCAATCCGTGACAAAACACAAACTAAAAGGTCAAAGTTTACAAGTAATAAGCCCTTTACAAAATAATGCTCATAAAATCAAAATTCAATCCTAACTACTATCCATCAGTTGCAAGTATAGACAACAGCTCAATTGAACCGACCTGTATATTCCTGAAATACTCAACAAACACATAAACGCATGTGTGACAGAAAATAGTATATAAACAAGTATAACATTCTTGTATGATTCACACAACACATAATAAAGAAATATATCAAGGAATAACTCATAGAATATAAATCAATAAATAGTGAATCCAAAGAAACAAGAATCAAATAAAAAAAACATGTATATCAATCAATGTTACTCCCCCTAACATGAATATCCCAAAAATGATATACAAGGTGAAGCGCTTAAATACAATCTACTCCACAAAACAAATAAAAAACTCCCTAACTACAAAACTCTACTCCCCCTTTTTGTGACGGAATGCCAAAGGGCAATCACAATCCATCATCAAAAGGAGGTGGTGAGGGTGAATGCGGACGCGCTAGATCAGCTCTTGCAAGCTCGGATCTCATCAAAAAGGTCCACCAAAAGCTGATCATGAGCCGCCTAAACGGTCATGACAGTCTTCAAAGTACGACGGATATCAAAGTCATCCGATGGAGGTGGAGGAACAGCAGTAGCAGCAGCAGCAGGATTAGGAACAGCCTCACCAGCAGGACCTGTAGAAGAAGAGAGAGGAGGTGCGGACCCGGAAGGCTCAGACCTAGGGTGTTTAGAGCCAGCTCGAAGGTGAGCAGCCCTCTGTCTAAGAAAAGACGCACCTAAGGGACCGATGACATGCACAGGCTTCGAGGAAGGGAAATCCTCTAAACCTAAATAAAGAAGAATCCTATGGATGAAAATAGGATGAACTAGTGCATGAGTAGAAGATGAACTCCTATACACTTCGTTTAAAGAACAAAGGAACAAGTGGGGAAAACTGATAGGAGCATCAGTGACAAGAGCGTACAAAAATACACATCGTTCGAGAGGAATGGTGTGAAGATGAGAAATGGGCCAGATGGAGTGACAAGCTATCCTAAAGAAAAGATAGTGAAGCTCAGAAAGCTTAGCAGTGGTGATCCGAGGATCAGAACCCCACTGGATAGATGACCCAGTGATGTAAGACATAACATCACTCAAAACTGGAGACTCGTCATATGGATAGATAGGGTGCTGTACCAAAGGTACCCCTAGAGCATTAGCCACTACCTTAAGAGTAATGGAGTACTCTACGCCTTGTATCCAACTCTTTACTAAAGTGTTGGAATCATAGATGCGGATAGAGATGTTCGAGTAGAACTCTCTAATCAAGGTAGTAGGTGGAGGAGGATCAGAAATATCCACCAAGGGTAACCAGCCCCGACGCTCAAAATTTGCCCTAATGGCAGGATCAAGCTCATCTAGAATGACAGAACGCTCAGACCAAATTTTCCTCTTAAGATTCAACTTATCATAAACCTCTTGGTTTTTCTCACTGGGGAATTTCTCTCGGTCAAAGGGAGGAGGGGAAGGGGTAGAGGAGGTGATAGACCTACGAGCTCTAGTTTTCCTAGGCATGATGCTAAGGAAAGATAGAGACACAAGAGAAAACCAACAACAACAACAACAAAAAAAAAAAAAAAAAAAAAAAAAAAAAAAAACAAAGGGCAGACTTCAAGTTAGCACAAAAAAAATATAGAGCAAAAACCTATATGATGCATGAACATTTAAAATGGCATGATGCATGTACTAATGCAGTAAACAAAGGTCAAAATTAAGTTCAAGTACACAAAATTGGCTTGAGCATAGAGTTTCTAACAAAAAAAAAAAACCCCAAAAATTTGAAAACCACTTGAAAAATTTTGAAACACATGGATGAATTAAGCCTTACAAAACATTACACATAGATTATAGTGCCTAATTACATCCAATCAACAAGCCAATTTCATCAATTTCAACTCAATTTAACAAAATCCCTAATTCGGAACTTGAACATAAACCCTAGAATTTCAATTTCTCACAAAAACCAAAATTGATCAAATTAAACTATCACAATCAAGTTTATAACATGTCCCCATAAAAACCCATTGATCAATTGCACAAGATTTTGCTTGAAACATCAAAAATCCCAAAAATAGAGAGGTCCGAAAATTTGAGGGAAAATGCATGAAAAATGCAAATAAACTCAAAAAGGAGGGGCAAAAGAGACTTACCGGCTTGAGGAAAGAGAAATCTTGCAAAAAATTTGGAGGAAAACGACAAAAAATCGCTGTAGATCCATGCCAAATCGGAGAGAGAAAAGAAAGTTTGAAAAAGTCTTTTGAAAAGGTAAAGAATCAGTCAAAGGAAATTGTTTTTTTTTTTTTTAAAAGCTGATTCACGACTTTCGATTGATCGAAAATTACTTTCGATTGATTGAGTCACCCAGAAATTTTATAAAAGAAATTTTAAAATTTTCGATCGATCGAAAAACAGACTGGATCGATCGAAACAGGCAGCGGATCACAGTATTTTCAGAAAAATTCCAGTTTTGAAAATCTCAAACCAATTTAAAAAAAACTCCTCAAAGTATCGAAATCAATGAACCACAATGCATGAGTATGAGATGAAATGGAATGATTTTTCAAAAACCAAAATTTGTAATCCCAGTTTCCCCAAAGAAAGTTTCAGCCAGTTCTTCTTTCAATTTCTCAGGTAAAATAATGTTTTGCATAAATCTCAAGATATTTTCAAACTTGGTTGGTCAGACCAAAAACACACACAATAACATGTACAGTGTTTATCAATGAGTAATTCGTGTAGTGTGTGCAAACTAACAAAAGCTTGAGAAGCATGTGAGGTGATATGTGAATAGCAATCAATCACAAAGTCTACAAAATTCATCACATAGAATTTAAAAGAGACTATCACCTAAAGAGTTACATCATATAACCCCCATATCTCCTAGAACATAAGCTTGCAACCATGTAAGTTTCTTGAATTTAGCCTCTTAATTATGTGAATTGGCATCAAGCCTAATAGTACACACCAGTTTTTAATTGAGTGAATTGGCATCAAGCCTAATAGTACACACCAATTTTAAGCATTAAGCAGTTAAGCCGAGGCTACACCTTATGTTCTTTTTGTGCATGTGCTACACTTTCTCGAGCACAAAATCTTATGATATGCACTAAGGTGTTCATGATTGGCTAGTGAACAGTGGTGAGATGGTTATTTATGCCTTTCTCAAAAGGATCTAGTCCGACAGTCAAATAACATGTGAATTCAAGATTAAGACAAAGTGATAAACACCATAAACATCTTTCCCACACAACATGTACTACAAAGTTTCAACTAGTCAAGTGCAATAAATAAGCTCATCAAAGCTAAACAAGGGACATAAGACATGTTATGTGTAAATAAATTGACCAACCTTATTTTCAAAAACCAAGAAAAATAATGCCAAAACACAATTTTCTTTTTCCCTTTTTTTGTTTTAAAAGAGAAAACAAATAGATCCTAGAATGAAATGCATTAATGTAATGCAATGCAAATCCTAGAAAAAAAAAACACAAATACCAAAGAACAATGGTCACAGAGGATAGAGCAGTGAAGCACAAGGACCATAAAAGCCACAAGAGACTAAGGACACCGAAGCACACCAATCACTTGATGAAGTGTCTCAAACTTACTTCCGTCAAGCGGTTTGGTAAAGATGTCGGCATTTTGACGATCAGTAGGGATATACTCAAGAACAACAATTTTCTTTTCAATCAAGTCCCTAATGAAGTGATATCTAAGTTCAATGTGTTTGGTCTTAGAGTGCTGAACAAGATTCTTAGATATATCTATAGCACTGGAATTATCACAATAGACAACCATGGTGTCTTGAGGGATCCCATAATCACTCAACAGCTTTTTCATCCAAAGGAGCTGAGAACAACAACTCCCAGCAGCAATATATTCTGCCTCAGCAATGGATAAAGAAATAGAATTTTGCTTCTTACTCATCCAAGCCACAAGATTGGCTCCTACATAAAAACACCCCCCAGTGGTGCTTTTTCTGTCATTAGCATTTCCAGCCCAATCAGAATCAGAAAACCCAGCAAGAGACAAATTAGACTCCTTGCTATAGAATAATCCATAGTCACAGGTTCCACTTACATACTTTATAATTCTCTTAACAGCATTTAAATGAGAAACCTTAGGATTAGACTGAAATCTAGAGCAAACACCAACACTGAAGGATATATCAGGCCTACTAGCAGTCAAATACAAAAGACATCCAATCATGCTTCTATACAAAGTAACATCAACAGACTCACCTGATGGATCAATTGTTAATTTTGCATTAGCAGCCATTGGTGTTCTAGCCTGAGCAGCCTTGTCTAGTCCAAATCTTTTCACCAGATTTCTTGCATACTTGGCTTGATTTATGTAGATTCCTGACTCTGTCTGCTTTACCAGTAATCCCAAAAAATAAGTCAGTTCACCAACCATGCTCATTTCAAACATTGCCTTCATTTCATCTGCAAAAGAATGAGCAAGAGAATCATTAGTAGCACCAAATACAATATCATCTACATAAATTTGAGCTACAACAAAACCATTCTTATCCTTTCTTATGAAGAGAGTTGTATCTGCAGATCCCCTTTTGAATCCATGCTCAGTGAGATATGCAGTCAATCTGTCATACCAAGCCCTAGGAGCTTGTTTCAACCCATAGAGAGCTCTCTTCAATTTGTAGACATCATCTGGTCTGTGAGGATCAACAAAGCCTTTAGGTTGCTTAACACATACTTCTTCAAATACTGGCAGTCCTGGAATATCCACAACTCCAATACCTCTAATCACAGATTTGCTCCTATCTCCAAACGTGATGGTTCCTATCTTTCCTTCAAAGAGAGTTTTGAACAAACTTTTGCTTCCTGTTATATACCTGGAACAACCACTATCCAAATACCAAAGACAAGAATCACGTGCCTTTAAGGCGGTTAAAGTAGTATAGCATAAATAATTCTTATCACAAGTGATTATGCCAATATACTCAAGGAAAGATTTGATAGAGACAACAAGAGGCAAAGACAACAAGTAGACAAGTTGATATATAAGCAGAATAATTTTCCAAAAATCCATAACAGCAGGGGTCAAGGATCAACTCAGAGATCAAAAAATCTCTTACAAGAGAGCTACCTGCTCTGATACCACTTGAACGGTTTTAGACCCCTTAAAACAACCAGATTGGTTAGCCTAGTTAATTAGCCAAGTTGTTACTTAGTCAAATTAAGCAATTCTAGGTTAAAGCAATCAAATAATCATATCAAACATATAAAGCAGTGGAGAATAATAAATAACACAAGATATGATCACCCAGGAAACCACACGGTAAAAACCTGGGGAGGATTTGACCCACCGATCCTCAAGGTAAACCTGAATTCACTATGAAAGAATCGAAGTTCATACAGAAGGACTACAAGCTCCCCGCTTGACTTCCTAATGCTACTCACCAGTAGAACTTACTGACACGACCACGTGCAAGCTCCGAATCCACGGACTCCTTCTTTCTTGAATTCTTCAATCAGCTACAAGCACCCACGCTTGATATTCTTTAAGCTTCAATGGTAGCAACCGAGTTGATCATTAAGATGTTGAAGTAATCTCTATCTCGAAAACCCTAAGCTTTGTGTAAAGGAAAGCTCCTCTAGATCTCACAAGAGATTTACACAAAACCGCAATGTATGAGTAACAATAAAACTGGAGCAACTCTAAAAACGTGGTTAGGGTTTTTCTTTATATACCTAGAGTAAAAACAGAAAACCCAAAATGTTTAATGAGTTAGGGTTGAGTTGGAATATTCTGCAGAAAAATATTCTGCCCGAGATTCGATCGATCGAGCCTTTCCTTCGATCGATCGAGCCAGGCTGAAATGCACCAATGCATCTGCAGCCACTCGATTCCAACTTTACATGAAAGACCCAACTTTAAGCAAGTCTAAATAAGACTAAATAACCTGTTTTGATCATGGTTTGCCAACAATAAAAATTAGAGTTCTAAATACATAAAATCCTAAATCTTTAGAACCTAACAAAGTCAACCAGGAAGATGTTATCGACAAGCAAAAGATGAAGGTGATAGTTGTAGGTGCCATTGCCATTGCCTTGGTTTTTGGGGTGCTCTTGATTGCCTACTTCATTTGCAAAAGGAAAAACTTCAGAGGTAATATTACTTTCTTTGACCCACTTTGGAAAAAATAACATGGTAAAATAGAAAAATTGAGTTTGCTCTAGATTGCTTTTGAGCAAGTCAAACATGTCACTAGTCTAGGATTGTGTTTGGTTGTTGAGGTTCAAAAAATATACAAGAAAATTTGGGATTCCTAAAATTTTTTCTATCTTAAAAATTGAGAAATTAAAAATTTTGGCGTTTAATTTTTTTTTTTTTCAAATCAGATGTTGAGGAGGCATTTTTTTAATGTCAATAATCATTAACACCACTTTTTTACTTACCAATTACTACTTACCACATTATTAGTTTGTAAAAAAATTTGTAAGATATCTAGTAGCTCTAGCATCTAATACTATATATAATAGCAGAAACCTTTTAGGAGGTGTTGCCACTAAGAAAAAAGACTATCTAAAATTCTGACATGTTTAAGTTAAAAAATGATAAATGA
This sequence comes from Quercus ilex subsp. ballota, assembly GCA_032727855.1. Lineage (NCBI taxonomy): Eukaryota > Viridiplantae > Streptophyta > Magnoliopsida > Fagales > Fagaceae > Quercus > Quercus ilex. Next base: position 18,430,117 of record CM064915.1, read on the forward strand.
TGTTGTTTGGTATAAATTGCTATACACCATTTAAAAGCTTGTCATTATAAATAACAAAAAAATAATAATCGGTTAAAAGTAAAGGATACGCAAAAATAGAAATTGAGAGTCGGGGAAAGAAGCAAAGAGGCGATGAAATAGAGGATGAGGGCCTAGGACACGGAGAAAGAAACAGAGAAAGGCGAAGAACTCTGCATCAATTTTGCAACATTTACGGTTTAATCCAACCAAAATCCCAATCATTACAACATTCGAAAGCCCGATTTACACATAAAACCCAAAACCTACCCTCTCCCGATAAACCTTTTCTTCTTCTTTGCCGCTTTCTCTACGTTGAAGCCGTTATTTCGCCTCTCTCAATTCTCAAAACCCCTAAACCATAGCCCATCACCGTTCTCTCACTCCTTCAGCATCCCATCGCCGTCATATACTGTTTAGAACAACTATCAAAAGACACCCCTACGATTTGTTAAAAAACAATCAAAACTAGTCGTTCTGCCATTTGTTTTCTACTGTTTGGAGGAGAATGAAAAAAAAAAAAAAAGTTTCATGCAGGGGAAGATAGAAAGAGGCCGAAACCACTACTGGTGAGTTTTAATCTTTGATTTAAGTTTGTTTATTAATTATGATTAGGTTTTGATATTTTGTTTGGATTGGTTTCGATTTTGGTGTTCAAATTAAGTTTTTCTCTTCGCTTTTCAGTTTGAAATTTTGATCAGGCTTTGATATTTCCTTAATCTAGGTCCTATAAAGAATAAGATGATGAATTCCAAGAATAGGCATGAGTCAGTTGAGTTCATTCTCACCGGTGCTTTTCCTATTTGAATTTATATATTTAAAATTTTTCCTTCCTGCTGAATTGTCTAGGGTTTTCCTTTGATCCCTATTGAAGGATAGATGGGTTTATTCTCTACCTTTGGATGTTTTGTCTCAAATTATTAGCTATGTATTTTGTGTTTTGGGTAACATTAGTGATTTTCGCTCTTGGGTAACTTTAGGGATTTTCACGTTTGTTGCTTTTAAATTTGACACTTTACAGTGTAGGATAATTTATAATTTTTTCTAAGTGAAAGTATCCTTCCTTGGATTATTTGCTATGTTTTTGAATGAGGGATTTTCACTCTCGATTTAAATAGTTAACTTTCACCATTGCTGCTTTTAAATCTGATAGTTTATGGTCTCTGTATTTTGGTTTGGGTAACATTAGAGACTTTCATTCCTGATTTTAATAGTCATCTTTCACCTTTGCTGCTTTTAGATTTCACAGTTTACAGTGTAAGGATAATTTATAATTTTTTTAGAGTGAAATTATGGTTTCTTGGATTATTTGCTATGTTTTTTAAATAGAAATAAACAAATAAATAACCAAGAATACTGTGTTATTGAATATTAAGGGATTATTTCCAAAATATGGTTGTATGGTTTACTCTTTAATTCGTAGATTGATTTTGTTCAATTGTTGAACTACCTTTTATATGGAAACACACTTTCACATATTTACAATATCCATACCATTTACAATATTTACTTTGGCTTTTTCTGTTGTCTCTCTTTCATCTTTCTCTCCTGTAATTTGAAAAACCTTCTGACCCTATCATTTTGTTGAAACATTGGTTTGCTTTGTTCTCTACCAAGCACAACACTCAAGTAATGTACAAGAAGAGTTGTTGGAACAAACTGATAGGTTAGGACAACTTGATTTTCTCTTTGTCTATCTCATACTTTGTATTAGATTTTGTCCATTAGTGCATTTGTGTTTGAATTGGCTTTGATTTGCATATTTTAGCCAACTTTCTCTTCAAAAAAAGAAAAAAAAAATTGCATTCAATTGATTGTTATACTGTATTCAACTAACCTGTCAAACTGTTATGTTCTCTTTTAAAAATAATTGTCACCAACCTTATTAGGTTTTTTGATTTGTTCTAACTGCATAAGCTACTTGCGATTCTCTTTCATTAGTTTATAGCATTAAAAGCTCCACAACAGAAGATTTATCTATATGGGAACAAAAGAAGACAAATCAAATGAGTATTCAAAAAATAAAACAAATCAATTCTACTCTTCTTTCTTTTTCTTATTAAAGATACACAATTAGTCATAGAGCGAAAGATTTAATATTGTTCCTAGAGCTGTGAATCAGTGTATGTTTCTATAAAAACCTTTCATTTTATAAATTGGAATTTGACATTGCTGTGTTGTTTCATTTCGGTGTGAGTATTGGTTGTGGTGTGATGACAAAGTGGGAGGGAGTGTGAATCTGAGCTACCACAAGTAAAGTTTTTTCTTTTCTTTTCTTTTTTTCCCCTTTCTTTCTTTAGATATGGGTATGAAATGTGTTTTAGTTTTGAGTAATTTGGTTGTATTGATTTTTATTTAGGTATTTGGGTTAAACATTAGGTTTTGATTTGATTTTTTCGTCTCTCTAAATCTGTTTTTCTTGATTTAATTTACAATAAGCCTATTAAATTATATTTGCTTTCGTTATTACTACAATTAAAAAAAAAAAAAATAGGATTTCACTATAAAGAAACGGAATGCTTGCTAGGTTTCCCATGACTTATTCTCCAATAGGTATAAGTATGTCCCAAATGGGTATTGTTGTGTTTTGTTATTTGAGTGAAATAATTAATTATTGAATTTGTGTATTCATTTATTTATTTTTTTTACATATTCTGGAGTATTTTCATAAAACCCAATTTATGGATTTGTAAATTTAAATGCTATTTAAGAAGAATAGAAACTAGTTTTTTATAAGTGAAAACATTATTTTGGTTCTTATATTTTGGGGTCGCAATCAATTTAGTCCCTACATTTTTGTAGCCATCAATTTGGTCCTTGTTATTTTCAACTTGAAGTCAATTTTGTCATTACCATTTTCTCCCTAATGGAATATGCCTACATGGCAAATGGATTGTACTCTTGGCACACTTAAGCTTACGTGGCAAGTAAAAAATTATTAAACAAATTTATTTGACATTTAAATAATTCCATATCAGCATTTAAATTTTAAAAATAATTATAATTAATTAATTTTTAAATTTTAAAGAAAGAAAAAAAAATTGTAAAAATGTTCCTAACTTTTCTGGCATTTTTGTAACAACCAAAGTTACCAAACACACCAACACCAAAAAACAAAAATCATATTTACCAATTACCAACTCTCCTAAACACAAAAATAACCCAGCAATCCAAGCTCAACATTATCTTTGTAAGAACATGTTCTGCGTTATTCCTTTTTTTTTTTTTTTTTTTTCCCTCTCTCTCTCCCTGTCTCTTTTCTCTTTTGGTTCACCCATACCCACTTAGAGCAAAACAAAACCTTTGCCTTGGAAGCTAGCTCGCCAAATTGAACCATAAACTAGGAAGAAGAAAACCATTTGTTGCAATGTTTTGACTCCCTCCGTCCATCAGATTGGTCAAACCATACCTTTTTGTCGTCATTAATTTATGAGATGGGAAAGCACGGGTACACAAAGTTAAGCAAATAAACTCAGTTATGCCAAAGATGCATCATGCTGTGGGTATTTTGTTCTGATTTGAGTTTTCTTGCTTTGGTTTTGCTTGAAATTTTACTTCTTTAATAGATTGCAAATATTTCTTTTTGAAAATCAACCATTACCATTGAAATTCGTGGAGCCACTTGAGTGATCTGACTTGTGCTCTCTTTGATTTTTACCGTTTCTTTGGATTTCCTCTTTGGATAATTTTGCTTTTTTCCTTCTTATTTTTTGAATCACAACAGTTTGCAAAGTCAATCCAAAAAGCTATGAGTTACTAGCAAACCCAATAAAGTTGATGCTTTTTGACCTCAAATCTTCAATTCTAATTATGATTTTAATTTAAAAAATTAATTTTTCTGGGTTCATGTTGTTCTTTTGGGTTTAGGTTCTTCTGTTCTTTATTTTTTTGGGTTTATGATTTTTTTTTTTTGGGTGGAATATAATTTTTCTTTTTTGTCAAATTATCTTTTCTTTTCTCCTTTAAAATCAAGAAATTAATTTTTATTTTATTTTTTTAATTTAAATCCTGACATGACATTATTTAAACATGATATAAATTTGTTTAATATTATTTTATTTGCCACATAAGCTAAAGTGTGCCAATTGTATAATCCATTTGCCATGTAGGCATATTACGTTAGTGGGATATGTAGACAATTTCTATTACTAAGATAACAGTAGAGACTAGACTAATTGAGAAGGAGTTAAAAATGTAGGGATTATAATAGGGGCTCCAAAACCGTATTAACCTGAATGTGTACGAAAGTGTGTAGTACTAACATTATATCAAGCTAACACAATTTTTAAGAGTAAAAAATGATGACCTTTTTAGGGCATAAGGTGTCAATTGCTTAGCGAAAACACCCTGCTTGTGGTTTGAAATAAAAGATTTAAACTCCCCAATTTATTTAAAACTACTACTACGCTATAAAGGTTAAAATCATAAATGTAATTTAAACTGTTTCTTGTCATTATTCGAGTAGCATAGTGAAGAGAGCAAGGTTCCCATCTGGTGAAGGTTAAAATGGCTTATAATCAATTTATAGTTTAGGCTGGACTAACGTGCATTCAATCCAAACTAATCAGTTAAAGTTGCCATATTCTATTTCTTATGTTTAATGTGAAACACATCTTGCTCTTATCAGAGAAAATGAAGAATAAAGGGATGATAGACCAGAATATTGATGGCCAAAATGAAGACCTGGAGCTCCCATTCTTCAACCTAGCTACCATAGCTATTGCCACTAACAAATTTTCAAGCAGTAACAAGCTTGGTGAAGGTGGCTTTGGACTTGTATAAAAGGTAACTTTGATAGACCAATTCACATCATATTCAACATCAATATAATCTATTTACAAATGTGATTTTTTAGGGTATACTAGCAGATGGACAAGAAATTGCTGTGAAAAGGCTTTCACAAAATTCTAGACAAGGATTGAGTGAGTTTAAAAATGAAGTTATGTTGATCGCCAAATTACAGCACCAAAATCTTGTTAGGCTTTTGGGCTATTGCATTGAAGGAGAGGAGAAAATGTTAATCTATGAATACATGCCCAACGGAAGCTTGGACTCCTTCATTTTTGGTTAGAACTTCTCAAAACTTTATAATTTTTGCCAAACTTCATGAAGATTTTTTTATTGTTATTTAAAGAAATTTCAATTTATTGTTTCATTATTCAAGTTTAGTATTAACATAAACAAGAAACTTGATAGATCAAATGAGATCTAATACTTTAGGTTGGCTATGCGCTTCAACATCATTTGTGGAATTGCTCGCGGGCTTCTCTATCCTCATGAAGACTCTAGATTGAGGATTATACATAGAGATCTAAAAGCAAGTAACATTTTACTTGATAGTAAGATGAACCCAAAAATTTTTGACTTTGGCATGGCTAGGTCCTTTGGTGGAGATCAAACTGAAGGAAATACAAACAGAGTGGTTGGAACTTAGTAAGTATTCTTTAGGCAAAGTTACACAATTAGTCTCTTATGTTTACCCTGTGAGCATAATTGGTACCTTAAGTTTCAAGTAAGCGCTATTGGTCCCTTAAGTTTAAAAAATGAGTGTTGTTAGTCAATTTTGTTAATTGTAGTTAGTGTTATTACTGTAAGGTTGAGTTTTATCAACCATCTTGTTGGCTTTATTCCGTGCCAATTTGCTTGTAATTTAGCACTTAGTAACCCTGTATTTAGGTGGCATTCATGTAAGGGTAGTGTGTGAAGAGAGTGTGAAGAATTGCTCAATATTGTGCAAAGAAGCAGGGACTCGCGACTTGCAAGCCGCCAACTGCTACACACGTGAGAAGCATGCAGGGAGGTGAAGGGTCACGCTAGCTGTCACACTACAGGACAAAAGTCCCAGGCTATCCAGGCCGTTATCTCGCGACTTGAACTTGCGACAGACCAATAGCGAGGCCAAGCTGCCAATCAACCCTATTTGGGAAAAACTGACTTTTCGTATTCCAAACACACACCACTATATATAGACCCTTATACCCATGAAATGTAGAGAGCTTCCAGAGAGAATTTTGTGAGAGAAATCCTAGAGAAAAATAAGATTGCCTCATCCCCAATCTTCATATAAGAGACTCCTAAAATTCCTTTACTCTCTTCCTCTCCATTGATACATCCTTGAGGTACTTGACCAAATCCTTTTCTCATCACACCCACGTCTGTGAGAAGGTATTTTGGTGCTAAGTGAAGCAGTTTGGAAGGGACCAATGGTTATTGGTTGATGCTATGGGTTATAGCGGAATCCGGTAAGCTAGAAAAGAAAAAGGTTTGGCGTAACCTCGTTGGAGCAGGAAGCTTGGAGGGCTTAGGTACCTGGGTAGATTAGGCTTAGAGGGTCTATTGCTGTTCATGTATCCCAACTACATTTTCTAGTGGATTATAGACTACTTGGAGGGCGATGGAGAGGTTTTACGCTGAGGGCTTCGGTTTCCTTTTCGATAACACATCACGTGTTGTCCTTGTGTTTGCATATCTCTTCCTTTATCTTTGCCTTTTATTTTCTACTATGGATGTGATTATAATTGACTTAGATTGTTTATCAATTCTGTTTTTGGCTTATATTCATGTTCCGCACATTAATTGTTTGATAATAAACTTGAATTGATAATTTGTAATTTGGGTTCTAAACGTTTAAGGGTGTTTTACACACATATTGAACATTCAATTGGTATCAGAGCAGGTGCATTCTTTGTAGTTTGATTACCTGAGTGCGATCCTAGACCCCTTGGCTATGGATGCAGCTATGAAAAAGGTTATGTTGAATTGTGGTTTAGATGTTTGTGATAATGACTCTATGAGTATGTTTGAAGGGTGTTCTAAAAATGAACTCTTAGAGTAAATTAAATCCAGAAAACATGCTAGGATGTTCGTTCACATGCTAAAATACTTTGAAAATAAGAACCACATCTCACACAATAGTTTATGTGAGTCTAACTCTTTGATTGAGAAATACAAAAGAAAAAATAGAACATTATGTGAAAATGTTGATAATCTGAAGAAAAAAAAAATTCAATCTAGCAGAAGCATGGAAAATAAAGATGAATTTCTGTTTGATGGTCAAGAATGCTTGTCTCATGCTTGTCTGTTTGTGAACACCTCATTGAAGGTTTTTGTTAGGTTCTAAAGGTTTAGGAATTTATGTATTTAGAACTCTAATTTGTAATGTTGGCAAACCATGATCAAAACAACATGTTTAGACTTGTTAAAGTATGCTCAAAGTTGATTAATTATTGTAAAGTTGGAATCGAGAGACTGTAGATGCATTGGGGCATTTCGGTCTGACTTGATCGATCGAGGAATAGATTCGATCGATCGAAAATCGACCAGATTGCGTTTTCTGCAGTTTTCCAACTCAACCCTAGCTCATTAAAACGTTTAGGGTTTTTATGTTTTTGCCCTAGGTATATAAGGCAAAACCCTAGCCACGTTTTAGTGTTGCTCAAGTTGTATTGTTGCGCATACATTGCGGTTTTGTGTAAATCTCTTGTGAGATCTAGAGGAGCTTTCCTTTACACAAAGCTTAGGATTTTCTAGATGGAGATTACTTCAACATCTTGATGATCAACTTGGTTGCTGCCTTTGAAGCTTAAAGAATATCAAGCGTGGGTGCTTGTAGCTGATTGAAGAATTCAAGAAAGAAGGAGTTCGTGGATTCGGAGCTTGCACGGGGTCATGTCAGTAAGTTCTACTGGTAGGTAACATTAGGAAGTCGAGCGGGGAGCTCGTAAGTCCTTTTGTATGAACTGCAATTCTTTCATAGTGAATTCAGTTTTGCCTTGAGGATCGGTGGGTAAAATCCTCCCCAGGTTTTTTATCGGTTTGGTTTTCCTGGGTGATCATATCGTGTGTTATTTATTATTCCGCTGCTATATATTTTCATGATATGATTGTTTGATTGTTTTAACCTAGTATTGCATAATTTGACTAAGTAACAACTTGGCTAATTAACTAGGCTACTCAATCTGGTTGTGTGTTAAGGGGTCTAAAACTGTTCAAGTGGTATCAGAGCAGGTTGTTCTTTTTGTCTGAGATTTTTTTTCTCTGAGCTGATCCTTGACCCCTGTTGTCATGGAGCATGGACACTCTCTTTTTGTTCCTCCTCACTTTGATGGGAACAACTATGCCTATTGGAAAGTAAGGATGAAAGCATTCCTGAAATCCATTGATGAGAGAGTCTAGAATTCCATTGAATACGGATGGCAGAAGCCCACTACTCCTGTGAGTGAGTGGCAAACTTCTGAAAAAGAAGCAGCAGGCTTCAATAGCAAAGCTATGAATGCCATCTTCAATGCTGTTTCTATGGAGGAATTTAAGAGGATCTCTAATGTTGAGGTTGCTCATACTGCTTGGAAAATCCTCCAAACTGTGCATGAAGGCACAAAGGCAGTTAAGATAAACAAACTGCATCAATTAACTTCTAGGTTTGAGAGCATTAGGATGTCTGATAATGAATCCTTTGATGAATTTTATGCCAAACTAAATGATATTGTTAATTTTGCTTTTAACTTGGGTGAAATCTATGATCAACCTAAAATTGTTAGGAAGATTCTTAGATCTTTAACTGAAAACTTTAGACCCAAAGTGACTGCCATTACTGAGAGCAAGGATGTGGACTCCATCCCTGTTGATGAGCTTGTAGGATCTCTTCAGTCCTATGAGTCTAACTTACCCAAAACAAACAAATCCAAATCAATGGCTCTTAAGTCTGTTGATGATGTTGAGGCTGGTGGATTTGATGATGAGCTCTCTGCTACAGAGATAGCTTACCTTGCCAAGAATTTTAGAAATTTTCTGAGAAATACAAACAGAAGGGCAAGAGGTACAAACACTGTTGAACCTAGAAACTTTAGGAAGAATGATCCCACTAAGGTTAATAACTTTGAAAAACCTAGAGAAAGAGTAGGTCAATCTTCAAACAATTCTTTAGGTGCTCAGTGTTTTGGTTGTCAAGGGTATGGTCATGTTAAATTTGAATGTCCTACATTCTTGAAAAATAAGGGTAAAGGTATGGCTGTAACCCTTAGTGATAATGAGGTTTCTGATGATGAGTCTGAGTGTGACGAGGATGGAAACTTCATTGCTTTCACTGCTACTGCAGTAGTCAATGAAAGCATATCTGCTGAGGAGAACCCTTCTGATGGGGAACTCTCTGAGGATGCAGATCTTCAAGAGGCCTATAATAAACTTTGCAAAGTTGCTGCAAGGGATGCTATGAATGTTGAACTTGGCCTGAAGAAAATTGATTCTCTTGAGCTTGAAAAGAAAAAATTGCTTGTTAAATTATTTGATGCTAATGATCTTTTGAACCATGTGAAATCTGAGAACATGCTTTTACTTGATAAAGTTAAAACTTTAGAACATGATTTATCTGTTGCTAGAACTGCTAGTTCTAAACTTGATCACATGCTGAATGTTCAAAAGTATCCTTCTGATAAATCTGGGATAGGATATATTGAAAGCATCTCTGTGTCTACTCCACATACCACGAACTTTGGTCCTGCTTCTTCTTCTGAACCTTCTGTGAGTGAGGTTGTGAGTGAAACTGTCAAACCACCTGTGAGTGAGGTAGTCAAACTTGTAGAAGTTTCACCTCCTAAGAAGATTAGGGTTGATTTGAGAGAAACTAAACCTACCCTACCCAAGGACAAGATGCATGGTAAACCTGCTTGGGTTTGTCATTATTGTGGTAAATCTGGACACATTCGTCCTAACTGTTACAAGCTTCAAGCTGCTAAGAGAGCAACTAAACCAAAGGTGCCTGTGCCTCAAGCACAAGATCCAATGGCACTTATTGGTGAATTGGTAAAGGTGTTGAACCTTTATTCCAATCCTGGAGTTGGAAATCACTCGAATGTGAATAAGAACTCCAATGCTTGTGGTGCATCTAAAAGGTTTTGGATGCAAAAGACTCGACCTAATTAAGTCTTTCTGACATGGTCCTTGTGCTTCATTGCTCATTCCTTTGTGACCATTGTTCTTTGGTTTTTGTGTTTCTTTTGCTTTTGTTTCTAGAAATTGCATTGCATTACATTCATGCATTTCATTCTAGGATTTATTTGTTTTCTCTTTTAATTAAAAAAAAAAAAAAAAAAGGAGAAAAGGAGAAAGCAAAAATATGTTTGACATGATGTTTCTTGGTTTTTGAAAACAAGGTTGGTTAATTTATTTACACATAACATGTCTTATGTACCTTGTTTAGCTTTGATGAGCTTATATATTGCACTTGACTAGTTGAAACTTTGTAGTGCATGTTGTGTAGGAAAGATGTTTATGGTGTTTATCACTTTGTCTTAATCTTGAAGTCACATGTTATTTGACTATCGGACTTGAATCTTTTGAGAAAGACATAAATAACCATCTTACCACTGTTCACTAGTCAATCATGAACACCTTAGTGCATATCATAAGATTTTGTGCTCGAGAAAGTGTAGCATATGCACAAAAAGAACATAAGGTGTAGCCTCTTTAAATGCTTAATGTTTAAAACTGGTGTGTACTATTAGGCTTGATGTCAATTCACTTAATCTAAACTGGTGTGTACTATTAGGCTTGATGCCAAATTTCACCTAAAATAATGGGGCAAAAATACAAGAAACTTACATGATTGCAAGCTTTTGTTCTAGGAGATGTGGGAGTTATAGGATGTAACTCTTTAGGTGATAGTCTCTTTTGAATTCTATGTGATGAATTTTGTAGACTTTGTGATTGATTGCTATTCACATATCACCTCACATGTTTCTCAAAGTTTTTGCTAGTTGCACACACTACACAAGTTACTCTTTGTTAAACTTTGTACATGTTATTGTGTGTGTTTTTGGTCTGACCAACCAAGTTTGAAAATACTTTGAGAATTATGCAAAACTTTTTTTTGCTTGAGAATTTGAAAGGAGGAATGGCTGAAATTATCTTTGGAGAAACTGGGATTCAATTTGGGTTTTTGAAATAGCATTCCATCTCATACTCATGCATTTTGTTTCTGTAATTTAATGCTTTGAGGAGTTATTTTCAAAATATGGTTTGTGTTTTTCAAAACTGTGATTTTTCTCTAAAATTTGTGAGCCTCTGCCCATTTCGATCGATCCAGTCAGATTTTCGATCAATCGAAAAAGTGCTTTCATTTGTCTCAAAATGACTGTGTGTTTCGATCAATCGAATCTGATTTTCGATCAATTGAAAAAGTGTTTTAATTTGTCTCTAAATGACTATCTGTTTCGATCGATCTAAAGTGATTTTCGATCAATCGAAAGTCGCGAATCAGGTTTTTTAAAAAAACACTGTTCTTGACTTTTTCAAACACTTTTCAAAAGTCAAAAAGTTTTCTCACTCTCCGACTTGGCAAGCTCAACTATTCCAATTTTTTGTCGTTTTCCTCCGGATTTTTTGCAAGAAAACTCTTTCCTCAAGCTGGTATGTCTATCTTACCCCTCCTTTTTGAGTTTATTTACATATTTCATGCATTATTCATGCATTTATGCTCATATTTTCGGAACCTTTTCTTGTTGGGATTGTTGGAATTTTAGACCCAATTTTGTGTAATTGATCAATGGGTTTTTGTGGGGACACACTATAAACATGTTCTTAATGGATTAATTTGATCAATTTTGGGTTTTGTGAAAAATTTCAAATTCTAGGGTTTGTAATTTATCAGAAATTGGGGATTTTGTTCAATTAAGGTTCAATTGATGAAATTGGCTTGTTGTATTGATGAAATTGGTTATTATAATCTGTTTTCAACCTTGTGTAATGATCAATTCACCAAATTTGTTGCAAAATTTAACAAGTGGTTTTCAAATTTTTAGGGTTTTTGTTAGAAACTCTATGTTCGAGCCAATTTGGTGTAATTGAACTTAATTTGAACTATGTTTACTGCATTAGATCATGCATCACAACATTGTTATTGTTCATGCATCATATAGATTTTTGTTCTATATTTTTTATTGTGCTAATTTGCAGTCTGCCCTTGGTTTTGTTTTCTTGTTCTTTTGGTTTTCACTTTGTGTCTCTGTCCTTTCCTTAGCACTATGCCTAGGAAGACTAGAGCCCGTAGGACAGTTTCCTCACCTTCTCCACCTCCTCCCTCCTTTGACCGTTAGAAGTTTTCGAGTGAGAAAAACCAAGAGATTTATGAGAAGCTAAACGTTAAGAGAAAGGTATGGGCTGAGTGTTCTATTCATTTAGATGAACTTGATCCTGCCATTAGGGCAAACTTTGAGCGTAGGGGCTGGTTACCCTTGGTGGATATTTCTGATCCTCCTTCACCATCTGCCTTGATTAGAGAGTTCTACTCGAACATCTCTATCCGCATCTATGATTCCAACACTCTAGTCAAGAGTTGGATACGAGGCGTAGAGTACTCCATTACTCCTCAGATAGTGGCTGACGCTCTAGGGGTACATTTGGTCCAGAATCCTGTTTATCCTTATGATGTGTCTCCCGAGATTAGTGATGCCTTGTCTTACATCACTGGAACTACTGTCCAGTGGGGTTCTGATCCTAGGATCACCTCTGCTGAGCTTTTCGGGTTGCACTATTTGTTCTTTAGGATAGCTTGTCATTCTATCTGGCCCATCTCTCATGTTCACACCATTCCTCTCGAGAGGTGTGTATTTTTGTACGCTCTGGTTACTGATGCTCCTATTAGTTTTCCCCATCTTTTTCTTCGTTCTTTGAACGATGTCTATAGGAGTTCATCTACTGCTCATGCTCTTGTTCATCCTATTTTCATTCATAGGATTCTCCTTTATCTTGATCTTGGTGGCTTCCCTTCCTCTGAGCCCGTTCATGTTATTGCTCCTATCGGTGCGTCTTTTCTTAGAAAAAGGGCTGCTCATTTTCGAGTTGGTTCTAAACACCCTAGGTCTGAGCCATCTAGTAGCGCACCTCCTTCTTCTTCTTCTGCAGGTATTGCTAGTGAGGATGTTCCTGATCCAGTTGGTGATGATGCTGCTGCTGCTGATGTTCCTCCACCTCCTTCGACCGACTTTGATGTTCGTCGTACTCTGGAGACTGTCATGACCGTTCAGGCGGCTCATGGTCAGATTTTGGTGGACTTGCTTGACGAGATTCGTGCTTTGCGAGCCGACTTTTCGCGTCTTCATTCACCCTCACCACCGCCTTTTGATGACGACTTGTGATTGCCCTTTGGCATTCCGTCACAAAAAGGGGGAGTGGAGTTTGTGACTTGTAGAGGAGTTTTTGTAGTTAGGGGGAGACTTTTTGTTACTTTTTGTTGTTGAGAAGCTTGTGGAGTTTTTAGATTGTATCTAGGTGCTTCACTTTGTATATCATTTTTGGGGATATTCATGTTAGGGGGAGTAACATTGATTGATATACATGATATATACATTGATTCTTGTTGCTTTGTGATTCACTGGTTATTGACTTATATTTATGAGTTGTTCATTCATATATGTCTTTATTTTGTGTTGTGTGAATCTTACAAGAATGTTATACCTGTTGTTTTACTCTTTTTTGTCATACATGCGTTTATGCGTTTGTTGAGTATTTCAGGAATATACAGGTTGATTCAACAAAGCTGCTGTCTACACTTACAACCGATGGATAGTAGTTAGGTTTGAATTTGAGTTTATGACCATTATTTTTGTAAAGGGCTTTTTACTTGTAAACTTTGAGCTTTTAATTAGGGTTTTGTCACGGATTGCCAAAGGGGGAGTTTGTTAGGTTCTAAAGATTTAGGAATTTATGTATTTAGAACTCTAATTTGTAATGTTGGCAAACCATGATCAAAACAACATGTTTAGACTTGTTAAAGTATGCTCAAAGTTGATTAATTATTGTAAAGTTGGAATCGAGAGACTGTAGATGCATTGGGGCATTTCGGTTTGGCTCGATCGATCGAGGAATAGATTTGATCGATCGAAAATCGACCAGATTGCGTTTTCTGCAGTTTTCCAACTCAGCCCTAGCTCATTAAAATGTTTAGGGTTTTTATGTTTTTGCCCTAGGTATATAAGGCAAAACCCTAGCCACGTTTTAGTGTTGCTCAAGTTGTATTGTTGCTCATACATTGCGGTTTTGTGTAAATCTCTTGTGAGATTTAGAGGAGCTTTCCTTTACACAAAGCTTAGGATTTTCTAAATGGAGATTACTTCAACATTTTGATGATCAACTTGGTTACTGCCTTTGAAGCTTAAAGAATATCAAGCGTGGGTGCTTGTAGCTGATTGAAGAATTCAAGAAAGAAGGAGTCCGTGGATTCGGAGCTTGCACGGGGTCGTGTCAGTAAGTTCTACTGGTAGGTAGCATTAGGAAGTCGAGCGGGGAGCTTGTAAGTCCTTTTGTATGAACTTCAATTCTTTCATAGTGAATTATGTTTTACCTTGAGGATCGGTGGGTAAAATCCTCCCCAGGTTTTTTACCGGTTTGGTTTTCCTGGGTGATCATATCGTGTGTTATTTATTATTCCACTGCTATATATTTTCATGATATGATTGTTTGATTGTTTTAACCTAGTATTGCATAATTTGACTAAGTAACAACTTGACTAATTAACTAGGCTACTCAATCTGGTTGTGTGTTAAGGGGTCTAAAACTGTTCAGTTTTTAACTCATGCTTATGGTATCTTGATAGTGGATGTTCTCATCATATGACAGGAGATGAATCACTGTTTAAGACTCTTAAAGAGAAAGCCTGTGATTATGTGACTTTTGGTGATGAGAGCCATGCTCAAGGTCTCGGCAAAGGGACGGTTGAAATACCGGGATTACCTCTATTGAAAGATGTGCTATACATCAAAGGATTGAAGGCGAATCTCTTAAGCATCACTCAAATATGTGATGAGGACTTTCTTGTCCAATTCTCAAAGAAGGGGTGCATAACCATTAATGAAAAAGGGATTCAAGTCTTGGAGGGAAATATGACTACTGATAATTGCTATGGAGTAGTTCCTACGACACCTATTTCGTGTAGAAGTGCTCATGTTGATATGCTGAAACTTTGGCATCACAATTTTGGGCATGCAAATTTCAAACAAGTATCTAAAGTCTCTAAACTTGAGGCAGTTAAAGGATTTCCAAAGTTTGGAAAGGTGGAGAAGACTATATGTGGAGCATGCCAAATGGGAAAACAAACAAAAGCAAGCCATCACAAGGTGAATGTGATTGCTACCTCACGGTGTTTAGAGCTTCTTCACGTTGATTTAATGGGGCCTATAAGAACTGAAAGCCTAGGAGGAAAGAGATACATTATGGTGGTAGTTGATGATTTCTTAAGGTACTCTTGGGTGGAATTCCTTAGAGAGAAGTCCGAAGCATGTGATAAAATGCAAAGGCTATGCAAGAGACTGCAGAATGAAAAAGGAGTTCCCATAGTCAAAATCAGAAGTGATCATGGGAAGGAATTTGAGAATGCTAAATTTGAAACTTTTTGTGAAGAGCATGGTATCAAGAAGGAATTTTCAGCTCCAAAGACTCCACAACAGAATAGGGTGGTTGAAAGAAAGAACCGAGTGATCCAAGAGATGGCAAAAGTCATGCTACTTAACAAAAACATACCACAAAGATTCTGGGTTGAAGTTGTGAACACATCTTGTCACATTTGTAATAAAATCTATTTCTGAGCAGGGATAAAGAAGACGTCATATGAAATATGGAGAGAAAAGAAACCCAAGGTGAAGTATTTCAAAATATTTGGAAGCACTTGTTACATTCTAAATGACAGGGAAAATCCGGGAAAATTTGATGGTAAGAGTGATGAAGGAATATTCCTGGGTTACTCCACAAATAACCGAGCTTATAGAGTGTACAACAAGCATACTAAGACGGTGATGGAGTCAATCAATGTGGTCATAGATGACACCATATCAGAAAAGGAAATTGAGGATGATGGAAAGGGGCTCAAACTCAAGGAGAACGAGGATGATGATGATATGTCTCTAAGTGACGATGCTGAGAAAGAAACACCCGGAAAGGAGTCCACACCTCCTATATCAAGAAGAGAGACTAGATTAACACAAGAAGTCTCAAGTCTACTCACACCACCAAAAATTCAAACCCAAATTTCTTGTGATGAGGAACTCTTGACTTCCAAGAAACCTTCATCAAGAGTGACTCTTAATCACCCATCAAGTAATATTATTAGGGATGTAAACGAGGGACTTCGTCTAAGAAAAGGACCAAGGTATAGTGCTAACCATGTGACATACAACTGTTATCTTGCTTAATTTGAACCCAAAAAGGTGGAAGAAGCATTGAAAGATGAGAATTGGGTAAAGTCTATGCACCAGGAGCTACATCAATTTGTTAGAAATGATGTATGAGAATTGGTCCCAAGGCCTGAAGATACACATGTGATTGGCACCAAGTAGATTTTTAAGAACAAAACAGATGAAGATGGTGAAGTTGTCCGAAATAAGTCTAGATTGGTGGCTCAAGGGTATACTCAAGTGGAAGGCATAGATTTTGATGAATCGTTTGCTCCGGTAGCAAGACTAGAGTCCATCTGAATTCTCTTATCCATAGCATTCATCATGGATTTTAAGTTGTACCAAATGGATGTGAAGAGTGCATTCTTGAATGGTTTTCTAAATGAAGAAGTCTTTGTTGAGCAACCAAAGGGATTTGAAGATCCTCACTTCCCGGGTCATGTGCTAAGATTGAAGAAAGCTTTGTATAGGTTGAAGCAAGCACCAAGAGCATGGTATGATCGTCTCACCACTTACCTATTGGATTGTGGGTTCAAAAGAGGTCAAGCAGATCGAACATTGTTTATTAAAAGGGATGAGAAAGCCCTCCTTGTCGCTCAAGTGTACGTGGATGATATTGTCTTTGGATCCACAATTGATCAACTAGTTCATGAGTTTTCGGAAGAAATGAAAAGGGAATTTGAAATGAGCATGGTGGGAGAGTTGAACTACTTTCTAGGGCTTCAAGTGAAACAACAAAAAGATGGAATATTCATTTCTTAAGAGAAGTATGCCAAAAATCTTGTCAAAAGATTTGGCCTGGACTTTAAGAAACATACTTCTACTCCAATGAGTTCCTCTACAAAACTAAGCATAGATGTAGCTGGTGTTGACGTCGATCCAACACTTTATCGAAGTATGATTGGCAGTCTTCTCTATCTCACAGTAAGTAGGCTAGATATTGCATTCAGTGTCGGAGTATGTGCACTGTTCCAAGCTGCTCCTAAAGAATCCCACTTAACAGCAGTAAAGCGAATCATTCGCTATGTCAATGGCACATCTGACTATGGGATTTGGTATACAAAAGATTTGAATGAGTGTTTGGCGGGATATTCAGATGTTGACTGGGTAGGGTGCATTGATGATAGAAAAAACACTTCTGGTGGGTGCTTCTATCTTGGAAATAACTTGGTTTCATGGATGAGCAAAAAGCAAAGTTCAGTATCCCTTTCAACGGCTGAAGCTGAATACATTGCAGCAGGAAGTTGTTGTGCACAATTGTTATGGATGAGAAAGCTATTGCATGACTATGGAATTTCTCAAGACACTATGTGTGTGTTCTGTGATAACACTAGTGTCATAAACTTGTCAAAGAATCCAGTTCAGCACTCCAAATCAAAGCATATCGAGATCCGTTATCACTTCATTCGGGACTTGGTAGAGGACAAGACAGTATGTCTAGAGTTCATAAGTACTGACAATCAAAAGGCAGACATATTCACCAAACCTCTTGATGGCCGGAGGTTTGAATCCTTGCATAAGACAATTGGTGTTGGTATCATTCCTTGAACTCAATCTTCCATGAAATCTCATTGTGTTCTTTTTTGCATTGTGTTTCTTCCTTTTGTCATTCCTGTTTGTTTTTTTTTTTGTTATTGTTGTGTTTTTTATTAATCTTTTACTGCTTTTGTGTCAAAAATCCAAAAACACATAAAAAGTAGAAAATCCTAAAAGTTTGATCGGCTTTGTTGAGTTTTGTCTCAGAGCATGTTTTGCCTTGTACCTTTGTACTTATGGCTTTGTGCATTTAACGAGCTTAGCTTGTCTCTTATGCACTCATATCATTGTGGAAGAAATTCTGAAATCTATGTGACTGTTGTAAATAGATCTTCAACCTTGTCATGAATGATTAGTGAATGATTTTGTTGATCTTGAGACATGCATAGACTTGTGCCTATATATTTTCCCACTTTTATTTTATTGCTTTACTCAAAGAGCTCACCAAATATAAATCTCCAAATGAAAAGAGATATTGAGCTGCAAAAGCCTGTCGCACATACTAGTATTTGACTAGGAAGAAGGGAAAGCGACCAAAATAAAATGTATGATGCCCAAAAAGCCAAAGGCTAACTCATCAATTTGAAATATTAAAAATTTCAGGCATCGATCTCACAATGAGATTTGTTTATTCAAAAAGATCAAATGATATGTTGAAAATGGAGCCAAATGAAAAGCTTCAAAGAATTGTACTCAAGTTTATGTGGGAGGTCATATATGCATACTTCTATAATTGAGATGGGTCACATTATCTAGTGCTAGTTGTGTATGCCTTGATTGAATTGATCATTGAAGCTTCACATTAGACTAAGGACTATCTCATTTTTGATACCCACACACAACACACAAGTCTATGTTCAATAAATGCCTTATTCATTTGTGTGATTGTACTTGTTTAAATGTGTTTTCACAAGCTCAATCTTTGTTGATCAAACACAAAAAGATTTTTGAGTGTTTTAGTTTGTTTTTGGAAAGTATTTTGTTTTTACAAAAATGTCAAAAATTTCAAAAACAGTGTTGCCCTGTTTTGGCAACTCAGTAGTAGGTTGGTCCAGTCGCATGTTCCAATCGCAAGCTCACTCCGAGGTTTTTCGCGACTCACTGGCGAGTCAAGGTCTCAATCGCAAAAAAAACTTAGAAAATTTTTCAAAATTTGAGTTTTTATGATTTTTGCGGCTCAGTGTGGCGACTTGTTCGCGGGTGGAAGGTCCAGTCGCGAGGGGTACTCAGAGATTTTCGCGGCTCATCTCGCGACTATCTTGCGGGTAGACCTTCCAATCGCGAAAAACACTTATAAGGTTTTTTGAAAATCTTGGTTTCACAGTGTTTCGCGGCTTATCCTGGCGACTTAATCCAATCACGAAAAACACGTGTTTTGCGTTTTAAAGACAGTTTTTTTTTTCTTCAGTTTTTCCCTCGTACTTGTGTGACTATTCATTGTCTTCCCCATTTCACTCTCACAAACACTCCGAGTATTTCTTTGAAAATCCTCAATTTTTGCATCATTTCTTCTCAAATGTTCAACAAAAAGGTATGAGTTTTCTTTCTTTCACTTCATACTTACTGATTTGAGCATTGTTTTCTTGATTTTTGAGTTGCTATTATGGTTTGTGATTTATCATGTTCGAACATGGGTTTCTGATTTTCTGGCTTTATTGTGTGTTTGTGATGGTTTGTATACTGATCTTCTCTGTCTTGTGTACCTATTGTGGTTTTGGTTGTATACACAAACTCATTGTCATGGTTTGAACCTAAATCTCAAGTGTTTAGGGTTTTCTTCATCATCGATGGTGCGTAACTGACACATTGCTAATAATGTTTGGTGTCTTGTTTGGTTTCTCTTGTTTGTGATAAACCATGTTGCAGTGACAAAATGTCTCCATTCAAGAGATCAGTTGTGAAAGGAGGTAGCAGCAAAGGGAAGGAACCTGTCATTGAAATTGATGATTTCTCTCCTAGACCAAAAATGACTCGTTTCCCATCAGGTGTGTTTGATCCTAACAAGTTCTGATCGTATGCTGCATTTCAGACTCATGAAAATTATTTCAAAAATGCTACACCATTGTTGGAAAGAGTCGTTGATCAACATTCTCTTTTTGACACCGACATCCCCCAATGGTTTGCCCGTAAGGATTGGAATTATCTTCTCTCCGACCTTGATGATGCGTATGAGAATTTGGTAAAAGAATTTTATGCCAATGCAATTGTTGAAGGAGACGAACTTAAGTGCTAGGTTAGAGGAAAAAGTTTCTCGGTCTCTCCCACATACTTGGCAGAGATTCTTCACATCAACTCGCCAATACTTGGAAACTCACCGGTTTGATGATCTATATCCAGATGAGGACTTACTTCGGGTAGTTCTTGGAAAAGATTTGGAATTTTCCTTAAATGGGAACTCAATCAGTGTTTCATCTCTTCCTCGAAAATTAAGGGTGCTTACAATCGTCATGTTTCACAACTTGTATCCCCTATCTAGCATAGGGTATATGAACCTCGGGCATGCATTGTTCCTTCATGATCTGATCTTTGATGTAGAGATTGACATCTGTGCTCATATCTTTCATATCTTTCGTAAAACTGTTCTACGAACTGAGTCAAGGATATGCATTCCTTTTTGCTGTCTCATTTCAAGGATTTTGAAGCTTAAAGGGTTCCATCCTTCAGAGAATGATTCTCCCTGCACAAAACCAAGTCCAATCAACATGCGCACATTCAACGCTAGTGTTGGCCATAGCAAGAAGGGAATCAAGATAGAAGCTTCAGCGTCCCACAGTGGTTCGCGCTCCAGCTCATTCCTCGTCGACGAGAAGCTAGACTTTATTGTAGCATCTGTCCATGAGCTGAGTACAAAGATGTCCGTACTTACATCCATCTTGCACCATCTCAACATTCGGTGGGATATGAAGTTCACTTCTATCCAATCTCAATTGGATCAAATTCAAAGAAAGCTAGAAGATGATGAGGATTAGATATTCCATGATAAAAAGGGGGAGATGCTGTTGGCAGGGGGAGTTCAATGAAAGGGGGAGATTTCAGTAAATAGGCCTTTGTTTATCGCTTTTGTCTAACTTTAGCATATTTCAGTATCCATGTTATATTATTCAGTACTTTATATTTTCTTTGATTTGTACCTAGCACCTTTGTAGGTTTTTAAGGTTTCTGTTTATGTTTGTACCCATATTGCTTTTGTAAGCTTTTAGGGTTTGTTTCTATGCACTTTATAGGCTTTATGGTTGGTACCTTGCTTTATGCAGCCTTTGTGCTTTGTTAAATCAGTACTTCTAACTAAATGTTATGCATTTCCTTTTAAGTACTGTCACTCTTGTGCCCTTGTAGGATTTTTTCCTAGATGCATATACTTCATGTACTGTGCATTGGTTAAGTGTTGGTCATTCAAGTGATTTGCCTTGTGTTTGTCAGCTTGAATGTCTGGATGTTCATTCCAAGTGTGAATAAGCATTGTGATCACTTGGTTATAGTGATTGCTAGTTTAGGTCTTGCCATGGTTTATTGCTTTATTCCATTGTGCTTGATCGCATTGTGTTTGCTCCATATGCATTACAAGTTTTCTGCATACAATGAACTTATTGTGTTGTTGTGTTTCAAGAGATACTTGTTCTTATGGTTCAAAAGCTTCATAGATTCTAGAGTTAGGTGTGAGTGAGTTTTCCAATTGTTCCTAACTCACGCGTTAAGTCTAGATTTTGTTATACCGTTTTGTCACGGAATAGTCAAAGGGGGAGATTGTAAGGTTGAGTTTTATCAACCATCTTGTTGGCTTTATTCCGTGCCAATTTGCTTGTAATTTAGCACTTACTAACCCTATATTTAGGTGGGATTCATGTAAGGGTAGTGTGTGAAGAGAGTGTGAAGAATTGCTTAACATTGTGCAAAGAAGCAGGGACTCGCGGCTGACTCGCGACTTGCAAGCCGCCAACTGCTGCACACGTGAGAAGCATGCGGGGAGGTGAAGGGTCAGGCCAACTGTCGCACTACAGGACAAAAGTTCTAGGCTGGCCAGGCCGTTATCTCGTGACTTGAACTCGCGACTTAGACCAGTCACGAGGCCAAGCTGCCAATCAACTTGTTTGGGAAAACTGACTCTTCGTATTCCAAACACACACCACTATATATAGACCCTTATACCCACGAAATGTAGAGAGCTTTCAGAGAGAATTTTGTGAGAGAAACCCTAGAGAAAAACAAGATTGCCTCATCCCCAATCTTCATCTAAGAGACTCCTAAAATTCCTCTACTCTCTTCCTCTCCATTGATACATCCTTGAGAGGCACTTGACTAAATCCTTTTCTCATCACACCCACGTTTGTGAGAAGGTATTTTGGTGCTGAGGCAAGCAGTTTGGAAGGGACCAATGGTTATTGGTTGATGCTATGGGTTATAGCGGAATCCGGTAAGCTAGAAAAGAAAAAGGTTCGGCGCAACCTCGTTGGAGCAGGAAGCTTGGA
This sequence comes from Quercus ilex subsp. ballota, assembly GCA_032727855.1. NCBI lineage: Eukaryota > Viridiplantae > Streptophyta > Magnoliopsida > Fagales > Fagaceae > Quercus > Quercus ilex. The sequence continues at coordinate 18,452,297 of CM064915.1, forward strand.
GGGCTTAGGTACCTGGGTAGATTAGGCTTGGAGGGTCTATTGCTGTTCATGTATCCCAACTACATTTTCTAGTGGATTATTGAATGCTTGGAGGGTGGCGGAGAGGTTTTACGCTGAGGGCTTTGGTTTCCTCTTCGATAACACATCGTGTGTTGTCCTTGTGTTTGCATCTCTCTTCTTTTATCTTTGCCTTTTATTTTCTGCTGTGGATGTGATTATAATTGGCTTAGATTGTTTATCAATTTTGTGTTTGGCTTATATTCATGTTCCGTACATTAATTGTTTGATAATAAGCTTAAATTGATAATTTGTAATTTGGGGTCTAAATGTTCAAGGGTGTTTTACACACATATTGAACTTTTAATTACCTATGTGGCTAACTGAAAAATAATGTGGTGTTTTTTAACTAAGTTGGTGCAATAAAAATCAACCACCTCAATTAAAAAACTATTAAAGCTCCAACTCACCAAAAATAACAAAACGCTATTTTTCTTTCTCTGTTCACTTTAGAATCTGTGCAATACCATGGGCTATACCTTCTTTTTGACTTGTCTCCATGTCGATTCCTTCTTGGGAAGGTGAGGTATGCAATACTCTGTCTCCCTAAAGTGATTTGAACCCAAAGCCAACACTAGCTTGAGAGTACGCAAACGTCTTGAAGAAAGAGATGGAGGAGTTGCCACCTAATTGTAGGTTAAGGAACCAAAGAATGACTTCATGAAAGTCTACCTACTAGACTAAGTCGTGAGTTAGGGTACATGATAGGAAAAGATGGAACACCCCAAGCCTTCCTAGTTGTAGTTGGCCGTCATATATTGTTACTAAATCTAAGATTAAGTAAAGCTCATATAAGAGCACTAGCATCAGGTGTGCCCAAATATTTGGCATTTGGCACACCAACACTAGAAAACCTGTTACATGAGGTGTTCTAAATGTCAAATAATTTGGCATGGCTGAACAGTACTGTTCCAAATTTGGAATGGTATGGTCACAAATGCTACAATGAATTTTTTTTTTTAATTTCTCTCTCCTCTCCCTTCCTTTCTTTCTTCTCTCTCTTTCTTCTTTCTTCTTTCTTTTTTCTTCTCTAGACTGGTCTTTCTCTTCTTTATCACTCTCTCTTTTCTTTCACTCTCTCATCTCACACACATCTCTCTCTCTCTCTCTCTCTCTCTCTCTCACCACTCGGCCACTTCATCTGGCCACACCGGCGGCATCGCCTTGCCAAGTTGACAGCCTTGCCGAATTTTTTTTTTTGTGTTTTTGGGATGGGTTTTGAGAAATGAATTTCTTAAGTTGTTGGTTGTTTGTGGTGGTGGTTTTTTTGGGTTGTTTCTATGGTTTTTTTGGTGGTTGTGTTGATTTTAATTGGGGTGTCGTGGTTGCTTTTGGTGGTTGGTAGCGGGTTTGGATTGATGGGTTCCAATTTGGTGGTTGGTTTAGATTTATGGGTTTGGATATTCCTGTGTGGGTTTTTGCATTTTTTTTTTTTTTGGTCTTTATTTTTGTAAAAATCTAGTGGTTATGGGTGGTGGATGGGTTTTCAAAGAGTAGAGAGAAGAGAGATGGTGGTTGGGTTCTGGTTTAGAGAGAGAGAGAGAGAGAGAGAGAGAGAGAGAGAGAGAGGCGTTTTAGAGAAATTAATAAATGATTTTTTATTAGTTTATATTATTTTAATGTGTTGTAACATTAAAATAACATCTGATGTAGAGTGTATTGTAAAATGATGTGGTAAAATAGATAAAGTAAGTTTTGGTGTGTTAAAGTAACATTTGGGATAGCACAGCTAATGCTAGTGCTTTAATAAGCTATAGTGAATGCACGCTTGTATCTAAGGGCTAGAGTTCAACAACGAGTCATGGGAGGAGCAAGCAAGCATGTGAATAAATAAATATCATGACATGTAAAAGGCACCTAAGCATTGGATCAATCATTGAGAATATGAGTATAACTGTATAAGTATAAGATCATGATATCATCCAAACATGTGAACACAAAGAGTAAAGAAGCACTGAAGTGTATTTATGTATACCCAATCATGTGAATGCATAAATGTACAAAAATGTAGATATCGAATAAGAGTTGAATGTTTGTTAAGGCTGAATGCTTAAGTCTTATGAAGGAAAGAAGAATTAATTGATGTGGAGTCTTCATTCAATCTTTAATGTTTTCCTTTATTATACTCAATTGGTCTTCATTCTTCATTGATAATCTTGCATGCTTTAACTTCCCACTTTCCGTAAACCAATTAAAATCTAGATATTGTAGTCTTTTAAAAAAGAAGTGAGAGGTTTTCTTATTAGACTCTTAATTCAAATTCAAATAGGATTTAAGTTAAAGTTAAAAGACTAATTAATTTAATCAATTTTTTCTGCAAAGGTAATTAGTTCTCATCCCCTTAATTAAATCTTGATTGCTTCATTTGACTTGGAAAGTATTTAATTTTGAATCAATTGTTAGGATTAATTACCTTTTCAAAATGAGAAATGATATTTCTACAACATTTTTACAACAAATCCTAAGTGGCAGGTTGTTACTGGTTGTTATTGTTGTGGCAAAAAAGTAATCTTAGTGTTAGTTTCAAATTTGAACTAATAACAACTAACCACCTGCGATTTGTTGTAAAATTATTGTAGACGTAGCATGTCTCAAAATATTAGAAGAGTTTTAAACGACAGAGACTTTCCTTATTTTGAACAATTAATTTTTTTAAAAATGATTTTGAATTTTAAATAACTGTTGACTGGAAACTTTTAGGAAACTTTTACAATTTATGCTCAATTATCTTTCTTGATTGGAAAGGAAAAAAATAGGAAACGAAGGGAAGAATTAAATGGCTTATTAAAAAAGCAAAGAATATATTTTTGTATTTTGGGCTTTATTAAATGTTTTAAAACAAATTAGGAAAGAATAGTAAGAAAGGAAACAAATATACATGAATAAAGAAGAGCAAGACTTAGATACAGTATTTATGTGCTATTCATTTGGTTCCCTTCTTAAGATTCTGCCATGTAGATTTTTTTTCATGGGATGAAACTTTATTTTTTAGTTAAGTATCCACATGTCAGAATCTTAAGAGAGGAACCTAAGGAACTGCACCTAAGGTATTGTACCTAAGTTTTGTCTAATAAAGAAAGACAAGGCAAGTAAAAACAATCATATAGCATTAAATAAAAAATGTCAAAATCTGGGTTTTGCCCAGGCAGGCGCATGCTAGATGAAATCAGCGTTGTTAGGTTCCAAATATTTAGACTTAAATGTTTAGGAATTAAATTTATTGTAGTTTGGAAAACCGAGAACAAAAACTTGTCTAGGATTAGATCTTAGGTTCTTTGAACTGTTTTATACATTGCTCAAGTGGATACAAGTCAAGATTCAAGAATGAACAAGCTACAGAAAGAAGAAGTAAAAATCTGTCAAGCTCGACCGATTGAACTGAGATTTGCAGGATTTCATCTGAAGCCCAACGGCCTACGAAATGTTTAGGGTTTGAGTCCAACACTACTAGATGTAAAAGGGAAACCCTAATACACGTTTTTCAAGTCTTGAGAGTTACTCCTGTGAGATCTGTGAGGTTCTGTAACCTTCTAACTCTACAAGCACCTACCAGAGATTAAATCCATATTGCTAGTACTGATGGAGTAAAGTTGCTACGAAACCTTCAACTATCAAGCGTACTGAAGATCAAAGCATGAACATTTGGTTCATGTGAGAACAGATCTAGATCAAGGAAGTCTATAGAGCTTGGAGCCCAATTTGTTAACTGTGTTAGATTTACTACGAAGTAGTATTGTAGATTGTAAATCTCAACTTGATATAGTTGATTGTTCTCTTGGGATAGTTCCCCCCATGTTTTTTACCTTGAAAAGATTTGTTTCATTGGTTTTCTTGGGTCATCACATCTTGTATCATTTACTTTTCCACCGTGTTTATTTCATGTGATGAATGTTTAACCTAGATTTGAATAATTAGCCTAAGTAACTACTTGGCTAATAAATTAGGTTAAACAGACTGTGTTTTCTAGGGGTCTAAACTTAACAGGCATAAACCTAATTCTTTAGGCACCTAGGTTTCATGCCATTTTCCAAAAAAGAAATTGGAAGAAAAACCCTAATTGTCAAGACCCAGCATACACCGAGAATGTGTACACCCATCATTTCAAGCGTATGCCACTTTAAGTAGATTTACAATATTACATGATTTTTTAAGGAATGAAGCAAGTAGTCATTGAGCAACATGTTACACCAACATTACTTCAAGAACAAAAATCATGAAATAACATGAAAACATGTGAAAGCATAGGAAAAAAAAAAAAAAAAAACTAAGATAGAGGATATGGATCATGGGACGGATTCATACCTTAACTTTTAACACCTTAAAAGGGATGTGTTTTACCAATTACCACAGTGATGTATATAAAGCCATAACTCAAGACAAATTCAGCCTTAAATGTCTTAGGAGACAAAAGTCCTTACACAAGTATATGGGCAAGGAAGTGATGATGTGTGCAATTGAGAATGAATGAGAAGGAGAATTGAATCAAATGATCACTAAAACTATTCTTGCACTCTTTGAAGCTAGGAGGCCAAATTTTCAAGTGATTTTGCTAGAGTAATTTTTAGGCTCTAAGATTTCAATGGGACGTCTAACCAACCAGTTGATTAGGCTGGTTAACTCGAAATCTCACCAAAATGGAAAAAGAGTAAAACGGGGCTTGCTGTCCCATATTGGCATATGCTAGTAAATTGGCGCGTACGCCACCAATTCTTAGCATATGCCGCTCTAGGCAGATTTGCAAATTGGGATAGAAAAAGAGCTGTAGGTTAGGGCCTAGGTATTTTATGGCCACAAATTAGGCTTGTATGTTGTTGGGCTTCATATATGATGTTGATCATTTTGGTTGTGGTTAAGTTCTTCATCATTGGGGTTGGGGATCTCGGGTAAAGGCCGAAATGAAATGCGGTGTCTATAGAGTCTCCCAATCATCTCCTTGGTCATCCTCCTTTGCACCCAAACCCACACATCCTAACCTTTGTCAATCATGGCATCAAAGATCATGATGGATATCCGCCTCTTTCACCCTTTGCCATAGTTGAGCCTATGAGTTTAGTTATAGAGTCATCGAGGAGACCAACCACATCCTCACTGAGTTATGCTCCGACTTTGACCTCCTGACGCAATCAACAAACTCAATTCCTTCTTCAACCCAAACAAGACCTTCTCATTTGGTCCAAAGAGCTCCATAGGTCTAGGAATGGCGAAGGTTCAGAGGTTGATGATGGAGAGAAGGTTGTGATTTATTTGGGATAGAGGAGGGAAAGATATGAGGGATGAATGATATAGAAAAGAGATTGTTTCATTTTTTTTTACATATATGGATTTGACTTGAATTTTTAATTGATTTGCATTATTTTGGTTGGTCCAAGTCTGTAAAAAGATGTCATGTCACTATTGCGTTACCTACATAGGCAATAACACTAATAGTAGTTGACTAAAAGATTAACAGTACTCATTTTGAAACATGAGAGACCAGTAATGTACATTTAAAACTTGAAGGACCAATTCCTGTTACAAGGTAAAATTCAAGGACCAATAGTGTAGTTTTGCCTATATCTAACATGTTTTGTTATTGAAAAATTTTCTAATCAAAGATTTCCATTCTTATAGTGGTTATATGGCACATGAATATGCCATTGATGGCCTATTTTCAGTAAAATCTGATGTCTTTAGTTTTGGAATATTATTGTTGGAGATAATATGTGGAAAGAAAAATCGAGGGTCTTTCCATCCAGAACATAGTCTAAAGCTTGTTGGACATGTGAGTTGTCAAAAGATTTAACTTTTTTTTTCTTCCTTTTTATTTATTTATTTTTATACATATTATGATACAAACAATGACAAGAATTTTTCAAATGTTTTAGGCAGGGAAATCATGGAAAGAAGGAAGGACTTTGGAGCTAATTGATACTTGCTTAAAGGACTCTTGCATCCTGTCAGAGCTTGAACGTTGTCTCCATATTAGTTTCTTATGTTTGCAACAACATCATGAGGATCGGCCTAACATGTCATTTGTGGTTATGATGTTGCATAGTGAGAGTTCACTACTAGAACCCAAAGAGCCGGGTTTCTATGTGGGAAAAAAATCACCTTCATCAAGCAAGAACCAATCATCCTCAACCAATGAAATTACTTTTACCTTGTTAGATGGTCGATAGTCAAGTGTCATATCAATTTGATTATATTACATATTTTGTGATTAATATTTTACATTTGTACATTTTGCAAATCGTACACACTTATATTCTTCAAGAATGTGACACGAGTCTTATTTGAACCTTAAAGACCTAAAATGGCTTCTTCAATATTTAAGAGGTTTGAGACTACTTATAATCTATTTAACCAACTTTTTTACAAAAGAAAGAAGTAATTTGATTGAGACATCAAGTTGTCATTTAAAAATCTCTCCCCCTTAAAATGGCTGGCTAAATCTAGTGGTAATGGAGCTACGTGAAAAATGGTAAGGATTAAGAAATCAACAGGTTACCTATTGGCACTTAAGCAAGCAAATTAAATTTGGTGTTTTCCTAGTACCTTTTATTGTTACTGAGCCCCATTTATTGAAGGGGGAATTTAGGCCCACATATGAGAGAGAGTGTTAGAACTATAGTTAAATAATTAAATTCACCATTTCCTAATGATTTAAGCTTTTCAGAGAATTGGTAATTTATCACAAACAAACATAGAAAAGGGATAGAAATGATAAATTAGTTTAAACTTTCCACATTATAAATGAATCTTTCAAGTGACATGCAATGATTATAGAAATGGGTAAATTTTTCTTTATGAAAACAAGAGAAAGAGAGGGAAAATAAAAAGATTACAAAATTATTACAGGGAAAAAAGTGCTTATAATAGCAACATATTTCGCATAAAGCAAAGGGTAGAGGCCATTACCTGCAATATCATTTACAAGTGTCGCACCTTGAAAGTTACTGTTTCCAACATTCTTTAACAAAACTAAACTATCTTCGTGATCATCCTCAGCTCTAGGAGGTCTCTCAAGCATCTTGATGGGAACAATATATCTACCTTTACATTGAAATGTATAATCACTACAAAAAAATGGTCCTATAGTGGCCTTTTTTTTAGTGGCGTTTGTAAAAAATGCCACTATTGGTGCCCTATAGTGGCGTTTTCTATAAACGCTACTATAGGCATATCTATAGTGGCGTTTGGAATGATTTATAGTGGCGTTTGGGAAAATGGGTCTATAGTAGCGTTTTTAAAGGCCTATAATGGCGTTTTTAAAACGCCACTATAGGTCCTAGTCTTACAAGGAACTATAGTGGCGTTTGTCAAACGCCACTATAAGCACTTTTTTTTTTTTTTTTTTTTTTTTTTCGGTTGAGTAGGACCTATAGTGGCGTTTTGCAAACGCCACTATAGGCATTTGACCTATAGTGGCGTTTGCAAACGCCACTATAGCCCAGCAAAAAAAAAAAAAGAATCCAGCAAAAAAATGGGGACCTATAGTGGCGTTTGGAATAGGACCTATAGTGGCGTTTGTCAAATGCCACTATAGGCAATTTTTTTTTTCTTTTTTTTTTTTCGGTTGGATAGGGCCTATAGTAGCGTTTGACAAACGCCACTAGAGGCCCTTGTAACAATAGGACCTATAGTGGCATTTGCAAACGCCACTATAGCCCAGCCAAAAAAAAAAAAAAAAAAAAAGAATCCAGCAAAAAAAAGGGGGACCTATAGTGGCGTTTACCAAACGCCACTATAGGTCCAAAAAGTGCTTCTTCCACAATATTCCAGCACAACAAAAAAAAAAAAAAAAAAAAAAAAAAAAAAAAAAAAAGAACTGAATGAGTTTGAGCGGGAAAGAAAACCATGGAATATGCCTAGGATATTCTATGGCATATTTCAAAATATTTGAATATAATATAAATATATATATATATATATATATTATTATATATTTAAATGTATATATTATTATTATATATTTATATAAATGAGAGATGCTATGTCCACAATATTTTCACAACAAATTATAAGTGGTTAATTGTTATTGGTTCAAATTTGAACATAACAATAAGATTATATTTTTGCCTTAACAAAATAACTAGCAGTAACCTGTCACTTAAAATTTGTTGTAAAAATGTTATGAAAATGTTGTTGACATATCATTTCTCTTTATATATATATATATATATATATATATTTATGTATGAGAGATGCTACGTTTACAATATTTTCACAACAAATCATAGGTGGTTAATTAATTGTTGTTGGTTCAAATTTAAACCTAACACTAAAATTAATTTTTTGCCCTAATAATAACAACCAGTATCAACTTATTACTAAAATTATGAAAATATTGTGAATATATCATTTATATATATATATATATATACACACATATATAGTTATCATTTCTCTTTATTTATTTATATATATATATATATATAAAAATTAAAAAAAACATTAAAACTCCCCACCTACCCCCACCTACCCCCACTCTCTCATATCTCTCCCTTATCTCCTCAGACTTCTTTGCTCTTTTGGTTTCTTTTGTTTTTTTCCTTTGTTTCTTTTTCTCCCTAGCTTGTCTCTCCACGCCAAAGTCTTAGACATCCTTTCTCTTCCCTTTTTTTTTTTTTTTTTTTTTTTTTTTTTTTTTTTTTTTTTTTTTTTTTTCTCCCTTGTCTCCAGTACTCCTCCATCTGTCTTCTTTTCTTTTTCTTTCACTCTTCTTTCACTTCACACATGAATTGATTCTTTTCTATTCCTCTCCATTTTGATTTTATTTATTTTGTTTTATTTGTGGTGGTGTTAATGTTTGTGGGTTTTGGATTTGCAGATAGTGTTGCAGCTTATGGATTTTGTTCAAATTTGTAGATGGTGTTTGAAGCCATTGGTTGTATAGTTGCAGGTAAGCATTTTTTTTTTTTTTAAATTTATGATTGTTTTGGTCTATTTATTTTTTGATAATAGTTTTGGTCTATTCCTTGGATGTGAGCATGTTACGTTTGATTTTGAATTTTTTTAGGTGGGTTTGTGTTTTCATTTTAAATTTGCTGGGATAGTTATAGTACTGTTTGTATTTGAAGTTGCTATTTTTTTTTTTTTTTTTTTTTAATTTTTGGATGTGAGCATGTTGCATGTGTTTGATTTTGAATTTTTTTAGGTGGGTTTGTGTTTCATTTTGAATTTGCTGGGATAGTACAGTGTTTGTATTTTGTTTTGTATCTTTTAATTTAATTAAAATTGTAATATTAATTTAATTACAATCTTAATTCAATTAAAAAAACATTTTCACGCCAAAAAAAAATTCTTTTGATTACCAAAAATTAATTTTTGGTAATCAAATTTTTTTTGGTTTTTTTGGGGGGCTATAGTGGCGTTTTTAGAGTCTATAGTGGCGTTTTACAAACGCCACTATTGTACCGTCACTATAGACCTATAGTGGCGTTTACAAACGCCACTATAGAGTAATTTTTTTTTAAAAAAAAGCCTATAGTGGCGTTTGACAAACGCCACTATAGCCTTTTTCGAAAATAAAAAAAATTGGTCTATAGTGGCGTTTGGAAACGCCATTATAGGTCTATAATAGCGGTACAAAAGTGGCGTTTGCAAACGCCACTATAGCCCAAATGGGCCTATAGTGGCGTTTTTAGTACCTATAGTGGCGTTTGTGAAACGCCACTATAGGTTAATTGAGAGGTTCATTTGTGTTAGATTGTAAATTTTATATTGAAAGACAAAAACAAACAAACATTTTATTCACAAATACAAATAATATTGTTAGTCATTCATGCTATTCTTACTCTTTTTTGGATTTTTTTTTTTTAAGCTAAAATTCCATTAGAAAAATAGAAAAAAAAATCATTTTTTGAGCAGGCAAAACCCAAATCTTGAAAAGGAAGAAAATGAACAGATCCAAATCAAATATATATTTGCCAATATATAAATAAATAAGTAACATTGATTCTAATTTAAAAAAAAAATGGAAATACCAAAAAAAAAAAAAAAATATTGGCGTTAGGGTATAGCAGAGCAGCAGAAAGTAAAACCCAGAAACTAAATCACTAACAACGTACATCTCCCACTGCGTGAAATAGTTGTTGACCACGTGTATATTCCCGTTCATACACCAAACATATGTTGCACCAGCACCTCACCGAAGTGAATCAACACAATGGTGACCTGCATTCCCAAATTTAACGTGTTATAGACCCAAGGTGACAAGGGCGTGCACAATATAAGGATAATGTAAGTGGTTAAACATTTTGAAAAAAATTAATTACTGTGAAATGAATCATTTCCATTTGAATGCAAACAGAGAGAAACATTCCTTTCTGCAAAAATTTGTTTCTTTTAAAGCTATCTTTTGTTTCTACTCTTCCATCTGATTTTCCCTGTACAAACTTGTTCTGGTTTGCATTACTTTCTTTTCGGTGGTTTTGCGTTATATTGTTCTGCTCTAGGTCGTTTGCGTTACTTTCTTCTCTATGCTTTCGCATTTTAGTTTCTTGTGTGCTATATCTTTGATTATCATGTGTTGGGAGATTATGTTCTTTCATTGCCGGCCAAAATTGGAAATTAACACTGTTTGCCAAACAATATAATTAGTAGGCACTGTTTTCAAACTATATATATTACTAACATCTCAAGTTTAAAAGACTCAATTTTGGCCTATAAATCGAGTCTCAAAGACTCGGTTTCCATGGTTTGATCACGTCTGATGTGGCGTTTTTTCCACATGGCGTCCACTTGGAAATTGAGTCTCTAAGACTTGATTTATAAGCTGACCCTTTAAGTCTCGATTTGTATGTGCTAGCAAACAAAACAGAACACTTTACATTTAATATTATTCAAACATTATTAGTGCTAGCAAGTTGTACAACACAAATCAACGCACAGTTACGTCTCTTTTCTCCCAATCATTCAGACATCTCTCCTTACCTCAGTTCTTTCTCCCTTCTTTCACTATGTCTGCTCTCTCTTCTTTCAAGAGCACAAACCAAAGATGCTGGGTTGCTAGGTGGGAGCGACGACGTGGATAGGTGGTGGTTTCGACTACGAACTGCAGAAACCCAGCCACTGAGTCGACTCGGTTCACCGGTTTGGTGGTGGTGGGGTTGTTGTGGAGGTGGCGGCGGTTGATTTTGGCTACTGGTTAGTCGGTCGTGGGTTTACAACTGTGGGTCTGCGAGTTGGGTGTTTTGGGTCTGCGGTATATATGGGTGTTTGGGCTGTGTGCGACGGTCACGGTGGGTTGGATTTTGGGGTTCGTCTATCACGGTGGTTGTTGGTGTTTTGGCAGTGAATGGGCTTTCGTGGGTTGCAATCAGTGAGTTTGTGGGTTGCTTATGGTAGCATTGAGATCGGTGGTTGTTTTGTTTTGTGTGGATGCGGTGGTTGTTGGTGTTTTTGCGGTGGTTGTGGTCACCATTGGTTGTTAATGTGAGAGAAGCAGAGGGACGAGAGAAGAGAAAGGCCGAGAGATGTTTTTAATCTTCTCTTAAATTTTTTTTTATTTTTTATTTTTCCTAAAAATAGAATGGTGTTCTTTTTAAAGGTTGGCTTATAAATCGAGTCTTAGAGACTCGATTTCCAAATGGATGCCACGTGGAAAAAACTCCACATCAGACGTGATTACACCATGGAAACCGAGTCTTTGAGACTCGATTTATAGGCCCTAAATCGAGTCTTTTAAACTCCAGATGTTAGTAATATATATAGTTTGAAAACAACGTCTACTAATTATATTGTTTGGCAAACAGTGTTAATTTCCAATTTTGGCCTTTCATTGCCTTTGGTGCTTAGTAAGACATGCTCTACTTGTGTACATTGTTGGTCTTTCTTATTAATTACATCCCTGAATTTCAATTAACATCAACATACTTTTTTCAATTAAAAAAGGTTGAGTACATGTTTTATTATGAGCAAAACTTAAGTATAGTATTTAGGTGCTATTCTTTAGATTCTCCTGTTAAGATTCTGCCATGTGAATTTTTTCTCATGGGATGGGAGTGTATTTTTTAGTTAAGTAGCCACATAACTGAATTTTAAGAGAGAAACCTAAGGAATAATACCTAAAGTAATGTACATAAGTTTTGTCCTTGTATTATTATCATGATATTTAATTGCACATATAATTTCTATGGGATTTCACTAAAAACTTCAAAGGCGTAGCTTATTTTTAAAAGCACAATATTAGAGACATAACTTTGACGTAGACCAATTTTTATGGGAGTTCACTAACACTACTTTTGTTATGTACCAATCACAATAGGCAACGTCAATAAATTAAAAAAAATTGTGAAATTTTTTTTATTCCTATAAAAAGTTATTTGATTCCATGGATATTGATTAGCCCAGGGGTAAAAAAAATAATAGTAATAATAAAAAGGACAAAGATTTGCTACAAACTAAGTTGTAGCAACTTCTGCAAAAATGAAGTCTATTTGAGACATTGACATGTGTGCATTTTGTAGGAGTTGCTGTAACTTAGTTTGCAGCAAATTCCTGCCCTAAAAACATATTCCAATCAATAGAAGCCTGTTTTTAGAACTTACTAGTCGCAAACCTGTGCATTGCGCATGATAATTTTTTTTTTTGGTGATCTCATTAAATATATTTTTTAAAACCTTACATATAACTTTTTTTTAAATATACCTTTACATATACCTTTAAGTAAACTTTATATATTCCACTTATTTAGATGCGTAAAATCATAGACTACTACTGTATGGGGGTTGGTCCCGGGGTTGTTGGGCCTTGGGCCTTGAACTAGAGATACAACACCTGACCCTCTCCCCATTGGACTTAAAACCTCTATCCAGACACCCCCTTGAGACTCACCGTGGGTCCAATAGACATAACGAGATCATTTAACCCTGAATGTCAAAGGCGAACCACTCCTAATCAAACTTATCTTGGTCGGGTTTGTGGTTGCTCGACAAAATGATGACTTAGCTTCCTGGTATTGCCTTAGGAAATATCACTGCCGAGCAAGCTTTTTGAAGGTGGGAATCAGTTCTAATGTCACTACTACCTCACCCACCTAAACACCCACCTAAAGACAATGGAATTGGACCTTCATTTGCACTAATAGAGGGAAGTAATCATAACACCCCCACTTATCTAAAGCTATAAATAGGGGGGATTAAGGGAGAAAAGGGGGTTGGCAATTCTGGGAAAAATAGTAAGAGAAGAGAGCAAACACTCAAAGAGAGCAAAGGCGCGATTCTATGAGGAAGAGAGAAAGGCTAGAGGAAATAGAAGGGTATCTAGGTCTACCGAGCATAGGACCACCCATAGTTGGAAACCCAAAAGCCCACAAAACAAATAGATTGTGAGCCCAAGTAGAGGTTAAGCCCAACATCCATATATTTTGAGTACGCACAACTACTCCATAATAATAGTTATAAATTAATTTTATCTTTTTTAATGATCTCATTTGTAACGCTTCTTAGCATTGTATATTTACTAATCGTTTGCATAACAGAGATGTTAATTGAGATTTTCAAAAGGTATTAGTGGATGAAATTTATATATATATATATATATATATTATTTCTTATGCAATTTTAAAAGGATTTTAAAATTTTTTAACTTTATTTCTTATCCAATTTCAATTATTATTGGAGAACATCACTTTTTTAGTTATGATTGGAAATATGGTTTCTATGATTAAAGTTTGGTTAGTTTTAAGTTTAAATTTAGTACTATGATTGTATTTAATTGTTGATTATTGATTTAATTTTTAATTTTTAATTTTTAAATTTTTAAGTGAATGTAATGGTTTATTTTAATACACTATAAAGTTTTTAATATTATCCGTACGAACATCTCTATTTTATTTTTTACTTCTCCTTATAGCCCTCTTTGTTTTCCAATTAACGTCTACTAATGACATTTGATTTTTTTCCTTTGTCTACTCTTTATTACTTTGTATTTTTTTTCTTTACTCTCTCTCTCTCTCTCTCTCTCTCTCTCTCTCTCAATTTTTAATTTGGTGGATTTTGTTTTTATTTTTCTTGCATCTCTACTTTAGGTTGATAAATTTTTGTGTTTTAGAACTCTAATTTGGGTTGATGAGATTTATTTTTGTGTTTTAAGTTTTTTTTTTTTTTTTTTGTTCTCTTTGATTGTTAAATGTAATTTTATTATTGCATTATAAATAATTAAAGATAGTATACATAGCATGATTTGGATAATTTAGTGTTTATTGTTATATCTTTCTATTTACTTTTTTTTTCTTCTCATCTTATTTTATTCAACATTGAAATAAGATGAGATTCCCCATATCATTAAATTATTTATATTTTCTCATCTTTTTATTTTTTTTTAAAAAAAATTTACACTTTCTCCAACCTTTCTCATTCTCTTTACCTTTTAATCTTCCCAAACCCTCTACCTTAATATCACTCTTTCTCTTTCCTTTTATCTTCTTTTATTTTGTTTCTTCTTATTATCATCCTCTTAGCATAAATTTTTCATTCACTTTTCCATTCTATGCACAATTTTCCCTCACAAAAAAAAAAAAAAGTGTAAATAAAAAAAAAAGTGAATGTTAAAAAAATTTATAGGAAAATTTGAAAGAAAAAAAAGATAATAACGTGAATGCTGATGTGGCTTAATTATAGCGTAGCAACAGTAAATACTACACTTTAGCTTTTAGATATGGAAAAGCCAAATCCTCTTGTAATAACCATTGGCCATGTAACCTTGGTCTAATAATTCATAAATTGAATTATTAATAGCTGAACTAAATTATTATTTGCTTCTTATTAGTTAGTCCAAATTTACTATTTTCACTTAAAATATATATTAATTCCTCTACTTAAAATATATATTAATTCTTCTAAATATATATATATATATATATATAAAATGTTATTTCAATTCTATCATGTAATCATGTTGAGCTAGTTGGATAAAGATTCCCTTCCATGATTAATTTTGAATAGTTACTTTAATAAAACAAACCAATCCATTCACTTGGTGACATCTACAAAGCCACTTTATCTGCATTCACACCAAACAACTTTACCACCAACCCACAACCCCCCCCCCCCCCCCCCCACCCCCCCAAATGACCATTTCCCAGCTGTAATGACTTGAAAAGCAAGTCCACATGATTTCTTCCTCATCTATTTCCACTTATTTTATGCTACAATAATACCCCACTATGTCATTTTTTTTATTAATGGTACATGAAGTGGAACACAGCCCATGCCCCATGGGACAGAATAGAAATAGGAATCGAAAGAAAGATACGATTAAAAAAAATCTCAGGCAAAATTTATTGCATGTGACTAAATGTAGACTTTTTTTAGAACTTGAGTTTGTCAAACTTGAATTTCAACCCAAAATCGAGTTTATCAAACTCGAGTTTCAATTAGTTTAGGTTGCGTGGTAGTATGTCGTTGTATAACAAATTAGAACTCGATTTTGGATTGCAACTCGAGTTTGACAAAACCAAGTTCCAAAAAGAATCTATATAACTAAATAATTTCAATCACATACTATTCTCCTAAAATTTTCCTTAAAAAAAAATACTATTAAGCAAATTTTGCCAAAAATCTCATGTTATTTCAATTCTTCCATTACCATGTAATCAGTAATCTTGTTCAGCTAGTTGGATAAAACAAAAGTAAAGCCACTTTTTCCGGCTTTACCAAACAGCGTTACCTCACAATGATATCTCCTTGTCCTGCAGCGAATTGACCTGAAAAGCGAGTCCACATGATTTCTTCCTCAGCTATTTAACTTAATTATGCTACATTAATATTACCTTCACTCTCTTTTACTTTTCGTAGTTTCTTCCTAAGGATTAGCATTTAGCAAGAAGGGTTGCTTTGTGTTATCTTCTTGACCTCTGTGTTTTACTTTCCTCGTATGTTACTTATTAAGAGCAGCAGCATGACAAAAGCCAATCAGTATGTGTATTTAAACTTCCCCTCGAATTTCTAAATAGTTGTTGCTATTTTTGTATATTTGGCTTTCTTTTGGAGATAAGAGGACTGGTAAAATCTTTGATTTGAATCATGTGCGTATGATTTTTTTTTTTTTTTTTTTTTGGGTTTAGATATTTATAGCTTTAGATGACTGTACATTTTTTTTTTTAATTTAAAAGATTATATTGTAATTTTTTAGGAGGAACTCTAATAGATATATTTTTATTTTAGCTATCGTTTCCACTAAAATTTTCATTCATGTAAAAGAAAACTGAAAAAGTGGCCCGTCTTTTATATACTGGGTCCATACTTGATTCCTAAACCTGCTTATAGTTTAAAATAAAATTAGAGGACAAAAAAATTGTTCTTTTATTTTTAGGGCTAAACATTTTGTAAAGAAGGAATTCCTTTTTTTCTTTTCTTTTTTGCTTCTTTTCTATATATTTTCTTAAGATGGAGAAGAACCATTTCATAGAGAAGATTTAATTTTTTATTAATCTAGTTTTCAAAAAAAAATTTATTAATCTATAGGAATATGTGATATTAATACATTTAAATTTACTTATTATTCGTTATTAATTTGAGGGAAGAAAATTCAATGTGATAGTACCTTGTACATATTTAGATTATGAAAATTTCAATTTTTTACTGTGAAATGAATCATTTCCATTTGAAAGCAAACCAAGAGAACCATTCCTTTCTGCAGCAATTTGTCCCTTTTAAAGCTTTTTTTTTTCCCTTCTTCCATATGACTTTCCTTGTATTGATACTTTTCTCCCTTTTTCATCATATGGTATTGTTTGTTCGATCTACTTCTCATTGGCCTTAGAAGGAAACCGATGAGCTTGTCATGCTTTAATCTCATTGCTATATGTCGACTTTCAGGTTCTACTAAGAAGAATCAGATCAAGGTCGTGAGAATTATCAAACTCCGTTTACCCAGTTGAACAATTTGGACATAAAATTTAGATTTAACCAGTTGCAAAACAGACCCAAATATGAATACAAAGACATAAGAAAAGGTTACCACTTTTCTTTTCCTAAGCTTTTGTCAAATGTCACAGTTTTGTATTGCTTAGACTCTTACCTGTTAGTATTTAGTCTTTTTAACGTTAATGCTTATGCTTTAAATGTTTTTGATTCTTTGACTACGAATTTCCCTGTTCTCACGAAACAAACATATATATTTTGGCAGGAAGGTTTGGCGGCCTCTTTATTATCTCCTCTGCTTCAATTAGTGTGTTTCTACTTTATTCAATCAGAGTCTATCAAGAAGTGTACGCTTTTCAGGGTATATACTTTTTCGTTGTTAGTTTCTTGCATGCAATAATTAAGACCTATGATTCTCATGTTAAACCTAACTAAGTTGATCTGTTCCTCCATTCTAGTTTATGCGTAATGCAAGGAAAAACAAAACTTGTTCTGCTCTAGCTCTAACCTCTAGGTGGTTTGTATTACTTTCTTCTTTATGGTTTTGCATTAGGGTATGTTTGGTACCTGTTTTTTTCTCTTATTTTCTGTTTCTAAAAACAATTTTTTATTTTTGAGACTAAAAACTTGCTTGGCAACCCAAAGTGGACAGAAAACAAAAATTGTTCTCAAAACTCAATTTGTGAAGGAAACTGAAAACATGCAAAAAACTGTTTTAATTTCTAATTTTCAAAAGTAATGAAAATACGCATTTAATTTAATGAATTTATCTCATTTAATGAGTTAGTATTAGAATTCAAATCCTAGTAACCATATATTTTAGTATTTCTTATTTTTTCTTCATAATTTTTTTTTTAATTTCAACTAACCAAACATATTTTTTATTTCAAAAATACAAGAATTGTTTTTTATATTCCCAAAAACAAGTTTTTGAAAATAGAAATAAAAAATTGTTACCAAACATAACCTTATATTTTCTTGTGTGCTATAAATCTTTGATTATCATATGTTTGAGATTAAAGTTGTCAAAATATTAATTAATTTTTTTTTCTTTATAAAAAATTTCCTAAAAAGATTCAATAATAAATGCCGAACATTTTCCTATATTTTACATAGTGTTTGTTTTATTTGTAAATAATTTTTTTAAATTATAAAATTTCTATTAGAAAAAAAACCCATATAAATGTGAATAAATTTTTAAAAATTAAAATATAAAAATTAATATAATCTCATTTAAGTTCACTTGATAAATTTATTGCTAGAAATATCAAAAAATTTAATATAAAATTTAGCTGAAAATCTCGCAAATGAACAAAAAATTCATCAGAGAGAGTTAGAAGATATTGAAATAATATAACATAAAGATAATAACAAAAATAATTATAATGATGTTCAAACATGTAATATAGAAATTCATGATTATATAAAAGGACTTAATTCTTTCTCAAATACATGTATTGCCTACAAAATTTTATCAACAGTACTTGTTATAATTGCTTCTATAGGAAGAAAATTTTCAAAATTAAAATTGCTAAAATCTTACTTAAGATTGATCGTGACACGTGAAAATTTAGTGTATTTACCAATTATCATTAAAAAGGATATATTACCAAAATTTAAATACAAAAAATTAGTCATTAATTAATTTGCATCTAAATAAAAAGAAAAAGAAAAATGCATGTTAAATAAAAATTATAATATAAAATTTTAAATAAATATTAGTTAATTGATTTTTTTAAGATTTAAACTAACACAGATACTCTAACACAAAGGCACATCACAATTTCTACTAAAAAATTATGGTAACTTTTAAAACAGGATGATGCGAGTTATACCACAAACATATCACAACATATATTCTTAAGCAATATGATACAATTAATATTAAATATAAAAAACTCTGTTTAAAATTGTTGTTTCAAGTTTTACAATTGTATTGAAACCCAAAATCAAAATGAGTGGAAGGGGAATAGTAAAATTGGGTTTAGTTTTTATAAATTGCTTTGAGAGGTGTATCAGTTAGCATGGCAGGGCAAAAAAGTGAAAATTTGCGAATAGTAACTGAACCATTTAACTAAAAGTATGACAGTTTTTTTTTTCCCCCCTTAATTGTCAAAAGCTACACCCAAATTTGTGATCATTGCTGAACTATTTAACCAATTATTATAGATTATTAGTTGTTAAAAACTCATCCAAATGTATGATCAAATATGTTCATCTTTTCATCAAAGCAGCAAAGTAACTTTAAATTTCAACCATTGAATAAAAAAAATAAAAATAAATAAAAGTAAGATTAATAAAAAATATTTTAAAAGGGAGTGGGGTTAATTGCATGGTGATCTCAATCCTGAGTGAGCGCTTTGTGAGATTTGAAGGAAGGTGTTTAGTTAACCATACACGTTAGTCAACAGTCATTAATTTTTGGGGGTTTATTCAGTGAGGTTTTGTTGAAATATATCATGACACCAAGCTTTTAGAGGCAGTCAATTTTGACTTTAAATTACAATACAATAATTTCTTTTTGAATGATTTTTTATTTTTATTTATTTTTTAAATGAGAAGAGCACAATGAAACGATTTTCTTTAAAAAAAAAATTATATAGCTTTCAACTTTCAACTTTCAAGATCTATTATATATGGAGAAATAAAATAAAACATAAAGGTTTAAATGAATATTTTGAATAGAAATGTTGATATCCGTAACTTATGGCAAAAGATGATGCTAATTAGACCGTGACTTGAGTGATGAGATCCATGGAAATGATGGAAAGCCGAAAATCAATGAAGTAATAGTGATTAGTGAAAGAAAGAAACTTTAAGAAAGATATGAGCATAATAAATCTCGTGATATTTCAATTCTACCGTGTCATATCTTGTCCAGGGGGTAATTCTACTGTACCTAGGGAAAAAAGTGTGGCACTTAATAGGCAACCTGTTATACTAAGTTATCCAAATATCACATTTGACAGTTTCAATCTCATATTGTGCAGTTTCAACATTACATTTGATTGTTCTTTTGTCACATTTAGTAGTTCTTTTATTATTATTATTTTTTTCCATATTTAATGGTTCCATCATCGCATTGTGCAATTTCAACATCACATTTGACAGTACTTTTGTCACATTTAATGGTTCCCTTCTTTTTTTCTCGTATTTGACAATTCTATTTTCATATTGTGTAGTACCAACATTATACGTGACTGTTCTTTTATCACATTTGGTGATTCCCTTATCTTTTTCTTACATTTGACGGTTTCATTCTCACATTGTGCAATACCAACATCACATGTGATTATTCTTTTGTCACATTTGCTGGTTTCCTTATTTTTTTCTCACATTTGACAGTTCCATCCTCACATTGTACAGTTCCAACATCACATTGGATAGTATTTTTGTCACATTTGGTGGTTCCTTTTTTTTTTTTCTTATATTTGACAGTTTCATCCTTACATTGTGTTGCTCCAACATTACACGTGACTATTCTTTTGTTACATTTGGTGGTTCTTATATCTTTTTCTCACATTTGATGGTTACATTCTCACATTCAGCAGTACCAACATAACATTTGACAATACTTTTGTCACATTTTGTGATTTTTTCTTACATTTGATAGTTTCCATCTTCACATTGTGTAGTACTAACATCACATGTGATTGTACACTTATCATATTTGGTGATTCTTTTATTTTTTCTTACATTTGATGGTTCCTTTGTCACATTAGGCAGTACCAACATCACATTTGCCTGTACTTTTGCTACAATCAGTAATACCCTATTCTTTTTGTTGGGGATATTATACAAAGTAATAATGGAAAAATAAGGTTAATACAAAAGACAAACAAAAAATAGATAACTTAGAAGCACAATGTCATTTTCCTTAGACAATATTTACCCTCCCCCCACACTATTGTTGCTAAAGGGATATCGTAAATTTGTCCCTAGGATACAACCAAGATGTTGGGTTCTACAGATGGCAATTTTGGAGAATAACCACAGGAATTCTTGTGTTTTTCTCTAACTTACTATTTTTAAAGTGAATATAAGTCTCTATTTATACCTATAGGGTTATATTTCATCAAATGGCACGTAGGGAGAGTTAAAATGTTTCATAAAATCATTCACAAGTCTTGAAACCTTTTCAAACTCTCTGAACAGTCACTAGAAAATTCTGCAGGAAAATCCTGTTTCACGATTTTCGATAGGTCGAAAGTTACTTTCGATTGATCGAGTGCTCTTTTTGATCGGTAGAACAGGAATCGAGTAGCGATCAATACATCAAGAGACTCTAGGATTTTTTCTTTACCATTTTGATCGATCGAGCCAAAGTTTCGACTGAATGAAAATGTTGTATTTTGAATTTTCACTTAGAAAATTCCAAAACTTGAATTTTCACTTAGAAAATTCCAGAACTTGAATTTTCACTTTATAAAACAATATTCTCCAAACTCAAATATCACTATTACAACCTATCCATGTATGTACCTATATATACAACACTTTTCTCACATTTGATAGTTCAATTGTTACATTGGGTAGTATCAACATCACCTCTGACCATACTTTTGTCACATTTGGTGGTACAATTATTTTTTTTTCTCCACATTTTGACAGTTCCATCGTCACATTAGGCAGTACCAACATTACTTATGATTGTACTTTTTTCACATTTAGTGGGACCATTATTATTATTTTTTTTCACATTTAACAGTTCATCATCACATTGGACAGTACCAACATCTTTGTGACTGTACTTTTGTCACATTTGATGGTTTCCATACTTTTTTTCTCATATTTGATGGTTCCATTTTCACCCAAACTAGTACCACATCATTTCGAACCGTACTTTTGTTACATTCATTGGTACCCTTATTTTTTACTTGCATTTGATGGTTCTATTGTAACATCACGTAGTACTAGCATGAGATCTGACCGTACTTTTGTCACATTTTGTTGCACCATTTTTGCTTCCCCTCTACTAAACCTTCAAATCCAAAATCCATATTGAAACAATCAAAAACCCTAACTCCCACATTTCCAAATACATAAAACAAACACGAAGACCTAATTTTTAATATGCAATATATCAAATATGATAAAGCAATCATCTTTAAAAAAAAAAAAAAAAAAAAAAAAAAAGGGGAAGAAGAAGAAGATAAAAACAAAGGTTTGCGATTTTTGTACCTTAGAGAGAGTCCAAGGAGATAGTTCTATCGGAGATCAAGCACTAAATGCTCTACCAAGGCCATTTTTTGGTCCTAGTTAGGCAGAGCTTTGGTGGCAATTTTCTAAGAAGGAGTGAACCAAGCAAAACAATTCCCTTTTAGTCAGTCGTGCAAGCACTTGATTCACCTTTCAGAATTGAGAGAGAGATTTGGTTCTTTTTATTATTTATTTTTTTTATTTTATGCTAACTTGCCTTGCCGGTAAGTGGTATCCACTAAATTTTGAATAAATGGTCATGAAAGCTCAATTAGTGTGAAAACACTAATGCTTGTTTAGACTCCCAATTTTAAATTATGGTTTAATTGCTTTTATTCTAACTTATCTAAGCGCGGAACAAGAGTAAAGCACGCGCAATAAACTGATAACATTACTCTAAGCCATAAGCAAGTACAATGA
Source organism: Quercus ilex subsp. ballota (assembly GCA_032727855.1). Taxonomy (NCBI): domain Eukaryota; kingdom Viridiplantae; phylum Streptophyta; class Magnoliopsida; order Fagales; family Fagaceae; genus Quercus; species Quercus ilex. The sequence continues at coordinate 18,474,820 of CM064915.1, forward strand.
GCAATAATTGTAAAGCTTAAAGAGTAGGGAAGAAAGATGCAAACACAAGATAACACCAAGACATGTTATCGAAAAGGAAACCGAAGAACTCGGCGAAAAACCTCTCCGCAACCCTCCAAGTCGAAATCGATTCACTAGTAAAAAGACTCTTCAAGCCTAATTTATCTAATTTACTTGAGCCCTCTAAGCTCCTGCTGCTAACGGACTTCTTGGAGTCTTGTCTTCAATAGCTTTCCAAATCCGGCAATTTCGTCCAATTGCATCCGCTACTTAATGGCTTCTTCTAATACTTCCCAAAGGCATCAAAACTTCTCTCAACACTCAGGATGGGTGAGGTAAGTGTTTGGGCTAAGAACCTCTCAATGATGTATAGATTGAGAGTTAGGAGTAGAGGAAAACCAAGAGAATTTGTGTAGATGATTGTAGGTATGACAATCTCTAACTCTCAAGTGTTTTGTTAGGGTTTTCTCTCTGAAAAGAACTCCTTAAAATTTCGTGGATAATGAGGGTATATATAGTGTGTGTAAAAAAAAATAGGAAAACACTTTTCATTTTTGTCAAATAGAGAGTTTCGCGGGTACCTTGTGAGATGGTCTTTCTTGCAAGTACTCACAAAATGACAGGCTAGCATGACTTTTCTGCTTTTAGTCATGTGCTTCACACGTGGCCTTTTCGCGGGTTCTTTTACTCACGAGCTTCTTGCAAGCTTTTCATGAGGCAGCACTGATCTTCATTGCATGCTTGATTCTTTACCAATCTCTCACACTCATCTCTTACAATTAAAACCACATAAATACAGGGAAACAATTAACTGAATTACAACCAAATTTGGCATAGAATTAAAGCCAACAAAGGCTAGTTGAAAATCACAACTTTACAAGTCAGATTAAAAATCATTAGATTTGATGGTCAAGATTTGTGTGGATACCATACCCCCAAAAAGAAGGGGTACACTAGAATGACCCATTGTGCAGCTAATTTGGTTAAAGGTTCCCTTCCGTGATTAATCTTGATTAGTTACTTTAATAAAACACAATTATAATTCATTCTCCACAAGTATAAGTGTTTGTGGGGTGTGGGGGCAATGACTAGGATTTAAGTCTCTAGGAGGGAGTTTCACACATATATACGCTTAGATTAGACTAAAGTAAAATTTCTATACTGTAGAATTAATTACTGTGAAATGAATCATTTCCATTTGAAAGCAAACAGAGAGAAACATTCCTTTCTGCAGAAATTTGTTTCTTTTAAAGCTATCTTTTGTTTCTACTCTTCCATCTGATTTTCCCTGTACAAACTTGTTCTGGTTTGCGTTGCTTTCTTCTCTGTGGCTTTGCATTATATTGTTCTGCTCTAGGTCGTTTGCGTTGCTTTCTTCTCTGTGCTTATGCATTGTATTTTCTTGTGTGCTATATCTTTGATTATCATGTGTTTGAGATTATGTTCTTTCATTGCCTTTGGTGCTTACTAAGACATGCTCTGCCTGTGTACATTGTTGGTCTTTCTTATTAATTACAATCCCTGATTTTCAATTAACATCAACATACCTTTTCAAATTGAAAAAGGTAGAAGTTTGTATTATTATCATGATATTTAATTGCACATATAATTTCTATGGGATTTCACTAAAAACTTCAAAGTCGTAGCTTCTTTTTAAAAGCACAATATTAGAGACAACTTTTATGTAGTCCCATTTTTATGGGATTTTACTAACACTACTTTTGTTATGTACCAATAACAGTAGGCCACGTCAATAATTTTTTTTTTAAATTATGAAAAATTTTCATTCCCATAAAAATTTTTTTTTTGATTCCATGGATATTGATTAGCTTAGGGGTAAAATAAAAAAAATAGTAGTAAATAGTAATAATAAAAAAAGGTAAGGATTTGCTGCAAACTAAGTTGTAGCCAATGCCTATGTAAGGTAGGTATCAATGCCTTAGATGTGATCTATCTAGGCTTATATTTATCCGTGTCAAGATTGAGTTTTTCACAAAATGGGGTCTATTTGAGGCATTGACTCACATGCATTTTGCAGGAGTTGTTGTAACTTAGTTTGTAGTAAATCCTTGCCCTAAAAACATATTTTAATCGATAGAAGCTTGTTTTTAGAACCTATTGGAAAAGCCAAGTTCTCTTATAATAGCCATTGGCCATATAACCTTGGTCTAATAATTCATAAATTGAATTATTAATAGCTAAACTAAATTATTATTTGCTTCTTATTAGTTTGTCTAATTTTATTATTTTCACTTAAAATATATATTAATTCCTCTACTAAAAATATATATACTCCTATATTTATTCCTCTAAATTTAGATATGCTGTAATCATATTTGAAAATTTTAACTAGACAAGTAAACTTTAGAATTTATTATCAATCGCTTCTTTCAGTCTATTATAAAGACAATAACATTGCAGAAGAGGGGGGGGGGGGGGGGGGGGGGGGGGGTGGAGAAAGAGAAAATGAGATTGACTGATCCACCACCACCTCCTTTTCCACTTACCATTTACCAATCCAAGCCAACTCCATGGCTTTAAAAACTTGGGGACTAAAGATGAATTCTTCCATTTTGTTTTTAATTTTTAGTTATAAATGTGCAAAATGTCTGATGTACATATTGGGTACATATGCAGGAACAAAAACAATGGATATTATTGGTCCGATTTTCGAGATTGCAAAAATGATATTTGCTCCAATTCGTGAATACTACAATAATTATAGAGGTGCTGATGAACATAGGATAATTCTCAAGAACAAATGGCGGGATTTAGAACGTCGGAAGTTAGACACAACCTCTAGAATGGAAGCACAACTTCTTCCAGGAAAGACACCAAAGGAAGAAGTTCAAGGATGGATCCAAGATGTAGAAATGATGAATGATGAAATAGAAGCCATTGAACGCGAAGCTGGAGAAGGGAAGCATTTCTCACGTGCACACATAGGAAAACTTGCTTTGAAGAAGATAGGAGAGGTGGAAGAACTTTATCAAAGGGGTGCTTTCACTGATAGTTTGGTCATTGATCCACCTCCAAGCAATGGAGAAATAATGTCAACACCAACTTTGATTGGGGAAAGCACTGCTGAAAGAGTAAAGGAAGAAATTTGGGCATGGGTGTTGGACGATGATGTTAGAAAGATTGGCCTTTATGGAATGGGAGGTATAGGGAAATCGACTGTCATGGAGCACATCAATAATCGTCTATTAAAAGAGAAAAACAAATTTGACAGTGTCATCTGGGTCACTGTATCAAAGTCTTTAAATGTTATCCAACTACAACATGATATTGCACGCAAGTTGGATTTAGATCTTGTAAAAGTTGAGGATGTAAGAGAAAGGGCTGCCAAGTTAAAGGCAAAATTGGAAGTTAAGAATAGATATGTGCTAATCTTAGATGATATGTGGGAAGCATTTGCTCTTGAGAAAGTAGGAATTCCAGAGCCTACTTCAGCAAATGGATGCAAATTGTTGTTAACAACACGAGATCTTGCTGTTTGTCGAGGAATGAGTTGTAAAGATATCAAAATGGAGCTACTTTCAAAAGAGGAGGCACATAAGTTGTTTTTGGATAAAATGGGTTATGATGTTTTTAATATTCCCTATTTGAAACCAATTGCAAAAGAGGTTCTTGAAAGATGTGCCCAATTGCCTCTTGCAATTGTTACGATAGCTGCAAGTTTCAAACCCTTAAGACAAGATTTCGAGTGGAGGGATGCATTGGAAAAGCTGAAGACATCAGTAATGAGGTCTAATAATAGAGAGAAGCAGGTACTTGAGACACTTAAATTCAGTTATGAATGCTTGGAAGATGAGGAACCTAAACAGTGTCTCTTGCATTGTGCACTATACCCCGAAGACTTCAAGATTAACAAACAAGAGTTGATAGAACATTTGATTGATGAGGGAATTATTGAAAGAATGAAGAATAGGCAAGCGGAATTTGATAGGGGCTATTCAATATTGAGTAAACTTGAAAATGCTTGCTTATTGGAAGGTGGAAATGATAATTTTGTGAAGATGCATGATTTGGTAAGAGACATGGTCCTCAAGGTTGCAAGTCCTCAATTTATGGTAGAAGGTCGCTTAGGATTGGAGGATTTTTCAAATGAAGGAAAATGGAGAGAGGATCTTGTAAAGGCTTCTTTGATGTACAAGGACATATCAACTATCCCTTCTAATGTATCACCAAGGTGTCCTAACCTTTCAACCTTGCTGCTACAACGTAACAAATCATTAAAAAATGTCCCAGATTCTTTGTTTGAGCATTTGCATAGGCTCAAGGTTCTTGATTTATCAGATACTGCTATTGAATCTCTGCCGAATTCTGTCTCTAGCTTGGAGAATCTTACTACATTAAGGCTTAGCTGGTGTGAAAACTTGAAGCAGGTGCCTTCATTAGCAAAACTTACAGCATTGAGGAAGTTAGACCTTGAGGCAACAGGAATTACGAAAGTTCCTGATGGTTTAGAAATGTTGGTCAACTTAAAATTCCTCAATTTGAACGTGACAGGACTAAAAGTCATGCCACTTGGGATTTTACCGAAAATCTCTCATCTACAGTACCTCGTAGTTTATTGGCAAACGAAGGCAACAGTAGTGAACGAAGAGGAGATAGCAAGCTTAAAGGAATTGGAAGCTTTTGCAGGCATTTTTGATGACGTGGACAAGTTCAGTATGTATATCAGATCCTTAGAGAACAGGCGACTTGCATGTTACCAAATTCAAGTAGGGAGTTGGGGGGGTGGCTTTAGATATTTAAAACAAGTGAGGGGCAAAGGAGTAAATTTAGTAGGGTGCAATTTAAGAAGAGGTGAGTCCTTAGTGCTACCGAAAGACGTGCAATCCCTAGAAATTGATGTATGTCACGATTTAAAAAGTTTATGCGATATTCCATCTTTGAACCACACAAGTGAATTACAATGTATAAAGCTATGTCATTGTGGAGGAATAGAGCACGTTCTTTCTTTTTCTTCTTCTTGTACCCTTTCTCTTCTTCAAACTCTTGAGAAATTAGAACTTATTTGGTTGGATAACTTACGCGTATTGTTTTGGAAAGAGAAAGCTGCATCAGCATGGATCCCATCTGACACCTTTTCCTGTCTCAAAATAATTTATTTATACATGTGTTCTAAGATAAAGAAGTTGTTTCCACTTGGTTTGCTGCTACACCTGCACAACCTGGAATGTATTAGGGTCCACAAATGTGAGCAAGTAGAGGAAATAATAGGAGAAGCAAGTGATGAATTTGAAGAAGAAAAAGAACAGGAGGAAGGAATGGACACTACCAAAATCACTCTCCCCAATTTGAGGCTTTTAGAATTACGGTACCTACCGGGACTAAAGACCATATGTAGTAGCAGTAAAGTAATAGTTTGTGATTCTATTGAAACGATTGAGATACGTGAATGTCCAAAGGTGAAGAGACTCCCTCTCTCTCTGCCCTGTCTTAGTAATGGACAACTATCTCCTCCCCCTTCTCTTCAAGACATTTTGATCTTACCGGGAATATGGTGGGAATCACTGGAGTGGGACTGTCCTGACACTAAGAATGTCCTTCAACCCTTTTTCGGTATTCCGTGAATGCTAAGCATGGGTATGTCTCTCTCTTCACTCTCACATCTTTCATTTATCTTTGTAGTGTTTACCTACTTTTATCTCTTTATTTTTTCTCTAATATATATTTTTTAAATTAAAATCCCTTTAATACCCTGTTTTGGATATGACCAACCAGCTATTAATCACATCCTAAAATTGTGAATCGGGTTAAGTAAGACCACACACACACACACATATATATATATATGCTTTTTACTTCCTTATCAGTCTTCTTGTAAAATTGTTTTCACAAGTGGTTTCTTTTCCTGTTTTGGTCTCATTAGGACTTCTTGACAAGTTGAAGCTCAAATGAAATGTTTCTGTGGTGTGTGCGAGTGTGAGCAAGGAGATCTTCACTCGCAAACGTATTTCTGTGTGATTTTGTTCTTATTTACTAAATTATAAACTCTGTTGTGTTATGAAGGTGTGTTCCTCTTTGACTAACTGCCACAATCATCTGTAATAATTGATCCTCTACCTAATTTGTTTTGATACTCACTTTCTATTTCTATTTTCCACATCGACTTTTATCCTCTTCTTCTATAAAATGTCACGATATGAATATTTGATTATTTCCATAAATAATTTCATATGCGTTCAATTCAAGATTATTTCCATACTGAGTGCAATTAACTTGTTTTCCTATTATATGACGTAAGGCATTTCTTTACCTTATTACGACATGAATATTGAAGAGAAAGATCAATTAGATTGTTAATTTTTCTTGTGTTTTGCTACTTTTTTAGTTTTTAGAGCTGCAGACTTTCAGGAAAACATACTTGAATGTACTGTGATCTTTTTAAGTTTTGAGAATCCTCTTTTGTTCCCTCTAAGCTCAATGCTGCTTGTTTCACATTTCAATGAAAATGCTTAATCATACAAGAGGCCTTTCATTTAGAATTATTTCTGATCTGAATCAATAGATGCAACTTGTGTATCCTAGTATTGTCCTTTGCCAACCTGTAACTCTAGAATGCTTAAAAACTAAAGAATTCGCATGTATTTGTGAACCTATTGTATCATTTCTCAACCTGTAACTCTAGAGTGCTTAAATATTTAAAGAAATCTTGTGTGTTTGTGAACCTTTTGTATCATTTCTAAAAGTCTTGGGTTTTGGGGAATTTGGAAAGTCTTTAAAATGCGTTAATGATCAATCTTATACTAGAGTTTCTCTTTATACGTGCCAGAGTCATGAATTTTCCTTATGCTTAGTTTCTCATGTCTCTCGTTTTGCTTCTTTCTGTAATTATATATATTTTTTCTTATTTTGGGGGTGGAATTGGGTGTATCAGGATTAAAATATGCTTGTGTACTTATTTCTAATCTAATTTGTTAGGTACATGGGAGAAAAGTTTTATTTTGTTGAATGGTTCCTTCTAGATTTACTGCATGGTTAAATGTAAAAACTATGCACTAGAAGTCAAAGTAAATGATGACATTTACAATTTGGGGATGTTAGGTTCTAAAGACTTAGGATTTCATGTATTTAGAACTCTAATATGTATTGTTGGCAAACCATGATTAAAACAGGTTGTTTAGTCTTGTGTAGACTTGCTCAAAGTTGTATTATTTATGTAAAGTTGGAACAAGATGATGCAGGAATTAATAGTGCTTCTCAGCTTGGTTCGATCGATTGAAACTTAGGCTCGATCAATTGAAAATCGGGTCAGATGCGTTTTTTCTGCAGAATTCCAACTTAGCCCTAACTCCTAAAACATTTAGGGTTTTATGTTTTTGCCCTAGGTATATAAGGCAAACCCTAGCCACGTTTTAGAGGTTGCTAATATTGCTGTTTTGTGTAAATCTCTTGTGAGATCTAGAGAAGTTTTCCTTTACACAAAGCTTAGGGTCTTCAAGGAGGAGATGTTATCTACACCTTGATGATCAACTCAGTTGCTGCCATTGGAGCTTAAAGATACACAAGCGGGTACGCTTGTACTTACTAGAGAATCCAAGAAAGAAGGAGTCCGTGGTCTCGGAGCTTGCACGTGGTCGTGTCAGTAAGTTCTACTGGTGGGTAGCAATAAGAAGTAGAGTGTGGGGGCTTGTAAGTCTTATTGTATGAACTTCAATTCTTTCAAGATAGTGGATTCAAGTTTACCTTGAAGATAGCTAGGTTAAATCCTCACTAGGTTTTACCATGTGGTTTCCTGGGTCATCATATCTTTGTATTATTTATATTTCCGTTGCTATATACTTGATATGATTGTTTGATTGTGATAACCTAGATTTGTATAATTTGACTAAGTTAATCACTTGGCTAATTAACTAGGTTAATCCAGTTGTGTTAAGGGGTCTAAAAACCGTTCAAGTGGTATCAGAGCGGGTAGCTATCGTGTTGTAGATCTTTTGATCTCTGAGCTGATCCTTGACCCTTGTTGTCATGAAACACGGACACTCTCTGGTTATTCCTCCTCACTTCGATGGGAATAATTATGCTTATTGGAAAGTAAGTGTTGGGAAATTTAGACCCCGGTTGATAGAATTAACAAGTTTTAAACCCAAGTTGTTAATTAAATTTATTATGAATAAAACTTGTTAAAACAAACAAACATTAATATCATGTCAAAATCATGCAGCAGAAAAATAAATAAGACAAGATATGATGACCCAGGAAAACCAATGAAACAAACCAGTTTCACAGTAAAAAACCTAGGGGGAAACCTTCCCGAAAAGCAATCCGCTATAGTAAAGAGAAGTTTCAGATCTAGTACAAAACCTTTGTCCCTAGACTCTACAATCCCCGTAGATGAACTCACAGCAGAAACCTTCTACTGCTTCAGAACCTCTAAACTCTTCAATATTTGAGCACCACCCTTTTTGTTGCACGGATCCCAGTATGTGACTAACTCCTTTGCACGAATCTCAGTACGTGACTCACTCACCAACTTAAGGAAGAAGAATGTTGGCTGCAAAATTCTTCACTTCATCAATAATGAAGATCAAGAAGCACTTGGTTACAAAACCCTAAGGCGCAAAGACGCAGTAGCTTTTTTCAGAGAGAATAAGGCATCGGTTACCTTTTGCATATGTTCTCCTTGTATTCTCTTATGTGATGGCCTCTAAAATAAGCCTTATATAGGTCTAGGGTTGTGAGAAAAGAAACCCTACACAAATACAAAAGTCTGGCCCAAAAACAGAAATATGAATTCCCGTAACCTCGACAGATAGCAGCTATCGAGGAGGTGTCGAGTGGACAGAAGTTTTCTCAATCGATCGACCAGCTATCGAGAAGCTATCGAGATTGCGATAAGAATCAGCTGAAGAGCTGGATAGATAGCCAGGTATCGAGGAGGTGTCGAGAAGCTATCGAGCTATCTGTTTGTCTGCAGGTGTCGAGCTATCTGTCTAGCTTTATTGAACACATTTTCTTCACTTGTTTCTTGTTCCAATCTTCATGGCTTTAATACTAGACTTGAACAACATGTTCCTTGAAGTATTAAACACAACTTAGATCTATCCAAATACAAGTAAAGTGCGTTTGTCAAAGGATTAGCCAATTATATAAAATATGTCAAAAACAATCTCCCCCTTTGGCAATCCGTGACAAAACCACAACAAACAAATGAGATATGAGAGAAGTCATAAATCACTCAACTCATATTCACTTGTTGAATACAATAAAATCTATCCTAACACAAACCCTTGAAAAACTTTGCAAGAAAAGAGTTTATGGCAAGTAGACTTTGACAACCTGTATTTCTGAAACACTTAAACAAAACTCATCAAGGCATCTTAGTGTGAAATAGAATTAATAGATTGCATACAAGTAATAAGAAACATGTGTATAAACATGTGTATAAAGATAGAAAAGAAACAACACATGTAGAGGTAGGTGAAGAAGACATACATCAGCATATAAATATCAAAGATAAGCACAATGTATGTAAACATGGTCACAAGACCCAATGTACAAGAAGAAGGAAATAAGCACTCCCCCTAACAAGATGAAACACATCTCCCCCTTACAAAGGAATGTATTTCTCCCCCTAACATGTAGAATCTTATAAAAAGAAACCACATTCCACAATTTCTCCCCTTTTTTGTCATGATTGACAAAGGGTACAAAAAGCTAGAAAGCTTCACCCGAGAAACATAAAGATGATCAAAGATGATCAAGGGAGCACAAAGAAATCCATATAAATGCATGAATGTAATGAAACAAGATGCTATGGATGACAAGATAATAGAAAGATACAAAACATGTGAAAAACAAGAAAAATGTTAAGCATATAGATCCCAAAACACACACACACACTAAACAAGTCTAACCAATTTTATATTTCAAAAACAAGTCAAGACAGTTTAGTGAGCATACATTAGCACATGTAAAACCTAGTGATGGCCAAATCACATTGTACCTGTACATGTATCAAGAGTAGCAAAGAATATTGCGTGTTGTGTGTGAAAAATATCTCAAGATTGCATATGTGTATACATGTTATGACGATCTGAGATATGAGAAAATAACTTTAACTCACACACAATCATAACTGTTTGATGGGGACTATCACTTTCGAGGTACATCCTATAACTCCTACATCTCCTAGAAAATACGCTTGCAATCATATTTAAAGCACTTTAATCTTTTTGCTTTATATTTTCTTTGCATATTTTCTTTTATGCATATCATGCATGAGCATATAAAAGAGAGAAAAGAAATACCCAACATGTTAAGCATAGACATTGTACTTTTGCTATGCCGAAGCATACGGATGTCTTTGACACTGCACTCTTGCTATGCCGAAGCATACAAGTGTCTATGACACTGCACTTTTGCTATGCCAAAGCATACAGGTGTCATACTATGATTGCGGGCAACAGTGGTGAGATGGTTATTTATGCATTTCTCTTAGAATTTTCTAGTCCTACCCGTCAAAAAGAGTGATATGAGTGTTAAGTTTTAAGAGATAACTTAATCTTACTTATCACAAACAAGAGCCACAAAACTCACTTACTTAGTTGTGCATAGAGATGCTCATCTAAGCAACAAAAGATACAAAGTTTTAGAAAACTCTGTTTCATTGGCCATCCAAGGTACACAAATACCAAAGTACACAAAACACACACTGTTTTTGTATTTTTATAATTTTTTTCTTTTTATTTTGAAAACAAAAACAAAATAAAAACTAAACAACCAAACAAAAACAGATAAACAACATGAATGCATGAAAGAAAGATGCATATACATGAAAACATGATAGAAATATGCAGATGCATGAAAGCGTGATTCAAAAAGCAGATAAGAAATCAAGCAAAAAGTCCTACTTTAGATAGAAAGAATTAAAGTAGAGGACAAACAGAAAAGACAATTAAGTATTAGGCTCATTTCTCACCCCATAGCACGAGTCTTTGGCCGTGAAGATGAAAAGGCACATGTCCTAGTATGTCTACTAAAGGACATAGAAGAATTATAATTCTCCTGAAATTAAGTTAAAAAGGTCAAGACTTTTAATAACTCTCCAAACAAAGGTGTAGGTCCTTGAGAGGAAACCTGTGACCGTTTGGACAATTGCTTATAAGGATACAATTTAAAGCAATTAGGACGAATGTGTCCAGCAACACCACAATGGTGAAAAACATGAGGTCTAACAAAGGATTTAGATTTCATACCTTTATTACCTTTCTCAGATTGGGGCATAAAGACAGTCCTTGATCTAGAAGCCGTGGACGAGGAGGGGCTGGAGGAAACAGCATATCCTAAGCCAGTTTTATCAGAACTAGGCTTTTGAGCACTCAAGACCTCATCAAGTTTTGCACTAGACATCCTCTCTATTTGAGTTCTAGCTTGACTAAGCTCAACCTCAAGATTCTTGACCTTCTCTTCTAATGAGGTGTTCTCTACAACAAGAGTCTCAACTAACCTTGTAGTCTCATCTAACTTGACTAATAGATCAGCTTTTTCAGTTTTTACCTCATTAAGCTCTTTTCTACAAAGATGAGAAGTATTTTCAGATTTTATAAACTTAGTGCATAGCTTATCATAGGCTTCCTGAAGGGTCATCTTCTTAGGTACTTCATCATCAGAAGAATCCTCACTGTCACTAGCACTCTCCACAATCACCTTATCGGTTGTGGCAGCAAAGGCCATAACTTGATGACATTCATCCACAAACTCATTAGAAGAGTCATCCTCAGTATCACTCCAGGTAGCAACCAACCCTTTATCTTTTGACTCCTTGGCCTTTTCCTTCATGAGGTAGTTTGGGCACTCTATCCTCATATGACCAAAACCTTTGCACTCATGGCATTGGATGAGGGGTTTCTCATTTTTGCCCTTCCTAGAGGATTTAGGTTTCCTAGGAGGTTTGCCCTTATCCTTTTTCCTAAATTGAAGAAGTCTGATAATCTCATCAGTTATGAAGGATAGATCCTCATCCTCATCCTCATCTTCATCTTCACTTTCAGAGTCCTCAATCTCTTCCTCTATATCCTTAAGAGCCAAGTTTTTACTCTTTCCACCTTTTCCCATTGAGCCTAATCCCATTTCATAGGTTTGAAGGTTTCCTACAAGCTCAGTCAAAGGAATTTGATCAATGTCCTTTGCCTTTTCAATGGCAGTGATCTTAGCATGGAATCTTTCAGGTAAGGACCTAAGGATTTTTCTAACAATCTTGGATTCTGCAATACATTCTCCAAGGTTGAAGGCATAATTCACAATATCCTTGAGTTTGGCATAGAACTCATCAAAGGTCTCGTCTTCCTCCACCCTTATTTCTTCAAAACTACTTGTGAGTTGTTGAAGCTTCACAGTCTTTACTGCCTTGGTACCTTCATAGGTGGTCTCAAGAATGGTCCATGCTTCCTTGGCAACTTCAGTGGATGATATTTTCTTGAATTCCTCATTGGTAACCCTACAAAATAAAGCATTCAAGGCCCTACTATTGAAATTTGCAGCTACAATTGTTGCATCATCCCAATCCACAGGTGCTTCCTTTGGCTTAATCTAGCCAACTTCAACAGCTTGCCATACCTGTTCACCTAGAGTCTGCAAAAAAACTTTCATACGAACTTTCCAGTACGCATAATTAGTTCCATCAAATAAAGGAGGTATAAATAAAGATTGTGCTCTATCCATGACAACATGGGTCAATGGATCACACTCAGGAAATTAATCCAATCAGAGTGAACCCGTTCCGATACCACTTGTTGGGAAATTTAGACGCCGGTTGATAGAATTAATAAGTTTTAAACCCAAGTTGTTAATTAGATTTATTATGAATAAAACTTGTTAAAACAAACAAACATCAATATCATGTCAAAATCATGCAGTGGAAAAATAAATAAGACAAGATATGATGACCCAGGAAAACCAATGAAACCAACCAGTTTCACAGTGTAAAAACCTGGGGGGAAACCTTCCTGAAAAGCAATCCACTATAGTAAAGAGAAGTTTCAGATCTAGTACAAAACCTTTGTCCCTAGACTCTACTATCTCCGTAGATGAACTCACAGCAGAAACCTTCTACCGCTTCAGAACCTCTGAACTCTTCAATATATGAACGCCACCCTTTTTGTTGCACGGATCCTAGTACGTGACTAACTCCTTTACAATAATCCCAGTACGTGACTCACTCACCAACTTAAGGAAGAAGAATGTTGGCTGCAAAGTTCTTCACTTCATTAACAATGAAGATCAAGAAGCACTTGGTTACAAAACCCTAAGGCGCAAAGACGCAGTAGCTTCTTTCAGAGAGAATAAGGCATCGGTCAGCTTTTGCATATGTTCTCCTTGTATTATTTTATGTGACGTCCTCTAAAATAAGCCTTATATAGGTCTAAGGTTGTGAGAAAAGAAACCCTACACAAATACAAAAGCCTGGCCCAAAAAACAGAAATATGAATTCCCGTAACCTTGACAGATAGCAACTATCGAGGAGGTGTCAAGTGGACAGAAGCTTTCAAGATCGATCAACCAGCTATCAAAAAGCTATTGAGATTGCGATAAGAATCAGCTGAAGAGCTCAACAGATAGCCAGGTATCGAGGAGGTGTCGAAAAGCTATCGAGCTATCTGTCCGCAGGTGTCGAGCTATCTGTCCAGCTTTATTGAACACCTTTTCTTCACTTGTTTCTTGGTCCAATCTTCATGGTTTTAATACTAGACTTGAACAACATGTTCCTTGAAGTATTAAACACAACTGAGATCTACCCAAATACAAGTAAAGTGCGTTTTGTCAAAGGATTAGCCAATTACATAAAATATGTCCTCAACAGTAAGGATGAAAGCATTCTTGAAATCAATTGATGAGAGAGTTTAGAACTCCATTGAATACGAATGGGAGAAGCCCACTACTCCTGTGAGTGAATGGCAAACTTCTCAAAAAGAAGCAGCTGGGTTCAATAGTAAAGCTATGAATGCCATCTTTAACGTTGTTTCTATGGAGGAATTTAAGAGAATCGCTAATGTTGAGATTGCTCACACTGCATGGAAAATTCTCCAGACTGTGCATGAAGGCACTAAGGCAGTTAAAATTAATAAGTTGCAATAGTTAACATCTAGATTTGAAAGCATTAGGATGTTTGATGATTAATTTTTTGATAAATTCTATGCTAAACTAAATGACATTGTTAATTCTGCATATAATTTGGGTGAAATCTATGATCAACCTAAAATTGTTAGGAAGATTTTTAGATCTTTGACTGAGTACTTTAGACCCAAAGTGACTGCCATCACTGAGAGCAAGGATGTGGACTCCATCCCTGTTGATGAACTTGCAAGATCTCTTCAGTCCTATGAGTTGGACCTACCCAAAACTAACAAATCCAAGTCAATGGCTCTTAAGTCAGTTGATGATGTTGATGTTGGTGGATTTGATGATGAGCTCTCTGCTACAGAGATTGATTACCTTACTAAGAACTTTAGAAACTTTCTTAGGAATAATAATAGAAAGGCAAGAGGTACAAACACTACTGAACCTAAAAACTCTAGGAAGAATGATCCCACTAAGGTTAATAACAATGAAAAACCTAGAGAAAAAGTTGGTCAATCTTCGAACAATTCTACGGATCCTCAGTGTTTTGGATGTCAAGGGTATGGTCACATGAAATTTGAATGTCCCACATACTTGAGGTCTAAGGGGAAGGCTATAGTTGTAACCCTTAGTGATAATGAAGTTTCTGATGATGAGTTTGGATGTGACGAGGAAGGAAACTTCATCGCTTTCACTGCTACTGTTGTAGTCAATAAAAGTGTATCTGTTGAAGAGAACCCTTCTGATGGGGAACTCTCTGAGGATGTAGATCTTCAAGAACCCTACAATAAACTTTGCAAAATTACTGCAAAGGATGCCATGAATGTTGAATTAGGCTTAAAGAAAATTGCATCTCTTGAGCTTAAAAAGAAAATTTTGCTTGTTAACCTGTTTGATGCTAATAAACTTTTGAACAATGTGAAAACTGAGAATATGCTCTTACTTGATAAAGTTAAATCTTTGGAACATGATGTATCTGTTGCTAGATCTGCTAGTTCTAAACTTGATCAAATGATGAGTGTTCAAAAGTCTCCTTCTGACAAATCTGGATTAGGTTTCGTTAAGAGCATTTCTGTGTCTACACCCCATTCCACAAACTTTGTTCATTCTTCTTCCTTTGAACCCCCTGTGAGTAAGGTTGTGAGTGAGAATGTCAAACATGTAGAGGTCACACCTCCTAGGAAGATTAGGGTTAATTTGAAAGAGTCTAAACCTAAGGAGTCTACCCTTTCTAAGGACAAGATGCATGGTAAGCCTGTGTGGGTTTGTCATTTTTGTGGAAAGTCTGGACACATTCGTCCAAATTGTTATAAGCTGCAAGCAGCTAAGCGAGCAAATAAGCCAAAAGTGCCTGCGCCTCAAGCACAAGATCCTATGGCACTTATTGGTGAATTGGTAAAGGCACTAAATCTTTATTCCAATCCCGAAGTTGGAAATTACTCTAATGTGAATATGAACTCCAATGCTCGTAATGCATCTAAGAGGTTTTGGATGCAAAAGGCTCGACCTATTAAGTCTTTCTGACATGGTCCTTATGCTTCTTTGCTATATCTTTTGTGACCTTTGTTCTTTGGTTTCTTGTACTTTTTTGTTTCTAGGTTTTGCATTGCATAACATTCATGCATTTCATTCTAGGATTGCTTTTGTTTCTTCTTTTCAAGTAAAATTATATATATATATATATATATAAAAGGAGAAAAAGGAAAACAAATTGTGTTTTGTATTTAGTCTCTTGGTTTTTGAAAACAAGGTTGGTCAATTTATTTTTACATAACATGTCTGTGTACTTTGTTTAGCTTTGATGAGCTTATTTATTGCACTTTACTAGTTGAAGTTTTGTAGTGCATGTTGCGTAGGAAAGATGTTTACAGTTTTTGATCACTCTGTCTTGATCTTGAAGTCACATGTCTTTGACTGTCAGACTTGAACCTTTTGAGAAAGGCATAAATAACCATCTCACCATTGTTCACTAGCCAATCATGAACACCTTAGTGCATATCGTAAGATTCTGTGCTCGAGAAAGTGTAGCACATGCACAAAAAGAACATAAGATGTAGCCTCAGTTTAATTGCTTAATGCTTAAAATTGGTGTGTACCATTAGGCTTGATGTTAGATCACATAATTAAAATTGGTGTGTACATTATCCCGGCTTCTAATAAGTTTTTGAACAACTAAAATTTGTGTGTACAATATGAGGCAAAATTCAAGAAACTTACATGATTGCAAGCTTATGTTCTAGGAGATGTGGGAGTTATATGATGTAACTCTGTAAGTGATAGTCTCTTTTGAATTTTATGTGATGAATTTTGTAGACTTTGTGGTTGATTTCTATTCACATATCACCTCACATGTTATTGTGTGTGAGGTGATAGTCCCGGTTGATTTACTAGTTGCACACACTACACAAGCTACTCTTTGCTAAACTTTGTACATGTTATTGTGTGTGTTTTTGGTCTGACCAACCAAGTTTGAAAAATACTTTGAGTTTTATGCAAAACTGATTCGTTGCTTGAGAATTAAAAAGGGAGTTTTGTTTGAAAATCTTAATTTTGGAAAAACTGGGTATAATCTTGGGTTTGTGAAAATCATTTCATCTTATACTCATGCATTTATTTCATATTTTTAAAATGCTTTGAGGAGAGGTTGCATCAAATTCTGTTGATTTTCAAAAATTCATTTTTTTTTATTATAATTTCGATCAATCGAGTCTGTTTTTCAATCAATCGAAATTGCGATTAAAAATTTTAGTGACCCTGTTTCAATTGATCGAAACTGTTTTTTGATCAATCGAATATCGTGAATAAGGTTTTTAAAAATTATGGGTTTGACTTGTTCAACTTCACTTTTCCAAAAAAAATTTTAACTTTTCTCTCTCTCTCTCTCTCTCTCTCTCTCCGACTTGGCAAAGCACAATCATAAAATTTTTGTCGTTTTCGACCATTTTTTTGGCAAGGTTTTCCTCTCCCATCACCGGTAAGACCTCTATACCCTTTCTTTTGCATTGTTTTTCATGTTTTAATGCATTTTTTCATGGTTTTTGGCTAAATTTTCAGACTATGCATAAATTGGGATTTTTGTTTAATCAAGCCTTATTTTGTGAAATTGATCAATGGGTTTTGTTGCTATATTGATATATTCATGATCTATGATGGTTAATTTGATCAATTTGGGGTTTTGTGAAAAATTAAAAATTTCTAGGGTTTATTTTTAAATCCGATTTGGGGTTTCTGTTCAATTGGGTTAAAATTGATGAAATTAACTTGTTGGATTGATGTAATTGATCATTCTAATCTGTTTTTGACCTTGTGTGATGATCAATTGGTCAAATTTCTTTCAAAACATACAAGTGGTTTTCAAATTTTTTGGGGTTTTTGTTAGAAACTCTATGCTCAAGCCAATTTTGTGAATTTGAACCTCAATTGAACCTTGTAAAGTTATTATTTACAACTATTTGTTTTGTTGGCTTATATTCCGTGCCAAATTTGATTGTAATTATATTTAATCTGTTGTACCCTGTATTTGATGTGGGATTTCATTGTAAGGGTTGTGTGTTAGAGAGAGAGTGTGAAGACTCAAGCATTTGAAGACTGAAGATTTCTCGCTGGTATGTCACGACTTAGCTTCCCGCGAAGTAACACATGTGCCCTGCACATGCTGGAATGTGAAGAGTCAGGCTAGATGGAGATAGCTGTGTCTCGCGAGTATCTCGCGGGTAAGGCCTTCTTGCGAGACACCCGCGAGGCATTCTATTCTGCTAGCCTGTCCAGTCTGATTCACAATTTCTATGCCTACACTATTTATACCCACATTACCCACAAAATGTGTGAGAGGCTATTCAGAGAGAAAAACCATAGAGAGGTTTTCCAAAACACACACACCCATCTTTTGAGAGAGAGCTACTCATCCTTAGTGAGAAATCATTGTAGCCTCTTCTCCATCCCTCTCCCATTATCATACCTTGAGAGGAGATTTGTACCCAAACACAACCCACACCTATTCAGAATGTAGAGAGTGTTTTGGAGTTGCTGGGAAGCATTGGAAGAAGCCAATGATGACAGATGCAACATGGAGCTTGTTGCAGGATCCGGAGAACTAAGACAAGACACGATTCCGAGAAGCCTTGTTGGAGTAGGAGTTTGGAGGGCTTAGGTACATCGGGTAGATTAGGTTTGGAGGGTCTCTTGCTAACCCATGTATCCTAACTAATTGTCTAGTGGATCGATTTCTGCTTGGAGGGCGGCGGAGAGGTTTTTCGCCGAGTTCTTCAGTTTCCTCTTCGATAACACGTCTCGGTGTTATCTGTGTTTGCATCTCTCTTCTCTACTCTTGTTCATTCATTTTTACTGCTGTGTTACTTTAAATATGGATTAGAGTAGTTGTATTTCTTATACGCTTGTGTTTACACTATTCCGCACTTAGCATTAAGTTAGTATAAAATCAACCAAACTGTAACTTTAATTTGGGAGTCTAAACAGCTCTTGCATTTTTCAACACATTTTCGAGCTTTCAATTGGTATCAGAGCAGGTACACTTGTTTTGGTTTCATTACTTAAGTGTGATCCTTGACCCCTTATGTTTATTTGCCATGGATTGTGCCTTGAATGCCTCTTTGTATGATTTGGTTGATGATGAATGTAACATGCCACGTGTTTGTGAAAATGCCTCTATGAGTGATAATCCTCATAAGTGTGATGCTATGTTACATAAATCTTTGGAAATTGTTGATATTCCTAACATCAAACCCTTGAAGAAAAATGCTAAGAAGTTTCAAAAGAATTTGAGCAAGTTATTTTGTGAAAATGATAATTTGATTGCTAAGCTTAATGAATCCAACAAATTGGTTGAGAAATATAAAAAACTTGCTGCAATTTCTCTTGAAAAACTGAAGGAGTTTGAATGTTTGAATATGGACTTGGATGCTAAACTTGTTTTGTCTAACAAACTTGTTGATAATCTTAAATGTGAAAATGAATCTCTTAAGATGCATGCCAAGTGTTTGATTGCTGAACCTATTGTCAAAAAGGATGAAAATATTTGTTGCAATCATGTTGTGGTACCCGATTTTGTGCCTATTGTGTGTTCTATCTCAAAGGAAAAATCGGTATACATTCCTCCACATAAAAGAAATCAAAAAGTAGAGAGAAAGGCTCTTAAGCCTAAGCCTCTATTTAGGTCCCATCCTAAGGAATTGAGTGGATCTAAGTTTGTTCCTACTTGCCACCATTGTGGTGTGAGTGGTCATATAAGACCTCAATGTCATAAGTTGAAGAGAGAACAAACTCATGTTGCTAGATCCCTTCCCAAAAGGCCTAGTGGACCTAAACACATTGTTTGTCACCATTGTGGTGCCTTTGGTCATCTAAGACCTCATTGCTCTAAGTTTCAAGCTGCTAAAAGAATTAAAAGAAAGGAGAAACTTAAGCTGCTTGGAAGTTGTGCTAAAAGGGGTAAACCAGATTTGAGTGAAAATAGCATGTTGTTAAAGAAAGTGTTTAATGCTCTTAACTCCTTGACTATGTGCATCTCTGGTTCTCATTCTTCCAACCCTCGTCTCACTTCTCTTGAGACACCATTTCAAACAATCATTCCATTTGGATGAGGAAGGGTTCCTATGGTTAAGCTTTTGCTCTTTTGGTCCTTGATCTAATTCTTTCGATCTTTGTAGGACCCTTCATGCATTGATTGTCATATCTTCATGCATTTTGTACATCTTGCATTTCGTTATATGCATTGTTTTGTTTTGATCTTACTTTTATGTTTTAGTTTTGTGTGAGTAAAAAACCAAAACCACATAAAAAGTGAAAAATTCAAAAAGTTTGATCGTATATGTTTGAGCACATTTCACATGTGAGTTTGGCCTAGTACCTTCGTACTAATGGCGTAGTGCATTTACGAGCTTAGCTTGTTTTGTATGCACATTTATCTTTGTGGAAGAAATTTTGAAAACTATGTGTGATTGTTGTAAATAGATCTTCAAGCTTGTCATGAATGATTTGTCAATAGTCTTGTTGGTCTTGATACTTGCATAGACTTGTGTCTATATCTCTTCCCACTTTATTTTTATGTTTTTGCAAAAGAGCTCACTAAATGTAAATCTCCAAATGAAAAGAGATATCGAGCTGTAAAAGCCTATCGCACATACTAGTATTTGACTAGGAAAAAGGGAAAGCGACTTTTGTTTTGAAATGTATGGTGCTCAAAAAGCCAAAGGCTAATTCTAAATGTTGATATATCAAGCACCGATCTCAAAAAGGAGATGTTTTATCCAAAATGGATCAAATGTTATGATTTATGCAGAAGCCAAATGAAAAGCTTCTAAGCTATTTAATCAATTTGTGGGAGGTCATATATACTCATTTCTATAATTGAGATAATCCACTTGACTTAGTACTAGTTGTGTATGACTTGATTGAATTGATCATTGAAGCTTCACTCTAGTCTAAGGACTATTCCACACTTGTTTCTCACACACAACACACAAGTTTAATGATTCAATGAATGTCTATTTCATTTGTGTGTTTGTACATGTTCAAATGTGATGTGTGTATGCTCAACCATAAGTGGTTCAAACCAAAAAGATTTTTGTTCTTTTTATTTGCTTTTGGATGTGATTTGTATCACCTATGTTTTTCAAAGTTTTTAAAATGTTTTTGTGTGAAAAACATGTTTTCTAGGTGTTTTCATGACCTATTTCATGTATAGGCTCAACTGGGAGTTAAATGGTCCAATTCTCAAATTTTTCAGCTTTGGATAGAGAGTTTCGCGACTATTTCGCGGCTGTTTTGCGAGTAAGGCTTACCTTTGAGATACCTGCGAGACACTTGCGAAAATTTCCAGATCAGCTTTTTAAAGGGCATTTCGTGGGTCTTTTGTTTTAAAGTTTTCCCATCTTCTCCCAAACACCTATTTTTATGTTTCTACATCAAAACCCAACTAAATTCAAGTGTTTTTCATTCCATTAACATCTCTAAGGTAATCTTTAACTTTTTTCATTGATTTTGATACTTAGATTATGTTTTTGGGGGTTTTATGTTCATAGTTGGGATTTTCTCAAATGGGAGTTGGAAAACTTAATTTTTTTCAATCTTTTTTATTGGGATTTGTTTTAAATGATTATTTGCTTTGGATGTTGGCCCCTTGTGGCAAATATAATATATTTTTAGGCAAGATTTTCATATGTTCTTGCATTGTTTATCATACATGTGCAGTGTGTGCACTTTAAGTGTTTGATAAAATGCCCAAATAGTATTTTCTCGTTGTTTTGGACTCCGATGAGTACCAAATTTTGGGGATCACCATAATTATTCATGTTTATCATGTTTTGATCATTGGTGGTGTGTTTTATACACTTTTTCCTGTGAGTGCTTATTCATGCATTGGTCATGCATCGGTCATGCATCTCACATGCACACTAGTTGCACCTTTGCTGCACACACTTGAGCACTTGATATGTTTTGCATTCACTCATGCTAGTTAAGTCTTTTTAGACCTTTTAGCGCATATATCATGGTCTTTGTGTCTATGTCATGCCTAGGTCCTTAGCATGTCATGGTCTTTATGCTTTGTAGCATTTTTTTAAAAATGTTTTTTGTCTTATGTGTGAGTTTCATTTTCTCATTCATCTTGCACCCTTTATGCATCTTCTTCATATTTTTTTCTTTCCCTCCTTCCTCTTGTTTCATTTGTCTATTCGTGACAAAAAGGGGGAGACTATACCGGAGTATACCGATGTGTTTCGTCATTTCCATATGACTCATGTGCACATTCTTAGGGGGAGAAATTCTACCTCGTGCATATTCATAGAGGGAGAAAGCCATAGGGGAGATGCATATACCAAGGGGGAGAAGACATTTTTTTTGAGAAAACCTTGATTTACTTTATGCTTGTTTTCTCGTTGCTTTATGGTGCTTTGTGTTACTTTTAGTATCTATGCTTTGCATCGTGTTTATGTGTTGGAACACACTTGTGCCATAGTTGGATCTTGTTCCTAGATGCATATACTTCATGTATTTTGCATTGGTCGTGTGTTGGACATGCTTTTATTCTTATGCTATTGTGCTTTATTGGTTGCATGTTCGGATGATCATTTGCTTTGCTATATGATCATTGTGATCATTTCCATATGACTGTCATGTGTTTGGTCAAGTTGCTCACATGTTTCTCGTCATGTTTACTTGATCGCATTTTACTTGTTACATTATACTTGTCCTTTTATCACTTGATTTACCTTGAGGGTCTAATGCGTTTTGTGCAAGTGTTTCAGGTATATATGTTCCAAGTGCATCACAGCTTCTAGATTTAGGTGTGAGTGAGTTTTGCCATTGTTCCCAAACTCACGTTTAAGTCTAGAGTCTGTTTTAGGGGTTTTGTCACGGAATAGCCAAGGGGGGAGATTGTAAAGTTATTATTTACAACTATTTGTTTTGTTGGCTTATATTCAGTGCCAAATTTGATTGTAATTATATTCAATCTGTTGTACCTTGTATTTGATGTGGGATTTCATTGTAAGGGTTGTGTGTTAGAGACAGAGTGTGTGAAGACTCAAGCATTTGAAGACTGAAGATTTCTCGCGGGTATGTCGCGACTTAGCTTCCCGCAAAGTAACACATGTGCCCTGCATATGCTGGAATGCGAAGAGTCAGGCCAGATGGAGACAGCTGTGTCTCGCGAGTATCTCACGGGTAAGGCCTTCCCGCGAGACACCCGCGAGGCATTCTATTCTACTAGCCTGTCCAGTCTAATTCATAATTTCTATGCCTACACTATTTATACCCACATTACCCACAAAATGTGTGAAAGGCTATTCAGAGAGAAAAACCCTAGAGAGATTTTCCAAAACACACACACCCATCTTTTGAGAGAGAGCTACTCATCCTTAGTGAAAAATCATTGTAGCTTCTTCTCCATTCCTCTCCCATTATCATACCTTGAGAGGAGATTTGTACCCAAACACAACCCACACCTATTCAGAGTGTAGAGAGTGGTTTGGAGCTGCTGGGAAGCATTGGAAGAAGCCAAGGATGGCAGATGCAACATGAAGCTTGTTGTGGGATTCGGAGAACTAAGACAAGACACGGTTCTAAGAAGCCTTGTTGGAGTAGGAGCTTGGAGGGCTTAGGTACATCGGGTAGATTAGGCTTGGAGGATCTCTTGCTAACCCATGTATCCCAACTGATTGTCTAGTGGATCGATTTCTGGTTAGAGGGCGGCGGAGAGGTTTTTCTCTGAGTTCTTCGGTTTCCTCTTCGATAACACGTATCGGTGTTATCTGTGTTTGCATCTCTCTTCCCTACTCTTGTTCATTTTATTTTAACTATTGTGTTGCTTTAAATATGGATTAGAGTAGTTGTATTGCTTATACGCTTGTGTTTACACTATTCCGCACTTAGTATTAAGTTAGTGTAAAATCAACCAAGCTGTAACTTTAATTTGGGGGTCTAAATAGCTCTTGTGTTTTTCAACACATTTTCGAGTTTTCAAACCTAGTTTCACTGCATTAGAGCATGCATCATGACATTTTATTGTTTATGCATCATATAGATTATTGTTCTATATCTGTTTTGTGCTAACTTGTAGTCTGCCCTTGGTTTTTCTTTTTCTGTTCTTTCTTGTTTCTGCTGTGTGTCCTTGTCCTTTCCTTAGCACCATGCCTAGGAAAACTAGAGCCCATAAGACTCCCTCCTCTTCTTTTGAGTCTCCCTCTAGGAGTGAGTTGTTTAAGGATGCCAAGAGTAGAGAGGCCTTTGATAAACTGAACAGTAAGAGGAAGATTTGGGTTAAGCATTTTGTGCTGCTAGATGAGTTAGATCCTGCCATTAGGGTAAACTTTGAGAGTTGAGGTTGGTTGTCTTTGTTGAAGATAGATCATCCACCTCCGACCGCCCTGATTAGAGAGTTCTATTTGAATCTCTCTTGCCACGTCTATGATTCCAACACCTTTGTTAGGAGTTGGATACGAGGTGTTGAGTTCACCATTACCCCTAGGGTAGTGGCTGAGGCTCTTGGGGTCCCGGTCGTTAGGCAGCCTGTCTATCCTTATGAGAAGTCTCCACCCCTTGATGACGTCATGTCATACATCACTGGGTCTTCTATCCAGTGGGGTTCTGATCCTCGGATCACGTTCGCTTAGCTTCCTGTGACTACCTATCTTTTTCTTAGGATATCGTGTCATTCTTTGTGGCCTATATCTCATCTCCACACCATCCCTATTGAGCGATGTGTGTTTTTGTATGCACTTGTCTCTGGTGCTTCTATTTCTTTTCCTCATCTGTTTCTTCGTTCTTTGAACGAGATTCATAGGAGTAGCGCGGTTGGTCATGCTCTTGTCTATCCTATCTTCATTCATAGGATTTTGTTGTTTTTAGGTTTAGATGGTTTCCCCACTTCTGAGCTCGTACATGTTACTGGTCCCATAGGTGCCTCTTTTCTTCGTCTGAGGGCTGCACATTTGAGGCCTCCTCGTGTTCAGTCTTCTGGTGTTGTCCCCCCTCCTTCTTCTACAGGTGATGCACAGGCTGAGGTGTCTGGTGGTGGTGCTGCTATTGATGATGTTCCTCCACTGACTACTTCGGATGATTCATACATTTGACGTACGTTGGATCATGTCTTAACCTTTCAAGCGGCTCATGGACAGATTTTTGTGGACTTGCTCGATGAGGTTCGTGCTTTGCATGCAGAGTTGGCGCATTTTAGATGATCTCCTTTGCCACCTCCTTTTGATGATGGATTATGATTGCTCTTTGGCATTCCGTCACAAAAAAGGGGAGTAGCTTTTGGATTAACTTGTAGAGTTTTTGTTGTTAGGGGGAGTTTTTGTTTCTTTGGAGCCTATGGTGATTAGATTGTATCTAGGAGCTGTATCTTGTATTTACATTCTTTTGGCTCTTGACGTATTTTTGTTGGGCTATTCATGTTAGGGGGAGATACATTTAGTTTGTTTCTTGTTTCACTGCTTATTGACTTTTATTTTGTAAGTTATTCATTTGATATATGTCTTTATTTTGTGTTTTTGTGAAATCAAGAATTTATTTTTTTTTACTTGTATTTTCCACACATGCGTTTATGCGTTTGTTGAGTATTTCAGGAAATATAAGTTGTTTCAATTGAGCTACTATCTACACTTTCAACTGATGGATAGTAGTTAGGATTGGATTGTTATGTAAAGGGCTTTATTTTGTAAACTCTGAGCTTTTAGTTCAGTTTTGTCAAGGATTGCCAAATGGGGAGTTTGTTAGGTTCTAAAGACTTAGGATTTCATGTATTTAGAACTCTAACATGTATTGTTGTCAAACCATGATCAAAACATGTTGTTTAGTCTTGTTTAGACTTGCTTAAAGTTGTATTATTTATGTAAAGTTGGAACAAGATGATGCAGGAATTAATAGTGCTTCTCGGCTTGGTTCGATCGATCGAAGCTTAGGCTCGATCAATCGAAAACCGGGTCAGATGCGTTTTTTCTACAGAATTCCAACTCAGCCCTAACTTCTAAAACGTTTAGGGTTTTATGTTTTTTCCCTAGGTATATAAGGCAAACCCTATTCACGTTTTAGAGGTTGCTCATATTGCTGTTTTGTGTAAATCTCTTGTGAGATCTAGAGGAGTTTTCCTTTACACAAAGTTTAGGGTTTTCAAGGAGGAGATGTTATCTACACCTTGATGATCAACTTAGTTGCTGCCATTGGAGCTTAAAGATACACAAGCGGGTGTGCTTGTACTTGCTGGAGAATCCAAGAAAGAAGGAGTCCATGGTCTCGGAGCTTGCACGTGGTTGTGTCAGTAAGTTCTACTGGTGGGTAGCAATAAGAAGTCGAGCATGGGGGCTTGTAAGTCTTATTGTATGAACTTCAATTCTTTCAAGATAGTGGATTCAAGTTTACCTTGAGGATAGTTAGGTTAAATTCTCCCCAGGTTTTTACCGTGTGGTTTCTTAGGTCATCATATCTTTGTGTTATTTATATTTCTGCTGCTATATACTTGATATGATTGTTTGATTGTGATAACCTAGATTTGCATAATTTGACTAAGTTAATCACTTGGCTAATTAACTAGGTTAATTCGGTTGTATTAAGGGGTCTAAAAACTGTTCAAGGGAGTTACTTGAAACTTGGATCCTTGTATTGAGTGTTTTTCTTTTTTATTCCCATTTAGTACAATAGAGAGAAACTAGGAAGAACAAATTAGCATTGCAAAACAAAGTCAGCAGACGGCTCAGACCACATTACACCATCTTCTAGCTCACACTACAAAGCTACTAGAAACCTTGCATGCTGTCTGACTTCAACCAACACCAATTGATTAATGAATCTAAACCTGCATTGTTGTAACTGTGTTTGTAGTATCGCAACGTCTTCAAACCCAGGTTCTAGCATCCAACTGCACCTTCTAATCCCACACAGCAGTTGCATCCATTCAGTACAAGTAGTCAAAAGAAGCCTACAATGGAAACCTTCACTCAAACCCAAAATTAATGCTTACCTGACAGCCAAGCATTAATGCCAATCTTGGGGTCAGCAATGCAACTGTGGCAACAAGCCAGCATCTTTCTGCCTTCCCTGTCTTTCCCAACAAAACTGGATCCCTTCTAAGCACCACCACTCACTTTACATGCATCCTCCTGCCACCCAACACAGTTTTGAAGTGAGAGCCTATTGCAAACCAGCTTATTTGGAGCTCTAGCCTCCGTGGCCTCAGCGATCCCCTGCCTGCATATAGATTACTTATAATGACCATACATTAGACATTAGTTGATGAAACTATATTACCTATTCACCTTTGATGGCTGCCTTACATCAGGGTTTTCATAAAGACCAGATGGTAGCTACAAAGATTATAGAAAAATCATCCAAAACACATCTTTCAGCGAATTGCTAGACAAGCTGGTAGAGACCCAAAGCTTTAATGAGTTTAGGAACCAAGTTATCTATTGTTAATACAGAACCAAACCACACAACCCAAGCCAAATGACATATGATTCAAATATGATCAAGAATTTCCTCATGAGCCTTACACAGAGGACACAATACCCTTCCTGTTGAGTTGAGGTCTCAGAGGCATAATATATACCTAGATTTTCTTAAGTAAAAACCGTAATCTTGTAGGGGATGTTAAGCTTCCAGGTTCTATCCTAAACCTTGGGATCTAATTAAATCCAATCGTAGCCTCTAAAGAACCTGAATTAGCGCAAGGCCAGAATATTCTATCTTGCTAACCAAATCTTGAAAGGCTTCTGCAGAATAGAGTTTGGCAAGTGTGTCATACAAGGACAAGACTAGTTGCTGATTCCACTACCAGAGGTTTTGTCCATCTGATTAGCCACACAAGTTGCTCAGCCTCGATGCCCTTGTTCTCAGTTCTAGAACTAGGCCAAAGAAAATGGTCAATTGGAATGTTAATTTCATTTCCAAGTCCCCACTCAACCCCAGTTAACTGTGTCCCTCTTAACCAACGGATACTGCCCCAAGGCTAAGAAGAGCTATTGGTACACACTAAGTGCAGTGCTGTGGTAATTTTTTTTTTTTTTAAGAACGTTATTCATTAAACAATTAGGATTAGCAACAAGGGTCCAAAACTGCTTAGCAAACAAAGCTTTATTAATCAAGGAAGCTTGTCAAAATTAGGAAAATTATTCAGTACTCCTAGAGTACAGTTGACGTGATACTTCAAACTAATATAAACAAGCCACCAAATACAAATACAAAAGAAAAAAAAAAAAAAAAACCACCTTTTTTCACATGACTTTTTGAACTTAATGTTATACTTTTGAATTAGGTAGCTTGTTTTTATTTGTTTGGAGCACCACATCGGTTGTTCTTCAAGCGTACTTAATAATTACTCATTAAAACCCAAAACCCAAACAGATTTTCTCGTGCATATTTTATTCCAATTGAGCATATGCTAGAAAGCACTGACGTGGCTCCAAGGTTGCCGTACCGAAGTCCAACGTAGCGTTCGACATGCCGACTCTCCCCTTTTTTTTTTTTTTTGATTCACGTCGACTCGGCCAGATTCGCACCAACTCAGCCAAATTCGCATCGATTCGAGCCAAAATGGGCCGATTCAAACCGATTCCAGCGAAAACAAGAACTGATACGGCCGAAACGACCACTGAAACATTTTAATATGGCCGATTCTGGTCGAAACAGGCCGATACGGCCGATTCTGGCTTAAGCAGGCCGAAATGGGCAGCGGCTGCCATTCTTCTACTTCATGTGGCCTTGTGAGAGGGGGGGGGGGGGGAGAGGGAAGGATGAAAGAAGAATAAAAGTATGTAGCAAAAGAATATAAATTAAGGAGGTGGAAAAGTCAGTTATTTAATGTGGGTGGGCTTGGGAATTGGAAGATGAGTAAAGGAACCTTCTTGAAATGTGGTTTTTTGTTTAAAATTACCAAAAATATTGATTTTATTAAAAACAAATCATAAATAATTATTTTTTAATAATAAATTCTACCATTTATTTGAATTTTTTTATATAAAAATATTAAATTCACTATATAAAAATATTTTTAATAATTTTTTAATCACCGAGTCCCACTACACCCGCACCCACTTTTTTCAAAAATTGCCGAGTCCCGCACCCGCACCCGAGTCCCGAAATGCACCCGTGCTTCATAGAGCATATGAAACTTTTAGGCTAGCATATGAAACCCAAACCCCAAACTTTTAGTCCTTCATGCTTGGATAATAATGTTGTTGTTGAAAAGGTTGCACTTGGTGCTTTGGTTGTGTTTGTTGTTCTCCTCTAATCAAGTCTTCAGATTTCTTAACCAAACTAGGCATTTGGTCTCCACCTTGCTCCAATTGTCCAATTAGAGGATAGTATCGAGGATAAGGCTTGTGTGTGAGAGTTTGGTGAAGATCCTGTAAAGAAGAGGATTTCAAGACTAGCTCACGACTGCCAACCTATAAAAGGCCACATGAGAAGCACATGCTGAAATCTGAAGAGACTTATGACAGGTTGGATTTTGCGAGTAACTTCGCAACTTAGGCCAATTCATGAGTGACCCGCGAAATTTATTGTCTGGAGCTTTTTTAAAATGTGTTTTCTCATTTCTTTACCATCACTATATCTAAGCCCACATTACCCACGAAATTGTTAGATGCAAAAGGCATTTTTATAAAGGAACTTTTGAGAGAGAAACCCTAACCAAACACTTGAGAGTTAGAGATTGTTCACCCACAATCATCCACACCATTTTTCTAAAGTTTTCCTCTACTCTTACCTCTCCATTTACAAATCCTTGAGAGGTTTTTAGCCCAAACAATTTTCTCACCCAATTTGAGAGTTGTGAGAAGTTTTGGTGCCTATGGGAAACATTGGAAAAAGCCATTGATTGGCGGATGCAATTTGGAGCTAATTGTAGGATCCATATAACTAGTGAAGACATAGCTCGAAGAAGCTCGTTAGTAGCTGGAACTTGGAGGGTTCAAGTACATTGGATAGATTAGGCTTGGAGGGTCTTTTTGATATTTGTGTACTTCAACTTTATTTACTAGTGGACTGATTTCAACTTGGAGGGCCGCAGAAAGGTTTTTCACTGAGTACTTCGATTTCCTCTTCGATAACATCTCTCGGTGTTATCTTGTGTTTGCATCTTTCTTCCTCTACTCTTTAAGCTTTACATTTATTGTCTATTGTATATGCTTATGCCTTCGAGAGTTGCTTCGGTTAATTGCACACCATTTACTCTTGTTTCACACTTAGATAAGTAAGAGTAAAAGTGATTAAGCCGTAATTTAAAATTGGGGGTCTAAACAAGCTATAGGGTTTTCACACTATTTGAGCTTTCAAGGCTGACTTAACAGACACTCAAATTCAAACTCACAAAATCATTTAGTATTGTTGTTTACTATTTTATACATTGCATTATAGATCCTTTAACATATGAGCGTCTCCAATTCCAAAAACTCTTTTTTCTGCAATTGCTGTAATAAATAAAGACCTTTTCAATTTCTTTTCTAGAATTGATAATGCACCACTCTTTTTAATTGAACCTTTAAAATACAGTGGTTACCAGAAACTTCTCATCTTTACATATTAACTTCAAGTTAATCCGGTCAATCTTCCTTCGGTTGCCTAAACAAGGTAATCCTCTCTACGTATCAAAACCATAAACGTGGATTCTGACCATGTTTGGTTTTTCTTAAAACAGGGTGTATTTTGTTTTTATTTCCTATTTTCTATGAGATCCACTAGTGAAAAACTTTTTTTTTTTTTTTTTTTTTAATAACCAAAAAATGTAAGAATGAAAACAGAATATGAAAAAACAACTTTTTGGCATTTTCATTTTCAACAAAACGAGTTCAATGGCACTTTCGTTAAAAAAAATAATAATAAATAAATAAATAAAATAAAATTGAAGACTCTGAGCATATCAGTGAGATAAGTAGCCTTTTTTCATATGTAAGAATCAAGTGCCAAAGTTTATAATAATAATAAATAAATAAATTTAAAAAAAAAAATCAAGTGCCAAATAGGATACCCAATGGTTTTTGTTCTCACATTTAGAAAATGGCTGCAAAAAATAGATATAGAAATTGGAAATGAAAGCAAAATATGATTTCTTGGAGGAACCAAGAACGCATATTTTGCTTTCATTTATAAAAAGAGGATCAGTTGATTTATTTGCATCCCACAGAACTAGAAGTGATGACTTTTCTCTCGTTAAGTGTATAACATTCAATTCTCCCTTCACATCTTCCGACTTCTGTTATTGAATTGGATATAGTTCAATAAAATTGTGACTAACGTAATCTGCTTGAGCACAGTGCCTGGTATATTTCACTTGCGGTTGTGATGTAAAAGATTTAAGCATGCATGATGTTCATTAAAGGATCATTCTCCAATCAAAACCTATCACAACCAACTGCCAACATAACCCAGATGAATGATGAATGTTGTGCAATAACACACCCATCCAGAATTCATCCCAATTTGCCAATCACCCTAATATTCTTAATGATTCTTTGCAGGAATCAGGCAATGATGCGTGGATAAATACCACTAATAAGTGGGATAATAATAATATTTATATTTATACCACTAGTAAGTGGATTATTATGGCCCCCTCAACTGAGAGGAAAAATAAGAGAAAAGCTCCTGCACAGGACTATTCTCAAAACAAAAGGTTCCCAGTGGGACAACCTTTTAATATGCATGAAGGTGCATCTTCTGGGGTAAAACCTAGTGGATCAACATCCCTACAAGAATTTGTTCTGGCAACGGTGACTTATTCCAGTGGTGATATGATGATTGCTTTACAGGAAGTCTTATCCAAATCCTTACAGTTTCATAATGGAGTCTATAGTGAATTACCAGATTCCACAAAGCTCACTTGCTTAGATGAGCATCTCTATGCACAACTAAGCAAGTGAGCTTTGTGGCTTTTGTTTGTGATGAGTAAGATTAGGTTATCTCTTAAAACTTAACACTCATATCACTCTTTTTGACGGGTAGGACTAGAAAATCCTAAGAGAAAGGCATAAATAACCATCTCACCACTGTTGCCCGCCAATCATAATATGACACCTGTATGCTTCGGCATAGCATAAGTGCAGTGTCAAAGACATTCGTATGCTTCGGCATAGCAAAAGTGCGATGTCAAATGCTTAACATCTTGGGTATTTCTTTTCTCTCTTTTATATACCCATGTATGATATGCTAAAATAAAAGAAAATATGCAAAGAAATAAAAAGCAAAAAGATTAAAAATGCTTAAATATGGTGCAAGCGTGTATTCTAGGAGATGTGGGAGTTATAGGATGTACCTCGAAGGTGATAGTCCCCATCAAACAGTTATGATTGTGTGTGAGTTAAAAGTTATTTTCTCATATCTCAGATCGTCATAACATCTATACACATATGCAATCTTGCGATGTTTTTTCACACACAACACGCAATATTCTTTGCTACTTTTGATACATGTGCAGGTACAATGTGATTTGGCCATCACAAAGGTTTTACATGTGCTAATGTGTGCTCACTAAACTGTCATAACTTGTTTTTGAAATATAAAATTGGTTAGACTTGTTTAGTGTGTGTGTGTGTTTTGCATGATCCTTGTGCTTATTTTCTTGTTGAGAGATGTTTTTGAGAGGTTTAAATGTTGAGTGGATCTTTGGTAGAGATGTGTGTTGGATTGCATTCATGTCTGTGTTTTTCCCTTCTCGAAAAACTGTCTTTTTCTGCTGGCTCGACACCTCCCTCGACACCTCCTCGATACCTGGTCATCTGTCGAGCTTCTCAAGTTGTTTCTTATCGCAATCTCGACACCTCCTCGACACCTGATGGATCGATCGAGAAAGTCTCTGTCCTCTCGATAGATTCTCGACACCTGTTGGATCGATCGAGATTCACTTATGCTGTTTGAGTCTTCTTTCTCGACACCTGTCTTGATACCTTGTGGATCGATCGAGATTTCTTCTGTCTCCTCGATACTCTTCTCGTATCTGAATCTCTCCTTGTATCTCGATACCTCTCGATACCTTCATCTGTCGAAGGCATTTTCCTTGATACCTACCTCGACAGATTCCTCGATACCTCTCGACACCTTAGCTGTCGAGAATTACTGAGGTGCCTATTTAAGGGCAGATCGCGATTTTCACTCATTTCTCTCGATTTCTCTCGATCTGTCCGTGGCTTTTCATCTCCCAAACTTGATTTTCTCACTCAAATCTTCAACTCCACTTGGATCTTGCTCATTTCTTGCTTCAATCACTTGGTAAGATCTCTTGTCTCTTCCTTTTTCATGCATTTCATGTTTTGAAAACCTAGTTTTTGGGATTTTTCATAAAAATTTGGGGTTTTTCAAAATTGTTGAGTTTTTATTGAAATTTTGGGTTGGGTTTGTACTTAGATGATTTCAAAATGTCATACATTGCATTTCATTTGCATTATAATGATATTTACATGCATTTAGATGTGTGCTTTATGTTTGTGTGCTGCTAGGATTGGATTGGGCTGAGCCCATGAAGTTTTTTCCTTTGCATGTCACATGCTCATGCATTCCCATGCATACGTACTTATTGTTCAACATATTTGATATATTTGAACTGTGTTGGGACTTTTCTGAGTGTCTCTCTCTCTCTCTTTCTCTCATTCTTTTACGTTAGTAGTATCTATGGCACCCAAACGTAAATCCACTCCTGCTCGGAACCCTCTGCATTCTGGAGCTTCTACTTCTTCAGATACTACTCCCTTTAATATTCGGTTCCGTGATGGAGATGCCCATAAGGCATTTTCGGAGAACTTTTCTAAACGAGGTGTTCATTCGGAACGCCAAGTTATTCTGGCGGACTTCGCCGATACTGACTTTCCCTTTGTCATTAACAGTAGGGGATGGGGGTCAATGTGTGACATCCCGGTCACTTGCCCTCTCGTGCTGATACAGGAGTTCTACTCCAACATGCACGGGATTGATCTTTTAGTACCTCATTTTGTCACTCGCGTTCGAGGTATGCGCATTCCTGTCACACCGCAACTTGTTGCGGATGTGCTTAGGGTACCTAGGATAGAGTTTCCAGATTACCCATCTTGTGAGCGTCTGAGGACTGTGTCCAAAGATGAGCTCATTTCTGCTTTTTGTGAGCGCCCTGCTGATTGGGGTGAGCATCAGTTCACATCATGTAGGCCTTTTGCTAAAGGTCCTAGATTCATTAACATAGTGATGACTTTTGTTCTCCATCCTCTTTCTCACTATAACTCTATCACAGAGCCTCGTGCTCGATTTTTGCTTTCTCTACTTGAGCATCTTACCATAGACTTCCCTTCTCACTTCATCCGGTCTATCATAGAAGTTTATCTTGATTCGGCGTCCCGTGATAAGCTCATCTTTCCTTCTACTATCATGCGGATTCTACGCCATTTTTCCGTTCCCTTTCCTGTGTCCGACCACTTCACACACATATCTGCCATAGATGCCGCTACCGTAAAACGTAGTGAGGCGCAGTTTAGGTCGAGACAGCCAGGTGCCACTCCTCCCTCCCGTTCAGCGCCATCCAGATCAACTCCATCTACATCTGCTCCTTCTTCCTCTTCGAGTGATGTATCCCTTGGTGATATCATGGCGCAGCTGCATCGCATGGACACTCATCTTGATACACTCTCTGCTGAGTTGTATCAGGTGAATGTTCGTGTGGGTCGTATTGCACGACGGCAGGCGATCATGGGTGGATTTGCTCCAGAGGCTACTCCTTCACCATCTACTCCAGCAGCGTCAGATTCTGAGGATGATGAGGATGATGATGATGATGATGATGGGGATGCTAGCTCTGCCGATGAGATGTCTATATGACACTCTACCCTTTGTCACTCGTGACAAAAAGGGGGAGTAGTTTTGGGCTATGAGAGTAGTCATCTTAGGGGGAGAGTTAGTATAGGACATTTTTTATAGGGGGAGTGTTGTCATTTTTTTTTTAGGGATGTAGTGAGGCTATATGTATTTTTTTCTTATCTCTTAGATACATTGGTCTTGTATATAAGGTCCTTTGACCATTTTTACATACATTGTACTTATCTTATCTCTTATATATGTTGATGTATGTTTCTTTCACCTCTCTCTTCATGTGTTGTTTCTTTTCTATCTTTATACACATGTTCTTTATACTTGTATGCAATCTATTTATTTCTATTTCACACAAGATGCCTTGATGAGTTTTGTTTAAAGTGTTTCAGAAATACAGGTTGTCAAAGTCTACTTATCATAAGCTCTCTTCTTCCAAAGTTTTTCAAGAGTTTGTGTTAGGATAGATTTTATTGTAATCAACAAGTGAATATGAGTTGAGTGATTTATGACTTCTCTCATATGCTCATTTGTTTGTTGTGGTTTTGTCACGGATTGCCAAAGGGGGAGATTGTTAGGACATATATGTTTTAACTTGTTTAAGAACATATGTCACTTAGTTATGTAAATTGACTAATCCTTTGACAAAACGCACTCTACTTGTAATTGGGTAGTTCTAGGTGTTTTTAATACTTCAAGAAACAATGTTTCAAGGTCAAGTGTTGAAGTCATCAAGTCTGTCCAAGAGAAAGCAAGCTGAAGTGCAAAGTTTTTAAAGCTCGACACCTCTCAACAGCTACCTCGACACCTGCTATCTGTCGAGATTTAAAAAGTTAGATTTCCAATCTGATTTTCTTGGGATCTGTGAATATGTTTTTGGGCCTTCTTTTCTTCTAACCCTAAACATATAAAAGGATTATTTTAAGAGCCGTTTTGGGTGACACAAGTTGCATTATCATTGAGCAATCTCTGTTTAAGCAAATTGTGATCAACAGACGAAGTTCTTGACCTAGTTCATCTTCCATCAAGAAGTTGCTGTGTATTTGCACCATAGGGTTTTGTAACCAAGCATCTTCCTGCTATTCATCAAGTGGATGAACTGAAGAACTTTGCAGCCAACCATTCTTCCTCAGTTGGTGTTCTGAAGTCGCGTACTTGGATCCGCGCATTGGTTAGTCACGTACTTGGGAGCCGTGCATCAAAGGTGGAGACTGTCACTACAGATCAAGTCCAATTGGGTATTGGGGTAAGGGTTCAACTGTAGGTTGGTAAGGTACTTGGGATTCCTTTACTTGTAACCGCTTGATTTGATAATAGTGGAGTTTCGGGAGTGGTGACCTGAAAATCACCCGGTGGGGTTTTTGCCATTAGGGTTTTCCCCATTCGTAAACAAATCACCGTGTTATTTATTTTCCGCTGCATATTTAGTTGATTGGTGATTTGTTTGTGCTTCCATAAAATTGCATGATTAATTGATTAATTAATTACTTGGCTAAATTAATTAATTAGGGTTAATCACAAGGGGTCATTCAAATTGTGACCTATCATAATGGGCGCTAATTATGCTAGATTAAGTCTTAAGACCCAATCTCTATTAAGAAGTGCTATTGCCAACTTGCCGTCAGATATACAATCCAATATTTTGAATAGCAAGGCTATGTTTGGTTCTTTTGAACTATGGTCCAAATATTTCAAGAAACTTGTTACAGCCACTATTCTTGATCCTGATGAATTAGATGAGGGTGATAACGTATTTATCCAGTTAGATTGGGAAGAAGACTTTGGGAGTTCTCTCAGAGTATATGAAAAGAAACACCCATTTCCTAATCTTTTGATTAATTATGATGATGGTTCATATTTTGCTGATGAATCAGATGATGATGATGGATATCCCAACTGGCTTTCCCAAATGTTTGAATATGGCTTTATCAGGTTCATGAAGTTAACAAGTCATTTTCAAGCCAGCCAGCTTCCACAGATTATTCAGGATGCTATTAAAGGATTAAAAAGTCCCTTTGTTACCATCAGATGCTGGAGCACTCTGCCAAAATGGGAAAGAGATAACTGGATGAATGTCCAGCCCTCAAAGCATCTCATTCTCATTAATGGTCATACTCACCAAGGACCATGGTTTGAAAGAAATACTCAATTGTCCTTTAATGATCCTTATGCTCTTACAGAATGTTGAGAAATTATTTTAATAACCAAATTATTGATATTGCTCAGAATTTGTGGAAAGATTATCATTTCATTGGAAGCACAAACAGGATTTCTGTTTTTGGTCCCCGACCATTTGCCAATGCCATTGCTCATTTACGAATAGCTGATCATTATAATCCAAGAAGTTTTCTCATCCCAGGGAGAACTCCAGCATTTAAGCCAATTTTATATTGCGGATTCTGTAATCAATATGCTGCTTCCCATGACCATCCATGTGATTCTCCCCAAGGTCCTTTTGATCCATTTGATGGATACCCATCCGATGCTCCTTCTACAGATTAAATTCAGTCAAGATACTCCTGATCTCTTGCAGTTGATTAATGATTGATTTCTCTATTTGTCTAGCCTGCACAAAGGCTAAAAATGTTGCAATATTCGAATAATGTAATACCTATGCCTGACAAGCCCATGCACTTGATGTGATATTCCTGTGCAAAGCCATGCGTCTGACAAAATTGGGGTTCTTTAGTGACATGATTCTGAAGACTCCCACTTATGGTGAACAAAAGGACAACATGGTGGCTTTTAGAATCTGTGTACAAATATTCTATTAGCCATAGTAGCCATAATGCTCCATTATTTGTTCCTTTTACTTTTTGTCCTCTCCAAGTCAGAAACTCCTCTTTTGAATATGCCAAAATTGCTGGAGATTTCAAGACAAAAAGTGGGAAAAATTATTGTTCATGGATTACTGTTCACCGACATTGTTCACTTTTTACTGTTCATGACACTGTTCACTCCGAATTTTGCCTATTTAAGAGGGGCTGTCCCTTAAGTAAATTTCAGAACTTTTCTTAGAATTTTCTTCTAGAGAGAGTTTTCCTCCTTAGAAGCCTTCTTTGAGAGAGTTCCTTGTTTCTACTATTAACTTGTTACTACTTCTACTTTCCCTACAAACCTTGTAACTAGGACTAGTTCAAACTTTGTAACTATTAACCTCCACTGTTGAGATCTTGTATTCACTACTACTGTAAGTGTTTAATCTACTTTCAACAAGAAGTATTTTCAATTTTATGTTTATTATACTACTTCTTGCTACCGCCACCTTGGACGGATTACCGCTATACCGGACGAATCTAAATTGCTTTCATTTACTTTGAATTATTTTGTTATATATTGCTTGGCTGGTTCTACCACCTTATTATTATCATTTTAACTTGTGCTTACATTACTTTCAACATATTATTATACTGTGCTTCCGTCTCTCTTCTCTTCTTCCCTTCAGCTGTGCCTCCCCTTCCCCCTTTATGGTATCAGAGCCATTCTTTTCTGGCCGGTGATAGTGTTGTTGTGTCTTCGTATCTTTTCTGTGCTTGTCCGAACCTTTGGTGCTTCGTTGTTGTGTCCCCTTCTTACCGTTGTTGGCGCCACCCTAGGTATAAAGTGAATTCCCAGAACCTGACTGTAAGGCCCGTTTGAGCCAAGAAGGGGCGTGTAGGGCATGTGTATGGTATAGGGTTGCTTAGGGTATGTGTTACAAAATACAACGGTTGTGAGAAAAACATGATAACTGAGTGTTAAAACTAGGATAGTATGGATAAGTTGTGGAGATCCAACTCCTCTATCAGCTCCAGGACTGGTTGTCCTCCTAATATTGTAAATGAAGAAGATCACACTGTTGAAGATAATGAGCTTCCAGATTTCCGAAAATGGAACATTCCTAAAGTAGATACTAAAACTATTTATAAAACTAGTTGGGCTGAAACCACCTTCCATCCCATTTACAAAGTGAGAACTGTTGAGCAAATATTTTCTATTTCAAAAATTCATGAAAAATGTTGCTTGTTTTCTAAAAGAAATATTAATTATTTCATTGCTAAAAAACAAAGTTATTTGCATATTGGTATGGTTCAAGTTGCTATTAAACCACTCACCTGAAAGGGTATCGATGCTTCTGTTCTCATGTGTTTACAAGATGCTAGATTTAAGCACTTTAAAGATAGCATTCTTGGTATGATTACTGCTTCCTTGTATGATGGTCCTGTTTATTTCAATTGCTATCCTGATCTTACTCTTGCTTTAGATGATCTTAATATTGTTAAAGCTTTGACTTTGAATATTGCTTCATCTGGTTATATAATAGAAGAAGGTAGTTAACCTTTTG
This sequence comes from Quercus ilex subsp. ballota, assembly GCA_032727855.1. Taxonomy (NCBI): domain Eukaryota; kingdom Viridiplantae; phylum Streptophyta; class Magnoliopsida; order Fagales; family Fagaceae; genus Quercus; species Quercus ilex. Next base: position 18,513,491 of record CM064915.1, read on the forward strand.
CTTTGATTTACTGCATTTATTATAGATCGTTCGGTACTCAATTAAATCCTGGTTGTTTGAATCCTAAAGAACCTTCTAGTAAAACTATGTTAATTCAATGTTCAACTCCTGATGCTAAAGTTCAAGTTCCAAAAATGATTCAATGGCAAGATGTCAAGCTTCCCACTGAATGGTTGTTGGAACAAGAATCCCCTATTTCTAAACCTGTTTTTGATGAGCTAGAGCTCACAAATATTCAACAATATCTTGATGGTACTGTTAAAATAAGTTTTCAAAATATTCAACCTTTGAGGATCAATAAAGGAAGACATTCCTTTGCTGGATCTGAAAGTATTTCAAAAAGAGATCAAGATCTCAATGATTTTTTACAAAAGAATTTTGAAAAACCCACTGATCTAAAATTAAAAGGTATTTCTAGTGATAAATCTCAAATAAACTCTGTTTACTATTCTACTAAATCTAAACCTTCCTCTCCATATGGCAAGATTGCCAATGAAGAAGAAGAAGATACTGGATCTATTTGTCCTTCTGATTCTGATTTTCCTCCTATTGAGGAATTTTGAAACATACATTATTATGAAAAATATGAGCATCATTCAGTTCATATTTTATCTTCATTTGTGAACCATTAGTAGAAACCAATCTTTCAGTTGATTTTTCAAAATATTTTGGAGGAATCAATCCTTCTTGGATACAATTCTTATCCGCACCAGAATCAATCATAACAATAACAGTGAAATGATAATCATGAGAAATAACAATTTTCACTTTTGTGAACCATTTTTGAGGAAGTATGTTATTAACAAGAGCAAGTTGAGAATCATCAATATTACCTTTATCAGAAAGAAGAGCTTGTTGACTGGATTCACCTCCATCTATGTGCTCATCTTGTTCATTATCAGACTTATTTTGGTCAATATTTTTATCAATTTTTAACATCAACATTTCTTGTTTAAGATTACGGTTATCATTTTTTACATTTTTAAATTCATTCTTTAATTCACTTATCTCTTGTTTAACAATATTAATTTCATGTTGAAGATCATTAACAGTTAAATCTTTGGATTTCTTTTTATTAAATCTTTCCAAAGTTTCTTCAAAACTTATAGTTGATCTAGGTTTCTTACCAGTTTCTTCTTTTAACAGGTTTTTCTTAAACTTATCCAAATATTCTTTTTGTAAATCAGGGTTTTCAATTTGATTTATCAATTTAACCAACAAACTTTCATTTTCTTCACTTTTAGTGAGAGTATTAACAGATTTAACAACATTGCAACAGGAATTTCTATAACCAAGTTTAATATTAGGAGAATTAGAAGAATCATCAGCAGAATGATAACAAGAATCAGTTGAAGAAGAAAAATCATCTTCCAAAGAATCAGACAAATTGTTTGAATCAAGGATTCTGAATAATTCTTCTTGACCATTTTCACCAATGTTTAACATGTCTCCAACATGAAATTAATATTGTTAAAGAAGAGATAAGTAAATTAAGACATGAATTTAAAAATATTAAAAGTGATAATCATAATCTTAAACAAGAAATGTTGATGTTAAAAGTTGATCAAAATAAGTCTGATAATCAACAAGATGAGCACATAGGAGATGAATCCAGTCAACAGACTCTTCTTTCTGAAAAAGGTATCACAAATTCTCAACTTGCTCTTGTTAATAAAATACTTCCTCCAAAATGGTTTACAAAAGTTAAAATTGTTGTTTCTCATGATTATCACTTCACCGTTATTGCTATGATTGATTCTAGTGCGGATATGAATTGTATCCAAGAAGGATTGATTCCTTCAAAATATTTTGAAAAATCAACTGAAAGACTGGCTTCTACTAATGGTTCTCAAGTGAAGATTAAATATGAATTGAATAATGCTCATGTTTGCCATGATAATATTTGCTTCAAGATTCCTTCTGTTTTAGTCAAAAATATGACTGATAAAGTGATTCTTGGTTTGCCTTTTATAAATGCTTTGTATCCTTTTCGTGTTGAACATGATGGTATTACTACTGACCCTTTTGGTCAAAAAGTAAAATTCAAATTTGCTTCAAAATTTGAGATTGATATTGATAATGCTTCCAATCTAATTCATGCTAAAATCAAACATCTTAACTTCCTTCAGCAAGAAGTTAGATACAAGAAAATTACTGAACAGCTTTCCAATAAATTGTTGCAATCAAAAATTGATAATTTTCAAAGATTGTTAATTGGTGATGTTTGCTCTGATGTTCCTAATGCCTTTTGGCATAGGAAGAAACATATTGTTGACTTGCCTTATGTTAAAGATTTTGATGAGAAAAACATTCCCACTAAGGTTCCTCCAATTCAAATGAATGTTGAAACTGTTGAATTTTGCAAAAAAGAAATCCATGATTTGTTGAAGAAAAAATTGATTAGGAATAGCAAGTCCCCTTGGTCTTGTTCTGCTTTTTATGTTAAAAAAAATGCTGAAATTGAGAGAGGAACCCCTCATTTGGTTATCAACTATAAACCTTTGAACAAGGTTTTAGAGTGGATTAGGTATCCTATTCCTAATAAGAATGATCTAGTCCACAGGTTAAGTGAGGCTGTGGTGTTTTCTAAGTTTGATATGAAATCTGGGTTCTGGCAAATCCAGATCGGTGAGAAGGATAGGTACAAAACCGCTTTTACCACTCCTTTTGGTCATTACGAGTGGAATGTGATGCCCTTTGGTCTTAAAAATGCCCCTAGTGAGTTCCAAAACATTATGAATGATATTTTCAACTGCTTCAGCCACTTCACCATTGTTTATATTGATGATGTTCTTGTTTACTCTAGCTCTATTGATGAACACTGGAAACATTTGTATTCCTATCTAGATACTATTAAGAGAAATGGTCTTGTTGTCTCTGCTAAGAAAATCAAACTGTTTCAAACAAAAGTTCGTTTCCTTGGCTATGACATCTCCAAAGGACAAATTCGTCCTATTGATAGAGCCATACAATTTGCTGATAAATTTCCTTATATTATCACTGATAAAACTCAGCTCCAAAGATTTCTTGGATCATTGAATTATGTTGCTGATTTCTACAAGGATATGAGGAAACAATGTAAACCTCTTTTTGACCGGTTAACAAGCAATCCTCCATCTTAGTCTGATGTCCATACTTCTCTTGTTAAACAAATCAAATCTCATGTTAAGACACTGCCGTGTCTTGGTATTCCCACTGTTGATGCTTTCAAAATTGTTGAAACCGATGCCTCTGACATTGGTTATTGTGGTATTCTAAAACAGAGAGTCTCCCCTGAGTCACCTGAACAAATTGTCCGTTTTTATTCTGGAATCTGGAATAATGCACAGTTAAATTATAGTACTATTAAAAAGGAAATTTTATCTATAGTATTATGTATTTCAAAGTTTCAAAGTGATCTGTTAAACCAAAATTTTTTGTTAAGTATTGATTGCAAAAGTGCTAAGTATGTTATTGAAAAAGATGTTGAAAATATTGCTTCAAAACACATTTTTGCCAGATGGCAAGCTATTTTAAGTGTTTTTTATTTTGATATTGAATATATTAAAGGATCTCAAAATTTCATCCCTGATTTCCTTACCTGTGAATTTCTGCAGTGTTCCAATGGCAAGTAGAAGGTCGAAAGACAAGACACCTACCACTATTAATCCAATTGTTAAAATAGAACATGTTTCCTCTTTGGACATTGTTAACCGTTTCACCCCACTAGGTACTATCCCTAAGCCCAATTACTCCTCTGTTCTAGCTTCGTGTTATGATCCTTATGCTTTAACCCCTATTAACCAAACTATTAAGACTGTTTTCCCCAAAAGCCCCAACATCCCTCAATACATCAAGAAACAATATTTTCAAAACATGTTTTATATTGAACCCAACAGAGCCTCAATTTCTGATCCTCTCAAACTTGCTAAAAGCTATTTCCCTCCAAGATTTCACTGGATCCCTGAGCATAAAGATAAGAATTTAAATTATTATTCTGATCTCTTGCGTAATGAGAAATCTATCATTATTAACACCATTTTTGACAAAATTGTTACCTCCAAAATTATTTACCACAGTGTTTACATTGTCAATGTTATAAATGAAGAAAAATGGGGTCCTTCCCCCAGTTTTACCAGAACAATGTCCTCTTCTCCCATCCCCTATTCCTACTATGATTACATCACTACTTGGTCAAGATTTATGCTTCACCAAAATGAAAACATGTCTCATTCGTAGTTTGTTAACTTTGATAAAAATTTCACTGGTTCTCTGCCTCTTTGGTTCATCCATTGGTGGTCTCAATACGGCCCTCTTAATGACATATTTCCTGAACCATTACTTAATGCTTTTGAATGTTTCAAGAAGTTTTATAAGGTTGATGATCATGGTGCTAAGTTCCCTCCTTTGCTTCACTTTGTTAAACGCTTCAAGATACCTTGGATATTAAAATGGCAATATGAAAAAGATGGTGATGTTCTCTCCAGACATTGGTATGTGAAATGGTGGGGTAAATTCCCTCATACTCAGAAAATTATTGCTACAATTTCCAGAGATTCTTCATCTCTTGTTGCTCTCCCCATTGCTAAGGACTGTTCACATGGTCAATCCCATGTCCTTAATGCACCTGCTTCCTCTTCTAAATTTGTTAAATCATCTGTTAAACCTAGAAAAGTGAGTTCTCCTTTGGATGAAATCCGCAAAGACCTTGAAGCATTGAATGCTCTCATTAAAATGTTAAAAGGAGAAAGAGCTGGTTCGGATGATGAACGGTCCTTTGAAGCCTCTGTTACAAAAGATCCCTACTGCCCTTACAATGAGGAGTGGTTTGGACATGATGAAGATGATGCTGATGACCTAGCTCAAAACTGATTGCTTCACTCTATTTCTCTGGCCTGCACAATGGCCAAGATGCTACTGTTCTTTCCCATGCTAAAAATGCTACTGTTGTCTCCCATGCTATAATAATGTCCTGAAAAGGAGATTCTTTATTTTCCCAAGACTGCCTTCAAATATTCCGAGTCCTCCTTCGACATGCTTCTACTATTCATGTTACTTTTACTGTTCAGAATATTGCCTATTTAAGGGGGGTTGTCCCTTAAGTTTCATTCAGAACTTTTCTTAGAATTTTCTTCTAGAGAGAGTTTTCCTCCTTAGAAGCCTTCTTTGAGAGAGTTCCTTGTTTCTACTACTACCTTGTTCACTACCTTGTTCCTACTACTACTTTCCCTACAAACCTTGTAACTAAGACTAGTTCAAGCTTTGTAACTGTTAACCTGTTCTGAGATCTTGTGTTCACTACTACTGTAAGTGTTTAATCTACTTTCAATAAGAAGTATTTTCAGTTTTATGTTCATTATATTACTTGTTGCTACCGCCACCTTGGACGGATTACCGCCATACTGGACGGTTCTAAATTGCTTTCATTTACTTTGAATTATTTTGTTATATATTGCTTGGCTGGTTCTACCGCCTTATTATATATATATAAATATAAAAAGAGAAATGATAAGTATGTATGTGTGTGTATATATATATATATATAAATGATATATTCACAATATTTTCACAACATTTTTACAACAAATTTTAAGTGGCAGATTGCTATTGGTTGTTATTGTTAAGGCAAAAAAGTAATCTTAGTGTTAGGTTCAAATTTGAACAAACAACAACTAACTACCTATAATTTGTTGTGAAAATATTGTAGACATAGCATCTCTCATTTAAATATAAATATAAAATAATATATACATTTAAATAAATATATATATATATATATATATTCATTTATATTATATATATATACACTTTACCGCTGAAACTCATTTAGTTTTTTTTTTTTTTAAGGAATATTGTAGAATATGCCATAGAATATTTTATGGCATATTCCGTAGTCTTTGGCTTGAACTCATACGGCTCCTTTTTTTTTTTTTGGAACAGCGTAGAACATGCACTTTTTGGACCTATAGTGGCGTTTGGTAAACGCCACTATAGGTCTATTCCAAACGCCACTATAGCTCCCCTATTTAAATTTTTTTTTTTTTTTTTTTGTGCTAGGCTATAGTGGCATTTGCAAAACGCCACAGAGAAAACCCTAGCCAAACACATTTGTGATTAGAGATTGTCATCTCCACCTTTCTCTATACACTTGCTTGTGGTATCTCCTCAACCCTTCCCTCTCCATTTCCACACCATTGAGAGGTTGATAGCCCAAACACTTACCACACCTTTTGAGAGTGTTGTGTGACGTTTTGGTGCTGCTGGGAAGCATTGGAAGAAACCTGGAATGGCAGATGCAACATGGAGCTTGTTGCGGGATCCGGAGAACTAAGACAAGACACGGTTCCGAGAAGCCTTGGTGGAGTAAGAGCTTGGAGGGCTTAGGTACATCGGGTAGATTAGGCTTGGAGGGTCTCTTGCTTACTCATGTATCCCAACTGATTGTCTAGTGGATTAATTTCCGCTTGGAGGGCGGCGGAGAGGTTTTTCGCCGAGTTCTTCGGTTTCCTCTTCGAAAACACGTCTCGGTGTTTTCTGTGTTTGCATCTCTCTTCCCTACTCTTTTATATTCCATTACACTGCTGTGTTGTTTAGTTTATGGATTAGAGTAGCTATATTGTTCATCCGCTCACTTTTACACTATTCCGCACTTTATATTAAAGTTGTGTAAAATCTATCGAGCCGTAATTTTAATCGGGGGTCTAAACAGCTCTTGTGTTTTTCAACACGTTTTCGAGCTTTCAATTGGTATCAGAGCGGGTACACTTGCTTGGTTTAAATACCTTAGTGTGATCCTTGATCCTATTTGAGATGGACCGATCTCAATCGCTCAATGTTCCACCATTTTTTGATGGGAACAATTACGCATTCTGGAAAGTCAGAATGAGAGCATTTTTATGCTCTATAGAAGATACCGTTTGGGATGCGGTAGAGCTCGGCTGGACTAAGCCGGAAGCTCCTAAGGCAAATTGGGATAAGGCAGCTCTCACAGCAGCCAATGCAAATAGTAAAGCTTTAAACGCTATATTCTGTGCTGTGTCACCTGATGAATTCCACAGGATCTCTCATATGACAGTTGCTAAGGAAGCTTGGGAGATTTTGGAGACCACTTATGAGGGTACAAAGAAAGTTAAGGACACAAAGCTTCAGATGCTTACCACCAAATTTGAAGAGCTCAAGATGGGTGATGATAAACCATTTGATTCATTCTATGGGAAGCTCAATGAAATTGTAATTGCTAAGCTCAATCTTGGGGAGAAGATTGAAGATGCTAAGGTGGTGAGAAAAGTATTGATGTCCTTGCCTGAAAGTTTTAGAGCAAAAGTTACAGCCATAGAGGAAAGCAAGGATTTGGATGAGATTAAGATTCAAGAATTAGTTGGGTCTCTCCAAACATATCAGATGGGACTGCCTTCCCATAAGATGAGCAAATCACTTGCTCTTAAAACCATCACCGAAAGGATGGGTGATTCCTCCGAAGAAGATGGGGTGGAGAAGGAGGTAGCATTTCTTGCGAAAAACTTCCGCAAATTTCTGAAGATGAAGAACAGTGGGAAACCATTCAACAGAGGAAAATTTTCATCTTCAAGAGGTGATAGGAAAGAGTTTACAAAGAAAGAATGGAGGGAGTTTCAACCTTCTTCAGAAATTATATGCTATGAGTGCAATGGCCATGGACATCTAAAGAAGGAGTGTCCAAATTTTCTGAGGGGAAAAGGCAAAGCTTATGCCACGACACTCAGTGATTCAGACTCCTCTGATTCTGACTCGGAAGAGAGTTGTGACGGAGAGGGAAACTACTCCGCATTCATGACCATTACTCATGTGGAGTCATCGGATGATTTGGGTGCACTTGTGAAGGAGCTTGGTGAGCATTCTGATTCAGAGTCTATTGGAAATGTGGAAGAATCAGATGCTGAAGAAGAAGAAGAGAATACAGCTAATCTTCAAGAAAATTACTCCTTATTACTTGAGAAGTCGGGAGAGTATACCAGAGTAGCCAAGGCGGCTGTAAGGAAAATAAAGAAAGCTGAGGAAGATTATAGAAGTCTCTTGATCAGATATAAAGAGGCTAAGTGTGAGATTGAGACACTAAATGGCGAGTTGTCTGAAGCCTATACGAAGGTGAGGTTTCTTGAGCAAGAGGTAGTGCAAGCTCATGCCAAGATAGAAAGAGTCTCCTCCCAGAAGTTAGATGATGTTATCTCATCTCAAAAACCTTTTTCAGACAAGTCCGGGTTAGGATACACCGGAGGAAGCAGCTCATCAGCCAAAGCCACCAAAGAAGTGAATTTTGTAAAGGCCATAGAGCCTATTGTAGAAGAGCCCATTCTTGAGAATGTTAAGGCTGAGAAGAAGAATGTGAGTGAGCAACGGATGGTGAATAAGCCCCGAAATCATTCCATAGGTAGACATGAAACCAGAGGAAGATCTCTCCCAAGATCTCAACGGGGTCCCAGAACGGACTATGTGTGTCACTACTGCGGAATGCAAGGACATACCAGACCTAACTGTCAAAAGCTGAGATCAGACAACAACTCAAGCGCACCTCGGTCACGAGGAAGGAGAAATGACATGAGGTCTTGGGGTGGTGAACAACCGAGAAGTCAGAATCGTGATCCTGGCATGATGGACGTGATGAAAATGATTGGTGCCTTCACCACTTGCTTGGAGAGTTTCACCAGAAGGTTTGACAGTCCAAATTCTCGTACCCAATCCGTTAAGGATATCACCCCAAACGCACGTGACGTGTGGGTGAAGAGGGGTACTCATGCATAAGCATTATAACATGTCCACGCATAAATTCTTTCAATGTTTAGGGACTTTTGCTGTTGCATCGTTTCATGCATTGCTCTATTTTTACTGTTGGTGTTTTGTACCGGTTGTTTTTGTTAATCTTTATTCTCTTGTTCTGTTTTTGGGTGTGTTCAAAAATTCAAAAACACATAAAAAATAGAAAATCCAAAAAGTTTGATCACTTTGTTGAGTTTTGTCTCAAAGCACGTTTTGCCTTGTACCTTTGTACTTTTGGCTTTGTGCATTTAACGAGCTTAGCTTGTCTCTCATGCACTCATATCATTGTGGAAGAAATCCTAAAATCTATGTGACTGTTGTAAATAGATCTTCAACCTTGTCATGAATGATTAGTGAATGGTTTTGTTGATCTTGAGACATGCATAGACTCATGCCTATATATCTTCCCACTTTTATTTTCTGCTTTAAAAGAGCTCTCTAATTGTAAATATCCAAATGAAAAGAAATATAGAGCCCAAAATAAAATGTATGATGCCCAAAAAGCCAAAGGCTAACTCATCAAATGAAATATCAAAAATTTCAGGCATCTTTCTCTAAATGAGATTCTCTTTGCTCAAAAGTTGCAAATGATATGTTAAATATGGAGCCAAATGAAAAGCTTCAATGAATTGTTATCAAGTTCATGTGGGAGGTCATATATGCATGTTTCTATAATTGAGATAGGTCACATAATCTAGGGCTAGTTGTGTATGCCTTGATTGAATTGATCATTGAAGCTTCACATTGGACTAAGGACTATCTCATTTTTGATATCCACACACAACACACAAGTCTATGTTCAATGAATGCCTTATTCATTTGTGTGATTGTACTTGATTAAATGTGTTTTTCACATGCTTAATCTTTGTTAATCAAACCCAAAAAGATTTTTGAGTGTTTTATTTGTTTTTGAAAGTGATTTTATACTTTCTTATCTTTTGTTTTTGATTAAATTGCATTTTTTGTGTCTATTCAAAAACAAGTTCAGGGGAAATTTCGCGAGAAGCTCGCGACTTAGAGCTTCCCGCGAAAAGGAGTTGAGGGAAATTTTTTATTTTATCATGTCACATAGGAACTTTCGCGACTGTCTCGCGACCAACAGCTTCTCGCGAAATGCTGTTTGGCTAAAAATTGGATTTTTCCAATTTCAGACAGAAGCTACCGCGACTGTTTCGCGACCTAATGCTTCTAGCGAAAATTTTGTGCTTCAGTGGCACTTCTCGCGACTGTCTCGCCCCTCTCTAACCCGCGAAAAACGCGTGTTTTCAGTTTTTATATAGCTGATGTGACAGTTTTTTCAAAACTATCAAACTTCCCTCGCTCAACCTCTCTCAAACTTTCTCAACCCAAAATCACTATTCCATTCATTTCCCTTCAATCCAAGCATTTTTTCTGCATTTTCTTCTTCAAGGTATGTTTGTTAACCATTTCTTTTTAAGTTTTTGCTTAGATTATGCAGAATTTTTGTTAAGGTTTTCAAAATTGGGGATTTTCGAAACTTTGGGTTGGTTTTCAAAATTGGGTGAATTTTTGTCAAATCTTTTGCTTGGGTTGTGTCCCATTGGTTGTTTCTGCTTATGTGTCGGCCCCTTGTGGCATTTTATCATGTATTGAGGGTAGATTTTCACATGTTCATGCACTGTTCATATAATTTTTGCATATGTGCACGCTAAGTGTTTGTCAAAATGTCCAAGTGACATTTTTGTGACAAAATGGAATCAAGTGATTTCAATCCATAGTTTTTCACTTGTTTGACCTTATTTTACTTAGGTTTGGTCATTGATTATGTGTTTCACTCACTTTGTTCATGTTGCACACTCTTGGCACACAACTAGGCACACTTAGGCACCCTCATGCATCTAATGCCGCACATACTCATTAGCACATGTACACAGACACCCTCTATTGCATTTTTTTCTTAATTTGGTGCAATGTAGTTATGCTTTATAAGTTGGAGTCTTTTAGCATGATGTTTAGTGTTACCATGCTCTGTTTTTTAGTTAGTTTAAGTCTGATTTGGAACTAACTTGAATCTGATGCAGTTTGTCTTCTGGTTTGTGCTTGTGCATCTTCTTTTATTTGCTTTGTAAAATTGTGCAAATGTCTCCCACCAAGCATGCTGCTAAGAAGAAATCGTCTTCAAAGCGAGCCCGAACTGATTCTGATCATTTCCGGTCTATAGAAGCTGATATGAAGTACAATGACTGCTACAAGGACAAGACAATCATCATGGAACGGGTAGTCCAGTTAGAGACTCTTGAGGGCACTTTCATCCCTGAAGTGTTCAAAGATAGAACTTGGACCAAGTTGCTGAACCCAACTGGAGTGGTCTATTCAGAGATTATCAAAGAGTTCTTCTCCAATGCCACTGTCAACGGAGAATGTATTGAGTGCTAGGTAAGACACAAGGAGTTTGTGATTACAAGAGAGAGCATTCAAGATTTTCTGGAAACTCGTCCACCAACTCAGCCAATCACTGTTGCTTATGAGGACAGAATGGGTTCTACTGATGAGACGATTACACTCCTTGGTGGTGAACCAAAGAAATCATCCATGAACACCATCAAGTTCTCTCCAGAAATGAGGACCCTAAGCTATGTGATGATTCACAATCTTTATCCGGTCACCAATCTCACCACTCTCTCTGCTCCAAGAACAAGATTTCTGTATGATCTCTTCACACATAAGGAGATTGACATTTGTGGCCATATCATGCATGTCCTGAAGAAGAGCATCACAAAGCAGAATTCACGGACTGTGATGCCGTTCCCCTCTTTGATCATGGGATTGATTGCCAAGGCAAAGCTCAAGCTACCTAGTGGCCTCACGGTTGTTCAGAGAGACTATCCCATTGGTGGTCATACACTGACTAGGAGCACTGCACACATCAAGGGATCGAAGACCAGTGTGCATACCATACCACCACCACGACGGGCTACACAGCCATCATCTTCGGCTCCTCCACAAGGCTTAGGCAAACTGGATCAGTTGCTTGCTAAGATGGATCAGATGTCTACAGTGCTTAACTCCCATGTGCAGTACACCGCAGACCAGTTTGCATACCTTCAAGGACAGATCACCGCGCTTTCTTCTCAAGTACAAGACTTATCTATGGAGCACGGCTCGGATTCAGAGTCAGATCAGTTCTGACCCTTTGGCCATTCCGGTCAAAAAGGGGGAGAAAATTCTGAGGGGGAGCTAGAGAAGAGCTTGCACAGTGTTAGGGGGAGCATAGTCTAGCAACTTAGTAACATTGGTTATTGGTTTTTCAGACGGTTTTTATTCAGTACTTTTTAGTTTTTATAAATGTTTTACGGCTTTTGGTTTAAAGCTTTGATACTGTGCTTTATTTAAGTATTTATTTTCAGATGTTTCTTTTGTGATATTCTCTATGCTTTGTAGCACTCTTTGCATGTACCCATGTTGCTTTTGTAAGCTTTAAGGGTTGTTTTGTTTCATTGCATCTTTTGTAGGCTTTTATGGTTTGTGCCATGTATTTGCAATACTTTGCTTATGCAGCCTTTATGCTTGTGCTATTGAAGTTTAATGTCATACATTTACTTCACTACATCACCCTTGTGCCCGTGTAGGATTGTTCCTAGATGCATATACGTTCTATGCATTGGTTGAGTGATGAACACTCTTGTGCCCTAGTAGGATTGTTCCTAGATGCAAATTCTTCAAGTATTTTGCATTGGTTGAGTGTTGGATGTGCAAATGGTACTCTTCATATGAGCTTATCATCTTGCATATCCAGATGTTCATTCCTTGTGTGAATGAGCATAGTAATTGCTTGTGTATAGTGATTACTCGTTTGATCTTGCCATGATTTAGTGTTTCTATTTCATTCTGCTTGATCATGTGCTTATTGCTCCATATGCTTTTCAAGTTTTCTGCATACAATGATAATATTTTGTTGTTGTGTTTCAGGAGTTACTTGTTCATATGTTTCAAGAGCTTATCAGAATCTAGAATTAGGTGTGAGTGAATTTTGCCTGTGTTCCCAAACTCACGTTTAAGTCTAGAGTCTGTTTTAGGGTTTTGTCACGGAATAGCCAAAGGGGGAGATTGTAAAGTTGTGATTTACAACTATGTGTTTTGTTGGCTTTTATTCCGTGCCAAATTTGATTGTAATTACTATCAATTGTTTATACCCTGTATTTGTTGTGGGAATTGTTGTAAGGGGTGTGTGATAGAGAGTGTGTGAAGACTCAAGCAATTTGGAAGCTGATGGAATCTCGCGGGTATCTTGCGACTAAGCTTCCCGCAAAGTGAAGCACGTGCCCTGCATATGCTGGAATGCGAAGAGTCATGACAGATGGAGACAGCTGTCTCTCGCGAGTATCTCGCGGGTAAGGCCTTCCCGCGAGACACCCGCGAGACATGCTGTTCTGCCAGCTTGTACTGACTGACTCACACATTTTGCACATATCCTATATAAACCCCCATTACCCACAAATGTTGAGGAATGCTTCAGAGAGAAAACCCTAGCCAAACACATTTGTGATTAGAGATTGTCATCCCCACCTTTCTCTATACACTTGCTTGTGGTATCTCCTCAACCCTTCCCTCTCCATTTCCACACCATTGAGAGGTTGATAGCCCAAACACTTACCACACCTTTTGAGAGTGTTGTGTGACGTTTTGGTGCTGCTGGGAAGCATTAGAAGAAGCCTGGAATGGCAGATGCAACATGGAGCTTGTTGCGGGATTCGGAGAACTAAGACAAGACACGGTTCCGAGAAGCCTTGTTGGAGTAGGAGCTTGGAGGGCTTAGGTACATCGGGTAGATTAGGCTTGGAGGGTCTCTTGCTTACTCATGTATCCCAACTGATTGTCTAATGGATCAATTTCCGCTTGGAGGGTGGCGGAGAGGTTTTTCGCCGAGTTCTTCGGTTTCCTCTTCGAAAACACGTCTCGGTGTTTTCTGTGTTTGCATCTCTCTTCCCTACTCTTTTATATTCCATTACACTGCTGTGTTGTTTAGTTTATGGATTAGAGTAGCTATATTGTTCATCCACTCGCTTTTACACTATTCCGCACTTTATATTAAAGTTGTGTAAAATCTATCGAGCCGTAATTTTAATCGGGGGTCTAAACAGCTCTTGTGTTTTTCAACACGTTTTCGAGCTTTCAACCACTATAGGTCATACTCTTACAAATGCCTATAGTGGCGTTTGCCAAACGCCACTACAGGTCTTACTATTACAAGGGCCTATAGTGGCGTTTGTCAAACACCACTATAGGCCCTACCCAACCAAAATAAAATAAAAATTGCCTATAGTGGCGTTTTAAAAACGCCACTATAGGCCGTTGGAAATGCTGCTATAGACCCATTTTCTAAAACGCCTCTATAGGACTCTCCAAACGCCACAATAGGGTACCTATAGTGGCGTTTTTTTTACAAACGCCACTAAAAAAAAGCCATTATAGGACCAGTTTTTTGTAGTGTTCTTACCTTTTGCTACTTTTGGTTTCTTGATTAGCGTATATACTTATGTTACCATTCTTCTCATGGAATTACATGGTGCTTTTGAGAAAGATATGGTCTCTACTTATCATGGATGAATTAATACCCTGTAATCTTTTATTACAGTTTGATCAAAGTATCACATAAACATGCACTTCCTCTTCTTATTAAGTCACTTATCCCTTTCAACAACCATATAAATCTCCCGAACTTAAAATTCACAGTTTAGAATTGTGAGGTTTAACACATGGGATGTCTAGTGTTTTTTTGGCTTCATGTCTAGACTCTTTATTTTCACAAAGTGCTTAGCCACCATGTTTATTTTTCTAGGATTTTTTGGGTTCCTTCATTAAAAAAATTACATGTTGAACATGTTAGTTTCCATTCTTGAACGCAATACACCCATATTTCAACTTCTCAATACTTGAAGAATAATGTATTACACCCTTTCAATTCTTAATTGTATATATATAATGAAGTGAGAACTTTAAATGAATCTGATAAACACCAAGAATTGTCAATTGAGTTACAAAGCTCTTGGCATCTCAAATGAAATACTTATATGCTTAGTTTTTGGAATTCTTATGTCATTGAGTAAAATGTCCTTCATGGCCATTATCGTAGAACTAAACTTTAAATCATTATATTCCTTGATTAATAATGTAAATGATGAGATTCACATGCATATGTAGAGAAGATATTCGGAGTACATTGTTCATTAACACAAATGTGCTATAACCCTCTCACCAGATGTTCATAAAAGATGTCAACATTCACAAGAAGTTTGAATTGCATTGAATACTTTGCTACAAGCCTTGTAGCAACTGAAACATATTAAAATGATTTGACCACCATCCACATCAAGATTGGAATTGTATGCTATGGGACAGATTATTATTTTACTCTTTTGTATGATTAAAATAAGGAGAACCAAATCCTTATTATCCTCCCACATTTTGTTCTTTTGCCATAATCTTCTTGTGTTTCTACTTTATTTGTAGGTGGAATGTTATTTTATAAGATTGTTTTGCAATCTATCCATAACAAAATGAAGTGGAGACAAAGGCATTGCAAGCTAAAATAAGCGAAATGGAGGAAGAAATCACAGAATACAAGAAATTAATTGAACAAGCAAAGATACATAAGCCTTTTGCAGATTTCAAGCTAGAGAAGATCTCTTCCTTCGAATCAAATGTGGATGAAAAATCAGAGGATGAGATCGGAGACTTCATGAATTTTTGGATGATTTGATAGTTCCTACCATCAGAATAACTAGGAAGAATTCTCAGTAGAAGGCAACATCATTTCAAGGAGACAAGATGGTGGAGTGATGAAATAATTGTTAACTATTGGGATGATAAATATTTGTGTCTCAGACTTTGTGTAATTATTGTGAAACCTCCCCTTCTCACTCTCTTTTGGTGTTTGCTTTGAGTTGTGGCAAAATTGGGTGTGATTACGAATGATATATGTTGTTAAGTATTGGAGTGATGAATTTATTATTAAGTATTTGGACAATAAGGATTTGTATCTCTCTCTCTCTCTCACTACAAAAAACGCGCAGCGGGGTTGCGTTTTGGAGCTGCGTTTTTCAAAAACGCAGCTTCAGGTACTATTTAAGCTGCGTTTTTCATAAACGCAACTTTAGGGTATTGTTTGAGCAGCGTTCTAGAAAAACGCAGCTTCACCACTGGATGTATAGCTGCGTTTACTAAAAAAACGCAGCTTTAGACCTATCCAAAGATTTTTTTTTTCCCCCAATATATCCAGCTGCGTTTAAAAAACACAGCTTGAACTGAAATAGAGCTGCGTTTAGTAAAACGCAGCTTAAAAACATCTAGAGCTGTGTTTAATAAACGCAGCTTGCACATTTATAGAGCTGTGTTTGATTAAACGCAGCTCCAGATATGTTTAAGCTGCGTTTAATCAAACGCAGCTGTAGGATTGCTATAAATTGAAAAAAATCCTAAATTTCAACACAGACCCGAAACCTTTGAAAAACATTCTCTGCTCTCTCAACCTAGCTCCCCAATCCCTAATCCCGCCGCTGTGCCCTCACAACCTCTCGCCGCCGTGCTCTCAAACAACCCAATACACCCATCTCTTCACGCGCAAAATCCGATCCCTCTCCATCTTCTCCCTCTGCATTTCTGGCACTTCCCCACTCTCCGCCATCGCCTCTCTTAACCCACGCATCGTCATCCTCTCTGACGGACCCCACTCCGTCCACAACCCCGATTCCCCTTCGTTTCTGCCTGAGTTCCCCAAATGGGCCGAGGCCAACGACGTCGTGGTTTTGGGGATTTGTTATGGGCTGCAGCTCATTGTTCAGAGGCTCGGTGGCGAGGTCAGGGTTGGAGAGAAGCAAAAGTACGGGAGGATGGAGATTGGGGTGGAGAAGAGTGCCGCGCTTTACTGGTCGAAGCGGGTTGGGGATAGGCAGCTTGTGTGGATAAGCCATGGGGATGAGGTGGCTAGGTTGCCTGATGGGTTCGAAGTCGTTGTGCGGAGCCAGCAAGGTGCGGTGGCTGCACTTGAGAACCGGGTTAAGAGGTTTTATGGCCTCTAGTACCATCCGGAGGTATAATTTGGTTTTGTGTGATTTTGTATTTCAAATGTTAATTGGGTTTTGCTTGTTGAATTTGTGAAATATATGCATGCATTGTTTGAGTAATTGGGTTTGCTTTGCTTTTGTGATTGAATGTGTTTTTGGGTGTTTGCTTTGTAAGTTCATAAGAGGTATGGAAATTGTTGTGGTTATTTTCTGTTCGTGGAGGAACAGGTTTAAGTATTGGATTTGCTCTGCACGTCAGTACTTATGAAAAAATTCGAGAAATTTTTTGTGTCCTCTGCGTTCCTCTGTTTTCCTGAATTTAGTACATAACAATGGGCTATAACTGCAATATTAATCTCTACTATTAACAAATACAAATTATTTCCAAACTTTTAAAGCAACAGATAACCAAGTACTTAAAAGTTCATATTACCTCAAACATTTTGGTTACCCAAATGGTGTCAATGTGTTTTTTTGTTTTTTGTTTTATAGGAATTGTATTATTTATTACTTTGATTAAAAATTAGTTTTGTGGATGATGATGGTACATAAATATGTAAACGTATAGACTACAAGTGTTATTTTTGCAGCTTACTTTTAAAAAAAATTATGGCATTTATTTATCTGTGCAGGTTCTCCTAAAGGTTAGGGGAGAATGGCATAAAATCAATATAATCAATTCCTTGTTTGATTTATTATATTATTTTTGGTTGAAGTCATTTTTTGGATCAATTTTTTTCTCATCTACTGGAGAGCTCTCACTTCTTGTTGGTTGGCTGGTAATTATGGGTTTAAAACTTTCAAATCAATGTTTATATTTCTGGCTCCATATGTGTGGTTTTAACTAATTCCATCACTACTAGCAAGCATATTTGTCCTGCTTCCTCTCTTTGCATGCTTTAAACATATATTTTTTTTGAGAAGGTGCATGCTTTAAACGTGGTTGCTCAAATGTCAGCAAAGTATAGGATTTCTCTTGTAGAGAAGAGTTCTTTTATGCATTGTTTTGCAACTTTTGAGTGCATGTTAAAAAGTGCCTTTTGTAGAGAAATCAGAGTAGTAAATAATAAAATGGTCCCCTGTCCTCCCTCACTACACAGCCAATGAATTTAATGATACATGGTCTCTCAGTAGCACCTCACATGATATATGGTCTCTTGGTGGCATGGGCCTATGTCTGGCCCATTTACTAGGACTAGTTTAGTAGTTTAGTGGTTTCAATCTATTCCTTTGATAGAACTTGATTTCTCTCAATGTCAGCTATACGCTTAATTCATTTAGTGTTTCTAGGACAGGTTTTGACCAGCTGACACAGAGGGTGGGATCTAGCTTATATGACAGTGGGTCTTAATTCTCAGATGCAAATTCATTTGTATTATGTGATTTTATCAAACCACATATTTTCATGTAGGTGGAGTGCCCCACCCCCTGCCCGCCAAAAATCCCCTTATACTTTAATTAATGTTTTTGTGTGTGTGTGTGTTAGATTTTAAAATTTTTTTGTTTTGATTTTTGGTTTAGGGTTTCAATTTTGGGTATTTCTATGACATGGTGTCTTTTATCTGATAAATATGTGTTTGATATATGAAAAACATACCCATTGCTTCTTCTTTTTATGTGGTTGTTGATGTTCAGTGAGTTCTTATGAAAGGGCATTGGATGTCTTGTCCTCCTTTATTGTGCTGCGAAGTCCGTCTAATAAGGGCAGCAAGTGTTCTCGCTTTGAGTTCGTCTTCGATTATATTAAGGTAATTTCTGAATTTGGCAAATATGACATTTCATTATTTTTTTCTGGTCCAAAATTGTATAGCTTTGTGGTGTATGGACAATTGTAGATTCTGGACCTGGAGGAGCCTATTTCAAAGATGAAGATTATCCACGTAGCACCAAAAGGAAGGTACTAAATAATGTGAAGAATTAGTACTAATTTGTAACAGAAATTTATGTGAAGAATAAATGTACACTCAATAAAATTTTTTGTATATGTAGTAAGACACTAATTAATCTTTTTTATTTGGGGCTTGAAAAGGGATCCACATGCACTTTTGTAGAATCAATGAGGTGTACACCTCATTGATGTTCGAGAAAGGTTTCGTATAGATGGGTGAGATTTTTAATCCATAAACATGTGCTTTTTAGTTTTTACTATAAGTAAAACGGATGATGTTTGGTGTTTTGATTTCTTATTCTTTTAGAAGAACACAACATTGGTTTCTGTTTGCTTTGTGTATTACATGATTTCCTGTTATTTTGGCGAAAAGAAATCCAATGAACTGTTTAAACTTATAGCTTTTGGACACGTAATTTGGGTAATACCTACGTAGATAGAGTGGATCTTTGGTAGTGATGTATCTAAATTAAAGATGTTCATTCTTTCTCCTTTTCTGATTTTTTTGAGTAGAAATATTTACACAATAGTAGGCAAAATCTGCATTACGTTTTCTGTTGAAGTCAGATTATGTTGCAAGAAATATTACCTGTGCCTTTGCTTCATGGAGCTACTAGATGGGTGTTGCCGTGTTGCTCATAGACATGATTTGCAATATATGAACTTGATATATTTAGGCGTGTTGAGTTTGATATTAGACTTAGTGTTTGAGTATTGTAGTTTTGTAACTATAAGAAATAAGCTACGAGTAGCTTAGCTGGTAGTTTAAATAAGCTACGAGTAGCTTAGCTGATAGTTTTGCAAGTACAGAGATAAACTACAAGTAGTTTAAGCTTAGAGTAGAATATGAGAGACTGAGCTACTGCCGTTTATGCATAAATGTTAAATAGATTAGTTAGATTTCATTCCACGTGTATGGCCTAGATCAATTGGGCAGTTAGTTAATTCTGTTTTCAATTCTTTCATCTTTTCCCGCCTCTGTTCTCACTATATAAAGAACAGAGGTATTGTAATCTTATTCAATGAATTTACTTCTACAAGTTTTACATTCATCTTTCTCTCTCTGAGTTTTGTTCCTCCATTGATGCAATTGTGAAGCTTGTACAGAATTCAATATGGTATCAGAGCGAACTAGTTCAGAGATCATCCAAGTATGGTATTCTGAAATTTCCTAGTTCAATTACTTTCTTTCTTGTCTTCTTAATGCTTTATTCAGATCAACTAGAAATTTACTTGCTACATTTCTGTTGATTCTTGCATTAAGTTCATCATCTTCAAGGTTTTAATTCCCTAGTGTGTTGAAATCTTGATTTTCTGTTCCTCTGTTCATAATTGAATAGAAATCTCTAATCCTAGGGTTTCAATTCATTTGTTTTCTCACTTTTAGGGTTATTCTGTTTCGAATTCAATACTGTTTCTATTTACAATCTCATCAAGATTGTGAATTACAGCTTGATTGTCACACAGAATTCAACTCTTTTTCTTAGAGAGTTCTTGAGAAAACCAATTCGTGTTTTCTTTTATCCTCAATTCTTGGTTTTGATTTCTTGAGACCTTGAATTTTCGTTTTCTCATTCTTTCTCTGTGATAAGTATGACTGAGAGTACCTCTAGTGTTAATCCTACTCCTACTGTGCATCCTTGGGAAAACACATCTAGTCCCTATTTTCTGTCCAGTGGTGACAATCCAGGAGTTTCTTTGGTAGTTCAACATCTCACTGAAGATAACTATAACACCTGGAGTAGGGCTATACTTATTTCTTTGGATGCCAAAGTCAAATTGGGCTTCATTGATGGCTCTATCCCTAAGCCTCAATCTGTTGATCATCCACATTACACAGCTTGGAATAAATGCAATAGCACTGTCCTGGCTTGGCTGTTTAATTCAGTTTCCAAAGAGTTGCAGTCAAGTATTGTTTATTTCAAGACTGCTAGAGATGTATGGGTCGATCTGCAAAACAGGTTTGGGCAAGGAAATGGTCCTACAATCTTTGATCTGAGAAAGGAGATTAGTTCTTTAGTTCAAGAAGATTTAACTATCAATGCATACTATGCCAAATTTAAAGGACTTTGGGATGAATTCTCTAATTACAGAATATGTACATGTGGTCACCAAGTTGAAGAGTGTACCATGTCTTTCCTAATGGGGCTGAGTGAGACATATGCAGCTGTCAGGAGTCAAATTCTGCTTATGGAGCCTGTGCCTCCATTGAGCAAAGTGTTCTCTCTTCTACTGCAAGATGAGAAACAGAGAAAAGTAGGTGCTGGGAAGAAGGTTTTGGCTGATACATCAGCAGCTTTGGCAGCTTTTGGGTCTAAACCTGGGAACACCAAGCCTTTTGTTAAGTTCAAGAGTGGCAGGCCACAGTGCACTCATTGTGGAGCTATGGGGCATGTTGTTGACAAATGTTTCAAGTTGCACGGATATCCTCCTGGATATAAGTTCAAAAACAAAGGTAGTCCATCCTTTGCAAACAATGTTGTTGCAGCTGAAAGTCCTCTCAATGAACCTGTTGCTCTCACCAAGGCTCAATATCAACAATTACTTGGCTTGTTGAATTCTCAATGCCATTTTGGTACCCAAGCACCACCAGAAGCATGTTTGGAAAATGCTCCTCATGTTGCCACCATCATTGCTCAGCCTTCCATGGATGTTCAAGCCCAAACTTTATCAGGTATATGGTTTTCCCCTTCTCTTCAGCATTCAGTTTTTTCTTCTAGTACCAACACCTCTCATATTAGTTCATATGATTGGATTCTTGATAGTGGTGCTACTGATCACATGGTACATTCCATCCATTTCTTCACTTCTGTCACTTCTTCTATTCAAATGTCTGTTAGACTCCCAAATGGTGAAATGGTTAAGGTGACTCATGTTGATACTGTTAAGGTCTCAGCCACACTGATTCTAGAAAATGTCCTTTGTATTCCTTCATTTTCTTTCAATCTCATTTCCATAAGCAAACTAACCCAAAATCCTTCTTGTTGCTGTATTTTTCTTTCTCATTACTGTTTTCTCCAGGACTTACTGCATTGGAAGATGATTGGGTTGGGTAAGAGAAATGGAGGGCTGTATACTTTGCAGTGCATTGACTCAATCACTTTACCACCTTCTGTTTCAGAGTTTCTGTCCAGATTACCTTCTTTCCTTTGTAATAAGAGTGTCAATTCCTGTAATCTTGATTCTCCATCTGTTGTTTCTACTTCAAATGATAATGTTAGGTTGTGGCATTACAGATTGGGCCACCCATCTTCACAAAGATTAGCTTTGCTGGATTCTGTTGTACCTGATATGCTTTCTTGCAATAATAAATCTTTTGATTGTCATATATGTCCTTTAGCTAAACAGCATCGATTATCTTTTCCTAAGTCCACAAGTGTTTCTTTAGCATGCTTTGATTTAATCCATGCTGATATTTGGGGACCCTATTCTACTACTTCATTAAATGGCTCAAAGTATTTTCTCACCTTGGTTGATGACCATAGTAGGTGCACTTGGGTTTATTTAATGAAGTATAAATCTGATGCTTCTTCTTTGGTTCAATCCTTCTTCCAAATGATCCTTACTCAGTTCAAAGTATCCATTAAGGTCATTAGGAGTGATAATGGTCCTGAATTTGCTCTTTCCTCATTTTATGCTTCAAAAGGTGTTTTACATCAACTGTCATGTGTTGAAACTCCACAGCAAAATGCTGTTGTTGAAAGAAAACACCAACATCTCCTCAATGTTGCTAGAGCCTTGAGATTTCATGCCAACTTACCTTTAAAATTCTGGGGAGATTGTGTTCTTACAGCCACATATCTCATCAACAGGTTGCCTAGTCCTCTTCTAGGTAATCTTACTCCATACCAGAAACTTTTGGGTCATCCTCCCTCATATCAGCACCTTAGATCATTTGGTTGCCTATGTTATGCCTCTACTTTAACTAGGAATAGGTCTAAATTTGACCCTAGAGCAAAGGCATGCATATTTCTTGGTTATCCTTTTGGGACTAAAGGGTATAAGTTGTATGATTTGTCCACTAGAACCATGTTTCTGTCAAGGGATGTTATCTTCAAAGAGACTGTTTTTCCTTTTAAACATTGGCAGTCTAAATTCATACCTAATCCTCCTTCCATTTCTCACAATGTTTTTCCATCTCAGTCACCTGTTCTTGATCCTGTTGCATCTGTTTCTGCTGAGTTTTCCCTTCCTTTTAGTTCTGTTGATACTGCTGTGCCCCCTGATGAATTTCCTGATCTTGTTCATCCTGTTTTGGATCCTTCTCTTCCTCATGAGTCTTCTTTTCAATCTGATTTTCCTACTGTTCACCCTACCTTGCCTGTTGTTCAGTCTGTTATTCCTTCTGTTCAACCTGTCTCATCTCCTCTTAGAAAGTCCTCTAGGCCTCATAAACCTCCTTCATACCTTCATGACTATCACTGTGGCTTAGCTTCATCCATTCTTCCTCATCCTCACTGCAACTTAGCTTCCATGTCTCTACCTTCCCATGATTCAATCTCCATTGACAGTCCAGGTATCCTTTATCCACTTTCCTCAACTCTTTCTTATTCTAAATTGTCTAATGCACATAAAGCCTTCTCGGTGACCTTGTCTATTGTCAAGGAACCAACCTCCTATGCTGAAGCTTTACCTGATCCTTTGTGGCAAGCTGCCATGAAGGCTGAGATTGATGCACTTCAGGCTAACAAGACTTGGATAATGACCAACCTGCCTCCTGGTAAAGTGCCTATTGGGTGCAAATGGGTCTACAAAATCAAACTTAAGGCTGATGGCTCTATAGAGAGGTACAAGGCTAGATTGGTTGCCAAAGGTTTTACTCAAACTGAGGGTGTTGATTACTATGAGACTTTCTCTCCTGTTGTGAAGTTTGTCACTGTTAGGACCCTTTTGGCTGTGGCTGCTGTGTATGGTTGGCATTTGTCCCAACTAGATGTTAACAATGCTTTCTTGCATGGAGACTTGAATGAGGAAGTGTATATGGTTCCTCCACCTGGGTTTGGCAGCAAGGGGGAGGTGTGCAAACTTACCAAATCCCTTTATGGATTGAAGCAGGCCAGTAGACAGTGGTTTGCTAAGCTCTCATCCACTCTCCTTGATCATGGTTTCATTCAATCTAAATCTGATTATTCTGTCTTCACTCAGATTAGCAAGGGTTCAATTCTCATCTTACTAGTCTATGTGGATGACATCTTGATAGCTAGCAACAATGTGGAGGCAGTCAATACTTTCAAAGTTTTCCTAGATGCCAAGTTTAAACTCAAGGACCTTGGTACTTTGAAGTATTTCTTGGGTCTTGAGGTTGCAAGGACTGAAAAAGGTATTAGTTTATGTCAAAGGAAGTTTGTTTTAGAGCTGCTATCTGATACGGGTCTGCTAGCAAGTAAGCCTGCTAATGTACCTATGGATCAAACAGCCAAATTTAGAAGTTCAATGGGAGAGGCTGCACCAGATCCATCTTTGTATAGAAGAATTGTTGGGAAACTTCTTTACCTGACTCTGACCAGACCTGACATTTGTTACTCAGTGCACAAACTAAGTCAGTTTATGAGTTCACCTCAGATTCCTCATTTACAAGCAGCTTACAAAATTCTTAGGTATCTCAAGAAGGCACCAGGACAAGGATTGTTCCTATCTGCCAGTTCTGAGTTGAAGCTCAAGGCCTATTGTGATGCTGACTGGGCAGCATGCCCAGATACCAGAAAATCAGTTTCAGGCTTTTGCGTTTTCCTTGGAGATTCTCTTATATCTTGGAAATGTAAGAAGCAACAAGTCATATCCAGATCATCAGCTGAGTCTGAATATCGTGCAATGGCCACTATCACAAGTGAACTTGTATGGTTGGTGGCATTACTAGGAACCTTTGGTTTAGAACACAATTATCCAACTTCTTTGTATTGTGATAGCAAGGCAGCCCTTTATATTGCTGCAAATCCAGTGTTTCATGAACGCACAAAGCACATAGAGGTTGATTGTCATTACATTCGAAGTAAAATTCAAAGTGGGGTGATCAAGACTTTTCATGTGCCTACCAAACACCAGCTTGCAGACTCCTTCACAAAGGCACTTGGAACTAAGCAATTCTACTT
Organism: Quercus ilex subsp. ballota; assembly: GCA_032727855.1. NCBI lineage: Eukaryota > Viridiplantae > Streptophyta > Magnoliopsida > Fagales > Fagaceae > Quercus > Quercus ilex. The sequence continues at coordinate 18,538,264 of CM064915.1, forward strand.
CCTTCTGTCCAAGATGAACCTGATCAACATCTATGGTTCATCTTGAGGGGGAGTGTTGAGTTTGATATTAGACTTAGTGTTTGAGTATTGTAGTTTTGTAACTATAAGAAATAAGCTACGAGTAGCTTAGCTGGTAGTTTAAATAAGCTACGAGTAGCTTAGCTGATAGTTTTGCAAGTACAGAGATAAACTACAAGTAGTTTAAGCTTAGAGTAGAATATGAGAGACTGAGCTACTGCCGTTTATACATAAATGTTAAATAGATTAGTTAGATTTCATTCCACGTGTATGGCCTAGATCAATTGGGCAGTTAGTTAATTCTGTTTTCAATTCTTTCATCTTTTCCCGCCTCTGTTCTCACTATATAAAGAACAGAGGTATTGTAATCTTATTCAATGAATTTACTTCTACAAGTTTTACATTCATCTTTCTCTCTCTGAGTTTTGTTCCTCCATTGATGCAATTGTGAAGCTTGTACAGAATTCAATAAGGCGCCTGTCCGTCTATCTTTGCAATGAGGAGGGGCTTAAAGAACTTTAAGCTCTCTAGCAAAATTTACCATGTGCTTGGCAATTTCGCTAAAGAGCTCTAAGAACCAACTAAAAGTTGAGAAATAAAGTTGTGGTTTCATATATATAGAGAGGTGGAGGGTGTGAGTTTTGGACACGTATTTGTGACATGGTGAGTAAGGGCTTTGCATGAGGAACAAGTTTCAAGGCTACTGTTTAGGTTCAGTTGATATCGACTTGTGGCTTGGGTATCTCTATCACTAAGTTCATTAAAAGGAAGTGAGCTTACCTTTATGTGTGTACTGATGTACTCATGTGCATGTGCCCTTTAATTAATTCTTGTCTATTCTCTACACTCCAGAGAATCTAGAGATTGACTTGCTGGCCACAAATATCTAGATTTGGATGAATATAAACCATTCTTTTAAATAGATTTGGATGAATATAAACCATTCTTTTAAATTTTTACTCAATTGAAAATTTTTGACTTACAGATTCTCTAGAAGTTCCAAGTCATGTGTTAGAACTTAGAAGCCCGATTTAATTTGTTCTAGCTAGATTGTATTAGAGCATTTTCTTGGTTTGACTATTAGTTTTATCCTTCCTACTGAATTCATGTTGCATGGTAAGTGCTGCGTACTGCGTACGAGTGAGTGTTTTAAGACAATTTGGAGGGAGGGAAGATGGATAACTTTGTGGAAAATAAGTTGTAGTTTTTATTGCTTTTTCTTAGCTGGTCCTGATTTTAAAATGGTATGATATGGCACATTTACTGATTTATCCATCTAACATCACTTTCATCTAGGTCTAATCGTTATCAATTCTATTATATACCAATTATAACTAAACACACATATTTGTGAGATAGGTATGGAACATGAGCTTAATTTATTATGTAAAATATATCCAAGAGTTCAAACAAGTGATTACAAAGCATAAGATGGTTTGCTACTTGTGTTTGTTTGTGAAAAATGGTTCTTTTTAACTTTGTGAGTGTAGGAAAATGGTTTGCTACTTGTGTTTTTTTGTCTCAAATTTTGTTCTTTATGGACTTGAACCTTAAATTTCTGCAGGGAGCAAGCTTACTGTAGGGAAGTGATGGCAAGCATGGCAAGACTAGAACTTTGAGGTCAGTTGGGAAGTGTTGTTGCTGTTTGTTGGCTATGGCTATACTTGTTCATGCAATTAGAATGTAAAAACTCCTTGTAAAGATTTTTTGTGATGTATAGGATCTTTTGTAAGTAGAACTTACAAACTAATATATTTTTTGTTGGGAACTAACAAAATTTTGGCAATGAACTTCAAAAAATTTAGTATTTATTAAGTATTTGTTGGGAACTTGTTTTGTATTTCTTCATGCAAATTTGGGCTGGAATTTGAAATTTAGCAAGGGAAAAAAATGTTTATAGCCGCATTTTTATAAATGCAGCTATAGACAAAACCCATATCAGAGGCTTTAGCCGGGTTTGGAAAACGCAGCTACAGGGCAGCCTAAAGCTGCGTTTTAGAAAATGTAGCTACAGGTTTGAGCCTACAGCTGCATTTTAAACGCAGCCCAAAGAGGGTCTATAGCTGCGTTTTTTACAAAAACGCAGCTATAGGATTCAGCTTATGGGTTGTGGGAAAACGCAGCTCTAGGTCCCGCAGGGGGCTATAGTCACACCGGATAGGCTGTGTTTGGAAACGCGGTTATAAAAACGCAGCTATAGGCTATAGCTGCGTTTTTAGGGTCTATAGCTGCGTTTTTCAAATGCGGCTATAGCCCTCTTTTTTTGTAGTGAGATCTCTCTCCCCCCCCCCCCCCCCCCCCCTTAAACCACCTCTTTGGTCTCTATTTCGATGTGGCAAAATTGGGTGATTAGGAATGATTTGTGTTGTTAATATACTAATCTTTAAGGCTAAATTTGTAAACTACACCCCTAAAGTTTGGAGGTGTTTGGATTCTATATCCTGAAGTTTTAGAATTTAGATTTTACTCTTTGAAGCTCTGTTATATTTGCATCAGCTGCCCATCCATACATATCTTTTGCTGAGTATCACATAAACTTGCCACGCGTGCTTAGTTTGTCCAATAAAACGATGCTTCTTTTATTTTTGTAGCCTAAAATTTTAAATAATTTAAAATGACATGGTACAATAAAAATGATGTCGTCATTTTATTAGATGAATTAAATATGCATGATAAGCTTATAGGGCAGTTAATAGAAAATATGGATGGATGAGCTACAAATGCACACATAACAAAATTTCAATGAGTAAAATTCAAATTCTGAAACTTTACACTGTAAAATCTAAACACTTCAAACTTTAGGGAAGTAATTTGCAACATGAATATGAATAACTTTAAAAAAAAAAATAATAATAATAATTCTACAATCTCATTTCCCCACTTGGTGCTTACTCCAAGCAAGGCCGATGTGCTGACTCCTAGGTCATTTCCTTTATTTTGTTGTTGTTTCAATTTTGTTCTGGTTATCTACGTCATATTTGGTATCAAACCAGACAAAATAAAAAAAGACATTCACCGTATTTTTTCCACCACCAGAAATCCAGCCACCACACCACCTTCAAAATCCCTTCGCCACATCTCTGCCAAACAAACATAAAAAAACCATCTGTCAATACCCACACATATCAAGCCACCAGAAGTTTACCCATCAACCCAATCCCTTTGACCCAACAACCAACAAACCCGACACTTAGACCTGATTAGGTTCTTTCAAAAGGTTTCTTCGCACACCACCACCCATTGCAAAGCCAACGCTGCCATCCCAATAAACGATTAAAGCACCAACCTATTCCCAGGCTAATTAGAGTTCCTCTTCTATCTTAATGCAACGCCACTCCATCTTACTGTCTCAGAGTACCGTGTCACCAACCTACTCCACAAGATCAGTACTACAAGAATTTGCTAATGTCGATCTCACCCTGTTGTCCCAGAGCCGTCGCCAATAGCCATCACAAGACCGCCGCTGTCGCAACAAATAGCCAGTCCATCGACCCCATATCAGAGGTAACCCGACAGTCCCATCTGAGTTCTTTCTTCCTAGCAGTACTAGCGTCCTGTTTATACACACTTGTTTCAGCCCATAAAAGAAATACCAACCCAACTTGCCATTTAAAAAAAAAAAATTAAAAAAAAAAATTTGAAAGCCCAAGCTTCACTAGCCCAATTGCCCAAAAAAAATAAAAATAAAATAAAAAAACAGACAGCTTTTAACCAAACCAGCTGTTTTTTTTTTACTTTTTCTTTTTCTTTTTTAAAGAAGACTCAACCCATTTTTTTAACAAGCCCCAAGCCCACCTTTTACAATACCAGTTTTCTTTTAAAAGAGTACAAGACCGAGCCCATAAAATTTAAACCTGTCAACCAGCCCAATCCCAGCAACTATTTGAGAGTAGTCTTAGAAGCCTATTCCAAGAAAATCACAGCAACCCAAGTTCTTGTTCCAACTATTTGTTGAAGCACTATTTTAGAGAATCATGATGTTAGGTTTTTAGACCCCTTAAAACACAACAATTGGATTAACCTAGTTTATTAGCCAAGTGATTAACTTAGTCAAATTATGCAAATCTAGGTTAACACAATCAAATAATCATATTAAGATATAAAGCAGCGAAAATATAAAGAACACAAAGATATGATCACCCACCAAATCGGTAAAAAACCTGGGGAGGATTTAACCTAGCTATCCTCAAGGTAAACTTGAATCCACTATATGAAAGAATCAAAGTTCATACAAAAGGACTTACAAGCACCCACGCTCGACTTCCTAATGCTACCCACCAGTAGAACTTACTGACATGACCGCGTGCAAGCTCCGAATCCATGGACTCCTTCTTTCTTGGATTCTCCAATCAGGTACAAGCACTCCCGCTTGTGTTTCTTTAAGCTCCAATGGCAGTAACTAAGTTGATCATCAAGATGTTGATAAAATCTCTACCTTGAAAACCCTAAGTTTATGTAAAGGAAAGCTCCTCAAGGATCTCACAAGAGATTCACACAAACCGTAAAATGCTAGGGTTTTGCCTTATATACCTATGGCAAAAACATAAAACCCTAAATGTTTAATGAGATAGGGCTGAGTTGGAAATTCTGCAAAAAAAACATTCTGGCCGACTTTCGATCAATCGAGTCTATCCTTCGATCGATTGAGCCAGGCCGAAATGTACTAATACATCTGCAGCCACTCGATTCCAACTTTACATGAATTACACAACTTTGAGCAAACCTAGATAAGACTAAACATATTGTTTTGATAATGGTTTGCGAACATTACACATTAGAGTTCTAAATACATCAAATCCTAAGTCTTTAGAACCTAACACATGGTAATATCAAAAGCACCTTATTTTGATGGTTGTAAAACTAATCCATGGGATTTTGTCAACTGCGTGAATGGGATGGAGCAATTCTTTGAGCAAGCAAATTTTACGGATAGCATAAAGATTAGGTATGCAAAGTTGAAGTTAAGAGGTGGAGCACAAATGTTTTGGGAGGATCTTGAATATTTCCACTATATAAAGTATTTGTGATGAGTATTTGTCACATTGATTGTGTTGAATTCACACATTGATTTTATTATTCCAGAAGAGTTTGACATGGTGGAATTCAAGATTTTTCTTTTCTTTGTGCTCCCTAAGGTGATTCCAGACTTGAAGCAAGTGTTACTTGTCAGCATTCTAATCCTTCAATACTTTAACACTTGAGGTCGAGTTTTTTCCAACTAGAGGAGAATGATGCGGGAGACACAAGAATATTATTATTTAGTATTATTTATGTTTGCAAGTCAATTATATTTTTATGTTTTAGGTCCTAGTAGTTTTTTAGGCTATTAGTATTTCAATTTGGAAGTAAGGTTTTCATAATAAGGCAATTAGGGTTTTCTAGCCAATTAGAATTAAGGTTTAGCAATCCTTTATAAGCAACCTATTGTACTCCTTGAGGAGATAGTTGATATTTTGATGAATGAAAAAATGGCCATTTGGTCTCTTTTGGTTTGGTGCTGACTCCAAGTCTACCCTAGGTGCTTACTCCTAGTGATTTCCCTACCTGGTGCTAACTCCAAGCAAAGCCTAGGTGCTGACTCCTAGGTCATATCTCTTTATTTTATTGTTGTTTCAGCTTTGTTCTGGTTGTCTTGCGTCTCCCACTACTGAAATGAAGGGTTGAATGAAATTGTCCACACCTTACATTTGGTTGGATGGTTAGAATCGAGCGAGTGACCAGGTTTAAGATCTATGCACATAGGCAAAAAATCATTCATAGTCCTCGATCCTCCAATAAAAAGAAAAAAGAAAAAAAAAATTTACACAAATCTAATATAGCAGATTTCCTCAAATCTATATCCCAACAACCAAAACACAATTCTATGTTCATAAGTCTAGATTTAGACAAATCTCAATCTCATGCAAAAAGACTTTTTTTTTTTTTTTTTTTTCTAACTAACCATTAGGTTTCCACATTTACATCTTCAACACTCCAAGTACAAAAATCTAAGTTCGTGAATTTTGCACTTGTTGATAAAATTTGATAAAAATTACTTCTAGGTTGGTGCATTTTGTGTTTGTTGATGCATGTATATTTACTTTGTATTCATGAATTTTTTCCTCCACTATTTATGCGAGAACAACAAGCTTCAAGGGAGAACTCTTTACCATTCCAATATAAAGGATTAGTCAATCAAATAATAGATAGCAAATTAGGTTATTTGATAATTTGATTGTTGAAAGTGGGGGAGGGGGACTTGAAGCTTGGTTTTCCCCATAAAGGAGATCAAGAAATGCCATTGAACTACAAGGTTTTTTGGCAAAAATCCATTAGGACATTCTTTCTTACCATTGAACTACAAGGTTCTTGGGCGAAAATCCATTAGGATATTCTTTCTTACCTTTTGCTACTTTCTGGTTTCTTGGTTAGCATATATACTTATGTTACCGATCTTCTCGTGGAATTACATGGTGCTCTTTTGAGAAATATATGGTCTCTACATATCATGGATGAATTAATACCCTGTAATATTGTATTACAATATGATCAAAGTATCACATAAACATGCACTTCCTCTTCTCATTAAGTCACTTATCCCTTTCAACAACCATATAAATCTCACAATCCCGAACTTAAAATTCACAGGTTAGAATTCTGAGGTGTAACACATGGGATGTCTAGTAGTTTTTGGCTTCATGGCTAGACTTTTTACTTTCATAAAGTTCTTAGCCACCATGTTTATTTTTCTAGGATTTTTTGGGTTCCTTCATTAAAAAAACTAGTAAGTTTCTTGTGCGATGCACGGATAATTTTGAAATATTTTATGTAAGACGGTTTTGGAGAATGTTATACATATATTATAATGAAAAAAAATAATCAAAATTTGAGTAACAAAATATAAACATTTTGAGATATTAAAAATTAGTTTAGTAGCTTCACTACACATTTGTAACCTTCTCAAGGTAAGTTTAATATATATATATATATAATGAAGCCAAACATAAATGCAAAATAGTAACAAGACCATGAAAATCAACTAATATGTGTTGTGTTCACAAATTTCATACCATAAAATGAAAGTATGCTCTCTCACTGCCTTTTACTCATCGATAGTGAGACATTAAGATATGGTGTGAGCAAGTGTATATGCATGTGTCATATAAATGATTTAAAACCATGGTAAAAAAATATTACCCGTAAGATTTCAGTGGCTTGATGGTGGTAGGAGGCCAATATGAAAGAGGTGGTGGCCCCTCAGATTCCTCTTTCTCCCTGTTACAAATGTCTTGTCAAACTCAGGTTTTTTATTTTGGTAATAGTGCAACAGTGCATTTCATTTAATAGTCCACAACAGTTATTACTATAAGTCATTAATTTTTTTTTTCTTTTGTTTTTAATACTAAAATAGTGGGTATGCTAAAAGACATAAAGAATGGAGAAATGTGTGGTATAAGTAGAGACAATCAATGGGAGATTGATGAGATAACAGTAAAATATAAGTTAATGTAAACTTTTGGGTAACAATAAAAAATACTTAATGAAAAGAGGTAAAAAAAAAAAAATGCTTATTGCAAAATTAGAGCACCATATGACAGTACCTCATGCACTCTTGCATGAGGTCTCTACTTTTATATATATATATATATATATATATTGATTGATTAATTATATGTTGAACATATCAGTTTCCATTCTTGAACACAATACACCCATATTTCAACTTCTCAATACTTAAAGGATAATGTGTTACACCCTTTTAATTCTTGATTGTATGTATATAATAAAGTGAGAACTTTAAATGAATCCAATAATTTTGATTTTAGAAAAGTAATTTCATGAAAGGCCTATTTATCATAAAAAGTGAGTTCGCAAGAATCAAATCAATTGGATTTATATAAAGTACACCAATTATATCTCAAGTGAAATACTATTTTTAATTGTTTTGATAATTCAAATTGGGGGGGGGGGGGGGGTGTGTAGGGAGGAGGAATTTAAACACTAGATCTCCGTTATAAAGCTCTTGGCATCTCAAATGAAATACTTATGCTTAGTTTTTGGAATTCTTATGTCATTAAGTAGAATGTCCTTCATGGCCATTATCATAGAACTAGACTTTAAATCATTATTCCTTGATTAGTAATGTAAATTATGAGATTCACATGTATGTAGAGAAGATATTTGGAGTACATTATTCATTAACACAAATGTAGTATAACCCTCTCACTAGATATTCATACAAGATGTCAACATTTTCATTAAGTCTGAATTGCATTGAATACTTTGCTACAAGCCTTGTAGCAACTGAATCATATTAAAACGATTTGACCACCATTAATATCAAGATTGGAATTGTGTGCTATTGGACATATTATTATTATTTTAGTCTTTTTTACAAGTAAAATAAGCTTACATATGATCCAGGAGAACCAAATCCTTATTAGTCTCCCACATTTTGTTCTTTTGTCATAATCTTCTTGTGTTTCTGCTGTATTTGTAGGTGGAACGACATTTTATAAGATTGTTTCGCAGTCTCTCCATAACAAAAAGAAGTCTAGGGGTAATGAAGTGAAGCCAAAGGCATTGCAAGCTAAGATAAGCAAACTGGAGTAAGAAATCATAGAATGGAAGAAAATAATTGAACGAGCAAAGATATATAAGCCTTTTGCAGATTTCAAGCCTGAGAAGATCTCTTCCTTCAAATCAAATGTGGATATAAAACCAGAGGATGTGATTAGAGTCTTCATGATGAACGAATCTATAGGTAGGCAATTTTTGGATGATTTGATAGTTCCTACCATTAGAATAACTAGGAAGAATTCTAAGTAGAAGGCAATATCATTTCAAGTAGACAAGATGGGTGGAGTGATGAAACAATTGTTAACTATTGGATGATAAATATTTGTATGTCTCAGATTTTGTGTAATTATTGTAGAACCACCCCCCTCCTCCCCCTCTTTTGGAGTTTGTATTGATTTGTGGTAGAATTGGGTGTGATTAGGTGTTTGGTTTGAGTTGTGGCAGAATTGTGTCTAATTAGGAATGATATATGTTGTTCAGTATTGGAGTGATGAATTTATTATTAAGTATTTGGATAATAAGGATTTGTATGTCTCAGATTTTGCAATTTTGTGTAATTATTAGGGAACCTCCTCCTCCTCTCTCTCTCTCTCAAACCACCTCTTTGGCCTTTGTTTTGATGTGGCAAAATTGGGTGATTAGGAATGATTTATGTTGTTAATATACTAATCTTTAAGGCTAAAATTGCAAACTACACCTCAAAAGTTTGGGAGTGTTTAGATTCTACACCCTTAAATTTTAGAATTTAGATTTTACCTCTTGAAGCTCTGATTTGTTTGCATTAGTTGCCCCTCAACCCATATTTTTTGTTAAGTGCCATATAAACTTGTCAAGCGTATGTAGTTTGTCCAATAAAATGATGCCCCCATCATTTTTGAAGCCTAAAAAATTTTAATTATTAAATAATTTAAAATGACATGGTATAATATGAAAAGACTTCATTCTTTTTCAAATAGATGTATTGCCTCAAAATTTTATTGACAACACTTGTTATGATTGTTTCTATAGGAAGAAAATTTTCAAAATTAAAATTGATAAAATCTTACCATATTTTCAAATACATGCATAATTTACTTTGTATCATTTGCTTCTGGTTTTTAGCATGTTTCTTTTACAAGCTTTTGCTTTGTTTGTTTGTTTGTTTGTTTGTTTGTTTGTTTTTTTTTTTTTTTTTTTTTTTTTTTTTTTTTTTTTTTTTTGTGTTCAAAAAATTCAAAAACCCATAAATATTGAAAAATCTTCAAAATGTTTGATTGCTTGTGTTGTGTATATCACATGTGAGTTTGGCCTAGTACCTTCGTACCAATGGCGTTGTGCATTTACGAGCTTAGCTTGTTATGTATGCACATTTATCTGTGTGGAAGAAATCTTGAAAACTATGTGTGATTGTTGTAAATAGATCTTCAAGCTTGTCATGAATGATTGGTCAATAGTCTTGATGGTCTTGATACTTGCAAAGACTTGTGCCTATATCTCTTCCCACTTTATTTTTATGTTTTTGCAAAAGAGCTCACAAAATGTAAATCTCCAAATGAAAAGAGATATTGAGCTGCAAAAGCCTGTCGCACATACTAGTATTTGCCTAGGAAAAAGAGAAAGCGACTTTTGTTTTGAAATGTAAGGTGCTCAAAAAGCCAAAGGCTAATTCTAAATGTTAAAATATCAAAAATTTCAAGCACCAATCTCAAAATGAGATGTATTATCCAAAAAAGATCAAATGTTATGATTTATGCATAAGCCAAATGAAAAGCTTCTAACTACGTAGACCTGTAGAGTCTTAGGGGTTTATCCGTCACGTGTAGGTGACAGATGTCTAGTGAGGTGTCGAGTGAACAATCATGTGTTCTCTAAGGAGTGGGCTACAATGAGGTGAATCTGTTAGGTCTGGATGACCCGGACACCTCCTATGATGAAAGGGTTCCGTAAGCCAACTCACCTTCTGTGGAAGAGGATAAGGACTTGGACGTGGACGGATTAGAGGGTGATTTAAACGACGAGGAAGATATAGGTAGTGTTGAACCCCCTATCCAATTCGTCATAGGTCCTGCTGGTTTTAGGCAGTTTATCCTTCTTCCCTTGTGGACGGTGAACGACTTTAATTCTACTATCAAGAAAAAACACTTTAATACTCTTAGGGAAAAATACCAAATTCCTGTTGGCATCCCAATCCGTCTACCCTTCAAATTCGAAAAGTGCAACTACTAGGATGCTGAAGACGTCAGAGTGCATGAGCAGATGTTGAAAGTGGGACTTAGATTCCCTTTAAGTGCTCTTCACCATCGTCTTCTTCAATACCTGGGATTGGCTGTCACCCAAATCTCTCCGAATGCCTGGAGAGTCTTCCTTGGTGCAGAAGTCTTATACAGAGTGTTATCTGATGGGGCACTAGGATGACGGTGGAGGAGTTCTTCCACTGCTACCGTCCATCCAAGATTGTCCAGTCTAGGGGCATGTACAATTTCCTTCCAAGGAGGCCGTCACTTAGGCTAGTGTGCAAGACCCCCGACTCAAACAGAAATTGGAAGAGTCGGTACTTTTTCATTCAAGGGGACGACTGGATGTGTCACCTTGATGACCAGGAGTACATGCTCGTGGACAAAACCTAGGGTATAATGCCCCCGTCCGGTAGGTGTCCATCTGCCTTAAATTTCATTTTTTATTACTTGTTTCATTTGATACCCTAACCACCTCTCATTGTAGCTCGGGATCGCACAGAGGTTACTTTTAAGCAGTGGAGTTTCTTGGAGAAGATTTTTAGGGTCAATCTGTCTGACAGAACGTGGGCAAAGCTAGTTACTTTGGACACCATCCATTGGTATTGTAAAGGTCCTGAACCTATCGCAGCTACTCATCGCCACGATAGTCAAGTGTGCAAACGTAAGTCTGTTGCTCCTTACTTGTTTTTCTTTTTAATTTCTAGTACTTTACCTAACTCCCTCTTTTCGTCCATCTTTAGAAATGGAGGATGGTAGGAGGAAGGCTTATATCAAGCAGCAGGTTACTGCAAAGAAAAAGCAGGAGGGAAGCTTGCCTCCTAAGGGGACGGGTCTGGCTAACCCGTCTACAAAAAGGAAGCTATCTGACAAGACAGACCGTCACCCCAAGAAACCTATGGTGGCGATGGGGTCAATCGTTGGTGAGATTTCTGATACCAGCAAGTCGTCCCCCAAGCCTGGTCCGAGGAAGGGAAAATGCCTGATGATGGGTCAGGTTCCCATCACTGAAAAGCTCCCAGTCCTCCTCCCTGAAGACTTACGGTATGCACTTAAGTAGCTCTCATCCATCATCAAGGATGATGACTATGAGGACTTGGGCAATCATGCTACTAAGGCCATGGGGGAGACGGGCCTTTTCAGCTTGGCACATGTATGCCTATTTGTCCCTTTCTCTGTTCTGTCCTATTGTTGTCTCATTCTAACCTTTGTTTCTTATTCTTGCAAGGGGTGCTTATGATGAAGGGTCTAATGGACTGTTGTGTATCCCAAGAGACAGTGGTGGGCCATCTTAAAGAGAAGGTGAAGGCCAAGAAAATGGAACTGCGAGAGCTAACGGCTTGGAAGGAGGTCCAGGTTAACAAGCTTGACTTGGCAACAAAGCTTTTAGAGGAGTCGGAGATGCAAGTTGAGGCGTTGAAGAAAATACTTAAGGACAAGGAATGAGAGATCAAGGAGGCAAAGGATAAGCTCCGTCAAGCTAAGGAGGACGCGATAAGGGAATATCATGACTTCGAGGCCCTCATAAAGGAGCTCGGTGGTTCCTTTGCCGATGGCTTTGACGATTGCTTCCATCAAGTCAAGGCCTCTTTCCCGAACCTGGATCTGTCCCACATTTCCATTGACGCCCAGGCCTAGACTCTAGCCCATCCCGTCTACTCTGAAGGCACTGACAAGTTATTCACAGACAACTCCACTCTCGACCCTCAAGGCAGCAAAGAAACTGCTCATAAGGATCAGGCCAAACCCGTCGAGAATAAGTCCCGTCCATCTGAGGGGAACCAGTCAATTGGAGAGAAAGACAGAGAGAACCCAGTGGATCAACAGTAGATTGTTATTATTTTTATTTTTAATTTTATTTTTCTTTTTTGAATGTAAAGATCTTTTGGGAGGACAATGTTCTTGTTAATTTAACCGTTGCCTATTGTTATCTAGGCCTTGCATGTAGACAATTTCCCTTTATGGGCCTTTATAATGTTTTGATATCCGTCACTTGTATTATGGTTGTATGTCTGAATATATGTTTGTGCATCCACCTGTTTATCTTGATGTTCCCGTCCACTTTGGACTTGGCATTTTGATGGTATCCTTTGTTCCCGATCCGTCCTTTCTGAGGACTTAATAATGGATTCGTCCTTTCAGGGACTTGATATTTTCAGGGCATCCCTTTGGATGAACTTGTTTTACTCATGGATTTAATAATGGATTCATCCATTCAAGGACTTGATAAGTTCATACCATCCCATGGGATGACCCCGTCCACTTATGGACTTAATAATCTCAAATCATCCTTTAGGATGAACCCGTCCACTTATGGACTCAATGATTTCAAATCATCCCTTGGGGTAAGCCTGTCCACTTATGGGCTTGATTATTTCAAACCATCTCTTGGAATGAGCCCGTCCACTTTATGGACTTAATACTTTCAAATCATCCCTTGGGATGAGCCCTCCCACTCATGGACTTAATAATTTTAAATCATCCTTTGGGATGAGCCCGTCCACTTATGGGCTTAATAATTTCAAATCATCCTTTGTGATGAACTCGTCCTCTATTGGACTTGTCAATTTCGGATCACCCCTTGGGATGAACCTGTCTACTTTTGGACTTAGCAATTTTGGATCAACCCTTGGGATGAACCCATCCACTACTAGACTTAATAATTTTGGATCATCACTTAGGATGAACCCGTCCACTATTGGACTTAGCAATTTTGGATCACCCCTTGGGATGAACCCGTCCACTATTAGACTTAATAATTTTGGATCACCACTTTTGGGATGAACCCGTCCACTATTGGACTTAGCAATTTTGGATCACCCCTTGGGATGAACCCATCCATTATTGGACTTTAACAATAATGTTGTAGAAATGTAGATAGCATACACGTCATTTCTGAATAACTCCTCTTATTGTGATAAATATGCGCATATAGAAATTGTTCTTGAAAAGTGAAAAATTGCCCTTCAGGCTTAAAAAGTACTATAGATAGTAAAAATTACTCTACAAGGAAATAAACTGGAAATAAGGAGTGTTGTTGTCTGTTGTCTATTGGTAGTATTTCTCTAGGTGCTTTGTGTTCCATGGGTGGTGCAACTTTTGCCCATCTAGCGTCTCCAGGTGGTAGGTGCCTTTCCTATGCCATGACGCGATCCTGTAGAGTCCTTCCCATCTAGGTCCTAGCTTTCCTTGGGAGGGATCTCTTGTGGTGCCTGTCACCTTCCTCAAGACGAGATTTCCAACTTGGAAGTCCCTATGTCTAACTCTGGAGTTGTAGTGCTTGGCTATGAGGTCCTGGTACTACGCTAACCTTTGTTCAGTCGTTGCCCTGATCTCGTCCACCAAATCAAGCTATAAGCGCATAGCTTCATCATTCCTATTCTCGTCATGGTTTCTCACTCTGTAGCTTGTGAGCCCGACCTCAGCTAGGATGACAGCCCCACTCCCGTATGCTAGTCGAAATGATGTCTCTCCTGTAGGCGTCCTTGTCGTCATCCTGTATGCCCATAAAACGCTTGGTAATTCTTCCGGCCATATACCTTATGCCTCCTCAAGCCGAGTCTTGATAATTTTGAGCAAGGACCAGTTCGTGACCTTAACTTGTCCATTGGCCTGAGGGTGGACGGGTGATGAGTAGTGATTCTTGATCCCTAGTTGTGAGCAAAAATCTCTGAATGAGTTCTTATCAAATTGCTTCCCGTTGTCTATGATCAGTACTCTAGGTATATCGTACCTGTAGATGATGTTCCTCCATACAAAGCTTCACACATTCTTCTCCGTGATAGTGGCCAAGGCTTCGGCTTCCACCCACTTGGTGAAGTAATCTATGCCGACTACTAGGAATTTCAACTGTCTAATTGCTGTTGGGAATGGACCCATGATGTCCAATCCCCATTAAGCAAAAGGCCATGGGGCCGTCATCCGAATGAGCTCCTCTGTTGGTTGTTGGATGAGGTTACCAAACCTCTGACACTTGTCGCAAGCTTTGACGTATGCATGGGCATCCTTCTACATGGTAGGCCAATAGTATACTGCCCGAATCAGTTTGTGCACTAAAGATCGTGATCCAGAATGGTTTCTGTAGACTCCTTCATGGTCTTCTCTCATGACATAGTCTGCCTCCTTGGAGCTAAGACACCTTAGGTACGGGCAAGAGAAGCCTCTTTTGTACAAGATGTCTTTGATTAGCACGAACCGTGCTACCTAAACCTTTAACTTCCTTGCAGCTTCCTTGCCGTCAGGTAGCACGCCGTCCTTTAGGTAGGAGGTTATTAGTGTAGTCCAGTTATTCTCAGAACCTATCTCCTGCACACTAACGTCGTTTATTAATGGTGAGATTTGAACAAAGGACAGTACCTGACTAGGGATGAGCATATGCTCTGCTAATGCAACCTTGGCAAGACAGTCTGCCTACTCGTTCTCCTCCCTTGGGATTTGAACAAACTTCGCTCGGAGGTCATTCATTCGTTTCTTCACTCACTCCTGGTACTTCTTTATCCATTCACCCTTGCACTTGTAGCTGCCATTTACCTAACTTATGACTACTTGAGAGTCGCAATACATGACCACATTTGTGGCTCTTGCTTCTTTGGCGAAATCTAGCCCTACTACTGAAGTTTCATACTTTGCTTCATTATTGGTTGTAGTGAAATCGAGGACCATGCTTTCGATCTCGTCCCCTTCGGGGGAATGGAGTACTACACCAGCTCTGCCTGCCTGTCTGTTGGACGGATACTCCATTGAGGACACTCTTCTGCCCCCTAGCCTTCCATGTTGGTGAATTCTACGATGAAGTCGGCAACTACTTGTCCCTTTATGGCCGTGTGTGGGTGATATTATATGTCAAACTCACTCAACTCGATCGCTTATAGCGCCATCTGTTCGACGGCTTCAGGGCTGCTCATTGCTATTCGTAGAGGCTTATCCATCAAAACAATCACTGTGTGCACCTGAAAGTATGGCTTGAGTTTTTGGGCTACGGTCACTAGGGCGATGGCTAGTTTTTCCATTGAAGGATACCTCTCTTCTGTGCCTCGGAGTGCTCAACTCGTGAAGTATATAGGTTTTTGTACCTCATCCTCCTCTCTGACTAAGGCTACGCTGACAACAGTTGGGGAGACAACTAGATAGAGAAACAATTCTTCCCTTGGTTTGGAAGGACTAAGCAATGGTGGGGAAGAAAGATATGCTTTTAGGTCTTCGAATGCTTGTTAACATTCAGCCGTCCACTCAAAGGACTTCTTCAACATGCGGAAGAAAGGTAGGTATTTGTCCGTTGCTCTTAAGACAAACTTGTTTAGTGTAGCTACCTTGCCGTTGAGACTCTATACTTCCTTGATATTTTTTGGCGGAGTTAACTCCGTTATGGCTCGTACCTTATTTGGGTTGACCTCAATGCCTCTCTAGGACACCATGAACCCCAGGAATTTTCCTGTCGTTACTCCGAATGCACACTTATTTGGATTCAGGTTCATGTTATAAGAACGAAGGGTATTGAAGGTCTCTTTGAGGTCATTCAAATGGTCGTCTTCCCGTATGCTTTTTACCAGCATGTCGTCCACGTAGACTTGCACATTTATCCCAATCTGATGTGTGAACATCTTGTACATTAGCCTCTAATACGTGGTGTCCGCGTTCTTAAGCCCGAATGGCATCACCTTGTAGCAGATGAGACTTTGACTAGTTACGAACGAAGTCTTTTCCTGATCGACTTCGTCTAACTTGATTTGGTTGTATCCAGAAAACGCATCCATGAAGCTCAATAATTGGTGTCTCCCTTAGAAATGTTATGAGCACCTGATAGATTGGTAGGCTGGCAAGAGTGCCAATCATGGTTGTTCGTTCAGGCCTAGAGTCATCGAGAGGTACCTCTTCCAACCCCTCCACGGGCTATGCCACTGTTCGCTACTCTTTTACACACATGTTTTATAAATGATCGTCCATCTTCAGCATGGCAATGTAGCACTCGCGTGCTACTACTTGGTTTCCTCGTACCTCTTCCACTCCGTACTGGGTTGGGAACTTGATCATCAAGTGGTAAGTTGAAGTTATAACCTTCCATGAATTAAGGGTAGGACGGCCCAGATGGCATTATAGGCAAACGAATAGTCAACAAGCAAGAACGTGACATCCCTATTAATCTGTTAAGGGTAATCACTGACCGTCATGGACAAAGTGACCACACTGAAGAGGTATACCCTTGTTCCTCTGAACCCAATGAGCGGTGCGTTGATTGGAACCAACCATTCTTTTTCAATCCTCATTTGTTGGAATGCCAGGTAGTAAAGGATATTAGCAAAGCTCCCATTGTCTATAAGGACCCGGTGGGTGTTGTAGTCCCCCACCCGTATGCTAACCACGAGCGCATCATCGTGTGGGTGGTGGAGACGCTGAGCATCTTCCTCTATGAACCCAATTACGGGATTGTTAATCTGTGCCATCTTTGGGAAGAATCCTGTCAGCTGGATGTTCTAAACCATTCAAAAGTAGGTTTTATGTGCCTTCCTGGACGAGCTAGAAGTTGTGGTTCCCCCTACAATCATCCTTATTGAACGGTTTTTAGACCCCTTAAACCAACCGGATTAACCTAGTTAATTAGCCAAGTAATTAACTTAGTCAATTTATGCAATTCTAGGTTATCACAATCACACAATCATATCAAGAATATAAAGCAGCGGAATAATAAATAACACAAGATATGATCACCCAGGAAACCACACGGTAAAAACCTGGGGAGCATTTGACCTATCTATCCTCAAGGTAAACTGAATCCACTATGCGAAAGAATCAAAGTTCATATAAAAGGACTTACAAGCTCCCCGCTTGACTTCCTAATGCTATCCATCAGTAGAACTTACTGACACGACCACGTGCAAGCTCCGAATCCACAGACTCCTTTCTTAGATTCTCCAATCAGCTACAAGCACCCACACTTGTTATTCTTTAAGCTCCAATGGCAGCAACCGAGTTGATCATTAACATGTTGATACTATCTCTACCTTGAAAACCCTAAGCTTTGTGTAAAGGAAAGCTCCTCTAGATCTCACAAGAGATTTACACAAAACAGAAAAGTATAAGCAACAATACAACAGGAGCAACTATAAAAACGTGACTAGAGTTTTTCTTTATATACCTAGGGTAAAAACAGAAAACCCAAAACATTTAATGAGTTAGGGCTAAGTTGGAAAATTCTGCAGAAAAGCATTCTGGCCAAGATTAGATCGATCGAGTCTTTCTTTCGATCGATCAAGCCAGGCCGAAATGCACCAATGCATCTGCAGCTTCTCGATTCCAACTTTACATGAAAGATACAACTTTGAGCAAGCCTAAACAAGATTAAACACCTGTTTTGATCATGGTTTGCCAACAATACAAATTAGAGTTCTAAATACGTAAATTCCTAAATCTTTAGAACCTAACAAACTCCCCCTTTGGCAATCCGTGACAAAACACAAACACAAAGCTCAAAGTTTACAAGTGAAAGCCCTTTACAAAAACAATGCTCATAAAAACTAAAATTCAATCCTAACTACTATCCATGAGTTGCAAGTGTAGACAGCAGCTCAATTGAATCAACCTTTATATTCCTGAAACACTCAACAAATGCATAAACGCATGTGTGACAGAAAATAGTAAATAAACAGATATAACATTCTTGTATGATTCACACAACACATAATAAAGATATATATCAATGAACAACTCAGAAATATAAATCAATAAACAGTGAATCCAAAGAAAACAAGAATCAAGAATATATCATGTATATCAAAAACAATGTTACTCCCCCTAAATTGAATAGTCCCAAAAAAAAAAAATGATATACAAAGTGAAGCGCCTAGATACAATCTAACATCTCCACTAGCTCCTCAAAACAAAAAAAATCTCCCCCTAACTACAAAACTCCTCTACAAACACTACTTCCCCTTTTTGTGACGGAATGTCAAAGAGCAATCATAAGCCATCATCAAAAGGAGGTGATGAGGGCGAACGCAAATGCGCCAGATCAGCACGCAAAGCACGGATCTCATCAAATAAGTCCACCAAAAGCTGACCATGAGCCGCCTGAACGGTCATGACAGTCTCCAAGGTACGACGTATATCAAAGTCATCTGATGGAGGTGGAGGAGTAGCAGCAGCAGCAGCAGCATCAGGATCAAGAACAGCCTCACCAGTAAACCTGTAGAGGAAGAGGGAGGAGGTGCGGAACCAGAAGGCTCAGACCTAAGGTGTTTAGAGCCAACTCGAAGGTGAGCAGCCCTCTGTCTAAGAAAAGACGCACCTATAGGAGCAATCACATGAACGGGCTCAAAGGAAGGAAAGCCACCAAGATCAAGATTTACAAAATCCTATGAATGAAAATAGGATGAACAAGGGCATGAGATGAAGATGAACTCTTATAAACTTCGTTCAAAGAACGAAGAAACAAATGGGGAAAACTGATAGGAGCTTTAGTGACAAGAGCATACAAAAATACACACCGCTCGAGAGGAATGGTGTGAAGATGAGAAATGGGCCAAAAAGAGTGACACGCTATCCTAAAGAAGAGATAATGTAACTCAGAAAGCTCAGCAGTGGTGATCCTAGGATCAGAACCCCACTGGATAGAAGACCCAGTGATGTAAGACATGACATCACTCAATAAAGGAGACTCATCATAAAGGTAAACAGGATGTTGTACCAAAGGTACCCCTAAAGCACCAGCCACTACCTTAGGAGTAATGGTGTACTCTACGCCTCGTATCCAACTCTTTATCAAAGTATTGGAATCATAGACACGGATAGAGATGTTCAAAAAGAACTCTCTAATCAAGGTAGCAGGTGGAGGAGGATCAGAAATATCCACCAAGGGTAACCAACCCCTACGCTAAAGTTTACCCTAATAGCAGGATCAAGCTCATCTAAGATGACAGATCGCTTAAACCATATCTTCCTCTTAGGGTTCAGCTTATCATAAATCTCTTGATTTTTCTCACTAGGAAACCTTTCTCGGTCAAAGGGAGGAGGGGAAGGAGTAGGTGAGGGAATAGACCTACGAGCCCTAGTCTTCCTAGGCATAGTGCTAAGAAAAGGACAAAGACACAGAGAGAAAACCAAAAGAAAAAAAAAAACAAAAACTAAGGGCAGATTGCAAGTTAGCACCAAAAAAAAATATATAGAGCAAAAATCTATATGATGCATGAACAATTACAATGTCATGATGCATGTACTAATGCAGTAAACAAAAGTTCAAATTAAGTTCAATGTCACAAAATTGGCTTGAGCATAGAGTTTCTAACAAAAACCCCAAAAATTTGAAAAACCACTTGAAAATTTTGAAACAAATTGATGAATTGAGCATTACATAACACAACACACAGATTATAATGCTTAATTACATCAAAACAACAAGCCAATTTCATCAATTTCAACCTAATTGACCAAAAACCCCAATTCAGATTCAATACAAGCCCTAGAATTTTAATTTTTCTCAAAACTCAAAATTGATAAAATTAAACCATCAATATCATGTTTATATCATGTCCCCACAAAAACCCATCAATCAATTTCACAAAATAGGGCGTGAATCAACAAAAATCCCAAAGATGTATAGTCCGAAAATTAGAGTGTAGAATGCATGAAAAATGCATGAAAACTTGAAAATAAACTCAAAAGGGAGAGCAAAACAGTCTTACTGGCTTGAGGAAAGAGAAACCTCGCAAAAATTTCGGAGGAAAACGACAAAACATTGAACCTTTAGCCTTGCCGAGTCGGAGAGAGAAAGAAAGTTTGAAAAACTTTTGAAAAAGTGTTTTGAATCAGTCAAAGAACAGTGTTTTAAAAAACTAATTCACGACATTCGATTGAACGAAAATCACATTCGATCAATCGAATCAATTCGAGACTTTTAAATAAATTGAAGCACATTTTCGATCGATCGAAAAACAGAATGGATCGATCGAAACAGGCAGAGGCTCACAAAATTTTGAAAAAAATCACAGTTTTGAAAATCTCAAACCAGTTTTTGAAAATAACTCCTCAAAGCATAAAAATTGACGAAACAAAATGCATGAGTATGAGATGATATGGAATGCTTTTTCAAAAACCCAAATTTTAATCCCATTTTCTCCAAAGAAAATTTCAACCATTCTCCCTTTACATTCTCAAGCAAAAAAAATTTTGCATAGTACTCAAAGTATTTTCAAACTTGGTTGGTCAGACCAAAAACGCACACAATAACATGTACAATGTTTAGCAAAGAGTAACTTGTATAGCATGTGCAACTAGCAAAAGCTTGAGATACATGTGAGGTAATATGTGAATAGCAATAAATCACAAAGTCTACAAAATCCATCACATAGAATTCAAAAGAGAGTACCACCTAAAGAGTTACATCATATAAGTCCCACATCTCCTAGAACATAAGCTTGCAATCATGTAAATTTCTTGAATTTTGCCCCATAATTAGATGAAATTTGGCATCAAGCCTAATAGTACACACCAGTTTTAATCAAGTAAATTGGCATCAAGCCTAATAGTACACACCAATTTTAATCATTAAGCAATTTACCGAGGCTACACCTTATGTTCTTTTTGTGCATGTGCTACACTTTCTCGAGCACAAAATCTTATGATATGCACTAAGGTGTTCATGATTGGCTAGTAAACAGTGGTGAGATGGTTATTTATACCTTTCTCAAAAGGATCAAGTCTGACAGTCAAATAACATGTGACTTCAAGATTAAGACAAAGTGATAAACACCATAAATATCTTTCCCACACAACATGCACTACAAAGCTTCAACTAGTAAAGTGCAATAAATAAGCTCATCAAATCTAAACAAGGTACACAAGACATGTTATATGTAAATAAATTGACCAACCTTGTTTTCAAAGACCAAGAACAATAGTGCCAAACACAATTAACTTTTCTCCTTTTTTTTCTTTTTTTTTTTTAATTTTAAAAGAGAAAACAAATAAATCCTAGAATAAAACGCATGAATGTAATGCAATGCAAGTCCTGAAAAAAAAACACCAAAGAACAATGGTCACAGAGAAATGAGCAATGAAGCACAAAGACCATATCAGAAAGACTCAATTAGATCGAGTCTTTTGTATCCAAAATCTTTTAGATGCACCACGAGCATTTGAGTTCTTATTCACATTCGAGTGATTTCCAACTCCAGGATTGGAATAAAGGTTCAACGCCTTTACCAATTCACCAATGAGTGCCATAGGATCTTGTACTTGAGGCACAAGCACTTTTGGTTTGTTTGCTCTCTTAGCAGCTTGAAGCTTGTAACATTTAGGACGAATGTGTCCAGACTTTCCACAATAATGACAAACCCAAGCAGGTTTACCATGCATCTTGTCCTTAGAAAGGGTAGATTCCTTAGGTTTAGACTCTCCTAGATCAACCCTAATCTTCCTAGGTGGTGAAACTTCTACAGGTTTGACACCCTCACTCGCAGAGGGTTTGACAGTTTCACCCACAACCTCACTCACAGAAGGTTCAGAAGAAGATGAAGGAACAAAGTTCATGGAATGAGGAACAGACACACAGATGCTTTCAACATAACCTAAACCAGATTTATTAGAAGGATACTTTTGAACATTCAGCATTTGATCAAGTTTAGAACTGGCAGATCTAGCAACAGATAAATCATGTTCCAAAGTTTTAACTTTATCAAGCAAAAGCATGTTCTCAGATCTCACATGGTTTAAAAGATCATTAGCATCAAATAATTTAACAAGAAAATTTTTCTTTTCAAGCTCAAGAGAATCAATTTTCTTCAAGCCAAGTTCAACATTTATAGCATCCTTTGCAACAATTTTGCAAAGTTTATTATAGGCCTCTTGAAGATCTGCATCCTCAGAGAGTTTCCCATCAGAAGGGTTCTCCTCAACAGATACGCTTTCATTAACTACAGCAATAGGAGTGAAAGCAATGAAGTTTCCATCCTCGTCACATCCAGACTCATCATCAGAAACCTCATTATCACTAAGGGTTACAGGCATAGCTTTACCCTTAGACCTCAAGAATGTAGGACATTCAGATTTAACATGACCATACCCTTGACAACCAAAACACTGAGCACCCAAGGAATTGTTTGAAGATTGACCAACTTTTTCTCTAGGTTTTTCAAAGTTATTAACCTTAGTGGAATCATTCTTCCTAAAATTTCTAGGTTCAGCATTGTTTGTACCTCTTGCCTTTCTGTTATTATTCCTAAGAAAATTTCTAAAGTTTTTGGCAAGGTACACAATCTCTGTAGCAGAGAGTTCATCATCAAATCCACCAACATCAACATCATCAACAGACTTAAGAGCCATTGATTTGGATTTGTTTGCTTTGGGTAGGTCAGACTCATAGGACTGAAGAGATCCTAGAAGCTCATCAACAGGGATGGAGTCCACATCCTTGCTCTCAATAATGGCAGTCACTTTGGGTCTAAAGTCTTCAGTTAAAGATCTAAGAATCTTTCCTAACAATTTTAGGTTGATCATAGATTTCACCAAAATTAAAAGTAGAATTAACGTCATTTTAAATGGGTCATTTTAAACGGGTTAAAAATAGGTTCAGCTTAATCGGGTTGTGGGTCAAGTTGACTCGGGTTTTTCACATGATTTTTTTTTTTAATTTTAATTTTTTTTATAAAGAAAATAACATGTATTTGCCATTTAGAAAGTTATGCAACAAATTACTTGATGTAATATGCATTACTTTGAATTCACCACTTATATCAAGAATGAATTCAATTAAACTTATTAATACTTATTCAATAATTTTAATCCTAACATTGCTATCTAAAACAAAATAACATAAAAATAAGTAAAACAAATACACAAGTTTTATTTCTATACAATATCAACATTCCAAAATATTAAAAAAAAAAAATTACAAATGATTTATTGCATAACTCATTTGATAAAGAATAAAAACATATAAGAAATTTACGATCTTGAAAATTAATTTTATAATCTATTATCACTTGTGGTTAGCACTCTATTTCAATTTGAGAGATATATTAAAGTTTGATTGTTTACTTATTTATACATGATCTCTTTTATGACTATCATATCATTGTTAGGCAACACGCACTTTAGAAAATATCATAATTTATTTTGAAAAGTCGTTTATTTTGGACATAAATTGTTAAAAAAATAGGTCTAAGCATTCATAGTTTATTCTAATTTGATATTTTGGCTTCACTATTTTCACACTTGTGAATGTTTCTCACACATATATACAATTTTAAATCTATGTTTTTAACTCTACTGTAACCAGATTATCTTAGCATGTACTTTGCTATTTGATATCTAAAAGTCTTTTCTCATTACAAAATGCTCAACTATTCATCTGTCAATTTATTTGCATGCAGTTATGTAAATGTATCAATTGTTTACTTAAAACTCACAATAAACAATTAAACCAATATTATCTTAATTTTACTATTTTTTTTTTTACAAAAAAAAAAGTTTTAAAAAAATGGTTCGGGTTTGGGTCAGGTCGCGAGTCTGGTTGAGTTGAGTTGACCCGCAAAAAAACACGAGTCGGGTCACAAGTCAACCCAATTTTGCTTCGGGTAAAAAAAATTGGGTTCGAGTCAGGTATTTTTTGAGTCGGGCCAGAAAATTCTGACCTGTTTTGCCATGTCTACTTCCATCAGCCATTTAAGTCTCTAGGTGGAGTGTAGTAAGAACTAAGAATCAAGAACTGTATTCTCTGTTATGATAGAATGAAACACACAACTTTTTCACCTTAACATCAGCCGTTAAAGAAGAAGGAAGTTTTCCCTCTTCTTCTTTTGGGAGAGCTTAAATAAGGAAGTTTTCCCTCTTAATTTTTTACTATTTACACGATTTTCTTTTAATTTTGATTTTAAATAGATAGCATTTAAATGTGTTTATTTTTTACTTTAATTTTTAGGGATAATTAAAGTAAACCCACTTGTGGTATGACTCGTTTTCACTTTGCCTACCCGTGGTTCAATCATTTACACTTTGCCCATTTGAATTTCAATCCGTTACTCATCCGTTACCCACCTCTCCCTTTGCCGTTAGAAAAACATATTTTTAGGGAAAAACAAACATAACAAAGATAAAAAAGTTAGGGTTTTTTTATTGCTTAAGAACTTCTATGAGAACAAAGTGGAGGAATAGCACACAAATCAACAGTATTGCTATTCTCTCGTCGAATGGGTTATTCAAACATGTATTGGTTTGGATATGTACTCTTAGTTGTTTCTTTGCCTAAAAAGCAACCTCCTTTTTTATCAAAACAACACCCATATACTCAAAACCCACAAGATAATGACCAACACATGCACAAAGCTCCCAAAGTATTGAAGTGTTCAAGAGCAGATTCAGCGTAGTCTTTATCACAAGCACTATCTTCAGTGAGATCTTAACAATAAGAACACACCAAAACCACAGCAACCCACGAGTAAATCCCAGAAAAGAATAACCTCAGAACCCGAAACCAAAACATACCCAGAAAAATCTTCGAAGAAATTGGGTAAATTCGCTTATGGGTCGAGCATCATGCGCACGCCGCTGCCTTTGCGTGGCGCCACTCCAGGAGCCATCGGTTCGAGTGAGGGAGAACGCAGCAGAGTAGTTAGAGGATAGGCAAAGCAACTGGGCATACTCAAAGTCGGTTTTGGTTTTGGATATGCTTTGGAACTTTGCGTTTATTGGGGTTGGGTTGGTGGTGTTGGGGCTAAGCATGGAGGAGAGGCCGATTGCGCTATTGAGGGTTTGGGTTGTTGGATACGTGGTGCAATGTTTGTTTCATATGGGGTGTGTGATCGTTGAGTATAAGAAACGACGTGAGGTGTGTTTAATGGGATTGGAAGGAAGTGGGGTTTGGGAAAGTGGTGCAAATTTGAATTTGAAATCAAGTTCGACTTCTGGGTCTGGGAGTGATGGTGAAGATTATGGGATTGAGAAACCAGGTTGGGGAAGAAACCAAGGAAGTCCAGTTTTGACAACGTTGTCCTTGTCCTTGTTGTTTTTGTTTTTGTTGTTACTTGCTTCGATATATATTTTGTTTAACATGGGGCTTGGTTAAAAATTCATTTTGCATTGAGAAAATTTGTTCTCATGGAAGTTCTTAATCAATAAAAAACCCAAACTTTTTGATCTTTGTTATGTTTGTTTTTCCTTAAAAATATGTTTTTCTAATGGCAAAGGGAGAGGTGGGTAACGGATTGAAGTTTAGGTAGGCAAAGTGTAAATGATTGAACCACGGGTAGGTAAAGTGAAAATGGGCCATACCACAGGTGGGTTTACTGTAATTATCCCTAATTTTAATCATAAAATGAGTCAGCAAAATTTTAAACAAATGGAGATTTTTAGTGGAATGGTGGACTATTAGGCAAAAATGACGCCATCCACCATGAGAACCTTATAATTTCTCCTTGACTAAGGGTCCCTTTCAACTATTTATTCAGTATATTAAACTTGGTTTGAGCTTTATAATTTAGCTCCTTTCCCTTTTCAAAATATGTTTAGTCAAACTTTTATTGAGGTTGCTTAGGAGATTTTCAATAAATAAGCTCGATGATGAATTCATTATGGTTATAGATTTTGAAAGGGTCCACTGTCCAGAGCTCAAATCCAAGCACAACCCAATAACCGAAATTATTACAAAAACCAATGCACTGGAACGATCCTTCTCTTATGGAGTGTTTTTAAATTACCACTTAATTTTTGTGGGATCATTTTGCTTGATTGATGTTCTGATTAAACGGGTTTGCGATTTTAAGGAGGATTCGAGCAAAATAAAATATGGATCTAAGATGTCATCGGATTAAATTGAGTGCATGTGTGTGTTTGAATAGACCTATAAATTGGACTGCCCCTACTTGGAAAAAAAAAATTTAAGAACATTGAGAATAACAATCTTTTAGTGTCATAATTTTCCTTTTATTTATTTATAATTTTGGATAAATTTGTTTAAAGACATGAATTAGTAGGAAAGTGTCCTATAATGAAGTTGGAAATATATTTTTATCGAATTACCCTTAAGTTTTTTCATTATTAAACGTAGGGTTTAGGGATATTTCTGAAGCACATAAAAATCCATTCCAAAGAAAAGAATCCATTTTATAGATAATATAGATTTAAAGATTTAATTTTATATTAGACCATTTCATATGCTAAAGTTATATTAAATTTTCTATATTAATAGATGAAATAGTAATGACATTTCTTATCAATTTGATGAGCAATTTTGAAATATAAATAATTTCAACATCAGATCTACTTTTTTAAGTTTAGGGAAATGTTATATCCACAACATTTTCATAATATTAATACAACAAATCCTAAGTTGTAGGTTATTGGTTATTATAAGTGGATAAAAAAGTAATTTAAGTTGTAAATTCAAATTAAAACCAATAACAACTTACCGGTTATGATTTGTTATGAAAATGTTATGATTTGTAATGTCATTCTTTTATCATTACTAGTAATTGTACTCGATTTTGGTAGAGATCCTATCGTAGTAAGTGACATATATTACTTGTGACATTACTTGTCATCTGATTGAATTGAGTGTATGTGTGTGTTAAAAACATTACTTGGATCTAAAAAAGTAGGTTAATGATGTGCAATTTTGAAACATAAAGAATTTCAATGTCAATCTACTTTGTAATTTTTTTTTTTTTTTTTTTTTTGAGAAGATATATTGTAAGTTCATTGTGAAATTTTTCCTAATTATTTATTTTATTATCAAAGATTTATATAATTAGTTATAATTTTAGGTGATTTAACTTTATTTCCGTTTCATTTATAACAATTGTACATTTTTTTTTTCTAATTTCGTGGTATTATTATACTAGCCTAATATAATTAAACATTTTTATATACAGTAGTATTATGTATTATTCTTCTAAAAAAAAGTATTTTGTATTATTTAACTTTTATTTTATACTATTTTTTTTATTTTTATAGAAAGAAAGAAAGAAATAAATAAATAAGTCAAAATGTATGCATATTTTTTTTTTATGCATACATTGATATGGGGATTTGGGATTATATTTCCTCTACAAGCAGTTCGGTGATACAAAACGCACCTGATCTAACGGCTGTGAAGGGGTGGTGTTCGAGCTCGATCTTATGGTTACGGCCAGGCTGCTGTTGCCAAGGTTGATGACGCCGTTAGGACGAAGGTGATCCAGTCCACGTAAGATGAGGAAGCCCGTTCCATGATCGGTCGGATTGCCACCAACTTTGCTAAAAGTGCTACGGTTCTTGCTTGCGAGGAGGGCCTCAAAATCATCCCAGGTCTATCGCTGCAACTACCTACACTATCACACTCCCCCCCTTATTTTTGTTATGCTCCGTTAAAAAAAAAAAGAAAAAAAAAAGAGAAGAATTGTTTAGTTTTGATCAATGTATAAATAGTTCTAACTTGTCCATACTTAACTTTTAAAAGTTCAATCATCATAATGATTAATAAATAATAATAATAAAAAATCCTAGTTCTTGGTACTTTTGTTAGATTTGATAGTATTAGATATAATCAAGAACTTAGCATTAATATAGTGAAGTAAGAACATTATTTTGAATTTATACTGTATAGACTCAAATATGAATGAAAATTGATATATATTAAAAAAATCAACTAAAATAATTCTAGAGGTAACAAGATTAAAATTTTTGTTGATGAGAAAAAGAATTGGGAAAGACAAGACAGTTACATATTCTTGTTACAGCATGATATAAGGCAATGGTATTGTGCGGTTGAAAGATATTCGATAATCGATATAGAGTGGTATTGTGCGCATGAAAATATTTGATAAAATTCAATATTGCACTTGTTGATAAAATTTGATAAAAATTAATTCTAGGTTGGTGCATTTTGCATTTGTTGATGCACGTACATTTATTTTGTATTCATGAAAATTTTCTCATCTATTTATGCAAGAACAACAAGCTGCAAGGGAGAGCTCTTTACCCATTCCAATAGAAAGGATTGGTCAATCAAATAATAGATAGTAATTAGTGTGTCAAACAACCTATTTTCATAACCATCAATACTCTACATACATTTGGTTATATGCCATAAGGCATCTTGCACCTTTATAAACATGTGAAAATCCATTAGGTTATTTGATAATTCGATTGTTGAAAGTGGGGGAGGGGGACTTGAACCTTGGTTTTCCTCATAAAGGAGATCAAGAAATGCCACTAAACTACAAGGTTTTTGGGCGAAAATCCATTAGGTTCTTCTTTCTTACCTTTTGCTACTTTTTGGTTTCTTGATTAGCATATATACTTATGTTACCATTCTTCTCATGGGATTACATGGTGCTTTCAAGAAAGATATGGTCTCTACTTATCATGGATGAATTAATACCCTGTAATCTTTTATTACAATACGATCAAAGTATTACATAAACATGCACTTCCTCTTCTTATTAAGTCACTTATCCCGTTCAACAACCATATAAATCTCCTGAACTTAAAATTCACATTTTAGAATTGTGAGGTTTAACATATGGGATGTCTAGTGGTTTTTTAGCTTCATGGCTAGGTTCTTTATTTTCACAAAGTGCATAGCAACCATGTTTATTTTTCTAGAATTTTTTGGGTTCCTTCATTAAAAAAACTAGTCGCAGACTCACGCTATGCATGGGAATATATCATTCTATTATTATGAGTTTTTTTTTGGGGGGGGGGGGGGGGGAAATTGGGTGTGTTTAATTGATATTATTCATTTTTTATATATTTTATTTTATTGAGCAGAGCTATTATTCTTTTTTCAAGTGATCTATATTTTTCAAACTTTTGTTATAGTGTATTATGTTTTCCTTTTTTTATTTCTACAACTAAATATTTTTAAGAAAATTGTCATGTTTATCAAATCTCATCACAAATTTATAATTGACATTACTCAAATAATTGATAGAAACATTCAAATATTACAATTGTTCTTTTTGATTGTTAAATGTTATCCTATTGCATTATAAAGAATTAAAAATAGTATATAAATTTTTTTTTTCTTTTATTGCTAAATGTTATCCTATTCTATTATAAAGAATTAAAAATAGTATATAAGAATATACTATTATTCTATTACATAACATGATTTGGATAATTTGGTGTTTATTATTATATCTTTTTTTTCCTTCTTCTTCTCATCTTATCTTATTCACCATTTAAATTTAACCACATCCTCCATATCATTAAATTATTTATATTTTCTCTCATTTTTTATTTTTAAAAATTAAACATATAACATTATCCAAGCTGAGTAGAAGAGAGAATAATCATATATTCTAGGAGAGAATGTGAGAGAAATAGCAAAATTATATAAAATAAGGTGAGTAGAAGAATATTCAAAAGAAAATGTATAATTGTAAATAACAAATTATCCAAGCTATGCTATGTAGTAGAATAACATTATATAAAATCAGTGGATAACATTTAAAAATAAAATAAAAAAGATAACAAATTAACATATAACCAAATGTATCAACCCAAAGTAGAGTTCGACAAAAAAATTCTTCAACCTAAATTAGATGTGCAAAAAAGAATTAAAAATTCACCAAGAGAGAGAGAGAGAGAGAGAGAGAGAGAGTATTCACCTATTTGTGTGAGCAAAATATAGATAGAATGGAAGAGAGAAAAGCAAATATTTATAATAAAAAAAATGGGGAGAAGAAGAGTCAAAATGAAAGGAATATAAAGGGATGGAGGAATTGTAAGGTTAAGGTATAGAGTAGTGGGGAAATAAAAAGTTAAAAGTGGGGGAAATGTTGGAGGAAGGGTAATTGTAAGGTGATAAATTAATAAGGAGAAAAATAATTAAAAAGGAGAGAGAAAATGTCAAAAATAAGTGGATGATGTGGCTGCTAATATGGCTCAACGGGAGCAAAGTAATAATAAATGCTACGCTTCAGTTTTTAGATAAATTAATAAAGAGAAAAATAATTAAAAAGGAGAGAGAAAATGTCAGAAATAAGTGGATGATGTGGCTGCTAATATGGCTCAACGGAAGTAAAGTAACAATAAATGCTACGCTTCAGTTTTTAGATATATATATAGATACAGATTACATGTTGAACATATCAGTTTCCATTCTTGAACGCAATACACCCATGTTTCAACTTTTCAATACTTGAAGGATAATGTATTACACCCTTTTAATTCTTAATTGAATATATATATATATATATATAATGAAGCCAGAACTTTAAATGAATCCAATAATTTTGATTTTAGAAAACTACTTTCATGAAAATGCCTATTTATCATAAATATCGAGTTCGCAAATATCAAATCAATTGGATTTATACAAACTATACCAATTATATCTCAAGTGAAATATTATTTTTATTTGTTTTGATAATTCAAAAGTCGGGGGAGGGGAAATTTAACCGCTAGATGTATCCGTTATAAACACCAAGAATTTTCAATTGAACTATAAAGCTATTGGCATCTCAAATGAAATACTTATATGCTTAGTTTTTGGAATTCTTATGTCATTAAGTAAAATGTCCTTCATGGCCATTATCATAATTCATTGGTTAATAATGTAAATGATGAGATTCACATCTATATGCAGAGAAGATATTTGGAGTACATTATTCATTAACACAAATGTACTATAACCCTCTCACAAGATATTCACACAAGATGTCAACATTCACATTAAGTTTGAATTGCATTGAATACTTTGCTACAAGCCTTATAGCAACTGAATCATATTAAAATGATTTGAGTACCATCCCTAGCTATCAAGATTGGAATTGTGTGCTATGGGACAGATTATTATTTTAGTCTTTTTATGAGTAAAATAAGCTTTACATATGATCCAGGAGAACCAAATCCTTATTATCCTACCACATATTGTTCTTCTGTCATAATTTTCTTGTTTTTCTACTGTATTTGTAGGTGGATCGTCATTTTATAAGATTGTTTCGCAATCTCTCCATAACGAAAAGAAGTCTGGGGTAATGAAGTGGAGACAAAGGCATTGCATGCTAAGATAAGCAAAATGGAGGAAGAAATCACAGAATGCAAGAAATTAATTGGACAACCAGAGATACATAAGCCTTTTGCCGATTTCAAGCCAGAGAAGATCTCTTCCTTCGAATCAAATGTGGATATAAAACTAGAGGATGTGATTAGAGTCTTCATGATGAAGGAATCTATAGGTAGGCAGTTTTTGGATGATATGATAGTTCCTACCGTCAGAATAACTAGGAAGAATTCTAGGTAGAATGCAATTTCACTTCAAGGAGACAAGATGGGTGGAGTGATGAAATAATTGTTAACTATTGGGATCAAGGTTTTCAGACCTGGACCATTCATTGAACCGTAAAATGAAGAGGTTCAAGATTTTTGAGGTCGAACCGAGGTCAAACCGGGGTCAAATCATGATGACGTTATAATTAATTAAAGCCTAAATATAGATATTAAATTTATAAAACTAACAAAATTGACAATATATCTATATATGTGAGGAAAATTTAATGATTTTCAAGAATATATTTAATAATTAAATAAGAAAGTTAATAAAATAAAATAATAACCATGAAAATATTAAAATTTATGATTAATTTTTGAAGTAAAATTGAATATATTCGAAGGATTTTAATTATTTTTTTTATTCCTTGTAAGAGATGGATAATTTAATTAAGTAGAATAAAATTGTGTTAATTTTTTTTTTTAATTGCTAAGGGGTTGGACCGCACGTTTCTTGCCACCAGTTCGTGCGGTCCAACCCTGGTTTTAGGGGTTCACGGAATTAACAAAAAATCCAGTTCTTTATGCTAAAAAAACCGGTTTTCATCCCAGTTTTTAGTTTTCACGGTCCGACCTCCCAGTCTGGTCTGGGTCTGAAAACCTTGATTGGGATGATAAATATTTGTATGTCTTAGATTTTGTGTAATTATTGTGGAACCCCCCTCCTCACCCTCTTTTGGTGTTTGTTTTGAGTTGTGGCAGAATTGGGTTTCATTAGGAATGATATATGCTGTTAAGTATTGAAGTGATGAATTTATTATTAAGTATTTAAATAATAAGGATTTGTATGTCTCAGATTTTGCAATTTTGTGTCATTATTCCTCTCTCTCTCTCTCTCTCTCTCTCTCTCTCTCTCTCTCTCTCTCTCTCTAAACTGCCCCTTTGGCCTTTATTTTGATGTGGTAGAATTGGGTGATTAGGAATGATTTATGTTGTTAATATACTAATCTTTAAGGCTATATTTGCAAACCACACCCCTAAAGTTTTGGGGTGTTTGGATTCTACACCCTAAAATTTCAGAATTTAGATTTTTTCCTTTGAATCTCTGTTATGTTTGCAGCAGCTATTCATCCAACCATATTTTTTTAATTTTTAAGTACCACAAACTTACCACGCATGCTTAGTTTGTCCAATAAAATGATGCTCCCATTATTTTTGTAGCCTAAAAAATTTTAATTATTAAATAATTTAAAATGACATGGTATAATAAAAATGATGTCATCATTTTATTAGATGAACTAAATATACGCGACAAGCTTATGGGGCACTTAACAGAAAAAATGAATGGAGAGGCTACTGATGCAAACATAATAAAATTTCAAGGGGCAAAATTCAAATTCTGAAACTTCAGAGTGTAAAATCTAAATACCTCCAAACTTTAGAGAAGTAGTTTGCAACATGAATATGAATAAATTTAAAAAAATAATAATAAGAATAGAAAAATTACTACAATCTCATTTAAGAATATCTTTTGATAAGTTTTTTTGCAAGCAATATCATAAAATTAGATGAAGATTTTGCAAATGAACAAGAAATTCATTAAAAAGAGTTAGAAGATAATGGAATGGTATTATATGAAGATAATAACAGAAAGCAATAACTATAATGAAGTTCAAACATGTAATATAGCAATTCTTGATTATATAAAAAGATTAGATTCATTTTTAAATACATGTGTTGTGCACAAAATTTTATTGACAATGCGGGTTATAGTTGTTTATGTAGAAAGAAAATTTGCTAAACTAAAATTTGATAATATTGAAACTGAGAATCTGGCAACACTATTTTTCTCTACAAAAAGAGCTCTCTTGGACTTGCAATTTTGTTACACTTGTCCAAGAGTGAGAAACTGAGAATGTTATTCTGTGCTATTGGTGTTCATGTAGCTCATTACCATTGCAAATTCTGGTTGCACGTTGGTTATAATGCTTAAACGTACATCATGCCCCTCCAGGGAAACATGATATATGCTTCAAAGAAAGGAAGGTTAGATCTCATGCTCCAAAATTCCAATGGTTAGGTTAAAAAATTTATGCCAATTGCCACAATGAGCAATAGTGAAGCTTTTTTTGAAACTACTACATATTTAAATTGAATGATGGTTTCATGCAGTAAATAAGTTGGTTTCTGTACATTACACACTTGAACTTTTCTTGATTTAAATATATTATTATATACTTAGGTTCTAAAAAAATATATATTATTTTATACCATATCAAATTATCAACTCAAAATCAAATAATTTACACTCTTCCTTTTTTTTTTTTTTTTTTAAGTTATATTATTTGGTTTTGAATTGATAATTTGATATGGTATAAAATAATGTCATGAATTGACAATACTACTAACTCTTAATCGATATGCTAGAATAGATTGATACTGAAATATTTTGTTCTAATGAACAATAAAAATGATCAATGCTATGCAATTGACAAGTTCAAATTCAAATCCAGATTTTTTATCTAACCATAAGTAGAAAAAAAAAAAGATTTTAAATTTGGGGGAATACTTGATCTTTTCTTGATTTAACATACATTTTGCAGAGGCCATAGTTCCATTTGATTTGATTTGGTTTTTTTTTTCATTTTTTTCTTTTTTTTGGGGTTGCAGAATCACATATTTGGGATTCATCTTTCCCTGGGAATACCTGGTCTATACCTTGTGGTTGGTGTACAAAAGCAGTGCACGCTTCTGGCATGCTGATGTTCAGTGGTTGTGAATATCTTTCATAGCTATTCCTAATTGACATACTTTGTATGTATGATTTAATAATCAGACAAAATGGGCTTTTGCCCTTTTCGGACAAATTAAATAACCTTATGCTCCCCTTCCCAAACTAATTTGGAAAATGCCCATCTTTTGAAACTTGACTTACTCAAAATCGAGTTAAGCTCTATAGTAACGTTTTTAAGGACCTATAGTGACGTAGTGGCGTTTTTTAACTCGACTTCCATGAAATTGAGTTATAGGTAAAAAAATTTCCTATAACTCGATTTCATTGAAGTCGAGTTAAAAAAATGTTACTATAGGTCCTTAAAACGTTACTATAGGCTCCTTAAAACGCCACTATAGGGTTTCAGAATTTTTTTTTCCTAACTCGATTTATCATAAATCCAGTTTTAAAATATGGACATTTCTCTAATTAGTTTGGAAAATGGGATATAAAGCTATTTAATTTGCCCGAAAAGGGCAAAAGCCCAATTTGTCCTTTAATAATCTGTGGAAAAAAATATGCTGATGATACAAGCTTCTTTAATCATCAATTTGGCTTTACTTCTTTGCATCATGTTTTTTATTCTTTTGGGTTAATTAGTTGAGAAGCTTTTGGGTCATCTACCAATATGTAACAATTTTCTTCCCATATCTCTGTTATTCCTGTGTATTCATCATGAAATTATTCGTGATTATAAATGGCATTATCCTTATATTTATATTCTTTCAATTTTTTTCTTGTTTTATCCTAATTTATGATTCTAATTGATTCAAGTGTGGTTTCATCACAACTTGAATGCTGTATAATCACTCTCAAAATGATTGGTGCAACCTATATTAAATTGGCTCGAGACTGAGAATATCAATCTCCACTAGAGGTCCCTTTTAACTGTTTATTCGGTATATTAAACTTGGTTTGAGTTCTATAATTTACCTCCTTTCACTTTCGAATAAATAAGCTCAATCATGATGGTTCCTAAATGTCTTAATTTTTGACCTAATAGTTGGAATTTTTAAAAGTAAGTCCCAAAACTTCATTTTGTTTACAATGAAGTGTTTCCATCTACTACCAATTTTATCATCCATACTATGGCTGAGGAGAAAATTGGCTTTTGCCCATTTTTAAAAAAGAAAAATATCTAGCAAAATACCCCATGTCTAAAACTAATTAGGAAAATGTCTCGGTTTTGAAACTCGATTTTTTAAAAATCGAGTTTCAAATGTATAACTCGATTTTTGGAACATCGAGTTATAGCGAATGTGGACTTAGAATTTTTTTTTTTTTTTTTTGGAACTCAAGTTCCATGAACTTGAGTACCATGTAAAGTACTCGAGTTCATGGAACTCGAGTTCCACTTGAATTTTTTCAAGGAATTCAAACACTTTACATGGAACTCGAGTTCATGAAACTTGAGTTCTAGAAAAAAAAATTTTAATTTAATTTTCAGTTTGTTATAACTCGATTGTCCAAAAATCGAGTTTTAAATTGAAACTCAATTTTTAAAAAATTGAATTTAAAAACAGAGCAATTTTCTTAAATAGTTTCAGATATGAGATATTTTGCTGGATGTTTGAAAAAAAAAAAACGGGGACAAAAGCCCATTTTCTCCCTGTGGCTTAACTCAAATTGGACCTTTATCTTGCAAACATTAGGCCCTTCAATACCCGGACAATGGGACTCATGAACTTGTGTGACATACAGGATTTGAAGTGGTCCAAGCTCAAATCCAAGCATATCCCAACAACCAAAGTTACTACAAAAACCAATGCATTGGAACGATCCTCCTCGATCTTATGGAATGTTTTTTTCAATTACAACTTAATTTTTGTGGGATCGTTTTGCTTGATTGATGTTTACATTAAACGGGTTTGGGATTTTAAGGAGGATTCGAACAAAATAAAGTATGGATCTAAGATGTCATCGGATTAAATTGAGTGCTTGTGTGTGTTTGAATAGACCTATAAATCGGACTGCCCCACTTGAAAAAAAAAAAATAGTAAGAACATTAGCAATAGAAATCTTTTAGTCCGCCTCATTCTTTACTTGTACTCAATTTTGACCCAGCCCAACCATCTCTATATGTCAAATCTCTATTATAAAATTTAAAGATTTAATTTTATATTAGCCCATTTCATATGCTAAAGTTATATATATTAAATTTTCTATATTAATAGGTGAAATAGTAATGACATTTCTTATCAATTTGATGTGCAATTTTGAAGTATAAATATTTTTAATATCAGATCTACTTTTTTAAGTTTATTATAGATTTTTTCCTAATGATTTATTTTATTATTAAAGCTTTATACAATTAGTTATACTTTTAGGTGATTAAACTTTATATCTGTTTCATTTATAACAAGTGTACAGATTTCTTTCTTCTTTTGTGGTATTATCATACTAGTAGACTTATAGAATTAAACATTCTTATAAACTTAAGTATTATGTATTATTTAACTTTTATTTTATACTATTTTTATTTGTATAGAAAGAAATAAATTCAAAAAAAATTCAAAAGGTGTGTGTGTATATATATATATATATATATATATTTGTACATGAAAAAAAAAAATTGAAACTATAAAAAACGAAAGTGAAAAAGATCCTTGGGAGTTACAATTAATTTTGACCCTAATCAACTAGAACTTTGGGCAGCCGAATTTGAATTCTTAAGTCTGTCCGATTTCTTTTTCTTTTTTAACTTAATATTTTTATCATAAAGAAAATTCTGAGAGGTTTTATTTTTATCTTTTTGGTAAGTGAGAATATAATAATAATAAAAGAATATTTACTTTGGCGAGTGGTGGTAATAAAGTGATTCCACACTCGTAAGTGGGAATATAATAATAAAAAAATCTTTACTTTGGCATGAATTGTTAGAGCATCTACATCGATATGTGCAAAAATTTTTATATTTTACACATTTAAAATCTATTTTTTTATTTTACACACTTATTTTTACAAAACACCCACATCAGTTTATCTATTATATATATTTATTCAAATAAAATATTATTTTTTTAACACTGTAAACAGTAATAGTGAGAGAAGAGAGAAAGGAAAAGAGAGTGAGTGAAGAGAGGAGAGAGAGAAAAAGAATAAAAAAATCATTTACACGGTGAACAATAACCGTGTATATATACACGGTTACTATTTATTTGTAAGACTATTGTGCATATTTAGACATTTTTACAAAGACTAATATAAAAGGCTTTTGAATTAAAATATATAAAATTATCACTTTTTATATTTTAGAAGACTATATATGAATCGGTGTGGTTGCTCTATCATAGACTTCACATTCTGCGTTTAGAGAGAGAGAGAGAGAGAGAGAGATCATATGGGGACATGGGACTATATCTGTCCGATTTCTTTTTCTTTTTATCAAAAAGAAAACTTCTGTGAGGTTTTCTTTTTATCTTTTTGGTAAGTGGGAAGATAATAATAATAATAATAAATATTTACTTTGACTGGTGATCATTCCACCCTTGTTCTTTTGACTTTACTTTAGCTTGCAGCGCTAGATCAAATACTTCACATTCTGCGTTTTGAGTGAGAGAGAGAGAGAGAGAGAGAGAGAGAGAGAGTTCTTCTCAAAAAAAAAAAGAAAAGAAAAAAAGAGTAAGTGAGAGAGAGATATATCATATGGGGATTTGGGATTATGTTTCCTCTACAAGCAATTCGGTGATACAAAACGCACCTAATCTAACGACTGTGAAGGGGTGGGGCTCGAGCTCTTATGGTTATGGCTGGGCTGCTGTTGCCAAGGTTGATGACGTCGTTAGGACGAAGGTGATCCAGTCCATGCAAGACAAGGAAGCCCGTTCCCAGTTCCGTCGGATTGCCACCAACTTCGCTAAAAGCGCTACGGTTGTTGCTTGCGAGGAGGGCCTCAAAACCATCCCAGGTCTATCACTACAACTACATACACTATCACACTCCCGGCTCCCCCCTTAATTAGTTTTCTTATGCTCCTAAAAACGGAAAATGTTTTCCCATTTTCAAGTGATTGTTTGCAGCTAAAATATAGTCAAATTTGTAAAATATTTTTCATTTCCTTTATAATTTTACCTTTGAAATTAGGTTTCCTGGTCCGAGTGTCGTCCCTGTCATCCTAATAACGAACTCAAGAATTTACTTTGGTGGCCAAATTAATTCTGTTATAATTAATTTTATTTTTCTTTTTGTATACTATATATTATGTTATATATAATAGTAAAAAAAAAATGAAAATAATTTAAACTTTAGTACTTTTAGAAAACTAAAACAATCAAGTATCAAATTTGAGTAAAAGTTTTCATTTCTCAACAATTTCTCTCTTAATATAGGCAACCGCATTATCTATTAAAAAAAAAAAACCATA
Organism: Quercus ilex subsp. ballota; assembly: GCA_032727855.1. Taxonomy (NCBI): domain Eukaryota; kingdom Viridiplantae; phylum Streptophyta; class Magnoliopsida; order Fagales; family Fagaceae; genus Quercus; species Quercus ilex. The sequence goes on from CM064915.1 coordinate 18,577,370, forward strand.
GATTTGAAAGGACACTATTTGGGAATTGAAAATTCATTATTGGAATCCAGAGTTATATTGCTTTCTAAATTGTTTAGTTTTGATCAATGTATTATAAATAGTTCTAACTTGTCCATACTTAACTTTATAAAAGTTAAATCATCATAATGATTAATAAAATAAAAAAAGAACCTAGTTCTTGGTAAATTAGTTAGATTTAATAGTATTAGATATAATCAAGAATTTAGCATTAATATAGGGAAGTAAGGACATTATTTTGAATGCAAAGACTTAAATATGAATGAAAATTGATATATATTAAAAAAATCAACTAAAAAATTTCTAGAGATAACAAGATTAAAATTTTTGTTGATTAGAAGAGGAATTGGGAAAGACAGTTACATATTCTTGCTACAACATGATATAGGACAGTGGTATTGTGCCATTGAAAGATATTCTATATAGAGTGGTATTGTGGGCATGAAAATATTTGATATGCAGTGGGATTCTGCCAATAGTTACCACTTGCAAATGCAAATTGTAATAGAAAAAATAAACCTTCCTTTTTTCTAGATTTCATTTGAATGGATGAATGCAGGTATTCTCACGTTTATCTCTTTATCTGATTTGATTGACAAATGTACATTTCATGAGTCTTAGATTTGGTGTTTTCCTGTTTCATTAGCACACACTGTCTATGTGCTTGGGTTCTTTGTATTCCATCATTTTTTTTTTCCCAATAAAGTTTTTAATTATATATAAGAAAAAATGTTGTAAACGAAAAATAGGGATGTTTACAGGTTGAGTTGGATCTGATTTTGTGTACAACAGCCACTCGACCTGATCCTTTTGGATGGCACACTCTTTCACTTGCTACCAGAATGAAGGGTTGAATTAAATAGTCCGCACCTTATGTTTGGTTGGATGGTTAGCATCGGATGGGTAACCAGGTTTGAGATCTATGCATATGGGCAAAAAACATTCATAGTCCTCCAATAAAAAGAAAAAGAAAAAAAAAAAAAAAAACACAATTCTAATACAGTGAATTTCCTCAAATCTATATCCTAACAACCAAAACGAAAATCTATGTTCGTAAGTCTAGATTTAGACAAATCTCAATCTCATGCAAAAAGAAAAAAAAAATGATCTAACTAACCATTAGGTTTCCACATTTAAATCTTCAACACTCCAAATACAAAAATATAGGTTCATGCATTTTGCACTTGTTGATAAAACTTGATAAAAATTACTTCTAGGTTGGTGCATTTTGCATTTGTTGATGCATGTACATTTACTTTGTATTCATGAAATTTCTCTCCACTATTTATGCGAGCTGAGAACAACAAGCTTCAAGGGAGAACTCTTTACCCATTCCAATATAAAGGATTAGTCAATCAAATAGTAGATAGTGATTAGTTTGTCAAACAACCCATTTTCATCACCATCAATACTCTACGTACATTTGGTTATGTGCCGTAAGGCATTTTGCACCTTTATAAACATTGTTAAAGTGAAAATCCATTAGGTTATTTGATACTTTGATTGTTGAAAGTGGGGGAGGGGGACTTGAACCGTGGTTTTCCTTGTAAAGGAGTTCAAGACATGCTATTGAACTACAAGGTTTTTGGGCGAAAATCCATTAGGTTCTTCTTTCTTACCTTTTGCTACTTTTTGGTTTCTTGATTAGCATATATACGTATATTACCATTCTTCTCGTGGAATTACTTGGTGCTTTTGAGAAAGATACGGTCTCTACTTATCATGGATGAATTAATACCCTGTAATCTTTTATTACAATACGATCAAAGTATCACATGCATAAACATGCACTTTCTCTTCTTATTAAGTCACTTATCCCTTTCAACAACCATATAAATCTCCCAAACTTAAAAGTCACAGGTTAGAATTGTGAGGTTTAACACATGGGATGTCTAGTGGTTTTTTGGCTTCATAGCTAGACTCTTTATTTTCACAAAGTGTTTAGCCACCATGTTTATTTTTCTAGGATTTTTTGGGTTCCTTCATTAAAAAAATTATATGTTGAACATGTCAGTTTCCATTCTTGAATGCAATACACCCATATTTCAATTTCTCAATGCTTGAAGGATAATGTATTACACATTTTTAATTCTTAATTTTATGTATATAATGAAGTGAGAACTTTAAATGAATCCAACAATTTTGATTTTAGAAAACTACTTTCATGAAAGGCCTATTTATCATAAATATCGAGTTCACAAATATCAAATCAATTAAATTTATACAAACTACACCAATTATATCTCAAGTGAAATATTATTATTATTTGTTTTGATAATTCAAAAGTTGGGGGAGGGGAAATGTAAATACTAGACATCTCCGTTATAAACACCAAGAATTGTCAATTGAGCTACAAAGCTCTTGGCATCTCAAATAAAATACTTATATACTTAATTTTTGGAATTCTTATGTCATTAAGTAAAATGTCCTTCATGGCCATTATCATAGAGCTAGACTTTAAATCATTATTCCTTGATTAATAATGTAAATGATGAGATTCACATGCATATATAGAGAAGATATTTGGATTACATTATTCATTAACACAAATGTACTATAACCCTCTCACTATATTTTCATACAAGATGTCAACATTCACATTAAGTTTGAATTGCATTGAATACTTTGCTACAAGCCTTGTAGCAACTGAATCATATTAAAACAATTTGACCACCATCCATATCAAGATTGGAATTGTGTGCTATGGGATTGATTATTATTTTAGTCATTTGTACGAGTAAAATAAGCTTTCATATGATCCAGGAGAACCAAATCCTTATTATCCTCCCATTTTCTTATTTTGTCATAATCTTCTTGTGTTTCTACTATATTTGTAGGTGGATCATTATTTTATAAGATTGTTTTGAAATCTCTCCATAATGAAAAGAAGTTTGGGGGTAATGAAGTGGAGCCAAAGGCACTGCAAGCTAAGATAAGCAAAATGGAGGAAGAGGATGTGATACATAAGCCTTTTGCAGATTTCAAGCCAGAGATCTCTTCCTTTGAATCAAATCTGGATAGAAAACCAGAGGATGTGATCAGAGTCTTTATGATGAAGGAATCTATAGGTAGGCAATTTTTGGATGATTTGATAGTTCCTACCAACAAAATAACTAGGAAGAATTCTAAGTAGAAGGCAATATCATTTCAAGGAGACAAGATGGGTGGAATGATGAAATAATTGTTAACTATTGAGATGATAAATATTTGTATGTCTCAGATTTTGTGTAATTATTGTGGAACCCCCCTCCTCACCCTCTTTTGTGTTTGTTTTGAGTTGTGGCAGAATTGGGTTTGATTAGGAATTATATATGTTGTTAAGTATTGGAGTGATGAATTTATTATTAAGTATTTGGATAATAAGGATTTGTATGTCTCAGATTTTGCAATTTTGTGTAATTATTCTTCTCTCTCTCTTCCCCCCACCCCCCCTAAAACCACCTATTTGGCCTTTTTTTCGATGTGACAGGGCAATTAGGAATGATTAATGTTGCTAATATACTAATCTTTAAGGCTAAATTTGCAAACCACAGTGTTTGGATTCTATACCCTGAAATTTTAGAATTTAAAATTTTTCCCTTGAAGCATTGTTATGTTTGCATTAGTTGCCCATCCATCGATATCTTTTGTTAAGTATCACATAAACTTGCCATGTATGCTTAGTTTGTCCAATAAAATGATGCTCCCATTATTTTTGTAGCCTAAAAAAATTCAAATTATTAAATAATTTAAAATGACATGTATAATAAAAATGATGCTATCATTTTATTAGATGAACTAAATATGCTTGGCAAACTTATGGAGCACTTAACAAAAATTATGGATGGAGGGGTTACTAATGCAAACATAACAAAAATTTAAGAGGTAAAATTCAAATTTTGAAATTTCAGAGTGTAAAATCTAAACACTTCTAAACTTTAGCAAAGTAGTTTGCAACATGAATATGAATAACTTAAAAAAAAAAAAATAGAAATTTAGTACAATCTCATTTAAGAATATCTCTTGATAAGTTTTGTTGCAAGCAAATATCAGAAAATTGGATGAATATTTTGCAAAAAACAATAATTATAATGAAGTTCAAACATGTATTATAGTAGTTTTTGATTATTGTTAGGGACATATTTTATGTAATTAGCTAATCTTTTGACAAAACGCACTTTACTTGTAATTGGGTAGACCTAGGATGGGTTTATTACTTCAAGAAACAAGTGTTCAAGTTAAGTATTGAAGCCATGCCAATCTGACCAAGAAACAAGTGAAGAAATTGTTGTTCATTAAAGCTTGACAGAATCCTTTTTATCGAGATTTAATGTTGAAGCTCAACACAAGCTGTATTTGTCGAAAATTACGAAATTAGACTTTTTAGATCTGATTACACGCATATTCTTATGTATTTGTGTAGGGTTTCTTTTCTCATAACCCTAGACATATATAAGGATTATTTTGAAGGCCGTCACGCATGCATTGTGTGACCAAATGCAAAGAGTGGCCTAGTTCATTATTCTCTTTGTAGAAGCTACTGCATCTTTACACCAAGGGTTTTGTGACCAAGGAGCTTCCTGATCTTCATTGTTGATGAACTGATGAACTTTGCAGCCAACAATCTTCTTCAAGTTGGTGGAGTTAGTCACATACTGGGATCTGTGCATCATTGGTTTGTCACGTACTGTGATCCATGCATTAAACAGAAAGATTGCCAGTACAATACAAGTCCAATTGAGTATTGGAGTAAGGGTTCAATTGTAAGTTGATATTTCGAGATAGGCCAAAGGCTTTGGTAAGATTCTTTATTCTTGTAACCACTTGTAATTAATAATAGTGGATTCTTGGGAGTAGTAACTTTAAAATCAACCGGTGGGGTTTTGCCTCGGTAGTTTTCCCCATTCGTAAACAAATCACCCGTGTCAAATTTATTTTCCACTGCACTTAGTATAATTGGTGATTTGTTTGTGCCTCCACATTTTGCATGTTAAATTGACTTAATTAATTAACTTGGATAATTAATTAATTTTCAAAGGGGTCAATACATTTTTGCCCTATTAATTAACGGTACCATATGGCCGACGGCCTCACGACATCTGATGAGCGTCTCCATGAAGCTGACGGGAAATCTTTGGACGAGGCGAGTGACCAACGGGTTGAAGAGGCCGACAGGTCCAGCGTTGCTTAGCGCGTTCTCCACGAATGTCTACGCATGGAAATGTCTAGTGTCCCACGACCAAACCCAATCAAAGGAATCCTTACAAGGAAAAGATCCCGCAAAATACGTGTATTAATGAGGGTCTTCCCTACAGGAAAATGCCCTCTTTGCCAAGAAACGAATGTCAGCTCTACACTACTATAAAAACCCCAAAACCCTCACAAACCAAAGTACGCATAATTCTCCAGCTTTGGCACTTTAGATTTGTAGAAATTCTCTCCAACTTAACATTTGGAAGGTATTTGGCCAGTACCACACCGGTACTCTCTACAAGGTCTTCTTTGTTTTTGTTTCGCAGGTTCTGTATAGAGCACGTGAGGACTGTGCGGCTCAAATAGTGGCAGACAAAGGAAAAGCATATCTAGTCAAATGCTACAAATCAAAACTAGAATATAAATTAGAACGAAGGCATTTAAGTGTCTAGTGCAATAAGAAAGATACAAAGGCGGTGTATGATCCTATGTAAATTAAAACTGAAATGACAACACCAAAGGAAAAGCATACCTTCATTATGATCCTATGTAAATTAGCCATTGATAAGAGCGTACCTCCATCAGCCATTTGAGTGTCTATTGGTGTAGTGTAGTAAGAACTAAGAATCAAGAACCGTATTCTTTGTTATGATAAAATGAAACGTGTGCGCGCCTTAAGCGAGACCTTGGGCTGGGGCTCACTTGGGCTCACAACTTATTTGTATAGTGGGCTTGGATTTTCTACACTGGGTCGTTCTTGGCACAGAGACTCAATGAGATCACTTTTCTCTTCTCCACTGCCTGAATCACCCTTCTCTTTGCCCTCTCTCTCTCTCTCTCTCTCTCTCTCTCTCTCTCACTCTTTCTACCTCTACTTTTAGTGAACTTCAACAACCCCCTTCCGTTCCTTGGTTCCTCATATTTATAGCTCAAATTTAGTGGAGAGGCTATGATTATCTTCAGGTTTAGTGCAATAGGCGGTCCAATATCATTGATCATAGGTGGGAGGTTAGGTGAGAGTGGAGTATGGCGTAGTGGCCTTGGAACTTGGTTTTCACTCCTACGGATGTTCTCGGTAGCGACATTCCCTATGGTACTGCCGAACATAAAAGGGACAGCGTGTTTGGATATATGCTCTTCACTACTCGGGAAAGCGTTTCTGAGCAAGAAGAAGATGGCGAAACCTAGGCCAGCAGCTTGTGTGGGCTCAGGGTGGGCTCCTGAGCAGAGAGGGGTTAGGTTCATGGGCCGTATCTCCATATCAGAGTTCCAGGCCCAAATGGGCTCGGGCACAGGGTGCAGTACATTAGCCCCCCCTTGATTTGTCCCCTACACTCGGGGACGAATCAAGGAACCCAAGAGGCAGTGATCACCCGGGAATCCAAAAGGATAAATTTCTGGCAGTTAAGGAACGTATTAATGCGTCCCTCAAAAGGCGCGTTAAACCTGATTGATGGTTTAGCTGTCATTATGGCCTGACGGCTTGTGAACTGAGGTGTCACACACGTGGCAGTTAAGGTGGCGATTCGTAAGGTTTCTTGCTAGTGGATTTATTTAATGCTACCTATTCCTCTTTTCGTCCTTATAAATAATCACCTCTGACTCTTTCCCTCACCTTTGCATTCTTCATCTTGCAAACTTTCACTCTGCCGAGCATACAGCTTTCGTGGTTCATCTCCTAGCCCAGAACACCCTTCCTCCTTAGAGCCCACAGTAAGTTCCTTCTCCTCTTCTTCCTGTTTGTTCTATTTCACTCTATTCTACAGTAATTGTAGCCTTTCCGCTCTTTTTTGCAAAGTCCTCGCTTAGAGAATGGGCTTTTCTCATCTCCTTTCTTCTGCAACCGCTTTGGCTAGTTTTAGGGCTGCCTACAACGTCCCTAGGGACGTCGATATTGCCTACTATCATGTGGGTGATATTGACATTCAGAGGCGCCGCGGGGTAAATACAGTTTTCTTTCCCCTGATGCCTATTCTAGAGGGTGGGCTTAGGTTCCCTGTTGACCCCCTGATCTTAAGTACCCTTAGGTTTTCTGGTATTTGCCTCGACCAACTCCCCCCTAATTTTTATCGGTTGGTGAGTTTCGTTAGTAGGTTGAATCAGTTGTACGGGTTGCAACTGAATCATCATGACATTAATTTTATGTATAGTTTGTGCGGCAACATCAATTCGGATTATTACTTGAAAACTAGGGACGTAAGGGTATGGCTTATTTTGTGCCTACCTGATTCGAATAGAAATTCAGCTGGAGATTTTGTATAGGTGAGTGGCAATTGGTTTGCCGAGGAGCTCCCCTACGCGTTTTCACCGTGCGATGTTGGTCGGTATCGAGCGCCTTTATTTAACTTTCTTTGATTTTAATCCAAATAAGTAATTACTAACCAGTTTATGTTGCTTCCGTGCAGAGAGTAAAAGGTTCAAACCGGATCTTAGAGTAGTACATGTTCGGGACCTGAATTTTGTACTTAGGTCAGAGATTTTTGTTCACTCGAATGAACAACTCCGAGCATCGCATCTTATCCTTGGTGTAGACCCTGTTTATTCCACTTGGCAGGCCTTCAGCCAAGCTTTATTAGTTGACAACCCCCTCCTTTCATATATAGATGTGCGGCATGCGAACTTTCTCCCCCCAAGACTCACCGTAGGCGAGGCGCGCGATCTTGGTCCCCGGTACATTTGTTCGGACGAGCGCTAGCTTGTACTAGACGAGTCAGCCGAGTGGGTGTCACGAGAGCGCCGAGAGCGGGCCCACGCACAGGTTCAGCCAGAGGCTCCCGCTCAACCCAAGGCCCAAGCAGAACTTGAGGCTCCCGCACAGGAAGCCGGGGGTGAAGCTGCCAAATCAGTCAGTTCTTCGAAAACAGAGTCCGACCACGCAGGTGCCATGGTGACCAGAAAGGTTATGACCATCAACCGCTTCGTCCCGGGTGCCCAGCCAGCCGCACAACAACAACGCACTCCTGGTCAAGACCCTATGCCTCCTCCCGTTCCAGCAAGTTGCACCCGAAAAAGGCAACGTACGACCGAGCAGACGCAGACAAGTTCGAGAAATGCGCCCTCCAGAACGCCTCCCCGCCCATCGGCTGGCATTGTCATCCGGAAGCCGGTGGCGCAAACGGAGTGAACCTAGCGTCCACTTCCTGGGTCACGACGCGGTGGCAACTCATCTTCGAGTTTGATAGCCAACCTCTTCCTGCGTCTGCCAGTGTAAGAGTTTGGGACAAAGGGCAAGGGGGTCGTATCGCCTAGAGTTTAGTGCATGGCCTCCTTTTGCCCGAGGACGTGCACGCCTTTACAGAAGGGACGGACGAGTCTCTAGGGCGACAGTTGCAGTGGCACACTATAGCGGTAACCATTCTGCTTTACTTCATTGTTCTCGGTTTTCTACTTGCCTTTTTTTTATGCGTACTTTCTTTTTTCTCTTATACCTGTAATCACTGTTTGGTCAGGCCGTGCAACTATCCCATATTGTGGATGGGAGGATGAAGGAGCTTGCCGAGGACGCTAAACGGGAAAAGGCTCTGAAGGACGTCGCCGAGGCCACGGTGAAGGAAAAATTGAAAATTCTCGAGGATGCAGAGGAAAGGGCTGCTTCAGCTGAGAAGGCAAGGGCTTTGGCCGAAGGGAAGTCCGTGGAGCTGGAGGTGCAACTGGGGGGCACTGAGCTTAAGCTGGTAGAAGCCCAAAGTCTAAACACTGCTTTAGGAGAAGAATTGGTAGACTTGAAGGCGGTGCTGGATGCCTGTGAAAGCAAGTGGTACGAGGAAGGATTTGCTGATGCGGAGAATTTCGTGGAGCCGGTTATTCGTCAAGCTCACATGCTTGGATTCGAGGAGGGATGGTTCGCTGCCCTTCAAGCCATGAGGGTTCTCGAGGATTCTCCCCTAAGGGACCGCGTCAAATCCCTTTCCCGAAACCCCCAGATGCCGTACAGAATTGCCCCCCCCCCCCCGGTCATTGATGAAGAATAGACCACTAGCATGAGGGAACTGGTGAATGCTATTGATTCTCACGTAAAGCCAATTGATCTAGAGGCCACTAGCCACCGTCATGCTAGAGATCAAGCCAGTAGGAACGTTTAGCCACCACCTTCTTCTGCCAACCAACAGCCTCTAGTGGATACTTCTCACGTTCAAACCACGGATCCCTGAAATTGACTGCCAAACCGGATTTTTCGTGCTTTGCTTTTCTTTTTCTTGAGTAATTATTTAAGCTGGTTTACCTATGTCACCTGATTGTGGTGACGGAACAATTTATTCCTTTTGAGCTTTATTTTCTATCTTTCTAGTTGCCGAGTTTTGGTAACTAAACACCAGTTTAAATTTTATACGTTGTTTTAAGTTATGCCCATGAATGTTTTGTTGTGGTATGCTTTCTTTATGACCGGTTGGTTTTTATAAGGCCCTTATCTGCTCGGTGATTAGGTAGGACCAAGAAATCAGCTTCTATTAGTTGCTTTTTTAGGCTAAGGTTCCTACCTGCTCGGCGATGGAGGTCGGACCGGGGACAGGTTTCCGTCTTTAGGAAATTTAGACTAAGGTTTCATCCTGCCCGGTGATGCTTATCGAACCGGGGACGGGCTTCTGTCCTTAGAGAATTTAGGCTAAGGTTTCTTCCTGCCCGGTGAAGAGAGTCGATCCGGGGACAGGTTTCTATCCTTAGAAAATTTAGACTAAGGTTTCTTCTTGCCCGGTGATGTTTATCGAACTGAAGACAGGCCTCTGTCCTTAGGGTACTCTTCAGCACTAAGGTTTCCACCTGCTCGGTGATTGGGATCGAACCAGGCAGTAGGCTTCTGTCCTTAGGGTACTCTTTAGTACTAAGGTTTCCACCTGCTCGATGATTGGGATTGAACCGAGTAGCAGGCTTCTGTCCTTAGGGTATTTTTGGCACTAAGGTTTCCACCTTCTCGGTGATTAGAATCAAATCGGGCAGCTGGTTTATGTCTTTATGCCCATTTTTAAGGTTTCCACCTGTTCAGTTATAGGGATCGAACTGAGAAGCAGGTTTCTGTCCTTAGAATAATTTTTAAGGTTTCGACTTGCTCGGTGATAAGGATCGAACTGAGAAGCAGGTTTCTGTCCTTAGAATAATTTATAAGGTTTCCACCTGCTCGATGATAGGGATCGAACCGAGAAGCAGGTTTCTGTCCTTAGGATAATTTTTAAGGTTTCCACCTATTCGGTGATGGGGATTGAACCGAGGGTCAGTAGTAGAACAATACAAATCTGCACGGGTAAACATCATTATTCTTATTAGCAAAACACATACAAGATATAACATTTAATTTAACGCTCGGTGTAATGTTGATTAGTGATAGAACTTCTTCAAATTATGGACGTTCCACGGTCGAGGCAATGGTCTCTCGTCTAGGTTTTCCAAGTAATACGCCCCCGTGCCGGCCACAGTTGTGACCCTATAAGGCCCTTCCCATATCTGCGCCAATTTCCTGGCACTCGTATCTCGCATATTCCCCACAGCCTTTTTCAGGACCAAATCTCCGGCGCCAAACTCCCTCACTTTTACGTCTCGGCTATATCTCTGGGCAAGCTTTTACTGATACTCCGCTAGCCGTATCGTCGCTGCTTCACAGCACTCTTCCAACATATCTAAGTGTCCAACCATCATCTCATCGTTCTGGGCGGGATTGAATCCCATGACTCGTGCACTGCATAGACTCACCTCGGTTGGTATCACGACTTCAGCTCCGTATGTGAGAGAGAATGGGGTCTCTCCTGTGGACCTCCTGGGGGTTGTCTGGTACAACCACAATACATAGGGTAGCTCCTCAGCCCAGTTTCCTTTTACACCCTCCAACCTCTTCTTCAGCCCATTCACAATCACCTTATTTACAGCTTCGGCCTGGCCATTACTTTGGGGATATGCGGGAGTAGAATACCTGTTTTTGATGCCGAAGTCTCAGCAAAATTCACGGAAGGCCCGGCTGTCGAACTGCAGCCCATTGTTTGATATAAGGGAGTTCGGCACCCCAAACCTTGTGATTATATTCTTCCACACGAACTTTTTTACATCCACGTCCCTGATATTGGCCACAGCTTCCGCCTCCGCCCATTTGGTAAAGTAGTCGACAGCCATCAAAACTAATATTCAGTTACCCGTTGCCCGGGGAAATAGGCCGAGTATATCCAACCCCTACTGTGCAAAAGGCTAGGGACTGCTGATTGGGTTCAAATGGCCTGCCGGCTGATGGATTAAGGGGGCATGTTTCTGACATTGCTCACACTTACACACATACTCGGTGGCATCTTTTTGCATTTGAGGCCACCAAAATCCTTGAGTCATTGCTCGGTGAGCTAATGAACATCCCCTTACATGACTGCCACACACTCCGTCATGAAGCTCGGCCAATAGTTCGCCTACTTTCATTGGGTGTAAGCACAAAAGATACGGCCCCCTAAAGGATCTCTGATATAGCTTTCGATCTTCCAATAACCAATACCGAGGAGCCACTCTGCGGATCTTGCTGCCTTCCTTCTTATCAAGTGAGACTCAGTCTTCGGCTAGGAAGTCAACGATGGGGTCCATCCAGCATGGCCCAAGTGTTGTAATGGCTGCGATATTGACCCCTGCAGCTCTCAAATCACTTGCTACCCTGATGCTCGGCTTTGGAACAAGCTCCACTTTAATTAGCCGGGGTATCTCCTCGGTTATTAATGACGCCAACGTGGCGAGGAAGTTGATGTGTCTATTTTGCGACCGAGCAACTTGGATCACTTTCACCGTTCTAAAGCTGCTTATAGCCTGCCTCACCTGCTCCAAGTATGCTTTCATTCGGGTATCTCAGGCCTCAAAACTGCCCTGCACTTGATTGACCACTAGACGCGAATCCAAATACATTTCAACGTCCTAAGCCCCCAAACTTGAAACCGTCCTTAGTCTGGCTAGCAAAGTTTCGTACTCTGCGTCGTTGTTGGAGGCCTTGAAACCCAATCTATACGAGTGCTCTAACCGGATTCCTTCCGCGGTGATAATGACAATCCCCACACCGACCCCCGTGGAGCTTGACACTCCGTCCACAAATACCTTCCACAGGCGAGTCTCCACATTGCAAACTATCTCTCCATTGTTCTTCAGCGTAAACTCGGCAACGAAATCTGCAAGGACTTGGCCCTTCACCGAACTTCACGGTTTGTAGCGTATGTCAAAAGAACCAAGCCGAGTCCCCTATTTTGCTATTCAGCTCGTGAAGCCTGATCTCTTTAATAGTGACTGTAAGGGATACTCGGTCAAGATGTAAACTGTATAAGCCTGAAAGTAGTGCGGCAGCTTTCTCGTAGCATGTATTAGGGCCAACACTAGCTTCTCTAGCGGTAAGTATCTCGTCTCAGTATCAACCAGAGTCTTGCTAATGTAATACACAGGCTGCTGGATCCCTTGATCCCTCAGTAGCACGGCGCTCACGGCATGTTGAGACACTGCCAGGTACATGAATAAATCCTCACCAGGTTTTGGTGCTATTAGCATGGGCGCTTACACCAGATAATCCTTCAAATCCTGAAAAGCTCTGTCACATTCTTCATTCCACTGAAATCCTGTCCACTTCTTCAAGAGTTGGTAGAATGGTCGGCAGCAATCTGCGAATTTGGAGATGAACCGATTGAGGGCAGCTATCATCCCGGTCAACACTTGCACTTCTTTCGGATTGCTCGGTGGCTTCAGTCTTTTTACAGCCTCAATTTGGTCGAGGTTGACTTCTATTCCCCGGCTAGTGATCAGATACCCCAGGAATTTTCCAGCCCCTACACCAAACGTGCATTTCCTGGCATTAAGACGCAACTTATATTGCTGAAGAATCTCGAACACCCCCTGAAGATCCTCCATATGCCGCGCTACCTGTTTGCTTTTCACCACCATGTCATCAATATACACTTCGACTGTACATCCCATCTTATTTCGGAACATCCTCGTCATCATTCGTTGGTAAGTGGCCCCGGTGTTCTTTAATCCAAAAGGCATCACCGTGTAATGGTAATTGGCTTCCGGGGTGATGAATGCCGTCTTCTCTTGGTCTTCAGGTGCTAGAGCGATCTGGTGATATCCCTGAAAAGCGTCCAGAAAGCTCATCCACGGATGCCCGTACGTCGCATCTACCAGCTGGTCAACTTTTGGCACAGGGAATGGGTCTTTTAGGCATGCTCGGTTCAGATCCGTGAAGTCTACGCAAACCCTCCACTTGCCGTTCTTCTTCTTTACTACCACGGTATTTGCCAACCATTTCGAAAAAAAGATTTCTCTTATTGCCCCAGCATCCTTCAACTTTTGGACTTCTGTTCTTATTGCCTCAACATGCTCTCTAGCTGATCTCCTCGGCTTCTATTTCTTAGGTGGGAACGAGGGGTCAACTCTAAGTCTGTGGACGATAAACTCGGGATCCACCCCGGGCACCTTGTATTGGCTCCATGCAAACACATCTACATTCTGAATCAAAAGTAACAACATATCTACCTTATCCTGTTCATCCATGCTTTTCCCTATATGGAAACACTTGTCAACATCTAGAAGTATCTTCACTTTCATCATTTCCTCGACACAGCCACCCCCATTCTCTCATTGGGGATCCTGTAATTGCTATAATGGGACGCCCGATGGCGGGTCCTTCTGCTTGGCATGCTCCCCCTGTTCGGCTATCTCTTTCTTCCAGTTAATTATGGCAACTAAACACTGTCTCGTCGTCTGCTGGCTTCCCCTTACCACAGTAATACCATGCTCGGTAAGAAACTTCACTTTTACATGCAAGGTGGACGGGATAGCCCCCATCGCGTGGATCCACGGTCTTCCTAGTATCGCAGTGTACGGGGAGAAAGAGGCCACCACGATAAATGTTATCACCACCTCCTTACCCTCCATATTCACGGGTAGAGAGATTTGCCCCTCAGGTATTACAACTTTGCCATCGAACCCGACCAAGGGTATATTGTATTTAGAGAGGTCTCCACTCCTCAATCCGAGCCCCCGGAACAGGTCCGGATACATCACATCGGCCCCGCTTCCCTGGTCTACCATCACCCTTTTTACCAAGAAGTCGCCTATCCGGGTAGTAACTACCAACGTGTCGTCGTGCAGTTGTACCGTTCCCTCCAAATCGTTATCACTGAAAGCGATGGGTTCCCGGGTAAGTTTCACCTTCTTCCCCGACGGTTGTGCACCCGAACTACCTTCTATTGGGACTACAGTTAACACTCCTTTCTTCCTTGCCACGGCAATGCTCCTCGGAGGTGCATGGATGACCTCAATTATACCGAGTGGGGGAGGAAGGGGGTTACCCTTCTGCGAAGCGCCTTGCCCTGTTCCTTGGTCCCCCGTGCCTACCATAAACTCCTTTAGATACCCGGCTTTAGCTAACTGCCCGAGATGGTCTTTCAACACTCGGCACTGCTCGGTGGTATGGCCTTTATCTTTATGATAAGTGCAGTACAAGTTCTGATTCCTCCTAGAGGGGTCACCACCCATCCTGTTCGGCCATCTGAAATATGGCTCATGCTTAATCTTATCTACAATCTTGTGTACCGGCTCCTTGAATGTTACGTTTACCTCCCCTTCTGGCGCTTCTGGCTCCTGAATCCTCAAATTCCCCTGGTTTCTCAACTGGAATCCACCCTGCTGAGGGCAGTTTATCATTGGCGCCTTACCTTTGCTTTGTAGTTGGTCATCTTCCAGCTGTTTATATTCTTCAATGCGCCTCATTAGCTGCCTCATGTCCTCAGGAGGCTTTTTCGTCAATGACTCCCTCAGCCCCGAATCCTCGGGTAACCCTATCCTAAAAGTGCTCGCTGCGATCTTCTCGTTCCCTCCGCCGATCTCGTTGTAAAGCTCCCAGTACTGGCCAGCATAACTACGAAGGGTTTCCCTTACCCTCATTTTCATGGATAGTAGTGCGTCTACCGGTTGTGGCACCCGGCTGTAGGTTACAAACCGGATTCCGAACTCCTGTATCAGCTCTACAAAATTGTGGATGGAGCCCTTGCATAACCCATTGAACCATCTTAAAGCTATGGGACCAAGGCTTGAGGGAAAAACCTTGCACATCAGCGCGTCATTGCGGGCATGTAGAGATATCATTTGGATATAGTGGCTGACGTGCTCCACCGGGTCCATTTTTCCCATCATATGAATTGAAAGGTGGGTGCGTAAATCTATTCGGCATTGGTGCCCGCTCAATGTCTGCTGAGAACGGGGACCGAACTGCTCTACGCAGTGCACGGCTAATCGCATCCATGGTTGTGTTGTGGGGCCGTCTCTCTGCTGGAGAGTCCGAGCCCCAATCTGCATACTCCCGCGAACGTGAACGGTCTTGTTGTCAGCAAGATTCCCTTGAATGCAAACGGTCTCGGCGCCGACGGGACTCTCTCGAATGTGAACGTTCTTGGTGGTGGTGGGATCCAGATTGATTGGACCCCGTTCCATGTCGTTCTTCCCCGGTACTAGGCCTTCTCTCTTGGTTGTCTTGATCCATTCTGTGGCGCCTGTTTCTTGCTTCCAACTCCAAATCTCTTACCAATCTGCGCAGCCGTTCAAGCCCCTCATCCCGCTCGTCAAATTGCCTGTGTCCTGAAGCATTGGATACTGTTCTCTGTGTTTGATATGACCCTTCTCCAAGGCTGGACCGTTCTTCCTCTTGCTCGTGATCCCGATCTTCGCGCCTCTTTTGCCTCCGTTCTCGCCAAGAGGATTCCCGAGAAGATCCTACCGAGCCACTTTCAGCGTCACTTCCAGAACGTCTCCCAAACATCTTCCCGTGCACGAGTCTCAGTGGAACCACTGCCTTGTAGGAGATTCCTACAGACGGCGCCAATTGTGCGTGCCTTAAGTAAGACCACTGGGCTGGGGCTCACTTGGGCTCACAACTTATTTGTATAATGGGCTTGGATTTCCTACACTAGGTCGTTCTCGGCACAGAGACTCAATGAGATCACTTTTCTCTTCTCCACTGCCTGAATCACCCTTCTCTTTGCCCTCTCTCTCTCTCTCTCACTCTCTCACTCTTTCTACCTCTACTTTTAGTGAACTTCAACAACCCCTTTCCGTTCCTTGGTTCCTCATATTTATAGCTCAAATTTAGTGGAGAGGCTATGATTATCTTCAGGTTTAGTGTAATAGGCGGTCCAATATCATTGATCATAGGTAGGAGGTTAGGTGAGAGTGGAGTGTGGCGTGAGTGGCCTTGGAACTTGGTTTTCACTCCTACGAATGTTCTCGGTAGCGACGTTCCCTATGGTAGTGCCGAACAGAAAAGGGACGGCGTGTTTGGATATATGCTCTTCACTGCTCGGGAAAGCATTGCCGAGCAAGAAGAAGATGGCGAAACTTGGGCCCGCAGCTTGTGTGGGCTTAGGGTGGGCTCCTGAGCAGAGAGGGGTTAGGTTCATGGGCCGTATCTCCATATCAGAGTTCCAGGCTCAAATGGGCTCGGGCACAGGGTGCAGTACAAAAGCAAACAACTTTTTCACCTTAATATCAGCCGTTAAAGAAGAAGGAAGTTTTCCCCTTTTTTTTGGGAGCGCTTAAACAAGGAAGTTTTCTCTCTTAATTTTTTTTTTAATTGTTTACACAATTCTCCTTTAATTTTGATTTTAAACAGATAGCATTTAAACGTGTTTATCTTTTACTTTAATTTTTATCATAAAATGAGTCGGCAATATTTTAAACAAATGAGAGTCTTTTAATGGAACGATGGACCACTAGGCAAAAATGGTGTGCTCCACCATGAGGACCTTATAATTTCTCAATGAGTAATCCTTAGGTACTCTTGGAGCATAGAGAATGGTGCTCTCTCCTCTCACATTCAAAGTGGGGTCTGCTCATTAAATTCATAGTGGGGTCCACCATAAATGTGAGAGGAGAGAGCATCATTTCACTATACTCCGGGACTACCTAAGAATTTTCCTTTCTGAATAACCAAAATTATTACAAAAACCAATGCACTGAAATGATCCTTCTCTTACGGAGTGTTTTTAAATTACCACTTAATTTTTGTGGGATCATTTTGCTTGATTGATGTTCTGATTAAACGGGTTTGCGATTTTGAGGATTTGAGCAAAATAAAATATGGATCTAAGATGTCATTGGATTAAATTAAGTGCATGTGTGTGTTTGAATAGACCTATAAATTGGACTGCCCCCACTTTGAAAAAAAAAATAGTAAGAACATTAAGAATAACAATCTTTTAGTGTCATAATTTTCCTATTTTTTTTATTTAAATTTTTTTGAAGACATGGATTAGTAGGAAAGTGTCCTATTTTGTAGGCATTTTAAGTTGAGTTAGAGATATATTTTTACCGGATTACCCTCAAGTTTTTTCCTTGTTAAATGTTAGGTTTAGAGATATTTCTGAAGCACATAAAAATCCAGTCTAAAGAGGGAAATCCTCTTATAGATAATATAGATTTAAAGATTTAATTTTATATTAGCCCATTTCATATGCTAAAGTTATATTAAATTTTCTATATTAATAGATGAAATAGTAATGACATTTCTTGTCAATTTGATGTGCAATTTTGAAATATAAATATTTTCAATATTAGATCTGCTTTTTTAAGTTTAGAGAAATGCTATATCCACAATATTTTCACAACATTAACACAACAAATCCTAAGTGATGAGTTGTTATTGGTTGTCATAAGTGGGCAAAAAAGTAATTTAAGTTGTAAATTTAAATTAGAACCAATAATAACTTACCAGTTATGATTTGTTGTGAAAATGTTGTAAACGTAACTCTCCTCTTAAGTTTATTATAGATTTTTTCCTAATTATTTTTATTATTAAAGCTTTATACATATAAAAAAGTGTCAATCTACTAATAGATGAAATAGTAATGTCATTCTTTACTAGTAATTGTACTCGATGTGGTAGAAACCCTATCTTAGTAAATGACATTACTAGTGACATTACTTGTCATCGGATTGAATTGAGTGTATGTGTATGTTAATGACATTAATTGGATCTAAAAAAGTATTTTAATGACATGTAATGTACAATTTTGAAATATAAAGAATTTCAATGTCAATCTACTTTGTAAGTTTTTATTTATTTATTTATTTATTTATTTTTTTTTTTTTTTGAGAAGATACATTGTAAGTTCTATGTAAATTTTTTTCGTAATTATTAGATTTATATATATAATGAATTCTAAGGGTGTTTAAAGAATTCAGTAATATATCGGTGGATTTCCTTGGATTCTAACGTTAAGGACCGAATTTCTTTTGGATCACTGTTCTTGTTAGGGTTGACCTACATGGACTACCATAGCCTAATTTATGTGTGAGGTAGTCCTTAAATGTTTTTGAGACATGTTCTGTTACTTAGAAGTTTGAGGTCATCAATTTCTTTTCTATGGAATTGGATTTGTTTAATATCCTAGGGAATAAGTTTTAATGCCAGAAATGTAATTCTTTGATTTTAACTGATAAGAGTTAATGGATTGACTCAATAGAACATGAAGTGTGTAGAAAGCAATGTTTGTGGTATTATAAAATTGGATTAGTGAACCATATTTTGATTGGATATTGATAGATTTGGGTGGCAAGAGAGTTTATTTTGAAAGACTATTACAATTTGAATTATAGTCAATTGTGGTACATTTTGTTTTATTTAGGCAGATGGTTATAATTATAAAGTTGTATTATACTCTAAGTTCTAGTCTGCTAGGATAATATTATTTACAAGGTGAAAAAAAGAAAAAGAAAAAGAAAAATGGGTTTGAGATATTTCATGGAATTCCATCCTAGCCAATGTACACTTAGAGATTATGGTTTCATAATATGCCGTATATTTATGAGGAACTCAACTCTTCAATGAGTTCAGACCAAGCATCATCCGGAGGTTAAAGGTGAAACAAATTTTGGTTAATCGCAAAGATAAGTTATATAATTAAGATAGGCATTCTATGACAAACCCTATATAAATGGTCAGTTGATTTTTATGGAGACATTAGAAATTTATATTTTACAATTTTGAGGAAGGAAAAGTCTACACATATGTTGTGAAATAGTTTTGAACTTATATTTAAGTGGATACAATATACAACTTAATGGGATGTCAGAGCATAGTGATTTATGTTAAACTTTGATCACGTGGATTTTCCTTCATCATAATCTTGGAGGCTCTTTCACTATTTAGAATTATTCGAGATTATTTATTGAATAAATATCATTTTTAATGGGTTTACTTGAATGTGTAGGTTTTGAAAATTTTATTCACTATGGAGGTATAGTTTGTAGAGCAGTTTGGGTCAGAGTGATAGGTATCTCGAAAGAGATTTTTTTTTTTCCCATAGTTTAATTGCTCTTGAACTATGGTGGTGAGTGACAAATTTGTATAAACCGATACAATTGTGGCTTTAAAGTAGCGCAGTGGAAGCGTGATAAATTGGCTTAGCTTGGGATGAATTCAAAGGATTGAATTCTTGTAAGTGGGGGAGATTGTGATATCTGGTTCAAAAAAAGAAAAAAGGATATTTTTTTTATAGGGGCAGCTTAGTAATTTTGATATTGGGGTTAGCAATATATATACCTTATGTCAAAAACCCTAGCCACCGTAAAACAACGAAAACACATTTGTGGTCTTATAGGTTAGAAGTGGAAGTCTTATAGATTAGAAAGGCTAGGGAGAAGGCTGCGTGGGTTTTTTTTTTTTTATATTTTATTTAAAGGCTTGATTTTCTATTTGTTTAAGTAGTAGAAATCGTATTGGTCAAGCTTTACCACTTTAAGGTGTGGGTGGAAATATTGTACAATTGGAGATAAAATTTTAGAGGGAAGTTTTCAGTTCTTATAAGTGTAAAGTAAGTAACCTTTCTCTTAATTGGTTTTATTTTGCTTATACTACTTTATTTTAGCTACTAATTATTCTCTTACAATTGTTACAATTTTATTTTAATTGTTTTAGTTACATTGATTTAAAGTAAAGAATAAAGAATTGTCATAAATATACTTGATAATTGAATATATTATTTTATATAATGAGATATATTTTTGTTAGAACTATAATTTGATATATATGATTTTGGAGAATTTGACTATGTTTTGACTCTGATACCCAGTCAATGGAGGTTATTCGTTGGTACCTAAACTAGTCCTATTTGAGACATCACGAGCCTATCGTGTTTCTAGATTCAACTAATGGGGGATGTACATTAGCACGGAACTAGTTTCATCTGAACTTGATACCTAGTCACGGAGATATAGTGTGATCATAGTCATAAAGATTGTTAAGAATGTGAATTATGTTTGAGTATTTGAACAGTTTTGAGTCCTTAAAACTGCTTATGTGTTTTTTAAACCTATTGTAAATTACAACTTTTGATATATGGAAAATTGACTATTTTCTAATCCATCTATGATATATTTGTAAGATTAAAATATTTGATCTATGTACAACTTATTATTTTACAGATCTATTTGCTTGATAGAACTTATTAGGACTTGGGTTACTTATTGAGTTGTCAACTCACCCGCCCCCCCCTTCCCCCTTTAGTTTCAAATTGTGAAGAATAGCAAGTTTTGGGAGTTTTGTTGTTGTATTGTGAGCAGGAAAGAAGCTTAGTGATTTTGGGGTTAGGTGGTCTTGTAATAGTTTTATATCTATTGGCCAATTGGTATTATGTACATGAGGTTTGGATTTTGTTCCTTTTGAATTATTGGAGATCTATTCAATAAGAAATTGTTGAGATATTTTGGATTTATTTGATGTAATTTTTTAGGATAAATTTTAGTTACTAAGAAGGCTTTGCACATTTGTAGGATGCTCACTTTATAAGTGTGCCCCCTATAAGTGTGCAGCCTTGTCACGTGCCTAGCTTTTGCTTGGGTTCAGGGCGTGACAATTTATAACAACTATACACTTTTTTTCTTCTTCTTTTGTGGCATTACTATACTAGACTAATAGAACTAAACATTTTTACATACTTAAGTATTATGTATTATTCTTCTAAAAAATTTATTTTGTATTATTTAACTTTTATTTTATACTATTTTTTGTTATTTTAATTTTTATAGAAAGAAAGAAAGAAAGAAATAATTAAGTCAAAAGGTATGCATTTTTTTTTTTTCAATGTGGGATATTTTCTTTAAAAAAATGTTAAAAATTAATAGATTTAGTTTACAAAATTTAACAGCACAATTTTATAGAAATTGACAGAAACATATGAAAGGGCTATATTAAAATAAGATGTAGATTGAAAGATTTAGTTGAAAAAAAATTGAAACTAAAAAGAAATAGAAGTGAAAAAGATCCTTGGAACTTGGAAGGTACAATTAATCTGACCCTAATGGGCAGCCGAATTTGAATTCTTTAAGTCTGTCCGATTTATTTATTTATTTATTTTTCACATTTTAGTAAATAGTAAATACAAACGAGTAGTTAAAAAATAATAATAATAATAACAATAACAATAACAAAAAATCTTTACTTTGGTGAGTGCTGAGTGGTGGTAATAAAGTCATTCCACTCGTACCGACTCTTTCGACTTTCTTTTGGCATGAAGCGTAGACTTAAAGGCTTCGCTCACATTCTGCCTTTTCTTTTGATTGAGAGAGAGAGATTGATATGGGGATTTGGGATTATATTTCCTCCACAAGCAGTTCGGTGGTACAAAACGCACCTGATCTAACGGCTGTGAAGGGGTGGTGTTCGAGCTCTTATGGTTACGGCTAGACATGGCAAAACGGGTTAGAAATTTCTGACTTGACTCTACCCAAAAAATACCTGACCCGAACCCAATTTTTTGACCCGAACCAAAAACGGGTTGCCCCGTGACTCAACCCGTGTTTTTTGCAGGTCAACCCGACCTGACCAGAACCCAAACCATTTTTTAAAACTTTTTTTTTTTTGGGTTTAAAAATAATAATAAAATTAAGACAATATTGATTTAATTGTTTGTTGTGAGCTTTAAGGAAACAATTGAGACATTTACATAACTGTATGCAAATTAATTGAAAGATGAATGATTGAACATTCTATAATGAGTAAAGATTTTTAGATATCAAATAGTAAAGTACATGCCAAGATAATCTGGTTACAATACAGTTAAAAACATAAATTTAAAATTGTAGATATGTGAGAGAAACATTCACAAGTGTGAAAATAGTGAAGTCAAAGTATCAAATTAACATAAATTATGAATGCTTAGACCTATTTTTTAACCATTTATGTCCAAAATAAACGGCTTTTCAAAATAAATTATGATATTTCCTAGAATGTGTGTTGCTTAACAATGAAATGATATTCATAAAAGTGACCATGTATAAATAAGTAAACAATCAAACTTTAATACATATCTCAAATTGAAATAGAGTGTCAACCACAATTGACAATAAATTATAAAATTAAGTTTCAAGATTGTAAATTTCTTATATGTTTTTATTCTTTGTCAAATGAATCATCCAATAAGTCATTTGTAATTTGGTTTTATATTTTGGGATGTTGATATTGTGTATAAATAAAACTTGTGTATTTGTTTTACTTATCTTTGTGTTATTTTGTTTTAGATAGCAATATTAGGATTTGTATAATTTTAAAATTATTGAATAAGTATTAATAAGTGTAATTTATTCTTGATATAAGTGGTGAATATAAAGTAATGCATTTTACATCAAGTAATTTGTTGCATGACTTTCTAAATGGCAAATACATGTTGTTTTCTTTTTTTTTTTTTTTTTTTTTTTTAAATCATGTGAAAAATACAGGTCAACCCGACCCAACCTGCAACCCGATTAACCCGAACCCATTTTTAACCCGCTTAAAATGACATGTTTTGACCCGCAACCCGTTTGACCCGACCTGAACCGAACTGGACCCGACTCAATCCGACCGTTTTGCCATGTCTAGTTACAGCCGGGCTGCTGTTGCCAAGGTTGATGACGCCGTTAGGACGAAGGTGATCTAGTCCATGCAAGATGAGGAAGCCCGTTCCAAGATCAGTCGGATTGCCACCAACTTTGCTAAAAGCGCTGCTTTTCATGCTTGCGAGGAGGTCCTCAAAATCATCCCAGGTCTATCGCTACAACTACCTACACTATCACACTCCCCCCCATAATTTTGTAATGCTCCGTAAATAAAATTAAAAAAAAAAAAATTGTTTAGTTTTGATCAATGTATAAATAGTTCTAACTTCTCCATACTTAACTTTTAAAAGTTTAATCATCATAATGATTAATAAATAATAATAAATAAATCGTAGTTCTTGGTACTTTAGTTAGATTTAATAGTATTAGATATAATCAAGAATTTAGCATTAATATAGTGAAGTAAGAACATTATTTTGAATGTATACTGTATAGACTCAAATATGAATGAAAATTGATATTTATTAAAAAATCAACTAAAAAAATTCTAGAGATAACAAGATTAAAATTTTTTGTTGATGAGGAGGAATTAGGGAAGACATATTCCTGCTATAGCATGATATAGGGCAGTGGTATTGTGCGGTTGAAAGATATTCGATAATCGATATAGAGTGGTATTGTGCGCATGAAAATATTTGATATACCATTCTGCCAATAGTTACAATATTCGATATTGCACTTGTTGATAAAATATGAAAAAAATTACTTGATTTGTTGTATAGTCATTCTCAAAAAACGACTAGTGTAATCTATTAATTGTCTCAATAGACAGAGCAAATCAATCTTCATTCGTCAGTTAATCAATTCCATCCAACTATTTGTTATGTTGAATTCGCCATGGGCTCAGTTCCAATTGATCTGTATGCTATGTAGTGTTTTTTATCCTTTTTTTTTTCCATCACCAACCAACAGACTCTTGTTTTTGTTGATATTTTGATCAAATGGGTCTGGGATTTTGAAGGGAATTAGAGCTAGATACGGAAGAATCTAAAATGTCATATGGATTTTGAGTGTGTTAGTGTGCGTAGGTAGAGGGTGAGATTGGATAGGTGATCGGAGCGTTGTGGTTTGGGAGTTGTCGTTGTGTTGTCCATACATATTTTTTTAATTGGCTACTTTAATTTTTTTAATGAAGTAGTCTCCCCTTAATACAATTTTTCTTACCTATAAAAAAAAAAATTTGTTAATAAGTTTCTCAATGATTCTATCATGATCCAGAATATCTATCATGATCCAGAATATGCACTATGTTCTTTTGCCTTTCCTTTCTTTTCCCCCCTACTTGGTCGCCTTTTCATCTGCACTAACTTTCTTGCCATCAAGTTCTAACCTTTTTCACTTTACACCCGTATTTTTGGTATGAGTGTCTTTGTTTATGTGTCTATGTTACTTTCTCTAATCTCAATCTCCAACCCTGTGCTTAATCAATACACTAATTGGCCAGAATCTGGCAATACTATTTTGCTCTGCAAAAGAGACCTCAATTTTGTTACACTTGTCCGTAAGGTGCAAGCCTTTGCATGGTAAAAATGAAATTTTTGTGGACTGTCATCTTCATTACACCTGTCCAAGGGTGAGAAACTGAGAATGTTCGCTTATTCTTCTGTGCAATTGGTGTTCATGTAGCTCATTACCATTGCTAATTCTGGTTGCACGTTGGTCATGCTTAAACGTACATCTTGCCCCTCCAGGGAAACATGATATGCTTCAAAGAAAGGAAGGTTACATCTCATGTTCCAAAATTCCAATGGTTAGGTTAAGAGTTTTGTGCCAATTGCCACAATGAGCACTAGTGAAGCAATTTTTGAAACTACTAAATATTTAAATTGAATGATGGTTTCATGCAGTAAATAAGTTGTGTTCTGTACATCTTTTGTTTAACTACTGCATTCTTCTTGCATGAAGCGTAGACTTAAAGGCTTCACTCACATTCTGCCTTTTCTTTTGATTGAGAGAGAGAGAGATTGATATGAGGATTTGGGATTATATTTCATCTACAAGCGATTCGGTGATACAAAACGCACCTGATCTAACGGCTGTGAAGGGGTGGTGTTCGAGCTCTTATGGTTACAGCCGGGCTGCTGTTGCCAAGGTTGATGACGCTGTTAGGACGAAGGTGATCCAGTCCATGCAAGACGAGGAAGCCCGTTCCAAGATCGGTCAGATTGCCACCAACTTTACTAAAAGTGCTACGGTTCTTGCTTGCAAGGAGGGCCTCAAAACCATCCCAGGTCTATCGCTACAACTACCTACACTATCACAATCCCCACCCAACCCCCCCTTTAATTTTGTTATGCTACGTAAAAAAAAAAAAAAAAAAAAAAAATTTGTTTAGTTTTGATCAATGTATAAATAGTTCTAACTTGTCCATAATGATTAATAAATAATAATAAAAAATCCTAGTTCTTGGTACTTTAGTGAGATTTAATACTATTAGATATAATCAAGATTTTTGCATTAATATAGTGAAGTAAGAACATTATTTTGAATGTATACTGTATATACTCAAATTTGAATGAAGATTGATATATATTAAAAAAAATCAAGTAAAAAAATTCTAGAGATAACAAGATTAAAATTTTTGTTGAAGAGAAGAGGAATTGGGAAAGACAGTTACATATTCTTGCTATAGCATGATATAGGGCAGTGGTATTATGCGGTTAAAAGATATTCGATAATCGATATAGAGTGGTATTGTGCGCATGAAAAATATTTGATATACAGTGGGATTCTACCAATAGTTACAATATTCGATATTGCACTTGTTGATAAAACTTGATAAAAATTACTTTTAGGTTGGTGCATTTTGCATTTGTTGATGCACGTACATTTACTTTGTATTCATGAAATTTTTCTCCACTATTTGTGCGAGAATGACAAGCGGTAAGGGAGAACTCTTTACCCATTCCAATATAAAGGATTAGTCAATCAAATAATATATAGTAATTAGTTTGTCAAACAACCTATTTTCATCACCATCAATACTCTACGTACATTTGGTTATATGGCGTAAAGGCATTTTCCACCTTTATATACATTGTTGAGGTGAAAATCTATTAGGTTATTTGATAATTCAATTGTTGAAAGAGAGGGGGGGGGGGGGGGGTGTTGTGGTGGGGTGGGGTGGACTTGAACCTTTGTTTTCCTCGTAAAGGAGATCAAGAAATGCCACTAAACTACAAGGTTTTGGGGGCGAAAATCCATTGATTCTTCTATCTTACATTTTGCTACTTTTTGGTTTCTTGATTAGTATATATACTTATGTTACCATTCTTCTCGTGGAATTACATGGTGCTTTCGAGAAAGATATGGTCTCTACTTATCATGGATGAATTAATATGTTGTAATATTTTATTACAATACGATCAAAGCATCACATATATATGCACTTCCTCTTCTTATTAAGTCACTCATTCCTAATTTCAACTACCATATAAATCTCCTGAACTTAAAATTCACAATTTAGAATTGTGAGGTTTAACATATGGGATGTCTAGTGGTTTTTTGGCTTGATGGCTAGAAGCTTTATTTTCACAAAGTGCTTAGCCACCATGTTTATTTTTCTAGGATTTTTTGGGTTCCTTCATTAAAAAAATTACATGTTGAACATGTCAATTTCCATTCTTGAACGCAATACACCCATATTTCAACTTCTCAATACTTGAAGGATAATGTATTACACCCTTTTAATTCTTAATTGTATGTGTATAATGAAGTGAGAACTTTAAATGAATCCAATAATTTTGATTTTAGAAAACTACTTCCGTGAAAAGGCCTATTTATCATAAATATCGAGTTCGCAAATATCAAATCAATTGGATTTATACAAACTCCACCAATTATAAGTGAAATATTGTTTTTATTTTTATTTTTTTATTTTTTATTATTCAAAAGTTGGGGGAGGGTAAATTTAAACACTAGATGTCTCTGTTATAAATACCAAGAATTGTCAATTGAGCTACAAAGCTCTTGGCATCTCAAATGAAATACTTATATGCTTAGTTTTTGGAATTCATATGTCATTAAGTAAAATATCCTTCATGGCCATTATCATAATTCCTTGATTAATAATGTAAATGATGAGATTCACATGTATATGTAGAGAAGATATTCGGAGTACATTATTCATTAACATAAATGTACTATAACCCTCTCACCAGATATTCATACAAGATGTCAACATTCACATTAAGTTTGAATTCCATTGAATACTTTGCTACAAGCCTTGTAGCAACTAAATCATATTAAAACGATTTGACCACCATCCATATCAAGATTGGAATTGTGTGCTATGGGACAGATTATTATTTTAGTGTTTTGTACGAGTAAAATAAGTTTACATATGATCCAAGAGAACCAAATCCTTATTATCCTACCACATATTGTTCTTTTGTCATAATCTTCTTGTGTTTCTATTGTATTTGTAAGTGGATCGTCATTTTATAAGATTGTTTCGCAATCTCTCCATAACGAAAAGAAGTCTGGGGGTAATGAAGTTGAGACAAAGGCACTGCAAGCTAAGATAAGCAAAATGGAGAAAGAAATCAAAGAATGCAAGAAATTAATTGGACGAGCAGAGATACATAAGCCTTTTGCAGATTTCAAGCCAGAGAAGATCTCTTCCTTCGAATCAAATGTGGATATAAAACCAGAGGATGTGATCAGAGTCTTCATGATGAAGGAACCTATAGGTGGGCAATTTTTGGATGATTTGATATTTCCTACAGTCATAATAACTAGGAAGAATTCTAAGTAGAAGGCAATTTTTCAAGGAGACAAGATGGGTGGAGTGATGAAATAATTGTTAACTATTGGGATAATAAATATTTGTATGTCTCAGGTTTTGTGTAATTATTTTGGGAACACCTTTCTCACCCTCTTTTGGTGTTTGTTTTAAGTTGTGGCAGAATTGGGTGTGATTAGGAATGATATATGCTGTTAAGTATTGGAGTGATGAATTTATTATTAAGTATTTTGATAATAAAGATTTGTATGTCTCAGATTTTGCAATTTTGTGTAATTGTTCTTCTCTCTCTCTCTCTCTCTCCCCTCCCCCTAAACCACCTCTTTAGCCTTTGTTTCGATGTGGCAGAATTGGGTGATTAGGAATGATTTATGTTGTTA
This sequence comes from Quercus ilex subsp. ballota, assembly GCA_032727855.1. NCBI lineage: Eukaryota > Viridiplantae > Streptophyta > Magnoliopsida > Fagales > Fagaceae > Quercus > Quercus ilex. Next base: position 18,605,546 of record CM064915.1, read on the forward strand.
ATATACTAATCTTTAAGGCTAAATTTGCAAACCACACCCCTAAAGTTTGGGGGTGTTTGGATTATACACTCTGAAATTTCAGAATTTAAATTTTACCCTTTGAAGCTTTGTTATGTTTGCATTAGCTACCCATCCAACCATATTTTTGTTAAGTACCACAAACTTGCCATGCATGCTTAGTTTGTCCAATAAAATGATCTGCCCCCATTATTTTTGTAGCCTAAAAAATTGAAATTATTAAATAATTTAAAATGACATGGTATAATAAGATGATGTCATCATTTTATTAAATGAACTAAATATGTGCGACAAGCTTATGGGGCACTTAACAGGAAATATGGATGGGGGGCTACAAATGCAAACATAACAAAATTTCAAAGAGTAAAATTCAAATTATGAAACTTTAAAGTGTAAAATATAAACACCTCCAAACTTTAGGGGAGTATTCTGCACCATGAATATGAATAGCTTTAAAAAAATAAGAATAGAAAAATAGTACAATCTCATTTAAGAATATCTTTTGATAAGTTTTGTTGCGAGCAATATCATAAAATTAGATGAAAATTTTGCAAATGAACAAGAAATTCATTAAAAAGGAGTTAGAAGATAAAGGAATGGTATTATATGACGATAATAACAAAAAAATAATAATTATAATGAAGTTCAAACATGTAACATAGCAATTCTTGATTATATAAAAGATTAGATTCATTTTTAAATACATGTATTGTCTACAAAATTTTATTGACAATGCGTGTTATGGTTGTTTATATAGAAAGAAAATTTGCTAAACTAAAATTTGATAAAATTTTACTTAAGATTGATTATGAGAGGAAAGAAAAAAAAAACTCAATTTTAAGGACTAAAACTATACTTTAATCCACTTATTTTAAGTAATTTTTATTAATCGCATCACGCATTATGGGTTTATCACTAACAATGTGATGTAGGACACAGTTTCTCTAAATTTTATAATTATTTAATTTTAGTCTTTTTATGTAATTTTTGTTATTTTAGGTTTAGGTTATTTATTTCCTTCTTTGTAGGTGCTTTTAATGTTTTTTAGTCAAATTAGGGTTTTATATACTTTCGTAGCCGCCTTAGGGTTTCTAGTTGCCATAAGTTTTGTTTTTACTATTTAGACACATTGTAGCCTCTAAAGGCAATTCAATTTTGAGACTATTATCAATAAACACAAACGTTTTGTCAAAATTTCTTCTAGTGGATTCTAGTTTTATCTCCTTGTGAATTCAGAGAAACCCCTCGTGGATTCGAGGTTTACTATAAAAAACTAACAGTTTAGTTTCTGTTCCATCAAGAAAGCATTGTGTGTACTTTTCTTCAGACTTCCACGACATCAGTTAGTGTTCGCGTAAAATAATCTGCAAGCGCACAGAATCGTAACAAGTAGTAAAGTGTTTTTAGAAAACGAATGTCGAACCCACAGGGATTAACTATGTTATTGAATACCGAAATTCACTAAATTAAGTACTATTTGGAAAATCGAAAATAGATGGAATGTTCTACTATCTGAATTAAATTAAACTATTTAATAAAAATAAATCTATGAAAAAAAAATTAACAAAGCGTAAAAATCTAAAAGTGTAAAAATATGATAAGAATGGATCTAGAGCAATTGATTTCACCTAACAAATCCCACACAATTTATCCTTCCTAATTATTAAATTCTAATAATCTCCCGTTGATGATTAAAAATTCCTTAAGTATTCAATATCTTCTCTCGAATAATATCAAAAATATCTTCAACTAACAATTCCATATCTCTATGTGAATTTAATTAATTGGAGACTCATTACGTACTTTGAATTTTTTGAAAAATCACACTAGTCGCGGTAAAGCATCTCTACTTTCGCTCAACTAATGGTGTTTAATTTTAGAACTAAAATAACAAATCACCTCTCGGTCTCATTGTAATTCAATTGATCAAACTATAATTTGTAAAAAATAGTAAGCATTAAGAATAAGAATTAAACACTCAATCATGGAAATATTAAAAATAAAATAACTCAGAAAATAAATTGTGTGTTCATTGCTAGACTACATCACTGCTCTAGAAAATAAAATTTAGTTCATAATGAAATTGAAAAGAAAACAAATAAAACTTATGTCTTTCATCTGCATTGGTTGATCAACATGAAGCTCTCGCCTTTGTCCTCAGATCCTCCTCTTCATAAAGACTCCCAAAAGCAAATTCTTCTATGCGGCAGCCCCCTTTTTCCTCTCAGGTTTCTCCTCCCTTCTTTTTACCCTAAAGAGCCTTTAAATAGGTCGAGGAATCCTATTACAAGTTGAATTCCCGTTTGGAGAAAATCCCAAATTTTTAGGCTTCACTTAACCGACGATTTTGGCCCATTTAACATCAAAATTCGGACTTTTGGTAAACTACAAAGTTGTAGCCCTTTAAGTTAACTTTCCAGCCCAACTTGAATCATCTCGATTGGACATCTGAGCCGAAAGTTATGCCAAAAATACTAACTGATGTGCAGGCTGAAATCCTAATCCGAATTGGACTTAAATTTAATTGGGTCTTCAAGTCAACCAATTTACATCCACAAGATGTGGATTAATCTGAAATCTTCTCAATCCTTCAAAGCACAAATGAATAGATAAATATAAGTAAAATATCAAATCAAATCAAAAGAAATAAAGGAAAACTAACAATTTTAATAAATAAGAGGATAATAAAAATCATGTAAAAATTACACTTATCAGTTAGTATCAGAGCCTTGACTTACCCTGGTGACGGCTAATTGGCGAGACAGTGACCACCACAACAATGACGGCGGTGACGATGTCAATAACCCAGTCCTCACTAGGGCTAAGTTCCTTAATTTTCATGATGAGAATCACCAATTTTGTGAAAAAAGTCAGCAAATTATAGGTGAAATCAAGCAAAAGATTGCTACTCTTCTTGCTAGGAAATCATCTCACAATGACAATGACCAATATATTCAAAGACGCACTACTAACTACAAGAAAAATCCATTATTTGATGGAGATATGTGTAAGTTGGATTTTATCGACTGGCTTCTTGATTTGGAAGAGTATTTTAATTTTTGGAAGATTTGTGATGAAGAAAAAGTGCGGCTTGCATCTAATAAATTAGACGATGCAGCAGAGGAATGGTGTGAAGAGATTCAAATTGATAAAAAGTGGCGAGGTAAGCATCCAATCTGCTCTTGGCAAAGAATGAAAAAAGTATTAATTGATTTATGGTTTCCTAATAACTATTATGATATACTAGATTATACAAGTGTTGATTATAAATCTGTATATTCATATGAAAATCAATATGTTCAAAAGATGAAAGGTCCAACCCAAAATTATCATAGCCAAGCCCATGTGTTAAATAAAGGAAAGGGTTTGAGGGTTGAGAAGAAGCAGCCTATTACTAAAGAAAAATTTGAAGTGGTTAAAAGAGATCAAGATTTGCAACAAGTTATTGAATTGAAGATTGAAGATACCACTTGTCAAAAATTTGATGAAGAGGTCAAAGAAACGAAGGTTAAGTTCATGGAGGATAATGATAGGAATGAGGAGATGGTAATTATTGAGAACATTGTGGAAAATTCAATTGAGGTCAAATATGAGGATGAGTCCACAACTGACAATCCTCAAGTCCCAGTTGATTTGTTGAAGATGACTACACTATATGTTGATTTTCTTGGAGTAGAAAATTTTAATTTTATTATCAACCCCTTGTTGATTGATGTTGCAAATAAATTGAAAGTAGATGAGAAGAAATTTTATACTATACTTTATGAAGGATTCAAGTTTCAAAGCCTAATCAAGTTATTAAAGCATTCGAAGTATTTGTTTATTTGTAGCGGAAGATTTCCGATTTCAAAGATGAACTCGAGGACGAGTTTGTTTCAAGTGGAGGGGTCTGATGTAGGACACAGTTTCTCTAAATTTTATAATTATTTAATTTTAGTTTTTATATGTAATTTTTTGTTATTTTCTCCCACACAGAATCATCTTCAGGCAGCTAAACGAATTTTAAGATATCTTCAAGGCACATTATACTTTGGAATTGCCTTCACCCCTGGTCCAATTTCCCTTTCTGCTTATAGTGACTCTAATTGGGCTGGGGACCCTGTGGATAAGCGTTCCCTTACTGGTATGGTCCTTTTCTTTGGTAATTCTCCTATCTCCTGGTCTGCCAAGAAGCAAGGCACTGTTTCTCGTTCCTCAACAGAGGCTAAATATCGTGCCTTAGCTTCCACAACTGCTGAGTTGTATTGGATTCGAATGCTACTGCGAGATTTTGGACTTTTTCTTCATTCTCCACCCCTTCTCTGGTGTGACAATGTTAGTGCTCTGGCCATTGCCACTAATCCTATGTTTCATGTGCGTACTAAGCACATTGAAGTTGACTACCACTTTGTTCGTGAGAAGGTCCTCAGGCGTGATGTGATGCTTCAGTTCATCTCTACCCATGATCAATTGGCTAATCTGTTTACTAAGGGTCTTCCTTCTCCTCGGTTCAACTGGCTTACTTCCAAACTCATGTGGAAATTCCCCATTCGTTTGAGGGAGGATGAAAGCCATAGCAGTCCAGAGCATTCATATCATGAGGAAGAAGATGATGAAGCTCCAACGGTCAAGTCTATCAGAACGGTGTCGTATACAAGGCTGGGAAAACATAAAGGAAAGGTAAAACAAAATGTCACCGTTTCTCATTAAATGGAACGGTGCCGTTTTGTATATATTTGAGAAACCTTTGTTGAAGGACACGATGTCGTTTTCAATATATATGTGTAATGTTTATTAACTGATTAGTTTGTTAGCAGTTAATTCAGTTTTGGGAAGAGCACGTGTGTGAGTTTGTTAGAGCACATGTGAGGCGGTTATTAGTCTCCCTTGTGCTCTCTCCCTCTCAATCTGTGTTGTATAAATATGGCCTGAAGCCTCAATTATTGATTGTACTAGTCGCAGACCCGCACAATGCGCGGAAAAATATGAAACACAATGCAATAAAAAAAGTAATCTCTTATTTTATAGTGTGAGAACTATTAGACCAAGTTGTAACCATATATACTTTGTTAATTACTATACAGATACACGCGAATCAACTCTTATAGGTATATTTTTCTCCTAAACATAGATCAATATTTCGTTCTTTCTCCTAATCAATAAATCATATATCATAAAGTGAAAATATAAAAATAAAATAAAATTAAAAAAACAAATTTTGTATTTCATCATATGAACATTTGAATAAATCCTGCAATAAAAAACTCTTCAAATTTATAAACCATATGATTACTTAGATTATATAGTAAAATAAGACCAACCTATCCATCATAACATTACAGTATCATCTAGATATAATTATATAAAAGTCATGTTTTGTTAATATTGTCTCATTAATCCAAAAGTAACATCTATATAGCTAATAAGATCTTTAGAGAGTAACATATGATGTGGAATTCTTAGTTTGAATAACCGATTATAGATAAATAAATGGGTAAAATATCATTTTCGTCCCTAAACTATCACAAAAGTTCGTTTTTCGTCCCTAAACTTTCAAAAGTTCTATTTTCGTCCCTAAACTTTTTCAAACATATTGATTTTCGTCCCTCCCACATCAGCACTCTGTCAAGCCACGTCAGCACTCCGTCAGAACTTTTGAAAGTTTAGGGACGAAAATAGAACTTTTGAAAGTTTAAGGACGAAAAACAAACTTCTGTGATAGTTTAGGGACGAAAATAGAACTTTTAAAAGTTTGGGGATGAAAAATGAACTTTTGTGATAGTTTAGGGACGAAAATGATATTTTACCCTAAATAAATCATCCAACACAAACATCTATTAGAAGATAGACTCTATAACTTTAATATAAAAATTTGGCAAAATGATTAAATAGTATACTACCTTCAACTTAGTGATATTGATATTTTTTATAAGGAATGTACACATTCAACCAAGAGGAATTAATCAAAGAATTTTTAATCACTATCAACTATGTTAGTTTGCTCTTTGTTTTTCATGGTTTCTCTTCCAAATGAAGGTGACATTGACAAATTTAAACTACAACAATTATAGAGTAGTTATTCAAAACTTTGTACAAATAAATTCATTTTCCTGTTCCATATGTTGTACATACTTATGGAATTTAAAAGTTCACTCTCCATTAAGGCTTACATTACAAATACCAATGACTGCATTATAGAAATCAACCCCATTGAGGAGTTGATGTGGTGTAATGCTTAATTTGTCAAAAGTGGGGGCACCTTAGGCATTGTTTCTGTTGTTACCACAACATAAGCTTAATTTGGTTCTATGAAACAGAATTTGTGCAATTTCAAAATCACAAAGAGACAGAGAGAGGGGGGGGGGGGGGGGGGACGAAAGATTAATTCAAAAATGTTATATGAATTAAGCATTGCATATATGAAAGATATAAGCAAATAATGGGACATAAAATGTTATTCAAACTAACCCAAACACTAACCTTCTTTTTTTTTTTTTTCATAGGTAGATAGTGGTGGAGGGGGGATGGTGGGGTTTGAACCACAAATATGGGACACCACAAAGAATGTATTTACCTCTAGGCTATCATTTGCACCCCTAAAAATTAATCTAGAAGGTTAGACAAAAGAATAATTGGAATTCCAAAAAAGAAAATAATCACAAGTTCCTCAAGTATCTATACATAAAAACATTAATAGCATAATGATGCTTTAGAGTAAATTATATTTTGTTTTATTCTTTTTTTAATATTTTCCTTAAAGATGATCAACTAAGCAAAGTAAAAACTTACCAAAAAAACTCAGATTAACTAAAATTGTGTTGCCAATTCTAAGTTAATTAAGAGTAACAAAAGTCAATATCATTAAAAAATTTGGGAAGGAAAACAGCAAAATCACTTCACATAGACTAAATGTAAGAATACCAAAAAGAAAAGGAAAAAAAAAAGTTCATTTCTATTTGTGCATTTTGTTCACCTCAATGGTCATCCTATTGCCGACTTAACTTTGAAAATCTCTGACAAAAACAATCGATGTCTTCTCAAAATGGTGAAAACTAAAGCTTGATTGAAAAATCTAAAGAACAAAAGATATTGAACTAATTTTTTTGTTGTAAATGATGGGGTGATCGTATCTAGAATGTACATCGGTAGATATATTGTAAAGCTTAAATAAAAAATGATTGATGTGTGAGTGAGAGAGAAATACAGTTGTGAAAAACTAAAAACTTGGGAAGGGGAAACATTGTAACTATAAATAAACGAAGAGACACAAAACTCATCTTTGGCTGTAGATTATTCTTGAAATTTTAACTGTATCCACTAAAAAGATAATGAACTATTCAATTTTATTAATTACTCAAAATTATAAAGAAGAAAATGAAAAGTTGAAATCAATTTGGGTGGTTGAATAGTCAAACATTTGTATCTAATATATAGTAACGTTTGTAATTTGAATATTTATGATTATATATTTAGTTTAATAAGCCCACCTTATATCCATATCTTTTCAAAGAACACAATCCTTAAACATTCAATCTAAAATTAAGAAATGCAAGTCTTGAAACTTAAATATATTTTAATCCTTCATTAGTTAAAGATTTTATCTCGGTGAATTTTTTGCATTGTCAAATGCAATTTCTAGAAATTTAAGATTCTTTTAACAAATTTCAAATAATTAGATGAAAAGATAAGTATATTTTTGAAAAGATATTAGCATGAGCAATTTCCAAAAATAATCATTTGGTTCTTATTTACTTTCAATTATTCTGAATTGAAAAGGAAATTTTCAAATTTCAACAATTATTGAGAAATTAATTGTTGAAATTTGCCATATGTCAATCGAAATATGACACATAGCACCTTAGCACCTTATCATCCAAACATAGCTCACAGCTTACAAAGAATAATGACTAACATAGGACAATATTAAAGTGAAAATTCAATTAATAAGACTATATATTGCATAGAAATTATTACCAACCATAATCACACAAACGAATGTAACAAAAAAAATGTAAAGGTGAAAAATATATATTATCAAAATTATAGAAATTTGTATAAATCAAAGCAATGATTATTACACATTTATAGAGTTGGAATATGTCCCAACTCCACCACATTCTAAATCCTCAAACAACAAACAAAGTCTATTGAACGTGTTTACTTCAATTTCAATACTTAAAGAAAAGAAAAAACCAAATATCATTTTCTATACAATAAGTTACGTATAAAATGTTTCTCAAAAAAAAAAATTATGTATAAAATTTTTGAGTTCTAAAAAAATCTAACAATTTATAGTTTGATTATCACTAAATGAATGTTAAAAGAATCAAGTCAATTTAATGTTACAAAAATATCTCCCACAAAATATATTGATCTTTTTTCATTCTAAACAACTATAAAAACACTTTAATATTTATTGGGCATGAGAACTGTGTATCAAGTTGCTTGGAGACGCATTGCAAGAAAAAATTCCAAAAGAAATTATTTTAATCCAAGTAACCCATAATTCCAAACCCTAATCGATTACCTTATGAATACAATATGATCAAAATTATGAGAATCCATTAACACAAAGAGATCAAACAATCAAAATAACAATCTAGATATTTTTTATATGGTGATTGTAATAAAATATTGAATTGTGAGAATAGAGTAAGAAAGAGAGAGAATAAAAGCTTACTAAGTAGAGATGTCAAATTCATCAAGATATGAGTCTTTAGAGGGAGACAATTCCGCCATTGAAGAAATGCCAAGTGATTCTATATGGCTTCCATAGACAAAATAAGCCAAGCAGATAAGTTTTATGTTAAGAAAAATTGACATATATACACAATAATTTTTGTATAAAATAGTTCAAACTTTTATGTCTACCTAGAAAGATTGGAACTACAAGCTACTCTAAAAGTCACTCTAGAGAGAACCTTTTTTTGAACTCTGACAAACTACCCGATTAAATTAAGTGAGAAATGAGCATAATGATTCTAGTGTAGAAAAACAAAGAAGAAAAAAAGAAAAAAAAGGATTCTCAAAGATTAGTAATTTGGCATAAATAGAAGAATGTATAAAAAAATCATTGAAAAATTGAGAGAGAGAGAGAGAGAGAGAGAGAGACCCTTTTTTGTGAGAGAAAACCATGCATAGAATGGAATAGATAGTTACCAATTTATAGTAAAAGAGTGTGAATAAGAAAAGACAAAATAAAAGAAGATGAAGAGAAATAAGAATAATAATATTTATGTAGAGAGTAGTGGGGAGATGAAAAGATGAATAATAATATTTATGTAGAGGGTAGTGGGGAGATGAAAAGGTAAGGATGAAGAAAGGTTGAAAAAAATGCAAATATTAAAATAAAATAAAAAGTAAATGTTAAAAACAATTATAGGAAAATTGGAAAGAAAAAGATAATGAGGTGGATGCTGATGTGGCACTTTTAATGTTTTTTAGTCAAATTAGGGTTTTATATACTTTCGTAGCCGCCTTAGGGTTTCTAGTTGCTATAGGTTTTGTTTTTACTATTTAAACACATTGTAACCTCTAAAGACAATTCAGTTTTGAAACTATTATCAATAAACATAGACGTTTTGTCAAATTTTCTTATGGTGGATTCCAGTTTTATCTCCTTATGAATTCAAGAAAACTCCTCGTAGATTCGAGGTTTACTACTAGAAACTAACAGTTTAGTTACTATTCCATCAAGAGAGCATCATGTGTGCTTTTCTTCATACTTCCGCAACATCACAATATGCAAGAAGAAGAGAGAGACAGGTTACAAAAGAGGCTGAAAATGAAGCAAATACATGAAAGCAGAACATCAATGAAGCTTTGAGGAAAAAAGTCAACGCACTGATCGATCGTAACCGGGAACGAAAGAAAGATATATAAGAGTATAAAAAATCTCACGCTATTTCATTTCTACCATGTAAATCATTGTCCAGAAAGTTGGATAAATATTAATATTTGATTAGTTACTTTTATAAAACACAAGCACGTCATCCAATTTTTGACCTCCACAAATCAACATTACCCCACCATGGCAATTAATTTCCCAGCATCTTCCACTAAAGTGGGTGACTCCAGTTATGTCTCCCCTTGTCCTGCATTGCATTGACCTGAAAATCAAGTCCACACAATTTCTTCCTTACCTACTTCTACATTTCTTATTTTCTTCCAACCAAAAGTTCAGCATTTTTAGCAAGAACGGTTGCTTCGTCTTATCTTCTTGGCTACTCGTGTGTTTTTTTTCTTAGTATGTTATTAAGAGCGGTAGCATGACTACAGTCAATCAGTCTAAATTCTAAACATTTGTTGCTAATTTGGGGATTTGGCTTTGTTTTTGGAGAGAGAGGACTGGTAAGACCTTGGATGGGATTTTGCATATGAAATTTGTATTCTTTTTATTTGGTTTTAGATATTTATATGATTAGATGACTCATGCTTTCTCTCTCTTTTATACAGTTTTCTCATATTGGTACGTTAGTTTTACCAACTTCACATATTGGACTTAGAAATACACCGATCAGCTTGCTGTGCTCTAATCTCGTTGCAATATGTCCACTTTTAGGTTCTTCTACGATATATCTGATCAAGGTTGTGAATGAGAACTATCAAACTCTGAGGGTTGTTTGTTTGATTTGCTTCTTTACTTGCATCATATGATCAACTTGCGCACATTTTGTGCGGCCAAATTGTGACCTCGGCAGTTTTAAAGACTTATGTAGCTCACTGATGTGCTCATAGTTAAAGGTAACCGGTCCTCTTGACTTTTGTTTCACTTTCTGAGTTATAACCATCTTCGATGCCACTTTAATCCATTGCCCTCATATGCTGTAGCTCCTAGCCCATTACCAAGTTTTTGAATGCCATGGAGGTGAATGATATATGGAAGTATGTTTAGGACAGTTTAAAAATAAAATTCAACTTACCAAACATAAGCTTTTTTTCGAATGGCACAGTTGTATCTTGCTTACACTCCTTGTCTATTATTTAGTCTTTGCAACATTTAATGCCTCTGCTCTAAATGTTATCGATCCTTTGACTACGAACTTCACTGTTTTTACCAAACATACACATTTTGCAGGAAGGTTTGTGGCCACTCATTATCTCCTATTCTTTGATTAGTGTGTTTCTCCTTTATTGAATCAGAGTCTATCAAGAAGTGTGTCCTTTTCAGGCCAGGTATACCTTTTTCTTTGCAGCTGTTATGTTGTAGTTAATTTCTTGTGTGCAATAAGATCTACAATTTTCATTTTAAACCTAACGAAATTGATTTTTTTTTTTTTTTTTTTCCCTCCATTCTAGTTTATGCATGTAAAAACAAACTTGTTCTGTTCTGGACCTGGTCTAGGTGGTTTGCATTACTTTCTTCTCAGTGGTGTTGCATAATAGTTTTCTTGGGTGCTAAATTTTTTTTAATGACGCGAAACCTCACCATGACAGGGGTGCTGTAAATCTTAGATTATCAAATGTTTGAGATTATGCTCTTTATTCAGTCCTTTTCATACTTGGTAAGACATACTTGTTAGGTTGTTCCACCTATGTACATTGTGGTCGGTCTTATAATTTACATCTCTGATTTTCAATTAACATCAACATACGCTAAATATTACCCTTCTCAATTAAAAATAGTAGAGCAGATGTTTGAATTCTAAAGATTACTATCCTTTACCCCCCCCCCCCCCCCAAAAAAAAGGATTATTATCCGGATTTTAATTGCACATAGAATTTTGATGGGATTTCACTACAAACTTAAAAATCGTAGCTTCTATTTTAAAAGATAAATATTTGGGACATCACTTTTTTCAAACCTTTTTTACTTCTGCAAATAAAATAAATATAAATAAATATAAATATAAAAAAATCAAGCCTTTTTCATATTGAGTAATATCATTTTTACACGGAGCACCACTGAACTACTTTTATTATGTATCAATCACAATATTCCATGTCAATAATTATTTAAAAAATTGTGGAAATTTTTTATTCTAGGTATATTGATTAGCTCAAGGAAAAAAGAAAGTAGATTCCAATAGTTAGGAGCCTGTTCTTAGAACCTATTGGAAAAGAAAGTCTTCATGTAATAACCATAGGCCATATAACTTGTCAGTGCGATGTCCGTAGTCTTGATGGAATCTACAATACTTGTTTTTGTCTCTAATTTCTGTTGGGGCATATATGGGTTGAGGCCATTGCAAAGACGACTCGTCTTTGATTTGCATCAACACCTATTCAATGGGCATTACCAAAGGAGTAAAGTTAGTAAACCATGACCTTCGACCTAAGAGCCCTTTCTTCTTGTTAGAGGTCTGCCCTATGCTTCGTGCCTCCTTCTTCTTCTCAGGGTGGTGACTTGTTCCTTCATCCCTCTTCCTCTTACTAGTCATTTCTTTCGCAATCATTGCATCCTTTGCATTCATATACTTCTAGGCTTTGTGGAGCAGTTTTGCTACTGTTTTTAGTGGACTTTTGGTAATCGAAAAGAAAAAGTCCCTAAGTAACAGTCACACCTGGAAGATCATCAGGATGACTTGATCTTCTGCTTTGTCCACCTGCAATAACTCCTTATTGAAGTGAGCTACATACTGCCTTAGCAATTCTCCTTCAGTTTGACGAATGTTAAGGAGATGTCCAGTTGGCTTCTTGTGTCTCTGTCCTCCAATAAAATGACGAACAAAGCCTTTGCTGAGTTGCTCAAAGTTCACAATGGTACATGGGGGTATTTTGCTAAACCAAACTCTAGTTGCACCCTTCAATGTAGTTGGAAAAGCTCTGCACACTATTTCATCCGGAGTCATCTGCAGGTGCATCAGGGTTTTGAACGATTCGATGTGGTCCAAAGAATCTTTCGAACCATCACATGACTTAAGCTGAGGAAGATGAAACTTTGGTGGAAGAGGACGATTCAACAATTCAGTGGTGAATGGCGAATCCGTCCTCCAGGTCATTCCGTCCAAGTTCTCCATGGCTTTTTCCTTTACCGCGCTCCTGAGTTCGTCCATTTCTCTTCTCATGTTACGGAGTTCGCTTTCCATTCTAGACAAATTCTCTTCTGACTTCCTTTTTATTCTGTTGATCTGGCTGTCGAACCCTTCTTCATTGTGGTTCCCTTCAATCCTTGGATGTTGCTCCTCTTCATTTTGATTTTCAGTAGTTCGCTGTCGCTCCTTGTTCTAGGACTCAATTGCTCTTCTAAGCTCTTCATTCTGGCGCGTTAACTCAGCTATGTTTGCTGTGAGAGCCTGAATTAGCTATGCTGCCTGTTCTGGGATCATCTTGTACTACAAGAATCTCTTGTGCAAATTGGGGAAATGGCTTGACTAATTACTTTCCCACAGACAACGCCAAACTGATGATGCTGGAAATCAATAGTTGAGTTCCTCTTCTGAGTAGATGGATGATGAGAATGGATTCCTTCTAAGACGAACCTGTAATAAGATACGAAATAGCAAAAGAGAAATACACCAGTATGGTGTTTGCCAAAAACCTGCCGATGATTAAGTTAAAAAGGAATTCACTTGGAGTGTATCATAAAAGAATTCAATTGGAGAGTGGTTTTTGGGATGAGAATTGTGTGTACCTCTTGGTTTTGCTCTCTTTTCATTTTATAATCATCCTCGCCTTAATGGGCAACGGATCTCTGCATTTATTTGCAATGGTTAATGCGTTACAAACCGGTATCTTGATGTGCATAACTTCTTTGTTGCCGTTGCTCCGTCTGTTACTCTTTGACATAAATACTCACCATGAATGAGTAACGTATATTGGGTTCATCAATGTCATATGACGGTTCTGTTATACTTTTTGGACTCATCAATTTACATTCCATCTTGCCTTTAGGCCTTATCTTATGAGGTTATGGATTCCAACTTCTGGTTTTTTGTTGTTGTTGGAATTTTTTCTAGGGGAGCAAAGATTTAAGAAATGTTAGGCAGATTTGAGTAATAGGTCATCATAATCTAAGATCATGTTATAAGGAAATAAAGTCTATTTGCTTAGGTTATCATCTTTAATTCTTTCACCTAGAAAATAAAAACAAAAATCCTTAACCCTTTCTAGGGGTTGACTATCTAAAGTTTGAGCATTTGAGAAAGATAATTGGGTAATAGCTTTCAAATTTTGAATATTTCTTCTCTTAAACCTAAATATTGGTTTTATATACTATTGAAAAAAAAAAAAAAAAAGTGGTATGCGAACGATGAGTATAGATTACAAATAAGTGAAATAAGACCAAAGAATTACTAAAATTGTCTTTTGCTTTATTATTATTATTATTATTATCTCAACAGAGAATATAAACATACCAATTATAATAAACATCATTATGTTATATATATATATATATATATATATAAAAGAATAAAACAAGAAGAAGTCTTTATAGCAGCACAAAGTTACTTATAGTTTTAGCAATAAACATGCTAAACACAGATAGAGAGAGGGAGAGATACCAGTGACGACCATGGACTGTAGAATGAGGTGAAGCCTAGCGGACAGTCATGGAATCATGACCAGAGACTGGCGGCGCCAGGCACAGATGCACATCGCACACGAAATAACCTAGATATATTTATTTTGGGTTTATTTATTTTAATTATTAAATGTGATCTCTGGTGATTTATTTTAATTATCAAAAGTCAAAACATAACAATACAAGTATACAATACTTAAGGTCTTAAGAAAAAATAAATCACCAGCCACGTTAGGTGAGTTGGTACCTAAGCCTGGCTTGAGGGGTTCATGAACCCAAGTTTGAGTGGTCCCGGGGAGGAGTGGGGTTATATTGTCGATTGTCAAAAAAAAAAAAAAAAACAAATCTGTTTCTCAAAAAAAAAAAAGCAAAAACAATTCAAAATTTGAAGATCATAAACAAATCAAATCTTAAAAACATTAATTCAATAATGCAAGCACAAAAATACATTATAAAACCAACTTTTAAATAATCAATATTAATAATACATACTAGAAATGTTCAAAAAGCTAGGAACCGCATAATAACATGAGTGATGCTTTAGTTTGCTACATATTTTATTACATAGATTTTATAAATTGATGTGTCGTCAATCACAAATAGTAATTCAAAACATTCATTTATCATTTTGTTAGAGTGACACAATCACTTATGGTGTTAGCCTATGGAGATTCATTAAAAGTGGCTGGTTGAATTTTTCTAAACTCCTCCTGTTTGATGTGGGGGATGGTACTAGAGTGAAGTTTTGGAAGCATGTGTGGTGTGGGGATTGCACCCTCCAAGAGGATATTTCCAAAGCTTTATTGTTTTAGAATGACAAATGATTCTTTAGTGGCGAAGGTTATATGTTGGTCTGCTACGAGGATTCATTGGAATGTTCAGTTTCGTCATCCACTACAAGATTGAGAACAAAATCTTTTGATTTGTTTAAGGGTCATTCCAAAATAAGCAGAACCTTATTCTGACTTTTGAGCAAAAGATTATTAAGGAAACAAAAAATACTAAAAACAACAAATTCACTAATTTTAGAGACTAAACGAAGGAATTCGCCAAAATCAAGGCGCACTTTATGGCAAAGCAACGACTATTGATTAGAAGACTGTTTCCCTTTAGCCTGCCAAATTTCATGCAAATCCGACTCCGTTGCTTAAGATGATTTCTACTAGTGCGTTTTTTGCCTTGTGCGATTTTAGGAGCCCTTGAGAGTTCAGGAAGGCCATGCCAATTTGTTCTACATCAAATAATGACAATTTTTTTTTTTTTTTTTTTTGTCAAAGATCATCCAAATTTATGATCATAGCTGAACAATTTAAACAATTATGAATTTATAGGGGCAGCAGAGCAACATGTATTTCGAGAAAATGATTGATGCAACCTGCAAAGATAAAGGTGTAAATTAAGATGAGTTCTCGTTGGGCACCCTTGTGGAGTTTACATGCAAAGGTGGAAAGGTCCGTTGTTGGCTTGTTGGTCTTTGGTCAACAGTAATTTTTGGGTCTGTTCATTGGTCTTCCACCCGGGAAAGTTGGTTTTGTTTCAAAATAGCCTAAACTGGACCTTAATTTAATCCATGCGCATCCTTAAATTAATCACATTAAGTTTTTAGAGGCAGCCAATTTCGACTTTTTGAGTCACAATACAATAATTTTCTTCTTGAATGATACTACACAATAGAATTTGCAGTCTTGAAAAGTTACAAATTGACATTTAATTTTCCATATGAAAGGATTTAAAAAAAAAAAAAAATTATATAGCATACAAGATCTATAAGTATAAAAATAGCAAAAGTCAAAACTAATTACCTACCATAGACTAAGTGAAGAAAAAAAAATTTTCAGAATGCATTAATCTTTAACTTCAAAAAGTTTATCGTTTTGATCTCAAAAAAAAAAAAAAAAAAAAAAAAAAAAAAAAAAAAAAATTCAAAAAGTTTGTTCTCAAAAAAAAAAAAAGTCTTTTTTTTTTTTTTTTTTTTTGGCGAGAGTTTATAATTTTGTCATTATTGGTTGTCCTGTGTCCGTTTTGAGATTAAAAAAAAAATTGATAAGAAACGTCATATTCCATAAGTTGAAACTCTCTCTCAAAAAATCACCTCATTTATGGGCGGATTCAAATATAAACTCAAACTTTCATAAATTTTAAAGTAAACCTTACACATTTAAAAATTGTTCCAATTCAAACCATATGTACATGCATGTATTTACAATAACATCAATTAAGGGAGAATGCTTAAACAAAACAATAGATTGTGGTTATCTATACTATCATGCTTAATCTTGATTAGTTACTTCATTAGAAAAAACAAGTACTTCATCCACTTTGTGACCTCTATAAAGCCACTTTGTGACCTGAAAAGCTAGTCCACAACATATCTTCTTCATCTTCTTCACTTATTGCTACATTGAATACCTTCCTTCACTTGCTTTTACTTTTCATGGTTTCTTCCAAAAGATTATCATTTTGAGCAAGAAGGGTTGCTTTTTGTTATCTTCTTGGCTTCTGTGTATTTTTCTTGTATGTTTTTAAGAGCAACAGCTAATCAGTCTATGTATCTAAACTTCTCCTCTAATTTCTAAACAGTTGCAAATTTGTAAGTTTGACTTTCTTTTGGAGAGAAAGGACTAGTAAGATCTTTGATGGGATTGTGCGTATGAAATTATTATTATTATTATTTTTTGGTCTTAGATATTTATGTGATTAGATGACTGTACATGTTTTTTATTTTTTTTTTTTTATTATCTACGAAATTTGTAATTTTTTTAGGAGGAACTCTAATATATTTATATTCTCTGTTTTTTTAGCTATCTTTTTTTTTTTTTTCCTAAAAAAATAATTTATGTAAAAGAAAAAATGGCCTTCCATTTATATACTGGTTCATTATTTTTTTCCCAACCTGCTTATAGTCTCTCTTTTTTTCCTTTTTAATTGACATAAAAATTGTTATTTTATGGTTAAATGTTTTGAAAAAAGGAACATTCCATTTATTTTTGAGATGAAGAAGAACCATTTTATAATGAAGATTTAATTTTTTTATGAATCTATAAGAATAAGTGATATTAACACATTTAAAATTGCTTATTATTCGTTATTTGATGGAAGAAGATTCAATGTCGACTTATAGTACCTTGAACATCTTTAGATTTTTGAAAAATTAATTTTTACCGTGAAATGAATCATTTCCATTTAAAAGCAAACAGAGAGAACCATTTCTTTTTTAGGCAATTCATTTCTTTTATGGCTATATTTCTTTCTCTTCTATGTGTTGTTGTTCCTTGTGTTAACACTTTTCTCCCTCTTTTTCATACATTCTCATATTGGTATGTTAGTTTTATCTACTTCACATTGGGCTTAGAAAGACAGCAATGAGCTTGTTGTGCTCTTATCTCATTGTTATATGTCCGCTTTCAGGTTCTTCTATGATATATCTGATCAAGATCGTGAATGACAACAATCAAACTCCGAGGCTTGTTTGTTTAAAATTTCCTTCTTTACTTGCATCATATGATCAACTTGAGTACATTTTGTGCTGCCAAAGTGTGTTCTTGACAGTTTAAAAGACTTATGTCACTGATGTCTCATTGTTAAAGGTAACTGGTCATCTTGAATTTTATTTCTCTTTCTGAATTATAACCATCGTCTATGCCATTTAATCCAACGCCCACATATGCTGTAGCTCTTAGGCCATTACCAAGTTTTTGAATGCCATGGAGGTGAACGATATCTAGAAGCAGATTTTTAGGACAATTTGGACATAAAAATCAGAATTACCCAGTTGCAAAACGGACCTTGAGTAAAAGACAACAGATATATTATAAACAATATTCAGAAAACTATATGAGTTTGGGGGCCAGGAGAGCATTCCTCTAGTCACACCTGAGGACCCTCATTGACTAGTGCATGCTTAGCTAATTCTGTAGCTGCACTGTTACAACATTTTCCACTATATTTAAAAGACAGAAAAAGGTTTCCACTTTTGTTTTCCTAAGCTTTTTTTTTTTTCTTCGAATGGCACAGTTGTGTATGACTTGTGCCTTGCTTAGACTCCTTCGGTTTAATTAATACTAGTCGCGGACCCGCGCGTTGCGCGTGATTATTTTTTTAAGGGAGGTCTCATTGTTATCATTATTTTGTAATTTGAACTAACTTAATGAAGAGAAATGCATTTCATAATCATGTTCATCGCAAAATAATTTTTTATTATTGTAGAATTGTTTCATTTAAATTTTGAAACCTGAATTCTACCATAATTGGTTGACTAATTTGTACATCTCTAAGTCAATTGTACACATTTTGCATGCTACATGTAAACCCTATTTTCCATAAGGTTGAAATAATGTGGGAAACATTTGATTCTATGGAAGTTAAAAACTAAAATTCTTATATCTTGTCTTAATGTTGCCTCAATAATGTTAAATGAAATGTTAAAAATGGGATTTTGAAAATTTTCATCTTTATTTTTTATATATTTCTATTATTATTGAAGAATATCTTCTTTTTAGTTTTGATAAGAAATATGGTTTTCCATATTAGAGTTTGATTAGTTTTAAATTTAAATTTTGTATGATTGTATTTAATTATATGATTTAATTAAGTGAATGTAGCAATTGATTTTATTGACATTCACAAGATCATCTTTAATTAATTTTTTACTCCTTCTATCAAGCTCTTTGTTTTCCAAGTAATGGTTACTAATTGACGTTTGATTTCTTGATTATAATTCTAATGTACTAAATATGCATTGTAACGTTTATTTTTATTTTATTTTTTTCATTCCAATTTACTACCATTAACTTAGTGTATCCACTTTCTCAAAAAAAAAAAAAACTTAGTGTATCCATAACTATTAGTTTGTTTATGATATGTTTGGTATGATATTCTATTGTTGTTATTATTATTATTATTATTATTATTATAAATTTATTGTTTCTAAAATAGCATGTGTTTCGTATTCCATTCTTCTATTGATGCATTGTAGCATTTCATGGGAAGACTTTATGAGAACAATTTTTATTTATTTGAATTTAAGTAAAATATTTTATGTTTAATTTTTTAAAATAAAAAAATGATAGAAAATATAAATAATTTAATAATATGAAGGATATGTCTGAATTTAAATTTTGAATAAAATAAGATGAAAAGAAAAATAGTAAAAATGAAATGTATATCAATAAACACCAAATTATTCTGAAGAATACAAAAAAAGATAACAACTTGAAACACAAAAATAAATTGTATCAACCCCTTAGAATTCTGAAAAATACAAAAATCCATTAACCTAAGTAGAGATGCAAGAAAAAAATCAACAAAAACTAATATATATATATATATATATGTGTGTGTGTGTGTGGGGGGGGGGGGGGGGGGGGGGGGGAGGGAGAGAGAGAGAGAGAGAGAGAATTATGCATAGAATGGGAGAGGGAATAAAAGAAAGGGAAAATAAATGTAGATAAATGGCAAGATGAATAGTGATATTAAGGTAGAGAGTAGTGGAGAGATGAAAAAGTAAAATGAATGAGAAAGGTTAGAGAAAGTGTAAAAATAAGTTGAGAATTTAATAATAAGAAGAATAGTTTAAAAAAAGAAAAATATGATATTTTGATTGTAATATAATAGATTTTTTAATTCACTTTAAACATTAAAAAAATTATAGGGAAATTTGGAAAGAAAAAGGGTAATAACATGGTCGCGTGACTACAAAGGAGCAAAGTAAAAATAAATGCTACAATTGATTTTATCACACTATAAAGTTTTTAATGTCCTCCGTAAGGTCATCTCTATTTTTTTTTTTTAACTCCTCCCATCACGTACTCGTCGGCCTCTTTATTTTCTAAATAACGGTTACAAATTGATGTTTAATTTCTTTTATTTTTCTTTCTCTCTCTACACTTTATTACCTATAAATCTCTCTCTTTTTGTTTATTCGTTGGCATCCTATTGTTTTCCCAAATTTGATAATAATTCTAATGTATTAATATGCATTATAATGTTTATTTTTTATTTTTATTTTTTTCATTCCATTTTGCTGCCATTAAATTAGTATAGCTATCACTATTAGTTTTTTCAGTTATGTTTGGTTTGATATTCTTTTTTTTTTTTTTTTTTTTAATTTAGTGTTTCTAAATTGGTATTTGTTTTGCATTTCATTTTTCCGTTGTAAGATTTCGTGGGAAGACTTTATAAGAACAATTTTTATTTATTTGAATTTAAGTAAAATATTATATGTTTAATTTTTTTTAAAATGAGACAAAATATAAATAATTTAATGATATGGATTATGGAGGATGTTGTTGAATTTAAATGTTGAATAAAATAAAATGAAAGAGATAATGACTCTCTATCTCCTAATTTGATTGTGGGTTTTAAACTTTCAATTTGGATAATAATTTGTTGCTCATGATTTAATTTATTAGGAACTGATTGCAACCGACAGTTTTAGTGTTTTCCTTCCTTAGGGCGAGCTTCCAAATTGGCTTGAGTACAAGAGTAAGGGATCACTTTTATATTTTGTGTGCCCACGCTAGTAAAGCAAAAGATTCGAGGATGGTCTTTACGTGCGATATTTGCAAGAAGCTTTCATGCTATGAATGGATTCACTATAATCTATGAATTAAAAAATTATACCAAGAAAATCACATGGCAATATTGACAAAAGAATTGTCGTGTAATACCATGTTAGGAATATCTGTGGTTGCACTCTATTGGAAGCCGGAGATGAAATGGAGTATTCAATAATACATAATAAGCATTGGTTTCCAAGTGAAGAAGTTTAGGGTCAACCTGATTTATGACAATGATGAAAAGAATTACCTATCCTGTTTTGAACCAATAATCGAAAATGCATGTCTTCCTTGCAATGATGATTATATACTATTTTTATATTACAATAAGATAATGTTTTACAATCAAATAAGAATTAAAAAGATAACAGCAGAAAACAAAAAACTAAATCATATCAATTCAAAGTAGAATTGTAAAGAATACAAAAGTTCAAAATTAAAAAATACACCAAAAACTGAGAGAGAGAGAGAGAGAGAGAGAGAGAGAGAGAGAGAGAACTTTTTGTATGTGGAAAAACAGGAAATTATGCATGGAATGATTGAGAGAACAACAAATTTATAGCAAAGGTTAAGAATAAGAAGAGTCAAAAATAAAAGAAGATAAAGGGGTAGCGGAATAGTGATATTAAGTTAATATTTTACAATCAAATAAGAATTAAAAAGATGATTATATACTATTTTTATATTACAATAAGATAATATTTTACAATCAAATAAGAATTAAAAATATAACAGCAGAAAACACAAAACTAAATCATATCAATTCAAAGTAGAATTGTAAAGAATACAAAATTTCAAAATTAAAAAATACACCAAAAACTGAGAGAGAGAGAGAGAGAGAGAGAGAGAGAGAGAGAGAGAGAGAGAGAGAGAATTTTTTGTGTGTGGAAAAACAGAAAATTATGCATGGAATGATTGAGAGAACAACAAATTTATAGCAAGAGGTTAAGAATAAGAAGAGTCAAAAATAAAAGAAGATAAAGGGGTAGCGAAATAGTGATATTAAGTTAGAGAGTAGTGGGAATATGAAAAGTTAAAATGGAATGAGAAAAGTTGAAGAAAGTATAATAATAAATAAGATTAATTAAAAATAAGATTAATATGATATTTTGATTTTAATAAAATGGAGTTATTAATTCACTTTAAATGTTAGACAATTATATGAAAAATTGAAAAGAAAAAAGATGATGACATGGCTGCTGATGTGGCTCAACGGGAGCATAGCAATATTAATTGCTACGCTTCAGCTTTTAGTAATATATAGATTCCAATCAAAAACTTTATTTCTTAAAAGGATTTAATCCTTTACCTCTCAATGAAAGATTCGAGGAAGAATAGACATTCTCGTGATTTGTATCCAAAAGAGTCAATTAGAAATTGGAAAAAACAAAATTGGATTATGAAATTACGAAACATAATTGGTTTTTGAATTGGATCAATATTTCCAATTGAATAAGTATGAGTAAAGGGTCCGTGGATAAATAGAGAAGGGAGTATTTCTAATCGTAACTAAATCTTCAATTTATGATTTGTATAAAAGAGATTGAAGCAAAACAGCTATTAACTAATGGCTTTGGTTTACTAGAGACATCGACATATTATATTGTTTTAGCTCGGTGGAAACAAAATCCTTTTCCTAAGGATTCTTTCAAATAGAAATAGAGAACGAAGTAACTAGAAGGGTGGTTCTAACCACCCCCCCCCCCCCCCCCCCCCCGTTCTATAGGGATCATCTATAAAGCGGGTTTTGTTTTGAATACCTATTGTTTAGTTTTTGTAACACTTGATGCTTCTGCTTTAGACTTTATTGATTCTTTGACTACAAACTTCACTGTTCTCAGAAATATACACATTTTGCAATTTACAGGACGGTCTGTGGCCTCTTATTATCTCCTCTGCTTCAATTAGTGTGTCTCCTTTATTGAATCAGTCTATCAAGAAGTGTATGCTTTTCAGACCAGGTATGTACTATTTCCTTTGCAGCTGTTAAAATATAGTTTTAGTTTCTTGCATTCAATAAGATCTAAAATTTTCATCTATCAAAAATTACTACATGCTTAATTTCATATCAAAGAATTGGGCCTTCGTAACATACTTCTTGGGGATGATAGTCCTTCCTTCACATGGTATGTTACACTCTAATACATATTGGAAATTGTTTAGGATTGGGGTAAGTTAGCAACCAACTCCCCTCTTTTCCTACAGAGCATAATCTCAAATGGACAAATATTGATGGTCAACTCCTTGAGGATCCAACACTTTATTGCAAACTCATTGGCTAACTAATGTATATAACAATTACTAGACCTGACATAATTTATGGCATCAATATTCTTAGTCAATTCATGGCAAGGCATCGTAAACCTCATCTTGATGCTGCAACTTGCATTTGTTACCTCAAAGGTTCCCCCCAGCTAAAGGCATTTCATTATGGAAATATCACCTCATTGTGACTCAGATGGGCTAGTTGTCCTATGACTCACCATTCTACCACCACTTATGGCATTTATATTGGTGACAGCCCCATTTCTTGGAAAACCAAGAAAACACCACTATTTCTCTTCTTCTTTTTTTGTTAAATCCAAATATAGTCATTGCTATGGCTTGTTGTGAGTTGACTTGATTACATTATCTATTCACTAATCTTGGCTTTCCTCATTGTAAGCCTACTAAACATTACAGTGCAACAACTCTGCAAATTCAGATTGTTGCCAATCTAGGGCATAATCTTGCTCAAATGCCATCTCCTTTGTGAGAAATACAACAAGGTTACATTAAAACCACCTTATCCCCTCTAAACATATGCGTGCAGGTATTTTCACGAAGGTATTGGGCATAGATCAATTTCAATTTTTACTTAACAAGTTAGGCATTATTAATGTACATGCTCCAATTTGAGGGGAAGTGTCAAGAATATTTCTAGAAACAGTTCAAATCAATCATAATTTAGTTACATAATCACAGCTACAATTAAAATGTCACGAATAATTTCAACAACTCTAATTAATTTTAATTGTGAACAAACCGCTACACTTAAATGCTTCATTATAGGAAATCATTAGAACTAATTATACACGGTCAATTACTTGAGTTTTGGAAATTATTGTCATGATCATGTAATTATGGAATCAGTACTGTACTTCCTTCTATCAAATTCTTCATAAGGTTTGACTCCAATGGGTCAAGAGCCAAAAAAAAAAAGGTAGTGAAATTTGGTGGTAGATATGGGAGTATGACTTAAATTCTTGGATTTGTTTGTTGCCGAGTTCAGAATCTTTCAGTGTCATGGCTTGTTTCTTCTATCCTTATATTTTTCCATTTCAGCTCTTTCCTCTCTCTTTTTATTCTTTGCGTTGTAAAATTTTATCTTTAAAGAAAATTTTGAAAAAAATATAAATACAACCATATTACTTGTTCGACTGTTATATTCTTTGTTTGGAATTAAAGAGCTATTAGTACTACAAAAGAAAATCTGGAGGTTCATATTGACTCCATATCAAAAGTTGGGGACTAAAATGTATGCATCTCTTTTCTCAAAAATAAAATAAAATAAATGTATGCATCTCCTTTTTTGTTTGTTTGTTATTCTTCTCTTTCAATATGCCTGATCAACATCTTGGGTGCATCTATCATGCAGGGTCTTTCCAATGGAGATGTTAGGTTCGATTGTTGGAAACATAATATCTTTAGTAGGCAAATATTGCAATTATCACATAGAGGCTAATGAAAATGTGAAGAATCTCAAGAGAAAATCGGAATTATTAGAAAGCCGGGAGGAAGACATAAAATCAAAATTGGATTTAGAACTTAGCCCAGGAAAGAAACCAAAGCAAGAAGCTAAACTTTGGCTTCACAATGCAGAAAAAATTAAGGATGACATAGACATTGGACAAGAACCTGCTAGATGGATGTTAATCTCACGTATGCAGAGAGGAGAACATGCCTTTAAGAAGAAAAAATTGGTGGAAGAACTTTATCAAGCTGTTGATTTCACTGATTTTGGTTATTGATCTGCCTGAATGCATTGGGAAAATGATGCCACCACCAACCTTAGTGGGAGAAAGCACAGCCCAAAGAACAAAGGAAGATATTTTGGCATGCTTGTTAGATAATGATATCGGAAAGATTGGTGTTTATGGCATGGGTGGCATTGGCAAAACGACTGTCATGAAAGAAGTTAATAATTTCTTATTAAATGACTCAAACAAATTTGAAAGTGTAATTTGGGTGACTGTATCAAAGGAGTTTGATCTTATCAAACTACAAAATGACATTGCCTATAGGTTGAAATTAGAACTCCCAAAGTTTGAGGATGAAATAATAAGGGCAGCGGAGTTATAAACAGCATTGAAAGATAGGAAGAGTGTGCTAATCCTAGATGATTTGTGGGAAGCATTTGCTCTTGAGGATGTAGGAATTCCAGAACCTACTTCAACAAATGGATGCAAATTAGTATTGACAACTCGCCTTTTGATGTTTGTCGAGGAATGAGTTGCAAAGAGATCAAAATGGAGCTACTTTTGAAAGAGGAGGCACGAAAGTTGTTTTCAAATAAAATGGGTCGTGATGTTTTTAATATTCCAGATTTGAAACCTATTGCAAAAGAGGTTCTTAAAAGATGTGCTCAGTTGCCTCTTGCAATTGTAATGATAGCTGGAAGTTTCAAAAGCTTATTTCATGATTTTGAGTGGAGGAATGCATTGGAAGAATTGAGGACATTAGTAAAGGGGTCTAACAATATGGAGGAGCAGGTACTTCAAACACTTAGTTTAGTTATGAGTAATTGAAAGAAGAAAAACTTAAACAGTGTCTGCTGCATTGTGCACTATACCCTGAAGACTTTCAAATTAACAAACAAGAGTTGATAGAACATTTGATTGATGAGGGAATTATTGCAAGAATGAAGAGTAGAGAAGTAGAGTTTGATAATGGCTATTCAATATTGGAGAAACTTGAAAATGCTTGCTTATTAGAAGGTGGAATTAAATATTATGAGGAAAAGTTTGTGAAGATGCATGATTTGGTAAGAGACATGGTTCTGCAGGTTGCAAGTCCTGAATTTATGGTAGAAGGTCACTTGTGATTTGAGGATTTTTCAGCTGAAGGAAAATGGAGAGAGAATCTAGTAAAGGCTTCTTTGATGTACGACAAAATATCAAGAATCCCTTCTAATGTATCACCAATGTGTCCTAACCTTTCAACCTTGTTGCTGCAAGGTAACCATTCATTAACAAATATCCCAGATTCTTTGTTTGAGCATTTGCATAGGCTCAAGGTTCTTGATTTATCAGATACTGCTATTAAATCTCTACCGAATTCTGTCTTTAGCTTGGAGAATCTTACTACATTAAGGCTTAGAAGGTGTGTAAACTTGAAGTAGCTGCCTTCATTAGCAAAACTTACAACATTGAGGAAGTTAGACCTTGGGGAAACAGGAATTACAGAAGTACTTGATGGTTTAGAAATGTTGGTCAACTTGAAATTCCTCGATCTGAACGTGCATGAACTAAAAGTCATGCCACTTGGGATTTTACCAAAACTTTCTCATCTACAGTACCTCACGGTTTATCGGCATTCGAAGGCAACAGCAGTGAACGAAGAGGAGATAGCAAGCTTTAAGGAATTGGAGACTTTTGCAGGCAATTTTGATGATGTGGACAAGTTCAGTACGTATATTAGATCCTTGGAGAACAGGAGACCTTCATTTTACCAAATTCAAGTGGGGATGCGGGGGGATGGCTACAAATCTATTACACCTTTCTTTGGCTTTATTGGCAAAGAAGTAACTTTAGAAGACTGCAATTTAAGAAGAGGAGATGAGTCCTTAGTACTACCGGAAGACCTGCAATTCCTAGAAATCAGAATATGTGACGATTTAAGAAGTTTATGTGATGTTCCATCTTTGAAGCACACAAGTAAAATACAATGCATAAGGGTACTTCAGTGCAAAGGAATAGAGCACGTTCTTTCTTTTTCTTCTTCTTGTACCCTTCCTCTTCTTCAGACTCTCAAAAAATTAGAGCTTGTGTGTTTGGATAACTTACGCGTCTTGTTTAAGAAAGAGAGAGCTGCATCGGCATGGGTCCCATCTGACACCTTTTCCCGTCTCAAAATAATTCATTTATTTATGTGTTCTAAGATAAAGAAGTTGCTTCCACCTAGGTTGCTGCTATACCTGCGCAACCCGGAAGAGATTAGGATCGAATTTTGTAAGCAAGTAGAGGAAATAATAGGAGAAGCAAGTGATGAAGAAAAAGAGGAGGAAGGAATGGACACTACCAAAATCACTCTCCCTAAATTGAAGGAGTTGAGTCTGACAAACCTACCGGAACTGAAGACCATCTGCAGTAGCAGTAAAGTAATAATTTGTGATTCTCTTGAAAAGATTTGGATATATGATTGTCCAAAGGTGAAGAGACTCCCCCTCTCTCTGCCCCTTCTTAGTAATGGACAACTATCTCCTCCGTCTTCTCTTCAACACATTTTGGCAGTTGATAAAGAATGGTGGGATTCGCTGGAGTGGGACTGTCCTGACGCTAAGAATGTCCTTCAACCCTTCTTCCGTTCGCATTAATTCTAAGCATGGGTATGTCTCTCTCTTCACTCTCACAACCAATTTGTAGTTTTCGTACTTTAACTTCCTATCTTTTCTCTAATATATTTCTAAAATTCCCTTTAATGCCCCTATTAGGTCTGGACCAACCATCTATTAATCACATCTTCCTTGTAAGTAAGACCAAATATGTATGTGCACTTTACTTCCTTGTCAGTCTTCTGGCAAAATTTGCTTAATAGTACTTTCTTAGAAAAAAATTGGGTGAATAGCATATGTTTGAACTTATTTAGTTAGTTAAACTATTTTTGGACTTCCAGCCCAAACTCAAGTTTGCCAAACTCGACTTCAAAAAACAGTCTAACTAATTAAATAACTTCTTTCGTGTAGTATTTTCCTAAAAATTTTCTAAAAACATACTATTTAGTAAATTTTGCCTAGTCTTCTGGTATAATTGGTCTCACAAGTGGTTTTCTTTTCCTGTTTTGGTTTGATATAGGATTGGTTGACAAGCCAAAGCTAACATGAAATGAAATATTTTTGTGGTGTGTGCAAGTGCAGGCAAGGAGAACTTCACTCTCAAACGTAATTCTTTGTGATTTTGTTCTTATTTGCTATTTATAAACTCTGTTATGTTATGAAGTTGTGTTCCTCTTTGACTAACTACCACAATCTTCTATAATAATTGATCTATAGTAAAATCATCTATTGTAATGAGATTTTAACTAGTCATCAATTTTTCATGTGCTCAGTTTTGTATGTATCACATTTTGCTACTTTGTGTAATTATTGTTTTTTTTTTTTTTTTTCCTTTCTTTTTTTGGGTGGAGGGGCATTGGGTGTGTAAGGGTTGATATATGCTTGTGTACTTATTTCTGACTTTAATTATTAAGGTACATGGTAGAATTTTTTTTTTTTTTTTTTTTTTTTTTTTTTTTTTTTTGTGGAATGGGTTCCTTCTAGATTTGTTGCATTGTTAAATGTGAGAATTATGTACTAGCAATCAATTTAAATAACGACATATAGAATTTAGGGAATTACTTGGAATTTGAAACCTTGTATTGAGTGTTTTTATTCTATTCCTTCTATTTGGTACAGTAGTCAAAGACTCAAAATAAACAAGAGCAACTAAGAAGAACAAAATAGCAGTGCAGAACAAAGTCAGAAGATGACTCAGACCACATTAAACTATCTTCTAGTTCACACTATATTCATATAAATCTACTAGAACCTAGGTTTGAACACGGAACTACACCTTCTAATCCTACATAGAAGTTGCATCCCTTCAGTACAAGTAGTCAAAACTCAAAAGGAGCACAGAGTGGGGCCTTCCCCTAAACCTAAAGTTAGAGCTTCCTTGACAGCCAAGCATAATGTCAGTCTTGGAGTCAGCAACCCAACTGTGGCAACCAGCTATCATCTTTCCACCTTCCCTGTCTTCCCCAACAAAACTGAACCCCTTCTAAGCACCACTGCTTACTTTATATGCATCATCCAGCATAAGCAGCTGCCACCCAACACAGTCTTTATGCAAAAGCCTATTGCAAACTAGCTCACTTGAGCTCAAGGCTCAATTGCTGCAGCAATCCCCTGCCTGCATTTGGATGACTTATAATCTTCATCAGACAGTAGTTGATGAAACTATATCACCTTCCATGGCTGCCTTACATCAGAATTTCCATAAAGACCAGATAGTAGCTACAAAGATTATAGAAAAATCATCTAAAAACACACCTTTCAGCAAATTGCTAGTCAACCAGGCCGAGACACACCCAAGCTCTAATGTGTTAGGAAATATCCACTAGGATTTGTTGATACAGAACCAAACCACACTACCTGAGCCAAAGGACATACAATTCAAATATGATCAAGAGTTTCCTCATGATGAGCCTTACACAGAGAACACAATGTCCCTCCTATTGAGTTGAGCTCCCAGAGGCACAACATTCACCAAGATTTTCTAAAGCAAAAAATGTAATCTTGTAGGGGATCTCAAGCTTCCAGATTCTATTCCAAACCTTGGTATCTAACTAAGAAGCTGACTTAGTGTATGGCCATAATATTCTATCCTACTGTCCAAGTCTAAAGATTGGCTGCTGCAGAATAGGTTAGTAGCTGATTCCACTACCAGAGCTAGAGGTTTTGTCCATCTGATTAGTCACACAATTAAATTTTTCAGCCTCTATTTCTTTGTTCTCAGCTCTGGAACTAGGCCAAGGAAATGGTCAATTGGAATTTTAGTGCCAGCACCAAGTCCCCACTTAACCTCAATTAATTGTGTCCATCTACACCAACAGATACCGTTCCAAGGTTAAGAAGAGCTATTGGTAAATTTACACTCAAGTGGAGTGTTGTGGGGAAGT
Organism: Quercus ilex subsp. ballota; assembly: GCA_032727855.1. NCBI lineage: Eukaryota > Viridiplantae > Streptophyta > Magnoliopsida > Fagales > Fagaceae > Quercus > Quercus ilex. The sequence continues at coordinate 18,635,480 of CM064915.1, forward strand.
AGAGGAAATAATAGCAGAAGCAAGTGATGAATTTGAAGAAGAAGAACAACAACAACGACAAAGAGGAGGAAGGAATGGCACTACCAAAATCACTCTCCCCAATTTGAGGATCTTGTATTTGTGGAAGCTACAGGAACTGAAGACAATATGTAGTAACAGTAAAGTAATAGTTTGTGATGTTGGGATCTGTGCCCTAGAATCCTATTGTATAATGCTATGTATTATATTATGTATGACATCATGTATGACTTAATATTGCAATTAATAAAGTTGTTTTATTATTATCTGAGATAATGGTAACATGAATATTTGGACATTATCATATAGTCCATGAGATGCATAGTATGTGATTTATGTGATTTATTCACAGAAGATATAAGTCACAAGTTCTTTGTAAACTCAGAATTTGGTTCGTAGTCGGTGATGAAATTGGACATTTCATCTGCGAAGACTATAACATATCAACTAAGATGATTTGTCTTAATCATGGAAGTGGTGACTTCTAGTTGATATGTTGATATGTTTTAAGAGTTAAAACATATTGAACTGGACCGCTGTGAGATTTATTATTCTCCTAACGATTGTCAATTGAATAATAAATCTCACAACTTATATTTGCATGAACTCTTAATCCTGATAGAATAATGGACATGATTATAAAGTGTAAGTTGCTTTGATATATCATGAATGAGATCTAAAGTAATGGTCAAAATCTCAGTATGTTGAGCAGCCACATTTAGTGTTGATGAAACATATATTCTCAAGATGGAATTCATAGTCTCTTAACGGAGATACAAAATATTCCCTTGAGATAAGTTTAATGGATTTGTTATTCAGAGAGTTAGGCCTAACCACTTTAGTAAGACTAAAGTATATATTTATGAAATTGGATTTCATAAATATATGATGAATAACTTAAAAGAATTAAATCGGGTACTCAAGGATTAAGATATAGTAATTTACAAAATGGCAGTCTTCATTCATGACTTTATGTTACTACGAATGTTTTATGAAGGGGTTGCACGTATAATAAAGTCTTGTGATGTAATTTATAGATAAGGCCTAGAGTGCAACTATATTTATATAGTGGCATTAAATATAGTTAATGGTAACTTTGGACTTATCAAGAGTTGACAGAAAAGCGCAAGACCCATTGGAGCTAGTGTCTTATTGGTCCCTTTTGGTCCCACTCCAAGCCACATACTAAAGCTCAATTGGGAAGGTCCAAAAGGTTAGCCCAATTAGATAATCAGATATATAGAGAGGAATATGAATTGGTATGTATGTGAGTATTGGACACCCTTCAATTCTCTCTAGAACAAACTCATATAACTGATTGAGAGACCACACATCTTGGACGATAGTGGAATTGGAGTGAAGATTAAAAGTATTCTCAAGTGCTTCTGATTTTCAGTTTTGAATTTCACCATACCAAGGTACACTCTCTTGTTCTCTAATTCTGAAACTTATATGGCACATGTTAACAATTGAGAATGAAATAGATCCGTTTAATATATTTAATCCGCTGCATAGACTCTTATTTCCATCAATGGTATCAAAGCTGTCTTCAATTTCCAATCTGTTTAACATGTTTTGTGAGTTTTGGAATTAGAGATAATAGTTTCATGATGTTAGAAGATTATATGTGTATTTAATTTTCTGCATGGTTGTTGAAACTATGATTTGATGAAAACTGAAATTGATGTTATAATATTGTTTAAATTTGAATTTAAGTAAGTTAAATTGAACTTTAAGGCTATAGCATCAATGAAATTCAGTTTTGACATCAAATTCTGTCTATCATGTTCATATTGTGATTGTTTGTTCATAGAAAACCATAAAAAACTGTTCAGATTTTTCCTTCAAAAACTGAAAACATGGGTTTTTCGCGGGTTAGCTTCCCGCGAAGTTACTTGCGAGAAATGATTCTAAAGTACAAAAATTTTCGCGGGTAAGCTTTACTCTCGAAACAGTTGCGAGACAATAGCAAAAGTTTCTGTCTAATTTTTTGAGTTTTCACTATTTTGCCTAAACTCAATTTCGCGGGAAGAGCTTAGTCGCGAGACAGTAGCGAGATAGTAGTGAAAGTTTCTGTCTGATTTTTGTGTTTTCACTTTTTTGCATGAAAGCATTTTCGCGGGAAGAGCTTAGTCGCGAGCTTCTCGCGAAAATGCTACTGAAGGGAATTTTGAATTTTTTCTAAGTGTTTTCAAATGTATAAAGTGCAAGGCTGTGTGTGATTAGTTTACACATGTTTACAAAATAAAAACCTTTAATTTAAAACATCTAGTGGGAGAGAGATACAAGGGTTGCATCTCACGACCTCTATTGTCGGTTCATAGTAGTGTGAAATATATATTTTATCTTAGCCTTGAGCTTTGCATTCCATGCGGAGAGTATTTGTTTCATGCTACTACAGGATTGAATTTCTTGGTTTATAGTGGTTTGATCTAACACCTTGTCTTGGCTTGAGCTTTGCATTCCATGCGGAGGGTGTTGTATCATGGTACTACAAAATAAGCCTGTTAAGGGGATGAAATGTGGCTACACATGATTCTAGACAATGGTATACACTAGACTAAATATTATAGTATCCTCTATGCTAAGTTCTTACTATAATTATTTAGAGGCCAAATGTATAACAGCATATTATTAATGTTTGATAAGAGTTATCATGACAGCATTAATAATGAGAATAATTCTCAATCAATCATAGTATTTTATATTCACTCTATGCTGAGAGATATTCAATATGGGATTGGGTTGTCGTTGCATATATTATATTATGGTTTTATTAAGGTTCCATGATATATGATTATATGCTAAATTGATAATGTCCAGTTTACTTTTTATATTCGTGTTTATTAATTTCAAATTTGAACATGGCATCTTTTAGCCCACTTGTCACTATTCTTAATCAAAACAAACTAACTAGATCCAACTATGTTGACTAGAAAAGAAATTTGGACATTGTTCTTACTGCTGAAGAGCACAAATATGTACTTACTAAACCATGTCCCAGCTTTCCTTCATTAGATGCTCCTCTTGAGGAAAAACAGTGATATAATCGTTGGCAGAAATCTAATGAGATGGCCAAGTGCTATATCCTAGCATCTATCTCAAATGTTCTACAGCATCAAATGCAGGATGTAGAACTAGCTTCGGACATAATGTTTAGTCTGAAGGAGATGTTTGGTGAGCAGAGCCGATTTGCAAGGCAAGAAACCATGAGGCAAATTTATAATACCAAAATGGCTGGAGGCGATTCAGTGAGAGAGCATTGTCTTACAATGATCTCTAATCTGAATACATTGGAGGTTTTGGGTACCGATATTGATGGAGAATCCCAAGTGGATATGATACTCTAGTCACTACTAGAATCATTTAAGGAATTCAGACTTAATTATAATATGAACAAAAAGATTTATTCTTTGTCTGAATTAATGAATGAATTGGTAGCGGTGGAAGGCATCCTTGGTACTTCTAATGTTAAAGCCAATGTAGGTGAAGCTTCTACTTCTCAACCTAAGTCAAAAGGCAAGGGTAAGAAGAAGAAGAAGAAGGACTTCACTAAGGAAGAGGGTAAACAAATTGCCTTAGGGGTTACTGACAAAGGAAAGAAGTTCAAAGGAAAATGTTTCCAATGTGGTGAGAAAGGACATTGGAAGAGGAATTGTCCAATTTTCAAAGCTGCCAAGGATAAAGTGATGGATATAAAGATAAATGCAGCGGAAAATAAGTTTTAAAACGGATCTACTTCATTCGATATTGATAACATGCACAAAGTAAATTTCAGAATTAGAGAACAAGAGATCGTACCTTGAAGCGGTGAATTTCAAAACAAAGATTGAAGCACTTGGGACTACTTTTAATCTTCACTCCAATTCCACTAACGCCCAAGATGTGTGGTCTCTCGATTGGTAACAAAGGGATGACTTGTGAGTGACAAAAACTCACATGCACACCATTTCCATGATGTTTTTCTCACCTATATATTTCTGTACGTTTTTCCCTTTGTATCTAACCAATTTATCTAATTGGGCCGGCCTTTTGGGCCTTACCAATTGGGCTTAAGTGTGTGGCTTGGAGTGGGACCAAAAGGGACCAATAAGACACTAGCTCCAATGGGCCTTGGGCTTTTCTGTCAACTCTTGACAAGTCCAAAGTTACCATTAACTATTTTTAATACCACTATATAAAAATAGTTGCACTCTAGGTCTTATCTATAAATTATATCTCAAGACTTTATTATACATGCAACCCCTTCATAAAATATTCGTAGTAATACAAAGTCATTAATGTAGACTGCCACTTTGTAAATTACTACATCTTAGTCCTTGAGTACCCGGTTTAATCCTTTAATGTTATTCATTATATATTTATGAAATCCAATTCCATAAATATATACTTTAGTCTTACTAAAGTGGTTAGGCCTAACTCTCTGAATAACAAACCCATTAAACTTATCTCAAGGGAATATTTTATATCTCCGTTAAGAGACTATGAATTCCATCTTGAGAATACATGTTCCATCAACACTAAATGTAGCTGCCCAACATACTGAGGTTTTGACCATAACTGTAGATCTCACTCCTGATATATCAAAGCAACCTACATCTCATGATCAGGTTCATTATTCTCTCAGGATTAAGAGTTCATGCAAATACAAGTCGTGAGATTTATTATTCATTTGACAGTCTTTAGGAGAATAATAAATCTCACAGCGGTCCAGTTCAATATGTCTTAACTCTTAAAACATATTAACACATCAACTAGAAGTCTCCACTTCCATGATCAAGACAAATCATCGTAGTTGATATGTTATAGTCTTCGCAGATGAAATGCCCAATTTCATCACCGACTACGAACTATAATTCTGAGTTTACAAAGAACTTGTGATTTATATCTTCTGTGACTCTTCATATAAATCACATACTATGCATCTCATGGACTATATGATAATGTCTGAATATTCATGTTACCATTATTTCAGATAATAATAAAACAAATTTATTAAACATAATATTAAGTCATACATAATGTCAAACACAATGTCACACTTAATATTATACATAGCATCTTACAATAGGATTTAAGGGCACCAATCCTAACATAAAGGTATCAAAACATCATTCCTCCTTGAAATATGTTTAGTGCAGAATCCCACAGATTCCTGGTGTGTGGATTCAGGTTGTACTAATCATATCTGCAAGTCCTTGCAGGGGTTCCAGGAGACCAGAAAGCTTAAGGAAGGGAAATTGTTTCTTACTTTGGCTGATGGGAGCATGATTCCGGTTGTAGCTGTTGGTGTTTATAATTTATGTTTTGAGTCTAGAGTTTTAATATTGGAAGACTGTCTGTACGTATCTAATGTTCGTAGAAATTTAATTTCTACAACTTATCTGGGTAAACATGGATATTGTGTTATCCTTAAAGACAATATTGTAATAAAGAAGGGTAAAGTGTTTATCTGTTCTGGCAATATTGTTGATGGTCTTTATATTTTAACTCCTGATAAGCATGAATTATATAATTCTGAATTAGATAATAGCTCTCATATGAAACTATTTAAAAAGAAATTTTCCTTCTACTAGTGATGCATATTTTTGGCACTTGCGTTTAGGTCATATTAATTCAAACAAAATTCAAAGACTGATCAAAGATGGTCTCTTAGAGCCATTGGACTTTGATGATTTTTCAGTTTGTGAATGTTGTTTGGAAGGCAAAATGACTAAACGACCTTTTATTGCAAACGGTAGAAGAGCCCAAGATTTGTTAAAACTAATACATTCAGATGTATGTGGTTCTATGTCAATCCAGGCAAGAGGTGGCTATGAATATTTCATTACTTTCACAGATGATTACTCTAGATTTGGTTATGTGTACCTAATGAAACGGACTCCGAAACCTTTGAAAAGTTCAAAGAGTTTAGAGCTGAAGTTGAGAATCAATTAGGCAAACGCATAAAGGCCATTCGATCTGATCGTGGTGGCAAATACCTTTTTGGGGATTTTAAGGATTACTTAACTGAAAGTGGGATTGTATCCCAAATGACTACAATTGGAACTCCACAACAAAATGGTGTAGCAGAAAGAAGGAATAGGACTTTTTTAGATATGGTTAGGTCCATGATGAGTTATTCGACTCTACCCATTTCATTTTGGGGATATGCTTTAAATATTGCAATGTATCTTCTGAATTTAGTACCTTCGAAGTCTGTTTCTAAAACACCTATAGAGTTGTGGAATGGGCGTAAGCCTAGTATGAGACATCTCCATATTTGGGGTTGTCCAGCACATGTGTTGAAAGGAAAGTCTGACAAGTTACAACCTAAAACAGAAGTGGTTTTCTTTGTAAGGTATCCAAAAGGAACAGTTGGAGGTTTATTCTATAGTCATAAAGATAATAAAGTATTTGTTAGCACAAATGCCAAATTCTTGGAAAATGACTATATGATTAATTATACTCCTAGAAGTAGAGTTGTTTTAGCTAAAATGAATGAACCTATAAATAAACAACCAATGGATGAGACTAGGGATGATGTGGTTGTATTAGATACACCACAAAATATTACTCATGAGATGACTAGTATACAAGTGCCTCGTCATAGTGGGAGAATTGTTCAGCCTCCTATAAGATTCATAGGTTTGGGAGAAACTTATGAAACTATCTCAGAAGAGATTGAATCGGATCCCTACACTTATGAAGAGGCAATGAGTGATATAAATGCACATCATTGGGTCAAAACTATGAAATCTGAGTTAGATTCCATGTATTCCAATCATGTTTGGGATCTTGTAAAGGCGTCTAACGGCATTAAACCAATTGGTTGCAAATGAGTTTATAAGAGGAAGAGAGGGATATATGGAAAGGTTGAAACCTTTAAAGCAAGGCTAGTGGCGAAAGGGTATACACAAAAAGAAGGTATTGATTATGAAGAAATCTTTTCACCAGTAGCAATGCTTAAATATATTAGAATTCTCTTATCCATTGCTGCTCATTATGATTATGAGATTTGGCAAATGGATGTCAAGACTGCATTTCTTAATGGCAATCTTGAAGAGGAAATCTATATGATGCAACCAAAAGGTTTCATAGTAAAGAACCAAGAGCATATGGTATGCAAGTTGAAAAGGTCCATTTATGGACTTAAGCAAGCATCTGGGTCACGGAACATCAGATTTGATCAAGCAATAAAATCATTTGGTTTTGAACAAAATCTTGATGAACCATGTGTGTACAAAAGACATCAAGATAAAGTAGTAATGTTCCTAGTACTTTATGTTGATGATATTTTACTCATTGGAAATGATGTAGGAGTAATGTCATCAATAAAGGTTTGGTTGTCAAGCCAATTTGATATGAAGGACTTGGGTGAGGCTAATTTTATTCTAGGGATCAAGTTTTGGCGAGATCGTAAGAATAAGATGTTAAGCTTATCACAAGCTGGATATATAGATAAGGTTGTAGAACGGTTTAGCATGCAAAACTCCAAGAAATGATTACTTCCTTTCAGACATGGAGTTCCTTTATCTGATAACCAAAGGCCTAAGACATAAGAGGAAGAAAATATAATGAGACAAGTTCCTTATACATCTGCAGTAGGAAGTTTCATGTATGCCAGGCTTTATACTAGACCAGACATTTGTTATTCAGTTGGCATGGTCAGCCGATATCAATCAAATCCAGGACCAAAACATTGGCAAGCTGTAAAGCATATTCTCAAGTATCTACGAAGAACGAGAGATTATATGCTTTTTTACCGGTGTGAGGATTTGATACCCATTGACTATACAGATTCAGATTTTCAATCGGATCTAGATTTCAGAAAGTCCACATCAGGATGTGTATTCACCTTGGGAGGTGGAGCCATAACTTAGAGGAGTGTCAAGCAATCTTGTATTGTGGACTCCACCATGGAAGCAGAATATGTTGCTGCTTGTGAAGCAGCAAAGGAAGCTGTATGGCTCAAGAAATTCCTTTCTGACCTTGGTGTAATGAAAATGGAACAAGTTCCCATCACATTGTTTTGTGACAATAGTGGTGCAGTTGCATAATCAAAAGATCCAAGGAATCACAAGAAAGGAAAGCACATTGAGAGAAAGTACCACATCATTCGAGACATAATTGCTCGTGGAGATGTAGTGGTGGCAAAGATTGAAAGTGCAAATAATCTAGCTGATCCCTTTACCAAAGCCTTGCCTCAAAGGACTTTCGAGTCGCATTTGGAGGGAATGGGAGTTAGATTAGTGCACAATAGTCTTTAGGGCAAGTAGGAGATTGTTGGGATTTGTGCCCTAGAATCCTATTGTATAATGCTATGTATTATATTATGTATGACATTATGTATGACATGATATATGACTTAATATTGCAATTAATAAAGTTGTTTTATTATTATCTGATATAATGGTAACATTAATATTTGGACATTATCATATAGTCTATGAGATGCATAGTATGTGATTTATGTGATTTAGTCACAGAAGATATAAGTCACAAGTTCTTTGTAAACTCAGAATTTGGTTCGTAGTCAGTGATGAAATTGGGCATTTCATCTGCGAAGAATATAATATATCAGCTAAGATGATTTGTCATGATCATGGAAGTTGTGACTTCTAGTCGATATGTTGATATGTTTTAAGAGTTAAAACATATTGAACTGGACCGCTGTGAGATTTATTATTCTCCTAACGACTGTCAATTGAATAATAAATCTCACAACTTATATTTGCATGAACTCTTAATCCTGAGAGAATAATGGACCTGATCATGAAGTGTAGATTGCTTTGATATATCAGGAGTAAGATCTAAAGTAATGGTTAAAACCTCAATATGTTGAGCAGCTACATTTAGTGTTAATGGAACATGTATTCTCAAGATGGAATTCATAGTCTCTTAACAGAGATACAAAACATTTCCTTGAGATAAGTTTAATGGATTTGTTATTCATAAATATATGATGAATAACTTAAAAGGATTAAATCGGGTACTCAATAATTAAAATAGAGTAATTCACAAAATGGCAGTCTTCATTCATGACTTTGTGTTACTACGAATGTTTTATGAAGGAGTTGCATGTATAATAAAGTCTTGGGATGTAATTTATAGATAAGGCCTAGAGTGCAACTATATTTATATAGTGGTGTTAAATATAGTTAATGCTAACTTTGGACTTGTCAAGAATTGACAGAAAAGCCCAAGACCCATTGGAGCTAATGTCTTATTGGTCCCTTTTGGTCTCACTCCAAGCCACATACTAAAGCCCAATTGGGAAGGCCCAAAAGGTTAGCCCAATTAGATAATCAGATATATAGAGAGGAATATGAATTGGTATGTATGTGAGTATTAGACACTCTTCAATTCTCTCTAGAACAAACTCATATAACTGATTGGGAGACCACACATCTTAAGCGATAGTGGAATTGGAGTGAAGATTAAAAGTATTCTCAAGTGCTTCTGATTTTCGGTTTTGAATTTCACCATACCAAGGTACACTCTTGTTCTCTAATTCTGAAACTTATATGGCACATGTTAACAATTGAGAATGAAGTAGATCCGTTTAATATATTTAATCCGCTACATAGACTGGGAAGCACGGACGCGGCGCCAGAGGAGCCGCACCCGCGTCCGACGCGGCGCGACGCGGCGACGCACGAGGGACGCCGCTGATCGCGTGTCCGGCCGCGTCGGGCCACGTGTTTTTTTTTTTTTTAGCCAACGCCGCTCAAACTCAAGCCGATTTGCGCTGAATCGGGCCGAATCGGACCGTATCCGGCGAAACCGGCGAACTCATCCCCTTACAGAGCAGTTTTCCAACACATCGACGGTTGCTAGAATGAACCCAGGCCATGGCAGAGGCGACTGCTGCTGCTTCTTCTTCTTCTTCTTCTCCTTTCTTTGTCCATGGCAGAGGCGGCGGCTGCTGCTTCTTTTTCATCTTCTCCTTTCTTCGTCCATGACAGAGGCGGCTGCTGCTGCTTCTTCTTCTTCTTCTTCTTCTTCTCCTTTCTTCGTTTTGTCTGCTCGTACTTTTCAATTTTATTTTAAATTTTCCTTACCTTGTTTTATGTTTTCTTTTTGTTTTGTGAACCTACCACGTGACTAGTTGTTGAAAATGGTAAAGAGATTTGACAAAAACTTTATTTCTATGGCCCACACGTAAATATATGAATAATAAAACTATTTTAATATTTAACTTAAGGCTTTATATTGCGTTTTTAATAGTAATTTTTTTAAAGAATATTTTAATAGTAAAATTGTTTTAATAGTATTATTTTAATTATTGGATAGATATTTAGATTTGAAATTGATAAATTAGCTGAAATTAGCTTTTAATTTTGTAGAATGTTTTAGTTTCAATTTTGTGGATTGTATTTAATTTATGAACATGTTTTAATTATTATCTACTATTGCTCTTAAATTTGATATATGTTTATATAATGTGAAAAAGTATGCTTAGCAATATATTAAAAATGTAAATAAAAATATTTTTAATAATTTTTTAATCGCCGAGTCCTGCCGCACCCGCACCCACCTTTTTTCAAAATTATCGAGTCTTGCACCCGCATCCACACCCGCACTCGAGTCCCAAAACGCACCCGTGCTTCGTAGGACATAGACTATTATTTCCATCATTATTTCCATCATGTGATCCTCTTAAAATAATTCAAACATATGATTGTCTGAAGCTGAATAGACTCCCTCTCTCTCTCTCTGCCCCTTCTTAATGGACAACTATCTCCTTCCCCTTCTCTTCAAAAGATTAGAGCACAATGGGAATCACTGGAGTGGCCAGTGGGACTGTCCTGACACTAAGAATGTCCTTCAACTCTTCTTCACTGAGCGTAGGTTTTCCTGACTTTGGATGTCTCTCTCTTCACTCTCACATCTTTGATTTATCTTTTATGGACTTATCAATCAATTTGTAGTGTTTACCTACTTTTACCTCCTTAGTTTTTTAAATCCCTTTAATTCTCCCAACCAACTATTAATCACATCTTCCCTGTAAGACAGACCACGTAAGTATGTATATATGCTTTATACTTCTTGTAAAACTGATTTCACCAACGGTTTCTTTTCCTGTTTTGGTCTTATATAGGATATGTGGCCAAGTTAAAGCTGACGTGAAATGTTTCTGTGGTGTGTGCGAGTGAGATTGCGAGCAAGGAGAACTTCACTCTTAAAAGGTATTTATGTGTGATTTTATTCCTCGTCTTCTTATTTGCTTATTATTATAAACTGTTGTGTTATGAATGTGTGTTTCTCTTTCAATAAGTTGAACAATCTTCTGTAAAAATCGATACTCTGCATAATTTGTTTTGATACTCACTTTCTGTTTCTCTTTGCTCTGTTGGCTTGTGGAGAAAAATAATAAAGAGAAATTTTTTATGATGCGTATGTTTTGTTCCTAATTAATCTTTTGCACCTAAATTCAGTGAAGATGCTTAATCCTTTCTGGATATCTCTTGCTTTTACAGATCATAGTTCCAACTGATCTAATTTGTGATTTTTATTGTGGAATATCAAATCTTGGATTTCTATATCATTGGAAAAATGTGGTATATGCATTGTTCTCAATGTAACTATGGGTATAGATATGTTCTATATGTATGGTTTGATAATCTGGGAACTAGTGTGCTTATGTTGCAAGCATCTCTATTCTATTGGTGTTGCTAACCAGCCTTCCTTTTGGGTGATTGAATGTCATTGAATTTATATTTATTTGATTCCTCCCACTAATACAAGTTAGTTCATGATTCATTCTATATGTGTGGTTTGGTAATTTAAGATCTGCAGTTATGTTCTTTTCAGTAACGTTAGTTGAACTATTTTAATAATTGATATAAAAATAAAATAAAATAAAATAAAAAAATAAAAAAAGTGAAAGGGGAAAGGATTAAAAATTACACTTAGGTTAGTGAATTTTTGTGATTTACTTGATATTGCAAGTATTTGACTATTTTCACAACCCATATATTCAGAGAATTTCTTTCTTCTATTTATGTGGAGAACAAGAAGCTTAAAGTACAATGCAGATAGTAAATTTCTAGATTTGCATAATTTTACTGCAGAAAATTTTCTCTTCAAGTTGATAAGACCTGTTGTACTAGAATCTATGTTCCATTGCTATGCACAGGACAAGGCTTTAAAATATATTTTCCAAAGGTGTACTTATATGTGTTGAGCAGGGACAAAACAATCAAATATAATATTTTCATTTGATTATCTGGGGTAAGGCATACACTGCAATTAATTCTTTTTTTCTTTCTATTATCTGGGGTAAGGCATTTCATTACCAAAGAACAATGTGAGTATTGAGGAGAAAGATCAATTAAGACGTTCTTCTTCTTTGTCTTTTCTACATTTTAGCTTTTTTAGCTGCAGGCTTCTGGGAAAATCTACTTGAATTTACTGCAATTTAACATTAAGTTTTAAGCATGCTTGTTTGCATTTTATACAGTACACCAGCTGTAGTGCACCATGCTCCATGTGTTGTGAAAATGCTTAATCATTCATGAGGTTTTTCATTCAGGATTCTGATTTTAATCAATATATGCTCCCTACATACTCTAGTATTGTTCTATGCAAACCTGCACCTCCAGAATGCTTTAAAATTTAAAGATATTCATGTGTTTGTGAACCTTTTCTATCATTTTTGGAAGTCTTTTGTTGTTACTATATTATGAGTTCTGTATCATTATGTGTTCTGTATCACACTTTATTTTGATTACACAGTATTGGTGTTGTTTGCATAACCAAGGACCATTCATAATTTGACTAAATAGCAATTTGGCCTTAAAATTGGTTAACCCAACATTTAGAATATATTAGAATATCATAGATCATGATATTACTATAAATACGTAGACCATGCTTTTTTACGTACCATGTTTATGGAGCAACCACCTAGGTTCAAATATTCTCTATGATCAAATCCTGTATGCAAACTAAAACAAGCACTCTATGGTCTCCGTCAAGTTCCAAGGGCATGGTTCAATCACTTTAGCACCTTCCTATTCCATTCTTGATATTTTTGCAGCTCTGTTGATCCATCTATACTTTTTTCTCATGGTTCTCATGGCATGGCGCTATTCTACTCTTGTATGTAGTTGATATCATCCTCACTGATGTAACTCAAATATTTTGCATGACTTAATCAATCAACATCTGACTGGGTTTGCTATGAATACTTTGGGTATTCACACCAGTTCTTACGCATTGAAGTTCAGCACTTTTTTGGTAGTCTTTTTCTTAATCTACAAAATATGCTGGTGATCTTCTCACTCATACCCAAACAGCCGATTGTAAATCCATTTCCATTCCTATGGTTGTTAGTCCTTATTATTATTCAAATCCTATGAATGAGCCATTTTTAGATCTACATCTCTATTGAAGCATTGTTGGAGGATTGCAATATTTGAAGTTCACATGTCATTATTCACTTGCTTGCTCACTCCACAATGGAGCTTCATGCCTTTTCAGATGCAGACTGAGGTTGTTGTCCACTACTGGATTTTGCACCTTTTTAGGTGGCAGTAATTGCATTTAATGATGTAATACGAAACAACCCATGGTTGCTTCCTCAAGTGCCTATGCCAAGTATTGCACTCTTGCTTCAGCTGCTGCTAAGCTCACTTGGTACTCCTTTGTTCTTAGAGATATTGGTGCTTTTCTAGCTCAGCCCCCTACTTGGTTTAGTGACAATATCTCCACCTTGCATCATTCTATCAATCTAGTCCTTCACAAAACACATTGAAATTGACTATAATTTTGTTATAGAAAAGGGTGTACTTGGTGATTTGGTTATGCGCTTTGTGTCATCCTCTAATCAAGTTCTAAGTTTTCTGAACCAAATTGGTCTTTTCCTTGCTCCAATTTGAGGGTAGTATCAAGGATAAAGCTGATTCAAAAGACATTCAAAGTTAAAACTGAACAAAATCCGTAAATGTGGTAGTTTATTCTGTACATTGCATTATTTTCCAAAATACAAGTTTGTAGATAAGATGAGATGGAGACACTCGTGTTAAAGGTTCTGTATATAAATAAGTTGTCTAATGAAAAGGTTGATCCTGAGTCCTAACAAGAGAGAACTCTATGTTCTGAATTAGGAGATTATTTTCTAAGCATTTCAATTGCCAAATAGATTGTGCAAACTCTTTTTAATTGAACCTTCAAAATGCATTAGTCATAAGAAAGTTCTCATCTTTACTTGGTAACTCCAAGTTAATCAATTTAACCTCCCTCTAGCTACTGAACAAGCTAATCATCTCTCTCTCTCTGAACACTATCTCTCTCTCTCTCTCTCTCTCTGAACAATCTAATCATAAGAAAGTTTCCAAAACTCTCCCTTTCAAAACCTAAAGAAAATTTTTAATATGATTGTATCAGTCAATTGTTTGCAAAGGTGTGGGAACATTGACTCTTCTGATAACTCAATTGGTTGGCACTTTCTTGTATTTCTAAATGAGACTTTCAAAGTTCAAATCTCTACTCCCCTAACTATCAAATGAATATAATAATAATAATAATAAATAAATAAATAAAGAAAAAAAAAGTGGAAAGACTAGACCAAGTTTGTTTTCCCTCTTTGTTCCATGGGAGTTCACCCACTGTTGAAATATGTAAATTATTGTGTCCCCAATGTTGTTTGTTTGGGTTTTGATTGTTATTGTTTTGGACCAATATCCATCTCTACTCTCTCCAGCTAAATTTTTACTTGTTAAGATGGGGATGGTCTCGAGCCAAGGTCTCTTTCTTTTTTTTGGCTAAAATGCATAATCTATCTTCTAAGTTTCTTCAGAATTTATTTTAGTCCTATAACTTTGTTTTCATTCATTTCAGTCTTCTAAGTTTCAAATTTATTCAATTAAGGTATTTTTGTCAACTTTTGTTAAAATTTTTTGAAAAAAAATTTGGAAAATATTTTTCAACCATTAATTGATTTTTTTTTAATTTAAAAATTTTGAAGAAAAATATTATAAAAAAAAATGAAAAATTAACCACAATATATAACAAAAATTGATGGAAAAGCCTTAATTGAACAAACTTGAAAGTTAGAGGACTGAAATGAATGAAAACAAAGTTATAAGACTAAAATGAATTTTCATGAAATATAGAGGTTGGTTTTGCATTTTAGGATTTTTTATTTATTTAAGTCTTTTTTATTTAAACAATAAATAAATGACGCACTCATTTGGCCTCATTATTTTATAATATCATAACAATTGAGCCTAAACAAGACATTTGTGTGATTGGTCTAGTGAAATACTATTAAATTATGTAATTCATGAGCATCTTATAAACTTCTAACCAACATATTAGGGTTATTTTTAAGAATTCTTTCCTATAATTATTTGATATGCATAGGCCTACAATCACCTCATGTCAATCAGGCACTATAATAGTGAGATTAGATGTATGGGGGTGGGGAGTAGGGTAGAAGGAGAATGAGGGTTGTTTTTAGACATTATTTTGGGCATGAACGTTTTTAAACAACTCACACTTTTTTATTACTTTTTAAAGGCGGGGAAAAGAGTTTGAAGATAAGATACCCACAAAGTACTCATTTTTAATTCATCAAATTTAAGGAATTTGGATAGAAATCCACTTATATTATAAAATAAATAAAGGGTCCATTTGGTCATATGATATCAATTTATATCTATTTGTTTTAAATTGAGCAAAAGAGGGTTCATATTTATCTCATTTTAATTTTTAAAACATATAAATTAAGGGGAGGGATATCTATTTCGCTTCCTCTTAAAAGACAAAACTGCAATTTATACCCTTAAATTTTGGTGTAATTTTGATTTTGTCCCTTAAAGTTACAAAATTTTGATATGTACCCCTAACATTACAAATATTTTTAATATAAGCCATTTTGTTGATGCGTGGTGATGAGGTGTCCATTAAGTATCATCTCAACTTAAAATAAAAGTAGTTTTTCAAATTGAAAATTTGAAATTTTTAGGCTATCCAAAAATTTAAGGGTGTAAATTGCAATTTTTCAAAATAATATTTGAAAGGACTTTAATAGGGTTTAAAATGATGTAGTTCTTAATGATGAAAAAAAAAAAAACGCTCTTTTGAGCTTAGTTGGTATTCAATAGATATCTCATCACTATACATTAACAAAATGACTTAAATCCAAACAATAATAGTAGAGGTACGGATCCAACTTTTGAAATTTTAAAAACAAAATCAAAATTATCTCAAAATTTAAGGATGCAGATTACAACTTAATTATTTTTAAAAACATTCAATCATCTCATTCTCTCTCGTACCCTCAATTCACCCACGTCTATATTTTGATGTACAAAAGATTTTGATTTTGCTTTGTGATAATGGGATAGGGATATGAAATAGGATTAAACAAATTGATTTATGCTCTTTCAAAAACAAATGTTCACAAATCTTTTTAAATTTCAATTACATCATTGATTTTGAAATATAATTCAACAGTTTGTAAATTGAAAGGAAAGATCAATGTAAAGATTTTCCAACCAATTGAGTTCGAAAGTTATGCAATGAGACTTGACTTGGTCGTACAATAGTAGTATATGACCAATCCCTGCTTTTGTTTGTTTGTTTGTAAAAGTAAAAGTTCACTTTACATGACCCCATCCCCGCATGCTATCTGCGCAATATAATATCCAAAAGTTACTGTACCCTTTTGATTATTCTTGCCAGAGAAATAGAAGTTTACAGTTCATTCTTCATCGTCTCTACTCTGAACCATCCAATTCAAGTGAGTACCAGCTTCTCAAGCTTGATTACAATAAATTATCTGGATGCCTTTATGTTTGGTTTCTTTCTTTTGCTCTATTGATTGGAGTACTTAATTCTCTCGTGTGTGGTATCTTTTCCTTCTTCTTCTTCTTCAAGATGACTTATCAATATTATGGTTAACAAACCAATTTATGAGACTTATATTACACGTTTCAGGTTTTTTTTTTTTCCTTAAAGCACTCATATTTGATTACCCTTTAACCGCAAAGATGAATAGAAATTTATGTCCAGGGCTTTTAGTCAAGAAATAAGCAATCACACCAAAATTTCTCTTGCATGCACGAACGTTGTTTCTGTTTTTGACTATATATGTTCACATCTTTAGTTTTGCTTCTTTGCATGAATTGTTTAGCTTCTTTAGTTTACCCATTCCAGATAGTATTAAAAGCAGAATACATATTGTTAAATGTTGTTGCGATTGAGCTCCAAGAAAAATGAAATCTTGGCTTAAAATATGACAGTAAGATGTTGGAATAACGTTAATGTATACCTGTCCTATACTCTTAACATTGACCTGTTTTCAATTCAGTTATTTAATTTTCATTTCAGTCAATTAACTTCCATTCATTTTTAATGCAGTCCTCCTGTTCAATCAGCCCCATTAAATCCACCAAAACAATATCGTCTTTGAATGTTAAAAAATAATAAATTGAAAAAAAATTAAAGGACTAAAATGTAAAAGTATTGTAAATTCTTTGTAATTTTAGCCCTTTTTCTATAAAACAATATTAATACTACAACATGAAAGTGTTGTAAATTCTCATAACTAAAGATCCTTGAAAGGAGAAATTGGCCTATTAGTGTAAGTATGTTTCTTCCCATCAGTACATTGTAGTTTTGTTCACTCCTTCTCTAAGACACCATTTAATTCTGAAAATTTCCATCTCACAATCTTGTTCCATTCTAATTCATGCTAAGGAAGACCAGAATCTGTTCTGCTCGCTTTGGATTGTGTGTGTGATTTTTTTTCTACATTCAAGTACTTTTAAGATATCTACGTTAGACCAATATTTGTTCTATGCTGATGCTAGGTCCTCTGTAAATTCTGTTTGAGTAATCTTAGACAGCCTTATCTATCTTAGAATGTTGCCAAGTTGTCACTGCATCTCCATTGGTATATGCCCTGTGGTCAACTTATCTATGCAGGCTGTTAATTACATCAAGTTAAGATAGCTCTTTATGCATCAGCTGTTGAACCGAGTATCTGAAGCCACATTGCTAGCAGTCGTTCACTATTCTTTTCAGCAATTCCTTAAAAAGAGATGATGATATTTTGAATCATGAAAGAATAGGACTGTGTTAGTTAATTTATTTTCATTAAAAATTAAGATAGGCTAAAAATTTATTTTAAATCATGAAAGAATAGTACCATCTTCTTCTTTTTACCTTTATATCCTTTTTAGTATGACTATTTTTGGAGCCGTAATGATATCTTAGCCATAAAGAATTGGTCCTTAATATCAAATTTTGTTTTACTTCATCTTCCCTCTTAATAGGCATGTTGTCAACCTAGCAAAAAAGTACTTCTCCTATTCTTTTGCTTAATAAGTTGATCCCTCTGTGTGTGTGTGTGTATGGAACATCTCACATGGAAACAATGTGTTGTTGTGTACAAAACTTTCTTTTAGATTGATTTCATTCCCAAGTCAAATGTGAAAGACTAAATTTTGCCTTGTTGGTATTAGGTATGGCAAAATTGGGGAAAATAATTGACATGGGGGAACAGCTATGCTTTTGCAATAGCCTTGATGAAAAGATGCAAAAACTAAAAAGAAAATTGGAAGATCTGAGCAGCAGGGAAGCTGACATAAATAAAGAACTAGAATATGCAGAGTCACTATATTTAAAGAAACGAAGGCGGCAAGTTGAAAATTGGTTGAAGAATGTAGAGAGAATAAACAGGCAAGTTCATAGCCTGGAGCAAACACTGGAAGAGAGGAGATTGCTTGGGCGTGTACAGTTGTGGAAACGAGTAGAAGAGCTGACTGGAGAAGTGACACAACTTGTGGATCAAGGAAGATTTCCTGGAGGGCTCACATTTGAAGCACATGAGACCAAAGGAGATGCATTGTTGACAACAAAATTGGTGGGTCAAACATTTCAAACAAATATGGATAAGATTTGGACATGCCTAATGCAGGATGATGTCTTAATCATTGGCATTTATGGAATGGGGGGAGTGGGGAAAACAACCTTGGTGACTCATATCCATAACAAACTTATAGAAAATCCAAACACTTTCGATCATGTTTTTTGGATCACAGTATCACAAGATTTTAGCATTCATAAATTGCAGAATGATATTGCAAAAATACTGCATCTAGACCTTTCAAACGTGGATGATGAAAAGAAAAGGGCGGCAAAATTGGCCCAGGCTTTGATGAGAAGACAACAATCTGTACTCATTTTAGATGATGTATGGAATCATTTTGTTTTAGAGAAGGTGGGAATTCCTGTCAGAGTCAATGGGTGCAAAATGATTTTAACCACGAGATCATTAGATGTGTGTCGAAGGATGGGTTGCCAAGTGAAAGTCAAAGTGGAGCCCCTTTCAAAGGAAGAAGCTTGGAGCTTGTTTTTGGAGAAAGTTGGGAACGAAATTTCACTTTCTCCTGAAGTAAAAGATATTGCAAGGTCTGTTGCAAAAGAATGTGCAGGTCTGCCACTTGCCATAACCGTACTGGCTGGAAGCATGAGAGGAGTGGATGACATCTGTGAATGGAGGAATGCATTGGAGATTTTGAAAGAGTCAAAACTGGGACAAGATGACATGGAAACTGAGGTTTTTCAAGTACTGAGATTTAGCTATTGGAGCTTGAATGATTCAAAAGTGCAACATTGTTTTCTATACTGCTCACTATATCCTGAAGATTATAAAATTAAAAGAGAGGAGTTGATAGAAAGGTTTATTGATGAAGGTTACATTGACAGAATGAAGAGTAGGCAGGTAGAGTTTGACAGGGGTCACACTATTCTGAATAAACTTGAAAATTCTTGCTTATTGGAGGGCATTATAGACGATTTCCCAAATGAGGAAAAGTGCATCAAGATGCATGATTTGGTTAGGGACATGGCGCTTCAAATTGTGATTGTAAGTCCTCAATTCATGGTAGAAGCTGCCGTTGGGTTGGAGGATATACCAGATGATGAAAAATGGACAAAGGATCTTGAGAAGGTTTCTTTGATGCACAACAAAATATCTGAAATTCCTTCTAGTTTATCACCAAGGTGTCCTAAACTTTCAACGTTGATGCTTCAACATAATAGTCTAAGAAGAATACCAGATTCTTTTTTTGTGCATATGCATGGTCTTGAGGTTCTTGATCTATCCTATAATGGCATTGAATATTTGCCAAATTCACTCTCCCACTTGGAGAATCTTAC
Source organism: Quercus ilex subsp. ballota (assembly GCA_032727855.1). NCBI lineage: Eukaryota > Viridiplantae > Streptophyta > Magnoliopsida > Fagales > Fagaceae > Quercus > Quercus ilex. The sequence continues at coordinate 18,655,655 of CM064915.1, forward strand.
ATCATTGTTGCTTAGAGAATGTGATAAAATAGAACATGTCCCTTCGTTAGCAAAGCTTTCTGCTTTGAGGAGGTTGGATCTTTGGCATACAGGAATTAGTGAAGTACCTAATGGTATGGAAATGTTGGTCAATCTCAGATACTTGGATCTCTATGCACCCAATCTAAAGATGTTGCCTGTTGGAACTTTCACTAAACTCTCTCATCTCCAATATCTTGTTGTTTACCGGTCATCTGAAACATTAAAAGTGAATGGAGAGGAGGTAGCACACTTGAAAAGATTGGAAACTTTTAGTGGACAATTCAGTGAACTCCAAAACTTTAATGCATATGTCAAATCCCTAAAAGTGGGAGGACCTAGCAATTACCTACTTCAAATGGGATTAGATGATCCAGATGTCACACCAATTGAAAGCGACACCTTTGACAAACGTGTAATCTTAAAAAGGTGCATTTTAAGTACAAGTAGAGGTGGAGGAGAAGATTCCCTTTTGCTCCCAGAAGATATTGAGTTCCTATATATTCAAGAGTGCAATGATGTAAGAAGTTTATGTGGTATTTCATCATTGAAAAATGCCAATAACTTGAAGGCCTGTGTAATTAAGAAGTGCAATAGAGTAGAGCATGTGCTGTCTCATTATTCATCCCCCTCTTCCATTCTCACTCTCCAAAGCCTTGAGACACTACGGCTTGCATTTTTGCAAAACTTAAGTGACTTTATTAGGTGTGACAGAGCTTTATCACAATCTCCACCATCAGGCACCTTGGCCTGTCTCAAAGAATTTAGAATATATAACTGTCCAAATATAAAGAAGTTATTCATGCCTAGGTTGTTGATGTGCCTCCAAAACTTGGAAGAGATTCACGTAGAAGATTGTCGCCAAATTGAAGAAATAGTGACAGCAGCATCTGATGAAAATGAAGTAGAAGAAACTAAGGACAAAGGGCTTGGCACTACCATATTCACTCTCCCTAAATTAAGGTGTTTGCAATTGTGGGATCTGCCTCAATTGAAGATCATCTGCAATGATAATGCAGTACTAGTTTGTGATTCCCTCCAAGAAATAATAGTACGTTATTGCCGGAGGCTTAAGCGGATCCCTCTCTCACTGCCCCTGCTTGATGGTCAACCATCCCCACATCCCTCTCTTCAAATAATAAAAGCATTTCCAGAACAATGGTGGGAATCACTGGAGTGGGACCATTCCAATGCCAAGAATTTACTTCAACCCTTTTGTCAATTCACACGATATGTGTAACATCCCCATGTTGATAATTTCTTTCTTTCCATCACACTTTTATTTGTAATTTTAGAAAATTTTCCCCTTTAAGAATTTTAGACCAACTTGGACATGTGTTGAAATTGTTTACTTTGCATTGAGAGTCCATTTTCTAATTATAGCCCCTTCAGGTTACTAATCTTGCTCTTTGAATTTTCCAAATGTCTTTGTTGATATATCTTTTACCACTGAATTTTAACATAAAGCATATCATTCTTTATTGGGCGCTTTTTTTCATTTGTTTTTGTGTATGTTTCTTTTATAAGCTTCTGCCCCCCGCAAATGGTGAAGTGTTGATTGAGAGGAATTCATCTTGGTGTACCGTTTGTATGCGAATATTGGTAAAATAATTAGTGTTTACCAAAAGCATTTGTATGATTCTGCTTTATGCTCAATTTTGTTTTCGAATCATTCCAAAATGTCCTCCACCTTTGTGTAAACTTCAATGAACAATGTGAGATGTTCTTGGGAAGTGGGTATGGCTCTATTCACTCTATGGTTAGTTTTATTTATTTAAACACAGTCATCAATATCCCACTTTTTTCTAGTTTCTCTTCCTCAAGCTCACATTGATATAGCACAGCAAGTGTCTGGAGAAATCACAAATAGAAAGAGAATCAGAATAATGAAGAATAAAGAGCCGAGAGAAATAATATTATTACAGAGAACTGAAACAATAGACTACACAAAACAACGTGAGAAGCCTGGCCCTATATATAGAGGTGTGAGTCTCATCTCTAATTCACACATTTAGAAGCTTAACAAATTCAGTTTTTATACTAACTAAACTGCCTAACAATAACTTAACATATTCGACAACTCCAGGTTTACTTGGGCTAACCAATTACTGACTAGGACTGGAGGTATCACACGTATCTGTTTCTTTTCATCTTATTCTTATTTTTACTTTGTTTCTTGTAAGCTAATCATTTTTATTTATTTAATGCCCCTTTTAGACCAGCTATTTTACTTCTTTATAAGTATTAATTAAAATGCTTATTGCCAAGAATAGGATCGAGGATGGCTGCACTTATGACATGATTCCATTGGCATGGTGTTATAGTGGTGCAAGAAGCATGTGGAAGAGACAGTCAGCAAGGACGAACTCAACTAGCTACTGCAATTTACAAAGCTGATTTTGTTAAAGTTGATCAGGCAAGGACTTGTTAGACCAAGTATGCCTGAGAGCTGCAAACATAATTAAAGGTAAATAACTAGAGGATATACACAAAACATTTGTCATCGAGAACAATTTTACTCCTAAAGAGTAAAGCAAAAACAGCAAGGAGAATGCTTGGTCCTTTGAGTGATGTTTTAGTATTCCTTTTCCTATTTATGGTTAATTTTAAAAGTTATGATTTGATACCCGGATTATGTGGATTGGATTATATAAGTGTATGTTACAGGAATGTGTGCTGAGTCATACTGATCTTCCCAAAATAATAGACAATGACGATGACGAAAATTTAGGGGTGTTTGAATTTTATACCCTAAAATATTAGAATTTGAATTTCACCCCTGAAATTTATATTTGATTTGCATAAGTAGCTTCTCCGTCCATATTTTCTGTTAAGTGCTACATAAACACGTCACGTGTGTTTAGTTCATCTAATAAAATGATGTCACATAATTAATTATGCCAATTCATTTTGAAGTTGTGTTAAGCTAAAAAAATGATGTGGCATCATTCTATTGGACTAACTAAACATGTGTGACACTCTTATGTGACATTTAACAAAATATATGGACAGAAGGATCGCTGATGCAAATGGAGTATAACTTCAGGATATAAAATCCAAAATCTAAAAAGGAAGTAAAATTCAAAGATCCCCAAACTTTAAAGGTGAAATTTACACTTTAACCCAAAAAAAAAAATTTTAACATGTTTAGAAGGAAATTTTTTCCTAAATGTATTCATTACTTAAAGGAAAATGCTAAAGTTACAATTTTTTTTTACAAACTACTAATGTGGTAAATAGTCATTAAAGACCACCGCACACCCTTGGTGCGATGATCACTCCACAAATATAAGTGCTTGTGAGGTATGAGAAGTAAGGGATAGGGTTCAAGTCTCCAAGGAGTTTTACACACATATACTATCTTTTATATATATATATATATATAAAATAGTTATTGAAGGAAAAAAAAAAAAAAAAGTGATATCAACGATAGGCCTAATTAAGAACCAGTAAAAATTTACTTAAAAAGTTTTTTTTCGATATATAACACTCATGTCGATAAAATGATTTGAACCCTTTATATTATATTATAATATTTTTTTCTATTTATTTATTATTTATTGAAAAAAATTCTGAGTATTTCAACCCTTCTTTTTTATCCAATGCTGAACCAATTACCAATGTATAAATTAAGAAAAACAATGTTGCTGACAATTATTTATTTGTTCAGACGTAAATGTTCATAAAATTGTTGTAAAAATGTGTTTGTTTGTATCATTACTATTACCTAAAGTACTAAATAGCCTCTAAAAAGTCCTTAAAATGCTCCCTCCCCAATTGTAAGTATCCAATTAAAAAAAAAAAAAAAAAACTTTATCCTTCCAGGTACCAACTACCAAGGAATTTAAAAGATTAAAAATAAAAATGAAAAAGAAAAATAAAATAAAAAAGAAAACAAGTAGACAATATATTATTACATTGATACGATACGATAGGAAATGCTCACAAAACCCATTACACTTTACAAAGTACACACCACCGTGTTTGAATCGGAACGAAAACAAAATGGCTGACGCCGTTAGAATTGACAGAATCCGTATGCTGGAAGGGCAAGCGACCAATCTTGATCGACGGGACAAGATCAACCGGATCCTAACGGACCTAGGCAAGTTCGCCGTTGATTCCGCCGTCAACGACTCTCTCAAAGCCGTTAACGGTTGGTCCCTTCTCTCTCTCTCTCTCTCTTATTACGTTTATATGTGATTGTTTTTTAATTTTATTTTTTATATGAGGTTTGAATTTGATTTGTTCAGTTCAGTGCTCCCATCGTTTAGGCTTTGTTTGTACTTTGTACCTAGAAATTGCTCATAAAACATCATAAATGATACAACTTCAGCCATATCAAAATCTAAGTGTGTGTTTTGCTGAGTCCCATATCGGACAACATAGTATCAAATGATAGAATGTTAGCCATATCAAAATTTTATAAATGAGAGATGCGTATGCAAATATAACCACCCACTAACACTCCTGAGAGTAGCAGTGGAATGCGGATATGGTTATTTTTGCGTGCATGTCTCTTAAGTATTGATGATTTTGATATTGCTGACGTAGTATCATTTAATACTAAATACTTTTTCCCCTCGTCGGGTGTTTACAAGGTCAAATTAGTACACGATGAATCCCAATTGTAACTTGACTAGTCATTTTAGGGTATACTCCAAATGTGCCTAGCCATACCTATCACCATAATGTATTCTTCTAAAAAAAGCTATAACATGTATGAAATGTTTTTTTGAATATACCTGGGTCATGTTTTCTGCCCCAAACCAGCAGCAGGTGGAGCAATGAACTTCCCTTCCCTGAGGGACTCAATGGGGAGGATAAAACCCATCCTATTCGGATCAGGTCGGAGTGGGAACTCTTGGGGAGAAATTAAACTTCGATACCTAGTTGGTTTTATTAGTTTAGATTTGTTGACTTTGGTGCTCTATTAGAAAGTGTGACTTGTTCTAAAATTGTTATGATTCTACTTTTTAATAAGTGTCAATTTTTTTTGGGTGCTTTAAGCCTTAGAAAGCTAGAGGAGCTTGATACTGTAAGAATATATGGTTCAAATTAGATTCACCGACGTAAAATTGAGTAAATTTCATCATTTATTTATTTAACTTGTTTAGTGGTTGGGTTTGTCTTATAATGATACTACGCATTTCTTTCACTATGCAATTTTTTGATAATTATATTGTTACAACAAGTGGGAGAAGACAGATTTGAACCCCGGTTCTTCTTATAAGGGAGACTAGGTTATGCCACTGAGCTACAAGGCTATTGGCTATTCACTGTGCAAATTTTTTGACCTCCTAGGAATTGGTTAAATTTGACACTAGTTTTGTTGTGTTCCATTGCTTTTTTGATTCTTTATTGAAAATTTTCAAACTCTCTAACAACGATCACCAATAAGACAATTTAAGATATAGAGATTTCCTTAAGCAAGCCATCAAAGGAAATCACCCATGCCGCCAAACTGCAATAGCCCCAACTAATTAAATGTGTCAGTGATGATCTTCTGTAGCTCTATTATGTTAGATGTGGTGCATTTGGAGGGAGCTTAATAATCGCAAATTTGAAGACGTGGAGAGTTTGGGTAATTAGCTTTTGGCCTTGTTTATGGGCTCTTTGTTTGATTGGTCTTGGGCTTGGGACTCACATCTGTGCTGGTGGTGATCCATTGCTAGAAAGTAGCTACATCTAAGGATGAGAGAGACTGAGATAGAAATGGAAAGGGAGAGGTGGTGGTGAAAGGGGTTGAGTAAAATAAAATGCAAGAAAGAGGCGAACTTATAAGGAGGAAAATCGGAGGCATACATGTGTTGGTATGAACCTGTTCTAAAATCATATTCATTTACAGAAAAATTAATGAATGGAACAGAGAAAGAATAGAGAGTCCGATAGGGGTGTAGTTGAAAAAGTGGGCAGCTAAAATATAGAAGGAAAAAAAAAATGTAGGATTTTTAGCTACAATTTGGCGAAGAATTTACTCCGCCTGATGTGAATCCTTTGCCCCATAAACTTCTTTAGAGATGCATAAGCCTAATGATTTGCTATGAATTTCTGTAAAGTGCAAATTCCCAAGATGTTGGTATATCCCTGGCAATCTTTGATGGTTTCTCATTGAATATCTGCTTCTTTGCTGAAACTAGTTTTAAAATGCCAGTCTTATGCAGTAGTAATTCTTTAGTCATAGTCATCATCTCAGGAAATCCTGGGTTCCTTATGACATTACTTTTGAAAAATTATAAGATTCTAAACCTCCTCTCAGACACTGCACATTGCATCATTGAGAGATGCCCAATTTTTTTTAAACCTAAAAATGGGACATGCTGCAGCATTTCAAGCTTAGAACATAGCCTATCCCATATCCATATGGGTTACCTTCAAAACAATGAGAAGACTGCTACTTCTACATTAAAGGACAAGGTTTGGCTAGGCTACAACCAACAATAGGAAGATGACGTGTGCAATGCACATGACTCGCTTAAAATGATTGTATACAATCACTTAAATGTGGTTTAGTAAGTCATGTGCATTGCATATGACGAGAACATGTCATCTTCCTATTATTAGTTGTAGCCAAACTTTGTCCTACATTAAATGCAGTTTTTTTTTTCCATGAAGCTGTTATTTTCTATGTATATTTGATGATATTGCTTTCTTTTCAGTTGCATTATTAAGAAGTTATTGACTATCCAAATGATAATGCTTGTTAGTGATTCCAAGGTGTCCATGTGTTAACCCGTTATTTGGCCAAGCGAAAGGTTTATGTCGTGAAACCTGATCAGCTGGAATAAATTTTATTGAGCTGTGTAGATTTCATACCTTTATGGCCTAATGGGTTATGGGTAGATTTCACTCTTTTCTTAGCATTTGTTATGGGTTCAACTTTAGAAAGTACACAATGCAAGATCACATCTTTTGATTAGACAACATATTGTCAACTTGGATATGCTAATGGTCCAAATCAACTTGAACTTTACAATTATCATTTTGGTTCTTTTGTTCTTGTAGAGCTATGACTCCATCTTGGGTTATGTTTTGTTTAATGTCTCAGAGTTGTTTTATTGAATTTGTAACTATCAATACTGTCATTTGTAAATAGATCTTCTCTGTCATCTTCATTAACTGCATCTTTAGCTTTAAAATTAATAAGGATGTATATTGTCATACACCATTATTTCTGTTTCCCAACCTTTAAAATCTCTCTTCTCCCACTTGATTATTGCAGGTAGGAAGCAGGTGCATCAGATTGTGCAGGAAGGTTTCAAGCATCAACCTCCTTCGCCCTCTTTAAATGATGAGAAGAAGTCTGAAGATCTTAAATTAGTAATGGAGGAGCTGCAAGCTGTGATGGAGGAAACGCAAGAAGACATGCATAAAGCAAAGCAAGGAAATAAGATATCAGCCAAATCTGTCAGTACATCAGAGAATCCAGAGCCTCAGAAGAAGACACCAAACGAAGGCAACAAGGAATTGCATCTTCCAAAAATGGATAAGAAAAGAGTTTTTATTCGTTCTCGGCTTTAAAATGGGATGAGTTTAACGACCTTGGTGCCTGAAATATCGCAAATTATATTGTCAACATGTAATGGTAGTAGACTAAGAATAACATGTTGAGGATTTGTATATGCATTCTGCTCAACCTTATGCCTGAAATATTGCAAATTGTACTGGCAAAATGTAATGTAATAGAATCAGAAAAATATGTTGAGGATCTGTATATGCATTCTGCTCTACCTTATGCCTGAAATATCACTAATTGTACTGTCAACATGTAATTGTAATAGAATCAGAATAATATGTTGAGGATTTGTATTTATGCATTCTGCTCTATCAAGTGCTTGTTCAGTATAAGTTTGAATTCTTGATAACCTTGTGAATCAAAAATTCTGAAGACACTTCTGCACACACTTTACTACAAAAATAGTACACGGTAAGTGGAGATTGGATTAATTTTCACAAGTCCGATTGGGGTTCCCAAGTGTAAGTGATGTAATCTAATCATACATTAATAAATGTAGAAGTTGTGTCAAAATGTGTGCAAAAGTATGTATCCAACTAGGGACGAACCCAAGTGGGGCCCAAGTATCCAACCAGGGACGGGCCCAAGAGGGCCTGGGCCACCCCTAGATCCAATTTTTTTTTTTTTAGTTATTATATATTTTATTTTTGTAATTAGGTCGCCTTCCAAAATCTTGGGCGCCTCTTCTCCTTGATAAGCTTAACTAGCGTCACCCAAATAACAACTATCAAATCCCAAAACTTAACAAAAACAATGAAAACATTCACAATGGTGATTGTATTTTAGCAACAAAAAAAAAAAAAACTATTTTACCACCAAAGAACCAAAAAATTATATGTTATTGGAGAAGCTAAAACTTTTTTTTTTTTTTTTGCAACTATAGTAAACTAGTATAAATACCAGTTGACTATAGCAAATTGTTTTTTTTATTAAGATTATATCTCTTCCTTCAATTAAAAAACTCAAATTATCTCACTTCTTTTTATTTTATTTTAATGAGTTGTTTATATTATTTTAAATGAAATGATTAAAAAAAATAGAACATTTGATATTGGGTATATTGTAAAGTGAGGTAGTAAAATAGATAAAGTAGTTTTTTAAGATACTAAAAGCTAAAGTTTTAGCACTACCATTGTGAATGATTTAACTTCAACAAAAAATAAAATTATATATATATATATATATATTATACATACTAGCCAGCCTAGTATTAAAGAAAAACATTATTTTGGTTTTGTTTCTATCTTTATTGATAAATGATTGAATCTAAATGTATTCAAAAGCAAAAATTTTGAGTATTAATAATTTTTTAATACTATATGGATGCTTATTTGAGTTTTTTTTTTTTTTTTGCTCTAACCCCTGCTAGCTTAAAATTCTAAGTCCATCCCTGGATCCAATTGTACATAGAAGAACTCTCTTGTGAATTCACTTGCCTCTCTTACGAGTGTGTTTGTGCATTTTGCAATACCTTGGATGTACATACGTTTTGTTGTCCAGTTATCTGAACTGTTTGGCAAAACTCAAGTACAAGACTCCTCATATATTCAAAGCTAAAATATGGAATATATGAATTCGGGCACTCGTTTCCAATCTTGTTGCTTGGTACTGTGTTCAAAGAAAGAAGTGGATTCTGTATTAGTCTATCTAACACACAACACTATATTGCTGTGCTCACTACTTAGGTTGTAGACTTTATTGTCTATTTAAATCATCCTGATGTTTCTCTATTCTTGGTTTATTTTATGATGATTTAGGTGTTATTAATGGTTAGAACTATGTACAAAATAGTGTTGACTCCTTGAGAAATAGGTCTATTTACTTTATACCTTTAAGCCAAGAGATTAATAGGTTTTTTTTTTTTTTTTTTTTTTTTTTTGGGTAAGTTTGAATTGAACTTAAGTATTTTATTTGACAATAAGATATTTTATCAATAAAATTAATTAAAACTCAATCATTACTAGTTTCTAATGAAAGTTTATTTTTCTAACAAAGAAAAACATCCATGTGTGACCCCCTGATGCATGAGTTAGTGTTCGTATTCGATAATTAAATGAATCAAACCTTGATATATAAATTTTTTTTTTTAAAACTCAATTCAACTTAAATATGAAAAATAAATAAATAGACATTCTTGGACTTGCACTCAATTCGTTTATGATCTTTTTTTTTTTTTTTAAATCATCCCTACGCTGCTGTTTTCCAAACATATTTTCTATAAAATTAGTAAAAAGAGTATTTTTTGTTAATGAACCATTGATACCACTTTTTTAATAAATAAATTTAAAAAAGAAAAAAGAGGCACTTAGTCATAGGCTTGGACACTTAGTTCATCTTTAGCTCTTCCCAAAAAGAAAACATAAAAGCCCAAGGGCAATTTCAGTCGTTTGGAAAAACAATTTCCTTTTTTTTCCTTTTGTATTGTTTTGCTATTTTTTTTATGGGTCATGCTAACAAGTGCCTTAAGGGCACTTATTAATAATTTATTTTAGTAAAGTTTTGATACTACTTTTATAGAAAATGAAAAAAGTTATCAAAATATTAATTACTTTTTTTTTATTTTTCATAAAAATTTCCTTTAAATAAATTATTAACCAATGACCTAAGTGCACTCGTTAATATTTTCCTTTTTTTATTACACTCATGCTCAAGAGTCAAGTGTCAACACAACTCAGAAAAATAAATAAATAAATAAAAAGTGTCAACAGAACTCACTTTCTCTCAACTTCCACACACGGCAGTACAGCACAGATACACGCACTGAGTCAGTGTCTGGAACAATCTAACAAAGACTACACAAAACAAAACAACACCGAAAATCTTATTATGGCGGCGTGGACAGGCGCGGCTCGCCAAGCCGTGAATCTCGCTCGGCTTTCCTCCCCAAAAACGCCTTCAACTGCTCAGGCCGCTTCCCTCATCCATCGGCGTGGTCTCGCCGGTGGTGGCGGTAATCTCTCATTCATTCCTTTTTGTTTTCTTTAGTCCTTGTTTGGTTGCTGAGAAAAAAAAAAATTCAAAGAATGTAAGTTTTCTTAAAACTAATTCAGACTTTGGTATATCATTTCATTCGTGTACTTGGGTTTTGTTTGGTTCTTACGTTTGTGTGTGAGTGATGGTATGTTTGTTTGAGAAACTTTCGTTCGGGCTTTTGAGTTGTTGAATGTGATCCTTCTGGTATTCAATTATCAGATTGCTCTACTAACGTTAAAAAAAAAAGTTTTTATCTTTATTTGTTTATATTTGTGAATGTTTAAGCGCGCTTTAAAAAACTCAATGCTCAAAGTCCCAAGGATTAAGCTCTTTGCTTGGCCGAAGCAAAAGCTGGTTTTATAAAACATGCATATGGTGCTTTTTGATTAAGCACAAAGCACACCTAGGTCTAGGTGGGCTTTTTTATTTCTGTTTAAAAATACAAGAATGTTTGAAATCAATCTTGAAGGGACTGACATGAGCCACATATATATATATATATATATATATATAAGTGTTGTATACACATACGATTTTTTGTTCACATATCAAATGGAATGAACAGGGATAATTTACTATTCTTATGATTTTTTTATCTGTGTTTTAACCATATTCTTAATCATAGCTATTACCGTTATATGTTTTTATAAAGCGAAAAAGATTTATATAAAATGTTATGTTCAAACTTCATATGACTAGATTATTATTGACAATTGTTTTCAAATTTGCAATATAAAAATATTAAGAAATTGAATTAACTTTTGTGTCATTGAACCAACCATTTGAGCTAAAAGGCAAAACATATTCTTATTTTAAATTTAATAACTTTTTTTTTTTTAATTATAACTTATGAATCTTGCATTGTTTCGTAGTAAGCAGATTGACAATTTGTGTATTTGACATACTTCCTCTATTGAAAGGTTATGCACAGTGCACAAAACTCCTAGTTTTGTGGGATCTAGAAGAGGTGATTGAATAAAATTATTGTACTTATTATAAAAATATGCACTGAATCTTGCTTTCAAAGGTTATTTTATATTTTATATTTACAAAATGTATGCTTTATTTCAGTCATGTGCATGCTTGCACTTTGTGCTTTGCATTTAGGCTCAATGCTTTTACAAACAATATTTAGTTTGAGCATATTGCAGATCATCATGGACCTCCAAAGGTGAACTTTTGGCAAGACCCATTGAGCCCATCCAAATGGAAAGAAGAACATGTAAGTCCTTTTTCTTTTTTGGAATTTTTAACAATGTGTGCTCTTCTTATGATGGGATTGCTTGCTGACCCAGTGAGATTAAGATTATACATTACTTTTTCATCGTGCTAGAGAAGTAACCATGTATCATATGTATGTCACTAGACACTTAGTTGTGATTCTATCATATGCACCATTACTTACTAAAACAAAAATGCTATACATATTGTAATGGTTGGTTACCTTTTTTTATTCATTTTTTGATATGTTATGGTTGAGCTCTACCTCAAACGGCACATCTTCTCTCATCTAAACGGGCCGGTTGGAGGTTAAGGGCGGGCTTCTAGACAAAAAGGAGTTCGTATGCAAATTATCAATTAAAAAAGGAATGAGTTATCTCTCCTCTATATTTTGACTTCTCATAAGAAAAAGAATCATCTCTTCTACATTTTGAGTTCATAACTACGTTGGTCATTGGAAAGTCTTGTGACATAACTGAGAGCCACTCTGATTTCTGTGACTAAATTACTGATGCTAGGCAGTCTTAAGCATTTAGGGGAGAGAGAGAGATGTCCTGGATCCTTTTAGCCTCCAAGAAAAGAAAGCTTTTCAGTTGTAATAATAATGGGTGTAGTACAAATTTTAGCTTGGGATCGAGGGAGAATGTAGTGAGAGAGGATATATTCAACCATGAGATGAATTAGAAAAAGGGATCATTTCAGTAACAGTCTTGTTACAGAGGGTCAAGCTGATTGAAGAACTTCTTTTTTTATTGTTAATGAAATGTTTCACCAAGTTTTTTTTTTTTTAAATAATTTTTGCAGTTTGTGATTGTCTCTTTGACTGGATGGGGGTTACTTTTCTATGGAGGTTACAAATTTTTCACTAAAGGCAAAAACGGCAAGAAGGAAGAGGTATTGTGCTCTACCTTTTGATTTATGATCTTTGTTTGTTTCATATTTATGGTATGATTTTGCTTATCACATTATCCTCTCTAATCAAAAATGAATTCTGTGGCAAATGAACGAAAATATTGTTACATTAGTTGCTCATACTTTGCAACTAATGTAGCAAAATTTAACTATAGGGATTTTCTGGGCATCTGTAGGTTAAAAAACATGGTGCTCTACCATGTGAGTTGGTAATTTTGGTCTGATTCAGATTTACAAATGAGTGCTCTTAGATGTCCCAGAGATAAAGGGTGTTTATATATATATGTGTGTGTGTGTGTGTGTCATTAAAATCATACTCATGAAGTTTTTGGTTTGCTCTATCTTCCTGGCTCTGATGGGGCACATCTTGATGTTTGCAAATTTTGATTTTTGTAACCCTAATTTGTTCTGTTAATATGTGTTTGTATGTTGAATTCTTTTCTGTGTGAATATGTATGTATGTATTGATGCTGTTAATGAATTGGAATTATATAATAATCTTGTGACGGGATTTTTAGATCAGATCCCTTACTTGATAGGAGCAAACTTTGTTTAGTGTTTGCAAATTCCTAAGTTTATGCTACATATAAATGCTTGCTGACGTTGATGGTCCTCTTCCTTTATTGGGGGAGCTCTCCTCCATCAACAAGTGGTCTCATATTTCATTGCCTTGTGGAATAGCGTTGCTGCTATTACCTCTTGGGACTGGCCATGAGACTTACATCTCTATTACAATGATTTTGTTTTGTTTTTTTTTTTTTTTTTTTTTTTTTTTAATTATAAATTAAAAAAAAATTATTTAAAAAAAAAAAAAAAAACTTTGTTAGGGATGTTGGGAGATTTTTGTTAACTTTTTTCCTTTAATCCAAATTTCCAGGATGAAGTTTTAGTTTCCTTGTATCCAACTTTTTTTCCATGTGATATTCTGTATTCTAGTATGATAAGCAACCAAGATAAAATTACCCTGCGTACGGTATAACCTTTTTTATCCTCATCAACATTTTGGAGCATTCTAGCTTCAATGTCACCCTCAATAGATTTATGTGTTGGGGTTAAATATTCTTAATTCTCAAATTTATCTTCTGCCTAGACATTCTTTGCATAACAAATTTAGGAGCTCAATCTGGAGCATAAAACTTGGCCATAATAAAAGATTATTGTTTGTTAAGATTATCATGGATCTCATGATTGTTTATGCATTCCACCAATTTGATTAACTAGGGCATTTAGCACTTGCTATACGGGTCTCATTCCTTGTACAATGAGTACTTTTTAATGGTATTCTTCATGAACCACAAACACTTGTTTACCTTTTCATTTTTTCCTGGACAATTTTATGCCTCTAAAATATCTTCAATGTTATTTTGTGTTGACTCTGACTTACCATGCCTGTTTGCAGAAGGTTGGAGAACCATCACACTAGATTTTCTATGGCAGTTCTGCGTGCAAACCATCACACTAGAACGAGGATGTTTGGCCTTGTTGTGTAATGTGACATGCTTGTTTTGAGTTCTGCTTTAGTTGTACAGGAATACTAAAAATGATGGATTTTGTATGCTATCACCTTCACTCTCTCTCTCTCTCATATGGTCGTTTAGATACTATGATTCATCTAATACACCTTTTCTTGAGTTCCATCACTGGACCACAGGAATTTTTGTGGATTGATGCATTTTTAGACCTTCATATTCAAGAGGATTTATTATGTTTAAGATTTGGGATATGTGCTCAACTCGTACAATTTAAGCCCAGCGGAGGAAAGTAGATGTGGAAAACAAAAAGGTTATGAAGGCAAAATTCCACAAAATCTAATGTAATGGACGCATTCACAATACCAAAAGCAACTGATTTCACAATACATAACCTGAATTCATTGAAAGTTCAAAGTCGTAGTTTCCGATTTAACATGTTCTAATGGGTTCTTCATTGGTCACAGAGGGTGACTTCTGAGGCGCAAAACAATTTATGCCCTTTATTTTACAGATATTTTTAGGTTGACCAACATTTACGACCGAACCAAATATCCGAATAAATAAATTTCCGGACAACATTTATGTTATCATAGACCACTCTACTAGGTGTTGAAGTCCACCCTGATCATCATATGATAAAGGTTGAAAAGTAAAACCAACTCTTAGCCCACCCAAATTTGGATCACCCTGAATCCCTGATCATCTATGACAAAGAGAGGAGAATAGCCCATTTTTCAACAAATGACTTGTAACAATTATTTTTTCCACCGAAGATGCGTAGGACAGAATTTTTACCAAACAACATGCATGACCACTTATGCAGAGCAAATACATTTCTAATGAAAGACTTGCACGTTGTCATACTAGTTAAGAGAGTTTCTTCAAGTAAGTGTGAGTTAGCATTGGGTGGAAGTGAGATAATTTACTTCAAGCTCGTCTGAGAGTCCGTCTATTAAGTAACAATAACACAGCCTTCTTACAATTCTACTGGTTTCTATCTCAACAAACTTGTGACTAAATGATTTTCAAAAAATATAACACAAGAAACATCACTGTCAAAACTTATATTACAGTTTGCGATGTCACTTAGCTAACCGTTCCTCCCTAGTATTGTTGGCCCTGTTCATTCAGGGTGTCTCCAGTTCACCATGATAACTGCATAAGAGGCCCCAACATGGAATTTCTGGAGAGTTATCTTGAAGGGCAAGGAGAAATGTACACTGGTGTTAAAAAAAGAAATAAATAAATCTTTTCGTTCCTGAAATATATCCCAGAGCTAGGCTCTGTGTTCATCCTTAAAATTAAAAATGTTACATTTTGTCATTCTGTCCACTCCTATTAAGTTTCAAGGACAAAGATAAAACTTGGATGATATGTAAAAGACAACAATAGAACCTCAACTTTTTCTTTTTTTGTTTTGTTCCTAAAATATAGTTTAAATCCTATTTTTGTTTTTAAAATATCAATTCTATTAGACATGCTGACACAAATCAAAACAAAGTGGACTTAAAGACAAAATAGGTGACATTATAAAATTTTCCATGATAAAAATAGAACCTTTTTTTTTTATCAAACAAGGCAACCAAGAATATTTCTACAAAGCCTATATTATCATCACATTAAATCAATAATTTGAAAAGACCATCACAAGGATCTTTACTACATACCAGGCTAAAATGGCTAAGATGCCTCAGTCTGCATCTTTTATTTCTGCTTCAACATCAACAACTGCTTTAGAAGAATCTTTTCCTGGAAAAGACACAAGTTCAGGAATATAAATATACGGGTGCTAATAACCATAAAATGCAGTATTATTATAAAAATATAAGAACATATAAAACTTACATATTTGATTGCATAAATCCTCAAAGAAAAAAAAAAGCAGCAAGCTTTGTAGAGAATACCTTTCTTGGAACGGGAAAAATCATTGAAAGCCTGCCCAAATGTTGTAGATTCGTTGGAGAACTGCACAGAGTCCCTTACAAACTTATCATCCACCACTGAAAATAAAGCCAACTGTCAAAATGAGAAAAATGAAGACATACAGACATATACTATAAGTTACCAGAACAAATCTATTCAAATCTATGAGAGACAAATGAATTGCACCAACTAGGATGTTGGCTAGAAAATCCATAATACTGCTAAATAGAGCCATGATAAGACATTGTTAGGATTTTAGTGTCATTCACTTCCATGACTTTGGTTGTAATCAAATTTCAAGTGGGTGTAATTCGATTATGGTAAAAAGTGTATTATAAGCTGTCTTGAAGCTGCCCAAAGAAGTTCATTTGGAGAATTTCTTGTGAGCAAAGGTATGGATCTCGCTCAAGCGAATGAGGTAACTTGCTCAATAAAGAGATAATCTCGCTTGAACGAAATAATAAAATGAACCCGAGACTTCACCCATTCCTTGCTCAAGGCTCACTCAAGCAAAAATGCCCGAATTCATTTCCCTGGTTCTGTTCTGACTTTTGACATAGTTTTGTGCCATCTCTTTAAACCTTAAATTTGCACCTATATAAAGCTACATTTGAACGCTTCTTCCAGTGAGTAGAGGCAGCCACACTCTGTGTTATTGAGAGAATACTTTGTGCCTCTTTTCAATTAAGTCTAACTACAAAAACCTTAGTTGTTTACTTACTCATCTAGTGAGCCAAAGAGTGCTTGAGAGATTGAAACCACTTGGTTCTTTTCCCAATAAGGTTCACTGCAGAAAATTTTTCAATGAGGTTCTTTGGAGAGCCAGGGGTTCTAGTTTGTGCGGACAAGGAGTTTGTGGAGCAGATTTGTTGAGGAAGATTCCAAAGGTTCTAGGCTAGAAAAGCAAGCAAGGCATTTGCAGAGGTGGCAATAGAGAGTCTAGCTATAGAAAGGTTTTCTAAGTAGATAATTGTAACTATTTTTTCTTAGTGAATTTTTTATGGGATTGGGTTCCCAAAGTTGTTTTTCCATCAAGGAGGTTCTTATTCAGTTTTCCACTTTGTTATCAAATCTTGTGTCATGCTTTTATTTGCTTTCGAATTTATTTGATAATCTTAGGAAACGGCAGATTTTGATTTTGGATTGGTGTTGTATGTGTAAAAGAAATGGGGAATTTGTTGACCACCTCCTCATCCATTGCTCTATTGCTTTTGACTTATGGTCTATGGTATTTACTCTGTTTGGCATTCATTGGGTTATGCCGAAAACAGTGGTGGATCTGTTGGCTTGTTGGCAAGGAAAATTGGGGAGGCATCGGAATTCGGCCATTTGGATGGCTGTGCCCCATTGTTTGATGTGGCGCATTTGGAGGGAGAGGAATAACCGGCATTTTGAGGATTTAGAGAGATCAATTGTAGATCTTAAACTCTTCTTCCTTAAGACTCTTTTGGATTGGGTTACAGTGTTTGGCTTTCGATCTTTTTCTTCAGTCCATGGTTTCATGGACTTTTGTACTTTATGCACTTGATTTGTATTTGTCTTTGATGTATACTTCCTGTATACTCAGGTGACACCCCTCTTCTTTTTAATATATTCTTATTACTCATCAAAAAAAAAAATTTGCTTTCGAATTTATTACTTATAGATTTGGTATTGATATCTGTGGTGAAACTATATTACCTTGTGGATTACTTAATATGCGATTGAACAATAAATCCATAATTCCACTGTATTAATCACATAAGGGTCTAAATAGATTTTTTAGATATCTTAACTGTTCTTGATCATCTTCATATATCAATAAAGGACCTTTTTTTTGGTCTAAAAGAAGCATATTTCAGGGCTCTGTGTTTGATGCATCTTTAGAGCTTCCCTAGTTTGTTCCAGTTTTGGGCCACCTTGAAATTTTATACAACACAATGATCAGTGCAAAATCCTTTCTATCCATAGGCAGAGAGGTAAGAGGAGAAAAAGGAACGGGGTGGGAGAGAAAAGAGGGGGGGGGGGGGTTGTGTGGTGTGGGGGGTTTGTTATTATAGGTCACTCAACAAACTGCAAAGGTATGACTGATTATAGCTTAGACTTGGCTTTATCAATCAAGGGAACAACTATAAGTATAAACTCCAGTCCACGATCCAAAAGGTGAAGCCTAATTATTGGTAGTGAGAGCCAAAAAAGTGGAATTAGTTTGAATCACTTTCAAGTGCACTAGAAGGTGATCAACAAACCAAATGGAGCACAACAAAATAGTGTCAACTAACTCCCTTCTGATCACATCATTATGTATGAGTATGACAATGTTAGTCTATATTACATATAATGACATAAGGATAAAATAAAAACAGAAAATCAAAGTTACATGATCTGGATTTAAAAAATATGTAAATTAAAAAAATAATAATAATAATAATAATAAAATAAAAGATAACAACAAAGTCACCTGACTAAGCTTGTCAAAGCTGCGACTATGAATGAAAGGACAATTTTCAATATCAAACAGTAGTTTTTCATTAATAATCATAAACCTATCAAAAGTACTTCCGCCAAAATTTTATAAAATACAAATGTTCCACTTGACAACTCTAAAGCCTTGCTAAAAGTTAAAAGCTCAATGACTATACACAACTGACAACCAACTTAGAGAAATTCTGCCATATTATGATTAGAAGTATCACTGCAAGTTAAATGCCTACACCCTACTACTGGAATAAATTGATTAAAGGAATTCAGGAAATTCATATTTAACTTTACCAGAGAAAGGTTGAGTGCAGAAGGGGCAAAACTGTAAATCATCGTTTAGGGAGGATCTGCAATGGATAACATTACTGTCATGTCAGACAACTCATAATGCAGTGTCATCAACAATAGTGCAAAACCAAGTCTCTGCAAGCTAGTTTGACATCATTAAAGGGCTCGACAACTCTTACTTGAAAACTTGAAAATCATTTCCACAGTTTGGGCACTGCAAATATACCACAAAAAAATAAAAGGAAAATAAATAAAAGAAGTCATAAGATGGAAGAAGAATAATTATTCCTTTACCTTCTAAAAATACCCATAGGAAATTGTTTGTAAAATATTAGATGACAAGTAACTACATATTCCACAATGTAAGAACATATAATTTTTTTTATTTATTCAGTAAATAGGTCATTATTTATTTTTAACACAATTTCTGATATGGAAAGAAAGGTTTGAGCATCAAACATTTGGTTCATGCTAGTCATCATCCATAGAGAAACAAAATTAACCAGCACTGCATCCTGTTTATCCAGCTAGATCATCCATTCAATGGTGCAACTATTATATAGAAATTAGAAATCCTGATCATCTAACTAATACACAAGCTATTCATTTCCAAAAAAAAAAACAAATCAAACAAAGCTGATGAACAAACAGTCAATCCTCCATGTGTTTAGGATCTATAATGAATAGAAGCCCCTAATGAATTAAGCAGGGTAAACTTAGTTTATTCAATAGAGGTGATGACTTGCCAGTTGCCACACAATTAATTAATCCCATAGTATATAACCATCCATTCATAAGCATATATATACAACATGCTAAGGCCTTAATGATAAATTTGAACACAGCTCGACCAACAGATGTAAAAAATAATCTTCAGTACTTGAACCAATGTTATGAGTTACAGGTTCACGAACTATTAAAGAAAAAAATTAAGTAACAATTTTGAGTTACAATTTTATGAAGATAATATAATTGCTTTGTACAACTCATAAATAGCCAATTGAAGAAACCAAATATTTTCAAGAAAGGAAGTAGCAGAAAATTGAAGAAGCCTCACAGTGCCTTGAACTATATCCCGTCCAGCCCACCAGAGAAAAGCACCCAAGCCAACGATTGGTACAAGCACTGCAAAGAGCTGTTTGTGAAAATGCAACAGCTAATTAGATTTAACCACATATACTGTTGTCACAGTCAACATGATTCTATAAAATGGCCTTGCAACACAGTTATGCTATTAGATTCATACAAGTAGAGAATATATACACACACACACACACCAAAATCTACCAGGTGTAAGAAGCTGGGAAAAAAGTAGGTAATTCTTGATGAATAGACAATCATGTACAACAACATAATAGAACAAACCATTCATACTTCACATAATTCCATGAACTGGAAAAGTCAAGTCGGGTATAGAGACTTGTTATTAAACAATTGCAACAAAGAATAATAAATTGAACAAACACCAATCACAGCATCAGGATATAGAGCAAACCATCACACTATGTAACGCTAAAACGACTAAATGAGTGAATAGGATGCTATAAAGGAGTCCATATATCAGTTGAATAAATTGTACACAACACACTCATATTTTAGTTGAACTAAATCTACCCACACACACACACATATAGAAAGAGAGAAAGAGAGAGAGAGTAATACCCAAACGGAAACAATTGCATCCAGAACCCAACCAAGCTGGCCAGTAAATGAAAGATAAGTCAGTCCAATAGCCAAAGCAAGATTACCCAGAAGTCTAGCAGTGGCACCATCATCTCTCCCACCTCCACCACCGCCACCACCACCATTAAACCCAAACCCCTGATTAAACCTCACCACAACCACTCTTTTCTTCCTCTTCCACCCTTCCTCTCTCACCAAAATCCCATCCCCACACTTACTCCCACCCAACAAAGACCACCTCTCCCCATAAGCCTTCAACTTGAACCTGTTGTCATGCAAAGAACCAAGCTTTGCTCTTGATAGAGAGTAACAGTTACTGGGTTTTTTCTTGCGTATCTCATACTTCAGTAAAGATTCAAACTTGAAGGCTGAAATATTAAGCGAGATTTGCAAAAGGGGTGTCATGGCAAAAATATGTGTTAACCATAAAAACTTTTTTTTTTGAGAGAACCACCATAAAAACTTATATCACTGGTTTTGGATTGGGTAGACTATTGGGAATTTCATTGTGGCTTAAAATGGAATAGACTTTCTTTTTTGTCAGCCTTTATTTCCTTTGGTAACGCTTTTACATTCTAGCCTCTAGAGACACAGTTACCTCTCTGTCTCTCTCTGGACATATGCATTAGTATTATCGTCTGTGAAGGTAACACGTGTGATTCAGGTGGCCAGTTTGTTGTTTGGATGAGATGAGTTGTTCAATTTTTCTCTCCAATTAAACGACTAACGTTTAGGCAGAACGACAAATAAATGGGTCCCATAACGCATTCCCAAGATGTTTAGGGTCGGATCCAAAATTGTAAATAGCTTTTAATATTTTTTATCCAAAACTATGAGTAAATGTGGATCATTTAAAGGTAATAAAATGTTCATAAGAACTCTTTATCCATTAAAGGATCAATACATGCAGGACCTAAATAGGAATGACAATGAGATGAAGCAAGATCAAATTATGGGTTTCTTGTTCTCGCCCCATTTGTACTTCAAGACAAGAGGAGAACACCTATATAATATGAGTGTTTTAGTCCTAATACTAATTAGAGTAAGAAATAAGGGAGAAAGGAGGACTATTGTGAGAGTTGAGAGAGATGAGTGCTTTGTAAAATCGTAATAAGAAATTTATTTGAAAAAAGATGAAATTATAGAACTTGCAAGTTGCAAGGACAAGATCACATAGAGTTTGGAGTGACACTAGTGTGTGTGATGCTTATCAAAACTTTTCTAATGCCAAAGTTAGCGCTTAGAATAAAATATATGGAGTGCATGGACTATGGAGTGTGTTTGGGAATTTCATACCTTGGCATAAGCAATATCTAATGTTTATATAGGACTTCGGCCATTACTCAATGATTTTTGCCATATCCCATGATTTGGGTTGTGGAGTGTGTAGAGGCAAAAGTTTAGGGCAAATATGTTGAGTCATGCATTGACCATTAATGGGATCGCAAATATCGAACACATACTCTAGTAATGTTGCTTTTCCAAATGGGATTAAGTAATTTGAAATTTTCTTTGACTTTCATATTTGTCTTTCTCATCCGTCCAAAAATTTGGATAAATTGTCTGATATGAACAACACTATATTTATAAATTATTTATACACACACTTGGAAGAGGCAAAACCCCTCTTTGTCCCATTCCTATTAAGGAGAGAAAAAACTAATGCAAAACAATGAAGAGCTGATCAAATTGGATTGGGATCTATAAACCAAAATAAGATATTCATGGTTGACTATATTTTGTGAGTTACTTGTTATGTTAGGAATTTAGGTGTATTTTAGTGTGCTACATGGTGTCCCATGATAATTAGCAAATTAACATTTATCCAGTGTGATTTGCTGTTAAGATTTATAAACTTCCATATATTTTATTTATTTTTTTGGCTAAATTACAAAAACCTCTCTTAAGGTTTGGGAGAATGACACTCAGCCTCAAACCATTAAAGAAAGGTGTAAATGCACTTTTAGTCCCTACATTTTGACCCGATTTCTATTTTGGTCCCTATTTTATTTTTATCACTTTTAGTCCTTAAACCAATTAACGCGTGACATTTTTTTTTTTTTTTTAGTATGGAAAAATGGGGTCTTTATGGTCATATTACACCCTCGGGTAGGGAGCCAGGTGGCAGCCGAGTCAGCGGCTCTTCTTAGGTGCGGCTGCCCTTTACACACCTGTGCAGGAGTCACCTCACATTTTGTGAGTACACCTCACCACCAAGTTTACCCACTAACGAAAGCCTGCGGGCAGCGGAACTCGAACTTAGGTATGTTGCACGAAGCGTTCGAGCCTTACCCACTCAACCAAGCCCTCGTTGGCATTAACACGTAATATTTAAGTCCTTACCATCACCCAACTAACAGAAAATGCTGACGTGGCTAACGGCACAGTAAAATAATAATTAAAAAATCTATTTTAGTATTAAAAAATTGCCACGTCAGAATTTAAGTTAAAAAAAATTAATTTATTAATTTTAACTAAATGAAAATTTTTTTTTAAAAAAAACTCGAGAAGAACATGATAAAAACAAGAACTCCAACCCAGATCCAACCCAGATCAAAGAATTCAAGAACACAAACCTAAACACAGAATTTTCTTTCCTGACCCGTGATTGCCCTCAAATCACAACCACAAATCCACCGGAATATGCCACAAAACCATCAACTATCCACCATAAATCCGAAATAATAAACCCATCCACTACCCACACAAACCCATTGGAGCAAACTACCCCACCCAAATTTGATTAAGAAAAAAAAAAAAAAAACTCAGCTAGTTCAGGCGCCATTCCTCTTCGATCTGAGGACAAAACCCATCACCAAACTCCAATCTGTAAACGAATCCCACCACCAAACTCCGATCTGTGCCATCACCGAAACCCACCACCAAACTTCAATCCAGCCACCAACCATTACCGATCCAGCCACCAAACAATCACCAAAACTCCACCACAAACGCCGATCACCACAAACCCACACCCTCTACCACGTCGATCCACAAACTCAGACCTCCACCACGCCGATCCCTACAAACCCACGCCCTCCACCTCACCACGGCAAGTCGGCAACATCATATGCACAGAAACCCACAAAAAAAAAAAAAAAAAAAAAAAAAAGCCAAAGAGAGAGACCCATTGATTTGAGAGAGGAGCTTGAGGCATATGGGTTTGGGTTTGAGCAAAATCAAGAGATAAAGAGAGTTCAAGAAAGCTAAGTACCAAGATAGAAGGAGAAAGAAGAAAAAGAAGAAGAAAGAAAGAAGAAAAGGAAAGAATGGAGGCGGAGAAACTGAGAAAGAGACCGCTCTGGGGAAGAAAAAGAAAAAGAAAGAAGAAAACAAAAAAGAAAAAGAAACCACAAGCACCGTTGAGATAGGATTGTGGTGTTTTGATCTGTATTGGCGTTGATTTTTTGTTTTTAATTTTTTTTATTTAGTTAAAATTAATAAATTAATTTTTTTTAAATTTAAATTCTGACGTGGCAATTTTTTAATGCTAAAATAGATTTTTTAATTATTATTTTACTGTGTCATTAGCCACGTCAGCATTTTCTGTTAGTTGGGTGACGGTAAGGACTTAAATGTCACGCGTTAATTGGTTTAAGGACTAAAAGTGGTAAAAATAAAATATAGGGACCAAAATAGAAATCGGGTCAAAATGTAGGGACTAAAAGTGCATTTACGCCTTAAAGAAATGACACTTCCCTTCATTGAAATTTGAGGAAATCAACACATAGCCACATAGGCTGCCTAATTATTCTCAAAGAATAAAATTCTAAATCATTGTGCAACATGCACCATATTCCAAAAACAACAACAACTAAGTTTAATCTCATTAATAAATATCATCATTCCTCATGGAACAGCTATAACGAGCATCATTCATTTCTATCAGTGCATCAAAGTTCTCATCCACATTGGTATGGGTTCCAAATTCCAATCACTCTTTCTTTTTATCTAATTTCAAACTTGATGTGTCATTGTCTCTGTATGGTGCAACATTGTATGCATATTGCTGAAAAGCAGCAAAGAAAACCATCTCCACACACACCAATAAATTTTGGAGGGCTTCCTCAATATGCTCCACATCTAGCCAGGCATGATGGGATCGGATTATACCTAATGCTACAAGAATATCCAGCACAATACCCTGCAAAATAGACCCAAGAAACAGCTTTGTAAATACTTGAACATCATTTAAGCAACCTTGTTCTTGATTCAGTCAAGTATATGTCCACTCAAAATTCTCAGGAAAAATAGATATAAGATTTCATAAACCAATTGATAAAACATAAAACTATCAATGTTTTGAAACAAGGAACTGGCAATAGAATAGAAATGGAGTTCGAGGCTTAAATGCGAGGTTTACTAATACAAAATTAGCATTCTCGAGGCCAATCAGGTGATCTAAATGATCGTTGAAATGCCAAAAACTGATCCGCCATTCCGTAATGCCTTTCTGCTTGAGCAAGGGGGAACTTGATGCATTGATGGAGACATCCCCCGAAGCAGAACCAGAACCACTTAATGAATTATGCATCACAAAGTAAACTCTATGCGTATCACTAGGCTAGCACAAGAACAATTCACTCTCAATGTTTTATACAAAGACAAGGTAATTAACATGTTAATAATCTCAAGAAACAAAAATGAAATATGCAGCAATTGTCACACATCGTGCTGGTGTTAAGAGCCACCATGAAGTGTCCAACATGTACCAAAAAAGGCAATATAAGATGTCCTTAAATGGCTAACTCTTGGCTTATTGTAGAAAACAAGGGAGCTGATAAGATCAGAGACATTAACATGAAGAAACATGCAATATCTTCCTAGTGACTTAACATACAGAAAAAGGACTACATGGAAGAATATATTGTCCTCCATATGTGATCAATACTGCTTTATGAAATTTTAGATGGGAACATATTTTTAATCAACAATGAGAATCAATCACACATGCAAAACACTCTTTGATGAGACTTCCCATATGCAAGTTTTATAATTTTTTTTAAATAACTGACATTTTTTTAAAAAAAATTTGGAAAGGTTTTTAGAAGAATATGTTAAAATGGTAAACATTTTGAATGGCCTGAAGGTAAAACAAAATCTTTCAAAAAAATGGTTTTCTAAAGAACCTTTATCAGAAATGGCTTTCAGTCACTAGCCACTCCACAATACACATATGAGAGAAGCATGAGCTTGAAAATTTATGGTTTAATGTGATCAAATTGATTGCAAAATATGATCTGAATTATGGGAAAGCGTGAGAAATTACCTGCCAAAAGCAGAAGAAGACAATCCCTTTAATGCATAGAAACTTGGCAAGAGGATTGTGTGGTGCCAGCTCCTTAGCAAACACATGGTAGAAAACAACAAGAGAGTATAAAGCCAATGATACCGAAATATTAAGAATGATTGTGAATGTCCAGCTGACCCAACTGGGATATGCTCCAAGAAGTTGAAGAGTTATCATCAAGATGGAACACACAGGGCGAATCACAACAAACTGCCATGTCCAGTACTTAAGAAGCTTCAATGTATTGTGGTTCAAATGAGCAGTGTGAGGCTGCAATTGGTAGATACCATGATCAGAAAGTCAAATATGTACCCTAACATAGCCAAGTTAACAAAACTGTTTTAAGGCACTGCCTAGTTTCACCAACACTCTGCTACTTGTAAGAAATAGTAAAAGCATTTGAATAGCTGGTGGTTCCCAGTCAACAAAACCAGTTGATTGATGAGCAATTAACATTGAGTTCTTTAATAATAAAAAAAGTGCTTAATACAGATAAGTTAAAGAGGTGTACTCTACTTGTTATCCTGATAAAGTCGTTAGGTGAGCTTCAGCAACTTAATCAAAAAATGGGGCAAAGTACCCAATATATAATAAGGGCATAGCATAATTAATGCCAAAAGTGACATATTCATTGGTTTCTAGATTTTTTTTTTTTTTTATAGAAGTTTCTAGATATTTGTTGGTTGCACTGATATGCAACCTATTGATTCCATCATGGATGCAACTTATATAGTCTGGTTTCGTAACACATCAATATGGCAATACCCTTCCTAAGAGTTCCCCATTTCAAAAACAAGGTGTCATCACTGATATGATTTTAGGCATCAGCTGTGATTGTTGTTTAATGGTCCCCATTACTACTTTGTATATAACCTAAGGCCCATCATTGGTCAAAGAGATACAACCAGAAAGTCCCTTTGGCGACGGAGGCAAAATGAAACATTACCTTTGCAGAAAACAGTAATTTCTAAAGCATTATTGGGTTGCCATAAGGTCCATAGCTTATAAAATAAATCATGCAAAAGAGAGAAACTGAAAAGCATGCAATGGTAACCAGTTTAATTAATGCACAGAGTTAATTCCTTAGTTTATTTCATAAAACATCACATTGAGTCTTAACTCTTATGTTAAAATCTTATCGTTCTAAAAAGAAAAAAGGATTGCCCTAAATATTGCTTAACAGAACCTGTGAATGCAAGGATCAGAAATTTTAGGTTTCACTAGTCTACAGCAATGATCCCAATGTCATATATTATTTGGAGAGAGAGAATTCCCTTAAGCGATGGTATTAGTGATTCACCTGAAAAAGTGTCATTGGAAATGAGTGATGAATCTGCCTTCCTTTGATCTCATCTGGCACTATATTTTTGCTTATGGATATGTTCAAGTAGCTGTACATCAATGCCAAGAACTTGGCTATCACCTGCACATAACAAACGGAGAAACTGATACAAATGTCTTGAATTACCAATGCCAACAAATCTTCACTACCAAGCAAAACAAGAAAAATAAAAAATCTTATTTCCCTCCATATATCAAAATCTTACCAGAGCCTCATAGCATTCCTTAACTGAGTCCAAGAACATAAAGAACGCTTTGCTCCCTTGAAAATCTAATAAACCAACAAAGGAGTCAATAGCATATATGGGGGCCATAAGTGTGATAATTACTATGGCTTTTTGCTCCTTCGGCTTCTTCCAATGGAAAAGATGTTCCGAGATAAGTTGCACTGCAAAATGCGCAGTAAGCATCACACATATTGTTGATCCTATCAGGATGACTTGTCCAGGATTCATTGTATCTATATCTGTCGTTAACCACAGAGGTAAGATAGATATAGGACCTGCAGAAGAGAGCCAAAGCGTTTTTAGGATGTAAACCAAAGGCCTAAGAGTCTAATGCCTTGCATAAACATTTAGAAAAAGAGATCTTTCACTAATGCAAGGAGATTCTAATACACAGAACATAAACATTAGCCTATAATATATCCAGATCTTTATAACCACAAAGCATCTAAGCCTGCTCCTCAAAAGTTTTACAAATCACATATTTAGTCCAAAATTGATCGATAATAGTTTCAAAAGAAAATTATTCAATACCACAGGTGCAATGCTTCCTACTCTCACATAAAACGGAACCCGCTATTATGTGAGAGAAGGCAGCATTGCTCTTGTGAGTACAAAACAATTACACATAGTTTCATCGTCACAGGTCATGAGACTATAGAGGGCGGTTTGTGCGTCCCTTCCAATTTTTCAGTGAAAACCGGGCACCAAAAGGTCATGAGACATAGCAATAAGATGCATAAATTTCTAGGCTAATTCAGTGTCTTGTGGATGCCATTACCAGAAATATAAATGCATATTCCTTACCCCACATCATCTTGATCAATGATCTATAAGCCGTAAAGTGCACCAAATAAACATAGAACAAAATCTTAATAAAAAGCAACCCTCTAAAGCTTTATATCTAAATGTACACTCATTACCCATCAATTGATGTTGTAAATAACAAAATTGAAATGACCCATCAGCAATCTTAGTTTTAACATGTTGATTCCAATTTCCAAGACAACTAGTTACATCCAGATCATAGTATTCTTCCTATCTAAAATGATCAAAACCATTTAAGCAACAGAGTGCTAAAAAAGTACAAATTGCACCCAAAAATAAAAAGAAGACAAAGAAAGAAATCAATATGGGTTGAAATGAAAGAAAAGAAAGAAACTTATTATTATGTGTAACGCTGTAGCACCTGGGAATATAGAGATTATGAGTACAGAGCTAATAACTATACGTAAACAAACTTACTCTATAGATTTATATTTCAAAGAGGTTGGACTGACTGACTAACGGGATCCAAAAAACACACCAATTAATCAAAATATAAAAAGATCACTTACTTGGGTGAATTCCTTAGTTATAATGGGTTGATGTTGAATTTATTTGTGTGAAGACAGAGAGGAAGGTAAGGAAAGATTGGCAGTGGAAGGGCTTATAGTAAGACTATATGTGGTTGCTAAAGTATTGTATCAGTGTGGGTTTTTGACAGGAATTAAGGAATGGTTTTTCAAGATTGTATTTTGTGTTACTGTTTTTGGTATGATTTCGTCGTTTTATTAATTACATCACACATTTCCCGAGGTGCAGGAATGAGTCAGATGCAGGGTTCGGATTCTTTAAGGATAATATAAATAAATGGAATATAAAAATCAACAAGCGGGGATAGCTCAGTTGGGAGAGCGTCAGACTGAAGATCTGAAGGTCGCGTGTTCGATCCACGCTCACCGCACACGTTCATATATATATATATTTTTATAATTATTAAATGTATATTTGATAATTTTATTATGATGTATTTTATTGAGAACAATTCGAAGGCTTGGGACCTACCCGATCCCATCTCTAGCTTCTGAAAACAAACTTGAGAGATAGGAATGGCCCCCACTTGATTTGTCATTGTTTTGTTTTTGGAGAATCTTGATTTGTCATTATTATATGACTCTAGTGTGTTCCACGTGATTTTTTGTGCCGACCTTCTAAGTTCATTTGGATCTACTAATTAATTACACTTAGATCTGATTTATTAAAATTTGTTGGTGTACTTGTAGTTGCGGAGTCCAAATCTTTTGTCATATTATTTCTATTCTACTATATACTCTATAAATAAAAATATACCACATATTCATCTATTTTATTAAATGCTAAATTTATACCTTCTATTATTTCAAATACATAAACTACACTCGCTCTAGAACTAGAGTATACATGTTAGACATTTTGTTTCAGTTGAGTCTCCCTCCATTCTGGTGTTTTGTTTGTTTTTCTTTGAATAAAATTACCGCCGCTTAAATAAATAAATATAAAAAAAAGAAAAAGAAAAGAAAGATCGTGTAGGTTTTTGACAGGGGCGGACCTACACTTGGGCAGAGGGGGGCCATGACCCCCCCCCTCAACCCCCAAAAATATATATTGTCTCTCATCCTCTAAAATATTTAAATATTGACCTAAAAGAAAAGAAATAAATCAATAAAATTCATGCCCCTTTAACTACAAAAAAAAAAAAATATATATATATATATATATATATATATGGACTAAACAAAAATCACGCACAAAATAAGAAACACTTATTTTGTATGTTATACTTCGTTGATGTGTTTTATAATATGAAATGTTTAAGAAATACTTATTTTGTATGTAGTATTTTGTTGAATATGAAATAGATATTAGTTTTTATTTTTATAAATTTTTTTTCTGGTTTTAAGCTTTCCCCCCCCCCCCCAAGTGCAAATCCTGGTTCCATCCCTAGTTTTCGTCGCAATCATATTTATCCATTTGTTCTTCAAACTACTAGTTAGTCTTCTTCTTTCCTTGCGTTTTTGGTTTTCAGCTTATATTTGTTTGGATCCGACGTTTGTTGCGTTTTTTTTTTTTTTTTTTTGCAGCATGCGTTTCAAGGGACAAATTTCATTGTTCATGCTACTGTTCATAAACAGTAGCAGTATATATTTGACTTTTCAGCCCATTTTCATCACATCTGTGAGTCCCGTGCACTATTCATGGGACCCACAAATTTCACTTTTCAGCAACTTTTTCATTAAAAATGGATCCTACGGCACTATTCACATATTTAAAAATTATTTTGTTACAATATTTTTAGTTTTCAGCAAAAATACGTTGTAGTTATGAGTTTTTATAAGTATTAAATTAGTGACTTTTTTCATTGTTAGTTTTGGTTCATTGCGGTAGTTATGAGTTTTCGTTACTTTATCAGTTAATTTAGTATAGTTTATTAGTTGTGCATAGTAGTTCTTCTCCAGGTGCACCTAATATCTTATGGTGGTCCCTTTCAAAGCTAAAAACCATCAGCCTGAACTAAGAAATATATGCTAGAACCAGTTGGAGGGTCCGAAATTCAGCTAACTTGAATAAGCTAGGATAAGCTAAAGCTCAATCACCAGTTCAACTAACCCTGAGTCCTTGAGCCCATACGTGACGGTATACCCCTAATCATGGTTCTAATAGGAATATTCTCAGGCAAAAACATACATGCACATACATAAATGTAGGGCTATAAATAGGGGCGTAGCCAGAAAATTTTATTGGGGGGCCGAATTGTAGTATTGATATATTAACCATTGTTCATATTGAATACAAAATTATTAACTTTGATATATTGTTATATTCTTAAATATTAATGAACATACAAAAATTATATAGTTTATTATAGACAAATACCAAAAAAAAAAAAAAAAAATCCAATAAAAGAATAGTTCACATCAAAATTATGTCCAACAATCTTTAATGGAATAAAGATAGCAATACAAAAATGTGAACAAAAAAATTCTTAAATACCCTTATGCATATCAACACACACATAGTGGCAAAAGAAAGAAACAAAAATAATACTAATGGTAAAATAACAATGATGTTTGATAAAAGAGAAAAAAAAAAATGCACTTGCATATTCACTTCTTTAAAGAGTCAAGAAGACGATGTTATACCAGGGAAAAAAATGGATTAATAATTTTGGTTGAGATAGGAGTTTTTGTGTTGAAAAGAAAGAAAATGAGGCAGTGGTCTGGCATTAGCAACTACAACAAAGCTCCGTAGGTACCTAAAAATGAAAAAAAAAAATTTGAAATTATGTTGGGAAATGGGTTGTTAATGATACTAGAGAGTGAGTTATTATCCATTGGATTAATTATAAATTTGTTGGACAATGAGGAAGATCAACTATTAGTCATTATCTTTTGGATTAATTATAACTCTTAGGAATAATTGGGGTGGACAGGTAATAAAGTTTTGAACAATTGAAGAGGCCAACTAAAAATTCATTGGACTAACTAGAAATCTTAGAAATAATTGGGGGGCCGGTTCTAATTTTTTGGGAGGACTATATCCTATTACTAGTATAGTTGTAGGAGAAAAAAAAAATTTTGGGGGGGCCATGGCCCCCCAAGGAGCAAAGTAGCTCTGCCCCTGGCTATAGACGAGTTGAGTTTTGTCAAATAGTGCATGTTCAAGCTTGGCTCATCAAGAAAATTCAAAAGCTCAAGCTCGTGACAAGCCTAAAAATAGTGTTTGAACTTGAGTTCGTGAGAAAGCTAAAAAGTTTGAGCTGAGCTTGGCTTGGCTTGATTACTTAGTCAAGGCAAGTTCAAGCTTAATATCAAGCTTAAACTCGAGTTCAAGTTAAGCTTTTGAGGTTGAGATCTAAAAAAATAACATTATAAATCTTTAAATCTCTAAAATTGAGAAAAAAAAAATAGAATACTCATTTTATCATGCTTTTAATTCTACTTATAATTAGCCATTATTTAAATTAAAAATTTACATAGTTAAATTCATCAATTTATCATTCGTTGTTTATAGCTTTAGCAATTGTTCGAAACACAATTTTTACATTCACATTAGATAGTGAAAAACTAAAAAAATACTTGCTTGTAGCTATTATAAATGAGAAAATACATGTTTCATAACTTTATTTTAGATGATTGATAGAAAATAATCATATGTGGCCCATTTAATTAATTAATTTATTTTTAAATGTAACAAGAGTCTAAAATGGTTTTTGATCAGTTTAGAGGAAAGGAAAAAATTAAGGCAACGGGTAGAGTCTAACATGTTTCATAACTTTACTTTAGATGATTGATAGGAAATGATCATATGTGGCCCATTTAATTAATTAACTTATTTTTAAATGTAACTAGTCGCTAACTCGTGCGATGCACGGGAAATGTATTGAGTACAATATATAATTTAATCTTGGTTTATTTTACTACAACACCAAAATTGAATTTGTAAAATAAAATCATATGGCTAAAACATTTGTTAACAGCCATACGTTTCAGACATTTATTAAATTATATTATTATTATTATTATTATTATTATCATCATCAACTTAACAATATTTAAATATATGATACCAACATGCTTTAAGAAAATGTCCAACACTGAAAACAACTTCGAAAACAAACTCAACTAAACAGTTTGATGAATAAATATATTACAGTCTATAATATAAGCCAAGAAATAAATTTTGAAACCAATATGAACAATTAAAATCCACATCAAAGAAAACCATTTCGATCATTTAAGAATACGACTCACTAAAGTCATGAAAAACACAGGATTAATTACCAAAAAAAGAAGAAGCATCTATAGTCTTTATAAATTTTGCCTAAGTACCCAGATATGATGACACATACTCACACAAAAATCATTAAGAACATACACAACATGTACATAAACAAAAGAGACGTAAACACGGACAATTACAGAAAAAATATAGGAAAAAAAAGTTAGGAATAGAAATATAAGATAAAGATGGGTTCCCTCAAAAAGAATAATCCATAGATATTTATTGAAATCTTCTAGGCAATTTCTGATAATAGAAAAAATAAAACTCAAAAGTTATGATGTTAAAACTTACAAAAGGCCAATTTTTTTTTTTTTTTTTAAAAAGCAGAAGATTCAAAGCATCAAAAGTATTGAAATAAAACAACATATATATATATATATATATAATATTACGCAATAGAGAAATACAATAGAAAGAAGGGTTACTTTCAAAAGAATAATCCATGATTATAGCTTTTCTACTATTGAAATTGGCCAGACAATTAAATGTATTGCAAAAAATGAACTTAAAAATTCATATGTAAATCAAACAATAAGAAGATTTTGAGCCAAGAATTTATTGAAACAAAACAAAAATTATGTGACTATACAATGGAGAAATATAATAAAATGATGGGTTAGCCTTTAAAAAAAATCAATGTCTATAGGGGTTGAATTTTGAAATCTACCAAAAGGTCAAAAAAAATTGAAGATTTAATTAAAAGATTCAGGCCCAGCAATTAAATAAACAAAACTAACAATTGACAAACTTATAAGAAAAAGCAACAACTCTATAATTTTTATTGAACAAATCAAAAACCCTAACCTTGATGCATTGACCGAAGAAGGAGAGGAGAAGTCCAATACATAAGTGGAATATGTGAATTGTGAAGCATGAGCCGCCCTCAAAAAGAAAAAAATTCTTGAAGAAAAAGAAGTTTTAAGGAGAAAATTGTGTTGCGGCAAAAGAAGATAATAGCAGATCTGATCATAGAGTACTTTATGCACACAAGCACGTGAGAATTAACAAAGTGAGACCATTAGTTATTATATAGATATAAATGATAATGATGAGTTTGAGTTTAACAAAGTGAGACCATTCAGATGCTTCGGTTATATATATATATATATATATATATTGACTAGAGTCTAAAATGGTTCTTGATCAGTTTAGAGGAAGTGAAAAAATTTAAGGCAATGAGTAATGGTCTCATGTTGGCCATGTCATTATTAAGATATGTGTAATAAGTATATTCACGTAACACGTATAAATTTGTAAATAAGTCCATGCTTGAATTGTTTTGTATCGAGCCTAATAGCTCACGAGCTTGTTCGTGAACAAATATTTTTTCTTGGGCCCTGCTTGTTTATTAAACAAGCCTAAAACTAAGGCTCCAATTTGGCTTATTTATAAACAAACAAATATGAACGAATTTTTTATTGAGCTGAGTTCGAGTTGTTCCCGATCTGCTTAGTTCACTTACAACCCTACATAAATGCTTGTGTGTGCACGCAATTATATAAAGGCATTAGATGCACAGATATCCACATTTAATGAAATATGGCAGCAATGCAAGTGTTAATATCCCAGGCCGTGTACATGACAAGGTTGCATGGTTAAACTGTATACAATCCAATATTGAACAGAAGCATGCCACAAAAATTTTAACAAAAACCTGTAATAAACTAATAATACTGAAAACTGAAGAATAAAGTACTAACAGAAGCCAGTTGATGCAAGCATCTACAATTATCAAGACAAAATGCCTATCCTTGCTTGAGTTCTTCAACAACTCCTGCAGCTAACTGTTCATGCAAAAGCAGAACATTAAGTATTAAATCAAACCCTCCAGTAATTGAGCAACTATCCAATTATCAATCTGAACTTAAGAAAAAGTAAGGTAAAGCAGATATTACATTTTTTTTCCCTGTTCTTTTAATCTATATTGACGAGGGGGAAAAAAGAAAAGGAGAACAGTACAAATGTTTTTACCTTGATCTAAACATTTAATACACACATACAAATGGTTCCCTTGATCTATTGATCTAAACACTCAAAACGTCCAGCAATGGACAACTTCCAACACTATCATGATGCCGCAAATTAAAAAAAAAAAAAAAAAAAGGAGTGAGGGAGTGGTGTGGGAAGAGATATATCACAAACACCCCTAATAAATGAATCCAGAATTATTTCTGGAAGATACACAGATCATAGGAACATTGTTCCTCTTATCATCTATAAATGTGCCATGGATCTTTAGGTGGCTGAAATTACCAATAGTCTCCACACGAACAACTCCCATCCTCAAAACAATGGAACCGATTTGAATCCCTTACTATTATTTTCCTTTGAACAATCTTTGAAATAAATTTAATGGCAGTGTGGCAATCTACACAAGTTCTTAAATTCTTGAAAACCCTGATTGTCGTTCCTGGTGGAGTTGAAATGATTCCAAATGCAACTGCAAGCTTCTCACTGTGGTAGGAGAGATTTTGTTCTTTTTGCTCCTCCTCAACATCATGTAACACAAAATTTGTATCAGGGACATATCCTTTTTCCTTCATCTGCTTTGACAACTCCCCTAAAAAGTTATGTATATCATGTGATCTTGGGTGGGACTTATCCCCAACTAAGAATTCATGTTTTTCTCTCTTAATCTCAATCCAACTCAAACCTGGTTTCTTTACCACGCCTTTGTCATCCATAGCTTTTCTAACCTTTGCCACCTCACCCCACATACCAGCAGTAGCATAAATGTTGGCCAGGGTAACATAGGTAGCTGGATTCTCAGGTTCTATCTCAAATAATGCTTCTGCTGCTCGCTTTGCCAACTCAAGGTTTCTATGAATTCTACAACCACCAAGTAAGGAAGCCCACAAGAATTTATCAGGCTTCATGGGCATTTTGTCAATAATATTCTCAGCTTCTCCAAACCGGCCAGCTCGGGCCAATAAATCAATTATACAAGCATAATGATCTGCTGTATGTTTTAATCCATGTTTTTCCTTTATTGAGTGGAAATATTCAAGTCCTTTATCAACTAATCCAGCATGGGTACAAGCAGACAGAACCCCAACAAAAGTAATGTGGTCAGGCTGAGTACCTGATTTGAGAAGCAATTCAAACAACTTAAGAGCCTCATTTGGTTGACCATTTTGAGCATATCCAGCAATCAAGGAAGTCCATGAAACTAAATCTGGTCGAGGCATCCCTTTAAATACCCTTTTTGCATCCTCAATGTTCCCACATTTTGAATACATATGAACAAGAGCACTTGCTGCAAATGAAAAGGGATCAAACCCTATCCGAGTCATGTAACCATGAACCTGCTTGCCCAGGTCCTCCGCAGCATGATCAGCACAAGCATTTAAAACCCCGGCAAACGTAAAATCATTAGGCCTAATCCCCGATCTCATAAACTCTGAGAACAAATCAAATCCCTTTTCCCTCCTCCCATCCTCAAAATATTTATCAATCATTGCTGTCCAAGAAACAACATCCTTATCTACCATCTTGTCAAAAATGTGCCTAGCCTCCTCTATACTCCCACATTTCCCATACATATCTGATAAAGCACTCCAAACCACTTCATCTGAGTCCAATCCAATCCGCACTATATTTCCATGAATCTCTTTTCCCATACGTAAATTTGGAATCGCTGCTGAGGCCGCAAGAGCACTAGTTACCGTGAACTTATTCGATTTTGAATTTTCATGTCTTAACATCATTCTATACAATTCCAATGCCTCTTTAGGTCGAGCATGGTGAACATACCCTGATATCATAGCAGTCCATGAAAAATTATCTCTTTCTGGCATTTCATCAAACAAGTTTCTAGCTTCATCAAGCTTCCCCACTTTTGCATACCCAGATATCATAGTGTTCCAAGAACACAAATCCCTTTCACGCATTTCATCAAACACTTTCTGGGCATCCCTCAAACTCCCACATTTCACATACATATCAAGAAAACGATTACAAATGAAAACCCCGGGAACAAACCCGGAAGCTTTAGTGTGAGCATGAACCTTCTTGCCCTCTTCAAGAGCACGACGCTGGACACAAAGTTGGATGAGATTTGAATATATCGAAGCAGAGGGCGGTCGGTCTATTTGACTAAGCAACTGCACTGCTTCTCTTAAGCGCTTTTGGTCACATAAGTGGGATATGAGTGAGTCCTTGGAATTGGATTGGAAGAAGGTTTTGTGAGAAAGCGGTTGTTTGTTTAGCTGGGTCTTTTGAGAGGAAAATGAATAAGTTCTTCTAGGGGATAACAGAGACAAAGAATGAGGAATTTTGAAATTCAGAAATTTCATAGTTGAGACACAACTTCTCAACAGTTCACTCCAAAATCTTTCAAGAAACCCAGTCCATGAGAGTCCCTCTTTCCTATAACTTCCTCTAATGTTTCATAGGGAGCACCAGCAAGTAGCAACTGCCAAAAGCTGATAATCACATTAGTCCAAATCATACTATATATTGAAGATACAAGTTTGAAATAGAGATTGAGGTGCACATAAAATAAAATCAAAGTAATAGCTCACCTCGTTCACCTAAAAAATATATAAAAACACTTTTGATTTTCTCTTCATATACTACATTTTTCTCACCTACCAAGCAGAAAACTATCCAAAATACAACATTGAAAACTGCATTTCTTTACTTCATGGTTTTTTAAGACAAACAAGACAAAACTGAGCCAATGTATCATAGGCTTAAAAGATTATATTTTTAAAAGTTTCCCACAATTCCCATAATCAAACAGAGCATTAAGCAAATTAAAATCTGGGTTCTTGCTTATCGGGAAAAAAAAAATTTCTGGGTTATTGAAATGAAAGAGGAGTGAAAGCAAAAAGTACCTCTGGTACAAAAGGATGGTCTTGATGATGAAGTTGTTTCTGTTGTTGTTGATGATGATGAGTACTCATAGAGACTGAGACTCGAGAGCTTGAACGAATTGTAAAAGAAGGTCGAAGAGAGTGCGTAGGATAAGCAGTGAATGCGTCCGATACTAGTTGGGGCTTGCAAAATTTTATGAAAAATGGTAAAAGTAG
Organism: Quercus ilex subsp. ballota; assembly: GCA_032727855.1. Lineage (NCBI taxonomy): Eukaryota > Viridiplantae > Streptophyta > Magnoliopsida > Fagales > Fagaceae > Quercus > Quercus ilex. Next base: position 18,693,592 of record CM064915.1, read on the forward strand.
GCCCATAAAAGTTTGGGCTGTAATTTGAACCCAACTAATAGTTCTATGCTAGCTGGGATAGCTAGCCCCTATCATTTTGTTTTTCATGAATACTCAAATTTATAACCTCCCTCTTTTTATGCCAATAAAACAATTGTTTGAGTTCCTAAGTGGGCAATTCTAATCAATTCGATTCTTGTTTACTTGTTTTCTTTGGCATGTTATTAAATTTGAGTTGTGAACAGAGATATGTGTCCTTATAACAGTGAGAGGTGAGTATCGTACATGGATAGAAATTGATAATGAGTTTTTTAATCTTTGTTCATAATTATGATTTCCTTTTGTGTAATCAGTTGTTTAATGTTTAACAAATATGAGTCAACCATGTATATGATTCACCTTCTTGTGTAATTCAGTTGAGCAATGTCACTCTTTTACCGATTAATTTCTGCATAATACTTGAGTTTCATGTAAAAGAAATTGAATAAATGTCATTGTATCCTAGTTAGATACAAGAATACTATTCAAACCTTGAAGATTTACTAGATATGTAATAATTTATTGTTAGTCTTATTCAAGAAGATTTTAGTTCTTCTCTTTACTAATATCTTGAGTATCGTGAGAATCCAAGGATCAAGCATTAAGGACAAAGAGAGAAAAAGAAATTGATAAACTAGGATACTTAAGGCCAAACCTCAATTTGAGTTATGATCAACGATATGTGTGTGTATGACAATGAGAGGTGGGCATCATACGTGAATAAGAATTGATAATGAGTTCCTTAATTTTTGTTCATTATTATGATTTCTTTCTGTGTAACCAGTTGTTTAACAAATATGAGTCAACAATGTATATGATTCAACTTCTCATGTAATGTAGTTGAGTAATATCTCTCTTTTTTCTATTAATTTTCACATAACACTTGAGTGTTATGCAGAGAAAATTGAATAGATATCATTGTATTCCGGTTAAATAAGAAAAGATTAGGGCACTTAAGGCCTAACCTCAACAAAACAAGGATATTCTTGAAAGCAACCCAAATTTGCTGAATATGACCCGAATTAAAAAACAGCAAGCAATGTGAATTTTCATGATTAAGTCTACAACTATGAATTATGATTAGCGATGTAAATTTTACTAATTAAACAACTATAAATTATGATTTTCTGTGTGTGATAAACTATAATCTTTTGGTTTTAGACAGTCAATTATCATATTGAAGATCTTTTACTATTTTCCTTTTTCAAATTTCAAATTATTTGCTATGTTCTATATGTTTTTAAATCAAGACAATAATATTATTAATTGATTGTTCTTAATTAAGCATCTGAAAAATTAAGATAAATGATCTGGAAGAAAAAATAATGTAAACACGGTTGTGAATTGAAATCTTCCCGTCTTAGATGGAGTCCACAGCAAGATTTCTATTCTGTTTTTGGTTTTTTTTTTTTTTTTTTTTTTGGGGTGGGTTGGGGGGGGATATTTTTTGGTAAGTATTACCATCATTGCTACTTTCTGGATTAACATTTTCAATCTTAAAAAAAAAATTAAAAAAAATAAAAACTTTCTTGTTTACTGTATCAGATCATTCAAGATAAAATGTAAAACATCAAATCCAAAGAAACACTAGATATAAGAACCATAACTAGTCAGAGACAAATGTCATACATAATGAATGTAAAACATCAAATTCTCTCGTATGCCTCCTAGGCAGTAGAGTGCTTAACTCTATGCCTAAGCTTCAAAGTTCAAATAGTAGCTTCCTTTAAGTAGTTAACTAACTAAAGCAAAAAATTAACCTTTTAAAGAGCAAATATGGAGAGAGTATACAAAATGGGATGTGAATGATCTTATCAGCTGACCCAGAAAAGAGCAGTTCCACAACTCAAGATATTCAATTTCAAGTAGAAGTGTTCTTCAAGAATAGACCTATGCTAATTATGTGTGAAACTCCATACTGAGTTCATCTAAAAAAAAACTCCATACTGATACAAATTGACGTGCATTAGACACCACCTCCTCTGTGCCAAGATAGCTATTTTGCCAAAAAAATCTAGAGAGTGCTACAACTTTATAGTTCAACTGAAATTCAGTCAGTTAGGTCAAAAAAAGCCATTGTCTCTAATAGTCTATCATTGTGACACCTTGTTTCTCTCGCAACCCGAATCTGGTTTTAGCTTAGATGGATTTCAAAATCTCTCCTAGAACTAGTCCCCATTGCGTCCAATGGGTGCCACCCTGCATCGAAAAATCTGAGCAAATAAGAAATTAAGGATACAATAATTGCATTAAGTAGATCAACCACTATCTGATGACAAGTCCTGGGCAACTCAATATTAAAATACCAGAATATGGCATGCAATTTCAAGGGGGAAAAAGAACCATCATGAAACAAGCACAAACCTGGCAGTAAACAGCAAATGGCTCTCTTAATGGTCCATCACATGAGAGCTCACTTGTACTCCCATCAATGAAGGTTCCATCAGCAAAGATCACCTGAAAAATAACAAATAAAATATCTGAGTCAGGTTAATAGAAATAAGGGTTTCATTAACATCATTGCAAATATGAGGACGTCTTATACCTAAATCATCTGTAATAAAAGCCGGTATAACGTGAAAATTAACACCTTTTTGGCTATATATTTTAGACAACAAATCAACATAGTTAAACTAAGAATGGGTGTCAATTTCATCAAATTATGAACCATCCTCCATATTACGTAATAATGTAGGACTTGAAATTGAAATCATTGCCTTGACTAATGTCCCCATAGGACAGCAGCTGCAAACCAGACACCACCCATCATCCTACATATATGCTGCTCGGAAAACAATATCATTTTACATGAATAACAATAGAGTACTCCTTTACATGAATTTAATTGAAACCACTTGATGCTAATAGAAGCCTAAAGGAGCATGTGATGTCTAACATTATCATCTTGGGCACTTCAGGACTCAGTTTGTTACAGAGTTCAGCTCTTTCACACGCTAGAGCATCATAGATCTTGCAAGAGAAACAATTTCAGAATTGAATCCCCAAGACAACATGCAATTGAGTGCAAAATATTTTTAAAAAATGGCCAGACCTCTGATGCATATCCAGGAGTTGTACCAGCAACTGGTTTAGTAAATGAGCCAACCGGAGAGCTTCTCTGAACAGCCTCACAGAAAGCAAGAAGACACTCACGGCTTCCGAGCTGTACAGCCTGAAAATCATTACAGAGTGCTTTTGTGTTATATCTTGATTTTTCTTTCTGCATATACTTTTCCCAAATTACCAAACGGCGAAGCAGAATTGTCAAGTCAATAACATTATCAACCTTAGACTTATTCAAAAAGTGGAGATCAGTTTTCAAAGTACAGGTCATCAGTAACTGAAGAAACTCGTTGTGGGTTGCACCACGTGAACAGATCTCACCAACCCATGATTATAATTTAAGGTTCATTTGGGAGGATGTAAAATGAGTACAGTAGGACAAACCTGAACTATATCATGGCGTTGGACACGAGGAAGTGGCTGAACCTTATACCCTTTCGATGACATAACTTCAGCAACCAGAAAGGTTCCCTTTATTGCAGAATACAAATAATATTTACTGCAATGTAAAAGTAACAAAAATACATTAACTTGACATGCAGAAACCAGTACCTTGATTGCCTCACCAACCATTTGAGGTGAAAGGAATAACCCCTGGAAAAAAGCTCTCATAATATCACCAGGAGTTGAGCCACAATCAACCCCAAGCCCTGGTGCAGAGAGACGAGCAGCAGCTGCTTTAACCCATCTTTCCTTCCCTGCAACATATCCACCGCATGGTGCAATGGTTCCACCAGGATTTTTTATCAAACTGCCTGCAATCAAATCTGCACCCTGTGCAGGCATTGACAATATTAAATTGCCCTTCTAAAGAACCAGGTATGCAGAAAATGTCACATACCACCATTGGGGGTTCAATGATTTCCACAAATTCACCATAGCAATTATCCACCATGACCAAGCAATTAGGATTCTGCATCTGTAAATATAAATGCTGGGAGATTAACAGGGTGAAAATCTAAGAGTACAGAAGTTGGACAACTAAAAAGTAATTACTAATAATAAAGCGCCTGCTTTAAGCAATAACATTTTACAAAGTCTTGAAAAAACTATAGATTTGTCCTAGTAATACTTATCCTTAAGGGTGATGGGGTGAGAAATGTAGTAGTTCCTCCTTCCTAAACATTAAACAACACACACACACACACACAGAGATATATATATATATATATATATATATTTTGAAAGGTAAAACATGAAATACATAGCATATGATTGGGTTAAAACTCATTAAAACACATAATTTGGATTAACACCAACTTAATTTAAAGGTTTCCGTTGTAGCCACATCCATCAAGTTTCTATAATTTCTGCCAGGGGAAATTATCAACGCCAGAGGATGATGCATCCACTAAATATCAAACCCTTAAGGATTGCATTGACCTACTTTTACTGACTGACTCCCAGTATATACAGCTCAAATCACTTTTATGTTCATTCCAAAGGCTTACCTTAATTGTCTTAATTGCCCTTCCAATTTCATTTACGCTTAAACTCTGACGCCATGAATAACCACATGACCTCTGTATGAGTGCACATCTTGTTTGAGGTTTAACAGCACCCACAAGTGCATCACAGTCAAGTCCACCATCCCCAGCAAGCTGAAAGAATAATTTTAAACAAAGTTAACAAGTCACAATGAGAAGTAGTCAAACTTGTGTTCATTTTCTATCAGTAACATACTGGAACTTCTCTGTAGTTCACTCCAAAATCTTTCAGAGAACCCAGTCCATGGGAGTCCCTCTTTCCAATAACTTCCTCTAATGTGTCATAGGGAGCACCAGCGACTGCCAAAAGCTGACAATCGTATTAGTATAAATGATATTATAGACATAACTTTGTAAAAGAGATTGAAGTGCAGATAACATCAAGACAATAGCTCACCTCATCCCCTGGCCTTAAAAAGGCGAACAATGCACAAGTGATCGCATGAGTACCTGAAAAAAACTGATCACAGAGGAGCCATGATTTAAAATTATTTAAAATACTGGTAATTGAAGATAAGAACGACTATATATGACAAACCTGTGAGCGAACTATTGCAGATTCAGCTCCAACAATTTCTGCAAAAGCTTGGTCAAGTGCTTCACGTCCCCCAGCTTCATCATGGCCATAGCCAGTGCATCCGCCAAAGTGCTGATTTAATCAATGACAAATTTGCTCTTAAGGAGTAGTACTGAAGATGACCACTGCTAAACTTAAAGAGATGTTTGAATAGAGAAATGTAGCATTATTTACATTAGTTCTAACTACGGAAGTTAGAACACGAAGATGACCACTGCTAAACTTAAAGAGATGTTTGAATAGAGAAATGTAGCATTATTTACATTAGTTCTAACTACGGAAGTTAGAACACGAAGATGACCACTGCTAAACTTAAAGAGATGTTTGAATAGTGAAATGTAGCATTATTTACATTAGTTCTAACTACGGAAGTTAGAACACGATTGCAGAAGACTGTACTTATAAATATTTGAGAGAGAAAATTAATCAGAATAAAGACAAACAAAAACTTATGAGCATGAGAATTAGCATCCAGAAAACTAAAGTTGAATGCATCAAGATTTCATTACATGGAATTAATTTATTTTCAAACTGGAAACATGTTATTTTTCTAATTCTTCCTAGCTTGAAAAGCAGATATAAATTAGAAAAGGTTCCCTCACTTGAAAGAAAAAAGCACAAGAAAATAAAATTTGGCAGCAAGTTTTCTTCTTTTTATGTTAGAAATTATTATTATCATTATTATTTTTTCATAGTCTTTCCTCTCACAAACTCAACAATTTTAATTGGCCAGCATACAGAAACTACAAAATCAATTAAAAAAACTGTAAGTCGTTGCTGACCTTATAACTGTCTTATGGTTCTATTTGTTACAAGCTTCAAGCTCCTAATAATTGGCTATTAAGCATTTCTTTGCTGCTTTCATCCCTCCTTAATTCAACAATTATAAGTCTGCGTCTATATCTCATTCTATGTAAAAAAATTTATTCCTTCAAAGCAGAGTTTGCACCTAATGGCAACATTCTTGCTTTCATGCTCAACTATGGCATTTGAATCACAGATTTATGAGCTTTCTGGTCGTCTTATAACAAAATTTCACCAGTATCATTTTTAAACCCCCCAAATAGCTTTGCCTTGTAGAGTAGACAAGTGAAACAAAAGGTTGTAAATATTGGTGTTATAGAGTTTGGAGGACTACTATAACAATAATAATATAAAAAGTTCGAACTCAGTGCACAAAGCTCCCACTTTTACTTGGTCTGTGAGAGGAGATTGGAGGACTATGAGGACTTAAATTATAGGCTTCTGTGAATCCTACACTTATTTACCGTATGTTTCATACTTGCAGAATTGTTGACAACTAATGCTGGAAAACAAATAAAATCTACTGAAGTCAATATCAAATTTTTTCGAGTCTGGCCACAAGTAATGCCAACCACATGACAGCTCCAGCTTGGCAAAACCTTGCAAGGTGCCATTATTGTTGTGTATGATTAAGGTTAGCAGCATACTGCCATAATTTCCTTGTGCAAATTTTCCGAGGAAGACATAATATACAAGAAAATTTGTTCTATAATTTTAGGTCCAAAAGATAGATAGAATATTCAATAAATTTTGTGAGCCTTTAATATCTAACAGAGACCTCAGAATGAGGCAGGGTTGCCTGTTGAGAAGGATATGAATGTTAGGACAATAAAAAAATTCTGCCAGGGACAACCTCAAACAAGTCTAAGCTTTATGTACTGAGATTGTTCAGTCAACATTGAGCACTTAAGCTATGATGAAGCTAAATCCTGATTCAACGTTTGATTAATCCTGAGCTTGTACATGCCAACTCCGTATATTCATGATTCTAATGGGAATATCCCATAACACTGAAACAGAAACATCTTGGTTTCTTTTGTTAGTGGTTACTTACAGCACACACATAAATGTTTGAGTGTGCATGAACATATACAATGGCATAAGATGCATATATATATATATATATATATATCTGCATCTAACAAAACATGCAGGCAATTCAAGTGTTTTGCCATTGTAGGGAACATACCAGAAGCCTTGAGACCAAGACATGTTGCCTGACATCTAAATGACATCCAAGTAAACTAGTCATGTATCAATTTGGACATTATACTTGAATCAAGAACAAACTTACATGAGATCCAACTCGAGCATTCTGGAAAGCTTTTAGAACACGGGCGGTATTGCATGCCACCAAATTATCTACAGCTCTGAATTCTGAATATAAGGAGTCCACTGCATTCACAACCTGCACTGCAAATAAAAGCACTCAAGGAATTTGCACAAAGGTCTAAGCATCAAAGTTTTCAGCACGTGAAAATTAACAGTAGGCTTCATATTTACCGCAACCAAAAGTAAAATATATGATTAGTAATTAAAAGTTTTTGTGAATGCTTAAATGACCCGATCAAAATTAGAAGACATGTTTGAAGATACACATCTAAAAGAATGAAAAGAAAACTCAAAATGCAAAGGTGTTAAGTTTGTTTTGAATCCCAAACAATTAAAAAGCCACCAGAACCAAAATAAACCGTTATAGTTGATCTCATTTAAAAGAAAAAATATGTTTATCCAGTCCAATATATTTATACAAGATAGATAAAATCTAGAAATGGGGTTTGTCTCTACTTCGTGCATTTTCTCGAAAACCAAAAGATTCGTTGAATAAATTACAGCAATGTTACGCCAAAAGGGCACGAAAATTGCAAAAACTATTAAACTGATTCAATCATGATTCATGGTATTAGTCCCACTCACCCAGAATACACACACACACACACACACACACACACACACATAAAACTCCACATACAAATAAATAACAAACTTTTGGTTTTCTCTTCATTTCCTACATTTTCTCACCAACCAAACAGAAAACTATCCGGAACACAGCATTGGGTTTTGAGAGTGAAAATAACTAACAGCCCATGAAAACTGAGATTATATTCTTGTATGGTTTTTTAAGAGTTTAAGATAGGCAAGACAAAACTGAGCCAATGTTTCATAGCTTCAAAGGTTGGTTTTTTACAATTTGCATAAACCAAACAGAGCATTAAGCAAAATAAAAATCTGGGTTTTGATTTAACACAAATGAAAGCAAAAAGTACCTCTGGTACAAAGGGATGGCCTTGATGATGATGAAGAAGAAGTTGTTGCTGTTGTTGTTGTTGATGATGATGCGTACTCAAAGAGACCGAGACTTGAGAGCTTGAACGAACTTTAGCTTTGGTTTTGAAAGAAGCTCGAAGAGAGTGAGTAGGATAACCAGTAGAGGCGCAGGATAAGACCCACATCATCATCTTCAAGCAACGAGTTGGGACTAGCAAGTTTAGCTAATGGAGTTAAATTCATGAAAATGATAAAAGTAGGCCCATAAATTTTGGGCTCTAATTCAGTAATTTGAACCAAACTAAGAGTTCTATGCTAACTTGGATAGGTAGCCCATATAGATTAATTTCATTTTTTTTTTCTTCTTTTTTCTCTTTCTCATGAATTCCCAAATTTGTAACCTTCCTCTTATTATGTCAACTAAACAATTGTTTGAATTCCCAAGTTGGCAATGCTAACCATTTTGATTATTTTTTACTTGTTTTTCATGTCATTAAATCTGAGTTGTGGTTAAAGATTTGTGTGCGTATGACAATGAGAAATGAGCATTATCTGTGGATAAAAATAGATAATGAGTTTCTTAATCTTTATTCATTGTCATGATTTCCTTTTGTGTAAATAGTTTAACAAATATGATTTGATCGTGTATTTGATTCCCCTTTTCGTGTACCGCAGTTGAGTAATGTCACTCTATCGCCTATTAATTTCCTTGTAACATTACAATTTCATGTAGAGAAAACCAAATAAATGTGATTGTATCCTAGTTAATTAAGAGAAAAACATTCAAACGTTTGAAGATTTACTTACTAATATGTTAAATTTATGGGGGAAATTACACTTTTTTCCGCATAAATTATACCTCATTTTATGCTTACCCTTAGTTGATACCTATTTTCGCAACACATTTTGTACAAGCTCGACTTCCTTGTGGGCTCAATTCAAGTATTATATTTTATTTTATTCTTTTATGCATGGCCCAAGCCCATGCGACTTATTGGGGGAAATTGAGGAAGTGTGGCTTGGAAGATATGGGTTGGTTCCTTTTGCACCTTTTGCATGAGCCCAACCCATGCGTTCTACCCAGTGGGTAAGGGACATTGGTAGCACCTCATGCTCATAGAGGAAGTCTTGTATCCAAAATTTCTACTCTAAAACAACTTTTATGCTCTGGGTGACTATGGCCCAACTTTTCTGTTCTACCATTTTTTTGCCTAAAACACAAAGCTGACCCTAAGTGGCTGGCCTCGTCTGCTGCAACAACCAAATGCAATCTCCAAGGACCTACCATGTCTAGGAAACATCAGCCTAGGAATTTAGACTACTTTATTTCCCAAATTATGCAAAAAGCAAGGCGTCCCTCTTACCTAATTAAATCAAATATGACCATAGCTTCTTTGATTGATACCTTGGGGTTCAAAGCCTCTTTTATTGACCAAAAACAGTCACTTAGAGCACCCAAAGTTCAGTACAAAAGCCCCAATCAGATTCAAAAGGGACCAACCACGTTTTATCCACATACCTGAAACTTCAGAGCAAAAGCCCATTCACCTGTCAACATTCTCACAATTCTGAATTTCAGTGGTGGAAATATGGGTACAAGGGAACCTTCCCTCTCTTCCTCACAACCTCTCTCAATTTCCTCTTCTCGGTGATTATGAGTCGAAATTTCAGACCTATTATGCTTTTATGCTTTTTTTGCACTTTTGTTATTATCATTTTGATTTTCTCTTGTCAAAGCACCATTAGCCTTTGTTTTCTATACATTGTGAATTTTGGGCTTGATTCTCCATAAATAAACACTTCTAAAAAACCCAAGGGGAGATTTGGGCCGTTTTCGCATTTTTGGCCCTTGTCGCAAAACGTCTCCAACACCCTTGAACTATAAGAATGCATAATTGGCCTCTTAAACTAAAACCTGTGTAACATTTTACCCCCTCCTGTCAGGGGCGACTCTACATTGCGTCTAGGGTGGTCATGAGCCACCTTGACTTGGAAAAAAATAATTATTATATATAAATTTAAAAAATTTATGATTTTTTAATCCTTAAAAAAAAATTTGTGACCACCCTAAATTTTTTTATGCCCAACATAATTAAACTTTGGACAAAATTTGGCAACAAACTTGATTGTAGTCTTGGAAAATAAAGTTACAACTCTATTTAATATATATATATATATATATATATTTAATGTGATTTTTGATAAATCCACTATTGGATTACATTTTTTTTTCTTATATCCTTCATACTTGCAAAATTTCAAGAAGATCAAAGATCAATAGCTATATTATCAATTAAATATTTAAATTTCAAGTTTTTATAGTCTAAAATTATACCCGAAACATAAATTTATGGATTAAATATTAAATAACATTCAGTTGGCATGAAATTTGATGTGTTTTAAGAATATAAAGACACATGCAATTCAATAGTTAGATTTTCAAAATATGTAGTTATGTTAATTTGCTTAGTGAAAGTTGTAGCCTTAGGCTACAGCTAAGTTTGTAATCAAACTTTGTCTTTAAATTTTGGTCCCCTTAATAATATATTAGGTCTTTACAAGCAAAAAGAAAAGGCCCAAGAAAATTTTATTTAAACAAAATTTTGAAAGAGATGTAGCTTGATAATGAAACTGTCATGTTACAATTTCAAAATAAGAAAATTCGTGGAAGAAAATTGTAAGACTTTATGTATTTGTGAGGTCTTTTTTTTTTTTTTTTTTTTTTTTGTCAATATATAAAATTATCTTTTTATTAGATTTTTTATAATATTAGTTTCTTAATAACCATCCTAGAAAAATTTCCTGGAGCTGCCACTGCCTCCCGTCTACTTCTAAGTTAAGTTGGACGGAAAACTATGTAACGCACAACTCACATGACACTTGCTTACATGGAAGTCCTAAAGTGACCAAAATTATCTCCTCTCATTCAATGGGGTTGAAAGAAATTCTAAGAGAGTGTGTAGGATAAGCACTAGAGGTGCAAGATAAAACCCACATCATCATCTTCAAGCAACAAGTTGAACTTGAGACTTGCAAGTATAGCCAATGGTGTTACAAATTTATGAAAATTGGTAAAAGTAGGTGCATAAATTGTGGGCTCTAATTTGAACCCACTAAGAGTTCCATGCTAACTTGGATAGCTAGGCCATAACTTAATTTCATTTATTTTTCATAAATTCCCAAATTTATGGCCTCCCTCTTTTTATGTCAACTAAACAATTGTTTGAATTCCTAAGTTGGCAATGCTAACCATTTTGATTATTTTTTAATTGTTTTCTTTTTCCAGTTATAAATCGGAGTTTTGATCAGAGATATGCGCGCGTATGATAGTGAGAGGTGCACATCATTTTGGATGGAAACTGATAATGACTTTCTTAACATTTGTTCATCATCATGATTTCTTTTTGTGTAAGCACTTGTTTAACAACTATGAGTCGGCCACGTATATGATTCCCCTACTTATGTAATGCAGTTGAACAATATAACTCCTTTGCCTATTAACTTCCTTGTACCATTTGGAGTTCATGCAGAAGAAACTGAATAAATATAGTTGTATCTTGGTTAATTAAGAGAAAATTATTCAAAACTTTGAAGATTTACTTTATATGTAAAAATTTATTGTTAGTCTTATTTAAGAAGATTTTAGTTCTTCTCTACACTCATCTTGAGTATTGTGAGAATCCAATAAGTAGGCCAAGCATCAAGGACGAAGAGAGAAAAGGAATATTGATAGGCTAGGCCACTCCAAGCCTAATCTTAAGATAGATCGAGGATATTCTCAGAAGCAGCCTAGATTTGTTGAATATGGCCCGAAGTAAGTCTCCATTTTATTATTTATTTATTTTTGTTATTGTTGTTGGATTTCAAGATCTAGTGCATGCATATTGATGAAAACAAAGGTATTGAGTTTTTTGTTTTGTTTTTGTTTTGTTTTGTTTTTTTTTTTTTTTTTGTTTTTGTTTTGTTTTTTTATAAATTAAAAAAATTTAATAGTTACAACAGTGAGAGAAAGGAAATTTAAAGTTTTAAACCTTTATTATCCTCATAAGAAAGAATAGATAAATGCTATTAAGTTATAATGCTCTTAGCCAAAGGTCAAGTTCATGATTTTGACCTTTGATATTTAAATTAAAAAAAAAAAAAACTCTATAACCACTTGAAAAACTACATGCAATGTGAATTTTCCTTATTGAGCTTACAACTATAAAATATGATTCTTTGTGTGTGATAAACTATGAATCTTTTTGTCTTAGACAGTCACTTAATTACCGTATTAAATATCTTTTAAAAAAAGGAAAAAAAAAAAAAAGCACTGAAGATCTTTTAATTTTTTCTTTTTCAAATCTCTAGTTGTTTGCTATATTTCCATATGTTAACTATAGATCAAGTTAATATTATTAGTTGATCGTTCTTAATTAAACATCTGTAAATTAGAAGAACCCACCTTTTCAATTAATTGATTTAGATTAGATATACTATCCAATTGATTCTATTTAAAAAAAAAAAAAGAAGATATATGCCAACTTATAAACGAGATTTTTTTTTTTTTTGAGGAAACATAAATCCGGATCTTACATTCAGGTTTTTTGAATTTCTATTTCAGAATTCAGACACAATATATCTTTATTAGTTGAATGAAATATAACAGGGAAAATTAAAAAGAAAAAAAGAAAAGAAAAGAAGAGGAATAATTATATTTGGTCCAACATATTACATAGGTGTTGACAACGGCGTGTGTGTGTATATATATTTAGAAATATAGAATATTAGGATGATCAAATGGTTGCAGCCCACCCAATTTAATTTATATTTTTTCTACCAAAGATTTGCTTTATGCCATAGGGATGGCAAAGGATTGGATTTCTAGATCCGATTTGACCCTAATAAGATTGGTTTAAAATTTTTAAATGAGTATGGGTACGAGATGGATTATTAGGTTTCAATTTTTTTTAATTAGTTTTTAAATGTACAAAAAAGTTTCAATTTTTTGTTGTTGTTATTGATAATTTGCAATTTTTTTTTTCATTTGTTTTTATATAAAAAGAATGGTTCAATTTGTCCCCCCCCTCTATTCTTTACTCAAACAACTTCATAGTTAATTTTCCAGCAAATTGAGTGTGTCAAATATATATATATATATATATATATGCTTGTTGTTCAAGCCTAGTGGCTTGTTGGTTTGGTTGAGTCTGTTCCTATTTTTTAACTTAAGTTTATTTTTATAATTATTTATTTTATTAAAGCACGTAGAAGTTGTTTCAACTTGTTTTTTATTAATGTTTTGTTTTAGCAGTGCCCTGTCTCGTTTTGCTTTGCTGAGATTTAGGTTTTACTCTTGTACATTGATTATCTCCTTGTTAATAAAATCTTACTGATACGCATATATATATATAATTTAAATTTAGAGTATAGTCCAGAATTTGCATTCGTCATGTCATTGCAGGAACTCATAGAAGTGCTAATTATGGTATTGCATTACATTTTTGGACATTCAACAAATATATGGTGGGGTGGTCAGACATATAGTCATAGACATATTGCAAATTGTGATAAAGTAAGGAACTCATAATTTTAAAGAGGGTATTATCATAATAATATTTGAGTATATAAACCAAAATTTCCTTTTTGTTTTATCAGTTTAAACTTTTGGATTAATATATATTATATTAAAGTGGAACAACAATTAAAATTTAAATTAGTTTTAATTGTTGTCTAATTTTGCATCACGTGTCTAATTAATTGATTATTTCATAATATTCAGTGCGAAAGTTGAGATGATCAATTCATTCATCTTGGTAATATCACCTCATTATCACTAATTTAAATATTTTCATGCGTAAACACATGTTACAAACTAGTGGTAATTTATTTTGGTATCTTAGTAGATGGATCTTTGAGTTGAACTTTGTCTCAACTCTAAATCCTCCCATTTGAAATTAAATATTTTATGTGCAAGGTAGCTCAAATTAAACCCTTAAATTTAATAATTTAAAATTAAAACTTATTGTTTTAGGGAATTTCAAATGAAATCTTTCAGTTTTATAATTACAAATTAAATCAAACAATTTTAAGTCAATTCATTTCCAACCCCGAGCCTTGTTGGCTGTGACAGAGTGTGAAGAGAGGGTTCGAATTGAAACATATTTAAAAGTTCATAGTTTAATATGTAATTTTTGAAATGATAGAATTTTAATTTGAAATTCCTTTATACTATAGGGTTTTTATTTGTAACTAATGAAACTAGATTGTAACTCGTGTTTACGTATAAAAATATTTAATAGTAGTGATAATGAAGTGGTCTTACTTAGGTGATTGAAGTTGTTATTTCGATTTTTGGGTCGAGTATTATGGATGAATTACTTAATACCAAAATTTAAAAATAAAAAATAAAAAATTAATGGACACTTGAGACAAAGTTAGACTATAATTAAAAACTAATTTGAATTTTGCTTGTACTTTGGCTTTAATATATTGTGTATGATTATAAGGCTCAATTTAAATAGATTTCTAAATTATAGGGTTTAAAATATAATTTTTCCAAAATGAGGAAGTTAAAAGTCAAAATGGGTGGAAGAGCTAAGAGGAAAATAGGTTGAAGTAGCAATGCAAAGCTTCTAATAGTAGGTAATGTTTGGATTTGAGATATTAAAATCAATGGATGTGAAGAACGATTGCTTGTACTGTTTGATAAAAATTAAAAAACACATGATGATATGAGCTTTGGACATTTTGCTCAAATAAAAAGACTTATGATACCATGTATTTGAAATCACATTTTACACCTACTCATTTAAAAAATTCACATATTAACACAACTCAAAAATCCTTTCATAAAATGCATCAATAGAAAATTGTATTATTTCATACTTTATTCAACTCATTTAAACTAAATATTGAAATCAAAACCCTTCTCTTTAAATTCCTTTATCCATACAAACCAGTAGTGTATCACATTAATTAGATCCGTTTTAAAAATTGTACCATTTATCTTTTCAGATCATGCAATGCAAATAGCACCACTACTCATATTCTCCCATGGTTCTCTCAATCATCTTTTTGATATTGAATTTATTAGTGCATACTTGTTTACTGTGTCCTGATGACTGCATTTCAGCTTCTTTATGCATCCGGATTTAATATCCATAGACAAAGGTTCTCAAATAAGGTCTAAGACACAAAAACATTGTTCCAAAAATTCCCACTACATATCTTTGTGTTACTACAAAAATCTACTTGGTATCCTATGGGGTTTGGTTGATTTTCTTTTATGACAACTCTGGAAACTTTTTTTTTTTTCCTCTTTTGGTTTGTGTCACAGCAAAGCGTACTGTAAGGAGGTTTGTGGCCAGGGATGAAGGGGGAGGTGTGATCAGGTTCACTGAGGATGAGTTGAACAATATCAGTGAGCTGGAGAGAGGGCCAAACTATATTGAGGTCACATGTGGGTGCACAAACAAGAAGTATGGTGATTATATCGGCAAGCTTAGGATTAGTTCCTTTGGCCATTTTAAGATCACCTGCACCTGCAGTGAGAAATGCAAGCAAGGCAAGTCTCATTCTTTAACTTATTCATTTTTCCTGAATGGTTCTGGCCAATAGGTAAAATTTGTTTCTGAAATGGAGCTCTGTATCTGAATATGTATTAATGCAATACTATTACTAATGTTCTGCAGTATATTTTATATATTAGTTAATTTGGTAGATTATTTCTTTCTAGTGAAACCAACTTTAGGTGAAACTCTTTAGTGATAATATTCCAATCATGAATTGTGTACTTACAAATTGATTATGGCATATAACATGAAATGGATGTAAAGCATTAAAGATTTAAAAACTACACATTGAAGTCACATTAAAGTTTGAGAAGCTTAGTGCTTCACAAGAACTAAAATGTAGAATATTTTATGCTGTTTAAGAAGTTCCTACATTTTTCTTCATCTTTCTACAATAAAGTTATCATAATTAAGCTTTGTTTCTTTCAGTTATATTTAGTATTTATGCTAAACCAAAGTCATATTTTGTTCTATTATTCCTTTCCCTTTCTAGAGTTCAACACTTTAATGCAGAAGACACTATAATACCTTATAGACCGCCAATACGGAATGCATTATCTTGTTGATTTCAAACTCACTTTTATATAACTAAGGAACTTGATATTATCTAATACTTAAGTGGAGTGGGGGAATAAAATATCCATCTAACTCTAATTGTTAAGACTGTTAGAGGAATTTATGGTCTTAAAATTTGAAGTTAAACTTTAAGAGGACATGAGCACAATCCATCATGGATGTGGGATTGCAGGTTTTTATCCTGCACATATTGAATATTAGATGTGATATTAGTGCTATTGTGATGAGCAGTGAATTTGACTCCCTATGCTTTCGAGAAACACAGCGGAAGGGAAGGCGCTAAGAATTGGAAGAAACACATTTGGGTTATCATTAATGATAAGAAGGTTGCTCTCTCAAAGACTGTTCTGATATCATACTACAAACATTCAACAAATATGGTCCTTAGCCGCCCCAGACAATTTCATCGCGATGAGTTCATTAGTTGTTCAGATTGTAAGAAGCTGCGCAGGTTTCTTCTCCGTGATCAAGTGGGTTGCCGAACATATCATGATGCGTTGGCTAACAAAAACTGGAAATGTACTGACTGGCCTTATGATAAGTAAGTTAATTTTACTTGATTTAATCTGAGTTCTTCAGAAATATATGATTTTATACTGCAATTTCTGATGAAAAAAGCTTAAGAATATATATAAAATCTACCCTGCTGGGAAACTGATCTTGTAGCTCAGGTCTCCATGCATCAATGGCAACCATATTTCATAGTTGGTGCCTCATTAAGCATTGATTCTTCAATAGTTTTCTGTCCAAACTAGCTTTTTTCAATCTAAATAGGAATGTTAATCCATGGTCCATATAGAATATGAACCAATAATTCTAATCTGATTACATTTGTAGATCTGGATCCTTGATATAATTTGATATCAAATAGGGATGTTATAAATAGA
Organism: Quercus ilex subsp. ballota; assembly: GCA_032727855.1. Taxonomy (NCBI): domain Eukaryota; kingdom Viridiplantae; phylum Streptophyta; class Magnoliopsida; order Fagales; family Fagaceae; genus Quercus; species Quercus ilex. The sequence goes on from CM064915.1 coordinate 18,710,825, forward strand.
TAAATCTACCATTTTCTTTCAACTGAACATTTTGAGGCGACTAGTAATTTATCATGTTATTATAGTAGAAGATAAAAATTTTGACAATCATCTGTAAGGTTCAAGATATACAAGTCTTGTATTCCCTACAGAGACTTTGAACAAAGAACTTATGAAAATGTCACATACATTGTGGCAAGAATATATACATCAATCAGGTTTTTGTTTGAGTTGGAGCACTCCATTCTAAGAAGCATATAAGTTTGTGTTTCATTAATGCAAAGCTGTTGTCTGTTGAGTTCATCAAAGCCTTTAGATAATACTTCCTTTCCCATCTTACTTCAGGGTGGCCGGATTCAATACTAGCCTTGATTTTTCCCCCTATTACTCTTTCTTTCTGTTGATTGGAACGAAACTAGTTAATGAACTTTCCAAATATTATGTCATGTTTACCTAGCCAGTTAAACTAGAGGCAACAGCAGAAGCAAATTAAAGAATAAAAATTCTCTGTCTCATTTTGAGTGTTCCACTTTATGTTCCACCGATCATCAGTTATAACTTGTCAGAAATTTATTTATTTTTCCTTATAAAATAATTAAAATTTTAAAATGGAAAAAAAAAAAAAAGATTGGATAGATGGCAAGTTATGACTAATGAAACATAAAGTAGAACATTAAAAATGGAACAGAGGATTTTTATCCCAAATTAAGAGTGGTTCTTTTAGTTAATCTTAGGCAGGCTGTGACACTAAATCTTATTAATGAATATAGGTGGTAATTGACCCGTCCTTATGATAATTGTCTGACAGTTACAACAATATATCAAGACAATATTTGAACGGAAATCTAATGCATCAAAGAGTATTCTTTCTCAAACAAAATTTTTGTTAAAATAGACATAAACTGAGTATTCAAATGATTTGGACCTGATTGAAATAAGCACATCCCTTGATGAAAAACATGGACTAAATATAAAGCTAATATATCCTGCTACACTTATATGTGCCTATTTTCTGTTAACAAATGTGTTTTCTTGATTCTTGTTTCAGAATATCCTGTGATGATGAAGAAGAGCGTGAGTGTCGCAAAATCTGCAAGGGCTGTCCTCGTTCTTCAACATGCAGGGGCTGCACTTCTTGTGTGTGTTTTGGGTGCACCAGGTGCCGCTTTTGGGACTGTGACTGCCGCACTTGTGTTGACTTCATGGAGCATGGAGAACCTTAGGCCTAGTCCCCAGAATCATATCCTTTCTTGCCTTTACTTATTTGATCAAGAATAAAGAAAGTTTGAGAACTCAAAACTTTCTGTTTGAATGGCTGTTGTAAGACTGCCAACTTTTCGTTTGCTTTTCTTTCCTTTCTTAGCAGCTACCTAGAATAAGGTCTGCCATTCATGGTGGATGTGTTATCATTTTATCCTTCTGGACCCATTTGAAGTTTTCAATAGAACTTAATATTTCCAATCCCATTGTTGAGTTGAATCATATAATCCTTCAATTATGTTTTTGTTTGAAAGATAAAATAGGAATTTGCTTCAGCTTTGCAAACCAAATTGGGGTTTATGTGACCAAAATAATTTGGAATTATTTAAAAATATTCTCTAAAATATTTCTTGAGTAAACTGAGAACCAAAAAACACTCAAGCACACACTTTTTCAGGTTTTTTTTTTTATTACATGAAAAGCATTTTTTTTTTGTAAAAAAAAAAAAAAAAAAAAAAATTTATTCCAATCAGCCCAAAGGCCCCACAAAAGCCACGTCTAAGATTCCAAAATCCTTTTAAGATGGGAAAGATATATATATATATTTTTAAGAACAGTCTTCCTTTAAACATATTACCTGTGTAGTTTTTAAAATCTTAATAGTTCTGAATCGATGAATCCTTTTTCTCTGAATTTCAATTTTCAACAGTATCTTTGACCAAAAAAATTTGAATTGTATCTTCATCGCCTATATAGATGTGCAAGGGTTCAACTTCAACATGATAGAATTTGACAACGATCCACCATTGTCACCAATTAGCTATATCTGATTATTGTTAGTGCTACCCACAAACACCGCACAACCCAGAAAAAATAAAATCTGGAATCAAAAAATTGTATTGCTTTACGCGCTTGATAGGAGTTGATCGGTTTGAATAGTGGTGTTTCAACGAATGTGTTATGCACATGAAAATAGCATCATTAAGGCCCCAGTAATACACTTGGAATTACTCATTATTGTCATATGGCTAGGGTCAATGAATCCACACCAAAGACCTCCTTTTTTTTTTTTTTTTTTTTTTTTTTTAATTCAGCCAAAAAAAAAAAAAAAAAAAACTGGAAAACAAAAACCTTTGAAAGGTTACCTAAGAACCAATGACTTAGATGCATTCCAAGTTTCATGGACCGAAGTTATATTCCAACAAGAAATGATCTTTGGTGAACTTAAGGCCACCTATTTCCTACAAGACGTGGTTGAAAAGCCCCCAGAGTACCATCAAAATTATGAAAATAGCACATAATGATAAACTAGACTAGTTCTCCAAGAGAACCTAATGATATTACCCAGTTCTCTTTGAGCTCACATCCCCACCCCCAATTATTGTAAGTGAAAAAAAAGGGAAGAAAGAAGAAGAAGAAGAAGATAAAAAATCATCAAATTTTTAGACCTATTAAACAAGAAACAATGCCAAGCCATGTCGAACTAAAATATAAGATCTAGTTCATTCCTCCCTACTCAAAAAGGAGGGGATTGAGAATGTGAGAAAAAGAAAATAAACAATCATCAAATGTTTAGACGTAAGTGTTGCACTGCCTCTAAACATCATGAGGATGTGAGAAAATATATTGTATCTTATCTTATGTTTGGATAGAGAAAGACGAGGGAAGAGTAGAGGAGAGGAAAATGGAAGATACCATTAATGCTGAAAGGAACAAGTTCAAAATCCAAAAATAAGAAAGGGAAGGAAAAAGAGAGGAAAAAGGAAAACAAAAAGCCATGTGTGTATATACCTAATGCATTAGCAGGCCAAAGGGGCTCCAACATACAAAATTTGGCATCTGCTATTCAAAATAGAGATCAGACTTCATCTGCAATTAAGAAAAGCTACTCCTACAGTCTCAACCTACTGAAAATTTCACAGCTACTGATTGATGGCTCTCTGGTTAGTTATCAAGTTGATCACTGTCAGACTTAAAAAATGTTCTACACAAAAAGGAGGGGATTCTCTAGTCGAACACCAAGAATTTGGTCTCTCTTGAAGTCAATGCATGAACAACTTGATCAGATTATATACAGATGCGTGCACCTGGCAAGCAGAAGGCATGCACGTCCCTTTTATGAAACAAGTGCATACATCAAGAGACTTTATGCCAGCATGCAGAACACCTGAGTTTAATGCATTGAAACTAATATCATCTCCTTTACACAATGTGTTGTGGTCCAGCAGACATGCGATTCCTGCCCCGGCCTCTTCTTGCACTTGCAATGCTAGCTGTCAAGGAACTACCAACATTTGCTAAGGCACCAAGGCCCATCAGTTTTAGTCCAAGATTTTTCATTAAATACAACAACCTACTTTCATCCCCTTCAGTCACCAGTTGCAGCTCCTGTGCCTGCTCACGAGATATAACTGTATAAAGCTGCAATGGTAGGTTTGAGGAATGAAGGCAGTTGTTTGCTGATTCCTCTGTATAACTGTTTTCCCCACTCCCCAAAGTGATTCTCATGAGCCCCATTGATTTTGGGTCTTCTGTTGAAGGATCAAATATAAAGGAAAAGTTCCCTAACACTAGATCAGGCTTCTTGAAGAGATCTAACAGCAAATCATTGCTAGGTCCAACATTCCTCTGCGTGAGTTTCCTCAGATTATTTTGGCGGCCCCTGGTGGCTCGATAAATGCGTGAAGCTTCTCTTAAGCCACTCAAGAAGGCACCATGCATGCTGGCTGGATATTGCCTATTTGTGGCCTCACCAGCAAAGAACAGATTACCCAAGCTTTCTGCAAGTATATCATAATCACTTCCAGATGACTGTACTCTAACATGAGAGTATGAACCATAGGAAAGGGGATCACTGCCCCACCTTGTACATATTGTTTGTATTGGATTAGGTACATCAATACCTTTAGGACTAAATATACCTGTAAAGAGAAATGTGAAATATTAAGAAGAAGCTAGACTCAATCAAGCTTTGGAAAGGAAGACAGTGAAAAACAAGATATCTTACAATTTTTGTCAATTTAAGAAAAATCATACCTCTTAGGATTCTTAGAACACGATGGAGCAAAATGGATGGATCTGTGGACTCAAATATTTGTGCAGCTTCTCCAGCCACCAGTGCAACAAGTACTGGACCCCCAGAAACAGTATGATAACTGTAAAACAAAAAAAACTCTCCACGTGTATCACTGTGTTCACTTAGACATCCGAATGTGTCTAGGTCTTCTCCCCAGAAAACATGTGGAAATACCATTGCAACTTTATTCAGCAGCCCAAATCCCAACCTCTCAATGGCTGCCAGCTTTCTTTGTGGTAATTCTGGTTCAAATCTGATAGTTCTTTTCTTTAAAACTCCAAGAGGTACAGTGCACAAGACCATATCTGCCTGAAACTTTTGGTCCCCAGCTATAACCTCAATGCCTTCATTTCCATATCTAATAGTATTGACAGTCTTTCCATAGAGTATAGGAACTCCTTCACATAATGCTTTTATCAATCTCCAATTACCTCCAGCAAGAAAGCAGTGGTCCCCACCCATTTCGTAAGGATCATCCTGATCCCAATAGGCAGCTGACAGTTCTGAAAGACATCCAGCATTAGCATATTCCAAATTTGCAAGATGCCAATCAAGAAGTTGCCTCTCCTCCGTACTTTTAGCCACAGCATACAATTGCCTAAGTGTTTCCAAAACTGAACCCAGGGAAATATCATTTGCAAATCCACCCATAATTTGTCTCAGTTCAGTAACTTTATCGAGCAACTTATTAAAAATGATTTCAACATTGGAATCAAGTACCTTATCAACAGGGGCTCCATCAGGCTTGAACAAAGGGCAGTTATCTCTGACCTTATGAAGTGGTATAGAAAGTTGTCTGGCCAAAACTCCTAGTGGATTAGCATGGATACCAGTAATAACACTACCACCAAGGTCCACAGCAGCAAATTTACCACCCTGATCCATCTTTTGAGTATAAACTCTTCCACCAGCACGATTTCTACCTTCTAGAACAATCACTTTGAACCCAAATGACAACAGCTGCCTTGCTGCTGCTAACCCAGCAAGTCCTGCACCAACAATTATCACAGACCCTTCTGTTGCCTCCCCTGGCATATGAGAGATAAATGTAGGAGAAACCCCAAAATTGATATACCCATTGAACAAAAGAAAATCATAAGCTGAACATATCAAATGTTCATACTCACTACTCACAGTTTCTTTAACATGTCCTTTCGAAAGCCACACCCGCACATTATCCCTCCACCTTGCTAGTATATGATTCCTCACAACAATATAATCATTCTGCTCCTTCCCACCCAATTCACTCACCACCCTAGCTTGAATCTCCTCCTCAAGCAGTGCATCAATTGGGAACCCAAGAGATAGCGCAATCATTGCCTCAGTTTCCGTCTCTTTCTCCAAATCCGCCTTCGTTCTATTCCTCTTCTTGAAAGCACCACCCAAATGCTTCTCAATGAGCTCATCCATCAAATTCTCATCATAATTCCGCATTCCCGCTTTCTTTCTCAATGACCGCTTCGAAACCACACTACCTGAATCTGGGGTATCCATTATCCTGCCCAGATTCACTAACCAACCTACTTTCTAACCCAATTCAAAAAGTTGACCTTACAAACCCAACAGGATCACAGCCACACATTTCTCTTCACTACTGCCCATATATCATCCTAAGCCAAAAATTATCAAATGGGTATTCCATTTTCAGACATTTCACCAAAAAAACCCACATCCTAGAATTTACCAACTTTGCAAAAAACATACAAACTAAAGAGCAAATTGAAAGAGAGTAAGTATTTTCTTCAAAACCCACTTTTGTATTTAACCAAAGCAATGAGTCAAACCCAACAAAATCCAAGTTATTGTCACTCACACTGAGAATTCAAACTACGGCCACGCAAAATGTCAAACACATTACTTGCATTAAATTTCAGAGTTTCAGTCCCAAAATTTGGGTAAAGAATTGAGTCTAAAATTGACTACAAGTTCATGCAAAAGGTTCTGGAAGACATTGGAGAAGTGTGACTCACCTTGTTGGTCCGATTTGACTCGCGGATTGGGAGTTTCTGCGAACCTATTGAGAGCGTGAGTTAGGGTTTTCTTATGCTGCGAGTTGACTCGGTGAATTGGAAATTGGATTGGAGGGAAGGGTTAGTGGGCTTCAGCCCATAATACTTAAATATTTAGAGGGCTATAATAGTGGCCCCAAAATAATGGGCCATGAAAAGGCCATTAGAATCTCTTCACACAAGGGTTGGAGTTTTTTTTTAGGTTCTTTGGTCCACTACAGACCCATTGGGCCTATTAGTCAGTTCAAATCTAGGCGTAGGTGAGATTTAATCCTAAATCTTTTCATTTAACAATCAAATTTTAAAAAAACTTTATTAATTGAGTTAAATAATATTCACAATTTTTTTTTTTTTTAAATTCGATACTTACTAGCACTGTGCAGGTTGGATTAGGTTGGTTGAGGGAAAATATTTTAAGTTTTTAACCAATCTGCCTTTGGTGGGTTGTAAAATTTCCAAACTGATGTCAACCCAAAAATCTCCAAAAATAACTAGTTGATTTAAAATTTGGGCAGTTTTAACTTGATGAATTGGGAGGGTCAGTTTTAATTATGTTAGTCTTAATATTATGTGAGAGGAAGGAGTATTGCACTTGGAGTATTAAATAAGGAAAAAGTTTACGGATGCCCCAAGAGCTTTAGTTTAGGAATTATTTTTCGAATATATTATGAGAAAAACATAAAGAAATTATTCTTTAGGGCTTTTTATATTTCTCATGAAAGTTATGTCAAAAGTTTTCTAAAATAGTTTATTAACAATTGTCTTAAAGACGTCTGTTAACATGACCCATTAAATAATTACTTGACACTATAAAGAGAGTGTGCACATACACACACATATCAAGTTATACCATATGTAAATTTTTCTTAATGTTTCATTGCCTAATAACTTTCAGTGAATTAGTATTTTTAAAATTATAACATAGGATCACGTGTTCTCTATTTTCTTAACATGTATAACAAAATCAATCGAATGTTATTCACTATTCAATATATAAACTCATCTTTCATACATAATTTAAAAAGTATTCTTTAATTTTTTTTTAATCTATACATTTTATAGATGATATAACTATTAATCTTTAATTGTCTTAAAATTTTGCAAGTATGAAAAATATATGAAGAAATGTAATACATCAGTAGATTAGTGAACATACACATTCAATAAAAAATTATTGACCCTTTTATGTGTGTATTTTTTTTTTTTTTAAGTAATTGCTTAAGAAAGTCTAACCATAACCACCATGGCAACTGATAAGTAAAATTATAACAAGTGTCCAGGCTAAATCCATCGGCTGTGTCATGGAATAGAGTCTACAGCTTAGGCTGACGGGATTAGTTAAGTAAGAGACTGAAGACCCCATAGCTGATAGACAGTGATGTGACGGGACAAAGATGGAAGGAAGCCTGCTCCAAGGGGTTAACTCCATCTTAAGGCTGACGCCGATATGGCCGAAGGGCATAAGATAAGTTGATGGTCCTGAAGCTGACGGTTCTAATGTAATCTTTGCCTTGGCCGCCACGCATGAGTATATAAATGACTTGTATCCCACGCTTAATGTCAGTCTCCTACAAGGAAAGGATTCCGTAATATACGCTAATGAGGTTTCCTATAAGGAAAGGACTTCTAGCCCAAGGAAGAGATGGTCAACCATCTACTACTATAAAAGCCCCAATACCCTCACAAATCGAGGTACGCATAATTAACCCCTCTCTAGCACTCTAGAGTTGTAACAAGTTCTAACTTGACCTTCGGAGGGTATTTGGCTGGCACCACACCGGTGCTCTCTGTTTGGTCTTCTCCTTTTTGTTGTGCAGGTACTGTTTAGAGTGTGCGAGTATCGTGTGGCTCACTAGTGTTTTTTTCGGCATCATCAGTAACCACAACCCATTGTAAAGAAAAAAAGAAGAAGAAAAAAGCCAAAACAAAACCATAACTCATCACCACTAGTCATAGCCATAGCCACCTCCACCACCACCCACAAACACCAATGTGGCAACCCTAACCCACCGTAGGGAGAAAAAAAAAAAAAAAAATCCAAGGCGAAACCACAGCCCATCATCACAACCACAATCCACCGCTGCAACCAAAAATCAACCAACACCACCACCACCACCACAACCACCTATCCACAAAACCCACACCCAAAATCAACCACCATAGCTACCAACCCACGAAATACACACCCAATCAACCATCACGGCCATTACAACCACCAAGAAGTCCATAGCTAAAATCAACTAGCACCACCACTGCCAACAAATCCATAGAACACACACAAAAACAAAGAGGAGAGAGAAGGGACCGGTGGTGAAGATAGAGTCATGGAGGAGAGAGTAAAGGGGAGAGAAAATGGAGAAAAGTGTCTAGCTCGAGAGAGAGAGATCGAGAGAGAGAAGAGACCAATGATAAGAGAGGCATGGGAGAGAATGAGAGAGAGAGAGAGAGAGAGAGCAAGAAAGAAATAAATTAAAAAAAAATGTAGCAACTTGCTACAGTAAGTTGTTACTAGTAGCAACTTTTATTTTTTTTTTTGAGGGTGAGTAGCAACTTGCTAAAAACTTTTAGTTTGACACCACTTGTAAAGAATGTTTTTTGGTGTTTGAGATGTTAAAATAGCTTTTAGCTATTTTAACACCTCTATTGTGAATGCTCTTAATTATTGTATATCATGTATATCATGCTCTTAATTGTAGCTTTATTAATTATAGTATATAATATCTATTTTTTTCTATATTTAAATTTGGTTACTTTATCAAAAAATGAAAAGAAAAAAAAAGAGGCATGACAAGATGCAATTGGTAAAGCAAAAATTAAATACTTAAAATGGGATAAAGTGAGATAACATGGAGCATTAAATAAAAACATGCAATCCAATAATTTGATTTTTACATTCAGTAAAAAGATATAAAGGAAGTTCGAAGGGTTTCTCTCTAAACTAGTTTAAAGAGAAACCTTTTTCTAGCATTAAAAGCATTAATCTAGATTATTAATTATTACAAAAAAGAAAAAGAAAAAGAAAATTATAGGAAGCGCCATTTATGATATTGGTTTCTAAGCACTTAAGAAATTCTAATGTGGCCTTTATCGTCTTCGAGGGCATAGTACTTTCTTGATATGTTTCAGTCTCAGATGAGACTGTGACATCAACCAAAGTCTCCAGCTTTGCAATTGCAGTTAGTTGGAAAGTTGTCATGTAGAAGGAAAAACCTTTATTCAGATGTCCTCCTTCCAGCACTTGAAGAGCAATTCGATGAAAAGGCTCATCAAGCTCCACAATTTCTTCCTTCTGATATACTGCTATGGATCCATATGATAGTAGTCATAAAGAGAATTTCATTAGCAACATCACATCATTTATTTACATTTTTATCTAGTTGGCATGCTAGTACAGGAACTAAATTCATACAGATGCAAAACGAATACAATAAATTTTCATTTAAAAAAAGAAATTATTAGTAGGAGATTTGAACTTTGAGTGTCTCTTTTTAAGACACTTGACAATGTCATCGAGTTACAATATTATTGGAAATTTTCAATTTGAAAGCAAATAAAGCAAGAAGTAATGTCAAAATGATAACTTTAAATAGTTAAAATGTTGGAGGGGAGATTTGAACCATGAATATCTTCATTAAAAACATCAAAATGTACTCGTTGAAGTACTAGGCTCTTGTCACCTCTAAAAGTGATTTATTTTTTGTTATTGCTCTAAAGTGATTGATGATGTGTGAATTGTCAATCTTGTAGATTCATCCAGATGGTGCCGAATCCTCGTCACTATTCTTACAAACGTAGAACAAAGGCTCTCCTAAGGTGGTTACTGGTGTGGTGCCTGCCACAACGTCTCTGATGCCAAAATTAGTGTATAGAAGGTTTTTGAGAGAAATAAGAAAGTTCTAAATATCTGAGATATCTGTGTAAGAGTATTTTTTGGGTGAAATTATGTACCTTGTTTGCCTTTGATTAGTGTGTATATATAGATTCATAGTTTCTAGGTGTTGGGGCCTTAATTGTGGCTTTAGTGCTCTTTTTGTAATGCCTTGGGGCTTATTAACGCGGGTTTTGATGAGCCTCCAATGGTCTGACAACTAATTGGTAACTGTTCGAAGCATTGAATCCCCTTATTAATGACTCGCCTGCCTTCGTCCGTGTTGTGCCAAGGTGGACGAGTATATTTAATGAGGCCGTCCAGGAAAGGAGAGTTCGTCGGTCCCATTAGCTACCCCCCAAGTTCGTGGTCATCATGGCATGTCATGACGACCACCAGAAGATGAAAGGTTTTCTGCCCAGACATGGCTCTTGGGGTATCATTCCACATTTAATGCGTAGTGGCGGCGCCACATGCATTGTGGCCATGTGGCGTGTTCTGATTGGTGGAGTTAACGCCTCACTTGTGTGACTCTTGGGTTTCCCACTGAATTTCAGTTTTTTGTGCCTAGCTTTTTAAACTTCCTCTCTTTCTTCTTGCCCCTTCACTTTTTCCGACTCTTTCTCAATCATTGCCCTGTGCTCCTTCTTCCCCAATCCACTATGTGATTTTCTTTGAGCTTTTGCATTCTGTGGTTGCTTCCTTTAAGGTATGTCTCTCTTTTCCTTTTTCCTTTGCTTTTTATGGCGTAGATAAATTGTGCTGGCTTCTAATTTCCTTCTTCTTTTTTTCTTTTTCTTTTTCTTTTTTTTGGGCTTTTAGGATTATCTTCTCTCTTTCTTTGTTTTCTAGGTTTCCATGGTTAGTTGCTCTAAGGTTAGGATAGCTTGCCCCTCAATTTCATTCCTTTTTGCTCGTTTGGGGGGATCTTTAGGTGTTTTCCCATACCTTGAAAACTTTGTCTTTGAGGGTAGTAGTTTAAGCGTTGCATTGGCTGATTTGCTCCCCTTGCTCTGTCAGTTAATTGATTAGTTCGAGGGTTTAGTGAGGGAGCAAGGAGCAATGTTTGAGGTGAGATCCAATGAGCTCGAGACAGGGTTTTCATCTAGCGACGATCCTGTGGAGGTGGATGAGGATACTGCGATAACCGTCCCTCGGGAGGTTAGGGCTTTCTTCACCCTTAGGGAGGAGTGTAGCCTAGATGTTGAGATTCTCTCCAGGTTTAGCAATAGGTTTCAATTTCCTAAGAGGGTTAGAGTTCGTCTTCCTTGAAAAGAGGAACAAGCTTGTCATTTTTCGCCCAGGGAGGTGTGCTTCTACAAGGCTGCCTTCCTGAGTGGGCTTAGATTCCCCGTCCACTCCTTTATTATGGAGCTTTTAAACCACTTCAAAATCGCTCCTGGGCAGCTTATGCCGAACTCCTGGAGGATAGTGGTCAGCTGTATGGAGATATGGCTGGCCACCATTGAGGGAGATATGATCAGGGTTGATGAGTTCACCTACTTGTATCATTTAAAAGAATCCAAGGAATACGGGCACTATGAGCTAGTGCCTTGGGTCAGGGAAGCTAGGATCGTTAGGGGCTTGCCCTCATCGTTCCGATACTGGAAGTCCCGATTCTTTTTTGTCTCTGGGGATGAGTAGGAAACCCCTTCTAGCGAAGTTTGGGGAGACGTCCCTAGGTTGCTCCATCGGTGGGGAACCCCGAGTCTAGGTGCGTTGTCTCTCCGCCAGTCCTTCTTCATTATTATTTATTTATTTTTTTGGCACATATTTCGTTATTGTTAGCTTTTTTGCTTGTTTTATGCACAGTTAAGAGACAGCCAAAACTTAGAAGCAGATACATGCAACGTGTTGAAGCAGCCATCGAGTATGCGAGGACAATTGAAGACTTTGATGATCTAGTCGACCCTCGGATTCTAGCTCTTCATTGCCTTGGTCTAGAGCCCTCCGCTTTCATCCTACGAACTATAGAAATTGAGGAGAAAAAGGGTAAGTGTTTGTTAAATTCGTTATTGCTACTCCTTTCCTTTTTTTTTTTTTAAAATTTGTTTTTAACGAGTGCTTTGTTGCAGGGATGTCGACCAAATTTAACCAAGGGATATATGCAAAGATGAGGGGCAAGAAAAATGAGCCCCTCTCCAGCATCGGGAAGAGGATGGTGCAGGTTGTGGAGAAGGGCGTCTCCGTCACTCCTCCTGCCCCCATCACTAAACCCTCGAGGACAGCCTCCCCGGCTACCTCAGTAGAAGAAATCACTCCTCTCCGGAAGAAGCCCCGTGTGGATGACAAGGGGAAGGTCAAGGCCAAATCTCGTTTGTCCACTGTTTTTGACAATGCTGGCCTTGCGCTGGCAAGGGCACATAAGTCTTTTTTTGCTGAGGAGCTGAGGGTCTTCTCGGGTATGCCCTCTCACATGATTGTGGACCATCACATCCATAAACTAGTCCAGGAATTGTACTTATGCAATTTTACCCTTTTTTTTTTGCATTATACTGAATTTTGGATTTCCTTTTCAGGTGTTGGGGGAGAGTCTTCACATTACTTCTGAGTACCTTACTCACGAAGCCAAAATTGCGTCGACTGTGTAAGGTGGAGGCTCTAAAGGTAGAAAATTCTAAGCTGAAGAAGGATCTTATTGTTGTTATGGACGAGGCCAACACCATCGAGGAGAAGGCCAAGATTTTGGGGGACGACCTCAGAGCGGAGAGGCAGCTCACCCTGGAGAAAGATGAGCAACTCTAGGCTGCGAAGGAGAAGGTGAAGATCGTTACTGCCAAGGCCGTCAAGGCTTTCCAACAAACTGAGGAGTACAACATTGTACTCTTCAGCTGGTACTACAGCGGCTTTGAGCTCCTTCGTCGATACCTAGTTAAACACCCTTCTGGAGTTGACCTGGAGAATCTGGACATGGAAGTGGTTGACTAGGAGATGGTAGTGGACGAGGCTTCCCAGTCCAATGCTCCCGCTGAAGATGCTCTTGGGGATGTTCCTTTGCCTCCTTAATATGGTGATGATACGGCCACTGCTTGAACCTGCCTTATGTCTGCCTTTTTTCTCTTTTTTTGTAATCCTTTATTTATTTATTTATTTTGGGTGCCCAGTGTGTTTTGGGCTTTTTGATTCTACTTTTAGAACAATATTTTCATTCTAATTTAAGAACAATGTTTTTGCCCAGTGCTTATGGGCTTTTAATTATATTAGTAATTCTGTACTTACTTGTTTTCGTTCCTGCCTTGCATGATACTTAGTGACTGCATGTGGTCTCTGTCTGCTTCATCCTTCTGCGTCACTACCTTACTTTGTTATTACTTAGTTACAATTTTCATTGTGACTCATACTCATTGAAAAGGTCTTGATTCGTTAGTAACTTACATCCGTTGAGGCTCATGACTGTCTCGAGAGAAGGAGGGAGAAAATATGTATTTATACAGGCTTATGACTGTCTCGTGGGTAAGCTTCTCTCGAGACAGGTTTTTTCCCTCCTTCATCCCTCTCATTGTGTTAGCTTTAATTCCGTGCCAAATTTGACTGTAATTTCTTCAATCATTTTCCTTGTATGTATGTAAGATTAATTGTAAGGGATGAGTATGAGAGATTGGTGAAGACTCAAGCTTCAAAGAATGTACAAGTGGATTTCGCGATTGGCTCATAACTGGAAGATGAAGAGTCATGCCAGGCTGTACTTTTCGCGAGTGTCTCGCGGGTAAGGCCAACCTGTGAAGGACTCGCGAAACTCTCTATTTGACAAAAAGTTATATTTTGCTTTACCATGTTTTTACCCACACGATATATACCCTAATTACCCACAAATCATAAGGAGTGCTTTCTATAGAGAAAACCCTAAAAAATACACTTGAGAGTTAGAGGTTGTCATACCCACAATCATCTACACATTTCCTTATGATCTTCCTCAACTCCTACCTCTCCATCTCTATATCTTTGAGAGGTTGCTAGCCCAAACACTTACCACACCCATACTGAGTGTAAAGTGAGATTTTGGTACTACTGGGAAGTATTGGAAGGAGCCATGGCAAATGCAGTTGGGCTGAATTGCGGGATTCGGAAAGTTAGAGAAGACAAGGCTTCGAGAAGTCAGTTTGTAGTAGGAGCTTGGGGGGCTCAAGTACATGGGATAGACTAGGCTTGAAGGGTATTTTGTTATTTGTGTACTCCAACTTTATTCTCTAGTGGATCAATTTCGACTTGGAGGGTCGCAAAGAGGTTTTTCGCTGAATTCTTCGGTTTCCTCTTCAATAACACGTCTTGGTGTTATCTTGTGTTTACATCTCTCTTCCCTACTCTTTAAGCTTTCTTTTTATTGTTGATGATGAATGAATATGGCTTAGGGTAGTGTTATCGGTTCATTGCGCTTATATACTCTTGCTCCGCACTTAGTCTAAGTTAGATTAAAAGTAATCTAGCAGTAATTTTTAATTAGGGGTCTGAACAAGCTCTTGCGTTTTAGCACAAATCCGACCTTTCATATTCAACCCAAAAACTTAACAAAAACAATAAAAACATTCACAATGGTGATTGTATTTTAGTAGAAAAAACTATTTTATCACCAAAGAACCAAAAGACAATGTGTTATTGGAGAAGCTAAAACTAAATTTTTGGCGTAAATACACTTTTAGTCCCTACATTTTGGCTTTTTTCCATTTTGGTCCCTACATTTTAATTTTACCAATTCTAGTCCCTAAACCAATTAACGCATGTAATCTTCGTCCTTTTCGTCAGTCAACCGACGGAAATATCTGAGGTGGCTGACAGAGGAATTAAAATATTATAAAAAATGTCCTATCAGCAACTAATTTTTTTAAAAATAATTTATCAATTTTAACTTTAAAAAAGAAAAAGAAAAAATAGAATTAAAAACAATAAAATACATAAATTTAGATCTAATTCATTTTGAACAAGAACACAGATTTAAACATCAACAAAAGAACATAAGAGCATAAACCCAGAACCAAACACAAACTCAAATTTAAAAACAAAAAGAACACAATAACAAACTAAATCTTTCCTCTCCTTTGTGCCGAAGCTCCATGGCCACCATGGCTAGAGCTTCCTCCACCTCCAATCTCTCTACCACTAAAACTAAATCTCACACACTCCGAACACTTGAGACCCAAAACCTGATCTGAGTCCATCTCTCTCTAGACCTCGGCTTCTCTCTCTTTGATCCAAAACAAGGCACAGCCTCCCTCCACCACGGAACTCAGCCAACACTACCATGGAACCTAGCACTCACAAGACTCTCAACCTAAGCCCAAAATCAACAAACACTCTCTCTAAACTCGGATCTCTTTACTCCCAAACCCAGAAGCAACTCTCTGATCTACAATCTAAGAGCATCTTGAACGGCGCTTGATCCACAAAAATGAGATGTGGAGGTTAAAGGGCAAAACAGAGGGTAAGTGCTAGGTATATGTGTTTGTGTGCTCAGTGTTGTGAGGCTTTGTGAGCATGTAACATGTGTAATAACGCTTAGACCTAGATTGGGTTGGTTAGGTTTGATGGCTGCGCTAGATTGGTGGAGGTGGAGATCGTGGTGACTAGGTCAGATCAGTGGTGTTGGTTCAGTTTTTTTGGGTCGCAGGTGGTGGGTAGATCTGGGTTTTCTAAGTCTAGATCGGCTAGGTCCATTGTAGGTTTAAAGAGAGATTGAGATGTTTTTCTTTGTGTTGGTATGGTTGAGCTGGGTTTGTGTTGGTATGGTTGAGGGATTGAGCTGGGTTTGTTCAATTTTGTGGGTATTTTGTTAATGATTGTATTGATTTAATTTTTAGATTTAAATCTATTTTCAATTTTGTGGGTATTTTGTTAATGATTGTATTGATTTAATTTTTAGATTTAAATCTATTTTTTCTTTTGGATAATTTGGTTTGTGTATATATATGGATTGATTTTTTTTTTGGTACAATATTCTTTTATGATTTTTCTATGTTTGATTTCTGGGTTTGTATGATTTTTTTTGGGTTTGTGCTCTTGTGTGTTCTTGATGGGTTTGTATGATTTTCTAGATTTGTATGATTTTTTGAATTTGACTTGGCATTTATTTTGAGAGTAAATAGTTTATGTTTGTTATTGTGTTCTTTGTGTTTTTAAATTTGAGTCTGCGTTTGGTTTTGGGTTTGTCCTCTTATGTCCTTGTATTGATATTTAAATCTGTGATCATGTTCTTGTTCAAAATGAATTAGATCTAAATTTATGTATTTTATTGTTTTTAATTCTATTTTTTTTATTTAGTTAAAATTGATAAATTATTTTAAAAAAATTAGATGCTGATGTGGCATTTTTTATAATATTTTAATTCTTTTGTTAGCCATCTCAGATATTTCCGTCAGTTGACTGACAGAAATGATGAAAATAACACGCGTTAATTGGTTTAGGGACTAAAAATGGTAAAATTAAAATGTAGGAACCAAAATGGAAAAAAGCCAAAATGTAGGGACTAAAAGTGCATTTACGCCTAAATTTTTTGCAACTACACTAAACTGGTATAAAAATAAAATACAATATTTTATTAAGATTATCTCTCTATCTTCAATTAAAAAACTCAAATTCTTTCTTTTCCTTTGTTATTTTAATGAGTTGTTTATATTATTTTAAATGAAGTGGTAAAAAGAAAGAACATTTGATATTAGGTGTATTGTAAAGTGAGGTGGTAAAATAGATAAATTACTTTTTGAGGTGTTAAAAGCAAAAATTTTTAACACCACTGCTGTAAATGCTCTAACTTAAAAAAAAAAAAAAAAAAAAAACTAAGCTAGCCTAGTATTAAAAAAAAAAAAAATTGTTTTTGTTTTTGTTTTTGTTTTTGTTTTTGTCTTTGTTGGTAGATGATTGCATTTTAATGTATTAAAAAACAACGATTTTGTATATTTATAATTTGTTAATACTATTGAAAAAATTTTCTTCTTATACTCCGGCCTCCTTTAGCTTGAAATGTTGGGTTCATCCTTGCTCATGTCTAAAATATAAGGAATGATTTGGAGTAGTTCATAAATCAAACCATAAGCCAATAAACTCTTCTCTCTCTCTCTCTCTCTCTCTCTCTCTTCCAAATGAAATAAATATTGTGGACATATAACTTTTTTTTTCTCTCCTCTCTCACACACTCTCTCTCCCCTACAATTTTAGTAACTCCATTGCCACAATTCCTATTTTTCTCTTGGGCACTCTTCCTATTTCGAGCACTCTTCTATTTTGGGTAGGAATTTCGATGACTACTGAAATTATATCTCCCTCTTCCGTCACATAATTTCTCTCTCATCTTTTATTCTTTATACTCCGGTCCCTGCTAGCATGAAATCCTGGGTCCGTCCCAAATATATATATATATATATATATATATATATAAGAGGACAAAGGTGTTTTGGAAGTCAATGTCTCATAACAAATATATAAACTAGAATTGGGACACCTTAAATTTTTTTTTTAAAGAAAAAAAAAGTATCATGTGAATGCTTTTTTTTTTTTTTTTTTTTTTTGTAAAGAAAAGAAAAGAAAAGAAAAAAGTCACTTAGCACAAACCTAGTAAAGCATTACAACAATGTAATAATACACCATTTTTTAATAATGCGCTATACTAACACACTATACTAATTCATCAACCGATTTCTTTTTTTCCTTTTTTTTTTGGTTGAGAGCCCATCAACTCACTATAGTAATACATAACAAAGTATCACATTTTGGTAATACCAAAGTATAGCATCTATAAAAATCAATAACAAAATTTCCACTATTTCAAATTATTCAAACAAACCTTCAGCAAAGAAAAAAAAATTCAAACAAACCCCATTACAACCTGAACTAAAACCTAATCGATTTTCTAATCAAATGTTGACTTTCAAAAGGTAAAAAATCTATTCCATTTAATTAATGTTCTACCAAAAAGAGTACTTCTCATAGTTGTTGCAGGGGGAATATAGCGATTTGCGTTTCAAGTGCTTGTATTGTTTGATAAATCTCTGTGTCTCTCTGTCTCTCTCTGACAGTTTTGTTATAATTGTTTTCTAATAATAAATAGGGTGAAGGAATAAAGGGTACATTTATTTTTTTATTTGAAATAAACATAATCATCTCACATGTGAAGAGACCGAAGGAATATATATATATATATATATATATATATTTAATCTTTCATGATGGACACCACATTAATTCAAATTTTTTTTTTTTATGTTTTTTTTTAGAGAATTTCAACCTATGGCGTCCGCTCCTGATGATAACTCTTTATCATCAGACCAAGACACCAATCAGTTTTTGGTGTTGGCGGAGATTGAACCCCAGATCTCTTATACAACCATCAGAGATTTTACTAGTTGAGCTAATTGGAACCCACCACATTAATTCAAATTTTATAGATATAAATGTAGTAATTGAAGTTAGTTATTAATTGGAAAAAACATAGGGGTTAAATTGTTGCCCTAAAATACTTTTGTACATTAAAAAAATGTGACACCATAAACATAAATTATGCATATCCATGTCAATTTCTCTGATTACGATTATATTTATTTCTTTCTAGAGTTTTAATTTTAACCATTTATTCATATTTAAGGAAAAAAAAAAAAGTAGGTATGACTGTAAGAGTCCTATAACCCAATGACATTGCATACTCTCTTTTATGATAAAAACATGGTTTGAAAATCCCACTTTTTTATTGTTGTAATTGTTTTTTTGAACTCCTATTGTTGTAACTTTATATGGAGTTGAAAAAAAAAGGTGATATTTTTTAGTAATAGCAAAAATTAAAGCACTCTCTAACTCAATTGCCTTTCTTTTCAAGGTTTTTATAAATCAATTGTTTGATACTTTTTGATATTTTCAAATTCTCATTTTTTCAACTACCAAATTATCAAAAAGTACTCTTTTAATGTGTGGTTATACCCGGATACCATTCCTTCAAAAAACATAACATAGAGGATATAATAAATTCTTGTAAAGGAAGAGCGAGAATCTAGATGTGAATTAATTTGCATTGCTTGCAAAAAATAAAAAATAAAGCATTGATGTTTGGGAAGTCTCATGAAGAGTCAATCCTTTATTTGAACCAATCTTTTTTTTTTTTTTGGAGAGAGATTTAACCTATGGCGTCTGCTCTTGATGATAACGCTTTATCATCAGACCAAGACACCAATCAGTTTTTGGCGTAGGTGGGATTGAACCCCAGATCTCTTATACAACCATCAGAGACTTTACCAGTTGAGCTAATTGGAACCCACTTATTTGAAATAATCATTTTCACTATATTTTGTGAAAGGGTTTTACTAACATATGTCCTTAAGTCATACATTAGTAAACCATTATAAGAAATTTTTTTATGAAAAATTGAAAAATAATTAATTAATTGTTTTGACAACTTTTTTAATTTGCCATAAAAACTTTCCTAAAATAGATGATTAGTGTATGCCCTAAGGGCATATATTGACTAGACAAAAATTAGTAGTGACAAATCTTGTGAAATCAATGACCCTCATCAAGAGACATCATTTTAACCAAAAATAACTCTACTAATTAGAAGTGGGCAAAGTTTACCAAAATTAACCATTCATAAATAGTTCCTCATTTGAATAATAAAAAAAAATTCTTTGGAAAAAATATCTCTAATAATAAATCAAGCAGGGGCGGCCCAACAAATTTGGAGGCCTAAGGTGATATATTTAAATGTGGTCTTTTTGTTATCACTTGAATAATATTTAACCAGTATTTAATATCATAAGTATTTAAATGAATGATGTTAGGGATATTATAAATTTTACAACATGAGATTTACAAAGATGTATCACTAATTACAAAAAATAATTCAAAAATGCATTTAATAGTTTATTGACGTCTACATATCTATTAATTGTCACATCAATTTGTAAAGTTTTCAAGCAAAATTAATAATATTTCTAGCACTTTCCTATATAAATTATTTCTTGCGATTAGTGACATATTTGTAAGGGAAAATGCTAGAAATACAAATTCTTTTACAAAATTTTTTACAAACTAATGATGTGGTGAATGATTATAAATAAATAAAAAAGTGATGTTATTGGTGGGTCTAGATGAGAACCAATAAGAAGATGGCCACAACAACAGTTTGTAAAAATGTTGTAAAATAGTTTGTAATTATAGCATGACTCTATTTGGAGGACCCAATATTTAAAGTTGTATTATCTCTGGCATTACTCAATTCTTTGGAATTTCTTAAAAGTAGAGAAAAATTATAAAACTATTTTTTTTCCCTATATCTCCAAATTTTTTTTTTTTAATATATCAATTTTTGCTTCAAAATTTTGGGTCGTCCTCTCGTAGGGGCCCAAGGCAGTGGCCTAAGTGGCCTAGGCATAGGGCCGGCCCTGAAATCAAGTTAACATTAAGATATTTTTATTTTGAAAGTCTTAGAAGATTCATTGATGTTATAAAATGATTTAGACCATATAGGGTTGGTGTTAAACTTTCAAGTAACATAAAAAGTTCTAGAGAGTAATGGAAGCTATGAAAGGAATTGGTATGGAGAAAAATGTCCTTATTTTGATGTTAATGTTGATTATACTTGCCTCGGTTGAGGGGCAAGCTGGTGATCCTTTACCACCTTCTCTTCCTCCCTCTTCTATTTTGCCTGACTACATGGCTTAGCCTTGGCCACCTATCAGAAAGGATAAGCAATGTTTTTTAAAGTGGGTTCGTTGTTGTTCTATGTTCTAAATCGTAAGCTATATCCAAATTTCAAGTTGTTTGAACGTTGTGTAGATGCAAGGCCAAAATGGGCAAATGTCCTTTTCGCGCAAAATATACAGCGTTTTGCCCCATTTCCAAAACTAATTAGGGAAATGTCCCTCTTTTAAAACTCGATTTTTAGACAATCGAGTTATAACAAATAGAAAATTAAAAAAAAAAAAAAAATTTACTGGAACTCGAGTTACATGCAATTTTTTAAAGCCCATTAGTGGCATTTTAAAGCCCTATAGTGGCGTTTTAAAACATGCAAGTTTTTTTTTTTTAAGTTTGATCACTCCATAGGGAGCCCTATAGTGGCGTTTTAAAACATGCAAGTTTTTATTTTATTTTATTTTTAAGTTTGATCACTCCCTAGGGAGCCCTATAGTGTCGTTTTTTATGGAACTCAAGCTCCATGCATTTTTTTTTTTTTTTTTTTTAAGTTTTACCTATAGCTGCGTTTCATGGAGGCCTATAGTGGCATTTTTTATGGAACTTGAGTTCCATATAATTTTTTATTTTTTTATTTTTTAAGTTTGATCGCCCCATACTCGATTTTCTACAAATCGAGTTTTACATTGAAACTCGATTTTGAGAAAATCGAGTTACAAAAGAGGGGTATTTCCCGAATTAGTTTGGGAAAGGGGACAGAATGCTGTATATTTTGCGCGAAAAGGGCATTTGCCCATTTTGGCCGTAGATGCAGTGAAGATACATTGTACGATACCTCCCTATCCTCGCTATGTTGTCAACGATGGTGGTTTTAACTGTTAAATGTGATGAGCTCATGAATAATATTTATGGATCTCGTACTCTCTCTTGCATTCCTTTTTTTGTTGCTGAGAAAAGTTAGAGACTCTCTTGCACATATTCATGCATAGATACATGTATGTTCGTATACTATTTTAGTATTTTATAATGTTTCATACATAATTTGATAGGGCCAACCAGTTGAATCAATAAATTGATCTCATCTCATCAAAAAAAGAAAAAGAAAAAGAAGTTATTATTTGTTTATTTAGACCCTTGAACACTCAAATTGTTTAACCTAATTGAATACCAAGTTGTTAGTTCATTTAAACAGATCTAAGTTAAACACAAACAATCATATCACTAAATGCGGAAAAGTAAAGAAGACAAGCAATATGATGACCCAGAAAAACCAATGAAATTGTCCAGTTTCAAGTTAAAAAAATTGTGGAGGATTTAACCTAAACAATCTTCAACGCAACAAATTCACTATATAGAATGGAAGTTTCACAATAGTTTTTTCCCTAAATCTAAAGCTACTTCTTGTAGTACTTACTCACGTGCCCACACGCAACTCCGAATCCATGGACTATTCTATTTGAATTTTTTGCACATAAACACCCCCATTTGTAACTTTGAGATCCCACTCAAAGTTTTAGATCATCAGCAGCAATTGATCTTGTATGCAGCAACTTATCTCCACCGGTTCTTGTGTTTGGATCTTCTTTCCGGTAGATGCTTGTTGAGTTAGAGGGTTACAAAGTCTCACAGATCTCACAAGAGTAACTCACAAGACTTCATAAGACTTCTAAAACGTGAATTAGGGTTTCCTTATATACCTAATAGTGTTGAACTCAAACCCTAAACGTTTTGGGGCTCTCGGGCATGATCTAAAATCTGCAGAAAACGTAGTTCGATCGGTTGAACCTTTCTCTCGATTGATCAAGCCTTGCAATTTCTGAATTCTTCTTTCTGCAGCTTGATAGTTCTTGAATCTTAACTTGAACCAACTTGAGCAATGTCTAATACTATTCTAAGACATGAATATATTAAACTAGACATGTTTTTGTACTCAGTTTGCCAACTCACATAAAATTAAAACCTAAACATTTATTCTTAAATATTTAGAACCTAACAGTTCTCATTTTCAATTTGGTTTGCCTTTCAAACCATTGTGTAAATTAAGTCAAACTGAGCCCAATTGAATCGGTCAATTCACCAATTCAACCAGATTGAACAGTTATTAAACGGGTAAATCCATCCAATTAATCAAATTGATCAAAATCTACTATAAATTTCACATTTTTATTTCCCTCCCCCCACCAAAAAAAAACTTATTTAATCTTATATTCTATAATCCATATAAGTTTTATATTATTTAATACAGATACATCTGTGGATACAAGGGAGGAGTTGCCACCTAGTTTTTGCAGTGGTCTGGGAACCATATATATAGCGTCCTTTCGAGTAAGGACATTTGATCTTACTTCCAGAGTATGGGTTCGAAGTTTAGGTATGTTCTTGGGAAGGTGTTAGGCACCCAAGATCACCCAACCCTAAGGTTGGACTCCCATTGTTGTGTCTTATATCTTAACCTTATTAAAAACAAATTCAACACTTGTATTCTAACTCACACACACACTAGCATGCATCTAACATACAACATGGCATCTCTCATCCCAAAACAACATAACATATCTATCCCAAAAACATAAAGAGCCAAACCATACACATATACAAACCCTAACATTCATCTAGCATGTGAAAACCCTATCATACATCTAAAGCAAGACAGCAACTTAATCATGGCAATCACAAGATCATGTAAACATCCATACTCAAAACCAAACATCATACAAGCATATTTATAACCAAAGATGCATTTTCAATGCATGACCTACCTTTACTTACCTTGCAGCAACTCTGGCATTAATGCATGGGCATGTGAATGAGTGGCATGGTATTAAGATTAAGAAACAAGAAGACAAACCCTAATCTAGCATATGAGAGATACCAACAAATAAAGCATGTGAACCAGAGACTCAGATACGTATATACATATGAAAAGGGTTTAAATAGAGGCAAGACATGTGAAACAAGCAAACCAAACAACACAAGAGATCTGAATTAGGGTTTCTGGGCAAGTGCCTACGTACGTAGGGTTTAATCTGCGTACGCATACTTATGGCATGCGTGTGTGGGAGTTGTTCAAAAACCCTAACCTAGAAACATGAAACAGAGAAACAGAGCATAAAAGAAAACCCTAATTCTAACAACCTAGCATGCTTATAGACATTAAACTAGTGTAAAACTAAACTAAGCAAACATGTTATAACACAAACAAAGCAAGAAAAATAGATTAAATAGCAAAAGAAAGAAAAAAGAGAAAATAAAGGTTGAAACCTAATACCTTAAAAAAGAGTTCACAAGCTTTGATTTTGACTTTTCCCCTCAGTCAAATCTATCACAAGTAATTAAACAAGCAATTAGTAACGTTAAACTAAAAGGATTGGGGCCAGAAAAGGTCCCAATCAAATAAAATTGACTTGAGGGTGTTTTGTTAAAAACTCTCTTTTGATTCATTATTTTCTAGTGAATCTTAGGTTTTTTTTCCTTGAGATTTTTGTGTGTTTTGAAAATATACCATGTAAGGCTTTTTATAGTGGAAAAAGTGGGGTTTGAAACGGCTCCTAGACGATGTGGGATTCATTTCAAACCTTAGTCATTATTGTAGAAAACTTGCCTTTTCCATACTTTTGAAACCTTAGTTGTGTACGCAGGAATGTGCCTGCATACGCATGCTTTTCCTACGTACGCATGCTTTGGTCCACATACGTAGGCCACTGCTCACGTACGTGGGTCAAGTGCCACATTGGTCATTTGTTTCCAAAATAGATTTTTGCTTAGTTAAAATGTTATATTTTTCATTTCAACACTCCTCAAGTCAATTTGATATCTGATTGGGCTCTAAACTAGCCTTAGGCCTTAAAGTTTGAGCATTATTGGGGAATGGGAGCCCGAGTCGTAAGGGCTACAAAATGCGGTGTCTAAAACATCAAGTTAATAAGTATATAAATTATATTATACCATTTTGGGTGTGTGTGTGTGTGTGTGTGTCAACAATTACCATGAGAGAGATAGGTTTGGGAAGTAAAGGACAAAGAAAAGAACAATGTTTTTCACACTCTTATTCACAACTTGTTAAGGTGGTAGAATATGATTGGAATAATAACACTTTCACATAAACCCATTGATGATGCAGAAAATCCTCAGTTGAACTCCTCGTTTATACGGATGGATGACATCAATACAGCTGCTGTGAGATCCTACAAAAAAGGATAGGTTCTTGGAGTACATTGGTGTGGTGTGTGCCAAAAGGCCTCTGATGAGCTACTCAATAAGATTAGAGCTTAACTGTATAGAGGGACCGCTATTTGGCTAGAGAAGTGTAGTGCATATGTTGCATTTGAGTTGCGTACCTTTGTTTTCATTGTTTGTGCCTTTTTTTTTTTTTTTTTATAGGTCTTGCCCCGTATTATAGGGATAAATGCTGATCTTAATGGTCTTGTATCTGTTGGGAATAAATGCTAGGGTGTTATAGGATTTAATGTCCTTCTGCCTGTTGGTCCATCCATTACGCTTTTGCTTGTTTGTTTGGTAAGTTGTTTCCCGTGTCATTTATGGGGAGCTCCTTTAATGCTGACTATCCTCATCCATAAGATGGACGGGACTAATTTTTCTCTTCTTTGGTCGTTTCATGGATGATGTTGATTTTTCTCTTCTTCAGTTGCCCCTCTACTCCTGTCGTCATATTCATAGATGCGACTCAAATATGAAAGGTCAAATTACTTTGACTTTTGCACCCGCCACATTTATTGCGATGGACGTCTTGAGTCTTATCGTGACATATGTAGGTCAAAGATTGCTTAGACATGTTGAAGCCATTTCTCGGGTTCTCACGCATGTTTTTGGGGATTTTTATTTCTTCCCTTCTTCATTTTGTCTACATTTTTTTCTGTTTCTAATTGCTTCTTTTGAGTCTTCCTCTCCATTTCCTTATCTTGGTTCCTTAACTCCTGGTGAGTTTTCTTAGCTTTCTCCTTGTACACTTGTGTTTTTAATGGTAGACCATTCTTCTGTTAGGCTAACCTGTCCCTCTTTTTCTATCTTTTTTGTACATTTGTGTCATCTTCTTTCCTCGGTGGGTAGATCTTGTCCAGAAGTTGGACCTTTTGTTGGGGAGGATTGTTCATACAAGTTCGTTCTTCTTTTCCTTCACCCTTTAGTCTATCGTTTGGTTGGCATTGTTGAGAGTTTAGGGATGTCAATTTTGGAAGAGGATATCCATTTGAGTGAACTCGAGACCGGTTTGTCCTCTGGGAATGAGTCCAGTCCAAGAGATTACTTTGTCATCTCGGCCTTTTAAGGCTCTTGAGATAGTTAGCGTTCTTTAGGAGAAAGACGCGTCAGGAATGGGATAAATTCCAATTTCCTATGTCTGTTTGCCTTAGAATACCTTTAAAGGCGGATAGGGCGTGCTCTTGTGGCCCGGAAGAGGTTTGCTTCTATGAGGCAATCTTTAATAGTGGGCTAAGCTTTCTTGTCCATCCTTTTTGTCAAATAGTTATTGTCCCTTTTAAACCTTGCCCCTACTAAACTTGTCCCTAATTCATGGAGGACGGTCATTTGTTGTATGGTCTTGTGGCTTTCCACCAATGACGAAAATATTATTCGAATGGACGAGTTTATCCATTTGTATTGTTTGAGGTCGTCCACGCATTCTAGTTACTGGGAGTTCAAGCCTTGGGATATGAAATCTAGGCTGGTCTTTGATTCTCCCTCTTCTCTTCGTGAATGGAAGAAGAGCTTTTTCTTTGTCTCTGGTGAATGCTGGGAGGCACTCCAAATGAAGATCTAGATGATGCTCCTAGGTTGATTCATCAATGTGGAGTGGTAGTGTCTGGTGCGTCTTTTTCTTTTCTTTTCCTCTTTACTTTTTTGCTGATAAGTATTGATCTTCTTTGTTTCACATGGCAGCCAATACACGACCCCATTTAAAGAAACGGTATTGTGGTCATCTAGAGAAGGTTAGGGAATTCGTTGATAGTGTAGCTGACTTCGATGAGCTGATATCTCCCAATTCCCTTTACTTGTACTTCCTTGGTCTTGAGTTGTTTACACACATGTTGAAACCTCTAGAGACAAACAAGAAGAGTAAGCTTACTTCTCCTTGTGTATTCTCTTTAAGACCTTTCCTTCTATATGCTAACTTGTCTTTTCCTTGTAGAGATGGCCACTCGTTTTAGCAAGAAGAAGTTGGTTGGGATGAAGGAGAAAAAGGACAAGAGTGTTCTTAAGGAGGGAGGCTTCATTTCAAAGAGACGTTATCTTGAAAAGAAGGCGAAGGACGAGGTTATTGAGAAGCCTGAGGTGGTACTACAACCTGCTGTCCCTTCGTCTCTTCGACCACACTCCTCTTCATCGTCTCTCGAGGTTTTTCCTTCTGGTGGTGGATTGAAGAGGAAGTCAATTGTGGATTTTTGGACGGATGCAGATTTTGCTATGGACAAAGCTCATGAGGTCATCTTTGTTGACAACCTGAAACCCTTGATGTCCAAACTGTCTAACGAGCTTATGTCTTCCTACATTCATAGAGCTATATAGGTATGTTGATATCTTATTCTATGGTTCTTTTCATGGTTTCTGACGGGATTGACGAATTTATCACTCATAGACGATCTCAGCAATTACGGACGAGAACACCCTATGACGAATTGAACAAATACCCACATCATTGACGAAGACAACCAGGCCATTAAATACGACCAATTACACCCGAAGCGGTTATAGAGCCAGCTGTATGAGCCGTTGGGATGCATTGAAGCCACATTACAAAGCATAAAACGTTACCAAGGAGAACATTAAGGCCACCATAACTGCCCCAACGGCTAGGAGCTGGGTAAACATATAAAAGGCCCTCAAAATGTCAACACAAGGTACAAAAAAATATACTCAAATAATTTCATTGCTATTTCTATGGTTCTATTTTCATTTACAAAGAGTTAACTCGTACTAACTTTAGCATCGGAGACGTTGTGGCAGGCACCGCACCAGTGACCTTTCTGAGGATACGTTCATACAGGTTGGTGATTGGTTCCATCTGCCCATTCTTACTGACGAACTTATGCTTCATCAGTTTGGCGCCGTCTATGGGGACAAACAAAATTTTCGTGTTCAGACTCGAAATAGTAGTTTCCAGCCAACTATTACGATCAGATGGAGTCCAATCAAGATTCTGCAGCCTTGGCTCAACAGGTCCAGGCTCTTGCAGCTACCGTCGAAGAACTTACCAGGCAAAATTAGGAAATGAAGCTACGGCTTCAATAGGAGGATAATTGGTCTAAAGGGAACCAGGATGACGAGGGAGATAGCCACAGAAGAAGTGACCATCAAAGGCCAACCACTCCTGCTGAGCGGAATTCAGATCTTTTTCGAGAGATGAGGAAAGAGATGGATGAGTTAATGAGCGCCATCAAGGAGAAAACAGAATGGAGTGTAGATCGAATGGTTAGGGCAACAGATTCGCCTTTCACCACAGCAGTCCTTGAATGTTTAGTATCGTCGAAATTTCAGTTGCCATAACTTGAACCGTTTGACGGGCTTAAGGATCCTCAGGATCATCTCAATACCTTCAAAATGACACTAAGGCTTCAGTAGCCCCCTAATGAGATATTGTGTCGTTCCTTCCCTACCACTCTCAAAGGAGCTACAAGGGAATGATTCACGAAGCTGCCAACGTCGTCCATCGATAATTTCGAACAGTTGAACAGCGCCTTTTTACATCACTTCATTGGAAGACAACGTCCAAAAGGCCAGCAAACCACTTACTCACTATTAAACAAGGAGAAAAGGAAACCCTAAGGTCATATGTAAAACGCTTTACTCGGGAGACCCTGGAGGTAGATGAACCTGACGATAAGGTGTAGCTGACGACTTTCAAAGCAGGATTAAGGTCCAGAGATCTTGTGGCTTCACTCACGAAGAATCCTCCAAAAACAATGGCAGAAATGCTCCTAAAAGCATAGAAGTACATGAATGTTGAAGACGCATTAGCAGCCATAAAGGATGTAGAGAAGTCAGGGGACAAAGGGAGGAAGGACGACGACCGTAGGGGGTAGAAGCGAGATCGCCCAGATCGTCGGATCACTGACGAGAACATGAGGAAAGACGATAAGAATCCTCGAACGGTAAAGTTCACCCTTTTAGTTATGCCTGTTGACAAAATTTTAACGTAGATTAAGGACGAACACTACCTTAAGTGCTCGAGGCCATTACATTCATCCCCCCATGTCCGTGATAAGAATAAGTACTGCCGGTTTCATAAGGATTATGGCCATTACACAGAAGACTGTCGGGACCTAAAGGAGCAAATCAAGGAGTTAATTCGGAAAGGGAAGCTGCAGAAATTCATGAAAAAAGGGGAATATAGTAAGTTCAGAGACGGTAATAAGAACTAGCGTGAATCCTCGTCCAAGAATGATGACCACCTGTTCCAGCCTCCACAAGATGTGATCGAGGAAATAAAGACAATTGCAGGGGGGGCATTCAAGGGAGGATCGTTCAAATCCCTTAAAAAAGCGTGCCAGAGACAGGTAAACAGCGTCCACATGATACCTCCGTTCAAGCAAAGACGGATGGACCAGGACGTGTCTTTTAGTGAAGCAAATGCCAGGGGAGTGAAGCAGCCTCACAACGACCCTCTGGTTATAATGCTGACTATAGAGGGATTCAACACTAAAAGAATCCTCGTAGATAATGGCAGTTCTGCGGATATAATCTATTTTCCTGCTTTTCAGCAGATGAAACTAGATCCAAGAAGACTGCGCCCATTTGACTCCCCCCTCGTCAGTTTCAGTGGAGATAGGGTCTATCCCAAGGGAATAGTAACGTTGACAGTAACAGTAGGGACCTACCCGATGCAGTTGACTCGGTAGTCAGAATTCTTGGTGGTAGACTGCCCCTCTTCATACAATGTAATTATTGGAAGGCCCACGCTCAACAACTGGAAGGCATCCACGTCCACTTATTGCCTGAAGGTAAAATTTTCAACCGATAACGGTGTAGGCGAAGCAAAAGGAGATCAAGTCTTGGCCAGGGAATGCTACCAGGCTGTCCTGGCTGCAAAAGAAAACCATACATGGATGATTGAAGAGAAGATGGAAGATAAAGTGGAAACCTTAGAAACGGTGGAATTGGCTGAAGGGGACACAACAAAGACAATAAAAATAGGGACGACAATAACCCCTACGATGAAAACAAAGCTCATCCAGCTCCTCAAAGAGAACATAGATGCCTTCGCCTGGAGCCACGAAGACATGCCAGGTATATCCCCAGGAATTATTCAACATAAGTTAAATGTAGATCCGGAAAGAAAACTCGTTTAGCAGAAACGACGAGTCTTCTCTCCAGAATGAGATCAAACAGTTACAGACGAGGTTAAAAAGCTTTTGACAGCAGGCTTCGTCCGAGAAGTATACTACCCTGATTGGCCCGCAAACGTCGTCCTAGTAAAGAAGGCAAATGAGAAATGGAGAATGTGTGTAGACTTCATCGACCTAAACAAGTCATGCCTGAAGGATAGTTTCCCTCTGCCAAGGATAGACCAGCTTGTAGACTCTACAGCCGGGCATAAGCTACTGACGTTCATGGACGCTTTCTCAGGATACACCCAGATAAAAATGGCTGAGGAAGATCAGGAGAAAACGGCCTTCATCACAAGCCAAGGGCTCTATTGCTATAAGGTAATGCCTTTTGGATTGAAAAATGCGGGAGCTACATATTAGAGGTTAGTAAACAAGATGTTCAGCAAGCAGATTGGCAGGAATATGGAGGTTTACGTGGATGATATGCTCGTCAAGAGTAAAGAAGAACTCACCCACCTCGACGATCTAAAGGAGACGTTTGCCACCCTCAAACAGTACCAGATGAAGCTGAACCTAAGTAAGTGTGTTTTTGGTGTAGCCTCAGGGAAATTTCTGGGATTTAAAGTGTCCCAGAGGGGAATAGAAGCAAACTTGGAGAAAGTACAAGCCATAATCAACATGACCTCGCCCAAGACCGTCAAGGAAGTCCAGAAGCTCACAGGAAGGATTGCAGCCATTAATAGATTCGTCTCTAGAGCAACGGACAAATGCCTGCCCTTTTTCAAGACGTTGAGATAGGCTTTCACCTGGACCGACGAATGTGAAGCAGCATTCCAAGAACTTAAATGCTACTTAAGTAATCCACCCCTCCTAAGCCCGTTAAAGGAAGGAGAAAACCTATACTTATACTTGGCGGTATCAACTACAGCCGTGAGTGCAGCCCTGATTCGAGAGAAAGCCAAGAAACAGCTCCAAGTGTACTACATCAGTCAAGCTTTCCAAGGGGCTGAATCAAAGTACCTAAGAATTGAGAAGATTGTGTTCGCCCTAATAGTAGCTTCACGCAAAATAAGACAGTATTTTCAAGCAAATCCTATCCTGGTAATGACGAACCAACCCATCAAGAAGTCCATGAACAAACCCGAAGCAGCTGGAAGAATGGTCCAATGGGCCATTGAACTCAGCCAGTTCGACATTGAGTACCATCCCAGGACAGCCATTAAAGCACAGGCCTTGGCGGACTTTATCGCCGAATTCACCTCCCCAGACGAGGATGGGTTTGCCGACAAAGTTGAATTATGGACAATACAGATCGACGATTCATCAACCCAAAAGAGGGGGGGAGTAGGTGTCGTCATAACCACCCCAGACAAAGAGATACTTAAGTATGGCGTTCAACTGAAATTTCCAGCTACCAATAATGAGACCGAGTACGAAGGAATACTGACGGGGCTGAGACTTGGAAAGGTGTTAGGGGCCAAGAACCTGTTAATTCAAAATGATTCGAAGCTGGTGATTGGGCAGATCAAGGGAGAATACGAAGCAAAGGAAGAGAGAATGTAGAAGTACCTCAAGCTGATGAAGCATCTGACTCAGGAGTTTGATAAAGTGGAATTTGTATAGATCCCAAGATGCCAAAACATGATAGCAGACGAGGTCTCGAAGGTAGCGTCGTCAGAAGAACAAACAGCGGACATAGATTTGATGCTGGAAGTCCAAAAACGCACTAGCATTGTAGAAATTCCAACGTTTGCAATCCAGAGCACAAACAGCTGGATAACACCCATCGTGTCTTTCCTCTAGGACGGGCACCTTCCACAGAATGCAGACGAGGCCAGAAAGGTCAAGAAACGGGTGACCAGGTTTACAATCCTTAATGATACTTTATACAAGAGAGGCTTCTCAATGCCTTACTTGAAATGTGTCGACGAAGAGGAAGCTAAGTACATCTTGGTAGAAATCCACGAAGGAATTTGTGGGGATCATGCCGGCCCTAGATCTCTAGTAAGCAAGGTTATTCGAACTGGTTATTTTTGGCCTATTATGCAGGTAGATGCTGTGAAGCTCATGAAGAGGTGTGACAAATGCCAACGATTTGGGAATGTCCAACGACTTCCAGCAGAGAGACTGATGACGATATCATCCCCGTGGACATTCGCACAATGGGGGATCGACATCGTCAGTCCCCTACCCCTGGGTAAAAGTCAAGTAAAGTTCTTGCTAGTTACTATCGATTATTTTACAAAGTGGGTCGAAGCAGAAGCACTAGCAACCATCACAGAAGCAAGAATCCAGAGCTTCGTGTGGAAAAACATAATCTGCATATTCGGGATTCCAAGGACGATCATATCAGATAACGGACGACAGGTCGATAGCCAAGGCTTCAGGGATTTCTGTTCAAACATGGGCATTAAGAATCAGTTCTCATCCCCAGGGCATCCACAGGTAAATAGGCAGACGGAGGTGACGAATCGAACACTACTCAATATTATCAAGATCAGGCTGGACGACGCGAAGGGAGCATGGCTAGAAGAATTACCCAACGTCTTGTGGGCTTATAGAACCATAGCAAGAACCCCAACGGGGGAAACGCCTTTCAGACTTACTTATGGTACCGAAGCGGTAATCCTGGTCGAGGTAGGAGTAACAAGCATCAGACAGAAGGTATTCAACGAAGAAGACAATGAAAATAATCTACGAGTTAACTCGGACTGTCTAGACGAAGTAAGAGACAAAGCTTACAGTAGAATGACGGAGTACCGGCAGAAGATGGCTGACTATTACAATAAAAGGGTAAAGCTCAGACGACTTAGCATAGGCGATCTCGTCCTATGCAAGGTCACCACGGCCACTAGGGATTTTGCCCAAGGAAAGCTCAACCCCACATGGGAAGGACCTTACCAAGTCGTCCATTACTCCAAACAAGGCAGCTATCACCTAGAGACCCTAGACGGGCAGAGACTCCCAAGGCCATGGAACATTAAGCATTTGAAGAAATACCATCAACAAATGTAACAGATAAATGTATTCGTTACTAAAATTAATAAATGGATTATTCAGCTAATATCTCCGTGCAAACAGGTCTAGTCAACTGTAAATCAAGAGAGTAACAAGATTCCGCCTAGACGGATGTAAGTTACTAACGATGACAAGATCCCTAAAAGGGTGTAAGTCATAAAAGCCCAAAAAGTGGCTAAGTAACAAGATTCCGCAATGACGGATGTAAGTTACTGATGAATACGAAAGAATGACAAGATCCCTAAAAGGGTGTAAGTCATAAAAGCCCAAAAAGTGGCTAAGTAACAAGATACCACAATGACAGATGTAAGTTACTGACGAATACGAAAGAATGACAAGATCCCTAAAAGGGTGTAAGTCACGAAAGCCCCAAAAGTGGCTAAGTAACAAGATTCCGCAATGACGGATGTAAGTTACTGACGAATACGAAAGAATGACAAGATCCCTAAAAGGGTGTAAGTCACAAAAGCCTAAAAAGTAGCTAAGTAACAAGATTCCACAATGACGGATGTAAGTTACTGACGAGTAAAAAAAATGAAATGACGAGATCCCTGAAAGGGTGTAAGTCACAAAGGCCAAGAATGGTTGAGTAACAAGACATCCCCCAGACGGATGCAAGTCACTAAGAAGTCAAAACATGCAAATTCACCGAAGAAGAAAGGGAAGCCTAAATACGCAACATGGACGGCTATCACTAAGTACACAAGCATATCATAAACTGAAGAAATGTGTAACCACAAGTAAGTACATAACTGCACATTTAATTAAAGCCCAAAAACCACGGGCAATTACCATTGTTGTCACCTTTAAAAACCCATAAACACTGGGCCAATAGCACTGTTCTTAAGATAGACTGAAAAAAAATTGTTGCGAGATTAGATTTACAAAAAGCCCAAAATGCAATGGGCACACGAAAAAAAAGAGAGGAATTTTTCACAAGTCTCAAGGTCAGGCATCCATAGCTACATGATCATCAATAGGGGCATCACTAGGAGGAGCATCAGGAGCATTGGTCTCAGTCACGGAAGATTGGGCAGCCTTGTCAACAGCCATTTCCTGATCAACCTTTTCTAGATCCAGCTTCTCCAAGTCCACTTCGGAGGAATGCTTGACAAGATATCTCCTAAGGAGCTCGAAGCCTTTAAAATACCAGCTAAACAGGATGGTGTTGTACTCATTTGTTGTCTGGAACGCTTCAACGGACTGAGCGGCAATAGTTTTAAGCGATTCCTTGGCTCCCAGAAGCTGCTCATCCTTCTCCAACGTTAATTGACGCTCAACCCTAAGTTCGTCACTCAAAGTTTTCACTTTTTCTTTTAAAGTGGCAGCCTCGCCCATTGAGTCAATCAAATTTTTCTTCAGCTTCAAACTCTCCGCCTCCAAAGCTTCCATTCTTGATGTGAGAGATGCAACCTTGGCCTCTTGAGTGAGGTACTCGGAGGCAATATGGAGGCTCTACCCCAACACCTAAGAAGGAATTCAAAACCGTCAGTTAAAAAAAAAAAAGTGGAGTTGCACAGATACCCGACCTGAACGAGCTTATGGACGTGGCCACTTGCAAAATTGTTGAAAGGCACTCCAAAGAAGACCTTTAAATCGTTGGCAGTCACGACACCATGAGCCCTGTCCACTGCCAGTCTCTTGTCACTCCAAATGGTGGACGGGTGAGAATCAACCTTTCCTTCTCCTTACTTGACAAGCGCTGCTTTTTAGAGACGTGGGAAGGAAGCTCTTCAATCGAGGTTGAAGGAGAGGTAGTCCTTGTCGTTTCTGTACTAGAAACGATGGGAGTGACGAAAGCAGGTGGAGTGACGGAAGGACCCCTCCCAGTCACGCGCATAGTCTTCTTCCCTATGTTCGATAACGGCTCGTCTTTTTTCGCTCTCATCTTCGCATACATGTCCTTGTTAAACTTGGACGTTATCTCTGCAAGAGAGAAACACTTACTCTTTTTTGAAAAGGAGGTATGTATGAAAAAAGTCAGTACTAATAAATATAACACTTACTCTTTTTTCCTTCAATGTCGAGATTGCGCAGGACGAAAGCAGAAGGCTCTGGCCCAAGATAGTAAAAGGCGAGTGTCCTGGGTCGACAAGATTGTCCCAGCTTTCAATCGTTTGCGCATACTTAATTGCCCTCTACACTCGCTCTTTATACCTGCTCTTGAGCTTTGGCCGTCTCTTAACTGTGCACGACAAGAAGTAAAAAAGATCAATAGCCATAGTGGCAAGCACAACAAAATTCAAATGACGAGGAGAAACATTGACGCACCTAAAGTCGAGGTTTCCCACCGACGACGCAACCTCCAGAGATCACCCCAAACCTCGCTAGAGGAAGTCTCAAAGTCGTCCCTAGACACAAAGAAAAATCTGGACTTCCAATACCTGAAAGATGAGATGATCCTAGTTCTCCTTTCCCAAGGCACCAATTCATAATACCCATGCTCCTTAGACGCCTTTAAACGATACAAATAAACAAGCTCGTAAACCTTGAGCATGTCCCCGTCGTTGGCGGCCAACCATACTCCCATACAACTGATCAATATCCGCCACGAGTTGGGCATAAGTTGCCCAGGAGCAATACTAAAGCGGTCTAAAAGCTCCATGAGGAAAGGATGGACAGGAAACCTCAATCCACATACGAAGGCAGATTCGTAAAAACAAACCTCCCCAGGAAAGAAGTGACAGGCCCGATCTTCCTCACTTGGCAGACGAACCCTAACTTGCTCTGGGAACTGAAACCTATCCTTAAATCTGCCTAGCGTATCGGCGTCCAACCCACACACCTCCTCAAGAGCATAAAAAGCCTTAACCTCTCGAGGAGTAGAGACGGCTGTGTCTTCCTCCATTGGGTTACCACTAGACGATAACCCAGTCTCGAGCTCACTGGACCTAACCTCAGACATTATTTTTCCCTCTTTCACCAGATTCTCAAACCAATCAACTGACTGATGCAACATGGGCAACAGATCGGCCAATGCAGCAGTCAGACAATTACCTTCGTAGATGAAGTTCTCAAGGTGTGGGAAAATTCCCAATGACCCCCCTAGTCGCACAAAAAGAAATGATATTGAGGGGCAAGCTATCCTAACCTCAGAACCACTGACCATGGAAAATCTAGAGAGGAGGGAAAGACCTAAAAACCCCAAGACCCAAAAAGCCAAACACAAAAAAAAAAAAGAAGGGAAGAGGAAAATCAGAAACCCACCACAATATGCATAGATTGAAATGAAAAAAGAAGTGAAGAGGAAAACATACCTCAAAGAAGAGAACCATCGCACAGAGCACCAATTTGGGGGAAGGTTGCAGAGAAAGGTTGGCGAAGAAGAGGCTCAGAACAATGATTGGGAATTTTTAAGAAAAGTAAAAAGGAAAATGAGAAGGGAGGAAGTTTAAAACTAAGACTTTGGAAACTGAAAAAACCAGCGGGAAGCCCAAGAGTCCCAACAATTGGAGCATTAACTCCACCAGTCAGAATGTGCTACGTGGGCTACAACCCAGAGAACGTCGCCACTATGCATTTAATGCGGAACGAAACCCCAAGAGTCATTTACCATCTGGAAACCTTTCATATTCTATGGTCGTCGTTCCTAGACGACCACAAAATTGGGGGGCAGCTGACGGGACTGACGAATTCATCACTCATAGACGATCTCAGCAATTATAGACGAGAACACCCTCTGACGAATTGAACAAATACCCGCATCACTGACAAAGACAACCAGGCCATTAAATACGACCAATTACACCCGGAGCGGTTACAGAGCCAGCTGTATGAGCCGTTGAGATGCATTGAAGCCACATTACAAAGCATAAAACATTACCAAGGAGAACATTAAGGCCACCATAACTGCCCCAACGGCTAGGAGCTAGGTAAACATATAAAAGGCCCTCACAATGTCAACACAAGGTACAAAAAAATATACTCAGATAATTTCATTGCTATTTCTACGGTTCTATTTTCATTTACAAAGAGTTACCTCGTACTGACTTTGGCATCGGAGACGTTGTGGCAGGCACCACACCGGTGACCTTTCTGAGGATATGTTCATACAGGTTGGCGATTGGTTCCATCTGCCTATTCTTACTGACGAACTTACGCTTCATCAGTTTCTAGCTACTTTTAATTTGGACTTACATGCTTTTGTTAGTGCTTGGGGAATCTCTATAGCTTTCTGGGAAGTACTTGGATTATGAGGAGAAGTATGTCTTGACTCAATCAAAGGTGGAGTCCATCTTTTCTGAGAACACTCCTTTGGTGGGCCAAGTGACAAAGCTGATCGCTGACTTAGTTAAGGCCTAGGATTATCTGTGTGTTAGAGAAGGACTTGAAGACAGAGAAAGCCTTTTGTGCTCTCACGGATGAGCAATTGGAGGTTGCTCTTGGCAAGATTGAGGAAGATCGAACCCAAGCCGTGGTAGACTTTAAGAAGTCAGACAAGTACGATGACAAGAGTTGTGCTCTTTATGTGGAAGGTTTTGACATCGTTCATACTTATGTGAGGAAGCATCATCTTGAGATTGATTTGTCCACCTTGGATATTGAAGAGGTGGAGAAAGAAGTTATTGCTAGCCGGGGTACAGTGGCTCAAGCAAATGATGCGGCCGGTGAAGAGGCCGAGGCTCCTATTGACAATCCTGTTGACCCCGTTAATCCTGTTGACCCTGTTGATCCTATTCAACCTAACACTTTTCTTGATGTGTAAGTGGGCCCTTATGTTTTGGGGCTATATTATAAACGGTTTGTTTATTTTTGGGACTGTATGTTTTGGGTAAAGGAAAATGCTTTAGTAATGCTTTTTTTTTTTTCATTGTGTGTGAACAATGCTTTTATTTGCGTTGTGTTTGAACAATTCTTTCTTTATATCAAATGTGCTTGTTATCATACATTTGATGATACTTATGTTGTATTTTGCGTCGTGTGTTTGACGATAACAATTTGTGTAGTGTATGAACGACTTTTTAGTCTGTTTGACTTAATCGTGTATTAACCATGTTAATTTGTATCGTGTATAAACCTTTTGGACTTTGTTTGTAATTGTGTACTAGCAATGTTATCATGCATAAATGATGGTAATTTGTATCTTGTATGACTAATGGTGGTCTCTTATTGGACTTGATTTGAGATCGTGTATTAACAATGTTATCGTGTATAAACGATGTTTATTCATATCTTGTATGAATGATATTTGGGTCTCTTGTTGGACCTTGTTTTATCGTGTATGAACGATGTAATTGTGTATAAACGATGATTATTCATATCTTGTATGAATGATGGTGGGTCTCTTATTGGACCTGATTTATTATTGTGTATGAACGATGTAGTCATGTATAAACGACAAGCATTCATATCTTGTATGAATGATAGGGGGTCTCTTATTGGACCTAATTTGAGATCGTTTATTAACGATGTTATCGTGTTGTGTATAAATGATGCTTAAGTGGGTCTTTTATGTATATGCCATGTAATTAATGGTCTTTGTATGCCATGTTATTAGCGGTCTTTGTACTTAGATGTCACATAATTAGTGGTATTTGTATGCCACGTGATACTTTAGTCTCTCATTGGACTTTATTGGTTATTGTGTATTAACGATGATATTTTGCATCGTGCATAGACGATGCTTGGATTCAAACTTTCTATATACATGCACGTAGGAGTACACTATATATTTTTAGTATTCCTTTACGAGTTAATGCATTTCTGTGAAAGAATGACTTTGCCTTGCTGAAGGCTTTACTCTTATTGAGATAAAATGACTTGAATTGAATATAATGTTAATGTAGACATGGATAGTCATGGAAAACGTGTAAACTGAAAAGTATTTTGGGGACTTTATTGGTAATACCTTTTTAAGTGCTCAATGTTCCATGTGAGGTGATATGTTCCTTGTCGTGAGGAGTGGACGACCTCATATGGGCCTTCCTAGTTTGGTCCCAACTTTCCCTGTGAGGGATCTTTAGTTGTCTGGGATACTTTTTTTTTTTGTTTTTGTGTACGAGGTCTCCTAGGTTGAACCTTCTAACTTTGACTCTTCTGTTGTAGTATCTAGTCATAGCTCCTTGATACTTTTCCATTCTTTGTTGGGCATCATTTCTACCTTCATCTATCGGGTCTAAGTTAGTTTTGAGTTCTTCTTTCTTTTGATACTTATTGTGACTTGTTACCCGCAGACTTGCCAGTCCAATCTTTATGGGAATGACAACTTTAGAGCCAAACGTCAATCTAAAGGGTGTTTCCCCTATAGGCGTCCTTATTGTAGTTTGGTATGCCTATAATACATTTGGAAGCTCTTTTGGCCATGCACCCTTTGCCTTGGCAAGTCGAGTCTTGATAATATTTAGCAAGCTTTGATTTGTTACTTCAGTCTAGCCATTGGCTTATGGGTGTCCTAGTGAGGAGTAGTGATTCTGTATCTTCAAATACTTGTAGAATTTTATGAATTTTGGATTGTCAAATTGCGTTCCATTATCAGAAATAATGATGCCTGGAATTCTGAACCTACAAATTATGTTCTTCCAAATGAACTGCTGGATCTTTTCTCCTATAATTGTTGATAGTGGTTCTGCTTCTACCCATTTTATGAAGTAGTCAATTGCCACTACTAAGAATTTCATCTGTCTTGTCCCTGTAGGTAGTGGACCCATTATGTCCATTCCCCATTGGGCGAAAGGCCAAGGGGAAGTGATTGGAACCATGGGTTCTCTAGTTTGCTTCTTTATGTTTGCGAACCTGTGACATTAGTCGCATGTCTGAATGAGGTGAAGTGCATCCTTTTGTAAGGTGGGCCAATAATAACCTACTCGTAGTGCCTTTCCTGCTAATGATCTTGCCCCAGCATGATTTCCACAAATGCCCTCGTGTATCTCTTTCAACACGTATTCGGCTTCAAGAGCCATGACACAGTGTTGGAAAGGGGGAGAATACCCTCGTATGTATAGAACATTATCTATGATGATGAAGCATGTGCTCTGACTCGTATCTTACTTGCCTCAGCTTTGTTGCTAGGGAGTTGGTCACTTTTAAGGAAGGATATAATTGGTGTCATCTATTTATCCTGTTCTTGGATTGGCATGACCATACTTCCGTCTATGCTAGGCTTTTCTTATATCTCCATGTTTAAGTCTGTGACTAGATTGTACTCTTTTGAGGAAGCAATCTTTGCTAGGGAGTTCGCTTCCACATTTTCTCTTCTAAGAATCTGTTGAAAGATAGCCTCGTCGAATGATGGTAGAAGCTTTTGGACAAGGTTCAAGTACTTCTTCATTCTATCTTCTCTTGCTTCATAAACTCCCTTCATTTGTTCAATTATCAATTGGGAATCTGCTTGAATGACAATCCT
Organism: Quercus ilex subsp. ballota; assembly: GCA_032727855.1. Classification (NCBI taxonomy): domain Eukaryota; kingdom Viridiplantae; phylum Streptophyta; class Magnoliopsida; order Fagales; family Fagaceae; genus Quercus; species Quercus ilex. Next base: position 18,751,206 of record CM064915.1, read on the forward strand.
TCTTGTCATCAGCATTTTTGCCAATTTGAGCCCGGTAATGAGGGCTTCATATTCTGCTTCATTATTTGTTGTTGAAAATTGGAGATTGACAGCATATTTCAGAGTATCTCTTTCTTGGGATATTAGGATCTTTTGTGGACGAACCATTTGTGTTGATCGTCCATATCTCGTTCTTCTCCTCTTCATCTGTTGGGAGAGTTAACTCTACTATGAAGTCAGCCAGTATTTGTGCTTCGATGGCTATTCGAGGTCTGTATTTGATGTTAAATTGACTGAGCTCTACTGCCCATTGGATTAGACGACTAGCAACGTCTAGCTTGTTCATGGCTTTCTTTATAGGTTGATCTGTCATCACCATAATAGCATAAGCTTGAAAACAAGGACGTAATTTTCTAGAAGCAATTACAAGTGACAGAGCCATTTTTCTATTTTCGTGTATCTTCCTTCTGCTCCTTAGAAGGCCTGGCTAGTGTAATACATAGGTCTTTGTACTCTGTTTTCTTCTCTTATCAAGGTTGAACTGGCTGCGACCATTGAGACTGCTAGGTAAAGGTAGACTTCTTCTCATGTGATGGATGGGCTTAGCAATGGTGGTTGCGCAAGATAAGCTTTCAACTTAATCAAGGTGTTTTTGTGCTCGTCCATCCATTCAAATGCTTTTTTAAGAGTTTTGAAGAATGGGAGAGATTTTTCAGTGGCTCGTGAGACAAACTGATTCAGGGTTGCTACCTTGCTTGTTAGACTATGGATTTCTTTCATTGTTTTTGGGGATGTCAGCTCCAAGATGGCCCTCACTTTGTCAGGGTTTGCTTCTATCCCTCGTTCTGACACCACAAATCCCAAGAATTTACCTGAAGAAACTCCAAAAATAAATTTTGTTGGATTTAATTTCATATTATACTTACGGAGTATATTGAAGGTTTTTTTGAGGTCGCCTAGGTGTTCCTCTTCAAGCTTCAGCTTTGCTTTTCACCAGCATGTCGTCTACATAGACTTCCACATTTCGCCTATTTGGTGAGAGAACATTCAGTTTACCAACCTTTGGTATGTGACTCTAGCGTTTTTTAGACCGAAGGGCATGACCTTGTAACAATATAACCCCTGGCTAGTGACAAAAGCTGTCTTCTCCTAGGCCCCTCATCCATGAGTATCTGGTTGTACACTTAAAAGGCATCCATGAACTTAATAGCTTGTGTCCTGCTATTGAATCTACCAGTTGATCAATCCTTGGGAGTGGAAAGCTGTCCTTTGGGCATGCTTTATTCAAGTCGGTGAAATCGACACACATTCTCCACTTCCTATTTGCTTTCTTCACCATTACTACATTTGCCTACCATTCGGGGTAATACACCTCACGAATGAAACCTGCTATTAGTAACTTCTCTACTTGTTCGATGACCGCTTGATTCTGATCAAGAGCGAAGATTCTTCGTCTTTGTTGGACTGACTTGTATGCTGGGTTGACGTTTAAGCAATGTTGGATGATTGCTATGTCGATCCCAGGCATGTTTTCATGGCTCCATGCAAAAACATCTTGATTTTCCTTCAAGAATTTGACTAGACCTTCTTTCTTGTCATGTGGAAGCTTTGTTCCTATCTTCGTGACTTTTGTTGGATCTCTAGGGACGATCTCAATTGTCTCTAATTCTTCTACCACATCAGGGGCAGAATTGTCCTCGTCTATGGTCCATGTATGGTTCTCACCTGAGGCCAAGGCTGCTTGGTAGCATTCTCTGGCAAGGACTTGATCGCCTTGTATTTCCCCCACTCCATAGGCTGTTGGAAACTTCACCTTCAAGCAGTATGTCGAAGTGGCTGCTTTTAGACGATTCAAAGTTGGTCGTCCAGTGATCACGTTGTAGGTTGAAGGACAATCCATTACTAGGAAATCAATTTCCTTGGATATTTGGGTTGGATAAGTTTCTGCAATGATGGTTAGTGTAACAACCCCCTTGGGGTATATCTTGTCACCTGTGATAAAAAATTTTAAGTTTAGCACCATTGATAATTTTTTTTTTTTTTGGTGTTTAGGTATTAAAATAGATTTTTAGCTATTTCAACACCTCTCTTGTGAATGCTCTTAATTATTATATATCATGCTCTTAATTGTAGCTTTATTAAATTGTAGTATATCATATCTATTTTTTTTTTCTATCTTTAAATTTGGTTACTTTATCAAGAAAGAAAAAAGAAAAATAAAGAGGTATGACATGATGCAATTGGTAAAGCAAAAATCAAATACTCAAAATGGGATAAAGTGAGATGACATGGAGCATTAAATAAGAACATGCAATCCAACGATTTGATTTTTAAAATTCACATTTAATAAAATGATATAGAGAGAGTTTGAAGGGTTTCTCTCCAAACTAGTTTAAAGAGAAACCTTTTTCCAGTATTAAAAGCATTAATCTGGATTATTAATTATTACAAAAAGGAAAAAGAAAAAAAAAATTCTAGGAAGCGCCATTCATGATATAGGTTTCTAAGCACTTAAGAAATTCTAATGTGGCCTCTATTGTCTTCGAGGGCATGGTACTTTCTTGATCTGCTTCAGTCTCAAATGAGACTGTGACATCAACCAAAGTCTCCTGCTTTGCAATTGCATTTAGTTGGAAAGTTGTCTTGTAGAAGGAAAAACCCTTATTCAGATGTCCGCCTTCCAGCACTTGAAGAGCAATTCGATGAAGGGACTCTTCAAGCTCCACAATTTCTTCCTTCTGATACACTGCTACAGATACATCTAATAACAGTCATAAAAAAAATTTCATTAGCAACATCACATCATTTATTTGAATTTTTTTTCTAGTTGGCATGCTAGTACAGGAACTAAATTCATACAAATGCAAAACGAATGCAAGAAATTTTCATTTAAAAAAAAATTATTAGTAGGAGATTTGAACCTTAAATGTCTCTATTTAAGACAGTTGACATATCGAGTTACAATATTATTAGCAATTTTCAATTTGAAAGCAAATAAAGCAAGAAGTACCATCACAATGATAACTTTAAATAGTTAAAATGTTGGAGGGGAGATTCAAGATATGCTTGTTGAAGTACTAGGCTCTTGTCACCTCTAAAAGTGATTTATTTTTTGTTACTGCTCTAAAGTGATATTTGATTCCACTTTGGGTTACATCTAAAACTTTCAATCATGTAGTTTGTAAGACCAAACTTAAAGAACCATACTAATTAAGACCTTTTCTCAAATGATTCAAGGAAAATTATTGGGTGCTCCCAGAGCATAGTAACATGGTATTCCTTTCTCTAACATTCATAGTGGATCCTATATCTTGAAGTAATTAGTAGGATTTACAATGAATGTGAAAGAAAAGAGCATCACATCACTGTATTTCAAGAACACCTAATAATTACTTATTATTCACATCATTTCTAAAATATAAGATATGATTTGGAGTAGCTCATAAATCAAATCATAAGCCAATCAACTCCTCTCTTTTTTTTTTTTTTTTTTTTTTTTTTTTTTTAAATGAAATAAATAAGCCAATAAAGTCAATGATCAAAGTAGATGGACTCACCACCAGAGAAGAAATTGAAGAGGAGGAGTGTACCAAGGCCACCATCTCCTTCAATCAATTCCACATCCTTCACTATGTTTGGCAGGACTTTAGGGACTACAAATCTCAATTCTTTGGTCAAAGCTTTCCAGAGGGCGTTCAACCCAACACCAACTTTAGCTTGGGTTTTTACCTCTTCTATCATGGCTCTTTTCTTGAATGCAAGATTTTCAAAGAGGGAGGTAGGGCTAGTATGACTTACAAGGTATAATACTTCCATTATAAAGGCACCGTCAGATAGACAATACTAATATCTAAACAGAGGAGTATCTTTTCTCCATGTAACACATGGGTCGGTTCTTTTGTTTTTTTGTAAAGTTTTATAGCCTTTTAATAATTTCGTAGCTATAAAGTACAACCACAAAATCCATGAAAGCTCTTACTGTTAGATGTTGCTATTTGTCTGTTGTTTTAACCCAAAATATTCGTTTATTTTTTTAATTGTTACTAGTTTATATACAATTTTTTTTTTAATAATGTCTTATTTTTTTTAAGTATAATTATATTTTTATTATACAACCTTATTTTTTGTGAGTAAATTACATTTTAAACCCTATAGTTTAGGAGCATAACAAATTAAAATTTATCATTTTCAAAGTAACTAATTAAAACTTGGAATTTTAAATAGAATCATATATAGTAATTTGTTATGAATGGAAAAGATATCAAAGTTGTTGCATTGTTACTTGTTTCTCTCCAGCATTTCTCTTGGAGCTAGAGACTCCCTTGAAGTAATCTCATTCCCCAAGGTGATGACTCTGTTGAAGTAGTTACATTCTAATGCAAGCTTCCATTTTAATGCTATCCTCCATGAGACCCCAAATTAATTGCAAACACTTAGCTTAACATTCTCTGCCCCTATAATCATCACCAACAATCAAATCCACTTAGCAAACTTTAATGCTAAGGACATTTCAATCACCAAATTCTAAACACTAAATTCTAACATTTCAATCACCAAGAACTCTTGAATCATCAAGAAACCGTAACCTTAAATCAAGTTTGGTGTGAGTTTGGGAAGTGATTATATGTTAACCTTTTCGTTTATTTTATATAATGTTTGCAGGCTCCACACTACTTTTTGTCTAACTTTCAGATTTTTGAAAATAAGTTAACTTTTAGCTTTTTCTCTCACATTATACAAATAAACTACTGGAAATAAACAATTCCCAAACAGACAACTCGACATCTTTTAGGTTTGAATACATTGTTGGGAAATTGCGCCAAATTCTAATTGTGAGTTGGAAAGTTAATTAGCTTTCCTAGTTGAAGAAGGAAAAATTAATTTGGGTTTTCTTTGTGTGGAAGGAATGATTGTTCCTTGGTGTAGAAGGAAAGTCTATTCCCTTGTGTGAAAGGAAAGACTATTCCTTGGTGTGGAAGGGAAGTCTATTCTTTGTTAAAGAAGTAATGTATTCCTAGTTCAAAAGGGAATAGGAAAAGAGTCTTATAAATAGAAAATGCTACAAATAATTTGTTGGCTTTGTCTTTGGCTTTGGCCCAAGGGTACTCCCTTTGGAGAGAGGAAAAATAAAGCGTGAAATCAAGAGAGAATAAAAGGGATTTTCGTTTGGGAGGAATGCAAGAGGAAGGAGAGAGAAAAGGGCTGCCGTCTTTGAGAAGACACAAAAAGAGTATGTGCAAAGAAAGAGGAAGTTGCACAAGAAAAGAGAGAGAGAGCAGCCAAGAGTAAGCCACTTAGAGAAAATAAGACAGCCAAGAGAGAGTTGTGCGTGGAGAAGAAAATAGAAAGGAGAGAGCAAAGTGTTGCTGCCTTTGAGAGAAGTAATTAGTGTGTGTGTAGCAAAGAAAAATAAAAGAGATTTTTATATAGCTGTGAGACATACACAAGAATTATTGTAATTGATTTGATAATAGTGAATTGATTTGGAGTTTGTCCCGTGATTTTTCTCTTAAAAAAAAAAAAGATTTTTCATGTAAATATTTGTATTCTTGTGTGTGATTGCTATTTTGAATTGATAGTTTTTGTGATAATATTTTTGGGACCAAACATACATGTATTCAGAAGTATGAAATTAAATTAATGTCTAATGCAGAGAGTTTTCTTAGATATTGACAATATCATATTGTGGCAGCATTTATGGGTTTTTATTTTTATTTTTTAAATTTTTTTTATCCTTTTATTCTTTTGGTTAATTAGTTCTGCCACCTTTAGTTAAGACTTAAGATGTATCTTTTAAAAATATTTATATATTGTTGTTCTGATAATTGAAATTTTGGAGGAGCCGCTACGTCTGTATAAATCCTTAAGCATATAGTTGTAAGTGATAAGCTGATTCAGTTAAGGCTTTCCCTGAAACTATTGATGGATATACAACTTCTCTTAAAGTAAATACTTACTGTGTAATACCTAAAATTGGAGAATTGTTTAATGTATAAAAGGTGAAGGTTTTCCTTTGCTTCTTTGAAATTGTAAAAGAAAGATTAGAAGTTGGAGTTAAATTGCTGACAATATCAGCTGTTTTATGAACATTTTTCTATTATTTTTCATTATTAGAACCTTTTGAATATTATTTGTTTGAAGATAAAAATACACAACATTATTTGGACTGAAGAGCGACACTTGCTCTCTTTAAGGAGATTGTTAATCTTTGTAACTAGTGTAGACGTAGAATGCTTGTAATTGATGGACCCAATAAATGTCATCATCCAAACGAACACAATAAAGATCATCGTCCACGCAGACCCAGCCTGGACGAAGGAAGAAAGTCATAAAGAGGGCATTCAATATCCCAACGGTTACATATCAACAAGGAGACCGTTGGGATCCCCATCAAAATCCACATTGAATGGGTCAAAAGTGTTACAAAGAAGACACTTAATCCACCATTAAAGGAGAGCAACGGCTAGAAGAAAAGCATGTATATATATATATGCACCAAAAAACTGAACAAGGTACGCACATAGATATTCTACTCAATCTAAACCCCTACAACTACGTTCTCTACATCTCTAAAAAGCTATATTCGCTGAGTTTATCATCGGAGACTTTGTGGCTAGCACTGCATCGGTGACCAACCTGAGAGGGTCCTTTTCTTCTTTCTAAACTTTGCAGGAACTTGGATGAGCCCGTGCTGATCCATCTCGACGAATCTACTCACTGACGATTTCTACATCATCAGTTTGGCGCCATCTGTGGGAACGACAATTTTACACCTCGGTTTGAAAGTGTAGTTCCATTCAATCCTAAGGTCCAAATGGAGTTCAACATGCCATCAGATTCTGCAGCACTAGCGCTACAAATCCAAACACTCGCAGCTAGTGTGGAGGAGCTCACCAGGCAGAACCAAGAGATGAGATCACAGTTACAACAGGAGGACAATCGTTCACCCACAAGGACTGGGATGAACCAAAATGACGATGGAGATAGCCACAGAAGAGATGACCATCGATGGCTGAACACTTCTAACGAAGCGAATGCGGACCTCCTCAGGGAAATGAGGAGAGAAATGGATGAGCTAAGGAATGCAATGAGGGAAAAGACGGATTGAAATCTGGATGGGATGGTTAGAAGGATGGATTCACCCTTCACCACGAAAGTCCTATAGTGTCCTATGCCTCCGAAGTTTCGTCTTCCACAACTTGAGTCATTCGACGGTTTGAAGGATTCGTTGGACCACATTACTACTTTCAAGACGACCGTGAGTTTACAGCAACCCCCAGATGAGATATTATGCCCCTCCTTTCCTACCACTCTGAAGGGAGTAGCATGAGTGTGGTTTAGTAAGTTAGCAACATCGTCCATTGATAACTTCAAACAACTGGGCAACTCTTTTGTGCGCCATTTCTTTAGTGGACAATGCCCGAAAAGGCCTGCAGACCATCTACTCACCATTCGGTAAGGGGATAAGGAGACCCTAAGGTCGTATGTGAAGCGTTTCACCCGAGAAGTCCTAGAAATTAATGAAGCAGATGTCAAGGTGCAATTAACCACCTTCAAAGCCGAACTGAAATCTAGAGAATTCGTGGTCGCTCTCATGAAAAGTCCCCCGCAGACAATGGCAGAAATGCTGTTGAAAGCTCAGAAGTATATGAATGCTAAAGATGCCCTAGCCACAATAGAAGAGGAGGATAAGCCCAAAGAGAAGGAGGGCAAAAGGGAAGACAAGAGGGCATGCGGGAGAGAAAGGGGAGACCATTAGGGTTTGGACGAGAACAAGTAGAGAGACGATAAAACGTCTCGAATGGTCAAATTTACCCTTCTAGTTACGTCTGTTAATAAAATTTTAAAACAGATTAAGGATGATCATTACCTCAAGTGGTTGAAGCCGCTGCACTCATCACCCAATGTGCGTGACAAGAGAAAATACTGCCGCTTCCACAAAAACCACGACCGTTACATTGAAGATTGCAGAGACTTGAAGGAGCAGATAGGGGAACTCATTCGAAAAGGGAAGCTACAGAAATTTGTAAAGAAAGGGGAATCTTGCCGACCTAGAGATGACAAAAAGGAAAAGCATGAAACTGTTCCCAAGGATGAGACTAATGCAATTTGGTCATCCATAAAGTGCGATAGAAGAAATAAAGATGATCACAGGAGGACCATCCACAGGTGGGTCCTTCAAGTCCCTCAAGAAGTCACAACAAAGACAGGTAAACAGTGTCCACAGGTTACCACCTCTAAAGCAGCTAAGAAAAGTACATGTGGACATCCTGTTCTTGGAAGAAGATGCTAGAGGTGTAAAGCAATCGCATGACGACCCATTGGTTATCATGCTTATGATAAAAGGATTCAACACTAGACGGATTCTCATAGATAATGGCAGTTCGGTGGACATTATATATCTCTTAGCTTTCTAGCAGCTGAAGGTAGATCCCAAAAGGCTACGACCCTTTAAATCTCCCCTCTTTAGTTTCAACGGAGACCGAGTGTACCCCAAAGGTATAGTAGCTCTAACAGTCACAGTGGGATCTCACCCTTAGAAGGTAACCCGCCAGCTTGACTTTTTGGTGGTGGATTGCCCCGTCCTCGTATAATGTGATTATAGGAAGGCCCACACTCAACCGCTGGAAGGCAGCAACGTCCATATATTGCTTAAAGGTGAAGTTCCCAACGGAATATGGCGTGGTCGAGGTAAAAGGAGATCAAGTGCTAGCCAAAGAACGCTACCAAGCAGTGCTAACGGTAAAAGAAAACCATACATGGATGATTGAGGAGAATGAGAAGGAGAAAGTAGAAACCTTGGAAACTGTGGAGCTGATAGACGGGGTACCAATGAAGACGACGAAGATAGGGACGAACTTGAGCGCTTAGATGAAGAAGAGGCTAGTCCAGTTCCTTAGGAGCAATTTGGACATTTTCGCGTGGAGTCATGAAGACATGCTAGGCATAGCAACTGAAGTCATCCAACACCATTTGAACATAGACCTAGAGAAGAAGCCTGTCCAGCAAAGACGACGAGTCTTTGCCATGTCATCTTTGCCCCTGAACAAAACAAAGCCATCATGGACGAGGTAAACAAATTACTTGCAAACAATTTTATTCGAGAAGTCTACTACCTGGACTAGTTGGCCAACATCGTCCTAGTAAAGAAAACAAATGGGAAATGGAGGATGTGTGTGGACTTCACAGATTTGAATAAGGCTTGCCTAAAAGACAGCTTCCCCCTGCCAAGGATAGATCAACTTTTAGATTCCACGACAGGACACAGGCTCCTCATATTCATGGGCGCATTCTCAAGATACAACCAAATCAAGATGTCAGAAGAAGATCAAGAGAAGACTGCCTTCATCACTAGCCAGGGGCTCTACTACTACAAGGTAATGCCCTTTGGACTAAAAAACGCAGGGGTGACTTACGAAAGGTTAGTCAACAAAATGTTTGATAAACAAATAGGGAGAAATATGGAGGTATACATGAATGATATGCTCGTTAAGAGCAAGAAAGAAGCCACACACCTGAACGAACTTGAGGAGACCTTCACAATCCTTAGACAGTACCAGACAAGGTTGAATCCTAGCAAATATGCCCCTTCGGGGTTACATCAAGAAAGTTCTTGGGGTTCATGGTGTTCTAGCGAGGAATAGAAGCTAACCTAAAAAAAGTTTGGGCTATATTAGAGATGACATCGCCAAGAACAATGAAGGAAGTCCAGAAATTAACTGGAAGGATTGAGGCCCTTAATAGGTTCATCTCTAAAGTGACGGACAAATGCCTACCTTTCTTCAAAACCCTGAAGCAAGCTTTTACCTAGACGGAGGAGTACGAAAAAGCCTTCCAGGATTTGAAACACTACCTGAGTAACCCCCCACTTCTAAGCCCGTTGAAGGAAGGGGAAAACCTGTTTTTGTATTTAGCAGTGTCAACCACCACCGTGAGTGCAGCCTTGATTTAAGAAGAGAATAGAGTGCAGCTCCCAGTTTACTATGTCAGCCAAGCTTTCCAAGGAGCCAAGGCAAAGTACCCACGGATTGAGAAGATCGCCTTTGCCTTAATCGTCGGCTCTTGCAAACTACGTCCCTACTTCCAAGAAAACTCTATTTTGGTAATGACTGACCAGCCAATAAGGAAATCAATGAACAAGCCTAAAGCTGCAGGAAGAATGGTGCAATGGACAATTGAGCTCAGTTAGTTCGACATCGAATACCACCCCAGGACAGCGATTAAAGCACAGGCGTTATTAGACTTCGTCGCCGAGTTCACAATCCCATATGAAGAAGATATCCAAGATGAGTTGGACAAATGGACGATCCAAACCGACCGGTTGTCAGCCTGAAAAAGAGGGGGAGTGGGGGTCATCATTAACACTCCTGAAGGAGACGTCCTCAGGTATGAAGTGCAACTCCAATTCCCCACCACCAACAATGAAGCAGAATATGAGACTATACTGACGGGGTTCAGGGTCAGGAAGGCTTTGGGCGCCAGAAACTTACTCCTTTAAAGTGATTTTAAATTGGTGATAGGGCAGATAAAGGGTGAATATGAAGCAAAAGAAGACGGGGTGCAAAAATACCTCAGGCTGATAAGTAGCAAGGCAAGCATCGTCTAGAGAAGGAACAATGCTGCTTGATTTGAGAATAGAAGTCCAAAAGCATCCTAGCATTGAAGAATTCCACACTCTTGCGATTCAAAGCCAAAGCAGTTAGACGACTCCAATTCTTTCTTTCCTCTGAGACGGGCGACTTCCAGTAGATGTTAATGAAGCCAAGAAAGTTAGAAAATGAGCAGCTAGGTTCACGATCCTAAATGACACCTTGGATAAAAGAGGGTTCTCCATGCCTTATCTAAAATGTGTCGAAAAAGACGAAGCTAGGTACATTCTGGAGGAAATCCATGAAGAATATGCAGAGACCACATAGGCCCGAGATCCCTGGTAAGCAAGATCATCAAAACATGTTACTTCTGGCCTACCCTGTAGAGAGACACAAAGGAATTCGTTGAACGGTGTGACAAGTGCCAAAGGTTCGGGAACGTCCAGCGTGTCTTGGGAGAGAAGATGACAGCCATAACTTCCTCGTGGCCATTTGCTCAATAGGGCCCACTACCTCAAGGTAAAAGACAAGTAAAGTTCTTATTGGTTTGATTGACTATTTTACAAAATGGGTTTAAGCGGAAGCACTACCAACTACCATGGAGGAAAAAATCCAGAACTTTGTATGGAGAAACATAGTTTGCAGGTTCAGAATACCAAAGACAATAATATCAGACAACGGACGCTAGTTCTACAGTCAAGACTTCAAAAGCCTTTTTTGGGGACTAGAAATCAAGAACCAGTTCTCTTCTTTAGGACATCCACAAGCCAACAGATAGACACAGGTGACGAATCGAATGCTATTTAAGATCATCAAAGTTCGACTGGAGGAGGCAAAAGGCGCATGGTCAGAGGAACTGCCAAATGTTCTATAGGCATACAGGACCACCGCGAGGACTCCGACAGGAGAGATGTCGTTCAGACACACCAACGGCACAAAAGCAGTAATACCAATCGAGGTAGGAGTATCCAGCATGAGAAGAGAGACTTTCTAGGAAAATGGCAACAACAATCAACTGAAAGTCAACCTGGATTACTTGGATAAAATAAGAGAAGAATCATCTCAAAAGATGGCAAAGTATCAGCAAAAGATGACCGAGTACTACAACAAGAGAGTGAAGATCAAAAGACTTGACATAGGAGACCTTGTCCTACAAAGAGTCACACTGGCCACTAAAGATCCAACCCAGGGAAAGCTCGGACCAACCTGGGAGGGACCCTAAAAAGTTATCCACTATTCAAGACAATGAAGCTACCACCTAGAGTCAATGGACTGAAAGATGTTGCTATGACCATGGAACATTGAGCATTTGAAAAAGTATTATCAATAGAGATAAGGTACTAGTGTATTCACGAAAGTAACATTTTCATTCGAAATAAAGCAATAAAAATACTATTCAGCAAATATTCCAGCAAATTGTGTGTAAATGTATAAAAAAAAGAATGGCTAAGTGATAAGATTCCTTAAATGGATGTAAATCACCAAAAAATGGCTAAGTGATAAAATTCCCTAGACGGATGTAAATCATTGACAAAGCCAAGTAATAAGATTCCTTAAATGGATGTAAATCACCCAAAAATGGCTAAGTGGTAAAATTCCCTAGACAGATGTACATCACTGACGAAGCCAAGTGATAAGATTCCTTAAATGGATGTAAATCACCCAAAAATGGCTAAGTGGTAAAATTCCCTAGACGGATGTATATCACTGACAAAGCCAAGTGATAAGATTCCTTAGATGGACGTAAATCACTCAAAAAAATGGTTAAGTGATAAAATTCCCTTGACGGATGTACATCACTGAGGAAACTAAGTGAAAATTCCTAACAAAGATACAAATCATATGAAAATGACTAAGTCATGAAACATTGACAAAGTCGAGTTTCTTCGCAAACACAGATCACTAAGAACGGAGAGGTGACGACCAAGGATAAACCAAAGAAAAGCAGAACAACCATCAAAGGTAAGGTAAAACGAACAATGGCATAAACATATAATCATTGAGGAGATTGGTCCACGGTCAATATTTAAAGCCCAAAGACATATTGGGCGAGAAGATTGTTTCAAAGTTAAAATGTAAAGCCCAAAAACACACTGGACACCTTAAAAAATAAAAAAAATAAAAAAAATAAAAAAAGAGAAGGAAAAGGCAAAAGAAAATTTTGATAAGCAGGGAAATAGTTAAACAGCAGCCTCGTCACCACTAATTGCATCGGTAGGAGCGTTCTCAAGTTCACAACCATTCCCCCCTGGAGCATTCTCTTTGGGAATAGTAGCAGCAGCTTGGGAAGCCTCGTCAATCTCCATTTCTTTATCGACCGCCTTCAAGTCCAGGTTCTCCAAGTCCACTCCAAAAGGATGCTTGACAAAATATTGTCGGAGGAATTCAAAACCCTTGTAATACCAATTGAAGAGCATAGTGTTGTACTTCTCAGTCTGTTGAAAGGCTTGAACAGCTTTGGCAGCCACAGTCTTGACTTTCTGGTTCACTGCCAGGAGTTGCTCGTCCTTCTCAACAGTCAGCTGCTTCTTAACCTTTAAGTCGTCAGCCAGAGCCTTAGCCTTCTCCTTGGCAATATTAGCTTCGTCCATAGTAGAGATAAGATCCCTTCTCAGCTTAGCATTCTCAGCTTCCAGAGCCTCTACTTTGGACCCCGCTGACATTGCCTTCGCCTCATGGTTTAAGTACTCAGACGTGATGTGGATCATCTCTCCCAGCACTTGAAAAAGAGATTATGTAAAACATGAAATCTTCAACCTCATGTGCCAAACCACAACAAAGAAGAAAAAATGTGTGATATGTGTACATCACCTAGACGAGCTTGTGGATGTGACGACTCACGATCTCATTGGAATGGATACCCAAAAACACGTTGAGATCCTTAGTGGTAAAAGCATCTAGGCTCTCGTCAGGGCCAGGCTAGCATTGTCCCAGATGCTTGACGACCGGGAATCTACCTTCTCCTTACCCTTGTCCATAGTCCTTTGTCTCTTTGGACGAGGGGTAATTTCCTCCACCGAAGTAGCAAGAGAGGCGGCCCCCGTAGCATCTTGGATGAAGGTAACAAGAGTGATCGGAGTTCCCTTATCGACCACTTGCACCACCTTTGTAAGGTTGAAATTTATCAACCATCTTGTTGGCTTTATTCCGTGCCAATTTGCTTGTAATTTAAGCACTTAGTAATCCTGTATTTAGATGAGATTATTGTAAGAGTAGTGTGTGAGAAGATGTGAAGAAAAGCTCAAGTATGTGCAAAGAAACAGAGCTTCGCGACTAGGACTCGCGGGTGGCTCGCGGCTGCAAGTCGCCAACTTCAGGCACGTGAGATGCACACAGGGAAGCTGAAAGGTTGTGCCAGCTGTCGCACCACATGACAAAAGTCCCAGGCTGGCCAAGCCGTTACGTCGCGACTTGATTTCGCGACTTGGACAAGCCGTGAGACCAAGCCACCAATTTACCCTGTTTGGCAAAAACTGTCTCTTAATATTCTTTTCTTACCTCACTATATATAGACCCTTATACCCATTAAATTGAGAGAGCTTCCAGAGAGAATTTTGTGAGAGAAACCCTAGAGCAAAACAAGATTGCCTCATCCCCAATTTTTACCTTAGAGACTCTACAAATTCCTTTACTCTCTTCCTCTCCATTATCATACCCTTGAGAGGTTTTTGACCAAATCCTTTTCTCACCACACCTACGTTTGTGAGAAGACTCATTTGGTGCTAAGGGAAGCAGTTTGGAAGGAACCAATATACATTGGTTGATGCTAAGGTCTAGTAGCGAAATCCGGAAAGCTAAAGAAGAAATAGGTTCGGCGTAACCTCGTTGGAGCAAGAAGCTTGGAGGGCTTAGGTACTTGGGTAGATTAGGCTTGGAGGGTCTTCTACTGTTCATGTGTCCCAACTACATTCTTTAGTGGAATATTTGACTGCTTGGAGGGCAGCGGAGAGGTTTTACGCCAAGGACTTCGGTTTCCTGTTCGATAACATATCGTGTGTTATCCGTGTGTTTGCATCTTCCTTCCCTTTATCTTTGCCTTATATTTACTGCTGTGGATGTGTTTATATTTGGCTTAGATTGTTTATCAATTCTGTTATAAGCTTGTTATCATGTTCTGTACATTAATTGTTTGATATAAAGCTTGAATTGGTAATTTTGTAATTTGGGGTCTAAACGTTCAAGGGTGTTTTAGACACTTTTTGAACTTTCAACCTTCTTCACCAAACTTGAGAGGGGTTCGTTCTTCCTAGCCCTCATCTTGGCGTACATCTCTTGGTTGAATTTGGTCGTCATCTCTACAAAGAAGAAAGATTATTAAAAAAAAAGAAAAGAAAAGGAAGAAGACCCACTTTTTTCCTCAATTTCAATAGCATGCAAGATGAAGGAAGAAGGCTCCGGGCTGAGATAGTGATAAACCAAAGTCCTAGGGCCGACAAGATCATCAAAATTGTCTATTGTCTTCACATGTTCAGTAGCAGCCTGGACACGCGTCTTGTACCTGCTCTTGAGCTTGGGGCATTTCTTAACTGTAAACGCATAATAAACAAGAGATCAATGACGAAGTAAGAAGAAGGAGAAAAGGAAGCAAAGGAACTAGCAAAGGATAATTAGAAGGATAGGGCACCTAGACTCGGGGCCCTCCAAGGAAAGTGAAAGAAGATCGGACCTTAAAGTTTCAAGCTCAGAAAGGAGAGAAACACCAAAGGTTGAAAAGCTCAGAAAAAGCGCAGAAGTGAGAAAATAGTGAGAGGTGAAAAGGTGAAGAAAAAGAAGGAAAAAGTAAGAAGTTTTTAAGAAAACCGAGATTGGAAAACTTAAAACCAGCGGGAAAACCAAAAATCCCTCGAACCAAACAAAGACATCCACCACTAGGAGCATGCCACGTGGCCATGACATGTACGGTGCCACCACTACGCATTAAATGCGAATGAAACGGAATCCCAAGGGTCACGTCTAAACAAAAGACCTTCCATATTCTTACAATCGTCATCACGCGTAAGGACGACCTCAGAATAGGGGGGCAATTGATGGACCCAATAAATTTCATTGTCTAGACGAACCGAATAAAAATCATCGTCCATGCAGACCTAACCCAGACGAAGGAAGAAAGTCATAAAGAGGGCATTCAATATCCCGACGGTTACATATCAGCAAGGAGACCGTTGGGATCCCTATCAAAATCCTCATTGAATGGGCCAAAAAGCGTTACAAAGAAGACACTTAATCCACCATTAAAGGAGAGCAACGGCTAGAAGAAAAGCGTGCATATATATATATATATATATATGCACCAAAAAATTGAACAAGGTATGCACACAGATATTCTACTCAGTCTAAACCCCTACGACTACGTTGTCTACATATCTAAAAAGCTATATTCGTTGACTTTATTAGCGGAGACTCTGTGGCTGGCACCGCACCGGTGACCAACTTGAGGGGGTCCCTTTCTTCTTTCTAAACTTTGCAGGAACTTGGACGAGCTCGTGCTGATCCATCTGGATGAATCTACTCACTGACGATTTCCGCATCATCAGTAATTGTTATAGTATATTGTTGTAATTGTTGTAATTTGTATTGGCTCTGAACGAGTCTATTTACACCTTCTCCCTTCACCTCCTCTCTACGCTTGTATATAGCCCAATATATAATTCAATACATATCATCCCATTAATCACCTCAATTAAAAAGAATAAAAGAGTCTCTCTCTTCTTTTCAATGTGGGATTAAACATTTCACTAAGACCTTATCTTCCATATTAACTCTCATATCTTTATATTTATGTTGTCATATTTATTCATTTTAATTATATAAATATTAAAATGCTACAAGTCATTGAGAGAAATCTAATTAGATTCTAAATTTAATTTTAATTATTGTCTAATTTTATGTCATACTAGTGTGTAACCCTGTGTATGCACGAGTACAATTAAAAACAATCATAATTACACAGTTTATATTATGTACTTTTTAGTTAGAAGAGGTTCAAATTATACATAGTATTAGCTTACACATTTTTTAAACCATACAATTTTAAAATATGTAATGATTCCTCATTATATATATATATATATATATATATATGATTTAGAATTTAATTGGATTTAAACTCTTCAGTTTTTGCACCCAATAATTTACTTGCCACAAAAATTAAAAAAAATCAGATGGACACTTGGCGCAAAATTAGTCTTCAATTGAAATCCAATTTAGAATTTAATTGGATTTGAACTCTTCAATTTTTACATTCAATAATTTACTTGATACAAAAATTAAAAATTAGATAGGACACGTGGTGCAAAATTGAGAATCTAATTAGATTTTCTCTTAGTTTTAACTTTTAATAATAATAATAATAATAATAATAGGTGAAACTGAGAGAAACTCAAATTAGAGTTTCAATTTTGCGCCATGTGTCCTAAATTATTTATTCTTAAAGAGTTTTATTTCTTAATTTTAGAATCAAATGTGGGACCACATTATAAATATTAATCCAAGTAAGTTATTAAGTACAAAAACCAAAGAATCTAGAATAAATGAATCGTAAAAAAAAAGTGTTTCACAATAATTTTTTTAAAAAAATGGACAATTTACATTTTATACCTAACAATATCCTTGCAAATTTTTTTAAAGAGTTAACAAAATATAAAAATGACTATCAATAATATTTAAATTATATATATAGGAATTATATTATGCATATTATTATATATTTTTAAGTGTATCTATGCATATGCATGAGGTTACAAACTAGTATATATATATATATATATATATATATAAGTTTGGAACAAAGTTATTTATTTATTTATTTTTATAATGCAGTGCTGAAAATAGGTGTCCAATATAAATCGACCATAAAAAATCCAAAAAAGAAAAAGAAAAGAGAGAGAGAGAGAGAGATTAAACTCATGTAAATATAAGTTTGGAATTGATCACAACGTTTGTTTTATGCTGCTTCTAATTGAATCAAAACTTTTATAAGTGATTCTTGGCACCTTTTGATAATAATCATGCAAGGCATAGAGCCAAACTCATGCAAGTTCTTTTTTTTTTTTTTTTTTCCTGAGAGAAACTCATGCAAGTTCTTTGATGTTGGTTTTTAAGAACATACTTCACGTGGTCTAATATGAAAGACGGTGAATTGGTGAGGATGATTTTTTGAATAGTTAGATTGTAGGTTGGCAACCATTGAGTGATTCTCATATTTTCAGAAATGTTGGGCGATGATTCATGCTCATGGCCACTTCAAATCATCTGGGTCTTTTAATTGATACACACATGTACTGTACAGTGTTAGGAATGAAAGGCTTGTTTCATTTGGAAGCAACATGGACTACTACGTATGTACAGTCTGATGAGATCACTGCTAAAGGGTGGACAGTGAAACGTGATGGTTTCTGCATCTTGATTGTTTAAAATTGCCAAACTTGGTCCGACACTCCGAATCCACCATTGCCATCAAAAGAGGATGGGAATGGCCTATTAAGCTACTATGCGTAGATTTTGTTCTTTGTTGTTTCTCTTACACTGAAAGTTAGGATAGTTGTAATTTGTAAATGTAATTATCAATGAGAAAAAAAAATAATGATGCTATTAATTAGGTAAGTGTTTAATGATGATATGGTTTATATATATAAGCACAAGGTGTTTTTGGAATTCAATTTTCATTAGACAAATATATAAGCTAGAATTGGGACACCTTTTCCAAAAAAAAAAGAAAAAAAAAAAAAAAGAATAGGGAAACCATAATTTTTTTTTTAAAGAGTATTATATGAATGCATCTTTCTTGTTAAAAAAGAAAAAAAAAAGTATCTTAGCACAAGCCTAGTAAAACATTACAACAATGTAATAATATACCACATTTTAGTAATGCGCTATACTAACACACTATACTAATTCATCAACCGACTTTTTTTTTTTTGGTTGAAAGCCCATCAACTCACTATATAGTAATACATAAACAAAGTATCACATTTTGAATACCAAAGTATAGCATCTACAAAAATCAATAACAAAATTTTAATTACTTCAAATTATTCAAACAAACGCCATTACAACCTGAACAAAAAAAACCCAATCGATTTTCTAATCAAATGTTGACTTTCAAAAGGTAAAATATCTATTCCAATTAATGTTCTACCAAAAAGAGTACTTCTCATGGTTGTTGCAGGTTCAATAATATTGCGATTTGCGTTTCAAGTGCTTGTATTATTAGAACCCTTTTCCCTCTCTCTTGTGTGTGTGTTTGTTTCTCAAAAAAAAAAAAAAAAAAAAAAGTGCTTGCTATTGTTTGATACATCTCTCTCTCTCTCTCACACACATTAATTATTAAGATCTCTTTTGAGAACTTGTACATTATAAGGCTTCATGAGTTTGTATATATGGGATTGTAACAAAATATTTTGAGGGAGTTAAGAAAAATCATAAATATGAGGCAGATTGTGATGATAATAATGATGTTGATTATACTTGAGTCAGTTTTAATGAAACAAACCTCACTCAAAAATACTTTGTGGATAAAAAGTTATAGTCAAAACAGTGAGCAAATGTTATTTTTCAGTATCGATTTCAAAGCGATTTGAGCACTTTTGAGTTATGATTAATTCCAAACTATTGTGAACTCTTTAATTACCCTTTGTTGACATATGTCACACTTATCATTGGGGCCGGGGACCAAAATTTATTAACGGTTACAAAATTCGGTGTCTACAGATGCACCTTTTTTAACTTTTCTTGCATTGCAAGCATAGTTAAAAGCCTGAAGAGACAAACATTTTGCAAGTTAATAAACTTTGAGTCCCCACACACACACACACACACTACACACAAACATGCAAGCAATCATGCAAACATGGGGGCGTGCTCAAAAAAGTGATTGGTGCACTTCCAACAAGAAGTGTTAAAAACCACACAAAAGAAAAAATTGAGATGCTTTCGAGTTTTAAAGACTCTAATTTCGAGTTACAAGGACTCTACCTTCATGACACACGTACATGCAATCAATCATGCAAACAATAAATGCATCATAGAGACATAAAAGAAAATCTGGGACCGGCAAAACACAAACAAAAGATGGCAAAATTTACGCCAAAAGGGACCATGTGAATCATGTGACACACAAATTGGCCACTTAAAAATGAGAAATTTACGCCAAAGGGAACCACTTGACCGAACAATTTATGTCCAAACACAAACAGGCCACTCAAGAATGATAAATTTATGCCAAGTGGACCACTCAAAGCGAGAAATTTACGTCCAAACACAAATAGGCCACTCAAGAATGAGGAATTTATGCCAAGATGACCACTTGAAGTGAGAAATTTACTATTGAATGTTCATATTAATCACATTTTAGGGTTCTTGCTATTTTGTGTGTTTTGATTAGTTTTAATCCTCTGTTTAGGTCTTGTTGAGCGTAGCTTTCACATGTTTAGGTCTAAGGTTAATAGAATAACATGTTTCACATGCTTGAATTGATAGATTGATGATTAGGGTTTATGCTTTAATGAATCACATGAAAATTCATGAGAATTTGAACATGCATTGATGCATAAGTGCTAAGGTGTTATGGTGCAGCGAGGTAAGTGAGGTAAGTGATGCATAATTACATGAACATGCATTTGACTTGGTTGATGAACATGATGAACTTTCTTGATTGACGAACATGATGAATATACTTGATTAATGCCTTGTTAATATTGTTTTGTGATGTGATTGCTACCCTTGGATATATATTGTGATGTAATCTTTATATTTTGATGTGCTCTTTAATATGTTGTGTGTGTTATTTCTTTAAGTGCATGATGTGTGGTTAGGTTAAGGATTAGGGCTTTTTTAATAAGCTCTTTAATTAAATATGGCCTAGCAACACACAATGGAGGCCGGCCCATAAGCCGTGCAATTTTGGGTGCTTAACACCTTCCCAAGCCATATCCAAACTCCAGACCCATAATTTGGTATGTAGACATATGCATGTAAGTGATTGGCCCAAAAAGCCCAACATGGTTCCTAGACCTAATCTAGGTGGCGAATCCATTTTTTTTCCCGCCATGGTCCACTCAACTGAGGTATACTCCCTTTGCGCCCACAGTGGATGTAAATTTCTCACTTCGAGAGGTCCCCTGGCATAAATTTCTCATTCTTGAGTGGCTTGTTTGTGTTTGGACGTAAATTTCTTGCTTTGAGTGGTCCCCTGGCATAAATTTCTCATTTTTGAGTGGCTTGTTTGTGTTTGGACATAAATTTCTCGATTGAGTGGTCCCTTTGGTGTAAATTTCTCATTCTTGAGTTGCCTATTTGTGTTTGGACATGAATTTCTCACTTCGAGTGGTCCCCTTGGTGTAAATTTCTCATTCTTGAGTGGCCTATTTGTGTTTGGACGTAAATTTCTCACTTTGAATGGTCCCCCCAACTTTAGGTAAAGTCCTTAAAACTTGAAGGGAGAGTCCTTAAAACTTGAAAACATCCCAGATTTTCTTTTATGTCTCTTATGATGCATTTCTTGTTTGCATGATTTCTTGCATGTATGTGTGTTATGAAGGTAGAGTCCTTAAAACTCGAAAACATCTCAGTTTTTTCTTTTATGTGGTTTTTCACACTTCCTGTTGGAAGTGCACCAATCACCATTTTTAGTACGGCCCTATGTTTGCATGATTGCTTGCATGTTTATGTGTTTATGTGTAGTGTGTGTGTGTGGACTCAAAGTTTATTAATTTGCAAAATGTTTGTTTCTTCAGGCTTTTAAATATAATTGCAATGCAAGCAAAGTTAAAAGAGGGGCATCTGTAGACACTGCATTTTGTACCCGTTAATATATTTTGGTCCCCGGCCCCAATAATGAGCTTGACATATGTCAATCAAGGGTAATTAAAGAGTTCACAATAATTTGGAAGTAATCGAAACTCAAAAGTACTCAAATCGCTTCAAAATCGATCCTGAAAAATGACATTTTCTCGTTGTTTTGACTATAACTTTTATTTTCCACAAAGAAATTTTGAGTAAAGTTTGTTTCATAGGAAATTAGACATCATGGACTTTAATTTGAACACAAAATATGCCTAATTTGGACTTATATTGAGTAAGTTATAACCATTTGAAGTTGGGCCAACCAGGCAGTCCGATTTTCTGAATTTTAAAACTTCATTTTAAGAGACCAAAACATCATGCTTTGATGCGGGCCAGCCCCTAGACCCTTGGGAACATCCAAAGACCATTATAAAGCCCTAAAAACCTTAATTTTAACTTATAAATACTAATCTTATGTCTCAAATCAAAACCCTAGTTAGGGAGAGTTATTTTTTGGCCTCCATCTTCTCTAAAACCCTATTTTCTCTTTTCAAAACCCTAGGGCAACAGCTAGCACATTTTTGAAACATTCAAAACCTCTCTTTAGTTAGTTCTATGGCAAAAACTAATGTTCTAATTTGATTTCTCAAAAACGTTTTCAATTAAGCTTTGTTCTTGAGTTGTGATTTCTAAAAACTATTGTTTTCTTTAATTCCTTTGTTCTATCAATCTAATCTTTGTGTTGTAGGCACTAAGGGGTCAGTTAAACAAACTCCAAACTCATAATCTTAAGTAAGGTGAGTGTTCTTTCCCTAAACTCTTTATTTGTTTAATAGAATTCACATGAGTTTCTTTAATTGTTTTATTTGATTTGATTGTTGATTTTAATTGTTTTATATCTATTAATATGATTTTAGGTTGTTTATAGTTTGTTCTTGTAGACACTTGATTTTGCACCCATAATTTAATCTAGGAAGATGACTTGAGTTACCATTCATATACCCAAAATTTAGAGTTGCATTACATGCATTAATTCATTCATTGCATATCTTAAAAATGATTTTGAGGTTCTACCGATCGCGACGGTATGCTCGATTTCCAAATCGGACCGTCAGATTGAAAGATATCACAAGATCAAGTTTTCATGGTCTGCATGCATTTTGTTTGGGTAGAGCTGATCACGCATGATTAATTCAAATTAATTATAATTGGTTAGACAATTAATATTAATTAAATAATTTTGTGATTGGTTGTTGGTTAGTGTCAAAAATAGGTTTGCTTGCATGAGAATAAAGTGAATAATCAGATAACAAAGAAGTTGGATAATCAAGTCTTTTTTGGAATATTTATCTACAAGATGATTATCACTTTAAATACTTGAATATCAAGAAAAATGAATTAATTTTTAGAATACAGATTAAAAATGCGTCCAGTTACGATTCGCGGCTTAAAAATCCTAAAAAAAGGAGTCCAAATTGGACCAAAACTCAAACATGGGCTCAGCACCTAAGAGGGCCATTCGGCAATCTTGGAGTGTCAATTGGCCCAAACCTTCGGCCCGGCCTGGGGACCTCCTGATTAAGATAGAGCCTATCTTTTTCAACTTTTTAGAGATAAGGACGCATTCCAATTCATATTTGATCTCAGTCAGCATCCCAACCTCTATAAATAGGGGAAACAAATCAGAATTAAGGGCTATTCTCTTTGGAATTTTCAATTCCTCTTACGTTAAAGATGTTCTGGAGGCTTTTTCTTTAGGAACTTCTTTCTGTAAGTAGAGCACGCTCATGTAAGAGGTATTCTGTTCTTCTTCTTTCTTTTCTTTTTCCATTAATTAGTTTGTTTTTGTTTGATGCATGAATACGTTTAGTATGTTTTATTATGTCTTGTTCTTTTTAACTTCAAAATCTGCAATGATTAACAAAATATTTTTATGAAGATTCAAAATTGATCTGTATTTTCACTAAATGCAGATCTGATTTTTTTTTCTAAAATTGATCTGTATTTTCATATCTGATTTTTTTTCTAAACTCAACTGATATGTATTTTCATTAAATACAGATCTGATTTTTTTTTTCTAAAACTGATTTGTATTTTTAGATTTGATTTTTTTCTAAAACTGATCTGTATTTTCATATTTGATTTTTTTTCAAAACTCAAAACTGATTTGTGTTTTAATTAGATACACATCTGATTTTTTCTCTAAACCCAAACTGATTTGTATTTTCATTAAATATAGATCTGGTTTTTTCTAAACTCAAAACTGATATGTATTTTCATTAAGTTTTCTTTGTTATAAAAGTACAGATTTTGAAATTCAAAAGAAAGAATTAAGATTTTAGGTTGAAGTTTTTTTTTTTTTTTTTGGTGATGCATGCATAATAAATTTGTCTCATGAATGTGAATCCCAAAAGTCATTTTTATTTGTTTCCAACAACAGATCTAGTTTTTCATAAACCAAAAATCAATTTTTTTTTTTTTTTTACTTTATACAAAACAGATTTGATTTTTCTTGATAAAATCTTGATTTTTACACTTCACAAAACAAATTTGATTTTTTACAAACCAAGTCTTATTTAATAATTTTAATTCATAAAACAGATTTGAATAATTTTTTTAAAAAGAAGACATCATTCTTAAGGCAAATTTGTTTGAATTATTTTTTGTCAAATGCCTGTCATGTGTGTTCAACATATCATTCAACATCATGTAAAAAGGGGTATATTGGTCATTAGAGTCTAGAAGACTAGACTCTGTCTGAGCGGAATGGGTGTTTAACATTTTCCCATTTCGTAACCTAGCCCCGGAGCTTAGAATTTTTGGATAGGTAGATTAGTGTTTTGTCTTCTAATTTTGGTTGATTGTAACTAGAACCAAAAGCCTTGTATTCTTTTGCATAGACTGTAACTAGGACCCAAAGCCTTGTAAGGTTAATTTACCAAAGTTGTACTTGTAAGGTTGAATTTAATCAACCATCTTGTTGGCTTTATTCCGTGCCAATTTGCTTGTAATTTAAGCATTTAGTAACCTTGTATTTAGGTGGGATTCATTTAAGGGTAGTGTGTGAGAGAGTGTGAAGAAATGCTCAAGAATGTGCAAGGATGCAGGGACTCGCGGCTGGGGTTTGCAGGTGACTTGCGGCTGGCAAGCCGCCAAACTATAGCACACGAGTGAAGCGTGCAAGAAGATGAACAGTCACGCCAGCCGGTGCATTACAGGACAAAAATCCAGCCTGGCCGTTCTGTTATCTCTCGGGTTAAACTCGCGACTTAGTCAAGTCGCGAGGCCAAGTCGCCAACTAGCCCTGTTTAGGAAAAACTGTCTCTTCGCATTCCAAACACACACCACTATATATCGACCCTTATACCCACGAAATATAGAGAGCTTCCAGAGAGAATTTTGAGAGAGAAACCCTAGAGAAAAACAAGATTGATTCATCCACAATCTTCACCTAAGAGACTCTTCAAATTCCTCTACTCTCTTCCTCTTCATTGACACATCCTTGAGAGGTTCTTGACCAAATCCTTTTCTCACCATACCCACATCCGTGAGAAGAACTTTTGGTGCTTTGGGAAGCAGTTATGAAGGGACCAATTCACATTGGTTAATGCTATGGTTTATAGCGGAATCCGGTAAGCTAGAAAAGAAAAAGGTTCGGCGCAACCTCGTTGGAGCAGGAAGCTTGGAGGGCTTAGGTACACTGGGTAGATTAGGTTTGGAGGGTCTATTGCTGTACATGTATCCCAACTACATTTTCTAGTGGATTATTGACCGCTTGGAGGGCGGCAGAGAGGTTTTACGCCGAGAGTTTCGGTTTCCTCTTCGATAACACATCGAGTGTTGTCCTTATGTTTGCATCTCCCTTCCCTTTATCTTTACCATTTAATTACTGCTGTGATTGTGATTATTTATGGTTTAGATTGTTTATCAATTCTGGTTTAGCTTATGTTCATGTTCCGCACATTTATTGTTTGATAATAAGCTTGAATTGATTTTTTGTAATTTGGGGTCTAAACGTTCAAGGATGTTTTACACACATTTTGAACATTCAATTGGTATCAGAGCAGGTACACTTGTTGTGGTTTAAATACCTAAGTGTGATCACTGACCCTTTGTTGAGATGGATAGGTCTTAATCTCTTAATGTACCACCATTCTTTGATGGTAATAATTATGTGTTTTGGAAAGTCCGAATGAGGGTGTTTTTGTGTTTTATTAATGATGCTGTGTGGGATGCAGTTGAAATAGGTTGGATTAGGCCAGAGGCTACCAAATCCACTTGGGATAAGGCAGCTCTTGCGGCGGCTAATGCTAATAGTAAATCCTTGAATGCTATTTTCTGTGGTGTCTCTCCAGAAGAATTTCACAGAATTTCACATATCACTATTGCTAAGGAAGCATGGGAGATTCTAGAGACAACTTATGAAGGTACTAAGAAAGTGAAGGACACCAAATTACAGATGTTGACCACTCGCTTTGAGGAGCTCAAAATAAGCGAGGATGAGTCCTTTGACTCTTTTTATAGTAAGCTGAACGAGGTGGTCATCGGCAAATTCAATTTGGGGGAAAAGACGGAGGATTCTAAAATTGTAAGGAAACTCCTTCGGTCACTGCAAGAAAGTTTCCGTGCCAAAGTAACAGCCATTGAAGAGAGCAAGGATCTTGACGACATTAAAGTTCAAGAGTTAGTTGGTTCATTGCAGACGTATGAATTATCACTGCCCACACAGAAGAAGAGCAAATCTCTTGCTCTTAAGACAATTGATGAGAGGGTGGTATCTCATGACTCTTCGGATGAGGAGGCAGTAGATAAAGATGTGGCGTACCTTGTAAAGAACTTCCAGAAATTCTTGAAACTCAAGAATAGTGGGAAATTTGGTGACAAAGGAAAATTTCAGAGTTCCGGGAAGGAGAAGAAAGAATTTCGAAGGAAAGATGGTAGAGATTCCCAATTTTCACAAGGAATCACGTGCTTCGAGTGTAATGGACATGGACACTTCAAAAAGGAATGTCCCAACTATTTGAAGTCGAAAGGCAAGGTCTATGCCACTACTTTAAGTGACTCGGATTCGTCAAACTCTAACTCTGAAGAGAGCTATGATGGAGAAGGAAACTTCTCTGCATTCATGACCATTGCTCATGTGGATTCCTCGGATGATTTGGGTGCACTTGTGAAGGAGCTTGGTGAGTACTCTGATCTGGAGTCCATAGGGATTGTTGAGGAATCAGATGTTGAAGAGTATAAAGATATAGCTAGTCTTTAAGAGAATTACACCTTACTTCTTGAGAAATCGGGAGAGTATGCAAGGTTGGCGAAAGCAGCTGTGAAGAAGATGGAGAAAGCAGAGGAGGACTACAAGAGTCTCCTGGCCAGATATAAGGAAGCTAAGTGTGAGATTGAGACACTAAATAGTGAGCTATTAGAAGCGTACACAAAAGTGAGATTTCTTGAGCAAGAGGTAGTGCAAGCACATGCCAAGATAGAAAGGGTCTCCTCCAAGAAGTTAGAAGATGTTATTTCATTTCAAAAACCTTCCTCAGACAAGTCCGGGTTGGGATACACCGGAGGGAGTAGCTCATCAGCCAATGTCATCAAAGAAGTGAAGTTTGTGAAGGCCAAAGAGACGGTTGTGGAAGAATCTTCCTAAGAAAGTTAAGGTTGATAAGAAGAAGAAGGTGGCTGATCAACGGGTGTTTAATAAGTCCCATAATCAATCAGAAGCTAGATTTGAAGCTAGAGGAAGATCTCTTCCAAGATCACAACAGGGTCCTAGAACGAATCATTTTTGTCACTTTTGCGGATTGCAAGGACATACAAGACCCAACTGTCATAAGCTGAGAGCATTGAACAATGCAAGCGCTTCAAGGTCATGAGGAAGGAGAAATGACGAGAGGTCTTGGGGTGGTGAGCAACCAAGAAGTCAAAGCCGTGATCCCGGAATGATGGACGTGATGAAGATGATCGGTGCCTTCACCAATTGCTTGGAAAGCTTCACAAGAAGGTTTGAAAGTCCTAACTCTCGTACCTAATCCGTCAAGGATATCACCCCAAACGCACGTGACGTGTGGGTGACGAAGGGTACTCATGCATAAGAATTAAAACATGTCTATGCATTAATACTTCTCATGTTTGTGAATATGCTTGGTTGTGTGCTTCTTGCGGGTTTTGAGTTGATTTATGGCTTATTTGTTTGTTTTTATTTCAAATGTTTTTACATTGTTATTTATGTTGTTTTTTATCAATCTTTTACTGCTTTTGTGTCAAAAATCTAAAAACACATAAAAAGTAGAAAATCCTAAAAAGTTTGATCAGCATTGTTGAGTTTTGTCTCAAAGCATGTTTTGCCTTGTACCTTTGTACTAATGGATTTGTGCATCTACGAGCTTAGCTTGTCTCTTATGCACTCTTATCATTGTGGGAGAAATCTTGACATCTATGGGATTGTTGTAAATAGATCTTCAACCTTGTCATGAATGATTAGTGAATGATTTTGTTGATCTTGAGACATGCATAGACTTATGCCTATATATCTTCCCACTCTTTATTTTGTTGTTTTTGCTTAAAGAACTCACCAAATGTAAATCTCCAAATGAAAAGAGATATTGAGCTGCAAAAGTCTGTCGCACATACTAGTATTTGACTAGGAAAAAGGGAAAGCGACCAAAATAAGATGTATGATGCCCAAAAGCCAAAGGCTAATTCATTAAAGTGAAATATCAAAAATTTCAGGCATCGATCTCACACTGAGATGTATTGATTCAAAAAGATCAAATGATATGATTTATATAAAGCCAAATGAAAAGCTTCAAAGAAATGTAATCAAGTTTATGTGAGAGGTCATATATGCATACTTCTATAATTGAGATAGGTCACATTATCTAGTGCTAGTTGTGTATGCCTTGATTGAATTGATGATTGAAGTTTCACATTGGACTAAGGACTATCTCATTTTTGATATCCACACACATCACACAAGTCTATGTTCAATGAATGTCATATTCATTTGTGTGATTGTACTTGATTAAATGTGTTTTCACATGCTCAATCTTTGTTGATCAAACAAAAAAAGATTTTTGAGTGTTTTTAGTTGTTTTTGGAAAGTACTTTGTTTTTACAAAAATGTCAAAATTTTCAAAAACAATGTAGTCCTGTTTTGGAGACTAAATCGCAGGTTGGCCCAGTCGTATGCCCCAGTCGCGAGCCCACTCCGAGATTTTTCGCAGCTCACTGGCGAGTCAATGTCTTAGCCACGAAAAATACTTAGAAAATTTTTCAAAATTTGAGTTTTTATGATTTTCGAGGCTTAGTGTGGCGACTTGTTCACTGGTGGAGGGTCCAGTCGCGAGGGGTACTCAGAGATTTTCGCAGCTCACCTTGCGACTCTCTCGCAGGTAGACCTTCCAGTCACGAAAAACACTTAGAAGATTTTTCAAGAATCTTGGTTTCACAGTGTTTCGCGACTTACCCTGGCAACTTGATCCAGTCGCGAAAAACGCATGTTTTGCGTTTTAAAGTCAATTTTTAAAACATTTTTAGTTTTTCCCTCGTACTTTTGTGACTGTTCATTGTCTTCCCCATTTCACTCTTTCAAACACTTCATGTCTCTCCCCGAAAATCCTCCATTTCTGCATCATTTCTACTCCAATCTTCAAGAAAAAGGTATGGGTTTTCTTTCCCTCACTTCATATTTCATGATTTGAACATTATTTTCTTGATTTGTGAGTTGCCATTTTGATTTGCGAAATACTGTGTTCGTATATGGGTTTGATTTTTTTTTTTTGTCTGAGTGTTGATGATATTGTTTGATAAATGCTTCTCTCATAGACATTTTTTTTTGGGGTTTGTTTTATTTGTTGTGCATCTGGAATGTGTTGCTCTGTTCATATCATTTCTTGGTATTGGGTCACAATGACAGTTATTTGTGACGGTGCAATGCTCATTGCTCGTTTTCTACTGAGTTGTTCTGAACAACCTTCAGTTTTGGTCATCGTTTAATGTCTCTGATATTCATTGCATCGGTTTTGCTTCATGGTCTATGTTTGGGTTATGTTTGTCTTTGAACTTTACTGCTTATACATTTATTTTCACTAACCTAAATCTAATCAAATTGTGTTCCATGTTTTGGGTTTTGCTCTTGGTTCTTTGCTGTGTGTCTTCTTTTCTGCAGATGTCACACCGCTCCTCTAAAGGAAAAGACATTGCAGTTGATGTTTCATCTCCTGTTGCTAAGTGAACTCGTCACTCGACTCAATCATCTCGAGATTCAAATAGTGAGAGATTCAGGACTCCCATTGATTCACAGACCTATTCAGATATTTTTGTGAAAGCTCCGAAAATTGTGGAACGAATAGTATGATTTAAGTCCTTGGGAACAACATTTATCCAGGATTTTTGAATCAAGAGATTGGGATGATATGTTCGAGAATTTCGAAGATCCGGTTGATGAATTGGTTAAGGAATTCTACTCTAATGCCAGATACACTGGAGTATAGTTGAAATGTTGGGTAAGAGGAACAGAATTCTCCATCAATCCAGACTACATTGCAAAGGTTCTTCGCATCACAAGACCAGCAAGTATGGACACCACTCCATATGATGACAGAGTACTCAAGGCTCAAGACCTTCTTCAAGTTCTTGGAACTGATCATGAAATTGGAAGCAAGGGAACCTTAATAGGCACTGGACAGTTTTCACCTAAACTGACAACTCTGAAGTTGATCATGTTCTCCAACCTATACCCATTGTCTAACACTGCCTTCATCAATCTTGGAAGAGCACAATTTCTCTGTGATCTCATTACTGGTGTACCAATTGACATCTGTGCCCACATATTTCAGACCATTGGGAAAGCAGCAGCTCAATTAGCAGCCCGAACTTGCCTTCCTTTTTGCAGTCTCATCATGAAGATTTTGCTTTGTGAAGGTGTTCGTTCACCAACAGATGGAAAGATCATACAACGTTCTCGACCAATATCTATGATGACTCTTCAAGCAAGCAAGAGTAACTCCTCTAGAACACCTACGAGTGAGCCATCCACATATTCGCCCCCCAGATCATGCTACAGTTACACTTGTGCAATCCACTGGCACTCCATCTGTTCCACCAGGATTTCAAACAGCCAAGCAAAGCCACTTGATTGCAAATGTGTTTCATCGGATCTCCGATTTAGAACGGCTTCTTCACTCCTTTCACAATCAAAATCAAATACGTCTCACAACCATTGAGACACAACTGGATGTTATTCAGCAAAAGCTGGAAGATAGCATTTAGCTATTCGTGCCAAAAAGGGGGAGAGCAGCACATAGTTAGGGGGAGATCATCACAAGAATGCGAAGGAGTGTGCATATTGAAAGGGGGAGTTGTGTGTGCTAAAAAAGGAGGAAGCTGATATAGTTGATATACACTCACACATATATACTTGTCTTGTTTTTAGATATCTGCTTGCTAGTTTTTATAAACTCCTGTGTGAATATGGTTTTAAATACTTAAAAAAAAAAAAAAAAAAAAAAAAAACTTGTGATTCACTAGTATATATTTATTTCAGATGTTATTTAGTTTGTCTGTACTTGGTGCCTTTGTAGGCTTTTAAGGTTCTTAGCTTATATTTGTACCTGTTGCTTTTGTAAGCTTTTAAGGTTTTGTATCCATGCTTTATAGCTTATGTACTTGATGTTAAATGTCATGCATTTTCTTCAGTATATCACTCTTGTGCCCTTTGTTGGATTTTTATCCTTAATAAAATTTCCTAGTGTTGTTGCATTGGTTGAGTGTTGGACATGCAAATGATAGTTTGCAATTGAGCTTATTAGCTTGCATGTCTGGATATTCATTCCTTGTGTGAATGAGCATTGTGATCACTATTTATAGTGATTGTTTTTTTTAGGTCATGCCATGGTCTATTGCTATATTCCATTTTGCTTGATCGCATTATGCTTGCTCCATATGCATTACAAGTTTTTTGCATACAATGAACTTATTGTGTTGTTGTGTTTCAAGAGATACTTGTCATTCTGGTTCAAGAGCTTCACAGATTCTAGAGTTAGATGTGAGTGAGTTTTGATCAACTGTTCCCAACTCACGCGTTAAGTCTAGAGTTTGTTGTAGGGTTTTGTCACGGAATAGCCAAAGGGGGAGATTGTAAGGTTGAATTTAATCAACCATCTTGTTGGCTTTATTTCGTGCCAATTTGCTTATAATTTAAGCATTTAGTAACCCTGTATTTAGGTGGCATTCATGTAAGAGTAGTGTGTGAGAGAGTGTGAAGAAATGCTCAAGAATGTGCAAGGATGCAGGGACTCGCGGTTGGGATTAGCGGGTGACTCGCGGCTGGCAAACTGCCAATCTGCAGCACACGAGTGAAGCGTGCGAGAAGATGAACAGTCACACCAGTCGGTGTACTACAAGACAAAAATCCAGCCTGGTCGTTCTGTTATCTCGCAGCTTGAACTCGCGACTCAGTCAAGTCGCGAGGCCCAGTCACCAACTAGCCCTATTTGGGAAAAACTGTTTCTTCGCATTCCAAACACACACCACTATATATAGACCCTTATACCCACGAAATGTATAGAGCTTCCAGAGAGAATTTTGAGAGAGAAACCCTAGAGAAAAACAAGATTGATTCATCCACAATCTTCACCTAAGAGACTCTTCAAATTCCTTTACTCTCTTCCTCTTCATTAACACATCCTTGAAAGGTTCTTGACCAAATCCTTTTCTCACCATACCCACATCCGTGAGAAGAACTTTTGGTGCTTTGGGAAGCAGTTATGAAGGGACCAATTCACATTGGTTGATGCTATGGTTTATAGCGGAATCCGGTAAGCTAGAAAAGAAAAAGGTTCGGCGCAACCTCGTTGGAGCAGGAAGCTTGGAGGGCTTAGGTACACTGGGTAGATTAGGTTTGGAGGGTCTATTGCTGTTCATGTATCCCAACTACATTTTCTAGTGGATTATTGCCCGCTTGGAGGGCGGCGGAGAGGTTTTACGCCGAGGGTTTCGGTTTCCTCTTTGATAACACATCGAGTGTTGTCCTTGTGTTTGCATCTCTCTTCCCTTTATCTTTACCATTTAATTACTGCTGTGATTGTGATTATTTATGGTTTAGATTGTTTATCAATTTTGGTTTAGCTTATGTTCATGTTCCGCACATTTATTGTTTGATAATAAGCTTGAATTGATTTTTTGTAATTTGGGGTCTAAATGTTCAAGGATGTTTTACACACATTTTGAACATTCAGTACTTTTCTTTATTCAATCAATGACAGTGAAGTATTTTGAACATGTAATTTGTATTTATTTTTTCTTATTTTTTTTATAAAAAATAAGTAGCGACTCCACGTCACTTACCTAAAAAGAGAGATGCCCTTAAAAGCACCTAAATCTCTTTTTTGAGGGGCCCTAATTTCCTGGTCTCTCACAGTTCTTATTGTTCTTGGTTTATTATTTTGGTTTTATGTAAGGTTTAACATGTTTATTTATCATAAGTTTTTTTTTTTTTTTTTGAGAAACTATTATATGTTAATTTAGTATATTTGTTTGATTTGTTTCATGGTTATTTGTTTATGATAAAATTTTGTATTTTTGTTTTATGTTAGTTTAGTTTTTAGGGTTTCTAACTTGCTTGTTTGATCTCACATGTTATATCTTTGTTTGATTAAATCTCTAAAAATGTAATTTTTCAAATTAGTGTTAAATGATGCGTACTCATCCATCGAGTATAGGGCAAAAATCTTGTTTTTATTTATTTAGTTATTTTTCACATGATATTTGATTTTGTTTGACTTTGTTTAGGTTAATTAATTGTGTTTAATTATTTTCCATGTTTGTTTGAATCTTTTTGCCATGTTTGGTTTATTTTATAATCTTTCCTTATGTGTGTGATTTAATTGTTATCTTTCCCTTTTTAGTATATGTTTGATTGTGTTTTATTTGTTTCCTTTTATATTGTGATGTGATCTTTAACATGTTGTATGTTTTATTTACCTTAAGTGGATGATGTATTTTTAGGTTAAGGATTATGACTCTCTTAATAAACTCTTTAATTGAATATGGCCCAACAACACATAATAGATGCGGGCCCACGAGCCGGGCGGTCTTGGGTGCCTAATACCTTCCCAAGCCATACCTAAACTCTAAACTCGTAATCTAGTATGCAGAACCATTTATGTAAGTAATTGGCCCAAAAGGCCCAATATGGTTCCTAGACCTAATCTAGGTGGTAACTCCACTTTTCTCTGCCACAGTCCACTCGGCCGAGGCGTACTCTCCTTTGTGTAAAGAAAAATGGGCTACTAAAATGGGCTAACCTCTGAAAAATTTTAGGTGTAAATGCTATTTTCGTCCCTATATTTTGACCTGATTCTCATTTTGGTCCTTACTTTTTATTTTCACCACATTTAGTCCCTATTTAGAAAAATGTCATCTATTTTAGTCCTTTCCATTAGTGCCATAACGACAAAATCCTATGTGGCAAATGGCACTATTAAAATAATAATAATAATTTTATTTTGACATTAAAAAAT
Organism: Quercus ilex subsp. ballota; assembly: GCA_032727855.1. Classification (NCBI taxonomy): domain Eukaryota; kingdom Viridiplantae; phylum Streptophyta; class Magnoliopsida; order Fagales; family Fagaceae; genus Quercus; species Quercus ilex. The sequence goes on from CM064915.1 coordinate 18,785,077, forward strand.
GCCACATCAGCATATACATTTAAAAAATTAATTTATTAATTTTAACTAAATAAATAAAATAAAATAGAATTAAAAATCAAAATTCACATGAATTAAGATCTAACAGTATCTTGAACAAGAACGCCAAGAACACCAACCCAGACTTAAGATCTCAAAATTAAAAACCAAAAATGACGAATAACTCAAAAAATAAGAACACAAAATTAAACATAAGATTCATGTCAGAATAAACATGAACAAGGAATTAAATAAGATACTTTAAAACTTGGACGGCTTCATGATTCCAGCTTGGACGGTTTTGATCTTGTTTTCTTTTACAGAGCACAAAGAGAACAGAGCCATCGATGCGTTGTTTTTCCGGTGAAAACCACCGGTTTCTAGAAGACTTACCAAGAGCAGATCGCTCCTAACTCTCCGATTGTAGATTTGTTCTCGTCTACTTGAGAGAGTCGAAGCAGAGCGCAAGCCGAGTTCTCTTTCGCTGTTGGAGTTCCTAGTCACAAAGCTTGAACTAGTGGCTTAATCGTGCCAGAGGAGGCTATGAACTCCTTGTTCTCGTCGTAGAGCGAGAGATTCAAAATTGTCGTGATGCCGTACTCTTGGAGCTGAGGATCGGTCGAGGAAATCATTGAGATTAACGGCTTAACTGCACCAACTTTCGCGATTTTAAGACGGTTTTCCGGCTTGTTCTTTGCGATGAGTCTGATCTCAATGGCCGCTTGCTTTTGCTCCTCAATTGAACAGGACTGGAGGTCAGAGACGAGTTGTCGGATCAACTCATCCAAGTTCTCTGACGCGCAAGCCATAACGAGCAGCCGGCTTTGCGAAGAAGTCATCGGAAACTTGCTGGATTTATCACTGTTACATTTTTGAGTTATTCGTGATTTTTGGTTTTTAATTTTGAGATCTTAAGTCTGGATTGGTGTTCTTAGTGTTCTTGTTCAAGATACTTTTAGATCTTAATTCATGTGAATTTTGATTTTTAATTCTATTTTGATTTTTTTTTAGTTAAAATTAATAAAATAATTTTTTAAAATTTATATGCTAATGTGGCATTTTTTAATGTCAAAATAAAATTTTTATTATTATTTTAATAGTGCAGTTTGCCACGTAGGATTTTGCCGTTAGGGCACTGATGGAAAGGATTTAAATGGATGACGTTTTTCTAAATAGGGACTAAATGTGGTGAAAATAAAAAGTAAGGACCAAAATGAGAATCGGGTCAAAATGCAAGGATGAAAATAACATTTACACCAAAATTTTATTACTAAAGAAAAACTCAAAAGATTTTTTTTTTTTTTGAAAATCTTTATTTTGAAAGAAACTCTTTTTGAAAAGTCAATTTGATTTTTTTTAGAAAGAATATATATATATATATATATTTACAAAATACTCACTTTTTTTTTCTTAGGAATTTATATAAAAATAACTTACGAAAAACTCACATTCTCTGTTTTGAAAGAAACTCTATCTTGAAAAAAATTATTTACAAAGAAACTCAAAAAATTTGGAATTTATTTAAAAAAAAAAACTAATCAAAAACTCACACTTTTTATGAAAATTTTATTTGGTTTTTTTTTTTTTTTTGGGTGAAAACTTCACTTTTTTTTTTTTTTGAAAAATTTTATTTAAAAAAGAACTTGAAAATTAAACTTGAAAATTTTTTTGGTTTTTTTTATTTTTTATAAAGCATAAAAGACTAAAAAAGATTGTCCCATTTTATTAGCCCAACAAAAAAATTCAAATAAAGCACTCACAATTGGGTAACCCTACATGGTTGGGTTTTAAGCTCATTTACGTGTGGGTAAGCTTCTTAAAGCTAAAGGGACAGATTAGTAGGTCAATCACAACTAGGTGGGCCATGATTCCAACTTTAGGCCTAAATGGACCGTAGTGAATTGGTGACAAACCGTTAACGTACTCAAAGCCCATCATAGGCAATGAAATAAATTGTGAGTTGATGGGATAAACTCCGGAAGACTTTGCGCCCACAATGACGACTTCACTAGGGATAGAGATGAAGTTTACTCCGACATGTTGTTAGACCATAATTAAATAAAGATTTTATTAATTGGACCCAATCCTGTTTTATTTGTTTGCACACACTTCACTTGGTTCTTTTGTCCCTTTCACCTTGGTTGGTGATGAGTGGGAAGATGAGTACACTCCATTTGGACCAAATTCTTTTAGAGTTCATTCCACCAACTCACAATCTGTGCCATTGCCTATAATGAGCTTTGAGTAGGTTAACGGTTTGCCACCAATCTACTACGGCCCATAAAACCTTGAGAATGCCCAAAGATTATTAAAAAGTCCTGAAAACCCTAATTTTAACTTATAAATACTCATCTTATGTCTTAAATCAAAACCCTAACTAGAGTGAGTGATTTTTTGGCCTCCATATTCTCTAAAACCCTTTTTCTCTTTTCAAAACCCTAAGGCAACACCTTAGAACGTTTTTACAAAATTAAAACCTCTTTTAGTTAGTTCAAAGGTAGAAAGTTTGTTTTCCAAATTGTTTTCTAAAACTTTTTCAAAATATTTTGTTCTTAAGTTGTGATTACTAACAAATTTTGTGTTCTTTGATTATCTTTGTCTTCTCCATCTAATCTTTGTGTTGTAGGCATTGAGGGATCAGTTAAATAGTCTCAAATTTGTGATTCTAAAGCAAGGCGAGTCTCTTTTTCCTAAAAAAAAAAATCATCATCAAAGATAGAGTCTTCATCTTGAGGTTCTTGTACTACCGTTTTCTTCTTTCCTTGAGCACCTTCAAAATGGTGAAGAAGGTACATTAATTCCTTTATTCTGAACATGGCCAAACCATTTCAAGCGAGTTTCATTTATATTTTCTTTAATAGAGGCCACTTATTTATTTAAGAGAAATTCATCTTTTCAAATCCCATCTTTTAGTAGATTTCACATATCTATCTTAACATTCTCTTTTCATCTATACTTATTTTATAAATATGTAAAATTCGCTACTATAAAACATAACTAGCCTTATAGTAGTCTTATAATTTTTTTGACACACATATACACTAAGATTAGGCTAGAGTTTTACATACATATACTTTTTTTTTTCTTTATCAAAAAATAAGAAAGTGTATATGTACGTGAAACTCATTTTCAGAGACTTGAATCCCAACTCTTGCCTTTTACACCCCACAAGAACTTTGTATTTGTAGAATGACCATCATACAAAGATGCGCAGTGTTACCAATGACCATTTCTAAGAGGCATGAATTTACATAGTTGACTAACTTTCAACAAATAAATATCCATTAATCTCAAGAAAACCAATGGACATTTCTAAGAGGCATGATTTAATCACAGTTGACTAATGGCCTGTTTGGAAGTTAAAAAAAGGAGGGGGAGTAGAGTAAAGGGAGGGAGAGTAATTCAATTACCTTGTTTTGAAGGTTTTTAATGTAGGAGGGAGAGGGGTTTGGAGAGATTAGGAAGGGTTTCAACTACCTCTAACCTCTCATTTTTATTCCCCTAAATTGGAAAGATTTGGAGGGAGAGTAGAGTAGATAAATTATTGACCAAATGAATTCTCTAATTTACCCTTTCTAAATTAACAAAATTACAAACCAATTATATAAATAATCTTTGTTTGTTTCTTGAGAAAATTTAAGGTGAATGAAAAAAAAAAAAAAATCTCACTATTTCACTGACAATGAAACTAAAAACCCCCTTTTTTTACCCACTTAACCATGTCATTTTAGCTAAAAATTATTGAAAGACCATGAAAATGAAAAAATAAATAATAAAAAAATCAGCTAATAACTTGAAATCTTTGAATTTTATTGCTCCAACTTTCTGGGCAAACAAACAGAGTTAGCCATGCTATTTACCTTTGTTACTGAGGGGGACGAGGACGAGTCGCCAACGACGAAGCGGAAGGACTAGCCGGAGGTCCGGCGCCGGAACTTCTTCACCGAACGCTCTCTTTGCTGCTCCTCTGAATTTATATAAGGAAAAGCTAGAAATCATGGAGGTTGAAAACGGAGAGGCAGAGGATCAAAACGCAGTGGAAGTCGGTGGCAGAGACGGCGATGGTGTGCCATGATGACAGTACGCCGCCGGTGAGAGCTCAGACGATCGATGAGCTTCATTGTCTTCAGAAGAAGAAATCGGCGCCCAACACTCCGAGGACAGCTAGAACTCCTGGTCAGGGTCAGGGAACAACTTTTGCCATCATCTCCGAAGAGGATCTCCAGAAACAGGTTCCGTTTCTTTGTATATTTTGTTGATATTCCACTTGGTTCCCGAGAAAATTAGCTGAGAAAGAGAGGGAAAAGGAACTAAATGTTTATTCACATTTTTATTAACATTATTTTGAAATTTTCACTTTCTCAGCCTAGCTAATTAATCAAAATGCTTTTTTTTTTTTTTTTTGAGGTAATAAAAATTAATTTATAATTGTTAATAGTAATTTTATACTTTTATTAGTGGTATTTGATGGAATGAGAATGTTAATTAAATAATTATTTAATCTAACAATTTAATAATAGACCAATCTTACAAGTCTATTTTCAAATAGGGGTAAATTTGTCTATTTAAATCATTTCTTCTTCTTTCCATCCTAATTTTTAAAACATCTAAACAAGAGGAAGGACTAATTACTTCATTCTCCCTTACTAATTTTAAAAACATTCAAATAAGGTGGAGGATAACCATTCCCCTCTACTCTCCTCTCCATTATTCTCCTCCATTCTACTACTCTCTACTCTTCTCTCTCTCTAAACTTCCAAACAGGCCATAAGCTTCTGTAAATAAATATAGTACATGTTTTTTTTTTTTTTTTTTGGATTGAAAGATTGGAATTCTTATAAAACTTCAGAAAAAGTGCGAGATACATCCTGCGAACACGCGTCCTCAATCAAGTTGGGAGTTTCCTCCAACCATACAACAAAATCACCCACTTATTTTGCAAATTGGGCTAGGATGTGGGCTGGCCTATTGCCATCCCTTTTAACATGAATGATAGATACAAAGCGGAACTTTTCCATTTGGGCCATTATGCTGTCCGTTACTGTTTCTATAGATGCAGGTGCCTCCAATGAGCCTGTCAAGATATTCTTGAGGGTGCTAGAGTCCGTCTCGAAGTAAACTTCCTTGAATCCCATCTCCCACGCAAATTGGACTGCAATCTCCATGGATTTCGCCTCTGCTTCTAGCGCGGCTAGAGTGGCTGGGATTCTCTTGCTCATTGCTGCCAAAACCTGGCCTTGAGAGTCTCGTAACACCGTCCCAGCACCTGTAGCACGCTGTTCAGTAAAGACCAATCCATCTACGTTCATTTTGAACCGAGGGGAGTTTGGAGGGTGCCACCTGACTTGCACTGCTGGGTTCATACAGCTCACCCTTTCGTTTGCCACTATGTACTCCACCAGAGATGCCGAGCTTCTGACCATAATTTTTCCTTCACGTTTTCCACCCCGTTTCGAACTGAGTTTCTGTCCTTCCTGATTTCCCAGCATAATGACAAGACTTTTTCCAATAAGCCCGAGCATATCGATCTATGTTTCACCATCTGCCACACTACATCAATAAAACTCCACCTGTTGTCTATAGAGAAGGGGAACACCGTCTTACTGTTGCTCCACACCTCCTTCGCCCTGTCGCAGAATCATTGTTGGGTGTTCCGTCGCCTTAAGTTCAATGGCTTTAAATTATACATGCATTGTATTTATTCAGTATTGATACAGTGTTCCAAAAAAGGCAAAGCGGATAAGTATGGTCCCGAAGTCTCTCTATTAGGCACTATCAACAATTTTCATGTATATAACAATGACTTTTATCAATAATTTAATTTATTTTGCCTCGGCACATTGAAAACTATTTTTTCTGCATTAATTTTTTTTGACATACCGAGTAGTTTTGAGCCTATTTAAGATATAAATTTAATTTATTTGAAGATTTTTTTTTTTTTTGCACGAATTGCTATGATTATCTCAATAAACATATATGGTGCCATCACTATAGCCAATCATAGATTTGAATTATGTTATCATATTTTGCATAATTTGTTATTATTATATATAATATAGAAAATCTACTAACCTACTGACCTAATCTCAGTGTATATGTGTGAAACTCCTTCTTATAAACTTGAACTCCAGCTCCTACCCTTACACCATACAAACACTTATATTTTGCATAATTGATGCCATTATGTAACGTCCCATTTTTCTGTCATTAATATGTCAACAAAATATGTTTTTAATTTTTAATAATCAATTCCCTCAACCAAAAAAAAAAATTTAATTAAAAAATAATAGCCAAATGGAATTTTTTTTTTTTTTTGGGAATAACAAAGAATTTAGTCTTAGTGAAAGACATAAATGCTCCTCTTCGTTTTTTATCCTTAAAATTTAAAAAGTTCATTTTTCATCCCAACTATTGAAGGGTTAGTCTATCATCCCTCAACTATTAAAATTGTTTCACTTTTGGCCCTTAAACTTTAAAAAATATCTTTTTTCATCTCTAAACTATTTAAAAAAAAAAATCTTTACAAATCTTAAGGACGAAAAAAATAATTTTTATAGTTTAAGGATGATGTGAAAATGTGAGTTTGAGATTATGTTTCAAACAGGCCCTAAATGACTCAACTCATGAATTATTAACTAAAAAACTTAACAAATGTGGAGCTAAATAGCCAAAATTATAGCTTCACAAATGTGGATGGCTGGATGCTCTAAGTTACCTTTCATAAGATATGCAAGTAGGGTACGGAATTCTAGGCAACAATCAAGTTTAGAAAATTAAAACATGTCAAACCCGATTTTTTATCGACTGCGCCTTTGTCAAAACTTGGAGATTTCAAACGATCGAGAAATGATTGAATGACAGTCAAATTCTATACAAAGTGTATGCCTTCTCTGAGCTACATTTTCACACTTCAATCTTTGAACATGAAGGGGGTGTTTGGTAGAGTAGTTTGAGTAATGTTGTTTGTAGTTTTTTGAAATACGTATGGGTGAAAAAGTATGTGAAAAAGTGTATAATGTTGTTTAAAATGTGAAAATGTGAGTTTGAGATTATGTTCCTAATAGGCCCTAAATGACTCAACTCATGAATTATTAACTAAAAGACTTAACAAGCAACTTTCTCAGACAAGCTGCTACCATAGTTTGAAATTTAAGACTATTTCTTCAACACATTAGGATTCTCTTTTCATTTGAAATGAATCATTTTATGATATAAGTTAAATATTACAAATTTAAAGGTATATCCAATGTTATATAATTTTAAATTTTAAATGAGAATACATTTTATACACTATTGATATGAAATACACTTTCTCCATTTCAAGTGAAATGTAAGGTTTTCAAACCCGAACCGTTCAATGAACCGTAAAAGGAAGAGGTTCAAGATTTTTAAGGTCGGACCGAGGTCAAACTGTGGTGACGTCATAATTATTTTAATAATTTATTAAAATATAAATTAATATTTTAAATTAATATGAGTAGAAAAATGAACTAAAATAATCCAAATAAATTTAGAAATCTAATTTTCAAATGTCTTTTTTATATCATAACATTTATAAGGCAAATAAAAATAAAAATAAAAACCTTAAGCAAAAATAAATATTTTTTTTATAAAACTCAATATTGTACTCTTATAATCTTTTTATGAGAACTTATATCTAAATTATATCAAGTTATGCTCAAGCCCATTTCACTATCCAATAAATTGTTTCATGCCAAAGCCCATTTGGATATTCAACTATTTATGAAAATTTTTAAAATAAAAAATAAACAAAAGCTAAAGGAGTGGCCGGATAAGGCATTAAAAAATTGATTAAATAAAGAATAAAGTCCTATAAAATTTTGAAAAGAGTAGTTGACACTTGACACTTGACAGCATGTATTTAGTTAAATTTTAAAAATAAAAAATAAACAAAGCTTGAAGAGTGGCCAGCCAAACCATTAAAAAATTGATTAAACCCAATAAAACTTAAAGAAGAGTGGTTGACAGCTTGCATTTAGTGGGTGACAGAATGCAAGTTGTCAATCACCTTCAAAGGAAAAACGCAGAAGGGAAAAACTGCAGAAACAACAAACGAAAAAAACGCAGAGAGAGAGAGGGCGAGCGAGACTGAAAAGAAGAATAAGAACAAATAGTGGTGCGATCTCAATGTCTGAGGTTGAAGCTTCATCGATGGCTGAGCTGTAAGTACCCAAAAAAAAAAAACTCTGAATCACTGAACCTGCAAGAACCGTGACAACCGCACTGAAATGGAGAGAATCTTCTTCTCTATTCAACCTCTAGCTTATTCCAAAAATGGTTGAATGACACATGTAATCATCTTTTCACTTACGTTTCTCATTTGAACATGGTTTTATTTATTTTTGAGTACAAACAATTATCATCATGACTTCCCAGATACGCCTTCCTGATTGTAGCAACAACAAACGAAATACATTCTTTCTATTGAATTGTGTCCTGCAAAAGTTTATCTAGGGGTACGTGTGAATTGTGAAGTATACCAATATCTACCTCTTATCAACTGTACCCATTCACCACCCAACCATTTCATTCTCAACATCAAAAAAAAAATCCCAATTTTGGAAAAGATGCAATCCAATTTCACATGGGGTGAGAGTAATTTTAATGTGTAAACTGAAGAGTGATAATGTATCTAAAATGTTATTGGAGGGTTTACATTGAGTCTTTGTTGAATTTAACCTCACAATTTTAGTATTTCAAAATACACAACCTCTTTGGTATTATAGTCTTAATTGGAATAATCGTATTTTTTAATGTTAAACAAGTTTAGACTTTTTGACTAATTAACTACAATATATACAGTATAGTGTAAACTGCTAGTTTATTAATGTGATTGTGAAAGCCCTGTAAAATCTAATTTTTACTACATTGTACATGCTTAATGTAAATGATATATGATATATTGATGATATATAGTGGCGGAGCCAGAAAGTTTTTCTAGGGTGCCAATTTGTGCTAATAAAGTTCTAAACATTAAAAAAAAAAATGATTAAATAGTAAAATGGGTGCAATCAAATAAAACCATATAATCAAATAGATAATCGCAAGCTAAGTTACTTATTTTTATTTATGTATTATTACAAAGTTAAGTTACTGTGGTTAATTTGACCTAGGATTAAACAACAGATCTTGTTGTATATTTAATATCCTACATATTATTTAATTAATTGGGTCACTGGCGGCTCTACATGCAAGCCATGGTGGTTACAGGATCACCCTGACTTGCAAAAAATTGCATATATACACTTGCCAAAAAAAAATTTTATGTTATATTAATCTATTGAAATCACCCTAATAAAAATGTTAAATACCCTGACTTGAGAATTACAAAAAGTTGGGTCTAACAAAAATAAAAATAATGCTACATTTACAATATTTTTACAATAATTTTACAACAAATCCAATGTAGTAAGCTGTTACTGATTCTAATTTGGGCTCAATACTGATATTATTTTTTTACCCACCTATAATAGCTTTTTACATAAGATTTATTGTAAAAATATTGTGAATGTAGCATTACTCTAAAATTAATTCTGCCCTCCAAAAATAATTCTTAATCCCTTTTATAAAATTAGAAAAGAAAAACGTAAATAACAACAATAAATATTATCCCAAATAACAACAAACATAAACCAAACAAAAACAAGATAAGACCAAACAACAACAAGTGATCTAATTATTCAACAAAAAGCCTACTATAAAACAACAAGATAAAAATCACTAAACATATAAATTTGGAGCTTGCTCAACCTATTCAATAAAAATAATCTATAATTTCATTTTTTCCTAAAAAATGGTAGCAAGAAAAATATTGTAGTTATTAATTCTCCTTGATGGTGACAACAGTTATATTCTTTTTTTCTTTGAAGCAATTTTACTCTCCTTGGTGACTCGATTCACAATTGTAGCAAATATTCAAGTTATTACTTTATTAGATTTTGTATAATTTAAATGTCTTAGTAACTCCCCTAAAAAAAATTTCTCGAACCGCCACTGAATTGAGTCGGGTATAGGTATACCCTACCCAGACCCTACTCACATGGCCATCCTTACTCCCTGGCTGCTATGGGAGGTTTGATTTTTGGGTACGATATTGGTATCTCAGGTAAGCATGCATTCAATAAGAACCCCAAGATAATACTATATGTTTCTTTTTTCCATAATTAATTCTTCTTTCACGTACGTTCCATACATGTAAGTTGATGTGTTTAATTTGATTCTAACATATGATTTTGTATAAGTATATATAGGTGGTGTGACATCCATGGCTTCCTTCTCATAAAAGTTTTTTTTCCATCGGTTTATCATAAGGAGCTTGGATAAATTAACCAATCAGTACTGTAAATTTGACAGTGTCACACTGACCATGTTTACATCTTCTCTATACTTGGCAGCACTTGTGGTATCGTTTGGTGACCAAGAAGTTGAGTAGGAAAATATTCATGCTCACCGGTGGTTTGGTTTTCTTGGCCGGAGCTATCATCAATGCTGCTGCTCTAAGGCTGGGTTTGGATTCACGTCGGGCACGTATGTGTTTCAGCCTTTTTTTTTTTTTTTTTTTTTAATCACGCGTTTCAGCTCCTGTGCAACTACTGTTCAGGAAAAGTAGGCACAAATGTTGACTTTCCAACTGTGAACCGTGCATTCGTGTACTGTTTATAATGCACTGTTTACGGACTTGCAAATATCACTTTTCAGCTATTTTTTCATTAAAAATAGGTCTCACGGTATTATTCACACATTTAAAAATTATTTTGCTACATTATTTTCAGTTTTCAATTTTCAGTTTCAGCAAAATAAGCACTATCCAAACGAACTCTAAATATTGCTCTGCTTATCATTGGTCGAATTTTATTGGATACTGGGTATTAGTGTAGGCTTTGCTAATCAGGTAAATATTAATTATATATAAAATCCCTTAATTCTTTGCTTTTCTTGATTTTTTTTTTGTTTGTTCTCTTTTGCCATCTACTTTTAGTCTTTTTTAAATGCAAGTTTTACTTTTTATCCTTCCAAGATCTTATTATGTATTATTCAGCAAAAAAAAAGAAGATCTTATTATGTAACTGGGACTAGCCTTGGGTAATTTGTTTATACTTTTTATTATTAAAAACTAATATAGTAGGCTTTAGCAATATATTGAAGCCTCTAGCTTCGATACATAATCCTAACTCTAATTCATGGGTTGCCTTAGGGTTACATGAGTTTATCCTTTTTATTATTATTATTATGGAAACATGAGTTTATCCTAAATTTATTTATAAGGGAAGAAGTTAATAATTATTCATAATGATCTTTCTTGTGATAATAAAACAATTAAGCTTTTTGCTTGTTCCCATTTATTTCTTGTAAGTGGTATATCTAATAATATCAGTTTTTTCAATATGTTTCTATATTTATAACTTTAATTTTTAATTATTTGGTTTTTATTATCAAAAGGTAATATAAATAAAATTTTGTTCAGTAATATAATGAAGCCACTAGCTTCGAAAAATAATCCCAATCCTAATTCATGGGTTGCCTTAGTGTTACATCATGAGTTTATCCTAAATTTATAAGGGAAGTACATAATTCTTAAAATCCTCATTTTATGACTTAAAAAAATTCCTTTCACATGAAACTTTATTGCTGATTCTATATATTAATTGATAGAATTACTCACAAGCTTATTTTATTTCTTTCAAATTTTAACTAGTATATAATATGTACATATATATCACTAAATAATTTTGATTTATTCAATAACGTGTAGGCTGTACTACTCTACCTCTCAGAGATGGCTCTATACAAACTTCGAGGTTCTCTCAACGCTATCTCCCAACTATGTATTACAATAGGCATATTGATAGCCAATGTTGTTAACTACCTCACCCCTAAGATCAAAGGAGGCTATGGATGGCATGTTAGTCTAGGTGGTACAGCTGTTCTTGCCCTCTTTATCGTGACCTCATCATTTTTTCTCCCTAACACTCCAAACTCAATGCTTGAGAAGAATGAACCCGAAAAAGGCCGAGCAATGCTCAAGTGAATTCGTGGTGTTTCTGGTAAGGAAATTAAAGCCGAGTTTGAGGATTTTGTGGCAGTAAGTGAAGCCTCCAAAGCTCTGAAACACCCTTGGAGAAACATCCAGAATAGAAAGTATAGGCCTCAGTTGATCATGTCCATGGCTATTCCATTTTTCCAACAATTTACAGGCATCAATGTTAACATGTTCTATGCTCCTTAGCTTTTCAAAACAGTTGGGTTTGGGGATAATGCTTCACTCTTATCCACGCTAATCACTGGTGGAATCAATTGTTTTGCTACATTGGTCTCCATGTATGGTACTGATGAGGTCGAAAAAATCACCAGTGAGCTACACAATTCTCGTACACTCGAAACAATCCCTACACAATCAAAAAGAGAAAATCCTAGGAGAGTACCGGTGTGGTACCGATCAAAGATCCTCCGCAGGTTAAGTTAGAAAACCTTTTTACAACTCTAGTGTGTCAGAGTTTGGGTGAATTATGCATAACTGCTTTCTGAGGGTCCTTGGGTTTTTGTAGTAGTGTAGAATCAAACTCTCATACTTGCGTAACAAGTCATTTCCTTATAAAGAACATTTTTATTAATGCGTGCATATTCTAGAATCCTTCTCGTGTTAGAATTCTATTCATATTGAGACTCTATGGACTAGGGTTTATTGTAAGATACAAGTGATTTCCATTTAGGGTTTCTTGGAGACCACATAATGATCAGTTAAGCGCCACGTGGCCCTTTGATCCGTCCACCCTATATTCGTCAACACAAGATCCGCCCAATATGAGAAGATCTGTCTAGCACTGTCAAGTCCCACTACGCAATTCCGTCACCTCTAACTTTCACCCTCTTCAGTTGCCCTCTCACCCTATGGGTCCGTGATCTCTTAGGGGAAGGGCCCGTGGGGTGACGGTTTAATTTGGCCTCTTAGGGAATACTCCTGGTCCTGACAAGCTGCACTAAGATCATTAATGATGAAGGACACATGGCGTTTACTGAATGGTCGTTCACTTAGATCGAAGCGTCCTTTTGTTTTCCGTGCCGTTCCCTCTATATAAACCAAACTCTCTTCCTCTCATTTCTTTACTTTCTACTAAAATCTACAATCAGAGCGCACCCGTCATCATTGTCAGATGATCATACCGTTCATTTGTTTCATCCGTCATCAAAGCTTCTTACCATCCAGTCCTCACCTGGTAAGCATTCTTCCCTCAAGTTTTATGCACTTCACTTCTAGACTTGGTACTACCGTCATTCATTATAGACCCGTCATAGTCTTAGGATTTTCCATCACATGTAGGTTATGTCTAGTGCATTGAATAACCAGTCATTTGTCCGCGACGGAGCAGGCTACAATGAAGTGTACTTGTCAGGTCACAAAGACCTTGACAGTCCGAGTGAAGAAAGGAGTCCGTCAGCCAGTTCTCCTTCCTCAAGGGATGAGGGTTTGGAGACGGAAAGACCAGAAGATGATCATAGTGAAGGCCTAGACGATGCTGAGCCCCCAGTTCAATCCGTCGTGGGTCTTGATGGGCTTAGGGAGTTCATCATGTTGCCCATATGGACGGTTAATGATTTTAACTCCTCAATCAAAGAAAATCACTTCAAAACACTTAGGGCCAAGTACCAAATACCTGACAATATACCTCTCTGTCTACCTTACTGAAATTTTAAAGTACTCGCAAGTGTACGAATCGTACTGAAGTATAGTTTGACAATAACGAAGTCGAACCCACAGGGACTTGAATGAACGTAGGAAAATTAAATCAAATCTTAACCAAATTAATCCTAATCTAGTTTAATAAAAATTGGTTGTTTTGAAATTAAATAAACTAAGCAAATAATAAAATTAAGCAAATAGTTAAACTAAGCAAAAGATTATAAAGAAATAAAAAGATGTAAACAATAAAGGGAAAGGAATTAAGGTTTTGGAATCCGCCTTGTAAGTCATATCAGCATATATTTATGATCATTAATTTTTCCCAACCACTGCATAATAATCTAGAAATCAATCTTGCTATCATGGAAAATATCGTCATTAAAACTTATGTTTAAAAATCTAAAGCATGTTCTTCCTCACTTCTTAAGTATAAAACCAAATCATCAATTGTATCCGCAGCCAAACAAATCACAAGATATATCCAATTCTAAAAATCAAATCATAAATTGTATCCATTGATAGACAAATCACAAAAGATATCCAATTTTATAATCAAGAATTAATAAACCATGAATTCAGTTAATTAAGACAAATCCTAAATCATGAGAAAAACATGATTGAACTCATATCTAGAATCCCATCTTAGTTAATTGATATGAAGCAAGAACAATTTAAATCATTAAAGAACAGCTATTGTGGAAAAAATCAAATCACATAAATATTACTGATAATCCTTAACAAGGTTTCATCCTCAATCCTAATTATAAATTTAGCTACTCATGGTAATTGAAAGAAAATACAAAAATAAACTACTAAACATTAAACTAGACAAATAATTAAAAACTAACTGTCATGGGAGAGGTAGCCGTAGCTCTCTATACATTCAACCCTCAGCCCTAGCACTAGCCTCCCTAAATTTTGCCCTAAAGAGCCTTTAAATAGGTCAAGGAATCCTATTACAAGTTGAATTCCCGTTTGGAAAAAATCCCAGATTTTTAGGCTTCATTTAACTGACGATTTTGGCCCATTTAACGTCAGAATTCAGACTTTTGGTAAACTAAAAAGTTGTACCCCTTTAAGTTAACTTTCCAGCCCAACTTGAATCATCTCGATTGGATATCTGAGCCGAAAGTTATGTCGAAAATACTAACTGATGTGCAGGCTGGAATCCTAATCCAAATTGGACTTAGATTTGGTGCAAATTTCTTTTGATTCCTTGCTCCAATTGGACTTAAATTTAATTGCATTGGCCTTCTTTAACTTCATCACGGCCCTTGTAAAAGTAAAGTCCATTAGCTTTCTTCTTTGCACAAATCCACTTATTTAATTCCGTTCTCCTACAAAAAACAAATTCACGCAATAAGATTCAATTAAGCACAAAATTAATTATTCAGCATTATTCCAAAACCAAATATAAAATGCATGAATTAACTCCAAATATGTATGATAATGCTTTCTAATAATGATAAAAATATGTAAAATTAAGCTGTTATCAATGTACATCAAATACCCCTAAACCTACATTTTGCTAGTCCTCAAGCAAAACGGATAAAGAGTAAAACAAACCAATGAAATCAAAAATAAGAAAAAGGAAATCCTAACTAATCCACTTTCGCTGAAATTTTCAATTGCATTTAGCGTATGCAACAAGCCTTTAAACTCCTAGTTTACAATAGTGGACAAGTTATAGTCTCGTGAGGGTTTGCAAGGAATATACCCACAAAATTTTGAGAATGAATATTAAAAAAATAAAAAATAAAAACAAAACAAAGAAAATCGAACAAAACTTTTTTTTTTTTTTTCATTAGCCTTGTGCAAAAAAGATTAGTTCAAGTTCAAAAACACTACAAATGCTAAAGAAATTTCTCATGCCATCAAAACTCAACGTGAGTGAAAAGTGGTAGCCAACCCAAACATACTCTTAGTTTTAGAATAAATTTGACTCGAATCTCTATTTGAAAGTATGCTTCAACTCAAATCTTTCCGGTGCTATCACTCAACAAATGAAATCACTCTGAAATGGGGTGTAACACTCTCAAGAATATATGTAAGCGGAGTAATGTAAGCAAAATCAAATACCTCACATATAAATTACATGAAAAACACTTAATCAAGAAAGAACAAGTAGTCTCATTAAAGGATGCCAAAAAGAATTTATACCACACTTTTTATTCAGTCATATCAATATCTGAACTACACAATCTTCAAGATCAAATAAAGACTTTATTAGGACATAATGTAGGGTAAACGCAAAGGGATTGAAATAAAAATGGTGAAGGTAAATAGTAAGAAGTGTTTTCAAGATTTGTCGGAATGTCAACTCTTTTTGAAATTTCCATTCAACATTTTTTTTTTCAACTCTTCTTCTTCGAAGCAATACTCCTTCTTACAATTCACTTCTCAAATTTGATGAGAACCCTTTTTATTTTCTTCTTTTTGACACTTTTTCTTTCTTTCTTTGAATTCACTTTTTCTTTCTTCTTTGAATTCTTACACAAACTACCACATTGAAACAAACTGATCAAATTCCATCTTGAAACACTATGGATAAGGGCTTTAAGAAAGAAATGCTAATTAAAAGGCTCAACGGGGTGACTAGAGATAATGTATAAAAAAAAAAAAAACATATATATGGCTCAAAGTAGACAAAAATGGCCTAATCTCATCTCTCAAAAACTAGTATAGTTCATTCAACATCAATGACTTCAAAAGATTCAAGTGTGGCATAAAATCATTTTTTTTTTCTTGGCCAAAAGAAAGAACAATGAGACTACAACAAGGAAAATAGGTTGTGCACTTCCAAATGAACTTTAAGATTAGAAACAATAATTAACCCTCCAAAAATAATGATTGGCTTAAAACTCACAGCGATTACAGTCTCCACATTGTTATCATCAAGATTTTCTAATCATTTTTATCCTTTAACAAGAAGTTGTGTTTGAGTGGCTATGTGCATGTGCAATGAATTGAGCATGAAAGCAATGAAATTCTTTAAGCAAGAGTAGTATAATGAACTTAAAACATAAACCTCAAGCTAGGCAAAAGGAATTTTTTTTTTTTTTTGGACACAACTAAACAAAACAAAACAAAACAAAAAGATAGAAATCTATATACATCCCCCCCAAACCTAAACCAAACATTGTCCTCAATGTTAAAAATGATACTCTCACATATATGTCTTGAATGAAAAGAGAGCAAAATATTAATATGCAACATGAGAACCAAGTAGAAACAAGTAAGGTAAGGAGAAGGAAAAGACGTACCTTGATCAAGCTTATTGTTATAATTTTTAATTTCTATCAAATATCAACTAGAACAAAAGAAAATAAAACTAAACAAGAAAATAAACACAAGATCTAATCTAGAAGCAGAAAATAAACAAGAATTTTTTTTTTTTTTTTGCAAAAAAAATTTAATACAACTGGAGATCAATCCTGATAAACAGGACCATCCAAACCTCAAAAACACCATAAAGATAAACAATACATATTATGAATGGACTAGTCCAATGAGATTGTAACTTACCTGGGTCAAAAACATGTTGAGAAGCTTTTGCAATGTCTTCCAAGTGAATTCTTTGCATAACCATAGAAGCACTAATACCCTTAATATCATCAATTTTCCAACCTATAGCTACCTTGTGCTCTTGAAGTCTACTTATCAATTGGTGTTCCCAAAAGTCATCCACCTTTGGTGGTTCTACAATAGATAGGAATGGGGATAAAGAAAGTGGAAAAGGGATCACTGTTGGCTGCCAGCTATCAATACTTAAGAGAGGAACAAAATCCAACAATGCATTGACCTCCTCAATTGATTTTTTAGTATCCAAATTGCAATCAACACAGGTTAAGCAAGCCTTTAGGGGATCCTCACAACTTGATTGTAGGAAAGTACCATGGACTAGGCTCCCAATAATGTTAACCTCACATATATCCTCATTGTCTAGTACTTGCTTATTTATGTCAAAGATATTAAGCTCAACAGTCATATTCCCAAAAGAAATCTTCATCACACCACTCCGACAATTGATCAAAGCATTGGATGTAGCTAAGAAAGGGCGACCAAAAATGACATGGACTTGTGTACTGGCATTTAGAGCAGGCTCAGTGTCTAACACAACAAAATCAACAGGAACGTAAAATGCATCCACCTTAATAAGCGCATCCTCAATAATACCTCTAGGGATTTTCACAGACCTATCAGCTAATTGAAGTGTCATGGTTGTGGGTTTTAGCTCCCCCAAACCTAGCTGTAAACAAACTGAATATGGCATTAGGTTCACACTTGCTCCCAAATCTAACAAAGCTCGCTCAATTAGATGGTCCCCAATCTTGCATGAAATTGTAGGAGATCCAGGGTCCTTACATTTCACTGGATATTTATTCTGAATGATTGAACTGACTTGCTCTGTCAAAAATGCCTTTTTAGGGACAGTTGTCTTTCTCTTCATTGTCACAAGATCTTTTAGAAACTTAGCATAAGCAGGAACTTGTTGAATTACATCAAGAAATGGAATATTAATTTGCACTTGCTTAAAAACCTCTAAAATATTTCCAAATTGTGCACTTTTTTTAGGATTGATTAAACTTTGAGGGAATGGAGCTTTAGGAACAAACCTCCTATCAAGGGTAGAACTAAGATCTTGAATTGGAATTGAGGTTGAGTTACCCTTCTTTTCTTTATGATCATCCCGTGAATTGTGAACTCCTTTTTCCTCTAACACAGTATTTTCATCATCCTCCACTTCTAGCATTTTCACTTGATTATCAACTTACTTACCAGACCTAAGGGTAGTAATAGACTGAACATGTTCTTGTCCATGAGTAGAACTAGAAGACCCATTAATTGCATACGGCCCTTTTGGGTTAGGTATAGGTTGACTAGGACACTTTCCTTTTTCCCTCTCTCCAACTTGGGTTGCTAACTGGCCAACTTGATTTTCCAACTTTGAAATAGCTTGAGTATTGGGTGGAACTTTTTATCTCTTGAATGGCTTGGGTAGTTGATTGCATGAAAGTTTTGAGAGACTCCTCCAAAGATGGTTGTTGTCTTGGTGGTGCTACAAACTGAGGTGTTGATTGAGGAATGAGAGGATATGCTTGAGTAGGTGGATGAAATTGACTTTGTTGATGCACTTGTTGTCCACCTATATTTGTGGGGGAATAGTTTTGCCTCCAAGAGATTAGGAAGATTTTGCCAATTTGGATTGTATGTCTCTGAAAATGGACTAACAAGTGGTTTTCCATAATTATTCAGTGCATTTGCTTGCTCAGTATAGTATTCAGGGTAACCAAATATGGAAGGACACATTTGTGTTGTATACATAGGACTAGCACAAATAGAGCATGTTTCACTTTGAACTTGATTGATAGAATTCATCCCTCTACCTAAAGCTAAAGCCTCAACCTTACGAGTGAGATTGTCCAACCTAGCTTTTATGTCTAAATCTTCACTGACTTCATACAATCCTCCTTTCTTAATTGTAGGGGCAGATCTCTCTTTACGGTTGGAAAAATCCCATTGTTGTGAACTTTTAGAAAAATTCTCAAGAAATTTGTATGCCTCATCATCTACAAGATTCAAAAATCCACCACCATTCATGGACTTAATCATGTTACGATTTGTCTGAGTCAAACCATTATAAAAATATTGTACTAGTCTAGTTGAATGAACGTAGAAAAATTAAATCAAATCTTAACCAAATTAATCCTAATCTAGTTTAATAAAAATTGGTTGTTTTGAAATTAAATAAACTAAGAAAATAATAAAATTAAGCAAATAGTTAAACTAAGCAAAAGATTATAAAGCAATAAAAAGATGTAAACAATCAAGGGAAAGGAATTAAGGTTTTGGAATCTGCCTTGTAAGTCATATCAGCATATATTTATGATCATTAATTTTTTCCAACCACTGCATGATAATCTAGAAATCAATCTTGCTATCATGGAAAATATCATCATTAAAACTTATGTTTAAAAATCTAAAGCATGTTCTTCTTCGCTTCTTAAGTATAAAACCAAATCATCAATTGTATCCGTAGCCAAACAAATCACAAGATATATCCAATTCTAAAAATTAAATCATAAATTGTATTCATTGACAAACAAATCACAGAAGATATCTAATTTTATAATCAAGAATTAATAAACCAAGCATTCAATTAATTAAGACAAATCCTAAATCATGAGAAAAACATGATTGAACTCATATCTAGAATCTCATCTTAGTCAATTGATATGAAGCAAGAACAATTTAACACATTAAAGAACAACTATTGTGGGAAAAATCAAACCACATAAATATTACTGATAATCCTTAACAAGGTTTCATCCTCAACCCTAATTATAAATTTAGCTACTCATGGTAATTGAAAGAAAATACAAAAATAAACTACTAAACATTAAACTAGACAAATAATTAAAAACTAATTGTCATGGGAGAGGTAGCCGCAGCTCTCTATACATTTAGCCTTCAGCCCTAGCACTAGCCTCCCTAAATTTTTCCCTAAAGAGCCTTTAAATAGGTCAAGAAATCCTATTACAAGTTGAATTCCTGTTTGGAGAAAATCCCAGATTTTTAGGCTTCATTTAACCGACGATTTTGGCTCATTTAACATCAGAATTCGGACTTTTGGTAAACTAAAAAGTTGTAGCCCTTTAAGTTAAATTTCCAGCCCAACTTGAATAATCTCAATTGGATATCTGAGCCGAAAGTTATGTCGAAAACTCTAACTGATGTGCAGGCTGTAATCCTAATCCGAATTGGATTTGGATTTGGTGCAAATTTCTTTTGATTCCTTGCTCCAATTGGACTTAAATTTAATTGCATTGGCCTTCTTTAACTTCATCATAGCCCTTGTAAAAGTAAAGTCCATTAGCTTTCTTCTTTGCACAAATCCACTTATTTAATTCCGTTCTCCTACAAAAGACAAATTCATGCAATAAGATTCAATTAAGCACAAAATTGATTATTCAGCATTATTCCAAAACCAAATATATAATGCATGAATTAACTCAAAATATGTATGATACTGCTTTCTAACAATGATATAAATATGCAAAATTAATCTATTATCAATGCGCATCACTTACCAGTCGAAGAAATGCTATTATGACAACGTTAAAGGTGTCGGGGTTTATGAGCAAATGCTGAAGGAAGGGCTCAAATTCCCCTTGAGCTCACTCCACCGTCAACTCCTTCAACACTTAGGTTTTTCCGTCAACCAAATTTTCCCAAATGCCTAGAGGGTCTTCCTAGGCGTGGAGGTATTGTACGGGGCAATGTCCGATGGTGTCAGGAGGTTGACGGTGCGGGAATTCCTTCATTGTTACCGTCCTGAAGAGATTGCCCAGTCAAAGGGTATGTATAGCTTCGTGCCTAGAAGTCCTTTGTTGAGGCTTGTGTGTGAGACCCCCGACTCCAATAGGAACTGGAAGAGTCGGTATTTTTTCATGTAAGGTGACGAATGGATGTGCCGTCCTGGTGACAATGATTTTATGCATGTTGACACCACATGGGGCATATTGCCACTGTCTGGTATGTATCCGTCTATATTTGGCTCATCTTTTATTTGCCGTGTTATTTTAACCGTCTTCTTTTGCAGTTCGTGACCATCCACAAGTCTCTCTCGAAAAGTGGAGTTTTCTGAAGAGAATTTTTAATAAGTCAAAACTAGAGGAGATGACGTGGGCAAAGTTGGTCACTTTAGACACTATCCACTGGTACTGTGACGGGCCAGAACCAACTCAAGCCGCCCATCGTTACGACACTCAAGTCCATCTATGTAAGTCCGTCCACCTATCGTTAGGTTTCTTGGTTTTTACTATTTCGTCCAAACCATCCCGTCTTCTTTTATGTAGAAATAGATGCTGCCAAGAGAAGGGCCATGATTAAGGCACAGGCAGCCAAGAAGAAGGAAGAGGGAGGTCAGATCTCTAAGGGGAGTGATCCAAAAAACCCGTCTACCAAAAGGAAGGTGCCATCGAAGCAGGACCGTGCACCAAAAAGGCCAAAGATTGTATTGGAGCCCGTCGTGGGGCTAGATCCTGATGGTGCGAAGACGGTTACCCATGCAAAACATAGAGCAGGAAAAGGCTTCATGAAGGGTCCATACACCACACATCAGAAGCCACCGGTCCTCCTCCGAGAGGACTCCAAATATGCTTTGGAGAGACTATCTTCCATCATAACATCCAACGATTATGAGGATTTAGGCAACCATGCTACGGAAGCCATGGAAGAGACGGGGCTCTTTAGTATTGCTCAGGTAAGCCACGTCCATCTACTTCATATCCTTTTCGTTCACTTGCCTTGTCACTGAACACCTTTGTTTCAGGCAATGGTGATGATGAAGGGGCTCATGGGACGGTGCCTAACTCATGAGATGGCACTAGACCGTGTTAGGAAGAAGGCCAACGAGACAGAGGATGAGTTGAACGGTCTCAAGGCTTGGAAGGTTGGCATGGATAAGAAATTCACTATGTCAGAGCAGGCTAGGAAAGATCTTGAGGATTATACGGAGACCCTGAAAAAGGTCCTAGAGGACAAAGAAAAAGAGATTAAGGACGCCAAGGATCAACTCCGTCAGGCAAAGGTGGCAGCAATCTGTGAGTATTACGACTCCGACGCCCTCGTAGCGGAGCTCGCGGGTTCCTATGCGAATGGATTTGATGATGCTGTCCATCAAGCCAAGAAAGCTTACCCTGACCTTGACTTTTCTATGCTCAATATTGACGACCAACCCCAAGCCACCACTCAGCCCGTCGCCTCTGAGAGTACGGAGGGTATCTTTGCTGATGATGCGGCTTTTGGCGACGGAGAGTCAGCTCCTCTTCAAGCACAAGCTTAGCCCGTTGATAGTGATGCCTGTTAGCTTAAGAATGTTCAAGAGAATTTCAAACACACCCCCCTTCCTTAGTGTTTTTTTTTTAATAGTCTTGGAGAACATGAAATGTTTAAACTTAATCGTTGTCTTAAACTTCTGCCCTTTATGGGTTTCAGCTTAATTACTTCGTTCTATCTATTCTATTTTTTGTGAATGGATGTGTTTAATTTACAGCTGTGAATGACTTTGTCCACATTGAGGATTTGTAATTTTGATTCCATCGTATTAACAACCCCGTCCTTTATGCAGTCTTGGTTATCATTCTTTTGATGAACGTGTATTATAATGTCATTTCAACGAATTGTTGGATTTGTCCGCTTAATGGCTTGAACTCGTCTATTTTAATATGACGGACATTGTGGTTTATTCGTTCTTAGGACGGACTTGTCTACTTGGCAATTATTCTGTTTATTGGATTGATTAAAGTGGATCCGTCCTCTTGAATCTGCTTGTCATAACAAAACGTTCTTAGAAGTCCATCTACTTGTACGTTGACCGTCAACATAAGAGGCCGTTTTATGGAATTCTAAAATAAAAGTCTATATTAATATCATACCCATCCTCTTTGGGGTTATGCAATTCATCCATGCTATGTGGACCCGTCCTTTCTGGGACTAGTGTTGAATTTGTTTACGTAAAACTTAACAATTGTCATCCCTTGGGATGAGTCCTTCCACTAGTTCTCTTGAACCCACTCACCTTGTGAACCGTCCTTTCCAGGACTTCTAATATTAACCCAACTTTATGTTGGATCCGTTCATTATGTGAACAACTTATCATCTTTCAGGATGAGCCCCCACTCATGGGTATGTTGTTGATTCATAGTGACCCGTCCACTTTGTGAATTTGTGGGGTTTCCAATTGGAGTCCGTCTACTTTACGGACTGATTTAGAACTTGTCTATTTAGTAATATACCCGTCCATTTTATGGACTGAATTTTTCTATTTAATAATTAATCTGTCCACATTATGGACTTGTTGAATTTGTCTATTTAATAATAGACTCGTCTACTTTATGGACTTGTTGAATTTGTCTATTTAATAAAAGACTCGTCCACTTTAGGTCTATGCGGACTAAATTCGTAGGAATAACAAAGCGATTCTGAATAACTCCTCTTATTATAATGGTAATTCATGCGTAGAAATTGTTCTTGAAAAATAAAAAAACTTGCCCTTTGGGCTTAGAAGGTAGATAATAAAAACTAAGCTAGAAAGAAATAAATTGGAAATAAGGAGTGTCGTTGCTTGTCTCCTACTATCGGTCTACTGGTAGTACCTCTTTAGATGTTCTGTGTTCCATGGGTGGTGCAACTTCTACCCGTCAAGCGTCTCCAGGTGGTAGGTCCCTTTCTTATGCCATGATACCACTCTGTACAATCCTTCCCAGTTAGGTCTGAGCTTTCCCTGAGAGGTGTCTCTTGTAGCGCCCATTACTTTTCCTAGGACGAGATCTCCTACCTGGAAGTCTCTGCGTCTGACCTTGGAGTTATAGTGTTTGGCCATGAGATTTTGGTATCGTGCTAGCTTTTGCTCGGTTGCTACTCTTACCTCGTCCACCAGGTCAAGCTGCAAGCACATGGTTGCATCATGCTTGCTTTTATCGTGGTTTTCCACCCTGTAACTTGTAAGTCCTACTTCTGCGAGGAAGATCGCCTCGCTCTCGTATGCTATTCAAAATGAGGTTTCTCCTGTAGGTGTCTGCACCGTTGTCCTATATGCCCACAAAACACTTGGCAACTCTTCAGGCCATATACCCTTTGCCCCCTCGAGCCGAGTCTTGATTATTTTGAACAAGGATCGGTTCGTCACCTCAACTTGCCCATTGGCCTATGGGTGGGCGGGTGATGAGTAATGGTTCTTGATACCCTGCTCTGAGCAGAAGTCTCTAAATGTGTCGTTATCAAACTATTTCCCATTGTCTGAGACGAGTACTCTGGGTATACCATACCTGCATATGATGTTCCTCCATATGAAATTTTGAATATTCTTTTCTGTAATAGTGGCTAAGGCTTTCGCTTCCACTCATTTAGTGAAGTAGTCAATGCCGACCACTAGGAACTTTAGCTGCCTTACTGCTGTTGGGAAGGACTCATGATATCTAGTCCCCATTGAGCGAACAGACACGGGGCCGTCATAGGGGTAAGTTCCTTTGTTGGTTACCTGATGAGGTTGCCAAATATTTGACATTTGTTACAAGCCTTCACATATGCATGAGCATCCTTCTGCATGGTTGGAAAATAGTATTCTGTCCTGTTCAGCTTTTGTATCAACAAGTGCGATCCCGAGTGGTTCCTGCAAATTTCCTCGTGAACTTCTCTCATAACATAATCTGCTTCTTTGGGGCCAAGACACCTTAGGTAAGGTCGAGAGAATCCTCTTTTGTAGAGAACGTCTTTGATCAGGATGAAGCAAGCAACTTTTACCTTTAATTTTCTAGTAGCCTCCTTCTCTTCTAGCAGCACGCCCTCCTTCAGGTAGGACACTATTAGTGTTGTCCAATAGTTCTCAAATCCAACCTCCTGTACACTGACGCAATCTATTAATGGTGAGACTTAAATGAGGATAGTACCTAGCTAGGGATGACCATATGTTCTGCTGACGCTACTTTAGCGAGTCGGTCGGCGTGCTCGTTATGCTCCCTTAGGATTTGAATGAACTTGGCTTGGAGATTATTGACTCGATCCTTCACCTGTTCTAGATACTTTTTAATCAGTTCATTCCTGCAGTCGTATTCTCCTTTAACTTGACTTATCACCACTTGGGAATCGCAGTAGAAGACCAAATTTTCAGCTCCTGTGGCCATGGCAAGGTCCAGTCCTGCTACTAAAGCTTTATACTTCGCTTCATTGTTCGTTGTAGGGAAGTCCAAACAGACCATGCATTCGATCTTATTTCTTTTCGGGCTATGGAGTATTAGGCCGGCTCCACCTGCTTGCTTATTGGAGGATCCGTCTGTATGGATGCTCTATTGTGGAACCTCTTCTGCCCCCTATCCTTCTACGTTGGTGAATTCTGCAATGAAGTCGACAACCACCTGTCCCTTGATGGCAGTGCAGGGGCAATATTGTATGTCAAATTCGCTTAACTCGATTGCCTATAACGCCACTCGTCCAGTAGCTACAGGATTATTCATTGCTCTCCTTGGGTTTATACGTCAGGACGATCACTGTGTGAGCTTAGAAGTAGGGCTTGAGCTTACGGGCCACGGAAACTAAAGCGAAGGCAAGCTTCTCCATTGGTGGGTATCTCTCTTTTGCACCTTGGAGCACACGACTTGTGTAGTACACAGGCTTCTGTACCCTGTCTTCTTCCCTGACCAATGTTGCATTGACGGCCGCTGAGGATACTGCTAGGTAGAGGAATAGCTCTTCCCCGAGCTGGGAAGGACTGAGCAATGGAAGGGATGAGAGATAGGCCTTTAGATCCTCAGATGCCTGCTGACACTCACTCGTCCATTCAAAAGACTTATTTAGCATGCAAAAGAATGGTAGACACTTATCTGTCACCCTTGATACGAATCTGTTCAGCGCCGCTATCTTACCATTGAGGCTTTAGACTTCTTTGACATTCCTTGGAGGTGCCATCTCCATTATGGCTCGGATCTTGTCCGGGTTGGGCTCGATACCTCTTTGAGACACCATGAACCCTAAGAACTTTCTGGCCGTCACTCCGAAAGCACATTTGCCTGGATTAAGTTTCATGTTGTAGGAGCGAAGGGTGTCGAATGTTTCCCTGAGGTCCGTTAAGTGATCTTCCTCCCTTTGGCTTTTTACCAGCATGTCGTCAACATAGACTTGGACATTTCTACCAATTTGCCGCACGAACATCTTGTTCATAAGCCACTGATATGTCGCACCCGTGTTCTTGAGGCCGAATGGCATCACTCTATAGCAGAAGAGACCCTGGCTGGTGATGAACGAAGTCTTCTCCTGATCGGCTTCATCCATTCTGATCTGGTTGTAGCCTGAAAAAGCGTCCATAAAGCTTAGCAATTGGTGTTGTGCCATAGAGTCAACCAGGATGTCAACTCATAGGAGGGGGTAACTATCTTTTGGTCACACTTTGTTTAGGTCAGCGAAGTCTACGCACATCCTCCATTTGCCACTGGCTTTTTTGACCATTACCACATTTGCCAGCTAGTCGAGGTAGTAGACTTCCCTAATGAAGTTCGCCTCTTGTAGCTTGCAGACTTCTTCCACTATGGATTAGTCCCGCTCGGGGGCGGATACTCTCTTCTTCTGACGGATGGGTGTAAAGGTGGGCGACACATTTTGCTTGTGCACCATAACAAAGGGATCTATCCCTGACATGTCTTCATGGCTCCAGGCGAATACGTCTCGGTTATCCTTGAGGAAAGTAGTCAGCGTTTAGCGAACCATCGGGCTAGCGAAGGTACCGATCCTCGTTGTTCGGTCGTTTCTGGAGTCGTCGAGGGGTATCTTTTTGAGCTCCTCCACGGGTTCCATGGTTGTCTGATGTTCTTCTATGTTCATGGCTTAGAGGTGGTCATCCATCTCTATGATTGCTATGTAGCATTCGCGCGTGACCACCTAATTTTCGCGCAACTCCCCTACTCCGTACTCTGTAGGGAATTTAATCATCAAGTAGTAAGTCGAGGTTATAGCCTTCCATGAGTTGAGGGTTGGCTGCCCTATGATAGCATTGTAAGCAGACGAGCAATCGACCATAAGAAAGGTTATGTCCTTAGTGATCTGTTAGGGGTAGTCGCCTACTGTCACCGGTAATGTGACTGCACCAAGGGGGAATACCTGTGTTCCTCCGAATCCAACGAGCAGAGTGTCCGTTAGAATCAATCGTTCTCTATCAATCCTCATTTGTTGGAATGCCGGGTAGTAGAGGATGTCAGTCGAGCTGCCATTATCCACCAGAATTTAGTGCGTATTGTAATCTCCTACTCGTGCGCTGACTACGAGTGCATCGTCATGTGGGTGATGAAGACGTCGGGCGTCTTCTTCTGAGAACCTAATGACGGGATTGTCCATCCGTGGCATTTTCGGTACGAAGCCTGTTAGCTAAACGTTCTCAACCATCCATAGGTAAGTTTTCCTAGCCTTTTTGGATGACCCAGTGGCCATCGTGCCCCTACTATCATTCTTATGTCCCCTATGGGCGGCCTGGGACGCTCATTCTCCTATCGGGGGGCTTGCTCTTGTGGCTGGTCCGTCCTCTTCTTGCTGACAAATCTCTGCAACTTTCCTTGTTGTATAAGGGCTTTGATTTGTTGCTTCAGGTCGTAACAGTAAGATGTCTCATGGCCGTGATCAAGGTGGAACCGATAATACTTATCCCTAGGCCTCTTATTAGGATCTCCCTTCAGCTTACCGAGAAAGGCCAAGGCTCTTTCATCCTTGATCTGCATCAAGACTTGGTCGATCGGAGCAGTCAGCGGGGTGAAACTCATGAATTTCCCCACAGGGGTTTTGAGCGCCTGTCCTCCCGTTTTTCTCCGGTCCTTGCCCTCTTTGGTCCTCTGTCCTGCCGTGTGTCTTCCTATCTTTCCCTCTTCTTGGGCCTCTCTTATCGGGCTAGCAATGCATCTTCTACGTTTATATACTTGGTTGCCCTGTATAGCACATCCAATATAGTTTTGGGGTCGTTCTTGTATAAGGAAAATAGGAACTTACCCTTTCGCAGTCCGTTTGTGAAGGTAGCCACGAGTATCTTATTGTCCACTTCATTAATCGAAAGAGCCTCCTTGTTAAAGCGGGTTATGTAAGACCTCAGCATCTCGTCTTCTCGTTGCTTGATGTTTATTAGGTATGCAGTGGACTTCTTGTACCTATGTCCACCAATGAAGTGTGAGGCGAACTGGGCGCTTAACTCCTTGAAGGTGCTGATTGAGTTGGGCGTCAGCCTGCTAAACCAGATCCTTGTGGGGCCCTTTAGCGTGGTGGGAAAGGCTCTGCACATGATTTCGTCCGGTACCCCCTAAAGGTACATTAGGGTCTTAAAAGATTCCAAGTGATCCAGCGGATCCTTGTTTTCATCATAGTTTTCCATCTGTGGCATATGAAACTTTGGTGGAAGGGGGAAAGAAGTAACAGGTGCTGTGAATGGCGAATCCGTTTGGTGGACCAAGTCATCGAGGTCGCTCGATACTCGCCCCTTGAAGGTGTTCGTCATAAAATCCATCCGTTCTCTCATCATCTGCATCTCCGCCACAATATTGGGTGAAGCCGTAGTAGTGATTGATGGATGGCTCATGTCTTGCCTTTCTGGTCTGCTTGGGGCATTACTCCCTTCTAGCCCCTCTTGGTCTCTTCGTCCAGCACTAGTACCTTCTTGGTCCTCCTCCTGGGTGTTGTGTCCCGCATTCTTCTGATGCAGCTACTTTTCTAGGTCTCAATTTTGTCTGGTGAGACATTCCACTACTGTTGTAAGGGTTTGGACCTGCCTTTCCAGGGCAGTGGGTTGCGGCTCGTCTCCTTAGACGTTGTTAGTGGTCGCCATCGAGCGAGTACGTACCATGCAACTCTTTGTCCGGGAAGCGTTTGTATGGCTTACAAGTTGCTGTCGTTTCTCCCCACAGATGACGCCAACTGATAAGGCCAAAAAAATCACTAGTGAGCTACACAATCCTTATACACTCAAAACAATCCCTACACAATCAAAAAGAGAAAACCCTAGGAGAGTACCGGTGTAGTACCGGCTAAAGATCCTCCGAAGGTTAAGTCAAAAAAATTTTCTACAACTCTAAAGTGCTAAAGCTGGGGTGAATTATGCGTACCTATTTTCTAAGGGTCCTTGGGTTTTAATAGTAGTGTAGAATCGAACTTTCATACTTGCGTAACAAGTCTTTTCCTTATAGGGAAGATCTTTATTAATGCGTGTATATTCTAGAATCTTTCTCGTGTTAGAATCCTATTCATATTGGGACTCTATGGACTAGGGTTTATTGTAAGATACAAGTTGTTTTCATTTAGGATTTCTTGGAGACCACATAATGATCAGCTAAGCGCCACGTGGCCGTTTGATCAGTCCACCTTATATTTGTCAACACAGGATCCGTCCAATATGAGAAGATCTGTCTAGCACTGTCAAGTCCCACTATGCGAATCCGTCACCTCTAACTTTCACCCTCTTCAGGTACTAATAAATATGGGGTAGAAGAATTCTTTCCCTAGCTAGAGGGTGGAATTCAAATGCTCATATTTTAGGTAACAGTGTAACACACATATTTATTAAAGTCTAACTACTCTTCTTTTTATGTGTATTCATTTATATTCCCATAAATTTTTATATAATGTAAATTACATTGCATATATGTTGTAGGTTTTAGTGATAAGTCTTCATTGGATGGAAATTTGGAGTACAGGTCAAGTGGTGGACTTGCCCAAGTGGTATGCTGGCCTTGTTGTATTCTTCATCTGTGCCTATATGTAGCTGCTTTTGCCTGGTCGTGGGGGCCATTGGGATGGTTAGTGCCAAGTGAGATTTTCTCACTAGAGATTCGATCGGCTGCACAGAGTATCACTGTCTCTATGAACATGCTCTTCACATTCATAGTGGCCCAATTATTCCTTACCATGTTCTGTCACTTGAAGTTTGGCTTGTTTATCTTCTTTGCCTTTTTCGTGGTACTCATGACCCTCTTTGTCTATTTCTTCTCACCGGAGACCAAGAACATTCCCATTGAAGAGATGACACTTGTGTGGAAGGAGCATTGGTTTTGGAGGAGATTCATGCATGAAGATCATCATCCCCAAGTCTAAACGTTGTGCTAGCATATGTTTTTTATTGGTCTATTAATTACTTTGGTTTTTAATTTCGCTTTAGTATTATGCTGGAACCCCTTTACTATTTTATAAGATGCTGGGCAAGTTCATATTATTGATATTCTTTTTTTTCTTGGTATATTTATAAATATTTGTTTTGATTTTACTTGGGCTTTGTTTTTGCTTTCATTTTTTTAGACTTAGATACTGTGCATGTGGTTGTGTTAATGACTTATTCTAGTCTTCTATTGTATTAATATGAGGTCTATAATTCTTCTTCCATATGACATGAAGGAAAAGTTCTGTCTTCTACTGCATTAAAGGAGAAGACATAACTTTGTTTTTCCTCATCTCCCATTCTCGCGTCCTTATACATCACTCACACACTCACTTTGTATTTCTAGGGTTTCTTGAATCTTTTAGCTACTTTTTGCTCTAATTCTTGATTATTTTTCCTGATTATTAGTTTGTGAGAAATGTGATACATAATGTACTATGATTCGGAAATTCATGCTTAGTTATCAAGCTTAGGAACTCTGTTTCGTGCATAAATTTAAAAAAGTTAGTGTGCTTTGTGTGTGAACGTATTTGAATTCAATTATTAGTCTATTTTGTTGAACATCAATCACCGTAAGTAATTGTACATGTGTAGTTTAAGGACCTAATCACAGAATGCTACATCAGATACTAAAATTGCACCACAAAATGTAGCTTAAACTCGGCTGTGAGGTCGGGAATTTGAGCCCCTAGGGTTTTTCGGAATGAATTCTTTTGATAAAATTTGTTATTATTTTAATGTTTTACTAAATATTGAAAGAAGAAACAAAAAATTGTACAATGTGCATCTTTTCAATCCGCCATATTAATTTGTAACCTTCACGCCAAATCTAAGATGTCAATATGTCTACCCAAACCTGCATCTGTTCATTGTTTGTCATATTTGCCTTTAAGGATTTCAACACAGATTTTATTTTGATCCGATGCCTTGTTTTGTATTAGACTTCCACCAATTACCCAAGATTAGTGGGAATTATAACCTATTTATTTGCATAAATACTATGCACATTATTGTTATAGTGGGAATTTTCTAAAAATAATGAAACTCTCTTACAATTACATTTATCAACACACTTTAATCCAACTAAATAACATAAATATTAATAAAATGACCTTGTATAGTTGTATTTTTCAATTAATATTATAATCCACTGAGACCAACCATTTTTATTTTTTTATCGGTGATAATTGATGGAGCCGAGATGAAGTGGTCAATTTTGTCATTTTCGTTAGTTCAATAATCAATAATAAAAAATTGAAAATATTATGTTATGTTTATGATTAAGGGTGGCAATGGGGTGGAGCAGCAACATACCATATATTCTTTGTCCCTAACCTACGATAAGGTATGTCATGCATTGAATGCATAATATACTTTTCCATACTTGCATGGTAGTTCCTCTCTTGTTTCCATGTCACTCCGCATGTTGAAGCAGGTTTCTTGTGCCATCCATACGGACCATACCCCATGGGGCCTCACTCTGCAAGACCACGTCCCATATTAACTCACCTTGATCTACCCTACATATATTTAAATACTCATTAATTAGATTTGTAAATATTTTGTAGTAAAAATAATAGCTTCAAACATTTTTCAATATTAATATGATTAATATTCAATTTGGAATTTGGGCTACGCTATCACTTTCAAAGTTTCAACGTGGAAGCCAACTAGAGCAGTCACGTGCACATGAACATGCACACTATTCTAATCCTAATCCTAAACCACTCACCCAAAGGTTAAAATATAATAAAGTTGAATAAAAAAGAAAAGCGCGCATACCAGTTGCTTTTCCCTCAATACCTATAAATACCATCCTCACTGTTTTAACCCAAATAAACCAAAGCCAAAAAAGTCTCAGAACACATTTTTTCTCTTTGCAAAGCGCAAACCAAACCCCTCTCTCTCTCTGAAAGTTTCGGAGAATTGACGACAATGGCGAGGCCATCACAGCAAGGGATTGAGTCGCCATCACCGGCGTGTCTGAGTCAATCGCTATCACAGTTTGTGAGAAATTATAATTGATTAATTAATTAATTTTCATTTAGTCCTTTTATCAGTTTTTCAGTTAATTATTGTTTTAAGTTACCAATAAGTTAAGCTCAAATTCTGTAGTTCTTTAATTCTTGTTTTCTTTTGTCCTTCCTTGTTTAGTACAAATCAAGCAGCTGCTGCTTCCCAGCCATCATAATGTATTTTCTTCATTTCTTCATACATGAAGTTATATAATACTTTGGTTTAGGTTCATCTATGAATATCCATTGGTAACATGCGACATTAGTGAAATGTTAGTATGGTAAATATATACTATATATCATAGCATTTGGTTAATGGGTGCTCACATTTGTTAAAAGATTATTTTATGAAAATTTTATACCATTTTTATGAAAAGTAAAAAGAAGGGTCAAAAAATCACTTACTTTTTTATTTACTCATTAAAAAAATATAAAAATATTTTCTAAACCAATATTTTTAAAGTATCCATTAATTTTTCTCTATGTTATATATCAAAGAAAGGTATATTTATTATGCAGTCATGCACAAAAGATATTAATTGGTTAATGGTCATTGATCTTAACATCAGGTTGGAGAAAGTATCATTTGGCAAAATGACATAAAGCAATTCTAGCATTCACAACAAAACATTTAAAAAATATAGCTTTTAACGACTCAAAAAGCCATTTTATCTATTTTAACAACTCATTTTACAATACACCCAATATCAAAGATTCTATTTTAGCATACAACACATTAAAATAGTATAAACAACACAATAAAATAATATATCATACACAATAAACATTACAAAAAACAAAAAAGAGAAAAAAGAAGGACAGTAATGTACTGTGCCACAATAATATATACATATATATATATATATATATATATATATTTTAACTCTTAGCTACAGTGAGCTGCCATTTTTGGCAGCTCATTATAGCTGTACGTACCTAACCTCAACCTAAAGGACCAGGCCTTGAGAATGGGCTCACAATTTACTTATAGAGTGGGCCTTGCATTTCCTATTATGGGCAGTTCCACCTCAAGTCACACTATAACTTCCTTTAACCCCAGTGAACACCTTTACTCCATTTTCCGTGTTACTCTCACCCCAAAGTTATACTAATTTGCTCTCTCTCTCTCTCTCTCTCTCTCTCTCTCTTTCTCTCCAGAATTGCCAACCCCCACTTCTCGCTCTATCCTTCTATTTATAGCTTGAGGTAAGTAGAGGTGTTATGATTACTTCCTGATCTCACTCGGGTGGATGGGGGTCCAATTCCATCAATTCTAAATGGATGTTCTGTTGGGAACGGTGGTAATGACATTGGAACTAGTTCCCACCTCCAAAAGGCTGTTTGGTAGCGATATTCCCCAAGGCAATACTGAGCTGCTGAGACCTTGTATCCCTGTGCAATCACACTTCCAGCCAAGTTAAAGTTGATTAGGAGGGGTTCGCTTTTGACGTTCATGATAGAATGGTTTCATTACGATTTTTGGGCTCAGATTGGGCCTCAAGGTGTGTTCAGATCAAGGTCGTAGGTCAATAGGGACAGGGTCATGTATGGTATTACAATGGGCCTTAGGCCCAACCTCGTACAACAGCCCCCCTTAATTCGTGTCCAGATCCCAGGAACAAATCAAGGACGACAAGCGCCAGAGACTTCTCGGGAAGCTCAGGCGTCAGTTACTAAATGGATAGGATGGTCATTAATGCACTCTCAAAAGGGGCGTTACCCCAGGCTGTTAGGACTAACTGCCATCATAACCTGACGGGGCTGGGCCCCAGGCCTAATAGGCCTTGGGCCCAAGCCTTGCGATACCATACATGACCCTGTCCCCATTGACCTACTACCTTGATCCAAACACACCTTGAGGCCCAATTTGAGCCCAAAAATCGTAATGAAACCACTCTATTGTGAACGTCAAAGCGAACCCCTCCCAATCAACTTTAACTTGGCCAGGAGTGTGATTGCACAGGGATACAAGGTCTTGGCAGCCCGGTATTGCCTTGGAGAATATCACTGCCAAACAGCCTTTTGGATGTGGGAACCAATTCCAATGTCATTACCACCGTTCCGAACAGAACATCCACTTAGAATTGATGGAATTGGACACCTATCCACACAAGTGAGATCAGGAAGTAATCATAACACCTCCACTTACCTTAACCTATAAATAGGAGGATGGAGTGAGAAGTGGGGGTTAGCAATTCTGGAGAGAGAGAGAGAGAGAGAGCAAATTAGTATAACTTGGGGTGAGGGTAACACGGAAAAGGGAGTAAGGGTGTTCACTAGGGTTAAGGGAAGTTATAGTGTGACTTGAGGTGGAACTGCCCATAGTAAGAAACGCAAGGCCCACTCTATAAGTAAATTGTGAGCCCATTCTCAAGGCCTGGTCCTTTAGGCTGAGGTTGGGTACGTATAATAGCTAAGAGTTAAAAATTTATAGATATGGCAACTTTAATGTTGAGAGTATTTTTAGTGTACATGTTGGTGCTAAACTAGCTTTTTAGTTATTTTGACTACTTTATTGTGAATGCTAAGCATTAGTATTAGTGGTGTTAAATTGTAAAAATGATATTTTTAGCACTACAAACTACAAAAATGGGGCTGCATCATAGCTAAAATTTTTAACTCTTGAGTTACAATGCCAAGCCATCTATAGTTGTGCATTGTAGCTCAAATGTTAAACCAAAATAATATATTTTATTCTCCATTTGCTTTAAAATAATGTTTTATTATCCCCAAAACGGTTTTCTCTCTCTATCTTTCTTCATTGAACTTTTCAAATGCCACTTTTCTTATTCTCCCTCTCTTCGTTCTCTACCCTCTCTCTCTCTCTCTCTCTCTCTCTCTTTCTCTCTCTCTCTCTCTCTCTCTCTAAGTAGATCATCGACGTCGTAATGCTAGATAGATCGCCGTCGTGCTGCTGGGTAGATCGCCACCGTGACTGAGAATATGATCGGAAACTGTTCTTAGCATGTTGTTGCAGCGACCTTAGTATTGCCCCATCTACAAATCCCTTGGTCTTTCGTTGCCTCCACTGCTTTATCTAATCTCTGCTTGTTGAATTCATATTTCCTCCTGCTTTTGAATTGGTAATTAATTGAAGAAAATGGAAATGGGAGGTAAGGAACTTAGAAGCCTGAAAGAGGGGTATTTAGTTCTAATGGTGTTGGAAGTGTCAAAGAGATCTTTCTTATATTATGAGAGAGGTAGAGGGATGTGTGGAAAGAGTCAAGGTGAAAAAATAAAGGCAACGCCACCAGCAAATGAATTGCTATGCCTTTGAAGTTTGAACCTAGCTTGAGAGACGGATAAGCTTGAGGTTAGTGGCGGTGTGGCGATTGGGTTAGTGGCAATGGGTTTTTATTTTTATTTTGATGAATGGGTTTTGATTTTGAGGTTAATGGATTTTGTTTTAATTTTTTTTTGGTTAATGGGTTTTGTGGTGGATTGTGGCTGGGTTTATGGTGGTGGATTAGTGGTTGATGGTCGCTGAGTTTGTGATGGTGGATCATGGCTGGTGGCAGATTGGTGGTTGTTGGTTATTGGGTTTGTGGTGGTGGATCGTGGTTGGTGGCAGATCGATGGTGGGTTTTGCCATGGGTTGGTTGTGAATTGGTGGCTGGGTTGTGTTTGACACAGCAATGAGTGGTGGTGACGGTGGTGGTGCCATGAGTGGCTGTGGGTTGAAGAAAGGGAGAAGATAGAGAGGAAGAGAGAGAGAAAATAATAAATAAGAGTTTGTGGTTGTGGTTGTTGTTGCTGTTGTTTATTATAATGAATATATTATTTTATTATATTGTTTATATTGTTTTATTGTCTTGTTTATATTATTTTAATGTGTTAAATGCTAAAATAAAACCACTGATATTAGATGTTTTGTAAAGTTAAGTGGTAAATAAGATAAAATAGCTTTTGGTGGTGCCAAAAATTTTAGCTTTTGGCACCACCAATGCTGGTACTCTAATAGCCACCATAATAGATGCCGGTTAATACAACCCAAAAAGATATATAGGCAACATTGTCAGCATTATACATTTGAACTTGCACGAGATAGGAACATTCTTTTTAAGTTTTTTATGCATTGTGTTGCAAGCCTTGTAGTTCAACTAATATATATATATATATATATATATATATTTGTATGTTTCCAACAGATATATCTAGAGTTTAAAATTTCAAATCCTTTAGCCCATTGTAACTCTCAAATTATTAAACAAACAAAAAACACATCGCTGCTCCAAATGCTAGGCACATCTAATGCTGTGAACAAGCAAGTTTGTTTAATAAAATAGTAAATTGGCTTTTACATGTGTTTAACTGGCATTATTAACCCCCGCAAAAAAAAACTGGCATTATTAAAATACTAATAGAGAATAAGCCCAATGGGCTTAGGTCCATAGTTGTAGGTTACTTATACATTGCACATTGTCTATCTATATATAATATAAAGCAGACCCTTGTATTTTATTACATATAATTAAATATACAATCTTTCAGACTTTCACAAGCATTCTGCACTAAATGGCCGGTAATATTGTCCAGGGTCCACAAACCATGCACAGGAACAAATTTGAAAGCCCAAGATATACGTACATATATAAGATGTAGATAACATCCTATTATTGGAAATATAAAAGAGCAAAGAGAATCCTAATTGGCAATGATAGAGGAAGCCATATATCCTTGTAATGGTAGTCAACTAGTCACCCTTCACACCAAATGGTCTTTTTGTTGCAGAGATTTGCTTTTATTTATCACCAGTCGTTTCTTCTATTTTTCAGAGATTTTGATATGCAATCCGTTTGGAAACACCAAACCAGGTTTTCTGATTATGTCCCCTCCTTTGGTCACAGTCCACCTATTGGTTTCAAGAAGACCATTACACAATCATTTTTCATAGCATTTGAATTTGAATTTTTGAAATCAACATGTTTTGGGTTAATCACTACTATTTACAGTAAATTATGAGAGCATTTATAATGTGTATTATAAATTTGAAATTTTGCAATTAACATGCACCTTTTTTCAAAATTAATTTGAAGTGTACATCCTACCTTTTAAATCAAATTTATGAGGCATTTGTAATATGCACCAAACTACAAAAAAAATCCTTACAATCAATATACTAATTAATTTGAGGTGAATTACCTTTAGATTAGTTAGCATTTCCTGATATTTTCAACGAAGTTGTTCATAGTTTGAATCTCTCTCTCCCACTTAAGATAAATACCAAAAAAAAAAAAAAAAAATCTAATTTGATATTATTTTGCCCATTAATCCAATGACTCAAATATTAATCTAGATTGTGGATGAACAATATGTAAGTAATATTGAATGAAGGTTGATTGTGAAATTTTATGCTTTATGGTGCACATTGCAATTGCTCTTGTGATTTAGAGTAGATAATAAATTTTGTTGGGAAATTGTTTAAACTTCCTATTGTGACTAGATTCATTATTTGAGTTTTCTTTGTGAAAAAGAAAATTAACTTGGTGACCATTCGGTTTCCTTCATGTGGAAGGAAAACCTATTCATTGATGTGGAAGGAAAATATATTATTTGTTAAAGAAGTAATAGGCATTTCTTGTCCAATAAGGAGTATAAATTGAATCCTTATATATAGAAAATTCTATATGGAATTCAATGGCTTTGGCCAAAGGGTTAAGAGAGACAATAAATTTTGAGTTTCCACTACAAAGATTTGTATAAGGTACACAAATCAAGGCAAATTTTAAGGTTTTAATTAATGTAGCAAAGTGAAAAGAGAGACTTGTGTGTGAGATAGAGTAAAGAAAACCATGAAATTAAGTTTCTTTAGTCATGAGACGCATGTGAAAAAAATTGGGTTTTCTCTAGGTAGAGTTTTTGGGTATTATAGTGATAGAGTTGTAATATTCATAGTGAAGATCTTATATGAGTTTGCATTAATTACTAAAAAAGGGATATTATTTTATTTGATATGAACTCAAGTTGAATATAAACTTGAGAAGATCTATAACAAATTTATAGTTGTAGTGAATTTATTTGAAGTTGTCAAGTTGGTCCATGTTTTTTTTTTTTTTTTTTTTTGATGAATGAGCAAAAATTTGTATTAGAACCAACCAAAACACACAATGTTTAAACAGCAGGCCAATTTGGCCTTAACCAGCAGATGACAGAGTTTTCCACGTAATGTTGGTGTTTTTGTGTGTAGTTGATTTTTTTTGGTACCGGTTTGAGATATTAGCTTGGTTTTTTTTTTTCTTTGGAGAAAGGTAGATGATTAAATAGATTATTTTATCTTTTTTCCTTTTTATGAATAAAATCTGACACCTTTGGTCTGATCAATTGGCATGAAAAGGAAAAATGAATGATATCAAATTTTATGTTAATGGTTAATATATACCTGTATTTTGTGATTAAGTAATGGAGAAAATTGGCCATCAGTAGCTTGGCAACGTCAGCTCCTACGCAAAGTCTTACTCCCCCACCAAAGGCCATGAAAGTTTTAGACCCTACGTGCAAGTCTTTTCCCTTTTCCCCCCATAACATTCAATTAGAACAAGAAAAGAAAACTAAAAATTTAATAGATTAACAAAAAACTCTAAGAAGAAATGCTTATATATATAGATTTACCTTCCACCGCCACGGGTTGAATGCAAGGGGGTCATCGTATTCTGTGGGACTCAAATGAAGGACTGATGGAACCACCATAACAGTCCAGCCTGCTGGAATTGTATATCCTGTAAAATTATAATTCTCTATTCATCATCTGTTGCTTTTGGCTACACCAGGGAGAACATGTCAAATGAAAATTAAAGGATTTTGGATATGTTCCTTAATTATGGCTTATGCTATGTAACTTTATTTTTTATTTTTCTATTATTAATTAATGCAATCTTTTTTAACTGTGTTTCATATGTGTAGTAGAAATGCAACATGATTCTATTCTGAAATTTCAATCAAACACCATCCATTTGATCATAAGAACTTGAACTTGCCTTTCACTTCGACATCTTTCAGTGCTTTTCTGAAAATTCCTGGGACAATATTTGCCAACCTAACTGTTTCATTGATTACCTGCCAAAGTGACAAAACAAATTTACTAATAAAAGACACTAGAAATCCTAAACCTATATATATATATATATATATATATATTTCAGGCTTAATCCAACTCACCATATGGGTAAATGTCATCGATTTATACTCTTGCCATGTAATTTCACCGTCTTCCATATCTCGGCTTCTAAGAATGGTCTCATGCTCTTTCTACAATGCGATTAAGAAAATAATTAATTACCATTTTTGGCTATTTATTACTATTTTTTTCTGGGGGATAAACAAGCTTTATATTATTATTATGTAACACAAACCACTAATTCTGCTAGCACTTCAGGATGGTCAGAAATGAACTTAATAAGTAACGTCATGGCCGTGGAAGTAGTTTCATGAGTAGCAAAAAGAAGCATAAAGACCAAATCCACAGCGATTGCTTCATTTAAAATTTTGTCCTCCTTCCTCACTTCCTCAAGTAAAAGGTCCAAGAAATCTTGGTGAGGTGTTGTAGATTTCTTCCTCTCTTCGAAAATATCCTTAATCACCTTTATAGCATTCTTACGTCCCTGATTCATTTCAGTAAAATTTGTTAAGTTGCTTCATTTAGTTTCCTCGAAGAGATATATACTGAGATAGTATATAATGATAAAACTTGGAAGAAATAAGTGGAAACCATAAAATTATTTGGTACTGTATATAAATTTTCTTTCCTTTCTAATTCCTTCAAAAGAATATTCTTTCCTTTCATCAGTCATATATATACCCATTTTTCTAATAAGATGGATTTTTTATTTTATATATATATATATATATATATATTTAGTTTGTACATATGCATTGTAGTGTGAATATAGTACCTGTAAACATGCATGGTATGCAGTTCCCGGGATGTTCAAAGGAAAGGAGATAAGACCATCCATAAAAGCTTTGTAATTTTCTCTCAGCTTTCTCGAGGCCTTTGATTCATCATAACTGATCAGCTTTTTAGCAAAATACTCGAAGATCATCTGCCAATAATTAACTCAATATTTTGGTAAAGCATGCATGAAATGATGAAAATAAGTGTGGGGTTCATTGTGACATATAGGTTGGAGTGCATTCATGAAATCGAAGAGTTTTGTCATATCAATTTTAACTAATTATGTTATAATATGAAAATGCGAAATATTCTCTTTCAAATTTGTTTAACTATTCAACTGTTCAAAAATCATGGAATTCTAGGAGATTGTGATTAATTAATTTTATCACCGTTTATATTCTTATTTTATGGGGTTGTAGGTGGAAAGACAAATCCTTTGAAGAAATCCAAAGTATGAGAAGAAAGAGTAGGGCAAGGTATATAGTTTTTGATTTATTGAAATCTCTTAAATTCATGTTTCCAAGGCTAAAACGTTGTTCCTTGATCTTTGTTTTGGTGCTCTGTTTATCATCGGTGTCATTTAAATGTTTTTTGCTAGTATGCATAATTGTATGCACTGATATACATATTTTAATTTTAAAATGGGTGAAAACTGAAAATGTGATGTTCACTTTTAAAACATGTAAATTGGATGGGAATAATGAGTGTGATAGAATCATCGTTACCCCCCTCAAGTTCTATTTCTATATGGAAATTTTCACTATACCTTATAAAAATTAAAGAGTATTTTGTAAGCCTTCCGCCAAATTAAGTCTATTTATAGAGAATTAACTCTCCCAATAAGAATGAAGATGATTTACCTCTGAGGTTACTTCTTTGATGTCCACAGCGCCATGTCTAGCCCATGAATGAAGGTGTCTGCGAGTTGCTTCATTTATTTCATACATTAACTTTCCCTTTAAATTTTCAGGGCCAACAAGCTGTAGTATCAGGTTCCTGAGGTATTTGTGAAGCATTCCATGATACGAGATCAGGCTTTGTTGCCCAAAAATTTCGTTAAAACTCTCTGTGTACGATATTTGGAAAGACGTCCCCTCTTGTTGGAAAATGAAATGATTGATTTCTTGATCAGTTGATACTACCACATTCCGACCAACAAAATTGGTTCGAAACAATGACCCGTATCTAGGAAATGAAAAAAAAATAAAAGACACATTTCCAGATTTATTTAAAACAAAGAAGAAATTCAAAAAAGTTTGAGAGACCCATAAGACAAAATCATATAATCAATATCATATCATATGCATATGCTTAAGGGACCATCTATTATTTTCTAAAATTCACGAAATATTCGCACATTAAAATAGTGCACATATGATTTAATTTATATATTCTAGCTTGCCAAAAGCTGGCCATTAGATCTATAAACGAGCTTAATTGGCGCTCAAGAGTTTATAATTTTTTCCGAATACAAATCCAACATGAGCTCATTGCCAAACTAGAACATGTTTAAATTCAGTTTTTTTTTTTTTTTTTTTTGGTCGAATAAGCTTGGGCTAATTTACAACAAGGGAATCAATACCGTACTAGAGGCTGTACCGGTTTGGCCAGCGGAACGATATATTTCGGATACCAGTCAATACCGATATACTGTTTCGGGTTTACTGCTATTTTTTTATATTTATAAATAAATAAATAAATAAATATATATATATATATATATGTATGTGTGTGTGTGTATATATATATATTATAATAAATATAAAAGTTTACCATAAAACATTTCCTCAATTCAGAACTAATTATTCATGGTTTTATACTTTAATATCAATTTTAAAAAAAAACACAATATAAAAATTAAAAAGCTTAAAAGTTACCATTGCATACTAAGAAAACAAATAATACTAATAAGTTAATGCAAATAAGTTACCATTCTGCCCTAACAAAAATTCAAAAATTACAAAACTTAAAAAAAAAAAAAAAAAAAAATTGCACCGTCTAGTACGCCCGGTACTAGCCAGTATTACTCGAAATTGGTTGGTACGGCTGGTATTTTTTTGGGTACGAAACATGAGGGTTATATGTACTGGTTTGCTTACCGGTACAGTATATACCGACCGTATTGGCTAGTACGGTACGGAATCGACTCTCTTAGTTTACAAGCTATTGGATTAACTTATTCTTTTCCCATATATATAAAAACTCTATGTGTTATGCACTAGAATAATTGAGTGTAAGCTAAGTCTCACATTGAGCATATACTAGATTGACTTGGACTTTATAAACAACTATAAGGAATCTTAATTGTAATTAAACTATTCATCTTACGGTATAATACAAAGCGTTTTTTCTTATGTTATTACAAATAGTATGTATTAGAGCATACCTAGCTAGTAACCCCATGTGGGCTCAGCTACACTGCCCGATAGGGTGGGCCTTGACAAGGATGCGTGGGCCCAAATTGATTGGCTATTATGAGTGTTGTGTGAGTATGTGTTGAGTTTTACTTCGAGCATATGCTAAGTGTACCTAGGCTTTACAAACATCTACTAGGAGTTATAGTGTACATGTGTCTAGTAATTTTCTTTGAGTCATTACACTATGAATACAATTTTTTACCCTTCACAACCAGTAGTTAATAACTAAATTGTAGTTAAACTTAAATGATTTTTGTTTATGGACTTACAAAACATAGATTCATTAATCTTGAAGTTAAAAATTATTATACAATTTTTACTACAAAATGGATTATTTATACTATTAATACAAATAATAATTTGATAACTTAATTATATATATGAACTTTTTATGTATATATAAATGTATAATATTATATATTCAAATTTAGTTTCATATTCACAATTTGGTTCACGATCATACTATTATGTTCAAGCTCAAGTTGTATTATAGTCGAGCGACTTGAACCTTATCTATTTATAGATAAACTAAGATAAGGTTCAAGTCTTTTTATAAATAAGCTAAGCTAAGTAAAAAGACTTCACGAAGTCTTTTTACTTTTGATTGACCTCAAAATATAGTGTTGCGTGCATAAGTTTTTGAAGTCACACAATTTTACATGTTATTATTTTAACATATACTTTTAAATTGAATTTAAATTCATTATTTATTTAAACACTCAATTAAAATATGGATACATCATATATAATTTCTTTAAAAAGTATCTTCTCAAAAAAAAAATCTATAAAAAGTATACTATATAATTCTATATTCAAACATAATCATAATAATTACATATTAATGCTAGAATATATATATATATATATATATATAAATTCAATTATAATAAATAAATAAAATAATCAAATTTCAGATAAAACATAAAAAGATATATATTATAATGAACTTTTCTAT
Organism: Quercus ilex subsp. ballota; assembly: GCA_032727855.1. Lineage (NCBI taxonomy): Eukaryota > Viridiplantae > Streptophyta > Magnoliopsida > Fagales > Fagaceae > Quercus > Quercus ilex. Next base: position 18,828,729 of record CM064915.1, read on the forward strand.
ATATTGCACCAGTTTCTAACTAATTTGCTAAATAAATGAACATAAATAAGTAAATTTTTAAGCCAAGTTGGGGTTATTTATGAATCATTTGATTTAATAAACATATTGTGATTGTACTAAGTATATAAAAAGAGTATCATAGTCTCAAGATCGATCCCCTGGCTTTTTGCTTTTCATAACGTGCGTATTACTGGTATGAAACACTGCCATGGCATGCCAACCTACCAAGTAATATTTGAAAAGTTCTTGTGTATTCTAAGAGCATCAGAATATTCAATATTGCAGTGATATATGTATATATATTGTTACCTCGCCATTCTTTTCCTGACAAAAGGTGGAATGTCATGCAAAGAATAGGGAGAGAAGAACTCAATGGTTTCCCCAATGATGGGAAAGCCCATTGAACCAGGAGGCAGTTTCCCATTGCAGGACTTGGGGTTCGTCTGGGTGTAAATCCAATGGCCGAGCTTAACAAGTATAGCTGTAAGGCACGCCACAAACACCCACATCTTTGCCCGGAATTGTTTTATGATAAGGAAGCAATTTATGAAGACAAAGATGGTCTGGGGAGTTACTACTTATAGAGAACGATGAATTCAAATTTCAGGGCAATTTAATATTTTAATAATTTTTTTGTCAATTAACGTGCACGTAAAAAACTCTCATGCGTATAGGTAGGTTTTTCTTTGAAAAGCTAAGAATAGTTTTTTATTTATTTATTAAGGTTGTTATCAAAAATAAGATAATGAGATAATTTTTAAAAATATATATTTAAAATGTCCTATTTTCAAAAAAAATATTAATAACGAAAAAAAACAAAGTTTAAGAATATAATATTTTTACAACAAAGTCTAGGTGTAAGTAGGTAAAAAAAAATGATGTTAATAATAGAATCAATGAAAATCAATAATAATTTATCACTAAACTTTGTTGTGAAAATATTATAGCTATTCAAAAAGTAAAAAATAAGATTCTAAATTTTGCTCTATTTTCATAAAAACCTTTGGGCTTTACACTTTTAGATTTTATGGCGGGAAGATGTGTTCTTCATTCTAGAAAAATCACTAGCCACACAGCAGATTTGCATCTGAACATATGCCAAATAGGTAACATGCTCAGTGGCGGAGCCACTTGAGGACCGAGGGGGCCTTGGCCCCCCAAAATTTTTGAAAAATTTTATAATTTTTTTTAAATATCTTAAATAATTTTGTCATTTTGGCCCTCCATCCCTGATAATATACCTATATAAAGTCTAAAAATAAATACAATTTTCATTTAAATAAAATACAATCCACAAATACATATCAACAAATTACAGTAATTACACATTTAGCATCTTTAAAATGAATACAGGTATTTTAACAATTACCTCAACCAATAAAAGAGAAAATAAATTTCTAATTTTTATCTCAATACATCTAGGGCTTACTTGTACACGTAAAAAAAATTGAAAAGTTTGAAACTTTGTCTCTCCCACACGGCCACACAGTTGCAGCAGTCTTGCGGAACAGAAAAAATCTTTCTTACAAACTTACACAGGTAATTCTCTCTCTCTCGCTCTCTCTGTCTCCATTGAGGACTTGGGCTTTGCATTCTACTTCTTTTTCTTCTTTCAGTTCTTTCTCTTTAACCCTTCAACCTTCTTCAGTCCTTCTCGCCACTGCACTACCTTTGCCCTCTTCTTCTTTCTTTTTTTAATATTTTCAGATTTTAGTTCTTTGCTTTTCATCCCTTTGTTTAAAAGAAAAGGTTTTGCACTTTCCAGAATTGCAATAGTGTAATGTATATACTTATGTGTTCAATTTTTCTTTGGTAAACGTACTATGTGTTGAATTTAGACAATAAAAAGTGAGTAATTTTGTCTCTTTCTCATTATCATTGTCAGTAAGCTATTGTTGTGGGCCCCTCAATTTGTGACTCAATTTTGTGAAGCTTCTACACTTGTGCTTGTGCTTGACAGCTTGTGCTTGTGCTGTGTGCTCCAGGTATTTGTATTTTCTTTGTTTAGTTTTTTTTATTGTTCTTTTCATTGCTTTCTTTTTTAAATTTCTTATAATATATTATTTATTATTATAATAATCAATATATATTCATGTATTTAGTTGTTGTTTATTATATATATTTTTTCATGTATTGACATTTAAATGATTATTTGTCTTTTATTTAATAATTGATAATTTCATTTGATAATTTAGGTCATGGGCAAGTTTTGGACTATTGGCTCATTCTTCAAAAAAAATGAAGACAGTGATTCAGAAAATAGTACACGTCTTGATATTAGAGATTGGCAACGATATATTATTAATATTAATATTTTAATTTTTTGTATATTTTCTTTTTAAAAAAATCAATAATAGATATTTATAATCAAGAACTCTGTAAGTTAATTGACACATCTTGATATTTTTAAGGTCTAACTAAGGTTAGATCAATTATTTTTTCTATCCACATTATAAATTTTTTTAAATCTATTTATTCTTTTCACATAATTCTATACCTAATAACTTCATAATGCTATATATAAAAGATTCTAAAAAACAATGCAAAAACTATAGTTAAAAGTTCAAATCCATGTCTAGTATTACATTAATAAAACAACTAAAATAATGATTAATCAACATCTTGCACTAATATTCAGCGAAAAAAAGGGTGAGACAATTATCGGTGTCTTGGTTAAGGAATTTTTTATTATAATTACTTGGTTAAGGTTGAGGTAGCATAAACATATGAGATCTTTTCCTTTAAAAATTTCCATTTTAAAAAAGTAGTAAAAAAAAAAAAGATCTATTAAACAATCACATGATAATGAACGGTGACTTTGAGTCTTCAACTATGTAAATAATAAAGCTTTTCCCATTACTATATAATTTAGTTGAGGCACAAAGTATGCTCTGGTGGCAGTTTAGGTAAGGCACAAAATAGTAGATTATTGTTTCATATGTGAATTACATTTATGCATGCATGCCAAGTGTGTTCCAAAGTTAATAAAACATTAAAAATTGATAAAATTCTATCATTCAAAAAAAAAAAAAAAAAAATTCCACGGGTTGTGTTAAAGAGCAGCAACTTTTTAAAAAAATAAATTTTTTTCATGGGTTGAGTTAGAGACACTAGCTGATCCAAGTTGCTGGTGACACTAATTGGTGTGTGAATGAAGTGATTAGCAGTATAGGAGTTGTCTTTGTGACTATGGGGTGGAGTCATTTGAGAGGGACAAAGAGCTCTCAAATTAGAGGTAAAAATCGGGCAAAGATTATTGGGTTTTTGTGATTTGTTTTGCTATGATTTATAATTGATTTGTTATATATATATATATATATATACATATATATATACATATATATATATATATATATATATTATTTTTTTTTTTTTACTTAGACTGTGTCCAAAGGTTTTTTTTATTATCTGAATATGTGAATTATTTTGTAGATTTTCCTTATTGTCCAAATGTTTAGCTAAATATTTTTCTTGATATTCTTGGGACAACCAGACAAGGGATGGTTTGATAATTTTTTTCATTTTTGGTTTCATGGGTCAACTTGTAAATTGCTTGGGAGAGGGGGGCCAAGTATATTAATTTTGAGCCAAAAAATAAATTTTTTATGCTAAAATATATACTAGGGAATTTTTTTTCAAAGGCTGGGGGGCCATGGCCCCCCTCAGCCCCTAGGTAGTTCCGTCCCTGTCTAGGATAGTGATCTTTCGCTTATCAAAAAAATAGGATAGTAATCTTTCATGTATTGTTGTACTCTATACGTAGGTATATTCATGTATTAAGAAATTTAAATTAAACAAAATTTAATAAAAAAAGAACTTGAATATATTGAGTTATTAACCAGAATAAAAGTACAAATTCATGAAGTTTTACAATCTCCTTCTATAAGTTTTTATATTTTGAAATTATTATATGATAATTCATTATCAATTGTCCTTAAGTTTTAGAAAAAAGTAGATGTCACATAGACTCGACTGTTTATTTAACTAATCAAATACTTGAACAATGACTAACTATACTATTTTTTTTTTCTTGAATCGCTAACTTTATAATAGAAAGTTATTATAATATAATAACAATACCCGCACATGTAACAAATGACCCTTCGTATTTTCTAATTATTAAATTATATAAAGTTATATAAATTAATATGCACGCACACATTAACACAAATAACATTATAACAAAAACAAAGCTCACACAATCAGTATCATGTAGACACACATGATCACACACATACAATATAAATAAAGAGAGAGATATTCACAAGTCACAAATACTCACTCATTACTCTTAGAGTTTGAGAAACCGAAATAGTCTGATAAAGAAGAGAGATGAGATAAAATTCATGAGAATGAGATCAAATAGAGAATGAAGAATCTATGATCTGTGTTGTTGTTTGGTTTTGAGCTGGGCTAATTTGTGATTAGGGTGTACAAATATATATATATATATATATGATGCATAGAAAATCAGTAGGCTAAATGCTCTGGATTTCAATGGGCTAGTGGTTGTTTGGAAGGCCTAAAAAGAAAGAAACACAAGATCAAAGGTGACCGGGGTGAACCGGCCAAGAACCCTCCGATGGTTATGTTAGTTTTCCCTCTAGAAATCAAGAATTTCAACTTTAGGAGTGGTGAAAACTTACCTTCATTTGATATGGATGAGTCCTTTTATAGTGAGTTTTGGAGTGGTTACTTATTTAGTAACTTCCTCAACGTGGATGGAAGTTAGAAGGTTCAGACTTAACTTTCACAACTGCTATGAAAGTTAGAAGGTTCAGACTTAACTTCTACAACTGCTATCAGAAGTTAAGAACTTAATGGGAAGTTAGAGCGATGAATAAGGATTTTGCTCATATTTCAGAATAGTATAACGTGGTCCGAATTATAAGCTTTTGAACATAAATTTACTTTGATAATTTCTAAGTGTAGGGAGGTCGTCTAGGTGCTTCCATGCTGGACGATCTTCTGACACTTGGACGACCTTCTCGTATTGGGATAACCTTTCTGGACTTGAATGATACCATGGACAAATTAGAGATAGTCCAATTTTTGGTTCACCATCAATATATATATATATATACACATTGATAGACCAGGCAATTATCCTCATCCAGAGAGCTAGCCTAGACGAGGATAGAGCGCCATAAAGACGAGTACTTAATGCCCCAATGGTTACGTATCAAGGATGAGACTGTTGGGGCCTCCATTAAAACCAAATTAAATAGGCCTGAGACATTACCAAATGAGCCTTTAAGTCACAATTTAAGAAAGACAACAGAGTAAGAAAAGCCTATTCATAGGACCTGCTAAATCCCAGACAACATACATAGACACTGATCATTTTTCACTCTCTTTATTGAATTCTCTTTATTTTCCTGAGCTCCATTCGCTAACTTTATCATCGGAGACTCTATGGCCTGCAACACACCGGTGACCACCTGAGAGGATCTCCCTCTTTTCCACTAACCCTAAAAGAACTTGGATGAATTTGTATTGGAAGTCTTCTGGACAAACCTAACTACTGACAATCTCGACATCATCAGTTTGGCGCAGTCTGTGGGGATGAAAATTCAGACTTTCATTTGAAATCGTAGTCCTGATTGGTTCCAACATCTAGATGGAGTCCAATACCCCATAAGGTTCTGCCGCATTAGCTTTGCAAATTCAAACACTTACAGCTAGTGTGGAAGAACTCACCAGGCAAAACCAGGAGATGAGGCTATAAGCCTAATGAGCCTTGGGCCCAAGCCTTGTGATACCATACATGACCCTATCCTCGTTGACCTACGACCTTGATCCGAACACACCTTGAGGCCCAATCTGAGCCCAAAAACTGTAATGAAACTATTCTATTGTGAACATCAAAAGCGAAACCCCTCCCAATCAACTTTAACTTGGTTGGGAGTGTGATTGCACAGGGATACAAGGTCTCGACAGCTCGGTATTGCCTTAGGAAATATCGCTGCCGAATAGCATTTTGGAGGTGGGAACCAGTTCCAATGCCATTACCACCGTTCCCAACAAAACATCCATTTAGAATTGATGGAATTGGACCCCCATTCACACAAGTGAGATCAGGAAGTAATCATAACACCTCCACTTACCTTAAGCTATAAATAGGAGGACAGAGTGAGAAGTGGGGGTTGGCAATTCTAGAGAGAGAGAGAGAGAGAGCAAATTAGTATAACTTGGGGTGAGAATAACACGGAAAAGGGAGTAAGGGTATTCGCTGGGATTAAGGGAAGTTATAGTGTGACTTAAGGTGGAACTACCCATAGTAAGAAACGCAATACCTACTCTAGAAGTAAATTGTGAGCCCATTCTCAAGGCCTGGTCCTTTAGGCCGAGGTTGGGTACATACAATAGCTAAGAGTTAAAAATTTATAGATATGGCAACTTTGATGTTGAGAGTATTTTTAGTGTACAGGTTGGTGCCAAACTAGCTTTTTAGTTATTTTGACTACTTTATTGTGAATGTTGAGCATTAGTATTAGTGGTGTTAAATTGTAAAAATGATATTTTTAGCCCTACAAACTACAAAAATGGGGCTGCATCATAGCTAAAATTTTTAACTCTTGAGTTACAATGCCTAGCCATCTATAGTTGTGCATTGTAGCTCAAATGTTAAACCAAAATAATATATTTTATTCTCCATTTGCTTTAAAATAATGTTTTATTATCCCTAAAACGGTTTTCTCTCTCTATCTTTCTTCATTGAGCTTTTCAAATGTCTCTCTTCTTATTCTCCCTCTCTTCGTTCTCTGCCTTCTCTCTCTCTCTCTCTCTCTCTCTCTCTCTCTCTCTCTCTCTCTCTGAGTAGATCATCGTCGTCGTGCCGCTGGATGGATCGCCATCGTGCAGCTGGGTAGATCGCCACCATGACTGAGAATATGATCGAACACTGTTCTTGGCATGTTGTTGTAGCGACCTTAGTATTGCCCCATCTGCAAATCTCTTGGTCTTTCGTTGCCTCCATTGCTTTATCTAATCTCTGCTTGTTGAATTCATATTTCCTCTTGCTTTTGAATTGGTAATTAATTGAAGAAATTGGAAATGAGAGGTAAGGAACTTAGAAGCTTGAAATAGGGGTATTTAGTTTTAATGTTGTTGGAAGTGTCGAAGAGATCTTTCTTATATTATGAGAGAGGTAGAGGGATGAGTGGAAAGAGTCAAGGTGAAAAAATAAAGGCAACACCACCAGCAAATGAATTGCTATGCCTTTGAAGTTTGAACCTAGATTGAGAGAAGGATAAAGCTTGAGGTTAGTGGCGGTGTGGCGATTGGGTTAGTGGCGATGGGTTTTTATTTTTATTTTGATGAATAGTTTTTGATTTTGAGGTTATTGGATTTTGTTTTGAATTTTTTTTTGGTTAATGGGTTTTATGGTGGATCATGGCTGGGTTAATGGTAGTGGATCGGTGGTTGATGGTCGTTGAGTTTGTGATGGTGGATCATGGCTGGTGGCAAATTGGTGATTGATGGTTATTGGGCTAGTGGCAAATTGGTGATTGATGGTGGGTTTTGCCATGGGTTAGTTGTGAATTGGTGGCTAGGTTGGGTTTTACACAGCATTGGCAAAATACATTTCACTCTTCCTTATTTTGTTTTTATTATCATTTTGGTCCTTATATTTTAAAATTGTCAATTACCCTTAATTATTAGAGGAGACCCAATATACCTCTTCCATCCAACTTTTAAGTGTTTTACCTCAAACAACCCGAAATTATTATTATCTATTATAAAAGGGAAAATTGGAAGCAAAACATGGATTTTAAGGTGATTTAGCCTAAAAGCTTACATCCATAAGTAAATGTCCTTAATGATTTTTGTGGTCATTGTACATGCTTGCCATGTGTCCAAGGTTGATTGAGCTTCTTTGATAACCCAGATTTAATTTGGGGAGCCGAATCCACCACTTGCATCCACATAAATTATGCACAACATTAGGGGAGCATCTTGAAGTTATGCAGCACTTGGAGCCGGTGGACCCGCATAAGAGAGGAAGAGACGTACAAAAATAGCCCTTGGAGCATGGAAAAAGAGGGTGTTGGCTTTAGGAACAAGGGAAGAATTAGGAATGGCGTGATGGAGGAGAAAGAGGCATTCCTACTATTTGTGTAATCAGGAAGTCGTAAAGATGTATGTCATCAATTGTATGTTTTCCAAAGTGTGAAAAAATATGAGCATGTAAATGAGTGAGAGTTTTGTTATAGAGTTAATTTGATCTCCCCTTTCGTCTTTTGGGTTTCGCTTTACTTTATAATGATATTAATTAGAGTCACTCAAAAACTCGCTAAATGGGGTAAAGTCAATTATGACTGTCTTGAACAGCGTTCATCCTTAAAAGGATGAGCTGCTACTTGTTTTTTCTTCATGAATGGAAGCCTGGTTGACTAAACTCCATTAAAATGCTTCCTCAAAGGAAAAAATCCCTCCCTAACTTGCTGAATTTAATGGTGACTGTTCACACATGTATGATACTATGATGTATGAGTGGGTCCAAGTAAATGTAGAATGACCTTTTTGCCCTCCAATTCACTGCTCCTTTTCCCTTTCCTGTTGCTACTGCTGTCTTTCATGTATGGGCTTGGTCCACTTGATGAGAGAGCAATTTGTTTTGACCCAAGCAGTGGGTCCCTTCTTGGCCTTGATTGGTGCTGAGTTTTTACTAATATCTTGGGCTGATTTTTCTGAGTTAATTCAGCTATCCTCCACAACCATATGTTATTTGGACCAACACATGGGCCATGTTATTGGCCTTTACATAGGTTGACCCTAAATGTTTATTTGGTCAGCCACTGAGATTAAACCCATGGGTTGTTGGTTTGAGCATTTGTGGGCCCAAGTAATTTTGAGTGTCATACGGACCAAATTAAAACCCGCCAATTGACCAAAAACTTTATACATAATTCTTCGTTTGAATCAAATTCTTTTTCCTTTCGATTTAGGGGTGCACAACAAATTTTGTGAAAAATTAATAGTGACAAATCTTGTGAGAACCGATGATCCTCATCAAGAGACATAATTTTAAACAAAATTTAACTTTAATAAGTAGAGGTGGGCAATTGGGCAAAGAGTACCAAAATCAACCATTCATAAATAGTTCTTTGAAAAATATATCTGTAATAATAAATTAAGTTAATATTAAGATTTTTTTTTTTTTTTTTTTTTGGGAAAGTCTCAGAAGATTCATTGATGATATAAAATGATTTAGACCCTATAGGGTTGGTGTTAAACTTTTAAGTAACAATAAAAAAGTTTTAGAGAATAAGGGAAGCAAGGAAAGGAATTGGTAGGGAGAGAAACATGTACTTATGATGGTAATGTTGATTATACTTGTCTCAGATGAGAGAGACGGGTGTACGATCTCAAAATCAAGTTAATATTAAATATTTTATAGATGATATATCATAATAAAATTTTTCAAAGCATGGATAATATAAGAAGAGAATGTAGTTCAATGAAAGTTTCTCAAAATTCACATTCAATAAATAAAATAAAAAATTAGTAGTGTCACATTACTCTTTTTTAACATCAATTGTATACTAAAACCCATCTATATATTATTTCAAGGAAAAAGTATGCTCCAATCATATTTGGAGTTATCTTTTTCCGCGGCAATAGAAGATATCATCATTGTGTAATTTTAATATATGACTTAAACCAAGTTTATAATACATTACATAACTAGAGTACAAACTACAAAATGGTCTAACATTTATAGTTGTAGATTGGGGTTATAAACAGCGGACACTAGACACACAACCAATATGGGATAAACACTCATATTTTTTTTTAGTAAATAGTAATACTTATTAGAACACACATGAAAATAATAATAGTGTTTATTATTATATTATTATTTTCATGTGTGTTCTAATAAGTATTACTGTTTACTCAAAAAACAATAGAGATATTTATCCCATATTGGTTGTGTGTCTAGTATCCGTTATTTAAAATCTCAGTCTACAACTATAAAGATTAGACCCTTTTGTAGTTGTACTTTGGTTATGTAATATATTATAAACCTGGTTTAAAACACTATTATTATTTTCGTGTGTGTTCTAATAAGTATTACTATTTATTTAAAATATATATATATATGACTTAGTTAATGAGTCATGTGACTTGTTTAAATAATATATATAAATAGTCATATAAATTTCCATGTAATGAATTAGAAAAGATAACTCCAAACATGTTTGAAACTTAGCATCTTTTAGAATTTGAGTTAGTCTATAAGATAAACTTATATATATATATATATATATATGTTCACATGATATATTTGAAGCTATGGAATCTACTCCTTAAAAATTATTTTTTTATTATCAAACTAATATACTAATTGATTTTTAGTATAGGTGAGATTTGAACCCAAATCTCTTATTCAAAAATAAATAATTTTACTACTTGAAGTATTTGAATCCCATTCGTATAGTATAAAACAAATTCTAGTGTGCATCGATTTTGCAAAAACGTAATTAAAATTAGATGATAAACTCTGGAAAAAAGCCAAAACCATATGACCCAATCCAAGAGATATTTTAACCAAAATTTACTTAAATGCTATCCTATTTCCTTCATACGCAACCTCCCAAATCTAACCATTCATTTAAATAAAACATTTTGTGTGAGTAAAAAATGTCAAGGATATAACTTGATAATAAAAAAATGACAATTATAAAATTAAGTTTTAAACTGAGCTATCTTTATTTTGAAAATTCTATAAGAAAGATTTTCTGAGTTGCATAATGTAAGTTCTATCCTTTTGTATTCAACTTTCACATTAAGAAATTTACTCCCAAAAAAAATTTAGAAATAATAAAAAACTTTCGCATTACGAAAAAAGGAAAAAAAAAATTTGAGTAGAGTTATGGATGAAATTAGTATGAGGAGACTTGTGTTGATAACAATGATGTTCATTCTTTTTTTGAGAATGAAATACTTCCTTAATATTAAACCAAAGAGGCTGAATCAACCTGTAATACATGAAGGATGTCTGGTGGTATATTATCCATCCAGATATTTTGATCGAGCGAGTTAATAGCCCTTCTAGCCAAAGCGTGGGCGACACTATTTCCTTGTCTACGGATATGAGTAAAGAGTATACAAGAAAAATGAGAAGTCACCAGTTTAACATCGTGTATAATGTGGCCATGTAGGGCTAATGATGGTTCATGGCTAGACAAATCCTTATACACGTTGTCTGAGTCTCCCTCCAAAACCGCCGAGGTGATGCCAAGTTCCACTGCAAGAACAGCAGCTCTCCTCGCTGCCAATGCTTTGACTTGAGAAATGGTTACTGGTAGTGGTATTTGCTCTGACAGAGAGGCAATGACTACCCCATACGAATTGCGACAGACAACTCCCAGTCCGGCTCGACCTTCCTCTGAGAAAATTGCGCCATCATAGTTGAACTTCATATTGTCAACACTTGGTGGTCTCCAACGAACATGGTTTCGGAGTACCAACTTCTGGGTGGGTGATCTAGTATCATGGAATTCGATTTCCCTCTCCTTTGACTGCTTGAGGATTTGGTCCAGTGGGCATGCAGCTTCCTTGAGGCAGGCCTGATTTCGGCGATTCCAAATTGCCCACCCCGTAAAGGCCAGCAGCTCAGTATCTTTTTTTTTTTTTCTGTAAAGGCAAAGTTGAAGATGTCCTTCATAGATTGTCCTTCCAAAGCCAGGAGCCAGCTCCACTTCGGGTCAGACCGCTACACTACCTGCACATTTGAACAAAAGAAAATAGAGTGTGAACCATTTTCAAGCCGCACCTTACAGCTGTCACAGAGGGCATCTTGGGCAATTTTCCTACAATACAAGTTTTCTTTAGTTGGAAGAGCTTCCTTGCACGCTCGCCAAACAAATTTTTTTACTTTGTTAGGAACTTCTAGGCCCCATATCTTCTTCCAAAACAGTGAATCGTCTGCTGATGCTTGATCCGTTGTACTGCCTTCATACAAGAAACAATATCCCGACTTTACAGTATATTGACCAGATGGAGTGAAAGGCCAAATGAGCTTATCTCGTTGGCTGAAGGAACTCAATGGGATGCCCTTGATGATAGTTGCTTCTGCTGGTTTGAATACATGCTCAATTACATAAGTACGCCAACTTTTAGTTGACTCATTTATCAAAGTTGCCACTGATGAATTCACCTGTCCCTGGATCTGAGGAGACGTAACTTTGGCCATACCTTTCAGGGGAAGCCAATTATCTCCCCAAATCCTAATTTGCTGCCCATCACCCACTCTCCATAGTGCCCCCTTTTGGATGACATCACGCCCCTTAAGAATACTCCTCCATGCATATGATGCCGAGACTAAATCCTTTGCTTCCAGGAAGGTTCCTATTGGGAAAAAACGAGCCTTAAAGACCTTAAAAAAGAGGGAGTTATCGTCATGAAGGAGTCTCCACGCTAATTTGGCAAGCATAGCCTTATTAAACAAAGAGAGGTCCTTAAACCCCATTCCCCCTTTATTTTTATGACAACATAAATCATCCCATCTCACCCAATGGATTTTCCGCCTCTCTCCTCTTTGACCCCACCAAAACTTTCTGACCATTACCTCAATCTCATGGCATAAAGTGACTGGGAGCTTGAAGCAACTCATCGTGTACGTGGGAATAGCTTGAATCACTGATTTAATTAGAACTTCTCGACCCGCTTGTGATAGCAGCTTCCCTTCCCAACCCTGCAATCTCTTCCAAATCCTTTGTTTTATTTTCCCAAAGCTAGCTTTTTTATATCTTCCCACCATGGCTGGTAACCCCAAATAATCTTCATATTGTTTCAACTCCGAAACCCCAAGTTCTGCCATAATCTGACTCTGATGTTCCAAGGCCGTGGATTTGGTAAAGAATAGGGTCGTCTTTTCTCTATTCAGTCTTTGCCCCGAAACCCTCTCATAAGCAGCAAGAATCTCCATCAGCTTTCGACATTCTTGGATAGTAGCCCTACAAAACAGAAGGCTATCGTCGGCAAAGAATAAATGGGTTAACTTTGGTCCATTACGACAGATAGAAACCCCTTTGATATCACCATTGCATGCCGCTCTTTGAATCATTCTGTGGAGACCCTTGGAACACACCAAGAAGAGATAAGGTGAAAGTGGGTCACCTTGACGAATACCCCTACTTGGTTTGATGTCACCCATAGGTTCACCGTTGATCAAGATGGAGTATGTCGCCGTAGTGATACATCCCATAACAAGGGCCACCCATCGCACATCAAAACCTATCTGCAATATAACATTTTTCAAGAAAGACCATTCAACCCTATCATAGGCTTTGCTCATATCTAATTTGAGCGCCATAAAACCCGATTTCCCTGAATTATGGTTCTTCATGTAATGCAGAGTCTCATAAGCCACAAGGATATTATCCATGATCAAACTACCCTTAATGAAAGCACTTTGGTGTTCAAAAATAATGTGTGGTAGCACTCTTTTCAGTCTATTTGCTAATACTTTTGAAAAAATTTTATACAGCACGTTGCACAGACTAATGGGTCTGAATTCGGAGACCTGCTCATGATTTTTTGTTTTTGGAATCAAGGTAATGAATGTATGATTTAAAGGATTAGGCAAAGAGCCTGAATTCAAATAAAGAAATACAGTTTGGATAACATCACCTCTAACCAAATGCCAGAATTTCTGATAAAACAGGGGTGGCATTCCATCGAGTCCTGGTGCTTTAAGAGGGGCCATCTGGTTTAAGGCTGCTTTAACCTCCCATTCTTGAAACTTACCAACCAAAATCTCATTCATCTCTCCAGTCACAATCTGCGGTATAGAGTCTAGGTCTGCCGAGTTCATTTTTGGGGTTGAGGAAGTGAATAAATGTTTATAGAATTCCACAAAAGTAGCTGCAATTTGTTCCTGATCTGTGCACATCTCATCCTCTTGGTTACGGATGTTTTTGATACAATTTCTTCGCTTTCTCTGTGTGGCACGGCTATGGAAGAAACGGGTGTTCCGATCACCTTCTGTGATGTAAGTGAATCTCAACCTTTGTCTCCACATCCTTTCCTCTTTTCCCATTAAAGTGTTAATCTCCTTCTTTAAATGCACAACCTTAAAAGAATTCCCAGACCTCACCGCTTGTTGTTCTGCCCGAGCTAACTCTTTTCTTTTTTTAACCAGCTCATTTCGGATATTACCGAAATTACTACGGCTCCAATTAGTCAGCTCTTTTCCACAGTTCTCAATTTTCCTGATCACCTTTGAATTCTCAGCTCCATCATAACTGACTTGCCACACCCCTTCGACCATTTTGCCGCAACCTTTATCCGCTAACCACATTTCTTCGAACCTGAAAATCTTCTTTTTTGATTGAAATTCCAGGTTAGATGGTTCTATCCACAAGAATTTATGGTCAGATGTTGAGCTGTCCAGATGGCCTTCCCCCTAGCTTTCTTCCCCCCTCTTCAGCTTTGTCTCACCATCTCTCTCATCAAGATGTGAATTTTGATATTTATTATTGTTTTGCATAGTGGCATGCTAAATGCTTTATATACCTAAAGAATTTTCAAGATCGCGACTCTTACGATCGTTGTTTACAAGCCGGTGAAGAGACATTGCAAATTTATTCTCTCAGACATTGTTTATGACATAACAATAATAGATTTGGTATGAACTTCTTTCTCTCTCATTTCGTACTATATATGCTTATTCATGTATATTGTTAAGTTGTAATTTTTTTTTCTTTGTTGTTTGTTGGCTTTATTCTATGTCAATTTCTTTATAATTACATACATAATTGCAAGGTAATGTCAAGAACAGGCAACGTGCGAGTTGACATGTGAGTTGCACATGCCCTTTCAAAAATTTGTTACAATTGGGTAACTTGCGAGATAGGTTGCCCTATGAGTAGCATTTTACTATAAAGAATTTTGTTATCTTAAATCACATGTTATAACCTTTTATTCCCACTATATACACCCTCATTCCCCATGAAATTAAAACTTAGAAAAACCCACATGAGAGTTGAAAGAATTGAGCCTTTCATTGAGGAGCCTAACACCATTAATTCACTACTGTCTTCCCTCTCATCATAGCCAAATCCTTTAAGAGGAGATTAACCTAATTACAAACTTCACCTTATTCCTGAGAGTTGTGAGTGCTTTGGTTGCTAGGAAACATTGGAGCCTACCCATTTTCAACCATGGAGTCTTGAGGGTGCAATTGGGCTTGATTATGGGATTTGGAAAGCTAGTTGAAGACAAGACTCTGATTAATCTGTTGATAGTTGGAGCTTTGAGGGCCCAAATACACTGGATAACTAAGGCGTGGAGGACCTTTGTGTTTTCTTATTTCTTGTACTCCAATTTATTTGCTAGTGGATCATTTTTGGCTCGGAGAGCCACGAAGAGGTTTTTACTCCAACTCTTCGATTTTCCTTTTCTTTTTTCAATGGAGACTGTCTCTAGTAGGCAATATATTTGAGCATGTCCGCCAGACAAATGTTCGAACCTTCGGAGGGACATTCAACTTCCACAAACTACTCCAGATGTGCCGGTCTGAAGCTGGTGCAGAGTGTTCAACCCGGATTGCCTCCTTCAGCTTGCAAGCCACCTGATATGTTGATTTCATAGTGAAGGCCTGAGACTTATTTTCCTTCCAAACTAGAACATCACGAGCTGAGTTGCTGGCTAGGGGAATAGATAATATATCCATCCTAGTCCTGTAGGCAAACAAGTTGAAAATCTTCTCCCTATCCCATTGCATTGTGGCCCTATCAATCAACTCATTTACATACATTTGAGGTCTAGGAGTCCCCAGGAACACTGGTCTGTTTGGCAACCATTTATGGTTTGAGACTTGTATGGAGGAACCATCTCCTACCTTCCACATTGACCCTTCCCTAATCACCTCCCTTACAGCCAGCAAGCTTCACCAAACGTATGAAGGGTTATTGCCCAAATCTGCCTCCATAAAAGAGCATGTTGGGAAGTACTTGGATTTATATACCCGATAGAATAAGGAGTGGGTATTATGGATCAATCTCCAACATTGCTTAGCAAGCATAGCTAGATTAAAAGCCTTAATATCCCTAAAACCCATTTCGCCTCTTCCTTTTGGCATACACAATTTCTTCCAACTAATCCAGTGTATTTTCTTCTCATCTTTGGTTTGGCCCCACCAATATTTAGCTAGGGTTGAATTGAAGGACTGACAGAGTGATTGAGGGATCTTAAAAATACCCATAGAATAGGTGGGTATTGCTTGGGCCAATGTTTTAATCAGGTTCTCTCTCCCGGCCTTTGAAATAAATTTCTCCTTCCACCCCAACACCTTCTTATTTATTTTTTTCTTGTAGGACATTGAAAGTATTTACCTTAGATTTACTAGCAACCATTGGTAACCCAAGGTATGCCTCACAATCCTCCATAATCCGAGCCCCTAGCAACTCTTGTATATTGGCCTTCACTTCAGATCTTGTATTTTTGCTAAAGAAAATAGAAGTTTTTTACCTGTTTATTGCTTGACCTGCGGCAGCCTTATAACTCCCTAACAATTGTATCAGATGCTGGCATTCCTCCACTGTGGCTTGGTAAAAAATGAGGCTATCATCTGTAAACAAGAGATGTAAGATACAGACACCATTTGGACAAGACTGAATACCATGTAATCTCTGGGAAGCGACATTGGATCTTATCAATGATGAGAGGCCTTCCGCACATAAGAGGAAGAGATATGGGGATAGAGGGTCTCCTTGTTTAATACCCCGGGATGGAGTAATAAAACCTTTTGGTTCCCCATTGATGAGTACTGAGTATGATGCTATACAAACTGTTTCCATTGCTAACTGGACCCATTTTGAATCAAGTCCCAGTTTGAGCATAATTCTGCGTAGAAACTCCCATTCAACTTAATCATATGCTTTACTGATATCCAATTTAATGGTCATCTTTCCTTTCTTCCCTCTTCTTTTATTTCTCATCCTATGTAGAATCTCATAAGCTACAGTAATGTTATCAGTAATTAACTGCTGAGGAACAAAGGCACTTTGTGAGTCTGAAATCACATTAGGCAAAATAATTTTCAAGCGGTTTGCTAACACTTTTGAGTCAATCCTACACACCACATTACCAAGGCTGATGGGCCGAAAATTAGATACAAGTTTTTGCTCATTTTTCTTCGGTATTAACACAATATGAGTGTAATTCATCTTATGCAAGAGATGTCTGAAATGTAAAACAAATAACACAACATCAGTGACATCACTACCAACAATATGCCAATACTTTTGGAAAAAGAAAGGGGACATACCATCAAGCCTAGATGATTTGGAGGGGTGCATTTGAAACAAGGCTTGCTTGACCTCAACCGATGTGTAAGGCTGTAGTAGTGTGTTGTTCATATATGGGGTGACTACCCTATCCACCGTCTCCAATACAGACTCCATATTACTTTGGTTAGCTGATGAAAATAAATTTTGGAAATATGATTCAGCCACCCTAGCAATCTCATTGTCTGAGGTGCACCATCTTCCATTCTCATCCGCAAAACCAGTGATTTGATTCTTCCTTCTTCTTTGGTTTGCCCTTTGGTGAAAGTATATTGTGTTTTTATCATAAGCTGGTAGCCAAATTGGCCTTGATCTTTGCCTCCAGAACACCTCATCCTGTAGTAGTAATGCATTAATCTCATCCCGCACCCTGTTAATCTAGCCAATATTTTTGGCATTGTTCATCTCTGTTAGAGCCTCAAATTCCATATATTTTTCATCAATACGTTCCTTCAAGCTTCATGTTATGACTCCACCCCACCAAGGCCATGCGACACTTTTTTATTTTTTCAAAGAGCCTAAACATGGGGTTGCTCTTGGGGTTTGTACCATTCCAAGCTTCCAAAATTATTTGCTCACATTCTAGATGAGAAGCCCATTTTTCTTCAAATCGCTTTGGTATCTTCTTTCGTCTATTTGAGTGTGTAGCCCTTGAGTTGTGAGTAGAATAGGGACATGGTCTAAGTAGGCCGCATGTAAGTGAGTGACCTTGCTGTGGGGGAATAACTCTCTCCATTCAACTGTAGCACAGGCCCTGTCTAGTCTTTCTTGAATGAAAGCCTCTCCAGGACGGCCGTTTCTCCAAGTGAACTTATTCCCACTAAAACCTAGATCAATAAGGCCACAGTGTAGTAAAGCACATCGAAAATCCTCTATCAATCGACCTGCCCTTGGTGATCCCCCTTGTTTTTCATCGGACGTCAGGATTTCATTATAATCCCCTACACACACCCACGACAATGAGGATCTTGAATGCAGGTGACGCAGATAACTCCAAGATTCATGCTTCCGATATTCCTCCGGTCTACCATAGAAGCCTGTCAACCTCCATGGTGAAGAAGGATCGTTGAGAATGTGAGCATCAATATGATTCAGAGAGTATGTTTGAATATCTAGTAATACCTTGGACTTCCATAGCATAGCCCAACCCCCTGCTCTCCGAACACATGGTACTGCCAACATTCCATCGTATCTCAAATCCTCTTTAATCTTTTTCATCTCCTCTACGATTTGTTTCGTCTCCATAAGGAACAAAACATGGGGAGCTTTTTCTCTCACTAAATGAGAGAGGACTGTGACTGCACGGAGGTTCCCAAGCCCCCGGTAGTTCCAACTTAGGACGATCATTGTGCTCGGTGGGGCTGGGTTTTAGCCTCTGCCGTTATGCAATCTGAGAAAGTCACCATGGTTTTGTTACGCTTTGTGCTGCCACTATCAGTACTCTCTCCCTCCTCAATGCATGCTCTTTTTTTCCTTCTTCCCTTCCCATCTATTTTTGCTTTCTCGATTGTATTTTGCTGTGCACTTTTTGAAAGTCACATGGCATGTTGCAGTCACATGTTGGCTCTACTGATCCACTAGGGTTTACCTCCTTGCCGCTGCTAACGTTCACATAGGATATGGGAACTGAAATCAAGCTATCACCATTATGGGCTCCTTTATTTCTGGGATTGGGGTCTTTAATATTACATTCTGTGCGCATTATGGAGTCATTATGATTATTATGGAGACCTGCTGTGTTTGGGAGAGGGAATATTTGCTCCTCATGACTCTCAATTAATGCCAGCTACCCATCCGTAACGCACACGCTCGTGCCAGAAAAATCGGGATCAGTTAATGGGGTTTCAGTTTCAGGAGCATGCCTTTCACGTGGTTCCTGACCGTTTGCCATCTCCATCATGTTCTGCCGTTGTGAACTAGATGGTTGGTGGTTTCTGTAAAGCTTTGGCTTCCAACTTCCAGCCCTCAACCACTCACTGTGTGGGCTATCCTCTCATATTGGAATGCCACCATCACCTTATCACCCTCCGGAGATAAAACTGGAGCTCCACGCTGAATCGGTTTATCAAGTGGCAATTCCACATGTACCCTTAGGAACCTGGCTTGATCCGACGCAATCGCCTTGCTGTCCACATCCGGCACACGTCCAATAGCCCTACCAATGTCCCATCTCGTCTGTTCTGTAATGAGGTCGAAGGGCAAACCCCAAATTTGCACCTAAAAGGGAACATGATGGAAAGTAACTAAGAAAGCCGTCATACCCACCTCCCACCTTTGCAAGAGCAGTATGTGATTATCAATAACACGTCAAGTGTTATCTCTGGTTTGCATCATCTTTATTTTTTGTTATTTACATTAATTTTCTTGCTTAATTATGTTTATCCATATAAGTTGGTAGTAGCATGCATGGTTAATTACATAAATTTTGCATTAACTAATACTTAATTAGCATAAATTAACTCAACCATAATTCAATTTGAAATTTGGGTCTAAATTGACACCTAATTAATTAGGTATACACTTTCGTGTGTGTGTGTGTGTGTGTGTGTGTGTGTGTGTGTGTGTATTATATATTAGTAGAAGTCATTAGTATTTTTTTTTTTTTTTTTTTTTGAGAAACAAACACACATTCACACACAAAAGAGAGGGAAAGGGGTTTCAACAAAAAAAACACACGACTCCACTCGAAAGCTATGGTAACTTTTAAGGGAAGGCAAGGCAAGTTATACTACACAACAAACTCTCTTAAGCAATGTGGGACAATTACTTTTTTTTTTTTTTTTTTTAGAAACAAACACACACACACACAAAGGAAAGGGAAAGAAGTTCTAACACAAAGGCACACCACAACTCCACTCAATATGTCTCTGAATTAACTTCTAAAAAAAGTTTCTTCAGTTTACTATGTAAATTGAGATTTAAATAAGCACATGTATTTATATCTAATCACATGACACACACACACACACACACACACATATATATATATATATTTTTTTTTTGAGAGAGATCACATGACTTATTTAATCATGTGACTTGTATAGATATCTTAATAGACCATCTAGAAAAATACATGAGGATGTGCATTGCAAATCAAAAAGATGTAAGTTACCAATTAAATTTTAACAATAAAAATCCACCGAACAATTTGTTGCCACCACAACAGTATTGATAGAATTGAACAAAATTGATCAAGTATTTCATAGAATTGAAGAAAATTGATTTAGTATTTTATAAAAGGTCACTCTACAAGATTTAATCATAATTTTCGAAATTATTTTATGAAACATTACATTGTTTTCTACTAGTCCCGCGGCTAGTAGGCAACAATTTCAATTTGAGATGATTAAATACAACCCTTCAAGTTAGGGGATGCAAAGATCTCCCTACGATGGGAAGGGGAGATGAGAGAAATGAAGGCCAATTTTAATGGAGTAATGGAGGAATTGAAAGGAAGAGCACTGATCTCAACAGATGACTAGGTCAAAAGAATTACCGAGCCTCTAAGCAAGGCTAAAATAATTTTCCCCAAAGAAATGGCATATCGTCCTTCACTTGCTCCAAGTCTTCCTCCATCTACTCTTAATCCTTGAGAGCCTTCCCTAACTCCTCTTTAAGCTATCGATTCCCGAACTTTAGTGGCATAAATCTGAAGAACATCCTCAGCATCCATTGTTCTCACCTCAAAATTTCGACAAGCTTCCTCTTCACCTCCCTAAACAAGGCGTCAAATTTACATTAGTCTTGTGCACATGTTTTAAAAATTCTATATAATTTGAATTTTATCTAATCTTAGTCTTGAAATTTATCAAAATCTTAGTGATTTGGAATGAATTTAGCCCAACCCAAAACCTTTTTTTTCTGTATTTTATTTTTCCATCCATACATTTCACTTTTTATAATCATCTCTATCTTTTTTTTCCCTATTTTATCCTCCTCCACACACGTATCCATACTCTTCTTCTCTCTATCTTCATACATGATAGATCCAAAAAATACATGACCGTCCATACCTGGCTTGTGGACGACTAATAAGAACGAGAGTAATTGCCCAAACTTACAAGTTAGTCGTCCATAAACCTGTCACGACCATCCGTTACAAAATGAACAATAAATATCAATACCGTTGAAGAAGTATCTGTCATATTTACTACCCCGCACGGGCGTTGCAAAATCAAGGAATTACATCCTCATTATGGCAGAACCAACGGCTAGAAGGGTACTGAAAACAACCTATATATATACCCAAAACAGGATTCGGAGGAGGTACAAGAAACACTCACTAAAAATTTCATTATTAAAATATATTTTGTTCTTCCTTGAGATAAGAGGATCTTTCCTAACTTTGGCATCGGAGACTTTGTGGCTGGTGCCACACCGGTGACCACATTCATTTGTATCTGGGAATATTGTTTGCAGGATCTGGAGCGAAGGCTGACGATATCACTCTGGACGAACATCTCTGCTGACGATCCTAGCATCATCAGTTCGGCGCCGTCTATGGGGACATTATTCCTGAGCCTTCGGTTTAAGGGTACTGTTCTATTCTAAGGAGATGGAGTCCAGCTGTATCCCAGATCCCGCTGCGTTGTCCCTACAAATTCAAGCACTTGCAGCCACAGTGGAAGAGCTCACCAAGCAAAACCAAGAAATGAAACAGCGACTGCAACAAGGGGACAACAACACAGAAGTCAATGGGAATGAGGACGGAGACAGTCATGGGAGACGAACCGGCACACCAGAAGAACCAAACTCAAGTTTCCTCAGGGAGATGAGGAAAGAGATGGACGAGTTGAGAAGCGCAATTAGAGGAAAAACGGATCAAAGGCTGGACCGAATCGTCAGGAAAACTGATTCCCCTTTTTCCGCAACCGTCCAGGAGTGCCCGGTACCCTCCAAGTTCCGTCTACCCCAGCTCGAGCCCTTCGATGGATTGAAAGATCCGTTGGATCACCTGAATACTTTCAAGACGACTTTAGGTCTTCAACAGCCTCCTGACGAGATTCTATGTCGATCCTTTCCCACAACCCTGAAAGGAACCGCCCGAGAATGGTTCACAAAATTGCCCACATCTTCCATCGATAATTTCGAACAGCTAAGCAGTTTGTTTGTTCGTCATTTTGTTGGTGGACAACGTCCAAAAAGAACTGCCGATCACTTGCTCACGATCAAACAAGGGGAGAAAGAAACATTAAGGTCCTATGTGACACGTTTCACACGAGGAATGCTGGAAGTAGATGAGTTTGACTACAAGGTACAACTTACGACCTTTAAAGCAGGACTGAAATCCCGGGACTTTGTGGTTTCTGTGGCAAAAAACCCTCCCAAGACGATGGCAGAAGCACTCCTGAAGGCGCAGAAGTATATGAACGCTGAAGATGCCCTGGCAGCCATAGACGGGACAGAAAAGACAAAAGAAAAGAGGAATGAGAATGACGATCGAAGGGGGCAGAAGAGAGACCGAGTTGACGGACGTAATGAAGACAGGAATAGACGAAGGGATGATAAGAATTCTCGGCAAACAAAATTCACGCCATTAGTGATGCCCGTCGATCAAATTTTGGCGGAGATCAAAGACGAACAAAGCCTTAAGTGGCCCAGGCCACTCCAATCACCACCCGGTGTACGTGACAAAAAGAAATATTGCCGTTTCCACAAAGACCACGGACACTACACGGAGGATTACAGAGACCTGAAGGAGCAGGTGGAAGAACTTATTCAAAAAGGGAAGCTTCAAAGGTACGTGAAAAGGGGAGAAGCCAGCAGATACGGTAAGAGGGATCAGCCTGGAGGTTTCCAAAGAACTGAAGACCAGCCACCTCGTCCGCAAAATGCAAAAGGAGAAATAAAAACTATCACGGGAGGACCGTCCACAGGAGGCTCGTTCAGATCCCTCAAAAAGTCATACCAAAGGCAAATAAACAGTGTTCATAGCTTACCTCCCACAAAGCAGCGACGAACGAACCAGGACATGTATTTTTCAGAGGAAGATGCCAGGGGGATAAGGCAACCTCATGACGACCCGCTCGTCATAATGATCATGATTGAGGGATTCAACACGAGGAGAGTTCTGGTAGATAACGGGAGTTCAACAGACATTATCTATATGTCCGCCTTTCAGCAATTAAAGGTGGACCCGAAGAGGCTTCGTCCTTTTGAGTCACCCCTCGTCAGCTTCAGCGGAGATAAGGTGTACCCCCGCGGCATAGTGGCGTTGACAGTCACAGCTGGCTCATACCCCCTCCAGGTAACCAACAAACACAATTTTCTGGTTGTAGACTCACCATCGTCTTACAATGTTATCATAGGACAACCAACCCTTAACCGTTGGAAGGCTGCCACATCCACGTATTGCTTGAAGGTAAAATTTCCAACAGAGCAGGGAGTCGGAGAAATAAGGGGAGATCAGGTATTGGCAAGAGAGTGCTACCAGGCCGTCCTAGCCTCGAAAGAAAACCATACGTGGGTGATCGAGGATAAAACACTTGAGATCGTGGAGAAGCTAGAAACAGTAGAACTGGTCGAAGGGGATCCGATAAAGACGACTCAGGTAGGAACGGACCTAAACCCGAGGACGAGGGCAGAAATCATTGCTTTCCTGAAAAACAATCTCGATGTATTTGCTTGGAGCCACGAAGATATGCCCGGGATCCCAGCAGGAATCATCCAACACCGCCTAAACATAGATCCGGAAAAAAGGCCCGTCCAGCAAAAAAGAAGAGTTTTCGCCCCTGAACGAAACAAAGCGGTGATGGACGAAGTAAGAAAGCTACTTGATGCAAACTTTATTCGAGAAGTTTATTATCCGGAGTGGTTGGCCAATGTCGTCATGGTCAAGAAGGCAAATGGAAAATGGAGAATGTGTGTTGACTTCACAGATCTAAACAAAGCCTGCCCGAAGGACAGCTTCCCATTACCCAGAATCGACCAACTAGTAGATTCTACTACCGGGCACAAACTTCTCACTTTCATGGACGCATTCGCGGGGTACAACCAGATACAGATGGCGGAAGAAGATCAGGAAAAAACTGCATTCATCACTAGCCAAGGGCTCTATTGCTATAGGGTCATGCCCTTCGGTCTAAAGAACGCAGGAGCCACATACCAGAGATTGGTAAATCAAATGTTCAACCAGCAGATTGGGAGAAATGTGGAAGTATACGTTGACGATATGCTCGTCAAGAGCAAAGAAGAAGAGGATCATATGGACGATCTTAAGGAGACATTCAACACGCTCAGGCAGCACAGCATGAATCTAAACCCCTCCAAGTGTGCTTTCGGAGTCTCCTCAGGGAAGTTCCTCGGGTTTGTGGTTTCACGAAGGGGAATTGAAGCAAACCCAGAAAAAGTAAAAGCCATCATTGAAATGTCCTCACCGAGGACGACCAAAGAAGTACAATCGCTCACAGGAAGAGTAGCGGCACTTAACAGGTTCGTCTCTAGAGCAACGGACAAGTGTCTTCCATTCTTTAAGACCCTGAAGAAGATTTTTGCCTGGACGGAGGAGTGCGAGACGGCATTCCAAGAGTTGAAACGGTACTTAAGCAATCCCCCGCTCTTAAGTCCATCCAAGGAAGGAGAAGATCTGTTCTTATATTTGGCAGTGTCTGTCACGGCAGTAAGTGCAGCCTTAATCAGGGAGGAGGACAAGGTACAACTCCCTGTATATTATGTTAGCCAAGCTTTCCAGGGGGCAGAAGCTCGATATCCCCGGATCGAAAAAATTACTTTCGCCCTAATAATGGCCTGCAGGAAGCTATGCCCATACTTCCAGGCTAACCCGATAAAGGTAATGACGGATCAGCCAATCAAGAAGGCTATGAACAAACCCGAGGCAGCTGGACGAATGGTACAGTGGGCGATCGAACTTAGCCAGTTCGATATTGAATACCGATCGAGAACAGCCATAAAAGCTCAGGCCTTGGCAGACTTTATAGCAGAATTCACTACCAACGGGCAGGACGAATCGCGGGAAGATATCTGGACGATCAACACAGATGGATCGTCTACACAGAAAGGGGGAGGAGCAGGCGTTGTTATCGTCTCTCCCCGGGACGATGTCCTCAAATACGGGGTCCAACTGAAGTTCCCCATAACAAATAACGAGGCAGAATATGAAACTCTGCTAACAGGTCTCCGACTAGCTCAGGCATTGGGAGCTGAAAAAATTGTGGTCAAAAGTGATTCACAGCTCGTCATAGGGCAAGTCAGGGGGGATTTCGAAGCAAAAGAGACGAGGATGCGAAAATATCTAAAGTTAACAAACCAGCTGGTAAGCAATTTCAATCAGGTGGAGTTCTTACAGGTTCCACGGGAACAGAATACAGAAGCCGACGAAGTAGCCCGCAGCGCATCAGCAGATCTTCAGGACAAGAATTATGACTGGAGACTAGAAGAGCAAAGTCTCCCAAGCATTAACGAGTTGCAAGCCTTCTCTGTGCATACACACCAGGGATGGACGAGTCCGATCCTTGCTTTTCTTAAAGACGGGCAACTGCCATCAGACACTGAAGAGGCCAGGAAGGTCCGTAGAAGAGCTGCCCGGTTCACTATCTTGAATGATCAACTATTTAGAAGAGGTTTCTCTCAACCGTATTTAAGATGTGTAGAAGACGAGGAGGCCAAGTATGTCCTCGAGGAGGTTCACGGAGGAATCTGTGGAGATCATATGGGGTCAAAGTCACTCGTCAGAAAGATCATGAAGTCAGGTTATTTCTGGCCCACGATGCAGCAAGACGCGGCCGACTTTGTAAAAAAGTGTGACAGCTGTCAAAGATATGGGAACGTTCAACGAGTCCCAGGTGAGATAATGACGAGCATTTCCTCTCCCTGGCCATTCGCTCAATGGGGTATCGATATCGTCGGTCCCCTGCCACAGGGAAAAAGACAAATGAAGTTCCTGCTCGTCGCGATTGATTATTTCACAAAGTGGGTCGAAGTAGAGGCACTTGCAACGATCACAGAAGCTAAGGTACAAAATTTTGTGTGGAAAAATATTGTTTGCAGGTTCGGGATTCCTCGGACGATCATATCCGACAATGGTCGTCAGTTCGATTGCCTAGGTTTCAGATCATTCTGCTCAGGCTTAGGCATCAAAAACAAGTATTCCTCACCAGGACATCCTCAGGCCAACGGACAGACGGAAGTAACGAACCGAACCTTGCTCAAGATAATCAAGTCTCGGTTAGTGGGGGCAAAGGGAGCGTGGCCCGAGGAACTACCAGGCGTCCTATGGGCTTACAGGACGACGGCAAGAACACCAACAGGAGAAACCCCCTTCAACCTAACCTATGGCACGGAAGCAGTTATTCCCGTAGAAGTGGGGCTCACTAGCATCAGGAGAAACTTTTTTGACGAAAAAGAAAACAACGACCAGTTAAGATTGAACCTGGACTTCGTGGACGAAGTTAGAGATCAAGCCTCGCAGAGAATGGCCAAATACCAGCAAAAGATGGCAGGATACTACAATCAAAGAGTGAAGCTAAAAAGATTCAACATCGGTGACCTCGTCCTCAGAAAAGTAACTCCTGCGACGAAAGATCCTGCACAAGGCAAACTCGGCCCAACCTGGGAGGGACCCTACAAAGTCGTCCATTATTCACGACAAGGAAGCTATCACTTAGAAGACCAGGATGGAAACAAGTTACCTCGTCCATGGAATGTCGAGCACCTAAAGAGGTATTACGAGAAAGAACCCATGGCCTAATTGTAAGCAGTTAACAAAATTTGATTCCATGCTTTCTGTTTATTCAAATTAATTTTATGTTGTCTACCACAAGTTATGTATTTATGCAAGACTATATAAGTAATCGTTCAGGGCTCCATAAGTGGTTATTCAGCACTCCCCGTGTTCTAAAATTGCCTTCTCAAAATTTAAAACGGCTGATAGCCCAGGTCGAAAAGACGATTAAATCCTACGAAAGGATATACATCGTCCAGATCGAAAAGGCCATAAAACTCACTACAAGAGTTTACGTCGTTTAGACCTGAAGAGACGATAAAATCCTGCGGAAGGATAAGCATCGTTCAGATCTAGCAGGTCCTAAAAAGCCTTGAAGTAACCATCATCGTCTAGATCGAAAAGATGATGAGATTCCCGCAAGGAATGCTCATTGTCCAGATCAAAATGACGAGGAAATCCTTTAATTGACCAAGAACATTCAAGCAAAAATCATCTAAGTCCACAGACAGACGAAGAGAATGAATACTTCAAGAAACGAAGAAGTAATCTCAACTCAAATTCTTCTAAGGCTAAAGGGGAGAAACGATTAAAATAAGCATAAGAAACAACAACAAACAGTACTCATATATATAGGCACAAAAATGCAAGTTGTTCAAAGAAAAACCCCAAAACATACGGGGACCTGAAGTAGTGTTTATTCAAAAAAAAAAGGGGCACTAAGTGTTTATGCTGGAGGAGCCTGGCCATCACCCTCGTCAGTTTCTGGAGGGTCCTCACCCGAAGCCCTTGAATCTTGAGCTGCCAAAGCAGCCTCGTCCGCCTCTATCTCTTTATCCACAGCTTCAAAGTCTAGGTCGTCCAGATTGACTCCTTGCCCATGTTTGATCATGTATCTTCTTAACAGCTCAAAGCCCTTGAAGTACCACTGGAACAGCACAGTGTTGTACTCATCCGTCGACTGGAAGGCAAGGACGGCCTTGGCTATAGCAGCTTTCATCTTTTGGCCCGCGAATGCAAGGAGATCGTCTTTCTGCTTCACCTTCGCCTTTTCAGCTTCAAGATGCTCAGTCAGGACTTTGATTTTCTCCTTGGAAGTATTATTGGCGTCCATCGCCGCAATCAGATCCTTCCTCAAGCCCGAAGCCTCAGCCTCTAAGGCTTCCACCTTCGAGGTGGCCATAACAGCTTTCTCCTCACTCGCCAAGAATTGTGAAGTAAGGTGCATCGTTTCCCCCAACACCTAAAAATATTAGCTTATGAGTTTTCTGAGAAAACAATAAGATGACGATAATATGATGATAAGGTAAAAAGAACATACCTGCACGAGTTTATGAACGTGCTCGTTCACCATTTCATGAGAAGGTACGAGAGAAATCTCCTTTCTCTCTTCAGGAGTTAAAAAGTCATTGGCCCGGGCTACGTCAGCCTCTGCATCGTCCCAAATACTGAAACCCACCTTCTCTTTACCTTTGTGCGATGTTTTTCGCCTTTTTGGTCCAGGGACCTCTTCAATTGAAACTGCAGGGGAAGCTGTCCTTGCCTCGTCCTGAGTAGGGGTAGACGACCCCCTTTCCACCGTCTCTTTCTCTTTCTCCTTTTCTTTCTCTCTGTCAGTAAACTTCAAAGTTTTCTGACCAATGCTTGAAAGGGGTTCGTTCTTCTTCCCCCTGATTTTCGCATACAGATCTTTGTTGAATTTGCTCGTCATTTCTGGAGAAGAAAGCTAAGGAAAGTTAAAAATATATGTATACATATACACATACGTATCATACACGTCTACTCACGTTTTTTCTGCTCCCGATCAAGAACTTGAAGGACGTAGAGTGAAGGATCAGGTCCCAAACAGTGACGAGCCAAAGTACGCGGATCGATAAGTTCGTCGAAATCTTCGATCATCCTTGAGTATTTGATCGCTTCCTGAACTCTCGCTTCAAATCGGCTGTCAAGACCAGGGCGCTTCTTCACTGCACAGCAAAAAGAAAACTCAAGGTCACACTGACGATCAAAAAGAAACTAACGATGATAAAAAAAAAAAAAAAAAAAAAAAAAAAAAAAAAAGACAAAGACAAACGCACCAAGGCCAGGGATCTCCCACCGGCGCAGCAACCTGGGGACATTTCCCCAAACGTCATTTGACAAGGTCTCCCAACCATCTCCTGACACAAAAAAATATCTTGACTTCCAATAACGGAAGGACGAAGGGAGATCAGCTACCAAACGTAACCTCCTCTCCCAGGGGACAAGCTCATAATACCCGAATTCCCTAGACTCTTTTAGACGATAGAGATTGGTAAGCTCGTTCACCGTGATCATCTCTCCATCTGCTATAGTCGTCCAGATCACCATACAGCTTATGACAATTCTCCAAGAATTGGGCATAAGTTGCCCAGGAGCAATCCGCAGGTGATCAAGAAGCTCCATGATAAATGGATGGACGGGAAACCTTAGACCGCACAAGAAGGCCGCCTCATAAAAGCAAACCTCTCCGTGGGCAAAGGCACAAGCTTTTTCACCCTTCCTGGGGAGACGAACCCTAGTTTCCACTGGAAATTGAAACCTATTCCTGAACCTACTAAAAACATCGACCTTCAAATTGCATCTTTCCTTAAGGGCGTGGAATGGACAAGGAACAACAGCGGAAGACGAAGGAAGATTTGACAAGGGAAGAGTGGACGAAGGAAGCACAGAGGTAGCTGTGTCCAGCACAGCCCCGTCCACGGCCGCGCCAGAAGAAGAACTCTCTTCAGGATCATTCGACCTCACCGCGGAACCCATTTTTTCCCTCTCAAAGACCCCGCGAACAGATTTAAACCAAGAAAAAGACTGCTGCAACAATGGGTGCAGTTCGCTCAACGCTAAGTCTAAACCACCCCCCCCCAGCCACAAAATCACCAAGGTATAGACACCGATCGCCGGAAAACTCTAAAAAACCTCCCAGACGTGCAAAAAGAAAAGTAATAGAGGGACAAATTTGCTGAAATGCTGTGTAGTCCACCATTAAAGGAGGGATACACACATAACGAAAAAGGAAACAAAGCAAATACAAAGCAGGAAAAAGGGAAAGGAGCAGAAAAGAAGGGATACGCACCTGAAGAGAAGGAAGAAAATCGGAGGTCAAAAAAGGCAAGGCAGCCGCGGCAGCAAGACTCAGAACCAAACACAGAAAAGACAAAAAAGAAGAAACCCAGAAGAAAAAAAAACCAAAGAAATATGAAACGAAGGAAATGGAAGGAAAGAGAAAGGTCAAGCTAAAAGGCATGCTTTGGAAAACCGCGGGAAACCAAAAAGACACTCACCGGAAACGATGTTTCCCCACCAGTCAGAACTAGACACGTGGCCACGACGCACGCCACGCCGCCAGAAGGCAATTAATGCGGAGGGCACTTCCCAAAAAAAAAAAACCTTTCGTATTCCTAGGACCGTTCGACATATGGACGATCTAGGAATAAAGGGGCAGCTGATAGATCCAAAAAATACATGACCGTCCATACCTGGCTTGTGGACGACTAATAAGAACGAGAGTAATTGCCCAAACTTACAAGTTAGTCGTCCATAAACCTGTCACGACCATCCGTTACAAAATGAACAATAAATATCAATACCGTTGAAGAAGTATCTGTCATATTTACTACCCCGCATGGGCGTTGCAAAATCAAGGAATTACATCCTCATTATGGCAGAACCAACGACTAGAAGGGTACTGAAAACAACCTATATATATACCCAAAACAGGATTCGGAGGAGGTACAAGAAACACTCACTAAAAATTTCATTATTAAAATATATTTTGTTCTTCCTTGAGATAAGAGGATCTTTCCTAACTTTGGCATCGGAGACTTTGTGGCTGGTGCCACACAGGTGACCACATTCATTTGTATCTGGGAATATTGTTTGCAGGATCTGGAGCGAAGGCTGACGATATCACTCTGGACGAACATCTCTGCTGACGATCCTAGCATCATCAATACATATCCCCACACACATATCCCCACCCTATCTTTGTTTTTGTTTTTCTACATTTTTGTTTAACTAGGGAAGTTATCTCTAGTTGAGAGAGAGAGAGAGAGAGAGAGAATGATGAGCCACCTACTTTCATATTGGCGATCTCTATAAAAAATAAAAAAAAATTGTTTGTTTTGATTTGATTAGTTTTATGAGAAAGATTGTGTTTAGTCGTTATTTTGATTGTGTCTCCCTCTTGAGTTTGGAGAGGTTTGAGAGAAAAAGAAGCCGAGTTGATTTGTAGCCGTTGAGATAACAATTGAATATTTTAATCGGTTGTGTTAATTTTTTATTCTATTTTATTCTTTTGCTAATGAACAGTAGCACTTCAAGCTAAGAGAGTGTTTGTTAATTAGCAACAAAACTTTATGCGTCTTAAAGAGGCAGTTGGAGCGTCATTTTATTGTTAGCCTATCTAAAATAGAGAGAATTTCATGTTTGCCGATGTTGTTAGAAATGCTCTAACTCACTTTAATAAGTTTGAAAAGAATTGACTTGGCAAGAAAATGCCTAATCTCCGAATACAAACTAGATTGACTTGAATTAAAGTTGAACTCGAAGTAGAATTCATGAGAATATGTGTAAAGGTCTCTAACAGTATCATTTGACCCAAATACATAACACATTTACTTGACAAGGGTTAAACTAAAAGTCATCCTACAAATCAAAAAAGGTGTATGGCTAAACCCACCTTATAAAATCCTTCGATTCCCAAGAATAGCCAAATGACCCAATATTACTAAAATGCTTAGGGTTGTAAATGAGCCAAGCTTTACCGAGTAGTGCCTATTTGAGCTTGGCTCGTCAGTAAAAAATCAAATGCTCAAGCTTGGCTCAAGCTCGAGACAAGCCTAAATACAATGTTTGAACTTGAGCTCGTGGGAAAACCAAAAAGCTTGAGCTTGGCTTGACTCGGCTTGACTTAATAAATTAATCAAGTCAAGCTCGAGTTTAATATCAAGCTCAAACTCAAGCTCAAGTCAAGTTTTTTCACTTGGGATCTAACAAAATTGCATTATCAAGTGCTCAAATCTGCTCAAATCTCCAACAATCAAGTAAAGAAAAATAAGAAAATAATATACCTATTTGTTCATGCTTCTAATTCCATTTGTGATTAGCAATTGCTCAAATTAAAGCTTTACATAATTAAATATATTTATTCATACTTCCTTGTCTATAGCTTGAATACTTGTTCAAAATACAATTTTTAAATCCACATTTTTCATATGTGCAACTATAATCTTCAAACAAAATAAAGACCCTCCTGACATGATATTTCAAAGGCAACCACCTCCCCATATGCTAAGTTATCGTATACTAAACATCATGCCATTAACAAAAAGAATATTTAGTTTTTTTAAAACAAAAGGCTAACTATCCTTCACAAATTTAGGAATATATTCCACCAAAAGCCCTTTAATATGCACCAGATTAAAAAACCAACAACCTGCATACAAAACAATCAAAAATAATAAAAAGAAATTAGAAATCATAGGATAAAATGATAATTATAGTCAATATTCAGTATATTAAGAGAATATCATCTTTACATTATTATAGTTGATTGTAAGAAGATGAACTTGCCTATAATCAACAATTATCAATATTGACCATATCAACATAACATGTTCTTTGCAAATATAAGAAAATCATAGATATAAAAAGCATTATCAAATAACAAAGCACATACCAATTATACCCTCTTGCAAACACAAAAAGCTATCATCCACTACAACAACAAAAAAAACCCTTCAACTGATTATCCTTCCAACTGCATATAAAAAAAATATAAGCTTTCAAGAACATTATAAAAAAAGGAACTATAAGAAAACATTTAGTGAAAAAAAAAAAAAAAAAAAAACACACACACACACACACACTAAACAATACACTTAAGATAGCATCATTTTGGAAAAGGTATGGCTATCTCCGTGATGCTAGTAGACCTCAGTTCAACCTACAAAAAAAAAATTAGAAGCTTTAGATTCTAAGTCTATGTTACAATAGAAAAAAATTAAAAAAAAATTAAGTTATGTTTCAAAAAAGAATTAATAAATGTGATGAACACTTACTTTTGATTGTTTTTTAGTTTTGTAAAGAGGTCGAACACAATCACATCCACCACTCTAAAGCATGTCAGATGCCATCTTTGAGAGAATACGAAATTTTAGATTGTTAGCCTTCCACCACTCTAAAGCATCAAAATCTAAGACTGAATCATCGACGCATAAAAAAACACCTTCTTCCAAGTACACATCCAAATCTGAATTTGTTGGTTGTATGTTATCGACATTTCTAACAAATTGATCAAACTCCATTCTACCTCTAGTTTTAAACTTTGAATTATTGCCACCAACACTACTACTACCTTTAGTGGATTTAGATGCACTTTGTTCAATATGGCTTGAAGTATAATCCACAACATATACATTATAAAGTTCATATAAGGAATCATAAACACAATCAATGTTTCTAGCTACTTCAAACTCTTGATAAATCTTTGGAAAGGAAAAGTTTATCAAAGTCATTTTGAACCGAGGATCTAACACAGCAGTTATGGCCATTACAAAGTTGCATTCACCCCATTATTTGTCAAACTTTAACTTCATCTTACATGCCATAGCTCTAATGTAATCATTTTCATCAAGTGACTTCTCATTTAAAACTTCTTTTATCTTCCAAACCTCAGGAAGGAATATATCTGCAGTTGGATATTCACTTCTTGATATGACATTTGTGACTTATTCAAAAACTAATAAAAAATTGCACACATGTTCTGTCCTATCCCAATCTTCCTCACTAGGCAACCAATTATACATTGCATCTCTATCTTTTCACCTAGGGAACACCTATCTAAACTCCAAGGTAGCAGCCAACATTGCATATGTTGCATTCCAACATGTGGGAAAATCTAAGATCAACTTCTCGGAAGGTGATTGCAATTGCTTTGCAATTTCACCAAACTTTATAAGACGAGCTTCTAATGCAATTAGATACTTCACACTTTCACGGACATTTTCATTCACTGTTTCAATTTCACTGAACCCATCTTGTACCAACAAATTAATGATATGTGCGCAACAACGTACATGGAAGATATTGCCATCCAACATGAACTTCATTTTTATAACATCTTTCAAAATTCTTACAGCTGCATCAGTGTTATTAGCATTGTCCAAGGTTATTGTACACACCTTGTTTTCAAGCCCCCAATCAAGCAAAAACTTAAAGATAGCATCAAAAATTACAACTCCGGAATGTGGAGGTGGTACATCACAAAACTTTATAATTCGCATTTGTAATTTCCAACTAGAGTCAACAAAATAACAGGTAAGACACATATACCCAACTTTTTGTCCAGATTTCCAAAACTTTGCAGTAAGGCTAACTCTATTGACACTACCAAGCATAGACTTGAATTTTTTCTTCTCCAACTCAAAAGTAGAAATACAATCATTCCTTGCAGTATTGGGTGAAATTTTCTTGTAATATGGAGTAGCAGTTTTCATAAAAACATTAAAAACCTCATGCTCCATCATATTAAAATGGTTTTCATGCACAAGGATCATATGTGAAGCTTTTTCCCTGACCTTGGTATGGTCATACATAAAGTTTGCTAGTGCCACCTCACTTTCCACTCCACCTTCATTAACAACTAACTGTTTTTGCTTCTTATCAGCTAGTTTACAACTTAGACAACCTTTCAAGTGCCTATGGTATTGTGCTATTGCGCCATTATTACTATAGGCAAGTCTTTTAAGGCAATGAATACATTGAACCTTTTTTGTTCCATCAGGAAGAATAATTTCATTAAAGTCATTCCAAATCACAGAAGTTCTCTTCCTTTTCTTTTGTTGAAATGGATTTTCTTCAAGTGTGGCATCATTATTTTTTATAGATTCTTCATTCTCATCAATATTAATTACTGCATCTAGATTTTCAGTAGTAGAAGAATAATTTCATTAAAGTCATTCCAAATCACAGAAGTTCTCTTCCTTTTCTTTTGTTGAAATGGATTTTCTTCAAGTGTGGCATCATTATTTTTTTATAGATTCTTCATTCTCACCAATATTAATTACTGCATCTAGATTTTTAGTAGCAGAAGCATCCATTTGTTGACTCTCCACTTCACAAATCTAAATAAATTAACATTCCAAAACATATATGAATAAACAAGAAATCAACTTTGATATCCAAAGTCACATAGAAAATAGCATAAACAAAGCTAAGTATAAAGAAATTATAACATTTTTAGTAGCTAACCACAAAGGACTCTGCACCTCAGGAAAAGAAAAGAAAAGCACAGCCCCATTCCAGACTACATGCCAAACTCCCACAACCACAATCCACTAATTACAAAGCTAAGTTATTATCAAATGAATACAACCAACAAGATTTTTCTAAGTTATATAGAAATTTCATCAACAACCACAACCTAGAAATCAAGACGATTTTGCAATATCAAACAAACTACAGTGCAAACAACTATAAAAATATTTAGAAAACTTTTAAACATGGAAATTTAACAATGGTGAGAGAAGGCTATGAACGTCTTGGAGGTAGAGAGTGAAGATGGTAGGGATGCCAAATACTACGCCGAATCTAGAGCTATTGTTGGAGCTCTTCGTACACCCACTAGAACCCTTAGATTACATGGTGATTCGGTGAACACCGGACTCTAAATCCTCTTTACTAGTATCAAACTCATCCAAATCTAGGACTTGTTCATCTGTTGCAAAGAGATATAAGGCAAATTTGGTGGAATTTCTCGACCTTATGCAAGAGAGAGAGAGAGAGAGAGAGAGAGAGCTGATCAATTCTTTGTGAAAATTTGGGGAAAGAAAGAAACTGATAATAAAAGAGAGAAAGATTGAGGCTTCTCAAAGAAGCTTCAGTCTTTCCAAGAGAGCCTAAGAGTTTTAGACTATAGGCTATAAACGATAGACATTGACTCATTGAGTGACAGCCACAAGAAGAATCTTAGTTTGAATAGAACTGAATTTTTTTTTTTTTTTTTTTTTTGTTGAATAATAGAACTGAATTGTGAAGTTTAGGTAGAGAGGAGAAATTAAATTAAAGAACTAGAGAATTGGATGTGAAGTTATAGTGTATTTAGATAATTAGAAAGGAAAGGATACTTAGTAACTAGTAAATGACTAACACTGTAATACATGAAAAGGAATAGGAAAATACTACAAAAGGACACCTAAGATGGTGAAATCCATCTATCCATGACATATGTGAAGTACTACTGTACTAGAACTCTAGAAGTGAAAACTGAAAAGTCTAGAAAAAGCGTGAAGTACTAGAAGTAAAGTCCATCTGTTCCCTAATCAATTTTTTATTATTATTTTTTTTTTATTTTGGTGCTAAAAATGTTAAAAACAATTAGAGGAAAGAAAAAAAAATTAAAGTATTGGGTAGTGGTAAGTGGTCTCATGTGGGAAATTTTATTATTAAAATATGTGTAATGTCATAATAATTAGTTTATTTAGCAAACATATATCAAGCCTTTTATCAAGCTATACACAAGCTTAAGCTTGGCTTATGTTGTATCGAGCCCTATTGTTCATGAACAAATTTTTTGTTTGGGCTCAGCTTGTTTATCAAACAAGCCGAAAACTAAAGCTCAAGCAATTAGCTTATTTATAAACAAACAAACAAACATGAACAAACTTTTTATCAAGCCAAACTCGAGTTGTTCATGATTAACTTGGTTCGTTTATAGTCCTAGAAATACATACTATTGGTTTAATAAATTCCCAACACTTGACAAAGCGAGACCCTTGACAAGCTATGTAATGGGGTTAACTCATGATATAGAAAATATCATCAAACCATGCCATGTTATCACATGACCACGTAAGGAGCCCAACATAGAAATCTCTCAAAATCGTTTGGCCTTAAATCAAGGAATGCCTCAACCGCATAACCAAGAATGAAGCCCCGAGCTCGTGTTGAACAGAACGAGCATGCAAGCTCGACCATGAAAATCGGCTAAAATAATGGTAAACATCCCTGGAACACGTCCGTATATGGAGGAGGAGGAAGATAGTGTTTATTATACAGTGTATGAATCCACACGTGTAACATTTACTCAGTTGTTTTAGTAGATGATGAATAGGTTGAGTCTATACTTCAGCAATATATTGAATTTATGCAAAAAACATAAAGCACTCAAAAGGAGCTTCAGTGTGATACGGGCCTAATCACTGTGATGCTCGAGTCAACGAGGCAGCTTTGGTGAATCAATTGAATTTAGTGAAAGTAAAAGAATTTTTTCATATTTTTTCCCGATTCAGATTTTTCCATATTGAAAAATCTGTTACTTCTTTTCTTTTTTTTTCTTTTTCTTTTTCGGCTTTAATTACTCATGCAACCCATTACCATTTGGGTCAGTTCGGGATTGGATTTGGCGATGAAATTTGAAGCCTTTTGTTTTATTATATATTATTTATAATATTCTAAAATCATTATACTCATTGCAAACGTAGAGAAATTGGAATACATGGAAACACGCTCCAACAACTGTAAGAAAAATAATTAGAATTGTCTATCATATTTACTCTATGTTCAGGTGATGACATGCTATGTACCAAGAATAAGATCATCTTTTTTGGTCAAAAGAATAAAATCCACCAAGTACTTTAATTTGTCAGAATATTTTATAGACTCACAGAATTGTTGTGTCTCAACTCTCAGAGCATTCTCATCAAGAGTTTTAAAATTTTTAGCATTTAACACTTCAAAAATCTACTTTATTTATTATACCATCTCATTTTAAGATACATCAAACATCAAAATTTCTATATTTTTTACCATTTCATTTAAATAATATAAACTACTCATTAAAATAATAATAAAACAACTTAACACAAACACCCAGCCAACCACCTCAGCCAACGTGAATAAAAAAACTTTTTTTTTTTTTACAATTCAAGCTACAGTGAGCTTGTATTAATACAAGCCCACTGTAGCAGTATGCCAAAAACTTTACAATTTGAAAGCTTTGATGGAGTTGCTTTTTTGGTGTTTTGATGCTAAAATTTAGCATATACCCCTTTTAGCATCCTTAATGGGAATGCTCTCAAGGTGCAATTCACCACTTTTGTCTCACAAAGTTTTTTTACTTTTTACTTTTTCAACTTTTACTTTTTACTTTTCATAAGTTTTTCTTAACTTTTTTTAATCAATGATTAGGATTGAAAGTTTTTGCAACTATCAATCTCAATCATTCATAGTAATTGCATCAGGTATTACACCTAATCTCAATCCGTGTCTGACCAGCAATCACTATCATTAAAAAAAATTTGTTGAAAGAATTATATGAGATTTGATCCAAATTTTCTTATTCACTCTAGCTATAAACTATTCTCTCTATCCCAATTTGTTTGTCCTCTATTTCATTTTGGGATGTCCCAAAATATTTTCCTATTTCTAAAAATAAAAGTTATTAATTTACTAATGTTTGTATTATACCCTTACTTTATTTACAAAACTATTTGAAAAAAAAACTAACAAATATTTAAAAATATCAATATAATTAGGGCACCTTTTTAGTTGCCTCATTAAAAATAACTCTTTCTAAAAAAAAAAAACTGAAATATTTATTTAATGATAGTTTTGTAAATTTATACATTTTTATAAGTCAGACAAGACAATAAATGATGTTCCCTTAAAATGTTTGATTTTTCAAACAAGACAAACAAATTGGAATGGAATGAATAGCTTTTTTAGGGTTTTACTAACGTAGGCATACATTTACCATTTTAAAAAACTTTTTATGAAAAAATAAAAAAATTACTAATTTTTTTTTATAACTTTTTCAATTCCCTATAAAATGGTTTTAAAAATGGATCATCACGGCTTGTTGTAATGTTTGCTGTATTGGGAACCTGGACTTTTTGCTTGGTCATCACTCATTTGTTCTATCAAATGCATTGCGTTTGCCACTTGGTTCGTTAGCTTGCCGTTTCTTAAACATGTGCGTTGATGAACTAATTAATGTTACAA
The DNA here is from genome assembly GCA_032727855.1 of Quercus ilex subsp. ballota. NCBI lineage: Eukaryota > Viridiplantae > Streptophyta > Magnoliopsida > Fagales > Fagaceae > Quercus > Quercus ilex. The sequence continues at coordinate 18,867,726 of CM064915.1, forward strand.
AAGCTTGACCTAAGTGCTTTTCTGGCTAATTTGCTTGCCAAAAGATCGACTTTAACTTTTTTTGGGGAGAATAAACTACACCAAAGGCAGCAATCATGTTATGATTTTATGATACGTATACCCTTTGAAAAGATGTTCTCATTTGTCTAAAACTCCCAAGAAATCTGTTTGACACGTTCATTTTGGCAAAATATATATGAGAAGACACTATCTGTATCGAGATAAGGACATCATTCTTTGGCAAAAGATGGGAAGACATTGATCTTACCTATTTTTAAGAATCCAATAAACACTGATAATTGAAGATAAAATGTGACTATCTTTATTACATACCTACCTCCATTTAAGTATTACACCATCATTTTTTCCCTTTTCATTTCCATTGACTTGTATTTAAGGAACAGCCATTTTATAATAAAAGAAATATAAGGGGAAAAAAAAACACATAGGGAACATATTATGGCTGTCTATGGCGCTTTTACCTGGCAAAATGCAATGTCCCTAATGTCACATGGACATGAAAGTCATGACTCATGAGGCACCTCGTTTGCCGTTGACACAGGTGTGTCGGTGATACTACTTGCTCACATGTAGAGTTACAAACAAAACAACAAGTCTAGGAGATTGTAATGCCTTCTGATACGCTCTCAATCCAAACCATCTTAATTGCCATTTGCCACCCTAACACCCAAAGGCCTAAATCTTTTCTACCATTGAAAGCCATACAGTTAGCTAGTTGCCATTGTTAAATCAGAATCACAAACCCCAAAGCATTGACCAAGATTTTGAAACCCCTTTAAAGAATATGAATGATCCAACTTGAGCTAAAAAAAATCTTTTAAAAAGAAATGGGGAATCTTAGAAGGAATACAAAAAATCCTACTCTTTAATTAATTGCATAAAAGGAGGGGATCGAAAAGAGAGGACCACTTGTGCTAAACCATCAATACATTCTTGTGCCATTGAAGAGGAAAGTCATGGAGATAATAAGCAGGTTTGGTTTATTGATCATTCTGCTACTCTTTCTATCTGGTGCTACAACCAGTAGTTCCAAAAAAGATACGAAGACCTGCTACAACCAAAACAGCCCATGCAAATTCAAAAAGATAACTTGCCCAGACGAATGCCCAACATCATCACCAACAGACCCGAAAGCTAAAGTTTGCTATGTCGACTGTAATTCACCCATATGCAAAGCTGCGTGCAAACGTAAGATTATCGTCCTATTTCAATACATATTTGTTTCATATGCATAAATTTTACTATATAAATCTTACAAATTATTATGACAGCAATACCAATCAAATAAATTTAGGATTTTCCATAATATTTTTTTTCATTCCCTCATATTTTCATGGAACCAAATAGATCGCAAACCAAACTGCAATGCACCGGGGGCAGGATGCTATGATCCCCGCTTCATTGGTGGAGATGGCATCGTTTTCTACTTCCATGGCAAGAGCAACGAGAATTTTAGCTTAGTTTCTGATCTCAATCTCCAAATCAACGCCCGCTTCACTGGCCTTCGTCCAGCAGGCCGAACCAGGGACTATACTTGGATTCAAGCCCTTGGTGTCCTCTTTGACACCAAAACTTTCTCACTCGAGGCCATCAAAACAGCAACATGGGATGACAAAGTTGATCATTTGAAATTCTCTTACAATGGGAAGGACTTGGTCATTCCAGAAGGCCATCTCTCTGCATGGAAAAGCCCCGAAAATGACCTTATAGTGGAGAGAACATCAAACAAGAACAGTGTCGTAGTCACTCTCCCAGAAGTCGCTGAGATTTCGGTCAATGTGGTGCCTGTGACAAAGGAAGATGATAGAATTCACAACTATCAGATACCTTCTGATGACTGTTTTGCTCACTTGGAGGTACAGTTCAGATTCTACGGCCTATCCTCGAAAGTTGAAGGAGTGCTTGGCAGGACTTACCAGCCAGATTTCAAGAATCCAGCAAAGCCAGGAGTGGCAATGCCTGTAGTGGGAGGTGAAGACAAGTACAGAACTACATCACTTGTCTCTGCAGATTGCAGTTCTTGTGTATTCTCTCCAGCTGGAATTGTGGACCAAAAGGACTCATTAGTGATGGAGTATGGCATGCTAGACTGCAACGGCGGAGCCACCGGTGGGAATGGGATAGTTTGTAGGAAATAGGTAGGAAATTTGATACATCATGAAATAATAAATGAAGGTTCTGTTTCTTCCATTGTAAGTGGAAGGATTAGTAGTAAAAGTGAGGTGGGGATTCTGCTATATTTGGAGTAGTGTTCGCTACCTTTTTTTTGTTCATCTTGCTTCTTTGTCTGTTTATTAAAACTTATTATTCCGGATCCATGATCATATGGGTGTCTCTTTCAATTTTTCCTTCCATGTAAAAGTATACCGTAGCAATGTAATCTGATGCATCTTTTAAGAACAAAACTACTTCAAGAAGAATGAAAATCCAGATGAAAAGTCATGCTTGTTAATTGAGAAGTGTTAGGGGGTCAATGTATTGTGTGTTAGCAAATCCCTATGCACCCTATCATTAGGCACTATTGTAATTAAATTAATTTTAAGTTGTGTTTGGCATTAGCTTAAAAAGTCAACTTTTTTTACTATTTAATTTATTTTTGTTAATATTCATGGGTCTCATTGCACTTTTTGATACTATTCATAGATCTCACTGTACTATTTTAACTACCTTTTAGTTTTATCTACAATACTTTCAGTAAAAAAAATTAATTTCAATCAAATAAGTTGCTTCCAAACAGACTCTTATTGTCTAGATTAAGATTTGAAAATCTACATTGAAAATAATTTGTAAAATTTTTTTGTCGTCGAATAAAAGATATAAGTTTTAATATACCTAGACTAAAAATTAATTGGAATTGCGGCTTGATAATGATAAAGAGCAATTATCATAGAATCGATGCAATAGGTTCAATTCTATTATTTTTGTACTTATCAAATAAAAGCATGTATTTGATAAATATCACACATATATAAAATCTTACCATCGAATTATACATCCTCTCTAATTTTAACATTCATATATTCTAACTTTCATATTAATTACATTTTATTTATTATTCTATTTATACATTCGTATTTTACGTTAATTTAAAATTTAAAAAAAAAATTAATTTTGAACATTATATACATAATCTTACCATTGAGTTATACATCCTCTCTAATTTTAACATGCATATATTCCAACTTATTGATTAGATGTTATTTATTATTCTATTTATACATTCATATTAATTTAAAAGTAAAAAAAAAAAAAACGTAAATTTTGAAGATTTTATAGATGGCGTACTCTGGCAAATTAGATGAAGAGCTGATTTTGCTAAAATGTAGTTAAAATGAGATGAAGTACTCTGGCAAAAAGCCAATAACCTAAGACCCAATTCAAGAGACATAATGTTGACCCTATAAGTTACTTAGGGTGAGTTTGGTTCAGCTTTTTGTAAAAGTGCATAATGAAAAAATGCATTTTCAAAAAGCTAAGTGTTTGGTAAAAACTGTTAAAAAGTGCTTTTTGAAAAAGTTAAGTGTTTGGCTAGCACTTATAAAAGTGGCAGTTTGAGGGATAAATTACCAAAAAGGACAATGTATATATAAGAGCATTTCTAGTAGGTTAGACAAATTTTTGTACTGTTTGGACAATCAACAGTGACATTTACTTTTTGCCTATCCACTTTTTTAATTTTTATTTTTTAATCAAATTTATTCTTTTTTAATCTTTATTTTTTATTTTCCTATTCATTCTCAACAATTATATTTTTCAACAAAAAATATTACATCCACAATATTTTTTGCAATATTTTCACAAGAATCATAACAAAATCTTATATGGAAAGTTGTTACTAGTTCTAATTTGAACTCGCCACTGAAATTATATTTTTACTCACTAATATTAGCTAATTACTTAAAATTTATTGTGAAAATATTGTGGTATTATTTTTAAATTGTGATTTTTTATTCTTTACCTTTTCTTTCATCCATATGGTTCCTTTTTTTTCTTTTTTCTTTTTTCTCTTGCATTTTGTCCACCACACACGTATACCCATCACTTGATTCCAGAAGCTCCTTTCCACACACGTATACCCACCACACAGTACATCCTCTCCTTTTTTTTTCTTTACTTCCACTTGATTCCAGAAGCTCCTTCACACTTTCTTTCTCCAGCTATCTCATGTTCTACTCTTTTTTTTTTCTTTTTCTTTTTCTACTTGATTCCATAAATTCTCTAGCTCTCTCTGTGATACGTCTCACATAAATCTTGCTTGCCTTTGGTGTCATTATCTTCAAACACACACAGACACACATGGAGAGAAAGGAGAAATCACCTTTGCTCCACCACACCGCCACCGCTGCTCCTCCTCCTCACTGCGGAGTGCATGCAAACAAGGGTCATATCGGCTTCTATTTTTTTTCCTTGTTCTTGATTAGTTGTTGTTTCTGATTTTAGATTTGTCTCAGATCGGCTTCTATTTTTTTTTTCTTGATCATTTATTGTTGTTCTAATTTTTTTTTTTTTCTGTTCTTGATCTGCTGCTGTTGTTGTTTTGATTTTAGATTTGTTGTTTAAATTATATCAGTTTTATGAGAGCAAGAATTTTTTTGCTTTTATTGTTGTGGTTTGATTAATTTTATTGTGTGAGTGAGCTGCAAGGCAAAGGGAGAGCAGAGAGATGAGATGAGAGAAATGAGGGACAGGCGTGAGAACTGAGGACTTTTTATAAGGGTAATTTGGTAATTGAAGGAAGAACCCAACGGATAGTTCAGAAACGCGCATGGACTTTTTGTTTATGGACCTCCAGAGCTCCATAACTCAAATGCGCATTCTCTTCACAAATATAAAACGCAACTTTTTCCAAAAAGTTGCATTTTATACTAACCAAACACTATTTTTGGGCTGGCTTTTTTCAAAACGTGACTTTTGGGCTGAAAAAGTTGAAACAAATGGGCACTTAATTGCTTTCAGCAAAAAAAATAAAAGTTAATTGCTATATTATAATTTTCAAACGTCCCCTCCAAGTATAGCTAAAACCTTTTGTATGAGTAAAAAACATGACCAGGATAACTTGTTCTGTGACAGAGCTATGGAAGAAATTAGTATAAGGAGACTTGTGTTGATAATAATGATGTTCATTATGATTAATTATGCCAATTGTACTACAAACCGATGACCCTCTCCATAGCTCTCTTCCCCCTTCAATTAATTTTGTCTCACCTTGCCTCTCTGCAAGATATCAATTTTGATATAGATTGTTATGCAAGTGTTCCGACAACTGCTTTTATCTAAAGAAGTTATTTTGAAATCCCAACTCATTCGATCGACACTAGCCATAATGATTGATACATTTGCAAACTTGTTCTCTCTGATGCTGTTTATGATTGTGCATTTAATTGTGCGGTCATAAGCAACAATAATAGGTTTGGTATTAATTTCTATCTTTCTCTCTCTCATTTCGTTGTATACGCTTACTCAGGTAAATTTACGTATTCATATGCCTAAGGGTGTGTTTGTTTGGAAGTGAAATAGGAATGATGGAAAATTTTGAAGAGAAAATAGGAGAGAAAATGAATTTGTAAGTTGTTTGGTTGGGAGGAAGGGAAAGAAAACTTTTGTGTGGGGCCCAGGCATTTTCCACCCGAACCCATAAAAACTTTTCTTTCCAAAATGGAGAGAAAATAGGGGAGAAAACATTGAGATCTACTATGTGACAAAAATACCCTCATTTTTAATTGCTCTCACCTACCTCTCTCACTTTCCCACGTCTAGTGACCTATCAACCTTATTGCCCCTTCATCCTTATCTCTCAGCATCTTCACAGCAACATAAACTCTAGGTTCTTTTTTTTTTTTTTTTTAATGTCTTCCCAGTTAATGCATAATCAATTTTTGTTGCCCATAAATTTTAAATTATATATAATAAAAAGATGTTTTTTTGTATATATTGTAGTAGAAATAAGATGTTTTTTCTTCTCTTTTTTTGCTTGGCTAGAAATAGCAGGCTGTTTATCAATTAGATCTGTAGGGACCTTTCCATGTAGAGAAGATCTGGGGTTAGGGTTTCTGAGATTTTAGGGCGACTTTTCCATATAGGGAAGATATGGGCATGTAGTGGGGTCTTTGGACCTGATGCACAAGATATTTACTTATGGGGACTTATGCGTGGAGATTACGCAAAGAATTATGGGACCCACTTCCTCTATCCGTCAACTTGGCCAACCGTCCATCAGTATGTAGATAAGGAGGAGGATTTGCCTGACTATCGGTTTCCACTCGTCGCATGTTTTCCTATCTGCTGCTATGACAGGTTCGAAGGACCATGTGACGACTGACGCATGGATAGGATCGTCGGCCCCTGAGGTTGTTCAGCTAGACAGATGGAGAAAGGAGCATCTAGGACGGACGAGTAACAAAACTTCCTGCTAGATGAAAATACCCTCATCAGCTGCCCCCTACTCCGTGACCCGTTGGGGTAGCTGAAGGGTCGTGGAGTAAAGAGAATATTCTTTTCATTTAATGCTCCTCGTCCTAATATTCGATCTCATAAATGAGGGGCAATAAGGTCCTCGTAGTTCGTGGAGTGACACGTGGCGCCCTATAATTGGTTGAAATGAAACATCATGTCGCTTCGTTTTCTGTGCCCTTCCATCCTATAAATATGTTTGTACCTTTTTTTAAGTTTAGTTTCTTATTTTTCTAGAGAATTTTACTCAAAGCTTCTGCATTAACATCAATCGTCCATCGATTACTGTCCATCTGTTACTTCAGCCATTCCGTCCATGTATAGCTTTCTAACCGTCATCTTTCTTCAGATAAATTTTTGTTTAGTTTTATTTACTCTTTTTCTTTGTATCCATCTCCCCTTGGCCCTTGGTCTAGTATTTAGTTTGAGTGACCGCCTAGTTTCTTATCCATTGCTTGTAGGTGAAAGAATGTCAAGAGGTAGTAAAGCGACAAGTGGTCACATCCCATCCCTCCATCCAGATGACGAAGATGTTCATCCGTCAGGAAGTGTTCCTTTGACAAAGGAGCTGATGGGTTCCTTGGAAAGGGAGCCGTTAGCTCATCTTTTAGAAGATGAGATGGAAGGGGAGCTGGATGAAGAGATAGAAAAGGAAGGGGAATATGAGTATGACAAGGAGGACGGAGAGGAAGGGAGGACAAAAAGGAAGAGGACAGAGAGGAAGAAGAGGAAGAAGACAGTGAGGAAGCAGACAGGGAGGGAGAAGAGGAGGCTGTAGCCCCTGGTTCGTCAGGTGATGACTACAAGCCATTCATCCTTCCCAGTATTTGGTCTGTAAATGACTTCCTCTCAAAGATGTCAGATAGGGTTTTCAATAACTTGCGCTCCCGTTACCAAATACCAGACGATGTTCCTATTAGGATGGCAGGTAAGAAAGAGAAGTGTTACTCTAGCTGAACCGTGGACGTTGGTTTTTATGAGGCTGTCTTTATGGCAGGTTTGAGGTTAACCCTTACATCTAGGAGTGTCCATCTGCCTCATTTACCCTAACGCTTGGAGAATCTTCCTCGGTGCAGAGGTACTATGGGGTCAGATGAGTGGAGGTCGTTGTCGCCTCACTCTAGACGAATTCTATTTCTGCTATAAAGCTGGCTCCAAGGATTTTTACAATTTCGTTGTCTGTAAGGCGGCGTTGAAGTTGGTGACGGACGTCCCGAACTCCAATCGTGATTGGAAGAGTCGATACTTTTTTGTTCAAGGCTCAAATTGGGTGTGTAGACTCGACGAATGGGATAGCATTGGAGATAAGTATGACAATACCTAGGGTCGGGCTAACCTTGATCCGTTTATGTTTCTTATATTTTCACTAACTAGTCGTGTTTTCTTTTTCCAACTTAGGTATGTCCATCCATTAGCAAGGAAGATATTGACTTTCTCCAACGCATCCTTGCTATTCCCCTTGCGCTTAGGAGTTGGAAAAAGCTAGTCACTTTAGACAGCTTGCATGCTTTTTGTGGAGGTCCAGTCCCGACAAACGAAGCAAGAAGACTAGACACTCAATCTAGACGGCATAAGTGTCTTTTGTTTTCACCCGTCTGTCACTTTCCTAGTAGATTCGTCGCTCTTAACCTTTTGTCTTTCAAAGATGGATCTGGGGACTAAAAGAGCTTTAAAGGTGAAGAAGGTTGTTGCCCTTTAGATCAAGGCAGGCAGCTCGTCAGCCCCTACTGCCAAGACGAGCCAAAAGAGGAAGAATCAGGGTGACGGGGACCGCCCGCTGAAAAAGGTAGTTAATCAGCCCGTCAACTTGGGCCCATCGGATTTTCAAGGCACGCCTAACCCCCCTCGACATGGTGTAGGCGAAGGTTTGATGACAGCTCATGACCCCGTCATCAATGAGCCCGTCGCCCCTACTACTTTGCTTGTGAAGGACAAGCAGCATATCGTCTAGACAGCGTACTCCATCATCAAGGATCCTGATCTTAACGAGTGTTTGGAGCATGAGACGGATGCTCTGGGGGACTCCAGCCTTTTTGACTTGATGAGGGTGAGTATTTTACTCGTACTTTTTGTTTTGTCATGTATTGTTTTGGTGCTAATCATTTGTCTTCTACCAGGCTTTTGTAAGGATGCATGCACTCCAAATCTGATGTGCTACTAAAGAAGCCTTCGGCAAGCGTTTGAGGACCTATCTGGAGGAGTCTGACCAGCTGAAGAAGTATAAGGAGGGGGTGCGAACTCTTAACAACAAAGTCAAAGCCCTGAGGAAGCAAGTGAAGAAACTCGACAGTGCTACCCGTCGGGCTGAGGAGCTGACGGAGGCTAATGCCATCCTGACGGCGGAGGTGACCTCTCTTCGTGAATCCATTGACAAGGCAAAGGCTGACACCATCGAGGAGAATAAGAACTCGCAGCCATTCTTCAACTTACTGGGGTCTCAATACGAGGAAGGCTTTGAGGACTTCTGGAAGCAAGTCGTCGCCCTCTTCCCCAATGTGGATTTTTCACCCGTCCAAATCAAGCTTACCGTTCCTTCAACTTCTAGGCCAAACTACGAGGTTGTTGAGGTTGACAACGGGGAAGGGGACATTCCTGAGAATGTCATCGCTCCTCAAGTGGTTGAAGGCGACGATCAGCCTCAAGTTGAAGAGGCGACGGTTAATGAGGAGAATGTGGCCCCTACCGCTTAAAAATGGAAGATTTGCTATATTTATCTTCTTCTTTTTAATCCTAATTTGAGAACAATAAAGGTGCCCTATTTTGGCATGTGTGACATTTTATTTCTATCTTGGAACCATTGTTATCTTTGTTTTCCACATATTTGTGCTAGAATTTTTAATTTCAATCACCCGTCTACCATGCTTTTGTGAATAATCGTCAGTATTCTTGTTTACTTACCATGTGATGTGACCGAATGTATTCTCAATGGTCCATCCACCCTGTGGTGAGACTTGATGGCCCGTCCACCTCTAAGGCAGTGCGATAGATTTTAAGACCAAGACTTGAATTTTAAGTCCAAGGCACCCGTTAGTGTCCTTGGTGATCTGTCCACCCCGTGGGTAGAACTTGATAAATTTTAAAACCAGGACACCCTTCGGTGTTCCAGGCAATCCGTCCACCCCATAGGTAGGACTTGATAAATTTTAGGACCAAGACACCCCTCTGTGTTCTAGACGATCCGTCCACCCTGTGGGTAGGACTTGATAAATTTTAAGAACAGGATACCTATCGGTGTCCTAGGTGATTCATCCACCCCGTTGGTAAAACTTGATAAATTTTAGGACCAGGACAGTCGTCGGTGTTCTAGGCAATCCGTCCACCCCGTGGGTAGGACTTGATAGATTTTATGACCAAGACACCCGTCGGTGTCCTAGGTGATCCATCCACCCCATGGGTAGGACTTGATAAATTTTAGGACCAGGACACCCGTCGGTATCCTAGGTGATCCGTCCACCCCATGGGTAGGACTTGATAAATTTTATAGATAAGAAAGGTAAATTTTTAACAGAAAGGTACGAGCAATATAGAAGGACCTAGATACCGTGTTTGATAATCCTCAAGAGTCTTATTTCAATAATCGAAAAATTAGAATCCTATTTCAAAAAGAAGAAAGTGATAACATAGTTCATAGTTGCTTTAATAAAATAAAAAAAGAAATTGATAACATAGTTTGTAGTTGTCCACTACTGGTAGTATCTCCGCAGGTGCTTGGTGTTCCACGGGTGATGAAGCTTCTGCCCATCGAGGGTCTCCAGGTGGTAGGTCCCCTTACTATGGTAGTCAAAGATTCTGTAGGTTCCTTCCCAGTTAGGGCCTAATTTGCCCTACGCAGGGTCCTTGGTAAATGTCGTCATCTTCCTTAGATCCAAGTCTTCGATCTGGAAATGCTGAGGCTTGACTTTGGCATTGTAATGCTTTGCCATCAGGTCCTGATAACGTGCGACCCGTTGTTCAACCGTCGCCCTAACTTCATCTAGAAGGTCTAGTTGTAGGCACATTTCCTCTTCGTTTCTTCTTTCTTCATGGTGGGATACCCTGTAGTTGTTTAGCCCAATCTCTACCGGGATTCCGAATACGAGGCGGAAAGGTGTCTCCCCTATAGGCATGCGAGCTGTCATCTGGTATGCCTATAGCACACTTGATAGTTCGTCCGACCATATACCCTTTGCCCCCTCGAGCCGAGTCTTGATCATTTTGAGTAAGGATCAGTTTGTAACCTCGACTTGCCCATTGGCCTAAGGGTGGGTAGGAGAGAAGTAATGATTCTTGATCCCCAACTGTTGGCAGAAATCTCTAAACGCATTGTTATCGAATTTCTTTCCATTATCAGAGATGAAGATTCTAGGGATGCCAAAGAGGCAAATGATACTTATCCAAATGAAACCATGAACATTCTTCTCCGTGATAGTAGCCAAGGGTTCGGCCTCGACCCATTTGGTGAAATAATCGATTCCTACAACAAGGAATTTGAGCTAACGCACTGCCATGGGGAAAGGTCCCATTATGTTGAGCCCCTATTGAGCAAATGGCCAGGAAGCGTTCATTGGGGTAAGCTGCTCTGATGGCTACCGAATGATATTGCTGAAGCATTGGCATTTGTCGCACGCCTTTACGTAAGACTGGGTGTCCTTCTACATAGTGGACCAACAGTACCTTACTCGTATGAGTTTGTGAACCAACGAGCGCGCCCTTGAATGGTTTCCCCATACTCTTTCGTGGATCTCCCTCATGACATAGCCTGCTTCACCAAGGACTAAGCATCTCAGGTACAGTCAACTAAAGCCTCTTTTGTAAAAGATGTCCCTTATTAGCACAAAACGAGATGACCACACCTTCAGCCTTCGAGAAGCGTTGTGATCTTGCGGAAGGGTCCCATCCCTAAGATAGGAGATGATAGGCATTGTCCAATCGGCCTCTGTAGGGATCACCTGTATATCTATTTTGGCAATGCCTGCTGAATTTTGGACGAAAGATAGTATCTGGCTAGTGATAACCATGTGTTCCGCAGATGCTGCTTTGGCTAGACGATTAGCTTATTCATTTTCTCCCCTTGAGATTTACACAAATTTTGCCAAGAACTTCTAGCTTATCCTTTCTTTAACCATGCTTTGGTATTCTTTCATTCGTTCCCCTTTCGCCTCATAATCTCCGTTGATGTGTCCAACGATAACTTGCAAGTCGCTGTATATGACTATCGGCGTAGCCCCTGCCTCTTTAGCCAGGTCGAGGCTTGTAAAGACTGCCACGTATTTGACTTCGTTAATGGTTGTTGGGAATTGAAGGTAGATTGCACATTCTATCAAGTCTCCTTCTAGTGACTGTAGGATGACTCCAATTCCCCCGGGATGTTAGTTGGACGAGCCATCCATCCATACCATCCATGTTGCTGGTCCTTCATCCTCATCTTCTTTTGCTGTGAACTCGGCCAAGGCCTGGGCCTTGATCGCAATTCTTGGTCGGTATAGAATGTCAAATTTTCCCAGCTTTATCGCCCATAAAACCAATCGCCCAGCTGACTCTGGATTGTTCATTGCTCTCTGTAATGGTTTGTCCATCTGCATCACTATGGTGTGTGCCTAGAAGTATGGCCTGAGCTTCTGGGCGGCTGCGACTGGGGCAAAGGCTAGTTTTTCCATCAGGGGGTATCTTCCCTCTGCCCCCCGAAGTGCTCGGCTAGTGTAGTACACTGGTAGCTGTACATGGTTTCCTTCCCGAATGACAGCTGAACTGATGGCCGTTGGGGATACGGCTAAGTAGAGGGAAAGCTCCTTACCAGTTTTAGACGGACTTAGTAAGGGTGGGGAGGAAAGGTGTGTCTTTAGCTCTTCAAAGGCTTCCTGGCACTCATCGATCCATTTGAAGGCTTTCTTCAATGTCCTGAAAAACAGTAGGCATTTGTCCGTCGCCCTGGAAACGAACCTATTGAGAGCCGCAATCCTGCCATTCAGGCTTTATACCTCCTTGACGTTCTTCGGTGGTGTAATTTCTAATATGGCCCCGACTCTTATCAGGATTGGCCTCTATGCTTCGCTGCGATACCATGAAACCTAGGAACTTTCCTGATGACACTCTAAATGCACATTTGCTGGGGTTAAACTTCATATCGTAGTGGCAGAAAGTATCAAATGTTTCCTGCAAATCGTCTAGATGGCTGTCTTCCTTCACACTCTTTACGAGCATGTCGTTTACAAATACTTCGACATTTCACCCAATCTGTTGGACGAACATCCTATTCATAAGCCTTTGATATGTCGCTCTCGCATTCTTCGGTCCGAACGGCATGATCTTATGACAGAAGAGCCTTTGACTCGTGACAAATGAAGTTTTTTCTTAATCAGCCTCATCCAACTTGATTTGGTTGTACCCAGAGAATGCATCCATGAAGCTTAATAATTGGTGCCCAGCCGTCAAGTCGACGAGGAGGTCAATACACAGAATCGGGTAGCTGTCCTTTGGGTAAGCTTTTTTTAGGTCGGTGAATTCTACACACATCCTCCATTTTTCGTTTGCCTTTTTCACCATTACCATGTTGGCCAACCACTCAGGGTAATATACCTCTCTAATAAAGTCAGTTCTAGCAGCTTGCAAACTTCTTCCGCTATGGCCTTGTCTCTTTCCTGAGCAAAACCTCGCTTCTTCTGCCGAACGGAAGGGAAGGACGGGCTCATATTGAGCTAGTGCACCATGACGCTTGGGCTGATTCTCAGCATGTCCTTATGGCTCCAAGCGAAGACATCGCAATTATTCCTTAAGAAGAAGGCAAGCTCCTTACAGACTGTTGGGTCCGCTTGGGTACCGATACCAGTGATTCAACCTGGAAAGTTGTCATCTAGGGAGATTTCTTCTAAGTCCTCAATCAGTTCCACTGTGACCCGTTGCTCCTCAATGTTCAATGCCTGAAGGTGATCATCCATCTCAAGCATCACCTCGTAGCACTAGCGAGCTGCCATCTGGTCTCTGCGCGTTTCTCCTATCCCATACTCCGTTGGGAATTTCACTAGTAGGTGGTATGTAGATGTGGCTGCTCTCCATGCGTTGAGCGTAGGTCGCTTGATGATGGCGTTATAGGCAGACAAACAGTCGACAACTAGGAAAATGATTTCTTTAGTAAGTTGTTGAGGGTACGTCCCAATGGTTACCGGTAAGGTGATGGTTCCAACTGGGAAGACTTTGGTGTCGCCAAATCCGACTAGTGGCGTGTCTAAGGGTAGAAAATGTTCCTTGTCGATCTTCATCTGGTAGAATGCAGGGTAATAAAGGATGTTTGCCGAGCTTCTGTTGTCAACTAATACCCGTTAGGTGTTAAAGTCCGCTATTGATAAGTTGATGACTAGTGCATTGTCGTGCGGATGGTGGAGTCGTCGGGTGTCTTCCTCCGTGAAGCTAATGGCTGGGTTGTCAACCCTGGTCACTTTGGGTGGCCGACCCGAAATCTGGACACTTTATACCATTTGCAAATATGTCTTCCTCACCTTCTTGGAAGAGCCAGCTAGCGTAGTTTCCCCTACTATCACCCTTATCTCTTCGAGCAGAGCCCTTGGCCTTTCTTCGACCTGTCGGTTAGGTTCGGGGTCCCTTGGTTGGTTCTCCCTACCCCTAACAAATCACTATAGCTTTCCCTGCTTGATGAGGGTCTCAATCTGCTGCTTCAGGTCGTAACACTTGGAGGTGTCATGCCCGTGGTCCCGATGAAAGCAGCAGTACTTGTTTTTGGGTCTTTTGTTTGGGTTGCTTTTCAGCTTGTCCAACCACGTTAGCGCCGCATCATCCCTTATTTGCATAAGGACTTGGTCTAATGGGGTGTTTAAAGGTGTAAAGTTGGTCATCCTACCGGAAGGGGGGTCTTGATCTCCTATCATCCCTTTGATCATTCGTCCGCGTTGACTTTCTTCCTCTGTCCTGACGATGATCTTCTTGTCTTTCCCTCTTCTTTGGTTTGTCCCCTAGGGCAATCATGGCATCTTCTGCGTTCATATACTTGGTAGCCTTGTATAACATGTCGGCCATCATTTTCGGGTTGTTCTTGTATATGGAGAAGAGGAACTCTTTTGATTGGAGTCCATCGTTAACCTCGTCAATTAATAGGGCTTCTTTATTGATGCGAGTCATGTATGACCTCAAGCTCTCATCGTCTTATTGTTTGATGTTTAATAGGCTCACCAAGGACCTCTTGTACCTCTGGCCTCCAATAAAGTGGCTGACGAAATGCCCACTTAGTTCCTTGAAAGTGGAGATGGTATTGGGGGCTAGCTTGCTAAACCATACCCTTGCTAGTCCCTTAAGTGTGGTGGTGAATGCCCTACAAATTATTTCATCCGGAACTCCTTGCAGGTGCATAAGAGTTTCGAAAGACTCCAAATGGTCGAGCGGGTCCTGTGAACTGTCATACACTTCCACATGTGGCATTCAAAACTTGGCTAGAAGGGGGAAAGAAGTCACCTGTGGTGTGAAGGGTGAGTCAATCTGCTGGACTAGTTCATCCAGGTTGGCGGATACCCGTCCTCTCAGGGCGTTCATCATGTCCATTTTTTTTTCATCATCTGCATATCCTACGTCATGTGCATTGTGTTGCTCTCAAGTTCTAACAGACGGTTGGTGTCGTTCGGCTCATCCTGCTTGCTGTTGATATTGCTTTCTTCTTGGTCTTCCCTCTCCCGACGGTCTCCTGTCGGGAGATGGCTTCCATTTTGTTCTTCATCGTTCCTTTGGTTTAGTTGATGTTCTAACTCCTGGTTGCGTTGGGTGAGTCATTCAACCACCGCTGCCAATGTTTGCACTTGTCTTTCCAGTGCGTTGGTGGGATTACCAGTTTCCTGGTTGATGGTAGCCATTGATTGTGTTAGGACCATACAACTCTTTTGTCTTAGTGGTGTGGATATGGCCAATTACTCGAAGATTCCCACAGACAACGCCAACTGAAGATGCACAAAAATTGTCAGTAAGTTAATAGTCCTTGAACGCTCCGATGGGTACCTGAAGAACAAGAAGCCAAGAACGTATCAGAGAGCACTGGTGCGATACCTGTTGGGGTTTATGCCCTAAAATCCAATTTATTGGCATGTCATAATTAATTAAATTGTTTAATTATATGAGACTATTTATAAATGAATTAATGGGACATTATTTTAATCCATGAGATGCATAGAATGTGATTTATGTGATTTAGTCACAGAAAATATAAATCACAAGTTCTTTGTAAACTCAGAATTTTAATTCGTAGTCGGTGATGAAATTGAGCATTTTATCTGTGAAGACTATAACATATCAACTAAGATGATTTGTCTTGATCATGGAAGTGGAGACTTCTAGTTGATATGTTGATATGTTTTAAGAGTTAAGACATATTAAACTGGACCGCTGTGAGATTTATTACTCTCCTAACGACTGTCAAATGAATAATAAATCTCACGACTTCTATTTACATCAATTCTAAATCTTAAGAGAATAATGGACCTGATCATGAGGTGTAGGTTGTTTTGATATATCAGGAATGAGATCTATAAGTTACGGTCAAAACCTCAGTATGTTGGGCAGCCGCATTTAATGTTGATTGAACATATATTCTCAAGATGGAATTCATAATCTCTTAACGGAGATATAAAATATTCCCTTGAGATAAGTTTAATGGGTTTGGTTATTCAGAGTGTTAGGCCCAACCACTTTAGTAAGGAGTTACTCAAGGATAAAGATGCAGTAATCTTCAAAGTGGCAGTCAATATTCATGACCTTGTATTACTACGAATATTTTAATGAAGGGGTTGCATGTATAATAAAGTCTTGGGATATAATTTATTAATAAGGCCTAGAGTGCAATTATATTCTTATAGTGGTATTGAATATAATTAATGGTAACTTTGGACTTGTCAAGAGTTGACAGAAAAGCCCTAGGGTCTTATTTGTTCCCTTTTGGTCCCACTCTAAGCCTCACATTAGAGCCCAATTGGAATGGCCTAAAAGGCTAGCCCAATTAGATAATCAATTATATATATAAGGAGAGAAACATACAAAATTTCATAGAGTTTTGATGAGACTTTCATAAGGTCTTTCATTAAGATCATACAAAGAATGAAATGGTTTGTATGTGAGCGTTGGACACTCTTTTATTCTCTCATTGGAAACTGATTGAGAGACCACACTTCTTGGGCATCAAGTGAAATTTGAGTGAAGATTAAAAGTCTTTCCAAGAACTTCTGATCTTCGGTTTTGATTTTCACCACACCAAGGTACGCATTCTTGTTCTCAAATTCTGAAACTTACATAGTACATGTTATCAATTACGAATGAAGTAGAGCTTTTAATTTTTCCGCTGCGTATGTTTTGTATGCGATACAAACATGTATTTTTCCAACAAATGGTATCAGAGCGGTCTTCAATTTCGAATCTGTATAACATGTTTTATGAGTTTTGGAATTAAAGAAAGTAATTTCATATTGTTAGAAGATTATATATTTAATTTTCTGCATGGTCATTGAAATTATTGTTTGATGAAAACTGATATTGATGTTATGATGTTGTTTAAGTTTGATATTAAGTATGTTAAATTGAACTTTAAGGCTATAGGATCAATGGATTTCAGTTTTAGTCTCAAACTCAATCTATTATGTTCATATGATGGTAGTTTGTTCATGAAAACCGTTGAAAACTGCTTCAAAAAAATTCTGGAAAATTCAAGTTTCACGAGTTTCAATCGATCGAAAATTAGCTTCGATCGATCGAGTGAAACAGTAACCAATCTTTTTGATTCGATTGACTTTCGATTGCTAGTCGATCAATCGAATGCTCTTTTTCGATCAATCGAAAAGCGATCAAGTATCAATCGATCCAGGCAGATTGTTTGGTACGAATTTTTTAATTTTTTCGACCGATCGAGAAATACATTAGATCGATCGAAATCTGGGTATTCTGAATTTTTCTAAGTGTTTTCACAATAAAGAGTGGGAGTTCTGAAATAACCCTTTTGTTAAGTTTATTGTAATGTGAATAGATACCTTGTCTTGACTTCGAGTCTTGCATTTCATGCGAAGGGTATTTACTTCACGAATTACAAGGTTAAACTTCTTTATGATTGCGCGAATGTTTGTTACGCTATTGTGACGTGACTTAGTTACATCACATTAAATTTAAACAATTAAACACATTTGATGTGTAGGGTTAAAATTATGATTAGATCACAATGATTTCATGACAATCCACTTGTTTTAAAATTTATAGTGGGAGAGAGATACAAGGGTTGGATCTCACGGCTTCCATTATCGGTTCAAAGTAGTGTGGGTAAGTACCTAGTCTTAGTGTATATGCCTCGCGATCCCAAAGGAGGATATTTACTTCATAGTATTACAAGATTGAACTTACCCATTTAAAGTAGTATGGACAAACACCTCGTCTTGGCGTATATGCCTCGCGATCCCAAAGGAGGGTGTTTTGTTTCATGGTACTATAAGTTTAAACATTATAAAGGGAGATGAAATGTGGCTACACATGATTCTAGATAATGGTGTACACTAGACTAAGTGTAATGTTAACCTCCCAAAGGAGCTATGTCATTATTACTTAGAGGCTAAAGGAAAAGCGGCAAATTATTTTTGTTTGGTAAGAGTTACCATGATAGCATTAATAATGAGAATAATTCTCGCCTGATCATAGTGATTGGTATGACCTCGCTTCCGAGGAATATTAATTGCGGGATTAGGTTGTCGTGGCACCTAGTATAGTATGTTTTTCGGGTTCCATACTATATGGTTATGGATGCAAAATGATAATGTCCCTGTATTTAAGTTCATAGTCTCAAAATAAAGTTGTCGTAATTTTGTTCTCTAGCTACTATTTTAATTGAATCACATTAACTAAGAAATAATTTTGGACATGGTGCTTAAAGGAGCTGAAGTACATAAATGTGTTTTGATTCAGTATTGTCATAATTTCCTATGCATGATGCATTGATGGTAGAAAGCTTATGATATGATCATAGTATCCATTGAAATGCTAATATGCTACATTGGCTTTTATCTCAATTATACTACAGCATGAGATGCAAGAGTTAGTACGAGACTTAGACTTTATATTAAGTCTAAATGAGATGTTTTGGTATGAAATATTGTGCTACTAGACGATATTCGAAATAAATCATATTAAATGCTAAGAAAAGCTTTAAAAGTTCCAATTTTATATCATTTTATGAAAATATTTTATTTTTAAAAATGAATTGGAATTCTTGGATGTAGAGATTAAATGTTAATCTCATATAGATATAATCCATAAGTTCTTGTTAGAATCATTTGATCAATTCAGATTGTTTTTGAAATAAATAAAATTCTTTTTATATTATCTGAATTGATGAGTGAGTTCTACGCAACGAAAGACATCCTAAAAGTTAAGGCTAGAATTAATATGATTTAAATTCAAAATTCTTAGCCTAAACCGAAAGGTAAGGGTGGTAAGAAGGAGAATTATAATACGAAACAATTGTACAAGCAAGTTGCCCTAGTACGTAGTTGCCAAAAGGAGGAAATTAGATTCAAAAGTATGACCAAAAGAAATTGTTTCTGTTTTGGTAAAGCTAAGCATTGTCCATAATTATTTTCTAGATGGAGATTTACATGTTTTACCTTTTAAAGAGAGAGTTTTCATCCTTTGATATTGTATGTTTTGGCATTTATGTCTAGATCTTGTTAATCTAAATTGTATTCAAGATTGGTGAAAGATGAGCTTTTAGAACCATTATTTTATTATATTGCCAGTCTATGAATTCTATTTAGAGGATAATATGATCTAGGGCTCCTTTATTGTAAAGGAATATAGTATTAATGACTTCTTTAAGTCATAACATACATTAAGGAGGAATAAGACTCTTTTAGAAATAGTAAAGTACATGATAAGTATTTCTATTTGCTTGTTTCTTTTGGAGATATACTCTTTGTATTACTATACATTTTCTAAAGTTGATTTCAAAAGTTTTTTCCTATGACATTTGTCAAATTATGGATTGGGTGAAAACCTAGTATATGATACTTCCATTTTTGAAGATGTCCAGCACTTGTGCTAAGTCTGACAAATTGAAATCAAAAGATAGAAAAATGTGTGTTTATTTTGGGTATCCAAAAGGAATTGCATAAGATTGTTTCCGTAGTCATAAAGAAGACAAGATGTTTGTAAAGTACATATACAAAGTTCTTGATCATGACTATATGAATAATCTTAAAGTTAAATGTAGAATTGTTCTAGAAGAAAAATGTCAGAATTTGTTGTAAGACAACTATAAAATACATTTATAAATGAGATGGTTGTATTAGATACATCACAAGACATTATTCTATATATATATATATATATAGCTAGTACACTAGTACAATATCGTAATGGGAGGATTATAAATTACCAAATAAATTCATACTTTTGGGATAAACTTTTGAAGTCGTTCCACAAGGATATGAATTTAATCATCGGTCCTACGTAAAGGAAATAGATGATATGAATATGGATTACTGGATCAAGGTTATGTGAATAGAATTAGATTCTATTTAAAGTCTAGAACTTGTAGAGACGCCTAGTGGCATTAAGCCTATTGTTCTCAAATAGGTTTACAAGGAAATGAGATTGATAGATTTGAAGGTGCAAACCTTCAATGTCAAGACTAGTGGCGAAAAGATTTATTCAGAAAGAAACAGTTCGATTATGAAAAGATTTTTTCACCAATAGTCAAGTTTGAATCTATCTAGATTCTCTTATCCATTATATTTCATTTGGTTGAAATATGGTAATGGATATCAAGAAAGCTTCTTTTAGTAGCAATCTTAAGGAAGACATCTATATGATGTAACTAGACTTGCATTTACAAAAGAACCAGTAGTGTTGAGTATGCAAGTTGCTTAAATTCCATTTATGGACTAAAGCAAGCATATGAATCATAAAATATCATCTTTGCTCAAAAAATCAAATTGTTTGATTTTAATCAAGTATTAAAACGCCTTATGTGTGTAAAAGCTATATAGAATAATAAATCTTTTAATGTATGTTGATGACATTCTAATCATTTAGAATGATGTAGAGTTATTGTCAACAATAGAGTTTTTTATTGTCAATCCAGTTTGATATAAGGTACTTGGGAAAGACTAGTTACATCCTAAGAATTAAACTTTGTTAAAATTCAGAAATTAGGATGTTAGGTCTATCTCAAACTGTTTAAATAGATTAGATTCTAGCCAAGTATAACATGTAATACTTCAAGAAAGGATTCTTTCCTTTTAAGTTTGTAGTTCCTTTATAAAGGATTATGGTCCTAAGACATATAAAATGAAAAGCATATTAAGACAGTTCCTAATATCAAAACTATAGGAAGTCTTTATGCTATGCTAAATACTAGGCTAATATCTATTTTGCGGTGGGCATGGTAAGCAAATATTTATTGAATCAAAGATCACTTAATTTAGTGGGAGTAAAGTGTATACTCAAATATCTTAGGAGAATGAGGAATTATATGCTTGTCCATAAAAGTGAAGTTTTGATGGTTAGTGGATGTACAAATACTGACTTGTAATTTGATTGTGATTCATGAAGTTGGACTTCAAGATATGTGTTCATCTTAAATGATGAAGATACACATTAAACATAAGTATGATCTCGTTAGAGAGATATGAGTACGTGAAAAGTAGTAGTAGAAAAGATAATTTATGTAATAAATCTGACTGAAACTTGTTTCCAAGCCTTGCCTTAGAGTGACTATGCATTACTCTAAAGGGAGATAAGTGTCAGATATATGGTAAATTGTCTTTGAGGGCAAGTGGAAGATTGTTGGGGTTTATGCCCTCAAATCCAATTTATTAGCATGTCATAAATAATTAAATTGTTTAATTATATAAGACTATCTATAAATGAACTAATGGGACATTATCTTAGTCCATGAGATGCATAATATATGATTTATGTGATTTAGTCACAGAAAATATAAATCACAAGTTCTTTGTAAACTTAGAATTTTAGTTCTTAGTCGGTAATAAAATTGGGCGTTTCATCTGCGAAGACTATAACATATCAACTAAGATGATTTGTCTTGATCATGGAAGTGGAGACTTCTAGTTGGTATGTTGATATGTTTTAAGAGTCAAGATATATTAAACTGGGCCGCTGTGAGATTTATTATTCTCCTAACGACTGTCAAATGAATAATAAATCTCACAACTTCTATTTATATCAACTCTAAATCCTGAGAGAATAATGGACCTGATCATGAGGTGTGGGTTGCTTTGATATATCAGAAGTGAGATCTATAAGTTACAGTTAAAATCTCAGTATGTTGGGCAGCCGCATTTAATGTTGATAGAACATATATTCTCAAGATGGAATTCATAATCTCTTAATGGAGATATAAAATATTTCCTTGAGATTAGTTTAATGGGTTTGGTTATTCAGAGTATTGGGCCCAACCACTTTAGTAAGGAGTTACTAAAGTATATATTTATAAAATTGGATTTCATAAATATATGATGAATAACATAAAGGATTAAATCGGGTACTTAAGAATTAAGATGTAATAATCTTCAAAGTGGCAGTCAATATTCATAACTTTGTATTACTACGAATATTTTAATGAAGGAGTTGCATATATAATAAATTCTTTGGATATAATTTATTAATAAGGCTTAGAATGCAATTATATTCTTATAGTGGTATTGAATATAATTAACGGTAACTTCAGACTTGTTAAGAGTTGACAGAAAAGCCCAAGGCCCATTGGAGCTAGAGTCTTATTTGTTCCCTTTTGGTCCCACTCCAAGCCACACACTAGAGCACAATTGGAATTGCCCAAAAGGCTAACCCAATTAGATAATCAGTTATATATATAAGGAGAGAAACATATAGAATTTCATAGGGTTTTAATGAGACTTTCATAAGGTCTTTCATTAAGATCATACAAAGAATAAAATGGTTTGTATGTGAGTGTTGGACACTCTTTTATTCTCTCCTTGGAAACTGATTGAGAGACCACACTTCTTGAACATCAAGTGGAATTGAAGTGAAGATTAAAAGTCTTCCCAAGAACTTTTGATCTTCGATTTTGAATTTCACCACACCAAGGTATGCATTCTTGTTCTCAAATTCTGAAACTTACATAGTATATGTTATCAATTGCGAATGAAGTAGATCCGTTAATTTTCCGCTGCGTATGTTTTGTATGCGATACAAATATGTATTTTTCCAACAATACCGGCCAAAAACTCTCCGAAGGTCAAGTCAATGAATGAGAAATCTCTAAGAACTCTATAGTGAGAAAGATAGGGATTTTCTGCGTACCTGGGAGAAGAGGAGAATTGATGCTTATATAGTGGTGAGTAGTGAATCAAGATCCATTGGATGTAGGGACCTTTCCATGTAGAGAAGATCTGGGGTTAGGGTTTCTGAGATTTTAGAGCATGTTTTCCATATGGGGAAGATATGGGTGTGTTGTATGGTCTTTGGACATGATGTGCAAGATATTTCCTTATGGGGACTTATGCGTGGAGATTACGCAAAGAATTATGGGACCCACTACCACTACAAAAAACGCAGGCTATAGCCGCGTTTTTTTTAGCCGCATTTACGAAAAACGCGGCTATAGCTAACATAGAAACGCGGCTAAAGCCTCAACCTATAGCTGCGTTTCTCAAAAACGCAGTTATAGCTGTGTTTTTTAAACGCAGCTATAGGTCCAGCCGAATAATTTTTTTAAAGGGGACTTATAGCTGCGTTTTCAAAAAAACGCGGCTATAGCTAATTTTTAGCCGCGTTTAAAACGCAACTAAACCTATAGCCGCGTTTTTAAAAAACGCGGCTATAGGTCCAGCCGTATAACCTAAAGCTGCGTTTTTCAAACGCGGCTTAGTCAGCCTTTTGTGACGTTACCTATAGCCGCGTTTTCAAAAAACGCGGCTATAGGTTACCCTTTTGTGACGTTACCTATAGCCGCGTTTTCAAAAAACGAGGTCCAGCCTTATAAATATGTCACTGACCTATAGCCGCGTTTTCAAAAAAACGCGGCTATAGGTATCAAAAAAAAAAAAAAAAATTCTTCAGCTTCCCACGTGCTCCCCCTTTCCCACCTACATCCTCACCTGCCCCCACTTTCTTCAGCTTATTTCTCCTTCTTTCTTTTTTTTCTCTCTTCATTCTTCACTTGCTCCTCCGTAAGTTCTTTTTTCTTTCCTTTTTTTTTTTTTTTTTTTCCTTCCTCATCTGGGTAACTCTTCTTTTTTTCTTTTTCTTTTTTTTTTCCTTTTTCTTTCTTCCTTCTTCACACCTGATAACTTTTTTTTTTTTCTTTTTTCTTCACTGGGTAACCTTTTTTTTTTTTCCTTTGTTTCTTTGGAGCTGATGCTTGTTTTTTTTTTTTTTTTTTCTTTCTTTCATTTTTTTCTTCATCTCAAACACACTGATTTGTCAATAGATCCAGCTTTTTTTTTTTTTTTTTGGTTATTTTATGCTTAGTTAGTAAGAAAATGGAGGAGATGCTATTGTGGATCTGTGCTCTTATGTTGCTGATATTGTGATTACGTTTAAATGGGTTTGTGTTCTTATATTTTGGAGCACGTTATGTTTGATTCTGAATTTCTGGGTGTGTGTTTGATTTTTAATTTTTGGGTTTGTTTGTATTGTCAATATGTTGTGTTTGATTTTAAATTTTTTGTGTTTGTTTGTATTGTGAATATGTTGTGTTTGATTTTGAATTTTTTGGGTTTGTTTGTATTGTGAGTATATTGTGTTTGATTTTGAATTTTCTGGTTTGTATTTTATTTTGAATTTTTTGGATTTGTGATTAATTTTTATTTTTTTTTTTGAATTTCAAATTTTGAATTTTTTGGGGAAAAAAAAAAACCCAGAATTTTTTTTTTTGTTTTTAGAAAAACCTATAGCCGCGTTTTAAACGCAGCTTAGAGCGGGCTATAGCCGCGTTTTTCAAAAACGCAACTATAGGCCTACCGGGTTAAAAACACGGCTTCAAGTCTGACCTTTAGCTGCGTTTTTAAAAAACGCAGCTATAGGTATTACCTTTAGCCGCGTTTTTCATAGACCTGTTGCTGCGGTGTTTAGGCCGTGTTTGTAAACGCGGCTATAGGAAATGCGGCTCTATCCTATAGCTGCGTTTTTGGGGTCTATAGCTACGTTTTTTAAACGCGGCTAAAGACCTTTTTTTTGTAGTGTACCTCTATCTGCCGGCTTGGCCAACTATCCGTTGGTATGTAGATAAGGAGGAGGATTTGCCCGACTGTCGGTTTCCACTCGTCGCACGTTTTCCTATCTGCTGCTATGACGGGTACGAGGGACCATGTGACGACGGACGCATGGATAGGATCGTCGGCCCCTAAGGTTGTTCAGCTAGACGGACGGAGAGAGGAACATCTAGGACAGACGAGTAACAAAACTTCCTGCTAGATGAAAATACCCTCATCATCCGGTTTTACTGAACCTTTTTTTTTTTTTTTTCCACGCAGCTTGAGCCATTTCCTCCACGAGCAAGCTTCTAGAACGTACACGTATTTATACGTCACCACATTACATGTTGCCTGCTAGCGTCCAAGTCCAGTTTTAGTTTTACTGACCAACTTTTCTTTCACGCACCATGAGTCCTTTTGGCCACCTACAAGCTTCATTACACATGTAGGTCCTCTTAATTTCTACATTGCAACTTGAAAAGAAGAATTAGAATTCGCCAAGATATATCTAAACCATGCGTCTTATCATAAAAAATTGATACAAATTTTTTACAATTATTTAGTATCCTAATAGGAATGAAAACATATTTAAAAATATCAAATTAAGATATTTATACCCCGTCAAAATAAGGAGCCATGACATATATATATATATATATGTGACCAATCAATAGAAATACTCTAATACTCCCGCCTATTATTGTATATTCAATACATTAATTACACTTGATAGATATCATATTCATGGAATACAAGTCACCTTTAAAGATGCTTTGGTGGGCTGTCTGCTAGGTGCTAGCGCCTAAGTCTAGTTCTACTGTCCAACTTTTCTTTCACGCACCTTGAGTCAATTCCTCCTATCATTTTTACACTCAGACTAGGTCCGCTGTTTTCTGCTAGTGTCACATTTTTTAGCAATATGTGGTAGGGTTGAATTCTTTTAGGATCACACTTTTGGATAGCAATCCACAAGTTCCGCGTAGGAGAAAACTTGTAAAATTTAGATCTGATGTGTTACAAAATAATTGGAGGCATAATTAGTGAATGCAAGATTTTCTAAGAGGTCCTAGCTAAATATAAAATTTTCTTCTTCCTCTCCCTATACCTATCCCCTCTAAACACTACAAAACCTACTATTTACTCAAGGAAAGCGATATGAAAGCAAGTCAGGCTGAGGGAACAAAAAAGAAAACGTGTAGTGTGAAATGAAAAGGGAAGAGTTAGGAAGGAGGAGCTAGGAAAAGGGAAGAGTAAGGAAGGAGGAGCAAACTAGTGAGTATAAGATTATATTTAGAAGAAGTTTGTTTATATACTATTTTCATGAAAATATGGTTCTCTAATAGACCTGAAAAAGTGCATGATAATTGGTTGAAAAAGCGCGTGATAATCGGTTTTTATTATAGACCTGAGAACACTAACGTAAAATGGTATAGTATGAACTCAACCTCTAAATTTAGGGTTGTGTAGGTTAGCAATAGGCCTAAACCTTATAAAATTATATTCACTCATTACCAGACTTGAACGATAGAAATAAATATGGGTAAAGATTTTTTGGATACGTGAAAAATGAGTCCTATGTTGCCGGCTTACTTAGCTAGTAGAGTCCAAGTCCATTATTAGACTGAAAAGCTTTTCTTTCACGCGCTGACTTAATTCTTCCTATCATTTTACTTGACCAGGTCCTGTGGACCAATGTTTTCTGCTAGTGTTAGTCGTCCATGCGTGAAAGAAAAGCTGTTCATGCTGCAATAAATTTGGACGTGGAAACTGGTAAAACATTAACAAGTTCCGATCGATACAATTGCAAGGAATTTAGTTTACTCAGGTACGACAAAGAAAACATGTTATGATGGTGACTTTGGCGTGTGTAATGTAAATGTGATAGTATAGGGGGTGTTTGGTACTATTGTTTAAACAACAATTTTTAATATTTAAACATCATAATACATATTTTCACAATATTTTTTAACCTACACGTATTTTCACAACACTTAAACAACGTTACTAGAAATCTCTTATCAAACGGGCCCTATAAATTCAACTCATGGAGTCTTGCCAAAAGACTCGTAGTCACCTACCCAAAAAAGAAACACCTAATGCAATGGGTGAATCAACCCCGCAAAATTTCCGAGTTACATAGGGCCGCTACAACTTATTATAACAATATTTGTGATTAGGATCTTCGGAACGAGAAATTATTAGGTCCACCAGGAGGACTGCTAACGTAGTCTTTCCTGACCTCCCAACCAATAAAATATTGTTATTTATACAAATATGACATCATCCGGTAATTTTTATTTTTTATTCCTTGTGCTGATTAGGAAACTTACACATATATTTACATAGAGAACATCATCTCATTGGTCAAGGAAGACCACATCAGCAGTCCTCCCAATGTAAATAATAATTTCTCCTTTGGAACAAAGTGTGGAACTTCTTCAAATCAATGGATACAGATGGAAATAACCGAGTCTTCTATGATGAGTTCGTCCAGTTCTTCAGGCAAGCCAGCTACAATTTTGCAGCCCTAACTTTTTCCGTTAATTGTTTGGATCGCAACCAGGATGATAGCTTGGATTTCTGGGAAGTCCTCACATTGTACTACATCATGAAAACCCGGGGTGTGTGGTGCAAGAGCTGTGGAGTGTGCCAATTGGGACTCTATTCCACATGCTTTGCATGCTTTGACAATGCTAGCCACACCTATGATCTCTGTACTGATTGCTATAGCCAACGGAGGTACAGCCACCACCACGTCTCCTTCTTAGATAGCTATGTGTTGTTGCGCTCCAAGAGAGGACTTCCTCCTGGTGCACCAAATCTGAATCAGGTAAGGAAATGCACCCGTATATATTATTGAAATATAGAGAACACAATTAAAGCCAACAACCATTTTAAGCTAGGGTTCTAAATAAACAAAATTCTTAACCATGGCTTTTGAGTGGAGTTGTGGTGTGCATTTGTGTTAGAACCCCTTTCTCTCTGCCTTGTGTGTGTGTGTGTGTTTGTTTCTAAAAAAAAGAATGTGTAATTGTCCCACATTGCTTAAGAGAGTGTGTTGTGTGTAGTATAACTTGTCTCACCCTCCCTTAAAAGTTACCATAACTTTTGAGTGGAGTTGTGGTATGTTTTTGTGTTAGAACCCCTTTCCCTCTCCCTTGTGTGTGTGTGTGCGTTTGTTTCTCAAAAAAAAGAATGGGTAATTGTCCCACATTGCTTAAGAAAGTGTGTTGTGTGTAGTATAACTTGTCCCACCCTCTTTTAAAAGTTACCATGGCTTTTAAGTGGAGTTGTGGTGTGCCTTTGTGTTAAAACTCCTTTCCCTCTCCCTTGTATGTGTGTGTGTTTATTTCTCAAAAATAAAAAATAAATAAACAAAATTATATATGAATAGTGATGAACCCAATAAATATCATCGTCCAGACGAACCCTGTAAAGAGCATCGTCCACATGGACCCAGCCTGGACGATTGAAGAAAGCCATAAAGAGCAAGAAGACCGTTGGGATCCTTATCAAAGGCTACATTAAATAGGCCAAAAACGTTACAAAGAAGACACTTAATCCACCATCAAAGGAGAGCAACGGCTAGAAGAAGAGCTTATATATAGGCAACTCAAAACTAGACAAGGGACACGGACAGACACAGCGATTTACAAAATTCTTATTGTTCTAAACTTAATCTCAAACTTGATCTCTTCCTAATTTTATCATCGGAAACTCCTTGGCCGGCACCACACCGGTGTCCACCTAAGAGAATATCTTTTTGCAGCTACTCGCAGAACTCTCGACGAGCTTGTGTTGGAAACCTTCTGGACGAACTTGACTGCTGACGTTCTCCGCATCATCAAATGGCTTAATTATATATATATATATATATATATATATATATATAATGTAGATGAAAATAATGATAATAGTATTCATCAACTCTAGATGTAATCGACTATGAATATTTCTAATGTCAAATCTACTATATGTATTGAGTATTTTTTTTGGGTAAGTTTATTATAGATTTCTATCTAAACTTATTTTTATAGATGATTTTTAACTCTATTTCATGTTTTATGTATGATTGGTACATAATTTTTTCTTTTCTTATTTTGTAAAATTAGTGGACTTGTAGACTATTAAAACTAGTGTATAGCTCCGTGCATATGCACGGATACAATTAAAAACAATCAAAATTATACTGTTCAAATTATACATTTTTTTTAGAAGAAGTTCAAATTATACACGGTATTAGGTTAAGCTTTTTTTTAAAATATAAATTTCTAAAATATGTAATGGTTTCTCATTTATATATATATATATATATATAATTTAGAATTTAATTGAATTTCAACTATTTGGTTTTTACACCCAATAATTCACTCGCCACAAAAATTAAAAACTTAGATGAACACATGGTGGAAAATTGGACTCCAATTGAAATCCAATTTAGAATCTAATTGGATTTGGACTTTTAGATTTTTACACTCAATAATTCACTTGACACAAAATTAAAAATTAAACAGGACACGTGATGCAAAATTGAGAATCCAATTAAAATCTAATTGGATTTTCTCTGAACTTTGGCTATATATATATATATATATATATGCATGGAAACATTGAATAGTAGTGAAAACAAAATTTGATTGCTATTACTAGTGTTAATATTTTTATACTAAGCTTGCCCACATTTTATTGTAGAGATTGATAGATACAACCACTAATGAGACGTAATCTCACATTTGCAATATTAGATTTTCTTCCAATCTCATAACATCTAATATATTAGTATGCAATGAATGAATTATTGTCAGCAATCCTAACATCTATAATTTGCTAGCTTGAGTCTAGAACTTTACTATCTCATTAAACGCTGACTATCCATAGTAATATGTAATAAATGAATTAGTATCAACAATCCGAGAGCAAACAATATTAATTAATTTTTCATAAAATCTCTTTTTTAAGTTTTATTTTCCCCCATTTTTTGGAGGGGGAGGGGGGAGATGTAATTTAAATAGTAAAAACTGTATCGATCTTTTTATTTGACAAAAATTCTGGAAATTTTTTTTTACTCAAATAAAGTTGTGTTTTTTACACTTTAACGCCTTCCCATCTATCAAACTACCCCATGATCTACTGTTCCTAAGCTTTAATTTTCTTTAATTTTTCATGTTGAGATAATAATTTTAATGATAATCATGATAGTCACAATATGTGAATGATATTATAACTCATCAAAACTAATTACTAAATGAATCTATACAAACTTTAAGAGTATCATCATAATATGTTCAATCACAAATATTTAATAATAAAATCTGTGAATTACCAGATCCCAAAAAAAAAAAAAAAAATCTTTGAATTACAAAGGGATGCCCACGGGTCTTAAAATGTTACAAATAAGGCAAGCGCATCTCCTGTGTAATCAATTGACCTCTTGTTTTTCTAACATATTATAATCTAAATAGATCCAAAAAATCTGTATTTTAGAACCTGCATTTGAATCTAAATTATTATAGAAAAATTTCTATGAACAAAAAAGGAGAAAACACCTTAAGGTGCAAAATTTTAATTACTTTCAAGTAAATGTACTAAACATCTAAAACAAACTCTAGTGCAAACATTTAAACAAAACTTTGATAATTTCTAGTGCAAAAGCTCAAGAAAAAGGGAAAGAAATTCTACAATTGACTCTTAATAAATCCTAATTTTAGTGACAAAGCTGATGACCCAAAGAAGCCAAATACCTACTGCTTCCAAAATAAACTCTAATTTTTTTTATATAGCATTTATGAAGTAAATCATCATATGTTGTAATGATGTTCATCATATGTGGTTCAAAACACCCAAAGGCACCCACCCAAAGCAAATTAGTTGCAAATTAAAGCCTTTCATACTGGGCTAGTGAAGTTTTTTTAAGCCTTGAGTTTAAAAACAAAATATGGCCTAAATTTCAATAGATGTTGAGTAAGCATTCTTTTAACCCTTCAATTTCCAATGACAAGCTATGTTGTTTTTCCAAATTAAAAATGTCATCCTTGTCACGCTAACACTTATGCGAACCATGCTCATCCAAGTAAAGAAACTCCAGATTGTTAGCTACCTATGGACAGAGTTAGGACAAGTGGACCTAATGCCAAAAGTGAAACTCTAGGACTAATATGAACTACCTATGCAGACTAATATAAACCACCAATGGAAATGTACCAACTGGTAACTTAAGCAAATGAATCAATAAGAAGTCTGAATTTGAAGCACAAATCTAGCAATAATAACTTCAAAACCAACCCAAAAACTCAATCCACAATGTAATAAATAACAATTGCTGATATGATAATGGGAACCAATCTATACATGCAAATATTAATAGATATATAAGAGATTAGAAATATAGTAATATACCTAACACCAGCATCACCGACACAACCAATTGCCATACCAGCAGCGAGCCCTACAACATCACAAGCAAGACCAAAAGATATATGTGCATAATCATCAAAAATGTACATTTACTTGGCCTTTGGGTTAAATTATGTACAAATGATAACATCAATAGCAAGGCTGTAAATAGTAAATAACAACACTCCAGCCATAACCTAAACAATGACTTTCATCACCAACTCAAGCCTCATCACACCCATCAATGCCATTACTGATAAAAATTATTTGTCCTACCTTTTCTATTTCACTTTATACTCTACAAATTACAACTTGCTACATTAATTTTACGTTCCTTATAGAATATCTAAAGTTTAAAATGAAAAAAAAAAAAAAAAAAAAACCAAACAAACAAACAAACACACACGACATACTATAATTAATGGAGAATAAAGTGTAACACAAAAATGTGAAAAAGACTTTTATTCCCTCCTTAGTTGATATGGCTCCCACGCTCTAGTCGATGTAAGATTTTAAGAAAACTTTATGTAACCCACATTTAAATGATAAATGAAAACTCATGTCTTAAAGATTTTATTTGTGAAAGACTTTATGGTGAATAACAATTTCTATGTAACTCTCAATTGGTATAACCCCTTTGGTTAATAAACACCTTGAGGTTATAAGTTTTAAACTCCTTGATGGAAGGAGGTTATGGAACAAATCTTAATTTAAAAGGGTCCCTAGTCTAGCCTATATATATAGTCTGTCTTCATCAAAAGGAAATATGTAAGGTAAATGTCATAGACTAGAAGACACCTTTTTTAGATACTCTATCATATAGTGAGTCTTCTTTTTCTCTAAACACTGAAACAACTATGGCTGAAGGTATGTTTATGTTTATTTATTTTCTGCTGCAACTCTAAATTTATCCAAGATTTGGTATCAGAGCCTCCTTCATGCTATGTTGTTTAGTAATTTTTCATTCATAGGTTTTTCTATGATTTGGCTAAATTTCCAATGCACATATGGATTTAAGGATATAAAGTATTTGCATTGCATATTCTTTTGTGTTGGGACCTTTCGGCTAAATTAACTATGCCATCAAAATCCAATCTTTTAACCAATGTTAGCAAACTCAGTTTTAAGAGGCATGGAATAATGTTGAGTTTTATGCCATGTATGTTATGTATGGGTCATAGCATATAGTGTTGAAGCTTATCACTGAAATAGCATATACCATCATTTGGGTTGGATGGCTTTAATATGGGATAGTTTTCAAATATAGGCAACTATCTATGAAAAATTATTCCTTTTGCATTTGGCATTGGCCGAATGTTTCTTGGAAGATAACGATTGGTTTTTCAAATTTAAGCTTCTCATGAAAGTGGACATCTGTCATGATAACTTCTTGCATATAGATTATTATGTTTCTTTGATTGAAATAAAAAATGGTTTGGGCTAGCAGAACTTATCTTGTTTGACTTGCATATAGTGTGCAATGATTTTATAAAGTTTATGACTATATATGAAAATTTGATCATTTCATCGTTAAAATATATGATATTTTTACTGTATTTACAGTTTCTTACACTTATCTTGTCTTTAAATATCATATTATGGTTTATTTTAGTTGACATGATCAATATTAGGATTTGTTGATCTTTATGATGCCATATGAAGTAGTGAATATCAAAATGACATGGGAGTAGCCATATCATCCTAAGCCATGATGATAATCACATAAATAAATTTTCATGGGACTTCATTAGGAATAAAGGCATCTAAGTGGCAATTAATTCATGAAGATAATGACTTGGTCCCATGGGGATGTTATTATTTTTATGATTTAATTGGAATAAGATGGTGAAGGTAGCATTAAGATGAGATTTTTTCTAGGCCTATAGGTATGGAAATTTTGATTCTTAGTGCTTATATTTACTAGTTTTATGAATAAAGCTTTATAGTAAATTCATGCATGATACGCCTCTGCCCATAGGAAGGTCAAATTTACTACTAAATTGATATTGGTTAATTTAGAATTAAAGTTTAAATTTCATAGCATTAAAGTTTATTTTCTTTGGGTTTGTGGATCTTTGTTTTGGTACTCATGTGGATGAACTACCCATCTCATTGAATAAATATGTCAAATGAGAAACTGAGTACGAGGGTGAGAGTGATCTAATTGCTCAAGAGTAAGAACTTGTGAATTTATTCTTATAAAGCTAAAGGTTTTGTGAAAGATATTAATATTAATTTACAAGATCCATTAAGATTTGACTCCCAATAAAAGTTATATTTTGCAAAAGTTAGGCATATACGTATCTCACTAATGGTATATATAAAGGTTCACCAATTTTGTTGTGCCATTTGGTTTTACTAGACACACTGTTAATCAATGTATATACCTTAAGATTAGTGGGAGTAAATATATTGTTTTTACGCCTAAATATGAATGATACACTACTTGGAAGTAGTGATTTGATTTAGTCATGTAAAATATCCTATTTGCTACGAAGCTGTAAGACAGGCATAATGGATAGGTCTTAATCTTATGATGAGACATTTAAAGATTTTTTAAAGATAACTCGGCTATAATTTTCTTCTCTATGGACAATGATTGTGAAAGCCGAAATAAAACATAAAGTAACTCAGTCTAAGAGTGAATTTTAAGAAACTGAAAGTGTCCATTGACTTCAAATTATTGAGCTAACTAAAGGTTTGCCGGCAAAGCAATATAAAAGTCTTTTGGACATATGGAATTTGTTAGCTCATTTGGTGTTTAATTTCTCTCTAATTATTCTATGTTTTGGACACATATTTGGTTAGTTTTGGAGAAGAAAATATTTGATTTTTATTTTGTGCACATAAAGTATATGTATTAAGTTAGATATATCTGTGGAGATATATAAGAATGATATATCCGTGGGGATGTATAAAAGAGGATCCGAATGACTAATAGGTAGTCCATTCATAAAGAATTAATGGCTCATAAAGTACTTATGTAAGGATTACTGTACATTATAATACATGGAAGGAAATACTCATTATAATTAAGGGTATTACCGCCATGATTCATGTATTGGATTCTTTATTTGAGTGAGAGCATTTCACAACTAGTTGACATGAGTAATATCATGGCCATGTTAAAGTTAATATCATTTATCAAGTAATTTAAATGTCAAGTGGGCCAAGTGGGAGAATGTAAGATTTTAAGAAAACTTTATGTGGCCCACATTTAAATGATAAATGAAAACTCATGTCTTAAGTATTTTATTTGTGAAAGACTTTATGGTAAATAACAATTTCTATGTAACTCTCAATTGGTATAACCCCTTTGGTTAATAAACACCTTGAGATTACATGTTTTAAACTCCTTTATGGAAGGAGGTTATGGAACAAATCTTAATTTAAAAGGGTCTCTAGTCTAGCCTATATATATAATCTGTCTTCATCAAAAGGATATATGTAAGGTAAATGTCATAGGCTAGAATACACCTTTTATAGATACTCTATCATATAGTGAGTCTTCTTTTTCTCTAAACACTTAAACACCAAAGGTATGTTTATGTTTATTTATTTTTCGCTGCAACTCTAAATTTATCTAACAGTGGAATCTACCACGCATCATCTATATGTGATACACAAGTTGCATATAATATGTATACTTTTTTTTCCCTCTTCCCATCAAACTAGTTGTTCAAAATATTTCATTCCAATCCACTCTACAAGAATGCCATAAAAGATTAACAAAGGGATAAAAAGGGGTCTCAAAGCTCATTGGTAGGGTTGGCAATTGGGGGGTTTGGTGTTATGATCCTAGTGTTTAGCTCTAATATCAAATGTTACAAATCCATAGGTAGAACTCACCCTTGAAAACCGGTTTGCAAGGGGAGGGTGCCCAAGAACTTATAAACATATGGTTAAACTTACACTTAACTAATGTGGGATACTAGGATCATAACATACCACCACGCTCCGCAGCTGATGTCCACGACGGCTCACTCTAGCAACACTGACCCGTTAGTAGCCCTTTCTCTTTTTGGTGGCTCCACTCAACTATCAGTAATTTTAATCCAGCCTCTAGGTCGCCCCTTTCGGGATCCGACCACAAAACTGCAACTCATTTGATCCCATACTCAATGAGCTACACCCGATTAATCGGGGTGATGGTTAGCTCTGATACCAAATGTTACAAACCCATGGGTAGAACTCACCCTTGAAAACCGACTTGCAAGGGGAGGGTGCCCAAGAGTTTATAAACACATGGTCAAACTTACATTTAACCAATGTGGGACACTAGGATCATAACATTTAGGCAAATCATAAATGGGCTAGGTATATAAACACACATTGGCCCCTTACCCATTTAACCAAATAATACATACCCATACCCAACTCAACTCAATTATTGAAAATAAAACCCAACCTATCCAATTACCCTATATATATATATATATATATATTGTGTATTAGTATATAAAATAATTTTTTTAATTCAATAAAAGGGAGAATGCATAAAAGAATTTCAACTTTCTTAGCAACATTTTCTTTCACATTTTCTTTGTTTCTCACCAACCAAACAGGAACTATATAAAATATATATTTCACTCATTTTCCATAAAGCCAAACAGATGCAAACCACCAAAAGAAATCAAAATTTTCTTTTACTTTCTATCACTCTCTCATCAACTAAACATATACAGAAACAAATCACCATATCCATAGCCCAAAAACTCAAACCCTAGTGCAAATTACCACAACTACAACTCAAAAAGTTGAAGAAGAAGAAGAAAAAATCATCTCAATACAAATATGAACCACAAATCCATGGATCGACAACTTGTAGCTTGTCTTCCCAGTGAATCATGAATTTCAACAAATCAATGTCTTTTTGGCCATACAATCTAAAATCAATGACTTGTACCTCGAGTTTTCAACTCAATTTTGACACAATGTTCATTATGGTTATTTTTTGGGTTTGAACATAGAAAAATGAAGAGAGAGAGAGAGAGAGAGAGAGAGAGAGAGAGAGAGTATTAAGGCTATTGGGTAAATTATACTTGGGTTATACTTGGGTCTAATTAGGTACCCAGTTAAGACCAAAGTCACCAAACTAATGCTTATGTATGATTGAGTCTATACACATTTAACTCAATTAGTTATTGGGTGGGTTTGGGCCTTATTTCACTTGATGGGTTTGGGAGGCTTTTCTCACTCTACCCAAAGCCAATGTGCCCTGGCCTCCAACAAGTCCCTAGACTAGCACCTGACCCAAAGGATGTTTGATCCAAAACTACTCCCATATGGTAATTCATCATCCTGTCAATCATTATACATTGAATGTGGCATATCCTAAGCAAGCATGCTTTGAAAAAGGATTGGCTAAAAATCTTGAAGGATAATTCCTATTTTTGGTCAATAACGCTTAGAGCTTGATAGCTGAGCTCCCTAATATTGATAGGAATGCGTAAGAACATTCGGTGGACCCATCCTTTCGCTTTCACCCATTTTGCAGTAAATGTAACAGTAATAGGACATGCAGTAAAATTGGGATGAACTCCCTAGGAGCCCATCCCTTCAACCAAACCTGAGAGTATGACATGCTAGGTTCCCACACTTTATAAGTAACTGATCACTAATTCCTACTAAAAAGTAAAAAAAAAAACCTATAAACACCTTCCAGAATCTCAATACTCTGCAGTCCATCTCCAAAGTTCTTTCTACTGAATAAACCTTTTAGGTGCCTCCGATTAACCCATATATATATTGTTCTAAAACCTAGATGGTAG
This sequence comes from Quercus ilex subsp. ballota, assembly GCA_032727855.1. NCBI lineage: Eukaryota > Viridiplantae > Streptophyta > Magnoliopsida > Fagales > Fagaceae > Quercus > Quercus ilex. Next base: position 18,904,543 of record CM064915.1, read on the forward strand.
ACCGTTCTATTCTTGTAGGTTCAAATTCAGTGTATTTCAATTCATATACCATATGGCTCGGTTAGAATCTTTGGTGTGGTTCTTTTAAAAAACTCACCCCCTACAATTAAAACAAAAAAGAAAATTTTGATTAGGGTGCATGTTTACTCAATGAGGGTGTGGTATCACTTAATTTCTTCACCAAATATTTCAATTTAGTCAAATTCTAAGGAGATATAGTGTAAGTTTTTAAAAGTTAAGATATATAATGTAATTTTGCATCTTATACGGTTATATCGTGTTGTGCATTTTATTTTAGTTAGGAAAAAACCATCATGATTGTTGGGACATCCAATGGCAGTATCTAAAAGGATCAGGTGCACGTACGAACACAAGTCGATTTTGGAGTATGTATAATAACCGCGTAGTAACTTCTAAATCATTTCCAAGCAAAATTAATGGTTAACTACAATGTAAATTTTCAAATATTCAATATACTTAAGATAATAACAAAGAGATCTGCCCTTCATTTCCTAATGAAATTGTTCCATATATTGTTTGACTACGTACAGTTTTGAGTTTCCACGGCCGGGGTGGTTGACAGCACTTGACTTATTGGATGTGGCGCTAAGCGTAGGGACTTTCATAATTTCACAAGGTTGTAGCATAATGTGATTTGATTAGTGGGAAATGCTAATGAATGCGCTTAGGGTATTGATTAACAATCTATTTAAAGAAAGTTTTTATGGGGGGAAAAAAAATTTTAATATTTTGACATTTTTTTTTCATTTCCCATAAAAGTAGTATCAAAACTTTCCTAAAATGAATTGTTAACCAATGCCCTAAGAACACTCGTTAGCATGACCCTTAATTAATTACGATGAAATTTAAGGTCGACAAGAATTATCAATAGTTGCAATACACGGAAAGGCATGGCCATCAGGAGTAGTATTAAATATTTAAGTATCTTATAAACCCAGTACCCTCTCCAGTCTCCACCACAAGGGTAAATGTACCTGTACGTATTAGTATTTCTTAGTTTTTGTTTCACTTGATTTGCTCTTTTAAAACAGCTTTCCATGTGTTTCTTTATGATTTGGCTTTCATGAAAGTGTTAAGAAAAAGTTCAAGAGGAAGGATTATTCGATTAAATGAAGGGTTTGTAATAGCCAAATCATGATCCATATATATGAAACTTAATTAGTCTAAAATTTCCAATTATTAACTCCGGCTCTTATATATAATATCTGTTGTCGATACTGGATTTTCGACTTGTACCAAAGTAGTGGAAACATGTGCTCATGCGTGCAGGGCGATTGTGTTTTGCGGGGTTTACTGATTGAATGGATTTGCCAACAAATAAATGAGGAAATTATGACACAAAAATTAGTATTTCAACATACAAAACTTAATAGAAAGTAGATGATATTTGTCCAGGACGGAGCCAGGACTAGGAGTTTGGGGGCGGCTTTGCTGCTACCTGTATGCAACGGTTCTGATCTTTGACTCTATTACTTTAACCCTAAGGATTTTTGTTTAAAATTTTTTAAATTGCCAAGTTGTTTGTTTTGGGTAAAATAGATTGATTGGGCTTAATTTTTTTTAGCTTTATTATTGGTAATTTTTGTTATTGGACTAATTTTTTGGGGCTTGTATATTTTATTTTAGATTTAATCTATTAATGGCCTTTAAAAGGTGGAAAATACTAAAACTACAAAAATTTTACAATTTGCTAATGTGATGAGTGGTCATTGATAAGTAAAAATTGATGCAAGTGTGCAAATCAATAAGAATTTGCTACCTCAATAGTTTGTAAAAACATTGTAAAAATGTTTGTGACAGTAACATTACTCTTAAAAGAATTGATGGCATTGTTAAGGAGGGCAAAATGTAATTTTATTGAACAAAATTGCTAACATTAGTATCTATTATACTACTATTTTCATTAAAAAAAAAAATTTAAAAATGGGGGGGGAGGGGATTGCCATCAATTAGCAGGACCATGAACTCTCAAAAAACCAAGTAAACACCATCAACCAAATGTCCAAAAGCAGCCATGTATCAGCATCTAATTTTATTGTCTTTTCCTCCCACCCACCTCTTTTTTAAAGGGTTTTGTTCGGGCCAAAAAAAAGAGGATAATTTAAAACTTTAATATAGATAGTTTGTGAAAAAAAAAAAAAAACTAATAGCAAAGCATTGTTGCAAGCCTGGTAGTTTATTCAGACCAAAGCATTTAGGGAAATACAAGAGTATATATATTGCCAAATCTTGATTCTTGACCATGCTTTATTGAAACACAAGCGTAGTTGCATGGCCGTCATGCCTTGCTCGTGATATGATTACATAACGATGCAAGTGCTCGTTTTCCCTGCAGTAACCCCTGTCTCCAATGCTTGAAATGCTTGCATCAAATCATCATCCTGAGCCAAATAATAATTATATATATATATATATATATATATAAATTAGAAACACATGCAATGCAATGTAGGGAAAAGTTTAATAAAATATGATTTTTTTTATATTAAAAAACAAAATGATATTCTTTTTTATTTTATTTTGTGAAAATATTAAATCGATAGCTGTTTTTAGACATTTATTATTCTTATTTTGTTACTATTTATTCTATCATTTAAATAAAATATAATGTAATAGGATTCTATTAAAATGTGTAAATATAGAATGTTTTGAGATATAGGTGTTGTCATGCAGCATCTGGGTCCATCTAGGCAATCCGTTTAGTGCTTTTATTTTTAATTCTTTTTTATAACTATTTAGCAACATGTTATAACAATATTTGACATAAGAAAATATTTGACATATTTATATAGTAATATAAAATGATAGCCTTAGAGTTTTTGTTGACATCTAATGAACACAGAGAGAGAGAGAGAGAGAGAGCTCCATCTAGTGTTAAATTATTTCAGTTTAAACTAGTTAAAATCGGTTTTTTTAATAAAAATAAACTAATCTAACACTAAACAAATTTTGGTTAAATTAGATTTGATCTTCTCTAGACAAAGTCTAATTATCTCTCAAAAAAAAAAAAAAAGACAAAGTCTAATTAAAGTAAATTATGTTGTCATGGATGATTTAATTTGACTTTTTATTTATTAAAGATGTATTATTGAACTTTCTCGTTCATTGAATAGTTATAGAAACATAATGTTGAATGGTTGAGAGTTGGGACAGCGTAATTTCAAAATTTTATTTGTGCACTTGGGTGTTTTTGTTTTTAATTAATTTTACTTGAAAATAATAGTTATTTGTTTAGTAAGAAGAATATTACACATATGACATATATTTTATCTGTATTGTATTTTTTTCAGTTATCACAATATTTTTAAAACTAGATTTTGCAACAACATAAAAGATGATTTTAGAACAAACTCTTTAGTTTTTTAAATTGAAAGAAATGTTTTTGCAAAATTTAATGCCAAATCAATTACAGATATTTTTCAAGTTTAAAAAAAAAAATCAACTTCCATTTCAATAAATTATTAAAAGAAACGTATTTAATACAGTTATTTTTTTATCTATCTTCATATATATAATTTTTTTTTTTTTTAATGATGAAAAGGTTTTAGTTTATGCTTTGATGCCCTGCTATACACGAAATCTTGGTTCCATCCCTATTAGGGCATGGAGCATTTTATTAATTTTAAAGGAGGTGTGGATTATGTATAAAAAAAAAATCTATCAACTTTCCAAAAGTGAGTCTTTCTGTTACTTACTATTTACCAGTTCTTACAAGTCATACATTCAATATATATATATATATATATATATATAGGATTTTACTTTATGGCGTTTACTTCATGTATATTCAATTTATTCTAATATTTGTATTTATGGATTGAATAGTAAATTTTTTAGACCATACCTATTGCATGTTAATGTCAATTAGCACTTATCATACACTAAAACACAGACATTTGGAGAGAGATCGAGAGAGAAAACACAGACACACACACAGCTATATATGTAAGTATGAGAAGAGAGAAGACACTACCACAGCAGCTGAAGCATTAATCGCAGATCGTGGAGCAAGTGCCTGCACGAAATATATGTACAACTTCCTCCATGAGAAGCCTTCTCAAATAAAATAAAATAAAATATTCAAAGAATAAAAAGCCCTCATAGTGTCAAGTTAAATCTGCACAGTACGCCTCTATAGCACACCATTACTCAACTAATTAAGCTCTAGATATATTAAAAATAAAACATAAATTATGTTACCCAAGTAAACAATATTAGTGAGAGAGAAAAAGATTTATGTGGTTTCACCATTTTATGCTAAATCTTTTGAGCTTGTTTCTCTCAATGTTTGGTGATTCTAGGTTTGCTAGTAACATTGATTATTATTGTTTTTGCTAAATGGCATAACCTTTTGTCCTTACCAGATTGATGTTTGCAGTACCAGGAGGAAGGCCTCTCTTGGACCGAAGCAAGAGATGGTTATCCATGAAGTTGGTGTGGTTGTGACTGAACTTCTTTTGCTTATAGCATGTAGGACAAAGATCATAAGTCCTGGAGCCACTGTCAAAGCATGAAACGCAAGTAAAATACAGTCCAACTAGGCATGTTTGACACCCTTGGCACCAAAGGCCCCTGGTTTTAATCACGTAGTACAGAGTGAGCACTTCCCAGAAACCCAGGCAGCCATCGCGGTTGCGGTCCAGGTCCTTGAAGAAGTTGGAGCTGATCCAGCCATAGCCGCATTGCCGGAGGAAGTTGATGTACTCCATGTAACTGATTTGGCCATCTCCATCCGAGTCCAATGCGAGGAAGAAACTCCATGCTAGTCGCTGAAGGTTTCTAGGGGCATTGTTGTAGTAAGCTATAGCAACCTCATGAAATTCTTCCATTGCTTTCTTTTGGGGGGGGGGGGGGGGGGGGCGGGGCCCGTGATCACCTGTGAGTCTGTGACTTTGAGCTACCAGTCCACAGGTTTTATAGAGGAGTTTAATAATAGAGAGATCAATTTGCTTTATTGGGTTGTATTGAAATGGAATCTTTCCATGACAAAGCCACCGTTCATAAAACGGAATAAAAAAGAAATATATTTTGGGTCTTATTCCTTATCACTTTCTTATCAGAAAATCTTTATGAATTATCGAACCACAAAAAATAACACAATTTTTGTCATAATTCATCAAGCAACAACTTATGAGTAGTGAAGAAAAAAATATAATAGTGAGTCCATATTACTCACAACTCACTACATGATTCAAAAAAAAAAAAACTTCTTCACATAACGAGTTGTAACAAAAATTGTGTTATTTTTTGTGGTCTTAGCATTTTTTATTCTTTATAAATACAGCAAATTTGATATTTGCTTGATGTAACATATTATTAATAGTTGGTAAAAAAATAATATTAATTATGAGCTTAAATGAGCACCAATAGAAGCTTGTCAACTAAATACACATTTTTTTGTGTACATAGCATAACCCTAATTTTATTGGATACGGAACATATTTTAAAAAAAGGCACACTACTCTGAGTCATATCATTTTTATTTTTATTTTTTTGATGAGCATTTTTATTTCACACTTTATTCCTCAACATGCACTGAAGATATATATCTGTTAAGAATATCACGGTCACCCACTTCTTCTTGGTTCGTTCTTTTGGGGTTCTGATCTAAAGGGTGGTGATGAGGAAAAGGATAATTTTAAGTTTCAATCGACAATTTTTAATGGAAATGCATTGATTTCAATTAGGATCTAAGCTAGGTACTAGCAGAATAATTTAACACCATGAATTCTTCATTTTTTTTTAAGTCAAAGTTTCGATTCTAAAATCGGCTATAAAGCAAGATTCTGGATTAGCGTCTTATAAGTTTCTCTGCAGAATCTTTTGCTTCCTTCCAGCTTTACGTAATTGTTGAATAGCCACGAGAAGAATACAGACAAGGCAGGGTTCGAGAATCGAGAGGGCCACAGCTAGCAATATTTCCTAATACTCCCACTAGTTCATCCATCTTAATTAAGATATGGAAATGCACCCTTGTGTATGTGTTAGAACCTCTTTTCCTCTCTCTTGTATGTCTGTTTGTTTCAAAAAATAAATAATAATAATAAAGAAAGAAAGAAAGAAGATGGAAATGCACCCCACCCATTTTTTGGCCGTCTGTGGTTTTGATGATAGATTCTATTTTGCCCAAACAGGAATCGTAGAATCCAAATATTCTTGTAACCCATAAAAAGTTGCCCCACTAGAAATCACAAATGCCAAAAGTTTGTCATGTTTTTATTCGCCAAGTGATCTAACACCCTCACAAAGAAAAATTCCTAACCGAAAATTTGAATTTTTAATATATATATATATATATATATATATATATATATTACTAGAAAGTTTGGTTCCCTGGAAAGTTAGAACTTTCGGAGGAAACGTTAAAAATTGTACTGTAAAATTCATTATAAGCTTTCGGTCTTTTCATGGGTATCTTGTAATGTCCGCATACTTGGTGGGTTCTTATCATAGACATTGCCTCACCATATATCTCATTCATCGTTTTTATTTTGAGAACGATGTATCTCATTAATCTGGTTTGCCAAATTAATTTCTTTCGAAGATAATCCAAAGGATTCGGATTAATTAAGAATACTATGACAATACAATAAAAATAGAGAAATTAAAAAACATGTTAACAATATTAAAATTGATATAAATCACGAAATCAATAATGAAAGAATTAAAGAAACTTATATACTTATATTGATTGAAGGTCTTGATCATAATTATCAGAACCATTTCGTACATTGAACTATCAAGGGAGTGGCATGATGGTTTACCGACAGTACAGAAAACTCTCATTTTGTGGGGTTTGAGAAAGGTATTTAATTGGTAAGCCTTACCCTTATAAAATAGACTCAACACCACCACTCATTGCAAAACTCGCCACTATTGCCATAAAGTTAGTGCAATTTTGTGATGGAGTTCAAAGGGATTATGGCATCAAAGCTAGTGGTGATATAGAGGGCGAAATTTGGGAATAGAGATTAGCACTTCGTTTGTGAGTTCATAAAGGAAAGAAAATGAATGAATTGAAATGTAGTATTGTTTGAGATGTGAGTGTGTGTGTGAGAACCTATTCATTAAGTTGTAAAAATCTGAGATGGCATGCTAGTATTAGAGAGTACCGGTGTAAAAAGTTGGGTTTACATTATATCCTTATTTATGGTCATCACTTTCGATTCTTTCTTCAGCAAATACTTCATTAGGTCTACTTCATTCCGGCCACCTAGTCAAAAGCTCCATAACTACTATTTTCAATCGATTAGTAAAAGTAGATGTTTTGAGATTCCTAATTTTCCCTCTTTAATGAGAGCTTCCTCAAAGGTATTTAGTTTTTTCACCTCTCTAAAATACAAAGAAAAGAAAAGAGAACATAATTCTTTCACCTTCATTCAAAGTTCAAACAATTGATAGTACAAGTTTGGGTAAAATGCATTTTATGTCCCTTAAATATGGGGTATATTCAATTTTGGCTCCTCAATTTTGGTCCTTCAAAATTTTAAAATGTTAACAATTAGTTCCTCTATTTTTTTTTTCTTTCATTTACATGATTAATGGAACGCAGAGTCATCCCATATTTAAGGGCCAAAATCAAACCAACCTAATATTTAGGAGCTTAAAATTGAACTAATTATTGTGTGTTTGGATACTGTTTATTTTGCTGAAAACTAAAAATTGAAAACAATAAAAAAAATATTTTCCGGTTATTGTTCATTAATGAAAATACTGTGCATTTGCCTTGATGCACTCTTCATGTCCCATGAACAGTGCACTAGGCGCTAGAATTTAAAAATAAAAAAAATAAAAAAATAAAAAAACACGTCTGCGTGAAAACTTAGATGCAATCCAAACGAGTTCTTAATCCCAAATTTAAGGGACTAAAATCAAACAAAAAAAAAAGTAAGGAATTGAAGAACAATACATGGAGGGAAAAAACTATTACATTTTTAAATTTGAGAACAATATTAGGTTATGTTTGGTAACAATTTTTGTTTTCTATTTTTAAAAACTTATTTTTGGGAATATAAAGAAAAAACAATTTTCTTGTATTTTTGAAATCAAAAACATGTTTAGTTAGTTGAAATTAAAATAAAAAAATAGTTTTTTGAAGAAAAAAAATAGAAAATACTAAAATATGTTGTTGCTAGGATTTGAACTCTAATGCTAACTCATTAAATGAGACAGATTTATTAAATTAAATGCGTGTTTTCATTGACTTTTGAAAATTAGAAACTGAAAACAGCCTTTTGCATGTTTTCAGTTTCTTTAATAAATTGAGTTTTGACAACAGTTTTTGTTTTCTGTCCATTTTGGGTTGCCAAACAAGTTTTTTAGTCTTTAAAATAGAAAATTGTTTTTAGAAATAGAAAATAAGGAGAAAAAACAATTACCAAACATATCCTTAATATTTTAAAATTGAGAGAACAAAATTGAACATATTCCATATTTGAAGTTAGACGTGGCAAAATAGGTTGGGTTCGGGTTCGGGTTCGGGTCAAAAAATGAATTTTTTTAAGCGGATTAGAAATAGTTTGAGTCAATCAAGTTACGAATCGGGTTGGGTCGACCTGTATTTTTTCACATTAAATATTTTAATAAAAAATTTAATTCGTCATTTGGTAAGTCATGCAACAATTACTTTGTATAAAATATGTTATATTGAATTCACTACTCATATCAAGAATAGGCTCAACTCAACAAATTAATATTTGTTTAATAATTATAAAATTATACAAATCCCAACATTGCTAACTAAAAAAGTTTTTAAAACATTTTGGTAAAAGTTTTTAAAACGTTTTGGTTTTAGTTTTTAAAACGTTTTTTAGGTTTTAGATTTTAGATGGATGACCATTGGTTACAGTGGGTTTACCCATTTAGATTGATTTAATTAGATTACCCAATGAGTCTTTATCCATTTAACCCAAATATTTAATTAGGTTGGTCAAAACTTACCCAAATTAAGTGTATCAATGATGGGTTGATGGGTTTGGGTAAAAATTACCACCCCTACTTCTAACAGTCTGGTTCTGAGATTCACTTAGCTTTGTGATTAACATCTGTAAATTAAAGTTATGAAATATATACTTGATACCATTAGAATACTAGTACAACCAACCTATGTGATTTTGTTTGTTAAAATATACCTTTTTCTTTTATGTATTAGTTTTAATGAATTTTTGTATCTCATTTTGAGCATTATAAAACTTTTATGAATTTATGCTGACTAATGAGAGGACATAATTAATAAATTAAGATAGTGGTATAAAGGGTTGCCAAATAGCCCATTGTACACGGCCCACCAAGCTAATGGGCAACCCAGTCTATTGTTATTGAGGCCCATGGGTAGCCCACTAGTCCAGGGGTCAGGCCGTGGGCTAGTGTTTATGCTCATGGGCGCCCGTTGGCCCAACTTGTTGCCTAACCCAATAACTCATAATTCATAACAAAAGTATATAAGAGGAGTATAAAGAATTGATCTTGAGACATTATAGAGAAATTTCTTAAGAGAACTCCCTCAATCACTATGATACTTAAAGTGATTGTGTTAAACATAGTTTACTAAATATATATTTTCTAGTAGTCTAACAACTTTGAATTAACCACTTGACATTTTTTTTTTATTAAAGATAAAAATAAAAAACCATTTAAAGCCTTAATAAAAAAAAATTAAATAGGTTTTTATCAACAAAACAAAAAATTAAATAGATTTGATTGTTAAAAAAAATTTATTTAAGTATTAAATTCTTTGATTCTTTCCTTTAAAAAAAATATAGATTATTCACTTATAAAAAATTTGTTATAAAAAATAATAAAATAAAATGCAAACACAAGCCCATGGGTAGCCCATTAGGCCTAATTCGCTAAAGACAAAATGGGTATTGCCTATGGGCAAGGTTATGGGTTTGAGTTTTCTCTTTCGGTACAGCCCAATCCGGCCCATTAACCAATTAATAGCCCACTATACCCAGCTCATTGTGCCAATAAGCCGTATAATAATGGGTTGGACTGGCGCAACCTGGCCTATTGATGACTTCTTAAAATAGTACATTGATATCAAAATATTTTATTTCTATAGTCGTACCTAAAATGGTCCAAAATTTTGTTATAAACCCCTAAATTATTAACTAAAACTAGAAAAATATGATAAAAGAAAGAAATACAGTATACAACAATAATAAGTTTTGAGTCACAATAATTTTTTCAAAATATTTCACAAGTCACAATTATTAAGTTGGCAAGTTTTTTTAATAGGAGATAATAGGTTCAAATGAGAATATATATATATATATATAATTAGCTAAAATGCAAATTGCACCCTTCAAATTTGATTGAAATTTATTTCAGTCTTTTAATTTTACTTTACTTTAATAGAATTTTTTAAGTTTTAAATTTATTCAATTTAATTTCCATTAAAAATATTTTTCTAACATGAAAAAAATAATAAAACCAGAGGAGCGCACGGCGGTGTCACATAAGAGGTCACATAAGAGCATTAGCAACGGTACAGCTAAATGCCAAATGTAAGCTCCTTTTACCATTCTTTTGCCATTCAGCCCAAAATATCCCCTCCATTGAATGTTGTAAAATGCAACTATTGTAAAAAAAAAATACAATTGTGCTACAGTGCGGTTCTACACAATGGTAAAAAGTATAATAATATTTTGGCTTTTGTTACCGTGTGCCCTTAGGCCAATGATAGTGGGTGGCTTTATGCATAGAAAGTTGAAATAAGTTGTACAAGAGAGTACTTTTCTTATCTAACAAAACAAAATGACAAATATGGCCTCCAATTTTTTTAACAAGCCAGATCTGTCCTCCAACTTTTTTAACCAGCCGGATCTAACCTCAATTTTTTTAACAAGACAAAAATGCTCTTTTTGCAACTTACTTTACCAATACTACTTTCCCTCCATTTTCTATTTCATCTCCCACCAATACTTACTTTACTAATATTTACTTTTCCTTTTCCTCTACTTTACCAATATCATAGAAAAAACTAAAAGACAAGAAAGAAAGAAGAGTTCAATGAATAATCAAAGAATGTTTACAAAAATATAGTGTTCAAGAAATTATAAATAAGGTACATATATTTCTTTTGTTCTTAATTTATTTTTCAAATATATTGAAATATGATGTTAATATTTATTTATCATTTTTGTTAAATTATTGTAGACTCAATGGATAAGAATTTTGTTGAGAAGAGTTCAATGAATGATCAAAGAATGTCTACAAGAATATAGTGTTCAAGAAATTATAAATAAGGTACATATATTTCTTTTGTTCTTAATTTATTTTTCAATATATTGAAATATTATGTTAATATTTATTTATCATTTTTGTTAAATTATTATAGAATCAATGGATGAGAATTTTGTTGCAAGTGAGATTCATCAATTAGTTCCAATGAGTTGTTTTGACTTAAATGAATTACCTCAAGAAGGTATACTATTTTATTCTATTTTATTTTATTTATAGTTTATATTTCATTTATAATTGAATATGATGTTGATTTTTTTATTTTTTTATTTTTTTATCCTTGTTACAACATAGAACAAATGAATGATATTGTAATTGCAAGTGAGATTTATCAAAGTGTTTCAAGGAATTGTGTTGACTTAAATGAGCTTCCAAATGATGGAGAAAATCATGACATTTGTGGGGAGGAATTAATGGTTTGGAATGAATATCCAATGGAAGAAATAGGAGTTATTGAAGAAAATGAAGATATTAATTCAATAGAAAATGAGTTTGAACCTTTTGTTGGTCAATGTTTTCTTAGTGAAGAAGAGGCTTTCATTTTCTATAAAAATTATGCAAATCGATATAGTTTTACAATTCGAAAAGGTTGTTTTGTCACAAAAAATGCAGAAAATGTAAGACGTGATTTCTTTTGTCACCGAGAAGGTAGACAACAATTAAAAAGAGTGAATTTATCTAAGGAGCAACGAAATAGGATATCTACAATATGTGGATGCAAAGTTCATCTAAGAATCACATTACGAAAGTCATTTGACATTTTTCCACGAGAATGGCATGTCACTAAGTTTATTATAGATCACAATCATGAATTGTTGTCCCCTTCAGAAGTGAGATTTCTTCCGGCCAATCGAGTTATCACTAAAGAAGATAAAGATCGCATTCTCTTATTGAAAAAGGGTGGACTTTCGGTTAGGCAAATAATACATGTTATGGAGCTTGAGAAAGGTGTGAAGCATGGAGATCTTCCATTTTTTAAAAGAGATATCCATAACCTTTATGTGAAAATGAGAAGGATGCATGCAATGAATGATGCTATGGGTCTCTTACAATTGTGCAAAGTTACTAAGGAAAAGAATTCTAAATTTCAATATGCATATACAACTGATAAAAAGAGTAGTTGGAGCATATTTTTTGGGCGCCTACTCCTTGTTTTGATTGGTACCAAAAATATTGAGATGTGGTTGTTTTTTATACTACTTACAAAGTAAATGCATATGACATGCCTTTTGGTATTTTTGTTGGTATCAATAATCATGGAAAGACAACTCTCTTTGGTTGTGCACTTCTTCGAAATGAAACAACTAGTGCATTTCAATGGTTAATGAAGGTACATAAATTATTTAATTATCTTGTAAGGTTGTGCAATTATTTTTCGATTTTATTTGATTAATTAGTAGTTTAATAGTATATATCCTACTATATTTTTTTCATGTGCTAATAACTTTGTATTTGATTTATAGACTTTTGCAAATTTAATGAAGAAGTCACCTAAGGCAATTTTAACAGACCAAGATCCATGGATTACAGAGGCAATATCAAAAGAATTGCCATCCACAAAACATGTTTTTTGTATATGGCACATTATTGCTAAATTTAGTGGTTGGTTTACGGCAATTCTTCGTAGTCAATATTCAAATTGGTGCACGGATTTCTACAAGCTATATAAGTTAGACTCATGTGAAGAATTTGAGCATCAATGGTCTCAAGTAATGGCAAAATATGACATGCTTACTAACAAGCATGTAAGTGGTTTATATCAAATCAAGCATTTTTGGGTACCATGTTACCTTCGTGGCTATTTTTTTGGGGGAATGACAACAACCGGAAGATTCGAATTTGTATTTGATTTATAGACTTTTGCAAATTTAATGAAGAAGTCACCTAAGGCAATTTTAACAGACCAAGATCCATGGATTACAGAGGCAATATCAAAAGAAATGCCATCCACAAAACATGCTTTTTGTATATGGCACATTACTGCTAAATTTAGTGGTTGGTTTACAACAATTCTTCATAGTCAATATTCAAATTGGTGCACGGATTTCTACAAGCTATATAAGTTAGACTCATGTGAAGAATTTGAGCATCAGTGGTCTCAAGTAATGGCAAAATATGACATGCTTACTAACAAACATGTAAGTGGTTTATATCAAATCAAGCATTTTTGGTTACGATGTTACCTTCGTGGCTATTATTTTGGGTGAATGACAACAACCGGAAGATCCAAAAGTATAAATGCATTTATCAAACGGTTTGTTAGTTCCCACATAAACTTGATGCAATTTATTGAACAAGTAAGTCATTATTTATCGTTGCTTTCTTTTATTGTAGAATTTGATTTATTTTTTTATTTGTTAATATTTGTAGTCTTTATGTGTCTTTAAATTATTTACAATTTGTAATTTTAGGTTGACATTGCCATTGAAGATATTGAGCAAACACAATCACATGATACAATGTTGGAGAAATATAGAGGTTCTTCTTTAAGAACATTGTCACCGATAGAAGAACAAGCACATAGTGTGTTGACACCCTATGCTTTCAAAAAATTTCAAGAGGAGTTTGGAAGAGCCACACAATATTCGGTGCTTCAAGAAAACGGTATTGAATTTGTGTTGCAATATTATGAAGAAAAAACTAGTCAAAAGCACTTGGTCTTATGGGATGGTGAGATGACTAGTTGTAGTTGCAAGAATTTTGAATTTTGGGGTATACTTTGTTGTCACATACTTAGTGTATTCATTCACAAAGATTGTTACCAAATTCCATCTTTGTATCTTCCACCACGTTGGTGTCGCGAAACATCATTAAGTGGAAAAGAATTGATAGTGTTGAGTGATGAAAATTTAGTGGACACGGAAAATATGGTTGATGCTAATGCTAATGCTAATGATGCTATTGATGGAGATTGTTTTGTTCGTTATCCTCCGCTCTCAAAGACGAAAGGTCGCCCAAAGCAAAAAAGAATGAAAGGTGGAAAAGAATTGGGAAAGCAAAAGAGAACTTGTGGGTTTTGTAAGCATGTTGGCCATAACATCTCTACATGTCCAGAGAAGGAGAAGGAGAAGGAGAAGGAAAACCCAACTTCCTCAAATGGTGCAAAGAAAATGAAAAATTGTACTTCAATAGATATGGGATTGAACCCAATATTTTATTTGAAATGTTAGGTCTTTTGCTTAAAAAATCACCAATATGATGTTTGTCAACTTTTTATTTTTGTCGGTGTTATATTATCATTTTGACAATATTATGCCAATGAATATCATGCATTCTTGAAAAAATAGAAAATTTTGCCATAGAAATAATAGTGTTTCACTAAAATTGAAATCTAATATCATATCATGTATCATGACATTTTTTCAATCCAAAGCAAACCGGTCTTCTTACGACATTTGAAACACAAAATAGCGAGGTACTATTTTTAAACTTAAAATAATTTTAAAAATTACTATTTATGTTTTATTGTCTTAGGACACTAAATCTCTAACACCTCTAACCCACTACTAATCAATAAAATATTTTTATTTCTTTCATTTTGGATTTTATTATTTTTACTATTTAAATAAAATAAATGTCAACTCCATGTAATACTCTAAATCTATTGGGAAAGATAACGGGGCACCAACACAACCCCACCAATTCACGTAAGTTTGTCCCAACAAAAAGTTGGTGGACTGAGGGTGGGGCCTCTCACATACTTACTATGATAAGGCTAGTGGTACAGGACCAAGAAAAAAAAAAAGTAATGACTCAAGCTCGTGCCATCACATATACAAATAGAAATTGCGGACTCAAAAGGAATTGGTCATTGTTGCAAGAAACAAGATTTTATTGTCATGATACTTATTGACCTCATATCATCTTGAAATGTTACAAGCATAGAAGTTATAAGAAGAAAATGTAGTGCGAATGTGTATTTGTCAAAATTCACACTCAATAAAAACTTAAAATTTAAAGATTTTATTAATGTGATCTTTATTTTTCCTAGAATTTTAAAATTTTGATTTTATCTCTTGAAGATGTATATTGTTTACATCAGTAGTCTCTTCATTTATATTTTCCACTAAGTGTCACAAAATAATGTTACACGTAGGGGTGTTCACAAAAACACATAAAAACCGCCCACAAAATAGCATAACCGCACCACACCGCATGTAACAATACATTGCACCACACCCCACCGCATGGTGCAATGTGGTTTGCTGTTTTATAATAAGAAAACCACACAAACCACACTACACCGCACACTCTCTATATATTAATATATTTATTTATTTTTAATACTAAATATATTATTAATAGTTCAATAACCCAAGTTTTCAAAAAAAAAAGTTTGATAACCCTAGTAAGTGTTGACTAAAAAAGCCAACCTAAAATAAAGAAAAACTAGTTAAATAATTTAAAACTTGGCCCAAAAAAAATGGAAAAAATTAATTTTGGGATGGGTAGGAAATGCCCAAAATTTGAAAAATATACCGACTTCAAATTGTATCTTATACAAAACACCGCACATGTGACTGTAAAAATAAGGTACGGTACGGTTATAGTTTTGGCAAAACTTTAAATCGTACTGCAAAAATGAGGTGACGTGAATAATAGACACAATTGATACTTATAATAAATTTCACAATAAATTTAGTTTTTCACAAATACTTATAATAAATTTCACAATAAATTTCATTATAATTAAAATAATTAATTGTAATATAAATACTTAAATAATTTCACAAATACTTATAAAAAGTTGCATTGGTAGCATTATTTAATCATTAAACTTAGATAATGGTTTGGAGCAGGAGCCTAGTCAAAAAGTTATTCACTATGTAGTTCATCAAAAAAAAAAAAAGTTATTCACTATGTACTGTGTAGGCCTTTACGAAAAAAAAAAAAAAAAATGGTTGTGTGGCTCTTTTTTGACCACGTATCCACATCAGGACAACATTTTTTTCAGAAATTGTGGTGTAAGAGCATTCTCATTAAGGGTTCTATATGCCAAAAGATGCTTTTTTTTAGCATTTTTGACCCAAAAGCTTGCTCCATCAAAGATTTTAAATGTTATACTTTTTTGCATTTGTGAACAGTGCAGTCTCATATTTGAGACCGCACTGTTCACCAATTGTAAAATTTATATTGCTTTTTTATTCAAGTAGGGCTCACTTTTTTTTTTCTCATTTCTCTGCTCTCTCTCTCATCTCACCATTTCTCTGCTCTCTCTCTCTCTCACTCTGCTCTGCCTCCAAACCCATGGTTAGCAATCAATGACCGTCCAAATCACAAACCCATGGTTGATTTGTGACTGACCCCAAATCAGCCATCGACCATCACAGCGGCGGCCCAAGGCGAGCAAACCATGGCGGGCCATGGCGAGCAACGGCCCCATGGCCACTCGCGATCTGAACCAACCCACAGCCACACACGTGATTTGAAGCCACCCACGGCAATCCACGGTGATCTGAACCCACCCACTGCGATCTGAACCCCACCCACGGCAAGCCACGACCACCACCGGCCCACGACAATTTGAATCCCACGCCAATCTGAAGCCTACAAGCCGATCTTGAAAGAGAGGAGAAGCTTTTACTGCTAGTGGGTTTGCTGGTGGCGGCGATGGTGGAGGTTTTTTTTTTTTTTTTTCTTTTCTGCTATGGTTGGTGGTGGTGAGTGGATTTGGTGGTTGTGGGTGGATGTGGAGGTTTCTGCTGTGATTTTTTTTTTCTTTTTTTGTTAGTGGTGGTTGTGGTATGGGTGGTGGGTTTTTGGTGGGTGGTTGGTAGTGTGGTGCCGGCGGTGCTGTGAGAAAGAGAGAGACAGATGAGAGAGAGGAAAAATAAAAAAAATTATTGAAAAATAATAAAGAAACATTATTTAAATGAAATGGTAAAAAATCTAGAAGTTTTGATGGAGGTTGTATTGAAAAGTGGGGTGTTATATGTTATAAAATTGGGTTTTGAGGTGATAAATGTCAAAATTTTTGCAAACCTTGATAAGAATGCTCTAACAGGTAGAACTTGTTTCAGAAATTTTGTCTTCCTTTCAACTGCTACATCGCTACAATGGAGGAAAGCAGGGACGGAGCCAAAAGTTTAAGTTAGGGGGGCGAAGTTTAAATTAAAAAAAAAGGCACATAACAACACTAGGCACCTGGCATAACACTACAATCAACAAACTTTATTAACTATTAACAACTAACCATTAAAATTTCAAATCATCTCAACTTAAAAAAAAAAAGAAAAAAAAAAAAAAAAAAAAGAAGCACCACCATTAATTATTGGTTGCTCCTTTATTCATTGATATTGTTGCTCCTTTATTCATACGGGCATATGTTATAAAAAAACAAAATCACCCATTTAGCATATGGTTAGTTCATAAAAAAATGAAAATAAATAAAAAAACATCTAATGGGTCCAAACTCCAAACAGTAAAAGAGTTAGACTGTGACGATTTGTGATTTAAGGTCTCGTTCGTCGTAATTGGCCCAATAGGCCTTGCCGACCATCCTGATATATCCCCCAAAAAAAAAAAACAGTAAAAGAGTTAAAATATTGACAGTGATTCTTCATTTAGCAACAAAACAGAAAAAAATTAAGAGAGTTCTCCATCTTCCATTTAAAAAGAGAGAAGAGGGTTAGAGAGAGAGAGTGAGAGAAAAGAGGTTCTGCCTCTGCTCAGCTAAGATGAGAGAGGGAAATACCGTGCTGGTGCTTTCTTGGTCTCTCTCAGAAGCAGATTGGTTTTGTTTCAAATTTTTTAAGGGCTGGGCTAATGTTTTTTGGTAAATTGTCTGATTGTACTCAATTTTCTTTAGCCTTTCCATTTTGGTGATTTTGTTGTAGGCCTAATTTTTGGGGTTTACCCATTTGTTTTTCTTGTGATTTTAGATTTGTAAATTTTAGTGGGCTTTTTCTTTTTGTTTAAAAGATTTTGCTTAGGGGGGCAAGTGTAATTGTTTTGGGCAAAATTGCTCAAATCTGTAATATATATATATATATATATATATACTCCTTGTCAGATCCCATCTCTGGAGGAAAGTCTTGGTCTTTTTTTGACGAAAAAGGGTAGAAGTCTTGGTCTTCAATGGTAAATGTCTCTTCTCTTTCAGTTTCACTACATTTTTTTTTTCTTTCTTTCCCTCATTTTCTCTCAGATCCCATCTCTTACTCTGTAATTTTTTTCTTTCTTTCTTTCTTTCTTTCATTTCCTCAACAGACAGAGACCACTGAAATCAAAGAGAACTCAAGCACGATCATGAACCACGCCTGGCTGACGCACCCATTTCAAGGCCCCTCCTGTCGTCGGCAACAAATAGTTGTTCAGCTTTGAACATTTCCGGCGCCGAGATTCACAAGTATTTAAAACCCATATCGATTTCTTTTTTAAAAAAATATTTAAGTCATAATTTTTTTATTATTATTATTGATTATATGTTCTGGTTTTGTTCTAGTAACATCTGAAATTTGTATGAGGTGTAATTTTTGTAAGAGGATTTTTTTTGTAATGAGAATTTTTGTAAGAGGTTGTATGAGGAGTGTTGTTTTCGGTTAACTTGTTTCAGTGGTGTAACTTTCGAGGAGGAGGAGGAGGAGGAGAAATGAGTGAAGGGTAGTTTAGTCTTTTTGGAAAAATATAATTTATCAGATGCCTGTCTTGTGAAAAAGCAAAACAAAACTAACATTTTATGCTTAATCCTTTCTCTCTCTCTCTCATTCTGACTCTCCGTTCCTCTCTCTGTCTCTCACAACAGCTCCTCCCCTTCCTCTTCCTTCTTCTTTCTCCACCATCTGAACCAAGAAAATCTCCATTTTATATTTTCTCGGCAATTAAACAAAGAAAAAAGGAATTAGACATTGTTTCAAGATCTGGATGGACAAGGTGGTGGAGGCTGTAGAAACGGCGAAGAAGGAATGGGACGAAGCGTATAGTCGGGCCAAAGAGCATATAAAGGCGATCCAAGGGTACGGTGGTAAATCTAGGGAGGAACAGAATTCGAATTCGAATTCGCTTCCGAGATTGAACGGGCTTGCACAGGACGCCTTGGCTTTGCTCTCCTCGCTCCAATTCAGGCTCGATCTTCTCGCCCCACAGTTGCCTACCGATGATCAGGTCCAATCCGCTACAGCTCTGCTCGATTCCTGGAAAAACGAATCCCACAAGTACTCAATCCTCTCTTTCTCTCTGTGAAATTTGATATTGTACTCTACGTTTGGTTGCTGAGAAAATGTAGAAAACTGAACTGGGAAAGGGATAGAGAGAAAAAGAAAATTTGGACTCTTTTGTTGAATTATCCTTTTATATATATATATATATATATATATATATTGAATTGCCTGATAGGAACTGAACTTTGAAGCCAACTAGTTAAAAGCGATTGCATTGATTAGAGGATTATGTTGGAAATGAAATATATTGAGTTCAACTATAATTAGTATAATTCTCTGTTCTTTTACCATTTCTCAGCAACCAAATACCGTGCCCTGTGTTTTATTAGTTTTCTTAGAATTGCTGAAAAAGATGAGAGAAAAAATAAAATGATAAATGGTAATGCTTGTGTTTTGTTGTGATTGTTGCTAGTTTGCGACAGAGTTTGAGAAATGCCAATTTACAAGCAAAGGCTAACATGAGGAAAGCTGCTCAGGAAGAGGTAATCAACTCCATGTTTAGATATACTCTCCCCTCAAAATTGAATGAGGAAATATATTTCTAATACCCCACCTTTGAAGTAACCCATTTTGTGTAAGTTTTTATTTTATTTTATTTTACACAATGGGTCTTGAGCACGACCTCGCTGTCTCCCTAGAACTTATGAGGGGAGGAGGTTCCAGTTGAGTTAGAGCACATTGGCGAGCTCTGAAATGAGGTTTGGCTTAACATAGTTGTGTTAATTGCAGAGAGAGCTATTGCTGGGTGGTGGAGGAGAGTCCACAATTCGCAGACGCAACTTACAGTATGTATGATGCTCTATATATTTGTTCCCAAATTTAATACTGGGATTGTAATTTTGGGCATACTTTATGAACTTCAACAAAGTTTGTCATATTTTTAATGTGGATTAGTTAATGTAGTGTATGATCTACAATTGTTTGTCAGGACAAAGGTTGGAATGACATCTGCTGCTGAAAGCATCACTGATAGCCTTCGGCGTACTCGCCAATTGATGGTTCAGGTTAGTAGCTATAGTTCTTCTTGTCGTGTTTTGTAATAGACTAATAGGTGTTTTTGTGGGATGTGCAATTAATTTACTCACTGGATCTTTATGTGCTTATAGGAGGTGGAAAGAAGTGCAAGCACACTCATGACTGTTGGTATGTCCTTTTAATTCCAACATCTCATATAAATTTAACATTGTTTTAACATTGTTTGATCATAATGATACTGGATTAGATCTGATCTTTTATCCGGGTTGTTTCTTGTATTTTAGGTAATCAGTTTGGGTACTCTTTCTGATTTGATATAAACAAGGTTTAAAAAAAATGATATTAAATAGTTAAGGAATCAAAGAATTATGGTATGATTTTGATATGACTGCATGATTTAGCAATGATGTTGAATCTACTTCAACCCAATGATCAATTAGGGAAAAAAGAGTAGAATCTTCCAATATATGGGATTCATTTGAAGTTGCAGTAGAAATGTTAATTCATTTTCTATTAGGGTTGCATCACAAAGGAAAGATGCTGGGTTTTTCTTTTGGTATGCGGTTGATTCTCCCTCTTCATTACTCCGTCATATTTCAAGATGAATTACCTAGATTTCTGAAAGAAATTGTTCTTTGGAGCTCTTCTCCTTTATTACTTTAATCAACTATATAATATGTAACCACTGCCCATTATAGCTGTAAGAGGATTTATGCAGTTTTATTTTTTATTCTTAATCATTTTCCATTCCCTTGTGAAATTTTATTATGGCCGTCTTCTTGTGGTTCATCCTGTGTCCCATGCTAAAATTTTGGTCATCCCAAAAACTTGAATTTAAGTGTGTTAGAAGTAAGTGCTTGGCTCATTTTTATCTTGAGTACTATGATTTGTTTCTGGGAAGCCTACACAACTAGTTGGAAGTTATAGCTCTAACAAGTAAAGCACAATATTTTCTTTTTTCTTTCTTTTGCTTGCTGAAAGAACAATATATACGTTATGTTTGTTATCAAATTACACACACGGACTTAAGGACAGGAAATTTGGTCTGATGGAATAGAATTGAGGTGCAATTATGCAAAAAAAAAAAAAAAACTTGGGGTTAGTCTCTTAAATTCATATATCTGGATAATAATGACTTGGATTTTGGTTTTTAGTTTGGATCTAGTGATGAGGTTATAGTTTCTTCAAAATAGTCATGTGGTTAGGCCTATGGCTGTAATCCTAGTTATCTGCCTCCAATTTCACAGATTCACCTAGTGATCTATCATGAGAAACTAGGAGCCTATGTAAAGATTATAGAATAATCCTCCTAAAGTGACCTCCTGGGCATGAGGATAAACTGCTTAGCCCATTAAGGGTGAAAAGCCCCTATATTACCCGGTAACTAGTTCTGATGGGTGGGGTTAGTTGCTCATAGGATAGGAGTTTGATTAGCAATGAGGATTATTGTATAGTATGCTTTGTGACGTACAACTAATCTAAGTGAAGTTCTCCTATGTCATCTTAAAAAAAAAAGATCCTCCTGAAGTGAATAATACAAAGAGACAGATTTGTCATCATATAGGCTTCACCATGAGGATGATGCAATTTGGTTTAATATTTTTGTTGTATGGTTTTGTGTGATTTGTTTGTTCAGTGTTTCTCCTCTTATTTATCTTGTGATGCTGTTTTCTTTCTTCTTCTTTTTGGTTAGATGCTCACAAGATGCATATTTATAAGAAATATTTAGCCAAAGTTTTATTTATGTGATTGTATTGCTTCCTAGTATATGAACGTAATACTTTGTCAAAAACAAGAAAGAAAAGAACATAAACCGTTTGCAAGAACTTGGGACATGACTTTGTTCTATGTTTGTTTGGTTGGATCTGTAGAGGAATCAACCGGAGTATTAAAGAAGGCTGAAAGTGAATACAAAGGGCATCGCTCGTTGTTGATGCGAACTCGGAACCTACTCTCTACAATGCAACGCCAAGATGTCCTTGATAGGTAAGAAGAAACTGTATTTTTCTCTGATGACTAATTATCTTCGTTTGCACAAGTCCATACTGAATCTTTCTCTGAACAGGGTGATACTTGCAGTTGGGTTTTTCTTGTTCTCTTGTGCTGTTCTTTATGTTGTCTCAAAGCGATTTGGGATACTAAAGTTGCAGCAAAAGGTTACTGCTGCCATAAAAGCTGGTATGGTGGGACAAGCCAAGATTGGAGATAGGGCTGTCGCAAATGGCATAAATGACAATGCAGTTCATAGGGTGGATGTTCCATTAGATAGACCTATGCGTGATGAACTTTAAAGTTCTTTTCTTTTTGTCATGATCAAAAGCGTTGTCGTATAAAATGGCTCTCATGCTTTCTTGTGCCCTTATGTAATGCAATGTGCCATAATCCCCTAATAATAGTTCCCCCTCCTCCAAAACAAAAACGAACCCCCAAAAAAACACTAAATATCACAAAGTAAATTGCTTCATTTCTCAATGGCCAAAAAGATGAAGAGGCTTGTAACTTAATTGGTGATATAGAGGGCGAAATTTGGGAATAGAGATTAGCACTTCATTTGTGAGTTCATAAAGGAAAGAAAATGAATGAAATGTAGTATTGTTTGTAGTAACCCAATTGAAAATTTTATATTTTTTGTGGAATACAATAAACCGGGAAAAAAGAAACAATTAGAGAATTTCTAAAGTGAGGGTGAAAGTGTGGAGAGGGAATCTCATGCTCATGGGTTCAAATGTATTTCTCTAGTCTTTGCTTGCTTCTCAGTATGGTGACTCCCAAACTAGTGTCTCTTAGGTGGAAGGTTGAGTTTGGGTTTTTGATTTTGTGGGTTTTAATTTTTCAGATTTTACTGTACGTAAATAGGCAATAGGGTATCAATGAGATGCGAGTGTGTGTGAGAACCTATTCATTAAGTTGTAAAAATCTGAGATGGCACGCTAGTATTAGAGGGTACCGGTGTAAAAAGTTGGGTTTACATCATATCCTTATTTATGGTCATCACTTTCGATTCTTTCTTCAGCAAACACTTCATTAGGTCTACTTCATTCCGACCTCCTAATCAAAAGCCCCATAACTACTATTTTCAATCGATTAGTAAAAGTAGATGTTTTGAGATTCCTAATTTTCACTCTTTAGTGAGAGCTTCCTCAAAGGTATTTAGTTTTTTAACCTCTCTAAAATACAAAGAAAAGAAAAGAGAACATAATTCTTTCACCTTCATTCAAAGTTCAAACAATTGATAGTACAATTTTATGTAAAATGCATTTTATGTCCCTTAAATATGGGGTCTATTCTTTTGGCTCCTCAATTTTAAAATGTTCAATTTTGGTCCTTCAAAATTTTAAAATGTTAACAATTAGTTCCTCATTTTTTTTTTTTTTTTCGTTTACATGATTAATGGAACGCAGAGTCATCCCATATTTAAGGGCCAAAATCAAACCAACATAATATTTAGGAGCCTAAAATTGAACTAATTAGTGTGCATTTAGATAGCTTATTTTGCTGAAAACTAAAAACTGAAAACAATAAAAAAATACTTTCCGGTTACTGTTTATTAATGAAAATACTGTGCATTTGCCTTGATGCACTGTTCATGGGACATGAACAGTGCACCAGGCGCTGGAATTAAAAAAAAAAAAAAAAAAAAAACCAAAAACACGTCTGCGTGAAAACGCAAACGCAATCCAAACGAGTTCTTAATCCCAAATTTAAGGGACTAAAATCAAACAAAAAAAAAAAAAAGAGTAAGGAATTGAAGAACAATGCATGGAGGGGAAAAAACTATTACATTTTTAAATTTGAGAACAATATTAGGTTATGTTTGGTAACAGTTTTTGTTTTCTATTTTCAAAAACTTGTTTTTGGGAATATAAAGAAAAAACAATTTTCTTGTATTTTTGAAATCAAAAACATGTTTAGTTAGTTGAAATTAAAAAAATATTTTTTTGAAGAAAAAATAGAAAATAATAAAATATGTTGTTGCTAGGATTTGAACTCTAATGCTAATTCATTAAATGAGACAGATTTATTAAATTAAATGCGTGTTTTCATTGACTTTTGAAAATTAGAAACTGAAAACAGTCTTTTGCATATTTTCAATTTTCTTCACAAATTGAGTTTTGAGAACAGTTTTTGTTTTCTGTCCATTTTAGGTTACCAAACAAGTTTTTTAGTCTTTAAAAATAAAAAATTGTTTTTAGGAACAGAAAATAAGGGGAAAAACAGTTACTAAAACATACCCTTAATATTTTAAAATTCAGAGAACAAAATTGAACATATTCCATATTTGAAGGTAGACATGGCAAAACAAGTTGGGTTTGGGTTCGGGTCAAAAAATGGATCTTTTTAAGCAGATTAGAAATAGTTTGAGTCAATTAGGTTACGAATCGAGTTGGGTCGACCTGTATATTTTCACATTAAATATTTTAATAAAAAAATTAATTCATCATTTGGTAAGTCATGCAACAAATTACTTTGTATAAAATATGTTATATTGAAGTTACCACTCATATCAAGAATAGGCTCAACCCAACAAATTACTATTTGTTTAAGAATTATAAAATTATACAAATCCCAACATTGCTAACTAAAAAAAAAGTAGCACAAATACAAAGAAGTGCAGTGTACCATTTGAAAATCCAATTAAAATAAATAGACAAATTTCACTTTAACATAATATCAGCATCCCAAAATATAAAACAAAATTACAAATGCCCTATTGGATAGTTGATTTGACAAAGTATAAAAGCATATAGGAAATTTACAATCTTAAAAACTAATTTCATAATTTAATATCAACTGTGGTTGATACTCTGTTTTAATTTGAGAATATACATCAAAATTTGATTGTTTACTTATTTATACATGATCTCTTCTATGAATATCGCGTCATTGTTAAGCAAAATACTCCAAAAATATTATGTCATTGTTAAGCAACACACACTCCATAAAAATATCATATTTTATTTTGAAAAATCTTTTATTTTGGCCATGGATTTTTTTTTTTTTTTTAAAGATCTAAGCATCCATAATTTGTGCCAATTTCATTGATATATTTTGGTTTCACTTTTTTCTCACACTTATAAATGCTTCTCGTACATGTCTATAATTTTAAATATATATTTTTAACTCTGCTACAATCAAATTATCTTGGCCAACTATATTATTTTGACAAATTCACTATTAGATTACAATTTCTTCTTATATCCTCTATACTTGCAAAACTTTTAGAAAATTAAAAATCAATAGTTATGTCATCATTGTTTGAATTGCAAGTTTTTGTAATTTAAAATTATGCATAAAATATAAACTTATAGATCATATAGTAAACAATATCCGATTGACACAAAGTTTGACATATGTATTAAGAGCGTAAAGAACGTGCATTTCAATGGTTAGATTCTCAAAATATGTAGTAATGCTAATTGATGGGTAATATAAAAAGTACAAATCGTCCATAAGCTTTGTCCAAGAGAACAACATCCGTCCAAGATAATCGTCTACAAGGAAAGAAGAAAGCAGTAACACCAGGAAGGAGCAATTTTGTCGTCTAAAGATAAGAGATCGTAGATGATGGATGAACACTTAGTAAATTCTAAGGTTTTCCCTGCAAACCAAAGACCAGTTACACCACAATGCACTATTCCGAGATGTGGGGTGAATTTCCCAAAATTCGCTCTACTCTCCCCACTAAGTCCAGACATCTTTCACGATGATAGTGACACCTAACAAGTAGACCCACTCCAAATTTTCTATAAAAGGACCAAACTTCATCAAGCCAAGGTATACACAACTATTCATCCACTTCTCAAATTTGAGTCATTGAGAGAAATACTGACTTAATTGTCAGAGGGACTTTGGCCAGTTCTACCCCAATCAACTCTGAGAGTCTTTCTTCTTGTTTCTGGTTGTTGATTCGACTTAGAGTTCAGAGCATACAGCCTATTGATTTCATATCTTATCATTAATGATATTGAGTAAAGTTGTAGTCTTAATCTACAACCATTTTTGTAACTAAACTTTATCATAAAATTAATATATAAAAAATGTGCAATAGAACATTTTTATGTATAAAATTTGGCTACAAACCTAGTTATAGACTTAAGACTTCAACTTCCTCTAAGAAGCAAATATGTGTGCAATGCACATAACAAGTGTTAGTTAGGTTAAGTGAGCTATGTGAAAGAAAAATGCCATCATCACAACTATTTATACAACTTTTGCCACAACTCGCCACGTGGTAAGTTGTAAGTGGTAGAGGTGTAGACTCACATGTACCACTACTTTTTTTTCACTACTCATAACTCAACACGTGTCAAGTTGTTGTCCTAGACTTCTAGCATTTTCTTAGAAAAAGTTAAAGCCATTAAAGTTTGTCTACAAACTTTGTTCCAATTATATTATATTTTATTTTTATACAAAATAGAAATTTTATTACATCATAATCTAAGCAAGTATATATGTTTGTGTTTGTGTAAAACTCTTTTCTAGATACTTGGGATCTATTTGGTACGTGTGTTTAAACAACAATTTTTAATTTTTTTTGGAAATACGTATGAGTGAAAAAGTATGTGGAAATACGTTTAATATTGTTTAAAAATTGAAAATATGTGTTTAAATACATGTACCAAACGGGTCTTGAATTCCCTACCTTCCTCTCACCATCACATCAACTTTGCATTTGTGAATTGACTAACTTTATGGGTTTGTTTGGATACAGCTGAAAACTAAAAACTGAAAAATACTGTAACAAAATAAATTTTAAATATGTAAATAGTGCCGTGGGATCAATTTTTAATAAAAATGTTACTAAAAAGTTTAGTTTACGGCTGTAAAAAAAAAAAAAAAATTTCTGAAATGCAAAACGCAAATCGCGGTAAGCGCAAAATAATCTTCAACACACAAACAAACCCTAAATCTTTCCTTGAACCCTTCTGTGGCGGGAAGCAAAAACCCAGGGTTTAATAAAATATTTTAAAAAAGAAAAAGACAAAACCCTAATTAAACTCCCCAATTTCTTAAGTTGAGAAGCAACGACAAAAAGCCAAATAAATTGCATAAGGAATTTTTGTGCTCAGAAACACAACTCCTCCACTCTCCACTATCGCTATGTACTGGCTCGCCACTAGAAACGCCGTCGTTTCTTTTCCCCGGTGGCGTTCTCTCTCACTCTTGCTCCGTTCCCCTGCTCGTGCATACACCTCATTCCGCCCTTCACCAACGCTCCTGTAATCTCTCTCTCTCTCACTCTCTCTCACTATATATACGTGTATATTTTATTGCAAGCTAACTATTAATCTATAGGGGATTTTTTTTTTTTTGTGTGGGTGTGGATAAAAAATGTTACTTCTATTAGGAAATTATGGAAATGGTGTGGAATTAACGATCTTTTAAATTTTTTTTTTTTTATGCAATAGATGAAGTTGAGAAATGGGTATTACGTGATTTTTATACCTGCATTTTGTGTTTTTTTCAACAAGGAATGTCGGTTCAACGTCGAATTGTATTTTAAAGTATGTGTTATGTGTTAAAACTAAGAATTTCATTGCAAGAAGAAAGATGTGCATGAATCAAGAGTGGAAAATAACAAGCATAATGATATATCCGCTTAAATGCATTACCTGTGCTTGGGTTTTATATATCAATTTCAGCTATGAGTATGACTCATTTCAATGTTTCTGTTTTTGGTATATGTAATTGCATTTGGGAATTTTCAAATGCGCATTTGATAAACTAATACGGTGAGATTGTTATTTCTGTTTTTGTGTTATGTGTAATTGGTCTAAGGGCTTAGTATAGGAATGTGCCATTAATGATATAAAACCAATTTATTTGTATTTTGAATGTGTCAATAGTATTTTGGTAAGGAAAATAAATTAAAAAAAAGGTAAAAGTTTTTTTTGCCCCTTAAATTTGCATGAAGTTTTTTTTTTTTTGGTTCCTAAACTTTAAAAGTTCTTTTCTGGTTAATAATCTATTGAAAATGTTACACCTTTTGTCCTTAAAGTAAAAAAAAAAACTTTTTTTTGGGTCCCTAAACTAATGAAAGGCTCCGTTTTTGTCCTAAAATTTAAAAAAATCTCTCATAATGTGCATGTGATCAATAGTTTCATGCCACCTGTTCACCTCATGCGTGTATTTTTCTTTAATAAAAAAAAATGTAATTGTCCATATCAGGCATGTCAAATTCCCTAAAGCTAAAAATAGTGTGACCTAGTTAGACACATGGGATAAAAGTTAACAAGAGTGCATGGAAGGACAAAAAGTGTAACATTTTCAATAGTTTAGGGACAAATAAAAGAACTTTTTAAACTTTAGGCTCACTTTAGGAATGGAAACAATGTTTTTTGCCTAGAAAAAACTTAAGTGATATAGCTGATAACTGTATTTAATATTTAATTCCTGATTTTTCTTTTATGTTTTGATTTTAAAATCTAAATCATGAGATTTTGTTGTAATAGGTACAGCTGCAGACAATTGGAGCAAATCTATTGTTTCAAAGGTCAGAAAGTTTTCAAGGAAAGCTCAAAACCCACCAAGAAGCTTAAAGCATCAAGTGATACCCTAAATGATAAGGATCTTTCGCACTTACTATGGTGGAAGGAGGTTTGCTAGTTCATACATTTTTGTTATGTTGCTTGATTAGTTCTGCTGCCTTAATACGTTTAAAACATGAAATTTCTTGAGAGCTTTAAGTAAGGCCTTTCATAATCGTGGTTTCTTTATTGTCGAGGTTGAAGATATGCAGGAAGCCTTCAACCGTCCAGCTGATTAAAAGGCTCACATATTCCAATTTGCTAGGCTTGGATGTTAACTTGAAAAATGGGAGGTGAGCTGTTATAATGTTGGTGAGCTCTTATAATGTTGTTGTTAGCCTTGTAGCTTAACTAGATCCTCCTAATGTTTCGAAAGGAGACATCCAGGAATCAAATCCCCCCTCCCCCAACTATCCTATTATTAAAAAAAAAAGGGAAAAAAAACCTAATTGATCATTATCACTTTTTATTCCAAAAGAAAAAAAAAATTGTTGCCATTAGCATACTTATGATTTAGGAAAACCAAAAAGACAAAACAGAGACTTGACTGGGTCTTTTCTATTTCCTGATTTTTAATATATATATTCAGTGTCATGCATTCAGTTTGCATATTTAGATTATATGAGGTCCAGAATTCAAGTAGCCTGTTTAGGAACATTGTTCTTTTAAAATTTTAATTAATGAAATGGTCAGCAGAACTAGAGCCATGTAGCAGGTTGGTGATAAGCTATTAAACGTGAAATTGAATCTTGAAAAAGGGGTAGGTTTTGGATTTATGTTAAAAAAATGGGCTGGTTTGAAGTAATGTTGATCTGCAGTTTGATTATTTAATCCTCATCCTATGCCTAAGCCAAGTGGGTAGGACTTTCATGCATTAAATTATCATCTCTCTCTCTCTCTCTCTCTCCTGGAGATGTCAACGTAATCTAAACACATGGCATTGGAGAATCTTAGGATGTACATCTTGATCATCACTTACAAGAATGTAGGTATGCCCAAATAACTCACATTCACGTTCAACTAGAACTCAAAACCTTCTTGCAATCTTCGTTTTACATCTAAAGTTTCATCTTTATTTAAGAACTGAAATGCTGGAACTGACAGCATAAACACTTGGTTTCATCAATGTTCCTTAAGTGTGCGTCTCGCTTTTACTAACACCCCACCTCTACCGCCCTTTTTTTAAGTTAGAATTGAGGGAGGGTATTTAGGGGCTGTTTGGTTTTTAAAAAACCAACGTTCATCACTTCTCATTCAATTTTCGTCACTCATCACTTAAAATACCCTAATTTTCTAAATCCCACACGTTTGGCACACTGTTTTCAGCTTCTCATCGCTCAAATATTTTTACTTTTTGTGAGACCCATGCCTGAAGCACCATGTCAGGCTCACAGTTACCATGCCCGTGTAACACACTGCCATTTCATTTATTTTTTCCCTTCAGCCCTGTTTCTCCCAAAACCCTCGACGAACCCAGCGCTGATCTCCACCTCACCCAGTGCCGATCTCCCAAAAATTGTACTTTTTCTTTTTTCCTCTGATTCGTCTTCACTCTCCTTCTCGAGTGCAACAGATCAAGTAGATCGGCGCGTGCGACGGCTGAGCTCGGGACGATGCACTCCATTAAAGAATGTACAGATCAATATCTCTCTCCGTCTTTATCACTTTCGCTCTTGCTGTTTCTCATTGCGACTATATATCCCTCTCAATTTTTTGATTTAGGAAATTTGTGGGTATATGGGTTGTGTTGTGTTATCTGATATTGGGTTCCTGTTTATGGGTTTGATGCTTTTTATTTTCCCCTTTGGTTCCTTGATTCTCTAATTTGATGGGTTCCAGTTTTTTGCTCAGCACTGTTCACAGATGGGATGGGGAGAGAGAGCAGATTGGTATGGGGAGAAGAGACGAAATGGGTATGGAGAGAGAGGAATGCTGTTATGAGCTCTGGCCGGTCTGAGCTCTGCCGCCGCGGGTTGGTTGAGGTGGGGGCTCAGTAGGCGTGGCTGGGCTGAGGGTTTAGAAGTGTGAGGAGTACTTGGAGTTGGGAATGGAGAGTTTTTGTGGGTTGCATTTTGGTGTGAAGGAAAAAGCCGTTGGTGGGTTTCTCAAAAGTTGCGCTGGTGTGACTTCTCTCTGACAGTGGGTCTCACCAATGTTTGTTTAATTACCAAAATGTCATGGAAACTCAGGTTTGAAAACTTGAAAACACATTCTATAATTCATCACTCAAAAATCAGATAATTGAGTGATGGAAACAAAAATTAAAAACACATCCAAACAAACTACTCAGCCGTGGGACCCACCAGTTTTGAGTTATGGGTCGAAACAGAATTATGGGTGATGGAAAACTACAAATCCAAACAGCCCCTTAGTATCCAAATATCTAATATGATTGACTCAATTCACTCAATTTTTGGGCCAACAGTCGAGGGATCTTTGAAAAGTTTGACGGCCAATCTCTTAGCCTAAAGAATCTTTCACAATCCTCTATTGCAGGTCCTTTAAATTATCAACCAACAACCGATGTCTCTGTTCCTTTCTACACTTGTCTTGGTTTGGTGGACTGACGAATGTTGACCTTCTTGCTTTCGATATATAAGTCTACAAATGAAGTTTTCCTTTACTTCTAGTAAGTGTGTGTTTGGGTGTAGATTAAAAATTAAAATTATCTCACTATTCAGTTTAATTTTGTTACTATTTATAGGTCCTACTGTATTTTTTTGTACTATTCATGGGTCTCACTGTATTATTTTAACTAATTTTTACCTTTATCTACAGTATTTTTAGCAATAATTTTTCAGTTTCAACAAAATAAGCGGAATCTAAATATACCCTAAGCCTCTTAAGATCTCTAAGTATTTCTAAGTATTCTCATTTTTGGTTAAAAATAGCTCTAGGGGGGAATTTAAATGCTTGTGGGACCAAACCTCACTTTTTTGGGAATTTGGATTCCTTTTTGAAAGGAGGGTGTCCGTATTTCCATGGTTTGACAAAATTCTATTTACTTTAAAGTGAAAATTATAGCCCCAATTTAATGTCCTTTATCTAAATAAAATACAATTTTTTCTCTAATCAAATGCTTATGCTATGTATTCAACTTTTTCTTTTTTAATTATGTTTATATTTACATGTAAGTATAGTTTACTTCAATTTTTATCTCCTCTTTGCAATTGTTCTGGTCTTTTGAGAAAATAAATAATTTTGATTGATAAGACATGATGCTTGTTAAACTAATTTTTTTTCTAATCAAATGCTTATGCTATGTATTCAACTTTTTTTTTCTTTTTTTAATTATGTTTATATTCACATTAAAGTATAGTTTACTTCAATTTTTATCTCCTATTTACAATTGTTCTGGTCTTTTAAGAAAATAAATAATTTTGATTGGTAAGACATGATGTCTTGATAAACCACAATTTTTTGAAATAATTATTTTGGTATTGTATGTGTTATACTATTATTTTAAGATACTGACTTTTAATATATTTTTTAACAAGTAAAAATTTTATTTGAAAAGGAAAAGAGAACGACACATAATAACATGTGCACAAACCCTTGCCAAAGAATACTACTCACAATGAAAGGAAGTCAATATTATCAACAAAAGACATCCAAGGGATGTTACCTACAGCAAGCATCCAATCAAACAAGGACTGTAAGGTTTGCTCCTTGATAACATAAGCAAGTCACTCAACACCATCAAAGACCTGCCTATTTCCTCTGTACCACAGAGGTAACATAACACATAGGGGAAAATCTCGCCACACAATAGTAACCCTGTGGCTTTGAAATTGTCTTTGCCAACTCTCCAACATCTCATACACAGATTTGGGCACCACCCAAGCTAACCCTAGCAACATTGAAATGAAGGACCAGACATCTGTTGTCGTAAGACAATGAAGAAGAAAGCAATCAAGAGTCTTGCCGCAACCTTTACACATACAATACCAATCGGCTAACAAAATATGTCTCTTGCTTAGGTTATCAATTGTCATGATTATCCCAAAGGTTGCAGTCCACACAAAGAACACAGCTTTCGTGGGACCTTGGCCCTCCAAATGTTCTTCCATGGGAAAGAAAGGCCTGTAAGGCCCCTAAGGGCATTATGGTACAATCTATAATTGAAAATTTCCACTTCTACACTAACCTCGAACACACCCCAATCTTGAAAAGGCTAGATGAAGTGGGGATTCCAATGTAGAACCTTTCCCTATAACCCACATAAAGATGATGGATAATGTGCTTGACATTGTATGTTTAAGTCTAAGGATACTTTGGAAAGAATAAATAATTCCTATAGTTAAGAATAAAGCAAACATGGAAATATCACATTCTCAGGAATCTTAGCAAATTTCAAGTTAAACCAGACATGGGGCTATTATATTTCCGAGCTTCCAAGTTCTTAGTTCTCACATTCTTGAGAATTTGGATGCCAGGGACATATTAGATTCCCTGAACCAAATGCTACATTAGGGTTAACAGCTTTGAGATGGTACATTTTACCCTTTCCATATTCCTAAGAGGAAAAAGGAAATTATCATATATTTTTTGTAATCTACTCTTTTCTATTATTAGTCGTACAATAGATTTTTGTTATATCAGTGAATTGAACAACTATTTTTAAGTTCTAGGTAGATCAGTCATACATTTTGTATGTTCATGCTGAACATATCTTCGCTTAAGACTAAAACTGCCTATTCTCTTCTCTTATCTGTTTGATCTTCGTTCTGTCTTGCCTATTAAAGCAAATGTCAAAGAAGCTTTTTTCATTATGTGATTATTTTTTTGAATGGCCATATTTTGGTCTTTGTAGTGCATAGTGGAGGAAGTTCAGGGTCAAACGCAAGCTCGTTCTCATAAAGGTCGTTTTATATCTGGGTAATTACTTGCCAACACCTCTGCTTCCAATTTACCTGTGATTTGTCATGCCATATCCTTTTTTTTATGGGCTTTTGGTCATTGTTTGTACTCATGCTGAAGTGATTGATAAATTTACAATGGCAAAAGAAAAAAGCAGTTCTCCTTTCCTTTGCCCTGGTTTATTCTTCAAGTAGAATGTAAATTTTACAGATTCTTAGTTGTATTGTAATTTATTTTCAGTAAACTGATTATATTAATTGGAAGTATGTACTCTCTGTTGAAGGAAGCTAATTACTAATACTAAGAAATCAATCAAATCATTGACTAAAATCAATGGACTGAAGGGAGTGCTTATATGTTTTCCTTATATTTCTTTCTGGTGTTTATATGTTAACTCCCTCACCTTCTACACCCACTGAAAGTACCAGTGTGTTTCTAGTTGATCGAGTGACCTTATTATCTGTTATCTATATTTTAATAAATGGAAGCATCTGAATAAATTTTGAAGGAAGATACATGATAGAATACCAAAGGTTATACATAAAAAAATGATTTGAGTAGCAAATAAAGAATAGGATTTAATTAATGAATACAGATAATCCTTTTATCTTATCACCAGCTAATTTGGACCATAGTATCTCCAAACATAACTGAAAATTTTTTTTCTAACCATTGCTTATGATGATGCAATCTTGATTAGAATTTGTTTCGAATTTCTAAGAGCAAGATTAAAGTCACATATAATTTTCTAAGTTTATATTGGTTCTTTATGGTTTTCAAAAGCAAATATGGCCTGGGGAGTCCATTTCCATGCTTTCATAATGGGTGAAGTGTGCCATGTCAATAAACATATGTGCCATACAAGGTTATTCTTACATTCATTTAGCTTTTTGCTCTATCTTCTTTGTTTGTTCTAAGCTTTCTTGAGGGATTACTTTATAGTTTATACCTTACTGTGGTATCTGGATGTTAAAAAAAAAAAAAGAAATTACATCTTCCTACCACTATATGGAGATGTTACTTATTATCAACAAAGAAGGAGATAAATATTATCTAAAAAAAAAAAAAAAAAAAAAAAGAAAAAGAAAAAGAAAAAAGAAGAACTGTAAAGTTTCTTTAAATAAGATTAGACTTT
The DNA here is from genome assembly GCA_032727855.1 of Quercus ilex subsp. ballota. NCBI lineage: Eukaryota > Viridiplantae > Streptophyta > Magnoliopsida > Fagales > Fagaceae > Quercus > Quercus ilex. The sequence goes on from CM064915.1 coordinate 18,939,465, forward strand.
TTGTTGATTGGTTTGGTACTATCTGCATGCTTTGTTATTTATTTTTTAATAAATAGTACCATCTACCTTTTTTTTGATATGTATTAAGACTTTTATTGAAAAAAATTGAACATCATGTTCACGATGGTGAACACTCTGAACAAGAAACAAATACAATATAATTAAGAACTAAAGAAAATAGAGACTAAAAATTCAGATAAAGAAATACAATTTGTACACCCCCAAATATGAGCCCAATGAAACAAAGTACCAAAGAGGAGAGATTTTAGATGATCTAATGTTCTCTACTTATCTTCAAAAGTGTGGGTATTGTGTTCATGCCAAACTAACCACATTAAACATGCCCGGACCATATTCCAAAATGGTTGAAAGATGCTTTCCAAACCAGTTTCTCTAGATAAAGAAAAAAGAGCCAACTGACCTCAGCATTACCCACTGGATCTCAAACACTGCAAAAGCTTCATACCATAAGGTGTGAGAAAACTTACAGTAAAGAAGAAGGTGATCTACTGATTCCCCATCACAGCAGCATAAACAGCACCTATTAACTAGAGATTGACCTCTCTTAACAAAATTATCAATGGTGAGTATCCCATCATTAGCTACTATTCATAAGAAGAAAGACACCTGTTTAGGCACATTTGCACACCAAATGCACTCCCAAGGAAATTCATCGGTGTTAGGACTAGATAACAACTTATAAAAAGAGCGCACATCAAATACCCCAGACGTAGTCAATCTAAAGACCAGGTGATTATTCCCCTCACCCCTCAGCATAGAGGAATAAATAAGCTGAAAAAAGGAATAAATAGTGTCTGTCTCCTAATCTTGAGGACCATGACGGAAAAGTAAATTCCAGCTCCTACTACCTCCTTTTGAAGTAGATACTACCAAGTCTGAGACCCATGCTTCTTTAGATAGAGAGCAAGCAAACATAGCAGGAAAGAGTTCCTTCAAAGGAATAGGCCCACTCCATGGATCATGCCAAAAACTAACACGGCAACCCTCCCCCACATTATACAGAATCTGACTAAAGAACTTCTCTATTCCTTCCTTAATACTCCTCCACATCCCACACCCATGAGAACCTCTTACCCCTCTAGTGCACCAGCCTCCTCTCGCCTCACCATATTTGGCTGCTATAACCTGACGCCATAATCTGTTACTTTCTTTCCCAAAGCGCCGCAACTACTTCCCAAGCAAGGCCTTGTTAAACAACCTAATCCTCCAAATCCCCAAACCACCACTCTCAACTGGCAAACAGACCTTATCCCAAGCAACTAAAGGATATCTAAAAACATCCTCTAAGGCCCCTCAAAGAAAATTCCTCTGAATCCTTTCTATTCTAGCTTCTACAGCTTAGGGATGGTAAACAAAGATAAAAAGTAGGTGGGAAGGCTTGAGAGAGTACAATAAATAGTACTATCTACATGCTAGGAAATTAATCTTGTGTAAGTTTCAGAGGACTTGAATAAAATAAAAGCATGTTTCATTTAGCTCATTTCTCTCCCTAGACTTGCTACATCATAAATTCAAGTTGTTCCTTGGAAAATTACATTATTCCTACGTTGCCTTGGGAAAAAAGAAGAAGATTAATGAGATAGAAATAAGTGGACACATGCAAATCCACATTATTTTATGTCCTTTTTTCCTCTTTGTATCACGAAAACAATGTACTACTTGGATAATTGAGACAGATTTTTAAGAAGATCGTGCATTTACACCATGCCAAGGATTCACCTAATATTGGGGGTTTGAAAATTGTTGTACATTTCCTTACCATTTTATTTGCTGTATGCCTTTATTTTTATTTACTTTTTCTCACATGCTTATCTTGTACTAACTCGCAATTTTCAAGTATTCAGGCATGCTCATCCAGGTAGTCCATATGTATTTGGACTTGCGGGTTCAATACCCATAGGGTGCATGGGTAACTTTCAAATAAATAAAAAATATGTAGTTACTTGAGAGTCGTTTTCATTTTTTTGATAGGTAATAAGATTTTTATTTAAAAAAAATTGAACATCATGTTCACGATAGTGAACACTCTGAACAAGAAACAAATACAATATAATCAAGAACTAAAGGAAATAGAGACTAAGAATTCAGATAAAGAAATTTAATTCGTACACCCCCAAATATGAGCCCAATGAAACAGAGTACCAAAGAGGAGAGATTTTAGATGATCTAATGTTCTCTCCTTGTCTTCAAAAATGCGGGTATTGCATTGCTGCCAAACTAACCACATTAAACATGCAGTGCCATATTCCAAATGGTTGAAAGATACTTTCCAAACCAATTTCTCCAGATAAAGAAAAAAGTGCTAACTGACCTCGGCATTACTCACTGGATCCCAAACACTGCAAAAGCGTCACACCATTAGGCATGAGAAAACTTACAATGAAGAAGAAGGTGATCCACTGATACCCCCATTGCAGCAGCATAAACAACACCTATTAACCAGAGATTGACCTCTCTTAACAAGATTATCAATGGTGAGTATTCCATCATTAGCTGCTGTCCATAAGAAGAAAGACACCAATTTAGAGTCATTTTCATTCTGTACAAAAGTAGGGTGTTGACAAGGTAAAGCTAAAACAGTAAAAAGTTCCTGACAAAATCTACTTTCACTTGGATATTCAATTTTTGAACTGTTTAACTGGCCCAACTGCATTCTCTTAAGTTCTTATAATGAATAAGTTTTGGTAATAATTATTATTTAGGGGCTTCTATAACATCTAACTGATTGCTGGAACAAAATGTGTACTGGATTGCTATTGTTAACAGCAAGTCAAATAATAATATGCATGACTTAATCTTTTCACTGGCATGCTTTGGTTGGCATATTTCCATGATTTAGTTTGCTATTGGTCGGATTTGCTATGGCTTTATTCCCCCTAACAGATAACAGGCAACTACCAGAAATTCAAAATGAAAAGTGTGACAGAAAGAGGAATGACTAACCTGTGATAACCTTTGTGTGGGGTTGTGAACCTGAAAGTTTCCTGCTTTTTTTGTACTTAAACACGAGTCAATTTTCATTGTAAACTAAACATTTTCTTCTTTCTCTGTGTTACTACAATAGTATTTTATCTCATAATTGAATATTTTGTGAATATTCTCTAAGCTGTATCTGTTTGGGCAGCAACTTGCAAGCTAATGAGCAACATGACATGCTTCATTCCTGAGTTTACTTGTGTTTCATCTGCAAAGGTTGTATTCCAATTTCTCTCTTATTGTGTTTTTTCCCTAACTTCTTTATTAGTGTGTTTCATACAAAAATACCCGCACATGCTATACGTCGTTCTCCCTTTTGAAAGCTTCCGTGAAATATTGTTCCGACCGAATTTGTTTCCTCGTTGTACTAAGTGATATTAATAAGAAAGTGGAACCAATATGTTTTGTCACCTAATAGACAATGATTAAATTTTATAACTTAAACTTGCATTTTACAGATTTTTGATTTATAGAAATAACTTACTTATCAAAAAAATTTATAGAAATAACTCGAGGAAAACTTTGAGCTCTTGCTATTTGAAAGAATATAGCTTTCGTCTCCGCTTTTCAAGTTTTATGCCTTGATCTATAATAATTTTCTTGGTAGTGTGAGAATATAGGTAATGGGTTAGTCTAAAAGCTACTATAGATCAGTTCATTATTGCATTTATCATTACAAATTTTAGTTGCTCTGTTCAAGGTGGATCTTTAGATTATGTAAAATTCTACTTCATCAGCGTGGAACTGATAATTCCTATTTTACTAGTCATCCCATGCCCCAACGGCGTCTAATTCCTTGGTGACATTAACCATTCTATTGACTGTTTGAGTACGAGGTTGTAATAAAATTCTAGCTGAGTTAGGTGTTGTCGCTACCAATAAAGTGTGTCAGTAACTTCTATAAATGTGGATAAGCAATATGACATTGAAATGTTAGTTCTCTGGAGTTCATTAGCATGAATTGCAACGTGGTGTTATGTAATTGTAAACCAATAATTTTGAAGGAATTCTATTTTGCTTTCTGTGGATCCATGGTGAAAAACCATTTTCCTATTTTCTATGGGGCAATTTTCTCTCTTACTCTCATATACTCTTAACATTTTTCTTTTTATTAGGTAATACTGATTTTGTTATAAAAGAGGACATAGTTGAACTCCGCATTATGCGTATCAAACCACTCCTAAAGAATTATACCGTCAATCTCAAGAGATCCAAAAATTCTGATAGAGAAGACAATGGATGTTACCCAAGGTAGTCAAACTAATTATACAGAAGTCCCAACATTGACTGTGATAACTTGATTATGGTGTTCAATACCATGAAAAATCTACCATTCTTCTCCCTTCATATTGTCCACATTAGACTGGGGAAAAGGTAATGGCCTTCCAAATCTTTGAATTCCTGTGATGATAAAATCAACCATGCCACTTGTCTAACATCTATATCACCATTTTCACATCACCCAGGATATCCCAAATAACACAAACACAAAACCGACCAAATATCCTCTTAACATTTTCCTTTGGAATGCGTGTATGATCTCTCTCTCTCTCTCTTCTTCTTCTTCTTTTTTGACAATGTGTTTATGTAGGTATATATGTGAATATATATTTTTTTTTGATAAGTAGGTATATATGTGAATATATTGAGTACATCTATGTCTGATTTTTGGTTTGTCTGTGTCTTTCTTTATGTTGTGCAGTTTGTGAAGCTACTTGAACAGAGGGAGGCCAATCATATTGAATTTTGTAGAATAAAAAATTTACTGGATGGCATATTGCACATGTATAAAAATTCTGAGCTCAATGAAATCCTGAAATTGTTGATGGATCCGACATGGGTGGCAACTGGATTAAAAATTGACTTTGAGACATTGATAAGTATAAACACCTAACCTTGTTGATTGTTTTTGCACTTCTGTCCTAAATTTATTTTACTAGGGAAAAAGAGAGGTAGTAATTCATGTAGTATTAAAAGGGGTGAATTCAAGGTACATCTAAAATTGACAAGTTGCACTGATCAATTTATAATGAACCTTTGCATTGTTGCGTAATTATCTTGCGAAATATTGTAAGAACCCTACAGTTGAACTCAGAACGTTCTAGCTTTGAGAGAGAGAGAGAGAGAGATAACACTTGGTGTTACTGCCATGAGCGTAGACTCCATTATTCAAATTGCTTTTTTATGACCCAAGTTGTTCTTTTTGTCTAGATTATTGTTATTCTTTTTGCAAGTGGCTGAGCATATATTGAAGGTGTCAAACTGAGGTCCAGCCAGTAAAAGCAATAAACCATTCAGTAAAGCGATGAAGGTGGCAAACCATTCAGTAAACCATTCAGTAATATTGAGTAAAGTTTTGTTACCTTGACCCTGAAGGTGTCAAACTACTTACATATCTTATAAAGTTTTGGAAACCACCCAAACCAACCTTTTACAGTTAGATCTCCAGCTTAATTACTACATTGCATTACATGGTGATATAATTTTAGTTAAATTATTTATTTGGTCATTAAATTATTGGATTCAGTTTTAATTATTTCATTAACTACTAATGGTATCAATTTAAGCCCTTCAATTTTGAAAATCAAATCACATCATCATTGGAGCTTCTTTATGTTAAAATCTTCGGAGAATTAGCTTGTGTGGCAAATAGAAAAATGTCAACACCTGGGCTAACTACCTTGCCACATTTGTCAACAAGAAATAATGTTCATTATTTATTTATTTTTTTAAATAAACGGAATGCCAGAGATCGAACATTTTTCGCATCAACTCATATGACTATAGTGGATGGAGCAACATCACTTTCACTTAGATCCATTATTGATACCATTTTTACTATAGAGGATGACCACATGCGACTCCCTCATTGTTTTAGACGAAAGGGGCACAATTTTACAATTTCAACAAGTTCTTATCTTGCCCAAACAGGCTTCTCATCAATGGTTTTCCAAATTTTCTTTTGCACTGCTAGATTTATTCATTGTTCTAATCCCAAGGACATTATCTCACTGTGGTCGTTTATATTGACATCTTAACTTGAAAAAAATTGAGAATGCCAAAACATTCTTGTGCGAATGCTTCAAATTTTCAAACTTAAAGACCATGGGAATTTGAAACATTTCTTGAGAAAAGAGTTTGCTCAACCAAATAAGGGATTCTTCTTATCACAATGCAACTATTCTCTTGAAATTCTTAAAGATACAAGATTTTTGGGAGAAAATTCATCCAAATCTCCAATATTGTCATCTCATTTTATCCTAAACCGTATGATTTGGTTATGCCTAGGGAAGGGAGGCTTGCATTTTTTATTAAGTGACACGACTTACAGTTTTGATGTTGAGGTCTAACATTGTGGGTATTGTGAAAGTTTTGATTGGCTTTGAGTCTTTGGTTGTTTGAAATTTTAGTGTGGAAAATCCGTAAATGTATTTTGTTTAAGAACTAAAGAAAAATAGAAAGAAACTTTCTAATTGATTATTAATGAGGTTAGCTTTTTTGTTTTGTTTTGTTTTTGTTTTTTTTTTTTTTTTTTTTTGTTTTAGAACTCAAATTAAATCTATAAGTTTCTTTGTAGGTTTTTATACTGGTATTATTTAGTATTTAATTAGTATTTAGTGTGGTATTTATATGAGCCACACCTATAAAAGTCAATGATGATTTTAGAGTGTTTTTTGGATTTTTTTTTTTGGGAGTTTGGGGGGGGGGGGGGGGGGTTAGGATATGGAAACCTAGCTATAGGAAATTAAATATTGATAAATTGAAGTGTTTTTAGCCAATTTTTTATTGTTTGATCACATTCTTTTTATGGTATTTTCAAATGATTTCCTTTCATTGAGATAATAAAATAAGTGTAAGGACTGGATTTGAACCCTCGGCCCAAAAGATAAGTGGATTCAAGCCCAATAAGTCCAAAACAATAAATTTTTAGAGAGTAGGTTGAAGAACTGGGCTTTAATGATTGGAACAATAGCTAGACTTGATTTATAAGACAATCGACTCAAACAAAAGCGAGTTTATTTGAGACAATCTGTCCTCGGCACAATCCGAGGAGCTCTGTTCTTTTATATAAGATGATAATGGTTATAGATATAGTTCAGGTTGCTATAGTGTTATCTCTTCCAATTTTTCAGTCCCCCGTTTAGAGAGTCTCCTCTACCTTATATACTACATTTCCCTTTTATCCTGACCCTTCACGTGTAGGCCAGATTACTGGAGCTGGTCCTTGTCCCATCAACCTTCCCCCAAAGTCCTTGTATGGTAGTTGTAAGGCTGAAAATTATTGCTTAGGTGTCACTTCCTCATTAATATGGCCAGAGAGTTAGTTGGGGTGCATTCAATGCGGTGGTAGCAGCCTTTGTTAGATATTTGTTGCCTCCTTCTGGTCTATTCCTTCCCAGTGCTTCATATTTATCTACTGAGTAGTCTGGAAAACTGTTCATGACGACAGACCATTTCAACTGACCTCGACATCACTTTTTCGAGGTGACTTTTCTCCTCGGACCTCTTCTGGGTTATCATGCCTAGACTTTACCTCATCCTTTTCTACCTTGGACTATCTCATTATCTTTTGAACATCCTCGGATCATTGAAGTCCTCAGACTGGGCCCCAGGCCCAATATATGTGAGATAAAGTATTACTGGACTCTCCGACCCCATAATAGCCCCTCAAAATTCTGCTTTTCGACACCTCGGGAGAAAAGGAGGATTTTGATGCTCTCGGAATTACCCACGCTTGTTACGTCTTGTCCATTGATCGCACAGGCACCTTTTTAACTGCCCAAGGCACGTTCTTGACGTTTCGGAGCCCAGGGCATGCCTTCAATAAATTCTGGCAGCTCTATGTCCCCCCACGTTCCACGATACAATACCAATCCAACGGTGGAGATCTCTGCAAGGGTATGGGCGGGAATTTTCCCGCGGACATTTTTCTCGTTGATATAAAAACCCTTCAAATCAACTCCTTGACTTAACATTCAATTAGCTCTACTTTTCTCTCTTAGTCTTTTTAGCTCTCTGAAGAGGAAATGGAGAGTTTTAGGGCTCGATATAGGATCCTACCCAACGTTAACCTAAGATATTATGAGGAGGGAGAATGGTTTGAGTGAAGGCGAGAAGGTGAGGTGGTGATTCCCATGATCGCCTTCATAGAAGGTGGCATGAGAATCCCATTGGGGAGGGTTACTAGAGACTATCTCAGGCACCATAGGTTAGCACCCACCCAATGCGTCCCAAACGTTTTTAGAATACTAGGGTCTGTGGATGCCCTAAATGAAAAAATGGGGTTAGGGTTGACCCACCATGACGTTAATTGGGTCTACAATCTCCACCATCTAAAGGGGAAAGGGTACTTCTTGAAAACGAGGCAGCTCGAAATTAGGCTCATACAATGTCTCTCGGAATCTAGCAAAGGGTTGAATAAGGATTTCCTGATCGTGTCAGGGGAGTGGCACGATGGCCTCCCTTGCCCAACAAGAGAGGGGCAACCAGGTGGGGCTCTAGAAGTAGGAAAAACGACTTGCACACTACTTTGTTTTGATTCATGCTATTTGGCCTCTAATAATCTGTTCTTCATGACTCTGCAGATAGACATGCCGTTGAGCCAAATTTTAATTTGGTTAACAAGGAGATCTTGGACAAAATTCTCAAAGCCGAAGTGTTTGTAAATAAAAACGACGGTCAACTCCGAGTAGCTCATTTGATATTGGGGTACACACCAATTTCTCGCGCTGTCCAAGCACCCAAGTGTGTGATCAAGGCTAAGGATCCCCGGCTACACAGAATTAGTGTAGCAGCACCAGGTTTTCTCCTTCCCGGTCCAATCCCAGAAGGTATACCAATAGTAGGAACTTCATCTTCCGTAACAGTCGTCAAGGAAGAAGAAAAAGAAGAAGAAAAAGAAGAGGAGGTTACTGAATTACTCGTCTCCGAGGACGATTTCGAAGTCTTCAATCGACTAGAATCGCCAGCCAAGGACAACCAGACCCAGGAAGCATCCCCCACTTCGACTACAATGGGAATATAAAGGAGACTAAAGACCAATCTGTTGGATGTAATGGAGGCCGCTTTGGGGAGTAAAGCGCTCGTGAAGAATGCACCGGCCAAGCTTCCACCTCCCCCTCCCGCCCAACCACAACGTGTTGATCCCCTTGACAACAAAAGGAAAAGGGATCAACGTGGCCAGGACGTGAGGGAGGGGGGAAAAGGTCCCCTCCCTAAGGATGCCGAGCCACAAAAAGGGGCTAAACAGACTAAGGTGACCTATCACCAAGCTAATAGGCGAGGCGAGTCCTCTGTAGCAGTCCCTGTATGGAACCCGACAATGATTTTGGACTAGTCTCCTTTACCAGCTGACGCCTCAATCCGGAACTTCCAGGATGGAAAAGCTGGATTTGTGGCCGACGTAGCTGAACAGACCCTTCTTCTTCCAGCTGATATGGCTGACCTCAGAGAAATAAAGAAGCATGAGGTTTTCCTAAGTCTGAAAAGGGACCTCGCCCTGGTAAGTTTTGCGAAAACATTTCCCTTTCTATTACTATGGCTATTACTTCTTAACATTTATGCTTTTCTTTTTTTAAACAGGCTGTCCAGGCCGCCCATAGGGTTGAAGAGATTGTCATCAGCTCTCACAGAGCGATGAAAGAGGAGGAGAGCCGACGCTATAGTGCCGTAAAGGCTTTTGAATTGGCAGAGAAGAAATCCCAGGAGCTCAATACTAAGCTAGCCAAGCTCGATCATGAAAAGAAAAGTGTTGAGTCTGCCTTAAAGGTGGTGGAAAGGCAGGCCGAGAGCCAGAGATTGAACCTCCGCCAGATAGAAGACCAATTGGCTACCACTAAAGAATAGATCAAAACTCTGAACGACAAGTTGATAGAGGCTGAAAAGGCTAAAGATAAAGCTGAACAAGAAGGTTACGAAATAGGGGTCACTGAGACCGAGCAAAATTTAAGAACTGAAGTTGTGGGGGTTTGTAGACACTACTGCCTCCAAGTGTGGAATGAAGCTCTCAACCAAGCTAGGGTTGAGACTTCTTCTAAACTTAGGGGAGCAGAGAAAGTGTACTACCCCCCAGCTTTATGCACCTCAGTCCCTCCAGACCCTAAGGCTGGCTCGGCCACTTCAGAAGTAGAGGAAGGTCAAATAAGCCCATCTAAAGTTCTCTCCTCCACGAGTAACACCCTTCCTCAAGAAACTATTTAAGCCGAGGTCTTTGAAAAAGTAACTGAGGCCCACACAGAAAAATCCAAGGATAACGTTCAGTCCGAGGATCCGGTGAAGGATAAAGAGGCTCCCTAAAGTATGGAGATTGTACTGGCCACTCTCCCAATACCGTCAAAGGAAGATCTCAAAGGAAAGGGTCCAGCTTCTACAACAGCAGCCTCTAACTAGGCACCCAAGGACCCCAAGGACAAGCTGGTTATAAAGATGAAAAAATGAACTCTTTTCATTTTTTTTTAATGTAGTCGAATCTTTTTGTAACGAAATTGCCTTTTTCTAAGGCATAGTTTTAATGAAGTATGTGCATTTCTTTTAAGGATGAGGTCTCTTACTTAAACAGTTTCTGTTGTAGTGAACAATTGATTAATCCTAGCAACGAATGGTATTCTTAACAAAATGGATTAAAAACCTCAAACCCCCAACATGATTTCTATATCTTCCGAACTGATTAGTAGAATTGGCTAAAAATGAGAAGTCCACAATTCTTATATCATGGCAGGATATTTTAATATATCATTTCTAACGAACTTACTAACCTTGAAGTAAAAAAAAAAAAAAATTTAGACGTTAATCATATGCTAGGTACATCCAGTGTTCCTTAGATTTCTTTAAGTGATGCTCATGAACCTCTATTTGTTCATGTCTTTGTTATGAGAGGACAAGGCATGTGGTCCAGGAAGCCACATATGGCCAATACTTTGCATAATTCTTAGAAAGTCAGCTTGAAGTGTTAATTTCCCTCAAAGCTTGTGGTCCGTGGAACCAGACATAATTTAGGCTAGTTTAATACTTAAATAGATGCCAGAAGTCATTAATTTCCCCAAGGATTGTGGTCCGAGGATCTAGGCAAGACCTTGGTTCAGTTTAACACTTAAATAGATGCCAGAAGTTATTAATTTCCCCAAGGCTTGTGGTCCCGAGGATCCAGGCAAGACCTTGGTTCAGTTTGACACTTAAATAGATGCCATAAGTTATTAATTTCCCAAAGCTTGTGGTCCGAGGATCCAGGCAAGACCTTGGTTCAGTTTGACACTTAAATAGATGCCAGAAGTTATTAATTTCCCAAGGCTTGTGGTCCGAGGATCCAGGCAAGACCTTGGTTCAGTTTGACACTTAAATAGATGCCATAAGTTATTAATTTCCCAAGGCTTGTGGTCCGAGGATCCAGGCAAGACCTTGGTTCAGTTTGACACTTAAATAGATGCCAAAAGTTATTAATTTCCCAAGGCTTGTGGTCTGAGGATCCAGGCAAGACCTTGGTTCAGTTTGACACTTAAATAGATGCCAGAAGTTATTAATTTCTCCAAGGCTTGTGGTCCGAGGATCTAGGCAAGACCTTGGTTCAGTTTAACACTTAAATAGATGCCAGAAGTCGTTAATTTTCCCAAGGCTTGTGGTCCGAGGATCCAGGCAAGACCTTGGTTCAGTTTAACACTTAAATAGATGCCAGAAGTTATTAATTTCTCCAAGGCTTGTGGTCCGAGGATCCAGACAAGACCTTGGTTCAGTTTAATACTTAAATAGTAGATGAAACACATGACAAATAATTATAACAAATCAAAATAAAGCCAAGATTGCTTTCATTAATAGTAATACCTTCTCAAGTTATTTACATTCCAGGGATGGAGTACAGTTTTCTCATCTAAATCTTCTAGGTAGTATGCACCTATTCCTGCCACTGAAGTAATGCGATATGGTCTTTCCCAATTAGGTCCCAGCTTTCCCCAGATTGGGTTTCTAGCAGTGCCCAAAACTTTTCTTAGCACCAAGTCTCCTGGTGCTAGTGGCCTCAGCTTCACATTGGCATCATATCCTTGCTTGAGCTTGTGCTGGTAGTAAGCTAATTGGACCATTGCATTTTCTCTTCGTTCTTCAATCAGCTCCAAGCTCTTCCCTAACAGTTCATCATTACTACTCGAAGTGAAGGAACTTGTTCTTAGCATTGGGAAACCTGTCTCCAAAGGTATGACAGCTTCAACCCCATACGTCATTGAAAATGGAGTCTCTTTCATTGACCGACGAGGAGTAGTCTGGTACGTCCAGAGGACCTGTGCCAACTCTTCCACCCACTTTCCTTTTGCATCATCTAACCTCTTCTTAAGTCTATTAACTATGACCTTGTTGATTGCCTCGGCCTATCTATTCCTTTGGGGGTAGGCTGGAGTGGAATACCTATTTGTAATCCCCAAATTGCAACAGTATCTCCTGAAGGCCTTGCTATCAAATTGAAGGTCATTGTATGAGATGAGGACACAAGGAACCCCAAATCGAGTAACGATATTCTTCCAGAAAAATTTCTTAGCGTCCACATCCCTGATATAAGTTAGTGGCTCGGCTTCAACCCACTTAGTAAAGTAGTTTGTGTCGACCAGTAGATACCTCTTGTTTCTTGCTGCTTTTGGGAAATGACTTACAATATCTAAGCTCCATTGGGCAAATGGCCAAGGACTAGAAAGAGGATTGAGGACTCCTCCTGGTTGGTGAATGTTTGGTGCAAATCTTTGGCATTGATCACACTTTTTAACATATTTCTATGTTTCCTTTTGCATGCCCGACCACCAATATCCCTGAGTAAGTGCTCGATGAGATAAAGATCTTCCTCCAGTATGACTTCCACAGATTTCTTCATGTAGCTCTTCCAAAAGTAGTTCTGACGCTTCAAGACGTATACACAACAAATACGGCCCAGAATATGAGCGCTTGTACAATTTTTGGTCCTCAGACAGCCAAAACCGAGGAGCCTTTCTCTGTATTTTCTCCACCTCTGACTTCTCCTTGGGCAATACATCCTCCTTAAGGAACAGTACTATAGGATCCATCCAACTCGGCCCTACCCTGATTTGATGGATCTGAACCATGTCTTTCTTAACTTCGGCCAATTTGCACTCAACGAGTACGACTCAAGGCAAGTCTTGTGCCGAGGAGGTAGCAAGAGTGGCCAGGGAGTCTGCATATGTATTTCCACTCCTAGGGATATGTGACAAATGAAAAGATTCAAACTTTGACTGTAAATGTCTAACCTGACTCAAATACTCTTGCATTCTCACATCTCTAGCCTCTAGCTCTCCATTCACCTGACCCACAACTAATCTTGAATTCGAAAACATCTCTACTATTTTTCTTCCCATCTACGAACCATGGACATTCCCTCCAACAAAGCCTCATATTCAGCTTCATTATTAGTGGTCGAGAACTCCAATCTCAATGATTTTTCAATGGTGATCTTCTCGGGTGATATTAGAAATAGCCTCACTCTAGATCTCCTTTGGTTTGTTGCACCATTGACATACACTTTCCAGGATAAAATTTCCTGTGTGGAGATCATGCCAACTGATTTTCCATCCGTGCTCTGCTTCTCTGCTTCTACTTCTACTAGGGGTTCAGGAAACTCAGCTACCAGGTCGGTGAGGACTTGGCCCCTGACAGAGGTCCGAGGCATGTACTTGATGTTAAAAGCCCTTAGAATCGTGCCCCATTTGGCAATTCTTCCCATGTAGTCAGCACTTCGGAGTATAGACTTGAGTGGAAGTCGGGTTAAGGCGACAACGGTGTGTGCATGAAAGTAATGGGGAAGCTTTCATGTAGCACGTACTACTGCTAAAATGGTCTTCTCCAGTGGCAGATAACGGACCTCGGCCTCATAGAGTGACTTGCTCACAAAATAAACTGGTCGTTGTATGCCACTGTCGACTCGTACCAACACCAAGCTTACAGCATGAGGAGCCACTGCAATATATGCAAACAAGACCTCATCCACCTCAAGATTGGACATAATAGGTGGCCGAGATAGATATTCTCGGTCCACTCAAAACCCTTCCATTTATTCATCAAAAGAAAGAAAGGTTTGCACCTGTCTACTGATCGGGAAATAAACCGGTTCAAGGCAGCAATCATTCTAGTTAGCTTTTGGACTTTTTTAGGATTCCGAGGTGGTTGCAAGTTGTTAATGGCCTTGATCTGATTAGGATTAATCTCAATTCCCCTGTGAGTTACCATATAGCCCAAAAACTTGCCTGGCCCAACACCTAATGAGCACTTGGAAGCGTTGAGACATAATTTATGTTTCCTCAGGATTTCAAAAATGTTTCCGAGGTCTCCCACATGTTCGGACACCACTTTACTTTTTACTACCATGTCATCTATATAGACTTCAATACTCTTACCCAACTGTAGTTCAAACATTCTCGTCATCATCCTTTGATAGGTAGATCCTGCATTTTTCAAACCAAAAGACATCACCTTGTAGTGGTAGTTCCTGACGGGAGTGACAAAAGCTGTATTTTCTTGATCGTCTAGGGCCAGTGGTATTTGATGATATCCTTGAAAGGCATCTAAGAAGCTCATCTGAGGATGGCCTACAGTTGCATCCATCAGCTAGTCTATCCGAGACATAGGGAAATGATCTTTTGGGCAAGCTTTGTTAAGATCTGTAAAATCCACACATACTCACCATTTCCCATTCTTCTTCTTCACCACCATAGTATTGGCCAACCACTCAAGATAGAAAACCTCCTTAATAGCCCATGCCTGTTTAAGCTTCATTACCTTAATTCTGAGTGCGTCGGCATGCTTCTTGGAAGGGCGCCGAGGTGGTTGCTTCTTGGGTATGATGGATGGGTTGACATTTAAATGATGGCAGATAAAGTCCGAATCTACCCCTGGGGCCTCATAGGCGTCCCATGCGAACACATCAACGTTTCTTCTAAGAAACTCTACCAGTTCTTCCCTCTCCCGAGGAGGCAGTTGAGCCCCGATCTGAAAGAACTTCTTCAGATCATCATGAATTACAACTTTTTCCAGATGCTCACAGTTCGCTTTCTTAGCTGAACCACTGATAGATAACTCCAGAGCTTTTAATTGCTATAAATTCTTTTCAGCAGTGGCCGAGGATTTAACCTCAGGCTTATGCAAGATGGTAGCCACCAGGCACTCTCTAGCCGTGGACTGGCTCCCTAGGATCTCCTTAACCTGACCTTCTGAAGGATACTTCACATTTTGGTGTAGGGTAGAGGATACAGCTCCTAAAGCATGGAGCCAAGGCTTGGCCACAATGGCAGTGTAGGGGGAGTAAGCATCCACCACAATGAAATCAACCTCCACCACTTCTGAACCGGCCTGTATAGGCAGTCTAATTTGACCCTTCGGAATAATAATTTTCCCATCAAAACTCACTAGGGGAGAATTGTAAGCTATTAGGTCCTCGAGTCTCAACTTTAGCCCTTTGTACAGGTCGTGGTACATAATCTCAGCTCCACTTCCCTGGTCAACCATTACCCCCTTTACGTCATACCCTCCGATTCTGAGCGTGACCACTAAAGCATTATCGTGGGGCTGTATGGTTCCAACCTTATCTTCATCCGAAAAGCCCAGCATCGGTTGGACATCCACCCTAGCCCTCTTTGGCTCTAAGTTAGTGTCCTCGGCAGGTAGTCGAGATACTGACATTACCCTAGATGGACAAGAGCCAGTCCTTCCCGGAGCGACAAAGATGACATTTATCGTTTCTACGGGAGGTCTTGAAGAGTCATCTCTTCGAGGTTCTGAATTCGTTTGACCCCCCTGGCTACTGGAATGATGCAAAAGCTGCTTCAATTTTCCCTCTCGGACTAGCTGTTCCAAATGATCCCACAAATTCCTACAGTCCTCTATGGTGTGCCTCTGATCCTGATGGTACTAGTAGTAAGAGTTTTGATTGCGCCTCAGGGGATTTCTTAACATCTTATTTGGCCATTTGAAGAGGCTCGTTCTTGATCTTTTCCAAAACTTAATGCACCGGCTCTCGAAACACCACATTGACCACTTGGGTATTAGCAGATCCTGACTGCCCACTGAAATATCTCCTTGGTCTGTTATTATTATATCAATCTGACCTAAAATCTCTCATCTCCTGAGGGATAACCTTAGCCTTTCCCTGACCTTGTTGCTGGTCTTCCTCAACCCTTTTGTACTTGTCAATCCGATCCATAAGTTGGCGCACACTGGTAATAAGTTTGCCGGTTAGAGATTTCCTCAAATCGTGCTCGGCTGGGAGGCCGACCTTAAAAGTGCTGATGGCCACATCATCGAAGTCACCATCAAGTTCATGGAACATCTCCCAGTATCTATCAGAGTACGTTTTCACGGTCTCCCCTTCTCGCATGGACAAGGATAGTAATGAGTCCAAAGGTCGAGGAACACTGTTGCACGTGATAAAACGAGAGCCGAATGCCCGGGTGAGCTCCTTAAAGGAGTTGATGGATCCTGCCCTCAAACTGTCGAACCACCTCATAGCCATAGGTCCCAGACTGGACGAGAAAACCTTGCACATCAACGACTCGTCCTTGGAATGGACAGCCATTCTCTGATTAAAGTAACTCACATGCTCCATGGGGTCAGTTCTACCGTTGTACATGGTGAAAGTAGGCTGGGTGAAGCGCCAAGGAAGCTTAGCCCCTTCAATCCAGCGAGCTAAAGGTGACTTGGAGATTTGACTCAATGCCTTGCCCATAGCATAATTTCTCACGCCCTTACGAGGCGGACTTCTGTGTTTATGCCCATGATGGTACTCCTCTTCGTAAGAGAAGGGTTCGCTCGGTAGAGTTCTCGATCTCCACCTATAATTATCATCCTTATCATCGTTAGAGGACATGTTTGAACAAGAAGGAGTCCTCCTTCGTTGTGCTTGGCGCAGCTTCTTTTTCAAGCCATCAATCTCCAGTTGCATGGCTTTGCTATCATTTGGCCTTTGATAAACATGACTTGCCACCTGGTGATGGCTTCTACTGGTATGGGTGGTGTGAACACTACCCTCTCGTTCTGCTTCACGCTCGAGATCTCTTTGACATTCAAGATTAAGAAAACCATCCTGTTGTTGAGAACCTCTAGGCTCTGCCTGGTGCGGACTTGGTTCAACCATAATTACCTGTTGTATGCACTATTACTCAAGTTCTCCCCACAAACAGCGTCAATTGTAAGGACTGGATTTGAACCCTCGGCCCAAAAGATAAGTGGATTCAAGCTCAATAAGCCCAAAACAATAAATTTGTAGATAGTGGGTTGAAGAACTAGGCTTTAATAATTGGAACAACAGCTAGACTTGGTTTATAAGACAATCGAGTCAAACAAAAGCGAGTTTATTTAAGACAATTTGTCCTCGGCACAATCCGAGGAGCTCTGTTCTTGTATATAAGATGATAATGGTTACAAATATAGTTCAGGTTGCTATAGTGTTATCTCTTCCAATTTTCCAGTCCCCCGCTTAGAGAGTCTTCTCTACCTTATATACTACATTTCCCTTTTATCTTGACCCTTCACATGCAGACCAAATTACTGGAGCTGGTTCTTGTCCCATCAACCTTCCCCCAAAGTCCTTGTATGGTAGCTGTAAGGCTGAAAATCACTACTCAGGTATCACTTCCTCATTAATGCGGCCAGAGAGTTAGTTGGGGTGCTTCAATATAGTGGTAGCAGCCTTTGTTAGATATTTGTTGCCTCCTTCTAGTCTATTCCTTCCCAGTGCTTCATATTTATCTACTGAGTAGTCTAGAAAACTATTCATGACGGCAGACCATTTCAACTAATCTCGGCATCACTTTTCCGAGGTGACTTTTCTCCTTGGACCTCTTCTGGGTTATCATGCCCAGACTTTACCTCATCCTTTTCTACCTCGGATTATCTCATTATCTTTTGAACATCCTCAGATCATTGAAGTCCTCGGACTGGGCCCCATGCCCAATATATGTGCGATAAAGTATTACTGGACTCTCCGACCCACAATAAGTATTTGGGGTTAGGGTCTCAGTTTATGGTTTGGGAATTGTTTGAGAGGTTGCTTGAATTTCTATAATTTTAGGATATGAAGGTATTTTATACTTTAAATTATATATATATATATATATATATTTCAAAATCATTTAATCAGTTTCAAAAATAAATTCTACTTTTTCTAGGAAATATTATAAAATGTTATAATCTCCTAGAACAATAAAAATTAAAAAAATTAAAAAATTAAAAAATCTAAATTAGGCAGATCCAATCTCAAAAATCTAGATTAGTAAAGCAATTCCACTCAATATTTGAAAATCAATTCTAAGACAAAAAGAATATATATAAAATATGAATTTAGAAGATTGAGCTTCAAATCACTTAGCAATACTGTGGGAAAAATATAAATATTGTACAGCAAAATGAGTATTATATATTGGTCTTAAAAAACATAAAAATTATTTCAAATGAAATTACAAAATATTAGTATATTGGATATTATAAAAAGAGTAGTGGTGTGGCTTTGTTGTGTATGAGAGAGTTAGAAGCAAAGTTTTGTCTTGTGAGAGAGGTAAAGACTTAAGCTTTGCCTAGTGGGTTAGTGAGAGGGCACCTTTGAGTGTATTGAGATTTTGAGTTAGCTTATGTTTGAGAGTTTTTTTTTTTTTGGGTAAGAGTTTGTGTGGTTGTAATTCATATTATTAATAATGAATTTTGGTTGGCGTTGCCCATGAATGTAAGCTTGGAGTTAGCCAAACCATGTTAATTTTTGTTTGTTGTGGTGTTTGCTATTTTATTATTTTTCCATATATTTCACAACTTTCCACACCCACAAACCAACCAAATTATACTGAGATTTACAACGTTGCCATCCATATAGCTTCAAATCCCGTATACAAAACACACCGAGATTAATTGTTAGGTAATAAGTGAGAGAGAACAAAACGAGTTGATCATCCAAACTACAAATTTACCTACAAGTCAACAACCTGATGATGCCCAGGTTGATTTTCTTAATGGCAAGTTCGGAGTTATAAAAATATGCTCAAAATTGAAGTGGAGTGTTAAAGAAGGCCAAACCAGTTTGGAAAATTCACCAACCCCTAACCCTTCAACAGCAACACCATCTGTCCATCTCCACAAAATCAGCAACATCAAATCCACAAGGCAA
Source organism: Quercus ilex subsp. ballota (assembly GCA_032727855.1). NCBI lineage: Eukaryota > Viridiplantae > Streptophyta > Magnoliopsida > Fagales > Fagaceae > Quercus > Quercus ilex. The sequence goes on from CM064915.1 coordinate 18,958,594, forward strand.
CGAATATAATAAAGATAGATAGAACTTATTATATAAAAATACAGATATAACTTATGTGAGGATTTTGCATGCACAAATTTTGTATACAAATATAGCTCTATAAAATAACAAAGCAATGAAAAAATAGCAAATAAAAGAATCTGTGGATGTAGCCATGTAGGCATTCAGCCGAACCACTTAAAAACTTTTGTCTCTCTTCTTTGTTTTGTCTTCGTTTTTTCAAACGCCAATCTCCCTCAAACTAAGAAAGAACAGAAACCAACAAATATAATAGAACTTAAAACATACCAAGTCAGTTTGGTCACAGAAATCTTACCCAAACCTTATTTTCTGTGTCCTTCTGTCAACAAAGTTATAAACGCAAATAGAATCATATCTCTTAATTGTATAAAAACATGGGCAGCTGAGACCCTGATAGATTTATACAAAGACAACGATACAATATTTATGGTAACTAAGATACAATTTCTGATTGGTCAATTGGCACCCACCACTCAACTATATTACATACTAAACAAATTGTGGACGAAAAATTGAGGTAAAAATTTAAAGAAGAGAATAATGAAATTAAAAGCAACCTTCAATCATTCAAGTAAGGTCTTTCCAATTACTATCCGAGCCAAGATGGCCATGTCTTTCACAGGGCATCTGGTGACCTGGATCACAAATAATGAAAGTCTTATCTTCTCATCTCCCACGAGGATTTACTAACTGAGAGAATACAGCACTTGTTGCAGCATCTTCTCCATCATCTTCTGTGCCAGAGTTGCCCCCATCAACCATACTCACGCTGTTATCAAATGGCTCAAGTGGGGTCAATGGGATCCCCGGAATGTGATTTGTGCTGTTGTCTTCAGGCTCCATTAGTGCAGATGAGGTCTCCTCAAGCTGAAGTGCATATTCAAGATTCCACAGGACGTCTCCCATTGATGGCCTGTCGACCCCATGCTCAGCCAGGCACTTCTCAGCTGTTTCACCAAATTTCTTAAGAGAAGCTGGATTCACCTTCCCCACCAGATTTGAGTCCATGATTTGATCAAGCATGCCCTTCTTTTGCCAACTCATTGCCCATTCTGCTATATTGACTTGCTCCCTGGGAAGAACAGGATTCAAAGCTGGCCTTGTGCAGAGAACTTCCATTAGGACTACCCCAAATGAATACACATCTGATTTCTCTGTCAGCTGTTGCCTTCTAAAGTATTCAGGGTCAAGGTAACCAAAACTACCTTTAACAGCTGTACTCACATGTGTCTGATCAAGAGATGGACCAGTTTTTGAGAGCCCAAAATCAGCAACTTTGGCTACAAAGTTCTCGTCCAAGAGAATATTGGTAGTCTTCACATCTCGGTGAATTATGCTTTGAGCTGCACCAGTGTGGAGATAATGGAGCCCCCTTGCAGCACCAATGCAAATTTCAAGCCGTTGCTTCCATGACAGAGATGGTAGACCTGTTCCATACAAATGGCTTCTGAGGGGTCCATTAGCCATGTATTCATAGACAAGAATCATTTCTGACCTTTCATCACAGTAGCCAATAAGTGACACAAGGTGGCGATGGCGGAGCTTGGATAACATCTCAATCTCAGTTCGGAATTCAGCAATACCCTGTTCAGATCTGGGATTTCCTCTTTTAACAGCTACATTTGTCCCATCTTCTAGCGTTCCCTTGTAAACCCTGCCAAAACCCCCTACCCCAAGAAGTAGACTCTCATCAAACTTGTTTGTTGCGTCCAAGATTTCTTGGAACATGAAGAGCCGGCCAAGGTTGGAGGAAGCTAATGAGATGCAGCTGGCTGTTCCACTCTTTTGGGAAGTTGTGGACATTTTTGTCATGGTCTGAGAGTTCCCATATAAGGGCAAAGGCAGCCATGGTTGCTGCCTTTGCTGAGTAGTCTTTGACTTGCGGGCCACCAAGAAGCAATAACACAAACCAACTACCGCCACTGCAGCTACAGCTCCTACAATAGAACCCACTATGATTCCAATATTAATGTTCTTTGAGGGTGAACTAGGAAGGAGACTCTCAATGGAGAAAAGCCCATCAAGGCTCCTAAATTTATTGCTGATCTTCATAATCTCAAGCCCATTGATAGTTGCATTAGTGGTTTCAGCCGCAGTATCTGGACCAACACTAACAGTCAAAGTATCTGAATTGACTAAAGAGTTGGAAACAAAGTCTTTATAGTAAGGCACAGACAGGTCATTGGTCATGGATGATAGATCAAGACTCGGAAGAGCAGCATCATCATTTATGAAGAGGTTGAAAACTAGAGTGTTTAAAGATATGCTTGCAATATCACAGAAATGCACCCGAACAAAATATGTAAATTTTCGATCAACATTAAATACCCAGGTTATGTTGAAATTGACTACAGGGACATTTGCATTTCCCATCATTTCGGCACTGGCATAAACCAAATTAGGTGCAGTTTCGGGGGTGACGGAAGTTGGGTATTTTATGATTGCGGGGTTGACTGACACATTCACTGCAGAACTGTTCACATGGAGGTACTTCACATCGTTCTCCCAAGTTCTTCCAAGAGTATCATTTTGAGCAGTGAGCAAAGGACCCCCCATATTTAGCCGGTAAACAGTTTCAAGGGCAAGTTCAGAAAGGCCACTAAAAGGAGCAGTTGGATTTAGAGCCAATGCCTGGTCAGGAAGCACCTCATCCGGGATTGAGACAACTTCAATTGCATTAATAAACGCAATTGAATTGTTCAAAGGAATGAAAGTAAGGGTCAAGGTATTGGAAGTCACATTGATTGCATACTCCTTGGACATATATGAGCCATTATAATTGTTGAAAGTGAAATTGTTTAGGAGCACAAAATTATCAGTGACTACAGACATCAAGGCAGATTTCAAGTTTTGGCCTGACTTTGGAAGAGTGTAAAAATAGAGCCGGAGCCAATGCCGGCCTTTCTGCTCAATTCCAAATTGATAAGAAGATATGCCCAAGAAAACTCGAGCAGATTGGTAGATTGGAGATGGAACACTAGAATTGGAACTAGCAATGCTAGAATTGTCAATTTTTAGGACAAGTGAAGAATGCTCTGAATCAGGAACAAAAACTCGACCCTGGAAGGTGACATTTTTGGAAGAACCACAAGCAATTAAGTAGTTGTCAACAGGAGTGAATGAGGCAAATGTTCCATGCCTTACAAACAGAAAAACAATCAGAGCCAAAGGTACCAACTTCATTTCTTTCATCTCACCAATTCTAATATCTCAGATCCCAAAAGAGCCTAATAAACCAAAAGGACACCTAATGCCCAAGTTAGCCTAACTTTCAATCCAGTAAGATCTGAAACAAAAGACCCAAATCTACCATAAACAAACCTTCAGAGTCCCAAAATGCTACAAACCCACCGAGTTCCCAATCACTCTTACACAGAACCCCACAACTACAGCAACCCCAGATCTATCTAACGCAATGCTCAACCAAGACACCCTGTATCACAAGGAACATACAAAGTACTGGAATCTTAAGTTCTTTAAAATTACCAAATAAACAAAAATGCAAATTTTTTGCTCAAGCATATAGACCAAACTCTAATATGCTAGAAGCTCTCTGACATATAAACAGACAAAAACTTAAAAGTTCATGAGGACCCTTACCTCATTCAGAGACCCAAATGTACACCATCTGCTAAAGACTGAAATGTGTCTGAAACAAAGAGAAAAAAAACCCAGTTGAGAGATTACATGAATCCCACCATGAAAACCCATGAAGCAGAGCTTTTTAGTGCAGCTGCCACCACCTTTTCCAGGCTGTAGATTAGGCTGTCATTGTACAGAAAGAAGAGGACCCCACAAGAGGAAGTTACCGCTCACATAAAAGGTTATTGTAGTTTGATTTCGATACTCAGAATCTCTAGAAAGATTGGAATATTATAACAGAAAAAGCCATGAAAGTTCTGCTGCTACTGTGCTTTTATTTTTATTAAGGTTTCATAAAAAATAAAAATGTAGTATAGACTATGGACTCATAGATATTAATTTAATATAATCCTTTATTTTATTTTTTTCTTAGAAGGGAATGGTTGCTTTGCTGGGACCAACAATCACTGGGACCCGCTTCTACGCGGCTTGAGAAGAAGAGGAAGCCGAGTGAGCGGCGTTAATTGACGGAGTTTGATGCCTGTAGACTGTGGTGTCCTTGTTTCCCTACGCCGACTATGTTTTGCATGTGGACATTGAATTTAGGCAAAAATGCAAAACTGATCCTCTAACTTTCAACGTTTTTCATTTCAGTCCTCTAACTTTCAGTTTTGTCATTTTAGTTCTCTAACTTTTAATTTTTGTCAATCCAAACTTCTGTTAGAACTCAGTTAAGGATGATGTTAAACTCATTGAGAAAAGACCGTTTTGCCCTTTTTTTTTAAAGTGTGTATGTCAAAAAAATCCTTACGTCGTAGATCGTTACTCATCTATTGCAAATTAAAGTGTGTGACGTAGGGGTTTTCATATTGTTTTACAATTATATCCTTCTCAGAGTATTTGCATCAGTATTTGTATTTTACACGTCCATTTTTACACTAAGAATCTACTTTTTTTATTTTACACTACCATTTTTACAAAACACCCACATCAGCTCATTTATTTTACCAGTTATTTTAATAAAATATTCATTCCTCTCATTTTTTTATTATTTCCCTCAATTCCCATTTAATATACGCGCGTATCTCTGTCTCTCTTTTCATTTTTCTGAACAGCTCTCTCTCTCTCTCTCTCTCTTCTACCTTCTCTCTTCTGCCTTCTCTCATTATTTCTCAAAAACAAAAACCCAGCGACTAAAACCCAGTTCACGGCGACCCACGAAGTTCACGGCGACCCACGACGTTCACGGCGACCCACGAACCGAGCTTCACGGCAACCCACGAACCGAGCTCCGACGACCCACGGTCAGACAAGCACCGATTGGACAGCAAAACCCAACTCTATACCCGATCTCCAACAAAACCCAATCTCCAACAAGCACCGATCTGATCTCCGAGCAAGCACCGGTCAGATCTCCAAGCAAGCACCGGTCAGATCTCCGAGCACCGATCTCCAGCAAGCACCGATCTCCAGCGTGGGTTTGTCTATGTTCTTTGTGTGTGGGTTTGTCTGTGTTCTTTGTGTTCTTTGTGTGGCTGTGTTTGTGTTTGTGTGCATCTGATGAGGAGAAGAAGATGAGGAGGTGAGGTAGTTGTGCACGGAGAGAAGAGAGAGAAAAATTGGTGCGAATTTATATTAATAAAATAATAAATACATGAGCTACAGTAACCGTGTATATATACACGGTTACTGTAGCTCATGGATAAATATAGATGATTATACCAGACTTTGGAAGCACTGATGTGGAGCAATTTTGATATAAAATGTGTAAAAATGGTAGTTTTTTCTATTATACATGAGTTTCCATGTACTGATGTGAATGCTCTCAATAGGAGTTATTCAACCCGTTCCAGTAATATTGTTATTGTTTATTTTCAAGATTTTATGAGGTGGTTTGGATTGCGCGTTTTGCGCTTTTCAATTTCAACGTTTTTTTTTTTTTTTTCCAGCTCATAAACAGTAAAATCACATGAATATATTACGCAAAAGACAAAAATTACTGTTCATGCACTGCAGCAGTACTGTTTATGCACTGTAGCAGTACTGTTCACGCATTTAAAAATATTAAAAATAGGTCTTACGACACTATTCACACATTTAAAAATTATTTTGCTACAATATTTTCAGTTTTTAGTTTTCAGTTTCAGCAATAATAAATTCAATCCAAATAGACCCTATATATATATATATATATATATATATATTTTTTTTTTTAAACTTAACCTTCGATTTATTTTCAAAATTCATCCCAACAAAGCCTAGCTAAGAAGTAACAAAAATAGGAATTAGAAAAATCATCCTTATTTTTTGGCTTATTGCCAATAGTTTTCTGAAAATACTTGTTTCCAATAGTTTATTTTATAAAATTAAAATTTATTCAATAATCTAGGAGTAACATTTCTTTTCTCATTTTTGTAAGGATGGTTTTTTTTCACTTTTTTTGAGAAGAAATAAAAAAATACACTTGAATGAAAGTTTCATCATGAATTTAATTATTAGGGTCCACTATTATATAAGAGAAAAAAAAAAAAAAAACTCCCTGAGTTCTAAATAATAACTCTTAAAAAATGTATAGAATATTAAAAAATTAACAATGAGTTTTAGCTGGCAACCGAGTGTTCAAAGACTCCGTTCTGGCAACTGGTGTCGATAGTCTGGTGGTAGGAAACACCTCAACGACAATTGATGCCAATGGTCCGATGGCCAGAGATGTTGCACCACAACTAAGGCCAGAGGTCTAATAACCGAAGATGTCGTTTTGGCAACCAGTGTTGGTGGTCCGGTCACTAGAACCTCCACTCTAACTATCGATTCAAGCAATATGGTCATCAGACTTCCAACATTACCGGCTTTCATGTTGAGCCATTAGTTTTGATGATTTACTTGAACAATTTTACTTGTCATACCAAACATTTCAAAATATTTTACTGTAAATTTTTTACATGTAAACTACTTTATATTTGAAAATATTTTATTCCAAAAAGTAAATAAATAAATAAATAAATATATATATATATATATATATTATCCTTTCTAATAAGTGTACTCAAATTTTCGTGTCCTAAAAAATTACTCATTTTATCTCAATTTGCTTGTCCTCAATTTCATTTTGAGATATTCCAAATTATTGTCCTGTTTCTAAAAATAAAAACCATTAATTTACTAATATTCCTATTATACTCATATTTTATTTTCAAAACTATTTGAAAAGAAAACTAACAAACATTTAAAAAATAATTTAGTTGGACACCTTTTTAATTGCCTCATTAAGAATAATTTTTTAAAAAATAAGCTGATAAATTTATTTAAAAATAATTTTGTAAACATATACATTTTAACAAGACAGATAAGATAATAAATAATGTTTACTTAAAAAATTTGACTTTTCAACAATAAATAATGTTTACTTAAAAAGTTTAACTTTTTAAACAGGACAAAAAATAGATGGAATATTAGATAGGACAATACTTAAGTACAGTATTTTAGATGTTGTTTCTTAAATTCTCTTTTTAAGATTTGGTCACGTAACTACTTAACTAAAAATTACACTTCTATTCTATTAAAAAAAATTTACATAACAAAATTTTAAGAGAATAACATAATGAATAGTACCTAAATACTAAATCTAAGTCTTGAGCAATTAGATATCGGTTTTACAGACTTTTTATTATATTATCGGTTTTAGTGTTTTACAGACTTTTTTGTTTATGTTTTCTATTTCCATTATTTAAAAATATTGAACCAATTGACCATGGTTTTGAAATTCAAACCGGACAGTACAATCCGACCCGATTAATCAAAACCGTTTACCAAGACAGTTCTTTTTAACACCCAAAACCGTCATATGTTAAAAAGTCAGTAAACCGTATGATCAGCGGTTGAACTGCCCGGTTTGAAAACCTTAAATAGTTTTTCAAGCCAAAGCTTTGAAAAAAAAAATTGAAAGAAAAGAGAAGAAGAAGGTATTTACAGCACCCTCTCACCATTTTTAAGAAAACCCCCAGGAAAAATAAATCAAAACAAAGAACTAAAAAGAAAATGACAGTATAAGAATATATAACTCTCCGATAATCTGCCTCCACAAGCCACCAGATCCAAAACTTTGGTCCTAATCGTCCGTTGCACCTCCAGTCGATGACCGGCGATCGGATCTCTCCAAATCAGTGCACAGTGGCACTGAGACTCTTTCTCCCTTACTCAGACTGTTGTGTTTTTCTTTTCTTTTGCTGAGATTTCTTTGTATTGATGAAGTAGTTTTCTGTTTGGTAAAGGTGTTTATAGCCTAGTAAATACCCCCCAGTCAAGTCTATCTTCTTGCCCACTGTATACGGGTCTCTGTTTTGGCCACTCAAATCTCTTTCTTTTCACTTCCAGAAAAGAAAAAAAACTCCTTCTTTTAATTTAATTTATTATATTTAGGTTTTAGATTGGTATAAGTGTATTACAGTACCAGTGGACCATTACTGCCACAATAGGCGGTAGCTTTAAGGGCTTTAGGTAGGGATGGCAATGGGGCGGGGCGGGACGGGGCGGAAGGATGTGATCTTCGCCCTCGTCCTGCATAGATTTTTCTTACCCCATTCCTGCCCCACCCTGCATGACGGGAAAAATTTCTTACCCCATCTCCGCCCCTTAAGGCCCCGCGAAGACCCGCGAAGCCCCGCCCTACACCGCAAAACTTTATTTCTTGTTAATTTTTCCTACAACTATTACCATTTTTCCAAATAAAATGACATGTTTCAATAATAAAAATATACTTGAAATTATAAATAAATTTATCCTATCAAATCAAACTATTTTTTAGCAAAAACTAAATAATATTATCTAAATGTTTAACAAGACAATATCACAAGAAAAATCTCATAGTATGACACAATAAAATAATCCAAACTCCTAATACATGATTGATGTCATCATATCCGCAATCAAACCAATAGGGAAACATATTCCTCATCATCTCGTTCTCCATTCACCACCTCATATTTCTAACATGAAAATTCAAAAACAAAAACCTAGCTCGTAAAATAGATATGGATTTTGACAAGCATAAAGAAGTAGTGTTGTTAAGTAAAGTGAAATCCCAATGGGAATTCTAAGTGTTAAGAGAAAAGGGGGTGTGTGACGGCGTACCTTATATTTTATAACAGCCAATGAGCCAAATGTCCACACAAAATTACAAAAACACTGACACAGACAAATATTTAGAGCCTCATACCCGTACCTCATTAAAAAAAAATTTATATTATGTTCATGATGAAAAGTAAGTTGAGAAAGATGTATGAATTATGAATGAAATCAGTAATTCAATAGTATATAAATTTGTTTCTAATAAAGAAAAAAAACACGTTAAAATTGGTACCTTATTTCCAACTTTGCTAGAGAGAAAAAAGAGGTAGAGCCACATTAGGTAGAATAAAATAAGTTGATGATATTTTTGTTTAAATAGTAGAGTTTTAGGGTATGAAAAAATTATAATTTAACCCTTATAATGCGGGGCGGGGCGGGTTAGATCTAAAAAGTGTAAACCCATCCCCACCCCGCCCCGAGGTGCGGGTCTAAAATCTCACCCCATCCCCGCCCCACCACCTTTGCGGGGCGGGGAAAACCCGCACGGAGCGAAGCGGGGAGGGGCGGGTCTAGTGGGGCGGGGCAAAATTGCCATCCCTAGCTTTAGGCTTAGTGAAGTCTCCTTTTTAATGTTTTAGTAATATATTATATTAGATTTAAATTTGGAAATAGCGGTTTTCTATTTAGTTACTTTTTATTTGAATTAGCTACTTTTTTTTTTTTTTTAAGAATTTTTTTTTTAGTTACTTCAGTAATGATCTTTCATCTTAGTGAATTAACTAATTTTTTTTTGGTTGTTAAATTAACTAATTTTTATAATAAGTAAATCAACTATGATATTTTTACCCCAAAAAAAAAAAAAAAAAAAACTACTATAATGTTGCTATATAGTTATATATTTGTTTATTTATTATGTTTGTTTAGGTTTTAATATTTTTTATTTGTTTTATGAAAATTATAATATGAAAAATATATCTCTATATTTACTTGAGGGTGTATTTTAGTTCTTTTTTTACTAATTTAATATATTTATTTATATTTAATTAATTATTAAATTAATTATAACCTCTCATAATTCGACTTTGGTTCAATTCCAGTTTGATTTTAAAAATTTTGAACTTTTATTTTTATTTTTTATGAATGGTTTGAATTTCAAAACTATACAATTCATGTTGCATTTTAATTAATGGATACATAATACATGTTACCATAATCAAGAAAATAGATGTTTAAACAAACTTTCGTGTTATCTTTTGTTTTTTTTTTTGGTAAACAACTTTCGTGTTATCATATCCATATTCAATAAAATTGATTCATCACGATCGAATAGTAATGTCATAGACCTACTTTGGCGGTATTCTCAAAGTTTCACTGAGGGCAATAACAAAGGTTAGTTGGCTTCCATTAATGTCTCTCACTTTAGCCTAAATTCCGGTTAAACCCTACCGTTTCAATGACGGGGGAATGGGCATACTAACAATGTAAAGGCCAAGTATGTAGTAAGTTAGGTAAAGGTTTGAAGAATCAAGGAAAATAGAATCTCAAGTTTTAGAAACTCGAGATCCATATTAAAACTTGAGTCCTAAAAACTCGATTTGCGAGTGTTGTTGGAATGAAAATGCCACATGGATCTCGAGTTTTAAAAACTCGAGTTCCATGCAAAAAAATTTTTATTTTGATCGTCCCTATAGTGGCATTTTTAAGTTCTATGGTGACGTTTTAAAGCCCTATAGTGGCATTTTCCTGCAAAATTTTTTTTATAAGTGTTCAATACTAGGTTCAGGGAGCCCTATAGTGGCATTTTTAAGCCCTATAGTGACGTTTTTAAGCCCTATAGCGGCGTTTTCCTGCAAAATTTTTTTATAATTCCATTTTTAAGCACTATAGTGACGTTTTTAAGCCCTATAACGGCGTTTATGGAACTCGAGTCTTTAAAACTCGATTTTCACGTGGATTTTTTTCCACATCACACTTATCCGCTTACAAATCGAGTCTTAAAAACTCGATTTTTATCTTAGAACTTGAGTTTTAGATACTCAGATGCTAGTTTTCTACATTCTTTTGAAACGTGACACGTAACTAAATTTTTAAATATTTATTGTTATTTAGAAAAAAAATTCTTTCAATGACCAATCATGTAGTTGATTTTTTTTTTTGCAAACCCAATCGTGTGGTTTATTTGTTCTTATATCACGTTGATATCTAATAGTACAATCGATATGAAATGTATGATGGCTCTCTGACAATTAGATATTAAATGCAAAACATCACATGGTCTTTTCCTTTTTTGATTGATAAAAAATTACTAAGGTAGCGTTTGGATTGCGTTGTGTGTTTTGCATTTCAGCGTTTTGTATTTTTTTGTTTTTTGTTTTTTTTTTTGACCAATGTATTAAAATAAATAAATAGTATTTTTATTTGTGAACAATAACTTGAAATTATTTTTTTATTGTTTTCAGTTTTCAGTTTTTAGTAAATTAAGTGATATCTAGTCAGCTTAACTGGTAAAGTTTCTGATGGTTATATAAGAGATTTAGGGTTTAATCACTGTCTACACCGAAAACTGATTGGTGTCTTGGTTTGATGATAAAAGAGCTATTATTAGGAGCGGACGCCATAAGTTAAAACTCTCTTAAAAAAGAAAAAAGGGTATCCAAACGCACCCTAAGCCAATCTAGTGTGCATTTGCATAGTGGCAAAGTGGCGTTTTGCTTGCGTTTGCATTTCACTTTTTTTTTTTTTTTTTGGCGTTTCACTTGGTTGGTCCCATAGCACTATTTATGAACCAGCCAAGTGATGTTCCCATAGCACTATTTATGGACCAGCCAAGTGATGAAAAACGCATGAACAAGATTTTCAGCAATAAAAAATATTTTGCTACAGTATTTTTAGCAATAAATTTTCAGTTTTCAGTAAAATATGCGGTATCCAAACAGACCCATAATAACGTAGTTGTATTAAAAAAATTGATATAGTTGTTAACTTGTTATTTTATTCAAGCTAAGTAGTAGACAGCAAATAAATACTCTCAACCTACTTACAAAATATGAGTAAAAAGTAGATTCCAATTAGTTCAACTAGTAATTCTAAAATCTTTTATAGTCAAATAAGAAATTTAAGATTCAATCATTGCTTACACCAAAATTAATTGTGTTATTAGTGTCTGGGTATGATAATAAAGAATAATCATCAAAAGCATATGCAATAGATTGAAACTATCTCTAAACTTTTGCTAAGAACCTTGTAATTGAAATGTCATCTCCCCCATGCACAAAGTGCTTAGGGGTATATAGGAAAAGAGTTTGAGTTGCGACTTCTGAGATTAGTAGCATATTAATTTCAATTATCTCTAAAAAAAGATTAGTCATATAAAAAGTACTTATTAGATTATAATAGTGGGACCAAATTTAGTTACAAAATTAATTGTAGCATTAGCTACAACTTTACTCAATATTTTTTTTTTTTTATTGAAGGTGAATTTTGAAAAATTCACTATTGGATAATTACATTTTCTTCTTATATTTTTCATACTCACATATTTTTTAGAAAATAAAGATTAATAGCTATGTTATCAATTAATTGTTTAAATTACATGTTTTTTTTTTATTTAAAATTATGCATAAAATATAAGTTTATAAATTATACAGTAAATAATATTTAATTGACACAAAATTTGATATGTGTATTAAGAGCATAAAAAACATACAATTCAACGATTAGATTTTTAAAAATAACATAAATCAAAATTAACTACAAATTAAGAGTAACATTAACCAAATTGACTCCTGCCAAAGACTAAATCGACAATGACCATCAAATATATTCTAAAACAAAACAAATGGCTTTTTTGGCCGCTCGAAATACCATCTTCTGTATAATAATAAATAATATTTATAAAAAGAAAACAAATAAGAAATTAATTAATAATTTCACGACGTTAAGTGACCGTTACATGGCGGCATCCAGCTGGGACATGGATGACACCTAGCAGGAGTAGTGAGAGAATGGGAAGCCAGACGAGACGACCGTTTGCAATTTGACGAACGAAAACATGTCTTTCTGTTGATTCTATGTCATCATTTTCTATAATCCGCCGCATTCCCGCACATGGCCTCGGACACCAATGTCCTTATCAGTTTCTATTACTTTTAACATTTTCTAGTTTATACTTGAATATTGTTGAAGGTTTTTTTTTAGATGGGGACCAATTCATATATACAAGCTGGATATTTCTAATCAGTCACTCAAGGCATATAACATGCAAGAGACAGATCAACATTCACGGCAACATTGTGGTGGGCCAACGACTTTCCAATGCAAATTTGCAAGTAGACTCAATCAATAAGGAAATATTAGCATCACCAACAGAGAGTGAGGGTTCCTCTTGGCACATGATTAGTGCATATACTAATGTATGCTTAATGTATGCCAAAGACAACTTCGGCTCCGCCGTGAGCTCTGCTCTAACATGAGCCTCCTGTAATAGGTGTTTTTTTTTTTTTTTTTTCATTTCTCCTGTAAGTTTGTTGGGATCTCTAGATGGAAAGTGGTCATGATGCAAATTGGTTAAGGGAGAATAAAGTATTTTTATATTTTATGTTGTTTTCTCTTTCTTAGTTGAATTAGGATTTTAATTGTTTTTCTTTTCTTACTTAAATTGTTTTTCATTTCTCAAGTAAAAGTAGGTTTATAATTTCTTTTTTTAAAAGGAGTAGGAGAAATTCTATTTCTATAAATACTATTTATAGAGAGGTTGATTAATAGAAGCTTGTTAGAGAGGTTTTCTCTATTATTTTGCCTACTAGCCTAGTGTTCTTGTGGAACTTAGGTTTCGTGGAAGAGTTATAGTAATTGTGTGTTACAAATTCTGCTTCTACATGTCTACATCATAATCAAGTCATACTCCAAATTTGGTTTTGATTTAAGCTCTCATTGCACCAAATCATCAAATTCTTGGTGGTTTTTCCCTCTTGGATTTTGGATTCCTGTCAGGGGAGGTTTGATGTATTTGGGAGTCTAAAGAGAAAAATGAATTGAGACATTATATATGATGATGTATGGAATCAGTTAGTTGAACACTTCGGTTTCGGTGGACTACAGCGCTAGTGGAAGCCTACAAAGAGAGAAAGCAGTCAAAGGGTGACCGGGGTGAGCCGGCCAAACACCCTCCGATGGCGAAGTTAGTTTTTCTCTTCTAATGGAGTTTCAACTTTACTCAATGTAAAATCTCAGGAAATTCATACCTTTGCATGGTGAAGACCAGGCCTTATATAGGGTACTCTAGGGCGGTTACTAGTTCAATAACTTCCCCTAGAATCTTGGAATTCGGACATAACCTCCTCAACGGCTACAAAAAATCATAACTGCCGTTGGAAGTTACATGCAGTGGAGGGATTGGCGGCGATGAACGCGGGTTGATGAACCGCTACGAAGTTCGCCAAGTGTTTGCGTAGTCGTCCATGTGCTCTGCGCATGGACGACACTTTGTTGTGTCGTTGTGTGGTCGTCCATGCACCTTGTGCATGGATGATCTTCTCGATTTGATTCCCTGGAGTGATCAATTGCCCAACATCCCAAGGACGAGATATCTGGACGAATTGAAGATGGCCTGATGTTTGGCTAACCGCAACTCTCTGAACGACCTTTCTGGACGAACCATAGATGTGATTTTAGTTATACATCAGTTGCCCCCTTGTCCAGAGCGTCGTCCAGGGACATTATGGGGATTTTATCCCATTTATGTGGCCACGTGTCACGGTTTAATTCGTTGAGCAATTAAATTGATTGCATTTCCCCACACGATTGCCACGTGTCATTTTCTTAGTGGGTGGTGTCGCTTTGCTGACCCCACTTATGGGCCCTATAAATTGGCACATTCTCTTTCTTGCCCTTCACCTTTCTCATAAACTTCCTTCCGCTATCTCGTCCAAGAATCTCGTCTAGCGTTTCGTCCTAGTTCTCAGGTACTTCCTCTTCTTTTTAGGTTTTCGTCTTGACCTTTACTTTAGTTATGTCTTCGTCCAGTAGTACAGAGAGAGAAATAGATGAGTATCAGGACGTTTCGTCTGGAAGCTATGAGAGTGGTGAGAGTAGTACTAGTTTAAGCAGCAGTTCCTCAGACGAGCAGTATTCGTCTGGGGTGCCTGGCATTTCCTTAGAAGAATTTCAGGAAATGCAACGTAGGATGGCTTCTGAGACTGGGGCTAGCTCGTCCAGAGTGCCACCCAGCCCTCCTCAGGACGAGGAGGAGGAAAACATTATATATAGCTGTGCACCTGAGGTAGCATCCACTTTGGACGCTCCTAAGTTAAAAACATTAGTAGATAGATACCAAATTCCTACCGAGTTTAAACCTCGTTTGCCTAGGGAAGGAGAATGGTGCTGTTCACCATCTTCTGGTTTGGGGGTTTACTCGTCTTATCTCTTAGCTGGTCTAAGGTTTCCCCTCAATTTCTTTTGTAGAGGTCTCTTCCATAGGTTAGGTATTGGTCCCAATCAACTTAATCCCAATGGTTGGAGGACGATAGTCGCCATGCAAGTGTTATGGCGTGAAGCACTGGAAGGGGATCGTCCTATAACAGTGGACGAGTTCCTCTATTGTTATAAGCCTTCAGAAATCAAACAGTCAGCTGGTTTTTACCAGTTCTCGTCCAGAGGCTCTCCCTATAGCTTAATAAAGGGCCGTAGCTCGTCTGATAGGCTCTGGAAACAAGAATTTTTTATCATTTCTGGTAACTGGGCTGGGGACCCAACAGATGTTAGTAATGCCCCCTTCCCTCCTTTTACCAGCCCCATAGGTCGCCTTCGTCCTGAGGGTATGTTTTCTTTTCATGTGATTCACTTTGTTATATTCTCAATCTTTCATTCATCTAACCATTTCTCTTTTGTTGGTGCAACTGTTACTCGTCCACGTTTACACAAAACTTTCTTAGAACGAATTGATCATGTACGTGCCTTCCCTAGAAGGACCTTCCACGATTTAGTGACTCTTAGCAGTTTAGCCACGTGGGGTCTTGGTCCAGAACCAACTGCTGAGAATTTAAGCCACGAAGAAACTATGCGTAAGAGTAAGTATCGTCCAGCTTCTTCCATTTCCATATTCATTATTAACATTGCTTATTTTTTATTAACTGACTTCCTTCATTGTAGGAATATTTACAATGAGAGAGAATAGAGAAAAAACGGTAACTAGTGGGGACGAGGATGCTCCGCCACCTCCAATCGTCCAGAAGGCTACCGTCCAGCCTGGGAAGAGGAAGTCCAAGAAGAATTCAAGTTCCGTGGACCTGGACAACCTTCCTAGTTGTCGAGGTCCCAAAAAATCAAAAACCACTCAGACTCCTCTTCCCAAGGTCCCCAAATTCACTCCTCCCCCCACGGTGAATTTGGACGAGTCTCCTACCGACGTAGAGCCCGTCCAAACAGTTCATCCTGTTCAGACTGACCCTGCACCTTCAACCAAGACTTCTAGGAAGCCTCGTCCGTCAGAGCTATCAGATCGTCCTTCTAACTTGGTGCTGGACGAGGGGTATGCGTGGAGGACGTTCAAAGGGATCGTCACTGACAATGAGGTTAACGAATGTTACAACATGTCAGTGAAAGAATTTGAACGTTCTGGCATCCACGACCTCTTTAAGGTAGACTTTAACTCATCCTTGTGCTCTTTTTTTTTTTTTTTAATTTAATTTAATTAATTTTTAATTTATATATATATATATATATATATATATCTGGCCAACTCTTATTCGTCCATGCACAGGCTATGTCAAAGTTTTATACAGCGACGTGCCAGGCCAAGGAACTAGCTGAGGAGGCCAAGACGGCAAATGAGAAGGCTAAAGAGTTAGGCAATGAAGTCTTGCTGAAAAAAGGGGAGGTGATCAAGCTGACAGATGAAATCAACCGTTTGCTAGGAATTGAGACGAGATTGAAAGACGAGGTTGAGGAACTTAAGGCAGATGCTGTTGAAAAAGATACTCGCATCGCCTACTTGGAGGGACAAGTTTCAGAGTTTAATTCGTCCTTGGAGAAGTCGCGTGAAGAAGCCATATCAGCCTTCAAGAAGTCTGGCGAATACAAGAATCGTCTAGACAGCCATTACGCTGCTGGGTATGAGGACTTCCGTGCTGATGTCAAGGACGCATTTCCTGACTTGAACTTTGATGCCTTTAAGATTCCTCAAGCCACAGAAAGTTCCTTGCTTATGACGGGTTCTGAGGACGTGAACGTGGAGGACGATGCCACTAACGAGGTGAACCAGGACGATCCGAAGACGAACCCAGCGAATTGAATTCATCCAAAGGTTTTATGTTCTTTGTTTAAAGTGCCCTAGTGTTTTGGGCTTTTACCCCTTTTTTTTTTTTTAAATCTATTTGAGTACAATTTCTTCGTCCAAGTTTATGGACGAGTTTTATGAACAGGCACTCATTAAGGGTTTTTGGACGGTGGTCGTCCACCCTATGAATCTTATATGAATGTATGAATGCTTTTACTTTTCATTGTTCCTTGTGCTTGAATATTCCTTAAGTTTTGTGAACAAAATTTCATTTGTATCGTCCATACCATTTTTGGCTGTTGTGGGATTTTCCTTGTGTAGATGTTTTATCTCGTCTTGAACATGTGGACGAATTCCTTCTTGTATAACATTATGAAATGTTCATTAAGTAATGTTTGTCCATGAACGATGTCCTTTTGCCTGACTTAACCGTTACTCAAATTTAGGACGATTATTTATTCGTCCTTAATAAAATTTTCCCAACAAATTCTCGTCCATGGGCTGGATTGTTAAGTTGGCTAGACTCGTTTATGGGCCCATGGTGTTTTCACACGCACATTGTTCGTCCATAGTGTAGACGATTGCTCTTTAGGTCTGCCTCGTCTTGAGCTTAGATGGACATACCTTCGTTTATTTTTCTTGCTTTATCCCTCTCTAAAGGAAAGCTTTTAGACGATATTTCCTTGCGTCCAAGGATTTTACTCGTCTTTGGCCTTTTGCCTTCCATGGATCATTTTGAATCATAGAAAATGGGGGATTCCCATACAATCATACACATACTTAAAACGCATCATTTTCAGAAATCCATACTATATAATCATTCGTCCACAATCATGGCACATGCTTGAGAGCTTGTGCTTTTAGGGAATTAAAAATACATAATACAACATAACTTCGTCCATGAGTAGCATAAAATACTTACCCACTTAAAACATAATCGTAATAAGCACACTGGAAAATAATATTTAAACACATTACTTAAAACGTCCAAAGATCTCGTCCACCTCATGGCTCGTCCATGATCACCTTTCATTGATAGTACCTCCTTAGGTGTTCAACGTTCCACGGGTGCTCTAACTTTCGTCCATCCAAGGCTTCCAGATAGTAGGATCCTTGTCTCTTGGAGTTGATAACTCTGTAAGGTCCTTCCCAGTTTGGTCCCAGTTTTCCGTGGGCCGGATTTTTGGTGGCCAAAGAAACCTTCTTCAGGACGAGATCCCCAATGTTGAAGCGCCTAGGTTTCACCATGGCGTCATGCTGTCTCGCCATGAGATTTTTGTACCTTGCTACTCTTTGCTCCGCGTCCATCCTTACCTTATCTATGAGGTCGAGATTAAGACGAATTTGTTCATTATCTGTTCATTATTCTCTTCATCACCCTATGGCTGGCCATATGCACTTCTGCGGGCATGACTGCTTCGCTCCCATACGCTAACTTGAAAGGAGTCTCTCCTGTGGGAGTCCTCACTGTTGTTCTATAAGCCCACAAAACACCTGGTAATTCGTCCGGCCATACTCTCTTTGCCCCCTCAAGCCGAGTCTTGATAATTTTTAACAAGGATCGGTTTGCTACTTCTGCTTGCCCGTTGGCCTGTGGGTGGGAGGGTGAGGAGTAGTGATTTTTGATCCCGAGTTGTTCACAAAATTCTCTGAAGGGTGTATTATCAAACTGTCGTCCGTTGTCGGACACTAACACCCTTGGTACTCCAAATCTGCATACAATGCTCTTCCAAACAAAGTTTTTGACATTTTGCTGCGTGATTTTCACTAAGGGTTCAGCTTCCACCCATTTAGTGAAATAATCTATCTCCACCACCAAAAACTTCATCTGTCTGGTTCCAATTGGGAAGGGACCCAAAATATCCAAACCCCATTGTGCAAAAGGCCAAGGGGCCATCATTGGGGTAAGGTATTCAGATGGTTGCCTAGGAATATTGCTGAATCGTTGGCATTGATCACATACCTTAACATACGCCTTAGCGTCAGCTTGGATGGTTGGCCAATAATACCCTGCTCGGATGACCTTGTGGACGAGTGATCTGGCCCCTGAGTGGTTACCACACGCTCCTTCATGAAATTCTCTTAGTAAATAATTCGCCTCGTCTGGGGCCAAACACCTTAGGTATGGTTGTGAAAAACCTCTTTTGTAGAGAACTTCGTCCATGAGGATGTACCTGGCCGATCTAACCCTGAGTTTACGGGCCTCGTCCTTCCCTTCTGGAAGCCTTCCGTCCCTCAGGTATGATACTATTGGGGTCATCCAATTCTCCTCACCTTCTATTTGCAGCATTTCTGGGAGATCTATGCTGGGCATGTATCGTATTTCATCAAACTTGTCCATTGCTTCATTGGTAGAGGCTTCCTTCGCTAGAGTGTCCGCTTCCGTGTTCTCTTCCCTTGGGATTTGTACAAAGTTAGCTTCCCTGAATTTCTTTGCAAGGCGTAATACTTTCTTCAAATATTTTTTCATTCTATCTTCCTTGGCTTCACACGTCCCATTTACTTGGCCTATGACCAGCTGTGAGTCTCCCAAGACGAGTACTGAGTCCGCTTCTACAGATTTGGCCAACTCCAACCCTTTAAGAAGGGCTTCATATTCTACTTCATTATTAGTAGTTTGGTATTGCAAGCGAACCTTGCACTTCAGCTTGTCTCCTTCTGGTGACTGCAAAACAACTCCTATGCCTCCTGTATGCAGCGTAGATGATCCATCTACGTGGACGACCCATCTTTCACTATCTTCTTTCCCATCCAAGTCCCCATAACTTGGAGTGAATTCTGCAATGAAATCTGCCAGGGCTTGAGCTTTTATTGCATTCCTCGGTTGGTACCGAACATTAAACTCACTGAGCTCAACTACCCACTGAATTAATCGTCTTGCAGCTTCAAGTTTGTTCATTGCCTTCTTAAGTGGATGAACAGTCATGACATTGATGACATGACCTTGAAAGTAGTGCCTCAACTTCCTTGAGGCTGTTATTAGCGTGAAGGCTAATTTTTCTATCAATGGGTACCTTCTTTCTGCTCCTCTTAGTGCCCGGCTAGTATAATACACAGGCTTCTGTACTTTTTCTTCCTCTTTGATCAACGCTGAACTTACGGCATGTGGAGACACTGCTAAATACAAATATAGTTCTTCTCCTAGCACGGATGGACTTAGCAATGGGGCTGTGGTAAGATATTGCTTTAGGTCCTGGAAGGCCCTTTGGCACTCGTCCATCCATTCAAATGCCTTCCTGAGGATTTTGAAAAAGGGTAAACACTTGTCGGTGGCTTTTGAGACGAACCTGTTCAGAGCTGCAACTCGTCCAGTTAAGGATTGGACTTCCTTGATGTTCTTCGGTGGCTCCATATTCAATATGGCTTGGATCTTGTCTGGATTTGCCTCAATTCCTCTTTCTGAGACCATAAATCCTAGAAACTTTCCCGACGATACTCCGAATGCACATTTACTTGGGTTCAACTTCATCTTGTATCGCCTAAGCGTTTCAAAGGTTTCCTGAAGGTCGTCCAAGTGGCTACCTTCGTCTAAGCTCTTCACAGGCATATCATCCACGTACACTTCCACATTCCGTCCTATATGTGGACGAAACATGTGATTCACTAACCTTTGATAAGTTTCCCCTGCGTTCTTCAGACCAAAGGGCATCACCTTGTAACAAAACAAACCCTGACTGGTAATGAAAGATGTCTTTTCCTGATCTGCATCGTCCATCTTTATCTGATTATATCCTGAGAAGGTGTCCATGAAGCTTAACAGTTGATGGCCAGTTGTAGAATCAACCAATTGATCAATACGGGGTAAAGGATAACTATCCTTAGGGCAAGCCTTGTTTAAGTCAGTAAAGTCGACGCACATCCTCCACTTGCCGTTTGCCTTCTTTACCATTACTACATTTGCCAACCAATCTGGGTAGTAGACTTCCCGGATAAACTGTGCTGCAGTTAGCTTCTGAACCTCTTCCTTGATAGCCTTCTCTCGTTCAGGGGCAAACACCCTCTTCTTTTGACGAATAGGCTTCGATGAGGGGGATACGTTCAGCCGATGAGTAATTACACTTGGATCAATACCAGGCATATCGTCATGACTCCATGCAAAAACATCGGCATTCTTCTTTAGGAACTGGACGAGGTCTTCTTTCGCCCTTTTCTTCATACTTGTCCCAATTCTAGTAAACTTCTCACTATCATTTTCTTACAATAAAACATCTTCCAATACCTCAGTCGGTTCTGCAACAATTTTTCTTTCTTCTATAATCATAGCTTGCATTTGCTCGTCCACAGCTAACATGGCTAGGTAACATTCTCTGGCTGCCAACTGATCTCCTTGTGCTTGCCCCACCCCACACTCCGTAGGGAATTTAATTGACAGATGATAGGTAGACGTTACCGCCTTCCAACTATTCAAAGTTGATCTTCCAATGATGGCAGTATATGAGGAGGGACAATCCACCACAAGGAAATTTACTTCTTTGGTTATTTGCTGCGGGTATGACCCTACTACTACAGGTAAGGTAATGGTGCCTACGGGCTGCACTTTCATTCCTCCAAATCCTATCAGTGGCGAACATGCAGGACGAAGCTGATCTCGTCCAATCCTCATTTGCTGGAAGGCGAGATAATACAATCTATCTGCGGAGCTTCCATTATCCACCAACACCCTCCTGGTTTTGTAATCTGCTATGAGGAGGGTAATGACGATTGCATCGTCGTGCGGATGATGGATCCTTTCAGCTTCTTCGTCCGTAAAAGTGATGGTTGGTTCGTCTGTTTCCTTCGTCCTTGGGGGTTGTCCAGAGAGTTGGACGTTCTGCACCGCTTTGAGGTATGTCTTCTTCGCCTTGGAGGATTGCCCCGTCGACGTCCCACCAATGATAACTCTTATTTCTCCGAGTAGGGGCCGTGATGGTTCTTCCATCTTCGCTTTCAATTTTTCATCTTTATGATCTCTTCCAACGAAATGCCTCAATTTTCCTTGTCTGATGAGATTCTCAATCTGCTGTTTCAAGTCATAACATTCATCCGTGTCATGCCCATGATCCCTATGGAAGCGAAAATATTTATTCTTATTGCGCTTGTTAGGATCTCCTTTCATCTTTTCTGGCCACTTCAAGGAAGGATCATCCTTGATCTGCATGAGCACTTGATCGAGCGGGGCATTCAATGGTGTGTAACTCTGATTCCGTGCTGGTGGGCTTGCCTTCCTGTTATCCCTGTCTCGATCCTTCTTGTCTTCCGTTCGTCCCTTCTTTGGACGAGGCCCTTGGTTAGGATGACGCGGGGGGTTGGCTTCCGTTCTCTCAACTCTCTTCCTCTTCTTAGTTATGATAGCGTCTTCTGCATTCATAAAGTTTTGGGCTGAATGGACGAGTTCAGCCATGGATTGAGGCTCTTTTTCATACAGCTTGTGAATAAATAAATCAGAGTTAACCCCATTGTGGAAGGCTGCCAATAGGAGCTTGTCGTCCACCTCGTCTACTGTCAAGGCTTCCCTATTGAAGCGCGTGATGAAGGAACGCAGGCTCTCATTTTCTCCTTACTCTATGGTCAGCAAACTGGACGAGGAACGTTTGTGTCTTTGTCCCCCAATGAAATTATTGACGAATAACTTGCTCAACTCCTCGAAAGAACTTACAGAATTCGGGGGTATTTTGCTGAATCATACACGTGCTGGTCCCTTAAGGGTGGTAGGGAAGGCTCTACACATGATCTCGTCCGGAACTCCTTGGAGATGCATTGTTGTCTTCAAAGTAGCGATATGATCGAAGGGATCATGTGCTCCATCGTATGAGTCCAGGGAAGGCATTTTAAACTTAGGCGGCAAGGGATGCCCATTGATGGAAGCAGTAAAAGGGGAGTCTGTTCGGTGGACCAAATCCTCTATGGGATTTGCCTTTCTCATGTTCTCCTTCATCTCATCCATAACCTTCCTCATCTGATCCATTTCCTTCTCCAGATGTGGCACCCTTCGCGAAGTGGTGCCTCTTGATTGAATCTCGGGCTCAGCATTTCCTCCTCCATCTCCTCGACTCTGGGATTGTCTCTCAGCTTGCCCTTCTCGTCGCTGCCTTTCTATCTCCCTAGTCAACTCTTGGTTTTGGCGGGTTAATTCCGCCATCGCGGCCGCCATGGATTGTATGTGTTGGATGGAAGGCGACTGCGTGACAGGCGCTGATTGGTGATTTCGATGGGGATGGCTAGAAGCATCCCTACTCCCTTGATGGCCTGGGCTAGTAGCCCTCGATCTGGTCCGAACCATTCAACTTTTGTCCCAGGAAAAGCAAATCGCAAATCGTTTTCACGAAATTTGTTCCCACAGACGGCGCCAACTGATGATGTATGGAATCAGTTAGTTGAACACTTCGGCTTCGGTGGACTACAGCGCTAGTGGAAGCCTACAAAGAGAGAAAGCAGTCAAAGGGTGACCGGGGTGAGCCGGCCAAACACCCTCCGATGGTGAAGTTAGTTTTTCTCTTCTAATGGAGTTTCAACTTTACTCAATGTAAAATCTCAAGAAATTCATACCTTTGCATGGTGAAGACCGGGCCTTATATAGGGTACTCTAGGGCGGTTATTAGTTCAATAACTTCCCCTAGAATCTTGGAATTCGGACATAACCTCCTCAACAGCTACAAAAAATCATAAGTGCCGTTGGAAGTTACATGCAGTGGAGGGATTGGCGGTGATGAACGCGGGTTGATGAACCGCTACGAAGTTCGCCAAGTGTTTGCGTAGTCGTCCATGTGCTCTGCGCATGGACGACACTTTGTTGTGTCGTTGTGTGGTCGTCCATGCACCTTGTGCATGGATGATCTTCTCGATTTGATTCCCTGGAGTGATCAATTGCCCAACATCCCAAGGACGAGATATCTGGACGAATTGAAGATGGCCTGATGTTTGGCTAACCGCAACTCTCTGGACGACCCTTCTGGATGAACCGTAGATGTGATTTTAGTTATACATCAATATATATATATATATATATATATATTTAAATATGATTTTAAATTTTTTTTGAGTATTACTTAAACTCTATTTTCTTGTTTTAGATGCAAAATTACTAATTAATATGAACCATGTAATTTTTTTTTTGAGAAAGTTTATAGACACAAAAAATTTGATAAAACTTTTCACACTTGTTGATATGATAAATTAAAGGTGTGTTTGGATATCGCTTATTGTTGAAAACTGAAAATACTGTAGCAAAATAATTTTTAAATGTGTGAATATTGTCGTGAGACCTATTTTTAATGAAAATTTTGTTGAAAAAAAAGGTTTGTGGGTCTCGTGAGCATTGCACAGGACTCACACAAAAACTCAGACGCAGACGTAAGTGAATGTTTCAGCTAAATCCAAACACTCACTAATAGTTGTAAGTAAAAAAGTAATATTAGTAATGGACCTAGATAAAAACTAGTAAAAGTTTGTCAACTTAATTGTTGTGAAAAATGTAGCGAAATTTTGTGTATTGCGCTATTTTTTAGAAGTGCTACATTCACAATATTTTCACAATAAATACTAGGTGCTAAGTTGTTACTAGTTCTAATTTGAATCCACCACTGAATTGACTTTTTTTTTACCACCAATAACAACCAGTAACAATTTACTACTTAAGATTTATTGTGAAAAATATTATGGATGTAGCATTTCTCTTTTAATAAAAAAATTTATGTTATTTATTAGCTAATATTTTGACTTAATTAATACTGTTACAATGAAAGAAAGTAATTCTATTGGTTAAAATTTGGAGAGCCTTTTTCTACTTGGAGATCTTACGCGACCACCTCTTTTACTTATACTATATAGAGCCACCCTGATTCCTGCGCTTCCACTGCAAGATAAGTTTCTCTACTCTAAGTTACTAATGTCTTGAAATAAGATTCTTGGAAAGCATGGGATTGATGTTAGTTCCATGGTTTTAAAAACCGGTATGGTGAAAGAACTGGAAAAGGAGCTAAATACCGGTTTTATGGTCGGACCGGGGTCCGACCGATGGTCGAACCAGTGACGTCATAAATAATTTAATTATTATTTATTTAAATTATATAAATAATTAATAATTTTTTAATATACTAAAAGTCTAAAACTAACAAACCTATAATAACAAATATGTTTCCTACTTTCCTTTAAAAAAAATACAAGTATGTAAGTATATAATATAACATCTTTTTAAATAATTTGACCTAATAACTTTTGAAGTTTGATTACTGATTTCTGCATCAAATTGCAAAGAAACACCTTTTTTTTTGCAGTAATAATTTATTGACAAAAGCCAATGGACTGGTCACAAGACTCATAACATAGCACTCAGCAATAGAGGGTCCAAAGACTTTGAACCTGCTTTAGAAACATCAACTGTAATAAAATACTCCCTTTTTGACTTATTAAAGCAAAAAAACCTAAGCAATCTCAACAGGACTCAAATCAATAAGTAATAACATTACAAAATAATCATCCTGAAATTCTAATAAACTTTTAACAAAACCAAATAAATAAGTTCATTAGTTATTACATTTACATCCAAATGGCAAATAACAAATAAGTTCATTACAACCAACAACTAAGTTTTAAAGTTTCAGACAAACAACAACTAAGTTTTAAAACCCAAGCCTCATTTGTTATGAAGACAATTGAAATCAATATCATCATGTGAACCAAATGCTCCACCACTACCATCATAATCATCATCCTCATCCTCATCTTCTTCATCTTCAACATGAATAGGATGATTTTTATCTCTAAATCCGGGAGGAGCATCATCTTCATCACCAAATGATTCCAAATTGATGTCGTCATCATCCTCAATCACTTCATTGTCCATATCTATACAAATTCCAAAACCAAAGAACAATAAATGAAATAACAATTCTCATAATCATTTCTCATAAATCATAAATAGTCTAATTAAAATATGCAACTAGGCAAAGAATTGTTATAAGCTAACCTCTTTGTACATGGCTAGAAGACCCTTCTTCGATTGGATAGGCTCCCTCTTCATATAATGCATTCTCTATCTCCTCATGATCCAGAAATGGAGGTTCCTCATCTTCCACTACCCAAAATTCAGTTTTATCGATACTTGCATAATCAATAGGATCAAAATTGAACTTCTTCCTTTTGACTCTATCATAAGATGAACATAATGAATAATTTAATTAGTAACCAAATCACTTGTATTTCACAATCACAAAGAGATTATATAATATATACCTTTCTTTCAATCGGTAGTTATAATGAACAAACACAAGATCATTAAGTCGTTGATGTTCCAATCTATTTCTTCTTTTGGTATGTATTTGTTCAAAAGCACTCCAATTCCGCTCACATCTTGAAGAGGCAGCTGTTTGGCTAAGGATCCGAATTGCAAACTTTTGTAAGGTTGGAGCACAAGATCCAAACAACTTCCACCACTCATCTAAGTTCCATATACAAAACAAAACAAAAGATACAATGAATCAATAAACACAACTATACTTATCCCAAAAAATATAAAAAAGAGCTATGATCTTATTCTTTAAAACATATTTACATTTTAGTATTAGCTAAAGTAAACAATATCTTACCCGGCTGAGATGTCTTGGCTGATTCTTGAGCAAGTTGGGTTCCAAAAGTTTGTTCACGCTCTCGAAATAGCCTTAATTCCTCCACCAACTTCAATCGACCAGTTGAAACTTTTGATTCAATAACATCTGTTACAGCAGATTGTGTCTCTAGCCTCTTATTAAGAGTGGATGAGTCATATTGGAATGCATGATTCAACCAATAAGCAGCAGCATGAATATCTTTATAGAATTGATTATCCCAACGATCCTTGATAATATTAACATAAGGCTCCCATAGTCTCTTCTTGTCCTTGAAAATTTTTTTGATTCCATCAATTACTCTATACATGCCATCATATACATAACCCATAGCTGGTTTTTCAGCAGAATCAACAATGCGTAATAAACGAATCAATGGTGACATAATATGCACAATTACATGACAATCATTCCAAAATTGATTGTCAAGAATGATTTTCACCACTGCCTTTGCTTTCTTATCTTTTGCATATCTTGATTCAACATAAAATTTGCTAGTCACCAATGCTTGTAAGTCATGCTTATGTTCCTTAAGACTCGCTAAGGCAATGAAAGTAGTAGCAAACCTAGTTGGCCCTGGACGCACAATTTCCGTCCAATTTTTTCTAGTCCTCAACCAAGCTTGCAAAGCCACATGGTTATAGATGAACACTGTGATCTTGGATGCACGCTTTGCAAGTTTAGCTATATGATCCATTTTCCCAATCTCCTTAAAAATTAGGTTTAGGCAATGTGCTGCACAAGGTGACCAACTAATGTTCCTATATTTTCCACACACAATTCTTCCAGCAGCTACATAATTTGCGGCATTGTCAGTGACCAAATGTACTATATTTGCAGGACCAACCCAACTAATAATTTCATCAAACAAGTTACTCAAATTAATAGCATCCTTAACCAAGTCAAAAGCATCAACAGAACGTATAAAAATAATTCCTTTAGGACAATAGACAAGGAAATTAATCAATGTTCTATGCCTAGTGTCAGTCCACCCATCAGCCATTATTGTACAACTAGTGTCAGCCCAATATGATTGATGGGAATCAACAATCAATTGGACTTCTCTTTTTGCGTCTCTCAACAAAGGCACTCGAAGGGCATGATAATTTGGGCCTCTATATCCAGGACCATAAGCAGCTACAACATTGAACATAGGTTGATAATAACTAGAATTCACAGCATTAATTGGAATGCAAGCATCATACATCCATCTTGCTACAGACATATCAACCCTCCACTTCTTTTCTTTGCCAGCAAGCACACTTTTAATAGAAGGTTGAGCTCCCGGTGTTGTTCTAGGAGCGAAATAATTATCAATATCACCAACCTTTCTCTTGCCAAGATTGGATCTTGATGGAAAACTACTAGGACCTCTTCTATTTCCCCTACCTAGCCCCCTACCACTAGGAGTAATTTCTTGGACATCTTCAAATTCTGGTGACTCCTCTAATGGTGAATAATTAGATGCTTCTTGACCCTTTTTTGTTTGTTCTTTAGATTTTGAAATTTCTTTCAAATTCTCAACCATTTGAAACCTAACATCATAAGGTACACCCATACATGCAGCCACATCACCTTTAATTCCAGCTAGATGTCTTTTCATTCTATTGATGCCCCATCCCTTATAACTTTTTCCACAATGTATACATCTATAACTACTTTTTCCGTCTTTCACTACTTCAGTTACATGATCCCATGCGGGATCACATTTCGCTCTCACAGATGAAGAATTAGCATTAGACCCGGTTGTAGAAGCGTGTTCATTAGATGGTATAGAGGCAGACTCCATTTCACTCAACAATTTCAGACTGGCAGCAACCAATTTATCAACAAATAAATTTATCAACACAACATACACAATCAAACAATAATGCTCCGTAAATCAAATCCACAACATACACAAAATCACAAATAAACTAAAATGCTATTGTAAACTAATAATTGAAGTTACCACTTACCAGTGAAGTCAAGGAAGGAGAACCTGTGATGAAGCCGAGAACATGAATTGAGAATCTGAGATGAAGCCGAGAGAAATGAAAAAAAAAAAAAAAAAAACAGAACAGAGAAAATGATCAAAATCAAAATCAAGTAATCAAATTCATAAAAAAAAAATATATATATATATATATATTTATATTAATTATTAGTTTATTACCTGATGAAGGATGAAGCCGAAAAAAAGAAAAAAAGAAAAAGAGAACCGAGAAAATGAAAAAGAAAAGAACATTACATTACCTGCTTAGAACATTGCCGAGAAGCAGAGAGCAGAGAACAAAGGGCGAAGGCAGAGAGCGTAGAGAAGGAAAAAAGAAACATACAAAAAAATCAGGTAATCAAGTAATCAAAATCATAAAAACAAAAAAAAGAATATTAATTATTAGTTTATAAGTTTATTACCTGATGAAGCCGAAAAAAAAAAGAAAAAAGAAAAGAGAACTGAGAAAATGAAAAAGAAAAGAACATTACCTGCCGAGAAGCAGAGAGCAGATCAGCAGAGCACAAAGGGCGAAGGCAGAGAGCGCAGAGAAGGAAAAAGAAAAAGAAAATAAAAAAAAAACTTAGCTTGAGCCTTCGCCCTTCAGTGCGATGAGAGCTTCGGAGAGCACAGTGAGAGCTTCGGACAGCGTGAGGTAGTGCGAGCACAGCGTGAGCCTTCAGTTCAGTGCGATGAGCGCTTGAGATTTGAGCTTGAGTGAGTTGAGATTTGAGCTTGAGGTGAGTGAGGGAGTGCGGCTGAGGCAGAGTGAGGGGCGTGAGTGAGTCAGTGAGATGAGAGAGTCTGAGACTGAATAGTTTAGGTTAGGGTTAGTTTTTTATTTTTAGGATTTTATTAGTATTAGTTTTGAGGACCAAACGGCACAGTTTTGCTGAAAAAGTCAAAAAAAATTCAACCGGTCATAACCGGTTCAACCTCCGATTTTTCTGGTTTTCAGGTTGAACCGGATGGTTTTTACTGTTTACCGGTTTTTAGGTGATTTTCGGTTTTTTATCATAACCGGACCGGATTTGAGGCCGGTTCCCGGTCAGACTGGCCGGTCTGGTCCGATTTTTAAAACTATGGTTAGTTCAACTTTATATTAGTGCATGGTTTGAAGACTCTACCGTTGTGTTGACTAGTCGTAAACCCGTATGATTCACAAAAAAGTTTCAACTCAGATAATAACTTGTTTCATCTTTTAATAGCCTATATATATATATATATATATATATATATTTTAAATCTTTTCCAAGCTTGAAAAATGATGTAGATCTCTCATTTTAAGTTACATCTTCTTTTTTAACATGACTTGCGCATACATTTTAAGGATTTTGTTTGTTGGGGGTAAATGTACTTTCCTTTATCAAAATGAAAACAAAAATGTATAGGCTAACTAATTTGATAATTTATAGTTAAGTTTGGAGCCCATATAGTCTATACAAAACATAACGATAAACTATCATGTTATTCTAACTTTAAAGATAAAGAAAGAAAAAGATCACCAAAATATAAAAGGTATTTTCACAGTGGTCTAACTTGAGCAACTCAAGAGGTAGCAACTAATTCTTGGTTTTGCATCAATAAAGAACACGCGTTTTATGGAATGATAAGTTGTCAATTAAAGCTCAAATGATAAGCACAACTTTTCTTAGTTCATTGTTCTTGGAAGGGTAGCGAAAGGAACTTGCCCACCCTCCTTCCTTTCCCTTTGAATGTTATGGCTATATAATTTGTCATGCGATGGTACAAATTATTTGTAGTTCCAGCCTGTTAATACCAAAAACCACATATTTTTGTTAGATTTAGAACATCACCCACTATATATGCCTTTGAAGTGCTGTAAACGACCCCACAAAGTTGTTCTTCTTGTTTCTTGGTGTATAAACTTGAAGCAAGTTGTGAAGTTGAGAACCATTCTTGTAGATAACTTTACTGATTTACATGTAACAACCAATGGAATATTCTTAAGAAACATAAGGAAAATAGAGAATTTGCATAAAAATCAGTAGTACGTAAATAATTATATGCTAAGCATATTAAGAAAAATATGGTTTGTTTGAATACCGCTTATTTTGCTAAAATTGAAAATTTATTGTTGAAAGTACTGTAGATAAAGGTAAAATTTAGTTGAAATAGTACAGCAGGGCCCATAAATAGTACCAAAAACGCAGTGTGGCTCATAAATAGTAAAAAGTGCAGTGTGGCTCATAAATAGTAGCAAAAATAAGCTGAATAGTAAAATAATTTTAATTTTTCATTGGTATCTAAACACACACTTAATCAAAAAAATGATAAACTTGCCTTGTATTTCATATATTAAAGAAAAGCACCCGTACCGTCTTTTCCCCTCAAAATGTTGAATATAATTAAGGAATTACATTTGTGTAAAAAAAAAAAAAAACAATTTATGGACATTTGTGTCAAAATTAACACAACATTCACTTTTCCAATTCTTAGTACAATGTTTGAGGATTGCAAAGACTAAGTGTATGTTTGGATTCCACTTATTTTGCTCTGCGTTTTGGTGTTTTTCTGTGGATCCCGTGCACTGTTCACGGGATCCACAAGTACGGATTTAAGCAAAAATAACTTTAAAACTGGGTCATATGATACTATTTACATATTTAAAAATTATTTTGCTACAGTGTTTTCAGTTTTTAGTTTTCAGCAATAAGCGGTATCTAAACAGACCCTAAATATCTCATAAATCAAAATTTCTATCCACTTCCCAAATTGATATTCTTTGAAAACCACATTCCATTATGTTCACTTGGTAGCAAGAAACAATACATTACAATATTGAGAGTGCTGTCATCGTGCGCAATTCCTAACAAACCCGTTTGTATAGACAAAGAAATCACATGTACTGAGATACTGACTACTGATTCACAAACACATAATGGAAGGCCGTTGTTGCATATAAAGTTATAAATCATTATATTGAACAAACTCAACGCCTCATCCATATTACCAACCCACCACCACCAATGGTACGCCTTTCAGATTGGATTTTCATCTTCATTAATGTTAGGGAAAGCTCGACTACCGAATTGCATGATACTACTCGTTACACAATCATTCTTAGTGGTAGAGAAGAAGGGTTATACCTGAAAGATTAGAAGCAAAAGCACTCCTAGCCTCCATATCATCTTTCTCAGGCCTTAACCACCTTCAAGAATATGTAAACAAGGCTCAAGTCCTGAGGACATGACTTTTTTAGTTTTTTAGTCAAATAGAGAGGTGGGTCAAGTGCTTTACCCCTATGTTTGCGGTTGGAGGGAGAGAAGGGGGAGTTTTTTTTTTGACAAAAAGAGAGAAGGAAAGGTTGCACAATAAATTTGATAAAAAATTAATAAATAAATAAAAAGAAGAAGCCAAAACTCTCAAATCTAAAGATCGTGGTTACTTGTAAATTTATAATTCTCTCTATAGTTGTCACTTTTTTCTCTCTCTTTTATTTATTTATTTATTATTTTTTTTAATGTGAATTTCGTACATTTTATTCAAAGGAAGATAAAAAAAGTACATCTTAAGCAATAACATGCTCAACAAAAAAACTTTCTAGCATGTTGAACTGAACCATGCACGACCTTGTTACAGTGGCGGCTCTAGGAATTTTTTTCAAGGTATTCCTCAACAAGTATAAATTATACAATCTAATAAAAAGAAAAATTTGTATATTGACAACAACAATAAAAAAACATGCAAATATATAAAGTTTACAATTGTTTTTTACGAGTTTTCATATTTTGAAATCGTTGCATGATAGTCTCATTATTAATGCTACAATAACCTATAAGTTCATTTAAAATATTAATAAAATTATTAATTATTGTTGTTTAGTTGTTTAATTAATTTGTTTGTCTTTTATAAACTATAATTTGTTATATTGTTATTTCATTAATTATAAAATTATTAATTGTTGTTTAGGAAAGACGTACATACATATATATAAAATGAGTTGGGTCCAAGTTACACCTGGTGTAACTCTAAGCAATGTTACACCACCTAATAACTTATTATTGAATTAATATTTTGAAAATCTAACTGTTGAATTACATGTTCTATATGTTCTTAACATGCATGCCAATTTTCATATCAATCAGATGTTATTTACCATTTGATCCATATACTTATCTTTTATGCATTATTTTAAACTAAAAAAAATTTGAATTTTAACAATTGATTGGTGACATGGTTATTAATTTTTTATCTCCTTAAAATTTTGCAAGCATGAAGAATATATAAAGATAATGTAATCTAACAGTGGATTTGTCAATATTCGCATCTAATTAAAAAATATTAGGTTGTGTAACATTACTTAGAGTTATACCAGGTGTAACTTGAACTCAACCCATATAAAATTATTATTAACAAGTACATACATATGGGAAAGGAGCATCACTTTTATATCCACAGTTCCACACTATTAATTTAGCTTAAACAAAATAAAAATAAAAATCAACACAATTAAATCTATAACTCACATAGCACTATCAGCACAAATCCAAACATATATAATAGATTTAAACTTAAAATATTACACAGCAGAAATACACAAGCCACTCACACTGTAGCACAAATCCAAACCTTTCGTTTAGCACATATCACAATGCAACACAAATCACAATGCACACAAATGAAAAACCATTAACACTATTATTACAAACTTAAATTGGTAAAGTTGTAGTGTACAATAAGTCAACAACTAGAGAGACATACATTTGTGAATGGCCTTGTTCCGGCTGTGGCTGTGGCTACTGCTACTCGAGGTACGAAGGCAACGTGGCTACTAGCAATGCGATTGGGGCTGGTGTGCGCAGCAACCATGAGAGACATTTGGGTTTTTACTTCCCTTTTCCTTTCCTTTTTCATTTTTTCTTTTATACTGGGTATTACTATTAGGGATTTGTAAATGAAGAGTTTTTTTTTTTTTTGGTTATTAGGTCCTTTTTATTTTGCATTCTTTTTTGGGTATGTTGTTTTTATACTAATTATGAATTGGCTCAAAAGCTTTGAGGGTGTTCCTAATTTTTTTTTAAGGGAAAATAAATAATTTTTTTTTATTATATATATATATATATATATATATTTTCAGGTCAGGGTGTTCCTGGGAACCCTGCCCTGAACGTGACGCCGCCACTGCCTTGTTACCATTGCGTGGAACATAAAAGAACTGTGCCCCGTTGAAATGCTAAAGTTGAAGTAATAAGCCTGTAATGTTATTAGAGATGCTCAGAGTGAACCACAATCTGAGAATCTCCCTTAAAACATCGCATCCCTAATACCCATCTCCCAAGCAAACCTAACACACCTTCCTCCATTGCCCTTGCTTCGATTTCCAGACGACCTAATTGAGCTTTTATTTTCTTATTACTCAACGAATTAAGAAGCCACCAAGCCATAGTGGTCACGGAATATAACTCCTATTCCCACCTCATTCAAGCTTTCAAAAATTGCCCCGTCAACATTGATCTTATACCATCGTGGGTGAGGAAGAGACCAACTTGTAGTCTGTTGATGCTGAAAGTGTTGGGGCCTGTGATTTGCTGTTTGAAATTCCTCCAGGTAGTCCTTAGTCCATCGGGCAATCTGTGCAGCTCTACGCCTACCGAGTTCCTCCATGTCGTTCTTAATCATTGAGGCTAAAGAGTGATCCGTCATCTGTTTTACGTTCCACACCAAATCCATAAATTCAGGGACACGATCCATTGTAGAGCCCATAACCAGGCCCATATATAGCTGACCACACTGCCTTGGCTCGCTCACAATGCCAGAACAAGTGACCCGAGGTCTCAGCTTCGAGACCACACTCATCACAGTTTGCATCTTGAGACATGCCGATGAAATAAATTGGCTTCTGTTGGCAGTATTTTTTTTCCCCCATTTATTCCTATACAGAGTTATTTTCTATGTGATTTAAAAATATCAAGAATCACTTGATCATCTCAAATCATTTTAACAGAAATTGAAAATTAGTAGAGTGAAATTCCACATATCTATTGTCGGTCCATCTTATTTCAATAGACACAAATGACAAAACTCCCTTAATAGACACAAAACTCAGGGAGCGGACAACCACTCATGGAGCGGACAATCTATTGTATGAATTGATTTTATTCTGGTTAGTGGTTAGTATCTTCATTGCAATTATGCGCATAATGATAACGTTTATTTTACATTCATTCTACTTGTTCGGTGTGTAATGTTAGATTGAAACTTTATTTCATTGTAACAGTATCAAAAGATTACAAAGAGTATATGAGCCGTTGGCTAATGTCCCGCAAAGCTTTTAAAACATATTACATAATGCAAGAGTAGTAAACCACAGGAAAACAACCACGTACACCCCTTGCATGTCATCTCTGGCCAAACACCCCGTATGTCGTTTAATTTGTGTAGGGCGCAGCTGAATGGAATCAAAGATCAGTAAGTTTATATTTATCTTTCTAAATTGCATCACACGGTATGTATAATTTTGAAGCAAGTCAGGGATTCAGTGCATGTACCCAAAAATTTGATTGTATACCTTATAGTACCTGTAAAATGGAGCCTAAGCTCAAGCCCTTTCCGATGAGTTTCGGTAATGGAAAGTTTGGTTCTGGCAAACAGTTTGAGGAAGGAGATATTGAATTAATGAACCCATCAATAGAAGAGATTCTTTATGAAATCAACCACGCCGGAATTTAATTGCAGATAGTGGTGGAGTAAGAAATTTTTTTCAGAAGAGCCAAGCTAAACATAATAAAATTCTTTTGGATAAAAAAATGACTAAAATAATATTTATTTCACATTAACTTTAACTTAAAAAAGTTGTGCCCTATGCTCTTTCATGGCATTAAAATCATTTATAATTTAATTCTAAACTAAAACCTTTAGCAATCTTCTTTTCTATATATGTAGTTAAACAGTCACTCAAGAAGTCATTATCTATCTTGTTACGAAGCTTTATCCATCTTTAGCAATCTCCTTTTCTATAATAATAATTTAATTTAATTATCCAAGTCGTTACTATCAATTAAACAAACAATTAAAAAACTACTATTTTCAAATTACTATTCTAAAATCATATTTGCTGGAAACACAAACTCTAACAAACATAAAGCTTCTATTGACTCTAGTCATAAAGCCTATTCTATTGACTATAGACCGAACCCTAAAGTGTACTGGTGTTTTAAGCTTTTAAGAGCATTCACATCAGCTCTTTTATAAATGTGTAAAATACACATTTTGACCACTTTTACACATTTTGAACCAAAAAATACTCCACATCAGTCCTTTTAAAATCATGTAAAGTTGTGTAAAATTATCAACGAGCTGCAGTACCCGTGTAAATTTACACGGGCACTGTAGCTCATGTATTTAGTTTTTTAATAGTTTTTTTTCTCTCATCTCTAACTAACTCTCACCTCCCTCTCTATCTCAGATGCTGCGCTCTCTCTTTCTCTCTCCTCTCTCAAACTACCTCTCTTCCCCAACCATTACAACAACCCAGCGCGCCAGAATCAACTGAAAATTAACCCAAACAAACCCACACACAAACAAACCCAAACGGACAAACAACAAAGAGAGATCGGTGCTTATCGGAACGATCTGGGTCGCCGGAGCTCGTGGGTCTCGCTTGATCGGAGCTAGTGGGTAGGCCGGTGAAGCGTGGAGTGTGGATCGGTGCTTGTGGAGCGTGGATCGGCCGGTGGAGAAAGGATCTGGGTCGCCGTAGCTCGTGGGTCTCACTTGATCAAAGCTCGTGGGTCGGCCGGTGAAGCGTGGAGCGTGGATCGGTGCTTGTGGAGCGTGGATCGGCCCGTGAAGAAAGGATCTGGGTTGGTAGTTTTTGAGAAAGAAGGAGAGAAGGTAGAAATGAGAGAGAGAGAGAGAGAGAGAGAGCGCGCGTATATAGTAAAAGCAGTTGAGAGAAATAATAAAAAAATTGAGAAGAATTAATTTTTTATTGAAATATCTTGTAAAATAAATAAACTGATGTGGGTGTTTTGTAAAAGTGATAGTGTAAGATAGAAAGAGAACGTTTTTTTGTGTAAAATAGACAACAAATTTAGAAGAACCGATGTGGATGCTCTAACATTTGTTTAGTCTTTTTCTTTTTTATCTTTTTGTTTCAAATATTTGCTAGACACCACACAAAGGCACAAACATAAGCATATTCTAGTCTAGATAGTAGAGCCTTTACTCTTCTTCCATTAATAACAAAAACTTGTCTACAAAAATTGATAGAAGATAGACAGAGGCTCTGATAGAGTCATAGAGAGACTAGTGAGAAACTTGCCACACTTCCACAGCGAAGATAGATTGAGGCGGCAGAGGCGAAGGTAGCTTGACTGCTTGTGGCTTTGTGGTGGCTGTTGCGGCTAGGGAAGATTAGATCTTTGGGTTTACCGGGTTGGCAATGGGAAGTTTGGGTTGTACTTGTGAAGTGTTTTTTTTTTTTTTTAACTGTGTTTGTGTGACTTTAATGTTGTGATTTTTTTTTCTATATATTTGGATCTTATAGTCCTAATTTAATTATATTTTGAAGTCCTAATTTAATTAGGAATAGGAATTTGACTAACAAGTGATTTTGTGTTATTTATTTATTTTTATTTTTTTATAGCAAAATTGTTTATGGGCTAAAGCATGGGCTGGGCTTTTAAGATTAGATTATTATATGTATTTTTTTGTCAAAAATACTGGGGGAGCCAGTAATTAAGCTTCTTCCTAAATTTTTTTTTTTTTTTTTAGTACTATTATTTGGGGATTATTTCAAAACTCGGGGTGGGGGGGACCTTCACCTATGATTGCAGGAGGCACAACACCCCCCCCCCCCCGGCGCGCGGTCCCCTTGGCTTCACCTATGATTGCAGGAACCTCCCTTTATAGGTGTAGGAACCCTTTTTGTAAAAGTTTCCTTCAGCCCAGGCCCAATGCGAGTATGCGGGCCTGTTGAGGGGCTAGTGAGATTGTGAGATGCTGTGTGAGGGAACGGGGCTAGTTCCACCGCAGCCAATTGGGTCGTTCTAACGAATTGATATGTGCACAAGCAGCTCCAAGAAATACAATAATATAGCAATATATTTGCAAGAACTAAAATAAAGCAATATTGGTGAGTATAAATATATTCAGCAAACTTCTTATTAGCAAGTCAAGGAACCCGAATACAAGTCCTTTAAGGGAAAGGTACAAAGCCCATAAACCCCAAACTTCCAAACTTCATAGACATAGGTGACCTTGAAGTTCACAGAGACTTGTGAAGCTTGGACCTTTGGATTGATGTACAGCCCCTAGTAATATTACAAATAAGTGACCTATTTTTCTGGGAACTTAACCTAACTATAATTGCCAATTTTCTCTCTTTCTCTTCACTTTTGTCTCTTCTACTTTTTCTCCTTTTCGTGCTCTGCTTCTTGTCCCTCTTCCATGGTTGACCCTCTCCTTTAATACTAATCTTGAAGGGCCTGAAAATTACTATCCTCTCCCTTTGCCTTGATCTTGCCATTTCCCTTTGAGTAGAAGCGTTGGATGTCTCTTTTCCATTCTTGCTCTTGTTTCCTTTTCCTAGGAACTCGTCCTTGAAAGCATTCTTGGTCATTTACTCCTTATAGAAGATGCTTTTCTCCAGTAAATAATTCAAGCGTTAGCTGAGGTCAATGAGGGTGGGTCTCTTCTCAAGGTTGGAAAGCAAGACACTTCGAAGGTTCCTTTGTTCTGATGGGACTACTTGTGCTGTGTCTCCTCCTAAAATGGTATAGATCCTTTATTGATTTGGGTGAAGTTCAAAAGTGTGTTGGACATCTTTCTCTTTATATTAGTTTCCTTCTGACCGAGGTTCCTTGGGCTTCTCCTTTACGGACTGGTTGGTTTTCATCTCCAGGT
Organism: Quercus ilex subsp. ballota; assembly: GCA_032727855.1. Classification (NCBI taxonomy): domain Eukaryota; kingdom Viridiplantae; phylum Streptophyta; class Magnoliopsida; order Fagales; family Fagaceae; genus Quercus; species Quercus ilex. Next base: position 18,996,965 of record CM064915.1, read on the forward strand.
CCCAAGGTTTGGGTGGGATGATTTGTCCCTTTCAATTCTCTTTCTCTGGGGACTTGGCCCTTCATGATCCCTTTTTTCCTGGTGAATGCTTTCTGGGCTCCCTCATCCGCTGGGTTAGTCTAGTTTCGACGACCATTTTTACTTGCACCCTTTTATAGGGTTGTTTGTACCTTGTTCTCAAGGCCTTTTGTATTCTTTCTTTTGTTTTTGGGCTTTGGCCTCATTTTACTTAGTTCCCTTTTCTCTTTTATAAGAGCATTTTCATGAGTCATAGGTCCCTCATATTCATGCAAGGCCCACGACCTAATTCCTTAGGCTGGATCTGTTCCTTAAAATTTTGTTTTTTGGGTAACAACTATCGTACTTGAATTCTCACCATGTTAAACGATGTTGCAACCCAATGGCTTTAGGTATGCTTGACTAGGCGACATGCACGTGTGTGCGTTTGCGTATGGCACAGGTGTGCAATACTATGGAGGGGTTTGTGAGTGTGACCATTTACACACATTTATTCTAAGGTGTGACTAGTCACCTAAGTCTAATAAAATTAATTTCTTAATTTTAACTAAGAAAATCCTAAAGCTACTAAGCTAAACTAGAAAATAAAATAAATGTCTCGAACTAGAAATTATATTTGGAAGTTCAGTTACGTGTAGGGAAGGTGTTATGCACCTCACAATGCTTATCCAAAAAGATAGTACCTTGTTTCAAATTTAAACTTAAATTTCACCATTTTAAATAACAACTAAAATATTTGGCATTTGGTATTTAAAAAAAAGAAGTATGCATGTACATGTGAAATAAAGTATAGATAAAACTTAGCTTAGGATGACATGTGAACTATCCTAGTATGACATATGTAGAAATGACATGTAATCTATCCTAAGATGATGTGCAAAAGATGACATGCAATTTATCCTAGGATAACATGTAAGAAGGAATATAAAAGAATGACATGAAAACTATTCTAGGATGACATGTAGTGAAAATGATATGCAATCTATCCTAACATGACATGTACAATATGATGATGTATAAATGAATGGCATGTGAAAAATTCATAAACATTTTAAATAAAAGGGGTATAAAGTATATCTCATGCTTTTACATTAAACCATTGTGGGTGCAAGTGCCCGCGACCTAGGGGTATAAAGTATATCTCTTTTTTGGGGTTTTCCGCAAAAATTTGATAAAATGTATGCCTTGGCCTAGGGTGGACCATGTCGGATGGTGTAAATGGAGTCGCTACCTAGATTAGGTCTAGGAACCATAAATATAGTGTCTTTGTTGAATGACTGATCTTTACCAAAGCACGTGTTCGGAGCTTAGGTATGGGGATGGGAAGGTGTTAGGCACCCAACCTTACCTGACCCTTGGGTTAGCCTCCACTCATTGTGTTCCAAGTCTTAATCTCATTACAGGCCTACTTAACATGTTATTTTAACTCACATGCATCTAAATGCAAACAACATGGCATATCATCCCTAAACCTAACATTCATCTATCATGGCATTTAACATACATCTCTAAAGGAAAAAACATTACAGGGCAGATTCAAATAAGCATTTCTAGACATCCAAGCATCAAAGCTCATGGTATTCAACCAAACATATTATGCAATTACATGTTCAAACACTCGAATGCTTGTTCATATGATCTATGCATGACTTACCTCATTGCATCACAACACTTATGCATCAATGCATGTTCATGGCATTCAAACAAATAAAACCTTAATCAACATTAAAAGGATAAAAATAGACAAAAGAAGGCAAGGTAGAAGAACAGATACTCAAACATATGAAAAACAAAGTTAAACAGGGGCTAAACATGTGAAAGAAAGTAGAGAAAAACAAAATAGAAGTGGAATAGGGTTTTTGGGCACGATTGTGTGCGCATCCCAACTGTATGCGTATGCATACTTTGTGTATGCATGAAGCATGTGCACACATACACGCCAAAACCCTAACCCAGAAACTCAGATAGAAAACAAAGAAAATAGGAAATCTAACAACCTAGCACGCTTTTAACATAAACACGAAGTAAAATGTAAACTAAACAAACATATTAAAGCAATAAAACATATTAACAAACAGCAGAACAAAGGAAAAGTGAAGATCCAAAGTTAGAACCTTTACCTCAACACAAAGTCTCTCTAGAGCTTGATTTTAACCGTTCCCCTCAGTCCATCTATTCAATAACCAAATCAAAATAGGTTAGCAAACTTTAGAACTCAAAGATCAAGATCAGAATAGGTCTTAATCAAGTAAAATTTGACTTAAGGATGTTTTGTAAAAAACTCTCTCTTTGATTCACTATTTTCTAGTGAATCTTTCGAATTTTGCCTCTGTTTCTGTGTGTTTTGAAAAAGTGCCTTTTATGGCTTTTTATAGTGGTAAAATGGGGGTGTGGGGGAGCTTAGTAAAAAGATTGAGATAGAGACAGAAATCACCCAGAGGCGAGAGCCATCTGGATAAGTTTGAGGCGAGAGCCCTAGATGGACGCCATAGATATGTATCTTTTTATCTCGTAAGAGCACCTTGTTTGTTTGGTTGATGGTTGAGTCAGTTGGCCATGTTTGTTTTTCTTTTTAAGTGACTCTAGGATAGTGAGTCACTCGCCTTTTGCTTGCAATTGGCAAACTAGGTTCTGGCATAGTGAATCTGTTGTTACTCATTTTCTGTGCAACACCTGTGGGACTTCGGACATACGAATCCCACGCAACTCTACAGAGTTGCACCCCGCCTCATGTATGCGTGTTGTTTTCCGTATACGTGGGTTGGGCCCGAGCCGTACGTCGAAACGAAATGTTTTGTCTCTTTTTCTTTTGATTCCGTTTGCGGAGCTCACAAATCAAAAGAGAGGCATATGTAGACATCTCATTTTGTACCCCTTACGACTCGGGCCCCCGTTCTCCAATGATGGTAGTACTTTAAGGCCCAAGATTGGTTTATGGCCTAATCAAATGAAAATTGATTTAAGGAAATATTTATGGAAAATATAACGTATTTTCTGAAGGAATAAAACTATTTTTGAAAAAGAAAGTTTGCTATTGCGACTTAAATAATGCTCCCAAGTGGAGAATTGTCGTGAAATAATAACTTAGTAAGTCTGAGGTCGAATCCACAGGGAAAAGGGAATTGATTAGCAAACCACAAGAGAATAAAACTAAAATAATAAAGTTTAATTGAAGAGATTTTTTATGATTTAGTAAAGTTAATTTAAATTAAGAGAAAATAACAATATATTAAGGTGCTAAGGTTTAGGGATCCACACACAACACATTTATTGGTAATCTTAACAAAATTTATTTTATAACTCAACTAAAATTCATACGAAGGATGATCTTAGTTGGATGATTTAACAATAAAAACTCAAGAATTAATTGTCTAAGGTAGTTTCATGAAATTGATTGATTTTAGGCAAAACAAAACTAGTGAATTAGTTCGCAGGGAATACTAAGCATTTAACGTGCCCAGAGTCTATGATAAATCAAAGAATTATAGAAAACTAAACACTTTTCTAGATGAGTAAATCAATCAAAAAAATAATAACATAAACATTAAAACCATAAAATAATTGTTAAGAATATACCAATAAACGGTTGGGTTTTAGCCCTTGCCTTAGCAAGCTTCTAGCAAGCCACAACACAAATAAAAATCTAAAAACTGTAAAGAAATTTTAAGAAAACCTAAATTATGTTCTACGGCAGCCCCCCCTGAATTTTGCCCTAAAGAGCCTTTAAATAGGTTAAGGAATCCTATTACAAGTTGAATTCCCGTTTGGAGAAAATCCCAGGTTTTTAGGCTTCATTTAACTGACGTTTTCAGCTCATTTAACTTCAGAATTATGACTTTTGGTAAACTACAAAGTTGTAGCTCTTTAAGTTAACTTTCCAGCCCAACTTGAATGCTCTCGATTGGACATCTGAGCCAAAAGTTATGCTCCAAATACCAACTGGAGCGCAGGCTGGAATCCTAATCCGAATTGGACTTGGATTTGGTGCAAATTTCCTTTGATTTCTTGCTCCAACTAGACTCGAATTTAATTGGGTTGGCCTTCTTTGACTTCATCATGGCCTTTGTAAAATTTAAGTCTATTAGCTTTCATCTTTGCACAAATCCACTTATTTAATTTCATTATCCTACAAAAGACAAATTCACGCATTAAAATTCAATTAAACACAAAATTGATTATTTAGCATTATTCCAAAACCAATTATAAAATGCATGAATTAGCTCAAAATAAATAAGATAATGCTTTTTAATATGCAAAATTAAGCTATTATCAGCGGCAAGAAACCCTAAGTGTGCGCACGCATACACATGCATGTGTACGCACACTCAAGCCATGCATAAGCACGCTTATGACATTCATATGTATACACAGGCATACGTACACAGCTAGGATTCCAGAAACTATTAAAGGAAAGCTTTTTCTACTTATGGGCACTTGGAGAATATCTGCAAGCATATTCAATTGACTTAACATCTATGACAATCATGGCAATTATTGTGTTTTGAGCTCAAAGAACTATAACCTTTTCTTTCTCATTGTTTCCTTTTCATTATAGAAAATTTCAATCCTAAGAATTTGTGAATGTCATTGTGTTAAATAAATAAATAAATAAATAATTGGAATCAAATAAAAGGGGCAAGCTTTAATACTATTTGTCCACATGTCATTTGGTACCTATCAGTAATGTATTTGGTTTATTTACCTAAGGGTGGATTACATTTTATGCTATTTTTAATGTGAAAAGATATGTCATATGTTATCTGCAAAGTTCTCAGAGTTCATTCTATGCTGTAAACAAAACAAAAATTGCCAAAATGTGACTTGAAAATCATTAACGGAAACAGAAAGCTAATGTCCTATACTTCTATTTTTATTTTCTTAACCTCATTTATTTTAATTAGAAGTGTGAGAAACTTCCTCAAAAAAAAAAAAAAAAAAAAAAGTGTGAGAAAAAAAATGGTGTATACATCTAGTGAATAACCAGCTCTGTGCATCTAAGAGGGTATTTAGTTCGCTGTGATATGCCCTTGATGTGATGTATATTACGATGATGTGACATTAAGATAAAGTTTATTTTATTTTTTCTAACATTACCATAATTTAAAATTACTAAATATATCACATTATCTTAATCTCATCATCTTTCTAAACAATTTAGTGTTATATTCTTATATTGAGATTATATTAATATAAGATTATAATAACGTAATATTACAGCGTAATGTAACATTACGGCGAATCAAATGCCCCCTAAGAGTATTTTAGGCAATTCGAGGTAAAAAACCTTAGCTTGTTTGATAGCAGCCATTTGGACAGTCAAAAATAAATAATTTAAGATCTAATTCAAAGGAACAAGAAGGTTTCTTTCCAAATTAGTTTGAAGAGAAACTTTTTAAACTCCTACTATATCTTTTTATTAAATGTGAAATTTGAAAATCTAATCGTTAAATTGCATATTCTTTATATTTTTAATATGCATATCAACCTTTGTTCAAATCGAGTGTTATTTATTATTCGATCAATAAACTTATTTTTTATGCATAATTTTTTTATTACAAAAACTTGAAATTTAAACATGTTATTGATTAAAAATGCTATTAATCTTTGATCTTCTTTAAATTCTACAAGAATTGTGGATATAATAAGAACATGCAATCCAACAATTAGATATTCAAAATTCATATCCATTCAAAATATATAAACAAAGTTTGAAAGGTTTGGAAAGAAACCTTTTTCCAATTCAAAGAGGTCTAAAAAACAGATTCCAAAAGATTTGGGAGAGAATTATTGTAAGAGTATTCCCATATGTTAATTAAAAAAAAAAAAAAAAATCTAGCTTACCAAAAAGTTAATATATCTATTTTATATTACCATTTTAGCAATACACGTTACATCTCATACTTTATTTTATAGTACTTCACATTATATTTTTTTTTCCTTTCACACAAAACTACCAAGCCATAGTTAACAATACACATACATAAGTTTTTAATTTTTTTTTTATTTAAAAATAAAAATAAAAGTCCCGTTTATCATACAAAACAAAAACACTCTGAACAAATACACATTTTCTATGATTAAAAATATTTAAAATGAACATTTTTCATATTGTACTTGTACAAATAAAACTTCAACTCTATTGAACTTCAATACTTTATTGGGAGTATAATTTTTTTTTAATTTCTTAAGACATGCCAATATATATAACAATTAAATTATTAAAATTAATATCGTTTCATTTTTTTTGTTATATTAAACATGAAAATTTTTCATGCTTTTATTATAATCATGAAATTTTTTTCATTTACTAAGTTTTTTTTTTTTTAGATTTTATTGTCATATATAATCTATACTGGATTTTAAAAAAAAAATCATTTGAATTTATAATAACATGAGACAATAAATACTTTTTACTGGCTAAACGCATAGAAGAATATATTTAAAATAATTTTCTTTATTCACTTGTTATATATTTTCTTTAAAAATACAACTAAATTTGAAGATAGATATATAAAAAAATTAATTAAATCTTAATTTGATGAATTTTTATAACATCTTATATAATTATATTAAGATAATACAAGTATGATACTAAATTAAAATATAATAAAATAATTACTTAACATATTTAACTGTTCTTTTAGTCTCGAAACTTTCGTTCAAATTCATAGTATACCCGTATGTACATCTTATTATGGATTTTCATTTTTCTTTTTTATTTGTTATGCTGCATTTTTACAAACAAACTTTTTCCATTATTACAATGTTTCAATTTTGCTAAAATGTATGGATCAAATAAACTAATTACAGACACATAACTTTATGACTTTGAGAATTGAGATATTAGATAGTCCCAACAATTGTGGATCAACATAGATTTTTTGCATGATTCGCTTATGAGATATCAAATACACACTCCTTGTTTCCATGAGATGAGATATCAAACCATAGAAATTGGCTATCATTTATTTACTTTCAACTTTTTATGGGTCTACCGTGTATAATACTTTTACAATATTTTTATAATAAATTTTAGATGATAAATTATTACTGACGGCTAGAATAATAAACGCAGATTATAACTAATAAAAGACCGTTGCTTGAGATTTGTACTGAAAATAAGGTAGATATCGTCAGTAACAGAAATCTGGTTGATATGTTCTTGTGTGTCATGTTGTGCCCAGCTGTTGGTCTGTCATGTCACCAAATTGTTGCACGAGGATTTGCAGGAACTTGCTTAGTAGGTTGCCAATATGTTTGTTATTTATAGGTATGTTAGATTTGTCCCATAATACCTTAATTTCAAAGCCAGTAAGGTTAGTGTGCGGATTGAGGATTTGGTTGTTAGGAATAGTGTGGGATATCAGAAGTTAAAGAAACAAAAGGGAGAAGTGTGCAGATCAGAAGTTGCAGAAGCTGCAGAAAAGGATGTAGGCTAAACAGCAAGTAGTTTGAGTAGTCTTGAGCAAAGCTACATGTAGTTCAGCCCTTGTTAAGTAAGCATGTGAGAAGCATGAGTGTACTTAGTTGTACTTCTCTGTTTTAATTAGTTGCAAGTCATTATTAGCTGTTAAGCAAGTTAGTCTCTCCCTCTATCTCTGATTGTATATAAACTATTCTGTAAATCATAATTTGGTAGTTAATGAGAATTGATTTTCATTCTTAAGAAATTTCATATGGTATCAGAGCTATCTTACTATATTTTTCCCCAAATTCTCTAGGGTTTTCGTGAAAGCTTTGAAGCTTCTACAATGGTTTTGGTTCCTGATTCTTCTTCTTCCTCTGTGCAAGATCCTGCATTGGTATAGAACGTTTCAAATCCTCAATTTCTTCATCACGCTGAGAATCCTGGAGCCATGCTCGTATATGAGGCCTTGATTGGTGAGTGTTTATTTGTTTAGACACCTTAAAACAGATTGCTTAACCTAATTAATTAGCAAAGTGATTATTTAAGTTAATTACGAGACCTAGGTTAAACAGCGAAAGATCATATCATGCACAGTAGTGGAAAAATAAATAACACACAGATATGATCACCTAGGAAAACCAATGAAATGAACCGTTTCAAGGTAAAAAACCTAGAGAGGATTTAACCTAACTATCCGCAAGGTAAACAAATCCACTAACAGAGAATCGAAGTTTTTACAATAAGATTCAACCCTAAATCTATTACTACCTCTAATAGTAATTTACTAACACAACCATGTGCAAACTCTGAATCCACATACTCCTTCTCTCTTGGATTTACAAAACATAAACTCCCACGTTTGTGATTTTGAGATCCCACTCAAAGGTTTTAGATTACAGCTTGTTGATCTTGCGGCAACTAGATTCCATTAGCACTTGATTGTAAATTTTATTCCAGTAGATACTTGTAGAATTAAAAGGTACAACACTTCTCAAATCTCACACAGAGTAACTCACAAGTCTTCCAAGAGTCTTCAAAACGTAGTTAGGATTTTCCTTTTATACTTAGGAGTGTTGGACTAAAACCCTAAACGTTTTCGTGAGCTTGGGCCTGATTTAAAATTTTGCAAAAATTATTTTTCTATGATATTTGATCGGTCAAGCCTTATTCTTCAATCGGTTGAGCTTCACAGAATTTCAATTCTTCTTGAATATTCTTAAGTCTTGACTTGAAACACTTTGTGCAATGTCTAACACTTATCCTAGACATGATTTGTTCTCTGTTCGCCAACATATACAAATTAAGACTCTAAACATTTAATCCTAAATCCTTAGAATCTAACAATCTCCCCTTTTGGCAATTCGTGACAAAACACACACATATATAAATTGCTTAACTCAAGAACTAGCCCAATTTACAAAGTGTTACCCTAATACAATTCTAGCACAATCTATCACAATCTACTAACTATTAGTTGCTAGAATAGACAGCAATTGAGAAAGAATTAACCTGTAAATTCCCGAAACACTTAAAACAAACCATAAACGCATGTGTGGAAATTACAATATAAATCCAAAATTTAAGAAATGAACTTGAATTCACAAAACAAAAAAGATAGATAGATATATCAAATGAATAATCATCAAATAAACCATCATAGTCATCATAGTCAATCATAAACCATCAAATGTTTATGAAACAAGAACAATAGAAGAAAATATACATCAAAGATGATAAACAATAAACATAAAAAATGATAAACATCACATCATTATCATCAACTAGACTACTCCCCCTAAATACAAAAACTCTCTAACTCTTCCCCTAAGTACAAGAGCAACCAATATCTAAACTTACTCTCCCTTTTTGTTACGTATTGCCAAAAGGTAACCATCAAGAATCAAAGGGTGGAGGACGTGGAAATGCACTCCTATTCTCAGCAAAATTAGCTCTCAAGGCAACAATCTCAGTGAGCAGGTCATCAATAAGTTATCCATGAGCTGCTTGAGTTGTCATAAAAGACTCCATCATGGCACAGAGTGAGAGAGGAGGACTAACTGTAGGATCAACAGTATCATCATCACTAGCAGGATCCACAACAGTAATAGGATCCATATGAATCTTCTCAGCAGTAGGCTGATCACCAGAAGTAGGAGCAATAGTAGAAGCTTCCACTCTTGGTCGCTTTGATGTACCAGCAGGTTTAGCAACCTTCCTTTGAGCAGATCTCTGTCTAAGAAAAGTTGCTCTTATAAGGGCAATGATATGAACTAACTCTAAAGAAGGAAAGTTAGCTAACCTTAAAAAGTTCAACACCCTATATATAAACACTAGAAAGAACAGCCTATGAGCCTTGGATGTAGTCCTAAAGACCTCAACAATGGTTTATGTTAGGTTCTAAAGATTTAGGATTTTATGTATTTAGAACTCTAATTTGTATTGTTAGCAAACCGTGATCAAAACAGGTTATTTAGTCTTGTTTAGACTTGCTCAAAGTTGGGTCTTTCATGTAAAGTTGGAATCGAGTGGCTGCAGATGCATTGGTGCATTTCGGCCTGGCTCGATCGATCGAATCTCGGGCAGAATGTCTTTCTGCAGAATATTCTAGCTCAGCCCTAACTCATTAAACGTTTTGGGTTTTCTATTTTTACCCTAGGTATATAAAGAAAAACCCTAGCCATGTTTTTAGAGTTGCTCCAGTTGTATTGTTGCTCATACATTGCGGTTTTGTGTAAATCTCTTGTGAGATCTAGAGGAGCTTTCCTTTACACAAAGATTAGGGTTTTCGAGATAGAGATTACTTCAACATCTTGATGATCAACTCGGTTGCTACCATTGAAGCTTAAAGAATATCAAGCGTGGGTGCTTGTAGCTGATTGAAGAATTTAAGAAAGAAGGAGTCTGTGGATTTGGAGCTTGCACGTGGTCGTGTCAGTAAGTTCTACTGGTGGGTAGCATTAGGAAGTCAAGCGGGGAGCTTGTAGTCCTTCTGTATGAACTTCGATTCTTTCATAGTGAATTCAGGTTTGCCTTGAGGATCGGTGGGTCAAATCCTCCCCAGGTTTTTACCGTGTGGTTTCCTGGGTGATCATATCTTGTGTTATTTATTATTCCGCTGCTTTATATGTTTGATATGATTATTTGATTGCTTTAACCTAGAATTGCTTAATTTGACTAAGTAACAACTTGGCTAATTAACTAGGCTAACCAATCTGGTTGTTTTAAGGGGTCTAAAACCGTTCTGTTTAAATAAAAATGGAAGGAAATCACATAGGAGCATCAGTAAGGAAGGCATATAGAAAAATACATCTTTCTATCTTTCTATAGGAATAGTGTGAATGTGAGAGATAGGGAAGATGTTGTGACATGCTATCCTAAAGAAAAGTTAATTAAGCTCAGTAAACTCAAGACTAATCTTCCACAAAGTAAAGACATCACATCAACTATATAAGGAGACTCAGTGTATGGATATGTAGGTCTACGTACAAGAGGTACATGAAGAGCCTCAAAGATTGTATGCTTAGATATCCTAAACTCTTTACCTCGAATTCAAGTAGAAAAAATATGACTACCTGTATAATCAGACTCAATAGAGAGATTTGAATAGAGTTCTCTAATCAAGGCAGTAGGAGAGGGATGAGAAACATCTCACAAAGACAACCAATTCCTAGACTCTAGATTCCTACAAATAGAAGGATCTAACTCATCTAGGTCAATCTGTCTTTCTCCCCAAATAGACCTAATCTGAGTTAAGCTTTCAAAAATTTCTTCAGTTCTAGCTGTAATAAACCTTACCCTATCAAACTGAATAAGAGAAGAGGAGGATGCTGTGTTTTTCTTAGCTTTGGTTTTAAACTTTTACCAACCTTAGGAGCCATATCTAAGATCTAAAGAAAGAGAAAAACCAAAAACAAAGAGAAAAACCAAGGGCAGATTGCATCAAATAGAGTTAGAGCACAATTTAGAAGGAATTTTCAAAAGCTATATGATGCATGATGCATAGACACAAGTGATGCATGATCTAATGCATAGAATTCTTCAATTATATCCCAATTTTGAAAACTTGACCCAGTAAAACAAATTTTTTACAAAAATTCCCAATTTTGAGAAACCTAATTTTCAGAAACACATATATTAATCAATTGAATATCACAACAAGCATAAAACATGTTATAAATATCCAATTAATCAATATCACAAGCCAATTTTAATCAATTCAACACAATTGAACAAAATCCCCAAATTACTCAAGAACACATAAGCCCTAATTTCGAAATTTTACCAAATTCATGAAAATTTTGAAATTAAAGTGAGGGAAGCATGTTTAAATGATGCATGAACAAAAACTCATCCAACAATTTGGATCAAAACAACCAAAAACATCAAAAACCCCAAAATTCCCTTGGTTCAAAATTTTTAAAAATTTTGATGAAAATGCATGAATGAATGTAATTTAAACAAAAAATAAGGGGTAAAAAGGTCTTACCAAGTGTTGAGGAAGAAAACCCTTGAAGTTTTGACTAAAAAAGACAAAATTTTTTTGACAAAGAGGAATTGAGAGGGATCGAAGAGGAAGACAAAAACAATGAAGAACAGTGTTTTGATTCCTTTTATTTTAAAGTGAAAAATGATTTTCGATCGGTTGGGAGGAATTAAGCCAGGAATCGAAAATGTTTTTAAAAACAGGTTCGACTGATTGAAAGAAATTGAACTAGGCCTAGAATTTTAGCCTTAAAAGCTGAATTTTTCGATTGGTCAGAAATAGGTTCGATCGATCGAGTCATGAAAAATCAGAAATTTTTTAAAAACCTGGGAATTTTCTGTAGAAACACTTTTAAATTAGATTTTATGATATGAGGTGCATGTCAATGATTCCAAAAACACTTTCTCTTTAACCAAATCAATTTTTATTAAGATTCAAAAATTTTCTCCTAAAAAATTTCTAACTAAACCCCCCCAAAAAAAAAAATATATTAAACATTTCAAGAAGCACAATTTGGGATGACCACATTAATTAACACACAATCACATGTACAGTGTTTTATAAAGATTTGTGAGTGGTGTGCGCAACTAGTAAGTGTATGAGATACATAAAAGGTGATATGTAGATAGTAATTAAATACAATTTCTACATCATCAATCACATAAGTTTGAAAGTGACAATCACCTAGGGAGTTACATTATATAACTCCCACATCACCTAGAAAACATGCTTATTTCCATTTCAGTCTCTTCCTTCCTTCATTCTTATTTCTCAAGATGATCCTTTTTCTCAGATTTGTATTCCTGATGCACCACCATTACCTATCATTGATTTTATTCATCATTCTACACATATTCCAGATCCTTCAGCCCCTATTGACAATCAATTTCTTGAGGATCACTTCAACAATCTGCCTGCTGATTTGTTTGTCTTTATTCCTAATGATATTATTAATACTACTTCTCTCACTACTTTTCTTAATTCTGAGCCCATCCCTAACAATTCTATTTTTGAACCCACTCTTGTCATGCCTGTTGATTTTTTACCTATTTCTACTCCTGCTATGCCTGCTGATCCTTTACCTAGGAGGTCTACTTGGCTTTCCAAACCACTTGCTTAACTTCAAGCCTATAAGTGCAATGCTGTTTCTACCAAATATTCTATTACCAATTATGTTTCCAATCTCAAATTGTCTTCTTCCTATTCCCATTTTTGCAATAGTATTTTTGCTCTCAAAGAACCTATGTATTACCATCAAGCAGTTGGTGATCGAAATTGGGATGCTACCGTGGTAGCTGAACTTTAGGCCTTAGAACTCAATAACACATGATCTCTTGTCCCTTTGCCACCTAATAAATGAGTTGTTGGTTGCAAGTGGGTGTTCAAAATCAAGTACAGGTTAGATGGCAGTGTGGAAAGGTACAAAGCAAGGTTGGTTGCCAAGGGTTATACTTAGAAAGAGGATTTAAACTACACTGAGACCTTATCACCTGTTGCCAAAATGGTGACTGTTAAACTCTTCTTGGCTTTGGCTGTTGTGCATGGTTGGACTCTTCATCAGTTAGATGTCAACAATGCAATTCTTCATGGTGATTTACATGAAGAAGTGTACACGTTTCTTCCTCTTCGCCTGCACAGCAAGGAGGAACTTGTTTGTAAATTGAATAAGTCTTTATATGGCCTTGAGCAAGCCTTAAGACAATGGTATTCGAAGTTTTCAACTACTCTATTGCAGCATGGTTTTTTGCAATCAAATACAGATTACTCCTTGTTCACCAAGCAGACTAGCACTTCTTTCATGGCACTTTTGGTATATGCAGATGATACACTCATTGCCAGTAATGATCCTCAAGCTATAGCAGATTTAAAGGTGGTCTTGGATAAGCAATTTAAGTTGAAGGACCTGGGAAGCTTGAAATATTTCCTGGGTTTAGAGGTTGCCAGATTTGAGAAAGGTATATCATTATGTCAGAGGAAATATGCACCTGAAATAATCAATGATGTTGGGATGCTTGGCTGTAAGCTTATGAAAACTCCCATGGAAGATAATTTAAGGCTCAGCAAGGATGAAGGGAAGTTGCTGCCTAATGTTGGTGTTTATAGAAGGTTAATAGGAAGGTTGTTGTTCCTGTAGACACTGCATTTGTACCTTTTACGACTCGGACCCCCGTTCCCCAATAATGCTAAAATTCTAAGGTCCAAGGTTGGTTTAGGGTCCAATCAGATTACAAATTGACTTGGGAGATGTTAAAATGGAAAATATAACTTTTTATGAGCAAATAAATCTATTTTTGAAGAGTACAAGGCCAAGGAAACCCTCAGCCTGCATACACAGGCACAGACTTGCGCACATCACTAGGGTTTCAAAAATCTATGAAAGGCAAGTTTTTTGCATTAATGTTAAGGTTTGGAACGAATCCCACATCGTTTAGAAGCCCTTCTAAACCTTTATTTTCTCAATATATAAAGCCATTCATGGAACCTTTTCAAAACACACAGAAAATTCTAAAGGAAAACCTAAGATTCACTAGAAATAGTGAATCAAAGAGGGAGTTTTTCACAAAACATCCTCAAGTCAATTTTATTTTGATTGAGACCTTTTCTAGTCTTGATCCTCGAATTTTGAAGTTTACTAATCATTCTTCTTTGGTTGTGAATAGATTTGACTGAGGGGAATGGTTAAAATCAAGCCAAAGAGCTTTTGTTTTGTGAGGTATACGTCCTAACCTTTTCTTTCATTTCTGCTTTTAATATAGGTTGCTCGATTTGTTGTTTTATGGTTCTGTTTCTGCTTTATGGGTTCTTCAGGGCATGTTTGCGTGCACATGCTTCTGCATGCATACGCAAGCTCGAAGTATGCATATGCATACAATTGGCTTGCGTACACAGGCCTATGTATGTGCACGCATACTCAAGTCCAGAAACTCTAATCCTAGTTTTTCTGCTTCTGTTTCTTTATTTCTTTTACATAATATTCCTTTGTTTTGACCCTAGTATGTTTTTGAGTCTTTGTTCCTCTGTTTAATTACTTTTTTACCTTTGACATGCTAGATTAGGGTTTCCTCTTTATTTCTTGTTTTGATACCATGAACATGCATATAACATGATCACAAATTAACACCATGGGTTCTGAGATGCAGTGAGGTAAGTGAGGTAAGTCATGCATTGACATGAGCATGTATTTTAAGGATGAATATGTTTGTTTGATGTTTGTTTTCATGTCTAGAAATTTGGGATGTATTTGATGATTGATGCTTTATTGCCATGCTTACTTTCTGCCATGATTTGTTTTGCTGCCTTGGATGATGTGATATGAGATGCCATGATGGATGAATGTTAGGTTTGGGATGAAATGCCATGTTATATGCTTAGATGTATGCTAGTGTGTGTGTGTGTGTGTGTTAGGATGCAATGTTGAATGTGCCTTTAATAGTGTTGAATAGTTATATACTTTATTAAAGGTCATATAGACACATACCTTTGGTGAAGCAAATCACCAAATTGCTGGATCTTGTTCTTTGCTTTTTTTACGAACTCCTCACGATCTCCTTTGTGGAACACCTCTAAGTCGCAGGAGAGGCTACTAGAGTCTTTCCTAATTTCCACTCTTCAAATTCTAGGGAACAGTAGATGGTGTCCTAGAGAGATGGCTTATTTTGAGAGAGCACTCAAAAACTATACGCATGTTCACTCACTATATCTCTTATTAATCTGACTGGTGTAGGAGTATTTCAAATACTAGTAGAGATTCACTTACTATTAGATATATTTGATCCCTAAAAGATCTCATTTGTTAAGTTTAAATTACTCCATTACTGATATTGATAACTCATATCAATATCTGTTAAGTTTAAATTACTCCACTACTAATATTGATAACTCATACCAATATCAGTTAGTTTAAATTTAAACTTACTTATCAGATAACCCATATGGACGATCCATGGGCCATGGTTTATGGGTTGGTTCAAAACCAGCCCAATTTCTAACATCTCCCACTCGTCCACACTAGGTACTAAAGTCAGAATTGGCTCCTCTCAATCTCTTGTCCAATCCTCTCTTTATATAGAAAAATGGAGTGTGCGACCTGACGAGAAGGTGTAGGGTAGGAGTACTATATTAAGTCACCATCTAAACTAACAGAGTACACCACTCATAATATCTCGTCAATTCCCTAAATTAGTTGATCACACGCGATCTAGTTTCTTTAATCCCTCATGAGTTCAAAACTCAAAGCAACACTTGATCCTATACCATATAATATGCTCATGATTATGTTGAAAAACAAATTCCTCATAATTGCCTGGGCTATGAGCCATAAAATAAATGGTGTGTTCTAAATAAATGTTCAATACTTGTTTGCACACACTTCGCTTGGGTTTTTTTGTCCCTTTACCTCGGTTAGTGATGAGTAAGAAGATAAGTACCCTCCATTCGGGCCAAAGTCTTTCAAAATTCATCCCACCAACTCATAATGTGTGCCATTGCCTATGGTGGGCTTTGAGTACATTAACGGTTTGCCACCAACCCACAAAGGTCCACTTAAGCTATTGGTTGGAATCATGGCCCACCTAGTTGTGAGTGACCTACTTATCTATCCCTTTAGTTCTAGGGAACCTACCCATACTTAGAGAGATCCCAGATCCCATCAAAAGAGGGTACCCTTTATATCTCTTGTTTGTTCAAGCATATATCTTATACTCACCTAATTCTAAAGGACAAATAAAAGCATAAAATTGAAGGATGACCCAAAAGTTATGGCATGCCCTAAGACGTGTTGGGATAAAAGAAAAGAGATTCTCACATATAAGAGGCTTATCCTAAAGTCCGAAGGTATATCTTAACTTGAAAGGTTCAGAAGACCATAGCCTAATTGCTATCATAAGCCTAAATCAAAAGGCCTTTTTGAAAAAGAGAACCTTGGACTTAAGGTAACAAGTATGTCATGGACTTAACATCCAACGTTCCATAAAGTCAAAATGAAATTCCCTAATCTTGGGCTTCCTTATTGTATGCCTAGGCCCAAAATGATGAGAAATTCATGGACTTTAAAGGAAAGGCTACAATATATTCTAGCTAGAAGGCTACTTCAAAAAAAAATGATGATAATGAAATGAGAAGGAAAAGCCCAAATGTGATGGATACATTGTAAGCCCATATTTGAGACAAAAGGGTGAAAATCTCCCAGTACATTCTAATGAAAGCCCATGAGAGTAAGATGAGGGCATTGTTGTAAGTGGACTAAAGCCCAAATGAAACAAGGGGCAAAGTTCATGAGAGGAAAAGGAGTGATTTTGTAATTGAGCCTTCATTAAAATGGGCTTAAAGACTTTCCAAGAACATTTAAAGAGAACTCTTTACTTGGGGCATGTATTTACTAAAACTCGTTGGACCTTCTCAGTTTTCCACGTATCACGATGTCTGATAGTTTGACTCAAGAAGATATTGGTCGAATGATGACTGAAGGAAAGGTCCGCCTTCTTCTACCAAAATTCATGCCAAAATTAAGGAGTACTCTCGGACCATGAACCTTGAAGAGGGCCTAAGTCAATGATTTCTCTGAATCAGGAAATGCGGGATCATGGGAGGAATACGACTGGCCAAAATGGACCTTAACAGCAGGAGCAACTCAAGTTACCCCAGCTCACTTCATGATTGAACGCGACATGGACCCTCCCTTTGGCAATGATCAATACCTTGTGCTGACCCAATATGAACAGGAGGAAGGAGATGAAGGATTAATTAGCTGTTGGAGCGAAGACGATGGCGACTGGTTTCTCAACGAGCCAGAAGGAGATTTCTCCAATAAAGGTGAACTTCTATATGACATAATCGAAGCTATATGCATGTGGGAACCATTAAAAGATGAAGACTAGTCCGCTGAATTGAAGACTTTGTTCAAAGAGGAAGACGAGAAGGAAAGCGACGCGCCCTAAAGAAAAAGAAAGAAAGAATTCATCAAGGGGTACCTCAGTAATTGGACTTGGGTTGGGTTCTATAAGAATTAGGGAAAGAAATTTTGTAATGCAAGTCTCAATGTACTTTTTAACATTTTCAATAAGATAAATTCTGATTTGGCTTATTTTGATATGTCCCATAATATTGAAATTATGCACTTAAATGATTTTAATGAATTTGAAAATGAAATAAACAAAAAATTGGAAAAGAAAATTGAACCTATGGAACCAACCTTTGAAAATCTTAATTTAGGCAATAATGAGAATCCATGTTTAATTAAAATTGTCTCAACCCTAAATGAAAAAGAAAGAAAAGATCTCAAAAAACTTCTCACAGAATTTCAAGAAGTTTTTTCATGGTCCTATGAAGATATGCCAGCATCAACCTCGAGATATCTCAACACCACATTGATACTCATGCTCACATGGTACCTGTTAAGCAAAACTTGATATGTATGAGAACCAAATGGCTTCTAAAGATCAAAGAAGAGTTCACTAAGCAATTGAAAGTAAGGTTCATTAAACCTATGCACTAAGTCGAGTGGATAGCGAATGTGCGGGGGTTTCAGAGATCTGAATAAAGCTTGCCCTGAGGATGATTTCCCTCTTTTCCACATAAATGTCCTAGTGGATAATATGGCCAATAGTGCCTTGATGTCTTTCATGGATGGTTTCTCAGGATATAACCAAATTGGGATGGCTCCTAAGGATATGACTAAGACCACTTTCACCATAGAATGGGGAATCTATTGCTACACGGTGATGCCGTTTGGGCTCAAGAATGTGGGAGTAACTTACCAAAGGATGGCCACAGCCTTGTTACATGACGTGATGCACAATAAGGTTGAAGTGTATGTTGATAACATGATTGTGAAATCCAAGGATAGAGAGGGTCACATTATTAACTTGAGAAAGTTCTTCAAAAGGATTAAAGAATATAGATTGAGGTTGAATCCCCAAAAGTGTACCTTCGGAGTGACAGCTAGAAATTGCTAGCCTTTTTAGTAAGTGATAAAGGGATAGAAGTTGACCCATCCAAGATCAAAGCCACATTGGAGATGCCTCCACCTAAGAGTAAGAAAGGAATAAGGGGATTCCTAGGTTGATTACAATACATCAATCGATTCATTGCCAAACTCACCTCCACTTGTGAGCCCATCTTTAAGCTCCTAAGGAAGAATGAACCACATGCATGTCAAAAGGCCTTTGAACTTATCAAAGAATACCTCCATCCACCCATCCTAATGCCTCCACAGCACAGGAAGCCATTACTATTATACATCTCTATCATAAGAGATGCAATTAAGAGCATGTTTGCACAGGAAGACGATCAAAATAATGATAGGGTAGTGTATTATTTAAGCTAAAGATTTCATGATTATGAGACTAGATACACCCCTATAAAGAAGTCATGTTTTGCACTAGTGTGGACCGTACAGAAGTTGAGACACATCATACTACCATTGTAAATATGGATAGTAGCCAGAATGGAACCATTGAAGTACTTATTTGAGAAACTCGATTTGAGTGGGAGATTGTTAAGATGGTTGATCCTATTAGTGGAGTTCGATTTGAAGTATGTGGCAAGAAAAACGATTAAAGGGAGTGCAATGTCAGATTTTTGTACCGAGAACCCTATAGAAGGAGATGATGGAAAATAAGCTTTCCCAGATGAGGACATTTTAGATAACAAGGGACTTGGAAAATGTATTTTGATGGAGCTGTGAACCAATATGGGAATGTGATAGGAGTACTTTTGATCACCCCCGATGGATCTCATGTGCCTTTGGCTGTCAAATTGAATTTTGAGGCGACTAATAACATGGTAGAATATGAACCTTGCATTGCCGGAATGGAAGCTCTTCGAGAATTGGGGGTAAAAGAAGCATAGATATTTGGAGATTCGACTTTGGTTATAACTCAAACACAAAAATTGTGGAAGGTAAAGGAAGAACATTTGAAGCCTTATTAGCAATATTTAGAGGATTTGACCAAAATTTTTGATAAGATCAAATACACTATCATCCTTAGGGCTTAGAATCAGTTTGCAGATGCCTTGGCCACCTTAGCCTTCATGGTTGAGATAATCGAAGGAGTATGGACACAACTCCTAGAGATTGAACAGAGCTATGAATTAGTACACAAGAGGAAAACTGAGTCCTCAGTCTTGGCTATAGAAGAAGGGGTTCCTTGGTATTATGACATCCTTAAATTCTTAGAATTAGGAGTGTATCCTGACGATGCTGATAAGAGAGAGTGTCGTTCGATAAGGATGTTGGCTATGCAATACATCCTATGTGGAGGATTGCTCTATAAGAGGTCTTACGATGGCTTTCATCTCCTTTGTTTGAAGAAAGAGGAAGCTGAAAGGGTTATGGAAGAAGTTCACCAAAGAATTTGTGGTCCTCACATGAATGGAAGAATGTTAGCGAAAAAGATCATAAGGATGGGATACTATTGGAATACAATGGAAACTAATTATGTAGACTTTGTGAAGAGTTGCCATGATTGCTAAACACATGCAAACCTGAACCTAATGTCACTTAGCAAGCTATACAACATGACCTTTCCTTGGCCTTTCTCGGTCTGGGGTATAGATGTGATTGGAAGGATAGCCCCAAAGGCTTCAAATGGACACGAGTACATACTAGTGGCGATTGACTACTTCACCAGGTGGGTGAAAGCGGCCTCCTACTCCATATTGAAAGCCAATCATGTAGCTCAGTTCATAGAGAATAACATCATTTGCCGGTACGAGGTACCACAAGAGATCATCTCAGATAATGGCTCCCACTTTGAGGGAGAGGTTCGGGGGATCATCGAATTGTACAAAATTGAGCATCATAAGTCTTTACCATATCGACCATAGACTAATGGGGCTAGAACATCGAGAACATCCTAGCCAAGATGGTGGTGACATACAAGGACTAGGCTGAAAAACTTCCATCTGTTTTATAGGGTTACAGAACTTCTATTTGTGCATCAACTAGGGCAACCCCTTACCCTTTGGTCTACGGGAGTGAGGCGGTCCTTCCCATTAAGGTAGAGATACAATCTTTGAGAGTACTAGTGGAAACCTAGGTCCTAGAGGAAGACTAGACGAAAGAAAGATATGAGCAGTTGGCTTTGATAGATGAGAATAAAGGTAGGGCACAATACCATTCACAAGGGTACCAGAAAAGGATTGCTAGAGCATTCTACAAAAAAGTGAAACCCCGAAACCTTAAAGGAAATGGACTTTGTCCTAAAAGTACTTAGAGATGAAACTTTTGATTCAAGGGGGAAGATGAAGCCAAAATGGTCTGGGCCTTTTATCATCAAGAAAGTCATGTCAGGAGGTTCTACAAGAATTACAGATTTAGATGGGGAAAAGATGCTTCGCCCTATCAACATGGATAGGCTTCAAAGATATAACATTTAAAAATAAAAAAGCCTACGAGGTTGAAAACTCAAAAGGGCGGCCTAGGCAAAAATTAAGGCAAAAGAACCCCGCTAGATTAAAAACCCAAAAGGGTAGCCTAGGCAAAAGATAGGGGAAAAGACCATGAGCATTGCAAAAATTCCTATAAGGATGTCATGGGCAAAAATTACATGGCATGGAAAAAAGAAAAGAAAAAAAAAGGAAGAAAAATAATGACAATAAGCGAAGATAATAAATAGATGGTTCTCTTATTGCTCAAATTAAAAGATAACAAATTATTTCATAGGGGATTTGAAACATTCCAATCCTTTATTTAATTCAAAAGGAAAAGACATGAGAATCATAAAGTGTAGAAAAGTAAAATTTGGGGCATATCAAGATGGCCAGTTAGTCTTCTTTCTTTTGTTGGACTTCTTGTAAGCTTTTTCATCTATGGGAACCCATTTCATGTCAGCCTTTAGCCAAGCTTTGTAACTCGAAGTAGGATGAAGGAACTGAGGAAAACAGATGCCTTTGATCACCTTTCGTCCTTGCCAAGACTAACGGATTCTGCCCAAGATCCTATCAGTAAAAGCCAAGGTATGGAAGGAACCATCATCACTATAAGTGCCTTGGCGATCACCAAATTGCCTTGCAATACGACATGTGGAGTAGGAAGAGCAATGGTAAAGCCCAACCAAAGGAACATAGTTGTCTTTGAAGATGCGGTTGACCATGCCTGAAATACACCACCATTCCACCACACACTGAATATCTGTGACATCAATGTGCTTCATGAACTCAGTGAACTCATCAAAACTCATCTTAGCACACTTGGGCCTACGGTCACAATAATGCTTGGGGAGATATTGACTAGGAGGAACAGTAGGGGGATGGACCAATTGAAGCCTCTCATATAGCCATACCTAAAAAAGAAGAGGGGGGAGAAAAAGAAAAAAAAAAGAGATAACAAAGACAATACAAGGAGCCTCGATAGGTTGAAAATCGAAAGGCAATCCATGCAAAAACTAAAGGGATCCTGCTAGGTTGAGAGTCTAGGAAAAAATTAGGGATTGTACTTGAAGAAGGAGAAGGCTCCCCGCAAAAAAGTTTGCTTCCTCCCTATGAACGGCATCTAAGCCATTGACAGTTTCAGCCAAAATCATGCCTGCAGGGTTCCCACTTCTCAGATCGCTTACCACCAAGCACATTCTTCGATCAAGGCGACTCGTCTCTTTCACCAAGAAGTATCTTGCAAGGATACATAAATAGAAAGCATTAAGATCGTAGGAACGTGGCCTACCAGTCACAGGAATAGTTAATCGAGAGAAGTATGTAAAAATTAAATGGATGTTCAACTTGTCAAACATGCATCAATGCCGTGCAGTGTCAAGAGAGACACCCAAAAGAGCTTAAACCAAAACAAGAAGATCCCCACCGATGGTAGGAAAGATAAGAATGCTAACTTCGGGCTCAACCATGATTGCACTAAATTCCTCAAGGGTGGGACATATCTCCACACCTTTGAAGTGAAAAACATGCTGAGAGAGAATCCAAAAATTGGTAGCAGTATGAAGGAGAGAGGTTCATCCACTTTAATTTGGTGATAGGGAAAGATGCAAGAGAGACTGAAAGGAACGAAAGCCTCTTTGAAACTACAACCAAGCTTCTTGATCCATGCTGAGACTTCTAAAGGAGAGAATTCCACCATTGGAAAGCCTTAGAGGGTGCTTTCTGAGCTTAAAATACGTTTGATGAGGGTTTAGAGGCCTCCAACAACTATTTTATACCTAAATAAGGCGGCTAGGATTTTTCTGAACTGCAGCACATGTGCACAGGGTCAAAGCTGTGCATGCATGGTCAAGACTTGCATACATAGGAGAGCGTACTCGTACGCGTGAAGGGAGGCAGAGCTGAAGTCCTTTTCCTATTTGGAGTGTGATTCCTCCACCAAAACCTGTCCCATGATTCCTACAACCTAGGGGACTACTCAAGGCACACTCAATCTCTGATTTTCAAGCATTAAGATCAAGTAAAGCAAAATTGCATAAGAATTGTGCAATTACCCTCATAAGTTGTAAATTAAGTACATGTCCTATATTAAAAGCATAAATGTGAAATATATTCTTAAATACAATCTAATGTCTCAAATAAAAGATAGAATGTATAAATACATGCTAATAAAAAGAAAAAAAGAAAAGAAAAATATGTTGCATGTTTGTGTTTGTGTCTGTCTGTCTAAACTGCAGGATCATCGGAAGCGCCTCTTCCTCGGCTGAAAGCTAGGAGTCACCTTTGAATCACCACCACCACCACCACCATCATCATCATCATCACCACCTGGGTATACCAACCCTCCAGGACCATAAATCTGCTGAGAGTAATTCGTCATCTCCAGCTTGAGGTTCCTCGTACGCCAAACTAGCTCCTCATGCTTCTGAACAGTGGGCTAAATTTTGAAGGAAAAGTGTTAGAACAAGTGTTGGGATGTAATAATGGAAAGGGAATAAGACAAGAATGAGGGAGACCTCACCGCTCAAGTACCTTTAGGGAAAGGGTTGCCCATGACATTTATGTTGCGGCCATCGGACACTCATGAGCAAAGCCATTAGGACCATAGACATAGACTGACCATGGTAAGTGAGGAGGGTCGAAGAAAGCACCAGTAGCGGGACCAGCCTAACACAAGTATCCCATATGAACATCATTGTGCGAAGCAATGTAAAGAAAGAATGGAAATGAATGAGAAGAGAAAAAGCATATACTGTAGGAGTAAGAGAAGGCATGAGACAGGTATCATTAAACTCCTCGTATCTAGCTCATCTGAAACTCGTTGGGTATAGGGGATGCCACTCCTCCACAACTGGTATTCCGCATCTGTCATGGAAAGCGAGGCATGCCTAAACACTAGAGGGTCCATCAGGACTTGTGGGGCATCCTCACCCACCAACTAGTAGCGTACCCTCTCCGCCTAGTAAAGCACCCTCAAGCCATCCCCCTCGAAGGGCTAAGTAATCCAAGAAATGACAATGTCAATCGCCTCTAAGTTTGGGTCCACAACAGGACAAGCACCCGCCCAAGGACTCCAAATGACCTGTAATAGCATATAGGGTTAAGAGATGAAAAACCCTAAGAGACACGCAAAGGAAATAATGAGATGCACGAAATTCCTGACTCGCCTCATTAGAAGATAGCCCATCAAAACGAGTCTTAATTGAGGAGAAGCTCTTTAGATCCACATTCGCACCACAGGCAATGAGACTGTATTGAACAACCTAATGCTGAAAAGAAAGAATGGATACAATTTACAAAATGACAGTTTGCAAGATAATAGTTTGCAAGATGATAGTGTGCAAGATGATAGTTTGTAGGATGAATGTTTACAAGATGACAGTTTGCAAGAAACAGATATGAACAGGTATGATCAGTTTGCAAGATGATATTTCGCAAGATGGAAACAAGAATGCAGCAGCAAGACCATGATACAAAATTTAGCCTAAATGACATACGAATGAGAGGTACAAGAGCTACAAAAGAAAGGGAAAAGAAACTAACCTCCAAGAGCTTCCAAGACCCCACTAGCTGGTGCAAGGTCCCCCGGCTGAGTATGTCTAGGAAGGAGTACAAATAGGCAAGACACGCCTACCCTCAATTGGTATCCCGAGCCATCTTGGATTCACAGAAAATGGCCAACCACCTCAAGGACACCATCTGTCCTCCATTGGTGAAGAGATATGCCCCTAGGAGGTATAGCAAGAAGGCCTTAGTCATTTTGGCGCAATCATTGGCTGTCACCTGTGGGAAAGGCCTGTAATCCGTCTCGATGTCGAAATAATGAATCATCTTAGAGGTATACCTCCTCCTGAGCAAGTCTATGCCTAGCTAAGTGCCCAACTCACCCTCTAGGTTTATGAGAGCCCCATCGCACCTAAGACCGGTCATGCGGTGGAAGTCATGGGGAGTCACAGTCATCTCCCTATCAGTAATGTGGAAGGTGTGGGTAGTGTCCCACCACCTCTCAACCAAATTCTGCACTAGGATGGCATTGGCAAACCTCTCCAGTAATAAGCAGATAATTGGCTCAAAACCCGCTATACGAATATGGGCTCTTGTATTTGCAGTAAGGACCCTATACCACGCTACCACGTGATTGGTGCTTCGCCTGCCTAAAAATGGGGACAAAGCTTACAAAAGGATGAAGAAATGGTGTTAGATTTGCATTTGGATAAGAAATAGATGAAAAAAAGTTGAAAATAGGGTTCCTGACTAGAGAAATGCACACGTATCCCCGTGTCTGTGTACGTATGCACTAGGCACGTGTATGAGGTTGGAAACCACGTATGCATGGACTTAAGAACAAATATGCGTATGTATAAAACTTGGCCACGCATGTATGAATACAAGCTGCGCACGCAGGCTCAAGTTCGCGTACGCATCAACACAAACAATGGGTCGTTCTTCGATATTTTCGAGTATGATACAATCAAAACTCATCCTAAACATGTTCCTACCCCTCTTAAGGTATCAGGTTTTCATCTAAACCCATCCCACAGCAAAACCTAAACATTTAGATGTCCAAAAACGGATTAAAATAGAAGATCAAAGGGAAACTCGAAAGTAAGAAAAGTTTGAAAAACTTACTAATTCGGTCCTTGCACCCTTCGAAAGATGATCTTGAGGCCTTTATGTCAATGGGAGGGACTTATTCAGCCTTACTGCTCCATTCTAACCCGCAAGGTTGAAAGCATTACTAGAGAGTACATAGTAAGTTTTCTTAGGCTTGGGTGCCATAGAGAAGATGAAAAAGCTTGGAGAGGGAGAGAGTTTATGATGAATGGATTTAAGAGAAAGGGATCAGATTGTGAGGAAGAATGAGAGAGAGAGGCAGAGTTTTGTAGAGAAGAGAGATGGAAGTTAGAGAGTTAGAGAGAATATGAGGGAGTTGAAGAGAATGAAAAGAAAAATGAAATGGTTGTTAACCATTAGAGAAAAATAAAGAGGTGAGAACACACCTGGTGGTTAAACTACATGTAGTTTAAGTGACGGAGATACCCTCGGTTGGATAAAGGACATAAAGACCCTTAAAAGCACCCCAATGAATGGAAAGTATCCAAAGCATCCCTCAACGGATCGAAGGTTATCAAGGTTACAATATCATGGAAGGACTCTCCTGCGGGTCCAAGGCATAAAGGCAACCCCCCGTGAGTTGTGAAGAAATTTCCCTATGGAATAAATAGGCCCCCCTAGTGGGTAGAATAAACATAAATTCCCCAGTGAGCCATGAAGAAAAAGAATAATTTTCCCTAACAGACCATGCATTACCAAAGACTTCCTCGTAGGTCACAACCACCAACACACTTCTCAACAAGTTACCATCCCCAATAAGATATATACCAAGGAGGCTTCCCCGTGAGTCACCAAGAAACGTCTCAATAGATCATACTCCCCAGGGAGTCTTTCATCATCCCCAATGGATTCTCCACCCAAGACTCCCTCGTGGGTCGGAACACCAAGGCCACTTGTGCACATATCTTACGGGAATTGAATATGTAGACAGACTATACACTAGTCAAGCAAAGTTAGAATACAAAATTTGTGCACATATCCTCTAGGAATTGAACATGAAGGCATATCATACAAAACTTGTGCACATATCCTAAGGGAATTGAACATGTAGGCACAGTGGAAGAGGTAGAGATAGAGATGGAGAAGACAAGTATTACCTAAAGGCGCAAGTCACCCGGAGAAGTTTGAGGCAAGAGCCCCAGATGGACACCATAGATTATATCCTTTTAATCTCATAAGAGCACCTTGTTTGCTTAGTTGATGGTTGCGACCGTTGACCTTGTTTGTTTTTCTTTTTTAGTGACTTTAGGATAGTAAGTCACTCGCCTTTTGCTTGCAATTGGCAAATCAAGTTTCTGGGATAGTGAACTTGTTGTTGCTCGATTCTTAAGTAACAAAGGTGGGAATTTGGAGATACGAATCCCACGCAACTCTGTGGAGTTGCACCCTGCCCCATGTATGCGTGTTGTGTGCTGTGTGCGTAGGTTGGGCTCGAGCCATACATCAAAACAAAATGTTTTGTCTCTTATTCTTTTGATTATGTTAGTAAAGCTCATGAATCAAAAGAGGGGCATTTGTAGACACCAGATTTTGTAACCCTTACGACTCGGGCCCCCATTCCCTAAAGATGCTAAAATTCTATGGCCCAAGGTTGGTTTAGGGCCTAATTAGATTACAAATTGACCTGAGAGGTGTTAAAATGAAAAATATTACTTTTTATGAGAAAATAAATCTATTTTTAGAAAGTAAAAGGCCAAGGAAACCCTCGGACTACATATGCAAGCTAGAACCTACGTATGCAGGTCAGATGCATGTGTACACATGCACGGACTTGCGCACGCAACTAGGGTTTCAGAAACCTATGAGAGGCAAGTTTTTTGCATTAATATTAAGGTTTGGAATGAATCCCAAATCATCTGGGAGCCGTTCCAAACCCCTATTTTCTCACTATATAAAGCCATACATGGCCCATTTTCAAAACACACAGAAAATCCTAAGGGAAAACCTAAGATTCACTAGAAATAGTGAATCAAAGAGAGATTTTTTCACAAAACATCCTCAAGTCAATTTTATTTTGATTAGGACCTTTTCTGGTCTTGATCCTTAAATTTTGAAGTTTATTAATCATTCTTGTTTGGTTGTGAATAGATTTAACTGAGGGGAATGGTCAAAATCAAGCCAATTTTTTTTTTTGTGAGGTATATGTCCTAACCTTTTCTTTCATTTTTGCTTTTAATCTTGCTTTTGATCTTGTTTATTTTCTTTGTTTATCTGTTAGTATGTTTGTTTAGTTTAGGTCTACGTTGTTTTTACATGCTAGGTTGCTCGATTTGTTGTTCTTTAGTTTTTGTTTTTGCTTTTTGGGTTAGGGTTCTTCAAGGCATGTCTGCGTGCGAATGCTTTTGCATGCGTACGCAGGCTCGAAGTATGTGTACGCATACAACTGGCTTGCGTATGTAGGCCTATGTATGTGCACGCATACTCAAGCCCAAAAACCCTAATCCAAGTTTTTCTGCTTTTGTTTCTTTGTTTCTATTACATAATATGCCTTTGTTTTGACCTTCTTGTATGTTTTTGAGTCTTTATTCCTCTGTTTAATTACTCGTTTACCTTTGACATTCTAGATTAGGGTTTCCTCTTTATTTCTTGCTTTGATACCATTAACATGCATATAACATGATCATGCATTAATACCATGGGTGCTGAAATGCAGTAAGGTAGGTTATGCATTGATATGAACATGGAGTTTTAGGATGAATATGTTTGTTTGATGTTTGTTTTCATGTCTAGAAGTTTGAGATGTATTTGATGATTAATGCTTTATTGCCATGCCTACCTTTCTGCCATGATTTGTTTTGCTGCCTTGGATGATGTGATATGAGATGCCATGATAAATGAATGTTAGGTTTAGGATGAAATGCCATGTTGTATGCTAGTGTGTGTATGTGTGTAGATGCAATGTTGAATGTGCCTTTAATAGGATTAAGACGTAGGACACAATAAGTAAAAGCCGACCCACGGCTCAAGCAATTTTGGGTACCTGACACCTTCCCAAGCCCATACCTAAACTCCGAACCCATATTTTAGTAGTAAGACTAGTCCTTCCACGTAAGGGTGCTATATTCATGGTTCCTATACCATAAAACTAGGTGGCAACTCCTTGTGTTTTCTCCGCCCCAGTCCACTTGGCCAAGACATACTTCCTATAAAAGGTGGGCCAATTGTGTGTTGCGCCCACAGTTCCTTACTATTTTCAAGCCAGACATTACTTACTCTATGCACAGATTATGTCGGTTTATGTCCAAGCCTAGAGAGCCTCATCTCAAGGCAGCATATAGAGTAATTCGGTATCTCAAAGGAACCCCCAAGTCAAGGGCTGTTTTTTTCATCCAAGTCCTCTCTGCATGTAAAAGCATTTGTTGATGTAGATTAGGCAGCATGCATTGACTCAAGGAGATCCATTACAAGTTATTGTGTTTTCCTTGGTGATTCTTTAGTTTCCTAGAAATCAAAGAAGCAAAATACAATGTCAAGATCTACAGTAGAAGCAGAATACAGAGCAATGGCAGTTGCAGTGTGTGAAGTGACTTGGATTTTGTATTTGCTAAAGGATTTGAATGTCAAGCATGATCAAGCTGCCTTACTGTTGAGTGATAGTCAGCAACAATTCATATAGGCACTAATCTAGTGTTCCATGAGCATACAAAACACACAGAGATAGATTGCCACATTGTAAGCATCAAAGTGCAAGCTAGTGTTATAAAGCTATGGACATTAGGACACAATCCCAGTTGGCAGATCTCTTGACCAAAGCTTTGAAGTTGAACCAATTCTTTAGTCTTCTAACTAGGATGGGCATTCTCAATATTCATTCTCATGATGTACATCCTGAGGAGGGGTGGGTATTAGAAGTTAAAGAAACAGAAGGGAGAAGTATGCAGATCAGAAGTTGCAGAAGCTTTAGAAAAGAAGTTGCAAAAGCTGTAGAAAAGAAGTTGTAGAAGCTGCAGAAAAGGATGTAGGCTAAACGGTGAGTAGTTTGAGTAGTCTTGAGCAAAGCTACATGTAGTTCATCCCTTGTTAAGTGAGCACGTGAGAAGCATGAGTGTACTTAGTTATGCTTCTCTGTTTTAGTTAGTTACAAGTCATTATTAGCTATTAAGCAAGTTAGTTAAAGCAGTTAGTCTCTCCCTCTCTCTCTCTAATTGTATATAAACTATATTGTAAATCATTATTTGGTAGTTAATGAGAATTGATTTTCATTCTTAAGAAAATTTTATATGGAATTGAGGATTTGGTTGTTAGAAAAGGTGATCACAATTATACAAACATTATTTAGTAAAAAATTAAACAAATATTATGCAATAGTAGAAATACTGTTACAACTTATTTATTTGGTCATCACTAAGGTATGTGGCGTAGTAGTAGGAAACCCTCCTGGCCCACCATCTTGTGAATTTGAGTGTGGTAAGCTCTATTATAGCATGGGTAGTCTCACACTATTCATGAGTAGAGTTTAAGTAAGTTGAGATAGTGACCACACCAACAAGCTCCTATTTTTCATTATAAAATTAAAATTTTGTTCATTTGGTCATATATATTATTAATTTTTAGATTGTATTATGTTTTTTTTTTTTAATTTTTTTTCTTTCTTTCTTGAGTAATGCAATAAATATAACAAATTTCACATCATTTTTTACAATAGTTGAGATGATAAGTTTTTACTAGTTTTTATTTGAGACTGTTAGATTTTAGACCCTTGTAAACACAATTTGTTTAACCTAATTTAAAGCCAAGTTGTTAGTTAGTTCAATTAAACAGATCTAGGTCAAACAAATATTAATCATATCATAAATAGCGGAAAAGTAAAGAACACGGCGATATAATGACCCAAGAAGACCAATGAAACTGTCCAGTTTCAAGGTAAAAATCCTGCGGAGGATTTAACCTAAAAAATCTACAAGGCAACAATTCACTAATAGAATGGAAGTTTTACAAAAGACTTAAACCTAAATCTTATACAACCTCATATAGTACTTACTTACGTGACCACACACAACTTCGAATCAACAGACTCTTCTATTATGAATTTGTTGTAAACAAATTCTCCTGTTTGTGACTTTGAGTACCCTACTCAAAGGTTTAGCTCATCAACTTTGGTTGACTTGATTTGCAATAACTTATCTCCACCGGTACTTGTAATTGGACCTTCTCTCTAGTAGATGCTTGTTGAGTTAGAAGGTTACAGAACCTCACAAATCTCACAGGAGTAACTCAAAAGACTTAGAAAATGTATATTAGGGTTTCTCTCTTATACCTAGCAGTGTTGGGCTCAAACTCTAAACGTTTTGTTGACTTTTGGGTCTTATTTAAAAACTGTAGAATTTGTGTCTCGATCAATCGAAGAACACACTCAATCAGTCGAGCCTAGCAATTTATGAATTCTTCTTTTTGTAGCTTGTATTTTCTTGAATCTTGACTTGTATCAACTTGAGAAATGTCTAAAACTCTTCAAAGACACTAAAATCTTACACTAGACTAGTCTTTGTACACGGTTTGCCAACATACAACAAATTTAGTTCATAAATATTTAATCCTAAATATTTAGAACCTAACAGAGCCCACTACTAATATCATTTCTTTTCCTACCGCTAATAACTTGCCACTTTGTCCATGTACATACTTATTTATGGGTTCAAGTTTCATTCTTAGTTGTCAAATGGTGCATGAAGAAATAGTGTCGGCTCCATGCTATAAGCGATTGATGTGGTTGCCAAGGGCTCCAAGTAAAAAAAAGGCCCCCAAATTCTAACCAATTGAGTTATTTCTTTCATTGTAATAATACCAATTAAGCTCAAATATTGACCAATAAATAAAATAATTTTTTTATCAAATGAAAACTAACAAAAAATAGAGAAATGCTACGTCTACAAAATTTTTCACAACACTTTTATAGCAAATCCTAAATAACAGGTTGTTACAGGCTGTTATTGATAGCAAAAAAATAATTTTAGTAAAGGGTTTAAATAGAAAATAAGTAACAACTTAACACCTAGGATTTGTTGTGAAAAATATTGTAAATGTAGCACATTTCAAAAAAAAAGAAAAAAAAAAAAAAGAGCAATACAAAAAAAAATTCACAGTAGTTGAGTCAGCAAACTTTTACTAGTTCTCATTTATGTCCACCACTAACATCACTCCTTTGCTTATCATGTCACATCAATAAGTATAAAAAAATTTGTCAAATATTTTGTGTTTGTAAACTTTCTAAAAAAAAAACTACATGGTTCATATTAATTAATAGTAATTTTACATATAAAACAAGATAATCGGTTTTTACTTTAGGTTTCCAAATGCAAGCTACCCTGTGGAAGAAATTGAATTATATAGATTTCATATAAATGATATATATATATATATATATATGGATTTTACTAACGTGTGCCCTCAGTATACCATTTTAGGGAAAAAATTTATCGGGAATTGAAAAAGTTTTGACAACTTTTTCAATTCCTGATAAATTTTTTCTAAAAATGGATTTGTTAAAATTTTTTTAAGGGCATACATTAATTGGATCCTATATATATATATACCATAAAGGGGGAAGGGGACGCACAGATGAAGGGAAGAGACGGAAGCACAGTAATAATATATGTTGAAAGTATAATGTAAACAAAGACGTTAGAACAATAATAAGGCGGTAGAACTAGCCAAGCAGTATATATCAAAGTAATTCAAAGTAAATGAAAGCAATTTAGAATCGTCTAGTATGGCGGTAATCCGTCCAAGGTGGCAGTAGCAACAAGTAGTATAATGAACATAAAACTGAAAATACTTGTTATTGAAAGTAGAACAAACACTTACAGTAGTAGTAGTGAATACAAGATTGAAATAGTTACAAAGCTTGAACAAGAGTTACAAGGTTTGTAGGGAAGTAGAAGTAGAAACAAGGTAGTAGTAGGAACAAGGAATTCTCTAAAGAAAGCTTCTAAGAAGTTCTAGGGAGAATTCTATGAGAAGTAGAGAAAATTCTAAAGAAAAATTCTGTCTCAAACTTAAGGGACAACCCCCCTTAAATAGGTAAAATTCAGAGTGAACAGTGTCATGAATAGTAACAGGTGAACAGTAACGGATGAATAGTGACAGGTGAATAGTGACAGATGAATAGTGAAAAAGAGAGTCATTCTTTCTTTTTAACTCCAATTTTTTGGGGAATCAAGGAGGGAATATGTGGAGTTCAGAAGCATTTTACTCAAGGGTCTAGGCCACATCATCATTGTTCTTAAAGGAGGCCAAACATGCACCATATTGAGAATCTTCAGAAGCATGCATTAGAATAGGAATTTTAAGACAAGAAATCTCCATCATATGAGGCAATGGCATGGACATAAGATCAGGAGAATCTCTGACAAAAGTCCAAAAGGAATATTTCTTTGAACATCACTATGTACGCATGTAGTTGAATAGTGGTGTGGTAGCTTTATGAAAGAATAAACATTGTAGTATTTTGGCTATTGAGCAAGCCAGAATAATTTTATCAATGGGAATCATCAGTCTGACGAGAATCTTGGAATAGTAAAGCAATAGTAATAGTGACACTTATTAGTCAGTAGAAGGAGCATCGGATGGATAACCATCAAAAGGACCTTGTGGAGAATCACATGGATGATCATGGCCAATAGCATATTGATTACAGAATCCACAATATAAAATTGGCTCAAACACTGGTCTTCTTCCTGGGATTAGAAGGCTTCTTGGATTACAATGATCAGTTATTCGTAAGTGAGTAAAGGCATCAGCATACGGCCTGGGACCAAAAATGGAAATTCTATCAGTGCTTCCTATGAAATGATAATTCTTCCATAGATTCTAAGCAACCTCAATAATTTGGTTATTAAAATAATCTCTCCAACATTCAACAAGAGCATAAGGATCCTTAAAGGATAAATGAGAATTTCCTTCAAACCATTGTCCTTGGTGAGTATGTCCATTTATGAGAATGAGATGCTTTGAAGGCTGGACATTCATCCAATTATCTCTTTCCCATTTTGGCAAAGTGCTCCAGCATCTGATGGAAACAAAAGGACTCGGAAATCTGTTAATAGCATCCTGAATTATTTGTGGAAGCTGGCTGGCTTGGTGATGGCTTGTTAGTTTTAAGAACCTAATAAAGCCATATTCAAACATATGGGAAAGCCAGTTAGGATCTGGATCAGTATCATTATCATCTTCTGAATTATCAGCAGTAAATGGACCATCAGTAATAAATGGACTATCATCATAATTAATTAAAAGACCAGGAAATGGGTGTTTCTTTTCATACACTCTGAGAGTTCGTCCAAAGTGTTCTTCCCAGTCCAACTGGATAAACACGTTATCACCTTCATCTAATTCATTAGGATCAGGAATAGTGGCTGTAACCATTTTCTTGAAACATGTGAACCATCGGTCGAAAGACCTAAACATAGCCTTGCTTTCTAGAATACGAGATTGTATATCTATAGGCAAGTTGGCAATAGCACTTCTTAACATAGATTGGGTCTTAAGACTTAATCTAGCATAATCAGTGCCCATGATAGTCATTTTATCCGTTGAATGGATATCCTCTTTGCCAAAGAGTTGACTAATGTAGGCTTCAAGACGAATCCTAAGAGCCTTTTTTTCTGAAACAAGATTATTTTATGTAATAAGGTTATACTTTAAAACAGGGTTGTTTTCAGAAATAAGGTTGGCATGGTGATTCATATAAGCCTCATTTTGGGCGGTAAGGTTAACAAGCTGAATTTCGAGAGCTTGGAGGGTTGTTTCAAACAGGGAACGGTGGTTTCTAGTAAAGGCAGCATAGAGATTATCAAGAATAAATTTTATGGAATCTGGTAATTCACTATAAACTCCATTATGAAATTGTAAGGATTTGGATAAGACTTCTTGTAGAGCAATCATCATATCACCACTGGAATATGTCACCGTTGCCGGGACAAATTCCTGAAGGGATGTTGATCCACTGGATTTTATCCCAGAAGATGCGCCTTCATGCATTTTAAAAGGTTGTCCAGCTGGGAGCCTTTTGTTTTGAGAACAGTCTTGTGCAGGTGCTTTTCCCTTGTTTTTCCTCTCAGTTGAGGGAGCCATATTAATCCACTTACTAGTGGTA
Organism: Quercus ilex subsp. ballota; assembly: GCA_032727855.1. Taxonomy (NCBI): domain Eukaryota; kingdom Viridiplantae; phylum Streptophyta; class Magnoliopsida; order Fagales; family Fagaceae; genus Quercus; species Quercus ilex. Next base: position 19,031,951 of record CM064915.1, read on the forward strand.
TAAATATGAATATTATTATCCCACTTATTAGTGGTATTTATCCACGCATCATCGCTTGAGTCCTGCAAAGAATCATTAAGAATATTAGGGTAATTGGTAATAGTTGACAATTTGGCACTACTAGTGTTACCTCCAAAATTGTCCGTGAAATATTGGCACAAATTTATCCGTGGTTTGTGAATAGATATATTAGCAGGGAAATCATAAGACAGATTCAAAGCATCAGTAATATCAATTTCAAGCTTTGAAGCAAATTTGAATTTTACTTTCTGTCCAAAAGGATCAGTAGTAATTGCATCATGTTCAACAAGAAAGGGATACAAAGCATTTATAAATGGCAGACCAAGAATCACTTTATCAATCATGTTTTTGACAAGAACAGAAGGAATCTTGAAACAGACACTATCATGGCAAATATGAGCATTGTTCAATTCATATTTAATCTTCATTTGGGAATCATTAGCAGAAACCAATCTCTCAGTTGATTTTTCAAAATATTTTGAAGGAATCAATCATTCCTGGATACAATTCTTATCTGCACCAGAATCAATCATAGCAATAACAGTGAAATGATAATCATGGGAAACAACGATTTTCACGTTTGTGAACCATTTTGGAGGAAGTAAGTTATTAACAAAAGCAAGTTGAGAATCATCAGCATTACCTTTATCAGAAAGAAGAGCCTGTTGACCGGATTCATCTCCATCTATGTGCTCATCTTGTTCATTATCAGACTTATTTTGATCAATTTTTAACATTAACAATTCTTGTTTAAGATTATGATTATCGCTTTTAAGATTTTTAAATTCATGTTTTAATTCACTAATCTCTTGTTTAACAATATTAATTTCATGTTGAAGATCATTAACAGTTAAATCTTTAGATATCTTTTTATTAAATCTTTCCAAAGTTTCTTCAAAACTTATCGTTGATTTAAGTTTTTTACTAGTTTCATCTTTTAGCAAGTTTTTCTTGAACTTATCAAAATATTCTTTTTGTAATTCAGGATTTTCAATTTGACCTATCAATTTGACCAATAAACTTTCATTTGCTTCACCTTTAGTGAGAGTATTAACAGTTTTAATAACATTGCAATAGGAATCCTGACAACCAATTTTAATATTAGGTGAATCAGAGGAATCATCAGCAGAATGATAGCAAGAATCAGTTGAAGAAGAAAAATCATCTTCCAAAGAATCAGACGAATTGTTTGATTCAAGGATTCTGAATAATTCTTCTTGATCATTATCATCAATATTTAACATGTTAAACTTATTTTTTAACTTACCAGGTTTTTGTTTAAAATCTTTACTAAAGTGACTAGGCTTTCCACAGTTGAAACATTTACCTTTACCAGATCTTTGGTTATCATATTTTTTAGAAACATTTTTCTTTTTAGCATAAAAATTATTGAAATTAGTTCTATATTTTTTATGTTTTTTATGACCATAATTTTTGTGACTTTTATCATGTTTTTTACCCTTTTGTCTGGAAGGAGCAATAGGGGGTAAACCATATTGTTCACAAAAATTACCCATTTCATATTTAGCTTTTCTTTTATTTTTTAATTGGTATTTTAACAGTTTTTCATCATTGCACATATTAATACCAAGTTTTTTAATAGTGCTTAAAATATCACCATAAGTTAAATTATCATAATCAATGGAATCATTTTTACCAATTAATTCTTGTTTTACCTTATGAGCAAAGATAGGAGGCAGACCGTCAATAAACTTTTCTTTCCAATAAGGCTTATAACAATCTTTCCGCTGCATTACTCTGGAAAGAAAAACATCTTGATACCATCTGTAATCAGACATAGTTGGACATCTTAAATTATTTAGCAAATCAAAAATTCAAGACGAAACATTAGATGGAGTACCAACAAAATGTTTGATAATAGTATAAATCAAAGTATTGACACCATCAAGAATACCTCGACCAATACGATCATCGAAAATAGGTAAACCTTCATCATTCTTTTTAACAGCATGTTTAATAGAATCTCTAGATTCTTCTGTGAGATATGAATTCCACCATCCACGAAGAGTACCAAAAAAACCAGTAGCAAGTAAATCAACAATTTCAGGTTGGTCAAAGTCATGATTATTTTGGTAAGCAATACCAACCATAGACATATGTCCCATTTTATTAATAATTTCTTGTTCAGAAAAACCATCAATATTCCATTCATAAATTCTATTAGCAGAAACAGAAAACTGAGTTTGAAAAGTTCTTTCTTCAAACTGCATATCAGGAGGAGTAGGTTTTGAATACCAATTTTTTTGTAAGAAACATGGGTTTGGAATTTCCAACAAATCTTTTAATTTTTGGGAAATCATTCTCAAAGACCCTTTTTGCCAAAATAGAAGAAACAGTATCCAAATTTGTATTTTCATCAGAAATAACTTCTTTTTCATATCTTGAAATAGTGCAAGCAGCATGAGTACTTGTAGAAGTACCTTCAGTTTTAACTTTTAATTCAGCAAGCATTTTTTCAACAATTTCAAGAGTTTTAGACTGAGAAGTTTTAAACTTAAATTTATTATCATGACTAGGTAAATTGATCAAAAGTTCCTCAGTCTTGATAGAAACAGGTTTTTGACCAGAAGCAGATTTTTCAACAGAAACAGTTTTTTCAACAATTTTTTCTTCAATACGGTCAAGCTGTTGACCAATAACATGCAAAGATTCATTAGTAAAATTTCTTTGTTCAATAAGACTAACAATGGGAGTTTGATCATCAGCAATTTTGAAAGGAGAGGCTTTAACATCAGTTTTGCCAGTATTAATCAAAATAGTCTCAAGAGGTGGATGACTAGACCTAACAATGGTTTTGTCATTTTTAACAAAATTTGATTTCTTTATCACATTTAAATGATTTTTTGAAACTTTATCTTTTGAAACATAGTAATTTTCAAGAAAATCAAAGAACAAAATATGTTTTTTCAATTGATGTATCTTTTCTTTCCATTTTCTTTTAACATGGTCTTTTTCAGACTGAGCAAAATTATTTTGGAAATATTTCCTTCTAGGTTTTTTTTTTTGAAAGCATAAATTCATTGAATAATGAAACCATATCAATTTCAAAGTTTTCATCTAAAACAGTCAAAACTCTTAATTGGTTAATAGGATTTTCAATAGGAGGAAAATCAGAATCAGATGGACAAATAGAATTAGTATCATCTTCTTCTTCATTAGCAGTTTTGCTGCATGGAGAGGAAGATTCAACTTTAGTGGAATAGAAAACAACACTGATTTGAGATTTATCACTTGCAACACCTTTTAATTTCGAATCAGTGGGTTTTTCAAAACTCTTTTGCAAGAATTCATTGAGATCTTGATCTCTTTTTGAAATACTTTCAGATCCAGCAAATGAATGTCTTCCTTCGTCGATCCTCAAGGGTTGAGTATTTTGAAAACTTATTTTAACAGTACCATCAAGATATTGTTGAATATTTGTGAGATCTAGCTCATCAAAAACAGGTTTAGCAACAGGGGATTCTTGTTCCAACAACCAATCAATGGGAAGCTTAACATCTTGCCATTGAATCATTTTTGGAACTTGAACTTTAGCTTCAGGAGTTGAACATTGAATTAGCATAGTTTTACCAGAAGGTTCTCTATTATTTAAACAACCAGGATTTAACTGAGTACCCAACAATCTGTAATAAATGCGGTAAATCAAAGCAAAAGGTTTGCTACCTTCATCCATGATGTAACCAGATGAAGCAATATTCAAAGTCAAAGTTTTAACAATATTAGGATCATCCAAAGCAAGAGTAAGATCAGGATAACAGTTGAAATAAACAGGACCGTCATACAAAGAAGCAGTAATCATACCAAAAATGCTATCTTTAAAGTGTTTAAATCTAGCATCTCGTAAACACATGAGAATAGAAGCATTAATACCCTTTCGGGTAAGTGGTTTAATAGCAACTTGAACCATACCAATATGTAAATAACTGAGTTTTTTATTAGCAATGAAATCATTAATATTTCTTTTAGAAAACAAACAACATTTTTCATAAATTTTAGAAATAGAAAATATTTGTTCAACAGTTCTCACTTTGTAAATGGGATGAAAAGTGGTTTCAGCCCAACTAGTTTTGTAAATAGTTTTAGTGTCCACTTTGTGAATGTTCTATTTTCGGAAATCAGGAAGCTCATTATCTTCAATAGTGTGATCTTCTTTGTTTACAATATCGGGAGGACAACTAGTCCTGGAGCTGACAGAGGAGTTGGATCTCCACAACTTATCCATACTATCCTAGATTCAACACTCAATTATCATGTTTTTTCTCACAATCACTGCATTTCGTAACACATACCCTAAGCAACCCTATACCACACACATGCCCTACACGTCCTCTCTTGGCTCAAACAGGCCTTACAGTCAGGTTCTGGGAATTCACTTTACGACTAGGGTGGCGCCAACAACGGTAAGAAGGGAACACAACAACAGAGCACCAAAGATTCGGGTAAGCACAAACAAGAGACAAAGACACAACAACACTATCACCGGCCAGAAAAGAGTGGCTCTGATACCATAAAGGGGGAAGGGGACGCACAGATGAAGGGAAGAGACGGAAGTAGACAAGATACAAATACATAACAATACTATTATATACATCATTTGACTGCCGCCCACTTTTATTAAAAGGCCTCATTAAATGAGGTAATTAAATGGGGTAGTTGACCGAGCCCTTAAATGGTAAGGTTTTCCTATCAAAAATAATAATAATAATAATAATAATAAATGGTAAGGTTTCCTTAATTAGATAAACCTTTTTTTCTTCTCCAGCCGACTTTCGTTCGTAATAATAAATACAAAATCGGCTACATTTATGAAGATGAGTGTGCTACACGCGGGAGAAGCAAAAGAAAAAGCTCGAGAATTAAAAGAGAGGCAAGGGTTGGGTCCAGGCTGGCTCAGCAACTTTAGAGATTTTAGGCAAAAATTTTATACGAAATTTTTTTATTTTTTTTATTAAATTTTTTATTTTTTTTTGAGATGTAAAATTACTAATTAAGTTTTTATATTTAATTTCTTCTAACATTTCTTTTTTAATTGATAATATGATTAATTCACTTAATATTTCTTGTAACAAAGTAAATCTTAAATAAGATTTTACTCCTCCATCTCAGTTTATTTGTCATCTATTCCATTTTGGAATGTCCCAAAATATTGTTCTATTTCTAAAATAAAAGTTATTAGTTTACTAATATTCCTATTATACCCATTTTTTATTTTCAAAACTATTTGAAAAGAAAACTAACAAATATTTTAAAAAAATCAATCTAATTAGAGTACCTTTTTAATTGCCTTATTAAGAATAACTCTTTTTTTAAAAAAAAAAATTGATAAATTTATTTAAGTGTTATTTTGTAAACTTATACATTTTTATAAGACAGATAAGACAATAAATAATATTTCTTTAAGAAGTTTGATTTTTTAAACAGGACAAACAAATTATATATATAATTTTTTTTTTTTTTACAAGCGGGTCTTCTTTTATTTGGGAGCCTTAGATGATTGCATCAGTTACATTTATAGTTGAGTCGGCCTGGTTGGGTCTATTGCCCAATCAATCTGTTAAGATGCAGGTACGTAACAATTATATCATACTATATAAAGTCATAGAGAGTAAGAAAGAGGACAGTGCAGTTTTTTTTTTGGAAAAAAAGAAAGAGAGCCATATTCGGCCATAGAGAGAAGTAAACTGTAAGAGAAAAAGTGAGTTTTTGTTTACTCAATGGAAAAAGTTAGTTTTTTGTTTAATCTCTATCCCATTTATATTGATTTTCCAAACACAATCACAACGACCCATATCATTAGATGCGAAAAATGTAGTGTCCACTTGTTGGTTGTTGCAAATAAAAACACACTTGAAAACCATAAATTTTGTTATGTTTTGTGCTTCTTCTTTTTTCCCTATTTTCACGAGAGGTTAAAAGCTAAGAAAATTGCAACATTGTGTTTATTGGTAATTTTAATGATTGGATATCTATCTTTGCAACTACATAATTTACACTCTTGGATAATTGTTGTTACAGGGGCTAGCTATCTTTCTATTTCTAAAAGAAAATGTGGAAATTAAGGATTTGTGAAGGTGGGGGCCCTAGTTTAATGAGCGTGAACAATTATGTGGGAAGAGAGTATTGGGAGTTTGATCCGAATGCAGGAACATCTGAGGAGAAAGCTGAAGTTGAAAGGTTCCGTGAAGAGTTTCAAAGGAACCGATTTAAAACCAAACAAAGTGCAGATCTTCTCATGCAAATGGAGGTGCAATTTAGAAACTGTATCTCACATTTTTCTCCTCATTTGTCTTCAACTCTCTTTCTTGAACTCTAGTAGCGACAAGGTATATTCCACTCAAAAAAAGAAAGAAAAAGAAAAAGTAACAAAGCATATCTTTATGAAGACCTTTGAATTGGTTTTTTACCCTCCGTTATTTTGCTGTAAAATGTTTTACGGAAAATATTTTTAGCATTTTACCGTACTTTTTATTATTATTATAAAATCTGGATAAATTTAAAAATGTTTTTGGTGGATTATAAAAATCATTTGTAAAATGTTTTATCTTTAAGAACTTGAAATAATATTTTTTTTTTAAATTATTAAAAAAAAAAAAAAAAGTCGCCTCTCCCGCTATTTGGTGGCTGGATCACCAGTCCGATTGACGGTGAAGCTAGTGGAGGTGATCTGATTGCTGGAGTCGCCTGTCTTGCAGTTGGGAGATGTTAATATTTATAGGTCGATGTCACTGTCCTTAACAATGGTGCATCCCTACACACTTGATCTCCACCTTTTTATTCCTAAAGGAATGTGTGATAACTTCCCATAGAGGAGGTTTGGTTGAAGCAATGCAATTCTTCAAGAAGATGTATATATGATGCATCCTATTCCTATATAAAGAGTGCAAGATTTTCACCTCACTCAAATTCTCTTCTACATAACTAGATTTCGGAATGTGATTTTCAATTGCTTCGTGACAAACAATTTCAACTCTGCGATTATGAATTTTTTTCCTTTCAAATTTGATTTAATATTTCAACTCTACAATTATGAATCTATTGGTTTCAGTTAAGAAAGGAGAATCCCAGAATTCAAATTCCACCACCGGTGAAGGTGAAAGACTTTGTAGATGTGAGAGAAGAGACAGTGACTATCACATTGAGGAGAGGTCTTGGCTTCTTGTCCTCCATTCAGACCCACGATGGCCACTGGGCTGGTGATCTCGGTGGCATGATGTTTTCAATGCCCCACTTTGTTAGTTTTGCACTCCTCCCTTATTTGTTTAGTTATCTCTATTCTCTTTTTTCTAGTACATTTTGAAAACTTATTGGAAGCCTAAAACAATGCTTAAATATTTGAAGAAAGAATAAGTTTGTAAAATATTTTGAGATGCAGGTTATAGTTCTTTACATCACTGGATCTCTTCATTCTGTTTTATCTTCAGAACACCAGAAGGAAATTAAGCGCCACACATACAATCACCAGGTAATGTAGATGATGTGAAAAATTAGGTCATTGGCATTGTAAAGGTTGTTTACTTAAATTGTTAGGCCAACTCATGAATTGTTGAATGGATTCAACCATGGGTAACAGTGATGCTTTTGCTGTTGGTCGAATAAATCACTATCATGCAGTGTATATCAATGTATACATGTTAATAAATCATCTATGCCCACTGACACAAATTAATCTCCTTAAACAAAATGGAATACCTATTGCAGAATACAGATGGAGGATGGGGTATACACATAGAGGGACAAAGCACCATGTTTGGTTCGGTTCTTAACTATGTTACCTTAAGGTTGCTCGGGGAAGAACTTGAGGAAATGGCTGTGGCCAGAGGTCAAAAATGGATTCTTGACCATGGTGGTGCAACTCTTATACCATCTTGGGGAAAGTTTATTCTTTCGGTATGAATGCTTCAACCTATTTATTTATTTATCTATCTTTTTTAATATAGTTTTTTACAATGTTATAAAATGAGGATGTCTTAATGTAAAAATTATTAGATATTCCAGGAGTATAATGATATGGTGTTTCTTCCTCTCATATATATGGTTGACCTTACAATGAATTTAATTAGTAAGACTCACAATGAATGCGAGAGAAAGAAACACCACGTTACCATACTTCAAAAGTACCTAAGAATTACTCATTTTAATGAACTTCAAAGAAAGAATGATTCACAAAGAAAAATTTTTATTATGGCTATTTTCTGGAAATTTCTTTTTCTAAATGATGGTTCTCCTCTGTTGGGTTATAGATTAATCCCAGTTAATTAATTGAATTACTCAAATTGATTAATTAGATCAAATTACATGCAATAAGCACAAACGAATCAATAGATAGCCTAGAGTGCAGCGAAAAGTAAATTGACACAGTAATGTGTTGACTAATGGGAAAAATCTCTCACAAGGCAAAAATCTCACCAAATGATTTTCAAATTACTACTCCCAAGAATCACTGATCAAAATCAAGAGATTACAAGTATAAGGAATCTTACCCCAAACCTAGTCTATTCCAAAGTGCCTACCTATAGTAAAATCTTTACACCAATTCTCAATTGGTCTTGACTTTGTAGAGACTTCTTCCCTTTGCATTGATCTCAATACATGACTAACTTCTCTGCATGAATCTCCAAAACGTGATTAACTCTCAGTAACTTGAAGCTTATTGTTGGATGCAAAGTTCTTCAATACATGACTAACTTCTCTACATGAATCTCCAAAACGTGATTAACTCTCAGTAACTTGAAGCTTATTGTTGGATGCAAAGTTCTTCAATACACTTGAAGAGAATGAAGCATTTAGTCACAAAACTCTAAGGCGCATAAGAACACAATAACTTCATAATAAGTGTATAGATTCTCTATGTGAGTCTTTGTATGTGATGACAACTATAAAATAATCATTTTATATCATCTAGTAGTTTAGAGAACAGAACCCTAGATTGCCAAGTCATCATGGGCCGAAAATCATTTCTGGAATTTTTGGATCTACGAAGCTCGATAGATTGAGTAGTATCAAGAGGTATCGAGGTTCATCAAGTCTCAATAGCAGCTTGTATTGAGCTTGTGTTGAAGTTCACAATTTTCAACTTTTCACACTTGTTTCTTTGTACAGTCTTCATGTCTTCTATAATACCAATTGTCTCGTTTACAAAATATACTTCATTATATTCTAGAATCCACTTAAAACTACTCAAATACAAGTAAATTAAGTACATTTTTTCAAATGATATGCCAACTATTGAAAAATATGACCCTAGCATCCTCCAATAATTTAACTCACTTATAAATTGTTACCAGCTTATGTAAAAGATCGATTATTGGATTACTTTAAGCGTGGTAGCTAGATTAATTTTCTGAACTATTGCTTTTGTTTTTCTTTTTTTATAATCTTAGTTTAGATAAATAAGACTAGTAAAATTTGTTTGAGAGAAACCTAAAGCATTGTAACCATCTGTAATGAAGAGAGTATATAATAGATCATCAATAAATATAATGCCTTAATATTGGAAAAAGAAAACTATCACAACTCCATACAATAATGCCTGTAGAATTGACAAGCATTGCGTCACAAAAAAAAAAGGGATGGATATGCCCTAACTTAATGATGGCTTAATAAAAAAAATTAAAAATAATCCACTATATATAGTTTTTTTTTTTTTTTTTTCTTGAGAAAAAAGCTGTAAGTTTTATTAAGAAACAGTAGCGAACTCGGCTTAAATTACAAATAAAAGGTGGAGTGAAACATCCTTCATCCACACCTATGAACCTGTGACATGTAAACATGAATAGCAAAGTTGTGAGCTACAAAATTACCATCATGGCATACATGAGAGAAACAAATGCTCTAGAAAGATTCTATAAAAATTTTAACATCCTGAACCTAATGACTGAAAGAAGCCAGCGAAGAAGAATTGTCATTTAGGGAGGCAATGATAATACTCGAGTTACCCTCAAGAATCACAAAAACTACTCCAATCTCAAGAGAAAATTCCAAAGCAATAGTTAACTGAAAGTCGTCAAAATGAAATTAGTATGATAAAATGAAATAACTTGATAAAGGTATCAAATTGAACAAACAAGACATTAAAAAAAAAGATTTATTCTTTTTTCCTTTTTTTTCTTTCTTTCTTATGGCAGGATACACATTAAATACAAATTCAGATTAATTCCATGTTTTACCCTCATTATTGACATATTGAGATAATATATAATTATTGATATTGTAGGTACTTGGAGCATATGAGTGGTCAGGTTGCAATCCAATGCCTCCAGAATTTTGGCTTATACCTTCATTTTCTCCCTTTCATGCAGGTATCAAGAAGGGACATTAAATAATTTTTACTGCATTTATTGTTAATAAAAGAAAGGATTAGGGTATGTTTGGTAATTATTTTTTCCCCTTATTTTTTGTTTCTAAAAACAATTTTCTATTTTTGAGACTAAAAAATTTGTTTGGCAATCCAAAATAGACAGAAAACAAAAACTGTTCTCAAAACTCAATTTGTGAAGGAAACTAAAAACATGCAAAAGACTGTTTTTAGTTTTTAATCTTCAAAAGTCAATGAAAACACGCATTTAATTTAATAAACCTGTCTCATTTAATGAGTTAGCTTTAGAGTTCACATCCTAATAACAATATATTTTAGTATTTTCTATTTTTTTCTTCAAAAAACTATCTTTTTAATTTCAACTAACCAAACATGTTTTTGATTTCAAAAATACAAGAAAATTGTTTTTTCTTTATATTCCAAAAAACAAGTTTTTGAAAATAGAAAACAAAAACTGTTATCAAACATAACTTTAGTGTCTTGGTCTTTGACGGTTGGAGAAAAGATCTAGAATTCAATCACTGTTTGCACCAAGAACCAATTAATGTCTTGGTCTAATAATACAGAGTAGAATCATCAGAAGCAAACGTCATAAGTTGAAATTCTAAAAAAATCAAATAAAATAAAAAATGATCTCCGCTTAATAAAGAAGACTTTTTCCCAGTCTTTTTCTTGCTTAGGATTGGTTGTCAATCTTTTTTGTTGTTTGTAGTTATTTTGGTATAGTGCTTTTAGTAAGCTTCATTTCCATATCTAAAAGCTCTATTAGTAATTAAAATGGCGCTTTGTTCAAAAGACTAATCGAGTACTGTTCCAACGATTAACTTGCCTTTGTCCTCTCAGAAACAATAAGTTGTTTCTATTTAGGTTAGTATATTCCATCTATTTATAATTCTTTATCTTTTGCATTGTAGGGAAAATGAGTTCTCTTAGTCGTTTGATTTATATGCCAATGTCATATCAATATGGAAGGAGGTTTGTTGGTCAAATTTCCAGCCTGATTCAGTCCATAAGACAAGAAATTTATATTCAACCTTACCACAAAATTAATTGGCAAAAAACTCGAAATATGTGTGCCAAGGTAGGCTTAACGATGGGATTTCAAACTCTAAAAAGCTGATTCTCATGAAATGTATCCAAGTATTTATTTGGTAATATTAAATTTATTATGCTAGGAGGATCTCTACTATCCACACCCTTTAGTGCAAGACATGCTATGGGAATTTCTATATAAGGTTGGGGAACCTCTCTTTTCAAGTTGGCCCTTCTCTATACTTAGAGAGAAAGCTTTAAAAGTCGTAATGGAGCATATTCATTATGAAGACAAGAACAGTAGGTACCTTTGCATTGCAGCAGCGCAGAAGGTAATTTTAATTAAACTTGTGGTGTGAATATCTATTACATTGGGTAATTTAAAATGAGAACAACGATAACTTGTGCATATTACAGCTATTATCAATTGAATTTGAAATCTAAATATTGTACATTGATTACTTAAACTACAGGTGTTGTGCTTGCTAACATGTTGGGTTGAGAATCCAAATTCAGAGGCTTATAGGTTTCATCTTGCTCGAGTGAAAGATTACTTGTGGATTGCTGAAGATGGCCTTAAAATTCAGGTGATAATCATGAAATTTAATGCCTTTTACTTTAAGGTCTTCTATGTTAAATTGTACTACTAAAAGGTATTAAGCTTATTATGGATCTATATACTTCAATTCTAGAGCAAGAAAAACAATCCTAACCCTACTTCTTGTGCAAATACTACAATCCTACTATAGGGTTTGTTGGATTTTAGACCCTTGTAAACACAGTTTATATAATCTAATTTAAAGCCAAGTTGTTACTTAGTTCAATTAAACAAGTCTAGGCTAAACAATTATAAATCATATCATGCATAGCGGAAAAGTAAAGAACACAATGATATGATAACCTGTGAAAACTAATGAAACTGTCCAGTTTCAAGATAAAAAACCTAAGTAAGATTTAATATAAACAATCCATAAGGCAAAAAGTCAATAATAGAAGAGACGTTTTTACAATAGACTTAACTATAAATCTATTGCTACCTCATGTAATACTTATTCACGTAACCATATGCAGCTTCGAATCCACGAACTCTTCTATTATGAATCTGTTGCATACAAACACTCCAGTTTGTGACTATGAGAACTCCATTCAAAAGTTTATATCAACAACACAAACTCTTCAATTTATGACTTTGAAATCCCCACTCAAAGATTTAGATCATCAACTATGATGTTTAGTGATGGCTGCAACTTTTACAGCACCGAATCTTGAGTTTCTTCAAAGAATATTGCCGGTAGAAGATTTGAGAGAGATTTGGGTACAAAAACACTAGATCTACAATAGGAGGCACAAGATGCACTCTTCTCTCTCTTTTAAAAAAAATTTTCTTAGGCTTTTTTTAAAATACTAAGAGAATCAGATTTGAAACCCAAATCACTTGATGGGCTTAATGAGTTATTGAGCCAAAATTAAAATCTACAGAATCGCATTTCAATCGGTCGAAACTAGCATGTTTCGAATTCCTAAACTTGCAACTTCCTTGTTCTTGTATTTAGACTTGTAGCATCTGGAGTATTGTCAAATATAATTTATAGACACTAAAATATATACTTAGACAAGTTTGTGTTCACGGTTTGCCAATGACTAATATTTCAATATGTTAAATTTGTTAGCTTAAGTAAGTATGACTATAACGTGTAATATGACTTAATTATAGGGTACACCTTCTCAAACATGGATCACTAGCTTTGCTATTCAAGCATTCATTTCCTGTGGTTTTACCGAAGAATATCGGTACTCTCTCTTGAAAGCACATGATTTTATAAAAAAGTCACAGGTATGTACAATCTTGTAAGATTATTTTCTTTATTCATTAACATCGTTTCCAAGTTTGATTACTTTACGTGATTTTTTAATAGGACTTCTCGTGAATCAATAAAATATTTTAGCTAGAAAAATAAATACTAATTTTAATATTAATTCTTGGTCATTTATACTATTATGCACTCTAATTAAAATTATGATTTACCATTCTTCATTCTACGTACCTCTCAAGTCCTCAATTCATATATTTATTCTGGTCACTCTCAAGGTCCAAAGAAACCCTTCAGGTGATTTCACCAAAATGTATCGTCATATCTCTAAAGGTGCATGGGTATTCTCCACTCCAGATAATGGGTGGCAAGTTTCAGATTGCACAGGGGAAGCACTAAAGGTAGAAAATTTTGAATATAAGTATTAATGAAAAACATGTATACAGTTCTTTAAATGTCATCTTTCCTGAAAGATAATTAAATTGGACCATGTGATTCAATGATCAATGCAACCAAATAATTAGATTTAATTGTAAAATCCAGTACAACATATAAGAAATTGTATTTTTAATTTTGCCCAAAGCATTATTAGCTACTTAGGAAATTTAGAGGTTCTACTCACAATGACAATCAACTTGACTGTTCTCTTAATTAATTTCCGTCGAATTTCATAGGCTGCTCTAATGCTTTCGAAAATTCCATCGGAGATTGTCGGAAGAAAATTAGATACAAGATGCTTGTATAATGCTGTTGATGTCATTCTCTCTTTCCAAGTAAGCAGAACCTTTTTTTTTTTTTTTTTTTTTTTTATGTAAACACTATACACTCGCATAAATAGTTGCTATACATGCTCGCATCCTTGTGTTAACTTCAATAAATGACGAGTATGATTAATGATTTTTGATTTAAAACATACTCAGAGTAATAACGGGGGGTTTTCAGCATGGGAGCCGGTTAGAGCACCTAGATGGTTTGAGGTACTCCTGATTTATTAAAGTACTTTTTATTTTAAAGAGTAATGTCAGAGATACTATAAATTTTATTACATTAAATGTGTAAACTAATGTGTCACAAATCATATAAAAAAAATCTAAACAAAACTGATTGGTATCTTAGTCTGATGATAAAGAGCTATTATCAGGAGCGGACATCATATGTTAAAAATCTCTCAAAAAAAAAAAAATTCAAATATACATTAATTGTCACGTCAATTTGTAATTTTTATGTAATAAAACTTGTAATATCTTTAGCATTTCCTATTTGATATAAGTATGGCTTTTAGTTGTAACTTGTTTTCCTCATTTCATTCATCTATAATCTATATGACTTTTGGCTGACCTTGTAATATGTTGTTTTCCAAATTTCATTCATCCCCAATTTTTCATTTCGATAAATTGCTCTATACTTGAAATGATATTTATTCTTAATATTTTATCTATGATTATATATATTCAATAATAAAAGTTGTTGTCCAATACACTTCATTAGATTTAGGAATTTATCCTCTTGAACAAATTATGTGAAAGCATTAGGGGCAATAAAGCACAAGTAAATTCAAACAGATATTCCATTGACTAATATAGCATAAACTATGCTACGTTTACAAAAAGAATTGAATTCAAAATAAGTATCTGAATTTAATTCGAAAATCCAATATAATTCAATACAATTATGTTATACCCTTTAGTTATTATACCATCTTCTCAGTTCTCACATAAAGGAGGGTCCAATATATAGAGTCCACTCTTATGTGAGAAAGAGGGATACTATAGTTGGTGTAGGAAAATTTTTCTTTTGTAAGAAAACTTACATCAAGGAAAAATACGTGGATCCATTAGGGAAGCAAATAAAGTCTGTAAGAAAGTTTCCAGGTCTTGCAAGATTTAAGTTTTTTTTTTCCCTCTGTATATGTATATGTATCTTAATTACATAATTTTGTTTATGTAATTGTACATTTTAGGAATGCAATGGGCCTCAATATTAAATAAAATAATTGCTTTAACTTGTGTAATTTACTTACAAAGTATTAATAATGTTTATCAGATGTTTAATCCAACAGAGTTCATGGAGGATGCTTTGATTGAGCGCGAGTATGATTTCTAAACCATTTTAGATTTTTCCCAATTCATTTTACTATAAATTGTCATTTGTTTATAAATTTTTTGGCTTTCAATTTTCATTTGCTGAAAGAAGTGTCATTTGTTAGTCTGTTTTTTTATTGTTCTATCTTTGTTAGGTATGTTGAATGCACGTCATCAGCAATCCAAGCTTTGGCACTATTTAAGGAATTGTACCCTGAATACCGCCCAAAGGATATAGAAAATTGCATTACAAAAGCATTGGATTACATTCAAATAACCCAAAATCCAGATGGATCATGGTATATATTGTGCATCCTATTCCTATCTCTAAGAATCATGTTTTTTAGGCTTGAAAAGATATTACTGTTTTTATATTTTATAAATATGGTAAAACTTTTTTTTTTTTTTACTATAACAAAATCCAATACCATCAATGGAAGTAAAAGAACCAGAAAGCTATGTGTACAGGTATGGATGTTGGGGAATATGCTTCACTTATGGGACATGGTTTGCTGTAGAAGGATTGGTAACGTGTGGGAAGAATTATAATAATTGCCCTTCAATTCGCAAGGCTTGTGATTTTTTACTCTCAAAGCAATTGCCTGATGGAGGTTGGGGAGAAAGCTATTTATCAAGCCAAAACAAGGTAAAAATTTCTTTTACATTAGTTACGGATAACTCAAAAACTTCTTCAAATCAAATATGCACAATTTTCTTTTAACTTCAAAAATATCATTTAGTATTTTTTTTTATATACAAGATAGAATTTTTACTCTAATATAATCTAAGTATATATGTGTGTAAAGCTCCCTCCTAGAGACTTTAACCCCGGCCTTTGCCCCTCACAAACACTTATACTTATGGAATGACCAACACACTAAGGATTTGCAATGGTGCATCATTTAGTATCTTAACCTATACATATACGTGAGAATTGTAGCCAATCACTCTTTCATTGCTCCAAATATCACACATGTAAGTCGTTTATATGTGTAGCATGTCACTACGCCAACCTTAATCAATATTGGAAAGAGCTTTATACTCTATATTCTATATCACTTTCATTTAAAAAAATGAAAAAAAAATAATAATAATAAAGAAAGAGGTTCATAAAAATTCTTTACTTACAAGTGTTACATTGTTCAATGAGACAGGTATATACAAATTTAGAAAACAATCGTTCAAACTTGGTACAAACGGCGTGGGCATTGTTGGCTCTTATGAAAGCTGGGCAGGTGAGTCAAAACTTATTTATTTGATAAAGTGAGTCAAACTTATTGGCTATTGCTTCACTAAGAGTCACTGTCACATTATATGTCATGCTTTATATATTCCAGTCATTTATATATATAGATATATATATACACACACGGTGATTTGTTAACAAATGGAGAAAACCTTTCGCGGAGAAAACCTTTCGCGAGACAAAAACCCCACCAGGTGAATTTAAGGTCACCACTCTCAACAATCCACTAATCAATAATCAAGCGGTTACAAGTATGAAGAATCTTACTACTACTACACTGGTCTATCCCAAAATACCAACCTACAGTTGAACTTTTACTCCAATACCCAATAGGACTTGATCTTGTAGTAGCCGTCTTTCCTTTGTTGCACAAATCTCCACTCTATAACTAACTCCTTTGCACAGATCCCAATACGTGACTAATTCCAGCAAGTTAAATGATTGTTGTAGGCTGCAAAGTTTTTTACTTCATCAACAATGAAGATCAGGAAGTACTTGGTTACAAAACCCTGAGGCACACAAATGCAATAGCTTCACACAGAGTATATGAGTTCTAGGTCTTTGTTTTCGTACACAATGACTTTTAAAATAAGTCTTATATATAACTAGGGTTGTGAGAAAAGAAACCCTAATCAAACAAGTCATCATGGGCCGAATTTCAGATCTGAAAAGTCTAAAATTGTAGATCTCGACAGATTGAGCTTGTGTCGAGCTTCTCCATTAATCCTCGATAGCAGCATCTGTCGAGCTAGTGTCAAGACTTAATGAGCTAGCTTTTCTTCACTTGTTTCTTAGATCAATCTTCATGTCTTTAATGAAACCACTTGATATGTTTGAACAACATATTTCTTGATACATTAAACCCAATTTAGATCTACCCAGTTACAAGTAAATGTGCATTTTGTCAAAGGATTAACCAATTACATAGAAAACATGACCCTAACAATCTCCCCCTTTCCCAATCCATGACAAAACCACAAGCATAATTATGAGAGAAGTATAAAACAACAATCTCCATAACTATTACACAAAAAGTACATAAATCTAACTAATACAATGAACTCTTGAAAAATTTTGCAAGAAGAGAGATCATGGCATGAAAGACTTGCAACCTATCTTAACTAAAACACTTAAACAAAATCCATCAAGGCATCAAATGTGAAATAGAGACAAGATATATAAATTAAGAAACATGTATATAAAGAGAGAAAAGAAACAATATATGTGAGATAAAGGTGAAGAACATACATCATCATCATATATATAGAAAGAAGAAGTACAATATATGTAAAAGGTCACAAGACCAAGGTACAAGTAATGTGAACTATACATCAAAAACCTCACTATATATCTCAACACACTCTCCCCCTATCACTAGACTAGCCCTCCCCCTAACAACATGATTATTCTCATAATCAAAACTACTTCCCCTTTTTGTCATAAGTGACAAAGGATGAATCACTGAGAAACAGTCATTTCATCATCACTAGCAGAGCCAAGAGCATCATCACTCTCATCATCTCCACCATCAGAAGACTCCTCAGAAGGATCGAGTGAGGGAGAAGGAGCAAAACCACCAAGGCATGACTGATGGCGATTGATGTGGCTAATCTTGGTGTTCATCTGACACATCTCATCAGATAGATGGTCAAAACGACTACCAAAATCAGCACGCATATGTTAAAGCTGATTTATGATGGCAGCAACTCTAGAAGAAGAAGAAGATGGAGTAGAAGAGGAAGAAGGTCAAGAGGCATAGGTAGCATCCTCAACAGCACAAATATCAACCTTATCCTGCTGTGCAAGAGTAGACTCCTCACGAAGATGCTTAGCCTTAGCGACCAGCTGTGCATCACTCCTCCGTAAAGATTCCCGACTAATGGCACCCATAAAAGGAAAGAGAGGGGTAGAAGGAATAGGAACGTGCATGTGTGTAAGGATGTGTGTGATAGCTAAAGGAAAGATTAGCTTCTCACGTGTAGCAGTGTCTTGATAGATATCTAGCATAGATATTATCATATGTAAGGGAAAGTCTATAGGGAGACCCTCCAATAGAGAGAAAAGAAAATGAGCACGAGGTTCAGTGATAGTGTTATAATGAGACCGCGGAGTAAAAACAAAGGTCGTCACCATATTAAGGATCCTTGGACCCTTAGCAAAGTCGTGTGTGATGAAGTTAAGAAGATCACCCCACACCATGGATTTCTCATAAAATCGTGAGGCCAACTCATCTCTAGAGATACAGCGGAGACGAGATGACTAGGATAGTCCAGATGAGCTAACCTAAGGACACGTAGTACCTCAGAAATAAGATCCAGATTAACTACAATATGTGTTCCTCTGAATACCGTAGTAAACTGAGGAACAGAGGTATCGATAACATGTATGTTGGAGTAGAACTCCTGTATAAACACATTGGGATACCTCGAGGGTTTCTCACAGAGAGATTCCTAACCCTGAGTGCTAAACACACCAGCAAGAGGTGTGTCTAGAAAATCAGACAGAATGACATGGCGTTCAGAGTGAATTGCCCTATCACAGAAGTTCTCATCAAAATCCTTTTTGGATTTCAAATCACGGAACCTATCTCTAATAGGAACAAAAGGAAGAGAAGAAGAAAATGAAGAACCATGACGAGATATCGAGTTCTTCGAAGAAACAGATTTCCTATGTGCCATGTCAAAGAAACTAAAGGAGATAACAGAAGAAGAAACATAGCAAAACAGGTTCTCAGGATTAGAATAAGAAAAAAATAATGCATGGGGATGCACGAGAACGTAACGTGCAAAACAAAAATGCATCATGGGCAAAAACCCAATCCAAATTACAACACTTACAATATGTAGTCAGTCACACAATCCTAGAATGCATGAAACTTAGTTACAATGCTTGAAAATGAAATGCATGAGCATGTGATAACCATTACAGCAAAACCCATCCCAAAAAATTCCACAAAAACCCCAAATTTTCCCCAAAAAAATCGAAAATCTAGGTCAAAATGCATGAAAGATTAGGAAAAGAGGAGATTGAAACCACTTACCAAAGGATTTAAGCTTGGAAGAGGCCAAATCCTTGAGGGGAAGAAGGATTTTGATGAAAGGGGAGGGTTAGGATCGAGAGAGAAGAGAAAGGGATCAAAATGTTTGAGTGAAAAAAGAACCGGTTCGAACCTCGAATATATAGAATCAGGCATCTCGATAGATCAAAAGGTATTGAGGATGTTTCAAGAACAAAATCTCAATAGATTGAGAGGTATCGAGGAGGTGTCAACGGCCAAACTGCTTCGATGGATCAAGGAGGTGTCGAGCTTCAATCAAGCAAACAGAGAGTTCAGAAATTTGGCTCGATGGATCGGGATATCTATCGAAAGGTATCGAGAAAACCGAGAAATTTTTTGATAGAAGAAGCTTCTGTCAAGAGGTATCGAGCTGCTATCGGGCTTTTATCGAGCTAGTATCAAGCAAACAGAAACATGATTTTTCAAGGAGGCAAAAACACATGTGATGAATGCAAACAAGATAGACACCGTACCAAACATCAAAGACGCATGTTAAGCACTCAAACATATCAAAAACTCTAGATGCAAAGCATTCCTAGATCCAACAACATACTAAACAAATCTAACCCATTTTATTTTCAAAAACAAGTTGAGACAGTTTAGTGAGCTTATACTACTACATGTATCCCTTGTGATGGCCAAATCACATTGTACCTGTACAATAGTATCAAGAGTAGCAAAGAGTATGCGTGTTGTGTGTGAAACTTTTGCAAGAAAGCAAAAGTGTCTCATCATATGAAGATAATGATATAAGAGAATCAAGTACATCCACACACAATCATAACTATTTGATGGGGACCATCACTTTTGTGGCACATCATATAATTCCCACATCTCCTAGAAACACGCTTGCAACCATGTATAAAAGCATTTTGATTCTTTTTGCTTTTCATGTTCTTTGCATATTTTTCTTTTAAGTATAAAACGGCATATCATGCATGGGCATATAGGAGAGAGAGAAGGATTACCCACTTATGTAAGCCAAACATCATTTTCCTATTGTGCAAGTGTTATACCTTACCGAGCACAACTTTTATGAATTGCACACATATGTTTTATGATTGACGAGTTTTAGTGGTAAGATGGTTATTTATGCCTTTCTCTTAGGATTTTTTTAGTCATTCCCATCAAAAAGAGTGATAAAGATATGAATGATAAAAGATTAACCAAATCACACAACGAACCACAAAGCTCACATTGCTTAGTTGTGCACGAAGATGCTCATCTAAGTTACAAGAGATACAAAGTTTAAGAAACCTTGTTTCAAAGGCCATCCAAAGGTACACAAGTCCCAGTATACACAAACACACACTGTTTTTAAAATTTTCAGATTTTTCCCTTTTTCTTTCTTTATTGAAAGCAATAAACAAACAAACATATTAAAAAGCAATAAAAACTAGACTGACTTAAAACCAACAAACAAGAGATGCAAGATCAGGGATGGAATCACTTAAAAGAGTCTTTTTCTTTCCAAACAGAAGACTTGGAGGGAGATGAAGTTTTCTTGTTCTGAGACCTCTACATAGGTGAATAAGGAGGAGGATTAAACCAAGTGGAATTAGTCAAGAACAACACGGCCTTTAAAAGTTCCCTAAGAGAAGCCAAAGAGTTTTGAAGTTGATTTTGGCCTCCAAAAGATAACACACTATTGCTTTGTTGTGTGGCAAGCCATTTATAGCAATTTGGATGAGTGTGTCTCGAAGCTCCACAGTGATGACAAAAGTGAGGTTTCTTCGGTTGAGACTTCTTATTAGTGGAGCGATGATTGTTCTGCTTATTTTCTTTAACAACCTTAGGGGGTGCTCCTAGAATGGATTATCTTTATCATGCTTATCCTTACTAACAATTCCAATTTTGTGCTCAGTTATCTTAGGTTTATCATTAGAAGCAGGAGAAACAAACACCACATTATTCAAAGTAGTAGAGGAAGTACTACAAGAAGAGAGAGAGTGATCATACCTGAGACCGGTTTATCGAATGCAGCCTTTTAGATATTCATCATTTCATCTAGCTTAGCACTTGAAGTTCTTTCCAATTGGGCTCTCACTTGAAACAACTTAGCATCCAGTTTCTTGGTCTTCTCAACCAAGAAGTTGTTTTCAAACCACAATGCTCCGATGGTTTGATTTGCTTCATCAAATTTAATGGAAACTTCCTCTCATTCCAACTCCACTTCACTCAGCTTCCTTGTGGCTAGCCTATAAAGCTTTTCATTCTTCTCAGAATTCTTGTACAACTTTGAGTAGGCAATATGGTTATCATCTTTCTCATCTATGTCTTCAAACTTGGACTCCATTAGATCCTTTTCCTCATCAACCAATGCTTCAGACTCCTTGGATGAATCAATTGTAGCTGTGAAGGCATTGACTATTCCTTCTTGATCACTATCCTCTAAATTTGCTTCTAGTTCGATATCACTCAAAGTGGTAGGGCTTTGCTCTTTCCAATTGACTAGAGAAAAGTAGGACATTCTTATTTCATGTGTCTGTACCCTTGACACCCTTAGCATTTTGGACCAGCCGAATTGTTGCTACTTTTTCCAACTTCTGTGGATTCTTTCTTGAATTTATCTTGAGACTTAAATTGAGAAAATCTAAACTGTTTGCGATCCTTGTCATTTGCCTTGACATTCGCATTCTTGATGAACTTCTTGAATTGTTTGGTAATGTAAGATTTGAACTTTGAGTTCTCATCTTCAGAAAATTCATCTTCTTCATCATTCTTGGCTTTTAGAGCCATATTCTTGCTCTTGCTTCCCTTGCCGATCCTTACTAAACCTAATTCATAGGTTTGAAGATTTCCAATCAACTCTGCCAAAGGAATGGTGTCAATGTCCTTTGATTCTTCTATGGCAGTGATCTTAGCACAGAATTGCTCTAGAAGAATCTGAGTATCTTCCTCACAATTTTAGGCTTTGGAATCTGTTCACCTAAGTTAAAGGCATAATTCACTATGTCCTTGAGCTTGGTATAGAACTCATCGAACGCATCATTGTCATTCATCCTTATTTCTTCAAAGCTCGTGGTAAGCCTTTGAAGCTTGGAATCTTTTACGGCCTTGGTACCTTCATAAGTATTTTGAAGGATTGTCCATGCTTTATTGGCACTCTTAGTGGATGAGAGCTTCTTAAACTCCTCATTAGTCACAACACTAAACAAGGCATTCAAAGCTAGACTATTAAAATTTGCAGCTTTGATCTTTTCATCATCCTAAGACATGGGTGGATCAGTAGGTTTAGTCCATCCAACCTCGACAGCCAGCCAAACCTTTTCATCTAAAGACTGCAAAAAAGCTCCCATGCGTACTTTCCAGTATGCATAGTTAGTACCATCAAAAGGAGGAGGTATAATCAAAGATTGTCCACAATCCATAAGAATAGGAGTCAATAGATCACACGACAAAGATTAAAATCTAATTAGAGTGTGCCCGCTCTGATACCACTTGTTGGGTTAAGATAGATTGACCCCGGTTAATTAATTCATTTACCTAAGTTGATTAATTAAGTCAAATTACATGCAAATCGTGGAGGCACCAACAAATCACCAAATAACTAATATGCAACGAAAAATAAATTAATACAGTGATTTGTTAACAAATAAGGAAAACATCTCGCAAGACAAAACCCCCACCAGATGAATTTAAGGTCACTACTCCTAAGAATCTACTAATCAATAATCAAGTGGTTACAACTATGAGGAATCATACCACTACCTTGGCCTAACCCAAAATAACAACCTACAGTTGAACCTTTGCTCTAATACCCAATTAGACTTGATCTTGTAGTAGCCTTCTTTCCTTTGTTGCATAAATCTCCCATCTGTAACTAACTCCTTTTCACATATCCCAGTACGTGACTAATTCCAGCAACTTAAATGATTGTTGTTGGTTGCAAAGTTCTTTACTTCATCAACAATGAAGATCAAGAAGCACTTGGTTACAAAATGCTAAGGTGCACAAATGCAATAGCTTCACACAGAGTATACGAGTTCTAGGTCTCTGTTTCCATACATAATGACTTTTAAAATAAGCCTTATATATGACTAGGGTTGTAAGAAAAGAAACCTTAATCAAACAAGTCATTGTGGGCCAAATTTCAGATCTAGAAATTCTGAAATTGTAGATCTCGATAGATCAAGCTTGTGTCGAGCTTCTCCATTAATCCTCGATAGCAACATCTGTCGAGCTAATGTCAAGACTTAATGAACCAGCTTTTCTTTACTTGTTTTTTGGATCAATCTTCATGTCTTTAATTAGCCAAGCAGTTACCCAGATTAGTTACTTGTCAGTTTGTTATGTTTAGACCCCTATACACTCAGATTAGTTTAACCTAATTAATTAGCCAAGTAGTTACTTAGGTTAATTATTTAGATCTAGGTTAAACACAAACAATCATATTACTTAGTACGGAAAAGTAAATAAGACAGTAATATGATTATCCAGGAAAACCAATGAAACCAACCGTTTCAAGGTAAAAAACCTGGAGAGAATTTAACCTGATCTATCCTCAAGGAAAACAAATTCACTATGATAAAATGGAATTTTACAATAGATTTTCTTCCTAAAATCTAATGCTACCTCTTGTAAAACTTACTCATACGACCATGTGTAGCTCCGACTCCACGAACTCTTCTATATGAATTTGTTGAACACAAACACTGACGTTTGTGACTTTGAAATCCCACTCAAAGGTTTCAAATCACTGTCGGTAGTTGATCTTTTGTAGCAACTTAGTTCCACCAGTTCTTGATTGTAGATCTCTTGATCCGACAAATGCTTGTTGAGTTAAAAGATACAGAACATCTCAGATCTCATGAGTAACTCACAAGAATTTCTAGAACCACTAAAATGTAGTTAGGGTTTTCCTTTTATACCTAGAAGTGTTTTACTTGAAACCCTAAACGTTTTTGTTGTGTTTGAATTGAAATAGAATCCTGCAGAAAATCCTGTCTGCGATTTTCGATCGGTCAAGGCTGAAGTTCGATTAGTCGAACTCTTCAGAAATTGAATTCTCCTTTCTACAACTTGAATGTTCTTGTATTCTGACTCATAACACTTTGAGTATTGTCTAATCAAGCCTATAGACTTAGGAATCTATATCTAGACAAGTTTGTGTTCACGGTTTGTCAATTGTTCTAAACTTTTAGAACCTAACAATAACCATCCCATGTACAAAATGTTTAACTTTCAAATTTTAAAAACTTTAAAATTATACACAAAACATTAGTTTATAGACCAAAAACTAAATAAATTTTGATTAATACAAAATTTGATATGAATGTTAAAAACATAGAATATATGTTATTCAATAATGGCATTTTAAAAATTTTATTAATTTAATATAAATTTATTAGGCACTATACATTATAGAAGAGCTACATTCATTGTTATTTGTTTTTCTTTTTCTAAAAATAAAATAAAATAAAAACCTTTTTTGTTCATCTTATTTTTCTTAATAACTAGATAATGTGTCTTTTTTTTCTTCTTGTTTTTACTTACACAGGCTGAGAGGGATGCAACACCTTTGCTTCGCGGCATAATGTTATTAATAGATGCACAAAATGAGATTGGTGGCTTTCCGCAACAGGTAAAACTTAGTGTCAATGTTTTACGGGGAAAAAATAGACAACAACAATGTCTCCCTTTTCTTTAAAATGTAACAATGTCCCCTTATCTTTTTTTAATGATCAAGTTATCCCTTTTTGTTAAAATAACTGAAACTTCAAATTTTTGGAAAAATATGTACGGACTTACATCTTATTATGTTGGCCCCAAACTCTTTTTTTAAATGAATTTTCAAATAATTTTAAGGAAAATATTAATGGAGGGTAAAGTGCTGATTACAAAAAGATAAGGGAATACATTGTTACATTTTTTAACTAGAGGAAAACATTGCAATTGACATATACTTGATGGGAGAACACTGTCATTTACCCTTTATTTTATTGAACTACATGATTTCTTAGTATTTATTTTATGTGGGTGTTAATATATATTTGTCACAGGAAATTACTGGAGTTTTCATGAGGAATTGTGTGCTGAATTATTCATTGTACAAAGATATCTTTCCAATATGGGCACTTGGAGAGTATCACAAGCATATTCAATTTGCTTAATATCTATGACAGTCATGGCAATGTATTGTGTTTTGAGCTCAAAGACCTATAACCTTTTCTTTCTCATTGTTTCCTTTTGATTATGGAAAAGTTCATTTATCGAAAAATAAAGATCAGGACAAATTCAACCTTAAGAATTTGTGAATGTCATTGTGGTAAGAATAATTGAGTGGTTTATTCTGAATGTGATATAAATTTTAGTTTGTGTCTGTGGGAATTCACATCTAACTTGACAACTATTTTTTTTTTCTTTCTATCCAATCTTATTAAGACAATCTTATTAACATTCATGTCAATCCCACCAAGGAGATATTTAGTATGCACAATTCGCTTTGACACCTCACGTCAATTGTAATCGATGGTCACCTCATTTAGACTATTTCTCCTAAATTTTATTCCACAACAAATAAATAATATTATTGGTTTAGATTATGGGGTATAAATACCGTACATGTATCATCAAGAATTATATTTTACATGATGAGTTAATGCATATGGCCAAAAATTGATTAGTGTCTTGGTCTGATGATAAAGATCCATTATTAGGAGCGGACGTCATAGGTTGAAACCCTCTAAAAAAAAAAACTCTCATTAATTTAGGTGGTCATTATAAAATTCTATGCAGACATCAATAGCTACTAAAGAAAGAGAAAGTACCAATGGAAAAGGCAAAAATAATAATAATAATAAGAAAAATGTTGTGTCCATAACATTTTTATAACAAATTTTAAGTGACAAGTTGTTATTAATTGTTATATGTGAGTAAAAAAGTAATTTAAGTTTTAGATTCAAATTAAAATCAATAACAACTTATCCCATATGATTTGTTGTAAAAATAATGTGGACATAGTACTTCTCATAAATTAATGGTACATAATAGTAAGAGAATTAACAACTCATTATGCCGCTCTGAGTTACATAGTTTTGGATGGCAATGGAACATGTTTGCGGTTTTCTCCAAGATCCCACAATGGGAAAACATTTCTATATGCTGAATAGTGCAACATGCAATTTTTCAAGTAAACTCCTGTGTTTTCCTGCCACAACAAAGTAATTAATGGTTAATTAGAAAGTATTGGAAGAGAAGTTTAAACAAAATATAGTACGTCATGTGCAAACTACTATATTACATTGCTTTTCTGCCTTTGTTTTTATTGAAATAGAAAGTGATAGTTCTATTAGTAGTGTTGCAAATTGCAAACTACTATATATAAAGTTTACTAGACAAGGAAAAAACTATGCTCCATAATGGAAGAATGATATCTGCGCTCATGTCAATTTTCCTATTTCTAGTTAGTATCATTTTCCTTCTCTTTGTTAGTTGAAGTTGTGCTAAACAAAGACACCTGTTGAGGAAAATCACCATTTTCCATTTGAGAATTGATTATCAACTTTGCTGCACGATGAAGAGGTGTTGGGTCTCTTTCAGCCTATTACAAGTAAAATTTTATTTTCAGAATTATTCAAGAAAAACATACACAATAACACGATATATATGTAATTATAATTTTTTAAACCATACACTAACCTATTTGGCATGAATAAGACCCATCATTGCCCATGCAGTTTGTACCAGATGGCTCTTGCCTATGTCTTAAACTCTTCTATTCTAAGTGGCTTATGCCTCAGTTCTGATGTACATGTTTAATTCCAAGAAGTATATGTACTCAAATTTTGTATTCTTCTTTTCTAACTTATCTTGGGGGTTTGTGCCTACATATTCAATTCCTGAAGGATATGCACATAGGTATGGTGGTGATTGTGATCTTGGGCGGAAAGCTTACTCAAGGGGCTTTCCAAACATGCATAGGGGTTTTCTTGATAATATTTGACTTACGGGGAAGTCCTTGATGATGTATGATCCACTGGAGAAAATCTTCTTTTTGTGACTCATTGGGGAATTGTGTTGGTGGTTCTGACTCATGAGAGAGTTTTCTTGGTGAGACTAACTCACGAGGGAGTTTCCTTGGTTATTCTAACTCATGAGGGAGTTTCCTTGGTGATTTCATGCCTTTCGACCCACTGAGGGGTATTTCTATCATTTCAGTGTGTTTTGGTAACTTTTGATGTCTTATGACCCACTAGGGATGATTTTGAATTTTTCTTTTCACTTCCTACCTTCTGGAAGTCTATTGGGGATGCCCTAATATATATATATATATATATTTTTTTTTTTTACTAAACTACACGTAGTTTAGTGGGGGGCCTAAACTACATGTAGTTTAGCCACTAGGTGTCATTCCTGCCTCTTCATTTTCTTAACGGATACCAACAATTTTTTTTTTTTCGTTATTCTCTTCATCTTCTTCATCTTTTCATTTTCTCTCTAACTCTTCAACTTCCTATCTCTTCCTACAAAAGCTCTGCCTTCCCCTCATTTCTTCATCCATTCACCATCAAAAATCTATTTCTCTCAAACTCTCTCATTCCCTCCAATGGCACCCAAAACCAAGAAACCTTCTTACTTGATCACCGGTGAAGTTTTCAACCTTACCCGCTAGGTTAGAGCCACAAGGCTGAACGAGTCTCCTCCATTACTCTACAAACCAAATGATCATCTCTCTAACAATGCACGGGCTAGATTGGTAAGTTTTTCAAACTTTTCTCATTTTTCAAGTATTGCTCTAATCTTCTATTTTAATCCATTTTTAGACTTGTAAATGCTTGGGTTTTGCTGTGGGATGGGTTTAAATGAAAACCTAATGTCCTAGGAGGGGTAGAAATATGTTTATGATGAGTTTTGATCCATGGTAGGCTGAGAATGTCGAAGAAATCATTCTAGTTGCACCCATACATGTAAACACCTCATTTTGTACCCCGTTAATAAATTTTGGTCCCTGACCCCAATGATGAGCTTGACATATGCCAACTAAGGGTAATTAAAGAGTTCACAACAGTTTGGAAGTACTCTCAATTCAAAAGTGCTCAAATCGCATTACTATTCTGTTTTGACCATTCTGAAAAATGACTTTTGCTTACTGTTCTGAGAACTATTCTGAAAAATGACCTTTGCTTACTATTCTGAAAATTATTCGGAAAAATGACCTTTGTTTACTATTTTGACCATAACTTTTGATCCACAAAGAATTTTTAAGTGAGGTTTATTTCATTGGAAAGTAGACATCCTGGGCTTCAATTTGAATACATATTTTACCTAATTTGGATTTATATTGAATAAGTTATAACTGATTGAAGTCAGGCCATCAAAACTGTCAAGAATTAGGGCATGCGTACACATGAATCAAGCGTGTATGAACACCCTCGAAAGATGCGTACGCAGGCCGATTTTCTGGGCAGTGGAACATCATTTTTAAGGGCCTAAAACATCATTCTTTGATATGAGCTAGCCCCTAGACCCTTGGGAACATCCAAAGACCATTAAAACCCAAAAATCCTAATTTTAACTTATAAATACTCATCTTATATCTCCAATCAAAACCCTAGCTAGAGAGAGTGATTTTTTGGCCTCCATCTTCTCTAAAACCCTAGTGATTTTTTGGTCTTAGCTACCCATCTTATGAGTGATTTTAAATTTTGAATTGTTACATGATAGTTCATTTTGAGTATTTATTGCTAATATAAGTAGTTATGACCATTTTATTTTGTTAAGTTTTTCTAAATCTTTATTTTTATGCAGTTAATATTATATATTTGTCATTGCTTTTATAAAATATTTTAAACTAAATGACTAAACTCAACTCATTGGCTCTATATTAATTATTGACGCACACAACAACACTCATTCATATATAAAATAATTCAGTACGTGTTTACTTAACCAATCAAATGCTTGAATAATCACTAACTTTGCAATTTTTTTCTTGAATTTTTCTAACCTTATAACAAAAAGTTATTATAACATGATAACTATACACACTCATGTAAAAATCCTCTCTATTTCCTAATTACTAAATTATATAAAGTTATATTATATTTATATTGTACACACAAACATCCATGTAAATGTCATTATTCACACAAATGATATTATTAAAAAAAAAAAGTCACACAATCAATATTAGACACACTCATACACATATAATAAATACTTTAGAGTCAATAATACTTGTAATAAGGTGTATAAGATTTAAGTCAAGGTGTGCACAAATATTTTTAAGAAAAAATTAATGTATTAAACTAACAAAAAAATATTTTATATATATATATATATATAATTCTTTTCTTTTCTTTTTGACGTTAGGGGGTTCATTTGAACCCCCGAACAAAGAGTAACGCCGCCCCTAATGTTAGTTTAGTATAATTGTTTGTTTTGTTTCATGTTTATTTGTTTATATATATTGATGTTTGTTTTATTTTCTTTATGTAAGTTTAGTGTTTAGGGTTCTAACATGCTTGTTTGATTTTTGTTTTAATAACTTTGAATAATTAAATCAATAAAAAAAATGTAATTTTTCTAATCTGTGCTAAAGGATACGTACGCATCATTGAGTATGTATACGCATGGTTCAACCATGAGTACGCATAGTTGAATATGTGAACACACCCTGAACCTAGATTAAGGAAAAAATCTTGTTTTTATTTATTTAATTATTTTCACATGTTCTTCAATTCTGTTTGACTCTGTTTAGGTTAATATGTTGTGTTTATTTATTTTCCATGTTTTTTTGAGTCTTTTTGCCATGTTTGGTTTATTTTATAATCTTTCCTTATGTGTGTGATTTAATTGTTATCTTTTCCTTTTAGTATATGTTTGATTGTATTTTTTTTTTCCATTTATATTGTGATGTGATCTATAATATGTTGTGTGTGTTATTTCCTTAAGTGCATAATATATGTTTAGGTTAAGGATTAGGGCTCTTTTAATAAATTCTTTAATTAAATATGGCCTAGCAACACATAATGGAGGCCAACCCACAAGCCGGGCGGTCTTGGGTGCCTAACACCTTCCTAAGCCATACCCAAACTCCAGACCCATAGTCTAGTATGCAGACCCATGCATGTAAGTGATTGGCTCAAAAGGCCTAATATGGTTCCTAGACCTAATTTAGGTGATGACTCCATGCCTGCGTGCGCGGCCAAGCTGTATGCGTGCGTGGCCAAGCTATATGCATATGTATATATGTTCATAAAATCACACAAACACACTCCTCAACATGCGCACGCATACACGGGGCATGCATATGCATACACCCAGTATGTGCACACATTCTGAGACTCAAAATCATAATTTTACGCCTAGTTTGATTTTTTCCACTTTTTTTTTTGTTAAAATGATTCTTATGCTCATGTTTTTGTCTTCTATAGGGTTTGCAGCCTTACTCAAGTAGGGGTAGTGCTAGCCATATATTCACATGGTATTAGACCCTAACGGCCGAGATGAGGGCATTGGTGAATGCAGTCAACTTCGGGCCACTCATATGCCTTCTTCTTAAGGGTGTAGCTAGCGGCAGACTAGTTCAAGCCCTTGCTAAGAGGTGGTGGGAAACTACCCATACTTTCCACATTGTTGAGAGGGAGATCACTATGACTCCTCACAATTTCCACTGGATGACCGGTTTGAGATCCTATGGGCCCACCATAAACTTGGAGGGCGAGTCGAGCATTCAGCTGGGCATAGACTTACTAGGGCGTGCCTACCCTAGTAAGCGCATTCGCTACTTTGATCTGGAAAGGGACTACAAGCCTCTTTCTCAGGCAACTCAGATGATCGTGCCTAGATGGTCAGGGCACTTCTACTGTATGTGGTAGGGGCATATCTCTTTGCCAATAGAGGTCAGACAATGTCCTTGAGGTGGCTAGCTCTCTTCCACAACTTTGACCAAGCTCGGGAGGCGAACTAGGGCCATGCTTGCCTTGCCTACCTCTACTCGGTTATGGACGCACTGAGCCAAGGGACTCTGCACTAGCTAGCGGGGCCTTGGAAGCTCCTTAAGGTTAGACTCTTTTCCTTTTCCCATGTAGTTCTACCAATTATACTTCGTACTCTTGCAAAATGTATCTATTTCATATCTCTGAGATGTCATCTAGGTTTACCAACTGCATTTCATGCTCTTGCAAATTGTATCTTACTTCCTTACAAACTGTCATCTTGCAAAATGTATTTGTGTTCCTTTTTCTTGCAAACTATCATTTTGCAAACTGTATCTTATTCTCTTTTTCTAGCAGCATTGGGCCTTGTCATATGGCCTCATCTTTTGTAGTGTAGATGTGAACTTGAAGGTCTTCCTTTCAATTCGAGCTCATCTCAACGGGCTTACCTCTGACTCAATGAGTAAAATTCCTTTCTCCCAGTTATCATTGCATGCTTCAAAGGTTTCTTTCTAATCATAAGTTTCCTTGCAGATTGTTTGGGGACCTTGGGCGAGTGTTCCTCTGGTTTACGACCCAGATCTAGAGGCGGTTGCCATCATCTCTTCTGAAACCTCTCAACTCCTTGAGGGTGTTGGCATAAGGGTCTTATTCCTTGCTGAGCAGGTTTCTTGCTAGCTAGTGGGTGTTGATACTCTTCAGGTGCCTATGGATCCTTTTGCATTCATGTTTACCTCACTTTCGATGTCTAATGCTAAGTACCAATTATGGAAGGGAGGCGTTGTCTATGCTCAGCGACTCTTGGGTGACCTAAACTATCACCCCTAAACCTAACATTCATCTGTCATGTCATTTAGCATACATGTCTAAAGGCAGAAACATCACAAGGTAGATTCAAATAAGCGTACTGTAAAGTTGTCATTTCTAACTAGCCTTTGTTGGCTTTAATTCCGTGCCAAATTTGATTGTAATTTCTTCAATCATTTCCCTATATTTATGTGGGTTTATTTGTAAGGAGTGAGTGTGAGAAATTGGCGAAGAATCAAACGTCAAAAGAAGATCAGTGCAGTTCGTGACTAGCTCGCGAGAAAGCAACCTGCAAAAAAGCCACGTGTGAAGCACATGACTAGAAGCTAAAGAGTCATTGCCAGCCTGTCATTTTGCGAGTACTTCAAGAGAAAGGCCATCTCGCAAGGTACTCGCGAAATATTCTGTTTGGCAAAAAGTTAAACTGCTTTACCGAATTCTTTACCCACACTATACATACCCTCATTACCCACGAATTGTAAGAAGTGCTTTTCAGAGAGAAAACCCTAGAAAATACACTTGAGAGTTAGAGATTGTTATACCCACAATCATCTACACATTTCCTCTACTCCTACCTCTCCATTGCTACATCCTTGAAAGGTTCTTAGCCCAAACACTTACCACACCCAATCTGAGTGTTAAGTGAGGTTTTGGGGCTGTTGGGAAGCATTGGAAAGAGCCATTTAGTGGTGGATGCAATCGGGCTGAATTGCGGGATCCGGAAAGCTAGAAAAGACAAGACTCTGAGAAGTCCATTGGTAGCAGGAGCTTGGAGGGCTCAAGTACATGGGGTAGACTAGGCTTGGAGGGTCTTTTGTTATTCATGTACTCCAACTATATTCTCTAGTGGATCAATTTCGACTTGGAGGGTCGTGGAGAGGTTTTTTGTCGAGTTCTACGGTTTCCTCTTCGATAACACATCTTAGTGTTATCTTGTGTTTGCATCTCTCCTCCCTACACTTTAAGCTTTCATTTTATTGTTCATTGTGGTTGGATATGGCTTAAAGTAGTGTTATCGGCATATTACGCTTATTTACTCTTATTCCTCACTTTGATAAATTAGGGTAAAAGCAATCTAGCCGTGATTTTTAATTTAGGGTCTAAACAAGCTCTAGTGTTTCAAACTAATTTGAGCTTTCACGTATCTTGGCATCCAAGCATCAAAGCTCATGCTATTCAATCAAACATAGTAGGCAATTTCATGTTCAAACACTAGAATGCATGTTCATATTCATATACATGTTCATGGCATTCAAAAAAAATAAAACCCTAATCAACATTAAAAGGATAAAACTAAACAAAACAAGGCAAGGCAGAAGAACAAATTGTTAGGTTCTAAAGACTTAGGATTTTATGTATTTAGAACTCTAATGTGTAATGTTGGCAAACCATGATCAAAACAATATGTTTAGTCTTGTTTAGGCTTGCTCAAAGTTGTGTAATTGATGTAAAGTTGGAATCGAGAGGCTGCAGATGTATTGGTGCATTTCGGCCTAGCTTGATCGATCGAAGCTTAGACTCGATCGATCGAAAGTCAGCCAGATTGCGTTTTCTGCAGAATTCCAACTCAGCCCAAACTCTACTTAAACGTCTTGGGGTTCAAGTAAAACACTCCTATATATAAGGGAAACCCTAAAATGTTTTTGAGACTTTTTAAGAGAGAGAAGAGAATGCCTCTTTTGTATCTAAGGTTTTGTACCCAAACCTCTCTAAGGTCTTTGTTGCTCATATTTTGCTGTTTGTGTGAATCTCTTGTGAGATCTTTGAGGAGCTTTTCTTTACACAAAGCTTAGGGTTTTCAAGGTAGAGATAACTTCAACATCTTGATGATCAACTCAGTTGCTGCCATTGGAGGTTAAAGAATAACAAGTGTGGGTGCTTGTAGCTGATTGGAGAATCCAAGAAAGAAGGAGTCCGTGGATTCGGAGCTTGCACGTGGTCGTGTCAGTAAGTTCTACTAGTGGGTAGTATTAGAAAGTCAAGCGGGGAGCTTGTAAGTCCTTTTGTATGAACTTCAATTCTTTCATAGTGGATTCAGGTTTACCTTGAGGATAGCTAGGTCAAATCCTCTCCAAGTTTTTACTGTGTGGTTTCCTGGGTCATCATATCTTGTGTTATTTATATTTCCACTGCATTATACTTGATATGATTATTTGATTGCTTTAACATAGAATTGCATAATTTGACTAAGTTAATCACTTGGCTAATTTACTAGGTTAATTTAATTATCGTTTAAGGGGTCTAAATCCTAACAAGTGGTATCAGAGCGGGTAGCTCTGCTTGTTATAGATCTTTTGATCTAAGAGTTGATCCTTGACTCTTGTTGTCATGGATAATTTGAAGTGTCTTTCTGATCATGTTTCTACTCATGCTTCTGCTGATTATATTAATGCCTGTGATGTTTTGAATAAAAAGGACACTATTGTTTCTGTTGATTTTTTTGATGCTTTTGAAACTCTTCGTAAAGAATTATCTAAATCTTTGACAATTTCTAAGAAATTCAAGGAAGAGTTAAAATTGGCTAATCTTGAAAAAGATGATTTGATTGTGAGATTAGATGAGTCTAATAAAAAGAATGAATTTTTGAGAAATCAAATTTCCTCTAAAGATGAGAAGATGAAAAGCTTGGAACAAGAGTTAGTTGAATCTAAAACTAAAATTGAAAATTTGACTAGTACTAAGCCTGCTGTTGATAACAGAAGTGTTTCTGTTTCTCTTAAGCCTAAAATTGAGAAAGTTTATATCCCTCCTTTTAAGAGGAATAATAAAAAAAATGCTTATTTTGCTAGGTTAGACAAAGGTAAAAGTTCTAATGTAGACGCTGAAGTTTCTACACCTTAGTCTAAACCTACTATTAGAAAGCATAATAAATCTGTTTTTGTGCCTACCTGTCACCTTTGTGGTGTTGTTGGTTATATTAGACCAAATTGTTATTTGTTGAGGCAAAAACCAAAATCTGAGACAAGACTTGTTGTTAGGAATACTGATGTTCCTAAATTTGTTCCTGTCTGCCACTTTTGTGGTGTCCGTGGTCACATTCGTCCTAATTGTCATAAATTGAAATTTAAGCATTCTGTATTTCAATCTAGGATATGTGATGATATTTCTCCTGCCATAAGTCCATATAAATTATTTCATATGCTTTTGAAAAATTTGAGCTTGTTGGCTTGTGAAAGGAATTTGCAGGATTTTAGTCTTTCTCAGAAGATTGGTGTAATCCCTCAAATATACTCTGCTTCTCATGGATTTTCACCTACAAAGCCGAAGTCTCGTGCTATACGGGTAAGAAAAGATTCTCTAAGGTGAGTGTTGCTAACTTGTCCTTGATTTAATTCTTTCAATTAATTGTGAACATGTTTTGTTTTTGTTTTGGTTATTTTTTATTTAAAAAAAAATCCAAAAACATTGAAAATTTTCAAAAAGACAAAAATATTTTATTTTGTGTCTTGTTTCATTTGTTTTGAGGATTACATGAGTTATGATATCTCTCTCTTGATTTAGAACATGCTTGACATTGTGGAGAAACTTGAATAGTTTGTGCTAAGCTATTTCTGATTTTGTGTGAGTATGTACTAGTTTGTACATGTACTCAAGGGTTAATTAAGAAATTGATATTTCTTATTTGTGTACCCTCTATAGCTTAGTTAAGCACTATCATGCATAGTTTTGCATTGTTCATTTAGCATAATGTGTGTCTTTTGTTTTTGGTCATAAAGTTTGTTAAAACCAAAAAGATTTTTGTGTTTTGTATTATAGATCTTGGATTTGTAATCAAGGATTGGCCATATTATCTTTACATAACAAGTTTATGTACCTTGTTTAGCTTTGATGGGCTTATTTATTGCACTTGACTAGTTGAAACTTTGTAGTGTATGTTGTGTGGGAAAGATGTTTATGGTGTTTATCACTTTGTCTTAATCTTGAAGTCACATGTTATTTGACTGTCGAACTTGATCCTTTTGAGAAAGGCATAAATAACCATCTCACCACTGTTCACTAGCCAATCATGAACACCTTAGTGCATATCATAAGATTTTGTGCTCGAGAAAGTGTAGCACATGCACAAAAAGAACATAAGGTGTAGCTTTGGTTTAATTGCTTAATGCTTAAAATTGGTGTGTACTATTAGGCTTGATGCCAAATCACATAATTAAAATTGGTGTGCATATTATGAGGCAAATTCAAGAAACTTACATGATTGCAAGCTTATGTTCTAGGAGATGTGGGAGTTATATGATGTAACTCTTTAGGTGAAAGTCTCTTTTAAATTCTATGTGATGAATTTTGTAGACTTTGTGATTGATTGCTATTCACATATCACCTCACATTTATTTCAAGTTTTTGCTAGTTGCACAAACTACACAAATTACTCTTTGCTAAACTTGGTACATTTTATTGTGTGTGATCTTGTTGTGGCCATTCAAGATTAAAAGTTCCTTGATCTTAATGCAAAATGTGTTTAAAGTTTGAGAAATTGGAAATTCTAGAGCTTGAATGTACCCGAATTGGGGATTTTGTTCAAATTGGGTTCAATTGATGCAATTGGCTTGTTGAATTGATGTAATTGATCATTATTATCTGTCCTCTAACTTGTGTGCTGATCAATTGGACAATTTTTCCTAAAAACTTAACAAGTGGTTTTTCAATTTTGGGGATTTTGTTAGAAACTCTATGCTCAAGCCAATTTTGTGAATTTGAACTTATATTGAACTTAGTTTCACTTTGCTAAATTGGGTACTCAACTTGATTTAAAAATTGATTGATTAATTTTTGAGTTATGTACTTTCTAGTATATGCTGTCTTTTATGTGTGAACTATAGAAAATATTTTTCTTAAGAGATATGATAGATAATCAATGTGCAAATATTTTCTCTACTCATGCAACTATTTATGGGTCACATAGTGCCATGTTTGCATTTTATTGAAAGAGAGAATATTTTTTCTTCATGTGTATCCTCAACTTAGTTTGTTTTTTTTAAAACTTGGTTTGTGTCTTTTTATTTATCCCCACCTCCTAAAGTTTCCCCAAAACTGTTTTTTCCAAAAACTTGTTTTGTTTTTCCTATTTTTATAGGAGAAGTTTTTTTTTTTTTTTTTTTTGAACCATTGTTGTTCATAGGGGGAGTTGTCTCTATTTTCTATAAAGCTGATTTTTTTTGTCCCCTTAATTCTCTATTTTCTCTTATCTTTTATTGCGTATGTTGACTGTTTACTCTTTGTATGAGTTGTTTTTGTCAATACGTGACAAAAAGGGGGAGAAATTATTGATTTATGGGAATCATGTTTGTCTTGTTTAGGGGGAGTTGAAATTATTTTTTGAAAGGGGAGAATATAAATAAAAACTTTTTGTTGTATCTAATTTAGGAGGAGAGTTAGTTTACTTATGTTTTTATTTCTGTTTCTTGTTCACTGCTCATTGATTTATATTTATGAGTTATTCATGATATATGTCTTTGTTTTGTGTTTTGTGAAGTCAAGAATTTTATTTTGTTTACTTGTATTTTCCACACATGCGTTTATGTGTTTGTTGAGTATTTCAGGAAATACAGGTTAATTCAATTGAGCTGCTGTCTACACTTGCAACTGATGGATAGTAGTTAGGATTGAATTTGTGTTATGAGCATTATATTTGTAAAGGGCTTTTATTTGTAAACTTTGAACTTTTAATTTGTGTTTTGTCACGGATTGCCAAAGAGGGAGTTTGTTAGGTTCTAAATACTTAGGATTTTATGTATTTAGAACTCTAATGTGTAATGTTGGCAAACCATGATCAAAATAATATGTTTAGTCTTGTTTAGGCTTGCTCAAAGTTGTGTAATTGATGTAAAGTTGGAATCAAGAGGCTGTAGATGTATTGGTGCATTTCGGCCTGGCTCGATCGATCGAAGCTAAGACTCGATCGATCGAAAGTCGGCCAGATTGCATTTTCTGCAGAATTCCAACTCAGCCCAAACTCTACTTAAACATCTTGTGGTTCAAGTAAAACACTCCTATACATAAGGGAAACCCTAAAACGTTTTTGAGACTTTTTAAGCGAGAGAAGAGAGTGCCTCTTTTGTATCTAGGGTTTTGTACCCAAACCTCTCTAAGGTCTTTGTTGCTTATATTTTGCGGTTTGTGTGAATCTCTTGTGAGATCCTTAAGGAGCTTTCCTTTACACAAAACTTAGAGTTTTCAAGGTAGAGATAACTTCAACATTGATGATCAACTCAATTGCTGCCATTGGAGCTTAAAGAATAACAAGCGTGGGTGCTTGTAGCTGATTGGAGAATCCAAGAAAGAAGGAGTCCGTGGATTTGGAGCTTGCACGTGGTCATGTCAGTAAGTTCTACTGGTGGGTAGCATTAGGAAGTCAAGCGGGGAGCTTATAAGTCCTTTTGTATGAACTTCAATTCTTTCATAATGGATTCAGGTTTACCTTGAGGATAGCTAGGTCAAATCCTCCCCATATTTTTACCGTGTGGTTTCCTGAGTCATCATATCTTGTGTTATTTATATTTTCGCTGCATTATACTTGATATGATTGTTTGATTGCTTTAATCTAGAATTGCATAATTTGACTAAGTTAATCACTTGGCTAATTTACTAGGTTAATTCAATTGTCGTTTAAGGGATCTAAATCCTAACACAAATAATCAAACATATGAAAAAACAAGGTTAAACAAGGGCTACACGAGTGAAAGAAAGCAGAGAAAAACAAAATAGAAGTGGATTAAGGACAAAACAGAAGTGGATTAGGTTTTCTGTGCACAATTGTGTGTGCGCATACATAGGCTAGGCATGGCATCCCAACTGTATGTGTATGAAGCATGCGCACGCAAACACACCCAAAACCCTAACCCAAAAACTCAGACAAAAAACAAAGAAAACAGGAAATCTAACAACCTAGCATGCTTTTAACATAAACACAAAGTAAAACCTAAACTAAACAAACATATTAAAGCAATAAAACATATAAACAAACAGTAGAACAAAGGAAAAGTGAAGAGACACCAAAGTTAGAACATTTACCTTAACACAAAGACTCATAGCACTTGATTTTGATTGTTCCCCTTAATCAATCTATTCAATAACCAAATCAAAATAGGTTAGCAAACTTTAGAACTTTAAGATCAAGAAAAGAATAGGTCCCAATTATAGACACCACATTTTGTACCCCTTACGACGCAGGCCCTCGTTCCCCAATGATGTTAAAATTCTAAAGCCCAAGATTGGTTTAAGGCTCGATCAAATTGAAATTTACTTGAAGAAAGTATTTTTGGAAAATATAACTCTTTAATGAACTAAATAAAACTATTTTTGAAAAATAAAGGTCACAGAAAACCTGGGGCATACGTACACATACACACGTATGTGTACGCATACATGCGCACGTTTGCATTTCATGCTCTTGCAAATTGTATCTTACGACCCAGACCTGCGTATGCATGCGTACGCCTACACGAGCATGCGTACGCGTGCTAGGGTTCTAGAAACTATGAAAGACAAGTTTTTATGCATTAAAGCTAAGGTTTGGAATGAATCCCACATCGTTTGGGAGCCATTCCAAACCCCTATTTTCTCAATATATAAAGCCATATATAGTAGCTTTTCAAAACACACGAAAATTCCTAAAGAAAAACACAAGATTCACTAGAAAAAGTGAATCAAAGGCGGAGTTTTTCACAAAACATTTTCAAGTCAATATTTTTCTAATTAAGGCCTTTTCTATCCTTGATCTTGAAGTTTTAAGATTACTAATCACTTTTGTATTTGATTGTGAATAGATTTGACTAAGGGGAATAATCAAAATCAAGTCAAGGAGCTTTGTGTTTTAAGGTATAAACCTTCTTGCCTTTTCTTCTTTTTCTTGCTTTAATCTTTAGTTTTATCTTCTTCCTTTTTCTTGTTTAGTTTATATTATAACATGTTTTTTTAGGTTTAGGTTTAGGTTTTCTTTGTTTTGTGTGTTAAAGCATATTAGGTTGTTATATTTAATAGTTTTATTTTTGCCCTGTTCTATGTTCCTGTGTTTCTAGGTTAAGGATTAGGGTGAGTATGCGTACGCATGCTTTCTGCATGCGCACGCATACTTGAAGTATGCATACGCATACAACTGGACTGCGTATGCAGACCCTATGTATGCTCACGCATACTCGTGCCCAGAAACCCTAATTTGAACCCTTCTACTTTTGTATTTTATTTGTTTAATTTGCCTCTGTCCTGGCTTGTTCCCACGTGTATATATCTATGTTTCTTTGTTTACTTGTTGATTGTTCTTTACATGTTAGATTAGGGTTTCTTTTCAATTAATTCTTTGATATGCCATGAACATGTACATGATATGACCATGCATTGATGCATAGGTGTGGTGATGCAGTAAGGTAAGTGATGTAAGTCATGCATTCACATGAACATGCATTTACCTTGTGCTTTGATGATGAGTATGAACATGTTTGATGGAATGATGTGCCCTTGATGTCTAGATTCCCGTGATGAGTTTTTTAAATCCACCATGTCTATGTTTCTACCATGATTTGTTTGCTGCCTTGGATGAGATAATATGATATGTATGATAGATGTATGCTAAGCTTGAGATATGATACGCATGATAGATGTATGCTACGATTTTTGGGATGAAAATGCCATGTTGTATGCCTAGAAGTAAGGTAGTGTGTGTGTGAGTTTAGAATGCAATATTGAACATGCCTTTAATGAGATTAAGACGTAAGACACAATGAGTGGAAGCAGACCCGCGAGTCAGGTGGGGTTGGGTGCCTAACACCTACCCATCCTTATACTTAAACTCTGAACCCATACTCTAGTAGTAAGATTAGTCTTCCAATTAAGGGCGCTATACATATGGTTCTTATACCTAATTTAGGTGGCAACTCCGTTCTTTTCTCAGCCCTGGCCCACTCGGCCGAGGCGTACTCCCCCCCCCCCCCCCCCTAATTGCGCCCACACCAATCAAGTAAAATTTGACTTGAGGATGTTTTATGAAAAACTCCCTCTTTGATTCACTATTTTCTAGTGAATCTTTTGTATTTTTCCTCTGTTTCTATGTGTTTTGAAAAAGTGTCTTTTATGGCTTTTTATAGTGGTAAAATAGGGGTGTGGGGTGGCTTCCAGACGATGTGGGATTTGTTCTAAACCAATTTTAATGCAGAAAAAGCTTATAGTTTCTATATGCATGCTCATGTATGCGTGCACATGCCATAAGCATGCGTACACATGGCTTGAACGCATACGCGTGTATGCATGAGCATACTTAGGGTTTCCTACAGCCTTTCTTTTCCAAAAACAGTTTTATTCCTTCTGAAAATAAGTTATATTTTTCATAAATATTTCTTCAAGTCAATTTTCATCTGATTGGGCCCTAAACCAACCTTAGGCCTTAGAGTACTACCATCATTGAAGAATAAGGTCCTGAGTCGTAAGGGATACAAAATGAGGTGCCTACAACCATTTAATCACCAAATTTATTCTCATGCAAAGATAACAAGGCAAAACATAAGTTTAAAGGGGTAGGGGTTATGTTTGGTTTTGGGGGCCCATGTACTTAACAAATTTAAGTCATGGACAAAGCATCACATTTTTTACACCTAAAGTAAAATTCCTACGAGTTTTTAATTTACAAAAAAAATATCTTTTAAAAGGTTTTTTGTTAAAAGTTGATGGATCTTAGTTTTAGAAGTCCTTAAAAAGGAAAAAAAGACTAAAGAAATAGTCTTTACGATTCCCTAAAAGGGAAAGAGTAAAAAGTCCCAAATTCATCATTTGATTCATTTTATTTTTATATCATATTTTAAATTTTGTGTTGGTTAATTAGATATAATGAAATATGAAGTTATAAATACAATTGTGTGTGTGTGTGTGTGTGTGTGTGTGTAAATCCAGTGCGTAATTTCAAAATGGGACGTAATCTGGGTTTATTTTGAACAAAAACATAAACCCAATTAAAAAAAAAAAAAACATAAATTCGTATTTGGGTTCATTTTGAACAAAAACACAAACCCCCAAAACAATTGTTAAAAAAGTAGTGAAATTTGAAGAGTGGAAAGTTTTTTTTTTTTTTTTTGAGAAGGTTGAAGGGTGGAAAGTTGAAGCCGTTCCACCAATTTTTCTTTTCTTGAACTTTTTTTTTGAGAATCAGTACTTTGAACTTTATTAAATAGTAAGCAAAACAGCTAGATAAATAGCAATGATGTGCGATAGGACATCTTCCATCCACACTTGAAAACCAGTGACATGTCGTGCATGTCGAACTAGGTTGTGAGCTACACTATTCCCTTCTCTACGAACATGTGGATACCTAAAACAATGAGATAAATTTGCAAAACATTTAACCTTATGACTAAATAAACTAAAAGAAATCAAAGAGAACGTGTCAGAATCTCCTTCTGGGATGGCAACAATTAAACTCAGATCAACAACTAACTGTAGAATACTCGATATAGGCAAAGTTTCAAAATCCATGACAGTTAAGGGGAGAGGGATGATTTCGACCCTATGCCAAGCCCTACCTTGGCAATCTCAAATTATCAATCCAATCCCAGCCCTATCATCTCCTTGAAACAATGCATCGATGTAATTTGTGCCTGAAACCTCCACAGCCACATCAATAGTCGATCTCCAGAAAAACATTGATCCACTTCCTCTCAGAGTTATTGGGTAAACAAACACACTTTCATACTGAAGTTTCCTCATCACCTCTTTTAGCCTAACTTTATCTGCCCATGTTTCGGCTAAGAACACGACAGAGGGATCTTTTGCCCGCACCATCTCAGCAAGCTCGTTCACTGTACATGGGTTCCCCAGCCCACGACAATTCTAGACTAAGCAACTCATTATGATTGGCGGGGCTGAGTATCAGCTTCCACCATTGAAAAAAGTTTGTCACTCTCATCTTCTGAAACCCGCCTGTGCTTGCAAGATAACTCCAGATGACCATCACCACTCCTCTTCCCACAAATTTTCCTCCCCTCTTCTGTATGGCCCACAGATTCTGAGTATTTCCCACTAGGGCTTAATTTTTTGGTTCTCGGGTTGCTGCTGGTAGCAGACTTCAAATTGGATGGGAGAGTTTTTTTCCGTGTTGCCCTAATTCCGGCTGGCCGTGTTGCTTGCTTCTCAGCTGAGGTGGCATGCTGACCATGGTAAGGAATCTCCTCATTAACTGCTGCCTCCTTCTTTTGACTTAAATCAGAATTAATGTAATTAATTCCCGTTACACCCTCATTAAGCCCCTTTATTGGAATTTCAAACAATTCAAACGTTGGCATCTGATTTGGAGTAGACTTCATGGCGCCATAACCCTCCACCATAATGTTAGGAGCATTAATAGGATTAGTAATGATTGGGATAGACTCCATATTCGGCTCAACCACTGAAACATCTTGTAACGCATCAGCCACATTAATATCCTCC
This sequence comes from Quercus ilex subsp. ballota, assembly GCA_032727855.1. Taxonomy (NCBI): domain Eukaryota; kingdom Viridiplantae; phylum Streptophyta; class Magnoliopsida; order Fagales; family Fagaceae; genus Quercus; species Quercus ilex. Next base: position 19,075,634 of record CM064915.1, read on the forward strand.
TATGTCATGCCATCAATGCCCTCATCACTGCCTTTACCCGTTGCCATGGATGACTGATTCACCTCCACCGGACCACCACTACCTGCTTGCCTCTCCGCTACTCCTGGTTGTGAGTTGAAGACCTGAGCCGTGCCATGAACTCCGGTCTTATTTCGCTCATAATATCCGGGGACATAAATTACGTCCCTACTAGTTGACATATACGGGGCTGTCTTGAACTAAGTGATTCAAACTTGGGTAAATGTTGTGCATGAAATATATCAATTAAAGTACTCCCATATTTGCATGGTTAGCCTTAATTTTATGTTATTTCGAGACTAATTATGAATTATCAATGTTTTATAGGTTATGATGGCTTTACATGCTAATAAGCTTTATCTAAAGCATACGAATAGACTCTAAATCAAGTGGGCTAAACCAAACTCCAACTCAAAGACTACAAATGTGAATAATCTTAATCAACTAAGGAAATAAGACAATTACAGGAGAAGAAAAAAAAAATCAGATTTGGTTTAATTTTGAAATCAGAATTTTTCTGCACATGTCTCCGTACGTATTTTGATCTTAACTGGGGAGAAGAGAGCATTTTGGTGTCCTTTGAAAAAAATTGGAGGGGCCTATTTCGTGTGAGAATCTCAAACTTTAACTTAAAAATCTCCCATGGAAGGATTGGAAGATGCTACTCAAGTTCAATAAACTTGGCTCCAGAGAAAAATCGTGGCCAAAAATAATACATCCAAAATTTATATAATTTAGGCGCATGAGCTCGAGTTGATCTCATCATTAACCAGCCTTCACATACCATGAGATCTCACAATACGTAACCCTCACATGTATTTCGAAAAGATTATGAGCGAAAACGCTGAAAAGAAATTGATTACGTACCCGTTTGGCCTCAGCGTTCACGTTTTGGATCTATGCGTTTTCCCTTTTTTTTTCTTTTTTTTCTTTCGTGTGAACAATAAAATTACTATGCAGGGAACAAAAATTACTGTTCATGCACTATTTATTACTGTTCACGTAATAAAAAATATTAAAAATAGGTCCCACGGTACTATTCACACATTTAAAAATTATTTTGCTACAGTGTTTTCAATTTTTAGTTTTCAGTTTTCAGTTTCAGCAATAATAAGTTCAATCCAAACAGACCCTACACAAGGCTTAAGCTATGACGAGTATTCAGATATAAACAAATTCTTCAAGAAGAATTACACTTTTTATTTTCCATCAAACACACGCTCACTCTCGTTTAATATATTAATCAAAGTCAGTCAAACATAGAAAGTTGGACCTTGGTTCGGTGCTTTTGTACATTGTCCGTTTGGATAGAATTTATTTTACCAAAACTGAAAACTCAAAACACCGTAGTAAAATAATTTTTAAATGTGTAAATAGTACCGTGAAACCTATTTTTAATGAAAAAATTGCTAAAAATTGAGATTTGTGAGACCCGTGAACAGTATACGGTGCACTGTTCACTACTGAAAAGTCAACATTTGCTGCTACTATTTATGAACAGCAAAAAAAAAAAAAAAAAAAAAAAAAAAGCAAAACGCAAAAGCAAAAAACGTGGATCCAAACCCACTATAACTAAGAGCTTGTTTGGTTAGTTAAAAATCATCACTCAATTTTTGTCCATAATTTTTATCACTCATCACTCGTCACTCATTTTTCATCACTCAAAATATTCCAATTTGGACTATCCACCATTTGGACAATATTTTCACATAACTTAAACATTTCAACCTTCTTATGGGACCCATCCCTGATCACAAGTCAAACCCTTCTGTTAGTTTACCCGCGGAACCATTCCCCATTTCCTTCGCTTCTCATTTCCCCTTCACCCCTTCAACAGTGTGCCTCTCCCAAAACCCAAACCCGATCACGCATCTTTGTTCTCCTATTCACAAAGACCGAACAATGAGCAGCTCCTTGGAGGCACAAACCCACCCTCTAGTCCTAGGAATCCACCCCACCCCACTCCCACGGCTGTCCTCTACCCTTCCCTTTTCTTTTTTTTTTCTACCATCAAGTAGAAAAAACACAGCAAAGATCACACCTTTTTTCATAAGCCCGAACTTCTCAACAACAAAACTCCAACACAAAGCCATCTCTCAGCAAAACTCCATTCCACTCTAAAGAGGCCCAAAACCCCCTCTGAAATCAGCCACAAAACCCAGAAAAATAGTCCCAAAAAGTCACTGAAAGCTCCCTCCCAACAGACAAAAAAGCTCCATCCTTTCTATCATCAAGCCAGAGAACTCAACAAATGCCTCTCCTTTCTCAACAACAACAGCAACCACAACAACAACAAGCGGGTAGCAAGACATGGAAGCAACAATAAAGAAAAAAAATGTGGATACAGAGCAGAGCAGATAAAAGAAGAAGAAGCAGAATGGAGCAGAAACGACCCAGTAATATTTTCTCACTTTCTCTTGTTTATTCTGTGTGTTCTTTTTGGCCTGAAATCTAATTTAAAGTTTGTTCCTTTTTTTCAGCTATGAAGAAGGGAGAAGGAGAAGCAGAGCAAATGGCAAAAACACAGAAGAGCTCAACGGTAATAACTCAGCCTGTTCCGGATGTGACAATGCACTTGCTTTTGGGACCCACAATCTTCACTTATTTAAGAACATGCCACTGAGTGATGGTTTTTGAGTTTTGAAAATAGGTCTCAGCTGTTTTCATTTTCCATCATTGTCATCCACTTTTGAAGCACCGAGTAACAAAACCATCATCCAAAAATTCATCCAAACAAACCATCATCCGTGGGACCCACAGGATTTGGATGATGAAAACAAAAAATTGAGTGACATTACTCAAAATTCATCCAATCTAAACAAGCTCTTAATGTTTTAACCCTTCATAAATATGTGCTAAAAATTAATAACTAAATTATATTTAAAATTATATCATTTTATTTAATTAGATAGAATGATTTTCATTTATAAACTTATAAAAATTAGATTTACTAATTTTGTATTTTTATATTTTATATATAATTTTACTACAAAACAGACTATAAATATTATTAGTAAATTACAAATAATAACCTGATGTATTATTAACTTATTTAAAAACTTAAAAAAAATCAAATCTCAAAGTTTAGAAAATTATATTTAAACATTATTACATATAAATATATAATATTATACTATATATACTTTAATTGAGCTTGATAGCCGTGAGCTTATTATGATCACATTATTATATTGGAGTTATGCTAGTTTAATAATTGAGTTTAAACTTAAATTTGAGTATGAATGGGAACTTCACAATTCTTTCCTTCTTACGCTCCGTTTGTTTCGGTGGTAAATGATTTCCGGAAATCATTTACCACTTGACCCTACTGTTTGGAAGCCAAGGAAAATACAATTTTTCGGAAAATATGTTTAAGGTGACCAAAATTTACCCCTTTGACCCGGAAATGATTTTACAAGAATATTTTCCCTTCAAATCATTTCCGGAAAAGAGAGAGCGAGAGCGAGAACGAACCAAACCGAGAGAGAGAGAGAGAGAGAGAGAGAGAGAGAGAGAGAGAGAGAGTGAGAGAGAGAACGAACCAACGCCACAGCCCATCGCCGGCGTTCACGAGCCTTCGACTTCGCCGGCGCCACAAACCCACGAACTGCGCCATCGCACCGATCTCGCACCGATCGCAGCACCGAGCCATCGCACCGCTCCGATCAATCAAAGGGAAATTGCAGCACTGCGCCGATTGCTCCAACGCCGCTCGACCCAGACCCATCGCCTCCTCGATCGCGCCATCGCACCTCGTTGTCGACCCAGATCCAGACCTAGACCCAGACCCGTCGCTCCTTCTTCCTCGATCTCTCAGTTTTTTTTTTTTTTTTAAAGTTTGATTGTTGTTGTTGTTGTTGTGGTGGTGTGGTGGTGATGTTTTGGTGGTTGTGACTTATGATTGCCGAAATTTGTTGATGAATTGGCTGTGATTTTGAAATTTTTTGTAACAAAATTTGTTTGGATGCTGAGAAAATAGATGAGAAAATGTAAAAAATTGTAAGAAAATAGCATTTTTCTAATTGAACCAAACACATAAAAATATTTTCCACAACAATTTTTATAATACAACCAAACACTTGAAAATATTTTTCTTTTCCGAAAAATAGCATTTCTGAAATATGTATTTTACGAAAAATATTTTACGGAACCAAACGGACCCTTATTCAGCAATAGTCAGGGGCCATACCAGGTCCCACATTATAATAGCAAACTTTGACTTAAAAATCATCCAGTGAAGGGTCGGAATATGCTGCTCAAGTTCAATAAACCTTCGCACCAAAGAAAAATTAAGACCAGAAATATTATTTACTTCAAAATTTATAGAATTTAAGCACATGAACTCGAGTTGATCTCGTTATTAACCAGCCTTCACATATACTAGCCAGATGAGAGATCTCACACAATACGTAACCCTCATTTGTATTTCCAAAAGATTATAGGCGAAATGAAATCGGTGAGTACTTAAGGCTTAAGCTATCACATGACTTGAGTATAATCAGTTTCTCTCCTTTTTTTTTTCTTCCATCAAACATTCACACACTCTCGTTTAATATTAATCAAAGTCAGTCATATATATAGAAAGTTAACACAAAGAAGAAACTCAGATATTATCTTTGCCGTTATTTTGTTCTTCTCCTTTTGTATTTCTTTTTTCAAAGAATCATACATAACCAAGAAAACGAATAAACCAGGATGGAAGAAGGGGATTTTAGCTAGTTGCTACCAAGAGAGAGCTTGACAAGCATTATATACTTATTACAAAACAACAAATCGGAATCAAAATAGATATCTAAGTTCAATCCTAAATTCATATACTTAAGAGGACAGATAACACAAAAAGCAAGAGGGTCAAGTTACATATATATAGATATCTAGGTTCATCTATAAGACTTGAGAATAGCTCCACAAAAAGTACATATAATAGCCTTCCAAGATTTCCAATAAAATGGAACATAACAAAACCGTGTCGACGTCATCATGTCAGCCACGCTTGCTCCACCGCCGCACCGCGAGCACGACCCCGCCACCGGCTTGGTGCTCCTTGTCTTCCTCTTTTGATCCACCAAAAAACAAAAGCAAACCATTGAGAGAAACTGATCAAAAAAATCAAACACAAATTCCACAAATTAGAGCTAGCTTAGCTAGCTCAAGTTCTCCAAAATCTTTGGGGGTTTATGGCACTCGAAGATATTGTAGCTAGGCTGGCTAATTGTGGCGTGGTTGGTACGCATGGGTCCAAATAAATACAATAAAACATGTTAAAGTTCGAGCTTGTCGGTGTTGGTGTTTGATTATTATGGTATTCGACCGTTGGATGGGTGACAAGTGTCTAGATGAGTAGAATGATATTTTTGCGGTGAATGAGTGAATTGATATTTTGCTCATGTAATTATAGCGGGAAACCTGCTTGGAGGTCACGATCATGGCGTGGTCGACTGCCACGTGTGGGGTATTTAAATGAGGTAGATGTGGTTGGCTGAGTATGAGTAAAATGCTCAGCTGAAATTTGTACCTGCCCGTTTTGTTGGAGCCTCGCAATCAATTGTCATATTGATTTACATTAAAAGTAATTTTCACCCAGAAGGTACTGGAAAAAGGTCTGGTGTTATTTTGTTTGGATCAGATGTCCACTTCAAATGAAACTATATATATTTCCCCTTAGCCTTTTAAAAAATATATATATATATATATATAAAACAATATATAGAGTGTCATGTCTAAGGGTTTTTTTTTGGCTGAAGCATGTCTAAGGCATTAAGGCTGTCCAATCTAATTTCGAATGAAATCAAATCATCTGATTTGGAGTCATCAAACCAAAACCCACTCGATTTGACTATTTTGTTGATCCACGGTGGTTGCATATCAAGGAAAGCAATACTATTGGTTCGAGTGGTGGTTCTTAACTTTCAAAACATCAACTCTTATCGATCTAGCGCTCATTGTTGTAGAACGTCGCTATTAGCCTTATTATTGCCGCTCTTCACTCTTAATATTTTATCAGATCTGATGAAGATTTCACCTGAATTGACAAGATTTTCACCATAACTGGTGAGATCCTCGTTGATCAAATGACATTTCTACCAAATTCAATAAAAATATCAAGATTTCAGTTACACATCACCGTTAACGAGAAGGAGGATGTGGCTTCAATTTATTTAAATTGTTGAAAATTGGAGGGTTCAATGGATCTAAAATAGCACCCGATAAAGTTGGGGTTAAGTGCAAGTTGGTAGATAATCCGACTTAACTCGACCCATAGACACCCCTAATCATGTATCTAGATACATATATTTACATTTATAATATTTAATATGAATCATGAAATTGATCAATTTCAAATGAGGACGATTCTTATACTTTTATTTTTTTGTTTTAACTATTATAAACTGTCTCTAATATTCTGTATTCAACTTTAAAATTTTCCTACACAGGTGATTGGAGTTTTTTCTTAGTATTAACCAATGTCACACACAAAGTGTAGCACGTTATGAATTATTTTTTTTAGAAATTATCTTATGGCTCATGTTTAATACTTTTTCTTTATTATAGTATTTGAGGAATCAACTTCAATTATATTACATGTCATTCGAAAGAAAAGAAATCTAAATTTTTAAAATTTATATAATTAAGAATATGAACAGATTGCTTGAGGAAATACACATTGTTAAAATTAATATATTAAAAATATGAACTTATTTGTTTGAGTGAATTGAAAAATATTTAATTATTTCAACTAATTTAAGCGTACCTTTTATATAAATTTTCTTGATTATATGTTACTAAATTTTCTTTTGACTTTTGGAGAGATTTTGTTTCAATTGTTTCCAAAGAAACTAAATTTGAGTAAGAATGTCCTATTGCAAATCAAATGTTTCATAAATAAATAGAAAAATAACCATAAAATTTCATTTTACATAAATAATTAATTCCCACCTATAAATAATAATGCATGAAAATAAATGCATTTTCCATATTAATACTCTGTTTAGTTAAATACACAAAATTAGACTTCTAAAATATTGGAATAATTAAAAATCTGATCAACATATTACTTTATTAGTGAACTCACAAATATTTAATTATTCCAACAAATTTAAGCACACACTTTTTTTATTTATTCTTGATTACATGTATTATTATATTTGCTTTTGTCTTTTGATGGTTTTTGTTTAAATTTTTGTGAAAGTAATTAAACATGAAAAATAATTTCATATTCCAAAACTTTTTTTTTTAAATCATAAGTGTTTGAGATAAATAGTTAGCTTGCCTAAATTTTATATATAATAAAACCATATAAATTTCTTTTATATAAATAATTAGAGCAGGATTTTCAAATAATTGATACATAAAAATAAATATATTTAACTCATTACAAATGACAATTAATATCTTGACATAAAATAAAACTTAGGAACAATTCCTTACATGCAATACGTTAAATTCTTCAATGTTGAATTAATGCTTTTAGAGAAAAAAAAAAAAAAAAGGAACAAAACAAAACAAAACAAAACAAAAAACTATAGAGGTGTATATATATATATATATGGTTCCTCCCATTCCACCCCAAGAAAAGCAGTAAATCATTTTAATAAATTTCTTTTTGAACATCTTTTTCTTTTTTTGGTTAGGCAAAGATTTAAAGGGTATTCAATCCTAGCTCGTCTCACTAGTCAAACGCAAATGTGTTAGTTGGCCAAAGGTTGCAAAAGGATATTATACGTTTTATATACCCATCTCTCTTATAACAAGTGTGACCCACAAGTGTATGGGTCTCACGCGTATTGTGAGAGGTTAGTGTATATACTCAAAACATGATATACATTCTTCGTAAGATTACTGGCTTTCAAAATGGCTCTTTTAATAGACTTGGCCTCGTCCCATCAATATCAAGACACGTAATCACATGTTATACAAGTTTGGTACACCAAACCTAATCTTTACCCTCCTCATTTAATCAATCCCTTAAGGATTAAGGACTTATTGTTTTCAAGTTTTTTCTATGAATACTTTTTGTCCCCTTTCATTGAATATTCTGGTAAGCAAATTCATAATTAGAAGTGATGTCAATCGTTTTCATTCCCATTTTTATTTGAAAGTAATGAACACTGCGTGCAAAATATATTTTGAGTGGATGGGCTTAATTGTTCACATTTTCTGAATAACTGAGTTTATTGCTTTCTTCTGTTTGCACAAATTTTTAACTTCACCAATATAATGATAAAGTCAAGCTTTCGTTAAATGCATTACAAACAATATTTTGACAAACTGTTTTTTTTTTCTTTTTTTCTTTTTTTGTTGAATGACACTGTCTTTGTTTCATTCCAACTTGTGAACATTGAGGGAGATGTGGTGGCTAATTTTGACTGTGGAAATATTTTTATTGATAGAGATACTCTTTACGTGATTTAGCCAATTCAAAGCTCTACTAGTAGAATTGAGCGTTGGCAAGCAGTGACCATGTTGTTAGATAATGTGATTCTTTAGCTCATTGATTGCTTGTTGAGCTCTGTTGTGCAATTGCGAAGGAATCATTCCCATTTTTGCTATTCCGAGTGAGTTGCTGTCTATGGGAGCAGAAATTCCCAAACTTCTTTTGTGTAATAATATTATGATGTATTCAGTAAAAATAAAAAATCCAAAGAAGACAATAAGAAACCACTCAAACATATTTACACGCAAATATATATATGTTTTTACTACTATGCAAAAGTCTTCAAAGCTTCCTTGACAAGTATGATGCATAACATGACATGCATAATTTTTTTTCAATGAATTAATTGCGGAAAACAATGGCTCAAATCTGTCAAATTGACCCTGTATTAAATGACTTCTACCCTTACCTGTTTTTTTTTTTTTTTTTGTGCGGAGAAACTACCCTTACCTGTTTGGTATAGAAATTAGCTAGGTCAAGACACTTGCGTTTATGTGATTCATTTCTCTCTAATTTATCAAAAGTTACCATTAATATCATATAAATTGATATTCAATCTTAAATGAGTTGAAGATTTAAAAGATTAAAATAGCAATAATAACTAATGTGATATTCCCTTTAATAACAGAAAAAAATATATATATTTATCAAAAGTTCCCAATATATATTTATAATAACTAATAAATATATATATTTAATTTGTGTTTTACTCTGATAATAAAGAATTATTATCATAAGCAAACACCATAAATTGATATTCTTTACCCAAAAAAAAAAAAAAATAATTCCCGCTTTAAAATGTTGTGAAAAAAGTTCCACATCAATCATTATTCAATCAGAGAGGGAAAAGTCCTAAGCGATTAAATGCGAGGGTGCAATTACAAAGTTTTATTTGAACTCTTCTTCCACTGGCTGATTCACACGTGGGCTGCTACCTTATATAGATTGTCCATACTCAAATGCTAGATTAATAATTGACATACTACAAATTTAATGTATGATAACTAGAGTTTAGAGTTGGATTCATTGAATTCAAATGTTCTATAACTTATATTACTAGGAAAGAAAAAAAAAAAAAAAAAAACAAGAACAACAACATTAAAATATTAAGAATCTTGTAACTCAATTAATACTTCTTTTAGTGTTTTCAATGGTAATATTTAAGGTTCAAATCATCATCTCTCAACTATCAAATTATCAAAAAAAAAAACGTATATCACCACCGCGCACCCTTGACACAATGATCACTCCATAAATATAAGTACTTGTAGGGTGTAGGTTGTAAGGGCTGGGGTTCAAATCTTCATGGGAGAGCTTCACACAAATATACAATTAGATTATGCTAGAATAGAATTTCTATCTAATATAAAATAAATAAATAACATATGTTAAATATTATTTTTATGTGGGTTCTAGTTAGCTCAACTAGTAAAATTTTTATTGTTGTCGAGTAGTCGCCATAAGTTGAAATTATTTTTCAATATATATGATGTTACACGAAAATCAGTAGACTGGAATACTTCAGGCTACGGTAATGGCTATAAATCCTAAAAAGAAAAAAGAATTGTTAAAGGTGACCGGTGTGACCCGGCTAAGGACCCTTTAACGATCAAGTCAATTTCCTCTCTAGGACACAAGAATAGAAAATAGCAAATGGTTAGAACCTACCTTGGGTGAATGAGATTTGCTCCTTTTATAGAGAGTTAGTAGTGGATCTACTTGTTTGGATCCACTATCATCATAGATGATATGGGCAGTTAACGGAGAAAATGGGGTATATGGAGTGAAGTCTGAGGAGTCCCTTCCACGTAGCAAGAGCCATGTGTCATGGTATGATTTTGTGGAACTTTTTAAGAATTCTTCGTAGGATTTATCAAGTATAATTCAGTCGTCTATGCATATACATATACTCGTCCATGGAGGAATTCCAAACTGGATCATTTCATTGTTAAAGGACAAGCACTGTTCACTCATTCTGTCATTCTTAGATTGTTTTCTTTGGACGTGGTCTGGTCATGGATGATATCCAAGGACGAGTTAACCTTAATTGATCCCCATCAGTTGCCCCATTGTCCTTTTGTTGTCTATCATTGTTGCTTTGATTTATGGTGATTTCATTTTGATTTGATGATTTTTTTTTTGGACCTTGCCCTTGATGTTGACACACGGTGCAATCTTAAGGTTCGTTCATAATGTCGTTTCATTCTTCAAGGGAAGTGCCACGAGGCTCCGTTTGGTTGGTTGTGTCGTTTTAGTGACTAGGTCTGTTGCCTATAAATAGTGGAATTCCTCTCCTACCCTCTCATATTTCCTATATTTTATCCTCTGACCTTTGTTGTCCAGCACCTCATCTAGGAGTTTCCGTCTTTAGTCATCCTCGTTTAGTGACGGGTATCCTCTTTTTCTCGTCTTTAGGTTTTTCTTTAGTTTTTCAAGATGTCTGAAATCAGAGTGTCTTCGTCTAGCAATAGTGATGATAGGGAGATAGATGAGTACCATGATAGTAGCCTTAGAGGTAGTAGCACTGATAGTAGTAGTAACAGTAGTAGTAGGGGAAACACCACAGACGAGCAATACACGTCTGGGGTTCGTGGAGTTCCTTTGGACGTTTTCCAAGAGGAGATGAGGACGAGGACGGCCTCTGGGTCACTTGCTGGTACATCCACCAGTGCCCCTTTGTCTGCTTCTTCAAGTGAAAAGGAGACTTTGTATAGCTGTGCAGTAGGCATTCCTTCTAAAACTGACGAGAAAAAACTTCCCTCAAAAGTTGGTACCAAATCTCTGACGACCTTAATCCTCGATTGGCCGTCCGTGGTGAATGGTGTAGTCATCCTCGTTTTAGGGTAGGTATCTATGAGGTTTACCTTCTAGGAGGACTTAGGTTGCCTCTTAATGCTTTTGCTAGAGAAATTCTCTATAGGTTAGGTTTAGGAATTAACCAACTTAATCCCAATGCATGGAGGCTTATCATCTCTATGCAAGTTTTGTGGAGGAAAGTATTTGATGGGAACCGTCCTCTCACTGTGGATGAGTTCTTATATTGTTACAAGCCCTCTGAAATTAGTCAATCCCTAGGTTTTTACCAATTCTCAACTAGGGGTTCAAACTGTAGATTGGTGAAGTCCTTCCCCACATCTGATAGGAAGTAGAAGACGGAGTTCTTCTTCGTCTCTGGGTTTTGGGTAGGAAACCCTATTGAGGTAGGCAGGGATCCATTTCCTCCCTATACTGGTGAGATGGGGGATCTTCGTCCAAAAGGTATGTCCCTTTTTCACTACTAATTTCATTTCTTTTGTTGTACTCGTCTAACCTTTTCTTTTCCTCTTTTTTTTTTTTTTTTTTTTAACAGCTGTAAAATGACCTTCCCTTAGCAAGCTTTACCTTGAGCGCGTCTAACAAGCTCGTTTGTTTACCGACAGAACTTTCCACTCTTTGGTCACATTGCGCTGTCTTGCCACTTGGAATCTAGGGCCTGTACCAACTGAGGAAGCGCTAGCCCACGAGCTTACTATGTGCAGACGTGAGTTTTTGCTTCGCATCTTTATTACTTGTTTCATCCGAACTCTAACATTTTTCTTCTTTGCAGGAATGGCAACCATAAAAGAAAATAAGGGGAAGGGTTTGGCAAATGAGGAAACTATACAAGAAGGGACTCATTCTCATCCTCATCTAGCTGTGGGGGATAAAAGGAAGACTTTTCCTAAGACAATAGACATGGGGAGTCTTCCAAGTCGTCGAGGACATAAAAAGGCAAAGCATGGGTTGTCCAAATCCGGGGTCGTCAAACCTGGTTTAGTCATCCCTCCTGCTCCTACTAACCAGTCGTCTGCACAAATCTTTGACTTAGACTCATCTATTCCTCCTGAAACTACCCCGTCCAAACCTCCCAAAAGTGCTCCTATGAATCTTCTTGAGAACAAAGATCTTGCCTGGGAAAGGTTTCAACAAGTTGTGACTAAAGAGGACGTTGTTGTGTGCTATGACATGTCTGTAAAGGAATTTGAACATTCCACAGTTCATGATCTCTTCAAGGTATTTTCTTCATCTTGAATCATCCATAAATTGATATATTCGTCCACTTATCTTACATCCAATTCTCTTTATACAAGCTATGTCAAAGTTTATGGCAGTGTCCAGACAAGCTTACGAGTTGGACCACGAAAGAGTTAGACTAGAGGCAAAGATTTGTGAAATGCAGACAGAGTCCAGTCGTCGGGCTGAAGCGAGGGTCAAGCTTGAGGAAGAGGTGAAGGAGTTAAAGAACCTCGTTGGAGAGCTTAAAGCAGACACTATTGAGAAGGACACTTGTCTTGATCATTTACAAAAACAAAGTAACGAGCTCTGCATCCTTCTTGGAGAGGCCAAAGGAGCAACTATCAAAGAGTTCAAGGCTTCCAGCGAGTACACTGACCTCTTGGACAAGAACTATGCTGTGGGATTTGAAGATTTTCGTATGGACACGCTTGAGCTTTTCCCTGAGATAGACTTCAACCCTATTAAGCTCTACGTTGCTGCTGAGAGCTCTCTTCTCCAGATGAACTCTAAAGACATTAATGTTAAAGACGATGCTTCTACCCAGCCTGCTAATGACGACCCAAAGTCTAGTGGTGATGCCCCCAGTGATTTATCCCCTTGAAATGATTTCCATTTTATCTATTTCCTTGCTTGTTGTTTTGCTTTCTTTTCTTTTCTTTTTTTTTAAGAAAATGGTCTATTGTTTTGGACCACTTTAAGTATATTTAAGTACATTTGGCTCGTCCATGTTTAAAGGCAAGTCTTGATACAATTGCCTTTTTTAGGCTTAACTCTCTTAAGGGTTTTTGGACGATAGTCGTCCACCCATTTTATTTATGAATGCGTTTTTATCCATATTGTTATTGCCAAATTTAATTCCAAGTGTTTTTTGTCCATGTTTAAGAGGTCATTTTGGAATATATGTATATTTTCCTCATCCTTAGACTTATTCTTTTTATCCATAGCTTGGATTATCTAGTAAGTTGGATGTGTTGCCCATAAAAAGTGTCGCATGCATGCTTTTCTTCGTACTTAATTTTTTTGATGAGTGTATTGGGAGGTTTGTTCCTTCCCTTTGCACTTATCATTATTGCCTTAGGTTTTATGGCAATTTGCCTTTTCCTCGTCTAAGGATGGCTCATGACGATATATCTTCGCATCCAGAGATTTTAAATATCTTTAATTTAATATGGACGTTAATTTCACAATACACTTAAATTAGAGAATTCAAGTCACTTTATATACAATAACTGTACATCGTCCATAAACATCAGAGAATTTAGTACGTAGCAGTCCAAAGACATCGTCCGTGCTAGTACTTAGTCCTTTTTTAGGGAATTCAAATTACTTTATACACAAGGACTTTGTTCATGACATTGTCCATAGCACACGCTAGTAGATAGTGCTTTTTAGGAAACTTAAATGCTAGAAAACATAAGATACCTTTGAAAAATGTTAGGACATATGTGTTTCACATGTTAGGAACATATGTTACTATTTTATGTAATTGACTAATCCTTTGATAAAACACATTTTACTTATATTTGGGTAGATCTAGGATGTGTTTAATACTTCAAGAAACCGTGTTTCAAATTCAAGTGTTAAAACCATGCAAGTCTGTACAAAATTCAAGTGCAGAAAGTGCTGTTCATTAAAGCTCGACAGCTGGCTCGACAGCTAGCAATCTATCGAGCCTTGAAGAGCTGTTCTAGCCCCTGGCTCGATAGCAACTCGACAGATAGGGTATCTGTTGAGGTTTATGAAAAACAGAGTTTTAGTTCTGTTTTGACTCCAATATGTGATTGTATGTTTGGGCTTTCTTTTCTCACACCCTAGACATATAAAAGAATTATTTTAAGAGCCGTCAAATGAGACATAAGTTGCACAAGTGTTGAGCAATGTTTGTTCAAGCAAATTGTGACCGAATACTAATTTGCCCTAGTTCATCTTTCTTGTGAAGAAGTTGCTGTGTTTGTACACCATAAGGTTTTGTGACCAAGCATCTTTTGGATCTTCATTGTGCGATGAACTGAAGAATTTTGCAGCTAACAACCTTCTCTAGTTGGTGATTAAAGTCGCGTACTGAGATCTGTGCAATTGGTTAGTCACGTACTGGGAGCCGTGCATTACAAGGAGAGATTGTCACTACAGAACAAGTTCGATTGGGTATTGGGGTAAGGGTTCAACTGTAGGTTGGTATAAGGTACTGAGATTCCTTTATTTGTAACCGCTTGTTTTGATAATAGTGGATTCTCGGGAATGGTGACCTTAAAATCAACCGATGGAGTTTTTGCCGTGTAGGTTTTCCCCATCCGTAAACAAATCACCGTGTTAATTTATTTTCCGCTGCATATTTAGTTATTTGGTGATTTGTTTGTGCTGGCACGTGCTTTGCATGTTAATTAACTTAATTAATTCACTAGGCTAAATTAATTGGTTAATTTATCACAAGGGATCAATACGTTTTTGGCCTATCAAAAAACATAAGTACTAAAAGATAACATAGATAAACTACTAGAAATCACTAGCAATCTTTAGACTCGTCCATGCTAACCTTCCCGACGAGTCTTCTTTACTGGTAGTACTTCCTCAAGTGCTCCACATTCCACGGGTGCTCCAGCATTCGTCCATCCAAGACTTCCAAGTTGTATGAACCTCGTCTTTTGGAATTAATGACCCTGTATGGTCCTTCCCAGTTAGGCTCTAATTTTCCATGAGCAGGGTCATTTGTAGTCAGGGACACCCTCTTTAAGATGAGATCTCCCATGTTAAACTGTCTTGGCTTCAATAGCGCATCATGATGCTTGGCCATCAAGTTTTTGTAACGAGCCACCCTCTGTTTTGCATCCATCCTCACCTTGTCCATAAGGTCAAGGCTTAGACGAAGCTATTTTTCATTCTCCTCGTTGTTGTAATGAGCCACCCTATAGCTAGTTAGACCAACCTCCGTGAGTATAACCGTGTCACTTCCATATGCCAACTTAAAAGGAGTCTCTCCAGTTGGAGTCCTTACTGTCGTCCTGTATGCCTAAAGGACATTGGGTAGTTTGTCTGGCCATATCTCTTTTGCCCACTCAAGCCGGGTTTTGATGATCTTCAGCAAGGATCTTTTTGCAACTTCAACTTGTCCATTAGCCTATGGGTGAGAGGGTGAGGAATAATGATTCCTAATCCCTAATTGCTCGCAAAAGTCTCTGAAGGGTGTATTGTCAAATTGGCGTCCATTGTCTGAGACGAGCACCCTAAGAATTTCGAAACGGTAGATTACGTTCTTCCAAATGAAGTTTCTGACATTTTGCTCAGTGATTCTCACCACAGGCTCTGCTTCTACCTATTTGGTAAAGTAATCAATCCCTACCGCTAAGAACTTCATCTGTCTCGTCCCCATGGGAAATGGACCAAGGATGTCAAGTCCCCCCTGGGCAAAGGGCCAAGGGCCAAGGGGCCACCATTGGAGTAAGTTACTCTTATGGTTGCCTAGGTATGTTGTTGTACCTTTGACACTTATCACATGCTTTAATATAAACTTTAGCATCTGCTTGCATAGATCGCCAATTGAATGTGACAAGTGTAATTTTTACACGATTTTTATTATCCTCTTATTTATTAAAATTGTTAGTTTTCTTTTATTTCTTTTGATTTGATTTGATTTTTTTTATACTTATCTATTCATTTGTGCTTTGAAGGATTGAGAAGATTTCAGCAGCCAAGTAACTTTACATGCAAAGTGGGGCAAGGAAATATTTAATTAGGAGGTAGTGAAGTCAACATGTGAAGTAAAAAGAAAGAAATAGAAAGCAGGGATTAAGAATAAAGAGAAGCTTCCTGTAGTCATGCCACACGTGAAGGAGCAAGGAAAAGAAAAAAAGAACAGAAGAAGAAATAATTTATGTGGACCCACATATGGGCTTGGGCTTTTCTTACTCCTCCGAACCATAAATAAGAGAGGCTCTAGGTCACTGTGGGTTTTCCTGAAAATTATTAGGTCGGCTGTATATTGGCAAGGATAAAAAGGGAGCAAAACAGAAAAAGGAGGCGGCTGGGAAATCTGCATTGTTGCTATAAATAGAGAGAATTTTTCTGTGAAAGGTGCCGCTGCATTAGAGAATTTTCCTGTGAAAGGGGCTACCACATAGAAGAATCTGCTTTTGAGGAGTATTTCTGAGGAGGAGGATTGAGGACAAAGGCAAGAGATTCATGTGATCAATCAGTTCAGATGAAAGACATAAGTTTTATTTGTTTTCTTTTCAATTTTATTATGAACTAAATTTTATTTTCTAGAGCAGTGATGTAGTCTAGCAATAAACACACAGTTTATTTTCTGAGTTATTTTATTTTTAATATTTCCATGATTGAGTGTTTAATTCTTATTCTTAATGCTTACTATTTTTCTTTATGAATTATTGTTTGATCAATTGAATTACAATGAGACTGAGAGGTTATTTGTTATTTTAGTTCTAGAATTAAACACCACTAATTTAGCGAAAGTAGAGATGCTTTACTGCAATTAGTGTGATTTTTCAGAAAATTCAAAGTACGTAATGAGTCTCCAGTTAATTAAATTCGCATAGAGATATAGAATTGTTAGCTGAAGATATTTTTGATACTATTCGAGAGAAGATATTGAATAGTTAAGGAATTTTTAATCATCAACGGGAGATTATTGGAATTTAATAATTAGGAAGAATAAATTGCGTGGGATTTGTTAGGTGAAATCAACTGCTCTAGATCCATTCTTATCATATTTTTACGCTGTTAGATTTTTACGCTTTGATTAATTCTTTTTATTCATAGATTTATTTTTATTAAATAGTTTAATTTAATTCAGATAGTAGAACATTCCATTTATTTTCGATTTTTCCAAATAGTAATTAATTTAGTGAATTTCGGTATTCAATAACATAGTTAATCCTTGTGGGTTCGACACTCGTTTTCTAAAAACACTTTACTACTTGTTACGATTCTGTGCGCTTGTAGATTATTTTACACGAACAGAATGCGTTAAAGTTGTGGTACAAAAATTGTATAATTACTAAACATTGCCACAATAAGTTGAATTTAAGTCAATAGTTTGCACATAAGACCCAATTTTTATTAGGCTTGTTTATCTTAGCTCAGACCCAACCATTCCTCATTCGAAGTGTGTTGTTCCTGTACAACTTTTGCTTCTTCTTCCTTTTTATTATTATTATTATTATTATTATTATTATTTTTATGTACATCTTTTTAAAATCTTACTTTTTTTTTTTTTTTTAAGTATAAGTATACTTTGATCCACTTTCAGCAAAAAACCAAATGAGCTGATGTCACATCTTTTCAAATATTATGTTTTAAGTCTTTGACGAAAAATTTCTTGGTGGCTTTCACTTGATGTACACAAAATTCTTCTAGTCAGACTTCACCATTTGGCTTAAAGGTAATGAGACATGTAGTGAGGGCTAGGGCTATCCAGCCACATGCTGAAACCCATCGGAATTGATTTGATACCAACCAAACCGACTACTCCGACAATCAACGATAAGTCTCTTCCTCCAAAAACAGACATTGACAGATCGGATGGCTAATCTCCTCCAAAACTTGAACTAATCAACCCTTTAAGCTATTTCCGACAAGATCCCGACCATTTTTGGCAGGATCTCGACTAGATCTAGTAAGATTTCAACCCTTTAAATCAATACAAATATGTTGTGAAGCCAATATATATATATATATATATATAAACCTGCATACATTTTGACTTTTGATTGGTCTCATTATATTTTGTCATATAATTTTGGAGTAATGCTACAAGCATAAACTATTTTACAATATTTTTACAATATTTTTACAAATTGTTGATGTAGCAAATTTTTACTAATTTTTATCTGGGCCTACCATTAATGTCAGTTTTTCATTTACCAATAATTACTCACCACGTTAGCGTTTGTAAAAAAGTTTGTAACCCTAGTATTTTCCATAATTTTGAGGTTTCACAATTTTACATGTCAATATTCCAATATAATCTATATTCTGAATTGAATTTAAATTCTATTATCAATTAAAATCTTGTCACATTAGAGCATTTGTATCAACTCATTCAAAAATTCTTGTCTATTTTAGTATAAGAGCATACTTTTTCTATTTAACATACCCACTTTTCAAAACACCCAACATTAGATTATTTATTTTACATTTTATTTCATTAAAATTCAATTTTCTTGATTTTTTTTAATTGTTTATATTTCTTCACACATAACAACCATCATCCATCCTCTTCCTTCATCAACAAAATACATAAAGAAATAATTAAAAACTAAATGCAAAATAAATAGTATCAGTATAAATTTACATGGTTATTGTAGTAATCATGTATTTTTACGTAACTTTGTATGGATTGATATGGGTAAATCTTGGACTTGGTTGGCTAAAATTTGATACTTTTTCTATTAGCACAAATGCTAGTGCTTTGTATTTCCTTAAATGATGAAATATATAATTCTATATAGAAACACAATCATAATAAATATATATTATAATTATTGTAATTATATATTTAATAATTGTATATACAAACTCAGTTATAATAAATATCCATTAATAACTATAATAATTACCAAATTTTATATTTCATATTTCATATATAAACACTATAACATTAAATGTTAATTAATGTCTATCATAATTATTATTAAATTTCATATTTAGAGTATAAAATGAAAAAGAGAAGAAAATCATATATATATATATGACAAAACTTAGGTACAGTACCTTAGAGCATCCACAGCAGCTGTTGCATAAATGCTAAATGCTATAATATGTCACATTTGGCACACCAAACACCAAAAACAGAGCTTTATCAGATGTGTTAAATGTGTCAAATTTTTGCAACATTGAACAGTACCCTTACAAGTTTGGCATGGTACGGACACCGAATGGCATATGGCTTATTATTTTTTTTATTCATCTTTCTCTCTCATCTCTCCGTTAGTCTCTTCCTCTCTTTTTTTCTCAAACCCCAATCCTCTCCTCTCTCTCAACATCTCATATTTTGTTCTCTCACCCTCACTGCTCTTCCACGCCAACACCGACGCCAATGCTAACGATCACTTCCACACCGATCTCTCTCTAGCAATGGTTTTTTCTTTTCTTTTCTTTTTTTTTTTTTTTTTTTTTTTTTGGCTGTGGTTTGATGGGTGGGTTGGGCAATGGATGGGTTTAGACGATGATGTTTGGGTTCAAATTGTGTTCGCTAGGTTCGGTTCTAATGAAGGTGGGTGGGTTCAGATGGGCTAGGCTATGGGTTCCGATTGATGGGTCGACGATGGGTGGGTATGGGTCCGAGGTCTTGGTCGTTGAAGCTTTTGTGGTTGGGAGTAATGTCGGTGTCGATGACGGCAATGACAAGGTCGGAGTCTGGGTTTGCAAATGGGTGTGGGTGAGAGTGTGTAGGCTGTGGGTTTGGAGTCTGGGTTGATTTGGATTATGAAGGTTTTGGGTTTGGAAGTGGGTGTGGGTGAGGGTGTGGAGGCGGTGGGTTTGTCGGGGTTTGTGGTTGAGGTGGTGATGGTGGTGGGGCTTCTGATTTGGTGTTAGTGGGCTATGGGTTTGTTTTGAATTGTGTTTTGGGTTGTGGAGGATGTAGTGGCTATGTGGTGGTGGCTGTTGGTTGTTGGCAGTAGTGTGGTAGCTGTTGATTGTGTTTGATGAGTTGTAAATATTATTTTAATATGTTGTATATATTATTTTAATATATAGAATTGAATGATAAAACATCTGATAAATAGGATGTTATAAAATGATGTGGTAAAATAATAAAATAGGCTTTTGATGTTCAAAATGGCATTTTTTATGCAACAACTGCTGTGTATGCTCTTAGGTGCTATTCCTTAGGTTCTCCTCTTAAGATTTTGTCATGTGGCTACTCAACTAAAAAATACACTATCATTTTATGAGAAAAAATCTACAAGACAGAATTCTAAGAGGGAAACCTAAGTAACAATACATATGTACCGTACTTAAGTCTTGCTCATATATATATATATATATATATTATATATAATCATATAGGATTAAAATTAAATGCAGAATTGGTTAGTATTTATATCTTCCAGATTAGGGTGAATAACTTTAGGTATCATTTTGCCACGTGTACTCACAAGCCAAGAAGGGCAAAATTTTGTAGCGTTGATGGAAACCTCCGTCGCCCTCTGATTTTGAAAATTACAGAATCTCTTCCCCACTTTTTGTGTTATCTTTGATAGGTGGAGCATATAAAATGAAACATAAAAAAGTGGAGAACAAGACTTCGTCTAATTTGAAAGGGTCATTTTAATAGTCGTCTTTAAAGTAACTATCAACAAACCATATCAAAAAATTTTAATATCACTTTTGTGAAAAATATAAAAAATTGATAAAAAAAATTAACTGTTTTATTATTTTTTCATTAAAATGTTTCTAAAAATAATTTCTTAACTAATACTTTTAGAACATTTGGTAACGTTTCCTAATTTTTGAAATGCCCCAAAACAGAACAAAACTCCACTTTTTAAGTGGGTTTTAATTAGTAAAAGTATCTTGTTGAGAAATGATATATTCACAATATTTTTACAATTAATTCTAAGTGGTAAGTTTTTATTAGTTATTATTGATAGGGCAAAAAAGTAATTTTAGTGTTAGGTTCAAATTTGAACCAATAATAATTAATCACTTATGATTTGTTGTGAAAATATTGTGGACATAGCACCTCTCTTGGAATTAAAATCTATCTACATTCAAAAACTAAAATCCCGTTTGGTAAAAATGTTTAAACAACAAAAACTATTATTTAAATACTATAACACGTATTTTTATATATTTTTTCACCTATACATATTTTTATAAAAATTAAATAAACATTATTAAAAATTTCTTACCAAAACGTACCCTAAAATTGGTGGCAGATGTTATGAACAGTCAAAACGAAATATGTGCCATAAAATGAAATTACTTTAAACAAAAGCAAAAAAACAACAGTGCCTCAATCTTTTCTCACATTTCTTCACATTTTCCTTCACTTCTCCTTCTCCTTCTCCAACCAAACACTACCCAAATGAAACCGACACCAATCTTCTTGATTCACAAACTCACTTAGCCAGTGAATGCAATTGTTGTAATTCCCTCACATCCTTGAAGTTGTTGAACCATTTCAAATTTAAACAAGCCACTCAAAAAGAACTACCCAGACAACTATGTGAAACAAAGGCAAGGAACCTTAACTTTTCACGAATCCCGAGGTGGGTGTAGCTATAAAAAAAAAAGTTTTATTTTTTGTTTCTTTCATCTGGGTTTTGTCGAAGGTTGTTGAAGTCCGATAATGGAGGGTGACAAGTACTATGAAGAACTGGGTGTGGCGGTTAGAGTGGTCCACATGGCGTGCTCTCTGTGTCAGAGAGTGCAAGAAGGGTTGGTTTCTATGAGCAGTGACCAGGTTAAATCCAAGGACGATGATTCTCCTGTTACTGTTGCAGGTATGTATTTACATTTGAAGTCCTTGCTTTCAACTTGAGGCCTTTTTCTTTTTCTTTTTTGGTGGCGTGCTTTGAATGTGATGTATTTTGAATTTGGTGTGTGATTTTCGTTTATATGTTGCTCTTGTGTCTGTTTGGTTGTTGAGAAATGTGGTATTGGAAACTAAAATAAATTATGAGTCTATTAAGGACCACAATTTATATGTGTTTGATGCAATTGTCTGATGTTTGGGCCAGCATTTTCAAAATGAAGCTATCAAGTTTTGCTGAACTTGAGTGTTCACACGGTGTTTTTCAGGAAATTGTTTTTAGGTTTGTTTATTATTGTTGAGTTGGTTTCCATCTGGGATTCATGCTGGGCTAATATTTTGCTATCTTGACTATTTGGGAGGTAATTGTAGTGCTCGACTGAGTTTTCTTTAGCATTGCCACAGAATTTCATGTTAGGACTGGTGTTGGCATATAGAAATTATTGAGATATTGAAATAGGAACTAAAAATACTCCACCTATTCTAACTTAAGTTGCCTTGTCCTATATAGGGTGAGACTTTGATTTTTGGATAAAATTCCAGCTAATGCTAGGATATCAGGGGATTCTTTGAGTAAATAATAAAAATAGCTTGTTATATGCCCATAGAAAATGTAAGTGCTGGTATCAATATTAAGAGAGAGAGAGAGAGTGAGAATGCATTATTGTTCAAGGATTTCTGTGCCTTCTTTGGTGAAAGTCAAGAAGACCAAGTAAAATGGTAAATGGTAGAAAAGCTGTGCAAATGGATGGTTTTATAATGCAGTGAGTAGTGACCAAGCAAATTCAGTACTTAACAGCCATATAAGGTTTTAAAATTTTTTATACGAGCTTGGTTGGGGGGTTATCACATTTAAAATCCATTCTGTGGGGTAGTTACCCTCTGTCTTCAATTTGATGATGCCATGGCATTATGTTGTTTCAGTTTTTGTGGTGCCATGTACTTTTCTTCTCCTAAGAAATCTGTCTCTATGAAGGTATTGTTTTCATTTTCTGTTCCGCAGAAAACATGTCCAATATACATCTTAGGAGCAAATATTCAAGTCCTTTTTTCATTGCAGAAGATATTGTAATTATTTTGAATGCCTGTTATATTTTATTGGCCTATGAGTTTTAGGCTTGTCCATGTGGGGTTATGATGGTCGCTTTACCAAGCTATGATTGAAAATAAAATTTTAAAAAATGCGTATCTTTTGTTTATGCAACTCTTAGTGTATAGCATCAAAGCTTTTTATATTCAACTGGAAATAGGTTTGAGATGCTCTTAAATGAATACAATGCTTCTGGAGTTGAAATGTGCATTTCTACTTATTGGATTACCCATTATTTTAATGAGTCTAGTATTTCGAGGTGGAATATGATAATATGCTTTTGCTGCTGTGATAACCAGTTCAATTTTTTGAAAGAGAGGAGTTAAGTTTAACTCTCAATTGAAAATCTGGTCCACATTATATTTGTGAGTGTGCATGTGTAAAACTCTCACCAAGCTTAATTAACTAATTCTCTTGATGTCACCATGGGAACAGATTGGGGTGTCCAAGCAACTGTAAGCTGGATACTGTCAGAAATCTTTGGGGGTCAGAATGTCTCCATTGTTGCTGAAGAAGATGTCCAAACTCTTTCTAAGGTTGACTCGGCAGGTTTGTTGGAAACTGTGGCGAACACCGTTAATGAATGCTTAGCTGAAGCACCCAATTATGGTCTTCCAAGACCAGACAATGTCCTTGGAACTTTACAAATTCTAGAGACCATCAGCCGGTGCAACTCAACTGGGGGCCCCACAGGAAGACATTGGATACTTGACCCCGTTGATGGCACATTAGGGTTTGTACGGAAGGATCAATATGCCATAGCTTTAGCCTTGATGGAGGATGGAGAACTTATTCTCGGCGTTCTTGGATGCCCAAATTATCCAATGAAGAAAGAATGGTTAAATTATCATCACAAATACTATCAATCTATGTCCCAGATGTCTCCACCTGCTTCTGATTCATGGGAAAAGGGATGTGTGATGTATGCAAGGAGAGGCACTGGTGAGGCATGGATGCAACCATTAATCCATCAACAGAAGAAGCTTGAATGGCCAAACTCTGCTAGACTGATTTGCGTGTCTTCCATTGATGATCCAGCATTGGCAACGTTTTGTGAATCTGTGCAGAAGGCGAATTCAAACCATTCCTTCACGGCAGGAGTTGCTCACAGTGCAGGGCTTAGGTCTGTTACATTTTATTTGACTTAAAGTTTGATATATTTTAACTATTTGGATAGTCAAAGAAAACATCCATTTTGATGGATGAAGATAGGAACCAGGATTTTACTAAAGGTTAAGAAGGTTGAGAGCAATGGGAGAAGAAAGTTTTAAGAGTAAATATAACAGGGAAACTCAATCGAAAGTTTTATATTAAATACATAATTAGAGAAGTAGAAATTTGTGTATGAAAGCACACAGTAAAGTAGACTTAATTGCACAACAATTTGCTTTCTAATTAAAAGTATGATTATATTTTACTTTCCTATATAAAAACTTGGAAAAATAATTGCAGAGGGAAACTTATGCTGTTATAGAAGCATTTTTTAATGTTATCCATGCAAGTCACTGGAAGTGAGATGATATGGGAACAGGATAAGTTGACAGACCATCAAACAAATTTTCCCTTGCTTAGCTTTGAGGTTAGTGCATGGACTGGTGCTTTCATGCATGTATTGTAATATATACTTAATATTTCAGGCTAAATCAGGCAAGTTTTCTTTGGATAAAAAGGCATCTACCCTCCCCGTAAGCAAGCGGTGGAGGTGCAATCATGGATTCAATCCTGTTTAGGTGCTTGAGTTATATTACCAAAAGAAATTACAGGTCGAATCTGATATGAAATTACTGTAAATTAAATGTCTTTACTTATCTTCTCATTGTTGCTCATTCCTTTGTGATTTCACTTTTCCAATATTAAATCCAAGGTATTATTTTAACCCCAAGACAACACAGCTTTTCAATGTCTTTAGCACTGTGGTTGAAGAGCTTTGGCAACTTTTTTACTGAGGCTCTTATATATCCAAAAACAAAGCTTAGAATATGTTATATTTTAATTCTCACGGAATGCTTTTCACACTCTATTGGCAGAAAGCAGCCCTTGCGTGTCTACAGCATGGTGAAATATGCAGCCATAGCTCGGGGAGATGCTGAGATATTTATGAAGTTTGCAAGATCGGGATACAAAGAGAAGATATGGGATCATGCCGCTGGTGTTGTCATCGTAGAAGAGGCCGGTGGTGTGGTTACCGATGCTGGAGGACGTCCATTGGACTTTTCAAAGGGAGTGTACTTAGAAGGGCTTGATCGGGGAATAATTGCTTGCTCTGGGGCCACATTGCATGAGAAAATCATTGGGGCTGTTTATGCTAGTTGGGATTCCTCTAATTTATGAGACTTTCTACATCACGCCAGTACACTGCTGAGACTGTTTGGTACTTTTGCAGGGTAAGGTCATTGTATTATTAAGTCAATATCCTAGGGAACTAATTAATCTGAAACATTGCTTGGGTGCATTGAGCTATTTTTTAGGCTTTCTACATCATGTCTAGTGACTGCTGATTTTGCAATATGGCTTGATTTAAAAAGAAAAAAAGGGGGGGGGGGGGGGGGGGGGGGGGGGGGGGGTGGGGGGGCTATTCTCTTGATGTAATCAATTGATTATAGAAAGGAAAAAAAAAAAAAATTCTTTGAAGTGTTCCTTTTTTCCTCTTTTTTTTTTTTTTTTTCATAAAACCAAACAAAACCTAAGTTTCCCAAAATTTATTTTATGACCGTGTGCTTTTTCTTACCCTATAAATATCCTGGAGCAAAAATAATGCTGAAAAAGTGGTTTTCAGTCTTTATATTTCACCCTTTGTGTGTGTGTGTGTGTGTGTGTATGCACGCGCATGCACTTGTGTGTGGTTTTATTAGTCTGTGCTGTATCAATAGCAAATTCATCCTCTTTTTCTCACTGAGACATTCAAATCCATATCTGATGAAATATTTTGACTTTTGAAGAAAATTTTTTGCTCTCTCTCTCTCTCTCCCCCCCCACCCCCCCCCCCCCCCCCCCCCCCCCCCAAAAAAAAAAAAAAAACGCTTATTGTCATGCCATTCTCTTCATTGTTTCGGTCATCTCTTGTTTTTATCCCAATCTGGTCTGTTATTCAGTCATATTGTGCTGCGTTGACCCTGAACTTAGGCAATTAGATTGATACATTTTTAATATGCTGGACGAACTGAGTTGAATCAATATTAAGTTTACATTTTACTAAAAGTATGATAAGACTTTTGAGAAAATTGGTTGCTAATTTTAGATTATTTCAAACATCAAGATCAGGTTGAATAAAAGAGCTGGGAATTTGTTTTTTGTCAATATGGTGTCAATCTGAGAACTCTGTCCAAGTTGGATTGAGATCAGGTCATAACTTGTCCAAAATATCTGTTTATTCTAAAGCTGTGCTGCTTCTTAACTTTAAACTCTTCAAAATATTTCAGGGCAACCAACTTGCAAGAAGGGCTGCAGATGTAGGTCACCTGCATGTACTCAAGTTTGAAAATGATCCATACCGTTTCTCTTTGTGTAGCTAATTTGATTTGTTACTTCAGGGAAATGAGCTCTAACTGAAATGACACTCCTCCCTTTGTAAAGGCATTGTGGAGGATGAGATTATGAGTTCAAGATTCACCGAGTTTGTGTAATTACCAATTTAAAAAAGAGAAAAGAAATGAGCTATGACTAAGTTCAAGTTTACAGAAGAAGTATTTTGGCCCTTGATCTAATTACTGAGTTGCCCCAACAGTAACATCTCAGTTGCAATGACTATGCCATTTTGGAGAAAAACTTGTCTTTATAATGTACTGATTCAGTCTTATCAATGGAAAGCTGCTCCTATTTGGTGGCGTTGCATATCTATATTCATACAAATATCATTTATTAGTTCTGACCACAAACGGTCATTTTTCACCACTTTTGCAGGAATGGTAACAAAATATTACCACAGGATTCTTGGAACTAGCATAAATCAATTGATTCTGTTTGAAACATTCCCTTGCAGCATTGAGAAAATGTACTTGCTACTGCTAGTTGCCACATTGGAACTTGTCAAAAGACTCAAAATCAGTGCCTAGAACTTTTTATCTGTCTTATTTTGGTCTTGTATGTGTATGTAACTTCTAAACCTAGAGATAACCATAAACCAAAAAAAAAAAAAAAGTAGTATGACATGAACCAAATATGCACACTTGACAATAGTAAATGACCAATGTTTTTCAAATGTAGAATTCCCGAAAGAAAAAGGATTCTCACCATTTGAAATAAATGTACAGGTCCAAAAAATAAAATCTTTACATTATAATAGATTCTCTCTATTTCAATTGAAATGGAGAGATTTTTGTTCGTCAACAAGAATTCCTGTCACTAGCTAATTAACTCATACCCCTAGTCATTAAGCTCCTTTCTAAATTCTCTGGCCTCAGTCAAAGCATTCCTCCACTCGCTAATATCATCCACTTCCCTCATTCTCTGTGCCATTTCTATAATCCAAATTGGTAAGCCTCCACATTGTCTGATAATTAGCTTTGCAATTTCTTCAATCGCTGGGGCAAGTGATTTGCGGAGGCCTAGCTTTTCCATAAACAACTTTTCTGCTTCTTCATCAGAAAGGGGTTCCACCTTGATAGTTTCGCGGAAATTCATCTTTCGACACACATCTACTGATCGAGTACTTAATATCAGCTTGCATTCATTCACTTTGTTTGGAATCCCTACTTCTTCTGGCAGAAAATGTTTCCAAACATCATCTAAAATGAGTACAGTTCTTTCTCTCCTTTTCAACGCCTTATATAACTTAGCTGCCCTCTTCCTAATATCTTTCTCATCTAAAAAATCCAGTCCTACTTCTTTTGCAATGTCATTTTGCAATTTGAAGATGCTGAGAGGTTGTGACTCAGTGATCCAATATACATGAAAAAATGGACAAGTACTTTCTAAGAGTTGATTATGGATATGCATCAAAATGGCTGTTTTTCCAACTCCCTCCACTCCATAGATAGCAATTCTTGACACCTTAACATCGGTAAAGCATTCCCAGATTCTCTTCATAATTCTTTTAGTTGAAATCCCACCAACCAATGGTGTTGTCAGTAATGCCTCCCTGCTGGTATGATGTGCATCAAGAAGCAGCCCCTGAGGAAATTGACCCTGCTCATGAAGCTCTTCTACTTCTTTAATATTCTTCTCAACATGACTTTCCAACCACGGTCGTAACAAATGCTTTCCTTTTCCAACTTCTTGTTTTATGCTTTGAATGTCAATTTTCTTTCTTTGTACATTTCTCAACCAAACTTCAACTTCACTCTTCCGCTTTTTATGAGGAAGAAACTTTGCACTTTCCAATTCTGTGTTGATATCCTCCTCTAGACTGCGCAAGGTATCCAATTTTTGCTCAAGAGATTCTGTTTTTTTATCAAGGGAGTTCAACAATTCAGGACACTCCCTAATGAATGTCCATATGTTCATGAGAAGCTCAATTTTCTCCCATACTTTCTCTAGGAATTGTTTCTGCATAGAACATACTGCCAGAATCGCCAAGAACTCCATCCCCATTGTACTACCTAGCTGATACCAATGCATCAAATGTAGAAAACATTTTAACTATTGAAAAAAGAAATTAATAATAATTAAAAAAAAAAAAAGCGGTACAAAGAAACAAATTTCGGATTGGAACTAACACATTGGATCTGTAAAAGAACGGTTAAATTAAGTTTAGAGAGCAGGTCTTGCAAAAATAAAGAGAAACCAAAGTAACATTCTTGATAATCAACAACAAAAAGTGATCTACTCTTGGAACAATGTTATACATCGTTCTGTCATTGCAGTGGCTTTGTCCAATTAATGGACTACGTAAAAAGAGATTAATAATTTCATTCTTTTCCGTAGCATATCATTCATCCCTCCATTATTTTATACATTCTCAAAATTTCGGCAATGACAGAAATGTCACTTATTTCTTCATATCAGTTTGATATGACCTTCAGTTTTCCCGTTGCATAACGTTAGATATATGATGGCACAAGTGACTCAAACCAATTAACCTTGAGTTAGTTTATAATTATCCTTGAGTTAGTCAAGTATTTTCTAGTATAAAACTCTACATTAGGTTCATTGTAACACGAGTTTAATAGAATATGTAACCGTCAAAGCCTTGTGCATCATGTGCATTGTGGATGTAGGCAGTTAGGTTGAATCATATGCACTCTCTATTTCATGCTTTTTCTCATCATTCAAGCATCACACACAATCACACAACAACTTTAACCATAGTATCTACTGCTACATCATATAACTCAAAATTTTTAGGTACAATTGTGATTGTAGAAAGAAATTTCCCTTAATTGGATACTTTATGGGTGGCAAAGAAACTGGGAATAAGATAGAAATAGCCTAGAAAAACTTCTACTTTGACTCTGTCAAATTTTATTCATTGTCAAAATTAGCTTTCGTTCCTCTCTCTCTCTCTCTATGAAAACGTACAGAAAATAAATGCTGTAAGATAAAGACTACATAGGTGGCATATACCTTAAAATTTCTCATAATTTATTTTTCACTGATCAATAAGACTTAGCAAAAACTTCTCCAAAAAAATAAATAAATAAATAAAAAATAACAAAAGAGGGAACACGATTCAAATTGAGCAGGAATCATATCCATTCTAGTTATGGTCCAAAACCACATATCATCACAAAGATACTAATATATCCAGACCAGACAGGCCAGGAGACAGCAACTAATAACAGAAACCATAAAACAATAGGTCTAAAATAAAAAAGAGAAAGAGTTCAAACAAAAATATGACATATACATATGTTGTAACTGAAGTGAATGAGCTTACAACAATGGACGACAAAATGGCATACCTCGTGAGAGAAGAGAAAGCTCGCAGAAACGCAGGCAATATTCACGTACTTCCTAAAGCTCTCGTAAGAGCAAGTACGTACAGTACAATAGACTGAATAGAGGGACAAAAGTTAAGATTGAAGGGTGTGTCAATTATTTTACTTTTCAACGGTCCAAGGTGTACAAATAAAATAATTGACACACCGTTGAACAAAGATACAGATTCGGGAACAAGCAGCATAAATGATGATCAATGTAAATTGCTGGCCAGTTTCAGCCGTAAATTACTCATCAGTTTCCGAACTAAAAGTGTAAGTATGGGAATGGACGGAGTCGGTCAACGCTTGAAATTTCAACCTCTCTGTTTGAGAGCATGAAAGTTAAGAATATATAAAGTCATCAGGTGGCCCAAGCGTTTCGGAAGTTTAAGGCAAAATCTGTAAATGAGGCATTTATATTATCACTTAAATAATATTTAACTAGCATTTTATATAATAATTTTTTTAAAATTCATTCTTTTTACTTTTTAATATGATTTTTTTTTAAAAAAAATGCTAAAGTTATAACAAATTTTATTACAAACTGGTGTTATAATGAATGTGACCAATGATATGAGGCTTACAAAAATACTAGAAATATTATAAAATTTACAACATGAGAATTACAAAAATATATCACAAATCACATTTATTCATTAAAAAATGCATTCAATCAGGGGCGTAGCCATGAATTTTTACATGGGGGGGCCGATTTGAATCATGAAAGTTGAAATCGATGACAATGAGTATCATTGTTGTATGGATAGTCTATATTTTTAGGTTGATATGGACCTTATTTGAGATAAGCTCATCGGATTTCATCTTGTTTGTTGATAGGAAATTCACATATTTGTTTACATGATCCTGGATCACGATCTATCTCTTCAGATTGAATTCTTGAACATTTGGAGGGGTCAAGGTGTTCATCAGGTATTGAAGTATTAACATTTGTTTCTACAGTTACAAGTGTCCTAATTTCTAAATTGTTAACATCTTTTTTCTTAAAAAATGCATCAATTATTTTTTCGTTTGCTCATAATTCTTTTAGTTTTAAGAATATGACTCAAAAATTAACCTGAAAAGAAGTTTAAAAAATAAAATTTTAATTAGTAATTTTTACTTAGTTATATGGATATTATTCATACTCAAGAAAAAAAAAAAATTTCACTATAATTTAAACATACAACCCATTTTTAATACGACTTTAATTAATAATAACCCCTCAAACAAAAAGAAAAATTAAACACACAAGTATTGGTACACAACATAAACCAAACAATTTAACAACACTCATAGCCACATCCACAACCACATGATATCTAACTAATCAAAAATAGGTAATAAATCAAAACAATTTTACCTTAGAAACTTTGTCTTCACAAAGTGCAAAGATGGGTCACCCGTGTGGCAATGCCTACTGCCTCTGCCTGACTGCCTCCAACTTTAGATCTTCCCTTCAAGACTCATCACAAACAATCTCCCCATGCCTTCAATCATGTATTTCCCTTAAAATCTATGAAAATATAAAGAGCATGTGAATATTTAGGTGTAGATAGTTAAGAAAATCAAAAAAAGACACTAAAAAGAGATGAATGTCTAATGCTTAAGAAAGAGAAGAAAACTCACCAGTCACGTTCCAAAACTAAAGCTGATGAAGAAAGAAAAAATTGGTCAGGATTTTTTTTTTTTTTTTTGGGACTGTGAGTACAGAAGACTGGAGTTTTGAAAACTGGAGTTTTGGGGGCTGGTAGGTAGGGAACGGTATAGTGCAAATAAAAGTGTATCAAAGAAGATCAAACAAAAGAATAAGAAGTAAAGAAAGGGATTCTGTGGGTCAGTGGGTGGATTTTTTGAGATGAAGAGAAAGTGAAGTTTTGTTTTTAGTGTTTGGACTTGAGCGAGCCAGCTTGTTTTATTTGGAGTACATAAGGTGATAAGGCCTAAAACTAAAGCTGAGCTTGGGAGAATATTTGAGCTGGGCTTGGGAGAATAGTTGAGATTTGGGCATTGGGGGGGCCCAATTTTTTTTTTTCTACCTACTCTAATGGGAAAAAAAAAAATTTTGCAAGGGCCGGGGCCCCCTCAAGCCACTATGTGGCTCCGCCCCTGCATTCAATAGTTTATTGAAATCCACTTATCATATTCATTGTCACATCAAATTATAAAAGTTACGGATATCACCACGCACCATTGGGCAATGATCACTCCATAAGTATAAGTTCTTGTGGAATGTGAGAGGTAATGGTCAAGATTTAATTCTCTAAAAGAGAGTTACGCATACATATACACATAGATTAAGTCAGAGTAGAATTTTTATCTTGAATAAAAATAATTAAATAAATAAAAGTTATGTAGTAAAATTTATAGTATTTTTAACATTTTCCTATTTGAATTACTTGTGATTAGTAATTCATCTATTTATAAGACCTATTTATTTAAATTTGTCTTATCTCTATCTCTAGCATTACCTAATCCTTTAAGCCTTCTTAACAGCGAAAAAAATCTAAACTAAAATATTTTAATATCTACCAAAAATATTTATATAAAAAAAATAAAACTTTGCCCTCAAATTTGGGGCCTTCTCTAGTTAGGGGCCCTAGGCAATGGCCTAACTGGCCTAAGCCTAGGGCCGGCCCTTACGTCATAAACCAATGACTAGCGTTTACCAAAAAGGAAAAACCAATGACTAGCTAGATGGTACGTGACCATTTTAACAGCAAAAATAAATAAATAACTAAAAGAATGGAACGTGACCAAGTTTTTTGTTTTTTAATTGTATCTCAACTATGTAGTTTGATATTGTTGAGATTTTTGTTTTGTTAACTGACAATTTATGGTGCGTTGGTAGAGTTGTTAAACAACTCATTTTTAATTTTTAAACAACATTATACATTTTTTTACATATTTTTTCACTCACACGTATTTCAAAAAACTACAAACAACATTATTCAAACTTCTCTGCCAAACGGGCCCTTAATTATTTAGCCCACATCTTTACTTGTTGGGCAGCCCATTATTCTTTTCTCTTCTTGCTTGGATTTTTGATCTATTTCCCGAGTTTTAAAAATAGGTCTAGACTCTCCTCTTTTCTCTTGTTTTAATATAATATTTTTATTTACCAAAATTTTTTTTTTTAAAAATATCCCTCTCCAACTTTTCCCCACTTTAAAAAAGAAAAAGAAAATAAAAGGTCCACCTATTTTCCAAGTCAGAGCTAAAAAAAAAAAGAAAAAGAAAAAGAAAAAAGACCATGCTTACATGGTGATCTCATGCACACAACACATTAGATGGCATCATGGTAATGAATCACAAATAGTCACAGAAGAAAAGACCGGCCATACTACAGTTTTTTTGGGTTAGGATAGGTAGGTTCCGCATTTAACTATATCTGCGCACTTCCTAATGTTTTATAGTAGAGGCTAGTGTTTTTGTTTTGTGGTTTGGCAGATCTTTACTTTAAGGGAAATACTAACAAACGCCTTTAGGGTATTGCTTAATAATTCATTTAAAAAAAATTATAAGAAAAAAAATTAATGTTTTGACAGTTTTTTTTCATTTCCCATAAAAATGGTGTCAAAACTTTTTTAAAATAGATTATTAACCAATGCCCTAAAGATACTTGTTAGCATGACCCTTATTTTAATTTGGCCTATATGTTTTATTTTCTGAACATCGGAACTTGTTTGATAGTTTTGTAAGTCTATGTTTAGTAAAACATCCGTACTTGAGGGAGTTAAAAACAAGGACCAGCCATACAACTAGCTATATATATAGAAGCAATGGCTTATTACACTTGAAGTGGCAGCCTCCTTCATGAGGAAAGAAAAAAGCATGCAAGTGTGTGTTTATATATATATATATATATATATATATTGTTAGAGTATATTAGTCTATTAGCTTAGGTCTAAGCTTAATTCTACTTTGTGTATAAGCCAAGCCCATTGTTTTAAAAAACGGTATGGTAAAAGAACCAAAAGGAGCTAATTACCAGTTTTATGGTCAAACTGGAGTCCAATGGATGGTCGAACCAATGACATTATAAATAATTTAATTATTATTTATTTAAATTATATAAATAATTAATAATTTTTTAATATACTAAAACTAACAAACCAATAGTAATAAATATGTTTCTTTTAAAAAAAAATACAAGTATATAAGTATATAACATCTTTTTAAAGAATTAAACATAATAACATTACAAAACAATCATCCTTAACATAATAAACTTTCAACAAACCAAATAAACAAGTTCATTAATCATTACATTTACATCCAAATGGCAAATAGCAAATAAGTTCATTACATCCAAATAACAAATAAGTTTTAAAGTTTCAAACAAACAACTACTAAGTTTTAAGACCCAAGCCTCATTTGTTATGAAGAAAATTGAAATCAATATCATCATGTGAACCAAAAATTTGAACGGAATGGAAAACTATTCTGGTCACGGAACGGAGAACCTAAGTTGAAACTAAGAACATGAACGGAGAATCTGAGATGAAGCTAAAAAAAAAAAAAAAAACAAACAAAGAGCAGAGATGAGAGCTTAAAGGGAGAGGGCAAGATCGAGAAGGGAAAAAAAATCCTTTGGATTTAGAGATGAACACTTCAAGATTTTGGTCGATTTTGTCTGTGGCTTTGATGAGGAAGAAGAGAGGGTTATTGGGGTCTTCAGATTTAGAGATGAGAGTGGAGTGGTTGATGAGAGTGAGCTTGAGTGAGGCGTGACTGCGTGAGATGAGGTTGAGGGCTTGAGGCGTGAGATGATGAGAGTGTGAGAGTGTTTAGTCAGTTAGTCTTTAGGGTTAGTTTTTACGTTTTAGCCAAAACGACGTAGTTTTAGGCTGGGAAAAGGACAAAATATCCCAACCGGTCAATAACCGATTCGACCATGCTGATTCCTGGTTCTCCGATTGAACCGGTCGGTTTTCAAATTTTCTCAGTTTTTAAGCTATTTTCGATTTTTGCCCATAACTGGATTGGATTGAAGGCCAGTTCCCGATTGAACCGATCAGACCAGCCGGTCCGGTCCGATTTTTAAAACCATGGCCAAGCATCCTACTTGTATAACAAGTCTATTAGTTTAGGGTTTAGTCTACTATATATACAAATGTTATGGTTCATTGTAACATAGTATTTGTACTACACTCTAATATATTATTGATATATCCCTTTAGGGTTTCCTCTATGGATGTAGGCCATTAGGTTGAACCACGTAACTTTCATGTGTTATTATGTTCTATACTTTATACTTCCGCTTCCGCATCCATACTAACATATTCACCATGGTGTATCAATACTAATATTTAACATATATATATATATATATATATAGGAAAATCATTCATGCAAGTATTGATGGAACATGGATTAGAGGGAATAACATAAGGGGAATTTGTTGTATACTATTTACCCTTTTACATTGTTGTTTTTTACTGCCTTACATAATCATATTATATACGTAAATGTGAGTTCTATTATGTATCTTTTGCTTTTGGGCCCATAATGGGATGGGCCAATGTCTTAAACGCAAGCAACTTTCACCCTTAATAAGCTAACAATTAGCTTGATTTGATAATCAGTAACAATTTGCTTATTTAATTCTCTCTCTCTCTCTCTCTCTCTCTCTCTTTGTTGGGTGTTTTGGGGTAGATGTTAGTCTTTCTCCTCCCACACACAGGACATCCTTTTCTACTTACAGCCACCATCACTTTCAAATTAAGAGCTTCTTTCCTTTTCAAGGCTACTATGGAGGGCTTATCATCAAACATTATATATATATATATATATATATATGATTTCTTCACAAAATCATGCTACATGCTGTGATTTTAGATAAGTGTATTGGAGTAATTGCTAACAAAATTGGCATTATGTTATTGGATTAAGGGATATGTAAGAGTGGTAAGTGCAATGACAGGGAAAATTTTGCCTATCAAGCTAGGAATGCAATAAAAATTATGAACAAGAGCTACAATTCAGTGAGTTTACTATTGAAATGGATGCACAATGGGTTATAAATGTAGTTAATAGCAAGCGGCAAGTAGATGTGATTCTAGCAGGCATAGTCTGTTGGAGTATGTGTGTTTCAAACACTTAAACTATGCTTGTCCCACATTGGTTAGAGATGTGTTCTCATGTAGGTTTATAAACTATTGCACCACTTAAGTGTTAGCTTGAAAGATAATGGGCTAAGGGTTAGAGTTAGGCTTGGGTTGGGCTTAGGCTTGTCTCTATCTCTCTTGTTCCTCTTTCCTTTTCCCTTTCTTTTCCCTTTAGCCCATTTTGGTTCTGCCCGTTGGGCATTAAACAGCAGCCCACTGGGGCATTTGATGTTCAATCCGTTAGGCATCAAATCTACACAATAACCGTTAGAGGCCTAGTCCTCTAGTCAGCCCACTTGTCTTACATGTTGGCATATATAAAACCCTACAACTCACACTATTCAAAGTCATATTTTTTCTCATCTTCTCCAACCGTATCCCTCTCTTTTGCTCTTTTTTTTGCTGCACATAAAATTTTCAGTTTCAATTTTTTTAAGGAAAGGAAAGGTAAGTAAGGTTGTTACTAGTTCTTCTTGCTTGAGTGTGTGATCAACTTGAAGAAATTACTATAGTCTAATCTTGGGGGGTTGTTCGGCCAAGAGAACCATTCACACCGAGTTCTACTCTGGGTGGCACGAATCAACTTTTAAAGACAACGTATTTTGCGTGATTCTATAGTTTATGAGATCTTTCTAACTCTAACTATTTATTTTTTGTCATTGCTACTTTTTTTAGGGTTTGTATTGTTGAATCAAAACTTGTTTATTTAGCTATATTTTCCAACAATTTTAAAGGTTGATATTTGTGTTTTAAAAATGAAGAAACAAGTTGTTGATTCTCTTAAGGTCATTTCAGAAATTACAAAACTTGAGGCTTTTGATGGAAATAATTTTAAATGTTGGAAAGAAAGGGTTTTGCCCATCTTGGAATTTACCGAAATTGACCGGGTTCTTTATGAGCCTAAACCCGAAGAAGATCCTAAAAATATAGCAAAGTGGGAAAAAAACAAATAAATTGTGTGTTCATACTATTAAGTGTGGTTTATTTAATAAGTTGTTTGATAATTATTGTCATTTTACTTGTGCTAAAAATTTATAGGATGAACTTAATGGTCGTTATGGGTTTGAGGATGAGGGTGCTAAAAAGTTTGCTACGGCTAAATTTATGTCTTTTCAAATGGTTGAGGAAAAAGTATTTCTAGCCAAATTGAAGATTTTCAAAAATTAGTATCCGACCTAACTAAAGAGGGTGATGTTTTACTCGAGAGGTTTGTGGCTCATGGCCTAGTGTTTAAGTTGCCGGACTCTTGGAAAGAGTATAAACACCGGTATACCCACCATAGAACCTATTTGAATCTTCAACAAACTATCGTTGATATTCAAATTGAAGAAACAAATAGGATGTCGGAAAAGGTTTCTAGAGTTAAGAAATTTACTTCCAAGACTAATGTTGTAGAGGGAGGACCCTCTAGACCTCCACAACATAATAAGAAACATGATTTCAAGGGAAAATGAAAATTTCATAATAAAAATGGCCCAAATCCTCAAATCCAAAAGAAAAAGGGCAATTGTCTTATTTGTGGCAAGGTATGTCATTATGCGGCAACATGTAGGGCGATGGGCAACTTCAACAACAATAAGAACAACAACAAAGGCTTTACATCAAATAAGGCAAATGTGGTGCAAATCGAAGAGATCATTGCGGCGGTGGTGTGTGAGGCACGCTTGGTGACAAAAGTGAGGGGATGGGTAGTTAACTCAACTTGCACAAGACACATTGGTGCACTCAAAGAGGAGTGTAGTTCCTACACTCCTATGGCAAAAGGCACCGAATGTGTCTATGTTGGGGACAATAGGTCCATGTCGGTGAGCGGTAAAGGGAAGGTACTCTTGAAGTTAACTTCCGGTAAAACTTTTTCACTCAATAATGTCCATCATGTACCTCACTTTCGCCACAATCTCATTTCCGTATATTTGCTTGGTAAGGCCGGTATTAAAGTTTTATTTGATGGTAGCATAGTTACTTTAACTAAGAGTGAAATCTTTGTTGGTAAGGGCTATGATGATGAAGGTCTCTTTATACTTAATGTTGATCAAGTTATTAATGAAAAATGTTCATCTTCTTGTGCTTACTTAGTTGATTCTATTAATGTTTGGCATAGTAAACTTGGACATGTTAATCTTGGCTATATAAAGAAAATGAAAGAATGTGGAATTATTAAATCACTAAGTGAAGCTAATATGGACAAATGTGAAATTTATGCCGAAACTAAAATCACTAAGAAATCTTGTAAATCTATAACAAGAGAAACCGAGCTTCTTGGATTGGGACATAGTGACTTGGGTGACTTAAAACACACCATGACTAGAGGTGGTAAAAGATTTTATGTGATCTTTGTTGATGATCACTCTAGATTCACTAAACTTTATTTACTAAGAACCAAGGATGAAACTTTGGAGATGTTTATAAAGTATAAAAGTGAAGTTGAGAACCAAAAGAATAAAAAGATTAAAAGACTTAGAATCGATAAAGGTGGTGAATATGAATCTAATCCTTTTAAGGAATTTTCTGAACAAAATGGCATAATACATAAGGTAACTCCACCTTATTCACCAAAATCTAATGGAATAGCCGAAAGGAAAAATAGAACTCTTAAAGATATGAAGAATGCTATGCTTGTTAGTTCCAGGCTATCTTCCAACATGTGGGGAGAGGCCATCCTTTCAGCTTGCCATATTCAAAATAAGGTACCTCATAAGAAAACTGGTAAAACTCCTTATGAACTTTGGGAAGGGCGTAAGCCTAACTTGAATACCTCAAAGTGTGGGGGTGCTTGGCTAAGGTCATGCTACCCTAGCCTAAAAGGAGAAAGCTTGGTTCTAGAATATGTGATTGTGTGTTTATTGGTTATGCTTGCAATAGTTCATGCTGTAGATTTCTTGTCATCAAAAGTGATATATTAGAATCATACAATATTATTGAATCCGAAAATGCCATATTCTTTGAGCATGTGTATCCTTTGAAAAATAAGGAAAAAGTATTGCATGATTTTATTGAAATTTCTAATTACTTTGTTGATGATGTGCAAGAAATAAGAAGGAACAAGCGAGTTAGGAAGGAAAAGGATTACGGTAACGATTTCCTTGCCTATGTCATTGAAGATGAACCTGTAAGTTACTATGATGCAATTAAATCCGTAGATGCACCCCTTTGGTTGGAAGCAATTAATAATGAATTAGAATCTATTATGTCTAATCATACTTGAGAATTGGTTGAGCTTCCACCCAAGGTCAAACCTATTGGTTGCAAATAGGTGTTTAAAAGGAAATTAAAACCGGATGGTACAATTGATAAGTTTAAAGCTCGCTTAGTAGCCAAGGGCTATAAGCAAAAACATAATGTGGATTATTTTGATACTTCTTCTCAAGTTACTAGAATTGTATCTATTAGAATTTTATTTGTCATTGCTTCTGTTTACAAACTTGTAGTACATCAAATGGATGTTAAAACTGCTTTTTTAAATGGTGATTTAGAAGAAATTTATATGGAGCAACCCGAGGGTTATGTAGTTCTTGGACAAGAACATAAAGTTTGTAAGTTGGTTAAATCTTTATATGGTTTAAAACAAGTACCTAAACAATGGCATGAAAAATTCGATAATGTTATGCTTACACATGGGTATGTGATCAATGGTGCCGATAAATGCATATATAGCAAATTTATTAATAATGAAGGTGTTATTATATGTTTATATGTTGATGATTTGCTTATATTTGGAACTAGCCTTGATGTTGTGCATGATGCTAAACACTTTCTTGCCTCTAATTTTGATATGAAAGATTTGGGTGAGGAAAATATAATCTTGGGCATCAAGATCCTTAGGGATAATGATTGCATTACACTATCACAATACTGTGTAGAGAAAATTCTTAAAAAGTTTGAACACTTTGATATGTCACCTATGTCTACTCCTTTTAACTCAAAGGTGCACTTGTTTAAAAATCGTTGTGATAGTGTTTCACAAGATAAATATGCACAAATCATTGGTAGTTTAATGTTTTTGACAAACTGTACTCGTCCTGATATTGCATATGTTGTTGGTAGATTGAGTAGATATACTCATAATCCTAGTATTGAACATTGGGATGCAATATCAAGATTGTTAAGACATTTAAAGGGTACTTTTGATTATGGTTTGTCATCTTGTGGTTATCCTGCTATATTAGAAGGATATTGTGATGCTAATTGGATCTCTGATACAAATGAGGTAAAGCCCACTAGTGGATATGTGTTCACACTAACTAGAGGGGCTATCTCTTGGAAATCATCTAAGCAGACTTGCATAGTGAGATCCACCATGGAATCAGAGTTAGTAGCCTTAGAAAAGGCTGGGTCCAAAGCCGAGTGGCTTAGGAGTTTGTTAATTGATATACCATTGTATACTAACTCTATTGCCTCTGTTTGCTTACATTGTAATTGCTAGGCTGCCATAGCACGTGCTAAGAACAAAATCTATAATGGAAAAAGTCGTCATATCCGATGGAGGCACAATATTGTGAGGCAGTTCATTGATAATGGTGTAATGTCCTTGGACTTTGTGAGGTCGGAAAGGAATTTGGCCGATCCTTTGACTAAGCCACTAGCAAGAAGGCTGGTGAGTGAGACATCAAGGGGGATAGGACTGATACCCAAATTGTGACAGTATGACCAATGCCCAACCTCTATGATGGGTGATTCTACGCAAGGGGTTAAATGGGTAGAGGTCATTTGTGGTCCATATGGGCACTATCAGTTATTATGTATTCTGCTATCTCATTGAGGAGATTAGTGATGAGTCCATCCCTATGGTGTGAGACAGTGCTAAGTTGCAGATTGTTGAAGGTTGAGCTTTAGCTCTTAATGGGTCCATAGTCCCTACCTGTTGAGATGGGGTATACTGCACACACTCTTGATGGATGCCACCTATGTGGGAGTGGAAGTTGTGCTGCTTCCTATGAGACTTTGGTAGGTCTCTAGAACTCTCATGAAACCCAATGGCACATGGCCTGTATAAGGCTCCAACCCGCTTATGGAACAACATTGGTAAAGAAAGGTATGTGGGTGGTAAGTTTGGTTATCTAATAGCTTGATTAAAAGAGTCTAACTCTACCATTGCCTAGTAGTTCCTACTTATTTACCCTAAGTATGGTTAAAACCTTAGGGTACCATATTGATGCATGCCTTCTTGAGTTTATTGTCTTTCCTAATTTAGTGTTTGTAACATGTGGGGGGTTGTTGGAGTATGTGTGTTTCAAACTCTTAAACTATGCTTGTCCCACATTGGTTAGAGATGTGTTCTCATGTAGGTTTATAAACCATTGCACCACTTTAAGTGTTAGCTTGAATGATAATGGGCTAAGGGTTAGAGTTGGACTTGGGTTGGGTTTAGGCTTGTCTCTATCTCTATTGTTCCTCTTTCCTTTTCCCTTTCTTTTCCCTTTAGCCCATTTTGGTTCTGCCCGTTGGGCATTAAACAGCAGCCTGTTAGGGCATTTAATGTTCAATCCGTTGGACATCAAATCTGTATAGTAACCGTTAGAGGCCTAGTCCTCTAGTCAGCCCACTTGTCTTACATGTTGGCATATATAAAACCCTACAACTCACACTATTCAAAGTCATATTTTTTCTCATCTTCTCTAACCGTATCCCTCTGTTTTGCTCTGTTTTTTTGCTACACAGAAAAATTTCAGCTTCAATTTTTTTAAGGAAAGGAAAGGCAAGTAAGGTTGTTCCTAATTCTTCTTGCTTGAGTGTGCGATCAACTTGAAGAAATTACTATAGTCTAATCTTTGGAGGTTGTTCGGCCAAGAGAGCCATTCACACCGAGTTCTACTCCGGGTGGCACGAATCAACCTTTAAAGACAACACATTTTGCGTGATTCTATAGTTGTGAGATCTTTCTAACTCTATCTATTTATTTTTTGTCATTACTAATTTTTTTAGGGTTTGTATTGTTGAATCAAAACTTGTATATTTAGCTATGTTTTCCAACATAGTCCATAATATTAACATGCGGAAGAAGGAATTGAGGAGTTTGGAGGTTTAATCTCTTTATTAAAAGGATGAAAACAAAGTATCTCATAAATTAGCATCATTTGAAGTGAAATTAATAAAAAAAAAAAGTTAAATTAAAATAATTTATTGTTTGGATCCAAGATTCTACTAATTAAGTGGCGATATATAACTCTTAAGGAGAATATATACCAACTAGCCTTTGAGCATGCGTGTGAGGCTATTCTATTTTTCGAGTAAAAGTTAATAATTTGCATCTATTATAATTTACAAATATATATTTTTTATTTTTCAAAAAAATAAAAAGGATAAATTTTAGAGATAAACAGTAACTGTAATTTCTTTTTTGAACGTAAATGGAAAAAAAAATCCTAAATTTTAGAAATTTTCTTTTTGAATTCAAAATGAAATTTGTTATTTGACATTTATGACTATTTATTTTTAAATGAAGTTACCCTTCATTAATGTGGGTATTTTTTGAACCACATAAAAGTCCAGTTGAAAGAGGGGAATCCTCTTATATATAACTAGCCTCTGAGCACGCGTGTGAGGCTCTTCTATTTTGTTTAGGTAAAGGTTAATAATTTTCATCTATTATAATTTAGAAATTTTTTTTTTCTTTTTCAAACAAATAAAAATGATAAACTTTAGAGATAAGTAATAATTGTAGTTTCTTTTATGAACGTGAAGGGAAAAAAATTCTAAATTTTAAGAGTTTTCTTTTTGAATTCAAAATAAAATTTATTATTTGACATTTATGACCCTATTTCTAAATGAAGTTACCCTTTATTAATGAGAGTATTTTTGAACTAGATAAAAATCCAGTTGAAAAAGAAGAATCATTTTATATATAGTATAGATATAGATGTAACCCAATTAATAATAATAATAAATAAATAGTAATCATTACTTCAAATAATAATAATATAAAAAAATACTTATTTTATTTTATTATATAAAAATTATAAACTAATTACTA
Source organism: Quercus ilex subsp. ballota (assembly GCA_032727855.1). NCBI lineage: Eukaryota > Viridiplantae > Streptophyta > Magnoliopsida > Fagales > Fagaceae > Quercus > Quercus ilex. The sequence goes on from CM064915.1 coordinate 19,118,638, forward strand.
ATTAATGCATCATCAATTTTTTTTTCGAAACAACATCATCAATTATTAATTACTCAATTATAAAATGTAACATTTATTAAGTTATCAGAATTTTATAATCAAATTTATTACCATGTTAATTTTTAAATATTTATAATAATTTTATCATTTTTCTTAAATAAAAGGCTATTTGAAAAAAAAAAAAAAAAAAAAAAAAACATAGTTGCATACTAGGCTACAATGAATGGACGCGTGTCCCATCTGTGAAAGTTGGGCCTGGTCCGGCTTGGCTGATTGAAGCCACAATTTATGGACAAGCCCATCCAAAAACCCGGCCTATATGATTGGAACGCCAAAATTTTAACAATTTGGTAATTCACTTCCCTTTTTTTTTTTTTTTTTTTTTTTTTTTTTTTTTATTTGGAGAATTTGGTAATCCACATGAGCCCAGAAGGGGTGAATAATAGAATTATAGTGAAAACTGAAAAGAATAATAGAATTATAGTGAAAACTGAAAAGATAAATAAATAATTAAAAACATGGTCATCAGAGGGGCCACAAAAATAAATCTCCAAGCTTTTTTTTTCCCTTATTTGTTAACCCAAATTTCATGAAAGCATCTTTAGTCGAATTTATAGTAATATATGGGATAAAATTGATATAATACAAGATCGATCTGTACCTATCCTATTCTATTTAGTGCATTATGATACTGATTGAAATTTAGTATAAGAAAAAAAAAAAACTAAAATAAGTTAAATAGAAATGTGTGCAGATATTTATATATTTTAATGAATGACTAAACAACGAGTTTATATATATATATATATATACACACACACTAGCATGTAACTCGTGCAATACAGAGGATTTGTTAAATTTTATTAATATTATTTTTCTAAAAAATAAAAAAAGATGAATTGCATTGAATTAAAGTAGTTTAGTCTGCATCTTTTTTTTTGTTAAAAGATTTGAGTTGTGTTTTGGGTTTTCAATGACCTTTTCTTATTCTATTAGCAATAGTAATGTGTTATGATTTAAAATGGAGTAGAAATTTAGTATTTTAGAGACATTTGGCACCTGAAAGATGTAAGAGAGGGAGAAATATTAGGTGTTTGTGTTTGATGGGAAGATGGACAACCTTAATTTGTAGATAAGCAAGAGATCAACAGCTATGAGAGAGAGAGAGAGAGAGAGAGAGTTTGGAGGTTTCTAGGGATTGTGGATTAAAAACCTGGTCATCAGAGGGGCCACAAAAATAAATCTCCAAGCTTTTTTTTTCCCTTATTTGTTAACCCAAATTTCATGAATGCATCTTTAGTCGAATTTATAGTAATATATGGGATAAAATTGATATAATACAAGATCGATCTGTACCTATCCTATTCTATTTAGGGCATTATGATACTGATTGAAATTTAGTATAAGAAAAAAAAACTAAAATAAGTTAAATAGAAATGTGTGCAGATATTTATAGATTTTAATGAATGACTAAACAATGAGTTTATATATATATATACACACACTAGCATGTAACTCGTGCAATACATAGGATTTGTTAAATTTTATTAATATTATTTTTCTAAAAAATAAAAAAAGATGAACTGCATTGAATTAAAGTAGTTTAGTCTGCATCTTTTTTTTTGGTTAAAAGATTTGAGTTGTGTTTTGGGTTTTCAATGACTTTTTCTTATTCTATTAGCAATATTAATGTGTTATGATTTAAAATGGAGTAGAAATTTAGTATTTTAGAGACATTTGGCACCTGAAAGATGTAAGAGAGGGAGAAATATTAGATGTTTGTGTTTGATGGGAAGATGGACAACCTTTGTAGATAAGCAAGAGGAGGGTTAAAACAAATCCCTTTAGAGATCAACAGGTATGAGAGAGAGAGAGAGAGAGAGTTTGGAGGTTTCTAGGGATTGTGGATTAAAGCTATGGATAATCTCTTCGTATTTTGAACTTAATAACTCACTTGACTCCAGAAAAAAGAAATGGATACGTAACACAAAATTGAAAATCCAATTGAAAATTTAATTGAATTTTCTCTAAACTTTGGCTTTATATATATATATATATATACTAGTATTATTCCCATGCGATGCATGACTTGATAAATATTCATATGTAAGCTAAATTTTTTTTAAATAATTAAAACTAAATTATTATATAAATAGTAATAATAAATTATAAAATAAGTAAATAACTAGTATTATGATGCACGACTTGATGATGATTCATATGTAAGCTTTTTGAAACAAAATTATTAAATAAATAGTATGAACAAATTATAAAATAAGTAAATAATTTTTTTTTAAACAATTTAAGTCCTAATTGTTTAGAGTTTGGACTTTAATTTGAGGAAATATATATCATAACAAATAAAATAAAATTAATTTACTAATTAGTTGTTCTTAAAATATTGATAATAGACTTTTAGTTAGAGTAGAAATCAAAAGGTTTTTTTTTTTTTTTTTTTTTTTTGAGAAAGAAAACGTGGGTTGTTTTATGGGATTTAAGTTTAAAAATTTTTATAATAGACTTTTCATTTGAATAGAATTTTAAATTGTTGAAGTTTAAATGTATAAAATTAATTTACTAATTAGTTGTTCTTAAAATATTGATAATATACTTTTAGTTAGAGTAGAAGTCAAAGCATGAGGGTTTTAGTTTTTTTGTTTTTTTTTTTTTAAGAAAGAAAATGTGGGTTATTGTTTGGGATTTAATTTTAGAATTTTTTTATAATAGACTTTTATTTTGAATAGAATTTAAATGATAAAGTTTTAGCTAAATTAAATAAGTGCTTGTTAAATATTATCACTTAATTTGAGGAAATATATACTAACAAATAATACAAAATTAATTTACTAATTAGTGGGAGTAGCCACTTGGTGCAACAATGGCTTCTAAGCCCAAATTTTATTATATAACTAGTATTATGCCCATGCAATGCATGGCTTAATAAAAGAATTATATATAAAATTTAAAAAATATATATTTTTGATAATATAATTAAATTTAATAACAAATAAAATAGTAAAAATATTTTAAAGATTATGGCAAGTTTTAAAATTTTAAAAGCTTTTAGTAGTAAACGGGCTGGGATTTGCATGGTTTTGGTCATAAACTTATAACATGAATAATTTTATTAAGAAACACTAATTAATGATCGAAGAGATACAATTAAGGTGAAGTAGGGTGAGGAACAACAAATAATAATTATAACATACCAGCATAATAACATTTATATTTAATTATAATGAAGTGCCACTACAACAAAATGTATTTTTAGTGACGAAAATTAGTGAGGAAATATTTTTCGTCACTAAAAATACAGCTTTAGTGGCGAAATATGAATTTTGTCACTAAAAGTTAAAAAAATTATAACTTTTAGCTACGAAAAATAAATTTCGTCACTATTGTGATCTGAAAAATAGGCGCCGTGGAGGGAAATTTTGGCTCAAATTTAATTAATTTATAGCAATGAAATATTTCGTCACTAAAAGTGAAAATTTTTAGTGACGAAATATTTCGTCACTGTAGGTATTGGTGTGGATAGTATTAGTGACGAAAATTCTTTTGTCGCTATAAGGAAGAATTAGTGACGAAAAATATTCGTCACTAAAAATACTAATAGTTTTGCACACAATTATTGTATGGAAGGAGTTTGAATTTAATGCAAATACTAAAAATACTAAAAATATTTGTATGTGTTGCAAACAATTATTGTATGGAAAGAGTTTGAATTTGATACTTGTTTTAATTTTAACTTGTGGAATGTATGGATCGATTTTTTATAAATGTGTTGTTGAAATAAATGTGTTAATCAAATGTGAGGTTTTAATAATTTAATGACAGGTTACAGGTTAATATCAACGTCATGAAAATAATAAAAACAGAAAATAAGTTTTAGTGACGAATTTTTTCGTCACAAATATGGCAACAAAAAATTGTTTTAGTGACGAAATATTTCGTCACTAAATGCAGTGGAATTTTGTAAGAAATGATTTTAGTGACGAAAATTTTCGTCGCTATATGTGCATGGATTTTCTTAAAAATAGTTTTAGTGACAAATTTGTTCGTCACTATATGTACCCGAAAATAGTTTTAGTGACAAAATTGTTCGTCACTAAATATAATTTAATAAACTGAAATGGTTTTAGTGACGAAATATTTTCGTCACTAAATACTGTTTTTAGCGAGGAAAACATTTAGCGATGAAACCTTTTTGTCCCTAAAAGTTTTTTTTTTTTTTTTAAACAAATCAGACTTTGAGTGATGAAATTTTTCGTCGCCAGGACTTTTAGTGACGGGGCTACAGCGACGAAACGAATTTCGTCACTAAAAGTCTAATTTCGTCACTAAAAGTCCAATTTCGTCACTAAAGGTTCTTAGTGACGAAAAACTGGACTTTTAGTGACGAATTTTTTCGTCACTAAAAATACATTTTCTTGTAGTGTGCTTGCATCTCAAAGTGTCAAATTAATATCAACACTTTTTTTTTTTTTTTTATATAAGATAGAATTCTACTTTAGCCTAATCTAAGTGTATATGTGTGTGAAGCTCCCTTCTGGAGACTTGAACTTCGGCCCTTACCCCCCACACTCCACAAGCACTTATACTTGTGGAGTGACTATCGCACCAAGGGTATGCGGTGGTAAGTTAATATCAACACTAAACATGCTAAGATGTTTATGTTAATTAATGTAAATAAGCATAAAATTAATATCAACATCTAACACCCTACTATTGCATGAATTATGATAAAATTGACCTAATATTTTTACTTTAACCCCAAGCAATCATCCCGAATTTACAAATTAAAACTACCCAAATTTATAAAATTTTTATAAAAAAAATTTGAAAGCAAAATTTACAATAACACACACATAAATATATAGATACAAAGAAACTATGAATTCAATAATTACAAACAATATTAATTTCTAACACATTAAAAAAAATGGAATTAGAGTTAAAGTAAAGATACTCACATGAAAATTGAATTAACTTTGACAGGAAGGGGGAGGCAGCGAAGTCATGGAGATTTCATATCAACTTAAATATCCATTGTTTTTACATCACCCTTTTTATATTTAATCAATTTTGTCTTCATTCTTTGTAGAGTGATGTTCATTATCATGATTTTGGATGCTCAAATCTTGGTCTCATGGCTACTTGTGGGATCTACACATTGGAAAACAAATCTTTCAAAAAGTGAATAAAACTTTCGTTAAAATTAATTTGTTAGTTTTCATGGAAGATATACAATTGATTCTGAAGACCATAATAAGCATATAAATTAGATCAAAGTTAACAAAAATAACTTAAACAAAAGGCAACCCGCACAGAAAACATATTCAATTTGATGAAAAAAAAAAAAAGAAGGAATTTTATGAAAAAACAAAAAGAAGAAGGCAAATATATACATGCAAGTTTCATAAGTAAGGTAAGTATGAGAAGGAAAGAATACATCAAGAAATCGTACGGTAGGAAAAGGGAAAAATATACCAAACTGTATATATACGCCCACTTTTATATTAGATAATTATAAGTTGTGAAAAAGTTGATAACTTGATATAAATAGAAAGAAAAAGGAGTTTACATAATTAAGAAGTTAATGTTATTAGAATTTTTTTTTTTTAGTTTACGTTTTTTTTTTTTTTTACAAGATAGAAATTCTACTATAGTCTAATCTATGTGTATATGTGTGTGAAGCTCCCTCCTGGAGGCTTGAACCCTGGCCTTTACTCTCCACACCCCACAAGTACTTATACTTGTGGAGTCGCACCAAGGGTGCAGTGGTTTTAGTGTACGTTAAAGTTAATAAATATTAGCTATTTTTTTGTTATTTATTCCAAAAGAAAAAAAAAATTTGAGAAGAAAAAATTATACTTTTAAATTTGTTACTTTATTATTAGAAAATAGTTGATGTACGATAAATGTTTATCCCAAATAGATAAAAAAATACTAACGTAAGCTAGTAAAATTGTTACTTTATAAAATTACAAAAAATAAAATAAAAAATAAAAAAGAAGAAGAAGTTAATTAGAACACTTATAGAGTTATAGGTACTTTATCCAAAGAAGTTGATAAAGATCAAAAACTTTTTGTTTTTATCTAAAAACTTAAGTGAATGAATTTATTGAAAAATCTAAAAATCTAAAAAAAATTTCTGTAATTTGGTGAAGCCACTTAGCGCAACCACGGTTTTTAAGCCCAACTTTTATTATATAGTATATGATATATTATTTTAATAAGATAAAATAAATTACTTTAAGTTATATGATAAATGCTGATGACTTTATTAGTATTTGTCTTTCTTTTCTTTTTTTTTAATTTTCGTTGTGCTTAATTTGTGTTAATTTCTTAATATGAAATATGAAATGAGTTTGACCATTACCTATTTGGGTTATATTTAATCTATGTCTTAACCAACACAAACATTAATAAAAAAAAAATAATTCATCAATAGTGGCTTTTCCCTAAAGATAGTCTAATTAAAAACAATAAACAAAACCCAAAATCAAAACATACACAAAAGATTTCAAAATTAAAAAAAAAAAAAAAAATTAAAACTTACATAAGAGAACCAAGAACTTAAATGAGTGTCCATTGTTTTGCTTATTTATAGTAAACTTTCTTGGCATAATATCTTGCACAAAAATTCAAAATCAAAGAACAATAAGTAAGATGGATTTATTAAATTAAAATATAAGCATAAGTTGCATCTGGGAAAAAAAGTGAAAAAAAAAAAATACAATAACGTGGGGTGTATTATGTGAGATTTAATTATAGGGATGACTTATTGATTAAGAGGGATTGGATTGAAAAGTCATGACTATATATATACACTAGCTGAATGCCCGTGCGTTGCACGATTTTGGTCAATAACTTATTAAATACAATATATAATAATGCATTTGAGAAATAATAAATTAAATGGATTATTTTTATTCATAATTCTCTTCAACAGTACCAATTATCTAATAAAACTAAACAATAAAAATTAATATCAACTTTTAACAAAATAATATGTCCATGTAAATTAATATTTAAGCATTAAATCAGTATCAACATAAAATTCACAAATTATAAGCTATCCAAATGTATAAGAATTAAAAAAATAAAAATAAAAATTTCATTTTCTATATTTATATTTATAATATAATATAATATAAGAGAATTGATTGAGTATCACAACTCTTAGCCTACTCGATGATGTAGTCGAAATTCTACATTGTATTATACTTGGGTGATGCACGACTTATTTAAAATTTATATGGAAATAAATTATAATCATGTTGATAATAAGTGAGCCATATGATAAAATGGATTAATTTTATAATATATGTAACTTCGTGCAAGTATGGTATATAGTATATAAATTTTATTATATATATTGAATTAAATTTATTTAAACTGCCACAAACATTTAGTAATAGAATTACAGTTGAAGAGAATTTATATTTTAGATGATAGAGTTTTATGTAGAGTAAATTATTGGTAATATTTTTTTAATTTTCAATAACCAAACAGTTTAAACACTTGTCACAAAGAAAGAAAAAAGTTAATAATGCATTCTATGAAACCCAAGAAATAGCCTTGGTATAGTTATCGAATTATAAAAAATAAAAAACAAAGAAATAAAATGGGAATCTACCTCAAAATCCGATATTAATAATAAGTAAAAGGACGAATATTAAAACTGAGTTAAAAAATGAAATTGAGATAAAATGGGAATCTACCTTAAAAGCGTATAAAACTTTTCTTTACATCCTTGGGACTGAGTGTCAAGAATCTTCAACAATCTTAGAACCCATGGAATCTTCCACGACAACACTGAAAAAGAAAAGAAAAGAAAATATAAAATAACATTTATATAGCAATAACTAAAATTGAAAATACAAATCAGAAAGAAATTAAAATCTAAGTTAAAAAAAAAATAGAATAACATAGATTACAACCTTTGAATTGTATGTCAATTTAGGAGTCTTCAAAAATTTTATAGGATGCTTGCTTGGAATCACCTATGAAAAAATCAAAAATAAATTTTAAGAAAAAACTATTACAACATATAACAAATGGAATGAAACATATACCAATAGCTAAAATTGAAAATATAAATCAGAAAGAAAAATAAACTAAATTAAAAATAGAACCGTATATTATACAACCTTTGAATTTAATGTCAATTTAAGAGTTTCCTATGACAAAACTGAAATAAAAATAAAATAATAGATCTAAAACTATATAAAAGAAAGCGAATGGAACATGAATTTCATCGATCCTTTAAGAGATCCAATCCCCTAATGAAAAACAACAATATTTGACTCCATAATGAAAAACAACACTATTTCAAAAGTACTAAGAATTAGCTTTCAATTCCTATTAAAAAAAAAAGTATGAGAATCACTAACCTTTGTTGTTTGTTGTTGGACTGAGATTGTGATAGGGTAATAGATCGAACATATTAATAACACAAATTTCCTTACCTTTCCATCTTAATGTTACAAATTGCATCTAGATTGTACCTACCTTTTGTGATGGCATAACATCTATTATCTTAGATTCACTGGATACAAAAAACGATTTTTGCCCATGCAAAGTAGATGGAACATAACCTAATTGATATAGAATTTTAAGATAGAGAAACCGTACAATTTTTTTGGAAAAGATTATTACAAATTAGTTGTACTTTTCTTTAGTTGCTTTATAACTTCTTTGGATAAAGTTATGTTGATAACAACTTCTTCTTTGTGGGTTTTTATTTTATTTTAAGTACAATGATTTTTTAGATAAATATAACATATTATTTGTTCTTATCAACCTTTCTTCTATTGTTTTATCACTTCTTAGGATAAATTAGTTTTGTTCTTTGTGTATTTATTTTATTTTGTTTTCAAATTTCTACGTTTGATAAATAGGTTTTAATAAAAAAAAATATCATATCCTATTTCCTTACAGATCAATCACGTTTTTTTTTTTTTTTTGGTTTTTGCCTTTCATTCTATTCATAATTTCATATGACCTTTCTTTTTTTTATTTATTCTATTTTTTTTTTAGTTTGGTAATATAACACATTGATTAACAATTCTATTTTCAATAGCATTTAAATTTTACATCAAATGGGGGACCATAACAATATATATATTCTTAAAAAAAAAAACTCTATCTTATCTCCTTATTGCCTCATTCACGTGTTTTTGTTTTTATTTTTATTTAATGTGGGGGATAAAAGCCCAACCTTATATATTGGGCCTGGGGCCCTATTTGAAGATTACTGTGCATCCGAAGAGAAGAAAGTTGTTAAGAAGAAGTCCAGGTGGAAGAAATATACCTGGAAATGAGTGAGGAGTATAGTCCGAAGAGATCACCAGTGGTCCGAAGAGGCCATTCTCCTCGGATACAAAGAACCTTGGTCAGGTAGATACTTGGAAGGTTCAAGTAATCTTTTTAACAATTTCAATGATAAGGATAGACTTCAAGCACGTATGGAGATTATAGGAACGGAAAAATATCTAGAAGACAAGCTGCAACCACCACATTAAATGCACTGCAGCTACTTTTCTGGCCGCATTAATGTGGAGAAGACCTCTGAACAGTATAATCACAACTACCACCACTCACAGAAAGTTAAAGAAGATACCTGATGGGACATGCACTCAAGTGGATGCTTAGATGAAGAACAAGTGGACGATGAAGATGAGGGGAGAGGGTGCTATATAAAGAGGGGAGGCCTCTGATAAATGGAGGATCGAAGAAAAATGAAGAAGGAGAATAGAATAACTTTATTGTAGTACTAAGAGTTGTAATCATCTTTCATTCAATAATTCACCTCTTCGGACATCTGTTTGTTGAGTTTTTCAAGTGTGTTTCTACGTTAATACATCTCTTAACACCATAGTTGACTATTGTTTAATTCACAACCAGCCCAGCTCTTTCACCCACTCTCTACAAATTCATTGTTTTGGGTTCATTGGGCTCATAATCCAAACCTTTTGAACTTGGGTTACAAAAACTGACCCTACAATTGGCGTTGTTTGTGGGGAGAGCTTGTGCAAGAGTGAAAACAACAGTTGATGATGGCTAAACCAAGTCAACAACAAGCAGAATCTAAGGCATCCCAACACGTTGGCCATTTTCTTAACTTGGAAAAGAGACAAGATCGTGAAGGTAATGCGGACACTGCGCATACTGGTCAAAGCCAATCGCATGGTGGAAGTCACGTGTCCCATGCAGAGAAGAACCGGAGTTTGCAACTAGAGGTTGAAAAGCTAAAAAGGGAGTTGCGCCATGCAAAGAGAAAACAGATTTCTTCGTATTCTAATGAGGACTCCGATGACGAACAGGACGTCACTTACAAGCAGAGATCTTAAACACCAGTCAGTGAATCCTTTTCCTATGAAGAAGAGCCTCATCGTAAGAGCCAACCTAGAAGCCCGTCACGTGGAGGCGTAGGGAACGATGCTATAAGCAGGGCTTTGAATCAGATCTCTAGGTCACCTTTTACGTGCAAGATTGAAAAAGTGATACTTCCTCGGCATTTTAACCAGCTGACGTTCACCATCTATAATGGTAAAACAGACCCTGTCGAACATGTGAGTCACTTTAATCAAAGGATGGCTGTCTACTCTAGAGATGAAGCTCTGATGTGTAAGGTTTTCCCCTCCAGTCTTGGACTAGTTGCAATGAGGTAGTTTGATAGCCTGAAAGCAGACTCCATTAATTCCTTCAAAGAGCTCACTCAAGCATTTGGTTCTCGTTTTGTCACATGCCGAAGAGTGGCTAGGCTCTTATCTTCACTGCTATCCTTGAGCATGCAGGAGAGCGAGACCTTGAAGACGTATTCAGATAGGTACTGGGAGATGTTTAATGATATGGAGGACAACTTTGATGGAATAGCCCTCAGCACGTTCAAGCTCGGCCTCCCTACTGACCATGGATTAAGGACGTCATTATCTGGTAAACTAGTTACCAACATGCGTCAGCTCATGGACCGTATTGAAAAGTATAAAAAAGTCGAAGAAGATCAGCAGCAAGGGAAGGGAAAAGACAAGGTTATCCCCTAGGAGAGGAGGGATTTCAGGTCGGACCATTACAATAACAGCAAACCACGGAGAGATTTCGTTGGGCAATCAGGATCAGCAAATCCTCAAGCAGTCAACACTGTATTCAAAGAGCTAGTACACCAAGTTTTGGAAAAGATCGAGAATGAACCATTCTTCAAGTGGCCGAATAAGATGGTAGGGAACCCTGAAAGGTTTAATTATAATCTCTATTGCCAGTACCATCAAGACCATGGGCATGCCACAAAGGATTGCAAGAGCCTGTGGGATCACTTGGACCAACTGGTCCGTGAGGGTAAACTAAGACACCTTTTGCACCACTCTAGTGGCCAAGGAAGTCAGATGAACGCAGAGCCCCGAAGAGATGACTCTTCAAAGCCTCTATTGGGAACTATTAACGTCGTCTTCGCCACATCGAGAAGAACAGGATCCTGGCCATCAAAGGTTATATCGGTAGTCCGGTCACCCGCAGGGGATTTCGACCAAGGTCCAAAGAGAGCTAAGCCGGGTGCTCAACTAGTTATAGGGTTCTCGGATGAGGATAAGATTGGGACCATCCAACCCCATGACGATGCTTTAGTAATCACCCTCAGAATTTGAGGGTATGATGTGAAGAGGGTAATGGTGGACCAGGGTAGTGCGGTAGAAATAATGTATCCTGATCTCTACAAAGGGCTAGGCCTAAAACCTCAAGACTTAACACCATACAATTCCCTCTTGTGAGTTTTGAAGGAAGGGTTGTCACCCTGAAAGGCCAGATACGATTACCTATGCAGACTGGCTCGGAGGTGGTAGAGGTGGATTTCATAGTTGTAGACGTGTATTCACCCTATACGACAATTGTAGCCAGACCTTGGCTTCATACACTAGGGGCTGTTTCTTCTACTTTGCATCAGAAAGTTAAGTATCCATTTGAAGGACAGGTTTATGAGATCCGAGGAGATCAGTCCGTAGCCAGCCAATGCTTAGTGGCTGCCATCCAATATGAGCCAGAAGCCGAGTCCTCGTCCAAGGCTGAAAGGGGTTTATAGCAGTTAAAGTCTCGGGTATTGCCCGTCGAAGATCCAGACGAGAGCGCTAGGTGTGAAGATTTGACAAAAGTTATCATCGGAGACAATCCAGAAAAATTCTTTCAAGTTGGATCTCAACTACCTCTGTAGGAGAAGGAGTAGTTAGTAGAATTCCTTAGGAGAAACCTTGAAGTATTCGCCTGGAATGCTTACGAAGCCCCAGGGGTAGATCTAGAATTCATATGTCACCATCTGAAGGTCAACCCACTGATTACCCCTAAGAAGCAGCCTCCTCGGCACCCATCCAAAGAACATGCTGATGCAGTAAGAGAAGAAGTAGCAAAACTCAAACAAGCTAGAGCTATTAAGGAAGTTTTTTATCCTGAGTGGCTAGCAAATACTGTGGTGGTGAAGAAAAAGAGCGGAAAATGGCGAGTATGCATAGACTTCACTGATTTAAATAAGACTTGCCCTAAAGATCCATTCTCCATGCCAAAAATTGATTAGCTAGTGGATGCCACTGTCGGCCACCCTCGGATGAGCTTCCTGGATGCTTTCCAAGGTTACCACCAGATACCACTAGCCCTGGATGATCAGGAGAAGACTGCTTTTATCATCCCTATTGGTAACTACCACTATAAGGTGATGCTATTTGGCTTGAAAAACGCAAGATTTACCTATCAAAGAATGATGACGAGGATGTTTGAGCCACAACTGGGTAAAACTATCGAGGTTTCCATAGATGACATGGTAGTGAAAAACAAGATTATTGCTGAACATATGAAGGACCTTGAAAGTACCTTTGAAGTTCTAAGAAAGTACAAGCTACACCTAAACGCTTCCAAGTACTCATTCGGTGTGGGGTCAGGCAAGTTTTTGGGGTACATAGTGACTCACAGGGGAATTGAGGTTAACCCCGACCAGATAAAGGCCATCAACAATTTACAAGCTCCTCGGAGTCCCAAGGAAGTTCAGAGACTGACTGGAATGACTACTGCCCTGAACCGATTCATCTCCCGATCAGCAGATAGGTGTAGACCTTTCTTCTCGTTGATTAACAAATGGAAGGGATTTGAGTGGACCGAAGAATGTGCTGTAGCCTTTCAGCAACTTAAGGACTATCTGGCTCGGCCACCAATCATGTCCAATCCTGAGCCAGATGAAGTCTTGTTTGCCTACATTGCCATAGCTCCTTATGCAGTGAGCTTGGTGTTAATATGAGCAGATTGTGGTGTGCAAATGCCAGTTTATTATGTAAGTAAGTCGCTACATGAAGCCGAGATTCGTTCTCTGCCACTGGAGAAGGCTATCCTAGCAGTGGTGCTTGGTACACAGAAGCTGCCTCATTATTTCCAAGCCCATACAGTCATTGTTCTCACTCAGCTCCCGCTCAAGGCTATACTCCGAAGTGTTGACTACACTGGAAGGATTGCTAAATGGGATACGATCTTAGGGGCTTTCGATATCAAATACATGCCTCGCACATCGGTCAAGGGCCAGGTCCTTGCGGATTTGGTGGCTTAGTTCACGGAGCCCCAGTTAGAAGAAGTAATGCCAACATCGGACATGGATGAAAAATCAGTCGGCATGATTTCTCAGCAAAACCCCTTACATTGGGAAGTGTACGTGGATGGCGCAGCAAACCAGAAAGGTTCTGGAATGGGGCTAGTACTGATATCCCCTGAAAGAATCACCGTTGAAAAGTCATTAAGGTTAGACTTCTTGGCAACAAATAATGAGGCGAAATATGAAGCTCTACTGATGGGAATGGCTATGGTTCGAAGAATGGGAGGAAAGACAGTGGAAGTGTTCTCGGACTCCAGGTTAGTCGTCAGTCAAGTACAAGGTGAGTTTGAGGCGAAGGATGAAAGAATGCAGGGATACTTGAGCCGAGTTAAATGTCTGTAATCGGAGTTCGAATCTTTCAATTTGCTGCACATTCCTAAGAATGGTAATGCACATACTGATTCTTTCGCCACGCTCGCTACCTCTTTGGCCCAAGATTTGCCGAGAGTCATCCTCGTTGAGGACCTACATGAACATACAGAGGCAAGAAGAGAGGTAGTCCAAGTTCATCAAATCAAGGCCGGACTCAGTTGAATGGATCCTATAATTAAATTCTTGAAAGATAATATGCTGCCAGAAGAAAGGAGGGAAGCTGACAAAATTCGGAGGAAGGCGACCAAATTCTGGCTATCGGAGGACCAGAAACTATATAAACGCTCATATTTAGGACCGTACTTATTGTGTATGCATCCTGAGGCGGCTGAGTTACTACTAGAAGAATTACATGAAGGAATCTGTGGGAGCCACACTGGAGGTAGGTCCTTGGCTCACCGAGCCATCACTCAAAGTTATTGGTGGCCGAACATGCAAAAAGAAGCCCACGAGTATGTTAAAAAGTGCGATCAATGTCAGCGATTTGCCCCGAACATTCATCAACCAGAGGGAACTCTTAATCCATTATCCAGCCCATGGCCTTTCGCCCAATGGGGCTTAGATATCGTGGGACCATTCCCTAAAGCTGCAGGAAATAGGAAATACCTTTTGGTCGGCACAGACTATTTCACCAAATGGGTCGAAGCTGAACCGCTGGCCAACATTAGAGACGTAGATGTGCAGAAGTTTGTATGGAAGAGTATTGTCACTCGATTTGGGGTTCCTCATACTCTCATCTCGGACAATGGCCTACAGTTCGACAGCAAAGCATTCAAGAATTATTGTAGCGAACTGGGAATCATAAACAGATACTCCACTCCTGCTTATCCCCAGGGTAATGGGCAAGCAGAAGCTGTCAACAAGGTCATAGTAAATGGCTTAAAGAAGAGGCTAGACGATACGAAGGGCAAATGGGTGGAAGAATTACCACATGTACTTTGGGCCTACAGAACTACGCCTCGCAGATCTACTGGAGAGACCCCCTTTTTCAATGACCTATGGTGCTGAAGCTGTCATACCCTTGGAGACTGGGTTCCCAACATTGAGAAGTAGTTCGTTCAGTCCGACCGGCAACAATGAGCAGTTGGAGAAGAGTTTGGACCTGATTGAGGAAATGAGGGAAAGTGCAATAGTTCGGCTAGCACATTACCAACAAAAGCTCAGGCAGGGCTATGATACCAACGTAAAGTTAATGCCTCTAGAACTTGGTGATTTGGTGCTGATGAAAGTTGTAGGCACTGCAAAGAACCCAGCTTAGGCAAAGTTATGACCCAATTAGGAAAGGTCATATCGTAGTACTTCAGGGGCTGGCATTGGAGCATATTTCCTAGAAGACCTAGATAGTCATGTAATACCACGCTCTTGGAATGTAAATAACATCAGAAGGTACTATTATTAACCGAATCTTTTCTTCAATCAATATGCCAACTCATTCATGGTTCTCTTAAGTGTTTAAACTTAAATCCAATCATGCCTGTAGTACTCGGACTAGATGATTTGGGTTAGTTAACACTCGTTCGCGGTTCTCTTAAGTGTTTAAACTTAAATCCAATCATGCCTTTAGTCCTCGGACCAGATGATTTGGGTTAGTTAACACTCGTTCCCGGTTCTCTTAAGTGTTTAAACTTAAATTCAATCATGCCTGTAGTCCTCGGACCAGATGATTTGGATTAGTTAACACTCATTCACGGTTCTCTTAAGTGTTTAAACTTAAATCCAATCATGCCTGTAGTCCTCAGACCAGATGATTTGGATTAGTTAACACTCGTTCGCGGTTCTCTTAAGTGTTTAAACTTAAATCCAATCATGCCTGCAGTCCTCGGACTAGATGATTTGGGTTAGTTAACACTCGTTCGCGGTTCTCTTAAGTGTTTAAACTTAAATCCAATCATACCTGTAGTCCTCGAACCAGATGATTTGGGTTAGTTAACACTCGTTCTCGGTTCTCTTAAGTGTGATTTGGGTTAGCTAACACTCGTTCACGATTCTCTTAAGTGTTTAAACTTAAATCCAATCATGCCTGTAGTCCTCGGACCAGATGATCTGGGTTAGTTAAAACTCATTCACGGTTCTCTAAAGTGTTTAAACTTAAATCCAATCATGCCTGTAGTATTCGAACCAGATGATTCGGGTTAGTTAACACTCGGTCACAGTTCTCAAGTGTTTAAACTTAAATCCAACCATGTCTGTAGTCTTCAGATCAGATAATTTTGGTTAGTTAACACTCGCCTACAGCTCTCCTAAGTGTCTAAACTTGAATCCATTCATGCCCGAAGTCCTCGGACTAGATGATGTGGGTTAGTTATCATTTCTTCGTAGTTCTTATAAGTGTTTAAACTTAAATCTAGTCATGCCTGTGGTCCTCGGACCAGATGATTCGGGTAAGGATTAGTCAACACCTCCATACAGTTATTATTATTAAGGTTTAACTTTAAAATGAGTCATGCCTGAAATTCCCGAATGTATTTAAATTAACTCTAACTTATGATAGGCCTCCTTAGTAATGTTTTGTTCAAAACCAAGGAATAATAACATTCTATATGCATGTTCGAAAAGACATGTGAAACTTCCATATTACTCGTTGCATTCACTGCTTATTAGTAACTCTTATGCAAACTGTTCTTTTCAGTATTAATTTTGGTTATTTACATCATCAGCATGATATGGTGGTTAAGTTTACCTGCATTACCGTAATTATAAAGCACAATTATTTGCAGCAATAATAAGTCATAAGATATGCAAAGAAGACACTAGAAATAAAAGGGAAACAGTTTCATTAATCAAAAGAAAATAGTTTACAACCCCTTACATAAAAGAAAAATTAATACAAGTACAAAATAAAAACTCCTAAATATTAGCATTCATTCGAGGGACCAAAGGGTCAGCAGCCTGGCTAGACTGAGCAGCAACAACTTCTGGGGCTTGGTCTTTAGACTCTGGAAGGGTTTCTTTTTGCCTAAGTCTTTGCCCTTATCTTAGGGAGCCTCAGCTGGCTTGCTCTGATCACCAGGCTGACCAGACTCTTTGGAGGCCTTAAGGTTGGTAGGAGGAACTTGGTTGACCAGGGATTGCTCCGAAGCCTCTTGGAGTTGTGTGGGAGGAGGGGGATCAGACCCTGGGAGTTCTCGAATATCAGGGTCGTAGTATACACTCCCAGGTAGTCTCAAGTCAGATTCCGAAGGGACTCTAGCAGCATCCAGAGCTTTTCCCCAAGTCACATCGTAGTATTCTCGGCTGACTGCGGCAAATTGCTCAGTGAGGTTGGCTTGGGTCTCCTCCACCCCAAGCGTATATGCTGCCTGTCTTTCGGCCTCCACTGCCTCCTTGGCCAATTGGACATTTTTCTCTGCCAATTGAGCAACTTCCTTGGCTTTTTTAAGCTCAGCCTTAAGACCTTTCACCACTTCTCTCTCTGTCGCCAAGTTAATCTCCGCCATGTTCAGCTATTTATGTTGCTCTTCGGCCTGCTTCTCAGTAGTTTTAAGGCCAGCATCGAGGCTGTTCCTCTGGTTGGTCATGTCTTTGAACTGCTCGAACAGGTGAGCATATTCCTCCTTCAGGCTGCCTAGAGATTTTTTCGCCTCAGACCGAGAGTGGGCCTCCGCTTGGGATTCGATGTAGGACTTCTTGTTACACTCCTCGGCCACGTAAACTTGCTGAGTAATCTACATAATAAAAAAATTTCAATATAGAGCAAAGTAAAGGGGTAAGTAAAAGAGATCAGCACCTTAATTAACCAGATCAGTACAGTTACCATGGCTAAATCCCTCTTAAGGGATAAGAAGAGCTCGTATTGGTTGAAGCGCCTATAAGACTCCATGTCCTTTGGAAGGAGAAGTGGCTGCTCCAAGGCCTCGGCAACGAGACTTGCCTTCCCCCCATTGTAATTTTTGAGGGAGGTCTCCTAGGGGATTGGAGCACTATCCAATTCCAGCCTTGGGGACCAAGTGCGAGCTCCTCGACACACATCAGCCACAAGGGCTTCATCTCGGCTCTCCGTAGACGAAGCCCTCTTACTCCGGTGATCTTTAACCACTTTTTGTTGTTTGGTCCTTTTCGGAGGCACTACCTCCCTCCCTTCATTGTCAACAAGGGGTCTCTTCTTCTTCGGATCTAGCAATTTCTTGGCACCGAGATCCAGAGGAACCTGAGGAGGTGGTGGAGGAAGACTCACAGCTGGTTGGGACGTGCCAGTCCCTTTGGGCTCAGCCTTTTTACCTCTATTCTTCATCAAGTCCCTTAAACTTGCCATGTCTTCTTCTTCCAAAGAGTCTTTTGGAATAGTAGTTATCAGAACAGGAGGGCGAACACTAGACTGCCTGTCGGTCTCCTCCTCGGCATCCGAAACGTGTATCACCTG
This sequence comes from Quercus ilex subsp. ballota, assembly GCA_032727855.1. Classification (NCBI taxonomy): domain Eukaryota; kingdom Viridiplantae; phylum Streptophyta; class Magnoliopsida; order Fagales; family Fagaceae; genus Quercus; species Quercus ilex. Next base: position 19,136,994 of record CM064915.1, read on the forward strand.
AACCCTTCCTAAAGCTTCTCCTTCGAACTTAAACTTATCAATCTGCTCGTCAAGCGAAGGGGTTGAAGAAGCAACTCTTTCACTTGCTGCTGCTGGTTCGAGGGGAACTTGCTGAATTAGCTGGAGAAGCAATGGAACACCTTGTGGATTTGGATGTGGCATGGGCGCAAGATCAAACGGAGCTAGGAAATCTTTCCGAGCAACGTCTATGCTGTTAAGGCGATAGTCTCCCTATCTTATCACATTGCCAACCGGCTGAAGATCCTTCGGTTTTGCCCTGTACCCAAGAATAAGCAGAACCGACCAGAGTTGCCCGTTTTCACTCACAAAAATTTCTGATCGGAGTAGATAATTGAGGGCGGCAACGTTTGTAAGGCTGAGCCGAGGAGAAACGTGCTCTTTATCTGTTAACGTCACAATAGAACTTAGTCAGAAACTTAAAAATAATGATACAAAAAAAAGGACAAAATTGTTGAAAAACGGAGATCCTAAATCTACTGTTAGTAAACCTAAATCTAGGATATCCTACCTAGCTCTCCTGGTTTGGTTGGGCAATGAAGACCGTCATGCCATACGCCCGAGACGATCACATAGTCGTCTTTCATCCCATTGTTAGATTTGGGAAGGCAGGAGACGAGCCTAACAACGTCGGATCGGGATTTAAGATAATATCCCGCTCCTTTCTGGCTGTGACACTCATACATGTGTACCACGTCGAGCCAGGTGAGTCCCAATCCTAGATGACAGTTCAAGTCATCAACTGCTCCTAAAATTCTAAAGACATTAGGTGCACATTGTTCAGGACTAAGCCTATGGTTTCAGAGGTAATTACTGGTAATGGGGCCCATAGGGATAATCATCCCCCCTTCTAAAAAGGCGATGATGGGGATTATAACTTCGCCCACCTTCTGATCTGTTAGTATTCTTTCTGGAGGACAATACCTCAAGCCCACATCTTGAGGTATGTGATATGTTGCCCTAAATTCCTCCATCTGGGCGGGGCTATCCACCATATACTGAAATCTACCCATCTCAATTAAACAGAAAGAAGGAAATACTAAACGTAGCGACTAGGGAGTGACTATTCGAAGGCCGAGGAAGTTGGCCGAAGAGAAGACGAAAGGTTTGAGTAGAGGAGAACTTACACGAACTAAATCGGAGAATGATCTTCGAACTCGCAGAAAGATTCTTACAGACTCTGGGAAAAACTGGGATTGATGTTTGGAAGAGTTTGGTGGATTCGAGTGCTTGAGTTCGCTGGGTAATCTGAGAATTTGCAAAGTAAAGAAGAAATAACCTCCTCTGAGGCTTTATATAGGGGGACAGATAAAAAGGCAGGAGTCATCCTGCCCAAATTTTGAGGAAGAATCATGTCCGTTGGATCAATAGCCCACCATTGGATACCAGGGACAAAACGCCGCCTAGAGTAATTAATAGCGCTTTGGGAATACTGAAACGACATTAGCAATGATGAAGCGCCTGCATCTATGCCCACACACGTGTAAGTCCAGATATTTGTGTGTTTTGAGTTTTTATTTCGTGACAAGTCAAAATCCTATTTTTTCTCCTCGGATGCGAAGGAAAAATTAAAATTTTGAGGGGCTATTGTAGGGGGTAAAAGCCCAACCTTATATATTGGGCCTGAGGCCCTATTTGAAGATTACTGTGCATCTAAAGAGAAGAAAGTTGTTAAGAAGAAGTCCAGGTGGAAGAAATATACCTAGAAATGAGTGAGGAGTATAGTCCGAAGAGATCACCAATGGTCCGAAGAGGCCATTCTCCTCGGATACAAAGACCCTTGGTCAGGTAAATACCTGAGAAGTTCAAGTAATCTTTCTAACGATTTCAATGATAAGGATAGACTTCAGGCACGTATGGAGATGATAGGAACGGAAAAATATCTAGAAGACAAGCTGCAACCACCACATTAAATACACTGCAGCTACTTTTCTGGCCGCATTAATGTGGAGAAGACCTCTGAACAGTATAATCACAACTACCACCACTCACAAAAAGCTAAAGAAGATACCTGATGGAACATGCACTCAAGTGGATGCTTAAATGAAGAACAAGTGGACGATGAAGATGAGGGGAGAGGGTGCTATATAAAGAGGGGAGACCTCTGATAAATGGAGGATCAAAGAAAAAGGAAGAAGCAGAATAGAATAACTTTACTGTAGCACTAAGAGTTGTAATCATCTTTCATTCAATAATTCACCTCTTCGAACATCTGTTTGTTGAGTTTTTCAAGTATGTTTCTACATTAATACATCTATTAACACCATAGTTGACTGTTGTTTAATTCACAACCAGCCCAGCTCTTTTACTCACTCTCTACAAATTCATTGTTTTGGGTTCATTGGGCTCATAATCCAAACCTTTTGGGCTTTGGCTACAAAAACTGACCATACATTTAATTTTTTTTTTTTTTACATTATGTTGATATCAACATTTTTTTTTTCATTCTATCCATAAAAATATGACATTTTTTATTCTATTTTTTTCATGGTATAACAACAAACACGTTAATTAGAAATCCTAATTATAATAAGATATAGTGATATACATAATATTTAATTTTTATTTTTATTTTAAAAAATTCTTTGATTTTTCTTGAATTTTACAGCAAGTGTAATTCAACTTTAATCAAATTAAGATTTTTATCTATTTAGAAATTATAGTTGAAGAAAACTTATATATACTTTTTCTTAAAATCTAAAAATTTAAGAAAATTTCTGCAATTTGGTGCCACCACTTGGCACAACCACAGTGTCCAAGCTCAACTTTTATTATATATAATATGATATATATATATATATATATATATATATATATAAGTTCTAAAATTTTTGACAATAAACTATACACTTTTAGTTGGAGTATAATTTAAATTTCTAAAACCTAGATAATAAATTTTTATCTACATTAAATTATTGTTAAATCTAATCCCTTAATCAAGAGCTTTGTAGCTTAATATCCTAATAAAATACTAATTTATTAATAATTAATAAAATGTAAGATGCAACTTGAGGGGGGGGGAAAAACGTGGGTTGTGTGGGAAAATTTTGATAATAGATATTTAGTTGGAGTAGAATTTAAATTATTAAAACCTAGATGATAAAGTTTTATCTAAATTAAATTATTGTTAAATCTTATCCCTTAGTCAAAAACCTTATAGCATAATATACTAATAAAATATTAATTTAATAATAATTAATAAAAATTTAAGATGAAACTTAAGGGGGGGGGGGGGAAAAAAAACAAACAAAAACATGGTTTGTGTGGGATTTAAGTTTAGAAAATTTTTATAATACTTTTTAAATTAAAGTGTTTTTAAATATTATCCCTTAATTTGAGGAATATATCCTAACAAATATATATATATATATATATATTACTAATTAGTGAGAGTAGCCACTTGACGCAACTATGACTTCTAAGCCCAATTTTTATTATAGAGCTTTGTAGCTAATATCCTAATAAATTAAAATACTAATTTAATAATAATTAATAAATTTAAGATGCAACTTGAGGGAAAAAAGCAAAAACAAAAATTCCGATTGTGTGAGAAAATTTTGATAATAGACTTTTAGTTGGAGTATAATTTTAAATTTTAAAACTTTGATGATAAAGTTTTATCTAAATTAAATTATTGTTAAATCTTATCCCTTAATCAAGAGCCATGTAGCTTAATATCCTAATGAAATATTAATTTAATAATACTAATCAATAAAATGTAAGTTGCACCTTAAGGAAAAAAACAAAAACAAAAATGTGGGTTGTGTGGGATTTAAGTTTAAAAATTTTTGATAATATTTTAAAAATTAGATAGTTGTTAAGTATTATCCCTTAATTTGAGGATATATATCCTAATATATATATATATATATATATATATAGATAGATAGATAGATAGATAGATAGATATAATTTACTAATCGGCTTACTAAAAAATATTTTGATAATATAATTAAATTAAATAACAAATAAAATGAAAAAAGGATTAATTCGAAATTTAAGATTAAAAAATAAATTGTATTTGTACACTTAAAAGAAATTTAATTTTTATTTCTTATTTTGATATTTAAATCATTTGTTCTAGTGTTGATTTCATTCAAATGGTTATAAGTTATATCGACCCTAAACTAAATTAATACTAAATAAAAATATAATACTCTAACTTAATGTAACATTCTAACTTACTAATAAATATAAATATATATATATATATATATATATAACACCCTAACTTAAAGTAATGTTTGTAATTGTATTGTGTTTTAGCCTTTAAGAACACATATATTATTTTTTTTTATATCATAAAAAAACACAGATATTAATATTACACATGAAAAAATAATGAATTCAATAATTGAAACGGTTGAAAACAAAATTAAGCCAAAACCTCAATTCATTAATGAAAAAATATCCAAAATTTTGAACCTAAAAAAAAAAAAAATGGAGTTAAGTAAAGCTAGACTTACATAGAAATTTGGACGGATGGATTCTCTCGTATCCAATTTCATGTTTGACAGCAAATTTTGCTTTTAATTAAAGAATATAGATTACATGGAACAAAACACCAAACAAAAGCCATAACAAATTAAATCCATAATAAAATATTGATGTCAACAACAAATAGTCATGTAATAAGAATTTAAAAAATACAAAAATATTGCTTGCTATATTGACTTCTAAATAATACACTAAAAGGTGTGACATAGAATTTCAACCTATCTATAAAACTTGTTGATAAAAATCATATTATATATAATAAAAAGGCAACAAATACACAAAATCTATTCAATTTGATGACCCCAAAAAAAAAAAAAAAATACCTGCAAGGTTGTAGGTAGGGCAGAGAGGAGAAAGGAAGAATATAGCAAATAATTGTAAAGTATATAATAGAAATAATGAAACACCAAAAAAACTGTGTGTATATATAGTGAGAATTTTAGGTTGTGAAGAAGATATGAACAAAAAGAAGTAGTTTAGGTGAAACTCAAATACTTTTTTTTTTTTTTTTTAACTTTATTATTAAGAAAAAGATGACATAAGATGCAAATTTATCCACACACCAAAAAAAAAAAAAAAAAAACGTAGGAAAAAAGAAGAAGCAAGTTCTATCTTCTTTTGTTTCTTTCTTTTTTTCCTTTTAGGTTTTTTTAAAGAAACGTAGGAAAAAAAATTTCATCAAGATCAAGATGGTGTCAACTAAAACCATAGATGGCAATGGTAATCTCTTTCTCTCTTTTATATATACTAGTCGTTAACCCGTGCGATGCATGAGAATAGCTACTGGATGCTTCAATACCACAGGTGGTGTGGCACATATGAGTTAAAAGCAATGGTATTTTCTTTTGGAATTGGAAATCTAGCAAACAGGAGACCTATCAAGCAGATTCATTCTAATTTCTACCACATAACAACTATATAGTAATGTCACTATGACATGAAAGAGACATTATAATGAGATGTTCAAATAGATATACCTAAAAAATATGCAAAATTAAGAAATATATATGCAGTATGTATAATTTAAATGAAAGAAATAAAAGTATAAAGATAGCTTTAAATGAAAAACAAACTATGGGAAACTAATAAAAAAACTTGAGTTGTTGTTTCGAATTGTTTTGGCATTGCGAAAGGCCTTAAGAATTGGGTTGGACTGTGATATTAAAGGTCAAGGTGGACATAAACCTTGATTTTAACATAATTCTTCCGATAATATGTCAAGCATATGCTCATACAGGGAAATTTGAAATCCAATTGTGCGTCCTTCTACTCCAAATTGCCCACCTAAGTGTGTAAGATATCTCATGAGCATATTTGTTGTCCTATTTACCAGCATCACTATCTCACTAACCAAAAGAGAATTGCCATTTCCTTCATTAATCATTGCCCTATTTTCTTAAACAACACATCAAATAAGAAACTAACCCATAAGTAAACAAAAAAGTAGTCACATCCAGGAAGTGGTCTGAATTGCATACATTTGAAATGTCATTAACTTGGCTTAGATATTTAGGAAAGTTAAGTGCCATTAATAGGAGTATGAGGTCTAAGAGTGACTACACGTAATTAGATGTATTTTTTTTATTCACTTTACTGCAATTAAATTATAAAGCATGCCTATCTAGATTATCTCAATCAAATTTAAAGTTATAGTTGTTTAGTTATATACATATGTTAATAAAGAAGGTGTAGTTTAGAATACATTCAAATTTAAGAAGACTACTAAATTTTCTAATGTTGCAACTTGGGTTTTGATGATGGAAAGTTCAAGTGGACAATGTACTAAATTTTTACTTTTGTTGATGACAAAGTATGCCTAAATGCACATTAAAAAAATGCAATGACCAACGGTAACTAAAACCGAAAGGCACAAACCATGTAGTGGGCATAAACTTATGCAAGAGTAAGCAAAACATTTTGTCAAACACATGGTGTGCACAAAATTTCAGCGTTAGAATGTACCATAAAGTCAATAACGAACATTCCAAAATGTAGGATAAGCACATCAGATGGTCTATACAATCAAAGCCAAGTCAAAAATCTACACCTCATGTAACAATGTCTAAGATATTAACAATTGTTATTATAAATAAAAGGAATTAAAACAGAAATACACAACTTATTGACACATTAAACAGTTCTTGTAACGCAACAAATAACTCAACAACAATAACATGACAAACAGGCAAAACAAACAAACTAAAAAGTATCAAATACATGGAACTACATAACTAATAACTTATTCCATGAACAGTGTAAAGCTAAAAACTCAACTCTTCCATGGCTTTTATATTTTATATCATAAGAAAGCATATGATACCTTGCTACAATTCTGAACCCAACAAAGTAGGCTGTAAGTGCTTGTAACACAACAGTATTTATAATATAAATGTCAATTTTTTTTCCAGGTACTTAAATGCTACATACCATTTCAATCACCCATATTATACCAAATGCATAAAGAAACATAAAAATTTGTGTCTTGTACTTCTTTTGCTATTTTTTTTATGATAAAATGATAAACTTACCTTAATAGAGACTTGAAGAACATCATGAACTTCTTCTGGCACATGCTTATGCAAATTTGCAATAGTACCCAAACTTTAAAATTAGTATTCAATTTTTGTATCTAATTGACCTAATGCTCGACATCATGAATATATCCTATTTACTTTTTTTTTTTTTTTAAGATTTCTTGTTTTGGTATTAATTTTGGTTGGCTGTGAAAATACTTTAGAAGCTTTTTATCAAACAGATGGTGCACATCTATGGAAAGTGAAACTATTTTTGCCTTTAGGAAAGTTATCTAAACCTAGGTGGGGTTGAAGGAGAAAAATGAAGAAGAAAAACAAAGGATGATGCAGCAGAAATTATAGAAGAGAGAATGTGTGTTTTCAAAAAAATGCTCTAATTTGCAATAAAGCTTAGACAACAATTTTATCAATAGAAAAAATGTATAAACCAAGAAGATAGTTAAACATATAGTATATTTGCCTATCATGTCCTTTTCATGAGGAATGAATATAGACCTTTGTAGATTTCATTCAACCCTAACATTTATATACTGCACGAAGTAAATGTATCTTAGAAGCTTGATAAGAAACTTAAAAAAAAAAAATCATAAATGCATATAGACCACAAAGTTTGATAAGAAACATAAATCAAATTCAGAAATACCTTAGTGAAACAATATTGAGTCACTAAATATCTTCAATGCATCATTGAGAAGTCCAGGGCTTGTCATCATTGAATGCATCTAGTAATAGTCGGACAGTAAATATTTAAAATTTATGAAGAGGGTTAGATAGGATAAATTGGAGAGAGGAAAATTGGTGTATGGACGGAGGCAGACAAAAACATTCTGGCCAGAAACAGGATATTGTATTTAAATAGGAATATAATTAGAACTTTACTGGTAACAATTCCGATAGTCTGATTGGCAGAGGTTCAGATGTCACTCTATCTGTGCTTTATGGTCTCAAATTTCTACGTTTCAACAGCAACAAATATGCACAATAAAACCAATTCTAACTACCTTATTATAAACCATAATCTTACCCCAAACCAATTCTAACTACCATTTGATCGTTTCTTACTACCGTTGTTTAGATTTTGTTTTTATAATAGTGATGAAATGGTTAAAAACTAAATAGTACACAGTTTTGTTCAAGAGGTATCTAGAATTGTGGGGGGGGGGGGAACATTTTGATAGAGAATCCAAAAACCCAAAACAAAAACGAATCAAATCTAAACCTATCCAACAAAAAAACTCAATCAAAAGTAACATTTCATACCCAAATCCAAAAAAAAAAAAAAGTACCAGTGCCGGTGCTTCCTAAGGTCTAAGTCTGGCGAGGGACCCAAACTGCAGTAAACATAAATCATAATTATCGCAAGATTTTGGTTTTTTCTTTTAAAAATTTATTTTTAAAAAAAATCAGAAATCAAAGAAAGCAAAAAAAGAAAACCCACCCTGTAACAGAGTACCGCCGGTTGAGGGAAGCAAGATTTTTCGCAGTCAGAGTCTGACGGTGGTGCTGGCTTCTCTATCTTGCTAAACTTTGACTCCTCTATTCTGTATTTCATCTCCGTGTTCCAGGCCTCATCGCCTCTTTCTCTATTTCTCTCCATGTCCCAGGCTTTGTATTTTAATCGGTTATTTTCTTTTTTATACCGAGAGCTACAAACGGTGCATTAACAGCGTGGAACGATATAATGTTTTGCGTTTTAATTGTGAACGTATCAGATTTTTAGATTGGCATTTTTCCTACATGGAAACACGCCCTTAATTGTAGGAATCAATTTTCTCTCAGCTTCTGCTATTATTTATATATATATATAAAGATATAGATATTATAAACAATCTCTTTCTCATTATGATGGGATTTGGATTTCGCACGTGGGAGCTGCAATTATTTATAATAATAATAAATAAAAAAAACACATGTTATTTACTCATTATTTGCTATGGCGTACTGGCATATGGGGTTTTCATCATCTTGGCTGGTGGAGTGTCGGTGTCAACGCGGACCTGCTTCATACTCATTAAAATTTCAACAAATTAAGAAGTTATAACCTTATCAAAAACAAAGATTTAAAATTGATCTTTCTCTAGACTTTAGAGTCCTTATTTAACTATTCTTTCACTTTAACTACTTTAGTTTAACTACTCTACGTATACTCTAAAAAAATTTTTAGAAATTATAGATAAATTAATAATAAAAGGATTATATGAAGAATTTGGATTGTAATCAAATTAAAATTTTTATCAACTTAGAAATTATAGGAGAAAAAGATAAGGACAAAAAAATATTGTAGGGATAAGGGCCTAAAATCATATATTGGGCCTTGGACTTTTTCCGAGAACGTTGACAGGTCCGAGGAGGGATAAATAGTTATGAGAGATTCCAGTTTGGAATCTCATAAATAAGAAATGAGTGGAAGGCAGTCCGAGGAGGAATTCCTCCTCGGGTATGATAAATATTGCTCAGATGTGTATTCCAACGATGAAAGTAACCTTCATAGAAACTCTAGTGATAGGGACGTGCCTCATGAACATATAAGAAGGAATGAAACCAAAAAATATCTAAGGAAAAGTTGCTATCACCGCATTAAATGTACTACAGCTACTTTTTTGGCCGCATTTATGTGGAGAAGACCCCTGAACAATGCTGCATTGGCAACCACAACTCACAGAAAATCAAAGAGGGTGTCTGATGGGACGGACACTCAAGTAAGGGCTCAAATGATCAACAAGTGTAAGATCAAGATGGTCCAAGAGGAGCTATATAATGTAAGAGACCCTCTATGAGGAGTGGATCAGAAAAATAAAGAAAAAATATTGTAACAATCAAAGTTATACCTGTAATCAGTTTAACTGATCTATATAGAGATTTACCTCATCAGACAGGAAAATTCAATCAAATCTATGTTCCTTGTTCTTGCTTGATTATCTCCTAAATCCATACTAACCGTTGTCAAATTCATTAGGGCCAAGTTCTTTGACCCATTTTCTACAAATTTATTGTATTGGGTTCACTGGGCCAACATCTCTTACATTTTGGGCTTGGACTGCAAAACGTGTCCATACAAATATATATCTATTTTTTGATTTTAGGGTTTGTTGACAACATTTTAGATAGACACAACTGTTATAGTTGCAAATCAAATATTACTTTTTTTTATTACTTGATTTGTCATATTTATCCAAAAAATATGTATATATCTATTCTTAAAATTTAAAAATTTATTAAAATTTCTGCAATTTGGTTAAACTCAACTTTTATTATATATAATATGATATATAATATATAAAATGATAATTTAGTAATAATTCTAAAAATCAAGATAATTGCGTAATTATATATTAAGCATTTTTAATAAATTTTTTGCTTAATATTAAGAGCTATATATATTAAGCATCTTGTGGTAGGTACTATGACTTCAACTTCTTCACCCACTAATCTTCAAAATTATTACTTGGAGCTCTCTAGTAGTGAAATTGAGAAAAATTTTGTTACAGAACCCTAGCCGCACAAACAAAGCCTTTTTTCCCTCTAGAAACCCTCTCCAGGGTCACCCCATAACATCCCTTTTATATCCCATCAAGTATGACTCGAATTGGGCTTGAAACAGACAAATTATTGGGCTTACCACATTGATTTCCTAGTCTTGACATATCAAGGTGGAGTCGAGGTACCTCAACCGATTGAGGTTGCTATCGAGATTGGAGTCGAAGAAACATATACTTCACTTTCAAGGCTTGACTAATCAAGGTGGTATCAAGGTTGGAGTCGAGTTTATGAGATAAGACAAGAACTTCTCTTTTCTTGAACAGTTTTTATATGTTCAACTTGATTGTCAATTACCATTTTAAGACACAACAAAACCCACACATTGACATAAATTTGGCACACAATTTAACTTAAATTTGACACAATTTCCCAACACTAAAACATATATACCTAACAATGATCTAATTTATATAAAAATTTCAAAAGTTTTAAGAAAGACAATAGTTTCAAAATAAAAAATTGATGTATAAGATAATAGAACCAGCTATAATGTCAATAACAGTATTAAAATTTGCTTAAAATTTGGAGTATTTTTAGAGAAGTATAATACCCAAAAAAAAAAAATAAATATTGTATATTATACTTTTTATTAAAAAAAAAAATGTACTGTTCAAAGTTTTTGAATTTCATATTCTAGATGAGAATATCTTAGACTCTTATATATATATATATATATATATATAATTATTTATACTAAGACCTGCAGATGAAGAACTTGGCCAGCTGGTAGTTACATTAAATTTAAAAAAATTTCGTTTGACAAATTATCATTTATTAATGTAAAGAAGTCTGTTGGAAGCCTTAGACGTAGAAAAGATTAGTTAATGTAAGTCAAAGTTAGGTCTTATCTTCTGATGATTAATTAATGGAATGGGTATTTTTCCACCCAAAAAAAAAAAAAGCCCATGTTGTTAATATGTTATTATTTTTCTCCCATTGGTTTTGACCACTGGCTGCGAGGCTGCGACAAATTGAAGGTGCTCACCAAATTAAATAAATACATCAAGATATATATATATATATATATATATATATATTTAGGAAGAGTGGAGATAAACTTAATTAAATCGTTTTAGACAAAGGAATGCGAAAACCATGTTTCCTTTATAAGCCGGCAGAGAGAGAAAAGAGAGAGGTGTTTCTTTTTCTAATGACACTCACTGTATAAAACAATATTTTTACACCTTGACCTAGTTTGTACTTTGTACTGCTAGCCGACGTCCCGATTCATGCACAGTATATTTTGAAATATATGTCATAAATAATTACTTAATGGGTTCCAGCTCCGCATTGCCTATCTCTCACACTATCATTCTATCAATCTATCAAAAAAGGATTAATACTATAATCAACATGATTGATATTGCATTAACAACTTAATAAGTAAATTTCTTTATTAAAATTTTGTCTTGCGTTTACTAGGTAACTATCCTGTATTCACTCTAACATCTTAGTATTCATTGTCGTTAGCTTTTGGCCTCTAGGGCATTCTGTCGCTTTTGTGAGATTTATATTCAAGGTTTGTTATTTTATATTTATATATATATATATATATCGTTTAAATTTGATTGCTAAGATAGAAGAAATTTGAATTATGGAAATTTCCATTGAAAATATCAATAAGTCTCAATTGTAGATATCTACAAACGCAGGTGGCCTCTAGCCTCTAGGACAGTTTGAACATCCTCTTCTACATATATAAAATCAGAAAGTCAGTTAATTAAATGTTAACAAGGTATTTCCCTAATGTGAGTCCTACCGAATAAAAAAAAAATAGATAAATGAAAAAATATATATAAAAGTAACCCTACAATTTATTTTAATAATCTCTCTATATATGAAGCTGGCCTCAGCTTATAAAACTAAAAAAATGACATAAAACTGTAAAAAAAATAAAAAAACAAAAAACAAAAAACTGCCAAAAAAAAGTTAAAAAAATTGTTGTTAACAAGCACGCAATAGATATGCAAATGGATAGTACTACTGCCCCAGATAGTGTATTTCACCTCTTTGTCTTATTGTGTACTCTGATCGTTTCTTGTCAGTTTGCTCATGCATTCCCTATTACAGATCCAACAAAAAAAAATATATATATATATATATATTTTTTTTTTTTTTTTTAATTGTTTGGCTGTTTCATACATGCATATACCATATTACATGGATTGAGGCCTATCTCCTATGATGTGCCCATTTGAATGCATAATCTAATCTTATCTAATCTTTTAAGTTTCAGAGCTGCGTCACTGCCACCCGGAGTTTAGGGCAGTTGTCCTATGATATGTGCTATTCTTTGTGCTCAACAAGAAAAGCTTTTTTATAATAGAGAGAGAGAGAGAGAAAATAATAATAATAATAATAACAACAGCAACAAAGGCTTTTTTAAGCGTTAGGTATATTAGCACTTGTATCCTTCGCATGCGTAGTTATACAACTTATAATGTTATAGAGATTTGAGTTCCGACAAAGGTTTTATGGCTAAGAAGAAGGCAACATATATTAATCCACTATTTAATTTTTTTGGAATTGTATATTAATCCACTATATTATATATTTTATCTATGGAAAAGTCGTATTCATCAATAATTTTAAAACGCAGCTAGCACCAGACAAAGCCTCTTGCCCCAAGGCCGGGGAGTATAATAAATCAATAAAATGAGAAAGCAAACAAAATACATTATTTTAGATTATTATCTTTGTTTTGACATAGTTGTAGTAGTAATTAATTCACGTAAGTCCATATGGTTACTGAATATGAGAAGAGAACTAGATTCTAGATGCACCGGCAACTATACAACAGTTGGTCGAATTTGGCATAGATAACATGAAATCCACAATTGTTCCATGAATTCATGCAATGTAAGTTTTTGTAAGCTTTTTTACGGTAGCTTATGAACTAGAGACAAAGGAGTTCATTTAGAAAAGCTAAGAAGAAGTAACTGATAAATATATACTACACGGGTCCTTCAAAACTATAACATAAATCGTTATTTTATGGTTATATTAGTAAGCAATGATCACTACTTTATTACAATAGAAACTCAGCACAAAATGAAAATTTATAAAGTTTCATAGCTTAAATTTCTTTCAATAATGCACAGAAAAGAGCTATATACTTCATCAAGGTTTTCTTTTCTTTCTTTATCTTTCTCAGACCATTCACTAATGCTGTTCTGTTTAGTTGGAAATCTATGGTCCCATGGCATACAATGATTACTATTATTGCACTAACTATTGCTAAAAGTAAGGCTACCTATACGCATGCTACGTGGTATCTAGAAGAGAATTATTACCATCAAAGCAAGAAGAGAATTAATTATTACTAAGCCACCTAGTTGCTTTCAAATTTTTTCAAATTGACAGCATCCAATAATCTACATTAAGCAAGGTACACAGGTAGTACATGTAGGATGAAGGGTTGGGAAAGAAACCAATTGCCTTAACAGGTTAATTTAGATAGCAACTAGTCTTTGCTACCCTTTAATCATATTTAGTTGTTTAAAAAAAAACCATATGGGCCAGATTGGCAAATCAAGAACTGTATCCTTGAACATGTTTTTGGTTAATAGACCAGCATTGAGTAGAAATGTGTTCAGCCTTCTCTTTTATTGTATTTAATATGATTCTTCAAAAACGGTTAAATTGATGTTCATAATTTTGCTTCACAAGTTTGTATAACCCTCATTTTTGGATCTATGTTTATATTATTTTTTGAATGGTGGATATATATATATATATATATATATATGATGAAAGGAAAACAAAATTATGTACAAGCATAAGAAATTGATGGCTTAAGCAATTTAATATATATTTTTTCTTTGTCATGATCTCGGAGGAGGTTAAAAAGAAAGGGTGGCAATTCATAAATGCATTGATCTTATATTATGTGACCAGAAAAGACTAATTACTACTTGGACTTTATATAACCAAAAAGTTTGTTTACTCTCAAACTTTCATTTAAAATTTTGTTGAAATGGGTGCACAAACATACATCAGTAAAACATGATAAAGAAATTTCTGATCAAACATCACTAAACAGGAGAGCACATAAATTTTGACTTTTGATCCATGACACAAATTAACTATACTTTGTGATGAAATCTGAGTCATTTTAGTCTTGTAGATTCAAAAGTGTAAGTCACATATTTTGAACTCGATAGTAAAAATTAAATATAAAAAAAAAAAAAAAAAAAAAAAAAAAAAAACAAGGAACACGATATCTTCTACAGTGAGATGATATATGATTTGGACCTAATCGACTTTATCATTGAGAGCGGATATATGAGCTAGATAATTTAGCTTGTTTTAGAGTGGGGTTTTGCTATTCATAAAAATAAAATAAAAAGTAAAAAGAGTAGGATTTTGTTATGGCCTACGGGGTTTGAGTCGGTGGTAGCTACCAGACACGGTACATACTTTAGTGGAAAATCGTCAAAAGCGGTCGAGTTCGTGCCTTCCTCAGCGCGTGCGTCGCTTTCTGTCATTCCCGCGTTACATTAGCTTGGAACCCACATCCTTCATTTAAAGAAAGTGGGACCTACTCTTTGTTTTGGTTTTTTGGGGTAGGGTAGGACTAGGACTAGTACTGTTCCATGTGTCATTTAATCCAAATCTTTAAATGGTTCGTTAGCCTTGTTGGTTCCATTGACTAAATTGTCCTCGAGGGAATATAACCCAAAAAAAAAAAAATTAAAAAAAAAATCGTATGTTCCTTATATATGAGCAGAAACATTATTTTTGAAAACAATAAATTTTATCTCTAATGTAAAATTTTTTTTAAAATCAATTATGTGATGATTTATAAAATCATCTATGTTTATTTTTTAGTTGCATGAAAATTTAATGAATTTTGCAATTTTTAAAAAAAATAATAAACACAATTGATTTTAAAAATTGATATATAACTATAGTTTTCAAGATCGAGAGTCGGATGGTAGGATTATACAATTGTGCATTTTCAAGATCAAATGTAGGATCGGTAAGATCATGTGGAATTGGACTAATCCTACGATCCTACTAAAAATCCAAATTTGCTTTAATTTGGCTTAAAGAAAAAACTCAATCAACCCAATGGATAAAAATGTGTTTCTCTCTCACTTAGCTCTCAAACCCAAGACATTATACTCATTATAAAAATGAGTTAATATACCTTATATTATTGAAAATGTTACTCACTTTAAATTAAAAACTTGTTCCTAAACCCCTAAAATCAACTTAATGGCACTCACATTCTCTCCATCCTCTCCAATTGGATTTTGCTTTTAGATTTTATATTATAGTTAGCTACTTAAGCTAGTTGCCATTTGCAAATTTATTTTGGATTTTGAATTTGGAACTTAGCATTTGGAAAATATTTTCCAAATGTGTTGATGATAGTTATTTTGGCACTTGTTGACTAATTAAACATTTGATGAATTTTTTGGATACATTGGGTTAAAACTTAAATATATTTGTTTCATTAGTATAGAGTATAGACATAACCATAAGTCACACAACAACTAATGATATAAAGATGATATCATATTGATGCAATTTTTCTTCTTAAAAAAAAAAATTGATGCAAATCTTTGATTTTTATGGATGAATTCATACTTTATGAGATTATTACATATACAAAGTCATTACCAATGTGTGGGGTTTTGCTATTCATAAAAAAAAAAAAGAGTGGGATTTTGTTATGGCCTACGGCGTTTGAGTCGGTGGTAGCTACCAGACATGGTACATACTTTAGTGGAAAATCGTCAAAAGCGGTCGAGTTCGTGCCTTCCTCAGCGCGTGCGTCGCTTTCTGTCATTCCCGCGTTACATTAGCTTGGAACCCACTTCCTTCATTTAAAGAAAGTGGGACCTATTCTTTGTTTTGGTTTTTTGGGGTAGGGTAGGACTAGGACTAGTACTGTTCCATGTGTCATTTAATCCAAATCTTTAAATGGTTCGTTAGCCTTGTTGGTTCCATTGACTAAATTGTCCTCGAGGGAATATAACCCAAAAAAAAAAAAAATTAAAAAAAAAAAATTGTATGTTCCTTATATATGAGCAGAAACATTATTTTTGAAAACAATAAATTTTATCTCTAATGTAATTTTTTTTTTAAAATCAATTATGTGATGATTTATAAAATCATCTATGTTTATTTTTTAGTTGCATGAAAATTTAATGAATTTTGCAATTTTAAAAAAAAATAATAAACACAATTGATTTTAAAAATTGATATATAACTATAGTTTTCGAGATCGAGAGTCGGATGGTAGGATTATACAATTGTACTAAGCAAAAAATGACTCAGATCATGGAAAGATTGTGCATTTTCAAGATCAAATGTAGGATCGGTAAGATCATGTGAAATTGGACTAATCCTACGATACTACTAAAAATCCAAATTTGCTTTAATTTGGCTTAAAGAAAAAACTCAATCAACCCAATGGATAAAAATGTGTTTCTCTCTCACTTAGCTCTCAAACCCAAGACATTATACTCATTATAAAAACGAGTTAATATGCCTTATATTATTGAAAATGTTACTCACTTTAAATTAAAAACTTGTTCCTAAACCCCTAAAATCAACTTAATGGCACTCACATTCTCTCCATCCTCTCCAATCGGATTTTGCTTTTAGATTTTATATTATAGTTAGCTACTTAAGCTAGTTGCCATTTGCAAATTTATTTTGGATTTTGAATTTGAAACTTAGAATTTGGAAAATATTTTCCAAATGTGTTGATGATAGTTATTTTGGCACTTGATGACTAATTAAACATTTGATGAATTTTTTGGATACATTGGGTTAAAACTTAGGGTCCGTTCGATTGGAGGAGTGGAAAAGTGGGATGATGAAAAAATGGGAGGATGGAAAATATTTAGTTTTCCCTCTTGTGTGTTCGGTTGAAGGGGTGGAAAAGTGGGAGGGTGGAAAACTTTTTTGTTTGGTTGGAAAGAAAAAAGGAAGGATGGAAAATGTAATTTATATAAATTGACTATTATACCCTTGTTACATATATGTAAAAAATAGATTTATTTGTACCCATTAAATAATATAAAATTTACCACATCATATATATAAATTTATATTATTATTTTTATTATTATAATAATGTAAAAATTAATGTCATAAGAAAAAAAAAAAACCCAAAAAATCAACAAGAAAAAAAAAAGAAGATTAATGAGGAGTACAATGGGGACAATAGATCAGGTCCCGTTGAAAAAAAAAAAAAAAAGTCATGTTGGAAAAAAAAAAAAAAAAAAAGCACATCATGTTGAAAAAAAAAAGGAAAAAAAAAACATAAGAGCATGTCACGTTGGAAAAAAAAAAAAAAAAAAGGAAAACAAAAAAAACACAGAACGTCACGTTGAAAAAAAAAAAAAAAAACCTAAGAAGGGCATTTGTGAAAAAGAGCTACACTAGCACTTTTCTCCCCAAGTTTTCCTCCCAATTTGGAAGTAAAAAAAATATGGGCCCGGAGAGAAAACTTTTTCTCCAGTTTTTCATCCTTCCTATTTTTCTTCTCCAAACGAACAGTGGAAAACAGCATTTTCCACCCTATTTTCCTCCCTCTATTTTTCATCCTCTCTATTTTCACTCCAAACAAACAGGGCCTTAAATATATTTGTTTCATTAGTATAGAGTATAGACATAACCATAAGTCACACAACAACTAATGATATAAAGATGATATCATATTGATGCAATTTTTCTTCTTAAAAAAATATTGATGCAAATCTTTGATTTTTATGGATGAATTCATACTTTATGAGATTATTACATATACAAAGTCATTACCAATGTGTGTTTTGGTCTTTTTTTTTCCCCCTTAAAAAAAAGAACTTACGATCCATAATCCAATCCTATAATTCACAATTCTATTAACCTCCCACGATCTTATGTAGGATCCCGATTTTGATAACTTTATATATAATGGATTGAATGAGACCTGGAAAACTTTGTAAATTGTTGGACAAAAATTGTATAAAATCATATAGTCTACTTTCCGTGGAAAACTAATCAATTGAAGCCACATTACAAATTTAATTGAGTATTAATTTAATCAAACTGTGTGACTGTGACCAGTGATATGACATGAAATTTTTTTCAATATATCAAAATATTTTAAATTTTGAAAAACAACCGATTGTCCGTTAGAGTATTTTAAGAAATGAGATTAATTTTAAAATTAATTGAGTATTCTAAGTTGGAAAATTGGTATAATATATGACGAGGTTAGGGTTTTTTTTTTTTTTTTTTTTGGTATTAATATGCCCATTTCAAATTAAATGCTTTTACGTTCTTAAAAAATAGTGCCTTCTCTTCCCCAATATTAACCCTTTCAAATTTTACAACAACCAATCAAAGTAAATGGTCCAAGATTTGTAGGGGGCGTCAACCTTGTAATTTTGACCCTTGAACAGTAAACCAATTAGCCAAGTATGAAGTATGAAACAAGAAAGGCTTTACCAAATTGAACCAATTGACAAGTTTATATGTTAACATACACTTTAATAAAAGAAAGGACAAGTTTGTCTTGGGGGCTTAACAAGAAGAAGCACGTTGACAAAAGTGAAGTGAGCATCTAAGCACTAATTTTGTAAGCATTAAAGCAAAAGTCTAAGGGTAGTTGGGTCACTGAAAAATAAAGGAAAGCTTGGGTCCATGCAGTGGCAAATATGGAAAGATTGAACTTTTGGACTTTGGTGAGGGATACGTTTAACTTTGTGGCCCGTTATCAAAGGAACAGAGGAGCCACGGTGATGACTGGTGTAGTGAGTGCTTTGACAAAAGTCGGAATTAAAAGCTTCAATTACATCAATCCCGATGGCGTTTCATGTACGGTCTTGATAATTTTAACCCCATTCCATGATTGGCGGAGCCTATTATGCTCAAATTTTCTAGTGCCATTTAACAGTTTGTGTGGATGGTAGAATAAGAACATGAGAAGTTGAGGTTGTATGCAAATTCTTTTTTTGAAAGCAGGTTTTATGCAAATTCATGTGCTTGAAATTAACTATTGGATTATATGGGCATGTGTTAAGACAGAGGTGATGCTTATGTCTTGTGCATAAAAATATAAAGTCAGATAGCAGACTGATAAATGGTTATTTTAAAATACGTATTAATTTGGTGTCCTTTTTAGTGCGCAAAAAAAAAAACTTGAGGGAAGCTAAATTCTTATGATAGACTTTGTAATGTCATTGTATATGAAGTTTGAACTCTAATCAACTCCTTGGTTGCGACTCTGCAATGGAACTCGTAAATTATCAATAACAAAGAATTAACCATGGGTAAAATACTTCCAACATTATAAATTTATTAAGTAGTTTTTATTTATAATGGGGACTAAGGATTTGAACCTTTTATATTTTCACTGGAAATATTAAGATGTCTCAATCATTTAAGCTATAAAGCTTTTGGCAAAACAAACATAAATTTTTTCAAGAGTCTTAATCAAACTAAAATAAAGAGCATAAATTGGGAAGTCAATAACTTTTTTTGATAATGATGATGCCGAAAATATCACCAGTGAGCCGCACGTACTCGCACGCCCAAAATGCAACCTACACAACACAAGAAAGGGAAAAGACCTAAGCAGAGAGCACCGGTATGGTGCCGGCCAAATACCCTCCGAAGGTCAAGTTAGAACTCTTTTTAACTTGAGAGTGCTAAAGAGGGGTTAATTATGCGTACCTCGACTTGTGAGGGTATTGGGGCTTTTATAGTAGTCGAAAGTTGACCTTTTTTACTTGGAGTCGAAGTCTTTCCTTGTAGAAATCCTCTTGAGGAGTCCCAAACGTGATGGACAAGTCATATTCCTTATAAAGAAGATCTTCATCGATGCACGTAGCTTCTAGAACCCTAATTGCGCTAGGACTCTAACTATCCCTAGAATCTAGGGGGTGTGCCGCAAGTATTCCCATATAGGGATTCTGTCTGACACGTGGCCAGCAAATCCGTCCTCACCGAGTCTTGCACCTGATGGGCCCGTCCATCAACATTGCTTGGATTCGTCAGCTTATTTTCTCCTCTTCAGTTGCCCCCTTCACCCTATGGGTCCGTGATCTCGGAGTGAAAGGACCCGTGGGGTGACGGTTCGATTTGGATCTTGAGAGACCTGTCAATCTTTGACAAGCTAGCCCGAAATTATTTATGACGTAGGGGACCTAAATTTTGACTAAGGCACTTTTGGGTGACATGGTCCATCTGTCCTCCTGTAGGTAAGAAAACTTAGAATTTTCATCAAGGCACTTGTGAGTGACTTGGTCCGTCCTTCCACCCGTAGGTAGAAGGACTTAAATTTTGTACCAAGGCACTTGAGTGACTTGGTCCGTCCTTCCACCCATAGGTAGAAAGACTTGAATTTTGTACCAAGGCACTTGTGAGTGACTTGGTCCGTCCTTCCACCCGTAGGTAGGAAGACTTAAATTTTGTACCAAGGCACTTGAGTGACTTGGTCCGTCCTTCCACCCGTAGGTAGGAAGACTTGAATTTTGTACCAAGGCACTTGTGAGTGACTTGATCCGTCCTTCCACCCGTAGGTAAGAAGACTTAAATTTTGCACCAAGGCACTTGAGTGACTTGGTCCGTCCTTCCACCCGTAGGTAGAATGACTTAAATTTTGTATCAAGGCACTTGTGTGACTTGGTCCGTCCTTCCACCCGTAGGTAGAAGGACTTAAATTTTGTACCAAGGCACTTGTGAGTGACTTGGTCCATCCTTCCACCCGTAGGTAGGACTTAAATTTTGTATCAAGGCACTTGAGTGACTTGGTCCGTCCTTCCACCCGTAGGTAGGACTTAAATTTTGCACCAAGGCACTTGTGAGTAACTTGGTCCGTCCTTCCACCCATAGGTAGGAAGACTAAAATTTTGCACCAAGGCACTTGTGAGTGACTTGGTCCGTCCTTCCACCCGTAGGTAGAAGGACTTAAATTTTGTACCAAGGCACTTGAGTGACTTGGTCCGTCCTTCCACCCGTAGGTAGAAGGACTTAAATTTTGTACCAAGGCACTTGTGAGTGACTTGGTCCGTCCTTCCACCCGTAGGTAGGAAGACTAAAATTTTGTATCAAGGCACTTGAGTGACTTGGTCCGTCCTTCCACCCGTAAGTAAAAGGACTTAAATTTTGTACCAAGGCACTTGAGTGACTTGGTCCGTCCTTCCACCCGTAGGTAGAAGGACTTAAATTTTGTATCAAGGCACTTGAGTGACTTGGTCCGTTCTTCCACCCGTAGGTAGAAAGACTTGAATTTTGTACCAAGGCACTTGTGAGTGACTTGGTCCGTCCTTCCACCCGTAGGTACGAAGACTTAAATTTTGTACCAAGGCACTTGAGTGACTTGGTCCGTCCTTCCACCCATAGGTAGAAGGACTTAAATTTTGTACCAAGGCACTTGAGTGACTTGGTCCGTCCTTCCACCCGTAGGTAGAAGGACTTAAATTTTGTATAAGAATTGGGTGCCGTTAGCATCCCTAATTGTCAGTATCCTTGGTTGTCGATCCATCCCATTGGGATGAGGACTAGGTGTCCGTCGGCTTCCTTTTTGTAGCGTTTAGCCCTCTGAAGTCTTACTGAAGCGTTGTCATTTGTCTTATGCCTATGCGTAGGATTGGACATCCTTCTGTATGGTAGGCCATTGATACACTGCACGGGACGTGTGGTGCCCGAACTTTCAACCTTCGAGATGCGTTGTAGTCCTTTATTAGCGTCTCATTCTTAAGGTATTACATCCGTCCACTTTCTTTCACTTTTTTTTTTTTTTTTTTTTTTTTTTTTTTTTTTTTTTTTGGAATGGAATGCATCCGTCCACTCTTTTTTTCTCTTTCTTTTTTTTTCTTTTTTTTTTTCTTCTGGACTTCATGCATCCGTCCACTCCTTTTTTTTTCTTTTTTTTTTTTTCTTGGACTTCATGCATCCGTCCACCTTCTTTTTTTTTTTTTTTTTTTTTTTTCTTCTCTGGACTTCATGCATCCGTCCACCCCTTTTTTTTCCTTTTTTTTTTTTTTTTTCTTGGACTTCATGCATCCGTCCACCTTCTTCCTTTTTTTTTTTTTTTTTTTTTTCTTCTCTGGACTTCATGCATCCGTCCACCTTTTTTTTTTTTTTTTTTTTTTCTCTGGACTTCATGCATCCGACCACCCCCTTTTTTTTTCTTGGGTGCACTTTGGTCATAGGCTTCATTTTTTGTCCGTCCATTTTTCCTCATGGACTTCATTTTTTTGTCTGTCTAGGATTTCTTCATTTTTTGGTCCGTCTAGGACTTCTTCATTTTTTTGTCCGTCCACTTTGTTATGGACCTTTTGAGATGACTAAGTGTTACCTTGTCACCTTGATGGTCGTCCACTTGAGGTCGTGGACTTGTTGAGGTGACTAAGTTTTACCTCGTCACCTTGATGGTCGTCCACTTGGGGTCGTGGACTTGTTGAGGTGACTAAGAGTTACTTCGTCACCTTGAGGGTCGTCCACTTGGGGTTGTAGACTTGTTGAGGTGACTAAGTTTTACCCGTCACCTTGATGGTCGTCCACTTGGGGTCGTAGACTTGTTGAGGTGAATAAGTTTTACCTCGTCACCTTGATGGTCGTCCACTTGGGGTCGTGGAATTGTGGAGGTGACTAAGTGTTACTTCGTCACCTTGAGGGTCGTCCACTTGGGGTCGTGGACTTGTTGAGGTGACTAAGTTTTACCTCGTCACCTTGATGGTCGTCCACTTGGGGTCGTGGACTTGTTGAGGTGCCTAAGTTTTACCTCGTCACCTTGATGGTCGTCCACTTGAGGTCGTGGACTTGTTGAGGTGACTAAGTGTTACCTCGTCACCTTGATGGTCGTCCACTTGAGGTCGTGGACTTGTTGGGGTGACTAAGTGTTACCTCGTCACCCTGATGGTCGTCCACTTGGGGTCGTGGACTTGTTGGGGTGACTAAGTTTTACCTCGTCACCTTGATGGTCGTCCACTTGGGGTCGTGGACTTGTTGAGGTGACTAAGTGTTGCCTTGTCACCTTGATGGTCGTCCACTTGGGGTCGTGGACTTGTTGAGGTGACTAAGTGTTGCCTCGTCACCTTGAGGGTCGTCCAGTTGGGGTCGTGGACTTGTTGAGGTGACTAAGTGTTACCTCGTCACCTTGATGGTCTTCCACTTGGGGTCGTGGACTTGTTGAGGTGACTAAGTGTTACCTCGTCACCTTGATGGTCGTCCACTTGGGGTCGTGGACTTGTTGGGGTGACTAAGTTTTATCTCGTCACCTTGATGGTCGTCCACTTGGGGTCGTGGACTTGTTGAGGTGACTAAGTGTTACCTCGTCACCTTGATGGTCGTCCACTTGGGGTCGTGGACTTGTTGAGGTGACTAAGTGTTACCTCGTCACCTTGAGGGTCGTCCACTTGGGGTCGTGGACTTGTTGAGGTGACTAAGTGTTACCTCGTCACCTTGATGGTCGTCCACTTGGGGTCGTGGACTTGTTGGGGTGACTAAGTTTTACCTCGTCACCTTGATGGTCGTCCACTTGGGGTCGTGGACTTGTTGAGGTGACTAAGTGTTGCCTCGTCACCTTGAGGGTCGTCCACTTGGGGTCGTGGACTTGTAATTTTCATCCTCTTTGGATGATTCGTCCACTTTGTGGACTTATAATTTTTATCCTCTTGGGATGATTTGTCCACTTTGTAGGAGTCTTTACCCTCTTGAAGTGATCCGTCCATCTTGTGGACTTTGTAGGAATGCATTTAGGAAAAGATAGTTGTGTCTGAATATTCCTCTTATTAATTAAAAAATCATGCATTTGTAGAAAAGTTCTTGCCCCCTTGGGCTTAAAAACATATTGTAGCGGAAAATTGACTAAGTAAAACTAGTAATTGTAGAAAAACTAAATAAATTGGGAAATTAGAGAGCGCCGTTGTTCTTCATATTATCTCTATTGGTAGTATTTCCATAGGTGCTCCATGCTCTGTGGGTGCTGCAGCTTTTGCCCGTCCAGCGTTTCGTGGTGGTAGGTTCCCTTCCTTGGCCGTGGTCCGTTGCTCTTCTATGCACATGGTCTGCTGGTGATCATCTGTCTCCGTCATGGCAATGTAGCACTCGCGTGCGGCCGCCTGATTTCCTCGTAGCTCTCCAACCCCGTACTCCGTAGGAAATTTGATCATTAGGTGGTATATTGACGTTACCGCCTTCCATGAATTCAGGGTGGGTCGTCCGATGATAGCATTATAAGCGGATGAGCAGTCGACCACAAGGAAAGTCACATCCTTAGTGATCTGCTGAGGACAATCACCTAATGATACCGAAAGCGTGATCGCGCCCAATGGGAATACCCTCGTACCTCCAAAACCAACCAGTGGAGCATTTGTCGGTATTAACCGTTTTCTATCAATCCTCATTTGCTGGAACGCCGGGTAGTATAGGATGTCTGCTGAGCTACCATTGTCAATCAGCACCCGGTGCATGTCGAAGTCCCAAACTCGTAAGGTGACGACAAGTGCGTCATCATGAGGGTGGTGAAGACATCGAGCATCTTCTTCTGAGAATCCTACGATCGGGCTCTCTATCCGTGCTATCTTTGGTACGGAGCCCGTTAACTGGACGTTATGAACCATCCTGAGGTATGCCTTTCTAGCCTTCTTGGACGACCCCATAGTTGTCGTGCCCCCTACGATCATTCTTATATCCCCTATAGGTGGTCTGGGGCGCTCATTTTCTTGTCGAGGTGGCTGCTCTTGATGTTGCTGATCCGTCCTTTCCTTCCTGACGAACTTCTGCAATTTTCCCTGTCTAATAAGGGCTTCGATTTGCAGTTTTAAGTCATAGCAGTCAGCCGTATCATGTCCGTGATCACGGTGGAAACGGCAATACCTGTCCCTAGATCGCTTATTGGGATCTCCCTTTAACTTTTCAGGAAAGGTCAGGGATCCTTCGTCCTTGATCTGCATTAGTACCTGGTCTATTGGGGCAGTCAACGGGGTGAAATTCGTGAATTTCCCTGCAGGGGGCTTGGATCGTTTGTCATCCTTTCGATCTCGGTCCTGTCGGGCATCTTCCTGTCGCTCCCTTTTTCTAGGCTTTTCCTTTCGGGCCTGCAAGGCGTCTTCCGCGTTCATGTATTTGGTTGCCCTGTAGAGTACTTCCGACATTGTTTTAGGGTCGTTCTTGTATAAAGAGAATAGGAATTTGCCCTTCCGCAGCCCGTTCGTGAAAGCTGCTACCAGTATTTTGTCGTCGGCTTCGTCTATTGATAGCGCTTCCTTATTAAAGCGCGTTATGTAGGCCCTCAACGTCTCATCCTCCCGTTGCTTAATACTCATTAGGCAGGCTGTGGACTTCTTGTACCTGTGCCCTCCAATGAAGTGCGTAGTGAACTGAGCGCTCAGCTCCTTGAAGGTGCTGATAGAGTTTGGCGTCAGTCGGCTGAACCATACCCTTGCGGGGCCTTTGAGTGTTGTGGGGAAGGCCCTGCACATGATCTCGTCTGCTATCCCCTGAAGGTGCATTAGGGTCTTGAAGGTTTCTAGATGGTCCAGAGGATCCTTCACGCCGTCATAGCTGTCTATATGCGGCATGCGAAATTTATGGGGTAAGGGGAAGGAGTTCACGGCCACAGTGAAGGGCGAGTCGGTGCGGTTGACTAAATCGTCAAGATCACTGGAAACTCGCCCCTTGAGCGCGTTCATCATAACCTCCATCTGTTCCCTCATTGCCTGCATCTCTGCGATAATATGTGGTGGAGTCGCATCCGTGAGGGATGGCATGCTCAAGTGCTGCCTCTCCAGCTTGCTTGGGGCGTGGCTGCCTTCAGGTTTCTCCTGATTTTTCTTTGGAGCGCTGGTCCCTTCCTGATCTTCTTGTTGGTTATTCAGTGCTGCATTCTTCTGGCGCAGCTGTTTTTCCAAGTCGTGATTTTGTTTGGTGAGACGCTCCACAGCGGCTCCGAGAGTCCGAACTTGTCTCTCGAGGGCAGTTGTGGGTGGTTCCTCTCCTTGAACGTCGTTAGTAGTTGCCATTGAGCGAGTGAGTACCATGTAACCCTTTAGTCCAGAAAACGATAGTATGGCTTAATTACGTTTTCGACGTTCCCACAGACGGCGCCAACTGATGATGCCGAAAATATCACCAGTGAGCCGCACGTACTCGCACGCCCAAAATGCAACCTACACAACACAAGAAAGGGAAAAGACCTAAGCAGAGAGCACCGGTATGGTGCCGGCCAAATACCCTCCGAAGATCAAGTTAGAACTCTTTTTAACTTGAGAGTGCTAAAGAGGGGTTAATTATGCGTACCTCGACTTGTGAGGGTATTGGGGCTTTTATAGTAGTCGAAAGTTGACCTTTTTTACTTGGAGTCGAAGTCTTTCCTTGTAGAAATCCTCTTGAGGAGTCCCAAACGTGATGGACAAGTCATATTCCTTATAAAGAAGATCTTCATCGATGCACGTAGCTTCTAGAACCCTAATTGCGTTAGGACTCTAACTATCCCTAGAATCTAGGGGGTGTGCCGCAAGTATTCCCATATAGGGATTCTGTCTGACACGTGGCCAGCAAATCCGTCCTCACCGAGTCTTGCACCTGATGGGCCCGTCCATCAACATTGCTTGGATTCGTCAGCTTATTTTCTCCTCTTCAGATAAGATTTTATCTATAGACTGAAGAACCCATTAAATTTGTGGATGCCTTCTATGCTGACAATTAGTAATTTTGCCTCCAATTAAAAAGAAAAGGGGAAAAAAAAGTAGAACATGCAAGTAAATTACAAGAAAGATTATGTATTACCAAAAACAAAAAGTCCCATTCATGGGATCTTACTTTGAATTTGGATTGATTCCTAAAACACAAGTTTCACTTCCACCGTCATTCTGATGAAAACTTAACATAAATTGGACTCCGTATTTCGTAAGAAGCTACATAAAGATGCTCAATATAATTAGTAGCTACATAATAAGCTAAAGTCACTTCCATTAAAATAAATCTTACCTTATTTTGAACTCCGAAAAGTCAAATATTACACACTTTCAACTCGTTCAAATATTGACCCTTTAAAATATCACATTCATACGAAACTATAAAACCTATATTTTATTTTCATAAAACTAATTAACAATGTACGTTGGCTCACTCAACCAATTTTGTTTTTTCTTTTTTATCTTTTTTTATGGGAACCAATGTTATTCTCGTATTGTGAATTTGTGACAACCGAGTCTGTGCAACATTGGCCTTCCCTACTCAAACCAATCAATCTTTGTATATTAATTTAAAGCAATTTTTATTTTGAAACAAGTAATTCAATTTTAATTGTTTAGTTTTAAAAATATAAATATTTAAAGGAATATGATTTAAATAATTGGTTCGTTCCTGGTTTGCATAAATTTTGTTTTTCGTTTGAACATTAAATATTTGTTTTTTGTTCTTATACTTTAAAATTAAAAAAAAAATCTTTTAATAGTTTAGGAATAAAAATGAAGAATTTTTTTAATAATAATTTATGAATGAAAAAAAATTTTAATTGAAGATTGATAAGTGTAACATTTGTAATAATTTAATGATGAAAAATGAATTTTTAAAATTTAAGGATGAAAAATAAAATTTATGTAAATCTTAATAAAGAAAACAATATTTTATCCAAAATAATTTGTCTCTTAAAAAGAAAACATAAGTTTTAAGTACTGCTGCCTTTATAAACTTTCAAGAATTTAATAAATCAGACTAAAATAAAGAATATGAGTATATCGGGATTTGGGAAGTTAAGTGCGTGTTTGGTAACTGTCTTTTTTTTTTTCCTTATTTTGTGTTTTCAAAAATAATTTTCAATTTTTTAGACTAAAAAACTTGTTTAGCAACCCAAAATAGATAGAAAACAAAAACTATTCTCAAAACTCAATTTGTGAAAGAAACTGAAAACATGCAAAAGACTGTTTTTAGTTTCTAATTTTCGAAAGTCAATGAAAACATGCATTTAATTTAATGAATTTGTCTCATTTAATGATTTAGCATTAGAGTTCAAATCATTGTAACAACTTATTTTAGTATTTTCTTTTTTTTTTTTCTTCAAAAAACTATCTTTTAAATTTCAATTAACCAAACATGTTTTTGATTTAAAAAAATACAAGAAAATTTTTTTTTCTTCAAATTCCCAAAAACAAGTTTTTGAAAATAGAAAACAAAAACTGTTACCAAACATAGTCTAATAAATTTGTTTGACAAGATTTAATCTCCAAAATGAATGAAGATCCTTCAAATTTGTGGATGCCTTGTACAAAGGTTTTTTGCCTATGATTTCCATCTATGCCGACAATTAATATGCTAATACTGCCACCCAATTAAAAAAAAAAAATGGGAAGCAGAATAAGTAAAATACGCAAAAGAATAAAGATTATGTATTACCATTTAGCAAAAAAAAAAAAAAGGGTCCCATTCAAGCTGAGACTAACTTTGTAATTTTTTTTTTTAAATAAATAATTATAACATGCTGCTAACCCCGCAGCTCGAACCATTTTCCCCCTAGATCCCCAAGCACTTCGTGCATGAGAAGATGCCAATTTAACTACAAGGTCTTTGGCAAGACTGACTTTGTAATTGGAAAGACATACATGGTATAAATTATTGGCAAAAATGCAAAACTGACCCTCTAACTTTCACATTTTTTTCATTTCAGTCCTTTAACTTTCAGTTTTGTCAATTCAGTCATCTAACTTTCAATTTTTGTCAATTCAAGGTTCCGTTATAAATCTGTTAGTGCTGTCGTTACCCACACCAAAACAACGCCGTTTTGCATGTGTGTGTGTGTGTGTGTGTGTTTTTTTTTTTAATTCGCTAAATCAAAACGACATCCCCTGAATCAAAAAGCCTCGCCTTCCTCTTCTCCTCATCTTCGTTCGTCGGCGCAGCCTCAAAACTCACCAAATCCACCACATTCTCCAACGATCTCCGGTACTTGGGGGTCCTCGAATCCGCGGCTATTCCTTCTTCCACGTGCTCTTTCTTCCTCTTCGAAATGCAATTCTTTGACGCTGTTTCCTCCTCCACCTTGATCATCTGATCAACAACGATCACATTCGGAGACCGTGACTCATTCCCTGATCCCTGTAACGAAACCGACCCGCCACCGCTGCTCTCTAACCCGCCCGATTCGGGAGACGGGAAATTCAAACCCCTAGCGGAAGCATCGCCAGAACAGAACTCAGCCGATCTCGAACCCGAGAAGTTCAGGATTTTCGAAATGTCAGAACCTACATGATTGGTTGCCGGTGAACTCTCTCTCTCTCTCAAAGTTAGGGATTGGAATCCTTTTGTTTTGTTTTGATTCAGGGGACGTCGTTTTGATTCAGCGAGGTGTTTAGTTTTTTTTTTCTTTCTTTTTTTTTTTCTTTTAATTTCGAATTAAAAAAAAAAAAAAAAAACCACATGCAAAACGGCGTCGTTTTGGTGTGGGTAACGGCAGCACTAACAGATTTATAACGGAGTCTTGAATTGACAAAAATTGAAAGTTATAGAACTGAATTGACAAAACTGAAAATTAGAAGACTGAAATGAAAAAAAAAAAAAGTGAAAGTTAAAGAGTCAGTTTTACATTTTTACCTAAATTTTTTGTTGATTCCAAAAACACAAGTTTCACATATTCTGCTGAAACTTAACATAAATTGGATGCTCGATCAATTCAATTAATAGCTACATTACATAATTCGTAAAGTCACTTCCATTAAAAAATACAAAAAATCTTTACCTTATTTTGAATTCGAAAAGTCAAATATTACTCACATACAACTGGTTCAAAATACTGACCCCTTAAAACATCACATCCACACGAAACTACAAAACGTACGCATTTTTATTTTCATTAAAAAAAAAAAAAACACTTATTTAATCTAGTATCGTGAATTTGTAACTACCGAGTCAGTGTAACATCGGCCCTTCCATAGTCAAATTAACCAATCAATATTATGTATTTTTTTAATTTGTATTGTTTCCTAATTTAAAACCGGCAACAAATTTGAAAAAATCCCAAGTTTTGATTGAGAAATAAAGTCCTGATTGGCTGGAGTTACCTACAAAAAGTACATGTACCACCACCTAATTTCTTTGGCATTTCAAAGACCAAAACTTTATCATCATAAAATCAAAGACCCCTAGATTTGAAAATTGATATCCATACTTGTCATAAAAAGTATTTAAAAGAAAGGGTCAAGTAACCGGGTTAGCAGGTGAACCGGTAAACATTCCATAAAATCAGTTATCACCCACCCCGTACACCATCACAACACACACTTAAACACAATACATAAAAGCACAATCGCACTTCCCAACACTCTCTCATACTCCGTACAAATTCACACCCAACTCTCTCTCTCACTTTTTTTTTCTATATACATTATTTACAGGTCCTGGAGCTTTTTTTGGCTTTGCTCCGTAACTTTCCAAAAAAAATCACAAAGCGACGAGTAAAAAGCGCGTGAAATGTGCTGTATTTGAGGAGCACTTGGAATCGTCGTGGTGTTGTGTTCATCATCAACTTAGTGTGTAACGGTTTAGTACCAGAACTGAGCTGACACTTGCAGATTTATTACTGTGACCCAGTTCTCTCTCTCACAGAATAAATGAGTTTCGGGGTTGTTTGATTCTGAAATAAAGAAAACAGTCTGGGAACTGTACTGCCTGGTTGCTACTCTGTACTCTTTTTCTTTCTTTCCGTGTTGGAATTGGTAAAAAGTTTTTTCCGGATCTGAAGCCCCTCTTACCTGACTCTGAATCTTCATTATTTGTAAGTCAAAATAACAACCAATGTTTTTGATATGGTACTGACACAAATTAATTGAAACATGTGTTACATACGGCATTTCTGTTTAATTTTCACCCACTCAGTTTAAATACTCACCAGACCCAATCACGCACAATACTAATGGTTTTTTTGGTTACGGTTTTCAGGATTTTTTTGAAGAAGCTAGAGAAAGAGAGAAATGGGTAAAACAACGACGAGCAGAGACTGGACTCAGATCTACGCGATCTACGGTGTAGACCAGTGGCAAACGCTACTTTTCCTTATATTCCATGCACTACTCTTTACTAGTCTCTCCATACTCTACTTAATCTACTTCGACGCCATGGGCGCTTTCTTCGAGTCGTTGTTTTCCGTCACCGGCGTAACTCTCCCAGGTGGCGCTGCTAGATTCGCCGCCGGATTCACCGGCTCAGTAACCGCGATCTCCGCCGTGTGCCTCTTCTTCGCCGCCGCGAACTTCTTCTACTCGGCCGTCCCGCTCCACCACGACATGGCGCTCCGGATGGTCAGCGCTGTCAGCGACTGGTCAACGGTCAAACACGCCCTCGACCTGGGCTGCGGCCGCGGAATCCTCCTGAACGCCGTGGCGACGCAGCTGAAGAAAGAAGGGAGTTCGGGTCGGGTCGTCGGGTTGGACCGGAACAAAACGACGACGCTGAAGACGCTACGCACCGCGAAGATTGAGGGAGTAGGAGAGTACGTGACGTGCCGAGAAGGCGACGTCCGGAGCTTGCCGTTCGGCGATAACTACTTCGACGTGGTGGTATCGGGAGTGTTCGTGCACACGGTGGGGAAGGAGTACGGGAAGAGGACGGTGGAGGCGGCGGCGGAGAGAACCAGAGTGGTGGGTGAAGTGGTGAGAGTGTTGAAGCCAGGTGGGGTCGGAGTCGTGTGGGACCTACTTCACGTGCCGGAGTACGTGCGCCGACTCCAAGAGCTGAAAATGGAGGACATTCGGGTCTCCAAGCGGGTCACCGCTTTTATGGTCAGTAGTCATATCGTTTCGTTTCGGAAGCCCAGTCAGCACATCGTTGGCTCCGGCGAGGTCAGGCTTGAATGGCGTTGCTGACGTGGCATTGCCCAATTTTACATACTTATTATATACATAATAATTATATTATACGTATTATCTTATATGATCATATATGAATATCCATATTATACATCAAAGAGAGAGGAAGATGCTGACGTGGAAATTATATGCTAATGTTTGAAAAAAAAAATGAAAGGACAGAAGAGAAGTGAGGTTTATTACAGAAGTAAAAAAATAACGTATGTTGTTGATACAGAAGTTTTATGTTCTGGGGAGGCGAAGCTGACCTAGATAGATATGCTTTTTTTTAATATGGGAAAGTATATAGGTGAAAATGTAGTTTGTTTTACCCTATGTTACGGTTATCAATTTGAGAATTGATGCCTCTTTGAATTTGAATTTTTGTAAAAAGTTATTATGGTATAATATGATTGATATGTATATTAACCTTTGATGATGTTAAGTTTTTAGATTTTAATCATTTTGTGTATTTTGGTTGGATGGATTGCGAAATGGTAACTTGATTGTTACTCCGTATGCGTTGTCAAATGGGAATTGATGCTACGTTTTGTTCTAGAATTTGAATCTGTAAAAAGTTGTGACAATACATTGATAGTAAAATATGGCATGTTTGGTCAGAGAGCACTGATAAAAAGTTGCGGAAAATTTCACCAAATAAATTTATTTTGTCAAAAGAAAAAATCAATAAAGGTATAATAAAATATGGCATGTTTCAGAAAAAATAAATAAAATATGGCATGTTTGGTTAGAGAGCACTGATTTATAATGGGCTATAATAACAATGGATGAAGGTGTGAGCAAAGGTGCTGATTTTGGGTTTTGAAGCATAATAAAATTGTCGCTGTCTAGTTTCCTTTTGGTGTTCATTTGGCTTCATGTGGCGTTGCTCCCTAGTAAAAGTATAAGCCAAACAGTGATGATATTTGAAAAGATGGTGATATATTTAGGTGGGTTGGATACAACTATGTGGAGGTAGTGAGCTGATAGAGTTGACGTAGGGCATGGTTTTTGTCAAGTCTTTATCCTGTATTTTTTATCCTGATATATGCCTATATGCAAATTGCTGAGTTGCAATATGGAAAAATGAGTTACTGTAAGATAAGATAAGATATTCTTTTTTTATTTTTTTAGATATTAGTTTTAAGATGTTCTAATACAGGCTCATGATGTAAATTTAGTCAAAAATGTCGATGGTTGGAGATTACTTGCATAAATCTAAGATGATAAGACATTTCTTAGCTGGAATATCTTTTTTTCTTTATTAAAAAATTTGATTTTTTTTCCTCGATTAATTTTATTTTAAAATTAAGTTACATAAAGTCATAAACTGATAAAAGTATTGTAAAGGTAACCGTTAAATAAGCTATCATTTTAAACTAAAAAAAAAAACACACAAGTAATTCTAAAAGAAAACTCTCAACTCTCAAGTAAATATATGCACATCCTGGGGATTCAAATCCCTACTGTCACGCATTGTCCCATG
The DNA here is from genome assembly GCA_032727855.1 of Quercus ilex subsp. ballota. NCBI lineage: Eukaryota > Viridiplantae > Streptophyta > Magnoliopsida > Fagales > Fagaceae > Quercus > Quercus ilex. The sequence continues at coordinate 19,170,860 of CM064915.1, forward strand.
CCTTTAGGGAATGAAAGTGTATTTTTTTTATTTTTTATAATTTGATAGTTTTTTTTTTAAAAAAAAATTTAAAAGATATAATTTTGATAGTTGAAAGTATTATTTATTGTACAAATAAATAAAATTATTCAGTGTACCTAGTGTATTACTATTACCCAATTTTCTCACGTAAGAGTAAGTTACACTTGTGTATCTCATCATAGTGGTCTAAGGTTATACAGATGGTACTGGTACATTAATTCTTTATATAAGAATACTTATTAATAAAAAAAAATTGAAACAAAAACATCAAAAGACAAAAGCATATTTAATAACAAATGCAATAAAGAATATAAAAGTAATTGTACACTTGAATTAGTGCAAATAATTAAATATTTCTCAATTCACTTAAGTAATTGGTTTATATTCTTGATTATCCTCTCTTTTTAATAACATGTTATATATAATTGAAGTTACTTGCCCAAATATTACATAAAAATTATTTATCCATAGGGTGTAAGATCATTTTTACAAAATGTTTCAAAATGCAAATTTTTTTTGAACTCATGTGGAAGGCATACAAAGTAAAGGTCAAATATAAATTTTAGAAGGCATAAGCTTAAAGTAGCATGTGCTACTTTATAAAGGACATCATCATGATCTTTAATGGATTCACAATATCCAATTACTGATTTTGGACCACTTGGGGTTTGAATTTGTTCATCACTTCAGTTACTGATGGCTTTTCTTGCTTGGATACCATGTAAAGATAATAATAATAATAATAATAAATTACTTGAAATCTTTTACTTTGGTTTTTCTGATACTTAAATGGTGGTTCAATTAGCTAAAAGAAACGAAGAAAAAGTGTCCATGTGAAGGGAAGGTCATCATAATTAGAGTTGCACATTAAACGAAGCACTTAAGATTTAAGAAAACCAGAATATGAGAATCTTCTTCTATAATCCATAGGGGAATACTATGATTCCATCGGATTTTTATCTTTGATATTCCATTCATCAGAGTTAGAAAATTCTGAAAATCCGCAGTTAGCGCTGCATATATAAAAAGTCTATTAAATTTTAAATCCTTAACGATCGAGGTCCATCCCTCATAGTCATGGGCCATGGCATATGATTTGGTCTGAAACTTATTAATTGCACCATGTGCCTATCCATCTCAACCTGTTCAAGCATAATAAAAGAGTCCAACTATCTTTAGGAAATAGGAACCCATTCTTTTTAGGCTATATACTTTAATGTTTTTGTCCTAAATTCACTACTATTAATTTTCTGGGCTGGATTGGAAATTTAATTAATGTTTGTCCATTCAATTCAGACCTAATTTATATTTAAGTTTGTAACTTAATCAAGCTTCTCCTTTTTGTTCAGGAGAAAGACGATGAAGCATCAAGCATGAGAAAAGATACTTTTAAAAAGAAGTATATTATTATTGTCCAAACGTAAATGGATGAATTTTTCATGGCTTTCAATTGAATTTAAAAGTTAAAGCCCTTAGTTTTCTAAACATGCCAAGATGGATAATGGTATTTTTTTTTTTTGTAAGATGCCAAAAAGTATGAGAGGGGTCAATTTGATTGTACATTTATCAACTTATTCTCCCGTAGTTTCTGTTGTTTATTAGATAAATTTACTTCAATGTAGCATCAATATCTTGTCACCTTTCTAGAAAATTTGAATTTTTTTTTCATTCAGTTTTGTAAATTATAACTCATCTGACACTTTCTGATATTTTTAATAATTCAATCATTATTTTAATTATCAAATTATATATATAAATTGCCGGAAAGACTACAATTTCAGTGACATTTCTTTTGGTGTATCTCTTTTCTCCAAGTTGAAGAGTCACTTGAGCTATCCTTGGGTCTTGAACGACCTTTGAAAGTGAAAAACAATCCAAAGATGATAAATTCTTCAAATTAAAAAAAAAAAAAAAAAAACTTTTTTATGAATAAAATTGATTTTCCAATAGAGGCCTTTTGTTCCCTCAAGCCTAGTCAGCATCTAATGGAACCGGGGGAGGTGAGGCTGCGTTGGAGATGCTCATTTGACCATATATTAGTACTAAAGAAAAAACAAAAACAAAAGAAGAGCCTATCAAGGACAAAAATAAAAAAGTGGGGGAAAATTATACATAAAACTAAAAATGTTGCCGTTTTAAGGTTCTCGAATCTCGGGAGGCAATAGCCAAACCAGACACTTTTGTTGGAAATTTAAGTATAGTTGGGAACTGATCGATGCCTAACTCTATCCCAAAATATGAGAATTTGTCAGAATTATGGAATTTAAGTTGATTTTTGAGTTTCCATAACTTATCTATAGCTATGAATTTTGTTTGATCATAGAAAATTTCCAGGATGATTGGCACAATATTTCACTAAAGAGTGGTAGAATTTTAATCCCAGTCACATACCATTAAGCATGGCATTGTTTATTAGTTTAAATAATTTTGATGTTGCACGTCTTGAAGAAAAGACAATAGCAATAATATATGAAAAGAAGGTGATATTTTTGGCAGGAAGCAACTTCATTTGTGGAGGCTGTGAGCTTGATAGAGTTGATGTAGGGTTGGGTAGGGTTGCTATCAAGTCGCTATCTAGAAGTTAACACTTGAAAATGTTGAATGGGAAAGTTGTTAGGTTGAATATCACAACATGTGAATTTTTTATAGGGAAGAAGAAAAAAAATATTGGTTCAGGGTTGTGAAAATTCACTGTATAATAATTGCTTTAAATATATATATATATATATATATATACACATATGAAACTGATAATTCTTCCATAGGAGTTAGGAGACATTATCATCAAACTATTGCTTACACTCGGTGAACTTGCGACTATTACTAGGTAGGAAAATACCTAAGTTATCACTCCTCTCATATTGTTGCTCATGTTTAAGAAATCGTACTTTAAACATCATTTACTGTATGGACAATGTTTGCTGTATACATTGTGTGCATTTACACGCCGCTCAAAACAACTAAAACCGTGACTTTAAATCACATTTTCAGACTTGAAAACATGGTTTAAAGTATGAAAATATGACTTAAAATCATGTTTTTAGTTATATTTTTTTAGTGTGTAAATGCACACGTGTGCAATAGAATTTTCCCTTAATGTATTATCTTTTAAATAAAAAGATACAAGTTTCTAAGATTATCATTTTTAACATAAACTCTAGTGAAGAGGGTATTGACTTTTCAATTAAAATAACTATTACTTTAAGAAATTTATTTATTAAGTTTCTAAAGAAGACTATATATTGGTATATCACAAAATTAAATAAAGGAATAATGATTTGGGACAAAGAGAATATTAATTTTACTATAAAAATGTCTACAAATTAAGGTTGTAATTAATGGATGTGGTGCCACATCATTAACACAATAAATAAAATTTTGAATTACCTTTTTGTTTTGTAATTTAATCTTGGTAAATCATTTTGTAAAGATTATTTTGTAAAATTTGCTATATCCATGACATTACTCTACTATTTAATAGATACTGTAAGCCTAAATAATGGATTTACATTTTTTTGTTGTTGAGACTTTATAGAATTTATTGATTTAAGACAATTTTAGATAGAAATGTAAACATTAAACTTATATATATATATATATATATATATATGATTTATGGTATAGGCATGGTTTGAACTTTAAATTTCTTATTTGATGACAAAAAACTTTATCGGTTGAATTATCTGAATCTCACATGCAAACATTAATCCATAGCAATTCCAAAATCATGTGAATGCTAATCATGTCATGGACTACAATTTTTCATATGCACATCAAGTTTAATGTTAAAGTATTGTCTTGTTTTTCCTTTTTTTTGGCTAAATCATGTCGTACAGAATTTTGTTTTCTTAAGATGCAATCTTGTAGAGACTGGTATCAACGAGGGTCAAATTGATGGTACAGTCGGGCCATTATCTAGTCGCCATCCAGATCGTTGACAGTGCAACGAACACTACGTAGTGAGCAGTAGTGATCATGAAAATGATTTTACTGATAAAAAGATAAAAGATTACAGATTCTCCCCGGTTTTTAAATTGGACTTACCTTTCATGAGTATAATGAAATATCAGTTTGGCTTTATACTCGACCACATGTACGACAATTTCTGATAAGAAAAAGAGAGAGAATATCAATATAGCCCATTAGTGCCACTGTGCATTGGCTAGGAAACTATTCCCTACTTTTCTTTTTCTTTTTTATTTTATGAGAAGACTATGAATCTTATTCAGATTAATAAACAGCAGTTACATTATGAAGAAGAGTTTCTTCTAAGAAACAATGACTCTCTTCAATCTAAGCATAAAAATTATCAATGTCTAAAACATTTTTTGCTAAAAGATGTGCAGGTTTATCCTCCGATCCACTTATTTAATTAGTTCTCTCCGCACCACTTTGGTTGTTGGCAAACTATTTGTTTCATTGGCTTAAACGTATCTATAGAACCCAAATTGCTGGCAAAGAAGATTGATACAGCATCCTTATCTTGAAATGCTTACTAGCAGGGCAAGTAGAGGCACTATTTTGTGAGGTCAAGCATAGTGAAAATCTTTCTACCAGACCAACAAAATAACATGGCATTGGTGTTTGTTCCATGAAAATAAGAGCAGTAAACTTCAACAAGTAATCATAAATAAAACAACAAGAAGTAAAAGATAATTTAGTATGATAATGTCTACCCCAAGTCATAAATAAATAATATGAGTATATGACCATATAGTGAAATAGCAATATTATATGGATAGCTTTGTGGTTTTTGTTTTTTTGGGCCGGCAGAAAGTAGATAGCTTTGTGATATTCGAAATAACTGGAATCAAATCTTCTTTGGCTTTATATGTGACAATTCTTTTTTTTAAAATGAAGTAATGTTGTGGTAAGAGTAAGACTCAAGTACATTTACAACAGTGATAAAAAGGCCACACAACTGCCACAAAAAGTGGAAGTAGAAAAACTGGCAATGACGACATGGAACCATGATTCATGCTATCAAAATCTTCAATCTTCCTAAACAATTTAGGATACAGAATATTTTTCAATTTTTTTTCATAACTTTTAATGGTGACCAATTGTGATTGATGTATAATAATATTAGTGTTCCGTAATGAACCTATATAATAGTAAAGTTTTTTCAATTACAACTTACCATCTTATTAAATGGTAAAAAATGCTGTATCCCTAACATAATTAACTACTTGAGAAAACCAATGGTTTATATTGACATAACAAACATAAAAAATGTTGCTCAATTTTCTTTACTACCAATGGTTTATATTGACAGATTTTCTTTGACAGGGATGTAAATTAGTAAGTTCCCCAAGATTTCTTGATGATCTGTGGAAAATGCAGGCAATCCAGAAATGTAGAACACTTTATATATGATGTTGGAGACAAGGTGGACTATTTTATTAACTGTTTTGTTAAAAATCAAAATTGGAATTTTATTGGGAGGAGTTGCAGGGGCGGCGATAATATAAGAAGTTCAAAACTCTGGAAAAAAAAAGGTCCCACCGAGATTTGAACTCGGGTTACTGGATTCAGAGTCCAATGTCCTGACCACTAGACCATGGGACCCTTGTTGTCTGAATAGCTTCACATATTATATTTAACCCTTAATACCATGTAACCAGACACGAGCCAATCCTGAAATAAAGCTAGAAAGATAACTCAAATGGGAGGATATTTTTATTTTTTTTCATTTAATTGGGAAATAATCAATTTTAATTTTATAATGAAGATTTAATTTTCAAAAATATAATGTAATATAAAGCAAAAATAATAGAAATATTATTTTCTCTTATCTCCTTGTATGAAGACAATGGAAAGATAAAAAAAGAAAAAAAAAATCAAATATCATAGTTCAAGTATAACATTTAATAAAAAGAAATGATTTTTTTTAGATGAAGTTTACTTTATCTTGGACAGAAGACAATGCATGGTTAAGTAAAATTGTAATCTAATTTTTAATTTTGATTTTGGTGGTAAAATTGAAATAAAGACTATATTGTGTGAGGCTATGTGGAAGTTTAGGTTGCTAATGTTGATAATCTACCACATAAGATATTGGTTTACAAATATTAAAGTCTTACATTATTAGAGAAAATTAATCATCATTGACGATTGGGCATATTTATAACAATTGTTTTTTCCAAACATTTTAAGATTTCAATTGAGTTGAGTATCTACTGATCTAATATTATGGAGACCTTGTAAGAGGTGGTAAAAATAATGCAAAACCATTTTTATTTTTTATTTTAAATATAAAAAAATCTAATTATTATCACAAAATTTTGAACTTTTTTATAATAGGAGGTGAGGCCTTCTTATAAAGGGGTGGTTCGGATGGAGCTTTTTGTAACAGAGGCCTTGGGCCAACATTTACAACAATATCAATTTAGAGACCTTGGGCCAGCATTTACAAAATCTCAATTTATCCCATCCGTCAACATTTGTTCAAATCTTAATGTTAACCACTTCACCCACTCAAAAATGATGTTGTTTCTCCTATCAAAAAAAAAAAAAAAAAATGATGTTGTTTCGGATAGAAAAATAGGAAACAAAAAAAAGACATCGTTTTTAGTTAATTAACTACTAGCATTGAAGAATGCTGACAAAAGGTTTTCATTGAAGAGTAATCCTATGTACACGAATTATTTTACAATATTTTTACAAATTGTTGATATAGCAAATTCTTACTAATTTTAATATGGACCCATCACTAACATCATATTTTTATTTATAATAACTATTTTAAAAATGCTAAAGCCACATCAGTAATTTGTAAAAATGTTGTAAAATAGTTTGTGTCTGTAGCATTACTCTTTTATTGAAATCAGTCTCATAATATAGAGTGTAAATGGTAAGTTTTCGTACTTAGGGGACCAATTTAAAAGAGACCCCAAACTTTAGAGGATTTAAAATGCATTTTAATTTTAAAAATTTCTCAAATTGAAAATTTATTAACTTTCGTTCACTTTGAATCAACTTTTGCTACATTACTAATGTAGTCATTAAAAAAAGCCGGTACATGTCTTAAATCTGCGGTTCCTACCAGAACAAATACAGATAGCAGCAGTAACATGTACTATTTGATATGAAGTACTGTAGTGAGTTTCCAATAGCCAGTAGAATAAAATCAGTTCTGTTCTTCCATATCCAAGTTAATTTTATATAACAAATGTACACACTATTTTTCTTCCTACAGATCGGATCCACAATTCTAACTCTTTGAAACTATTTTAATGTAGAAACTCATTTCTCTTTATATTTACCAAATTAAGCCAACAGAAATTGAATATAAGCGATTAAAATTATTAAATCCCTCTAATTCTATAATCCAAGTCCATTGTATTCCAAAATGTATTCCAACTTTCTAATTCTCGTAATTTGGATCTCCAACTTTCTAGGCTGTTGCCAAAATGGCCAAATATTACTTTTTGCTGAAATAATCGGCGTTCTACCATTGTTTTGAAACTCGAGTTCATGAAACACAGGTTTTACATAGAACTCGAGTTTATGAAAATCGAATTCTAAAAAAAGTGACACCGTGGTAGAAGTTGATCTGGCATTTTATAATTTGAAAGTCCACATGGAACCCAAGTTCAAAAAACTCCAGTCCCTTGTAATATAAAACTTGAGCTTTTGAAGATCAAGTTCTTTAAAAATTTGAACATGTAAAAGTGAGACAAGAGCAATTGAAACAGGCCAATCTTTTACGTGGCGTTTGGTACGGGGTAATGTTTTAGAATTCTCAGGAATGTTTAAAAATTCTCATGTTGGTTGCAAATTACATTAGGGAATCAGATGCTAGGAGAATCTGGATTCTCCCTTTAAACCCCTCTTAGTAGGAATGTGGATTCCCTTTAAAACAGGTGGGTATCCAGATTCCCAAACTTAAAGGAAATTGTATTTTTTACAAATTGACAATTTTAACTATTTTTCCTTATCATTTAAGCAATTAAAATAAAGTATGAAACAAATCATCAATATCTTTTATCTTGTCTTATAGACCTAAACGTTGTCAAGTTGTTTTGTTATGAATTAAGCTCATTTAAAAATTATTATTAAGAATAAAGCATTTGAGAATTTAAATAGTTATTTTTGTATTGTACTTGTCATTTTAAAATGTTAGACTACAATTTTAATGAATTTGTCATAATTAATAGTTTATATTTTGTTTTTCATTATTTATTTAGAGGAATTTTTTTTTTTTTAAAGGACTTGATAGTTCACATTCAAATTTAAGGATAGAATGAGAAAAATAAATAATTCATTTAAGATTCTTAAGAATAAACCAAATATTATCATCTCACATTCTTAAGAATCTTAAGAGATTTCCAATGAAACCAAACATAGGAATAACTACATTCTTAGGCATCCAGATTGCAAGGAATCACATTCTTAGGAATCTGGATGCTAGGAGTAATGTAGATTCCCCTGTCTCAAACGCTACGTTGGTCTTGTCTTGTCTCACATGTGCGTGTAGGACAAGTAGAAGTAATACAATAGCTGTTGGAATAAAAGAAAAAAATAAATCACTAAATCAGGTGTGTAAGAGAGAAAAATAAGTCGGTCATGTAGGGAAGTAATGAGCTGGACCAATATATGGGTCATGATCATCAATGGAAGAAAATGTTGGATTTTCATCAAATTGGTCATGAACATCAAGAAAGTCTAAAATAAACAGCGGTAGTGGTTGAGAGTCCATTGGACAGATACTTGCTACAACTATTGCAGCAATTGATAACTACTACACTTCAGCTAAACTGCTACGGCTAGGCTTTCTATAAGTCTAAGTGTTGTACTTTGTGAAGATAAATATATATATTTATATATATATATATATATTGCTCCTTCACGTGTTCAGTCCAGCAAAAGATCACATTTTACTCATTACTCGAGCTTCTAGAGCTCAAGTACTCATTACTTGAGCTTATATAGCTCGAGTTTCATATTACAAGGTTCCCGAGTTTCACAAACTCGAGTTCTATGTTGCCTTTTTTAATTAAAATAGTCTATATCAGTGAGTGCCACCATAGCATATTTTTATAGAACTTGAGTTACATGTCAAACTCAAGTTTTACAAACTTGAGTTTCAAAAAGGCGATAGATTACTAAATATGTCGCAAATAATGATAAAACACCAAATATTTTGCCAAAATAGTATTTGGCCAATTTAGCCGTTAAACCAAAGTACTTGGCAGCAGCATCAAGAATGCTCTGCCGCGGCTGACATAGGCATCATAGGCCTCATAGCTGAACACATATCAGATCTGTTGCGTCAATAGCATTAGACTCAGAGACTACTACGTCAATTGATACACAAAATGAGCACCTTGATTTAAGATTAAGCTTTAGAAACGGTTCAGAGCTTCAGTGATAATTGGAGTCCAAGTTGGTGTTTACAGGCGGCTAGGCCTTGAAATTAGGGGGAACAACAACGTGTTAGTACCTTTGTTCTGGCAAAATGCAATAAAATCCCACTATGAGTATTCCACTTATTACTTTACCAATTGTAGCATATTAACTTAATGACACAACTAGCGAACGCGGAGGAGGACACCTCATGGCTAGGTAACCTGATCCATGACGCTAGGCAAGCTCTCAAATTCTTTTGTTCTTGGAAGATTAGTCACACCAGGACAAAAGGAAATATGTCATTAGCAGCCCTCATATTGGCTAGAAATTCAAAAGTTTGTAATTGGATAGAGGAACATCGTAGTTTCCTTCATGCACAGTTTATACCAGATGTATCTCGTTCAAACAAAATAACAAAATTGCAGCCTGTAACACACAAACCCCCCCCCCCCCCCCCCCCCCCCCCCTCTCTCACTTTATAAACTAACCAAAGTTTAAAATAAGAAGGGAAAAAAAAACATTCTGTAATTAGAGCGTATAATGTAACACCAGTCTTAAGTTACAAATAAAAAAAGATTTGTTTTAATTTTTGTACGAAATTCCTTGCCAAAAATCTATTGAGATATCCTCTCTGTACACCTCCTTCAATATAAGGAAAAAGAAAAAGAAAAATGGGAATCTTGCACAGGCTCAACCATATCAAATCATGCATTAGATCAAACAATAAATAACTTTCAATAAGGTGTGGGGCACAACCATCATATTACACTCCTGAATTTACTCTTTACAAGAACCAACTGAAATTCGAAGAAATTTGTCTTTGTTCATCTCTACAGTGTATTGTACATGGAAAGAAAGTATAAATTCCACTGTACAAGAGTAGGGATGTCACATAAGAGCCAATGTTTAGAACACCCAAAGAATTACCTAAGCCAAACTAAATTAAACTAACTTTTCCGGATTTTCCAACAAACTCAACAAGTACAGATTTACAATTATCTAGATAATCAAAATCGAGAACCTCCTATTATCTCTATATCTGCCATTTTTGATTAAAAAGAAAAACTTGTCCAACCATACAGTGTGGAAAACTATAATGACCTGGGATAAAGTAACTGAAATTCAGGAGGTAAGTAATCATGCTGGAATGCAGAAGGAGGAGCTGAGAGCTGGAGGCAAGACACAAACCAGGTGGGGCCCAGCAGGATTGCAACTTATATTTGTCTCATCGACTTCTGGCAGTCCAAGTTGTGGGGGACGAACATAGCCTGCCACCAGCGGCATGCATAATATTGAGATAACTATCCTTGAACCTGTCGTGGTAAAAAAAATGATCAAGTTGCTACAGAAATGAGTCATGTAAAACCATATATGTTAAGACATAAGCTTCCAGGTATTCTTGTTTTTACCAATATAAAAATAATAATAACAACAAAATCTTAAGTGGCAAAAGTAGTTTAGCAACCTTGCTTTGTGGAGAGAGAAACATGCCCTCTTTTCCTCCCAGCAAGCATCCAATTATCTGAATTTGCACCGACTTCATATAACACCTCATTCTGTTGTGCAAACAAAAAACATAAACTTAAAGCATTTGAAGGGGTTACAGAGTTTGAAATTTTAACGTTCATATTTCAGTTAGAGCAGCCTAAAGTATTTTCAGATCTTAACTGACATTTCCCCTATCCAAAAAAGGCGTGGGGAAGAAATCAGACAAAATATGCATAAACTATAATATGAAGGATATAGATATTAAATTGGTGTCCTCTGCTCTTCTGACTTCTAAAATTGAAAAACTCAACTCAACCAAGCCGAAGAGTAGAGCTAAGCTTAGTTGAGGATAGGGTTCCCCTCCCCCCCTTCCCTTTTCTTATTTAGATCTTAAACATTGAAAACATAATCTCAAAGTAATAATTCTTTCTTTTATTAACCTTTCAGAGGATTCAAATACAGAAAAAGAAAAATTCCGGAAAAAATATTCATATTGTTAAACTAGTTAAAGAATTATGTCATGCTAAAAAAACATGTTACTAAACTAGGGCAAAAAAATTTATGCTATGCTAAATGAGATGATTCAAGTTCAAGACCAAATACAACACTAGAAATTTGTCAACAAAGAACAAATAGGTCGTTAAAATCAGGATCCTACCAAGATCAGATCAAGGATCATAAGATCCTACTTTTTGTTGAAAAGCAAAAGCAAAAAAAACATTGGTGAAATAGTCCATGAAAGAGATTGCTTCAGTATAGTGTAATTCATATAACATACGCTACATCTATATAAACAAAAAAAGAAAAACTTTATTTGATAGGAAAAGAGTGATGCTCTAAAATCCTAGGTTTTAGCTTGCTCATATACATTGACAACAAATTATGGACGATTTCTTGACTTACATTGTGTTTAGAAACTTCATTCTCCTCAAAATCCTTTAACCTTTCAATCCTCCATTCCATGCTAACAAGTTGCCCAACTCTAAGGCCACCAGAAGGCAGAGGAAGAAAACCAACAGCCAGACATGGGTCAAGCACAGGCCTCTGCAAAACAAGAGAACTCCTGAAGATCAAGTCCTGTCTAGCACCCTCAGGTCCAGGAGATTCTACAGCTACAGGTGGGTGTGCTCCAGTGGTTCTATCACCAGAAATGCCATATTTGATATTTAATATGCTCTCTGGTCGCAGTGCCTTAGCTTCATCTGCAAACCAAAAGAAACACTGGTTTTTGTAAATGTAGGCCAAATATGAAAAAGATTAGCTATTGCATTGGCAACAACAAAGCCAATTTGATCTTGACACATTACTGTTTGGCATGTACACAATGTTTCTTATGCTTAATCACCTTCAACTTTGGCAACAAGAAATACACCGCATTACTTTTTTTCTTTCCAATCAGTTCCCAAATTGATTGCTTTAAGCTGACCTTTAATGATCAAATCTTGAACCTCAGAAAAGCCATGTTTACTATAGTTTAATCTCCTAGTGTTCCAAGAAAATTAGATAAGGTAGAAAATTGACATGCTAATTCACCCCATGGTAAGACAAAAGAAATAACTTGTGGCTCAATTGAAAATATTGCATTGATCAGGTTGAGCAATGAGCTCAAAGGCGTTGTTTCTATGCTGCATTTAATATGCATATTAACTCATTTTTAGGTTAAAATAGGCATATGAATGTAGTGTTTCTACATACCATGGTTTAAAAAACAGGCTTAATATAATTTATACCAAAATACACACACACACACATAGAGAGAGAGAGAAATGGGTTCAAGTTACACCTAGTTTAACTTTGCATATGTTGCACCTTTTGTAACCATTGATTTATAATAAATCTAACAGTAGAAAGATATTAGTGGCCATGTTATCATTAAATATTTATTACTTTCCAACTCACCTATTTAATTAAATATTCTCTCTCTCTCTCTCTCCCCTATTTATTCATTTACAATAATCTTAACATTTTAGACAATAAAAAAATTGCAAAATCTACAGCCACGGGTCAAAACAGAAATTTCTTTGATAATTTGATTACTGAGTGAAAAGAAAAGGAAAGAAAATAACTTAACATCTTATTTTGACCATATAAAAAACCATAACACAAGACGTACTGAGTTAATTAGAGACGGAAAAGGAAAAATATTTCACAGATCAGACCATTAAGACTATTTGATCAAACTGATACCATCTAAATCGTAAAAGCCATGATCCTTTATATAATCAATTTCCCATGTTTAGCCCACCCAAACGACGTGGTCTACAGCCTTGTATTGAAATTGAAGGCATTGGTCTTGATGAACTGGTTCATCTGCAGTTATATTTGGCAACAGAGTTCATAATTGTTCCATCTTGTTATCAATTTTAGCAGTGAGCAGTGGGAAGTGCGTATGAACTGAAGTCCTTTTTCCATCTCTGCAAATCTTTTTGATATAAAGAGAAAGGGGAGTAGCAAATCAAGTGGCTCACTCTTTCGTTCTTTTTATGCAGATATGGTATTTTTTAAAGACCAAAAACCTTACCCAGGAAGATCAAGTGGCTCACTCTTTCGTTCTTTTTATGCAGATATGGGTATTTTTTAAAGACAAAAACCTTACCCAGGAAGAGAGATATTGATTTGGGAGTGTTATCCAAGTATATAAGTTTTGGACTAATTTTTGGTGTTTTCCAATTGCCATGGAGATCAGTTGAGGTGGGAGATATACTATTCTTTTGTGCATAAGGAATTATAGGAAAATGAAGATAGTGTGGTGTGAAAATTTAGAGTAAAGAAATTGCTCATGTTCTACTGTGGTGAAAAATTGCTCATTGGAATTGCCACCGCATCTGTAGGCTTGCTAAACGGGAAGGTTTACAGGGATAAAATATGAGAGAGAAGCTGAAGGAAGGGGGGAGAGTACTAGGATGCACGGAAGACTTAAGGGAAAAAAGAAGAAGAAGAGAAAAGCATTGAATTTAGAGAAATTAATGTGGGGGCAAGTAACTCATTAGTTTTTAGACAGAATATTGATGACATAGCATGTGTGTTTTTCACCATTAGATCTTATGAAAATACAATTAAAAAATGTTTTAACTTTTGTGAAATTATCCCAGGTATAACTTGAACTCATTATATATATATATTAGAAACTAGGGTATCCAGAGCTCTTCTAGCACCTGACCATTCCCTTGGGCATGTGTAGTCCTCCAGTCTCACACACACGAAGTTATTACATAGAGAAATCCCTTAGGGGTGACCCCAAGATGCTAGCTAGAGGTGTCAAACCTAGCACCTCGTAGATATCATGAGACCTTATGGTTGTGAGAATATGAGCACCTTTCCCAGAAAAAAAAATTTCAAGAACAAACTTCAAAAGTGCATGTTTTTAACATCACATAGATGAACATAAGAAGCCACTAATTTCCCAATCCCCATGTCCTTGCTAACTTATGCCACAGCTAGAATGACAAAGAAAGCAATTTGGTCTTAAATGATTTTTAAAGCAATTTTATAGATCTAAATAAAGCTCCAACTATTCTAAAGAACCCTTTCCATTATTTGAATTACTTAAAATTGAAATAAATTATAACCTAAATTTTGTATAGACTGGTCACAGCACTAAATTTGAAAATGGATTCAATAATCCCATTTCTATTCCCCACTGCTTCCTTATCTTACTCTCCTGACTTGCCTTTTTGTATCTATGTCGATTGTTAACACAGTGCCAAATCCAACACAAGTCCTTAGTTTTTTTTTTTTTTTTTAAATTATCATCATGAGGGCCAAGTCACACCACAGGGGCAGGCATGAAAGGCAGGAGTCAGCCATGGCAAGGCCAAGGCATGCTCCTGTAAGCAAAAAGCCTTAGTCCGCTTGGGCATGCCAATATACAGCTTAATTACCAAACATCAATCTTGGATTTGAAGCTGCTTCACACTTAACTACATTGAGAATGGCTTAAAATTAACAAGCTTTGATATGCATGAGATTATGAAAACGAACTTGTTTCGAACCTGAACTGTAAAGGCAACAGGACCTTTGCTGTCTCACATTTTACCATCACAATAGTCAAGCTGTATCAAGTTCAGCTCATCAATCATGTTTTGCATAATATTTCAGAATTGATATCTATATCACTCATAGGGAAAATTTTATGGACCTTTGAGAAACGAAACTGGCAAGCACATAAAAATCAGAACTGTGCTATTACCGAATATGGATGAGCCGTACTTAACTTTTTTAAGTAACATGGCATTTATAATTTTATAACCCCATTTGTAGATATCAAAGGGAAGTATGTAACAAAAAGCATGTTAATATGTTAGAAGAATATTATTAGATGGTCCTGATCTGGCACAGATAGTAAAAACAGATCCACATATAAGTGCATTGACTATATCCGGTATTATTTGAAACATAGGGTTACAAGCTAGTTAATTGTTAACACGTGAGACACTCATCTACAAAGGATGCATCTACACCTGTTTAACTTCAGTTTTGATGAATGAAGATGCCAAAATTTATTTACACAATCAAATTAAAATACCTTCAGCATTCGACATCTCTAAGCATATGCTGAACAGGATTGCTGCTCTGGAATGTGGAGAGATGACAAGTGGGAAGAAGCCTGAAGTTGGTCTCCCATCACCTTTTGTAGTATGAACAAATCCATCTTGAAGATCAAGCCAAGCATCATTTATGGTTAAAGTGGCCTTCACTTCTGATTGTAGTATCACCTGGAAGTAACATAAACCAATGTGGACATCATAAGAAAAATTAATAAACCATAACAAGATAATTTTATAGTTATTATTTTCACAATAAGAAATGTGAACTATTATCTTTGGAGGTCCAATCAACAGTAAAATTGATGTAATCCCTTCTGATTCTTTTTCTAATATATAACTTTTGTATTGAAAGGCAACAAAGGTCATTTGGTTCGTGAAAATTTGAGAACACTTCTTCAAAAACAAAAGGCACACACAAAGAAGAGTGCTTTCAGAAAATCAATGAAAAATTACCTGTAGAAGCAAAGTTCCATCATTGCATTTATCTGCAATACGTGTGCTCACTTGGAAAGGGTCAGTAAAATGGACAGCCAGGGTCCTGTGCATTGGGCCAAGTGATTATTCAGACAAATGCATAACTAAAGAAAAATAAAGAAGTTAAAATTAAAAAAAATAACAGGTAAGAAGTCTTTTCAATGAAACTGGAAGAACAATGGAAAATGACAATGCCTCTCAAATATCTGGTTGTGAGATACTCCAAATTCAAGCTTCAGAGCTATTGTCCTCATTCCATCCACAATACTCTGTCTCAGAGGGGAAACTGCCCATGAAACATGTCACAGACATCAAAGGAATCAGATTCAACAAAAATAATACATACAAAACTCAAAAGATATGGAAACCATCAAACATCACTAGCTCAACCTGAAGATGATCCTCTTGCAAGCCCATCACTAATGGCACGTATAGGAATCCACAGAATAGAAGTCACATTGTTTGCCCAATTTGGAAACTCTATCCTGCCATCATGGAGCCTCAACTGCTCAAAATTTTTATCAACTGCCAAGGAACCTTCTTTCTGAGCAGCATCAGACTTTGCCATGTCAGCAGCAATCTGTGACACATCAACATAACTCTGCATCTCAATGACATGTGACTCTTCAATCTTCAGACCTGGACCAGTATCTATATGCAATATAGCGCCTTTCAGGGAGTAGTTGATTGGCCGTACTATGATCCCAACCCACTGAGGTTCGTTTATCAGCAAAGCAGATGAAATAGCTGCAGTAAGATCAACCAGGGCTCTTGGTTTGAAAACCTATGAAGGAAGAGGTTTTCTCAGATGATTGAACAAGTATGTATAAATCTACTTTTTCATTATAAAGTACGCAAATATGTACTAAAAGACAGATACTTAGAAAGTATTTCCTTATTCTCATTCTGCTTTAGAATGATAAGTGGATAATGCAAGAAGAAAACCACATGTATAAACACAAGTCTTTGCCTCATCATCATAAACATCATTATTATCTAAGCTTCTATTAAACCCTTTGACTAATTTTTTTATCCTCTGGCCGCAAAACAGGGTACCTTCAAGATAGGCCTAGTTGGCTTTTCATAAATCATAAAATCATCACTGTCTGCAGGGCCACCCTTCGAAAAGCTATGAGATCTGAACCGCAAGTGCCCAATCTGCCCAGTAAGAACCCCCAAGACATAGGAACCTGGTTTTTGGGGGGGCAAAGGCAGTGTAATAATATTCCGACCAGGTTTTAGAACAATAGCAGAAGGGCACCTTAATGCCTGAAATATCCGATGAAATAATTGTTATTCGAAATTCTATCAAATGCAACCAATAAAACTGCTCAACTGTAATGAAAATGAAAAACATCATGTCCAGAAAAGAATACCTTAACACCCTCATCACCATTATATGTAGCCATCAATGTGAGACTGAGTGAATCAAGAGTTATATCATCAGGAAAGCCACTCCAAACGGTCACAGATAGAGTACCAGGATCACCATCACAGAGCTCCAATGGGGGCCCAGGATTCCCAGAAAATGTAATTAAAGAAGACACATCTAGGGGTACAGGGTCCTTCATTTCACTGTGTGCAAGGCGAAGAACTTCTGACTGAAAAGCTTCGCGTTCCTTGGTCAAAAATAAGCCTTTATCTAGTGAAAGTAATCTCACACAAGATGATAGGTAGCCAGCTTGATCATTAAGTATCTTCTGACACTCAGCTAAACTGGGCAGGACTTCAGCCAATAGATCCTGCCATCCTTCGCCCGCATATAGGGCACAAACCTTCTCGTATGACTTTGCAGCCAGATCAAAATTTCCATGTTTGAAGCAGACAGCTGCTATTTCACCATCAAGGACAACTCCATGTCTTTTCCACCAGGAATGATGGTAATTGTCAGCAGCACCCTTAGTTAGCTCCAGATATTTTTTCTGCCGGTGCCAAAATTTAGAAAGCAGCCAAATATCAGACATACAGAGAACTAAAATAGTTAATGGAAAATAAGATGCAAAAGCCTATATAGACTCAAGCTTTTCAGAGTGAGACCACTTTAAAAGACAAACAGTATCAAAAATCATTTAGAAGTTGCTCTCAAATTTTAAGGAAGGGATTTAATGTTTGATTACATAAAGACGTCATCACATAAAAGAGATACTGCCAAGAAGTTAAAGAGAATGAAAGACATTGTGAGAATATTTTTTTAAGGGCAACAAACTTTTACAGGATGCTGTGTGCATGAGTATTCGTGTGTGAGCACATATATGTTTGGCCTGATTTATACCTTATACTCCTCTAAAGATGATAAAGATTTCCATAAATCAGTATTAGAAATTGTATGCTGCAAAGCATGCTCAGCAGCAACATAAATCTCAGCAAGTCTCATGGGTCGATCAATTGAGCTCTCAAAACCTCCTGGTGAAGAGTTAGTGCGTGACATGGAACTTGCACGGACTTTTTGTGATGGGGACATCTTTGTGGATGCATCTGAGCCTGATCTGCCAATGCAAAAACCAAAAAGATACGAACTTCAAAATCTATCATAAAAGATAATATATTTAAAACACTTACAAATAAAATTAATGCATTATTTTTATTACCCATCATTGAAAATGGGGCGACCTTCAAACATTTCAACCATATTTCCAGCAGAAAGAGAAGCTCTTCGCCGATTTGCCTCACGCAAAAGAAGGGAAGGTTCAAGAGGCAATGGTTTCCTCTGAATACCCAAGTGCTTGACTCTAGGAGTTTCTTGGAGAATCATCTATACAAAGGAAAACATGGTCAGTAGTTCTTTTGCAGGAAAGTCGAAAAGAGGCTGTTTAGCGATAATAACGATACTACTAAGCGCATTTTCTTGAGAAATTCTGCACTTGGCATACCTAGCATTGTAAGAAATCAGATTTTTTTTAGTTTAAATTTGAACTCCAAATTTTTGAAGACCGAAAAATAAACTTAAAACAGAGAGAGTAATTGTCAAAGACTAAAACAACTTTCAGCAGATTTCAGTCACTATAATAAGCTCTTTGAAATGACAGCTTACAACATAATTGACAGATCAAATGACAACAGAAGTGCAAGTTTAGTTCTTTTTTTTTTTTTTGGTAAGTGTCATCCAAATTTTAGTTCTAAATAATCAATACAGTAGAATATCAACCATATGAGGAAAAAGAGAATAATGAATTTTATGACTAGCATTTACATATTAAGGAGTAACGTGTAATAAGGTGCTAAGGTTATTAGTTTGAATACTAAGCTTATGTGTTACAGTAAATTAACATATCCTAAATACTTTCCCGTACACAAAATGGTATCATAGCAGTAAATCCCCCTTTGTTGCTGCCATCAACCATCCTCCACTACCAACTTTGCCTTACCCATTGCTGGTGACCACACCTATTGTAATACCAAGCCTTAGCAACCATCCATATCCAGAAACCCAAAAGTGCAGTCCCACATTCAATGTCAATGACAAGTCCAGTGGTTATCAAAACCACAAATAGGGTCGCTTAACCGAGGCGGCCTCGTTCTCAGTAGAACTATCCTCCGCTGTTGTCCAGCCATGACCGTGGCCACAACTGTAATTTTGGATTTATCCAACTTCACTTGATTCCACTGGGATTTCACTCCAGGCTGCTGCTTGGACTAGCTATGACTCAATCACTAGGAGCAATCACACTTCCGGTATGTTTTATATTGCATGATTCATTCATTGGCAGCTCCACATTCAAGTCAAGGTGTACAAAGGAACACCCTGACTTATACACACACACACACATACTTACAAAACAAAAATTATATACTAAACTAACCTATTTTGACCACCTTAATAATAAAAATGTTGAACAACCTAACTTGAGAATCACGAGAATTTAGGTTCAACAAAAATAAGAGTAATGCTACGTCTACAACATTTTCACAACAAATCTTATATGGTAAGCTGTTGTTGATTCTAATTTGGCCCAACGTTAACATTACTTTTTTACCCACCAATAACAGCTTGTTACATAATATTTTTTGTGAAAATGTTGCGGACGTAACATTACTCCAAAAATAATTCTAGCGCCCCAAATATAATCATTAACCCCTTAAATTTTTTTTTTTTTTTAAACCCTTAAATAACAACAATAAAAATTATCCCAAATAACCCAAACAAAAACAAAGTTAGGCTAAACAACAAGAAGTGAACAAATTATTCAAGTACTTTTTGATATGATTCTTGCTTCTTTGCATTTAGCAGTTAATTGAATATACATCTTTCTTACTTATCAAAAAAAAAAAAAAAACAAACAAAACAAAACAAAAACAAATTATTCAACAAAAAATCTATTAAAAAAATAAAAATAAAAATCCCTAATCATTTAAATTTGCAATCTGTTGAACCCATAAAAATAATCTCTAATTCGTTTTTCCTAAAAAAATGGTACCAAGAGATATAGTACCGTTGTGAGTTCTCCTTGGTGATGCCAATAGTTATGCTCTCTTTGGCTTTGTAGTCACAACAATTCTGCTCTCCTTAGTGACTTGGCTCACAGTTGTAGAAAGTATCCTCTCTCTCTCTCTCTCTCTCTCTCTCTTATCATTTAAGGCTCTCTCTTACTTTATTACTCTCATCCCAGCATTCTCAATTCCTAATTTATCTCTTATCAGTCCCTTTTTTTCTCTCTCTTTGTTAGTAGAAAGTTATTGCAATACTTCATGTATATGTGTGTTTTTTTTTTTTTTTTTGATGTTGATATATTCAAGTTATCTCTTTATTACACTTTGTATAATTTAAGTTTCTTAGTGGCCGCCCTAGAAAAAATGTTCATTGTGTAATATGTGTTACTATTCAAATCATGTGCTGTGTTAATGTGTTTGGCATGCAAACTATGCTAATTTGTTGGTCTTTGTGTTGTCATGTTGACATGTTATTTATTCCACAACAGAATGACATTGAGACATTTGTTAGAAATTACTTGAGCACAATTGTTTCATATGTATGTTTTACTATTGTAGTGATACTCTATGCTAACAGGTTTTTATATTATCAGTCGCATGCCCTCCGGTGTTCTTAGTGTTTGAATCCCCTTGCAAGTCCTGAAATGTTCTTAGTGGTCAGATCCCATTTAATCTACTTTCTCCTGATAAGCCCTCCATAATTTTTTTTAGTTATTAGCATATGCAGAGACAAGCGTTATTCACCCACACTTTTGAGTGCTGATGTCATTTTCATTGTAACTACCTCATATTATTCCTCATCATTTCTGGCAATGATTTTCCTACCCTTTCATGTCTTCCTTATTTGTCACCACTCTCCTCATCTTCTAGTTCTAATAGTTCTCCAGTTACTGCTTCCAAGAAACCTTTACAGGTACACTGTCGTCAAAGAACACATGCTAATAAGCCTCTTCCCAAACTGGACACCCTGCTTCTCCTCTCATTACTTTGCGCAAAAGGCAAGCGTACTTATACTTCTTACCCTATTTCCTGCTCTGTTTCCTATGTCCTTTTTTTTTTTTATAGGTAAGAATAATTTTATTAAAACAAGACTACGTCATGAAAAATACATGACATAGCCTAAAGAATTACAATCAAAGAAAATATCTACATATGAATAGATTCTATGAAAGATTAAATAAAATTACTATATGTGAACCTGAAGCAAATACCAATCATAGAGTGAACAAATGAAGTATGCTAGCAATTGAATTGACGTATACTCCACATCCTCAAAAGTACATCAATTTCTTTCTCATCATATAGTCCACAACAGACATAAAAGGAACAAGATTCTAGACACCCAAAGAAGAAGTAGACCCTCCAATTAGCCACCCATATAATAAATCAAAAACCTTCTCCAGTAATACCCAATGCATCCCAAACACAAAACTTCACAAATCAGATGCCACACTGCAATGTATCAAAAGGTGGTCCGTAGATTCCCCACAACAACAACACATACAATACCAACTAACCAATGAATAACCCCTCTTGAAAAGATTATCACCAGTAAGAATCCTAAAGCCGCTGTCCACACAAAAAAGGAAAAGTGGGTGAAAGGCAAAGTGGGTGAACCCTGTAAAATCATGTAAAAAGATCACATAGTGAAATCTCCACTACTCTTTGGCTTCCATCTCATCCGATCTTCCCCTCCCTAATAGGAAAATGGGAATTCGACAAATGGAAAAATGCAGCCACCCCATAAATCTCCCAATCATTACAGTTTCTTGTGAATCCCACACCCCAACTCCTTCTCCCCCATCCTCCTGTCTCTCCAACAATGATTCCACAAAAGCATCCCTATCCATAGCAACTTCAAAAAGTATAGGAAACATCATCTTTAACGGTTGATCACCACACCAACAGTCATGCCAGAATCGGATTTGAAAACCAGAGCCTACCTCAAACCAAATGTATTGTAAAAAACTATCTCCGTTCATTCTAATACTCTTCCACAACCCACATCCATGAGCACCACGAACAAGTTTTGAATATCACCCACCCCCCTCCTCCCCATACTTCCCAGCGACTACCCATCTCCACAAGTGGTTCTCCTCCAACCCAAATTACCATAACCACTTACCCAACAAAGATTGATTGAAGGTTGTAAGTTTACAAATCCCCAACCCTCCACTAGCCAAGGTTGGGACAAGATCACCCTCAAATAGAAGATCAACTACTAGATATTGCACCTTTCAAGAAGGAAACTTGATTACATGGAAGACTAGAGTGTTATGTCTCAGTCTAGTGCAAAAGTGGAGTATAGAGCCACGGCTCATGTGTCATTTGAGCTGATGTGGATTAAGCACCTACTTGAGGAATTGAGACTTAATGTCAAGTTACCCTTAACTATACATTGTGATAACCAGGCAACGATCCATATTACTTTAAATCCTGTATTTGATGAGTAGACTAACCATATAGAAGTGGATTGCCATCTTGCTCGAGAAATGGTGGAAAGTGAAATTATTGCTACCTCATATGTCTCTACAGGAGCTCAAATTGCAGATATGTGTATTAAACCCTTATGCAAGACTAGATTGGATTTAATATATAACAAGCTGGGATTATATGATACATATGTCCCAGCTTGAGAAGAGTGTAGAGTTGTGTTTAAATATTAAGGGGTGAATGTGTAACAATGTACTAAAGTAAAAATACTAATCTTATGTGTTAGGGTAAATCAACATACCCTAAACACTTTTCCTGTACGCAAAATGATAAAAAGTTCAGGGTAGATGGTGTTTTATATGAGGATGAAGCTGGTGTACGTTCTCAGGTGGTCCAATTTTATTGGGAGCTTTATACAAAGACAAACACATGGCATCCAACTGTGGATGGGTTGGATTTTGCTTGTATTGGGGAGGATGATAGGTTGTCCCTAGAGAGGGAATTATCGAAAGAAGTTACCCAGGTTCTAGCAAAGAAGGAGAGGGATAAAGCCCCTGGTCCGGAGGGGTTCACCATGGCATTTTTTCGCAAATGTTGGAGGGTTGTGGAGGATGATGTTATGGCTATATTTAAGCATTTTCACAGGTATTCAGTATTTTAACGGTCTCTAAATGCTTCTTTTCTCTCTTTAATTCCTAAGAAAACTAATGTTGTCAGTATAAAGGATTTCCGGCCCATTAGCTTGGTGGGCAATATTTACAAGTTGTTGTCTAAGGTGCTGGCGAATAGGTTGAGAGGGGTGTTAGATAGTCTAATCTCAGAGACTCAAAATTCCTTTGTTGGTGGAAGACAAATTTTGGACTTAGTGCTAATTGCGAATGAGTGCCTAGACAACAGATTGAAGTGTCACTCAGCGGATGTAGTTTGTAAGTTGGACATAAAAAGGCCTACGATCATGTCAATTGGGATGCCTTACTTTATTTGTTGAATAGGATGGGCTTTGGGTTGAAGTGGAGGGAGTGGATTAAGGCTTGCATATCTACTGTTCGCTTCTCTGTTCTTGTGAATAGATCCCCGATAGGTTCTTTTGGAAGTTCTCGTGATTTTTGAGACAAGGTGATCCTTTGTCCCCTCTTCTTTTCCTTTTGATTATGGAAGTTTTAAGTCGGATTCTAAAGAAAACTGAGGATAGTGGTCTGCTTCATGGTTTTCATGTGGGACCAGTTAACTCTATTGGGGTACGCGTATCACATTTGTTGTTTGTAGACAATACCATTTTGTTTTGTGATGCTTCTAGAGAATAGGTGTTGTCCATTAGGCTGGCTTTGTCTTGCTTCCAAGTTTTTACTGGTTTGAAAGTAAATGTGGGGAAGAGTGAGATTATCCCGATTAGGGAGGTTGGTAATATAGGCGCTTTGGCTAACATTCTCCGTTGTAGGGTGGGTAGCCTGCCTACGAAATATTTGGGAATGCCGTTGGGTACTCCGTACAAGACTGCATCCATTTGGAATCCTATTTTGGAGAAGATGGAGAAGTTATTTATGTTGGAAGCATCTATATTTGTCTAAGGGTGGTAGACTTACTCTTTTGAAGAGTACCCTTTCTAGCCTTCCTACATACTATCTATCCTTATTTACTATCGCTGTAGCTGTGGCTGACAAATTGGAGCGTATTCAGAGGAATTTTTTGTGGGGGTCTTCAGAGGAGTGTTTCAAACATTCTTTGGTGGCTTGGGAGAAGGTTTGTTCACCATTAGAGATGGGTGGTTTGGGGGTTAGGAAGTTAATTCACTTCAATCAAGCCCTGTTAGGTAAATGGTTATGGAGGTTTGGCCAAGAAGGAACTCATCTCTAGCGGAGGGTTATTGCCACCAAATATGGAGAGGGTCAAGGGGGTGGAATACTAAAGTTTGTAGAAAGGCCCACGGGTGTGGTCTTTGGCGTGGTATTAATGACGGTTGGGTAAGGTTCTCCAAACATTTGGCCCTCGTGGTGGTGATGGCTCTCGCATTATTTTTGGGCATGATAGGTGGATTGGGGATACCTCACTTAAAATGCTCTATCCTTAATTATATGCGTGTTCAAATGACAAGGAAGCTTGCATTTCTGATGTATTGCATCATTAGGAGGGTGGGAATAATAGATTTTAGAACTTGAGATTTTATAAGAATTTTCATGAGAGGGAATTAGAAGCTGCCTTCTCTTTCCTGGATTTCATTCAGTCTCGGATTCCGAGAGGAATTGGGTGTGATAGTCCCCATTGGTGTCTTAATGGGAATGGTAAGTTCGATATTCAGTCCTTTTATAATAAGATCAGGGGTACCTCTCTCTTTCTAACTTCCCTTGGAAGGGGATTTGGAAAGTCAAGGTTCCAAAAAGGGTAGCTTTCTTCATGTGGACCACAACTCATGGTCAGATACTTACCTTGGATAATTTGATGCTCCGAGGTCTCCCTTTGGCGAATAGGTGTTGTATGTGCTGCTGTAATGAGGAATCTGATGTAGCTCATTCTTTGTGGGTGCAAATGTTACAAGTTTTTGGGATCCAATGGGTCATGCCAGGTTCAGTGGAGAGTTTGGTGTTTTGTTGGAGTAATTGGCTGGGGAAATTTTCTTCAGACATATGGAATATGGTTCACGGCTGTTTGATGTGGGTTGTTTGGATGGAAAGAAATCGGCGCTCTTTTGAGGCTACAGAGAAATCACTTGTTCAGTTACAAGCTCTATGCCAGAGTACTCTTTTTGATTTAGCTAGGTGCTGGGATTCTTCAAATTGTTCTTCTACTCTGGAGTTTCTTACTTCCCTTAGTATTGCCCCTTAAGTTTCTTTTCATATCTTTGTTGTTTTTTGCTGTTGTTTCTTGTGTTCACCATCATGAACACCTTGTATTTGCTGTTTTCGATTTTTCTTCATGATTAATATGATTCTTATTACTTATCAAAAAAAAAAGAGGGACAATGAAACAAATGTTATTTTAAGTAACAGAGCTGCTAACAATGCCAAAAACTAACATTTGTTTGGGATCCATAAGTTCCAACCCAGAAGATGAATTGTTAGACCACTAATTGAGGCCTAACAAATCATATGAATTGTTAGACCACTAATTGAGGCCTAACAAATCATATGAATTGTTTGGGATCTAAAGGTTTCACCCCATAATAGAAATTGTTAGGCCACTGATTGAGGCCAACACGGAAGCCAGTAATTAACTATATTAGATTTTGAAGCAAAATGTGTCGCATATTTATTCATTCCTATTATTGACTACCTTGTGTGTTCTGTAATGACTATCATTCTGACAACATGATTTGATTAGTCAGTAGAGAAAAAGCACAAGAAGAATGATGTTTTCAAAGAAGGTGAACATATTAAATGGTCCTTTTGCTAGCACAGTCCTGATTATTCCATATTGAGAACTTACCTTTTCTTTCACGAGAACCTCAGATGAAGCATCAGGTGGAACTAAAGGCCATACTGCTGGCTTGGGCCAAGGTAGCATACTGAGTAAAGCACTGTTTGGAAGAAAAAGGATAAAAATTAGACAAAAAGTAGGATCTGAGCATAAGATAAATTTTTGCTGCAGCTGAAGAATATCATACTCAGCTTGCTCTTTATTACAAGCAATCAAATATAGAGAATGCTAAAGGTAGATTTGGTCTTCAAACTTTAGCGTCTACCTGTTGACAGGACTTCTTTCTATCTCAGCTCCAAATCCAACTAAATATGCAAGCCTCATGAACTGCCAAAACCATAAATACAATCACACAGAATTTCTCATTACCAACTAGAAATAGGAATAGGGGAAAAAAAATAAGATAAAATTTTGTAGAAACTGTCGACCACCAAAATAAAACAGTGTAGAATACAAAATCAATGCATTCAGACAAATATCATCATGTTACTCCCTCCATCCCAAATTGTTAGGCCTCTATTCCATTTTGGGATGTCCCAAAAGGATGTCCTCTTTGAAAATACAATCCATAAATTTCCTTAACATACCCCTCACTTTATTAAAAAAGCCAACACCTCTCTTTTAGTAAGGGTTTTTTTCTTTTTTTTTTCTTTTTTGTGGATAAATAACGGAATTGTATTAATCAAAAATCCAGGTACACCGGGGGTGTACATGGATAACAGTACATTAAACACAAAAATTACAAAGATCAAGCATTTTGAAAAAATTAGGAGGAAAAAAATTAAAGGAAGAACTCCACTCCAGCAAGGTGTGAAGAAGAAGAGATTTAAATTCTGAAATAGACCGTTACTAAAGTTTAAATTAACGAGGGTAGTTTTGGAAACTTGTACATTTTTATGTAAAAAACAATGCATTAAATGATACTCCCCTAAAAAGTTGGATTTTCTGAATAGGCCAAACAATTTGAGATGGAAGAAGTATAAACAGTGTCTCTGGTTTTGCCCCATTCCCAGTTCAGTTATAGATAATAGTCACTTATGGAGACTCAGAAATTGGTACATCACCAAATAATTCTAAACGAAACAGAATATGCAGGTAAAGTTATTAAAAAAAATCTACCTTAACTCTGCACAGAGAATAAAGATCACCCTGAAGGCGGTAGAACTCCTTTTCTATATCAGGTGGTCCATTGTTATATTGAGAAGCAGTTGCATTGATCAAAGCCAAGCAAGCAGTTATTACCCAAACTTCACGCATACAAAAGGGTAGAATACTCTAAGAAGAACTCAAAGAAGAAAGGAAATAGAAAAGGAGAAAAAATCAGAACCAACATTCAATTGATGTGCAAAAAAGTAACAATATTATGTTAAGCAAAGAAATAACAATAGACTATCAAATACCTCACGCAAAGCCAGGGCCTTCGAGAAGCTTATTATGAATGAATAACCCCTTGATGCAACTTCAAAGGCCCGCTTTAGCTTAAATAAAAGCTGCAATTGACATATATCACTGAGATGCAATACCAATTTATAATTTCAGTAATGAAAAAAGTCACTACATGACTAAGTTTAGATAAAAGAAAGGCTCTATTTGAAGAAGCACAAACATGAAGATTTTAGTGATGAGAAATTTGGTGTCATGGAACTAGCATCTAAGGCATCAAATAAAAAGTACTTATTGCTCCAGAAAGCAACTTGAAGCCACACCAATCAAAAGTTAGAAATAACTAACTGCTTTCATAATGGATACGCATAACCAGAAAAAAGATAACAAAGACACAGTTCAGATATTTTTGGTTAAAACAATAACATAATACCACATCATCTTCCACATTTGTTGAATTTACAGGCATAAGGCTCAGCGGGAGTTATTGCTTATATTTGATTCGTGTTACTAGGAGGCACTTCTTAACCACTAATTTCGAGTATATGATAACTGAAACTTTTATTATAATTAAAGAAAAAAAAAGTTGCAGAAAAATTTTCTAGAACACTTCAACCTTCTTTCCCTGTTTGTATTTGTGCATTTGCATCAGAGTGAGACACAGAAGGCAGATAATGACAGAACCCAATGACCTTACAAAAGAATCTAACTAAATTTTGAGCACCCACTCAAAAGTACTTGCAGACAGTCATTTTGAAAGTAGCTTGAATTACACATAACAGAGCTACTTGTTACAACAACAAAAACAAACAGAGACTTAGTCCCAAAATGTTAGGGTCGGCTATGGATTCTTGACAGGGTCAGCCATATATATTCTTTTCCTCCATTCTACTCTATCTAAAGTCATACTCTTTGTTACTCCCTTAATTGACATTTCCCTTTTTTTTATTACTTCTATTAATGTGATTTTTGATCTTCCTCTACTTTTTTTCGTTCCCTCAACTTGGAGCAACTCACTCTTTCTTATTGGTGCATTAGTTGCTCTCCTCTAAACATGACCAAGCCATCTTAAGCGACCCTCCCTCATCTTTTTACAATAATACAAAAACATTTAAACAAGTTAATTTATGGATTCCACCATCCAATGAAGCACACGTTTGAAAGTAAGCAAAAGTGATTCATGCACAATAAGATGTGCATTGTTGACAAAGCAAACAAAATGACATCTTTACAATGAATTTACCATCTAATTCAATTTTCTTTAAATGCAACCACATAATAACGAATGAGGGATTCTCAGTTTTGCAAACCTTTGATTGACAGGAAAAGAGATACTGTCGAAATTCAAACTCCCTAAACGAGTCATCTTGAACAATTTGTGTCAATGGTTTGTTCCCAGGGTTAAGCAAAGCAGCCTGATCATCACCACGGTCTACTCCTCCAAAGTCTCTCAGTTTCCCAGTCATATTAACTGCATAAAATGAGATTAATTTTTAATCCTCTATTTTTTTGTAAGAAGTAATAAAAAGTTGATCCATTAATACTCATTACTTCAATCATACAACGATCCACATTGCTCAAGTACACAGGAAGTACACAATAGATACACCAACAATTAAGTTCTAAATTTACAATGCTCAATCAAATCTAATAAATTTGAAAATGAATAAAATATTGATGCTATCATCCATTCAAACAAGGATCTGAGGTATAACCATTTCAGATCCCCAATATATATTTAAAGGTCATATGATCGTGTGCATATTTGTGTGTATATATCATAGCACTTCTGTTACTGAAAAACACAAGCAGAGTCAAAATTTGTATCTTGACAGCAGAAGTGATAACAAGGTAGCACCTGTTTCTAAATAGCAGAGTTCTAACTCATCATACTCGCGCAATGCATCTTCAAATAGATGAGCCATCTCAAACATAAAAGCCAAACTTTCCTGAGAATAAGTCAGAAACATCTAGAGTAAGCAGAAGAAGAATGTAATAAATAACTGGGTTACATAACTATAAGGACAATAGTTATCTTTGAGACTCATGCTTCCACGTCTATCTCAAGTGAGAAGGATGTCACTTCCATCAATAAAGGTAGAAGACAAAATTTGAAATGTATGCTCTTTAGTACAATGATATTTACTTGAGAAATAAAAGGCAAAATATGAAATGGTTGGCAAAAAGGAACAACCTTCAAGATAAAAAAATTACAGAAGTTCCAAACTGGCATTAAGCGTTGTTCACTGAGCTTGCGTATCTCATCCTCATAAAACTGTACACGCCTATCCAATGTATTTCGGATGGACTCCATAATCTTGGATTCCAGGTCTTCCCAAAAATTTGCCTCAGGGCTCTGTATATCTAATTTGCAGCACCTGAACAAAGCATAAGTTAGAAACACTGGAAAACAAGGGAAAGATCTTTCATATCAAGCCCTTTGCATGATACTATACACATTTTTTCCTCACAGTTAGGTCTTTCTAAACACTACCCTCCTCAAACTTAAAAATGTAATAATGCTGGTAAGGTAGTCAATATATGACCCAATACATTGATTGATTTTATACTTCTCTTATGGTTAATAGGTATAAAGAACGAAAAGTCATTAACTGATGTTTTCATCCAGAGTGATAATTAATAAATTACCACTTGTCCCAAAGCTTAAGCTATCAGGAAATGAAATGATGAATTTGATCATTTAACCATTATTCTCACACTCCTTATCATGTGTGGATCTAGATTCCACCTTAATAAGTGGGAACCAACATGTGGGATTTTTAACTTTTCAAATGGAGGGTAGAGCAGGGACTAGGAAATGGTAACATTATTCTAACAATAATAATGATTGAAAATTAATTTTAGCGTCCAAGTATTACTTGTACAATATACTGCCACAATGCTGTTAACTTGTGAACAGGAAAGCAATTTAACGTAATGCTAATTAGAACATATATTCCAGTGATACAATTACTTATAAAAAATAAACAAATAAATAAAACATGTATTCCAGTTATGTCTGACAACAGAAGTAACTCTTCGATGAAAATGACTCGAGGACAAGCCTAAAGTGCACCAAAAATTCAGTGAAGTATTATGGATAAACTTAAACCACTTGAGAAAAATCTAAAGCAATGATCATGTCAATTTTTTCTAAATCCATCAAATGAAATATAATACATTATGGAGACCTGCAAACATACCTTTCCCTCTTTTTGGAGCTAAATTCAACTTCAAGTTTGGCGTATACTTTTTTTGCCAATTTTGTGGCTTGATCATTATTTGGGGGAGCTTTAGACACGAATACAATAAACCATTCCCGCTCATCATTTTGGACAATCAATTTCAAGCGTGGTTTAAGGATGGTCCTGAACTCATCAAGATCCTATGGAAAATGAAAATGTAGTAAAAGAACCACATTAGCAGTAATACAATCAGAAAAGAAAAAAATGATAGAAAGAAAGAAATCACCACCTAATACTTACCGAATACACGTACATCAAAAGAAATAAAACTTTTACAAATGTAAATATTTGGCTTTATTGATTCACAGATACAGGAGCATTACATAGGTTCATTTAAGTAAGGGACACATGACAAACCAATATTAACAGTATTTTATTCACATGTAAATAGAATTACTTCAAACAGAATGAGAAGGCACTGGGACATGGAAGGCAATGGAGCTCAGATTGAAGGAAAAAAAAAAGGACTCTAAATAATAAATAAAAAATAAACTAAAAACACTCATGTAAGGTCCTTTATAGAACTAACAGTGCAGAGGGGAAGTTTTTTTTGATGGTGGGAAGGGGGGGAGGGGGGAGGAATGAAGAGTTTTGTGCACCCAATCATAAGGAATTTGATACTTTGTCAAGTCATCTGTCATCTATGCTTTGCACTTGCAATTGATTGCAATTCATCATTCAATAACTTCCGATTAGTAGACCAAGTAAGCATAAAGTTGGCTTATGGAATCAACACTTAATTCATCAACTTATTTATACAAATAGAAAATTCTGTCAGAAATTTCAGGAAATAAATGCAAAATATTAATCATTTCATATCATGCCACTTTTTTATTTTACTTACCCTCTTAACTACTAATATCACACTACCATTGTATCCATAAATACAACTAGCATGCATTTATCATGTTTTTCTTCATCCCAGGTGATGTGCACACTATTATTTATGTATAGATACCGTGTAGCCTACTTCTACTGTGAAAATATTTAAAATAAGGGCAAAGTGCACTTTTCCCCCTTAAGTATAAGGAAATTGCAAAGCCCCCCTATAGTTTAAAAATGAAATGTTAACTTTTTAAAATACACACTTTACCCCTCCATTACTATTTTCAGCCAGTTAAACGGAAAATTCAATTTTTTTCCTGAATTTGTGTCCAGCCCAACACTAATTTGAAGCCTTACATATAGGCAATACTGTAAAGGATTCGGTGGTTTCCGCCCAAAAGGTCCTCCCATGTGAGGAGAGGAGAAGATTGCTAGAAAGCCATGGGTATGAGTTTCTTCAAAAAGTAGTTTGGCAACTCTTTTGAGGCGCAAAACATTGTTTGTTTTGGATTCATTCAGATTTGGATTGGCTTGTAGCTGTTAGGAGTTATTAGTGCATTTGTGTCCGAAAGATTTTGAGTATGTGTTTGTAAAGTTTGGTTAAGTGTGAGTAATCTATATAGCTGATAGTGGATTTTGGTTGGCGTTGCCCATTAACGCAAGCATTGAATTTAAGTCAAGGTAGTGATCTATTAAAAATTTGCAAATTCCTATTTTGAGTTAGTTAACTTTTTGGGTTTTCTTGGTATGGAAGGAAAGTCTTTTTTTTTTTTTTTTGACAGGTAATGAGAGTTTTATTGATAAGAAAAGAACAATGTGTTTACGATTGTAAACTCAATGCACTTAAAACAAATACAATCAAAGCAAATGCAGAGTCTAACAGAAAAAAGGAAATCAGACAAGGAAATACAATGCGTAAGACCCCAAATACGAGACCACTCAAACAAAGTCCTAGCTAGCAAAGTCTCATGACAACAAATAGGGTTGTAAATGAGCTAAGCCGAGTCAAGTATTAACAGTTTAGATTTCATTCATTTAATCTTATTTTCAACACTAGCCAAGCCCGAGCTCATCATCAAACAAAATTACATGTTTAAGCTATATTCATTTTCTGGTCAAACAAGCTCAAGCATGTCCATGAGCTACTTAATTAACTTATTATTTTTTCCTTTTTTCCCATATATAGTAATAACATGACCAAAAAATTTTACCTCTTCACAAATCTATGAAATTTTATTAATGGACTATTTATATTACCACAAAACTATAAATAATAATTTAATATCATATGAACCTATTTACAAACTTATACAATCCAATCTCAAATATATGTAAGTACATTTTTGACACGTATACTATAGTGGGTCCAAATCTAGTTTGGATGACTTTCCTACAATAAATTTATTGATTGAACGAGGCTGTGCCGAAGCTAGGTACCACATGAATCCTGTACAAATGAGGAACAATGCCACACTGGACAGCAGTAGGTTCTTCCTTAGATCAAGCTATGACCTTGGGTCTGTAAACTTGAAATACCAAAGACAAACTTATACAATCCAATCTCAAATATATATAAGTATATTTTTGACATGTATACTGTAGTGGGTCCAAATCTAGTTTGGATGACTTTCCTACAATAAATTTATTGATTGAACGAGGCTGTGCCAAAGCTAGATACCACGTGAATCCTATACAAATGAGGAGCAATGCCATACTGGACAGCAATAGGTTCTTACCTCAAGCTGTGACCTTGGGTCTATAAACTTGAAATACCAAAGAGAAGCTCAGTTCCTCCATGACCTGACCAACCCTAGGGTTGGCCATGGAGGGTCCAGTGGCTAAGTTAGTGAAGAGCATGAGAAAACTAAGGTCAAAGAGAGAGAGTTGAACAAGCAAAGGGAGAGTCCTCGGACAAATCAAAGAGTGAGTTTGATAAGCAATTCCTTAGGAGAATGTCTTTAGGTGAATCAGAGAGTCCCTGAGAGGATCAAAGAGTGTCCTTAGGAGAATGTCCTCAGGCGAGTCAAAGAGAGTTCCTAAGAGGGTCATAGAGAGTTCCTGAGAGGTTCAGAGAGAGTCCTCACGAGAGTGTCCTTGGGCAAGTCAGAGATGGCCCTTGAAAGGGACCCAAACCAGCTTATCACCACTAGATGAACCAACCTGTGCAGCATACAAATCATCCAAATACTAAGCCATAGACTCCAACTCCTAGTCTTGAGCGTCTCAAATAAAAATAGGTCTCCATTGTGCCTTGCCATGTAGCCATTCCACACAGTCAGAAACTTGAGCACCTTTGCCTCTAGCAAATCAAAACAACTCGGGATATCTATCTCGAAGGGAACTATCACCATCCCAATGATTCTTCCTGGAAAAACACTTGGGAACCATCCCCTACCTCATACCGAATGTGTGATGCAAACCGGTCCCATCCCTTTCTAATATGTTTCCAAAGTCCCACCCCATAAGTCCATCAGGCCATTCAATAGTCAAGCCTAGAATGGGGCTTGAGCTTGGCTTGTTTGCTAAACAAACGAAAAAAAGTCTTTTAGCTAGTTGATCTCAAGATTTTCATAAACAACTTGGTTCATTTACATCCCTAGTGACAAATAAGTAACTCCTAGCCCTTTTTTTGGGTTTTCTTGGTCGGAAAAGAAAGTCTATTCCATGACAAAGTAGTAATTAGTACGGATTGTTAAAAAAATGGTATTTCTTGCCAAAAGAAGTAATGTTGTATTACTTGTCCATCAAGAAATTTGAATCCTTATATTTAGGCAATATTGTAAAGAATTTGGAGGTCGGCCAAGAGATCCTCCTATATTGGGAGAAGAGAAGACTCTTGGTAGAATATGGAGTAGCTTTTTTCGGAGAGTATTTTGGTAGTACTTTTGGGGTTAAATGATGCCCAGGTGTGTAAGTAAAGAGTATTTATTATTTGAGTGAGAGAGAACAATTGGATGTATTGAGGTGTTGCATTGTAAGAGTGTCAAGTTTGTGAATAATAATCGAGTGATTGTTTTGTGTGTATCATAATTTGTGCTAATTTGTGTTTGTTAGGATTTGTGAGTGTGTTTATGTCAGTAAAAGGTTTTGAGTGAGTTTGCATTTGTAAGATTTGGTAAAGTGTGATTGTAATCCATAAATTGATGGTGGATTTTAGTTGGTGTTACATAAGCATAGAAGTTGGTCAAACCACTTTTAACTTTATCGTCTTGTGTGGATGTTTTATATTTTTTATTTTTATATGAACAAGATTCTGCTAGCCCGAAATTCCAATAAGATTGATAGCATTGTGGGTATAAGTACAAACTGTGTATTTCCTTAGTTTTAGGAAATGTTGGTGAGTTGCAAGTTGTAATAACAACTAAATCATATATTCCCATCTAACTGAAGAATCAATTGTGCAGCTACGCTATAATTAATACTAGAACATGTGAATCAGGTCACTGAGACAGCAAATTACCTCACATGTAACAAGAACCACTGTTGCAAATGGCTCCCGAAACCAAAATAATGATTGCTCCAAAGGGAACCGGCTACGAAGTCTAGAATCTGTTGTTAATATGAACTCAGCAGTCAAATTCTCTACAAACACGGAGTTACGGGTCTTGTTGTTTAAACTTGCTCTTTTGAATGGTAACCGCCCCTCAAATTCACTCTTAACGATGGGCCACAAATCGCTCACATCTTCCACTGAAAAGCAGCTTAAAAAAAATTAGTAGATGGGAAACAAATAGCAAGTAGGACAATGACACATTCTGACATTCAGCTATTGCATAAATATTGAAAATAAATTTGCTTCTAACAATGTTGTGAAGTATATAGATCATGACATATAAAATAAATATCAGAATTGGAAGGCATGTGCTTCTCAACCCATAAAAAATGTGGGCACCCTTAGAAATCAATCCTAATGTAACCATCTTGTGAATAAGCCTACAAAAATGACTGAGTTTTGTGCAAGACATAATAGAATCTACATCAATAACTCTTTCTGACAGCATTTGACGGTTCCAATGAAAATCGTTTTTAGAGACAAAGACAGAAAAGATAATATAAACGAATCATTTCCAAAGCATTGGCGACTCTTAACGGGTTCACATTTCTAAAAAAAATCACGGAAAATTACCGCACAGCAATTCCTTAAAACAAACCATTTCAAAAGTATTCCGAAAATTCGTTCAGAACAGAACTACCATAATGGAAAAGAGCTGAACACAGAGTGATTATAATGTAGCTTGCTTTTTCCCATTATTCACTACGAAAATTTAGTAAGATTCATAGCACTCATAAATTTAAATTTTAAACCTACTATTGTCAGTCATAACGAAATTAAGCAATTCCATCTAAAATTCGAATCCAAATCTAACAGTGTAGGTCGCAAAACAATTACGATTCTCGAGGCACTGAATTCAACTGCGAATTGAGCTTAAATTTTAATACCTAAAATAAAATAAAAAAAAGATTAGAGAGGGAGGGTGAGATTGAAAACCTGCAATAACGAGGTGATCAGAGGAATTCTTGATGGTGTGGAACTGAGCTAGAAAGTTCGCCATCGCCGATCTATGCCAACCAATATATGCAAATCATATACATAGAGAAGAGAAAGAGAGAGCGAGAGAGAGAGTGCGAAGTGTGGTTGCTCGGCTCCTGGATCCGATCCAGTGGATCGAGTAGATGTTGGGTTCGGAGGTTGGGATCATTTCATTTGGACTTGGGATTCACAGTCTGCTGGTGATCTAGTGCTTCGCCTCCTATCACACTCCATCATTCCGAAACTTCATCTCACTCTCACCGTTGGATGACCCCTGTTTTTTTTCTTTTTTTCCTTTTTTTTCTTTTTTGTTTTAGAGATATTTTAAATGCCAAAAATACTACCAATCGAACTGCCTATTTAAAAAATAGAGAAATGATGTCCATTTTCTACAACGGTCTCATAATATATTTTATGTGGCAAGTTGTTATTTGTTGCTATTGATGGACGAAAAAATACTTTTAGTAATGAATTTAAATTAAAAATCTGTAAAAACTTGTTATTTTGTCCATTAGAATTTGTTGTGAAAGTGTTGTGAGCATATCACTTTTCATTTAAAATGCCTAGTTTCTTAAGAAATATTTTGCAAAAGTTATATTATTGTTAAGGAATTTAGTAGGGGTGTCAATGTTCAACCCAACCTGCGAACACGACACGAACCCGACACGGGTTTTTTCGGGTTAGGGTTGAGCCTTAATGGGTTTGTGTCATAAACGGGTCGACCCGAAAGCGACATGATAAGAAACAAGTCATAAACGGGTCAACTCGCGTAACCCGCAATAGACACGTTTGACACGCCAATTTATTTGTGTCAACCCAAAATGACCCACTTAATACAACCAGTTTAACTCATATAACAAATAAATATTTATTTTATTTTAAATTTGTCAAATACCTTTTATATCCAACATATATTTTAAATTTAAAAAGAAAAGTGAGTAATTACAAAAATTTACAAGGGATATAATTGGAAATTGAAACTTTACTGACCTTAGAACTACTAATACTTTTTTTTTTTTTTTTTTTTGGTGTGGCATAGAACTTAAACAAATGAAATTGGATGAGCTTGTGGAAGATGTTATGAATTTGGACATCAACAAAGAATTTATGGATGATAATCGTGGTCATAGTCAGGATTAGTCTACTGTTTGCTTAAATTCTTTTAATATTGATACTTAGCATTTGGCGAGTTTCAAGGATATTATATTTTTGTTGAACTATGTTATTTTATTTTGTAAAACTTTGTTATTTTGAATTTGGGTTGAAGTATATGCACTTATTTTGGAGTGTAAAGAGCTTATTTCTAGATGAATGTTATATTTTTGTTGAATTATATTATTTTGAATGTGGGTTAAAGACTTGAAGTGTATACACTGCTTTTTGGGATGTAAAAATAATTATTTCTAGATAGATGTTATATTTAATATTATGCAGGTTGAAATGGTTTGTGTTACATTCATGTAAACCCAACACGACTCGTTTATTAAGAGTGTCAAATGGGTTGGGTCAGGTCAATCTGCTTTATTAATAGGTCGGGTTAGGGTTGAAGGATTATGACACGATTATTAAATGGGTCGGGTTAGGGTTGAGCCATTTAGTCGAATACCCCTACTTGGATACGACACGAACCCGACACGCTAACCCGAATTGACACCTCTAGAATTTAGGCCCTCAGTTGTGTTCAATTATTAATTATAAGCCAAATTTAAAATTTAGTCCATTCTCACAAAAAAAAAAAAAAAAAAAAAGATGAATAACACGCAAGGAAATATCAATGAAAAAATTGTCTCAAGTAAAAATCATTGTGAAGGCTCAAAAATTAACCTTAAGGAAAATAGATTCATTATGTGAAAGTGAAGTTTTACAAGCAGAATAACCTTATTTTAATGTGCTACCTTATATAGTACTTACTAACATGATTTCACCCAACTTTAAATCTACAAACGAACTACATGAAATGTGAACACCCGCTCACGACTTCAAGTACCTACTTATAGATTCACTCCAACAACTCCTTATTAATAGGATGTAGTAACTTCACCTTGATCAGTAGATCTTCAAAAACATGAACTTTGATCTACAATTGATGCTTTGTGAGAGCTTGGAAACTCCATTAGTTTGTTTACACCACATGACTCCCAAAAAGTCTTTTAAAATGTGCCCTATGGTTGCTTTTATACATTGGCTTCGAAAGCATGAAACTCTAGCTTCATGATGACTGAGTAAAAGAAACTTGGAATTTGTTTTACACAAATATTGATAGATCGAGATTATTAATTCTTGGTCTATCGAGATCGTGTCGAGCATGTATTAGAATTTAGAACTTGATTTCTTCTTAAGCTTTAATGTTGCTCTTGTCGTGGACTTGAATTGAACTTCAAACACACTTAAGACTCACTAAAACTCTTACAACGTGATCACATTTTATCACAGTTGCCAACCTAGTTCCATAGACTCAACAATTATAACCATGTATAATACTTATTACTTGTTATAATATTTATCAATTTTAATTATTTTACTTATTTTAATATATATTACTCGAACCACGTGCTTAAGTAAATTAACAAGAACAAAGTTTAACTACAAAATTGGTTGTAGTTTAAGGCTACATTTATTCTTACTAAATATCTTTTTATTAAAGGTAAATTTTGATAAATCCACCATTGGATTACATTTTCTTCTTGTATCCCCCATGCTTGCAAAACTTGTTGGAAATTAAAGATCAATAGTTATATCATCAATAAATTATTTAAATGACAAGTTTTGGTAGTTTAAAATTATGCATAAAATATAAGCTTATAGAGCATATAATAAATAACATACGATTGACACAAAATTTGACATGTATACTAAGAGTCTAAAGAACATGCAATTTAATGGTTAGATTTTCAAAATATATAGTAATGTTTATTATATTAAGTAAGGTTATAACTTTAGGCTATAAACAATTTTGTAGCTAAATTTTGTTCAATTAACAATGGACGTGTTAGCTTTTAAATGCCAAAAAAAAAATCTTAATTTATTATTATGTTGTTGATATGCCACCAATCACATTCATTGTTATGTCAATTTGTAAGTCTTTTTATAGTGAAATCGTGATGTACTATATTTTTTTTTTTCTTTTTGTTTTGTGTTTAAAAGTTAAGATATCAATTTATAAGACTTATATAATAAAACTATCAACACTAATTTTTTTCTTTTACCCTGAGTTGAAGGAATTTTGGGTGTTATGCCTAATGGTTGACAATGGATCTAGCTAGCCCATTTTTACTTAGCCCATAGCCCAACCCATAAGCAAAGCTCATTGAGCCTATAGCAAGTTGGATAGTTAGATCAGGCCTAAGAGCATCCACAGCTGGAAATTTCATCATATCCTATTTTACCATCCCAAAAAACTACTTTATTAGTGCCGGCTCAAGGCATAGGCAAGTTGGGCCTAGGCCTAAGGCCCCACCAAAAAACAAAATTTTCCTTAGGAAAAAAAGCCCCACTTTGCATAGTTAAAGGCCCAAATTTTTATAAAATTATATATATATTTTCTAAAGGTTGTACATTTTTTTTATTAGTGTTGTTAAGGATACTACAAATTTTACTATTAGCTTACAAATTGCTATGTTATTAATCACAAAAAGTGATATAAACATTCATTAGTTAAATTGATGAAGTTCATCAATGAGAAACAATATCACATTATATTTTGAACATTTTATAGTGCTTTTAATTATCGCATTTTTCTTTTTCATTTCTATTAAGACTCTCAAAGTACGAGACCAATAAAACCTTAACTCAATTGAAACCCTAAAATATTTCAAAAAGATGTTACAAATGTGTTAAATCATCAGTTGTAGATTAATCTCTCCTAATAGTTTGAGACTTTGATTTTTGTAAAATAATATCCTACAAAGTCATACACCAAATAATATCTATCTCTCTCTCTTAAAATCAAAATATAAAATTAAAAATTAGATTACAATTTTATTTAGCTATGCATCGTCTTATATCCAAAATAAAGTATCTTTTTCAATCGCAATATATTTTTATTTCTTTTTATTAATATTTATAAGTTCAACTATGATATTTAATTCTCTATATGAAATTAACATTAATCTAGTTGGTATTATTTATGTATTTAATGTATTAAATTAACCTTAATTTGATTAGTATTAAATAATTTTTTTTAATTAATATTTACATATTAAAGGCCTTGCATAAATTTTTCGCCTTAGGCCCCAAATTATGTTGGGCCGCCCCTGTACTTTATCAATTATACAATATCATTTTACAATACACCCGGCATCCCAAGTTTTATTTTTACCTACAATATATTAAAATAATATAAATTATAGAATAAAATAATATAAAAAATCTCTCTCTCTTCATCTCTGTTCTCCATCTCTCTGTTTTTCTTTCTTTCTCATCCGCCCACCACCTACCCAAAACCCAGAACAACCACCCAACAATACACACCGGAACCACGAATCACGCCAAAAATTTTTTGCAACCATCGCAATAAAATCTTATCAATAAAACCTAAACAAAAAACTAGCAATAAAATCTCAGTAATAAACCCCAAACAAAAAAAACCAACAACCATGAAAATTCAAAGATAAAAAAACCCAACCACCACAAATTCAGCCACCCATGGCCTTTGACGGCTTGGACTTTGAGCCCATGTTTCCAACAGAATCGGAGTTTCGGCAAGAGCTCCGATCTGGTGCGTGATGCTCAACACCATGTAGTATCTGAGAAAGTGTGATAGATAAAAGGGAGAAACCCACCGATCTCCACCACGCCGATCTCCACCGTTGTCAAAACCCACGCCAACCCTGATCTCAGCTTCTCGGAAGTACTTAATCGGATAGCTTTTCAAATTTTAAACATGCAAGCATCTAACTTATCGGAGAGAGAGGGTCATCAAAGAGAGCACGGGGTCTTGGGTCTGAAGAGAGTAGAGAGCAGATGAGAAAGAGAGAAGGAAGAGAGAGAAAAGAAGAGAAATAATGAGAGAGGAGAGAGAAATTTCAGGGTTAAAAAGGAAGAGATGGTATATAGGGTCCGTTTGGATAGCACTTATTGTTGCTGAAAGTTGCTAAAAACTGATTGTTGCTGAAAACACTATAGCAAAATAATTTTTAAATGTGTGAATAGTGTTGTGAGACCCACTTTTAATATTAAATATTGCGTGAACAGTGCATGAAACAGTACGTGAACAGTACACGCACAGTACATGCACAGTGAATTTTGTCCCCAAAGTCAAAAAAGCCGACAAAAAAAAAAAAAAAAAAAAGGGAGAAAACGTGAAACTGAAAACGTGCCACAACTTAACGTGCTATCCAAACCCAACCATAATTTTTTTTTTTTTTCATTCAGCTACAATACCATCTTACATTTAAGATGGTACTGTAGTACTATGCTAAACAAATTTGGTCTTTCCCAATTTTGGCCTTCTATTTGCTGTGCATGTTTTGGGCCTAAATGCCAAATGTACCTTACATTTGGCATATGGCAGGCCCACTGCTGATGCTCTAAGAGGCTACTTATGGCTTTTAACGGGCCTTTATTGGACTTTTAACAAGCCTTTAATAGGCTAATAAAATTTAATAACTTTTTTAATTATATTATATGTCATAAAATACAAATTGTTTAATTGAACTATTATATGTCAAAAACATAAATTGTCAAATTGAACTATTAAATTTCAAAAAACATAAATTATCAGATTGAACTATAAAGGGTAAATTACAAAATTGATCCCTATTCTTTATATCATATGTCAATTTAGTCCTTAACCTTTCAATTGTGTCAATTTGGTTCCTTACCTTTTTAGTATTGCTTCAATTTAGTCTCTATTATTTTCTTTTGGATGGAAAAAATTGATGTGTCAAATGGAATAATAAAAAATTATTTTCCATACCACGTCAACTTTCAATTGTACCACTATGTCAGATTTACAAAAATAAAAACCAAATTAAAATGTTTGAATCTAGTGTTCACGTTAGGGATAGAGGAGAGGAGTTCAAATTTTGCATAGTAAATACTAATGCTATGTTTGGAAGTTTGGAGGGAGAGGAGGGTAGAGGGGAGGAGAGTAGAGGGGAATGATTATCTTCCTTATTTAGATGTTTTTAAAATTAAGTAAGGGGAAGAGGAATAATTAACCTTTTCATAATTTGTTATTTTGTTAATATGTGTGAGGGTCCTTTTTTTGGACGATGTCCAGGCCCAAGTAGAAGTAAGGATCCTGAGCCTTTTAGTTGTTGTTTTAAGGGACTGAGCTTAGTTCACCGCAGCTAAATGGACTGATTACAAATCAAGTGGTGCACATAGCAGGAATCCTACAATACATACATACTAACAAGCAAGAAATATAAATGCATGGAATAGCAAGAAACAGTAAAAGAGCAATGTGATAAACAAAAGACACAGAATAAACGTTGAGGATCCTTAAAACAATGAGAGATATTCCATTACTTTTCTTAATTGTGTATTACAATATGCTTACTAAGACGTATTACAAGGTCCAAATAAGCTCAAAAATCACAAACTTAGATGGCTCTCCAAGCATCTAAGACTTGTAAAGTTTGAATCCCTTTGAATCCAAGTATGTTCTATAGTGGCTGTTTAAGAATACCGGGCGATATTTTCCTTTGTTTTGTTACTTTCTTTGGGTTTTTTTACAGAGTTTTCTCAATGATTCTATTCTAATTCACTATTGCTGAATGCCCTTCTACTATTGGCTGCTTCCCCTTTTTATAGTGTCATCTTGGGGTTCTAGGGTACCACTGATTCCCTTCCTTTGCTCCCTGAGTAACAGAACCAATGTTGTGCCAACAACTTTGGTGGCTGGTCCCTTCCTTGTTTCTCATAATTTTCTCATTTTGGTGCTTTTTCCTCAAAAGCCTCTTGTTGACTTTTCGTTTTGGGGTGTCCCTAAAGAGTTAACCTCTAATCTCTCTTCCTTCAAGGCTTCTAAACCTCACATTTTCAGACTCAGCTTTTTGGCTGCCTTTCCTTTTGTCATTTTTCCAGAGTGAGCCGATTCCATTCCTGCCAGGTTGAAAGTTTTCCCAGCTACTTCCCTTCATGGTTCTTCTTTCTAGGTTCCCCAAGATACCAGCCTT
Source organism: Quercus ilex subsp. ballota (assembly GCA_032727855.1). Lineage (NCBI taxonomy): Eukaryota > Viridiplantae > Streptophyta > Magnoliopsida > Fagales > Fagaceae > Quercus > Quercus ilex. The sequence continues at coordinate 19,214,121 of CM064915.1, forward strand.
TTGTTCATGAATTGTTAGTCTCCAAGCTTTCTGATTTTTTTCTGCATCATTGGGTGGCTGATAAGGACGTATCTGTTCTTCGTTCCTTGTGTTTCTTAGCACTCCTTTTGAGCTGTCTTAATCTCATCCTAGCTTTGCTGCACATCCCAAGGACCCCGAGCTCCTGGCAATCCCTGGGTATCCCGACCTAGTTCTTACCACTAGACTCCCTAGTAATTTTTTGATCTTGGTGAGTTGAACTTTTTCTTTCTTCCCTTCGTTTCATGGGCCCTAAGGCCTATCCATTTGTGGGTCTTGGGCTTAAATCTTTTTCCTTATTGTGAGCCCAAGCCTTTTATTATTTTATTTTTATGGAGTTCAACTCACTGTGCCATTTTGGGCCTTAGTGCAACATTGTAACTTTTTAGACCTCAACAATATGGAAATAGCAAATTTGGTAATTCATTTTGTCAAGCATTTCTATGTTCTACTCTCCTTCCAAATCTCTCCAATTTAGGGAAATTTAAAATGAGGGGTTAGAATTTAGAAGTAGTTAGAACCCTCCATACCCCTCCAAATCCCTCTACCTCCTCTCTTAAAAAACATCCGAATAAGGTAATTTAACTTATTCTCCCTTCCTCTTCTCTACTCTTCTCTACTCCCCATCCATCCAAACAAGTTATAAATAATAGCAAAGGACAAAGAAGACATAGAAGGAGGATTCCAAAATCAGAATCCTAACTCTTATAAGAAGAACAATGTGAGAGTGCTTTTTTTCTTAGCACACAGGCCCAAGTAGAGAAAAGGATCCCGGGCTCAAATACTTGTTGTTTTGGTGGACTGAGCTTGGTTCACTGCAACTAAATGGGGCTGATTACGAACTAAGTTGTGCGCAAGTCACATAAGCTCCTCAAGATGAAAAATGCAATTCCTCTTGGTACCCTAGGGCGTACTGTCGTGGGATCCCAGGGCGTACTAGGCCTGTAAGAACCCAGAATGCTCTGGTTCTCTGAACTATATGATCTTTTCTATGTTTATTATGCAATAGAGTTTTGTCCCTTCCCTTTACCTCTATGGGTGCTACATAAAAACACACTACATATATCTTCAAATAATTGTTAGTTTCTTAGATTAGGATATACATTTTAATACATATACATATATGTAAATGAGTTTTATGAGAATGATTCTGCCACGAGGATCCTGGCCCCAATTCTCACAGACTTGGTGCTTTTGCACAAGACTTGTGGGATTTTGAACTCAAGTCCGAGTGGCTTTGCTTGGGCTTTTCCTTCCAAGATATTTAGGTGAAAAGGATTTTAGCAAGAAATAGTAAAGGAAGACAATGTAATAAAGAAATACACGAAATAATTGTTAGAAATCCTCAAATCAATATGAGGTATTTCATTATTTTCTTGATTGTGGATTACAATATGCTCACTAAGACGTAATACAAGGTTCAACTAAGTTCAAAAATTACAGACTTTGATAGCTATTCAAGCTTCCAAGACTTGCAAAGTTTGAATTTGTTGAATCGGAGTATGTGCTATAGTGGCTGTCTCTAGGATACCGGGAGCGGTTCATCTGTTTTCTTTTGATTTTACAGAGCGTTTCCTATAGTTCTATATTCACGTGATACAAGGTTTAACTAAGTTAAAAAATTACAGACTTTGATAGCTATTCAAGCTTCCGAGACTTGCAAAGTTTGAATTTGTTGAATCCGAGCATGTGCTATAGTGGCTATCTCTGGGATACCGGGAGCGGTTCCTCTGTTTTCTTTTGATTTTACAGAGTTTTTCCTATGGCTCTGTTGTGATATCTTTTCTTAGATCAAAATGGTGATCAATGAATGTCCCTCAGCATGGGTTTTCTCTTCCTTTTATAGTGCGACTCTAGGGCTTCAAGGCACGAGCGATTTATCTCTTTTGCCCCTTGTGAGCTTGTACTGTGTCAGTTACCCAAAGGCTTGTCCTTTCCTTTTTCCTCATAATTTCTTCCTTTTGGTCCGACCAAGCTGAAAGCCCCTAGCTGGTTTTCCATTTCAAGGTTCCCTCTGTTCGCTGATTCTTCAGCTCTTTGGCCATTTCTTCCACTTTTCCAGTTTTTGGTTGCACTCCATCCTTGTCATTTTCCTCAAATAGTTGGAATATTTTACTGCTGGGTTGAAAACTCCTTTCGGTTACCTCTTTTTTTATGGTTTTCTCATTGTTGATTCCTTGAGGCACAGCTCCTGCGTTTTGCTTCGTACTTTCTGATCCCACTGTATGTCTTGGTGCATGAGACCCGCATGCTCTTTGTCTTTTATCCCTCTTTTAAACTTGCTTCAATCCACTTTAGCTGTGCTGCACGTCCGAGGATCCCGAGCCTCTAGGGATCCCGGCCCAGCTCTTTCACTGGAATTTGCTGGACTTTTTAATGGCCTTTTTTGCTGGAAATCTGAACATATATAGGGCCTTGATGTCGATTCTTCTTGCTGCACGAATTTGGCCTTCTTTATTTTTTATGGAATGGGCTTTGTTGTGAAATTTTGGACCTCAACAAACAACGACAAAGAATCCAAAGGAAAGTCATGCAAGCGATGTCTTTGCTAATTGTCTATGCAAAGATCCAAATCCAAAAACCTCACATGCATTGGCCTCCCTAGAACCCATCTCTCTATAATCCTTCTTTTTTCATTGGTTCTTATGATGCTTATGTGTCTATTTGGTTGTTGAGAAAATCAAGGAAAAGGAAAGAAAATTCTTGGTTGTTTGCTTAGTTTGATTTTTTTTTTTTTTTACTAGGTTTTTGCATTTGGATTAGACGAGTAGATGTTATTATTTTGATTTGATTGCTATTGTTGTTTGGGTATTTTTCTAACAACCAAACAGTGAAATAGGGATTGGTTGTGATGATTTTGATATTCTTAGCATAAGAAGATTTTAGGTGGTGGGCTGAGTTAAAGTTTTTTTTTTTTTTTTTTTAATAATGTAATACATACTGTTACTTGAGTGTTAATAACCATTAGTTTGGATCCAACATCGTAATTTATGTAGAATGGCTAGAAATGTTGAGGGATTTTAGGAATTTTAGACTCACGCATTAATATTTTAATTTGGATTTTAAAAAAATCTGATGTGGCGGTACAGTTGGTAGTTGCTGTAGTATGATTTTTTATTTATTTATTATTGTTCTGTTTGACACATTAATTTTTTCCATCCAAGGGACAACAACAGGGATTAAATTGACACCATACTAAAAATGTTAGATATCAAATTGACATAATTGAAAAGTTAGGTACCAAATTGACATATGATGTAAATGATAAGAACTAACTTTGTAGTTTACTCATCTATAAAATATACTTGAAAACCCATAAATACAAATTGTCAAATTGTGAAAATGGCTTGCACGCGGCTTGTTTAATGTATTCTCAGATTTTGCTAGTGTCCTAACAGCATAACCCACTTAGCAGAGTCCATGATATGGTCCTTGGAAAAAAGTTTAAATAAATCCAACCATACTTCCAAAACAACACTCAACATGAACCCTTGAGCCATGCAAAAAGAAAATAAAATGTTACAAAATACATGAAATAGGCCTAAAAAATAGCTGGACTTAGTATTAATTAATTTTCGATGTAGACGGAGATCTCTTATTCAACTATAAGAGATTTTTTTCGTTGAGCTAATTTGGAACCACAAATCCGGAGATCATATGCTCTTTTTTATTTATTTTTTTTATTTTGTTAAAAATATCACTAAACGGTTGGACTTTTTATTTTTTATTTTTGATGAATAGGGTGGACATTGTCTTCACTTTTATCTACTGTGAAATCAATAAATAAATAAATATAAAAGTCAGGCTATTCTAGTAATTTGACTTCCAGCAACCATACAAAACCAATCAAAATGTTAACAGATAGACTTTCTAGATGAGGCGCGCCAAAATCTTTCTGCAACTTCCAACTTCCATTCATGGCGTTTCCTCTATCTTCCGCCATTATTTCTTACAAGCACTCTCTCAATGTATCCATCACTCCCTCGTTTCCAAAACTACGTTTTCTCCCTACGCAATTCGTATTTTGCTCTAATCAAATGCCTAGCAAAGACCCAGCAAGACCAGCCCGCCCCAGCAAAATTCATTGCTTGTCCAAGAAAACTCTTTCAGAGGTTGGTTTTGATTCTGCTCAAATATACATTCTTTAGTGGTAATGCTTTCTGGGTTTAAACATTCTCGTAATGAAAATTGTGATTGATTGGAATTTCAGCTTTGTTTAAAAAAAAAAAAATGCTGTTTTAGTGATTGCATTATACTTCTTTTGGTCTTAAATTTTATGTTTTTTCTTTTTGGGGGGTTTCCGTTTTAGGCTGACTGTGTTCATTTCCTGGACATTTTATCGTCTAGTCAGGAATTACTTATTTTCCGTAGCTTATTTGCATAAAGTGTGACATGAAGCTGAAACTTATATTATTTGAAATAAGGCTAAGACAAAAAGTGGCGTGAGACCTGAAAATAGTGGAGAATTTAAGCAAAAAGCTAGCTTATAATTGGCTGCCAAACACATGGCAATTTACAATCATTGGCTTATATGGCTGATGTTTTTAAAAAAAAAAATTTATATAAGAATTGCTGATGTAATGAATATAATAGATATGATTATGTTGCATTTGGATTTGAGGATGTATGGAAGCAGATAAGGATCTTAGACCACAAAGCCTAATTGTTTAATGAGGCTTTAACTACGCATAAAGTTTAGAGTTGTGAAGGAAGGAGAGAGATGATTGTGAGAGAGTGTTTAGTACTAAATACCATAGAATCAGGTCATTGGGATAGCACTTTCCTTCTATCAATTATTCAAAGTTGAAATATTAACTAACAAGTCTCTCTTCTTTGGCCATGTGTCCATTAAAACCAAAAAAATTTGAGAATGCATTTGGCTAAGTTCTTTGTTGCTGCCAAGAGTCTTGTAGCTCAACTAGTACAAAGACATCGACGGTTCAAATCCCCCCTTTCCCAATATAACTGTCAAATTTTCTGCTAGCTTATTTACTAAAAGATGAGCTAGCAGCAAATAAGCTAGCCAAAGACACAGATCTTACACGAGCAATAATAAAGGATTGAAAGCCGAAATTCCAAAGTCCAAGCCTCTTTATCCAAATTCTTAAATCCAAAACGTGTGTTTAATTTATAGGAAATCTATCAATTCAAATTTTGCTTGTTTGGCTGAGTGTTTTAATTGATTAGTTGCTGAGTTTTTTTATTTTTATTTTTATTTTTATAGGTAACTAGTGCAGCAGTTTTATTGATAAAAAATAATAAAATCTTTGAGTTCATGACGGTGAACACAAAGGAACAATGAAAACAAAAGTACAAAAATAAAATGGCTAGTCTAAGAGAAACAAGGAACTCTATAATGGATGAACAATCTGAGGAACCCTGACACCTTGACCATTCAAAATGAGTGCGCGGGCACAATGCTTTTAGTTGATCCAATGAGTTTTTGGTGTCTTCAAACAAGCGATGGTTCTGCTCATTACATACATTCCACATCAAACAGCCCAAAACCATGTTCCAAATATCTGATCCATGCTTCCTACACCAATTCCTCCAACAAAATAATAAACTCGCAACAAAGCCTGGCATAACCCAATTAATCCCAAATATCTGAAGCATATTCACCCACAAAGCATGGACTACATCACAATGAAGTAGGAGGTGGCGCACAGATTCCCATTACATCGACAGATACAACACCGATTCGCTAATAGATTTAACAATCCACAGATTAGTTGCTGTGTTTTTTTTAAAACATAGACAATGCAGAGGATTTTACTTGATGGATTTTTATTAAAATATATGGTGAGAAACACCATGCAGTATGCCACATTGTGGTAGCAAAGTAATGTGTACACACTGGAGTGATATGCATTATTGCATCCAGTTGATTTGTTAACTCTACTGATTTGCAAGTTCTCAAATTAATGCTATTTTCTGCAGTCATCCATTCTACTTTTAACGATGAGTGTCAAATCATCTGAGTAATTCAACCTTCTCAGTTGTAGCCACCTTAGGTACTGACAAGACTAAAATGGCTTTTAATTAGGAGAAAAGATAATAATTATGATGCCCTGGGAGTCTTCCCACTTTCTGAAATGGGTTGTCACTCATGCAGGAGCTGGCAGACCGGCAAGATTTTCCAACCAACTTTTACTTGTCAATTTGCAGACATGGAATTAAGAGGCTTGAGAGTCTGATTGCTGTGATCCTTTTGTCTATTCAAATTTCTTTTCCACTCCCTTTGGTTGGTTGGGACTCTTTGTCTATATCTCCTGCAACAGCAGTTCTTTATTCTCCAGATACCAAGGTTCCAAGAACAGGAGAACTTGCTTTAAGGAAGGCTATCCCTGCAAATACAAGCATGAAGACTATACAGGTTACTGTTGATGATTGAACTAATTTCTATCCTCTGTTAACTTTAAAGGTAATCAGTTTGCAGACCATCTTGCCTCTGCTTCTAGGAATCTTTGGAGGATATCTCATACCTGCTGAGAATTCCACAGAGAAAGCCATTTGGGACCATGGAGGGGAATGTGAAGAAAGCTTTAAAGGTATTTATTACCTGTTTTTTGGGGAGGCAGGGGAAGTTCATTTCTTTGTAGAAGGGAAGCAATCCTAACTAAGCTTTGCTACCATCCAAAAGTTAAGAGAAGTCATTCGATAGGTCTAAATATAAAAAAGGGGATTTTTTTCAATACCACTTTTAATGTGTTTGTTTTATAAAGTTCCTCCTGCATTGCTTTCTGCTCTTTCACTTGAATAAAGTTTTTTGAGAATAACCCAACCCCCCCCCCCTCCCCCCCGCGTGGCATGGCTGCAACTACTGTTTTATTTAGTTGTGTATTGAAACTGATTCTCTTTTTAGCTTTACGTTTACTTTGCAACTTGTAAGTTAAATGTTTGTAATTTATACCGTATAGCATGGTGTCATTTCCCTGATTCCCCATCATATGATTTCCTCTTTTGAGTTTTTATAGCTTCATCTTATACTTTCCCTTTTGAGTTTGTATAGTTTAAGCACTTGTTATTGTTATTTGTTTGTTTTTTTTCTGTTCATTTATCTGTATATTACGCATTTACGCTAATCTGATTTCTTCTGATTTTTACTTGTTCATTGCGTCCTACTTTCAGATAGCAGTGGATGAAAAGGATTCTATTTTGGCAAGTTTACCAACAAACCTGAAGGAAAAGGGCTCCACATTGTATGCATCACTTATTGATGGGAAGGTATGTGTATGTCCTTATGAAGAAAGAAATTTTATGAGAAGGCTGCCAGCACAATATTTTATTTCTTGCTTTTCTCAGAACTCATATATAGCATCTAGAATAACAGCGTGGGTTGATCAATTATCAAAACAAAATTTTTTATTATCTATAACTAACATTTGAATCAGTTTTTTTGAAGTAGGAGTTCCTTTGGCTACACAGCATAGCCAAATGTTAGAGTCCAATTATTGGACAGTAAAAAGGTTCTTTAATTGTTTATGCATCTCTGGAATGTGATATAATACATGGTATTTTCAGTTTCCTAATTGTCCAGAAGAAAGAAAACTGGAAAAAGAAAGATAGAAAGAAAGGAGGGGTAAAAAGAAAGGCTCTAATTGTACAGTACTTCATCTCAATTCACATATCTTATCTCTTCTTACGGACGAATTTTCTTGGCAACCTTGGGTTATTAATAACAACTTTGAAAAACTTGGTTGTTATGGTTCACTGCAGAACCTACCAAAATATTATTGAAGTTCCTTTGGTTTTCCAGGGTGGATTGCAAGCCCTTCTTGAATCTATAAAAGATAAGGACTCAGATAAAGTATCAGTCGGCCTTGCATCTTCACTTGATACAGTTGCAGAGATAGAGTTGTTACAGGTAACCAAACTCATCAATAAATATACATTCCTTTTGTAACTCTTAATCTGGGTATGATATACATGTCGGATCATCAAATGGATGCCTCATGGAAAGCACAGCATGACACTTGACCTATTTTCCTCAAATTGTTGCTGCTTTCATGCTATTGGAAACCTGCAATGTTTTTGACTGGAAGGCTGATGATATTTTTTCTGTATTGTGTGTAATAGCATGATGCAAGAAGCACCAAAATCAATTAATATTTTGCATTTGAAATTATTTCTGTTTTTGAATTTTGAGTTTAGCTTAAATGTTGAGGGTTTTAAAGGATTTAATTAGGTATTTTTCATATTGGTGTAATCTCTAAGCCCTATTAAAGTAGTTCTCTTGTAATCATGAAGGCCGGGTATGATTTTGAATAAGAATTTTATGAGTTTAGAATATCCTCCTCTTTTGTTTGGTGGTAATGCCTAGGGCTTGCAGGCAGGTTCTTGGTGGTGAAGCCTAGGGTTTGTCCTGATTATCTTTTGCTACTCTTTTATTCTTATTTTCCAACCTGTGTTCTTCATCATAGCACTTATGTTGCAATCAGCATATAAGCATTTTGAACCCTCAACTTGGTATTGTTTGTTTCAGGCTCCAGGCTTGTCATTTTTATTGCCCAAGCAATACTTGAATTATCCAAGGTCAGTCTTTTCTAGAGATCTTTGGCTGATATTTCCTAACTACCTTGATGAGGGACTAGTAAATGAATCACAAAAAAGATAGGAGTCACAGAAATTCTGATGTAATACTAGGAAGATCCTCTCTTTCTTTTCTTTTCTTCTTTATTTTTTTTATTTTTCATTTTTAAAATTTGAATCCACAGTAATAAATTAAAGCAAAAGGAAAATTCCCGGCAGATCTGATTATTTAGTTAGAATTCTTTTCCAAACCCATTATTTGAATGGAATTAAATCTTTTTTTTTTCTTTGTACTAATCATGAATAATTTTGTTAATGAGGACATTTTGGGTTTGAAGTGGTTTACAAGTTTTCTTTTTTAGCTCGTTATATTAGTGACTAGTTCTGATTTTTTGAAGTACTTCTTTTCTACCTGTTATTTCTTATAAGCAGATATCCCTACACTAAAACTTTGTGCAAAGAAAAGTTATAGTATGTATAATGTATTGAAATATTTATCGGTTGTTTGGACATCACATGAAAATTGTACCAGTCTATTTGTTTTGGGATATGAGATGAGTCTATCTTTGTTTTCCTCATCATTCTTCTAGGTCTTATAGTTGGAAAGTTTTTTGAGATTGTCTGATAAGTAGACTTAGCATTGGTATATTTGATACTTGAACAGGAATTTAATGTTTCTTTTTGATCTATAGGCTTACTGGGAGAGGAATTGTTGAATTTACAATTGAGAAAGGAGATGGTTCAACATTTTCTCCAGAAGCTGGTGGTGAACTAAGAAAGACTGCCACAATTCAGGTATGCCAAATGTTACATTTTCAGAAGGATGAAATAATTGTATCATGAAATCTTGCATATTGTTGTTATATGACTTCAATTTATATATTAAGGATGTAAGCATTTCTTGGTGATAAACTAACACATGAGATTTTTAAATGGGAGGTGAAGTGAAGACAAGGATTGAACTTAGAACTTTCTGCTCTGATACCGTGATAAATTATAGATTCTCCTAAAAGCTTAAGCTGTTAGGAAATTGTGAATTTAATTGTTTAACCATAATTCTAGCACTTGGCTTAAGTTGATTGATTTGTGGAATCTCGCAATCTCATGTTTATTTTTGGTTATGAGATTCACCATTTCTACCTTGTAAAAGAAGAGTTACCATTGTTACTACTACTAATTATCATTATTTCTTTTATTGTAAATGAATCAATAACTTTTAGTTAATATTCTTTTTGTTATCTGTTAATTTTTGGTCTCCATTGAGGGACTTAACATAGTCACATTAACCTTTGCTGTTGAGTCTTTGTTCTGAACAACCAATCAGAGCCTCAAGTCAGAGTTCTCTGTGAAAGATGTTATACAATAATCAGAAAAGCTGGAATCTGTCAAACATTACTTAATAACAGAATGACATATTGGTCTTCAAAAGGTGGTTTTTTTATTTATAATGTTTGGCATAGGAAACAGCTGGTTGAAACCGTTTCCTCTTCCATTGTTGAAATTGTTTATGATGTTCTTAACATTATGCATGAGCTGCAAACTCTGGTGGCTATACACTTTAATTATGCCTAGAAAACAGAGGTATCATAGTATGAATAATTTGTGCGTTGATCTGTTCTGAACTAGATGCATGACATTTGCATTGTCTTTTGAGTATTGATTTAAGGGTTTGGGATTGATAGTGATTCTCTTAGTGTGTATGCTTTGTGTGTGTGTGTGTGTGAAGTGTGTGCATGCCTACGTGGGACATCTCAAATACTGGAACAGCATTAATGTCTGCTGTTCCATTGATTGCCAACCAAGCTAGTTTGTGGGATACTCACGAAATGTCCTTTTACGTTTTTGTTGCACAGTCTGAAATGTTTAATTGGTCAGGTTCCTAATTTACCAATTTGTATGTATAGTTATGACTATGATTCTCTCTCTTACTGGTAAGATTGTAAGAAAGTTGTAACTTTTTGGGTTGTGATATAAAATGGTGCTTGGACTGAGGCTTTTACTATCAGAACCAGTATGGAATTGGCCAGTTGGGTGCATAGCATGTTGTTAAATGGATGTTGGCTACTAATTATAAAAAATTCAATATTAACTGATTGTAAACCTGTATATTCAGGTTGTTGTGGATGGATATTCAGCACCATTAACGGCAGGGAATTTCGCAAAACTGGTAAGGTAGTTGAACCTCAATTCACCCTTGGGAAATTTATATATATATATATATATATATAGAATTGTGATCCTTTTTTCTTGGTCTTTAATGCTTTACGCCTATACGTTTGGTTTTCATCTCCTATATTCATAATTTTTAAGGGTGACCAGAAGTGGCTTCTGAATGGAAGATTTTTCTCTTCAAGGTTTATTCTTGTGTAGTCAATGTCTTAACCGTCCTCTATTACTGTTTACAGTATCCTACTCTGGCAGTAAATATAACTTCTTGATTCATCTTGAAATCAGATTAATTTGGCAAAATGATATAATACCTTGCAGAAGGATTACGTTTTTCATGGTTCCTTGTTTCACATCTAATTGAGAATTCTTTCCTCCCATATAAAAATATTTTTAAAAAATATGGAAGGATGTGAAGTATGAAGATCTAACAAGCTTGTGGGGATACAGCCTATTAAGGATATGTTTGACAAAAAAAGAGAAGTTTAATTGATCGTAATTCTGCTAGCCTTATGCTGGTCTCGCTTGAATACAAAGTCTGTTTATGCTAGTGCCTATGAAGTTTAATCTTTTCCAATATCTTTTTGGTCTGTAAGTTTGAAATTTATAGGCTGTAAATGCTCTCTGAAAAGAACATATGATCAATTGACAAATCTTCAGGTAATTGATGGGGCATATGATGGGGCAAAACTTAACTGTACTGACCAAGCTGTTCTCTCAGACAGTGGACTTGATAAGAACGGTTATAATGTTCCTTTAGAGATAATGCCATCTGGGCAATTCGAGCCATTGTACAGAACAACATTAAATGTGCAGGTATGTCAATCTCTTATATCAACAAGACATTTCTTGTGAGTAACTCTTCTCATTTTCTTTTCTTTTTTGTCCATGCATAAAAGGATGGAGAATTGCCAGTTCTTCCACTCTCTGTATATGGAGCAGTTGCAATGGCACATAGTGAAGTCTCTGAGGAGTATTCATCACCATACCAGTTTTTCTTCTATCTTTACGATAAAAGAAATGTAAGTTCAATTGGCTATTTTGTTTAAATTGATATTCAAGTTCAGGCTTTTGTTAGACTAACAATGAAAAGCAGATTTTTGAAATTAGTTTTTCATGTATTATCTATCTTGGTGTGACACTATTCCTTTTTTTTTGGTTTTTCTTCAAACTTACATTTTCATATATCATGTGATGCAACTGCATTTGGTAGGCTGGCTTGGGAGGGTTGTCATTTGATGAAGGTCAATTTTCAGTTTTTGGGTATGATTTTATACTCCTAAAAATTTTCTTGTTTAGAAATAACTTTGGGTTTCCTTCATTAATAAAGAACAAAAAAATTGTTTCCTATGGATGGTTGCATTATTATTATTTGTTCTTGCATCTTGTTTCAATATGCAGATACACAATTGTTGGGAAAGATATTCTTCCACAGATAAAAACTGGAGATGTGATTCGATCTGCAAAGCTGGTGGAAGGTCAAGATCGCCTCATTTTGCCAAATGAGAGTTAATTTTCTCTCTCTCCAAGCACATTACTTCCATTCTTTGCATATGCTGCATTTTAAGTGGCATCAGCCTGATTTTATTGCTGCAGGTTGGCTTGTCAAGTTTTTCATTTCCAGTTTTGTTTGATATTTGAAGTTGAGTGATAAGTAATGAAATTTATTATGTTTGCTTAACAGTGGAAACTCTCACCGATCCTTATACCAAAGAAACTCTAAAATCACCTTAATATATTTTATTCATCATATAACAATATTCAGAACTTGATCTATAAAAACATTGGTGCTGATTTCTATGCATTTAAACAATATAGAAAGGTTTTGTATGGATGATCAAGCCTTATGGCTTGTTTGGATGTTTAAAAAAGGAGGGAGAGTAGAGTAGAAGGAGGGAGAGTAATCCAATTACCTTGTTTAGAAGGTTTTTAAGGAATGAGAAGGAGGGGTTTGGGGGGGTTTGGAGGGGTTTCAACTCCTTCTAACCCCCTCATTTTCAATTCCCCAAAATTGGAGAGATTTAGAGGGAGAGTAGAGTAGATAAATTATTATCCAAGTAAATTCCCTAATTTATCCTTTCTAAATTAATCATAGACCAATGTTGTAAGTCTACTTTCAAATAGGGGTAAATTTGTCTATTTTAATCATTTCCTCTCCTCTCCATCCTAATTTTTAAAACATCCAAATAAGGGGAAGTGCTAATTACTCTCTTCCCCCTTACTAATTTTAAAAACATCCAAATAAGGTGGAGGGGAACCATTCCCCTTTACTCTCCTCCCCACTACTCTCCTCCCCTCTACTCTCCTCCTTCTCTAAACTTCCAAACAGACCATTAGTATTGTTGGGTATTTGAGATGATTCCTCATTGAAACATGCCTTTATGAAGTGGCGAACACCATTTTTAGGTAGAAACTCTTTTAGGGTTTTGTATGGAGGGTCTAGCGCTTCATTTTGACGGGCATTTCAAATGGTTCCTCGTTCAGTTCAAGGACTTTGGATGTCAAATGATACAAAATAAGATGTCTAGAGTATGGATGAGATTGATACATCATGGTGAAGGAACAAAATAAGGTGTGTAGTTTGTACAAAATGAGATCCATCATATGAGAATGTGGTATGAAAATAATTATTTTTTAATATTTCAAAGTAGATTTTGCAATTGTATGTCACACGTTGAAAATCATACCCTCTGTTTTAATACTTATTTTCAAGGATCACTGCTTACATATGTAAATTGTAATCTTGTGTTTCACTTTATATCAAAATATTATTTTGGTATTTACATTTTGGGTCATAGTCAATATAGTTATTACATTTTGATAGCAATAAATATGGTTATTGTTATTTTCAAATTGTAGTTGATTTGGTTCCTACTGTCATTTCTCTAACAGAAAATGCATATGTGGCAAACAATTTGCATTTTTGACATACCTAATGTTAAAAGATTAAATGAGATATTGATGTGTATAAATATTATTGGTCACATCAATGTTTAGATGGCAAAATAAGCCACACATCAACTTTTAAAAATGTAAGGATCAAAATGATATTTTCACTTTTACTTTATTCAAAGATACATATGGATAAAAGAGAGAATTTAGTGCTTTTTCTAGTAGTTATTTTAAGTTTAAAAATTTTAAAAGCCTTGTAACTTAACTAGTACATTCTAGTATTTTCAGTTTAAATCTTTATTCTCTCATTATAACTATTGATTTATCCAAAAAAATAAGTGGTATTTTTTTTAATTTTTAATTTTATAAAAATAAAAAGACTTTGTTGAATGTAAAATTATATATTACAACCACGGTAGTCTTAGCCTTGTGGCAACCAACTAGCCTGAACATGCTGATTTAATAAAACTTCTCTATTACACTTATAACATCTTCAACCAATCAACTCTTAGCTTCGGCATATAGATTACATTGGCTGGAACCATGAGAAACACCTCTGAATACGATGCTAACACGTGGAATTTAGAGCACATATTGCAATCCAGCAAGGTCTCCAGACACTTTACATTAGCTTTGGAGAACTATGATGTCAGCTTAAAAGCTCTTCTGTTCCATGACTGAAACGTGTTTTTTTTATATTTTTTATTTTACAATATAAAAATTTTATTTTAACATAATCTAATTGTATATGTGTGTAAAACTTCCTCTGAAGATTTGAATTCCACCCCCTTACTCTTCACACCTCACAAGTACTTATACTTGTAAAGTAACTATTGCGCCAATGGTACATAGTGGTCATAATATATTTCTTAATTTTTGAAACTTTGTAGCAACAAAAAGACATCATAAAGATCAACCACCAAGAGTCCCTCACAAAATTAAATTTCAATTATTGTTAATGCCCAAAAGTTCCATGAGTCTTCTAATATTTTATAATTATAAAAATTTTTTGTGAGTCCATTATTAAGTTATCTTTTATTGTTTGTTTGTTTGCTTTTTTTTTTTTTTCTTTTCATAAAATATGTTAAAACTTATCTCTTGGGAAGGAAGAGAAAACTAATCTAAACAATCAAATTATATATATGTATACTATTAATTAGAGGATTCTACTGTTTCATCTTCAATTTTTAGCGTATCAAAATATCTTCATACAAATTCTGAAATAACATACCCTTTAGTTTAATTTGTTTTGCTACAAAAAAGCAAAAAAGATTAAAATAGTAATACTATCTCATGTATAAAAGGGAAAAAAAAAACCTTTATACTCACTACCCGTTTGTATTAAAATGTCTGATTCCTATCTGTATTTATTATCTATTTGAATTCAAATAATTCAATTGTCTTTATGAAAAAAAAATTCAAAATTAATACTTCTTCCAAAAAATGTTAAAAGAATAATATTATCTCATGTACAAAAGGAAAAAAGAAACCGTTATTCTCACCACCCATTTGTATTTAACTGTCTGATTTCTATATCTATTTGTTATCTATTTTTATTTAAATACTTCAAATATCTTTATTTTAAAAAAAAATTACTTCTAAAAAAAAAAAAAAAACCACTACTTCACGTAAAAATTACTCATTCTTATCCCAAAATTTCTATGGTTTTTTTTTTTTTAATTCTTTGACACATTCCAAAAATTTTGTTATCCAAATTTTATACAGTTATGACAAATCCTCCATCCATCCACACTAACATATATCATCTTTCTTTTGTTTAAATCTCAAATTTTTTTTTTACTTATCACAATTTTTATCCTAATCCATAAATTCAAATGTCCCATTGAGTTTTAATTTCTTACAGTTCTCTATCTCATTTTTAAACAGTATTCCACGTTACCTTAACTTTTTTTTTTTTTTAAATAATAAATATACATGGTTATCTATATATCATTTTTAAACATTAGTAATTTAGTATAACACTAAACCAAAAATACAAATATATAAAAAAGAGTATTATTGTACGCGCAAAACATGTATGATGAGTCTAGTATATACATATATATATATATATATATATATATAAAGAAAGATACTTATAATTATTTTTATAATAATTAAGTATGATAGTTTTATCACCACTTTATTTAATAACAAACCAACTCATGATTCTGCCCATATATTGGGATCAACATATTCAAATTGGTACTGAGTCAACAAGCAATGAAGTAACACCCAGTATCAGCACTTCTCCATTATGTGTGTATGCATCTTCATCCTTGTAAAGCAGATCCATTACTTGTGAGAAATTGAGAATTCGTGTGAGGAGAGGCATTGGCACTTGGATAGGTCTAAGGCACCCTTGGTTTATATCCTTCCATGCATTCTCGATTTGCTTTTGAAATTCGTTATGTACCTCTTCTTTTGAGACACCATGTTGCTTCATGTAGCAATCAATGCTTGAGACAAAATGCTCTCTCTTTTGCTCAAATTGCAACAAATAAATTCAGAAATACATAAATATCATTCACTATAGGCCCACAATTGAGTTGCGGTGATGGACTAATCTCTTATGTACCTCTTGGGAGACAATGTCATCCATTAGCCTGCTTATGGTTGATGCTGCTTTAACAATCTTAGGCTCCTGGGAGACCCATTCGAAGGCCTCTTGTGTTACTATATCTCCCATGCCGACAAAAGATATGGTTATAACTGTAGGGTAGCCACTAGATTTTAAAGCATTACTCATATACTCATCCATTGTGGGTATATATCCTTCGTTAAACCACTTGGCTTCAACAAAATAGGATTGAACAAGTTTTTTCATCTGTTTCCATCAAAGCATAAAATATTGTGACTGTAAAATTCAACTTTAATGAAAAAAGGGGGATAGGCTTAAGCGAATTATTATTATTATTATTATTTTTAGTGAAAGTTCAAATGTATTAATTAATAGTATTACAAAATATTGTGACTATAAAATTCAAATTTTATAAAATAAAAGGGGATGTGTTTAAGTGAATTAATTATTATTGTTATTTTTTTGTGAAAGTTTAAGTGAATTAACTAATAGTATTATACCGCATCTGTTGCAAAGTAAACAAGGTATGATCTTCCTTCCTTGGACATCTCATCCTCAATTTCTTCATAAACATCCAGGAGTGCTTTATAACACAACTTCATGTACTCAGGGATCTGGTCTATACAGTTGATATCCCACCTAAAAATTAAATATTTCAATTAAGAGTACAATATTGATTTAAAGCCCATAAATTTAAAAACATGCTAGGTCATATGCCTACGCTATAAACCTTTTAATCACGTCTGTGAAGAGCTCAAGTTCTTCATAAGTACCATATGCATCATATATGTCATCTATGGTTGATGCCATACAAATTATTTTGGTTAGTATCTTCCTAGCAATTGAGTATTGGGGTTCAAAGTACACCCCCAAAATCCAGAAGTAGCACTCCACGACTCTATCTCGTGCAAAAGATAGTTTATTTGCAAAATCCAAATCTTTCCACCACCTAAGGTACAAATTCAACACAAACTGTCATTTAAAATCATGTCTTGTAGAAGTTTTACACCAAGATAAAGCGATATACTTAAAAACATACCTTGAGATATGACTAAGTTCCTTTTGGTGTTGTTTTTGTAATATGTTAAAATCTAGCTTTGCAAATTTTAGTAGAACTTCATTATGTGAAGCATTTTCGTGGTAGGTAGAGAAGTAATGCCTTGCCTCTTCCCTTTACAAGCACTTTCGAATAGGTCGCTTTAAGGCACGATTTACTTGTGTTGCAAGAGTAGGGTTTAAATTAGTCACCACTGATTTAAGGTAAGTAGTAGTAAACTTAAGTGCTTCATCAAGTATATTTTCTCCATGCACCCTCATATGCGTAGCTTCATACAAGTGTAACATTCCCTGCACATCATGAATAAGCGATTCCTTGAAGTTCCCCTTGTTGTCTTTGAATTTGTTGAAGATATCTGCTTCACCAACCAATACATTACATGAGCCACAAATATGAGAATGCAATTATGCAACTAGCTTATATTTCATTTTTGTTTTTTGTTTTTGGGATAAGTGCTAACTTTAAGTTTCCTAAAATAATATACACAAATAAATAGTGCAATCTAATGAATAAATAATAGATCAAAAAAAGAGGACTTACCACTTGGAATGTTATAACCTTGTTGTCTTAGTAATCGAAAACGAAGAGCAATAGTGTAAAGACTACCATTGTCTTCTTGACCAACCTCATTATGATGATCTTTGTAAATTTGTTGTAATATTTCGTCAATTTCACTTTCAAAATGGTACGACACGCCCAAGCGTTGGATTGCATCAATTAACTCCAACTTTTGTGAAGGTTTATCAATGGGATCCATTAGCAACTTCCCCACTTCTTCCTTCAGCCTCTGAACTTGCTCCAAGTTGTCATTGGTTTCCTACAAAAGCAAATTGAAGTAAACAATTAACACATTGTGGCACAAATTTATGTGATTTAAAGATGATGCAGTTCAAGACCATGACATTTGAATACAAAATTTGGAAAGAATCAATATTTTACATTAGAATAATAAAGTTACATAGTCTGACACGTCGGGTAAAAGAAGTATTTTATCTACGTACCATGGAGTCATTAGCATAAGAGAGGAAATGGTCTCCCCATAAGCTAGGACTATAATTCACCAAGGGACGTTTTTTATTAGAATTTGGATTCTTGGTTTGAGCAGGGACTGCGGAAACTTGAAGAGACATTTTCGAAGGTGGGAGAACTTAGTGTAGAAATGGTGCAACTGGTTTAAGACTTTTTGTATGCTGCTTGTTCTTCAAGGACTAGCGTAAGTGAGATAGCTTATGTGTTTAATTAGGTATATATTTATAGCGTGATTGAGATAGCGTGATTGTTTTTGTTTTCTTTATTTTTATGGTATGAAATATATATACATATTATAAATTGAGTTTATAAAAAAAATATAATAATAATAATTATTGAAATATCATTTAATCTTGACACTCTTAAATTGAGATCGTGGCTCCGCCCCTACCTTTCATTTAATTAAAAGTTCCAATGGTTTCCAAGAAATCTGTATACTAGACTACTTTGATAGGTAGAGATAATTTTAGATCCATTGATTTTCATGCCCAAGTGGCCTACTAAGTACATGTCAATTGTCATGGGCCCTCAGACCCAAAACTTGTGGAAAATTTGTGGTCTTGGAGTAGTAGCTTTATCTTATTAATGGACCCACAAATTAATGGTTGGAGACTTGGAGTCCTCTACATTTATGGCTTGGAATGGGAGCTTTATATTATTAATGGACCCACAAATTAACGATTGGAGGCTTGGAGACCTCGACTTGTAGGCTCATCCTCTCTGATCAAGGGTAATTATTTGGTACTTTTAGAGTATTATAAATGCGTATTTTTTTCTCTCACATAAATATAAGTTTCACTAATTAAATTATGATGGGACCTACAATTCATATGAGAGGAAGAAGTATGCATTTATGATACTCCCGAAGTATTCAATAATTTTCCCTGATCAAGATACCATTGCCAATGCCAGATGGAAAATTATTAGGTATTCTCGGAGTACCATAAATGTGTACTCCTTCCTCTCACATGAATGGTGGGTTCTACCATGAATTTCATTAGTGGAACCCACCATTCATGTGAGAGGAAGGAGTACGCATTTATGGTACTCCGGGAGTACACAATAATTTCTCGTGTCAGACAGTTAATGAGACATGGACTAAATGAATCTAATTGGTTTTTGTTTTTGCGGGAGACTCACTGATGCTAACCACATTGGTTGTGTGATTGAAAGAGCAGTGGAAGCTATAGCAACGACCCATCTGCGAGTTCCTTCAATTGAACAACAAGGTTTGTGCAAGTCGAGCATCATAATCTATTGAATATTTTGTTGGGTTTGATCAAAGCATATGGAGGAGACCATCAATTTCTGCATGATTAGAACAATGCGCAATTATGTGGCTTGATTTTTACTCTAATAAAAAATATCTAAAAAATAACATTGATGTGAGATTAGTTTTTCCCCTTTGATAAAGGAACATTCTAATATTGATTTTGCTTCTTTTTTTTCTTTTTCTTTTTTTAATTTTTATGGATCATTATGAAGGTTTTTCCTTCAGTTCTTTATTTTTTGGGTGGATTAATGTTGTTAAATTATCCTTTTATTCCCATTTAGAACATGTACACCATGTGTTTGACAAAATGTCTCACTCACTTTTGCATTTTTCTTTTTTCATAATTCAATAGTTATACTCTTACATTAGTTTAGGTCAACTTCATGGTTTGTGTCTCTTGGTTTTAGTTGTCAATGGAATCACTAAAGCACTAAAACGCCACCCATGTGACAAACCAAAAATGCTATTGACAATTGGTGGGTGTACTTTTTTTTTGGGTTCCTTTTAGTTTTGCAGGGTGTTGGGAAAAAGTTGGTAATTGAATGGCTAGGAGGAGAATTTTTGAGTTAGGTTAGTAGGGAGGCATGCGGAGAGGCCTGGGCTTTTAATAAGAAAGGAAGATTATATTTTTTTCTTTGTTGTTAAAAGGTGCACTATTTATAAAGCTCTGTTTTCATATCATTCACATCTGTTGGCTTGTTCCTGAATGCTTTAGAATACAATAGAAATTCTGACTAATTTAGATTCATTGATAAGCTCTACATTGCTCTAGAAATTATTTGGTTTCTTCTTGAATGACACCCGGCATGTGAGGTGTCTATCCTTCAAGTTCTTTTCTTCATTTTGTTGTCATCTATTTCCTAACTTCATGATGAAAATTAACCATAGAATATTTACTTTCATGAAGATTAATAGAATATATATACATTTTTTTTATTATTAGAGACTTTTTTTTCAGTAAAAGAATTCTTGGTACAAGTTTTTCCTACAATGGACCACTTTGCATGTTAAAGCATTCATGGAAGTCATTCCCAATGCACTTGACAATAGCCATGTAAGTCATCCACTATGCTTAGGCAACATGAAATTGTTGTTGAAAAGATACACGTGTTCTCTAAACCTTTTGGTCTTTTTTTTTTTTTTTTACGCATGTGACAATTTTCTTTTAATTCTACCTGGGCATTTTTTTTTAGTAAAATACTATTTTGGTCCCTAAATTTTATCAAAAGTTTATTTTTTATCTCTAAATTTTAAGAAATTCATTTTTCGTCCCTAAACTATTGAAAATTTCATATTTCGTCCTTAAATTATTGAAAATGTTTTATTTATGTTCTTAAATCTTACTAAAATTTTGTTTTTCATCTCTAAACTATTGAAAAAGTTATTTTTTATCCCGAAACTTTAAGAAATTCATTTTTCGTCCCTAAACTATTGAAAATGTCTTATTTATATTCTTAAACTTTACTAAAAGTTTGTTTTTCATCTCTAAACTATTGAAAAAGATCTTTTTTCATCATTATTTTTGTCTCTATACTATTCAAAAAACTCTTTACAAAGTTTATGGGTGAAAAAAGAACTTGTTAAAGTTTAGAGACGAAAAACAAACTTTTAGTAAAGTTTATGGAACAAAATAGTATTTTACCCTTGTTTTTTTGTTTCATTTTAAAATGACGTTTTTTTAATGGATTTGTTACTCTATTTGCTTGGCAAGAAAATCCGGCAAAAGTAAAAGGAAGATAAGAAATTAAGTACTTGGAAGATTCATTAATATCACATTCATGTGTTAGTGTTACTAATTCATTTGTGCTTCTGGGTTTGTTTCAGTTTTAGTTTCTAGGAATTGGGTTGTTGTTATTTGATGGATTGTTTTTGTGTTTTGGGGGAGTGATGGTGTGAATATGTAGATGATGTTTTTTTTTTGCTAGAATGTGTTTGTGGATTTGGCTGTGTGAATTTAAGGTAATGGGTTGTTGTTGGTAGTGGTGGTGGTTGTGGCCTTACCCTTCATGGACATGTTTGTTGATTGTGTTTCTGTTATTCTATGAATTGCTATTATATTTTGGTAATTGATGTTATTACTTGAATATTTATAATGGGTTTAATACCATCACCATCACTGGAAGTATCTCCCATCTTCATAAGATGAGAAGAGGAGTATTGAGATATACATTTCGACGAAACCTCCAAAATATTTCCAAAAATTCTGTCTAGGTTTCACTATTTTTTTAGATAAACTTCGGCTTTGGGGAAATTTTTTGTCTATTAATATTGTTGTCCAACCTAGTAAGTGCTATACTTATATGTCTTTTGGAGATTAATATATGCTTTTTGAGAATATTTAGATTTGCTTAGGAATTCTAAATCATGGGAACTATTTGCCTATGTCATAACATGCTACCATGTAATTAATTCACTAATTTAGAAGAATAATACTTTTTTCACAGTGTTGTGATCTTTGGTCCTTATTTGTTAAATAAGTGATTGTGTTCTAATTCTTAACCAAATTATTTGACCCTTGAAAATTAAGACTATTTCAGTTCTCTCTGTGTTTCAAATTTTCATGAAGCTGTAAGAATGTTAATTTCATAGATATCATATGGCAAGGCATTGCATCTTTCGAGCCTTATTTATATGATCTTTTTCAAGTTTCAATTTTCTTTGATTGATATGGATCAAAATTCATATTGAAATTGGTTTAAATAGAACAGGGCCTCAAAGTTGAGTTTTTATTATATTTGTTTCAATGTTTGGCTGCTGAGAAAGTGTGAGGTAACGAAGAGAAATAGACCGTTTTGTTTATTTTTGTTTCTTTTGATCTGTGCCTCCTAAAGCATGCTCAAAAAATTGCTTAGGGATAAAGCTAGGAGTTCAAATTCGGGGGGGTGGGGGGCGAAATATAAAAAATAAATCATTATAAAACTCCAAATAACATTCATTTAGTATTAAGTATTAATAATGTAATCATCTATAAAAAAGGGACTCAACGATTTTTTTAAATCTTAGAAATCATTTATAATTGAATTCATACATAAAATTGTTCGTAAAAAATGACACTATGCATAGTTCAACACTGCAATCAACCAACTTTATTAAATATCAACAACTAACAATTAAAATTTCAAACCATCTCAACTTTAAAAAAAAAATACACTAAAAGACAAGCAAAACTATTAATTATTTATCTATATTGTATCATTTGTTACTCTCAGCTAAAAAATATATATTCGACACAGAATTGTATAGCAAGAATTCATATAAATAACTAGAATTATAGATGGTAAAAAATAATTTTTATTGATATTGTTGCTCCTGTATTCGTACAGGCATATGTTATAAAAACAAAAAAACAAAATCACCCAATCAGTGCATATATGTTATAAAAAACAAAATCACCCAATCAGCGCGTTCATAAAAAATATAAAAATAAAAAACACCCAGTACATGGGTACAAACTCCAAACAATAAAAGAGAGTTAAAGTAAGAGAAATAGTGAGACTTCATTTGGCAACCACAAAAAACAAAGTAAAAGAGAGAGAGAGAGTTACAGAGAGAATAAGAGAAAATATGCTCTGCCTCCGCCTCAGCAAAGATGAGAGGGCGATTTGGTCTCTCTCAGAAGCAAATTTGGTACAGTTTGTTGGGGGGAAATGATTTGAGATCAGATTGGTTTTGTTTCAAAATTTTTGAGGGCTGGGCTAATATTTTGGTAAATTGGCTGATTGTGCTTAAATTTCTTTAGCTTTTTTATTAGTCTATGTTGTTGGGCTAATTTTTTTGGGTTTACTAATTTGTTTTGTTTGGGATTTTAGATTTGTAAATGTTTCTTGGGCTTTTCATTTTGTTTAAAGGGCTTTTTGTTTAGTGCGTATACAGAGGCGGAGACTGTCCCCCCTAGCTTTTTGAAATTTTCATTATTTGTTAGTATAATCGGTAATAAACTTGGAAATTGAAGAAAATTTTCTTCACTAGTCCCCCCTCAAATGATAGAATCTACTCCTTCAAGCTCAGAATTTTGAACTAAACCAGTAAGAGTAAATCCCCTTAAAAAAATAACAATAAAATGAAATGGATACAAAAAGCCCAAAAAAATTAATCCCCCTTCTGGCCCAATTCTTTGCCCATGATCCTCCAAAGTCCAAATATTAACAAAACCCCAGATCTCCTCTAACAGAAGAAAAAAAATTGTCTACCCCATTGCAGCACCGCCTTGCATTGCCATGTAGTCCTCTGATAGCCTGCTCAACTCCACTCCTAAACCAGTCCAACTAGTGCTACAACTCTCTCACTCTATCTTTGTTCTCTCTCACTCTTTTGCTTTGTCCGCTATCACTACTGTAAAGCAGTTCACAAATGACATTAACCTATCGCCTTGGGCTGAACGTATTGTAAATTGTGATGGTGAACTGGCTGTACAGCTGTACAACAATTCACACATTATATAAAAGTATATAATAGTTTTGTTTTTGTTTAATATAATAATAATAAATAATAGGTTTTTTTTTTTTTTTTTTGCTAATAATTTGTTGAGTTTATGATATGTAATAATTTTTATATACTGTCAAACAGTATAATTTAACCCAAAAATTTTAAAAAATAGTGTAACGTTATATATATATATATATATATATATATATGTTTGGTAGGAAAGATTACATAGAACTTAAGATTATCAAATAAATGTTTAAGTGATTGTGTAAAAAATTATTAGAAAAGTTAGTTCAGAATCAAACATAAAAACCTTTAATATAATGGAGAAGGTAAGATATAATTTTATTGAGTTAAAGTTCATTTATGAAATAAAGTATTTAGTTTGGGTTATTGATTTTTTTTTTTCTATTTAATTTTTTTTTTAATATTTAGCTTGACTCTCCCTGAAAAAATTTTCTAGCTTCGTCATTGTTTGTCTATATATTGCTCATTTTTATATGAAATTGTTGTGGCTTTGTAAATGGCTCTGATTCAAAAATGGTATATCACTTCCTATTTTGATGAGCCTCTATTGAGTGAAATTAAGAATTTTATTATCTTCATCCAGTAGTTTGGATCCTCCCCAAGCATCTACAAACAGAGTTTTGGTAGTAAATCCACTCACCTATCAGTTATTTTAATCTAGCCTTTAGATTGCCCCCTTTGAGATCCGACCACAAAGTCACAACTCATTTGATCCCATATTCAATGAGCTACTTTCAATTACTTGATGTGATGCTTGGCTTTAATACCAAATATTAGGAACCTATGAGTAGAATTCACACTTGAAAACCGACTTGCAAGGGGAAGGTGCTCAAAAACTTATATACACATGTTTAAACTTATACTTAAGTAATGTAGGAAACTAGGATCATAACAGCAATCCACCTATCAAAATCATTCTTTTTGCAGTCTTGAACCAATTGACAAAGAAGTGAAGATATTGAGAACAACATAGGCAGAGTTTATTCATTAAAAATCCAACCAGAACTAATTGGAATAAGGATTCATATAGCATCCCCAATCAATTTGGATTGAGACTTGGATAAGTCGAGTTGAGTTAAAGTTAGAAATTCATATGACAAAGCTAATATTGATACGCATGGCAAAGCAATGTTAGGAATCCAAAAATTAAATAAAGTGAAACTAATTGTCACATTGAAAGAGTTTAAGAATTATACTTCTAAGAAGATGTACGCAGCCTTGAAATATGCTCCTCTTTATTGATATCCTTAAATTCTTCCTAGAACTCCTCTAAACTTCCAAATTGCATTAAATTAGAAATCATACGTTTAGAAAATGTTCATAATCAATTACTATAACATACTCTTAAGGAATCAAACGACTAAGAAGCATGCAACAAGTTATTGAAGTGAAGAATAAGCATATGATTGCAAACATAAAAGCTACTAACCAAAAACCAACTCATAATTATATCATGCACATATCAGATAGTAGCCTAACTTTCCTATTCATTCAAAGCAAACCAATCATCCAAGGGGACAAATAACCATGTATTAAGTTAGCCTATCAGTGATTTAAGCATGAAGGCAATTTCTTTAACTTCCAATTTATTAACGTTCAAATTTGGAATAACTTCAAACAAAAAACAAACTCAAGATCATGACTAGAGGGAAAAGTAAAAAAGAAATATAAAGGAACTCCATTTCTACTCAACGGAATTAAAACTGCTTCCATGTTTAAGAAAAAAAAGACTGTAGCCTTAGGGGACAAAACAAGTCTAAGAGCGTTCACATCAGTCATTCTAATATTTATTTATTTATTTTAGTATAAGAACCCACTTTTTCTATTTTACATAAGCTATTTACAAAACCACCTACGTCAGATTGTCTATTATACACTCTTTTTTTCTTTAAATAATCATTTTATATTATTTCAACAACTCACGTCAAAACAAACTTTCTCGCTTTTTTGAACACTACTCTCTTTCTCTCTCTCACGGTCTCTCTCTCTCTCTCATGGTCACTTTTCTTTCTTTTTCTTCTTCCTTCCCTCTTTCTTCACTGGTCACTTTTCCTTCTTCCTCTCCCCTTTCTTCACCAAAAAACTCCATAAACAAACTTCCAAACTTCACTTTGACACAAAACCATGGCAAAGGTGACAGCAACATTAGCTTGGGTTTGGGGTTGATTTGAGTTTTTCGAATTGGCTTTCTATTGGGTTTTGTTTTGGGGTTGATTTTGAGTTGGATTTGTGATGAGTTTTCAGATTTGTTTGAGTTGGTTTGTTTTGTTTGATTTTTCAGATTTTTGATGAGTTGGATTTATGATGAGTTTTCAGCTTGGGTTTGTTTTGGGTTGAGTCAAGGAAGAGAGACAGAGAGTCAAGGGCAAAGAGAGAGAAGGATGTGAAAGAGGAGAGAGAAAATATATTTAAATAATGAAATGGAAAGCTATAGTAACTGTGTATATTTACACAGTTAATGTAGCATTTTTGTATATGCACAGTATTAGGTAGTTTTTTTTAGCAAAAATGTGTAAAAATTGATACTTTTTCTATTTTCCAAGTATTGGTGTGATTGCTCTAATAGTGAATGTAATTCTCATAATGGTAGTCTACTGGAAGTTGACAAAAAGGTCACATGGGGTTATTTTTCATCAAAAACCTATTTGATTCACCTTAGTACAATATGGATACAAGTACATACACTAATATATGTACTGTACACCTCACATAATATGTGTAATATGTATGTATACAAAACTGATCAATGCCAACTCCAAACCAAATATGTGTAATATATCAAATTTGAGGTGAGGATCTAAACAGAATTTCTAAAGTACAATTTGACTCAACTAAAACTCAAATTTCAACTCGACTAATTGAATTGCATTTTCACAGAACTAGTAAGATATTAGTCGGAGCTAATTGTCAGCCACTGCGCAGGATCTAAACAGAATTTCTAAAGTACAATTTGACTCAACTAAAACTCAAATTTCAACTCGACTAATTGAATTGCATTTTCACAGAACTAGTAATATATTAGTCGGAGTTGATTGTTAGCCACCACGCCTAAGCTCTGCTCTTGAGTTTTCTTAAAGAGAGAGAGGGAGAGCTAAAAATCAATGAAAATGAGTTTTCTCACTGAGAGAAAACTCACTTTTATGCTTTGATTTTAGATTTTAGGTCTTTATTTTGAGGGTGAAATATTTGGGGACAATTATTTTAGGGGTTGTGTTGAAGTTGCATCGAAGATTGTAAATATTTGGAGCTCAAACTTGCACGGGAGAGCTATAATTGGGCTTCTAGGTTTTTATAACGGGTGGAGTAGTTTATTTCAAGGGACAAATATTTGTTTCAAAGATTTCAGAAAACCCTAAAAAATTGGGTCCAAACATGTCAAGTTTGTTGTAGTGCCACTTTGTAACCTAGTCCCCAAACCTAGATCTTGGGTTCTTGATTAGTGCTTTATTCAATGTAATTTTTACTTTCTTTAGAATGTAACTAGGAAACCTAGCCTTGTATTTTATTTAGAATGTAATTAGGACTCAAAGCCTTGTAAATTTTCTCATATTTAATCTTTATTCAAATATTCAATGAAATTCAAATGTTTAATTTAGTTTTAGTTTTCTTATTTTTTCTTGTAAATAAAAATAAGTACACCCTTGATCTAGGGAGAAAGGCATTTTAAGTGGGCTTCCCACTAAAGAAATTGAGGGGCGTTATCATGGTCTCTACATCATGGAACATGTTAGGGTTTTAGACCTTGGTTGTTAATTTTATGTGAATCAACCAAGTTGTTCAATTAGTCCGATTATGCCAAATTGCAACTCACTGATGTGCACAAAATATATACAATAAAGTGCCCTCATATTTGCATCTTTAGCTTCATTTTTATGTTAATCTATGACTGATTATAAATCATCTTTGTTTTATAGATGATAATGGATTTACATATTAAGAGCATCAGCAATGGGCCTGTCAAATGCCAAATGTAAAGTACATTTGGCATACAGGTCCAGAATACACTCAGCAACTGGATGGCTAAAATGGGGAGAGGCCAAATTTTTTTGGCATAGCACTACAGTACCATCTCATATGTGAGATGGTACTGTAGCGCTATGCCAAAACAATTTAGTGTATTTTAATCCGTTCAAGCCCCTCTCTCTCCTGCTACAGTACTAGGTTTTTGCTCTTTCATCCCCTCTCTCTCTCTCTCTCTCTCGCCATTGTCAAGCTTTTCTCTTTCTCTCCGATCACCAAGCCGCTATCACCAAGCCTCGCTTTTCTCTCCGAATCACCAAGCCGCTGTCACCAAGCCTCTGCCGAATGCCGATTCACCCTCGCCCATCTCCAAATCCCTTTTACTGATTCACTTATCTTATAAACCCAACACTCTAGATACCCATTTAACTTTTCACTCCCTCACTTTCTTTTCAAACCGACATTCTTGCATGTGTAGATGACCCTCTTTCTTCAAACTGACAAAATCAACTTCCTTCAAGCTTCCCAGCGATGAATCAGCTTCCTTTGAGCTTCAACAAAATTGAGCTACCCAACGACGAATTGAGCAATCCGGTTTTCATAAATTTTTGTTGTGTTTGTGGGTGAAGATTGTGTGGCTTCGTAGGGGTTAGCGATGGAGATCGCGGTGGGTTAGTGTTGGGTTGCGTGGATTGTGTAGGTTAGGTGGGTTGTGATTTGTGTGGGAGTGGGTTTTGGGTCGGTGGGTGGCGGTGGGTTGATTTCAATAGGTGTGATTTTGGTGGGCAACGGCGTGGTCAGTGGATGCAGCGGCGTGGGTCTGGTGGTGCAACGACTTGGGCAGTAGGTGCAGCGGCGTGGGTCTGGTTTTTGACCGTGGGTTGCAGTTTTTTTTTTTTTTTTTTTTTTTTTTGTGGTGTTGATGGTCGGAGAGGGTAGTGTTGATGGTCTGGGTTTTTTTTTTTTTTTTTGTGGGGTGTTGACGGTAGATTATGGATTGCTGGTGGTGGTGGTGGTGTCAGGTGTGTGCAATGCAGCGGTGGTGATGGTGATTGTGGTTCTTGAACAGAAAGAAAGAGAGAGAAAGAATAAATAATGTGTTCTATTGTAAATGATGGTGATTGTAGGATATATTATTTTATTGTGTAGAAATATTATTTTAATTAGTAGAATAGGAAAATAAAAGTTGAAATGTTGAGAGTATTGTAAAATTGTATTGTATAATTGATCAAGTGATTTTTTGAGATAGTAAAATAGGATGAAATAGAATTTCCGATTATGGATGTTCTAATGAGATTTATTTTAGGCAAAAGGATAGAACAATTCACAAGGAGACTCAATGATGTGAGGTGGGCCAGCCCTATTGATTCAAAGCCAACATGGAAAGAAGAAGGACCTCGAGACACGTGAAGTGAAAAAGAATAAGAAAAGTAAAGAAATAAAAAAATAGAAGTTTAATTATATGGAGTATATAAGTGGGCTTGGGGTCTTTATGCGTAGTTGTTAAATGGGCTTCTTTCTTACTTAAAGGAATTACACTTTAGAATAGCAGAGATATTTTTGGGCCATTCGGGTTTTGACCTTGTGAAGCTCCTCAAGTCAGCGTGTGGTCTCAAGTATTATCACTTGTATTAGGACTATGCATAGTATCAGGTGGTGTGTAGGTATTCAAATAAAGAGCAAACAGATATAGAGAAAATAGAGATTAGGGCTGTAGCATGTAGAGGTAGCTGCATGTGCCTCTATGTAACTTTTCTCCGTGACAGCACTTTGACTATTTCTTTTTCTATTTCATTTGTCTAATTTAATGTTTAGTATTTTATTTTTGTGTTTTCTTTTTTCAATTACTATGAGTAGCTAAATTTATAATTAAGGTTGAGGATGAAACATTGTAAAAGATTATCAGTAATATTTATGTGATTTAATTTTTCCCACAATATTTGTTAATGATTTAAATTGTTCTTTCTTTATATCAGTTGACTAAGATAAGATTCTAGATATGAGTTCAATCATATTTTTCTCATGATTCAAGATTTATCTTAATTAATTTAATGTTTGGTTTATTATTTCTTGATTTTTAAAATTAGATATCTCTTGTGATTTGTTTGTTAATGGATACAAGTGCTGATTTGATTTTATACCTAAAAAGCGAAAAAGAGCATGTTTTAGATTTTTAAACATAATTTTTAATGATAATATTTTCCATGATAGCAAGATTGATTTCTAAATTATCATGCAGTGGGTTGGGAAAAATTAATGATCATAAATATACACTGATATGAATTAACAAGGTGGATTTCAAAACATTAATTCTTTTCTCCTTATTGTTTAATCTCTTTACTGCTTTATATTATATCTTTTGCTTAGTTTAATTATTTTCTTAGTTTATTTTAATTTCAAAACAATCAATTTTTATTAAACTAGATTAGGATTAATTTGGTTAAGAATTAATTAATTTTCCTACGTTCATACAAATCCTTGTGAGTTCAACCTCGTTCTTGTCAAACTATACTTCGGTATAGTTCATGCACTTGCGAGTACTTTAAAATTTCACAACACTCACAAAAATAAATAATTAAATCATATATGGCATATACATTAATATGTCACAAATTGCATAAAATCAATCATAATGGAGACTGTAATATGGTGACAAAGTGGAAAACTAATGAAAAGTATCCAAGGGAAAAACAACAATGGGAAACCTTCCCTAATGAAGCAAATTCATTGTGAAAAGAAAAGTTTTATAGTTAAGGAAAAACCTTTTCCTAAACTCTATTGACTCATGGATAACTTACAGAGAAGACTTTTCATTGCACCAAAAGCATTTGAACTTTTCAATTATATGAGTTGCTCTATGGATGATGCCTATGTGATCATGATTGGAACCTATGACTAACTTTAATATCCTTTTGAAGGTTATATCCTTTTGAAGGTTTACTTCACAACAAATCTATAGTAGGTGCTATGACTTTAACTTCTTCACAAACTAATCTTCAGATTTTATTAAATATCTCCGATAAGGTGAAATTGAAAAAACACTTGGTTACATAACTTTAGCTTTGCAAATGGAGCTTTCTCTCCTTAAAAAATCTCTCTTAAGTGAACTTATAATATTCCTTTTATATTGCAACAAGTATGACTCGAATTGGACTTGAAACAAACAAGTTATTAAGTATTTTGCATTGCAGATTCATAGTCTAGATTGCAGATTTTGCAATCCAAGTGGAGTAAACCTTGCAATTGAGCTTGGAGTCAAGGTTATATAAACTTCACTTTTTGAGGCTCAATTGATTGAGGAATTAAGGTTAGTGTTGAGGTAACAAAATCATAATTTTCTTGAATAGCTTTTAAGTAGTCTTTGTGTCTCCAATTAGATTTTTAATCACAACTCCAAGACAATAAAATTCACAATTTGACATAGTTTGCCGACATTAATACATATGGACCTAACATAACACATCATTATGGGAAATTTGAATTGTACTCCGATTATTCCAATAAACTGGTACTACAATGGAGCTATGTCTTGCATGAGCCAAAAAGACAAAAGATGTTTGGTTGTAGTGTTAGTTAGGGCTCGATATTTCACTTACGTACAAGTGCATGCAACTATATTCTGCTTCTTATTGTGCTATGATATAAGGGAATCCCTAAGCAAGAAACAAAATTCTATGGTGAAATAGCAATTAGTGGGATCCCTTACCTATTTTTCACATCATTGTATGCCAGGAATGTCGATATGGTGACTAGAAGAAGAAATGAAGTCCATGCAACAAGGTGACTTTCATATCCTGTGGACAACAACATAGTGAGATGATTGCAGTACTACCATGAATTCATTGATAATGTGTATTACATAGGAGATGTTTGGTTAAGTGATTGCGATCTACAAATTACTTCTAACTAGATGCTTGTAGAGTGTACGTAGCATCGTGAATCTCTCCATCATGAGCATGTAAGCAACTGTTGTACTCCATCTTAACATCTGTAATACAAGCTCAAGAGATGAGATCGGAAGATTACTTGGCCTGAGAGGCTGAGTGAGATAATGGCCTTCAAATGATGAGGAAACATCAAGGCAAAGGAGTAGTTGAGGGGCTTAGATCCTTAATCTTGAACTGTTGACCACGGAAGTGCTTAACGTTCTGTATTCTGAATACTCTACACGTTATCACCAGTAAAAATCATGTCATCAACATACAATAAGATTAGGATAATACCGTGATTAGTGTGTCGAATGAACATGTTTGAGTTGTAGGACTTGGATGTGAATTGAAGCTATGCAATGGTGGAGCTAAACATGGGAAACCATGCTTGTGAGGCTCGCAACTAAGTTATAGTGTGCCTTTAATTTTCCTTCTTCTTCAAGTCATCGTAATAAATTTCTTTCTCAACTCTTCAAAAAAGAAAAAAACAATATTGCAATGTATATTGAGCAAAAATAGATGATAAAATTGCAACATTCCCCAAAGGAAATCATTGTTTTTCTTGTATAATTTAAAATACGTTAATGGGTACTCGATTGCACTTGTTAAGAAGGAGTTGAATAAGTCTCACTGTATTGAGAAGCAGTAAAAACAAATAAATAAATACTCTTTTAACTGACTCCAAAAAAAGAAGTTTATTAATTACAACACAAAACTTAACTTTAACCAAAGCATTTCGGCACTTGTTAACTAGACTCTAATTGTTTTTCTTCTTTTTATGAACACTAGTGTTAGTGGCATGCGCAAGGCATGTGCTTGATTTATTTGATAGTTTAATCTGATTAACATCACTAAACACAAAGTACATGCAATAACAATGAAATTAATTAGTTTTCCAAACCCATCTATAATGCAAAACATTTATATAGTTCTTTTATTAAATATAACATTTCAATCAAATTACACTTCTACATTTATATTCACAATCTTTATCTTAAATTACTTTTGAATAATTAGGTGAATACATTAAAAAAACAAAATGAAACACTAATTTTACATAACCATCCTCATTGCCTATGTCCAAGCCCTCTCTTGCAAAGGTCTTAGACTAACCTGCCAATAGTCAAGAAAGCCTGAAAACAACCCACAATCAAAATACAATCTGAAATATAAAACCCAATCAATTCCTTTCAATGACCAAAACTTGCCCACCAGTATTAAAATCCAAAGGAATCATCCCAAAATCCAACCCTAAATCTTTATTATCATAATTTCTTGTGGGGCCAAATAATCCCACGGCCCAGCCCACTTCATTCCTGGGCCGAAGGCCCGAACCGAGGAGGCACCTATGTCCGAGGATGACCTCATCATCGGTCATCTCGGCATTAAATGTACCTGACTCCTGTCCTGGTCACATTAATGAGGAAAGGACCCCGCACCAGCATCGCCTTGGTTGCCGTGACTCCCAAAAGAGACTGAGAAGGCGGCTGATGGGACAAGCACCTGAGCAACGTCCAGATCGTTCAACAAGTGTAGGGCTAGGATTGGTTGGGTAAAGGGTATATAATGTAAAGGAATCCCTCAGAGGAAGGGGGGTCTGGAGGACGAAAAGTCTAAGAATAAAGGGGAAGAAAAGCCTCCTCGGCCGTGGGCCGAGGAGCAACCCCAGTTGTAAATTGCTCTAAGCCTTTCATTGAATAAAAGAGACCGGAGTTCATGCCTCGTGAACGCCGGCCGGCGCCTAGACCTTCGATCCCACTCTCTATAAATTCATTGCGGGGTTCGTTGGGCTTTTGACCAGTGTCCCTTAGGCTTGGGCAACCAAAAACCCAGACCCTACAATTGGCGCCGTCTGTGGGGAGGATTAGTGCGCCGCTGGCGCAACAGGCGACTGTTCTAAACGATCATTCTATGGAAGATCAGCGGTGATGCAAAAAAAAGAACGTTGCAGAAAGATAAAAGCTCGAAAACAGAAGATTCAACAGTAAAAAAAAAAAAAAAAAACCTTGAATATTATTTCATAAGAAAAGGTTACAGATTACAATCAGAGGCTCAGGCAGGCTTGTTTTACAACTATTCCTACCAGCTAGTCCTACAATCAGAGGCCCAGGCGGACCCGTCCTAAAACTAGTTAGAGGGAAGTGTCAACCCGTACCCTTATTGGCATCAAGAGAATGGGAGAACTTGACAATAAGGGGGCGGAAGGGGGCTGGGGGCTTAAACAAAGCGAGGAGCAGATGCAGGGGCTCCGGGACGCCCTCCCCTATGATGTTCCCTTGATTTTCTCCAACCCCCACGAGCGCTGGCCGTTGGTGACGGCAACACTCGGGCACCGCCCATAATGTGAGTTCGCATGTCTCCTCCGTCGGGGATACGCTCTGGGGAGGGACGTTAGGTACTTCAACGACATCCCTCCGGGCCACCGTGCATGGCGCCATCGGGGTTACGCCTAGACTCTGCCGCACCGGAAGCCCAGTGGGGGCTACGGCCACAATGGCTCTTGGCACGGATGTTCTCATACCCGTCCAAAGCCGCCCCATATTGCCTAACTCCGGTCACAATTCCAGCGGGGTTGTTAAAGGGGCATGAGGAGTTGAAAGGGTATCTTCTTTCTGGTTGGGTTGAGAAGTTCATGGAATGTGGAGAAACCATCCCCCTAGGAGGCCTTATATAGAGGATGAAGGTTGGTGGGAATTAATTCACGCAGAATTCGAAAAGATAGTTACCGAAGCGTTGGATAGTAATGAAGCGACCAGATTCCAAGGGAGCCGCAAACCGTTAAGCTTATGTGGATTTACGAGGCCATTAATGAAGGCGCGTCTCGCGCACCGAAGCGTCAGGCGCGGAACACGAACGGCCAAGGGACGCTTCACAAACGAGGAAGATGAGGGCTCGAGCTGGAGGCGAGATCAATGCCACGTGTAAGATCATGATCCGTCCGAAGGAGGAATCGTCCCTAGTAAAGCGACCCGGCGGCCAAGTGTTAGACAGAACCAAGGCACTGCATGGTCCTCGGACTCAGGCCTATGGGGAAACTAACCGCTCCAGATGCCAAGCGTTAGACAGAACCAAGGCTCTGCATGGTCCTCGGACTCAGGCCTATGGGGAAACTAACCGCTCCAGAGGCCAAGCGTTAGACAGAACCAAGGCACTGCATGGTCCTCGGACTCAGGCCTATGGGGAAACTAACCGCTCCAGAGGCTAAGCGTTAGACAGAACCAAGGCACTGCATGGTCCTCGGACTCAGGCCTATGGGGAAACTAACCGCTCCAGAGGCCAAGCGTTAGACAGAACCAAGGCACTGCATGGTCCTCGGACTCAGGCCTATGGGGAAACTAACCGCTCCAGATGCCAAGTGTTAGACAGAACCAAGGCTCTGCATGGTCCTCGGACTTAGGCCTATGGGGAAACTAACCGCTCCAGAGGCCAAGCGTTAGACAGAACCAAGGCACTGCATGGTCCTCGGACTCAAGCCTATGGGGAAACTAACCGCTCCAGAGGCCAAGCGTTAGACAGAACCAAGGCACTGCATGGTCCTCCGACTCAGGCCTATGGGGAAACTAACCGCTCCAGAAGGCCAAGCGTTAGACAGAACCAAGGCACTGCATGGTCCTCGGACTCAGGCTTATGGGGAAACTAACCGCTCCAAAAGGCCAAGCGTTAGACAGAACCAAGGCACTGCATGGTCCTCGGACTCAGGCCTATGGGGAAACTAACCGCTCCAGATGCCAAGCGTTAGACAAAATCAAGGCTCTGCATGGTCCTCGGACTCAGGCCTATGGGGAAACTAACCGCTCCAGATGCCACGCGTTAGACAGAACCAAGGCACTGCATGGTCCTCGGACTCAGGCCTATGGGGAAACTAACCGCTCCAGATGCCAAGCGTTAGACAGAACCAAGGCTGTGCAGGGTCCTCGAACTCAGGCCTATGGGGAAACTAGCTACTTCAGATGACCCTAAGTGTTAGACAGAACCAAGGCTCTGTATGGTCCTCGGACTCAGGCTCACGGGGAAACTAACCACCTCAGATGATCCTAAGAGTTAGACAGAACCAAGGCACTGCATGGTCCCAGGACTTAGGCCTATGGGGAAACTAACTCCTTCAGGGGATTCCAGGTGTTAGATAGAACCAAAAGCGCTGCATGATCCCAGGACTCAGACCTATGGGGAAACTAACTCCTTCAGGGGATTCTAAGTGTTAGACAGAACCAAAGGCACTGTATAGTCCTCGGGTTTAAGCCTGCGAAGAAGCCAACTACCTCAAGGGGATCCTAAATGTCTACCCAAAGAATTTTCTACCTGGCCCTTAGGGAGCGATGGGTCCACCCAAGCATACATGCCCTCACTATAATGATTGATGCCGTGATTGGCCGAGATGCGATTGAAGTTAAAACCATACAAGTAAATAAAAAACAGATAGCAAACAAGTAAGCAAACAACCACAACAAACAGGAAAAGAAACAAAACTCATATTTCATCAAGCCCAAAAAGAGTTACACAATAGGAATTACATTACAGTCACAAAACAAAAAGAAAAAAGAAGAAAATGCAAAAGACCGAAGGGACAACAGGGTCGAAGGGCCTGCCCTACTCACTTATTCTCCTCCCTCAGCCGGGGGTTGGACTATAGCAGGTTCAAGGCCTTCTGAGCTTTGGCCAGAAGGGACAGCCTGCGAAGGCGTGGCAGGAATGGCTGCCTCCTCAGCAGCAGGAACTTCAGCCTCAG
Organism: Quercus ilex subsp. ballota; assembly: GCA_032727855.1. Classification (NCBI taxonomy): domain Eukaryota; kingdom Viridiplantae; phylum Streptophyta; class Magnoliopsida; order Fagales; family Fagaceae; genus Quercus; species Quercus ilex. The sequence continues at coordinate 19,250,736 of CM064915.1, forward strand.
AGGTAGACTTTACAACCTCCTGGGGCGCCTCCTCAACGGGGCCCTCACCTGATTCTGCCCCCTTGGGAGGGTCACTTCCTTGGACGAGCTCACCCACAGGCTCAGCAATTGATGTGTCCTCACCCGTAACAGCGCCGGTTTCCTCCGCAGCCTCCTCGGCCTCAGCGCCACTTGGAGTTGCCTCGCGGATGGCAGGAGGGTAGTATACATTCTCCTCTTTCCACAAATCGGATGAGGCCTCGACCCCAGCCTGTCTGAGAGCCTCCCTCCAAACCTCAGCAGAGTACCGCCTGCACAACCCAGGGACTTGAGCCTTAAAGACTGCTTCTGTCTCTGCCATCCCCGCAGCGTAAGCCTCCTCCTCGGCTTCCTGCTTAGTGGCCAGGGCTTCCTCCCTGCCCTGGTCAGCCTCAAACTTGGCCCTCACAGCCTCGTCCCTCGCCTACTCGGCTGCCCTCTTGTCTGACTCGGCGGCAGCCACCTTCTTCGGCAGATCAGCAAGCAGCTCCTTTGCAGTCTTCAGCTGCTCCTCCGCCTCAGCCAGACGCTTTGAGTAATCCTCGGCCTGCTTCTGGAAGCCCGCGAGGCCGGACAGGGCAGTATCCCGGGCACTGGTCATCGCACTCAGCTCCTCCCGGGCCTTGGCAAGATCAGCCTCAGAGTGTTTAAGGACCTGAGTGGCCTCCAAGCATTTCTCACGCTCCACGTCCATGGCTTTCCCCTGGTCACGGGCCACGTCCTCTAATCTAAAAGTGGCCTGAACGGCCTGGCAGACAAAACAAATACGCCATCAGCTGAGCCCAGAAAAATGCGAAAGAGAAGCTACAAACTTGAATAAGTCATAGACGACGAGAGACTTACCATTCCCAAGTACCGCTTGAGGCAGAGGAAGACCTCCCTGCTCCTCATAGTCGCCAGCTCCGCCATGTCAGCTGGGAGTAGCAGGCACCTTTCCACCGCGTCGGCCACATACGTGCCTTCGCCTTCATTGAAATCCCTGAGGGAGGAGTCTTCCCTCAGCGGCCCCCCACGGAGCATTGGGGCAGGAAGCCAGGCCTGAGGCTCGGGCTGGTCCTCAACCTGCTTATCCTGGCCTTGGGAGCCTATCTTCAGCTGTTTGGATGGCCGCCGATTATCACCCTCCTCCCGCGGGGACCCGGACCTCTCCTCAATTGGCCTTTTGCCCTTATCCCTCTTCTGCTTGGGATCAGAGGGCTCGCGCCTGGAAGGCAAACTCGTCTTGGGCGGAGGAGGAGAAAGCTTTGACTGGGTAGAGGCCGACTTGTCCTGGGCAGAACAAGTTTTTGGAGGAGGAGGAAGCTCTGACTTTGATTTCCCCGGCTGGCCTTCAATCAGATCCGACAGGCTAGGTTGGGGCCTCTTCTTGTAACCCATTTCGTGCCGAGAAGAGGACTTGGACACTGAGAAGTCTGCTTCAGTCAGACGAGGGTCACCCAAGTCTCCTGGAGGGTCCTTGGACTGGCGAGCTTGTTCAAACACGTCAAATTCGTCATCGGCGGGGCCAAAATCAGCAACTTCCACTTCCCTCTCTGGGCCTACTTCAGCGGGCTCCGAGAGTCTAAGGGAGGAGGAGGGGCTCGCAGGTATTACGCCTTCTGATGTGGAGGGCACCTCGAGGAACCGAAACCCGTCCTCGGTCACTGTTATTTTTCGAAGCCGAGGATCCTTTGCTTTGATCACGTACTTCGGCGCCGCAAATGACTTGTGAGTCGGGTCGTATTTCAAGATCTCGTGGGCGGCCCTAACCTGATTGTCGGCCTCGTTCACGAAAACCTCTGCCCTCAGCGCCTTTTGCAGGTCTTCTCGGTTGATTAGGCTGAAATGGCGCGTGAAGGCGTGCGGATCTGCAAGAGGAAACACATTCATATAAGAAACCAGACAGTGCAAAAAGAAATGGACGAGGTAAAGAATGGAACTAGTCGAGGTCCCAGGACCGTCTCCCCATTTTCCCACTGCCCACCTAGGGTCCCCTCCGTCGTCGGGCAGTGAAGGCCATCATGCCACTCTCCAGACATGATGAGGAAGTCCTTGTTCAACCCCTTGCTGGACTCAGGGAGACACTGAATGTGCCGGACTCTATCATCCCTGGTCTTCAGATAGTAAGTCTCGCCCTTCAGGCACTGGAGGTTATAACACCAGTTGACGTCATGATGGGTCAACCTCAGGCCCATCTTCTCATTTAGGGCATCCACGCAGCCCAGAATCCTAAAGACATTGATGGCACACTGGGTAGGGGCTATCCGGAAGTGCATCAGATAGTCCCTTATCACCGGACCCATGGGTATCCTCATGCCACCTTCAACGAAGGCAGCGATGGGAATCACCCCCTCACCCTCCTGCCTCCGAAAGCGCCACTCGCCCTCCGCACAATACCTCAAGCCCACGTTGGCCGGTATCTTGTAATCGGCGATGAATTTCTCCATCGCCTCCTCAGTGAAGACATACTTCTTAAATATACCCATCACAACTGATGCCTAAGCAGGCTCAGAGAGCAAATGAAAGAAAAGGAAGAAGTGGAGAAAGAGAAAGTTCCAAGAGAGATAGTGACTTACAGAAATGTGTAGAAGCTCCTCGGACAGACTTTTTATGCTGGAGATGTAGACTCTTGAGTGCAAGTGAACAGAGAAACCGGCTTTTCAAACGGGTATTTATACCCCCAAATCAAGGAGCTGTGTGGGTTTTCCCACCCTAACTGCTAGGCGAATCCCCACCGTTGGATTATCATCCTCCCGTTGAATGTGGGGAGCACGGAGCCGTCTGGATTTAATGAGGGGCACGTCGCACCCTTCGAGGCGTCAGTAACGCTTCTGGGGCAGGCAAAAAGACTCTAGTACCCACGGAGGACCAAACTCAATGGGTCGTGTGGCAGGCCCGAGGACATCAAAATCCTCCTCTCCGCCCGAGGATGCGGACAGCAAAATTTTGAGGGGCAATTGTGGGGCCAAATAATCCCACGGCCCAACCCACTTGATTCCTGGGCCGAAGGCCCGAGCCGAGGAGGCACCTATGTCCGAGGACGACCTCATCATCGGTCATCTCGGCATTAAATGTACCTGACTCCTGTCCTGGTCGCATTAATGAGGAAAGGACCCCGCACCAGCATCGCCTTGGTTGCCGTGACTCCCAAAAGAGACTGAGAAGGCGGCTGATGGGACAAGCACCTGAGCAACGTCCAGATCGTTCAACAAGTGTAGGGCTAGGATTGGTTGGGTAAAGGGTATATAATGTAAAGGAATCCCTCAGAGGAAGGGGGGCCGGAGGACGAAAAGTCTAAGAATAAAGGGGAAGAAAAGCCTCCTCGGCCGTGGGCCGAGGAGCAACCCCAGTTGTAAATTGCTCTAAGTCTTTCATCGAATAAAAGAGACCGGAGTTCATGCCTCGTGAACGCCGGCCGGCGCCTAGACCTTCGATCCCACTCTCTATAAATTCATTGCGGAGTTCGTTGGGCTTTTGACCCGTGTCCCTTGGGCTTGGGCAACCAAAAGCCCAGACCCTACAATTTTTATAATAATTAAGTATGATAGTTTTATGACCACTTTATTTAATAACAAACCAACTCATGATTCTGCCCATATATTGGGATCAACATATTCAAATTGGTACTGAGTCAACAAGCAATGAAGTAACACCCAGTATCAGCACTTCTCCATTATGTGTGTATGCATCTTCATCCTTGTAAAGCAGATCCATTACTTGTGAGAAATTGAGAATTCGTGTGAGGAAAGGGATTGGCACTTGGATAGGTCTAAGGCACCCTTGGTTTATATCCTTCCATGCATTCTCGATTTGCTTTTGAAATTCGTTACGTACCTCTTCTTTTGAGACACCATGTTGCTTCATTTAGCAATCAATGCTTGAGACAGAATGCTCTCTCTTTTGCTCAAACTGCAACAAATAAATTCAGAAATACATAAGTATCATTCACTATAGGCCTACAATTGAGTTGTAGTGATGGACTAATCTCTTATGTGGAAAAAATTGCCAAATGCCCTTTTTGGGCAAACTAAGCAGCGTTTTGCCCTATTTTTTAAACTAATTAGGGAAATGCCTCTATTTTGAAAATCAATTTTCTTAAAATCGAGTTACGCCCTATAGTGGCGTTTTTAAGGAGTCTATAGTGATGTTTTCAGGACCTATAGTGGCGTTTTATATTATATGAAATCAAGTTATAGGTAAAAAAAATTAAAAAAATTGCCTATAACTCGATTTAGTGAAAGTTGAGTTAAAAAACGTCACTATATGTCCTTAAAAATGCCGCTATAGGGCTTTAAATTTTTTTTGATTTTATAACTCACTTTTGAGAAAATCGAGTTTCAAAAGAGGGGCATTTCCCTAATTAGTTTGAAAAATATGGCAAAATGCTGGTTAGTTTGCCCAAAAAGGACATTTAGCAATTTTGTCTCTTATGTACCTCTTGGGAGACAATGTCATCCATTAGCCTGCTTATGGTTGATGCTGCTTTAACAATCTTAGGCTCTTGGGAGACCCATTCGAAGGCTTCTTGTGTTACTATATCTCCCATGCCAACAAAAGATATGGTTATAACTGTAGGGTAGCCACTAGATTTTAAAGCATTACTCAGATACTCATCCATTGTGGGTATATATCCTTCGTTAAACCACTTGGCTTCAACAAAATAGGCTTGAACAAATTTTTTCATCTGTTTCCATTAAAGCATAAAATATTGTGACTGTAAAATTCAATTTTAATGAAAAAAAGGGGGATGAGCTTAAGCGAATTATTATTATTAGTGAAAGTTCAAATGTATTAGTTAAAAGTGTGGGCGCATTTTTAGCTCCAGGCTAAGGGTGTCCCTTGTAGCCTTTGGCTTTTTTTGCTGTTCCATATCGAAGAGAACTTTCCCCACTTTCTACCTGATGGTACACTACTCCTTTGTTTTGCAACTTATAAGGCAAAAAGTAGGGGAATTTTTCTTCAATGTGGAACAGCAAAAAAAGCCAAAGGCTACAAAGGACACCCTTGACTTGGAGGTAAAAATGCGCCCACAAACATAATAACAAAAAGTTAAACCAAACTCACCCATAAACCTATAACCTCATAGATCTCATTCTTTTAAGCCAACATTTTATACATTCACATTTAAATTCAAGAAACTTTTTTTTTTTTTTGAGAAACATTAAAAAAAATAAAACAATGGCACCACCTCGTCCGCGGACAGGTGATTTAAACTAAAAAAGACGTCGTTTTGGTTTAAGAAGTCAACTTCAATTACATATTTATAGGACAACATTTTATTTTATTTTAATTATTTTTTTTGAGAAAAGACAACATTTTATTTGGATGAGATTTTCTTAAGGAGTATCTACTTTTAAATGTTTTATAGCCACCATTCTCGTGTGGACCACGTTCATCATCTAAAATTTCATCTTCGGGAAGTGAAGGAATCTTCTGCATCACAATTCACCAAAACATCCTACAGCCCCACCGTTTCTGACCAATCACCAATTCCCGATCTTGCCAACATATTCCCCGTCCAAATCCTACACATCATCACCATTATCCCAAAAAACAAGGAAAGAAAAAGATAACAATAGCAAATATACAAATCACAGCATTTTTCATAATTTATTGAGATGTCTTCTCACTAAAAGATTTGTTAATTTAAGATTATAAATTGGTTTATTCTTTAAAATAACTTATGTAGAGTAGAGATCTTTAACATCTCTCTCTCTCTCTCTCTACTTTTTTTCAATTTTTTTTTAAATTAAACAAAAGTTAATAAATTTAGTGTTAGCTCAAGATTGTTTAAATATATTGCTTTATTTGACTTTAAAAAAAAACACTAGATGAGATTATAAAATGATCTATTCTATTCTATTTCTATTTCATAGTTCAAATTTTACAAATCTTAATGTGTAATAATATGGCAATTTATTTTCTGTTAAACCTTGAAAATATAATTTTACCTTGAAGCCAAAATTAAAGAATCCGATGTCGATGAAAATATAATTATATATACGCATAAAAGAATGAGATTTTAAGAAATGTACACAAATTAACTTAAAAATTAAACTAACTATAATCTTAAAAAAAAAAAAAAACCATCTTTATATCTCATGAACATTAATACCACCAAACCATTTTCTCGTTGTCTCTCTTGCCTATCACTTACCATTAATGGCCTTAAGGTAATGGTGTTCATATCATAAACTGAGTTTATTTGGAGGTAATAAGATGATTCATTGAGAAGAGATCTTATCATTTTTCTATACTTTTCCTTAAAATCTCAACAAGGGACAAAGTTTGATTCTAAATTGATTTAAAGTTATTTCTTCAAACTCATCATATGACGTTTTATAAGACAATTCATGTATATTACTAAATAAGTCACATGACTTATTAAAATTATGTGATAAAAACTACACATAGTCTCTTAAATCATCACATTATAAGTTGACTGAGATAGTTCTTAACTAGTTTGGAATCAAACTCTTTCCTTTAGCAAATAATCAATTAGTGCTTCCAAACTCATTCTATTAGAAAAATTGTGCATTATTGTGGGCAAGAAAACTTATTTATATATAACAAATAACAAAATTTTCTTCCAAGCCACCTTCCACCTATTACATGGCTGTGTATTATATTATAAAAAAGTTTGATTCTAAGAGGATTGTAAGTAGTGGAACTCAAACTTAGGCTTTTAGGGTAAAAGGTTTAAGCCTTACCAATTGAATCAACCTCTATTGACGCTTTAAATATGTTTGAAACTATTTTATTTTAACATATTATATAACAATTGAACAGAACATTCAAGCTTAGTTTCGTCAAAAACTGCAGACGAGAGAGTTGAAGTTGAATTTTAACCTATTATATAACAATTGAAACAAAATATTTATGCGTAGTTTCGTAGTATGTCAATTTTTTAAAAAGTGCGAACGAGAGAGGTGAAGTTGAAACTTTGTCCTAGAGTAAAAGGAAAAAGGGAAAAAATTCAGGTGCAACGTAATACCTTACACTTGAAGTATCGAATCCATCCCTCCAATCTACAAAACCAGAAGTATTTCACCGTGTTCCAACTTCCAACTTGGAGAGAAACACTGTCAAAACTCAGCTCAGTTCCTCCCATCTTAACTCAGTGTCAGCCATGGCGTCCGTACCTTCCATATCACCGCAGAGCTTGCTTCCCCTATCAAAACTAAAACCCAGGTCCAAACCCATCTCGAAGTTTTCCCAGACCACCCCACTTTTCTCGAGAAACAGACAGAAAACGAAGAAGTCGAGTTTGGTAGTGATAGTGAAGTCCATGGTGGAAGAGCTGGACGTGATCCCAGTACAGAGTACGGACAGTACGGACCAGCAAGAGGGCGTGGTGGTGAGAAGGGTGGAGAGTGAAGGTACTGGTTTAGAGACCGAGTTGGTGAGTGGGTTCGGAGCTAGTCACGAGGGCAGGCTATCCTTCGAAGGTGCCGGGTTTTCTTCTTCGGGTTCGGTTGGTGATGGAGTAGGGAAGAGAGAGAATGAGGAGATAGAGAGACTGATTGATAGGACCATCAACGCTACCATAGTTTTGGCTGCGGGTACTTTTGCCATCACCAAGTTGCTCACCATTGACCAGGACTACTGGCATGTGAGTCACTTTGCAATTGTATCTCAATCTTGCTTTTGTTTTTGTGTTTGTGTTAAAGTTATAGGTTTATGACATGTGTTTGGATTGTTATTGTTAGATGAGTTGTGCATGTGAGAAGTTGATGATCTGATGCTAAAGATGCTATTGGAAATGGTTTTTGATTTAATTGTACACAATTTGTTGCTTTTCTCTGAAAGTTTAATGATTGAATTAACATTCTTTTTTCTTTCATTTAAAAAAAAAAAAAAAAAACTGACCAAATCTTTTTTGGTTCGTTTGGTTAAAGGAAATTATAGAATGATTTGTATTTCAATGTTTAGTTTAAATGACTTGAATAGGATATGAAATAATAGAATATTTTTTTCCTGTTGGTGGAAATTTATAAAAGGATTTGAGCTTTACTAGAGTGTGGATTTGAAATGACTATGAGTAAGATGTCCTTTCGAATCAATAATATCACAAGTGTTTTTGTTTGAGCAAAATTGCAAAATTCACATCATCATGTGTTGTTGAATTAATATCAAGTAATTTATACAAGCAATTATTCTTTGAATCCCCTGAATTTAAATTCTCATTTCCAAAACGCAACAATTCTGTTTTTGAAAACTTCATTCTTGGTGTGTAGCAGTTCATCCTCTTCTTCTGTTTATGTTAAATTTACTTTATTCTTTTTTGTTGAGTTTCTAATTTATTGAGGTTAATAGATATAGTCAAGGTGTTTGTAGGGAATATACTTATGTCAAGTAAACTGTGAATATCGATGTGCTTGTCTGGTTTCTGCTGAAAAGAATTAGTTGGGGGAAAATATAGTTTGAATTGTATTTAGATGCTTTGCAGTGGATTGACGCGTGATGAACCAGGATGCATTGGTGCTAACTGTTATGCTGTTATATCAGATTGATCATCCATAAAGTTGTAAGAGTGAAATGGTGCTTTGTATACAGCTAAAGCAGCATAAATGGATTGGGGAATTGATTTTGAAGGGTTTGTGATTGATTTGAGCTTTGTTGAATTGAAGCAAATAGTTTCACAAGAAGAGAACTAGCCTAAGTTTGGACCACACTACAAGATGGACAGCTGAGAAGCAACAACTGCATTGAGTGAGCCTGTCTGGAATGAGCTCATGTGGATGAATGAATCGCAAGGCAAGATAAGGAAAGTGCAATCTGATATTGCAGGCTTGCAAAATGATTCAGATTCTATGGAAGTTCAAGGATTTATTGGGACAAGAAAAATGCTAGGAAAGATGTGGAGCTGAAATGTATGTTAGAGGAAATATATCTGTGCACTTATGGCTTAAGAGATGCGGTAGCCTGAGATTGAGTAGACTAGTGCTAAACAATATCTAAAATCCTCTCCCAATTTAGTTTCTCTAGTAAAGTTTTTTTATAAGTTGTGATTGCTTGAGTGGGATTGTTTAATACTCCATATCAACTTTATGATATGCAGCTTGGATTTTAAAGGGAGCTTTAATCCATTCTATCTTCTTTGACTTGATTTTATTATTTATTTATTTATTTTTGTGATAGGGGTGGACAATTTATGAGATAGTGAGATATGCACCTCAACACAACTGGACTGCCTATGAGGAAGCTCTTAAGAGAAACCCAGTTTTAGCAAAAATGGTTATTAGTGGAGTGGTGTACTCTGTAGGGGATTGGATTGCTCAGGTTAGTCCAAGTTGCGAAATAAGCCCTATATCTTGTTTTTGCTATCACATATTGGCCTTTACATGATACGTTCAAGTTTTTTCTTTTTTAATTTATATCCTTGAATTCTGCAGTGCTTTGAAGGAAAACCTCTCTTTGAGTTTGATAGAATACGGATGTTCAGATCAGGCCTTGTTGGCTTTACTTTACATGGTTCCCTTTCTCATTATTATTACCAGTTCTGCGAGGTGAACATTATGTTTTTTTTTTTTTTTTGGTACTTGGATTTCATATTTCAGTTGCTTGGTTTACCATAACAGCTTCCTCTCTTTTTCCAGGAACTTTTTCCTTTCCAGGACTGGTGGGTGGTTCCTGTCAAAGTAATCTTTGACCAAACTTTATGGGCGGCAATTTGGAACAGCATTTATTTTACTGTCTTGGGATTTTTGCGACTTGATTCCCCAGTTAGTATTTTTAATGAATTGAAGGCAACGTTCTGGCCCATGCTGACTGTAAGTGAACCTTCTGCTCTTACTGTATCTTTGCATTCTTGTTGAGCCAAAAGTCAGTGCTGACTGACTTCTCTTTGCCCTTCTGCCAATGGTGATTGGTACAGTTTTTGTGTCAATCATAAACTCCTCGTGTATGTGTTGGCATATGTGTTCAGTGTGAACTGCTCCTGTCTGTCATCATTAATTGTCTGATTTTTAACTAGTTAACACTTGTGACTTGTTTTAATAGATTCTCAAGTTTAAAAAATAATAATAATAATAATAATAATAATAATAATAATAATAATGTTTTTGACTTCTAAATAAGATTATCTTGATCGAGTACAAAGATTTGTTGTCTAAGTCAAAACATATTTGCATTGCCTTCAAGCTTTTGATTTTAGTTCTTTTGGTTCTGGAGAAACCTCAGATTTTTCCACTTGCAAAAAGTTAATAAAAAACTAGATACTATCAGTAGTTGGTAGAATTTTTGTTAAACATGGTTGAGTATTGCGAAATTGCAATATTTTTATCTGTTTATTACAAGCTAAAGTATATGATTGACCATAATTCAGGCAGCCTATGCTGTAATCCAGATCAAAGAACTATTGTTGTTATCATATGAGTTGATCTATGCTTATGTAAAGTCATCTTCCATTAAACCTTGTTGTTCATTGAATATGCAGGCAGGGTGGAAGCTTTGGCCATTTGCTCATCTTATTACCTACGGTGTGATCCCAGTAGAACAAAGACTTCTTTGGGTGGACTGTGTAGAGCTTATCTGGGTGACAATACTCTCAACGTGAGTATTTAATACGGTTTATTTTGAACTGTTGTATAGATGTATGCTAAGGGCTGAAGAGTGAAGAACTTTGTTATTCATGAAATAGTTTCTCCTAGAAAAAGATATGGAAAACGAGCTGAAAGATGAACTCATTCTAAGTGATCCATCTTACCTTAAATACTGCTTAAGAACAATAGATATATGCTTAGTTTTTCTGGCTTATTTGAGGTTTACATGACGTGTATAGAGATAGGATGTTAAGGAACCTAAAAGTCTCTTTTGGGTAGGGCTACTCATCTACTGTTCAAAGCTGGAGCTGCATGGTTGCATTCATTTAAATTGTCCCGAGTCCTAAGTATTTCAAGTGCTAAAAAATACTTTCAAGAATTAGCATATATTAGGTGTATGTATGTGAGTACACGTGGCTTGAATTTGACTGATTCTAAGATTTTCATTCAGCAGATCTAAAGCATCTTTGTGTTCTTCGCTGTGGGTGTGTATTTGAGGCAAAACATTCAATCATTAGAATTCTCCTGGTTTTATGTTTTCACTACATTCTATCTCTTACGCTGGTTGATTTTCTCTTTTCCAGTTATTCAAATGAAAAATCAGAAGCAAGAATCTCTGAGGCACCGTTAGAACCCAACTCCTGTTCCCCAAACATAGATACTCCTCTGGTACATAAAGTAGCTTTTTGATGCTTTGACAAATCTTCTTATTTGCTGCTTTGTTCAATTTTTATGGTCATGTAAGAGCTGCATAGAAATATTTTAACGTGCACTCATTTTGTTGTTGTTTTCTTTTCCTTGTATCAGGAATGAGCAAAATGTAAACAACCAAAAGCTGGATATTAAAGAAGAGGAGTTTACTCTCAATTGTGAGGTTGAAAGAGTAAATCAACTTTCTGATGGATTGTGATTCGAAGTATACAAAGCAATCTGGATCATGGCTGGCAGAACTGATTATCGTATATAGTGCAGACATCTTAGAAACTTGCATGTGTATAAGACATAACCCCTTCTCCTCTTCTTCCTTTTCATGTGAATACATTAAGCTTCTACTTATAATTTTGAAACCATCTAACTGTTCACTATAGAAGTAACAACAACTGGTCTACAATTCTCTATAGGCTACAGAAATTGCTCTTTAAAGGCAGATGAAAACTTGTCCCATTATTGGACTAGTTTGGTTGCAGAATATGCTGCAATCCAGTTTTTGAAAAGTCGGGTTATGATTGAACAAATTTATGGCTAAACTTCAAAATTGCACCCTCATAAGTTTTGGGGATTGTTATTCTGATTCCTCGAGTTTTGCTTTTGTTAATTTGGTCCTCAAACTTTGTAAAAATGTTTGATATGGTCTTTTATTTACAATTGTTATTTATTTATTTATTTTATAAACATAGATTTTCATTCAACCTGAAAGAACTAGAGTTTCTCTTCCAGGCATCCTGAACAGTACCATGAAGAGTCTCAATATTACAATATAAAAAAAAATTACCAAAGCCACATTTTGCAAGGGCGTGAGCCACACCGTTGGCTTCCCTTTCAATCAAGTGCACTTAGATGGCAACAATAGTGGCATTGACTGGCAGAAATTATGGTGACTGAAAATCCATGCAGATTAAAAATGCTTTTATGGAGTGTTGGTTCAGAATCGCTTCCTACAAAAGATAATCTAGCTCAAAGGCTAGAATCTGATGATAATCACTGTACGCTCTGTAAGGAAGCAAATGAGACCTCCATTCATATCTTCTTTGAGTGATCAGTGGCTAGAGTTGCATGGTTTGGAACTTGGGGCCTAAGACTTGATTGGCTCCACATTTCCAATGGTGAAGACATCATCAACACCATCATTGACCCTCCTGCCCAGGTACAAGCCACAAACCAAACTTTATATCTCTCCATCACCAGTGGCTCTTCAATTTGCCTTATCCTTGGAATCTATTTGGAATTTGAGGAATAATATAGCTCGTAATAACAGAGAATCTGAGGTCAACCTAAACAAAATCATTCATTCATTGCACGCTCGATTTAGGGAGCATACAGTTATGGAGGAATCTGTAGAGAACCAAAGGCAAACCAACCCTTCCCAATGGCAATGTCCCTCCACATGCTCTATTAAGCTTAATATGGATGCAGTTGTGGCCAAAGAAATAGATATCACCGTTTGAACCAAAGTTGCTATTAAAGCAATCTCGGTAATATTTTCTATTATTGGTGCCAAGGAGCTTGATGAAGTTGTGAGATAGTGCTTTTTAGTGATCATCTCATTTAGCTGCTTTTCCTTTTCAGTAGCCCTATCAAAAATAAAAAAATACATATATTGCAAGGATTATAACAGTGAACGAATAGTACTCTTCCAATGACTAAAATGTTTTAAATTGTGATATTAATTTCCGTTGTATTCTATATAGAGGAAAAAGTTGTAATTAGATGAACTCCAACACAAGAGGCAACATTTATGAAGATAACACTGTGAACTTACAAATAAAATATAAAATAAAATAAAAAGAATGCACACACACATAAACAAAGGATAAATAAAACATAACAACCAGAAAAATGCATCATCTAAAAACTAATTATATTTCTTCACAAAAGGCTTGCATCATTTTTTAGATTAATTCCAGCAACAAGCATTCCTTTACATGTATAAGTCCACCATATGCCATATATAACCATCTCTTTAGGTAATATAGACTATCTTTCAAACACAACTTTGTTTCTAAAAAACCAGTTAATCAAAATAAGGCAAGGAATAAGACAACTTTCATCAAAACTACAGGCAAGAAATTATCAAAATCATGTTCAAAATAATTGGTAATCGCTGAAAAGTTATTGAGGTTGCAACAAATCAAACCTTGATGCTACAAGCAAACCACATTGCTCTGGCAATTGAAAATCGAACAAGCAAAAATAAATGATTCGAAGTTTCTTGATTCTCTATATCTATAAAACGCAAGTTGAAGATATACTTTGTCTTTTGTGTAGTGAGTAGAGCATTTTGAACCAGTTTCAACAAGATCACTAATGGTGAAATTTAGAAGGTAGTCAAATTTCATGAATTAGATTGCAAACAGCATAATCAAAACTTATTTTCTATATTGATAAATACATTAACATTGGCCATTAGAGCTTAAGTCAAAAAAATAAATAATTTTGTAACTCCATACAATTACTATTAATGTTCCCATTAAATTTCTAAGGTATAGCCAATTATGTACCTTGTTTACAAGGCATAGCAGGTGAAAGCACAACAATATTATCACAAATTGTATTGAAAATTTGACAAGTAGCTAATCTATATTATACACATCAAGAATTAAACTTTCTACAAATCTACAAAGGAAAAAAATAAATAAATAATCATACAAAGATCTAGAATGAACCAATAAGCGATACAAAGCATAAAAATTAGACACTTGGCAAAATTGTATTTATTAAAAAAAATCTTGAAAATATAAATCAGAATTGAACAATTTAACTTCATTACCTCTGAAAACTCCAAAAAAATCACAATATAAAATTTTTATATAGATTAATATTTTTATATAGAAGGTTCCCATTAGTATCACAGATAAGCCTCATGGCCTTTAACTGTCATGTGAAGTTAGAGGAATATTATATAATTAGGAATGGCTAAAGATAGGCTTGTAAATGCAAATAAATAAATAAAGTAAAGCCAATATATAACATGATCGGATGATGATTTTCAATTAGTTGGATATTTTTAAAAGTGTGATATACACAAGGTGTTTAGTTGTGTATAGAGGTAAAAAAAAAAAATAAAAAGGGAAAAAAGGAGTCTATTTATTTTAGTAGATTGTTGATGCACATGAGTCCTAAAGTCTGCTAAGACTAATGCATTTATAAATTGAATTGAAGTCATTTTGCTGAATGCTTTAAAAAGTGGATATTAATCATTTATATGAAGTAGTAAAGAATTTAAAAGAGATGCATAATGTACTAGGCTTGTAATTTAGTTGCTTCAGGAATGCGTGGATCAATGATGAAGGAACTTGATGATCTTGTTGAGAGAGACAAACCTGTGATAGATAAAAGTGTTAGGGTAATTAGCAATTACTAAGCCAATATTTTCTTCTTTTTTGAAAAGACTTTACCATTGTGGGAAACAACTTTTAATCTTATTGCCATAATAATAGGTTTAGTAGTGATAATCTGTGCAATGGCAGCTGATTCATTGGTAACAAATTGATCCCATATTGTCAGGATTATTGGTTTCAGCCTGTAATGTATAAACCAACTGATAGCAGTCAAAAATTTCTTTTTCCTTATAAAATAATCAAAATTTTAAACGTAATAAAATTATACACATGACATACCATGATTAGTGGAGTATAAAATGCAAATAAAAAGTGAGACAGAATATTTGAATTGATATAATATGAACATTATAATGTATTTCAAATATATACTTTTTTTAAAAGATAGATAGTGAGAGAGGAGAAGGTCAGTTTTGAACCATAGATAGGATCAATACAAAATATATTATTACCATTGAGCTATCACTTGAATCCTTATAGTTCAAATGCATATATTTGCTTTGAAAGGTACATCATAAAGCTAAGTATATATGTTGTCAAAAAAGCTCCCATCTTTGAATCGTGAATCGCTACTTTGTGGCTCTATCTAAAACTTTTTCTTTCTTTATCTTTCCTTTGTGTGTGTGTTTGTATGTAGATAATTTGGTGTAAGTAGTGCTACATTAGAAAACCATGTTGCATGCAACTGAAATGAAACTTTTGTTATTTTCTTTATTCACATCATGATAAACCTTTCTAGGAAAAGTCTTGAAACTCAGCATAGCACCATGTGCAAAAGAAAACACCAAGAGCTAGAAACATTCCCTTTTATCCTCTGCTGTGTTGAGTGAGAAAATTCCTTATTCCCTTATTTATCAATCTTGAAAAAACCCACAAACAATCCTCCATTTATCAATTTGAGTCTTAATTAATCTGTATATTTCCATATAAAATAATTTTTTGTTGTCACCCACGTTCCCCTAAAAAAACTATGTATTGGCATAAATAACATTGTTTGAGACTGCATATATTGCAATTGTTGGAAAACCAAAACAACATAAATCTCCATACAAACAATGTCCACCAAAAAGGAGAATAAATTCTAACAATGCCATGGTTTTCTTACCAATGAAATAAGATTATGCATGTAGTTCATAATTTTCAAATAAGAAAGTACTTTGGCTTTTAGTTACTTATCAAAAAGAAAAGTACATACATTTCAGTTGCCCTTTCCAACTCACATCTAAACCATCATATATCATTAATGAACTCTCTAATTCAGCATCTTACATAACCTGATAAGGGTAAATTTATAATATTGATAAACTCGTCCATATTAGGCAAAGGAGATGGCCCTGATGAACTTGTCGGCCTTGCATTCATAAACAATCAAGTATAAAGGCGACGGTTCCACCTTGAAGTTGATGACTGCACCTTGAGGCCAACAAACACGTGGACGAGACGACTAGATCACATAGACGGGATAAGAAGTTGACGGAAGGAAGTTGTAGGGAATAAGCAAACCTTTGACAAGTCTGACATGACCTTACTTGGCCTCCACACACGAGTATATAAGGAAATATCTTGAACCCCACGATTAACCCTAATCAAGGTGAGTCCTATAAGGAAAGGATCCCGTAAGATACGCGAATTAAAGAAGATCTCTCCCACAAGGAAAGATCTCCTAAGCCAATAAACAAATATCAACCCCATGCTACTATAGAAACCCCAAGACCCTCACAAACCAAGGTACACATAATTCATCCCAGTTCTGGTAATCTAGAGTTGTGAGAAGCTTTCTGACTTAACCTTCGGAGGGTCTTTGGCCGATACCACAACGGTACTTTCCTAAGGTCTTCTTGTTTTGTGTTGTACAGGTATTGTCTTGAGCACCTGAGAATCATGTGACTTACTGACGATTTTCGGCATCATCATAACCCATGGAGTACAAAAGGCACACACTTTTGAAAAATTTGTGATTATAAGTTTTTGTTTTCTTTTGTTACATATTAATAAGTGCTTTGATTTAAAAGTTATAGAATAAAAATAATGGTATTCCACACTGCAAATACAGAAGACCAGTGAGTACTCAGTAAACACATTTTGAAAATAATAATTCCCAAGCAAACTGTGATAGCAGAACATTTCCATAAACGCTTGGTGGACACATACACAAGAAGTATGTTTCAAACTTAAACCAGAGGTATATATATATATATATATATATATTTTTTTTTTGCTAAATTCCTTAACCAGAGGTATATTAAAACCCTCAAAATAAATTTAAAGTTCTTGAATACATTTTATTTTGTTATTATGTGGAAGAACAGTTCAAAAGTGCTGGTTTATACATGTCTTTTTATTAATAACAATAGTAGCTGATTTAGATTGGCTAGGTATAAAGAATTGAATAAAACTCTCAATTAGAATGACTTCCTGGATCATTGATGAGCCATTTCTAGTTTGTAGTTGTCGAGCTGGGCACACATCAATTGCAATAGCAATAACATCTAAAATAAATAAATGTCATATTATTGTTGGTTAATATTAAACTAAAGAAGAGGTATGAGAATTAATCTTGCAATTAAATTTTTTGATAAGTAAATTAAATTAATATTCTAATTCTTACCAATAAGTGCAGAGTAATCCATATGTTTATGGAACTCGGTAAAAGGAACAAAGTTAAAGGAAGGTGCAGGAAGTGATGAATCATCATTTGATATTTCTTCAATCAACATAGTTGGATTGATTGTCCATTGATAAACATTATCAACAATTCGATGCTTTGGTTTGATTGGTTTGACGATTGCATTATGATGGTCAAACATGTCAATCTCACGTTGATTAAAGATAACAGCCTGTACTTTATTTCCCTATATAAGTAAAATTGTTAGATGTGAGAGGGTGAAAATTAGCATCTATCTTACAAGCACTATTACATAAAATTTAAAAAATAGATTGTTTAGCTACCAGCCAATATGAGCCTCATATATTTGGTTGGGCTTTGTTGAGATGTACATGTCATTGTCTTTTCAGCAACAACAACCTTCACCTTCCAATTTCTAGTTTTTGGATTAATGTCTTTAATAAAATTATATAGTTTGCGCATCCTATTGAGTTAACAATGGAAATAAGAAAAACAATCATTAGCTATAGTTAATAGTACAATATTTCATAAGAATGATCTGGATGTTGATTAAAATGATAAGTACCAAGCAAAAGCATATAAGGAGATGCAATTGTAATAAAAGCAAATTAAGGAGAGAGAGAGAGAGAGAGAGAGAGAGAGAGAGAGAGAGAGAAGCTAAGCAAATTACTTGGTTTATTTGAAATAGCTTTCAAATATGAAAATCAATTTACCAGCACTAATAGTTCTCTATAGATAATGTTCTTTGTGTAACTGTCGTTAGAATCATCAATAGAAGTTGGTCGAATAAGAACTCTAATAGAATTTGCAGTTTTTGCTCTAGATAATGCTACATAGAGTTGTCCATGAGAAAAAACTAGTTGAGGTAAATATATTACCACATAATCTAGCATTTGTCCCTAAGCTTTATTTATTGTCATAGCAAAACTTAGTCTAATGGGAAACTTGGTTCTTTTGAATGGAAATGATTGCTTTTCATTTTGAAGAGGCAAAAATGGAATCCTTGGTAGAAAAATTCTTTTTTCCACGATAATGACCTACAACAATTTCTACATCAATTACATTTGGTTTGAATTGACGACAAATCAATCGTGTTCCATTGCATAATCCTTGAGAGGGATCAATGTTTTTAAGCAATATGACATGTCAATTTGGTTTAAGCATTAATTCATGTGGAGGGAGTCCATTTGGTGTTAAACTATTTAAGAAGTCTTCTTGTAGACCTTGTTCAGTTCTATCTATGGTCTCATCAAAGCTATAATATCGGGTAACCTCACCTGGAAACTTTTTTATAAGCAAGTTATTTATCTCATCAACGCAATCATTTTTAGGTGTTAAAATAGCTCTATTAATCATAAGGTGTAAATTTCTTGGACAATCATTTATATTTAAAAATATAGCATCTATCAAAGCAGTTAAAGAGGTCATGTCATCTATGTACGGTATAATCATGGTAGTTGGGAGATTTATTGTGTTGGGAAATATAGACCCCAGTTGATAGAATTAACAAGTTTTAAACCCAAATTGTTAATTAGATTAATTATGAATAAACCTTGTTAATAACAAACAAACATCAATATCATGTCAAAATCATGCAGCGGAAAAATAAAATAAGACAAGATATGATGACCCAGGAAAACCAATGAAACCAACCAGTTTCACAGTAAAAAACCTGGGGGGAAACCTTCCCAAAAAGCAATCCACTATAGAAAAGAGAAGTTTCAGATCTAGTACAAAACCTTTGTCCCTAGACTCTACAATCCCCGTAGATGAACTCACAGCAGAAACCTTTTACCGCTTCAGAACCTCTGAACTCTTCAATATATGAACGCCACCCTTTTTGTTGTTGCATGAATCCCAGTACGTGACTAACTTCTTTGCACGAATCCTAGTACGTGACTCACTCACCAACTTAAGGAAGAAGAATGTTGGCTGCAAAGTTCTTCACTTCATCAACAATGAAGATCAAGAAGCATTTGGTTACAAAACCCTAAGGCACAAAAACGCAGTAGCTTCTTTCAGAGAGAATAAGGCATCGGTCACCTTTTGCATATGTTCTCCTTGTATTTTCTCTTCTCTTGTGTGACGGCCTCTAAAATAAGCCTTATATAGGTCTAGGGTTGTGAGAAAAGAAACCCTACACAAATACAAAAGCCTGGCCCAAAAATCAGATCTGGAAATCTGAAATCCCGTAACCTCGATAGATACCTCGATCGATCGGGAGGTGTCGAGGTTTAATCCTCGATAGATAGCAGGTGTTGAGGAGGTGTCGAGAAGCTGTCGAGGGGACAGGAGCTTTCTCGATCGATCCACAAGCTGTCGAGAAGGTGTCGAGATTGTGATAAGAAACACCTTAAGAAGCTCGATAGATAGCCAGCTGTCGAGAGGTGTCGGGCAGCTGTTGAGATATCTGTCCGCAGGTGTCGAGCTATCTGTCTAGCCTTTTTGAACAGCTTTTCTTCACTTGTTTCTTGGTCCAATCTTCATGGCTTTAATACTAGACTTGAACAACATGTTCCTTGGAGTATTAAACACATCCTAGATCTACCCAATTACAAGTAAAGTACGTTTTGTCAAAGGATTAGCCAACTACATAAAATATGTCCTTAACATATTGTATCATTAGTAACTATTTGTTCTATTCCATTTCCTACTCATAACAAGTAATCTGAAAAGGCAAGATCTAATTGTGCTCTCATATTTTCAGTTAATTTGATATTTTTTAATGTAGGCCATAAATATGACTTGACTAAGCTAGCATCAATTGTTTCTTGTCTTGATGCTTTTGGAGGTAAGACCTAACAGAAGTCACCTCCAAATACAACTACTTTGCCCCTAAATGGTAACTTAGATTCATTTATATCTTGTAGCATCTTATCTAAAGCTTCTATTGTTTGCCTTCTTGACATTGGTGCTTCATCCCATATAATTAACTTTGAAGCTTGTAGAAGTTGGGCCAGTCCACTTTGCTTGTTAACACAACAAGTTATACTATTCTCAACATCGAGAAGAATCTTAAATCGTGAATGTGTTGTTCGACCCCCAGTTAGTATGGAAGCAGCCACTCCTGATGATGCAGTTGCAAGAGCCACAAGGTGTTTTGATCTGATTGTGGCAAGAAGAGCTCTGTAAAGAAAAGTCTTTCTTGTTCCACCAGGTCCATCAATGAAAAATGCCCCAAGTGTATTTGAGAAAACCTTTTCTAATATTCTTTCATATGCATATTTTTGTTTCGCATTTAATGATTCAGTTGCAAGTAGATCTTCTTCTGAAATTGATATCTTTAGTTCATCATGAATCTCCCTTGATCCCATTTGATCTTCATCAAAAGTAACCTTAAAATCATCCAAGTTATAACTATTTATATCTTTTCTCATTGATTCAAGTGTGGAAGCAATACTTTGCAAGACTCTTGTTCTAATATTGAGTACAGCACTATTGAGTTGTCTAAAGTCCTCAGACATCACTTGTTCAAACTTGTTCCATAATAATTTGGGGTTGCTAGGATTACAGTAGACTAATATTGTAACAAACAAACGCCTCAAATTATCAAGCACTTGTCTAAACTATCATCAGCTTCTAGTAGTCCACATAGCGAAACAACTTCACGAAATGTTGAAGCTACGACACCACCAATAGTGTTTAAGTCTTCAAATGATGTTGGTCTTCTCACATGATTCAACAACAATCGCAAATAAAATCTGTCACCCTCAGCAGGATTTGCTGCAACAATTCTAGCAATCAAAATTTTCTTTTTTCTTGGAGTCCATATTTTATCTCGTTGATTCCATACAAATTGCTCAGGAAATTCTTAATACAATAGCTTACGTGCATTTTCATCCATCTTATTTCTACAAAAAAATTCTGGCAGTATTGATCTTGAAGAGGAATCATCTCTTAGAACACGACTAAGATCATCATATTTTCTAAAAGTAACAGAGTGTTGGTCTTCAAGATGTAATTGTAAAATATAGATTGATGGATACATCTCACTTAATGCGAAACCATAAATTCTCCACATTGCTTCAGGAGAAGTTATCCAACGTGCTGATTGAAATCTTTCAATTTCATCTATATCTTGTGAATTATCTTTTGGAGTAATATGGAAAGCAACACGATCATGCCCCTTATATATATATATATTTGTATGGATATTTAACCGCTTTGATTGTTGAACATATCTTTACATTTATATGACAATCAAATTTTGCAAGCAGGTAAGCATTATATGGTACAACCCAACGGTTATCTAAATCTTTTCCCCTGACCATAACGCTTGTACCATCATCCCAGCGTCTATATTTGGGGAATGAATCATTGCCTACAGTAGTTTGCTCACAAAAATCTCTTAGATGATGCTTCTTGCACCGACCAGTTCTTTTCATACATATGTTCTCCGGATTAAGAGCACTACAAGGACCATGCATCATGTGCTTCACAACAGTTGAATATAGGTGTGGGTTTTTATCTTTGTTTGGAAGTTTTGCTGATACAATATCATCAAATGTTTCAGGCACAATAATTTTCCAATCTTTCTTTAATATGATTAATAAATATGCATGTGGAAGTCCTCTTTTTGGATTCTCAATTACATATGCATATGCAGCAACCACTCCAAATACTTGTTTCTTAAATAATTGAATTTTCAACTCCTCTAATTTTGCTCTAAAGACCCGGGCAATCAAATCAGGTCGATTTTGTGCTTCTTCTCCTAAACGTAACTCTTGTTTAATTTCTGGTCAATTTGGGTTGCATGTCATATTGAGAAAAATATCTAGTTTTCCAAAGCGCTGCACCAATGCCATTGCATCCAGGTACTTCTTTCGCATATCCCTTGGTCCACCTATGAATGAAGCTGGCAAAATTATTCTACGTCCAACTTTGGAACCACGCGTTTCACCCACATGAATGCTATCAATAATGCCTTGATAAGCCTCAGCTCGAATTTCATCTTGCTTGTTTCGAAAATAATCTAATCTAGCTGTTTCAATTTTGATATACATGTCAATAACATATTGTTGAAAGAGCCGACCTGAATGCAACAAGATTGATTTGATGAAAACTCTTATTTGTAATTTATAGCAATAATATTCACAGCATGAGACCACACCTCTTTTCTTCTTCTTCTCTAGTACTGAAAATATAGTTGCATAATGTTAGAAGCTAAATAATCCTATATGTTACATTATAAGCAACAACACTAATATTTAAGATAATGTTTACCTTTCATTTCCTTGTTAATCAGTTCTGTGGTAGAGCTTGATTCACATGGATTAATTAATACTTTAACTTGAGAAGGCAAATATTTGTTTCCCTTTTCAACTCTTTGTATTCCTTGATGCTAACCAGTATCTCCATGGGGGAATAACAAAGGATATTGTAAAGGGTCATAACAACCAAAGTAGTATTGTACCCTATGACTACTCTCAGAATGACTATAAACAATAATGTCCCAACTACTATAGTCTCTTGAACTATCATCTTCAACCCATATTGCAGCTACTTGTGAAAGCTAAAGAAGTATTATAGACACATTGGTCTAATGCATCATCTGATCTTATATGAATACAGAGATCTTTCAAAATTGGTATATTCTTAAGAGAACAAAAGAATGCACAATATGGGTTTAGTTTTAATATATCAATTATTTGTGTAAGAATGGATGGGTTTAATCAATCTGAATTATATAGTCTATTTTGTACTTCATGTTCAGTATCATAGAAATATGGTTGCAAATATGAAGGATGCTCATCTAATGGCAGCAAGTCATTTATATAATGGTACACTTGGCCTTGAACCCTGAATGTGTATATGCCCTTGTTTCTTTTACAAAAATTTTGGTCATATTTCACACCAAAGGATGTGCATGCAAATGTGTTATTTTAAGTGCGAATATATTTGAGGAACTCTATTGATTCTTATGAATTAGAAGTGAACAGCCTATAAAGATCATTGGGAACACCGTTGGAAACCAAGCAAATCTCTCCATCAGAACAACAAAATTCTTTAGGCTCATGATAAAACCTTTTTGCTTGACAATATATACATGCTGATACGGGTAACAAAGTATCTGCTTCGAAGGGTATACTTTGTAAGATAGATCTAAGATTTTTGCAACTTCAAATTTTTCTAACTGCAGAACAAAGAAGATAGACACCAAGAGTAACAAGAACCTATTAATTCAAGTTTAGCTGCAAACTAAAAGAAATTTAAAATCTTTAGAAGGACAAGTATCTAAAACGTATAGCCTAGTAGGGGTAGTATTTTTTATCTATGAGGTACCGTACCTGTACATCTTTGCACTAATTTTGTTGGAATCGAACTGGTTACTCCATTGGAGCATGATCCTATTTTGAATGACATTTCATTATTCAAAACTTTAATGCAAATCTCATAGAAGTATGGAAGACTTAAAATATTTGACTAACACTTACCAACTTCAAAGATGCTGTACTCATTAATTTGCTTCTTTCCTCTATCAGATAAATTTAGCATCATCATGTGGCAGTGTTAGTTTTCTAAAAGTTCAAATGAGGGGAATAGTTGGTATTTCAGGATATTAAGATGCCATATCTGTGGCTAGAATAATATATATATATATATATATATTGATACAAGATAGAATTCTACTCTAGCCTAATCTAAGTTTATATATGTGTGAAGCTCCTTCCTAGAGACTTGAACCCTGGCCATTGCCCCCCACACCCTATAAGTACTTATACTTGTGGAGTGACCATCACGCCAAGGGTCCACGGTGGTAGAATAATATTTTTAGTAGTCAATTCTTACCTATATTCGTTTGAGAATCTTCATTGATCAGTATACCATGACTGCTAACCGGAACAAACTTTTTACAACTATAACTTTCAGTAGCAAATATCGTAGATTTTTTTCTTAAGCATTTGTTCATTTCTATCATCAATTGTTGCAACATATTGCTTTCTTTTCATCCCACATCCCCATTTACTGATATCTTCTTCTACTAAAATGTGCATTCTGGGACCATCAACCTTTTTAAAAGTTTCCATACTTGCAATCGAATTGATTTGAGCATTCTTAATAGCTTCTTTTGCAAGAGCTGTTCTTTGTGCATATGCTTCCCTCCTTATCTTGCAAATATCTCCTTTTCTCTTCTCAAATAATGCACTATACAAATACCAATGCGCTGCTCTCTTTTGTTGTCCTCTAACACCTTTATTCATAGTAGGTAATAGCAAATTAACACCACATGTCTAGATTAGATGATGAGTGTACTATTTTACATATATAAACTTACATTAATATTGATAGTTTGTGAGTGCTTCTTTTGCAAGAGCTTTCTTTTGTGCATATGCTTCTCTCCTTTTCTTACAAAAATCTTTTTTTTGTTCGTTAGATAATGTACCATACCAATATTTTGTTCTCTTACGACCTTTTCTAATACCTTTATATTTATAAAAGGCGACAAAAAATTGGCACCATCTTTAAAATTCAATCTAAAAGACTATTGTTTTCATATACTTAAACTTACCTTTTTCTTTTGAAGTAGTAACTAAGGGATCTGCTGGATTTGTAATAATTGTATCATTATTATTATAGTTTATCACTTCATCCGATGTTGATTTGCTTTTCCTTTTTTGGCTAGAACGATAAGAATTCCTTTTAATTGAGGTATCATCTAAATCTTCACTCTCCATGTAATTCTAGGCTACCATGTTTTGATTCAAAAAAACACGTGGAAATTAAGAGGGCAATAAATGATAACAAAGTTGGGAACAAACAAGAACAACAAAATCAATGATAAAGATAAAACAAATATCCACAAATTTAGAATTAGAAAACAAAAAAGCAATATACAAAAAGGAAAAAATAACATATAATAGTAAATGATAAACAATAGAATCATTATACATTCCAAAGAGAAAGTACACAAATTGAGAACAATTTCATGTAATTTAAAGCCTTAATTGTACTTACTTGTTGCTTTGGAGATCAAGTACTATCACAATCTAGAGAGTAAAGTCTCAGATTAATTGCAACACAAGAGGCAACATTTATAAAGATAACACCATGAACTTACAAATAAATTAAAAAGAATGCACACACACATAAACAAAGGATAAAAAAAACATAACAACCAGAAAAATGCATCATCTAAAAACTGATTATATCTCTTCACAAAAGGCTTGCATCATTTTTTAGATTAACTTCAGTAACAAGCATTCATTTACATGTATAAGTCCACCATATGCCATATTCAACCATCTCTTTAGGTAATATAGACTATCTTTCAAACACAGCTTTGTTTCTAAAAAACCAAATAATCAAAATAAGGCAAGGAATAAGACACCTTTCATCAAAACTACAGGCAAGAAATTATCAAAATCATGTTCAAAATAATTGGTAATCGCTAAAAAGTTATTGAGGTTGCAACAAATCAAACCTTGATGCTACAAGCAAACCACATTGCTCTGGCAATTGAAAATTGAACAAGCAAAAATAAATGATTCAAAGTTTCTTGATTCTCTATCTCTATAAAACACAAGTTGAAGATATACTTTGTCTTTTGTGTAGTGAGTAGAGCATTTTGAAATAGTTTCAACAAGACCGCTAATGGTGAAATTGAGAAGGTAGTCAAATTTCATGAATTAGATTGCAAACGGCATAATCAAAACTTATTTTCTATATTGATAAATACATTAACATTGGCCATTTGAGCTTAAGCCAAAAAAATAAATAATTTTATAAATCCATACAATTACTATTAATGTTTCCATTAAATTTCTAAGGTATAGCCAATTATGTACCTTGTTTACAAGGCATAGCAGGTGAAAGCACAACAATATTATCACAAATTGTATTGAAAATTCGACAGGTAGCTAATCTATATTATACACATCAAGAATTAAACTTTCTACAAATCCACAAAGGAAAAAAAAAATTATCATACAAAGATCTAGAATGAACCAATAAACGATAGAAAGCATAAAAATTAGACACTTGGCAAAATTGTATTTATTAAAAAAAATCTTGAAAATATAAATCAGAATTGAACAATTTAACTTCATTACCTCTGAAAACTCCGAAAAATTCACAAGAACAATAGAAAAATAATATTCCATCATTTACAAACTAAAACAATCAAACCTCTAAAATTAACCATACAAAGCGCAAATGAAAGAGTTTTTTTGTAATTTATGCTTAAATGTTTCTATCGTGTCATAGGTTGTTTTCTTGATATATTAAATCATCATTCTCCATATACACTGCCTATTTCACAAAGAATGCTACTGGTTTGGCATTTAAAAAAAAATTATGAATCAAAATGCTTGCAATTAAGACAAACCAATAAATACATATACAGCCAAAGTTTGGCCAAATTAAGGTCATAACAAAGACTAATCTCACACACTATACAATTAACACCAATAATACAATAACAGTTGTAGAAAGCTGTTTATAGAACTTACACACAATAGAAAACTATCACACACAAATCATATGTATAGACAATTTTCATAGACTTAAACAATAGAATTTGTATGGATTACTCATTAACAACTGTCAAAAATTAATAATCTCTAAGAACTATTGAGCAAAATAATAACATGATGAGTTTAAATGACTTCTATAATTGAGTAAAACATGCATATTTCTCTTACATTTTTCACAAATGAGCAAGATTTCCTAATTTAGTAGGCTAAGCTCCAATTAGACTGAGATCCTTTAGCTAGCTATCATACCAGATAAAAAAAATATATATGAAACAATAATATAAAATGTTTGTTTTTAAAAAAAAAATCACCAAATTGAAAACAAAATTAAACTGAAGAGAGATATAAAATACCAAAGGTCACTAATTTTTTAATATTGTTAAAAAATAAATTAATATGTTGTAGACCCCAGATTAATAGAAGAATGGGAGAACAAAGTATGATGAATAAATACTATTGGTTTTACTCATCAATTTGGTCACTCTACATCCTAAATTCCAAAGCAAACACTATCAACAAAGTTGACCTTAATAACATGCATGTCTAAAAATAAATATTCAACAACCACTCCATATTTCGTCATCAGATGTTTAACGGAACTAAAATAGAATGATAATCAATCTTAAAAAAATCAATGAACCCATAGACTCCATATTTTTTCATCAAATATTTAATAAAAAATGAAGCAACAGAACTAAAAGAGAATGATAAATCAATCTTTAAGAAATCAATCAACCCATAGAGAAGAGAACAAAACTAAAAAAGAATGATAAATTAGTCTTAAAAAAAATCAATCAAGCCATAGAGAAGAGAACTTTAGAGAGAGATACCTGTATTGTGATTAGCTGAGAATGCCGAACCACAGAATAGCAAAAAGTTTTATCTAATCCTCTACTTCTCTCTCTCAACTTCCAAGAAACCCATACCCACCCACAATCTCCACCAACAATCTTAACTTCCAAGAAAAGCACATAACCCACGGCCATCCTTTAAACCACACAATCCTCTACCCCTACAAACCTATAGCCCTTTGTCTTTGAGCCTTATCTCCGCAAATATGTATGGATTGCAATGGAACCACACACGTACTCAGCTAAGCTTATCTCTTTGTCAGAGTCTACCAAAAGAAGAACATATTTCTTCTACTTTTGCCTGCCAAACTTGTTTTTCTGTCCCACGCAAAAATGTTTGGTGAACTATAAGAGTTAAGAGATGTGGCCGTGGGTTATGTGCTTTTCTTTTAAAAATTTATATTAAACCATATAAGCCCAAATAAAGCAATAATAAGGTATAGAGAAAACAAATGGTAAGATGAAAGCTTTTCTTTTAAGCCCAAATAAAACAATGTTAAGCCCAAATAAAACAATGATAAGATAAAGATAAAGCAGTAGAGTGTAGATAGAGGCATGAGATGAAACGGTGAGTCTTGGGCAGTGATTGAAGAAACCAAAAATTCACTGTAGAGGCATTCACGCTTTTTATATAGTTAGTAGACAAAAAGTGTAGCATAATATAATTAGAACTAACGGAAGATGTCCTCATATGTCTTCAAGTAGTGCCAAAAGTAAATCCCCTAAAAGCCACCAATAAAAAATCTGCACAAATATAAAAATAATACTACATTAAAATCGTAAGGTAAAAACATTAACTATGTTATAAGAAACATTTCTAACAATGCATTAAGACTAGCCACACCAACGAACTAAAATCACAACTCCTAATGTATAAGTTGTAGAAAGCAAATATAGATTTTCAAGTGTAATATAATACAATTAGTTTCAAATAATACATCAAAAAAAGTAGTCACACTATGTAGTGTGGGTTAATTGCTAAAATAAAGTACTAACTAATAAGTGTTTTAACTTGAAGATGAACCACCCCCATAGGTAAGAGCGTCTTCATAACCCTTACTTCTCAAAAATTTAAGAATATTTTTTTGGACCTCTTCTTGCTTAGCTCGTGCCTCTTGGTCCCTAGCTCCTTCCTCTTGGTCCCTAGCTCTTGCCTCTTTGAGTTCAATTATCTCATTTTCTAGCCATTGGATATACTCCACCGAGGAATTAGATGAGGCGGTGGTTACTAGAGAAGAGGAAGGTCTCATGCCAAGTCTTTTTACAATACCGGACTTCTTATTAAAAACCAAGTTTGAGATCTCCTCTTGTGTAAGGGTAATTGCATTAGAATCTTGACAATGATCCTCTTACACTTTAAGAATATTTTCCTATCATTTGAAAGAGAGAAAGAAACAAACAATCACAACATTAATACTACATATGTTATAGCTTTACAAGCATGATAGGGATGGAATGATACACATACATATGTCACTTCATCCTCATGGTGGATCCACATATTTGTATTTGGATTGAAATGAATATTTTTGAAGATTTTTGTCAATTCAGGAACTTAACCGTCATTATTATTTGTCTGATTAATTAATATTCAAGTGTTAGATAGATATAGTTTATTAATCACAACATATAATATACTAAGGTTTAAGAAAATGAAAAAATATGCACCTCCTCATCAACCCTAATAGTAAGTGCCTTTGTCCCGCATCTATGTTTGCCTGAAGTTTTCTTCCTATTTTCAGAGTTCTTTCTTGATTTTTTCTAATAAACAACATTCAAAATATTTATTAGATCATGAATAAAATAGTATACATTTACTTCATCAAGTATTAATTTACTCAATTGACAACATAATATAGTAAACATTGGATAATAATAATATACGCATAAATAATTTACTAGCCATTCCTCATTGGTCCATCTCCCATCAATGAGTTCATTCCACTGCTTAAGTGTGGCATTCTTTTGCAGGTGGCTTCTTGCATAGTCAGCACCATGAGATTGTATGAGCTTTTTATAAGTTTGATGCAACTTGTTGGAGCTGCAACTCAATAATCTTTCACATTTTGTATTCAATGTTTTTGTTACCAAGTTTGAATCTCCTTATAGCTCAAACTGATCCTGTAAAATGAAGTGTCTATGTATTATACAAATATTATTATATAAATTTAATATGCTTAGTGACAACAAAGACAAGTTAGACGTTATCAATGTAAATTTACCACGATATTTTGAAGCACCACATCTCTAGTAGCAGCATCAACACTTTTCTAATTTTTCACATTGTAACTAGATAAATTACTTCGCGCTTATACGCCAATTTGATTGATAAGTTTGCACGCATTCTTCCCAACAAGAGCATCATACTCTGCAGCTATACGTACTGGCAGCTTACCACTTTTTTCAACAAGTGCTCGTATTGCTATACCACATATTGTTCCACGGGTATTTTTGCTAGCAGATCCTATTTAAACATTATTAATGTTAAAAAATTATACATTCTATGTATATTATAGCTAAATTAAGTGAAGTATAATCTCAATAGTAAAAACAGGGTGCAGTTATAATTAAGTATGTTGTATGTAATTACTACTCGTGCTAGTTAATGCGCCGGTAGTTTGTGCCTCTACACTAGAAGAACTTTGGGTGAAAGGATTTGCTTCAGGAGGTGTTTCCGTAAATTGGATCACTGGGATAGATGCCTCACCTCGTGAGCGTGTAAGTCGTCCTGGTGCCATCTGTAACTAACAAACATACATATAATGGAAGAATAAAGTCATTACAAATAATGGAACAACAAAGTTATTATCATCTATTATACCCTATGGAACATCTATTGTACCTTATGGATTCCAGAATTAGATGACTCATCATTATTGTCATTGTCACCAATAGGCGGTACATAATCATCATCTACCACAATACTAACTCTACTTCTTTTCCCTTTTGCATATTTAGACTAAGCAGAATTCTTTAGAGAAGTTGAGACGTGCTCAATCCCAAAGCATTAATTCTTTCTTGGTTTTGCCTCATTCTATCCAATCTTGTAATCTCATACCTCGGTATATTATGAGTGTATTTGGCCTTTTTGGGCATTTTTTGAAACGTATTGACATGAAAAATAAGTACAATTGCTACTAACTTAACATTATAGTCTACACCATTATCCATATCAAGCAATTCATAAGTGCAAAATTTGAACACAATTGCTACTAACTCAACACAACAAACGACCACATCAATATCCATATCAAGTTCAAGATAAGTACAAAACATCTCAATAACAATTACTACTAACTTTACATATCATAGTCCACACCATTATCCATATCAAGCAATTCATAAGTGCTAAATTTGAACACAATTGCTACTAACTCAACACAACAAATGACCACATCAATATCCATATCAAGTTCAAGATAAGTACAAAACAATGTAGATGCATGTTGTTAGGTCAAACCACATTAGTAATGTGTTCTCATTTTCTCTTGCTTACACACTTTTTTTAATCCACAATATACATCATTATTTTTTATTTGTTAGATTTTAACATGGGATAAGAGCTACTTTTTTGTGGCCTTCAATAAGGTTCAAACAATCTATTATCAACCTTCCTTTGACTCAATAACCGCTGACGATCGTTCAACCTAGCATTGCTGCTTTCATTGGGATTAGACCCAATCAACCACCATCCTAGCATTTACACAACACTTTCTCTTAGATTGTAGCCCCAAAACCTCCATTTTTTAACCCCTTGATAGATTTCTAAAAAATCTGTAGATAGCCAATTGAAAAACCCAAAATAGTTGGACACATTGCCTAAAGTGATGAACACATCCTTTGTTGTCTAATGCATCAAGCACAACTTTACTTATACGTTGGCATCCATAGCACATGGCACACATGCCTAGCCACTGCATCTACCATGTTATCCATGGTTGTCCATGATGTCGCGGAAACCTGAAGAAAGTACACACGATACTCTCTTAATGGAACATAAACTAAACTATTAGCTTCTAGTAGTAAATGTAACACCCCATGATTTTATTACTAATTTAATTCTTATACGTAAATTAAAAAGGAGGCCTACAATTAAATGGATTTAATTGATTTGGACCTAAGATATTAAAAATAAGATAAATACTATGAAATATGAAGCCCAAGTGAGGTGGCATATAATTGTTTGTAGTCTTACTAATTCACCGCCATTGTCATTGTCCATATATGTGTCTAGCAATGTCTTTATGTCCAGCGGCATCAAGGGAATAATAGGCAACTGGATTTATAAATTAAGAAAACTATACGTGGCTTTCAATATTAGATTGGATAGATATAATGTTAGAGTGGATAGATATGAATAAATCATATGGCTGTTACATTCAGGTTGATTAGATATTAATTATTCGCCCATATTGAAGTTTCATGAATACCTATGATTACGTTAATGGAAAATCTAATTAGGCAGCAATATTTTTAAGTCCAAAAATTTGATCAAAGCTGAAAGTGAATTAGATAGTTAAGTGAATAAATAGAGAATTTTGGATATATCAGTGTGGTCTAGGGTAAAATTGTTTAAGTGTAAAAACTGATTTTAAGTGGGAAATTGTGTATTGATGGACCTATCTTTGGTGTTGTTAGGTTCTAATTCTACGGGTTTGTTGTGATTCTAGGGAGGTTGGTTTCATATTTTTCCAACTAAGGGTAAGTGGTGTTTACTAATTTTGGGGGTTTTCCCAAAACAATGATGACTATTAAACTATTTTATATCAAAGAAATATGTTGATATTTTATATATAAATTGATATTTTATAAATGTTTGATGTGCACATTGACTATTCGTTTTATGAAAAACTTGTGGGACAACCTGAATTTATTTAAACTTGTATGTGTGAATATATCTTTATATTTTTGAGAATTATGAATAGATTATTTTTGTGAGCATATTGAATATATTTTGAAAACCTATGACAAATCGTGATTAAAAGCTCAGTATTGTATTTAATTCTTAGTAAGGGACAATCATACTACAGTTAGTCCTTAGCAATGGATGGTCCCAGAAAAGAGGATAGTGCACATTTGACAGCTCCTTAGTAAGAGAGGATACTATTGAGGATCCAAAAAGGAAGCTCCTTAGCAAGGGAGTGCACCTTTAGGTTTCAAAAGAGCCATCCCTAAGAAAAGGGATGAAAATGAGGTTCTAGTCCTAAAAGGGGACAGCATAACCCTGTCAACATGGCGTAAACATTGACCATGAGAAAAGCCTAGGAAATTGTTTATATGATAGTATGAATGTATATGTTATGATGGCTCACAATATAAAGATTTTTAATATATGAAATATTTAATGATAAAATATTGATGAGTTACAAGTTATGAATTTGTTGTAAGAATTATTTATTTAAAAGGTTTATTCCCACACCCCAATGTTAGTGAATTCTACTTATTGAGTTATCTCACCCCCCTTTTATTTCCATTTACAGATACATTAGAGGGATTATTGGAGTAGAGATTCTTGGAAGACAACAATTACGAATTATTTTGTGGAACTGAGGATTTCATTATTATTTTTATGGTATTAAACATTGTACTGGAGAATTATTTTGAGGATGTTTTATCTTTGGTGGATTAAAGCTCTGACATTTGTGATGAGATTTTAGGTTGCTGGTTGCTTTTATTTAATATTTTTTTTTATGAATTATTTAGATTGAATAGATTTTTATTATTTATGATTTTGGGGCGTTATAGTAAATCTCAAATTCATGAGGGGTTTCCTTGAATCCACAAGGAGATAGACTAAAATCCACCAGAGAAAGAATTTGACAAAAGTTTGTGTTTATTGATAATAGTCCATTTTGCTTCTAACGACTACAAAACATATAAATACTGAGGAAAACGTCTAAAAGCCTAATTCGCACTAATTATGTGATTAGGTGACAAAATACCAAAATTTACCAAAAATGGAGAAATTGAGTTAAATGTAGAATCATAAACTATTGACCTTAAGGGTTGTCTCAAAACAAGCGGGACCTTATTTTGCCTTTTAAGTAAAAAGTTATTAAGGAAGTAGAAATTACTATAAACGGAAAAATTGCAATTTTTGGGGCTTAAATGAAGGAATTCGCCATTTTCAGGGGTACCTCATAGCAAGGCAATGACTATTGCTCAGGAGGCCATTTCGCTTTAGCTTGCCAAATTTCATGTGATTCCAACTTCGAGGCCCATGATTTCTACTAGTGCCTTTTTACCTTGCACGATGATTTCAGGCACGCATGAGAGTCCAGTAAAGGCATGAAGGTCTGTTCTACATAAGTCCACTTGTTAACTTTAGAGCATGACACCTCAATAGGATGCCATCTATTGAGGTGTCAGCCCTAGCTAGCATTTTGCCACGTGTGTAGAGCGTGTCTTATTATTAAGGAAAAGTCAAGAGATATAGATAATTTCCCAGAAATTTTCACACCCAATCATCTTTTTTGGGTTTATGGTGGATTCAAAAAGAGTGAGTGGACATAATTTTTCGATGTCACTAATAGAACTCTATTAGAAATTACCGTCGCTACAGTCATCCATATTTTTGTAAGTTGTAATCACTTAGCTACATAGAAATGATCAGGTATTAATAACTTTACTGTGGAAGCAGGGGCCGGGGGGGGGGGGGGGGGGATGGCTCCCCCAAAATTTTTAAATTTTCCCTTAAAGTATATAAAAAAAAGACATGGGCCCCTCTAAGAATTAAATCCACCCCCCCCCCCCCCCCCAAATTATTTTCAACAACCAGTCCAATACAACTTCAAATAAAACAAAAATATTTGTCCACATTCAGCCCAGCCGGCCAGCCCAAAATCCTTAATCATACAAAATTCTTCTTCTCTAAACTAAAGGCACTTCCAGCCCAGCCCAACCCCAAATCTGAAATCCCCAATCCTAATCAAACAAAACAAACTCTTCAATCATCACCTCACGCTTCTGCCTAAATTCCTAGTCTTCATGCAGTCACGCCTCTGTGCTTTGCTTAACGACCTCAGTTCATGCTGCTTGAATTCCCAATCCTCATGTCATGTGGCCACGCCTCTCCGGCTCGCCATGACACTGTAGCTCCACTAGCCACTGACCTGACCTAGCCTTCATCACTCAACCTCAAATCCTAAAGCCCTCACCTCAATTCCTCAAGGTATCTCATTCAATCATTCTCATCTCAGTTCTCTCTCTTTTTCTCTAAAACTGAACTAAATACTAAATAGCATAATAGAAATATCAAGTATGTGTATGTGATATTTTTTGCCAATAAAGCTGTTAGGTCACAATCTGAATGACCCTTGTGATTAACCCTAATTAATTAATTTAGCCAAGTAATTAATTAATCAATTAATCATGCAATTTAATGGAAGCACAAACAAATCACCAATCAACTAGATATGCAGTGGAAAATAAATAACACGGTGATTTGTTTACGAATGGGGAAAACCCTAACGGCAAAAACCCCACCGGGTGATTTTCAGGTCACCATTCCCGAAACTCCACTATTATCAAATCAAGCGGTTACAAGTAAAGGAATCCCAAGTACCTTACCAACCTACAGTTGAACCCTTACCCCAATACCCAATTGGACTTGATCTGTAGTGACAGTCTCCACCTTTGATGCACGGCTCCCAAGTACATGACTAACCAATGCGCGGATCCAAGTACGCGACTTCAGGACACCAACTGAGGAAGAATGGTTGGCTGCAAAGTTATTTAGTTCATCCACATGATGAATAGCAGGAATATGCTTGGTTACAAAACCCTATGGTGCAAATACACAGCAACTTCTTGATGGAAGATGAACTAGGTCAAGAACTTTGTCTGTTGATCACAATTTGCGTAAACAGAGATTGCTCAATGATAATGCAACTTGTGTCACCCAAAACGGCTCTTAAAATAATCATTTTATATGTTTAGGGTTAGAAGAAAAGAAGGCCCAAAAACATATTCATGGATCCCAAGAAAATCAGATTGGAATTCTGACTTTTTAAATCTCGACAGATAGCAGGTGTCGAGGTAGCTATTGAGAGGTGTCGAGCTTTAATGAAATTACACTTCAGCTTGCTTTTTCTTGGACAGACTTGATGACTTCAACACTTGACCTTGAAACATTGTTTCTTGAAGTATGAAAAACACCTAGAACTACCCAATTACAAGCAGAGTGCGTTTTGTCAAAGGATTAGCCAATTTACATAACTAAGTGACATATGTTCTTAAACAAGTTAAAACATATATGTCTTA
Source organism: Quercus ilex subsp. ballota (assembly GCA_032727855.1). Classification (NCBI taxonomy): domain Eukaryota; kingdom Viridiplantae; phylum Streptophyta; class Magnoliopsida; order Fagales; family Fagaceae; genus Quercus; species Quercus ilex. The sequence continues at coordinate 19,286,547 of CM064915.1, forward strand.
ACAATCTCCCCCTTTGGCAATCCGTGACAAAACCACAACAAACAAATGAGCATATGAGAGAAGTCATAAATCACTCAACTCATATTCACTTGTTGAATACAATAAAATCTATCCTAACACAAACTCTTGAAAAACTTTGCAAGAAGAGAGCTCATGATAAGTAGACTTTGACAACCTGTATTTCTGAAACACTTTAAACAAAACTCATCAAGGCATCTTGTGTGAAACAGAAATAAATAGATTGCATACAAGTATAAAGAACATGTGTATAAAGATAGAAAAGAAACAACACATGAAGAGAAAGGTGAAAGAAACATACATCAACATATATAAGAGAAAAGATAAGTACAATGTATGTAAAAATGGTCAAAGGACCTCATATACAAGACCAATGTATCTAAGAGATAAGAAAAAAAAATACATATAGCCTCACTACATCCCTCAAAAAAAATAAACACTCCCCCTATCAAAAATGTCCTATACTAACTCTCCCCCTAAGATGACTACTCTCATAGCCCAAAACTACTCCCCCTTTTTGTCACGAGTGACAAAGGGTAGAGTGTCATGTAGACATCTCATCGGCAAAGCTAGCATCCCCATCATCATCATCATCATCATCCTCATCATCCTCAGAATCTGACGCTACTGGAGTAGATGGTAAAGGAGTAGCCTCTGGAGCAAATCCACCCATGATCGCCTGCCGTCGTGCAATACGACCCACACGAACATTCACCTGATACAACTCAGCAAAGAGTGTATCAAGACGAGTGTCCATGCGCTGCAGCTGCGCCATGATATCACCAAGGGATACATCGCTCGAAGAGGAAGAAGGAGCAGATGTAGATGTAGCTGATCTGGAAGGTGCTGAACGGGAGGGAGGAGTGGCACCTGGCTGTCTCGACCTGAACTGCGCCTCACTATGTTTTACGGTAGCGGCATCTATGGCAGATATGTGTGTGAAGTGGTGGGACACAGGAAAGGGAACGGAAAAATGGCGTAGAATCCGCGTGATAGCAGAAGGAAAGATGAGCTTATCACGGGACGCCGAATCAAGATAAACCTCTATGATAGACCGGATGAAGTAAGAAGGGAAGTCTATGGTCAGATGCTCAAGTAGAGAAAGCAAAAATCGAGCACGAGGCTCTGTGATAGAGTTATAGTGAGACAGAGGATGGAGAACAAAAGTCATCATCATGTTAATGAACCCAGGACCTTTAGCAAAAGGCCAACATTATGTGAACTGATGCTCACCCCAATCAGCAGGGTGCTCACAAAAAGCAGAAATGAGCTCATCTTTAGACACAGTCCTCAGACGCTCACAAGAGGGGTAATCTGGAAACTCTATCCTAGGTACCCTAAGCACATCCGCAACAAGCTGCGGTGTGACAGGAATGCTCATACCTCGAACGCGAGTGGAAAAATGAGGTACTGAAAGATCAATCCCGTGCATGTTGGAGTAGAACTCCTGTATCAGCATGAGAGGGCAAGTGACCGGGATGTCACACAGTGACCCCCATCCCCTACTGTGAATGACAGAGGGAAGGTCAGTATCGGCGAAGTCCGCCAAAATGACTTGGCGTTCCGAATGAACACCTCGTCAAGAAAAGTTCTCCGAAAATGCTTTATGAGCATCTCCATCACGGAACCGAATGTTAAAGGGAGTAGTATCTGAAGAAGAGGAAGCTCCAGAATGCAGAGGGTTCCGAGCAGGAGTGGATTTACGTTTGGGTGCCATAGACATAACTAACGTAAAAGAATGAGAAAGAGATAGAGAGGGAGACAATCAGAAAAGTACCAACACAGTTCAAATATACCAAATATGTTGAACAAGAAGTACGTATGCATGGGAATGCATGAGCATGTGACATGCAAAGGAAAAAAAACTTCATGGGCTCAGCCCAATCCAATCCTAGCAGCACACAAACATAAACCACACATCTAAATTCATGTAAATATCATTATAATGCAAATGAAATGCAATGTATGACATTTTGAAATCATCTAAGTACAAACCCAACCCAAAATTTCAATAAAAACTCAACAATTTTGAAAAACCCCAAATTTTTATGAAAAATCCCAAAAATTAGGTTTTCAAAACATGAAATGCATGAAAAAGGAAGAGAATAGAGATCTTACCAAGTGATTTAAGCAAGAAATGAGCAAGATCCAAGTGGGTTGAAGGATTTGAGTGAAAGGAGAGTGAAAGGGAGATGAACAGCCACGGAGAGATCGAGTGAGAAATGAGGAAAATCGCGATCTGCACTTAAATAGGCACCTCAGTAATTCTCGACAGCTGAGGTGTCGAGAGGTATCGAGGAAACTGTCGAGGAAGGTATCGAGGATAAAGCCTTCGACAGATGAAGGTATCGAGAGGTATCGAGATGCAAGAAGAATTTCAGATACGTGAAGCTCAATCAATCCACAAGGTATCGAGAAGGTATCGAGGAGACAGAAGAAATCTTGATCGATCCATAAGGTATCGAGACAGGTGTCGAGAAAGAAGACACAAACAGTATAAGTGAATCTCGATCGATCCAACAGGTGTCGAGAATCTATCGAGAAGACAGAAGAAATCTCGATCGATCCATCAGGTGTCAAGGAGGTGTCGAGATTGCGATAAGAAACAACTTGAGAAGCTCGACAGATGACCAGGTATCGAGGAGGTGTCGAGGAAGGTGTCGAGCCTGCTGAAGAAGGCAGTTTTTCGAGAAGGGAAAAACACAGACATGAATGCAATCCAACACACAACTCTACCAAGATCCACTCAACATATAAACCTCTCAAAAACATCTCTCAACAAGAAAATAAGCACAAGGATCATGCAAAACACACACACACACTAAACAAGTCTAACCAATTTTATATTTCAAAAACAAGTTATGACAGTTTAGTGAGCATACATTAGTACATGTAAAACCTTTGTGATGGCCAAATCACATTGTACCTGCACATGTATCAAAAGTAGCAAAGAATATTGCGTGTTGTGTGTGAAAAACATCGCAAGATTGCATATGTGTATAGATGTTATGACGATCTGAGATATGAGAAAATAACTTTTAACTCACACACAATCATAACTGTTTGATGGGGACTATTACCTTCAAGGTACATCCTATGACTCCCACATCTCCTAGAAAACACGCTTGCAATCATGTTTAAATCATTTTTAATCTTTTTGCTCTTTATTTTCTTTGCATATTTTCTTTTATTTTTGCATATCATACATGGGTATATAAAAGAGAGAAAAGAAATACCCAAGATGTTAAGCATTGACATTGCACTTTTGCTATGCCGAAGCATACGGATGTCTTTGACACTGCACTTTTGCTATGCCGAAGCATACATGTGTCTATGACACTGCACTTTTGCTATGCCGAAGCATACAGGTGTCATTACAATGATTGGCGGGCAACAGTGGTGAGATGGTCATTTATGCCTTTCTCTTAGGATTTTCTAGTCCTACCCGTCAAAAAGAGTGATATGAGTGTTAAGTTTTAAGAGATAACCTAATCTTACTCATCACAAACAAGAGCCACAAAGCTCACTTGCTTAGTTGTGCATAGAGATGCTCATCTAAGCTACAAGAGATACAAAGTTTAGAAAACTTTGTTTCATTGGCCATCCAAGGTACACAAGTACCAAAGTACACAAAACACACACTGTTTTTGTATTTTTCAATTTTTCAAATTTTTTTTTTTATTTTTATATCAAAAACAAAATAAGCAAAACTGAAAATAAACAAACAAAAACATGTTATCAAAACAAAGCAAAAACTAGATGCAAATGCATGAGGAAGAGGGGCAAGAGAAGGAGATCAATCCATGGATATGACATCAATGTTTTGACGAAGGAATTCAAAACGTTTGCTGTCAAGAGGTTTCGTAAACAAATCAGCCTTCTGATCATCAGTGTGGATAAACTCAAGAGTGAGAGTACCATCTTCGACAAGCTCCCTAATGAAGTGATGTCGAATCTCTATGTGTTTGGTTCTAGAATGTTGAACCGGATTCTTTGAGATATTGATGGCATTGGTATTGTCACAGTAAATAGTGAGATGCTCTTGACAAATACCATAATCATGGAGGAGTTTTTGCATCCAGAGGAGTTGGGTGCAACAGCTACCAGCAGCGATGTACTCAGCTTCTGCAGTGGATAAGGAGATGGAGTTCTGCTTTTTGCTCATCCAAGAGACAAGATTGTTACCCACATAAAAGCAACCCCCTGAGGTACTCTTTCTATCATCAGCATTTCCAGCCCAATCGGCATCAGAGTACCCAGCTAAGACACCATTAGTGTCCTTGCTATACCACACACCGAACTCAGCAGTGGTTTTGACATACTTTATAATTCTTTTTAAAGCAGTCATGTGAGATTCTTTGGGGTTAGCCTGATATCTAGCACACACACCAACACTATAACTAATGTCAGGTCTACTAGCAGTAAGGTAAAGAAGACTACCTATCATGCTTCTATAGAGAGAAGGGTCAACACTCTTGCCTAACAAGTCTACAGTGAGTTTAACATTAGGGCTCATAGGGGTTCTAACAGAACTAGCAGAATCCAAACCAAACTTTTTCACAAGATTCTTAGCATATTTAGATTGAGAAAGAAATATACCTGAGTCTTGTTGGCGAATCTGCAATCCAAGGAAGTGAGTCAGCTCTCCAATCATGCTCATCTCGAACTCGGCTTGCATGAGTTTTGAGAAGCCATGAGCCAGTTCATCCTTAGTCGACCCAAAGATGATATCATCAACATAGACTTGAGCAACTATCAACTCCCCATCTTCCCTTTTGATGAAGAGGGTTTGATCAGCCTTCCTTCTTGTGAACCCATGTGACACAAGATATTGTGTGAGTCTATCATACCAGGCTCTAGGAGCTTGCTTTAACCCATAAAGTGCCTTTTTAAGGTACAGCACATGATCCGGAAAGTGTGGATCAATGAATCCTTTTGGTTGAGCCACATAGACATCCTCTTTGAGTAACCCATTCAAGAAGGCAGTCTTTACATCCATCTGATAGAGTTTGAAATTCAGTTGACATGCTAGGGCAAGAAGAATTCTGATTGACTCCATTCGGGCAACTGGGGCAAATGTCTCATCATAGTCTACTCCTTCCATTTGTGAGTATCCTTGAACCACAAGTCGAGCTTTGTTGCGAATCACATTTCCTTCTTCATTAGTCTTGTTGCGGAATATCCACTTTGTACCGATGATGTGTTCTCCTTCCGGTCTAGGTACTAGAGTCCAAACATCATTCCTCTGAAACTGGAGTAATTCATCATGCATTGCTTCAACCCAACTTTCATCTTGTAGTGCTTGCTCAACTTTCTTAGGTTCAACCTGTGACAAGTAGCAGGAATATGACACAAAGTTAGCAACACATTTATCAACTGCACGTTTCCTTAATGTGAGTTCATTCATGTCTCCCACAATGACTTCTGGAGGATGATTTAGTTTGATTCTAGATGAAGGTCCCTTCTTTTCTTGAGATTTAGACTCTGGTGAAATGGGTAAGTCTGCAGGGTCTTCCACAATACTGGGAGTACTGGGAGTACTTGGAGAAGCAGGTTCTTGTTCAGTAATGTCTTGAACTTCCCTAGGCTCAGAAGGAAGAATTTCCTTGGGAAGTCCCTCAGTGCCTTTCTCAGAACTTGACTCTGAAGACTCATCAATGACGACATTTACTGTCTCCATTACCTTCATAGAACTTTTGTTGTACACTCGATAAGCCTTGCTTGTAGAAGAGTAACCCAGAAATATGCCTTCATCACTCCGGGAGTCAAACTTTCCCACATTCTCTCTATCCTTGAGAATGAAGCAGGTACTTCCAAAAATTCTGAAGTACTTCACATTTGACTTCCTTCCTTTCCACAACTCATAGGGAGTCTTTTTGGTACCGGGTTTGAAGTATACCCTATTTACTGTATGACATGCAGTGTTTACAGCTTCTCCCCACAAGTTTCTAGCCATATCTTTGTTATGCAGCATGGCTCTAGCCATCTCTTGAATAACCCTGTTCTTCCTTTCTACCACACCATTCTGCTGAGGGGTAATAGGAGCAGAGAATTCTTGAGATATACCCGATCTTGTGCAGAAGGATTCCATGTATGAGTTCTCGAATTCCTTCCCATGGTCACTTCGAATTCGATCAATCTTTAGGCTCTTTTCATTTTGCAGTCTTGTGCATAATGCTTCAATGTGCTCAGGAGCATCAGACTTGGATCGTAGTAGAATGACCCAAGTGTATCTGGTGAAGTCGTCTACCACAACCATGATATATCTCTTACTCCCAAGAGACTCAGTTCTGGTTGGACCTATAAGATCTAAGTGCAACAGCTCCAATGGTCTGGATGTAGCTGTCGTCTGAGTGCCTGGATGCTTAGCTTTTGTCTGTTTTCCAAGCTGACATGGTCCACACACCACATTGCTAATTCTACTAAGCTTTGGTATCCCCAAGACTGATTCATGCTTAGATACAATAGAAAGATGCTTGTAACTAGCATGTCCCATTTGTTGATGCCACAGATCTTCATTAGGCAAACGAATGCTATTACACACAATGTCAGCATCAGGAACCAATCCATAGCAGTTGTCCAAAGTGCGAACCCCACTAATGAGCTTCTTTCCAGACTCATCCATGACAAGACACTTCCCTTTTGAGAATAGCACCATGAAGTCTTGATCACATATCTGACTAATGCTCAATGGGTTCACCCTTAGACCTTCTACATAAAGGACATTCGCAATGTCTGGCAGTCCTGGCAGAGATATAATCCCTTTCCCTTTAATTTGTGACTTGCTTCCATCACCAAAGGTAACATTGCCACCTTTCTTAGACTCAAAGATCTTAAAGAGAGATCTGTCTCCAGTCATGTGTCGTGAGCAACCACTGTCAAGATACCATAGACATGTGTCCATTACCTTGAATGCAGACTTCATCATGAAACATACTTCATGCTTAGATGATAAATCAGAGGGAATGGTTCTTTCTCTCAACTGCCTTTTATGAGCTAAGCTTATAACTTTCACTCTTCTCAGACGAACTCCTTTGCACATTTTCCTTCTGAGACAGTCTAGTTTCTTCTTAGCAAAACTAAGATCTTTTCCAATAGTCATCATAAGAGAATTCAAATAACTTTTAGACTTGTATTTTCTGAGACACTCAAGCAAATAGTGATTAGAAAAACAAGATGTATTTGAAAACAAAGATCTCATCAAGCAGGTTACAGCCAATGACAACAGGGGTCAATGGATCAACACAGTAAAGATTAAACCTAATCAGAGTGTGCCTGCTCTGATACCATTTGTTAGGTCACAATCTAAATGACCACTTGTGATTAACCCTAATTAATTAATTTAGCCAAGTAATTAATTAATCAATTAATCATGCAATTTAATGGAAGCACAAACAAATCACCAATCAACTAGATATGTAGCGGAAAATAAATAACACGGTGATTTGTTTACGAATGGGGAAAACCCTAACGGTAAAAACCCCACTGGGTGATTTTCAGGTCACCACTCCCGAAACTCCACTATTATCAAATCAAGCGGTTACAAGTAAAGGAATCCCAAGTACCTTACCAACCTACAGTTGAACCCTTACCCCAATACCCAATTGGACTTGATCTGTAGTGACAGTCTCCACCTTTGATGCACGGCTCCCAAGTACGTGACTAACCAATGCGCGGATCCAAGTACGCGACTTCAGAACACCAACTGAGGAAGAATGGTTGGCTGCAAAGTTCTTCAGTTCATCCACATGATGAATAGCAGGAAGATGCTTGGTTACAAAACCCTATGGTGCAAATACACAGCAACTTCTTGATGGAAGATGAACTAGGTCAAGAACTTCGTCTGTTGATCACAATTTGCGTAAACAGAGATTGCTCAATGATAATGCAACTTGTGTCACCCAAAACGGCTCTTAAAATAATCCTTTTATATGTTTAGGGTTAGAAGAAAAGAAGGCCCAAAAATATATTCACGGATCCCAAGAAAATCAGATTGGAATTCTGACTTTTTAAATCTCGACAGATAGCAGGTGTCGAGGTAGCTATCGAGAGGTGTCGAGCTTTAATGAAATTGCACTTCAGCTTGCTTTTTCTTGGACAGACTTGATGACTTCAACACTTGACCTTGAAACATTGTTTCTTGAAGTATGAAAAACACCTAGAACTACCCAATTACAAGCAGAGTGCGTTTTGTCAAAGGATTAGCCAATTTACATAACTAAGTGACATATGTTCTTAAACAAGTTAAAACATATATGTCCTAACAAAAGCAATTTATATTTATTTGATTTTATCTTTTTGTGTTTATTGTTATTAGATTCTTTATTCTTGACCCATTGACTCTATGACTTAGCCTTTTTGGCTTTTGTGTTGTTTGTCTCTTAAGTGGGTCTGGATGGGGTGAGGGCCATGAGACTATGTAAGAATGAATTTTATATGATAATTTATTATATCTCTCTTCCAAGTTAGTTTATGATTTTTTGAATTGAATTTTTTTTTTTTGGGGGATTGAAATTAGGTGCCAAATAATGAGAAAATGACAAACAATTAATGCATTTTTTAAGAAAAAGTTGTATGTCATTCAAAACTTAGGTAATCTGTAGAAACAAATGTTGATACTTCAATGTTTGATGAGCGTCCCTCCAAATGTTCAAGAATTCAATCTAAAGGGATAGACCATCATCTAGGATCACATAAATAAATATATGAATTCCCTTTCAACAAACAAGATGAAATTTGACCTGCTTATCTCATAATAGGTCCATATCAACCTAGAAACATAGAGGGTCCATTTGGATTGAACTTATTGTTACTAAAAACTGAAAACTGAAAACACTGTAGCAAAATAATTTTTAAATGTGTAAATAGTATCGTGTGACCCATTTTTAATAAAAAAGTTGCTGAAAAGTGGTATTTGTGAGTCCGTGAACAGTATACAAATGCACTGTTCACAGTGGAAAAGTCAGCCTTTGCGGCTGAAAGAAAAAAAAAAAAAAAAAAAAAAACTGAAACGTGGACGCAAACGTGGAGGCCAAACGCCCTCAGAGTATCCATACAAAGGACTGAAAAATTATCGTCTTAGTTTTCAATTTTTGTGGTTTGAATCACATAAAAATTGGTTGAATTATATTTTAGTATATCTTTACTATAACCCGACCCCCAAATAATTATTTTTGGCTACACCCTTGTGCGGAAGGGAGCGGGTTGTTTGAAGTTGATAATTTATACACACACAAAGAAAAAGAGAATAAAAAATAGGAGTCTTAATTTTTTTTTCTTTTTGGTAATTACAAAGAAAAAGTGTAGGACAGCACTATCAATATCCAATCCCTTTATCGTCGCTGTTTTGGTAACAATATGAAATAGATTTGCAGCCATATATACTTGATGATACCCGGACTAATTAACCAAACAAAGAACTACAAAAAGAAAAAATGTTAATTAGCCACAGACATGTTCGAGAGTCGACTTGGTGTTGGCCTGAAATTAAACCACCGGAGGCTCAACCTGCGCGGTGGTGGTGTCAATGCTCTCCTCAATACCTCTTTTCTTGCACTATGCTTCTTCAATGTCTCCGCATGAGGCACTGCATAGCCGTGACGGGTACACTTGACCGCCCCCGGATGGTTCGAGCAAGTGCAAACCGGCCGATTCCTAGGAGATGATGATACGGCATAATTGTTATTCTTTCGTAGCCCACGATGTCCTTCCATGGCGTCTCTATTGAGTGATGACCTCCCAGCTGGTACTTGTAGCCTTTGTGCAGCTTGTGATTTGTGAGGAATCCTTTGCATATTGTAGAAGTAATCAACTAATAAGAATGAGAGTTTTATTTTTGAGTGTGGGCCGCTGCTGGGTTGAGATGAAAATTGGTTGAGACTCTGAGATTCTTCAGATATGGAGTGGGTGAGTGGTGGCATATACATTTTAAAGGGTTGAATGATGCAAATGAATGATATGAGAGAACTGACTTAGAGAGAGAGTGGTTAGTGGAAGACTCTGACTTTGTCTGAGTGTTCAGACTTTAGAAAGGTTGGGCCGGCGTGGAGTGTTTGACCAATTCTAGACTTGGAATGTGGAAAGATACTACCTAGCACCAGCCACTAACACTGTTTCCACTTTCCAGGTCCTTTGAAGTTTGAATGGCAGCCGCATTTCCTGACTTGGTCTCCACGTAACCCCATGTTTGGTTTTTTCCCAACAAATATCTTCACTTTTTGTTGCACGTGCGAGGCTCGTGCTGCCCTGTGATAAAATTAAAATAAATTGTTTTTGTGGAAGGAGTATGAGGTTATGTATTTAAATTTAAAATAGTTATTTATTATGATAATTTATTAGAACCTATTTACTAATGTAATATCTACTCACTAAAAAATGCTACTAAGAATGATAATCAATGTCATCATCTTTCCATAATATTTAAATTTTTGCAACGAATGATGATATATGCTACAATTTGAAGCTCTTCATCAAATTAGTCATGCTTCCTTTTTTATCATCTTGTTTTATGAGCTTAACTATGATGTTTAGCTTACTTATTTTTAATGAATACCATTTTACGCAGGAAAATAAATTAAAAAAGAATAAGATAACAAAAGATATCCGTCATCAAAGTTTCCATTAGTTAATATTATAAGTCTAGAAGATTTAAATCTAATAAATTAGTGTTCTCTAAGTAACAAATGGAAAACTATATATCACCATTCTAACTTTCCAAACATAACTACCAGTCTACTACATAAAATTCAAAATAAAAGAATTTTTTTTTGGGACATTAAAATTTTGTAGGAGCATTTTAGACATTACACAATGGAATATTTTAGAGATTATAAGATTTTGTTAGGGTTTAACTAAGAGAGTAACAATAGGGGTTGTTGATGCCCAATTTTGTGAATCCATATCCAAAAGCCCATGAAGAAGAAAGTCCAGTAAGTTGCAAAACGCAAATCTGCCGCAGAATACAAGTCTGCCGCAGAATACAGATCTGCCGCAGGATACAGTTCTCTGGCAGGATGGCTTCGGCAGATGAAAATAAATTAGGGCCAAGACCCTTTTGATCCAGTCAACATCATTTGGCCCACAAAGGCCCAAATCATTTTGTATAAAAAAAGATAGGCGTGAAAACTTAGAAGAAAAACACACGGCAGGCCCAAAAGGGCCCGACAGGATTGAGATAAGCAGTAGGAATAACAATCTGGTATGGCAAGAGATGCCAAGCCACGAAGCAAACACCCAAAATAAAGGGAGGCCCAATGATCCAACAAGGCCCAACTCTCCAAAGAAAGGGACAAGTCATAAATGTTGGCCTACCGGAGATGCAATCCACACTAGAAAAGGCTAAAAAGCGCACGGCAGGATATGCGCACTCATTTTCAGACCTCGGCAAACGAATGAAACATCAAGAAGGTAAAGCATACGTACGACCCAGGCATCACTAGCCTATACCTAGCCACTATGGGAAAAGGTGAGGTTATGGGTGAGGGCACGGTCTGGCGGTGGGGAGAGGAGTGGAAACCCATTCTTGTGTTTCTTGCCCAGGCTCTTTCGGTGGGCACAGTCCTGCTGGGATGACATGCCACCCAAAAGAGGTAAGGCTAGGTAAGAACCACTGGGTGCATGCCATGAGAGACCGAGAAGGAGAGGGTACACACTGAACGAGTAGAAAAGGAACCGTCATTGTCTGAAAGCCACAGGTCAATGGTGGTAGTCAGAACCATTGACTCGGTAAGTGGTTGGCAAAAGGTTCCCATACCAGACAAGGGCCATGAAAGGGCTAGAATAGTAAAATCGGTCACGGCATGCTCTATATAAAAGACCCGTAGCTATGTACAGGGAAGGAGAAAAAGAAAAAGGGGAGGGGGGAATTGAAAAAAAAAAAAACAAAGAGAAGAAAACAAAAGAAAAGAAAAGAAAGAAAGAAAGAAAGGAAAAAAGAAAAGAAAGGCAAGAATTCTAAGAAAGAAAACAGAGAGAAAAGATAAAACAAGAGAACAAAAGAAAGAAAGAAAACAGAGCGTTTTATGGCAGGCATGCACCCAAATGGGTTAACCCCCTCTCTCCCTCAATAGCCTTGTCCTCCATTAGAGGGAAATACGACTTATACTCGGGCACATACCATTTGGGGCTGATCTCTCAAAGTAATTAATTTCGCCTTTGAAGTTACTTGCGTTGAGGGAGCAGTTTTCCCTTCCCTGATTAGAGTCCTGCGGTGATACTTGGTGTGGCAGACTCATTCTTTATACTCTACTAATCCCGCTCTAATCCTTTGTTTAAGTGTTATTCTTTAAAAGCGAGGCCTTTTAAGTTATTTATCTTGTTTATTGCGGCAGAAATAGTGACTGCATTTTCTTTACATTTTCTATATATTGTCTGCCTGCCATAACTTCTTAACAATGACTCTGCCTGCTGTGAGCTTATAAACAAACTTTATCAAACGTGGTGTGGCTTGCGCACAAGCCAGGCCAAGGAAGTGGAAAAGTGTTTCTGCAGTAAAAACGAAGAGTGGTCATTCACATTGTAGAAGGCTTTAAAGCACGGCAGACAGCTTTAATGCACAACAGACAGCTCTATTGAACAAGGCTTTACGGCAGAAAGCTTTAAAGCACAACATAAAGCTTTGTTGCACAGCAAACAGTCTTATTACACAGCAGACAGTTTTACTACGCGGCAGACAGTCTTACTACATGGCAGAAAGTTTTGCTGCATAGCAGAAAAGTCAGACCTGTGGCAGAAACCGGAGAAAAGTTTCTTTTGCGGCAGAAACGTCAATCCTGTGGCAAAAACTGGAGAAAAGTCTTCTGCGGCAGAAACAGAGGAACAAAGGATAAGCCCACTTCACAGCATCTTCCCTTAGACTTGGACTCAACGTTTGCGCACAAGCCGGCCCAAGTTGAGTTCCAGTTGGACCGGTCTCAACTCCCTTACTCAGAATACTCGAGCCTACTACTGCGGCAGGCAGCCCAGCCTAACGCATAACAAAAAAGGCCCCCACATTAAAATGGCGACTCCGCTGGGGAGTTGGGATCAAGATGGGGAGAATGAGAAATTTCTCTCTCGCAAACATGTTTCCAAGTCCTTACCAAAGCAAGACGTGCAGATGTTCTTAAACCTTCCAAGCTATACTCTCAGGAAAGTATCCAAAACGTCATAGCAGTCCATAGCAGAATCCTATGGCAGAATATCACAACAGTGCTGTAGCAGAATTCTGTGGCAGAATACAGCAACGTTACAGCAGGATAGTGCTGTGGCAGAATCCAGCAACGTTACAGCAGGACAGTGCTGTAGCAGAATTCTGTGGCAGAATACAGCAACGTTACAGCAGGATAGTGCTGTGGCAGAATCCAGTAATGTTACAGCAGGACAGTTTCGTAGCAGAATTTGTGGCAGAACACAATAACATTTAAACAAAGCAGTATCTTAAGCAAAATGCTATAGTAGAATATTGCAGCAGAATGTTGTGGTAGAATACCACAATACCATAGTAGAGTTTCATGGCATTGCCTCAAAAATGCGGTAGCAAAATATCACTACAACACCATAGAGTTCTACAACAAAAATGCCACCTGTTCCTATCCTTTAAATGCCATTTGTTTTCCTTGTCATGCATGTGAGACATGTGGCAAGCCACTCATTCAAACATGCAAAGCTTTCTAAGCCACTTATCACCTTTTGCTTTCATTTCTTTCAAGGAAACACTAGAAGCTTTGTAAACTCTCTTCATCTCCACCTTCAGGTCCAGCACTTAGAGGAGAAAAATCCCTTCATTCCCTCACAAGGTTTCAATAATTTTTTTTTATGCTAGTGATTCTAGCTCTACTTCCCCTGAAGAACCAAAAGCTAGAAACAAAAAAAATGAAGCTATTGTAGCCAAAGGAAACTTTTCATCATTACTATACTGTTGCAAATAACTATTTCCTCCGTGAAGTATCCTCCGGTATACTTTTCTAGAAGTGCAAAAATGTCCCTCCGCATAAATTTTGTAGCAGAAGGTGCAAATATCACAGCAGACTGCTCACAGCAGAATATTCTGCGGTAGAATATTTTACAGCAGAATGTTGTATTCCAGCAGGTCTTTTCGCAGAATATCCTGCCACAAAATTCAGTATTGAATTCTTGAACTTTCTAAGTGCAATCACAAATCCAATGTGGTTATCTTCTACAACAAAAGTGATCATTGCCCCATCAAGAATTCATGGGAACACAAAGTTAGAAAAAAGGCCAAGGGAGCCCAAGACAAGCAAATGGGCCGAGGAAACCCAAGACAAAGCAAATGGGCCGAGGATGCCCAAGATAAAGCAAATGGGTCGAGGATGCCCAAGGTAAAAACACAAGGGACGCAGGAGCCCATGAGTAAGAAAATCCATGGCCAGATAAGCTATTAGGGAAAGAATAAGCGGCAGGCCTGGAAAGGCCTAGCAGGATCAAGTCATTGCAACAGGAATGACTGAGTAGTATGGCAGGACATGATCGCAAATCTTTAGAAAGAAACTGCAGAAGAGCTATAGCCACAATCATATGTAGCAGAAAACACATGGGAAGCAATTGTGCTTGCAGTGGAACGAATTCAAAGCATGCTTGGGGAAGTAACTTTTTTCCAAAATTCTCTAGCAACGAAGAATTTCTACAATATGGCAACTTGTAGATCCATGGCATCTAATTTTTTCTTTACTGAAGAATGCATAAACCATATGACGGAGCATCAACACCAAGAGAAGGTGATATCAAGCTCATCCAGTTGTCTCACACGCTGGGGGCTAAAGCTCATTCTGCGGCAAACATGGGAAACCTACTGCTGAAAGCTAAGAGCTTATTCTTGTATATTGGGGGCTGTCTCATTTTGCAACAAAATTTGGGAAGTCTTCTTCAAAAAGCTAAAGGCTCATCCAGTTGTCTCACACGCTGGGGGCTAAAGTTCATTTTGCAGCAAACATGGGAAACCTACTGCTGAAAGCTAAGGGCTTATTCTTGTATATTGGGGGCTATCTCATTTTGCAACAAAATTTGGGAAGTCTTCTTCAAAAAGCTAAAGACTCATCCAGTTGTCTCACATGCTGGGGGGGGGCTAAAGTCCCATTCTGCAGTAAATTTAGAAAGCCTGCCGCAAAGTGCTTAGAGTAACAATATGAAGCAGCAACATCATGTATCTTCTATAAAAGCTTGGTGTGTTGCGCGGTTCAAGAAAGTTTGGAGGAGGAGAGTAATGAAGTGAAAAACAAAGAAGTTGTGGCAGAAAAGGATGGATAGGTTGTGGCAGAAGAAGAAATGAAGGAAGTTGACCTGGGGTCTATCTCGCAAGGACCAAGGCCCATCTCAATTAGTGCAAGTTTGACAGAAAAAGAAAAATCAGAATTGATACTGTTGCTAAAAAGAATTCAAAGATGTCTTCACATGGGGTTATAGTCAAAATGCCAGGATGGGATCCTGGGTTAATAGTGCATACATTGAATGTGGACCGTGAGGCTAAGCTAGTAGCCCAGCCTGTCAGGGCGTTCCACACAGCCTGCCAGGGCGTTCCACATTGCCTACCAGGGCGTTCCACGCTAAGATAGAAGGGGCAAAGTTTTGAGGAAAGAAGTACAGCGGGCAGCCTTCAAAAGGCTACAACAGATCATGATGAACCTTCCTACTGTGCAAGCCCCAATCCGCAAAAAGCCATTGTTACTCTACCTAGCCACCAATTCATGTGTCATTGGTGCATTAATGGCCCAGAAGATGGAAGAAAAGTTTTGAAATAGAACATGCTCTAAGGAATGAAAATCGGTTTGCCAATGCTTTGGCCGCACTAGGCTCGCAAATAATGTTCGAAGGGGATAGCACCAAAGTGGAGGTCAGCAAGAGAAAAGAGTCCATAATTGAGAGGCTGAAAGAAAGATTCAAAGAAGAACAGTGCGAAGGGGACTGACAGATCCCCATAAAAAAGCTTTGACGAAGGAAGAAAATGACACAAAACTAAAAGTATTGAAAGACTACGTCCTGGTGAGAGAAGAATTGTACCGCAGGATGCCGGGTGGTGTATTGTCCAGGTGCGTGTGGCAGGAGGAAGCCCAAAGAAAGTTAAAAGAAGTGCACGACAAGACCTGTGGATCCTGCGGAGAAATTATTCTCTACCACAGACTCCAAAGAACAGGCTTTTATTGGCCAAGTATGGGCAAAGATGCGGACCAAGTTCAAACCCAATGTGGGACCTGCCAGCTTGCGGCAGACAGAGAGGAAAGTTACGCTGTGTTCATCAGCGAAGATTGGAGAAGCCCATTCACGAAGTACCTGACAGAAGGTATCCTGCCACAAAAGCACAGTGAAAGATACAAGCATAAGAGGTTGGCAACACGTTACTTCTTGCAAAATACAATCCTTTTCAAAAAAGGGTACGATAGGGACCCCTTAAGATGTTTGGGCCCTAAAGAAGCAAGAGAAATGATAAAAGAAGTACACTCAGGAGAGTATGGTGAACACCAAGGGAAGAGAAAGCTTTATAGATGCCTGCTGCAAATGGGCTACTACTGGCCTGCCATGAAGAGAGACACAGCAGAATTTGTAAAAAAAAAAAAAAAAAAAAAAATGCCACAGCTGCCAACTACAGGCCAACTTGATTTACACTCGTCCACAGAACTTACACAACATGGTCACCCCATGGCCCTTCCACACTTGGAGGCTTAAAGATCATTAGCAAAATGAGCCAAGAGGATGGGCAATGCATCTGCCAGACGCTCTAGAGAAATTCGCCAAAGTCAGCCACAGGGTTTTCACCTTTTTCCTTGGTCTGCAGGACAGAGGTAATGAGTCCGGCAGAAGTAATGACTCCATCCCTGAGAGTTATGCAGATGCAGTAGAAAGAAAAAGAAAAGGAAGTCTTTGTGGCAGAAAGATGCGAAGACCTAGCGGGGCTTGATGAAAGGAGGGAAGAGGCCCAAGAGCGCAATCGCAGATATAGACAAAAGATGACTAAAGCCCATGGCAGAATGACAAGAAGAATATGTTAAAGAAGAAAAAAAAAAAAAAAAAAAAGCAAACACGAAGGAATCAATAGTTGCTGTGGCAGAATGACAAAGAAAGTGTTTAGAAAGTGAAGAGTTCTCATAAAAGCATCCTCATTTCCCCTCGAAAAAATATCTATAGTGGCCCCACTTGTAGGCGCCTTAAAATGAGTGGCAGACTCAGTCACTTCTGCGGGAAGATTACTTTTGCAGCAGAACCAGAATTTATGGCAGAATCAGAAACAACCCGCAATGCAAACAGCAAAGGTACAAGAGTATTGATGATCTTGGGGGCTAAAAGGTCCTCTACTATTGCAACAATACATTTGCCTGTGTCAGTAGCAACTCCGAATAAGGAGGTCTTCCATAAATACATCATCATTGAAAGAAACTTGCCTTTCCACAAAGGCCCAACATCCTTCTCCGCAGAAACTTCATCCTGGCAAAGAATACATGTGTCCTTCAACACAGCAGAAAGTATTATCAGCAAATGAAAGAGTACTCTACTATGATAAGGGCTTGCAATGTTAGCTCTACGCTTTGTTTTGAGCAAAAGAAATGAAGATGTGTAAACGCAAAGAGAAAGAAGAGTCAAAGAATCCAAACAGCCAATTTTAAGCGTTCTGCAGAGATGAGAAAATGTAAAACATCATAATGAAGAAGAACCCAACAAGAAAGGATGAAGAGATGAAGAGATGATGCTAAGGAATATGTGAGGAAAGTAAGCAGTCAAGCCTAATTTCTTCTGCCGCAGAATTTGCTACAACCTTCACTTCCTACAGTATAGATGCTGCTCTAGCAGAAGCAAAGTAAGAGGCGCATTGATGCAGAGAAATAAGTGCTTGTATTGCGGCAGAAAGTGTCTACATATTCTGCAGTAGCAAAAAAATGAGTATTTATCCCTACAAAAGCAAAGAAATGAGTACGTGCTGCGGCAGAAACGTGAAGAAATAAGTATACAAATTGCCGCAGACATAAAGAACTGAGTACCATTGTAGAAGTCCAAGATCACAAGGAATTTCCAAGAAGCAAACCAAGAAACAAGCAAAGAAATGATGAAGAGAAGGATGCACACATCATCATCATCAACAATCCCGTTGAATGAAAACCATATGGGAAGAAAATAGTTGGTAAATTGAGAAGAAAACCATTAAGCCCGAATGGCAAGAATAATGGATCACAGGCTCATAAAACAAAACGAATGGGTCTTGAGGAAGCAAATGGGACAAAGGAGCCCAAAAGAATTGAAATGGGCCGAGGATGCCCAAAAGAACAAAATAGGACAAAGGAGCCCGAAAGCGATGAAATGGGTCGAGGATGCCCAAAAGAATAAAACGGGACAAAGGAGCCCGAATGGGACAAAGGAGCCCGAAAGTGATGAAACAGGCCAAGGATGCTCAAAAGAATAAAATGGGACAAAGGAGCCCGAATGGGACAAAGGAGCCCAAATGGGACAAAGGAGCCCGAAAGAATTGAAACGGGCCGAGAATGCCCAAAAGAATAAAATGGGACAAAGGAGCCCAAATGGGACAAAGGAGCCCGAAAGCGATGAAATAGGCCAAGGATGCCCAAAAGAATAAAAGGGGACAAAGGAGCCCAAATGGGACAAAGGAGCCCGAAAGCAATGAAATGAGCCAAGGAAGCCCGAAACAGCATAGTGCAAGCCTAATGAGAGTACTGGGCTACGGAAATTTAGCAAAAGGAAAGCATACAGCAGGACCAAAGAGGCCCAACAGGCACAAGTCATGAAGAGCAAAAGGAAAGCATACAGCAAGCCCAAAGAAGCTCAGCAGACCCAGCACCACCCTCATGAAGAGCAACTTTTTGGCTACCCTTGGAGGGTCGTAAAATTGTAGAAAGAAATAAAAACAACGTGCCTAAGGAGAGTAAATATTGAAACAGCAAGCACGCGAAGAAAAGAAGAGAAGCATTCGCATGTGAGTTGTGAAACAACCCACGAAAGAAAACTGCATGAGTTTTCGTATACGAATTGTAGGAGCAATCCATATGCTCAGGGGGCTAATTGTTGATGCCCAATTTTGTGAATCCATATCCAAAAGCCCATGAAGAAGAAAGCCCAGTAAGTTGCAAAACGCAAATCTGCCGCAGAATACAAATCTGCCGCAGAATACAAATCTGCCGCAGAATACAAATCTGCCGCAGGATACAGTTCTCTGGCAGGATGGCTTCGGCAGATGAAAATAAATTAGGCCCAAGACCCTTTTGATCCAGTCAACATCATTTGGCCCACAAAGGCCCAAATCATTTTGTATAAAAAAAGATAGGCGTGAAAACTTAGAAGAAAAACACACGGCAGGCCCAAAAGGGCCCGACAGGATTGAGATAAGCAGCAGGAATAACAATCTGGTATGGCAGGAGATGCCAAGCCACGAAGCAAACACCCAAAATAAAGGGAGGCCCAATGATCCAACAAGGCCCAACTCTCCAAAGAAAGGGACAAGTCATAAATGTTGGCCTACCGGAGATGCAATCCACACTAGAAAAGGCCAAAAAGTGCACGGCAGGATATGCGCACTCATTTTCAGACCTCGGCAAATGAATGAAACATCAAGAAAGTAAAGCATGCGTACGACCCAGGCATCACAAGCCTATACCCAGCCACATTGGGAAAAGGTGAGGTCATGGGTGAGGGCACGGTCTGGCGGTAGGGAGAGGAGTGGAAACCCATTCTTGTGTTTCTTGCCCAGGCTCTTTCAGTGGGCACAGTCCTGCTGGGATGACATGCCACCCAAAAGAGGTAAGGCTGGGTAAGAACCACTGGGTGCATGCCATGAGAGACCGAGAGGGAGAGGGTACACACTGAACAAGTAGAAAAGGAATCGTCATTGTCTGAAAGCCACAGGTCAATGGTGGTAGTCAGAACCATTGACTCGGTAAGTGGTTGGCAAAAGGTTCCCATACCAGACAAGGGCCATGAAAGGGCTAGAATAGTAAAATCGGTCACGGCAGGCTTTATATAAGAGACCCGTAGCTATGTACAGGGAAGGAGAAAAAGAAAAAGGGGGGGAATTGAAAAAAAGAGAAAACAAAGAGAAGAAAACAAAAGAAAAGAAAGAAAGAAAGAAAGGAAAAAAGAAAAGAAAGGCAAGAATTCTAAGAAAGAAAACAGAGAGAAAAGATAAAACAAGAGAACAAAAGAAAGAAAGAAAACAGAGCGTTTTATGGCAGGCATGCACCCAAATGGGTTAACCTCCTCTCTCCCTCAATAGCTTTGTCCTCCATTGGAGGGAAATACGACTTATACTCGGGCACATACCATTTGGGGCTGATCTCTCAAAGCAATTAATTTCGCCTTTGAAGTTACTTGCGTTGAGGGAGTAGTTTTCCCTTCCCTGGTTAGAGTCCTACGGTGATACTTGGTGTGGCAGACTCATTCTTTATACTCTACTAATCCCGCTCTAATCCTTTGTTTAAGTGTTATTCTTTAAAAGCGAGGCCTTTTAAGTTATTTATCTTGTTTATTGCGGCAGAAATAGTGACTGCATTTTCTTTACGTTTTCTATATATTGTCTGCCTACCATAACCTCTTAACAATGACTCTGCCTGCTGTGAGCTTATAAACAGACTTTATCAAACGTGGTGTGGCTTGCGCACAAGCCAGGCCAAGGAAGTGGAAAAATGTTTCTGCAGTAAAAACGAAGAGTGGTCATTCACATTGTAGAAGGCTTTAAAGCACGGTAGACAGCTTTAAAGCACGGCAGACAGCTTTAAAGCACGGCAGACAGCTTTAATGCACAACAGACAGCTCTATTGCACAAGGCTTTACGGCAGAAAGCTTTAAAGCACAGCATAAAGCTTTGTTGCACAGCAAACAGTCTTATTACACAGCAGACAGTTTTACTACGCGGCAGACAGTCTTACTACACGGCAGAAAGTTTTGCTGCATAGCAGAAAAGTCAGACCTGTGGCAAAAACCGAAGAAAAGTTCCTTTTGCGGCAGAAACGTCATCCTGTGGCAAAAACTGGAGAAAAGTCTTCTGCGGCAGAAACAGAGGAACAAAGGATAAGCCCACTTCACAGCATCTTCCCTTGGACTTGGACTCAACGTTTGTGCACAAGCCAGCCCAAGTTGAGTTCCAGTTGGACCGGTCTCAACTCCCTTACTCAGAATACTCGAGCCTACTACCGCGGCAGGCAGCCCAGCCTAACGCATAACAAAAAAGGCCCCCACAGGGGTATATGCTCATTTACAGAATAAAAGGAGTAAATAATTCAACTTTAGTTTAGGGGGGAATGAACTACTCCAAACATAAAGGGGGAAAATGCTTATTCGTCAATTTTGAGTGTGTGTGTGTATAAAACAATGTGTTTTTTTTTTTTTTTAATAACTTGAAACAATGTGTTATAAAAAAAGTCAACCTAAAAAAGTTGTGCATAAAACAATGAATTTTGGCTCAACAAATTGACTAAACCAAAAAAAAAAAAAAAAAGTCTAGAAATATAACAAAATGTCACGATATTTTTACAATACCTTTATGTTTAACTATGGTGGGTCCTGGTCTGATATTTTATTATTTTATTTTAGAGTAATGCTATATCCACAACATTTTTAGAAGAAATCCTAGATGGTAAATTGTTACTAGTTTTAAACTAGACTAACCACTTTAAACCGTGCATTTTAAAAAAATAAAAATAAACAAACAGACAGAAAAAAAGCCAATTGAAGAAAATTGTACCTAAAACAGTGAATTTTGGCTCACCAAATTTTACTACACCAAAAAATAAGCCTAGGAACACAAAAAAAAAATGTCACAACATTTTCACAATACTTTTTATTTCTAGTTGTGGTAGGTCTCGATTTGATATTTTATTATTTTATTTTTGACATCCACAACATTTTCACAACAAATTTTAAGTGACAAATTATTATTAATTTTAAAATTGTGCATTAAAAAAAAAAGAACAAAAAGGCAACACAAGAAAATTGTGCAT
Source organism: Quercus ilex subsp. ballota (assembly GCA_032727855.1). NCBI lineage: Eukaryota > Viridiplantae > Streptophyta > Magnoliopsida > Fagales > Fagaceae > Quercus > Quercus ilex. The sequence continues at coordinate 19,308,491 of CM064915.1, forward strand.
GAAACCGTGAAAATTGATTTGTTGTATTAATTATTGTTAGGGTCATATTTTCTATATGATTGGTTAATCTTTTGATAAAACGTACTTTACTGTAATTGGATAGATCTAAGTTAGGTTTAATATATCAAGAAGTATGTTGTTCAAACATATCAAGTGATATTATTAAATACATGAAGTTTGATCCATGCAATAAGTGAAGAAAAACTGTTTCATTAAAACTCGACACTAGCTACTATCGAGGATTAATGAAGAAGTTCGACACAAGCTCGATTTGTCGAGAACTACGAATTTGGAATTCTCAAATCTAAATTTCAATCCATGGTGACTTGAATGATTATAGGGTTTCTCTCTCTACAACCCTAGTCATATATGAGACTTATTTTAAAAGTCATCAAGTACAAAAACAGAGACCTAGAACTCATATTCTCTGTGTGAAGCTACTATGTTTGTACACTTTAGGGTTTTATAATCAAATGCTTCTTAATCTTCACCGTTTATGAAGTGAAGAACTTTGCAGCCAAGAACAATCAATTAAGTTGTTAGAGTCAGTCATGTACTAAGATCCATGCAAAGAAGTTGGTCACAGATTGGAGGTTTGTGCAAAGCAAAGAAGTCTGCTATAAGATCAAGTTCAATTGGGCATTGAAACGAAGGTTAAACTGTCGGTTGGTATTTTGGGATAAGGTAGGGTAGTGGTAAGATTCCACATACTTGTAACTGCTTAATTATTGATTTGTGTATTCTTGGAAGTGGTGACCTTAAATTCACTCGATGGAGTTTTTGCCTTGTAAGAGGTTTTCTCCGTTCGTCAACAAATCACCGAGTTATTTATTTTCCGCTGCATATTAGTTATTTAGTGATTTGTTGGTGCCTCCATGATTTGCATGTAATTTGACCTAATTAATCAATTTGGGTAATTGAATTAATTAACCGGGATCAATATATTTTAACCTAACAATCATGTAGAACACCTTAGGCATGCCATTTACATGAATGCCAAATTTGCAACAAAGAAATTCTAAAAGTAATTTGTTAATAGAAGAAAAGGAGAAAATAAGAAGAGCTATATGTCTATAAAGTACATATGACTCCTACCCGTAGAATGGTTATACCAAAGAACTTAAAGGGATTATTTGAGATAGAATTTTTTTTTTTTTTTTTTTGATAGCAAGACTGATATACTTTATTAAATCACTGAAATAGAAGCTACATCATGGATAAGAGCATGTTCTAAAAAACAAGGAGACTCTTCAATCCAAGTACAGTAATCATCAATGCCCTTGGCATATTTTGCTAAAAGGTGGGCTGGTTTGTTTCCTTCACGGCGAATATGGGAAAACCCGACATATCTGAACTCTGAGCAAGCATTTTGCATGCCAATAATCACTGCATCAACTGATGGAGGAGGCGCTGATAAGCCCAGAAGTGCACGGTACACATTCAAGGAGTCACCTTCCAAAATTATATATATATATATATATATATATATATATATATGTAAAACTCCATCCTAGAAACTTGAATCTCATGTCCTTACTCCCCATACCTCACAAATACTTATACTTGTGCAGTTACTATCACACCAAGGATGCGTGATGGTCCTTTGAATTCCTTAGTATAACTATTTTACAAATAAGAAATATGTACTTTTTAAACTTTGTAGGGCACATTTTTTGTGATGTCCTTTGTACATGACTTGAACCACCTCTCCCCTCCTCACTATTTATCTATCTATCTCAAAAAGAAAAGAAAAAAATCATCTTTGCTCCCAGTGAAAATTGTTCCTTTATCTCATTTAGTCAAAACATTGATCTAAGCTAAAAAAGACCGATAATCCCTTAAATTTCATGATGACCCACTATGATGTAGAATCCAACTGTCAAATTATCCCCCATATATATATATATATGGCATTTATGTGAAATGACCTTTTATCCTTAGACTAATTGTTTTTCAAAAATATAATTTTCTTTCCATAGTTGCAATATAGGATATCTAATATGAAGAATTTTTTTTTTCATCGTTTATATATCGTATGTTTCACGGATAGAATGTACAACGTCAGACACCTTACACAGAATATATATAAAACCTTTTCAAATCCGACAAAATGGCATTGGCCGGTTCACAAGGCCGATCTAAGAATTTGATTCGTGGTCAAACATTGTTCAATTTGATTATAAACCAGAAAAGATCAAGGGTCTAATCAAAGACCGATATTTTGTTTTTGGGCCAGAAAATAAAGACTGAAACAATGGTTCAATCTGCCCTACCCACTGACCAAGTCATGATTTTTAGATTTTTAACAAATTGCTTGTGTACAACCCATTTATAAGACATTAACAAGATTGCAGTCGCATAAGTAATACATTTTGGATGTTGCTAATAAGTGGATGCCATATAGGGCTGTAAACGAGCCGAGCTTTGTTAATTAATGCATATTCAAGCTTGATTTGTCAGGAAAAATAAAAAACTTAAGCTTGACTTGAGCTTGTGACAAGCCTAAAAATAAGCCTCACAAACAGAGGAATCACCGATCACCATCATATATTAGGCTGTTAAGGATTGTCTATGCTTAAATGAAGACAAGAAAATTGTTTCATAGTGCAGCTGCAATAATATTCAGTGTTCATAATGACAGTTACTAATTTAGACTCCAATTTTATGGCTGTCAATTTAAAGTTTACTATCAAATTGAGTTCAATTATTAATTAAATTAGTCAATTAATGTTTGCATGAATAGATAATCAAAACAGAAAATACCTCACAATTAATCACACCCACAAGACCACTAGAAATGTTCAAGAAGAGAAAAGCCCAAAAATTAAGCAAAAAACTTTTTGGGCCTATAGCTTAAAATGATCCACTAATAAGAATAGCTGTATTATGATTTTCTTACAAAACCTTCCGAGTAACGGTTGAGTACTTGAGCTTCCAACTCTTACTAGTAGCTAACTCTAGAATCTTTTGTTTTTGTTAGTCCAAATTTGAGAATTGAACTAAATCTAAAATGTAAGTCTCATTGGCTACTCTAAGGCATCTTGAAGATTTGGGACTGCTCCATTGATTCCCAGAACCAACAACAGTACTTGAGAACACTCAAGGTTTCAATGTGTGTGTCGTATTGAATTTCCTTTCATTGAATTTGGAAATAGAGAGCTTGGAGGTAGAGAGAACAAAGCCAATTTTTCTCTAGGGTTTATGGTTGGTCTCTAGCTCTTCATTATAGGAATTCACTATTGCATATGGTGGGAAATGAGGGCTATATAGAGAGGTTTATGGATAGGTACTATAGATAAAAGGAATAACAATTTTGCCTTAGGTTTTGACAATTTAGCTCAATCGAGGTGAGAAGCGATATTGATGCCAATTTTTTTTTCAAACTATGTAACTCGCTTAACATATAACTTGAGATGACCCATGTAAATTGGCTTGACTGCGATTTTTTAGATTACAGTTCAGCTTCAGCTCTTGGCCTCTTCAACCAATTACAAAATAACCCAAAATTGAACATGATACAAAGAAATTAAGAACTCAAGAATACATATAGATTTGACATGGAATATGCCAATACACTAAGATCCTAACTCAACACCCACAAACCTGTTCAACTAATAAACTTTAGAAGTTAAACGCAATATATATAGGTCATCGAGGCACTTGCATTTAGGTCTCTTTAGGTTTGACAATGTAAAGAATGGGGCCTATAGTGATTGTCTAGTTGAAACCATTTGCCAAGATGAAGAGTGGCTATGGAAGATTTGGCTCCTTTCATACACAAAAATTTAACAGGTTTGCTAATGGTGGAGAGCATATATGGTAGCTACATCTTTGAAATAATGTTCTCTTTCTTTCAGCTGGGGTTTTATCACTAGCTCAATGGAGCTATTTGCTCCTTTCCGTTCTACGCGCATGTGATTGTGTGTGTATATATTGTAAGTGGGAGATGGATAATTCAAACTTTAGATGTTGCCATAAGAAGCACTAAATAATGCTATTAAACTATAAAGCTCTTCACATGTTTGTGATTTGTGTGTGTTTTAGAGCTAAATAAAGAGAAGAAGAAAGGGAATTTATATATCTCGTGCTGACACTGGATTCATCCTCTACGGATTTGCATTTTTTTGGGAATTTATAAAATATAGTTTTGGAATAATATTTTTTGCCATAGTTCAAAAAATAAGTGAAGTTTATGGTGTGCCATATTTCAAAAAATACAATGGATTCATCCCATCTCCCTTGTGAATGTGTTTGTTTCTCAAAAAAAAGAAACAAGAGTAGCAAAGGAATCCTATATATTTTTAAAAATAATAATAATAATAATAATAATAAGAGTGTAGCAAAGAAATGATTTATCGCCTGCTCAAGATCGAAGAAATGATTTATTGGGCCCTAATTGGGCCTGCTCACGATTCCAGTTCCTAATCTCAACCCATTGCCGACTTGCTGCAGCTAGGCCTTCAAGTCATAAACTCCTTTCCCTAGATTTGACCCTTTTTTTATCAATCTGCAAATTCTGACCTTATATTTAAATTGAACTATATAGTTTCAACTGTATCAATCTCATTAATAGTATAATTTATAAATCATCGCAATATAGGCCTTTAGTAAATCTCTTTAAAAAAAAATTTATGAAATTTTTTTTTCTCAAAAAATTATGAACTTTGTAGTTATAAATTATTTGGATGCCAAAAAAAAAAAAAAAAAAACTCCCTTAGTGTGAATTAATTATCGAAACAATGGTAAAGTCCCTTATAAATAATTAATGAAGTTGTGATCACTTTATGGGTTTTATTTTTAATAATTAAAATACTGTGTAGTATTTATGTGACCTGTCATTAGATACCCATAGCATTTAGATAAGTCTTATGAACATTTTTCATTTGAGTTTTAACAACTTTTTATTTATTTATTTATTTTTATAATAGAGAATTTTAACCACTTTAGTTAAGAGCAATTTATTGCAGTTCAAAATAATGATATCTCTTAATGTTTTTTTTTTTTTTGGTAAAAGAAAATTTAACTCAACAAAACTAAGGATTACAAAGTCACGGGCATGAAATACCTTTAGCATCTGAATATAAAATAAAACTATCACTACTAGGAGATCCATCTTTTGCCAAAAAGTCTGCACATTGATTCCCTTTGCGGTAAATGTGATGGATGTAGGCTATCTCAAAAAACTGGAGGGAGACTTACAATCAAAAATCAAGGTACTACAAGGGTAAGATGAATAAGATAAGACATTATGTGATGTGAGAATTGTGACATGAACTTTTGCATCAAGCTCAATGTAGAGTTTTATGATATTCAGATTCTTTGCTAACACGAGACCATTTCGAAGGCCCTAGCCCCAAAGCTTAGCAGCCATAGAATGAGTGATCCTTATACTTCTAGAGAAACCTCTAACCCACAAGCCCATAGAATTTCTAATGAGACCACCTGCACTAGCTTTACTCGGATTACCATGCACAGAACCATAAGTGCTGAGTTTAAAGAAATTCGAAGCTTCAATTGATGTGGATACTGTCACTGAAGGACATTTTCTCATTGATTTATAAGGAGAAGAAGAGTTCCGTGGAGAGGAATTGGATCCTTTTCAAGATTTCATTTGTGTGATAAAGGCTTTATTTTTTATGACAAGCTCGTTTCTTGTTATCCAAATAGTCCAAATGGATATGGGAGACACCTCTTAATGTTTCTAACAAAGATATTTGAAGTTTAAATATTATTCCTTGGTAATTATCAAATTATATATTAAAAAAAAGGACTTATTGAAGCAATGGATTAAAATTTGAAACACGTTAAAAGGATTAGAGTTTTAAATGATTTTTTTTTTTTTTAACTTAGGTTTTAAATTTTAGGATAAATTTCATTTACACTTCTGCAATTTGGGCTAATGCCAACCATGTCCAAGACTTTTCAAAACTAATAAATTTGATCCCAAAGCTAATTTAGTCCCTAAAACAGTTGAGAAAAATAACTAAATATTTAAGAATTAAGTTAACTTTAAGAACTAAATTGGTTAATTTTAAAAAGTCTTAAATTTGATTGACATTAATCTAAGCCTAGTGATATATTGATGGAATTTGCCCTAAATTTTATAATTTATACAATGCGCTGACAGATGCTATTATTAATGTGGATTCTGAGCCCCTTGTGTCGGAAACGTTTACTGTTGAGTGTTGACTGTTGTATATACCTGCATCTTAATTAATTAGCAACCGTCAATTCGTGGGTCAGTCTCAAATTAGACCCTTATGCTACTTGACTCCTTTTCAATTCAATTTTTAGGGGCCCCCATTTTCTTTTAAATTTTAGTTGGCTGGAGAGGAGCTCATCAATGAATACGCCATTTTTTGTGTAACTTAATTAATTGATGAAAACGAAAGCTCTTCTAGCATGAACAGGAGTTTCTTTTATTGGGGATTTCAAAACTGATTCAATTACTATAATGAAATTAATCCATCAAATCTCTCTCTCACATAAATAATTATTCAAATTGTTTTTGTTTTATAATCCACTAGGTATGAAAGAGAAGCACATAATTGAATTAGGAAGTAGTGAGCCAATTCTAAATTTCTAATTTTTTTCTATTGTATTTTTTTATTTACTTTTTTTGTTTTAGTTGAGTATACGTATTTTGTATATCCCTACTTATATACTTGTATGGATATCTTGATAGACAAGCAAAAACAGATATCTTTCAAATTATGTAGATTTGTATAGCTTTCTAATGTTTGTTTAAAGCACCATTCTTAAAGTGAATTGAGATAATAGCGCATTTCATCGCTTCAATATCTATTCCAAGATTAAGCACTTATGATGAGAAATTTTTATAAAGTTGTTTGTACTCTTTCCTAAGAAAGGAAAGTGATTTAAGGCTATTTAATTTGTGTGGTTTTAAGATAATGATTCCTTTAGATGATAGTGAGAATGGCCCTATAAAGTCAGCAACAAAGAAAGCCATCTGTGAGGTAGCCTTATATTGTCAATTTGTGACTTTGTGTGACTTCAAGGACATGGAATAAACTTAGCTGTGTCTTATCAAGTGCATTGAAAGAAAATGACACCCATACTCAAATATCTCGATAATTTTTTTTTGAGATAAAACAAAGGAAATTTGTTGATTAAAATCATGGGTTGTGTGTGTAAAAGTAAGAAACAAAAGGAAAATCAACTTTCACTTGGTAGCCCATGACCATGAGTGCTTTCTCACTCTTTCTTCACATCCAGCATATAACTTAGTAAACAGAAACTGACGACAAAAAAGATTCTGATTAACTATTTGGGTATCTTTCAAGAGAAAGATTGATGCATCCATAGAAGCTCTTGGTGATTGGTTAGTGCTTTGAAAATGAAAATGGTTTTTGGTGTTATTTGAACCTTTGTAAGGCCAAAGCCCTATTCTTTTATCGATTTCTTTCAACCTCTAAAATATGCAGTAAAAGTTTTAAACTTCACTTTCATGAAACTCATTTCAATTTATTTTTTATTATGAGGTCACATCTTCTTTCCCCCCAAAATTTTTATGCCCAAAAGTCCCATGAATCATTTTTTTCCCCCAAAATTTTCATGCCTAAAAGTCCCATAAATCATTTTTTATTGGCTTACAAATGGTACAGAATTTTATAGCTTATACGGATACATTTTCGTATGTTAATGTCTTTTTTCCTTTGGTTTTATTTATGAATGCATAATTAAAGTATGCAAGATGGAAAAATTAGAGTGATTGGAGATATGTCTATACTAGAACCCCAAAAAACAAATATAGATTAACAGTACCAAAATGAAAATAGTTATAAAGACATTCCACATAGGTAAATCAATCCCTCCCCCCTCACAAAAGCAAATTATATTTTAAACTTTATACTTTAGGGGTGATTTCAAAGTTTCATATCTAATCCTAAAGTTCAAAAATTTTATAGATTATACCACATAATTTGCTAGTTTTAAATCAAACACAATTTTAAACATCATATCAATTTAAAAGCCCCCTCCCAAACCAACCCAAAAAATTTAGGGTTTAAATTGATATGATTTTAAAAGTCTAGGATTTAATTTGAAACTATCAAATTTAAAAGGTTTGATTTGTGTAACAATCTTAAATTTAATGATTTAATTTCAAAATTGTAAAACTACAATTAGAATTAGATGGCCTTTTAGACAATGGAGTCAAATTTATAAAGGAGTCCATTAAGGTTTGGCTAGAAGAATGAAATATTTCGGTTCAGGATTACTGGTATTTATATACTAATGTGTGTGTATCATATATATATATATATATATATATATCTCTTTTTTTATAAAAATATTATTTAAATTCACATATTTTATAAGCCCAAATACATGAATGTAAGTTATCTGGCCAAAACTCCTAAAAAATTACCTATATAGGTTGGTACAATCCAATATTTTATCTAGTACATTTTAGATGAGTACAAATACCAATTTTAGGGTCAATACAAAATATTTTGCTAATATCGGTACAATATTGATTTTTTTTTGCCTTTAGACCTATAATAAGTTGTCTTAAACTACTATTGAAATTAACCCTAAAATCTAATTTACCCAACAAAAAAAAAAAAAAAAAAATTGACATGGTTGTATATTTTTGAAAGTAGTTATATGGATACAACAACCTATAATATCTCTTGATACATTAGAATCGAAGCTAATCCTAATAGACATTTGTCTTCAAGATATTAATGTTGAAGCTGTTGAATAATTAAGTCATTGAAAGAGAGTGTACAGAAAAAAGAAGTAAGAATTTTACGTGATTCAGCCTGATAACTTACTTTTATAGCGGAAAGTCTTTGACAATTGCATTTGTATTATAAAATTTTTTTTGCATTACAATGAATTTAATGTAGATTTTATATATTAGAGAACCTTAAACTAATTAAAACTAAACTACAATAGGATCAATAAATACAATAGGATTAGGTCTCTTGGGCCTTTATATCACTAACACTTAATGATAATGATAATATTTATGAATTATTACGTATGATGATGACCATAGAAAATGCATAAAATTAATAGCTGTATGGCCCCATATTGATAATCATTGACATTAGTGAGCATGAGCTATGGCCTTTTCCAACAGATTATTGAGAGGTCAATGCTAATTACATTATTCTTGTTAGACCAATAAAGTATTCATATTTATTTTAATAGTAGTCAACTGTCAATGGTTTAATTATTTATAATTCTTCACCCTCAAAAAAAAAAAAAAAATATATATATATATATATATATATATAATTCTTGAAATTTGAAGACAAGAATGAAATCGAATCATGCTTTCCTGCTTTATAATCTCTGAATATAAATAATCCAACAGAAAAATTAAGGAGTTTTAAGCTTCACTTTTCTAATTTTCATTTGGCAAATCACAGGGAAGCAGAACGAAAAGCTACAATCTATTAGAGATGGGTTGGAATTTGTTAGTATAATGCATATTCTTCCTTATAATGATTCCCCAAATTTACAATCTATTGGAAACAAAGATAATGATGATTGAAAGAAATAAGATCTCTTACCTTTCTAGGGTTCATGCAGTGACAAAAAGAAAAAAAGAAAAAAGAAAAAGACAGCTATGGAATGTAAAGAAGGCAAAAACCAAGCACTCAAATTCTAGTTTCAAGTATAGGCCTAACCAATGACTCACAATTGGCCACAATCCTGGTGATGATGGAGATGAACAGACATAATAATACATAGACAAACTATAGCCATTGTCCCTTCGAAACGTGTGCAGCAATAAAGTTCCACAGTAGGAATCTCAATATATACAAAGATGTAGCACATGTTACACAGAGCAAGATATACTAATTGATCTGTTTTATTTTTCTACAAGAAAAGCTAGCATCTTTTCTTTGTCTTTTCATCTCTACATGAACCAACAAAGTATAAATATCTTATATAACCTTATATATCTAAAAATACTAATAGCGGCCTCACCTGAAATTAGCATCACCATTTTCTATACAGTGAGAAGAATTGGAGGTCATTTCACAAGTTCCCTTAACAGCCTAAATCTTAGTATACCCAACTTTACAACTTCGAACTGCATGGAAACTCTGTCTTTTTAAGTTGCATTAGATAGTTCTTCGTACATAACATACGCCCATTCATACCCAACACTAGAATTTGATTAAGAATACCAGTTCAATCCAGGAAGATGACAAGGTCCCCGAAAAAGACTGATATCTCCAACAGACCCCAGCATTGCTTGTTGATGCAATGAAGGTGTTTGTGGAAGCTGGCAAAGCAGAGAGGCAATAGAATTAGAAGCATTCCCACCTGTCCTCGTGACACTTTCATCACTATCATCCAAAGCCAATCTCTTGCTCGATGAATGCCCAGATGGTTCCTCATCAATATTCCAGTACAATGAAGGGAGTGTCCGTTTCATATTGAAGTTGTTTGAGATTCCTAAGGCTGGAACCATAGAACTTGAAGAGGCTAACTGGGTTGACATACCAGAGTTTATCCCATCATTGGTTACCATCCCTTCAAACAAATTCTGGTCAAGCAGTGAACCGTAGCTTGTGCCTGCCTTTGGAAATTCCAGTTTCATATTTTGTTGGCTCACAGATATTGAAGGTGGTAGAGGTCCAGCCATGTCATCCATCGAGTCCTCCCTTTCATGATCCATAGGTCTATGCGTGTTGTTCTTTTTGTAAATACGACATAGCACCCAATCATCAAGCTAAACCAAAAATAAATAAATAAATAAATAAATAATATCAAATCAAATCAAATCTTCACCAATCCAAATGGGGTTTCAAAAAATAAATAAAATAAGGAAAATTACCCTCAATGAGTTTTTCTTGTTGCCTAAGTCACACCCAGGAGGCTTATTATTAGGCTTGTTATCAATCAACCGGTACTCATGCATGATCCAATTGGTCTTGATCCCCTTGGGAGGCTTTCCTCCATAGAACACAAGGGCCTTTTTTACACCAACCTTCAGATTACTCCCAGAGCTTAACACTGGCTTATCCGTTCCTGTAGCCTTCCAATACCCTGAAGTTGCTGCCCGGTTCGGCCTCGCCCCATTCGGGTACTTCCGGTCCCTTGGACTAAAAAAGTACCACTCATGCTGGCCAAACGTAGCCTTAGCTGAAAAACCATGAAAAAAAGTAAAAACATAGCTTTGTATGCAACTTTTTTCTTCTTCTTCCTTTAAGTTAATTGGAAATATATAGGTATGTATTTATATTTGTACCTGGTAGTTGCCATGGATCAAATTTGTAAAGATCAACCTCAGCGATAATTGAAACCGGAAGAGGAGCCGAGTTGGCCTTTTTCTTGAGGTAGTGAACCACAAGCTCTTCATCTGTGGGGTGGAAACGAAACCCAGGTGGCAGATTTGGCTGCTGTGACATCTCAGTGCTCTCCATGCCTCACACAACAAGCCACAACCCTTAAAAACTTAGCAAGCTACAAGTGTTTGATGTATATCAGAGCCTTTTGAGAATTCAATTCCTAAGGGTTTATCAGAGAAGAAACGAAATGATGAGAGATATAGAGAGAGGTGAATGATGCAAGGCCATTTTTTAAAGGGGGAGAATAATATGACAATTGAGGGTGGGCAGCAGATGAGTACAAATCCATGATAAGGTTTCCTAAGCTACCAATGGTTATGTGCCACGTTATTGTATCGAAGGGTAGATGGGTCAGTTTGTTAAAATTGTATGCATTTGTATTTTACCTGAATGTTTTGGCTGAATTAAAGTTTAGGTAGAAAAAGACAAAGACAGATAAAGACCCAAATGGGTTTGTGTGATGGGTAATACTTGTTTCACACAAGTTTGTTACAGAGTTTTTTATGTACTCTATTTTTTTAGTTGAAATCTTGACTTGAACTTATAATTTTTAAGCTTAAAATCGTGATTTTAAGTTGAAATTTTAGTTAAAAAATAAGTTGTATTTATAAAATTGTGTGTAACTCGTGTATAATGAACATAACCCAAGTGCGATATAGATGATGTTGTGTGCCTAATGATGACGAAAACTGAAATTTAGGCCGTTAGAAATGTGACACGTGTAAGTTAGTAATGTGGGAGGGATTGGCACGTGGGTGTGGGGGAGCGGTGGGACCTACAACCCACACAAGACAACAAAAAAGATACATAGACTGATAAGTGTGGGGTGGGAACAAGCTTTACGCTTCAGATGTCATGCTTTTGTTATGCAAATACCACCAATTTAGTCTTTAGGGACCCCAATAACATTACCACCTTCCACCATGAACCCATTTTGTAGACTAGATTAGATAGCCTTTCCTCGTTATTCTAATATTCTCTTTAATTTTTTTTTTGCTTTCACCTTGAGTGAATTATATCAGTTTTGACTTCATCTTCTTACCTAGGAATTTGATTTGATATGAAAAGCTTATTTCGAATTAGTCCTACACTATACGTGTTCGGTTCATCACAAACTGAAATGTGAAAACTCAAAATGGTTTCATACATGAGTGCTCTTTTGTTTGATAATTTTAATTGTCCAACAAAACAAGAATACTTAATTTGGCCTTTTGTTATAAACTATGTTAAAGAGAATAAAAAATTGATGTTACTACCTTAATAAAAGTAGGTTTCCAAAATTTTTAAATGTTACCTTATATATTAAAAAAGAATAAAACTTAGATAATTGAATTGTAGGCTAAAAATAGATGGTTACTAAATATCAAGCAAATATAAAAATTAATTAATACATTGCCAGATTGCCTTCATTTTCTTGTCTCCATGTCATCTTTGTACTTAAGAATCGGCACAAGCTGATAATAGCAGAGCAAATAGATATGGGTGCTAGCTCTAGATCAATGGCTCAATTGCTTAGCTTTTGACCAAAAAAACGATCAGTGATGGGACAGAAAGAATCACTGCACTACTTTCTGCTTTTCTTGGAGTGGATCCTGAAGGTTGTGCATGGCCAAGATTTTCCTAGGGTAACCATGGAATGTAGGTCCAAAGTGCTGGTTCATGATCAGACCAGAGGGACCCAATAGGTGTCACCTCTTCAAGTCCATTTCTTATCATCTGGGTGGTGCCGGCAACTTTCAACATCATCCCATCTAAATCTTTTGCGACTGTGTTAATTCTTGCACCTAAACAAACACCTTGCCACACCGACTGGGATAATTCATGGTACAATTTTGTTTCTGTGAAAAACAGTATTTGTAGGTATGGCTCACCTACCAGGTTTCTATTTTATGAATTATGATTCTATCTAATGCATGTAATTTATTACAACAACCTGATTGGATTTTGACCTGGAATAACTGATTCTAATGTGGGTCCTTGCGTCACGAGGACGATTGGGCTCGACTTGACCTTACAATTTTTTTTGAGAGTAAATATTTGTATTAGGTAACCTTGCAAATTACCAAGTTGAATTGAGTTGTGTGGATTTTTAATTAAGATACACTTGGGTCTAGCTCAAACTCACCTCATGAGTAATAATCAAATAATACAATATTGGATTTGCTACCCAAAAAAATATGCTCTTTGGATTTGACTTAATTGGCTTGGGTTATGTTAGTCTGCCTGCCCTCGTTATTCACATAAGAGCTCCAATAATTCGAGCTTAAACTCAAAATTGAATAACTTGTTGCTATACACATTCAATTGGATAAAAGGGCTATATACTAAATTTATTTTACTTTAAATCACTCTCTATAAATGACTTTCAGTTATTGGTATGGTGTTGTCATTTTTCACTATCAATTGTATCGCTTTTGCCTCTTAGAGCATTAGCATTGGCAAATGCTAAAGCCAAATCTAAGGGATATTTAGCATTTTTGGTCTCAAAACCAGCTGCATCAGAGGATTGCAAACACCACTATTGCAAATTTTTTTGCAATAGTGCTACAGTGCAATTCTAAACATAGAATTGCACTGTAGCAAGTATTGTATCCAAACTATTATATTTTACTGACTCTCTCTCCTCTGTCTCTCATCTCTCGTCTCTGTCTCTCATCTCTGTCTCTCCATCGCTGAACTGAAAAACCACCCAGCACCACAGAGCACCATATCACGCCACAGAGCACCACGGCGAAACAGCCACCATATCTCGCCAACCCAAAAACCGAAACAGCCACCTGCAACCCAGCACCACAGAGCACAACCAACCCAGCACCATATCACGCCATCGAGCACGGCGAAACCAACACGGCGATGCCATATCACGAATTTGCGATCCACGGATCACAACCATCGAGCACGGCAAAACCCACCGGATCACAACCATCGAGCACGGCAAAACCCACCGGATCACAACCATCGAGCACGGCAAAACCCACCGGATCACAACCATCGAGCACGGCAAAACCCATATCACGAATTCGCGATCCACGACCCACGATCCACAACCGGAGCAGTGCGAGTACGAGCTCGTCAAGGAGTGAATGAAGTTCTGGGTTTTATTGAAGCCGAGTTTTGGGTTTTATGGGAAATGAAGGCTCCGGCGAAATTACAGAGGGAAGAGAGTTGAAAATGAGAGAGAGGAGAGAGATGGGTGAGAAAAAAATATAATCTTAAGATATATTATTTTATTAGGTAGATATATTATTTTAATGGGTAAAAGTGAGAAATAGAAGTTAGGGATGTGGAAGAATTGTAAAATTGAATGGTATAATAGAATTGTGGGTTTTTAGAATGGTAAAATAGAATAGCATTAGCATTTTCCAATGCTAATGCTCTATCTAATCAAACTCTCCATACATGCTTAAATTTTTTTCAAAGTTGCATCTTAAGTTTGAAACCATTATTAGAATTCTATAAGTTAAACAAAACATATTATTTACCATGATTTTTTTTTTTTTAATTGTGGTTTTATAACACTATCGTAATAATTTTGGGGTTATCAAGTTAGTTCTACCTTGAAATTATTGCTCAATGGTAAAGTTGGAATGGTAAAACTAGGAATTTGTCACTGGGTCTGAATAAAAAATATGGTAATTAGGTTTTCCTTTTTCTTTTATATGATATACTCCTTATTGTAATATAAAAGATTGCTATAAAATAATTTAAAATATAAATTAAATGTGTATTGGAAACAATATATTTATTAAACTTGAAAAATTATGCTGACAAAAAAATTTGATATTTTTAACACATCTTCAATAAAAAAATCATTTAGACACTCAACAAGTTTAATAATAAAACAATAATATAAAACCTAATTATATGCATATTTATATAAATCATAGACCATACAGTATAAAGATTAAAAACTTTATTCGTTTTCCCTTTATTATTTGAGATAATTGTTTTGTTAGGATAATTACCTATTCATTATAATTTTATGAACGTCCTATTAATTTAAGTAGTTGGTCGATGCGACTTATTACTAATGAGATCATGAATTTATTAGTTTAAATTAATATAAAAAACTTAGATTTTCTTATAAAAATTATATATATATATATATATATATATTCATACTTAGGATTCTTTATAATATATTTATAAATACTTAAGATGTTTATAATTTATTATACTTACTGAATTTTTTTTTTATTATGACTTTGTCAAAATGTAGTCATTTAAGGTTTTTTTTTTTTTTTTAATACTTTTGTTCCTGTTTTTATTTGGTTTACTAAGGTCCATAAAATTTATGGATAACCTTCCCGATTTCAAGTTAAAGCTAATGCTTATATTTCAACAGTTTTTTCTTTATTGGTTTCAACAGCTTTTGTTTTTGTTCGCTTCTGGTCCCCACACACCCCTCCCCCCCCCCCCCCCCCCCCCCCACAAAAAAAAAAAAAACCCTTAGTGTGAAAAAAAAAAAGTCTTTACAGATTGAAATATGGGTTATCGACTTATTAATTTATTATAGGTCAAATTAATAAACCTTTTCATAATTTTTTTTAATAACATTACGATATGTTGTGACTAATGTTTATATATTAAAGTGATGTTAATAGTAGATTCATGTAAATTTTATGTCACTTTAATCATAATTTTTTTGATAAGTAGATAATCGGAGAGAAGGAGGTGAGGTTTAACTGTTTAAATCACAAACACGAGGCATTACAAACGATGTCATTACCAATGGATTATTCTTGAACTCTCATTCCATTCAAAACTAATTATCACTATAGCAATTATGAAAAAAATAATGAAATGTTTTGTAATACTAATTAGCAATTTACTTAGTGAAATGAACTGATCTTTACTATCGTGCCTCTTCTTTGTACCAATTGATGCTGTGACGGTGCTTAATAAGAGTTTGCTTCTACCCTAGACAACTTCAAAGTTCTCATCGATCAATTATAGAGGTTTCAACATTTGAATTATTCTTAAACTCTTATTCCATTCAAAACTTATCACCATAGCAATTATGAAAAAGATAGTGAAATGTTTTGTGATACTTATTAGTTTCCAACTTGGACTGCATATATACGTTACCAAAAAAGGAACCAATTGAAGATAAGAAAATGTTGTCAGTACACACTAAACCCAAAAATCCTCTTGCAGCTTAGGCCTTAAGAAAAATATCCAGCCGCCACACTGAGTTATTTCTTTTCTATTATTTTTATGGGTCATGCTAACGAGTGCCCTCAAGGCACTCACTAAGAATCCATTTTAGAAAAATTTTGACATCACTTTTATGGGAAAAGAAAAAGCTATCAAAACATTAATTGCTTTTTTTCTTTTCCCATAAAAACTTTCTTTAATTGGATTCTTAACAAGTACCCTTAGGGTACTCATTAGCATTTCCCTATTTTTATTCCTACGTGGACTCCAAAATCAAACAATTAATTAATATTCCAAACCACTTAATCATAATTAGCGCCTCCATTAGCATCATCAGGATTCAAGCTCTAATTATACAAAGTGGCTTCAAAAGTTATGACACATCTTACCTCAAGTATGAGAAAGTTCTAGCTAGTGGATTTTTTCCCATTTGTAATTGAGTATCAAATCTTCTATAGCTCCATTGGGAAATGTATGATAATTATAGTAGCCTTTTAAAACATGGGTGGTTATTATTCTTTTTGCAACATGTGAGTAATTGCATAAACCTTGATGACGCAGTGGAAATAAAAAAAAAAATTTAAAATTAAAATGTTATCAAATTTATGGTATCAGTCAATTTTTTTTTTTTTTTTTTCTCTCTTGGTAAGCCTAATTTTCTCTTTTTCTTCTCCATGTGGAAAAAAAAGTAAATATGCATGTGCAAACCATATTTTGTATCATGTATATGACCCATGATCTCATATGCCCTATATATGATAAGTTGGTTTTCCTTGATGATTTCATCTAAAAAAACTCAGACTACAAACAAAAATACCTTTGTTGATCTTGAAATAACTTCTTGACAAAACCATTTTTTATGTTTGCATATATAATCCTGTTGGTTTACAATTTTGATTGAATTAACAAGATATTATGGTGTAATTCAGCGATTACTTTGAAAAGGTGAACCTAGCATAGACCCACACAGGTCTGGTCATGAAATATTGCAACTGTAAGTAGGACCTAGCTTGAAGCAAATGATGCATTAATAAGGCTTAAAAGATGTATAAATACTAGAAAGGAAAGATACAGTCAAATTTAATGCATTGTTGAAAAATAAGCAAAACAATAAATGCAAGCAACACAACATGCACACACAATTTAAATTAGTTATAATCCCCAATATACCTAAAGTGTTCTTACACCGATAACACATCAAATAAAGTTTGTCTTCTAAACTTTCCCACTAGATAACTTACAAGATTAAACTTACACCATAAACGGTAGCTACACTACCATCACAATTATAACATAATAACTTCCTACTCCTAATTATTTAAAATAATGCACATTCTTATAATTTTTTTCTAGCCAATGGGAGATTTCAAAACTTATTCTCTCTCATGATCTGGACTTAAACATTTATGAATCAAATTGACTCATCTTTATGCCTTGTGAAAATATTGATAATTTACATATGTGGGGGTTAGCTGTAGTTGTCCAATTTAGATTTTGACCAATTAATAATGGGGCATATCTTGTTCACTCATTAGTTTTCATTGCTTTCCTTTCTTCAAAACTCAATAGAATCTTCGTCAAACTCCTTTAATGGTTAATTAGGTATCTTTACAAATGATCTTCCCCAAATCAAATCATACATATATTCATGTTCAGTTGCTTCTATTCTACCATAACCCTTTTCGTTTTTTTGCCTTCCTCTTTTGGGAGGCATGGGTTGAACAAGTTTATGAGACAAACCCGGTCATTAAGCAAAAAGAAAGGCTTAATTCCTTTTCCTCTTAACAAATTTGGACAAAGTCACAATTGCATGATCGTTACACATGTGATTGGGACCTCTTTAGTCAGTTGGCAGGCATTACTCTCCAATCACACGTAATTACAAGTTCGGTACGATACACCAAATTTGTCTTCATTGTGAGGCCTCCAATTCCAAACCACGTCTGAAATCTTTTGGCCTTAGATTTAGATTTCTCTTATTCTCATTATTAATTTGCTTATTAAAACCGTCACAATCACAATTTGAGTCCATGAAAAGCTTGCGTTTCCAAGACGATAACATAGAAAAACATCCATTATTATTCACTTAAGAAGTAACTATATTCTTAATCTGCACCATCACATTGCCAAATTTCTTCAATCCCAATGCTGCATGATATGGTGCCAGGCAAAAATTCATTTGTGGCTGATTGTTACTTCGTTAATTAATTGTGATGTGGATCTTGTCAATGTCATTATAGGTTGCTTGTCATACACTTTTAGTGCTTATTTGATTGCACTAAAAAACATCCACAGGTCAAACATATGTATGGTTAACGCCAGTAATACCTAAACCAACTACGAGGATTCTTCATGGTGTTCCCATTACTATATACTACGTGAAGTATTGATGGCATTTTTGTACACGTTGTTTTTGAGGCATGAAGCCGCAAATTGAAGCTTGCACGCCAGAACAGCAATATGTCATATATATAATATAATATGGTGCGAGCCCCAAACGTTATGGATGACCCAATCACATTTCGTAGAATTGTTTTTTTTTAACTTATATATTGGCATAATTATTGCCCTTGGCCGTAGCTAGGGTCATGTTTTATGGTGATTTATATTCGATTTGATGTGCTAATTCTAAAACTAAGTTTGTGAACATATAAGCTCTTTGCTCAACATATATATATTGAAATATCTGCATTGGATTACTTGGCATGGATAGAGAGAGGAGAATATAATAGTAATATCAATAAGTCCACAAGGACCACAACAACAATAAGTCTTGGTCCAAAATTAATAAGTCAAAAAAGTACAATATAATTATTAGTATAAAAAAGTCAATATAATAGCAATAATATTTTAATCCATGGGATAAGATATTTTAATAATTCATAAAACCATTAGCAATAATTTTATTGCAAATATGACAACAATAACGTAATCAAATAATCCAAATCCAATCACTTTGTTTAAATTATGACAATCTAAGTAAATACCATCCTTAAACAAATCTAAGCATAATATCAAGTTAAAAGTCTAATTACCAATAGCCTTCTAATAACTTTTTCTTGTCTATCAGTCTATCACAATAATTATCATAGAGGTGTATACAGAGAATATGCATCCATTACACAACATAGAAAGGGAAAAGATAACATCCATTATAGATCGATAATCAACAATGTTGTACACTGTAAATTGGACCAAGACCTCTTTCTAAGGTTTACACGTGTCAGAAATTTCTTGTTAAAACTTTAAATTGTAATCTCCATCTTCACACACAAATCCTCTTTTTGAAAATACAATATGATAAACTATATATATTACCTGACTCTCTTTTTTTGGGTAATTGATGTGCAATTAATCTGTGAATTGCAAAAGAATTATAACGTTGAAAAAGAGAACAAAATATGATTGCGGTATTTTAATGATATATGATATACCCCCTTCCTTTTCTCTCTCTCTCTCTCCAAAAAAATTACAGTTGCAATTCTAGCATTAAAAAAAATAATGAGGCTCAATTACTTAAATATTCTCTTGGCTAGAAAATGGAAATAATAAGCATACGCAATTATCCCAAAGTTTAAAATGTCATTATGGGTTTTATATTGTACCTAAAAAAAAAAGTTTATAATGTCATCTTCACACACACATCCTCTTTACCATTACCTAAGTAGTAATATATTGGGACTACATCTGATAAATTTGACACACTTGAACCTTAAGGATGAAAACTAGTACCGATAAATTTTTTTGGATTCATGAAAAAATGGGTTAACTTGAACCCAAACTATTAAAAGGGTGAGTTGGGCGGACCTTCTTTTTTGGGGAAAAGATCCTATTTTTCTCAACTAGGTCTATCTTTGTTTGTTTAAGGGTCCGTTTGGTTCGCGTAAAATAATTTTTGGAAAATAGGCTATTTTTCGGAAATGCTATTTTCAGGAAAGGAAAATAGCTTCAAGTGTTTGGTTGCATTATGAAAATTGTGTGTAGAAAATATTTTCATGTGTTTGGTTCTATTCTGAAAATACTATTTTCCTACAATTTTTTCACATTTTCTCAGCCATTTTCTCACAATCCAAACAAATTTTATCACAAAAATTTTCAAAATCACAACAAGGCAATCAAAAGCAGAAACAAAACCAAAGAAAAAAAATATCAAATCCGGTCAGACGCTTTTGGGTTCTGGGTTCGCATCGAAGGCGACGGCTTCTGGGTTCAATCGGCGCAGTGCTCGGGGTTCGATCGGCGACGGCTTCTGGGTTCGCCGGTGCGAGATCGAAGGCTAGATCGCGAGATCGAGCGGAGGCGATGGTGCGGTGTGATGGCGAGGTGCTGCGATCGGCGCGAGACCGGTGCGATGGCGAGATTGAGGATCGGCGCGAGACCGGTGCGATCGTCGGATCGGTACGATGGCGAGCTCTCCTTCTCTCTTCTTTCTCTCGTTCTCTCCCACTTTTGCCTTTTCCGGAAATGGTTTAAAGGGAAAATAAAACTGTAAAACCATTTCGGGGTCAAAGCCATATTTTACACGGTCAAAGGAAATTGATTTCCAGAAAATGCTATTTTCAAAACCAACCAAACAGCCTATTTTATGGAAAATGATTTCCTGAAATCATTTTCACCAAAAACAAATGCAGCCTAAATCTTTTAGACTTTCTTTGATTCTCTTTTCTCAATTGCTTCTCTTCACTTTTCTTAATCTTTCTCTTCCTTTAAGTTGGGTAAGGGTTGACCTCCCGCACCAAATTACTATGGCTCATCTTCATCTCTTTGGTCTCACGTTCTTGACTAGCAGTCATTGATATGTTGATCATCAATCTCCTTCCATATAAACAGCCACCTACCCACCATCAATTTGTCTTTGCATACAGCACAATAACTTTTTCATTAAAAATGCTCCTAATTTGTAAGTTCGTTTCTACTCAATTTTATTATTATTTTTTTAACTTTCCTAGCTGAATTAAATAAATTTATGTAAAAAAGGATGTAGCCAGAAGCTTCAGTTACTTATTTATTCTATTTTTTCATTTTTTTTTTATATCAAATTTTCTTAGTCATCTACATTACGTATGTGAGGGCTTGATTTGAGCTAGTAGCCCGTTATGTGAAGGGACACAAGCCCAAAGAACCTAAAACAATAAATTTATAAAGAATGGGTTGGAAGATTGGGCTATAGTTGATCAAACAAACATTAGAATAGATTCAAATGATAGGAGAACGGAAAGAAATGGGATTATATTGAAGAAAGATCGTCCTCGACGAGATCCGAGGTGCATTGTTCTTGTTTATTATTCTCAAATTGGGTTACAAGTTTGATTTCTGAATACTATGGTATTATTCCTTCTGATTTTTCGATCCCTTTCCATGAAAGACCTCTTTCCTTATATAGTTACTTCTAAAGTATCTTGATCTTACACTTGTTGATCACTTGCATTACCACTTGAGTGCTTGTCCTATCAGACACCCTCTCTGATTGTGTAGGCCTTGGGGCAGCCAACTTTGCATTGTTCAGGGGTCTTCTTCATATTAATGCAGCCAGAAAAGTAGCTGCAAAACATTAAATGCAGTGGTGACAATTTTCTTCCTAAGATATCTGAAGCCTTCTCTCGGTCTAATGTCTCTACTACGTCTTGTTATACCGACAGAACTTCCTGGGAGGTTCTCTTGCCTTAGTAAGCCATTTATCCTAACCTCGACCATAGTTGGCCGAGGAGACATTTATCCTCAACTTGTCTCACTGAGCTTTTATGGCCAAAACCAACTCTTTTATTTGCTAACACGGTTTCTAATGACGGAGATTCTTTCTCCTCGGACTTGGCCTGATCTTCGGCTTGGGCCATAGGCCAAATGTACAAATGTATAATGGACTTCCGGACCTAATATCCCTACAACGTAAAAACAACTGAAATATTATTATGTAAATTAATAGTTGTAAAAATATTAAATATGACATTTAATTATGTAATATGTTTGTGGTGTTAATTATTTCTGTTGAGATATTATTATCTTTTCTAAAACTCTTTTAAATTACTTAGGCTAAACAATCATTATTTTACGCTGTTTATGTATAGTTCTCAAACATATATGATTATGTCTTTTTAGATAAAATTTGAAATGTTGGTTATTATTCTGTTAAATTTATTTTATGTTTTATATACTATATTACAATAGGTGCATTTAAGGTTAAGTGCATTTAAGGTTGATATTTAGTATATGGCATTCTATTTTTATTCTTA
Organism: Quercus ilex subsp. ballota; assembly: GCA_032727855.1. Taxonomy (NCBI): domain Eukaryota; kingdom Viridiplantae; phylum Streptophyta; class Magnoliopsida; order Fagales; family Fagaceae; genus Quercus; species Quercus ilex. Next base: position 19,331,214 of record CM064915.1, read on the forward strand.
ATTATTAAATTTTTTTAGATCTAATAAACTATAGCTTGAACTATAAATTTAAATTTTTATTTATTAATTAACTTTTTTTAAGTGTTTTTATTTCCTTTTTTCAAGCCTGTTTTTATTTCTTTATTTTCTCATTTGTATTGAAAAGAAGATGAAAAAAATAAAAGGAATATGCTCAAGTATTTCTTATTTATTTAGTATTTCTGTATGTTAAAAAAAAAAAAAAGGGGATAAGTGTAGTAAGCTTTGCAACTCGTTGTAATATGTAGAGATTTTTATAATTAATACGAGCAAAGTAATAGTGTTGCTGTAAGAGTAGAAGAATCCCTTAATGACTCTATATTTGGGACAGAACCAATAAGGGGTTATAACTTATAATATGTAAATAACTGTTGATTTGTTAACCTCACCGCAGAAATATTAAAGTTGGGACTTGATTACTATATTGAAAGCTATAACTCTACAAAAAAATATTACTGGAAAATTTTTCAGTTCAAATTTAAACTTGACACTGTCCTGTATAATCCTCTATAAACTGGTTAGGCTTTTGTTTTTGGATTTTTTTTTCTTTTTTCTTTTTTCTTTTTTGTAACCCTAGTCTATTAACACATCAGCATGTTTCTACAGACAATTTTATAGCATGACAAAACACATTCATTCTGAGAATTGACAGTCCTACTGCCAACTATCAACTTAAATCACCTGAGGTAGCTGCATATTTTTTCCACAATTAATCTCTGATTTGGATTTCATATCCTTAAATAGACAGTCGTGTGGGAAGCAACATGTGAAACCAGCTACTATTCATAAATGGAGAACTCCACACATTGTATTTGTATAATTATATTGCACTTTCATATATAAAACAAATGATGATTAGTCATTCCATGAGCAAAGCTTAACAAAGCTAATCAATGTGGTATTAGTGGCAATATCGTGCTTAGCCTTATACGGTAACATGTTAGAGAATGTGACTATGAGGTTGTTTCACTAACAGCTGTTTTTTGAGCCAATATTAGTGACACGGTTTTGCAGATACAAATAAACTGCTGGTGCTTTAACGAGAACAAAACAACAGCCCAATTTTTGAACTGTTATTGGAGCACCTTTGAAACTGACCATACATTTTTTTTTTTTTTTTTTTTGATGAACTGACCATACATCTCTCTCTCTCTCTCTCTCTCTCTCCATTAATGCAATATTTGATGGTTGGTTGGGATATATATGTTTACATTCTCTTAAGTAAACATGCTAATTAATTGTGAATAAGGCGAATCAATACCTTCCCAAGCAATAAGTGTTCAGGGGTTAAGGAGGGGAGAGTTGGGTTCAAGCTGTGGGACAGCTCATAAATCCGTTGTTTATATCCGCCTTTTTCTTATCTTTAGAATATAAATTGCCCGTCTTACATTTTATATTTTTAATTTTATATTTATAATGCATGTGCATTTAATATAGCAACTAAAGGTTTTTTACTTGAATAACTTTGGAATTCTACAAACTCCAAGTGACCATAAAAGTGATCTAATTTAATGTTAAGAAGGAAAAGAAAGGAAATGGAAAAGAAAAAGAAAAAAAAAAAACGCATTAGTAAAAATAATTTCAGTACTTCATAACTCTTGATTACAATCTACAAAAATGGGAATATCTAACATTTTTTGAACTTTAAGTTTATTAATTATTATATAGTGCCAACATAAAGATAAATGAGTGATACATAAATTAATTAAGAACTTTGATTGTCTCACTCTCCTTTTATACGCTTGCATAATATGTTATTATGTGTTAAATGTGGATATTATTGAAAAACGTGAACTCCTTATGTGAATGTGTATATATTATTTGTACACTACACATCATAAATCATCATGCATTAAATATACATATATATATATATTTTAATTTGAATACTTGATATGAAAGTATATATCTTATGTGTACAAAATGCACATCATGGAATATGAAAGTATAATTTTCCATTAATTAACACCTGACTTCTTAGTCCAAGTGATACCTTTATGGGGGGGATTGGGTTGAGTTACAAAAGAAATTATTAGGTCTATCAAAATGATTGCTGAATTGATCCTCCTATCCAATAAAACAATGCCAACTATATGTAAATGAGTGAGTCAGCTTCCTAATTAGCACAAGAAATAATAAAAAAATAAAAAATCATTAAGTGATATTATATTTGCATAAGTGACATCGTTTTATCGGTTAGGATGATCGTGGAGGACTACTTCAGCAAACTTCCAATGGACCTAATAATATCTCGAGCTGCATGGGCAAAAACATTTCTATCCATTAAAAAAAAATCATTAATTAATGGCTAAGTGCTTTCTGAGTTTATAAAATTTACTGGTAATGGGGATGGAAGAGAAGCTGGAAGGCTAGTTGGGTCCAATTGGTGTGGGGCATATATATCTTGGGAAGTTGAATTGAAATTCCAACACGGCCCAAACATGCTACAGCCTTTCAAATATATATATATATATATATCTCGTGCAGCCTTGTCTATGTAACATCAAAATCAGAATCAAAAGCTACCCTATCCATGCAACCTTAATTCCCCAGATTTTGTTAAGAAATCAATACCACTATAATAGAGGATAAGATGATTCTAAAAAAAAATTGAGGTAAAACTGTTTACCAATTATCTCTCTTGAACTCCAAAAAAATAAAAATCCTGTATATTACTATATTAGGTACAACTTTCTATCACAATTATCACTATAGTAGAGGCACAACAACCCAAGGATGGCTAGGGATTAGTCAATTAATTATATTAGAGAACATTAGAACAATAACCAAGTTATAATTGTAACTCACATAAATCCAATATAAGCACTGGAAAAGGACAACTTGAAAAATGAAAATACTGCATTTGTAAATTTATGGTGAAAGCACTAAGTTAGGTCTTCGCTTGTATTTTTGTGACGCTGTTTGTTTGATGGCCCATCTTTGTGAAGCTGGTAATGGGCCGAGATGGAGCAGAAGTTAAGCGCTAAACTTGGGTCCATTATACTGGCCCAACAATGGCAGGCTTAGATTTGTTAGCCATTTCGGCCCAACTTTGGTCCCTTGCCATAAAATCTCTCTCTCTCTCTCTCTCATGCACATTATAGATTATTATTAAATAATAATTAAGTTCACCCAAAATAAATAAAGGGTCTGATTCTCAAAAAAAAAAAAAAAAAATTGTCATGCTAACGAGTGCCCTAAGGCCACTTGTTAATAATCCATTTTAGAAAAGTTTTGATATCACTTTTATAGGAAATAAAAAAAGCTGTCAAAATCTTAATTACTTTTTGTTTCATTTCCTATAAAAACTTTCTTTAAATAGATTATTAACTAGTACCCTAATATCCCTCGTTAGCATTTCCCATAAATAAATTGATAATGAATCAACATAAATTACTGTTTTCGTATAGAGAGAGATGGCGACAAATAGTGTGAGTGCGCATTTCCTCTCTTTTCTACTAACTTTAGTTAATGTGGCATTTTTATAAGAGCTTAGTAGATATTTTGACAATATCACTTTAAAATATATATATATATATATATATATATATATTAAAAATGATTAATTATTGTTTGGGAAATGCTAACAAGTGCCCTAAGGGCACTCGTTAATAATCCATTTAAAGAAAATTTTTATGGGAAGGAAAAAAAAAGTAATTAATATTTTGACAGCTTTTTTCATTTCCCATAAAAGTGGTATCTAAACTTTCCTAAAACAGATTATTAACGAGTGCCCTTAGGGCACTCGTTAGCATGACCCTTATTGTTTTACATTCCCAAATATGAAATGTTTCACATAATGTTCACAGTACTTTTTCACCATATAACATTTTATACATGAGATATGAAATCGATGAGTTAATTCACATTAAAAGTATAGTGAAATTAATCATTCATACTTCATCCAAAACAAGAAGTGGAGATGATGAGTAACCACAGATGTCTATATATATATATATATATATATAAGGGTAAATTACAAAAACCTTGAGACTTTAATATAGGTTTTTATTGTTTACACTATGTGTTATCCTTTTCAAAATAAGTAAGGTACTTCCTTCTTTCTTCGGTTATTGCATTTCTTTTATAGATCTAATTTATACATTTTTTTGAGACAAGATAGGAAAAAGTATTTTATAGGTACTAGTTCAAAGATCGTTCATGGATAATGTATTTCATTGTAAAAAAATTCACGAATAATAATAATACTTCATCCGTCCCAATTTGTTTGTTCTGTTTGAAAAGTCAAACTTTTTAAGGGAACATCATTTATTATCTTGTCTACCTTATAAAAATGTATAAGTTTACAAAACTACTTTAAATAAATTTATTAGTTTTTTTTTTTAAGAGTTATTCTTAATGAGGTAACTAAAAATGTGCCCCAATTAAATTGATTTTTTAAATATTTGTTAGTTTTCTTTTCAAATAGTTTTGAAAATAAAGTAGGGGTATAATATGAATATTAGTAAATTAATAACTTTTACGTTTAGAAATAGGACAATATTTTGGGACATCCCAAAATGGAATAGAGGACAAACAAACTGGGACAGATGGAGTAATAATAATAATAATAATAATAATTGTGGACGTAAAAAACAACTAACACAGGAACAGTGATCTGCACAAGTAATTTTTAAAGTATGGGAAATAAAATCTATAGGGTGCTAAATCAAGCTTTTATATATGAAGGAACAATGTTCCCAAGGTACATAAGTAGGATTCAAAGGTTGAAAACTCTTATAAGAATCTTTCTAGCTTATCTCTCTCTCTCTCTTGTTCTTACTTAGACTTTCTCTCTCTAATTTTCAGAACCCCCCCCCCCCCCCGCTTCTTTTGTTGTCTCTCCCTCCATTTATAGCCATTTCCCCCTTCCTCTTCCTCTTCCTCTTCCAATTGTCCAGCCCCCAGTTGGATTTTTTGGGGATACTTGTCCTATCATCTTTTTGTTCTGTCACTTCTTGATCATGAAAGAAGACTTTTAGGGGTGCTTCTACTATTCATGCTAGTCATTCAGCATTGAATGTAGCTAACATTATGTGAGGTGCCTCATTGATGCGGAAGTGATTGCTTCATTGGGTCCTACGTTTTCTTTATCATGTCCCTCGGGGTGAGCTTGAAAGGGGGAAAATCCCGATTTAGAAGGGAATGGGTGACTTGTGGTTTCTTCATTGCCTCAGGAAAAAGGTTCTACTGGTTTCCTCAGTTATGAGCCTCAAGGAAGGAAGTCAGCCTGGATCTCCACAATTTTAGGCTCAGATGGCTTCTCTCCACTCAACAGGCTATTTCATTCATAATCGTACTCAACAACAACAACAACAACAATAATAATAATAATCTTGCTAAAATATCCAAATTCCCAATGAAAGCTAAATAAGTTGAGATTGATTTATTTATTTATATTATTTACCCTAAATTATGAGTGCATTTGTATTGTTGTACTATAAATATGCACCATAAATTACAAAATTTGTAATCAACACCTTATTTGAGGTAAAAAAAGAAAAGAAAAAAAGAATAGGAAATTGTCTCACATAGTGTTGTGTGTAGTATAACTTGCCTCGCCCTCCTTTAAGAAGTTACAATGGTTTTTGAGTGGAGTTGTAGTATGTCTTTGTATTAAAACCCTTTTCTTTCTCCCTTGTGTGTGTGTGTTTGTTCCTAAAAAAAATAATGGATAATTGTCCCACATTGCTTAAGGGTCCGTTTGGTTGGAGGAGTGGAAAAGTGAGATGATAAAAAAGATTTTAATTTCCCTTCTTTTTGTTTGGTTGGGAGTGGAAAAGTTGAGGGATAAAAAAAAATGTGTTTGTATAAATTTACTCATATGCCCTTATTATAAAATGATGCCCTATCAAAACAAAAAAAAAAGTGACAAAAAAGAAAAAGTAACCACCCAAATTTATTAGGAAATAAAAAAACAAAAACAAAAAATCACAAAAGAAAGCAAAAAAAAAAAAAGAAAAAAAAAAAGAAAAAGAAAAAAAAGGAAGAGGACAAGAGGTAGCAGACAGACCAGACCAAAAAAGAAAAAAAAAGAGCAACAAATTGGACAAGCCCATGTGCACTTGCACATGGTCATTTTCATCATTTACCTATTAAATTCATCACATTCAATTTTCTCTCCATTTTAGAGAGAAAACATTTTGGTGGGTCCAGGGAGAAAACACCCGGGCCCCACCAATCTTTTTCCCTCCCCTCCCTCCAACCAAACACCCGCAAAAAAAGTTTTCCTTCCCATTTTCTCTTCAAAGTTTTCTATTCACCCTATTTTACCTCCAAACAAACATATCATAAGAAAGTGTTTTGTGTGTAGTATAACTTGCCTCATTTTTCCTTAAAACGTTACCATAGTTTTTGAATGAAGTTGTTGTGTGCCTTTATGTTAAAACCCTTTTCCATCTCCCTTGTGTGTGTGTTTAATTCATAATAATAATAAATAAATAAAATAAAAAATAAAAAAACACCATATTTGAGACTAATTTGAAATGTGCACCTTACCATCTATGTTAGTGTAAATTAACATATTTGTGAGAAAATTAATCTCAAATCTGGGTGTTCATTGCATATGTTTGTAGCTTAAAGGTGGATTTTATACTTTATAGTTAATTTTTAATAGAATATGGTAGCTTCAAATTTATGGGTGATATGAGAAAGTAAATAAATACTTTCATCTTTAGAAAATTTTATTTATTTTGAGATAGCTCAAAATAGAAAGAACCTATAGTGAGACGGATGGAGAAATTTAATTAGTTTATACTAGTAGATCCAGTACCAACCAATTAAGCTAAGGCCCAATTCCATAGACCTACACATCATCAACAGGCCTTCTTGTGTTACTTATGTCCACACAATTGGTTGTTGCTGGAGTTTGCTACTACAGTATTCACTATTCAGTTATTGATTATCATCAAATATTCAAATGCTATCCGTTGTCTTTGATTATCATTTCAATAATGTGCGGAATTATCTTTATCAATTAGCAAGTCTTTGAGTAAGGGTTGATAATTATGGTGCTTATCCTTATTTGTTGCTTAGATTGATTAATTATTTCTCTCATTGGAGTGTCAATAAATAACTAAACGTTTTGTAAAATAATAACAATAAAAAAATTATCATTTTTTTCAAAAGAAAAAATTATCACAGGTATTTATCTTTAGATAAAGTTTGACTACAAATTTGATTATAACCTGATACTCTATAACTTTATTCAATATATTTTTATTGGATATGAATTTAACAAATCCATAATTCAATATATTTTCTTCTTATATTCTCTATTCTTGCAAAAATTTTAAAAGTTCAAATATCAGTAGCTATGTTCATCATTCAAATATTTAAATTTTAAGTTTTTTAAGTCTAAAATTATGCATACAAAATAAGTTTATTAATCGAATAGTAAATAATATCTAATTGACACAAAATTTGACATTTGTGTTAAAAAAAATATGCAATTCAACAATTAGATTTTTAAAATTTATAGTCATGTTAATTTTTTAGTAAGAGTTAATTTTTTAATTGGCTTTTCCTTTGTAACAATCTCTACGACCGAATTTCATTGTTGTAATTATCATTTGGCGGTACCAGTGGACTTAATTGCAAAGGTTGGAATTTCATGGAATGTATGTTGTACAATTACACGAGGAAAATCTTATAAAATTTTTTTTTAAGTAATTACACGAGGAAAACATGACAAGTGAAGCATTTGCTCCCATGACCTTTTCTCCAATAACTAGATATTGGGGAGTGGTACTAATTACTAAGACCACTAATTTATTTTATTTTTTTTCTAATAACTTTTTCACAATTCTAACGTGGCAGCTTCTGAGTAATTGCCTATAATTTTCATATAAATCCTTAATTATTTTTTAACACTGTCTTAATCTATCTATACGATTAATAAGAAGATTTTCTATTTGAATTTCAACATTTTGCGTACTAAAATATTCTCACAAAAATTCTTAAATTCTCTAAAATACCCATATATTTTAGTTAGAAAATTTTGAATTTAAAAAAAAAGCTGGTTAAAAACGTAATTTACTATTTTTTAAAAAGTTCTTAAGTTTTAGGATTTCAAACTTTTATCAACTCTCACGTAGAAAAAAATCTTAAAAATTAAGATACTATCTCTATCTTACTTTTAAACATTATTTCACTAAACCTAAAATAAATAAATAAATAAGTCTCATCACGCATGCAAAGCCCATGTAATAAGGCTAATACAATTATGACAAAAAAAAAAAAAAATTTATAATCCCTACTTTTCTCGATATTGAGTGGGTTTTATGTGTAGGGTCCTCTATGTGCGTGGATGGTCACACGCCATCAGTTGAAAGGCTGTCTTTGTTGGACACTTGGACTCAAGCTATTTTGTTGTTATCAATCTTGGAATTTAAACCAAACTCAGAAGATCATGTAGAAAAAAAATCTTAAAAATTAAGATACTATTACTATCTTACTTTTAAACATTATTTCACTAAACCTAAAATAAATAATTAAATAAAAAAAGTCTCATCGTGCATGCAAAGCCCATGTAATAAGGCTAATACAATTATGACCCCCAAAAAAAAAAATTTATAATCCCTACTTTTCTCGATATTGAGTGGGTTTTATGTGTAAGGTCCTCTATGTGCGTGGATGTTCACACGCCATCAGTTGAAAGGCTGTCTTTGTTGGACACTTGGACTCAAGCTATTTTGTTGTTATCAATCTTGGAATTTAAACCAAACTCAGAAGATCATGTAGAAAAAAAATCTTAAAAATTAAGATACTATCTCTATCTTACTTTTAAACATTATTTCACTACATCTAAAATAAATAAATAAGTCTCATCGCGCATGCAAAGCCCGTGTAATAAGGCTAATACAACTATGACAAAAAAAAAAAAAATTATAATCCCTACTTTTCTCGATATTGAGTGGGTTTTATGTGTAGGGTCCTCTATGTGCGTGGATGGTCACATGCCATTAGTTAAAAGGCTGTCTTTGTTGGACACTTGGACTCAAGCCATTTTGTCGTTATCAATCTTGGAATTTAAACCAAACTCAGAAGATCAATGGCTACCATTGCACTCTAAGGGTGTGTTTAGATACCGCTTATTTTACTAAAACTGAAAAATTATTACTGAAAGTGTTGTAAATAAAGGCAAAAGTTATAATCCCTACTTTTCTCGATATTGAGTGGGTTTTATGTGTAGGGTCCTCTATGTGCGTGGATGGTCACATGCCATTAGTTAAAAGGCTGTCTTTGTTGGACACTTGGACTCAAGCTATTTTGTCGTTATCAATCTTGGAATTTAAACCAAACTCAGAAGATCAATGGCTACCATTGCACTCTAAGGGTGTGTTTAGATACTGCTTATTTTACTAAAACTGAAAAATTATTACTGAAAGTGTTGTAGATAAAGACAAAAGTTAGTTGAAATAGTACAGTAGGACCCATGAATAGTGCCAAAAAGTGCAATGGGGCAATAGATAGTAGCAAAAATAGACTGAATAGTAAAATAATTTTAATTTTTAATCCTAACCCAAACGCACACTAAGCCTACAAATCAAGAAAATCTTTTATGCATAGATGGATGTATATGCCCTCTCACATGGTCATATGGGGTGGACTTCACATTGTAATACCATATCCTACAAATTAGTGCTCAAAATATAAAGAGAGTATTTATCTATATTACTAATAACAGGAAAACATGATTTCCTGTTTGAGTTTTATCATTTTAGGTACTAAAATATCATTATACAAATTCTTAAATTCTCTAAAGTACTTCTACCTTTTAGTTAAATAATTTTAAATTAAAAAACACAATCTGGTTAAAAGAGTAATTTACTGCTCATAAGTTTTAGGTTTTTTCTTTTCTCTTCTTTATGTGAATTACCACTTTTTAATTTAAATTCGAAATTACAAACTTTATGACACTAAGCCAAAAAAACAAAAGCCTCAGTGGCATGCGCGAGATGAGGCTAGTAAACTATAAAATATTATGTTCAAATTATACTTGGTATAACTCTATACCATATTACACCACTCAAATTTTTTTTTATTGGATATAAATGTTAATAAATCCAAAGTTTGATTATATTTTCTTGGGTAAATTGCAAATTTCACCTCTAAAGTTTGGGGTGTTTGGATTTTATACTCTGAAATTTCAAAAATTGGATTTAACCCCTAAAGTTTGGGGGTGTTTGGATTTTACTCCCTAAAGTTTATGGTTGTTTGGATTTTACACCCTAAAGTTTTAGAATTTAGGAGAGTAAAATTTAAACACCTCTAAAGTTTAGGAGGTAAAATCTAAATTCTGAAACGTTAGGGTGTAAAATCCAAACACTCCCAAACTTAAGGGGTAAAATCCAAATTCTTAAACGTCAGGGTGTAAAAAAATCCAAATACCCCCAAAATTTAGGAGAGTAATTTGCAATTTACCCTATTTTCTTCTTATACCCTTAATGCTTGCAAAATTTCAAGATAATTAAAAATTAATAACTATATCATCTAGCATGCTTTTTTTTTTCTTTTTCTTTTTTTGATAATTTGAGAGTTAGGTTGTGCAAATTTCAACTTTGAATGTCTCATTCAAAAACACCAGAAGGTGTAAGCCTCTTGGCAGCATGCATGCTAAGAATATAGAAAAAGATGTAATCTCATAAGGGATTTTCAAAATGTTAATATAATAGAAATATATTAGATGATATAATATTACTTAAAGTTACACTAAATATAACTAGAACCCAATTTGATCAAGTATGAATAATAAAAAGAACTGATTTATATTTAGCATAAAACTAACACGAGTTTAGGGAAGAAACTTACTAGTTAAATGAGGATAAGTGTGGGTGACAAAGGGAGAGACAGTGTGTATAAATCAGTGGTGCATGAGAGTAACTCTGTGTGATCAACTTGCAAAATCACAGGACAAAGAGTGTTACCTTTATAGTTCAAGCATTTTCATTGTCTCAAGGGTCTTTAAAAGGAGTAATTCTTAGGTACTCTCGAAGCACAGAAAATTGTGCTCTCTCCTTTCATATTCATATTGGGATCCACTCATTAAATTGATGGTGGGGTCCATCATGAATGTAAGAGGAGGAGAGCACCATTTCTCCATACTCCGAGAGTATCTAAGAATTTTCCCTTTAAAATGTGAAATTGATAATAGGTTGTGTATATTAAATAGAATGTTAGACTTCTCTCTTTGCTTTTGGGTAGGAATCAACAGGTGACAAAATAAGCTCTTTTTTTTCCCCCTTCCTTCTTGGATGTGGTATTATAGGCTTTATCTTTTATTTTACAATTCAATAGATAGGGTAATTTAAATCATAGACGTCTCCATTAAAAACATCAAAAACTTTTTATTGTGCTATAAAACTCTTGGTATTATAAGCTAATCTTTTATTCTTGTTTATGTGTTGGTTGTTTAAAGGGTCTTTGTTGTCCTATATTAAAGAATAGAATATTAAAAAAAGAATTCATTCAAAAAGGAGAAAAAGATTGGGAAAAAAGAAGAGTGGAAGTGATTTTTTTTATTTTTTTATTTTGATGGTCAGTGGAAGTGATATGTAAGTACCATGTAATTTGCTAAAAATATATAGAATAAGTACTATCTTTGATAAAAATAACTACTTGGTCAGTTGTCCCCTATCTGATCTTGGTTCCAATAGGATCAGTGAAGTTATCTTACTGTTAAACTAATTACACATTAGGGAGTTCCAAGGAGGCCTTTAATGCCGATTAAACAAGAGAGATTTGAGAGGCCTAATTTTTCTTAAAAGTAGCTAGTGATTGAGAATCAAACCAATAAAAGAAACTCTGCCTTGAACCAATCTTTTTAAAACTTTATACTGTCAGTAGAGGTGTGCCAAGCTCACACGTGACACTTCAATAAACTTGTTGATGAGTTGCTGAATAGCATTTAGGCCTTTTAAATCACAACTAGTTAGGGCAGCATCTGTAATGCATGTGCTTGCCATGAAAAAAAAGTATTGTAATAATTAAAGTTAATTCTAAATTTTATTTGTATTAAAAAATAAAAATATGAATCATTGGATATTTAAAATATATAGAAATTTATATTAATCAAAAGAGACATTAATTTTAAGAATTTTGATAATTATGTCATAAAAAGTTAATCTCATTCGTTTAAGAATTTTGATCAACCACAAAATTAGGGTAGCTATTTAACATATAAATATTTATTTAACTATAATAGTTTTTTAGTACCTACTTGCTAAAGACAATATATCTATAATCTAAAAATTTCTAAGAATGATAACGAATATCATCATCTTTTAACAATAAACAACTGAGTTTTGCTAAGAAATTTAGAATATTAAAAAAAAAAAAAAAAAGATAACAAAAGACTTGTGTCATTGAATATCATCATTTTAACTTTCTAAGAATTTTTATCATTTAAAACTCAAAATACGTAAAGAAAATTTTTAGGATATTAAAATTTAGCATGAGTAATTTAGACATTACACAATAAAATATTTTAAGATTCATAAGCTTTCATCAGAGTTTAACTGAGAGAATAACAATATGACATATTTGCTCTTTTCCAAAATATTAAGGGAAAAATTGCATGATTTTAAAGTTTAGGAAAGAATTGTAAACTACCTTAAATATAAAGGATGAAAAATGTTTTTTTTTCCTAAGTTTTTGTTTTTGTTTTTGTTTTTGTGTGCAAAACTATGTGTTTTTACTTAAAATAGTGTGTAAAGAAAAAAATATACAAAAAGTCAACCTAAAAAAATTGTATGTGTAATATAGTGAATATTGACTCAACAAAATTGATTAAACCAACAAAAAATTTCTAAAAACACAACAGAATAATGCAACATTTTCATAATACCTTTATAATTTTGTTAAATTTTATTTTAACTTGTAAAGAATTGACAGCTCAGCAGTTTTGAAAATATTGTGACAACATCAAGATGTCTTAATATTTTTCATACAAAAAAATGTTATGTGCATAACATTTTCACAACAGATAATAAGTAGTAGGTTACTACAAGTTGTTATTGGTGAGGAAAAAAGTAGTTTCATTGATAAGTTTAAATTAGAACCAATAACAATTTACCATATTTGATTTGTTATGAAAGTGTTGTGAAAATTATTGTGGAAAAACCAAAAAAATATAGCAAATATACTACAACTTTATGCATTCAAAAAAAAAAAAAAAAAAAAAGTCCAGAAAGTTAAATAAACCATAATTAAATTTTATTTTAACTTGTAAAGAATTGACAGCTCAGCAGTTTTGAAAATATTGTGACAATATCAAGATGTCTTAACATTTTTCACAAAAAAAAAAAAATGTTATGTCCATGGCATTTTCACAACAAAATAATAAGTAGTAGGTTACTACAAGTTGTTATTGGTGGGCAAAAAAATAGTTTCATTGGTAAGTTTAAATTAGAACCAATAACAATTTACCATATTTGATTTGTTATGAAAATTTTGTGAAAATTATTGTGAAAAAACCAAAAATAATATAGCAAATATACTACAACTTTATGCATTCACAAAAAAAAAAAAAAAAAAAAAAAAAAGCCCAGAAAGTTAAACAAACCATAAATACTGTAGTGAAATTACTATAACTTTTCTTGTGGGGTCAGCAAGTTTTACGGCCCAACCCACTTCGTTCCAGGGCCGAAGGCCCAAGCCGAGGAGGCACCCAAGGTCCGAGGATGAAAACGAGAAGCCCAGGAGCCCAACAAGCTGCGCCGAGGACGACCCCGTCCTCGGACATCCGACAACTTAATGCAACCGGAAACACCTCCAAGGGGGCCTTCCTGGCTATTCAAAGAACCGAGAGGAAGTACCACGCGCCAGCATTGGAAACCTGGTGAGGGAGCAAGTTCGTGACAAACTGTCACCTCCGCATTAAATGCACCTAACCACCGCCCTGACCGCATTAATGAGGAAAGGACTCCGCACCAGTGCCACCTTAGTTGCCACGACCCACAAAGAGAATGGGAAGGCGGCTGATGGGACAGGCACCTGAGTAATGGCCTGATTGCTCGACAAATGTAGGGCTAGGATTGGTTGGGGGAAGGGTATATAATGTAAGAGACCCCTCCTGAAGAGAGGGGGGGGGGGAGAGGGCCAAGCTCCTCGGACAAGTGCTGAGGAGCAACTGTTATGAGGAATTCAGGCACACAACCTTCAATGGCGATGAGTCCATGATAAAGTTCCGTTTGCCTTTAAGGGCCAATTCCTTCAACCCACTCTCTACAAATTTATTGTTTGGGGCCTACAGGATTATATCCCTTCTAAGTTCAAAGGGTCCTTCCAAAATGAGTCCCTACAATTGGCGCCGTCTGTGGGAAGGAATTTGTGCACTAGTAGGCGCAACGGACAATCGTCTCCAGGTAGTCAGTTGACGGGAAGTTCACAAAAAAAAAAAAAAAAAATGTCATTGCAGAAAAGTAAAAGATTCAAAGGAAAGAAGACAAATATCGGTATTTTATTAGATAAAGAAGAGTTACAATATACAAACAAAGGCTCAAACAGGCTTGTTTTAAAGCCAACTCTACAAACAAAGGCCTAGACGGGCCTGTTTTAAAGCTAACTAAAGGAAAGGGGGCTGAGGCGGGCCTGTTTTAAGGCTACCAACAATGCCCAAACAGGTGCGGTGGCGCTGGCGCGAAGAGAGGAGCAGATGCAAAGGCGCCGGACAGCCCTTCCTCATGTTGTTCCCTTGATTCTCTTCCAGCCCCACGGTGGTTGGTCGTTGGAGACGGCAACACTCGGGCACCAGACATGACGTATCCTTGCATGCTTCCACCGGCGTGGCAGTGCCCTAGGGAAGAGTGTTATGTACTTCAGAGACCTCCCCCTCGGGTGCTGTGTGGGGCACCATCAGGATGAGGCACGGATTCGGCCGCACCGGAGATCTGACGCAGGCCGTTGCTACGGCGACTCTCCATCGAGGAAAGGGGTCTTTGGGCCTACGCACCCTCACTCCCATCCAGAGACGTCCCATTTCTCCAAACTCTTATCACAACTTTCGCAGGGTCATTAAGAGGGCTCTGAAAGTTGGGAAAACATGTTTCCTGATATATTGGAGGTTTCGTGAAGAGTAGAAGATCATTTCCCCTACGTAACCTTAAATAGGGGGTGAAGATTGATAGGAATGGAACTACGTAGAATTTGAAAAGTGGATTATTGGTGACATTAATCCTGACCAAATTCCAAAGCGCCTATCAGCCATTCGATCCGCATCAGTCTAAGAGAATATTAATGAGAGCGCGCCTCGTGTGTTGAAACGTCAAGCGCGGAACGCGAACCGTCAGGGGACGCCTCGTAACTGACGAATGCAGAAACTTGAACTGAAGGCAGCATCATTGCCACGTGTAAGGTTAAGGGTCATAAACCAGCCTCGTCCGGGGCACTGCGGGGTCAACAGTCCGGTACGCACGATGCCCCACCTCCGACGAGGAAGGGCCGAGGCTATTGTCACACCAAAACTATTATGGCCAACGCTAAGGATAACTTCCTTCACCACATATCTAAGTGTTAGACAGAACCAAGGCACTGCATGGTCCTCGGACTCAGGCCTATGGGGAAACTAACTACTTCAAAAGACAAAGTGTTAGACAGAACCAAGGCATTGCATGGTCCTCAGATTCAGGCCTATGGGGAAACTAACTACTTCAAAAAGACCAAGTGTTAGACAGAACCAAGGCACTGCATGGTCCTCGGACTCAGGCCTATGGGGAAACTAACTACTTCAAAAGACAAAGTGTTAGACAGAACCAAGGCACTGCATGATCCTCGGACTCAGGCCTATGGGGAAATTGACTACTTCAAAAATACAAAGTGTTAGACAGAACCAAGGCACTGCATGGTCCTCGGACTCAGGCCTGTGGGGAAACTAACTACTTCAAAAAGACAAAGTGTTAGACAGAACCAAGGCACTGCATGGTCCTCGGACTTAGGCTTATGAGGAAACTAACTACTTCAAAAAGAGAACCAAGGCACTGCATGGTCCTCGGACTCAGGCCTATGGGGAAACTAACTACTTCAAAAGACAAAGTGTTAGACAGAACCAAGGCACTGCATGGTCCTCAGACTCAGGCTTATGGGGAAACTAACTACTTCAAAAGACAAAGTGTTAGACAAAACCAAGGCACTGCATGGTCCTCGGACTCAGGCCTATGGGGAAACTAACTACTTCAAAAAGACAAAGTGTTAGACAAAACCAAGGCACTGCATGGTCATCGGACTCAGGCCTATGGGGAAACTAACTACTTCAAAAAGACAAAGTGTTAGACAGAACCAAGGCACTGCATGGTCCTCAGACTCAGGCCTATGGGGAAACTAACTACTTCAAAAAGACAAAGTGTTAGACAGAACCAAGGCACTGCATGGTCCTCGGACTCAGGCCTATGGGGAAATTAACTACTTTAAAAAGATTTTAAGTATTAGAATGTCGGGGAAGCGAGAGCCCTGCCTAGTCCTTGGGACATAAAAGGTCGTCCTATACATACGTGCCTACATGTTATTGCAATCACTGCCATGACTGGCCGAGGTACAATTGGTGTTAAAATTGTACAAGTAAAAGAAAAAGGATGGGAGAAAACGGATAACGCGCAAACGTGCAAACAGACAGAACAAACAGAGAGAGAAATAGAAGCCACATTACATTAAATTCATAAAAGTTACATGATAAGCGTCCTATTACAATGTAAAAAAGAAGAAGAAAGAAATGTGAAAGAACAAAAGAAATGACCAAACAAAGCAGGCATGGGCGCCGAGGGGCCTGCCCCTTCCACTTAATCTTTCCCCTCAGTAGGAGGCTGGTCCATGGCAACCTCAGGGCCTTCTGAGCTTTGGCTAAGAGGAATGGCTGCCTCCTCAGCGGTAGAAACCTGGGCTTCAGAAGAGGACTTCGCAACCTCTTGCGGCACTTCCTCGTCAGGGCCCTCACCTGATTCAGCTACCCTAGGAGGGTCACTTCCTTGGACAAGCTCACCAGTAGGTTCAGTGACTGAGGCGTCCTCACCCGTAGTAGCATCGGCTTCCTCTGCAGCCTCTTCGGCCTCAGTGCCACCTGGAGTAGCCTTGCGGATGGCAGGGGGGTAGTACACATTCTCCTCCTTCCACAAGTCGGACGAGGCCTCGACCCCAGCCTGTCTGAGAGCCTTATTCTAAACCTCAGTAGAGTAACGCCTGCACACCCCGGGGACTTGAGTCTTAAAGGCAGCTTCTGTCTCGGCCATCCCCGCAGCGTAGGCCTCCTCCTCGGCTTCCTGCTTAGTGGCCAGGGCCTCCTCCCTGCCTTGGTCAGCCTCAAACTTGGCTTTCACGGCCTCATCCTTGGCCCACTCAGCCACCCTCTTGGTTTCCTCGGTAGCAGCCACCTTCTTTGGCAGATCAGCAAGCAGCTCCTTTGCTATCTTCAGCTGCTCCTCTGCCTCACCCAAGCGCTTTGACTGATCTTCGGCCTGCTTCTGGAAACCAGCGAGGCTTGACAGGGCATTGTCCCGAGCACTGGTCATCGCCCTCAGCTCCTCCTAGGCCGTGGCAAGATCAGCCTCGGAGTTTTTGAGGGTCCGAGTGGCCTCCAAGCGTTTCTCGCGCTCCACGTCCATGGCTTTTCCTTGATCACGGGCTGCCTCCTCCAACCTATAAGTGGCCTGAACGACCTGCCAAACAAAACGAGTACACAATGAGCCGAGCCCAGAAAAGGGGAAGAAAAACTAAAACTAGGAAAAATCATAAGTGTTAAGGGTCTTACCATTCCCAAGTACCGCTTGAGGCAGAGGAAGACCTCCCTACTCCTCATAGTCCCCAGCTCTGCCATGTCCGCTGGGAGTAGTAGGCACCTTTCCAGCGCGTCGGCCACATACGCGCCTTCGCCCTCTTTAAAATCCCTGAGGGAGGAGTCGTCCCTCAGAGGCCCCCCATGGAGCATTGGGGCAGGAAGCCAGGCCTGAGCCTCGGGCTGGGTATCAACCTGTTTATCTTGGCCTCGGGAGCCTATTTTCAACTGCTTGGATGGCCGCCGAGTATCGCCCTCCTCTTGGGGGGACCCAGACTTTTCCCCAACTGGCCTTTTGCCCTTATCCTTTTTCTGCTTAGGATCAGAGGGCTCATGCCTAGAAGGCAGACTCGTCTGAGGCGGAGAAGGAAGAGGCCTTGACGGGGTCGGGGCCGACCTGCTCTGGGCAGAGTGAGTCTTGGGAGGAGGAGGAGGAAGCTTTGGCTTAGACTTCCCTGGTTGGCCCTTGATCAGATCCAACAGGCTAGACTGGGGCCTCTTCTTGTAACCCATCTCAGGCCGAGGAGAGGACACGGTCGCTCGGAAGTCCGCTTCGGTCAGACGAGGGTCACCTAAGTCTCCTAGAGGGTCCTCGGACTAATAGACTTGTTCAAACACGGCAAACTCGTCCTCGGCGGGGCCAAAATCAGCAACTTCCTCTTCCCTCTCTAGGCCTTCTTCTGCAGCCTCTAAGAATCTATGGGAGAGGAGGGGCCCGCTAATGCTACGCCTTCTGATGTGGAAGGCTCCTCGGGGAACCGAAACTCGTCCTAGGTCACGGTTATTTTCCGCAGCCGAGGGTCTTTTGCTCTGATCACGTACTTCGGTGCCGCGAACGATTTCTGAACCTGGTCGTATCTCAAGATCCTGTGAGCGGCCCTAACTTGATTGTCGGCTTCGTTCACGAAAACCTCCGCCCTCAGCGCTTTCTGCAAGTCTTCCCGGTTGATCAGGTTGAAGTGGCGCGTGAAGGCGTGCGGATTTGCAAAAAGAAAACATATCCATGTTAGTAACCAAGCGGTGCAAAAAAAAAAAAAATGGACGAAGTGAGGAATGAAACAAACTAAAGTCCTAGAGCCCTCCCCCCTTTTTGTCCCACTACCCCACCTGGGGTTCCCTCCGTCGTTGGGCAGTGAAGGTCATCGTGCCACTCTCCGGACAAGATGAGGAAGTCCTTGTTCAGCCCCTTGCTGGACTCAGGGAGGCACTGGATAAGCCGGACCCTGTCATCCCTGGTCTTCAGGTAGTACGATTTGCCCTTCAGGCACTGGAGGTTATAACACCAGTTTACGTCATAGTGGGTCAACCTCAGCCCCATCTTCTCGTTCAGGACGTCCACACAACCCAGAATTCTGAAGACATTGGTGGCACACTAGGTGGGGGCTAGCCGGAAGTACGTCAGGTAGCCCCTCATCACCGGTCCCATGGGGATTCTCATGCCACCTTCAAGGAAGGCAACGATGGGAATCACCACCTCACCCTCCTGCCTCCGAAGGTGCCACTCCCCCTCCTCACAATACCTCAAGCCCACGTTGCTTGGTATATTATAGTCGGCGATGAATTTCTCCATCGCCTCCTCAGTATAGACATATTTCTTAAATCTACTCATCCCAAATGATGCCTAAGAGAGCTAAGAAAGAGCAAATGAAGGAGAAGGAAGAATAGAGAAGAAGAAAGCTCGAAGAGAGATAGAGTGACTTACAGAAATGAGGAGAAGCTCCTCGCACAGGCTTTTTATGCTGGAGATGTAGGTGGAAAGTTGGCTAGACTCAGGATGTACGCGCAAGAGCTCTTGGTTGCGAGTAAATAGAGGAACCGGCTTTTCGAGTGGGTATTTATACCCCAAACCAAGGAGCCGTGCGGGTTTTCCCGCCCATAAATGTTAGGCGAATCCCCACCGTTGGATTGCCATCCTCCCGTTGAACGTGGGGAGCACAGAGCCGTCTGGATTTAATGGAGGGCGCATTGCGCGCTTCAAGGTGCCAGTAACGCATTTGGGGCAGATGAAAAGACTCCAGTATTGACAGAGGACCAGGCTCGATGGGACGCGTCGCGGGCCCGAGGACATCAAAATCCTCATCTCCGCCTGAGGATGCGGACAGCAAGATTTTGAGGGGCTATTGTGGGGCCAGCAAGTCTTACGGCCCAGCCCACTTCGTTCCAGGGCCGAAGGCCCAAGCCGAGGAGGCACCCAAGGTCCGAGGATGAAAACGAGAAGCTCAGGAGCCCAACAAGCCGCGCCGAGGACGACCCCATCCTCGGACATCCGACAACTTAATGCAACCGGCAACACCTCCAAGGGGGCCTTCCTGGCTATTCAAAGAATCGAGAGGAAGTACCACGCGCTAGCATTGGAAACCTGGTGAGGGAGCAAGTTCGTGACAAACTGTCACCTCCACATTAAATGCACCTAACCACCGTCCTTGCCGCATTAATGAGGAAAGGACTCTGCACCAATGCCACCTTGGTTGCCGCAACCCACAAAGAGAATGGGAAGGCGGCTGATGGGACAGGCACCTGAGTAATGGCCTGATTGCTCGACAAATGTAGGGTTAGGATTGGTTGGGGGAAGGGTATATAATGTAAGAGACCCCTCCTGAAGAGGGGGGGGGGGGAGAGGGCCAAGCTCCTCGGACAAGTGCCGAGGAGCAACTTTTATGAGGAATTCAGGCACACAACCTTCAATGGCGATGAGTCCATGATAAAGTTCCGTTTGCCTGTAAGAGCCAATTCCTTCAACCCACTCTCTACAAATTTATTGTTTGGGGCCTACAGGATTATATCCCTTCTAAGTTCAAAGGGTCCTTCCAAAATGAGTCCCTACATTTCTCATTCACTCTTTTTATAATATATATATATATATATATATATAGAAATATACATTGCACTTACTATGTAAATTTATATTGTAAACACATAAAAATTGGTAAATGTTGTACACATTTGCAAAATTTGTACAATTTTTTTTTTGCAAATGTATATAATATTTGCTACTTTTTGTGTGTATACAATGTAAGCTTACATTACAAGTAGAAAGTAAACATATAAAAATTATTCAAAAGAAAAAAACAAGCTCAAACCAAGTTGGTGAACTTGAAGGGAAAAAAAGAAGGAAAAAGGCAAGTCACTAAACTAAAAATACTGTTCATAACACTATTCATGAGCTTATTCGCTCTTTTTATATATAGAAAAAAAGAGCCCAAATCGATGACTAGGAAAAAAAAAAAAACGATGAACAGTACATATTGAACAAACCAAAAGTATTGTAACTTTTACACATTCACCCAACAAGTGTCACAACATTTTCACAAATCATTTATTTTCAGTTGTAGTTGGTCACAGTTTCATATTTTATTATTTTATTTTGACTTATAAAAAATTGACACCTCAATAATTATGAAAATATTGTGAAATTTGTTGTGTTAATATAACTATATATATATATATATATATATGGGTTCTTATAAATATTTAAAAGAAAAAAAAAAAGTACAAACGGAAGATTGAAAAAAAGAAAGGGCACTGTAGCAACTGTTCAAAACTTAAGGGGAAAAAAAAAGGCTCACTACACCAAAAGGGGCACTGTAGAGGCATTGCCTCTTCTTATATAGTTAGTAGGAAAAAAGCGCACAAATCGATGAGTGAAAAAAAAAAAATACATATTGAATAAACCAAAAGTATTGTAGTTTTTACACATTCACCTAACAAATGTCACAAAATTTTCATAAAACATTTATTTTCAATTGTGGTTGGGTACAGTTTCATATTTTATTATTTTATTTTGACTTATAAGAAATTGACATCTCAATAATTGTGAAAATGTTGTGAAATTTGTTGTGTCAGTATAACAATTTGAGGGATCCAAATTTACTTGGAGTAAGCACTTTACTAATGGTTATTCTTTATGGGAACGGTTGGATAGAGGATTGGGGAATAGTGAGTTTCTCATAAGATTTCCAGGCTCAAGGGTATCTCATCTCAGATGTATGTCATCAGATCATATTCCACTCCTTATCAATCTTTCGGGATTGGAAGCTCTACCTAGGAAGAGAGTGTTTCGTTTTGGGGAGATGTGGCTATCTGACACAAGTTGTGGAGAAATTGTGGAGGCGGTTTGGAGGAAGGGTGAAGAAGGTGATATCATGAAAAAAATTGAAAAATGCAGCAAGGATTTGGAATGGTGGGAAAAAAAAATGTGTTTGGAAATGTTAAGCGAGAATTGGAGGAAAAAAAGAAGATGCTAGCCAAGGTAGAGACCGAGATAATGAGGAGGGGAGATAATGCTCGTCTTAGAGAATTTAAGGCTAAGATTCATGTTCTGATGGACAAGGAAACTTGAATGTGGAGTCAAAGATCAAGGGTGTTATGGTTGAAAAATGGTGATAGCAATTCCAAATTCTTTCACACTAAAGCAACTCAAAGATTTAGGAAAAATTCCATTCTTGGAATTGAAGATAAAAGGGGTATTTGGCAAGAGCAACCAGAAGCGATTGGAGACACCATTGTGGAGTATTTTGAAGAGTTGTTCACTACAAGGAATTCGGCCATTGAAGAAAGTTCTCTATCCTTTATTCCAAGGCTAGTCACAGATGAGATTAACGAACAGCTAATGGGGGAGTTCATGGAGTGGGAAATTCAAGAAGCACTGGACCAAATGGTGCCTCTTAAAGCACCAGGTCCTGATGGGATGCCACCCCTATTCTACCAACATTTTTGGGGGATTATGAAAAGCGAGGTAACTTCCACAATAATAGATTGGCTGAATGCAGGTAAACTACCTTACCCAATAAATCATACTTTTGTCACTTTAATTCCAAAAGTGAAGAACCCTGTTTTAGTCTCTCAATATCGACCTATTAGCCTATGTAATGTTTTGTACAAAATATTCTCCAAAGTCCTTGCAAACAGATTAAAAAAATTCATGCCAGAACTTATAACTGAGCATCAATCTGCTTTTGCTAAGAATAGGCTTATTTCAGATAATGTTTTAATAGCTTTTGAGACCTTGCATTGTATGAAAAATCATAATTCAGGAAAAACAGGTTTTATGGCCCTAAAGTTAGACATGAGCAAGGCGTACGACAGGGCGGAATGGAATTATCTTTAGAAACTGATGGAAAAAATGGGATTTTGCTCAAGGTGGATCGGTTTGATCATGGAATGTGTTCGTACAGTCTCATACTCAATTCTGGTGAATGGTGATCCAAAGGGGTTAATAAATCCAACACGAGGGACCCTCTCTCTCCCTTTCTCTTCCTATTATGCACGGAGGGATTACATGGCTTAATCAAAAAAGCTGCACGAGTGAAGGAAATCAATGGCTTCTCAATTTGCAAGAGAGGCCCAAAACTAACCCACTTATTTTTTGCAGACAACAGCTTGCTTTTTTGTAAGGCAAATTCTCATGATTGTGGAAACGTGCTCAAAATTTTGGCAGAATATGAATAGGTGTCGGGCCAAAAAATAAATAAAGAAAAGACTTCTCTTTTCTTCAATAAGTCCACAAACGACGTCGTTAAAGAGGAGATCAAAAATGTGTTGGGTGTGAATGAAATAAGGTCTTATGAGAGATATTTGGGGCTGCCCTCATTGGTGGGAAGAGACAAAAAAGCAAGCTTTAGCTATATTAAGGAGAGGGTGTGGAGGAAATTACAAGGGTGGGAGGGGAAGCTCTTTTCTCAAGCAGGTAGAGAAGTCCTTATCAAAGCCATTGTTCAAGCCATGCCAACATATGCCATGGGATGCTTTAAACTTCCCTTGGGTCTATGCCATGAAATTGAAGCAATGGTAAAAAAATTATTTTGGGGGCAGCGAGGTGACAAAAGGAAAATACATTGGGTCAAATGGTCGGAGTTGACAAAACCAAAACTAGAAGGAGGATTGGGATTTCGAGATCTTGCTCTTTTCAATGATTCTCTTCTTGCCAAGCAAGCATGGCGGCTTTTACATAATGAAGACACTCTCCTCTACAAAATTTTCAAGACAAGATTTTTTCCCCATTGTTCGTTCATGGAAGCAAAAGAATCGACAACCGGTTCCTATGCTTGGAAAAGTATTTTGAAGGGGAGAGAGGTGATCCAAATGGGTGCTAGATTCAAGGTAGGCAATGGAAAAAATATCAAAATATGGCAACATCATTGGCTGCCCATAAAGCATCCACCATTAGTCTCTTCCCCAATCATAGAGTCTATGGAAAATGCCACAGTGGACTGCCTGATTGACAATAGCACGGGTAAATGGGATGATGAAATGATTAAGGGAGTGTTCATAACAGCTGAAGCGGAACTTGTTCGTAAGATACCACTGCCTCGAAGCCAAGCAGAAGATATTTTGTTCTAGCCATTCATTGTAGACGGGCAGTACAATTGCAAGTCTAGGTATAAGTTTCTCAAGGATTTGGAGGAAAATTCAGAGGTTAGCACTCATTCGGAGGTGGATAGGAAAGTTTAGAAGTGCATCTGGTCCTTGGAAGTTCCAAACAAATATAAAAACATGTTGTGGCGTGCTTGTAAAAACTCACTACCAACAAAACAGAATCTGGTCCGGAGAACCATAATTCAAAATCCCAGCTGTGACCGTTGCTCCCTACAAACAGAGGATACGCTGCATGCTTTATGGAGTTGTACGGGCTTGGATGAGGTGTGGGTAGGTGATAGTTGGAACTTTCGATCAACGACGCATTTTGCTGACTTTAAGGAGTTGTGCAGCTGGATTCTTGAGAACGAGAAGCCAATGGACCGGTTTGCTATCCAGGTGTGGAGTATTCGGAATCAACGAAACAAACTCAAGCTGAATCAAACTTGCTGCCTTACCAAAGATCTACAACAGATGGCAGAGGAGAGCTAGAACGAGATTCGGAGATGTAATCTCAGGCAGAACCGATTCACTTCAATGCCTCATACAAAGTGGACGGCTCCTGCACCAAACACTTACAAGATCAATTACGATGGTGCACTCTCAAACGCAGACAACAAATCTGGTATAGGAGTTGTTGTTCGGGACTGTCGCGGGGAGGTTATTGCGTCACTTGTGCAGCAGCTGGATCAGGCATACCAACTCGTGGAAATTGAGGCTTTGGCAGCGTGCAAGGCAGTGGAATTTGGTGCTGACTTAGGACTCCATAGAGCTACTGTTGAGGGTGACTCGGTGTTGGTTGTGAAGGCCCTAAAATGTAAGGATAATGGTTTAGTTCCTTTTGGCCATTTGATAAACGATGTGTGATTATTTTCCGATGCTTTTTCAGAATTGTCGTACTCTGACATAAGGAGAGATGGTAACAAAGTTGCTCACAGTTTAGCTAGGCTAGCTTTGACAACACCAAGTTGTACTGTGTGGATGGAGGATGTTCCATCTCGCACCTTACCTTTTGTTCAGGCTGATTTGGCCACTCTTTAGTTCCTTTCAATAAAAGTCTTCATTCTCAAAAAAAAAAAAAAAAAAAAAAAAAAAAGTATAACAATATATATATAAGAAAAAAAAAAGTATAAACGACTGACTAAAAAAAAAAAAAAAAACTATAGCTACTGTAGCTCCAGTGCCGCTTGGTACTGTAGCTACTGTTCAAAACTTAAAAAAAAGATAAAAAAAAGATAAAAAAAAAAAGATAAAGTGGCTCAACAAAATGGTACTGTAGATGTACAGTGCAAAAACACTGTACACGCATTCGCGCTTTTACCCATTCACCTAACAAGTGTCACAACATTTTCACAAAACATTTATTTTTAGTTGTGGTTGGTCACAGTTTCATATTTTATTATTTTATTTTGACTTATAGGAAATTGACACCTCAATAATTGTAAAATGTTGTGAAATTTGTTGTGTCAGTATAACAATATATATAAAAGAAAAAAAAAGTACCAAAAAAAAAAAGAAAAAGAAAAAGTGGCTCAACAAAATGGCACTATAGTGTACAGTGCAAAAACACTATACGCGCATTCGCGCTTTTATATATAAGAAACCATGCTCACTCCCATAGTATCTCCAATAGATTTTATAGGCTACACATTTAACTATGAAATCAGCCAATTTCCTTTATATTCTATACCAAAATGACTCAAATACCCTCCCTCTATTTAGGGGATGAGGGAGAGAATTGTAAATGACCCAAATAGTTTTTTTTTTTAAAAAGGAAAAATGACCCAAAAAGTTAAGGGAAAAAACTGCAATTGACGCAATAATTAAGGAGGGAATTGCAAATGACCTAATATTTTCAAAATTCATGTCATTCCAATAACTAACAACTCACATTATATATTGTGGTGGGCCTTTTTTATATCCTGGGCTAAACTGCTCTTGCCATACTATGGCCCAATGATTCTGGTGTAGGAGAGTCGGTACTGGCTTAACTGAAACCCACCTTAAGCCAACTTGTGCGCAAGCTAAGACCCTTGGTAGAGATCTTGGTCACGTGCCCACGACAAGGAATACTGTCACAAAAACATTATGGCATGAGAAACATAATACAGCAAAATAGTTAAAATATTTTAAGTAAAATACCAAAGATAATGTTTAAACGAATTTGCAACAAGAAAAATAAACGATAATATGAGTATGGCAGGAATGAATAAGCAACAGAAAAAAATAACATTAGTACTTGAACAACTATGATAATAGAAGGAAGGGGGTTAGTTTGCTAAACTTGGCCCTTTGGCAGATTTAAGTCTAAGAATGGAACCAATTTCCAATATAGGTAACCTCACAGGGAGATTCTGCCACAAAAATTTCCTACTTTGGAAAAATGGGCCTAAATGGCTTAATCTCAAACCCTTAACTTGCTAGAAAATGGGCTATTAAGAGGGAGAGAAGTGAGTAGCCTATTGGTGCATGCTCTATCACTCCTCACACTCTTGTTTCCTTGCTACTCTCATTTCTTTCTTTTTGTTTTTCCTCTTTGTTTTTCTTTGCTTTTTATTTCTCTCTTTGTTTCTATGTTTCTTATCGTTCTTCCTTGTTGTTGTTTCACTGTACACGACTAAGGCTTTTTTATACTGCCTACCATGGTTAGATTTACTGTTTTACCCCTCAACCACTTTTGGCCTGTTGTGGGTGTCCTTCCCGAACTACCCACTGGTCTGCTAGCTACCCAGCCATCACCACTACCCTATACTGGCTGCGCCACGTTCCATTCCCAGACAAAGGGAGTTTTGTTTTATTTTCTTACTATTCGTGGCATTCCCATCCGAATAAGGGCTAGGCATTCTCTCATACTAACTCTTATAGCATACATCTAGTGATTTCAACTCATCTTTGCCTCTTTTGGGTGGCATGTCATTCCAGCAGGACATTTCCCCCAAAAGAGCTTGAGCGGGAACCCCAGAATAGGCTTCCCCTTCTCCCCACCGCCAGACCACACCCTTTCTTACCTCTGACCCATGGCCCACCGCCTTTGTATTGGTTAGGTACTGGTTGGTGGTACTTGAGTCTTGTGCGTGCTCTACTCCCATATGAGTCTATTGCTTGTTGGTGTTCACGTGTTTGCTATTGCCTATGGGTTTGTCTGGTATTGCTGTGTGTTCTGCCGCTTGCTTAACCTTTTGTGGCGTGGGCGAGTCATTGTGTCTTTATTTTTTGCATCTTGTTTCTTCTTTGGACTGGGTATTGCTTGGGTGTGGGCATTTGCTTCTTTCAATTCGGCCCTTATCTCTTTTCACCCTTAGTTCGTGGGTTGACTGGTACTCCTACCATGCCACTGCATTGTTCCTACCATGACATTGTTTAACTTTTGTTTACTGGGCTTCCTCTGAGCCTGCCATATATTATTTCTTCCTTTAGTTTACGTTACCTAGTATTTCTGTTGGGTTAGTTCCCACATCATCTTAGGGTTTCTCGGCCCATTTCATTCCTTTAGGTATCCTCAGCCTGTTTCATTTCTTGAGGCATCCTTGGCACATCTCATTCTTTCTTGGTTCTTACATTCCCACAGGTTTTTGTTAAATCTTTCGGACTTCCCCGGCCCAATTACCATATCCTTTACTTTTGGGTTTATTGGCCTTTGAACCAACCCTATTTACTAATTCCTTTCTTTAGACTACTCTGGCCAATTTTTACTTGCTTTTTACTTCTTACGATTCTCATGGGCTTACTACTTCCTTCTTTGGGGCTTCTTTGGGCCCATTTGCTTTCTTTGGGGCCCTTTTACTATTTTGTGGGCCTGTGTACCATTATTCCAGCCATTCGGGCCTAATGGTTTTTCTTACTTTGCTGATTCTTCTTTCTTCACCCTTTGTTATATTGTTGAGCTTCTTCTTGCCATTGGGCTTTTTCTTTTTGCCAAAATGGGCCTCAACATACATGTTGTTTGTATATTCCACAATTGAAAAGCTTCCTAAAAAAATCTCATCCGCGAATGTTATTTTTAATGGAGCCTAAACAGATAGTAACATTCATTTTGCTGATTTATATATTACTGTTATTTGAATGTAACATTTTCACATTTACAAAACAAACCATTATACTACTATTTTGGATTTTTAGGATTCAGTTTCAGATTTTGGCTTGACTCTTTTTTTATTTTATTATTATTTATTCATTTTGGCCTTTCGAAATATTGTGGTTTCATATTTAGATTTTTCATAGTTAGGTTATAGTTAACATGATGAGCAAGACTTAGGTACAGTACTTAGGTGCTGTTCCTTAGGTTTCCCTTCTAAGATTTTGCCATGTGGATTTTTTCTAATGAGATGAATGTGTATTTTTTAGTTAAGTAGAAACATGGCCAAATCTTAAGAGGGGAATCTAAGGAACAACACCTAAGGTACAATACCTAAGTTTTGTCCTAACATGATAGGTGTTTATGAAAATGTCCAACCAAGTCACAATAGTATAATGGTGCATTCTCAAGGAATTGGGTTAGTCATAGTAGTATAATAGTGCATAACACTTTGTTTTGTATGTGTGAAAATTTCATATTTAAGTAGCAGTAGTATAAACCAGCAAAAAGAATGTTATTGTCTGTCTTGAACTCCATTGAAAACAAGGCTCACAGATGAAAATCTTAGAAGAATGTTTTTTCATTTGTGGTAAATATAAACAAATCTTGTGGGTTCTTTGAATGCTATGATATGAAAATATTGGGTCATTTGCAATTCCTTCTTAACTATTGGGTTATTTGCACATTTCCCCCCATAATCCTACAATTAGAGGGAAGGTATTTTAGTCATTTTGATATCGAATATAAAGGGACTCAAAAAGATTTCATTTGGTCTTAACAGCAAAGTGAACGACATAAAGTTATTTGCGTATTTCCAATAGTTAAGGGAGAGTGTAATTAAGCCTATACAAATATTCTAATAACCTTATATTTTTTTTAGATACTATTAATATATTTTTAACCCATTGGACAAAGTTTACTTCCAAACCTGTTTTGAAAAATCTCCTTCAACTTATTCTAACAATAGTCTTATAATATTATAAGACTATTCATGTGTCTTATTTAAACAAATTACATAACGCATTAAAAAAGTAATGTGAGTAAAATTATATATGAATGTTTTCTTCAATCGCAACATAATAGAATGGAGGAAGAAAATTTCAAACTGATTTGGAGATAAAAATTTTCCTTGTCATAAAATAAATGAATAAATAAACTCTCAAGAGAAAGCTAATCGAAATAGCAACAAAAGGCCAAGAGTTTTGTAATTCAATTGACATCTCCTGATGTTTTCAGCGTAGACATTTAAGATTCAAATCCTTTCACCCCTAACTTGTGCAAAAAAAGGACAAAATTTGGTGAAAATCTTAGTTGTAGCTTAAAATTACGACTTCCATTAAAAAAAATTAACATTTTTACATAGTTTGAAAATCTAATCATTGTATTGCATTTTGTTTATATTTTTAACACACATGTCAAAATTCGTTTTAATTAGATGTTATTAACTATTCGATCCATAAACTTATTAATTTTTTATGTACAATACATTTTATTGATGATGTAACTATTAATTTTTTAGCTTCTAAAAATTTTATAAATATAGTAGATGTGCTCACCGAAAAT
Source organism: Quercus ilex subsp. ballota (assembly GCA_032727855.1). Taxonomy (NCBI): domain Eukaryota; kingdom Viridiplantae; phylum Streptophyta; class Magnoliopsida; order Fagales; family Fagaceae; genus Quercus; species Quercus ilex. The sequence goes on from CM064915.1 coordinate 19,360,985, forward strand.
GGAGCTAAAGGGCTTGGGTTCACTCGGACTCACAACTTATTTGTATGGTGGGTTTGGGTTTCCTACACTGGGTTTTCTCGGCACGGAGACTCAATGAGATCACTTTTCTCTTCTCAACTGTCTAAGCCACCTTCTACTATCTTTCCTTTCTTCCTCTATCTTTTTCTCTTTTGTAAATTTTTCCCACCCCCACTTCTCCCCAAGCTTCTCATATTTATAGTTCTAAGTTGGTGGAGAGGTTATGATCACTTTCTAGTTAGTGCAGCTGGTGGTCCAGTATCATTGAACATAAGTGGATGGTTAGGTGGGAGTGGAAAACGGTGAGGATGGCTTCGGAACTTGGTTCCCACTTCCACAGATATGCTCGGCGGCGGTGCGTCCAAAAGCAATGCCGAGCATACACTGCACGCCATGCTCGGACGTCATCCGCAACATTAATCGGTAAGGACTTACCGAGCATAAACAGGAGGCAAACTTTGGGCCAGCGTCTTGTGTAGTTTCGGGATGGGCCTGCAGAGAGAGAGAGAGAATAGGAGTATGGGCCGTATCTTCATATGAGAATTAATGGCCCAAGTGGGATCGGGTATGGGTGCCGTACATTAGCCCCTCCTTGATTCGTGCCCGGGCCTCGGCGAGAATCCAGGAGTCAAAACGGCATATATTACACGGGAGGCCCGGAGAGGCAACATCTGGGGTACTCCAGAAATCCCATTAATGCGCTCCTAAAAAGGTGCGCAAGATTTGGCTGTTTGGTTCGCTCCTCATAATTACCTGACGCTTCATGAATCGAGGTGGCGCAAACGGCAGTTTGGCGTTGGGACCAGCAAGGCCTGTCAATTAATCCTCATAATGGCTGATTAACTGTCGTTAACCCTCCTCAGGACTTCTATAAAAGGCCCGTTTCAAATCACTCATCTACTTTTTTCGCTCTCTACCCTCTAAGACCCCCTTTCCGCCGTACATTCATCCGCGCAATCATTCTCCAGCGCAGAATCTCTTCTCATTTTAGAGCCCAAAGTAAGTTCTCTACGTCTTCCTTTTTACTTCTGCATCTTCGTTCATCTTTCTTCTAGTGTTTAGGATGGGATATTCATACCTTCTAGATACAGACGTGGCCTTAGCCTCTTTCAGGCAGGCCTTTGACATCCCTAGCGATATGGAGGTGGCATATTGCCCTGAGAGTGATATCGCTCTTCATAGAGGGGGCAACACTGCCTTTTTTCCCTTGATGGCGGTTTTGGAGGGTGGGGTGAGGTTTCCCGTAGACCCTTTTCTAGTGGACACCCTTAGGTATTATGGGTTGTGCCCTGACCAACTCCTTCCCAATTTTTACCGGGTAGTGAGTTGTGTGAGTCGGTTGAACCAGATGTATGGTTTACAGTTGAATCAGCACGACATAAACCACATGTATAGTTTATGTGGGAGTAAGAAAACGAATTATTATTTGAAAGTTAGAGATATGAGGGTACGGCTGATCTTTTGCCTACCTGACTCAAATAGGAACTCTGCTGGGGAGTTTGTTCAGGTGCGCTGCAATTGGTTTGCCGGTGAATTTCCCTGCCCCCTCACTAGGCGCGAAGTGGGTTCGTCCCGATCACTGACCTGCTTTCATTTCTTATTTAATTTCATGCATGAATGTACATTTATATCGTATTGTGAACATTTTACTCACTTTGACGCTTACTCGTGTGGGTTATCACAGATGGTAGAGTGTTTGTCCCGGACGTTAGAGTCACGCATGTGCGGGATTTGAACTTCGTGCTCAGGTCCGCTCCGAGCTTCCCACCTGATTCTCGGGGTTAATCCCGTGTATTCCACCTGGCAAGCCTTCAGCCAAGCCCTGCTGGTCGATAGCCCGCTCTTGTCTTATATCGACGTTCGACATGCTAATTTCCTCCCCCCGAAGTTTACAGTAGGTGAGGCCCATGATCAAAGTCCTCGGTATATTTGCTCTGACGAGCTCCAGCCTGTACGGGACGAATCAGCCGAGCGTGTGTCCCGAGCTCGCCGAGAACAAGCTCACGAGCAAATTTAGCAAAAAGCTCCCGTTCAACCAGAAGCTCCCGTCGACCAAGGAGTCCCAGCCCCAAACGTGGAAGAAGCAGTTGCAGAATCTCCCGACCGCCCTGAAACCGATCGCGACCAAGGAGAGGAGATGGTGACTCGGAGGACGATGACGATTAGTCGTTTCATTCCCAGAGCCAGGCCTGCCACGCAGCAACCGCAGCCCTAGGGGCGCGGCCAAACCCCTCCTCCTCCGTTCATAGCCCCCGGTCGGCAAAGAAAAAAGCAGCGTACAACCGAACAGACGGCCATCGGCCCGGGTGATGTGCCTTTTAATACCCCTCCCTGGCCATCTGGTGGCATTGTAATCCGTGAACCTACAGCTCAAACCGGGGCGCATGTGGCGTCCTCTTCCCACGCCATACCAGCGTGGCAGCCTTCGTTCATGCTGGATGGCGAACTCCTCCCTTCGGATGCAAGTCTGCATGTCTAGGGAAAGGGGGCAGGTGGTCAAGTCGCCCAAACCCTGGCGTGAGGCCTTCCGTTGCCCGAGGACATTCGGGCTTTCGAAGAAGGTACGGATGAGTCGATGGGAAGGAGGCTGCAGTGGCACACCATCGTGGTAAGTTTTTTTTTTTTTTTTTTACTAATCTTCTGTCTTCGGGGGTTTGGTGCCCGTTGTTATCACTTTATTAGGCCGCACAACTGGCGTACATACTTGACAAGCGTGTCAATGATCTTACCGAGGACGCTGGTCGGGAGAAAGCCCTTAAGGATGTTGCCGAGGTAAACGCCAAGGAAAAAGCTGTGGCTGCTTCGACCACGGAGAAGAAAGCTGCAGCAGTAGAGAAAGCAAGGGCGGCAGCGGAAAAGAAGTACTCAGAGCTGTAGGTTAAGGTGGGAGAGACCGAGCTCAAGTTGGCGAAAGCCGAAAGCATAAACAGTGCGCATTCCAAGGAGCTGGCAGACCTGAGGGCGACCCTTGAGGCCAGCGAGAGCAAGTGGTACAATGAGGGATTCGCTGATGCGGAGAACTCAGCTGAACTCGTCATAAGGGATGCTCGGAAGCTGGGTTTTGAGGAGGGGTGGTTGGCCGCTTTGCAGGCTTTGGGAGTCCTCGAGGATTCCCCTTTGAGAAATCCAGGCCAGATTTCGTTCCCGGTCTCTGCTTATAGCCTGCAGAACCCACAAAAGCCCATTAATGAAGAGGAGACGACCAGCCTGAGGGAACTGGTGGAGCAGATAGATTCTCACGTGCAGTTGGAGGAAGCGGAAGTGGCCAGCCGCCCCCGCTCTAGAGATCAGCTCGGCCAGGAACCCCCTCAGACCTTGACGCAACAGCATTTCGCGGAGACCAACGCTCAGGAGCAACCTGTAGATTCAACCTTTTAATTGTCGAAACGTGACTTTTTTCTTTAACGAAGCTTTTCTTGTTTTTAGTTGGCTCGCCTATATTGTCGGGCTGTGGTGACCGAAAAATCGCTTTTTTTTTTTTTTTTTTTTATCTCGTTTGACACTAAAATGGCCACTTGGTTTTGTGGTCGGGATACTGCTTTAATTTCTAATATGATGATTTGGTTTTAGGATATTCATTATGCTGTTCATTTGCTTCGCAATTATGTTGTAGTGGTCTGGGTAGTCGAATCCTGTTTCGTCGTAATGCGAGGATGTAGAACGAACCGAGAGTCAGGTTTCTGTCCTCAGATTAAGTATAAAGGTTTACACCTGCTCGGCGATATAGATCAAACCGAGAAGCAGGTTTCTGTCACTTGATTAAATTTAAAGGTTTGCACCTGCTCGGCGATGTAGATCGAACCGAGAAGCAGGTTTCTGTCCTTAGATTAAATTTAAAGGTTTACACCTGCTCGGCGATGTAGATCGAACCGAGAAGCAGGTTTCTGTCCTTAGATTGAATTTAAAGGTTTACACTTGCTCGGTGATGTAGATCGAACCGAGAAGCAGGTTTCTATCCTTATTAAGACTTGTAGCTTAAGGTTCTTTTATGATCGGCAATTGAAGTCGAACTGAGAAATTGAAAGTGTAGTCAGATGAACGCCATTATCTTCATTAGTGCAAACCATGCAATATTACATAAACCTTGCAATTTACAGTACCGCTCATTACTGATAGAATCTCTTTAGGTTATGGACGTTCCACGGCCGAGGACGTGGTCTCTCGTCTAGGTCCTCCAAGTAGTACGCTCTTGCGCCAGTGACCCTGTAAGGCCCTTCCTATGTCTGCGCCAGCTTCCCGGCATTCGTATCCCGCATATTCCCTACGGCTCTCTTGAGAACCAAATCCCTAGTGCCGAACTCCCTTGTTCTTACGTCTCGGCTATATCTCTGGGCCAGCTTTTGCTGATATTCCGCCAGCCGTATAGTCATCACTTCATGGAATTCTTCCAATCTGTCCAAGCGTCCCACCATCATCTCATCGTTTTGGCCGGGATCGAATCCTGCGACTCGTGCGCTACACAGATCCACCTTGGTCGATATCACGGCTTCGGCTCCGTATGTGAGAGAGAACGAGGTCTCCCCGGTGGATCTCTTGGGAGTTGTCCGGTATGCCCATAAGATTTTGGGCAGCTCCTCGGCCTAGTTTCCCTTCGCACCCTCCAGCCTCTTTTTCAGCCCGTTCACAATTACTTTATTTACCGCCTCGGCCTGGCCATTACCCTGGGGATACGCTAGAGTCGAGTACCTATTCTTGACGCTGAGATCACCGCAGAATTCACAGAATGCACGGCTGTCGAATTGCAGCCCGTTGTCTGATATGAGAGAGTTCAGCACCCCGAACCTTGTGATTAGATTCTTCCATATGAATTTCTTTACATCCACGTCCTGGATATTGGCCAAAGCTTCTACCTCTACCCATTTGGTAAAATAGTCGACAGCCACCAGGACGAACCTTCGATTACCCGTCGCCCGGGGGAATAGGCCGATGATATCCAGCCCCCATTGTGCAAAAGGCTAAGGACTGCTAATCGGGTTTAAATGGCCTGTGGGCTGATGAATTAAGGGCGCATGCTTCTGACACTGTTCACACTTACGTACATATTCAGCGGCGTTCCTCTACATTTGAGGCCACCAAAAACCTTGAGTCATTGCCTGGTACGCCAACGAACATCCTCCTGCATGACTGCCGCACACTCCCTCGTGAAGCTCAGCCAAGAGCTCGCCCACCTTCTCTAAGCGTAAGCACAAAAGGTAAGGCCCCCCAAAGGATCTCCGATACAACGTTCGGTCTTCTGATAACCAATACCGAGGGGCTATTCTACGGATCTTTCTACCCTCCTTTTCGTCAGACAGGAGTCAGCCCTTGGCCAGGAAGTCCATAATGGGGTCCATCCAGCACGGCCCAAGTGCTGCGATCGCCGTGATAGCGATCCCTGCAGCTCCCCGATCAGTTACAATCCTGATGCTCGGCTCTGGAACAAGCTCAACTCTTATTAGTTGGGGTATCTCTTTGGCTACTGATGACGCCAGCGTGGCGAGGGAGTCGGCGTGTCTATTTTGCGTCTGATCTACTTGGTAAACCTTTACCGTGCTGAAGCTGGTTATAGCTTGCTTCACCTGTTCCAAGTATGCTTTCATCTAGAGATCTCGGGCTTCAAAACTGCCCTCAACCTGATTAACCACCAGACGCGAATCTGAATACACCTCTACTTCCCGAGCACCTAAACTCGAAACCGTCCTCAGTCCGACCAGCAAGGCTTTGTATTCCGCCTCATTGTTGGAGGCTCTGAAGCCCAATCTAAATGAGTGCTCTAACCATATTCCTTTCAGGGTGATTATGACTTCGTATTCCGCCTCATTGTTGGAGGCTCTGAAGCCCAATCTAAATGAGTGCTCTAACCATATTCCTTTCGGGGTGATTATGACAACCCCCGTGCCGGCTCGCGTGAAGCTTGATGCCCCGTCCACGAACACCTTCCACGGGTGAGACTCCACGTGGCAAATTATCTCCCCCTTCCCTCTTGGCGAGAACTCGGCGACAAAATTCGCAAGTACTTGGCCCTTCACTGAACTTCAGGGCCTGTACCATATGTCAAAAGAACCTATCTGAGTTCCCCATTTTGCTATACGGCCAGTGAAGTCTGACCTCCTCAACAGCAACTGTAGGGGATATTCAGTTAAGACATAAACCGTATGGGCCTGAAAGTATTGTGGCAGCTTTCTCGTGGCATGTATTAGGGCCAACACAAGCTTCTCTAGAGGTAAGTATCTCGTCTCCGCATCGACTAGAGTCTTGCTGATGTAGTACGCGGGTTGTGGATTCCCTGGTCCCTTAGTAGCACGGGACTTATGGCGTGCTCGGACACCGCTAGGTACATGAATAGGTCCTCACCTGGTTCTGGCGCCGTTAGCATGGGTGCCCGTGTCAAATAATCCTTCAGATCCATAAAAGCTCTGTCGCATTCTTCGTTCCACTGAAATTCAGTCAATTTCTTCAGAAGTTGGTAGAATGGTCGGCATCGGTCTACGAATTTGGAGATGAATCGATTAAGGGCACTAGCATCCCAGCCAACGCTTGCACTTCTTTCGGATTACTCGGTGGCTTCAGTCTTTTCACGGCCTCAATTTGGTCGGGGTTGACCTCTATTCCCCACTTAGTGATCAGATACCCTAGGAATTTTCCGGCCCCCACGCCAAACGCACACTTCTCAGCATTCAGACATAATTTATGCTGTCGAAGAACCTCGAAAACACCCCGAAGATCGTTCGTGTGCCGTGCTACCTGCTTGCTCTTCACCACCATATCATCAATGTACACTTCAACCGTGCGTCCTATCATATCTCGGAACATTCTTGTCATCATTAGTTGGTACGTGGCCCCGGCGTTCTTTAGTTCGAAGGGCATCATCGTGTAGTGATAATTAGCTTCTAGTGAGATAAACGCCGTCTTCTCTTGGTCATCGGGCGCCAGGGCGATCTGGTGTTATCCTTGAAAAGCATCCAGAAAGCTCATTCTCGGGTGCCCATACGTGGCATCCACTAATTGGTCGCTTTTGGGTATGGGGAAAGGGTCTTTTGGACATGCTCGGTTCAAATCCGTGAAGTCCACGCAAACCCTCAATTTACCGCTCTTCTTCTTTACCACCACGGTATTTGCCAACCATTTTGGGAAGAAATTTTCCCTTATCGCCCCAACATCCTTCAACTTTTGGACTTCCGCTTTCACCACCTCGGTGTGCTCCCAGGCCGATCTCCTAGGCTTCTGCTTCTTAGGGGGGAACGAGGGGTCAACTCTAAGTCTATGGACAATGAATTCGGGGTCCACCCCGGGCACCTCATATAGACTCCATGCAAACACGTCTACGTTCTGTATGAGGAGCAACAACATTTCCACCTTCTCCTGCTCGTCCATGCCTTTCCCTTCATGAAAACACTTGTCGGCGTCTGTAAGTACCCTTACTTTCATCATCTCCTCAGCACCACCAACCCCCAATTCTCCTCGGTCATTCTGTAATTGCTATAATGGGACCCCTTGCGGCGGCCCCTTCTGCCGGTCACACTCCCCCTGATCAGTTTCGTCCTTCCTCTGATTGACCAAGGTGATCAAGCATTGTCTCGCCGTCTGCTGGCTTCCCTTCACCACAGTAATACCATGCTCAGTAGGAAATTTTACTTTCACGTGCAGTGTGGATGGGACGGCCCCCATTGCGTGGATCCACGGTCTGCCGAGTATCGCTGTGTACGGGGAGAAAGAAGTCACCACTATAAAAGTCACTACCACCACCTTGCCTTCCATATTCACGGGCATAGATATTTGCCCCTCAGGTATTACGATTTTCCCATCAAACCCGACCAAAGGCGTGCTGTACTTAGAGAGGTCCCCACTTTTCAACTCGAGCCCCCGATACAAGTCTGGATACATCACGTCGGCCCCACTTCCCTGGTCTATCATCATTCTTTTCACCAAGAACCCACCTACCCGGGCGGTAACTACCAATGCGTCGTCGTGCGGTTAGACCGTTCTCTCTAGATCATTGTCACCGAAATCGATAGGCTCCCGGGTAAACTTCATCTTCTTCCCTGCCGGTGATGTGTATGAGCTTCCCTCCACTGGGACCACATTTAGCACCCCCTTTTTTCTTGCCGAGGCAAGACTTCTTAGTAGAGTGTGGATGACTTCAATTATCCCGAGCGGGGGTGGAAGGGGGTTGCCCCTCTGAGTAGCTCCTTGCCCTGTCCCCCAGTCCTCCGCGTCTAGTACGAACTCCTTCAAATACCTTGCCTTGGCCAGCTGCCCGAGATGGTCTTTTAAAACCCGGCACTACTCGGTCGTATGTCCCTTGTCTTTATGATAGGTGCAGTACAAGTTCTGATTTCTCCTGGAGGGGTCACCACCCATCCTGTTCGGCCACCTGAAATATGGCTCGTGTTTAATCCTGTCCACGATCTTGAGCACCGGCTCTTTGAACGTCACGTTTACCTCCCTTACTTGCGTCTTTGGTTCTTGAATTCTCAAATTCCCCTGGGTCCTCAGCTGAAAGACACTTGATCGGGGATGATTCATCATCGGCGCCTTGCCTTTACTCTGCATCCGATCATCTTTTAGCCATTTATATTCTTTAATACGCCTCATCAACTGCCTCATATTGTCGAGAGGCTTCTTAGTCAGTGACTCCCTTAGCCCAGATTCCTCAGGCAGCCCCATCCTAAATGTGCTCGCAGCAATCTTCTTGTTCCCCCCGCCGATCTCGTTGTAGAGCTCCCAGTACCGGCTAGCATAACTACGGAGGGTTTCCCCTATCCTCATTTTCATGGACAGCAACGCGTCTACCGGTTGTGGCACCCGGCTACAAGTTACAAACTGGACGCCAAACTCCTGTATAAGCTCGGTGAAATTGTGGACAGAACCCTTCCACAGCCCGTTAAACCATCTCAAAGCGGTGGGACCAAGACTCGAGGGAAAAACCTTGCACATCAGTGCGTCATTGTGGGTGTGCAGAGACATCATCTGGATATAATGACTGGCGTGCTCTACTGGGTCCGTTTTCCCGTTGTAGGAGTCGAAAGGAGAGCGCGTGAATCTGTCCGGCATTGGGGCCCTCTCGACTTCAGCTGAGAACGGGGACCGGACAACTCTTTGTAGCGCACGACTCATCGCATCCATGGCTGCATTATGGGGCCGTTGTTCTTCTGGGGAATCCGAACCTCGGTCGGCGTATTCCCGCGATCTTGAACGGTCTCGGTGTTGGCGGGACTCCCGCGAGTGAGACCATTCCCTTCGCCAACGAGATTCTCGGGAATGGGAGCGTTTGCGGCGGTTATGAAACCTAGATTGGTTTGACCCAGCTTAGCGACGATCTTCCCAGGTATTGGCTCTTATTTCTCGATTAGCTCCATCCCTTCTCTGATGCCTGTTCTCCGCCTCCAACTCCAGGTCTCTTACTAGCCTGCACAACCGTTCAATCTCTTCGTCTCTCTCATCGAGTTATCGGTCCCCCAAGGCATTCGAAATCGTTTGTTGCGTTTGGTACGACCCCTCTCCGAGGCCGGACTACTCTTCTCGTTCGCAGTCCCTGTCTTCACGTCTCTTCTGCCTTTTTTCTCGCCAAGAAGATCCCCGAGAAGATCCCGATGAACCGCTTTTAGTGTCGCTTCTAGAGCGTCTCCCAGACATCTCCCTCCCCGGGATTGAGTCTTAGTAGAACTACAGCTTAGTAGGAGATTCCCACAAATGGCGCCAATTGTGCTCACCGAAAATGGAGCTAAAGGGCTTGGGCTCACTCGGACTCACAACTTATTTGTATGGTGGGTTTGGGTTTCCTACACTGGGTTATCCTCGGCACGGAGACTCAATGAGATCACTTTTCTCTTCTCAACTGCCTGAGCCACCTTCTACTATCTTTCCTTTCTTCCTCTATCTTTTTCTCTTTTGTAAATTTTTCCCACCCCAACTTCTCCCCAAGCTTCTCATATTTATAGTTCTAAGTTGGTGGAGAGGTAGTGATCACTTTGTAGTTAGTGCAGCGAGTGGTCCAGTATCATTGAACATAAGTGGGTAGTTAGGTGGGAGTGGGAAACGGTGAGGATGGCTTCAGAACTTGGTTCCCACTTCCGCAGAAATGCTCGGCGGCGGTGCGCCCAAAAGCAATACCGGGTATACACTGTACGCCATGCTCAGATGTCGTCCTCAACATTGATCGGTAAGGATTTACCGAGCATAAACATGAGGCGAACTTTGGGCTAGCGTCTTGTGTAGTTTCGGGATGGGCGTGCAGAGAGAGAGAGAATAGGAGTATGGGCCGTATCTTCATATGACAATTAATGGCCCAAGTGAGACCGGGTATAGGTGCCGTACAGTAAATATGAGAGAAAATGTAATTCAATAATAAATTGTCAAAATTCACATTCGTTGAGTGATATTATTGCCTAAAATTATAACAAATTTGTTGACAAACTTTATTAGAAAAGAAAGAGCAAAAAGGAGAGAGAATTTTATTTTCTTCCCTAACCGCCAAAAGCCATTGCCAACACAACTCGAGTCAAACAAAGAACCCATTTTACTTTTCTTCACTTAATGACATGCGCACACGATGTCGATGTCGATTTGGTGGCTGGTCCCGCCACGCACGCAAAAAGGAATGGATGCCATAGCTTTATTTTACTATTTGTTTATTTTTTGAATGAAGTCTAAACTCCCAACCTAATTTGGAGACCAATGATCTCATATTCAATTATCTAGTGTGAAAGCAATATAACGTAAAACCAGGACAAACCCTCCTACTTCTTAGGTAAAGTTTTGTCATACAATATGATTTTTTTTTGGGGTTAAAAGATGCCTTGTGCACATTCATTTATGAAATATTTTTAGAAATTTTTTATGAATATTTTTTTTTTTAGCTTCTTAGATAAATTTTTTTATATCTTTAATAAAAATGATATCAATTTTTTTTAATTGTTTATTAGCAAATACTCTAAGCACATCGGTTAATCAGACCTAATAAAATATTACTAATATTAGAAATCACGTGCCTTTTATCACCGAAATACAAGATTGTAAATGAGGCAAATCAGATGTGATTCGGTCATTGGGACATTATGCAATGCATGACAACGTTGGCTCCGAATTTTAAATTGGTGAAATTCATGTCTCAAGCCACCACAATGATCCCTTAATAAGTGCTAACATAATTGGAAGATAAATATATATATATATATATATATATACTTTTGACTGCATTGGAAGATAAATATTAAATTCAACTTTTTTGTTTTCGTAATTATAATAGTCTTGTAGATATAGAATCTATGTCCTACTGCCTGTATATGTTGGGATCGAAAATGGAAAACATGTTTCTTAACGCAAGCTATTTTTGTTGTTTTTAGGGTCAACATTCTTGAGTTCACACAATCTTTGTGGCACAAATACGTTTTTCTATAATTCTATGACGTAAGTGCGTGCGTGAGAAATAGCCGCAAGATGGCTTTGTCACTCAATTTTGCACAAAAAAATGTGAAACGCGTGCTAAGGCCACATTTTTCTTCTGGTAGATATCAAAAAAGTCGCATGAGAATAAAAAGGAAGAAAAAGAAAAACGAATATCTTTTAAAAAGAAATAAAAGCAAAGAGAAATTTTGGTTAAATAGGCTACCACAAGCATCAAAAGGAGGATCAATTCGGTACCAAATTAGTAGTGCACACAGCTTTTATTACTTTGTGCCCAGAGCTTTTTGGATAGGAAATAAGTTTTCACTTTTCATAATTGTACAAAATACAAAATATTACTTGCCAATATTAAATACTTGCTAAAAATGTTTTAATTTTTTTTTTTTTGAGATACTATAGAAAACTAATTTATAGCATTTACTTTATGATGATTGTTATTTATTAGAGAATTGTTGTTGGGATAAATTCCCATCTATGTGTAAATTAAATTAAATATAACCCAAGCAAAAGAGAAAACAGAAATCTATGGAAGTGATAAAAAAAAATAACCAACAAGAACACCAAGAAATTACGTAGAAAACCCTCTAGTGTAGAGGGAAAAACCACAGGGCAAATCCAATCAATCTACTATAATAAAATAGAGATTACAATACTCAAGTTATACCCAAAACCTGAGTTCATAATAAATTGGGAAAATACAATAATACCTAGGGGTGTCAATGTTCAATCCTACCCGCGAACACGACACGGATTTTTACAAGTTAGGGTTGGGCCTCAATGGGTTTGGGTCATAAACGGGTCGACTCAAAAGCGACACAATAAGAAACGTGTTATAAGCGGGTCAACCCGCGTAATCTGCAATAGACACGTTTGATACGTCAATTTATTAGTGTCAACTCGAAATTAACTATTTAACACAACTTGTTTAACTTGTATAACAAATAAATATTCATTTTATTTTAGATTTGTCAAATACCTTTTATACCCAACATATATTTTAAATTTAAAAAGAAAAGTAATTACAAAAACTTGCAAGGGATATAATTGGAAATTGAAACTTTACAAACATCTTTAAACCCTACGAACCCTAAATCTCTAAACCTTCTTATAAATATCTTTTTTTTTTTTTTTTTTAGTTCAGCCGTACTAACTCTACTATCTTATAGTCTCACGCCCAATTCTCAAATTTAAAGTCTCAAATCGGTTATTGCGCTCTCTCTCTCTCTCTCTAATGTGTTTAGTGAGTTTTAGAATTAAAGAAAACCGTTTTCTTGGTGCTTCAAAATTCTGCAGTAATTTTTTCTGCATAATGTTTTTGTTCTATATACTTTGAACCCATGTGCTGTTATTAATATATGAGATATATTAATTGTTGATTAAGGCCACTACTGTAGCTTTTGTCTTGTGCCGTGTGTTTTTTTTTGGTGTTTGTATTAGTGTTGGACACTACCTGCATATCTTGCAAGTGGGTTTATTGAGATAGTTTATAAACTAGAATCTATGGATGATAATCGTAGTCATAGTCGGGATTAGCCTACTATTTACTCTAATTCTTTCAATATTGATATTTAGCATTTGGCGAGTTCCCAAGATATTATATTTTTGTTGAACTATGTTATTTTATTTTTGTTAAACTATGTTATTTTGAATTTGGGTTGAAGTGTATGCACTTATTTTGGAATGTAAAGAACTTATTTCTAGATGAATGTTATATTTTGGTTAAACTATATTATTTTGAATGTGGGTTGAAGACCTGAAGTGTATGCATTGCTTTTGGGATGCAAAAAAAATTATTTCTAAATGGATGTTATATTTAATATTATGCAGGTTGAAATGAGTTGTGTTACATTCATGTCAACCCAACATGACTCATTTATTAAACGGGTCAAATGGGTTAGGTCAGGTCGACCCGCCTTATTAATAGGTTGAGTTAGGGTTGAAGGATCATGACACGATTATTAAATGGGTCAGGTTAGGGTTAAGCCATTTAGTCGGATACCCCTATCTTGACATGACACGAACCCGACACGCTAACCTGTATTAACACCCCTAATAATACCTCCAGGAATAAATACAACCTCACCACAAAACCCAGTAGTAAGATCTTCTACTATGAATACTTCAACTCTCTGTGGTTGTAGTACCCAAATAACTGTCCTAGAGAAAACCTCAATTTATCTTCCTTGTGTGTCTTGAGTAAAAGAAAAATCACATTTTCTTTTTTCCCTCAGTGCCGCACAAAGCACTATTCTTTTTCCTTCGGTTGGCTTCAAAACTATGTTTCACTATTTAGTCTCTCTCAATCTCTCTCTCTATGTCTCCGTGAAACCACATGTATCAATGCTTTATATTAAAGCTCTGCCGCCTACACTATTCCTAATGTAATAGGGAATAGAAGTCTTGTAAACCAACTTCACCTATTTCATGTTGAAATAGGATTCATTAAATAAGAACTTAGAGTCCCATGTGGGCTGGACTCCTAGGTGCAGCTGTGCACACCAACAATCTCCCCCTCCAGCCTATTGAGGAAAGAGATCTTCAACCCAACTCTTCAGTTAGAATTCATGCCGGCCGTTGTGGCACAAAGCTCAAGCTTTTCCTTGGTCACAACCTTAGTCAACATGTCAGCTGGATTCTTCTCAGTATGAATCTTTCTCAGTTGCATCAATCGTTTTTCAACAACTAGTCTTATCCAATGGTATCTTACTTCAATGTGCTTTGAGCAAGAATGGAACGTAGCATTCTTGCTCAAGTCTATTGCACTTTGACTATCACAATGAACTACATACTTGTCTTGCATCAAACCCAATTCTTGGAGGAATCGTTTCATCCAAAGCATTTCTTTACCTGCTTCATTCGTTGCATTATACTCAGCCTCAGTTGTAAATAAGTCAACACAGTTCTACAATTTCGACTGCCATGATACAGATCCCCTTGCAAAAGTAAATAAATACCCAAAAGTAGATTTTCTACTATCAAGGTCACCAGCTATACCTGCATCTGTATAACCCTCCAAAACTGTCTAGAACTACCAAAACTCAAGTAATACTTAGAGCTACCTCTCAAATATCTAAAGATCCACTTCACTGCTTCCCAATGATCTTTACCAGGATGAACCATAAACCTGCTGACAACACCAACTGCATGAGCAATATTTGGTTGTGTACAAAACATAACATACATCAAACTCCTGATTGCAAAGGAATAAGGAACTAATGCCATGTTCTCTTTCTCTTTCGTGGATGACGGACAAGATTTCTTGCATAGCTTGAAATGACCACCAAGAGGTGTACCGACTGGTTTGACATGCTTCATGTTGAACCTTTCAAGCATCCGCTCAACATATTTTTCTTGTGACAACCATAACTTCTTGGCTCTCCTATCACGAGTAATTTCCATGCCTAGAATTTGTCGTGCTGGACCTAAATCTTTCACATTAAAGGCCTTGAACAAATCCTTCTTCAAATTACCAATCATACTAGCATCTTGCCCTACAATCAACATATCATCTACATATAATAGAAGAATAAGAAATTCACCATCAAGAAATTTTCTGACATACACACAGTGATCTGCATTTGTTTTTGTGTACCCGTGACCCACCATGAATGAGTCAAACTTCTTGTACTACTGTCTTGGAGCTTGCTTCAAGCCATACAAACTCTTCTTTAATCTGCACACCATGTGTTCTTTTCCTTTCACTTCAAATCCTTCTGGCTGTACCATGTAGATCTCTTCCTCCAAATCACCATGGAGGAAAGCAGTCTTCACATTTAATTACTCAAGCTCAAGATCCAAGTTAGCTACTAATCCCAGAACTACTCGAATGGAACTCATCTTGACTACTGGAGAGAATATCTCATCAAAGTTAACCCCATGTTTATGACTGAAACCCTTAACCACCAATCTAGCTTTGTACTTCACTAACTTTTCACTATCTTTCTTTAGCTTGAACACCCATTTGTTTCTCAATGCCTTCTTACCTTTAGGAAGTTCAACCAACTCATAATTCTTATTCTTTTGCAAAGAATTCATCTCTTCTTGCATAGCCTTCATCCAGCTCTGCTTGTCCTTACGAGACTCTACTTCTTGAAAGCATTCTGGCTCCCCCTCATTAGTAAGAAAAATATACTCAGAAGAGGGATATCTAGTTGATGGACGGCTCTCCCTAGTAGACCTCCTCACTTTAGGTTCTTCCATCTCTGGTGGAACAGGCTGCTCCCCCAGTTCAACATCTTCAATATCTTGAGCATCATCACCAAGATTCTCATCCAATACCTCTTCCTTATTTGAGGCATGATTGGAGTAAGAAGAGATAGGTGTAAGGTCGGGAACACCTACAATAGCATCCTTTGCCTTTTCAATTTTCTCAAGGTTTGCCAAATTTTCATTCTCATGAAAAACCACATCTTGACTTTTGATCTTCTTTTTCTCAGAATCCCATAACTTGTAGCCAAATTTTGCATCTCCATATCTAACAAATATACAATGAGTAGCTTTGCTATCAATCTTCAATCCTTGTTCCTTAGGCACATGTGCAAATGCCTTGCACCCAAATACCTTCAAGTGAGAGTAAAAAATATATTTCCCAGTCCAAACTCTCTCTGGTATATCAAACTCCAACGAAGCTGATGGAGACTGATTAATTAGGTAGCACGCAATTTGAACAGCGTCACACCAGAATGACTTAGGCAGATTAGTCATTCTTAACATACATTTGAAATTCTCAACAATAGTGCGGTTCATCCTCTCTGCCACACCATTTTGTTGTGGGGTACTAGGAACTGTCTTCTCATGTCTAATACCTTTCTTGGAGCAATTACTCTTGAACTCATTAGACGTATATTCACCTCTGTTGTCTATACGGAGACACTTTAAAGGCTTCTCTTTCTCTCTTTCCACCATGGCATGGAATTTTTTGAAGTACTCAAATACCTGGTCTTTAGTTTTCAAAAAATACACCCACACCTTTCATGAAGCATCATCAATAAAAGTAACAAAATACTTATTGCCACCTAAGGACTCCACATCAATGGGACTACATTCATCAGAATAAATAAGATCTAACACATTGGGCTTTCTAGTAGAGGGAATGCAAAAAGATACTCTATGTTGTTTTCCAAATAAACAATAATCACAAGGTTTAAGTGACATACCTTTGGCAAAAGGAATGAGAGACTTCTTTGCCAAAATCTGCAACCCATTTTCACTCATGTGAGCTAGCCGCCTCTGCCATAAGTTAGACATGGAATCTTCCTGAGTTGCACTAACAACATCTTTACACGCCTTTACTTGTGTCTTGTAAAGTGTACAACAAATTTTCACTCTAGCAAGCACCAATGATCCTCTGGAGAGTCTCCATTTACTATCTCCAAAATAGTTGCCATAGCCTTCTTTATCCAAAATATGAGTAGAAATCAGATTTAAGCGCATATAAGGCATATGTCACACATTCTTCAATGCCAAGGTGTATCCTGTGTTAGTTTCAACACAAACATCTTCAATTCCCACAATGTCAGCATAACTGTTATTGCCCATCTTTACTCTTCCAAAGTCTCCTGCTTTGTATGAAGTAAAGAGCTCCTTTCTTGGAGTGACATGGCAAGAAGACGCTAAGTCAATCATCTATTCAACATAAGGATGTGAAACATTGTAGCATTCCTCATCTCCTATACAGATCACCACATCTTCAATTTTCGAGACAACAGTGGTATTCTGTTTTCCTATTTATTTTTTCAAGTCTTGTAGTTTCTTCTTATGTGACCTTCTTTGTCATAGTAGAAACACTTGAATTTTCCTTTCGATTCTAACTGACTTCTGGATTTACCACGCCCCTTAGAATTTCTAGTCTTACTCCTCCCCCTATTTTCTATGACAAGAGCATGTGCATTATCCTTGCCCATGTCTTTTCTTCTTGTTTCTTCATTGAACAAGCTATCCTTGACCATTGTAAGTTGTAGCACACCATTTAGAGCAGAGTTACTAAGTGACACCACCAAAGTCTCCCAAGTGTCAAGTACGGAACTCAGAAGCAATAAAGATTGAAGCTCATCATCAATTATTAGCTTCATTGTAATCATCTGATTCACCAAGTCTTGGAACTCACTCAAATTCTCGACAACAGATCTCACTTCCTTAAGCTTCAAATTCACAAGCTTTCTAGCCATAAAAACTTTATTTTGAGCTGTCTTTCTGTCATAGAGACCCTTCAATTTTTCCCAAAGAGCTTCCGCATTAGTATCTTGAGATACATGAAGAAACACATTCACATCGATGCATTGTCTAATACATCCAATGGTTTTTCTATTTAACTTCTCCTAGTCTTTATTAGACATCTCGCTTGGCTTAGCACTATCACCCTCAATAGGGTTATGCAAATCCTTACAGTAAAGGACATCCTCCATAATCGGCCTCCAAATCGAATAATTCAATGCTGAGAGTTTAATCACAGTGCTCATATTCATATTCATACTTTCCATTTAATTCAACACAAGAAAATCACTCTCAACAACCAATGCTCTGATACCACTTGTTACGATAAATCTCCGTCTATGTGTGAATTAAATTAAATATAACCCAAGTAATAGAGAAAATAGAAATCTATGGAAGCGATAAAAAAAAAAAAAAAACCAATAAGAACACCAAGAAATTACGTGGAAAACCCTCTAGTGTAGAGGGAAAAATCACGGGGCAAATCCAATCAATCCATTATTATAAAATAGAGATTACAACACTCAAGTAATACCCAAAACTTGAGTTCACAATAAATTGGAAAAATACAATAATACCTCTAGGAATAAATACAACCTCACCACAAAACCCTTTAGCAAGATCTTCCACTATGAATACTTTAACTCTTTGTGGTTGTAGCACCCAATAACCATCTGTGGACACAATGGAAAGTGTCGGAGTCGCCACCTAGTCATATGGTCTAGGAACCATGAATATAGCGTCCTTTCGAGGAAGGACCATTGATCTTACTACTAAAGTATGGGTTCGGAATTTAGGTACGTTATTGGGAAAGTGTTAGGCACCTAACACCATCCAACTCTAAGGTTGGCATCCCATCATTGTGTCTTATATCTTAACCTTATTAAAAAATGTTCAATACTTGTATTCTAACTCACACACACACTAGAATACATCTAAGCATACAACATGACATCATTCATCCCAAACCCTAACCATACATCTAATCATGCTCATCAAGCAAACCTAACATACATCTATCATGACAATCATCTCATCACAAACCCTAGCATACATCAATCATGGCATCTCATCAACTTAGCATACATCTACCATGGCATCTCATATTGAAGCATAAACCTTAACATGTTATCATCATACATATCATCCACCTAACATTCATCTAGCATCATATCATATATCTCATCCAAGACAGCAACATGTAAACATCAAAAGATCACATTGGGTACATGAAGATCATTAAGAACACGTTGTTTGACCAAACACATTCTTGCTTATCACCAAACCATGTTATCAAACAATATGCATGTACATGTGAATGCGTGACTTACCTTTACTTACCTCATTGCATCACAGCACCTATGACATCAATGAATGTACATGTGAATGAATGACATAGCATTAAAACTAAGGAACGAAAAGATAAACCCTAATCTAGTGTACAATGACAAACAAACATGTGAACAAAGAAAAAGAAACTCAAAAGCATAAAAGAAGGTTAAAACAGAGGCATATTGGTAAAACAAACAAAGCAAATGAAACAAGAAAATCAAAATTAAGGTTTTTTGGCACGAGTATGCGTGCGCATACATAGGCCTGCGTACGCAGGCCAGTTGTATGCATACTCATACTTTGAGCCTGTGTGCGCATACAAAAGTATGCGTATGTAGACATGCCTAAACCCTAACCCAGAAAACAAACAAGCAGAAAAACACAGCAAGACTTGAAAGCTTAAATCTAATGGCCTAACATGCTTTTTTTTTTAAAAAAAGAGAGAAAGCATAAAACTAACCTAAACAAACATACATAAACATAAACTAAACAAAGAAACATATTAAAGAAAAGATTAAAGGCAGAAATGGAAAAAGAAAAGTTTAAAAGAATACCTTAAAAAAGGAAGCTTTCAAGCTTGATTTTGACCATTCCCCTCAGTCAATCTATTTACAAATCAATAGAAATGTGATTAGTAATCTTAAACTCAAAGGATCAAGGCCAAAAAATGCCCCAATAAATAAAATTAACTTGAGAATGTTTTTTTGAAAAACTCCCTCTTTGATTCACTATTTCTAGTGAATCTAAGGTTTTCCCTTAAGATTTTCTGTGTCTCTTGAAAATGGTACCATGTAAGGCTTTATATAGTTGAAAAATAGGAGTTTGGAATGGCTCCCAGATGATGTGGGATTCATTCTAAACCTCAGTCTTTAATGCAGAAAACTTGCCTTTTTTATGTCTCTGAAATCCTAGCTGCGTATGCAAACTTGTGCCTACGTAGGCAGTGTGTGGCTTGCGTACGCAGGTTTGTGCCTACGTACGCAAACCGTGGGTTTTCTTTGGCCTTTATTTTCCAAAAATAAATTTTTGTTCATTAAAAATTATATTTTACATTTTAACACCTCTCAAGTCAATTTAACATCTGATTGGGCCCTAAACCAACATTGGGCCTTAGAATTTAGGCATCATTGAGGAACGGGAGCCCGAGTTGTAAATGGTACAAATTGCGGTGTCTACACCGTCCTAGAGAAAACCTCAATTTATCTTCCTTGTGTGTCTTGAGTAAAAGAAAAATCACATTTTCTTTTTTCCCTTAGTGGCACACAAAACACTATTCTTTTTTCTTCAGTTGGCTTCAAAACTGTGTTTCACTATTCAGTTTCTCTCAATCTCTCTCTATGTCTCCATGAAACCACATGCATCAATGCTTTATATTAAAGCTATGCCGCCTACACTATTACTAATGTAATTAGGAATAGAAGTCTTGTACACCAACTTCACCTATTTCATGTTGAAATATGATTCATTAAATAAGAACTTAGAGTCCCATGTGGGCTTGGACTTGTAGGTGCAGCCATGCACCCCAACAAGCGTTACGTTTACAGCATTTTCAATAAATCATAAGTGGGTTAATTGTTATTGATTCTAATTTGAACTTACCGCTGAAATTACTTTTTTGCTCCACTAACAACAACCTATATTAGAATTTGTTGTGAAAATGTTATGAATATAGTATTTCTCTATTTATTATTAGGTTAAGACACCAATTTTTCTATAACAAAAAATTCTAAAATTTTAAAATTCAAGACATCAATTGGTTTTTTGTGTAATCCAAACCCTAAATCTCTTATTTGAATACAAGTGATTTTACCAATGGACTGGAACTCATCTTGCTAACTAGTTTTACTTTCATTTTATTTATTTTGCTGAAAACTAGGGTTGCTTTCAAGAAAACTTATTTGTAAAGAAGAATTATGTGTATGAATTATATATATCTATGGTACAATAATACTTCATTTTAACGCTATTATAAATATCCAAGATATTTATTTTCCTGAATGATCAATATCTACAAACATTGTTGCCTCTGTCGTGGAACTAGAAGTCTAGAAAGCCCAAGTTTATTTGTCCTATACAAAACAGCATATTGCACGCTTTTGTCGACCCACATAGCAGACAGGCACATGTGAGCTTATGTGTACACGATGAATGAATGGATGAATTTTCCTGGCCCTCAACTAATATCATATTGCTTCTCGTTGAAAAGCTCTCCACATATTTTATTTCTCGACTTATCTGTCGGCAGAAAGCGCAAGCGTGAAAACTCAAATCCAACTACCAAAACAGTTTTTTTAGTGCATGCTTATTTGAGGACTATTTATTTTCCCTAATGAGAAGTAATAGAGTGAGTGTAGAATGCAAGAGTATGCTTTGGTTTTGGTCTTTCCGAAGTAGGAAAATACATAGGGCTCTAATTGAGTCAAAATTATTGCAATAATTAATGGGTTTAGGACATGGTCCCTAATTGTCGGGACAAGGGACAAAAAAACAAACTCACTCAATCCACTTATTTTGGATGGTCTTCCTCATCATCTTGCCACTTATTCCAATTTGGTTGTTCCAACATCGAAGACTTGGCACTACTTGTAGCCTTGTAAGCAAGTTTGGAAGTTGGGTATGTTTATTGATGTTGGTTTGATAAACTTATTTTCACTCATTTATTTTGGTTAAAAATAAGTTAAGATAGAAATATAATCATAATTTTTAAAAAATTAAGGGTTTCAGAAATTGTATATATACAAATAAATAAAATAAGGAAGGGGAAAAAAAAAAAAAAAAAGCCAAGCCAAATGCATAGTGGTGATAATTAATAATTAGGTTTTTTCTTATAGGATAATAATAGGTTTAGATTTTTTTTTTCTTAATTTCATTTCCGCCAATTATAATTTGAATCCAACAATACCGATACTACTGTTAACTAACTTAAAAGATATTTTTGGAATAGTTGGTCATATTTTGAGACTAAAATTAATACACATAACTTCTTCATTTAAGGGGAAATAAAAAAAGGCTTTGGGAATTTCTAATTAAGGTACTACCAAAAATTTGTCAAATCAATCATATAAAATATAAATATGATAATTTGCTTTTGAAATAATGTTAGACATACAAACTATTTTACAAAAATTTTTACAAACTGCTGATGTGGTGAACAATTATTGGTAAATGAAAAAGTGTTTTGTTTGGTTTTTAAAAATTGATTTATATGTTTGTAAAGTTTATTTAATAAATTGTTTGGCTACCTTTTTTTTTTTTCTTTTTTTTTTTTCGCTAGACGCTTGCAATGATATTGCCAACGCTAGTTTGCAATATGTTTAAGTTGTACACAAAAAATTTCTCAAAAAAAAAAAAAAGTCACAAAAACTTTAAAAGCACTCCTAAATCATACAATCACCTCGGAAATTAAGCATCTCTAATATTAGACGCCTTTTCATAGAGGTATTAATTAGTTAAACTTTGAAATCAATTTTATCAACAAAAAAAAAAAATTTATTTGAATCAGGTTCAACCATATATCAATTTGAAGCAATATTCCTTTAATCCACTGTGTAGTGGTTAAAAAACTATGTACTTATACTTATAGTTATATGATCATTTTAATGAGTTATATGACTTGTTTAAATAATATATGTGGATAGTTTTATTATAAATAGAAAATTTTAATCAATACCTTAAACACACTGATTTAGGAAATATTTTTAAAAAAAATTTATGAAAAAAGAAAAAAGCAACTGATTTTTTTGACATATTTTTATATTTTTCAAAAAGTAGTATTAAAATTTTCTTAAAATAATTCATTAACAAATACCATAAGAGCGCCCGTTAATTGGATCCTTCATAAATCACCACCTAGGGGATTGGAGGAAAATTCTTCCAAATTTGGAGGAAAACATTGTTCTTACAAATTGGTATATATGTTTGTAAAGTTTATTTAATAAAAATTTTTGCTATCTTTTCTTCTTTTTTTGTCTACACCCCAAAAATGATATTCAATGCCAGTTTACAATATGTTTAAGGAGAAATATTATATTTACAAGATTTTCATAATACTTTCACAATAAATTATAAGTGGTAAGTTGTCACTAGTAGATAAAAACGTAATTTCAGTGGTAAGTTCAAATTAGAACTAATAACAACTTACTACCTACAATCTGTTATAAAAATATTGTAGTCACAACATTTCTCGTCTTTAAGTTGTACCTTTGAAATTGACTTCTTCAATCACACAAACTTTAAAGTACTCCCAAATCAAACAATCACTTCGGAAAGCGTCTCTAATCTTAGATGCCTTTTCATAGAGATATTAATTGTATTCTTGTACTAACTTGCTAAACTTCAAAAATCAATTATTCGATTCAAGTTCAACCATACTTATCTTCATAATTATCTACCTGATTTTCTTTTCAACATCTATTTGATTTTAATATTTGACTTGATCCCCCCAAAAAGCATATTCAAAATATCCACTCTAGGACAATAAAGTTGAATCTTAGAGTATTTGAAAAAAAATGTTTTAATTTTATAGTTTTTTTTTTTAAGAGAATTTCAAATATTAAAGACTTTACTAATTAAGTTTTTTGTTATGCATATAACTTCAAAAATTTTAAAAATATATATCTTATATATTTTATTCAATATATAAGTTATTGAAAACTAAGAAAAATATAACTCAAAAAAAAAAAAAAAAAATTGTAATCTCTGTACACACGCAAACGTGGAGTGGTCCTATAGGTAATACCATAACTTCTACGGTTCAAATTGTTCTACGAGTTTGAAGTTTGAATTGAGAAGAAGAAAAAAAAAATGCCGTAATTTTCAAAGGGAAAATAGCTGTCACGTTGACCACACGTGCAAGTAAGGTATCAATTATCAAAGAAATAAATCAAACGTCAAAGCCTATCTATCTATCTGAAAGCGTGGAAAGTTTCATGGAAACCACTCGTCATTGGCATCTAGGCATGATTCCTAGGTAAATTCTATCTTGACCGTCAAACTTTTTTTTTTTTTAATTATTTATAGAGTTTTAAGCTATGACGTCGATTTTTAATACATATACTTTTTATTATCAGATTAAGATACTAATCAGTTTTTAGTATAAGTGAGAATTGAATTTAAAATTTCTTATTCAACCATAATAAAAGTGTCTTCAAAATTTAAGACCTAACTTGAACCCACAACTTGACTGTCAAAACTTAAGATGTTAAACTAATATATATGTTGGTATATATTAATAAACCATTTAAAAAATTATATAAAAAATAATTAGCTTTTTTTTTTTATTGCTTTTAAATACAATTTTTCTTTAAAAAATTTATTAAAATAGATAATAACATGTATACCTAGAGATATACAATAAACGGACCCAACTTTAAAAAAGTCCAAATCCAGTATCTGAAAGAGAAAGTAAAACCTAGTACCTATCTTTTAACTATTGGTTGTACTAATCTGACATTTGGTGGGGTTTGTGGCATTATGTATAAGGTCTTTCGGATAATATGTCCTCATGGTCCTTGAATTTGGATGCATGCATCTTCACACCTTCGGTTATTGAATTTGGATGCATGCATCTTCACACCTTATTGTTTTTCGGATAATATGCCCCCATGGTCCTTGAATTTGTAGCTAGCAGTAGCAGGAAAAAGAAGAAAAGTGTTGAATTTTATTTTATTTTTTTAGGCTGAGTATCTTTTCTAATTGTTGATTTTTGCGCAGGAGAAGCATCTATGTAATTTCTCAAATCTCTTGTTTAGAAATTGTCAAGGAAAAGAAAAACTACGTTTGAAAGTTATCATCAAAGTTGAAATTTGCAAATAGCAGTCTGTTGCACAAATGTGTTGGTTAGACAAAGAATAATGTACTTTCACTGCAAATTATATTATACCATAGCATATAAGGGTCTGAATTTCTAATAAATTTACTCAACCATTCCCAATGAAGCCTAAAATCTCAATATTTCAATGCTATTCTTTTTCATCAATAATTTTATACAATAAACATGTACTTTTATGTAAAATAAGAAACATATACTCTTATATTTTAGCCCATTGTCAGTGTCCTTGTTCTTTTAGGTTTTAATTTCCTACCAATAACTTTGACCTAAAATAATAATAGAAGGAAGAGTCACCACACATTTTCAACGTTTATTTTAGTTTATTTTATTTTAAAATTTTTGAATTTTTAATAATCATCATCTTCAACTTAAACCAAGTTGACTGTTCTCTCTTTTAGTTCTTTGTTTTATGTTATAGAAGATTTCGATTTGCCATTGAAATATGGAGGCAACTTGTGGTTTTTTCTGTGATATTTAGCTACCTATGATGGCTAAGTAATACATTAACAATCACTCTTAAATGTGTCCACACTTATGTTGTCATGGTGGGGTTACACGCTTTTGTGTGTGTTTTTTCATAAAATTCACTTTCTTGAATGATGGTTTAACAATTGCTCTTAAATGTTTCGACACTAATATATAGAGTTTACATGTTTATGTGTTTCCTTTCATGAAATTCGTTTTCTATGACAATGGTTAAGTATATCGTGACAATATATATAACTTTAAGCAATCTATTTCTACTTAATGCAAATTATGACTTGTTATTGTTGTATTATTATATGCAAATTATGACAAATTTATTGTTGTATTATATATATATATATATATATATTTTTTTTTTTTTTTTTTACTTTTCATGCTTGTAAAATTTAAAATTCTAAGATGACTAGAGATCAATAACAATCTCATTTATAATTTTTTGTTATTTTAATTTTTGAATTTTGAAATTATTCTTAAAATATTATTATGAATCAAATAATAAATAACATCTAATTGATATGAAATTTGACGTACATATTAAGAATATTGAGAAAATTCAATTCATTGGTAGGAATTTTTTATTAAAAAAATTATTAAGTGATGTAATAATATATGACGTCCACTAATTGTTATTTATCGTTAGACCAAAATTCTAATAAATTTTTTGTGTAAGCAAATTTCGAAACTCAAATTTTTTATTCGATGGCAAGAGACTTTACTAGTTGAGCTAATTGAAATTCACAATATTACTTAAAGTTACACCAAGTGTCACTAAACAAAATTTACTCATTTTTATGTGTAATTATTTGTTTTATAACAATATAAAAAATTTCAATATAGTAACGAAACCTTATATTAAAGATATATTACTAAGTACTTAGGATTCAGAGTTTTTTTATATATTCAAAATAGATAACATGTAATTAATTTCTTCGGCTTATAGATGCAGTACAAAGCAATATTAATATTAACATAAAATTTAGATCATATTATCAAAAAAATTGTAGTTTAATTGATATTTTTTAATATTTCAAATAGAGACTTAATGGTTCAAATCTCTGACCCTTATTTTAATTATTGAACTATAAAAAACTGGGGAAATATTATTATAAAAAAGACTACCAAAATATTACTAGTTCATTGGCATTCTCGAAGAGAACCTAGACCCATTACGTCCCAAACAAAAGCTTGATGTACATTAAAGGAGACATTGTTGATATTCCAAGAGCCTTTTATCTTGCGCTCCTTGTCTTTCTTTGTCACAAATATATGTGCTTCTATTATTTGCTCCATGGTATATACATTCTATTCTAATACACACTCATTTGAATTATTTGAAATGTGTGTATTAGCTAGAATAGAATGTATTTGAATTATTTTCTCTTTCTATGTCCAACTCAGCTAATAAAGAACCTTAGGAGGCCATTTTTTCACAATCCCTCATCATGGAATTTTAGGTTTCAGTTTGGGGGAAATCAACAGAGAAAGAAAATGCAGATGATTCCCTATCTATTGGTAAAGTAACCCCTTCCTGCATCAATAAAGACTACACATTCTTCTTATCAAAGAAAAGACTACACATTCTGTTGAGTCACAAAGATAGTGTTACATATACACCAATAAGGAAGAACAGAGTTATTTTTCATATTAGTGTGATTAAATAATTATTTATGGTATATAATCATTGCAATCCAATGAATGATGAAATATAATGCAGCCAAAACGGAAAATGGAAAAAACACAGCCCATTTGAAAATGGAAAAAACAAAACAAAACAAGAAAATAAGACAAATCTTCCCTCGCATTCCTGTTGTTTCCAACACTAGCAATCATTTTATGCACCTATGCCGTTGCTAGTGATAGTCACCACCATTGTTTCACCACTCCATTCCACAATTTTGGCACATTACATAATTCTAATCATACCAATAAGTGAACCTCCAAATAGAAATGATCAATCTTAACCTTTCAAATAATTCCTCCAATAATGCATGGCCATTTCCATGGCATCACCAATGTCCCACATATTTTTTTTTAATAATTAGATACATTATCATTACTATGTCGGTATGTCCTACCACGATGACCCATCACCATCCTCTTAGCTACCGTCGTTTGCTAACCACAAATTCATAAATCACATCCAGCACCAGCATAATTGGAGCAAAAAACAAAGATCCTAATTGCAATTTGCAAGAAAATCCAAACATGACGTAGTTGAAGTTGAAACACTAGCTGGAAATCTCAGTCTAATTAATCAAGATTTAATTGTACAAATATTTTTTTTTCTTTTTTTTTTATACATTGAATCTATATGCCTCCACCCCAGCCAAAAAAAGGAACAAATTTTCATATGCCCTTTTGGTGCTACAATCCAACACTAAAGAGTTCCCAAACTTTCCACTTTTGGAATCTAAAGCCAAGATGTTAGCCCAAATAATCCCAAAAATATTTACAGAGATGCATTTACTCTCTGTTCTAAAAGAAATGCATTCCCTACTTTTTAACCTTCTCTCAAGATGTTTTTTTTTTTTTTTTTTTGAAATAACTCTTTCACTGCCTAAACCCGAACCCACCCGATTGAGTTGGGTACCTAAACCCAAATGGGTCGAGCGAGTTAGAGTAATTCTGAGTCAACACGTTCGAGTTCTGCTGAAACATCCCCGAGTTTGTTCTGAGTCCACTCTGAACCTCTTCATCCACGTGGCAAAGCTGTGGGATAGAAGGGACATAAACGTCATTATTGTTGTAATTCACAATCCCCTGAGTCTGAGCTTGATGAGCTTGGTTTTCAACCGCGAGTTCAGGCACCGAGTTGAGCCCAGCAAGGCTGGCCCAGTCGAAATTCCCAGAACCCAGATTCTGGAAATTGGGCTTCTCATCATTTTGAAAGTTCTTGAGGGAATTCACACGTGGCAAAGCGAAGAAACTGTCATTAATTTCAGGAAACGACGAGTCCAACATGTCGTCCAGGTGAGATGAAGACGATGTATCATTGCTTTGTTCTTTGCTTGAAGTTGAAACACTTGTCGTTGGCTTCTGAGCGCTCGAGTTCTTCTTATAAATCCGACATAAAACCCAATCATCCAACTACAACATTAAAAAAAAAAAAAAACAACAAACTCATTTAGTGTCAAAAAAACAAACAAAACACAAAACATTAAATTAAATAAACACATTAAAATGTTACCAAATTATATATTGTTACCTTAGTGCTTCCATTCTTTCGTGAGTGCTCTAATAAGCGATACTCATGCATAATCCAATTAGTTTTTGTTCCTTTAGGGGCTTTTCCAACATAGAATACTAGAGCCTTCTTAATACCAACTTTACGACCCTCGGTGGTGATAACTTTGTCAGTCCCAGTTGCCTTCCAATAACCAGACCCAGCAACCCTATTTGGTCTCGATCCATTTGGGTACTTCCTGTCTCTAGGACTAAAAAAATACCATTCTTTTTCACCAAATATAGCTTTGCCTACACAAAACAAATTATAAAATATAAAATTAGCACATAATAATTGAATTATAGTTAAAGATTGTTGCCTTGTTGGCTAAAAGCTTGATTTAGAAAATCTTACTTGGTAACACCCATGGATCAAACTTGTACAAATCAATATCACCAATAATTTGCAAACTGAAATGGTGCCCAGCTACTTTTCTACATAGATATTGCACCAAAAGCTCCTCATCAGTCGGAAAGAACCGAAATCCTGGTGGCAAGCTTAGCTGAGAAAGTGGGTCTGTCTCAGGTACACCCATTTCCGGCGACAACTTTTTTCACAAATTTAGGTAAGAAAATTCAAAGATAGAGAAATTAGATATTTTGAATTTTCTTTCTTTCTTTTTCTTTCTATTTTTTTTCAAAATTGAAGGTATTGGAGTTGTTTAAATAGACAAGGGGTGGATAGAGAGATAAGTACGGTCGTCCTTGTCTTGCTGTTGGTTCAGTAGGACCTACCTCAGTTCATCACCTTTCAAAATGCACCACGTGTCCTTAGTATTCGACGTTATCGTGTGGCCGACCTTATCTCGTTTTTAGTACGGTAACTTTGCTGCGGTGCATGAACCGTGACGAAATCACAGTAGTGAGTCACCACCCAAAAAAGAGGACACGTGGCGATAAATCACGACAATTTTTCTAGAAGAATTGAGGCCCCCAAAAAAAAAAAAAAAAGAAGGTAAAAAGGGCTTGTCATAGTGAAAAAGAATGTTTGGTCAGTGAGAATGCGTTTTTCACGCGTGGGAAAAAGCCACGTCGGTAAAAGCGTGAGTGACGCGTGCGTACACGTGGGGTTAGGCTTGAATTATTGGTCAAAATTAAGAAAGAGAAAGAAGGAATAAAGAGACAAAAAAGTGCTGTAAACGGTGAACAAATTCGAGACACGTTAGCATAATAGCATATACTCTTCTTTTCTTTTCTTTTTTTGATGTGTGTGTTTGGTGTTTCTTTCACTCATCAACCTCTATAAGCTAGCTTACAAGAATACAAAAATATTCATAGGTTTGGACCATTTGGTGGGTTTTCATAAAAAAGATTGGTGATGATGTGGGTGGGTCAAAGCTTTTGAGAGAGTTATTATGGACTAGATTGTTCTTTGTTTGATTGAGGTGGGATTTAGAAGTTTGTGTACGTGTAGAAGAATTTTAGGTTAATTTAAAAAAGAGAGATAGATATGTTTTTGTTGGGATTTTGGACTGTTTGGTGGTGGGTCATTACTCATTCCAAAAAAGTAAAAATATTAAAAATGAAAAATGAAAAAAAAAAATATATGTTCGATAATATCAAGATGGCACGTATAAAATTTTTGGATTACGTGGAATCATGACATGTGGTTTTTAAGGATAGTGTTTGACAAGTATGAGTCCAAGCTCTTTGATGAATCAATGAATAAAAAAAAAAAATTGTGAGAGAAAGTTAATAGGAATGTGGGTCAATTGGGTGTTAAATTAAGTTTGAAGGTTGAGATTTCTTTGCGCCACGTGCAGATGATCTTGCTACAGGGCTCTGGTTGATTGGTTGAGAGTAATTGGACGGCTGTATAGTGTGGAAGTTCGAATACACTACTAGTCATGGAAAACAGAGATGGGGGGCACCTACTACTTTTTCTTGTTACGTGACCTTGAACTTGAAGTTTGAATAAGGTCGGAGTTATATTCAAATTCATTGAAAATCTCGCCAGCTGAATTGTAGTTGTTTTTAACTTTATTAAATTTTCAGCATTAGTAGTAGTTGATGTTTAATTTTTTATCACAATCAATCAATTTTTTAGATAAGCTCCGACTTCAATAAGTTAAAAAAGTATTTGTTTATGAGAAAAGTTAATGAATATCTTAAGAATATTAATTTATAAATTATTTTAAAAAATAATTTATAAAAAAATATTTTTTTTTTATTTTTTTTATATTAAAAGTTGTATTAAAACATAACAGATAAAGTCTCGGATAGTTGAGTAAAAAATTTGAGATTCAGTTCCCACTTACACTAAAGATCAATTGATATATTAGTATGATGATAAATGCTTTAAGAATGTCCGTTAACAAAATGCATGCTATTATTATTCTATTTTTCTTTTTTTTAATGATTTTTTTTTTTTAATTTACACTTTTACTTTTAAAAGTTTATAGGTGATCAAGTGATATCGCATGCATGTTCAAAATGGTTGAAGTTTGAGTTGCGGTTTTTGATACTTCCAATATTAACTAATAAAATCCTGACCATGTTAGCTTTATAAATTTTTTAACACCAAATATTTCTTTGTCAAAGCGGAAAAGTTACCATCACAATTTAAACGTGGTCATTGTTAAACTAAATTAAATGCAAAACCTTTTTAGATTGTTGCTACCTGCTACTAATGCTAAAACCGTTTTAGGATAGTTCTTTTTGTATTCTTTATTTGATTTATTAATTTTTACTGTCTAATCTCAACCCTAATTTAGAAACATTAGTTTCAATTGATTTTTAATTTTTTTTTTAATGAATAATTTTGATTGAGGTTATGTCGTCGGTGAACCTCTCGACATATTGCTGCTGAGATGATTATTCTTTTTCTTCCTATCTCATTAGTCCTTTCTAACCATAAAATAAGCTTTAACCCTGCAATGAACTATTATAGGTTTTTATTTTTATTTTTTTTATTGGAACTATTATGGGTTGAGTTCGAGCTTTGACCTTTGGAAAAAATAAAATATTTGAGGACATTGATTTATATTAATTAAGTAATAATCCCTTCAAATTTTTATTTATTATTATTTTTTATATAATATAGAAATTCTACTCCAACATAATCTAAGTGTGTATATATATATGAAGTTCCCTCCTGGAGACTTAAACTCTGGCATTTGCCCTACCACATCCCATAAGCACTTATACTTGTAGAGTAACTATTACATCAAAAGTGTGCGGTGGTTAATCCCTTCAAGTTCTAACTCCCAAATATTCTATATTATTATGCTATGAACTTATGATTTAAATTTTCAATGTAAATCTATTTTAAAAGGTGTTTTGATTTAGCATAAAAAATAAAATTTTCACACTTTTTTATATATTATAAATTTAGTAGTTATAATTAATGATAAGAGAGTTGAACCTGGACGTTTTTAGTAGAATTATATCAAAAAGTATTCAGATGAGCTACAAGACTTTTGGCTTTTTTAGAACTTATTTTCGGCCGCAAAAGTCCTTGTAGCTGACATTTTAAAACCTTATCCCTTGATTCAATTAAAATAAAGAAAAAGATAAGGTACCAAAGAAAATAAAGGGCAAATAACCACGGCCAGAAAAAGAGGTAGGTTTTAGTTTTATTGCATGTGATGTTTTTACATAGTATTTGGTCAAAAGGAGAAAGTCTGATATATAATATAGCATAAGAATTGCGGCTTCATCATATTAGTAATCAGCTTAGTTAAGCTGATGGCATTTATTTAAGGCCAAAGCGGCCTTTTCCTTTGTTTAGTTTAGCGGCGCAGCCGCAGTGTACATAGAAATATTCTGCTGCTACTTTATTTTGTATTTGGAATTTTTGACCTGATATATGTGAAAACGGCTGCCACAATAACAATATATAAAAAAAAAAAAAAATCATAGAATAAACTGAGATTGTGCTTAAAAGTAAAGTTAAAATCATCCGTTCTAAATTCAACTGGCTGCTAATGGCCAAGTTCAAAATCTTATGCTTAAATTAAAATGCTCGCCTAATTCATTGAATTAATGCATTGCAACATTTAGAAAAAACAAAAGAACTTATGTCACTTTTCAGTTTTCAACATATTGACTGTAATTTTGAAAATGAAAAATCATATCTCTATCATTCCCGAACCCCAATGCAGCCAGAAAGAAGTAATTTAAAATGATTATTTTTTTAGCTGATTAAGGTATCATCATCATTATTATTAATAGTCCGGTTAATGTGTGACCTTAGGGCACATATTAAGCTTTTTCAATTTTTGAATTTTTTTTTTTAAAATGAAAATTATTGTGTGCCCTAAGGGCACACATTAGTAAAATCCTATTATTATTATTATTATGATGTTAGTTAGTGATTGACATTATGATTTAGGAATTTATTGACATTCAAATCTAATTATCTTTTCAAAACAACTGTCTTTTTTTTTTTTTTTTTTTTTAGAATGAAAAATGGGGGCCTTTATGGCTATATTACACCCCCGGGAAGGGAGCCAGGTGCGTACCTACTAACTTTCAGCGTACACCTGTGTGAGAGTCACCTCATTTGAGTACACCCCTCACTAAGTATGCCCACCAACGGACTCCTGTGGGCAGCGGGACTCGAACCTAGGTGTGTTGCACGAAGCGCCCGAGCCTTATCTACTCAACCAAGCCCCCGTTGGTTCAAAACAACCGTCTCTTAGTTTCTTAAATTTAGCATTCACAAGAGATTGAATTGTGAGAAATTTAAAACAGAGGAAGAATGGGAAAAAGTAAACAGATCAAAGGTCTACAAAATTATAGATGAAATCAAATATAATTTGTAATTGTATTACTAGGCCATATCAGCACTCTGGAGTTGATATTGTTAGTAAGAAAAGTTTGAACTTTCCAATCTTTTTTTTTTTATTTTTCTATTTTAGCTTGTCTGTTGATTTCGGGCGTTTGAGAAACATTCGGCCAGCAAAATGGGAATTCAATTCAAATTTGTATAATGATTCAATGACATATATAATACCTTTCAAAAAAAAAAAACATATATAATAAGGTGCTTGAACTTTGAATGTGTGCTACTTTTCAGATCCAGCTTGACTATAAGAGATGACTATTACATCATTGTTTTAATCGTAGCCTTTTAAGGTTTAACACCCCTCTCAGATGAGCTTTATGTTATTTTTTATTTTATTCTGAGAAATTTAGGTAAATTTAGTTGTGCCCTTGTGCTTCATGCTTTTTTGCTGTTAAACGTGGAGGACAGTCAGAGACTATTTAACAGAAATGAAATGACAATTGTTTACTACATATTTGGAAAAATACCCAATTATAAGACGACATGTATGTATGCATAATTGCATATACAAAGATACAGTTGATTACTGACACGAGTAGAATCTACCGACAAATTTGAATGGCCAAATGTGGGATACGTGATCATACTAATTACACGTGAACATGGTTTTAAAAATCGGTACAGTGAAAAAATTGAAAAATGAACTAATTTTTTATTTTATGGTCGGATTGGGGTCAGATCGATGGTCGAATCGGTGACATCATAAATAATTTAATTATTATTTATTTAAATTATATAAATAATTAATAATTTTTTAATATATTAAAACTAACAAACCAATAGTAATAAATATGTTTCCTTTAAAAAAAAAAAACAAGTATATAACATATTTTTAAAGAATTTAACATAATAACATTACAAAACAATCATCTTTAACATAATAAACTTTCAACAAAACCAAATAAATAAGTTCATTAGTCATTACATTTACATCCAAATGGCAAACAACTACTAAGTTTAACAACAAACAGAAAATAAAACACTAAACAAACAGTGGTCATTGATGATACTTAATGATTAACTTTAAAATCCAAACACAATTATGCAGGCAGGGTGTAAATCAATAAATAATATGGTGCCTATAACAGAGCAAAACAAATTGAAATAAAGCATGTAAATCAATAAATAATAAGGTGCCTAAGCTCAGAAGAAACCATTATGCAAACAAAAATTTTCCAATCCTCAATTAACTTTCAAATAGAACCCAAATTTAGATTGAGCAAAACCTAGCCGATATCAAAGTCAAAAACTTTAAAAATCAACTATAATAATGAAACTTACCCCAACAACAACAATAAAAAAAAAGAAAAAAAAAAGAAATTTATAGGAAATCAGAAATCAAAATCAAAATCAAAGAATTACATCCATAATCTCATATTCCAGTCATCTAGATTACTATATGTTTAAGCAATACAAAAACAGATTAAGAATTAACAACCAAGCAAAACCCATCTCATATTAGAGTTAACAAGTCCAAACCAAACAATTCTTTTTAAAGAATTCTATCTGTGACTTATTAAAACCCAAGCAAAACCCATGAACATTACAGAATATTAAAACCCATGACTTATTAAAGAATGACTTCACATGAACTGAGAATTCTATCTGTGAAGTCATGGAAGGAGAACCTAAGATGAAGTCGAGAACATGAACTGAGAATCTGAGATGAAGTCGAGAGAAATGAAAAAAAAAAAAAAGGAGAGAGAAAATGATCAAAATCAAGTAATCAAAATCAAAAGAAAAGAATATTAATTATTACATTACCTGATGAAGCCGAAAAAAAAAAAAAAAAAAAAAAGAACCGAGAAAATCAAAATCAAAATCAAAATGAAGTAATCAAGAGAAAAGAATATTACCTTCAGACGTCGAGAAGCAGAGAGCAGAGAGGGCGAGGGTGAGACCGATTATGCAAAGGGAAAAAAGAAAAAGAAAAGAAAAACCCAGAACACAGCTTCAGATGCCGAGAGGAATGATAAGAAGGGAAAAAAAAATTTAGAGGTGAGACCGTGAGAGTGAGGCAGAGAGAGTGAGGGATATTCAAGATTTCAAAGAGGGTGAGCGTGAGAGAGCTTGAGTGAGGCAGACAGCTTAAGAGAGATTGATTTTAGAGAGTGAGGCGTGAGATGACAGATGAGAGTGTTTAGGAGTTAGGCATGAGTCCTTAGGGTTAATTTTGAGGAGCAAAAAGCCAAAAACGACGTAGTTTATTTTGAGGAGCAAAATCGATTCGACCACGCCGGTTTTTGGTTCTCAGGTTGAACCGACCGATTTGCACTATTTACCAATTTTTAGGCTATTTTCGGTTTTTTCCATAACCGAACCGAATTGAAGGACGGTTCCTAGTTGAACCGGTCAGACCGGCCGATCCGGTCCGGTTTTTAAAACTATGCACTTAAATACATTATCATAAATGAATTGGTTAAATGATACTAGCCTTGTGATGAGGCTTTTTTTGGGTTTTAGTGTCATAATTTTCCGTTCATCTCAATTTGAGATGTTTCTCTCTTCTATCTAATTAAACCACACGTATAGTGATTTTTATTTTAAACATAGAAAATATATTCATGAAAAAAAAAAAAAAGGCAGTACAAACAGATGTGAAGAGAGAACAATTCAAACACCAACATAAATAAAATCATTAAAAAGAAGAAATGGAGTACATTAAAAATCACATTTTTTTTATTAATTCAAAAATAAAGAAAAAGAGATTTAAAAAAAAAAAGGTGAGATTAGAATTTAGAAGAAAGGAGAGAGAGAGAGAGAGAGAGAGAGAGAGAGAGAGAGAGAGAGAGAAACGTATAAGTCTTGATAAAGGGGAAAAAAAGGAGAAGAAAAAAAAAGTGAAAACAATTTTTATTTTGAGAATCTAATTTATCTATACTATTATTTAAGAGGATTTTCCTATTTGGACTGGATTTTTTTTTTTAATATTCCAAAATACCCCTACACTCCTAAGTTTAAGTAAAGACAAAACTAAATGATAGTCGGGTAAAAATATATGTCTAACTTGCACTAAAACATTGCCTACAAAATATAAACACTCTTCTACTAACTCACTTTTCCAAAGTAACTATACGTTTATTGTTTTTTTTTTTTTAAATTAGAAAAATAAGTTAAACAACCCACGTTGTTGCTGTTTTTTCTTAAAAAAACCCCACGTTTATCCAAAAACAAAACTAAATATCAAAAAAAAAAAAAAACTAAATAGATATATACACTTTTTTTTTATAAGTAAATATATCTTTAATTCCCACTAAAACGTTGCCTACAAAACATGACCACTATCCTAATGGTTTTCAAGCTCTTCTTTTTTTTTTTTTTTTTTTTTGGTAAAAGTTAATAATTTGCATTCATTATAATTTGAAATTACTATATTTTTCAATCATTGAAATACTTAGGGGTGTGATGAGTATTCTGCGTTTTGAATAAAATAATTTACTCATCACACTTTTGGGTTTGAAATATGTAGTAATCCTAAATTATAATGGATTCAAATTATTAACTTTTACAAAAAAAATAGAAGAGCCTCTGAGCATGCGCGTGAGAGTGTGTTTAGAGGCTAGTAAGTAAATAAAGCAATTTGAAAATTAATAGGAGAGTGACCCAACTTTTTAGGCAATGTTTTAGTGGGAGTTAGAGTTGTATTTTTACTGGATTGTCCTTTAGTTTTGTTTTTTACTTAAACATAAGGATATAGTGGCACTTTTGAACAAAAAAAATGAGGATCCCAAACAAGAGAGGCCCTTTAAATAGTAGTATAGATGCATCTTAAATAGGTTGAGTTATCAAGTTATCACTGACTCTAGTTTGGGCCTTTATTTATCACTTACATTATTTTATTCTTTACCATTTACAATTCGTCAAAATTGTTATGAAAATTTTGTAAAAAAAAAAAAAAAATTGACTCTAATATTGCCTTGAGGAGGAAGTAGTGTAACCTGGATTGCTAAGGAGAGAAATGAAATATTGACACATGGGAATGGAACATAATTAGTAATTAATTCATGCAATGCATCATATAAAAAATCTATAATATATATTCAACCAAAGCATTTTGATTTTTGATTAATCTCTTAATATTGTACTGCATAAGCTTTTTATGCCTCACAATTTTACATGTCATTATTCAAATATATATATTAACAGATTCTAAATTATATTCTATTTATAAAGCCTCCGTTGAATTTTCTTTAAAGGGCAGAATAGTCGGTTTCTACTTTCATATACAAAACAACATAAAAAATATCTATTAATAATTAACATAATTTAAATATTTCATATTTAAATTTAAACAAATCATATTTTTTAATCTTATTTATGTGTGTAATGCATAAGTTACTAACTAGTATTTATATGGAATGCATATTTAATTAATAAGACTTAATAAATAAAAGGGGGGAAAAAAAAACATAAACACTAGTTTAGGTTTCTCATAAAAATGCGAAACCTACACTAGCTTTTTAAAAATAATAAATTCTAGAAGAACCTCCTCTAGCTTTTAAATGTAACATTTAACGCTCGCGTAGTATTGTATTATGTGTAAAATGTTATTGAATAACACCTAATTCCCTACTGTTTTTTAAATAGAACAGTAACCTCCTTATTGCATTGTTTTATGTGAAAACTGAAACTTTGCGATATGCACTTTTCCCCTTCAATTTCTCCTATGCACATATCTAATCTAATATCTGTTTCAATACATTTTAGTTCATCAATCACAATATTTATAAATACTAAATGAGTTTCTCTTGTTATCGATGTGAGGCTACAGATTTAATAACTCTTTATCATCGATATTAACTCTCACATCTTTATATTTAAGTTGCTAATTTTATTAATTTTAATTATTTAATATGAAAACGCTACAACACTCTGGATAATCTTTATCTCCAAAACATAGATCCAACCATACAACGCTTAACCTGTGAAAGAAACACAGCCAATATAACTGCGGAAATAGCTGCATATTCAAAGGTAATTCGTAAATGTACAAGGCTGAGTTGTGTTGCAGATCAGTATGGGCGCTGGTCATGATACCGTTAATTAGTCAGACCATTTTGAACTTGAACATCTTTTTGATTTTCTAGGCTTTCCTTTTGATTTTGAGTCTTTGATAAACATTCCGCTAACATAAATTGAATTCAATTCAACTTATTAAAGAACAATATAGTGTGGATGGCTGTAACTTTTCAGCCAGAGCTTTCATTATTAGAGATGACCTTTTACTTCATTGTTATAATCTTAGCTTTCAAAGTTGAGCAATAATTAATTAGAAAAAGAAGAAGAAAAGAAAGGTTGAGCAATGAGCATTGTGTTGAATTTAACTGTGCTTCCACGCTTCTTGCCGAAAAAGGCGGAGGCTAGGCATGGCTCATCAACATAATTAGCATTAAGACTAATTTTTTGTCAATTGGCTAAAATGTTGGGATATATTTTAGAATGTGAATATATGATGTTTGCTTTATGATGATTGCTTTTTACCATCAGGCTAAAATATCAATCTGTTTTTTTGTGTAAGCAGGATTCGAATATCAAATCTCTTATTAAACAGTAAATCTTTGATTTAAGAGCAATATAATTTATCAGTTGAACAAACTGAAACTCAGATATTGGGATAATTTTTAAATAGAGCAGTTTAACAAGCAGTAAATTGTATAGTCCGATAACAAACAAAGATAGAGGATTCTTTTTTATCAATGAAAAATAGAATCTTCACAAGAACAAGAACAAGAACAAGAACAGGAATAACAGCCTCTGTACCCATATGCTAAGGATAGATCCAAAAGCTCATCTTCTATCTCCACCGACTTGCGGCAAAGAAAATGGAAAAGGCGTTTAAAGCATTTTTATTTTTTTTTAGCACGAATTATTATGCCTATTTGTTAAAGCATCTTTTGTAGTACAGCTCCAGATTAGGACCAAACTGACCAATCAATTAGAAAGAAATTGATGGTCCTTCTATGACAGGTCCCATCAATTTTAAGTTCATAGTCCTCAATGGTTGTAAGGAATATGATCCACTTTTAAAGGAAGCTATGATAAATTAAGATTTTCCACATTTCTTCGACTCCAATCATCATAGATAGAAAATGATATCGGTCCTAATTTTCAAGCTCCTATCACTTTAGTCCTGGTGCCAATACTTACTCAATCTAGTGGTAGGAAATAAAGAGCTATAATTATACACTACAACCTTCTTTTCACGCCAATCTGTGAAGCACTTGTCCATTAGTGGGTCCTATGGGGATTAAGCTCTTCTTTTGGCTGAAAATGAAGAAAGAAGATAGAGAAGAATCACAAAAATTAAGAAAAAAGATTAAAAAAATAAAAAAATCACTTTATCCTTGAGAGACTCCTTTGGTTGTTATTGGCTAGAGTCACAAAATTTTATAATTATCTAAAATAAGTTGTTATTTCATTTGTAAATAGAAAATGATGCCACTGATAACCCAAATAAAAATCAATAAAAATCTGCTAACTTAATTGTTACCAAAAAAAAAAATGTTGTGAGAATTATTATGTGTGTATATATTACTCATAATATTTTGGTCTTATTACACCCCCAAAAAAAAATGCTGAATTTTTTATTAACCCATTGGGCTTCACCAATAAGGCAACTACCTGTCCTTGACATTATAGTTCACCTACTACACATTTGGGGGCACTTTTCTGGGATTCGCCAAGCCCTTTTAGATCTTAATATAGCATTCTGGGCCAGGTATTAGGATCCAAATTATGGGCTCTATCTATAAGCCATCTCACACCATCAGCCCAATAAACATTCTGGAATTAAATACGCCGACAGTTAATTTATTTATCTTTTTCTTATTTTATTGGGTAGTTCAACAACTTCAAATAAGTGCAAAATTTTGTTTAAAATTATTTTTATAGAAGGATTTAAATTTAAATTTTTAGTTTAAACTTAAAAATGACTTGAACAAAGCATGAAATGTATAAATTTTGATTTAAATTTTATTAATATGTGAATTTGAAATGATTCGGTGTAAAGTGTAAAATCTGATTTCATATTTTTATAATAGAATATTTTTACAAAACAAAAATTTATGGCACAAAAGATTTTTTGGAATAAATTCTTCAAAACTCAAAAAGCTTTGAATTTAAAATCTCCAATTATAAATCCAATAGAATCTATGAAAAAAATAATCTCCAATTTTAAATGCTCCTAACTATTTTTCATGTAACTAAACGATTCCAATCTCCCTCTAAAGTCTAAACTCCAATATCTTTTTTGCGTATGAGGATTGGATATTTCGCTAGCTGGTAACTAGAGATGCAAAAGAAGTGTGGGACACTGCAGCGAAGAGACTATATTTTGGCCAAACTTTAGCTCCATCAAAAAAAGCTCTTTTGCTAGCTGTTTATACTTTATATAATATCCAATGTCATCTTCTTCTATTTTTTTTTTTTTAAAGAACAAACCCACACACTTTAAGTCAAGGAAGTGATATGTCTAACAGTGAAAGTTTGTATTAACTTGATTTTAGTATCTCTAGCATCAGAGAATGTGAAATTGAAAATCTCAAAAAATTAAAACAAATGAAGAGAATTGAGTTTCATGAAATAAATTTGTGCTGCAAAATTATACTGCCTAACTTAATTGATATTCATTCTCCAAAGCTTCTTGCCTCAATTCTATTTCTGTCAGCCAACAAAAAACAAAAGAAGCACATTTGCAATCAAAAAGAAAATCCATCTCTAATTTATATGTATTTTTCATCTAATGTATCTTTCGTTAATCAACTTGAGTAACATTATTGCAAACATTTAGATTAAATATGACAAAAAAATTATTGTCTACTCTACTTTCCTTGTCACCCCAATCCTCATGAGGGCAACATAAGCCATGAGCCTGTACCCAACTAGCATAATCACCAAAGCAACAACAGCAATGGCTTGCCCATTTAGCCCCACTTGCTTTATTGCTGGAAACTCCCCTACCAAACAAAACCCATCTTTACTATTGCAGGGGTATGTTTCACTAGGCTTGTATTGAGACCCTATCAAGAGCTTGTAGGTGTAATTGCTAATGGAAATGTATTTGATCCAAGCTATAAAGGAAGGCACATGTTGAACATAGAATCCACCAGCTAGAAGGAATGTCAGCATGATGACTGATCCTAATATAGTGGCAGACTTTTGGTCCATTATTGTAGCACCAATGGCAAGACCTAAGCCTTGAGATACTAATACGCTGAGCAGTAGGACAACCAAGGTTTGCACAAAGTTTACAAATGAGGCTTTGAGGCCAGCCATCCAATAAGTTATGACAACAAAAACTGTGGGAAGGATAAGCTCCATGGGGAGGTCAGCAACGACTGTTGACATGAAGTATGATGAGAGCCTGTACATGCCAGACGAACGCTCCTTTTCAAGCATCCTACGCTCCTGAGGGAAGGTAAATATAGCTTGAAATAGAGGGAAGAAGCCCCAAAATCCTGATTCGAAGAAGAGCAGTCCAATCTGCATATTGCAATGTTAAAAAAGCAATCTGGATACTATGTACCATGTATTCAAATCCAAGTAAATGAGTGAATGTCATGCTATGCATAAGGGCCATTTCTAAAGGTTGACAATGTGCTACATATGTATATTTATTCAACTTCCTATTTTTAGTCATCTAATTTTATTGATATTCACAAATTGAATCTTCCAACACTATGCCAAATCAAAATTGCCTCATTTGGTTCAAAATAGTAATTGACAAAATCATTTTTCAAGAAAAGCAGAATTCTCGTACCTTATCCTGTAGGTGGGCATCATCAGATTGCCACCATAGTAGTCCTGAAAGAACAGCTACAACCAGGACCTGACCGATCTTGAGGCCGGAGAATGACTGATGCTTTCTCTCTTTGACCCCTCTTGTAAACAAAACAGAAAATTGTTGCCACCAAGTTGTGGACCACTTGCCAAATTGCTTGTCGTCTAATCCATCTTGATATTGACTGCTTCTAAGTTCTTGAAGCTCTTCCTTCAATTTGTCAGCAAGATTAATCTTATAGGCAGATACCAAAGTCTGCTTAATCTTATTTTGATCCTCATGTGACTCATCCGAGGATACACCTGAAAGTCTGCAAACATTAGCACCAGAACAATGCGTGATATGGAACATATAGTGTGCAAAAGTAAGGACAAGGTACTAGTGATTCATGATATCAAATGCCAAAGGGCATCAACAAATTCTTATGATGCCTTTCTGTCTAAAATAGGAAACCTAAAGGAATTGGATCCTCTGTGTTTATTTGACTAAAAGCAGAGTCACCACACAGAATAGCAAACCATATGTTTTCACCAAGTAATAATCAATTATGAATCTAAAAGAAGTGAAATTAATTTGAATCCACCAGTAAAGACCTTATGCAAACAAAACAGGAAATTGTTACTTCTACACACATCAGACCTTTTGTCAAATGTCTGCAGAAGGAAGTCTGTCAAATTCTGGCCTTGCTCCCAAGCAGTGTTAAAAGAATGAGCAAAAAAAGAGAGGAAACCATACATGGGAAACTAGAAATAAACAAGATTATAAATGTGAAAGGAGCTTCCAGAATGTAAGTTAATATCGGTTGAAACAAATTTTGTATAATAACTTTCTAAGCATACATGCAATATAAATTAGAAACGAAAAAGAAAACCAAATAATGGGAAGATGAGGCTGCTTTTCTGATAGTCATGCAAAGTTTCCTAAGCCTAGTAACAATTTCAAAAGCTTTCTAAGGTTTCCAAGGCCTTTTTAGATCTTTACCCAAGGAAATTTCCCAAATTTTGAACCCTGCAGCTTTGGAAACATATTTTTTTGTTGGTAGAAATAGAATTAGGCTTTGGCATTAATTATCCATGCTCCCAATTCTACATATAATAAAGAGTTCGGGCCTTGACTAAAGCAATTTGACCACAAGAATAATTTCCTTGATAATTAAAAGCTCATTAATGCAGTCAATGCTATAAAGAAAATAAAATAATCTTCATTTGATTGTACTGCACAAGTACCAGTGCAAGCATTTTACAAAGATATGAACCACTAATAGATAACCAACAAACCATGCAATATTCCTCAAATCATCTTCAGACATTATACGCAATTGGGCATGCTCTAAAATAAAAATATGCAAAATTTGAATGTAGTTTCTTAGATGTTAACCTTAGATTATTCAATTAAATTCAAGCACATTGTTGTATGTAATAACAATTAAATTCAACCATATAGTTTATTAAAAAATGCAACCACATAATTGAATTTAATTGGTAAACCTCAGGTACAACGCCTAAAGAATTTAAGAACTTAAGAGAAAACAGTATTGTCTTACACATACCGTTTGCAAGATCTAAGAGAAAATCTGCAGGATTCATGACAACCATTGGGGAATATCCGATGCTGGAAAAGTAGTCCACTGCTTCTGATCCCCTTCCAAAATACAAAGGGTTACCTTCGGATAACAGTAAAACCTTATGAAACATGTAAAATAGCCTACTTGAAGGCTGGTGTATGGTCATAACAATTGTTCTTCCTCCATTTGATAACTCCCACAATGTGGATACAATCCTTTGAGCAGTTGTTGAGTCAAGACCTGAAGTGGGCTCATCCAAAAATAGCAGACTAGGGTTTATGAGCATTTCTTGTCCTATACTAACCCTTTTCCTCTCTCCCCCAGAAATCCCCCTCAATCGTTCTCCTCCAAT
Organism: Quercus ilex subsp. ballota; assembly: GCA_032727855.1. Lineage (NCBI taxonomy): Eukaryota > Viridiplantae > Streptophyta > Magnoliopsida > Fagales > Fagaceae > Quercus > Quercus ilex. The sequence continues at coordinate 19,404,952 of CM064915.1, forward strand.
AATGCTATTATTACATTTAGTTAAACCAAGTTGAGTTATCACAGCTTCTGCATGTCGGATTTTCTCTTCTTTACTCAGGCTATTAGGCAACCTGAGAAGAGCAGTAAACACTAGTGTTTCTGTCACTGTCAAGTGGGGATAAAGAACATCATCTTGTGTAACAAATCCGGTGTTTCTCTTCATTGCATTCGAGAAGGGCTTGCCATTGTAGGTTATGGTTCCAGCAAGCCGTCCACCAAGGCGGCCTCCCAGTGCAGTCAGCAATGTTGTTTTGCCGCTGCCAGAAGGGCCTAGCATAGCCAAAACTTCTCCAGGTTGAACCATGCCTGTGATACCCTTCAAGATCATTTTCTCTTCAGAATTTTTGCTCTTCTTAAGTAATCCGCCTTTATTAATTTTGATCATGTAAACAACGTCCTCAAACTGTTCAATAAATCAAAATAACATGTGGGATTCGTCAGGTAAAGAGTTTACTAGATTTCCCTCGTATTATAACTGATAATCATCAATGTCAATTAAAGTTTGTCCACTTAGTACAATACTATGTAACAGAAACAAACAAAGAAGAAACATATATTTAAAATTCATGTTGATTCCCATCATATTTTGATACAATAAACCATTAACTTTTGAACGATAGATATAGTAACAAGGGAATTGAAGAACTAAGGACTAAAATTTAAAACCCATACTTATAAGGAAATTTATACATAAAATTAATTATAATTTTGAAATTGATTTTGCAAAATGAATCCGTTTATCATAAAGAGAAATCTAATTTTGACAATGAAATCTTCCAGATAATACTTAGGTGCTACTTAAAGCTAAAGAACGCATAAGCATAATGAAATACAAGTAAATATAAGAAATCCATAAGTTCAAATAAAAAAAAAATCAATTCACCAATGTGTGTAAAATTAGTCTTTCAACCCAAGAGACAAGAAAGCCATGCATGGACAATCTTGGAAGTCATTATTCAATATAACAAAGAAAAGGTCGATGTCAATATTGTACCTTCAACGTAACAGGCCGATTGGCTTTCTTAAAGATGGCTGGGGCTTCCATTTCTGTCTTCTTGTTAGCTTGAGCCTCTATGTCCACCATCGGCATCTCTTGCTCCATGCTTTTTTTTTTTTTTTTTTTTCACTTCCCAATAAACCCACCTCTTTTTTCTTTTATGTATAGTATGAAAGAGATTATCAAAAGGTTGATATCTCTCCTTCTCAAAGTCTAGTCTTTCCCTAGCTAGACACTCTTTTTTTCAGGTTGTTATTGTTATAGTAATGTGAAATGTGATAGTATTAGAGTGTGCAAAATGTTGGGAATAGAAAAGAGAAAAGAGAAAAGGGCAACCTAGTTGTGGCTCATGCGAGAGAGATGAGAGGAGAGTTTGAATTTTGGTATTCACAAACCTGAGAGATTCGCGGCACCTTAAATGGGGTTGGCTTCAAATACCAGTTTTTAGTATGCCGCGTTCAGAGCTCTCTCTCTCTCTCATTCTGTTACAAATCACTCTACACAGATGTGTATATATGTGCACCATATACGGTACTATAAACGAAGATTTTCATACATAAATTACGTAGCGTATAGCCTCTCTCTCTGATTTGTTGGGTAAAGTATTCTTGAATGAGATGGAACTCCTATAAATGATAAATCGTACTCCAACTGAAATTCTTGTGATTATGTGTCCTAGTTTTTTAGTAGGAGTTGCTCAACTATTAGGCCTCCTAAAATAAAATATAATAATAATGGAAGTAGCCCCTTAAATATAATAATAATAATAATAATAATAAGTTGACATCTTGCCAAAAAAAATGTAATGAATAATTTTTTTCTTTTTTAAAAAAATCATATTCTTTTCAAATATTGTGTATTTTACTAATATACTAGTTATAGACCCGTGCGTTGCACGGTTTTATGAAAAAGCTTATAAAATAAATATATAAATAATTATATATTTTAATAGATTCAATAAAGATAAAAGAAAAAAAATTATCAAATGTAAATAATTATCTCACTAAAATAGGGGGTAAGATTTCTTCCTAAACTAAATTAAATTGATAATTCCAAATTGAATTTTAAATTGATAATTATTTTTAAAAAATGTACTAAACAATTGATAAATCTAAAATTAATATAATCTTGATAATATTATAAATTAAAATTAAAGTAGATAATTTAAGAATATACATGTAGAACATCTTGATAATTTGATGTAACATAAAAATCAAATAAGAAAATAGTTAAAATTAATCTATTAATTCTAACCATATTTAATCATTAATTCTAAGACCCTAACCCTAAGCATATAAATTAGATCAAAGCTAAGAAAATTAGTTTAAACAAAAGACAACCAATACACAAAACCTAATCAATTTAATAAAAACAAAATACAAAAACAAAGAAGGAGCCTTTAGAAACTTGACAATGTTTTGAATTCATTAATTAAAATCACATGAAGACAAAAAACCAATAATAACATTAAAGAAAATAAACAAAATGAAAATAATAATAATAAAAGAAGAAAGAATGCATACCTACATTGTCATGAGATTTAGGCATTCATATATTGAAATAAGCTTCACTCCAAAAATGATATATAGGGTTATATATATTGGTAGAGTTCCATTTGAAATATAATTCATTTAAATCTTATTGAAATTAAAGATATCTAATCAATGTGTTTGTTTTTATCCCATAAAAATTGGAATTAAAAAAATGTCATATGAATAGAATGAAAAAAAAAAAAGGAAAAAAAAAAAAAAAAAGAGAGAGAAAGAGAACGTGGTTGATAGCTATAAGGAATTTTGATATATATATATATATATATATATCATATTATATATAATAAAAGTTGGGCTTAGACACCGTAATTACGCCACGTGGTTTCACCAAATTGAAGAAATTTTAATAAATTTTTAGATTTTAAAAATAAATAAATATATATTTTTTGGATAAATATGACAAATCAAGTAATAAAAGAAAGTAGTATTTCATTTACAACTATAACAGTTGTGTCTATCTAAAATATTATCAACAAAACCTAAAATCAATAGAATAGAATTATCTAAGGATAGAATTTAAATAAAAAAGAGAGATAAAAAAAAACATAAAAGAAAAAAAAAGATCAAATTTGCATTTTTTTTTGTACGTATCTTTAAAAAAGTAAAAGGTAAAAGTCTCGTCCTCTAATCTTGATTGAATGCCTGAGCCCTGAGAGACTCTCATGATTCTGTACGCAAAACAAAGTCTCTTCTGCCTTTTTTGAAACCAACTATTCATTAGATTTCCCATTTTGCTATCCAATCTAATTCAAGACTCAATCAGTAACACTACATTAGTAGTAGAAGGGCTATCCTATCAAGATTGACCGATTACCTCTTGAACTCGGGACGGGATTACCACTTACTTTAGAGAAAGGACGTGTGAGCCATTGTTTAGATAGTTGATTCAACATAACGTAACATATAAAAAATTTAAATTTAAAAAAAAAAAAAAAAGAGAGAGAAAGAGAACGTGGTTGATAGCTATAAGAAATTTTGATATATATATATATATATATATTAAATCTCATCAACGTAGAAATTATCAAATTAATGGAGATATATACTGTTTTTTGGAATAGATAGAGATTATCAAATTATTGGAGATATATATTGTTTCTTGGGATAGATTTATATTAATCACCTCTTGAAGAATTTGGATTGTGCTTATCCCTTAATAATCAAGTTTTGTAGCTTGATATTCTGATAAAATAATATTAAATTAATAATATTAAAATTTTGAAAATTTAGATGATAAATATTATCTAAATTAAAAAAAAATTTTTATGTTAAATATTATCCCCTAATTTAAGAAATATATCCTAACAAATAAAAAAATAGTGCTAATTAGATGATAAATATTATCTAAGTTTAATTTTTGTATGCTAAATATTATCCCTTAATTTATGAAATATATCCTAACAAATAAAATAAAAAAATCTTAATCTAATTTTATTTAATGATAAGAATGAATTAGAGTCCTAGTAGTATACTATTCCTTTTTAATTCTTTAAAAATCTAATAATTTAATAAATTTTTGCAGTTGGTGAAGCCACATGACGCAATATTTTAATAACAAATAAAATGAAAAAAGAATTAATTCAAAATTTAAGATTAAAAAATAAATTGTACTTGTACACTTAAAAGAAATTTAATTTTTATTTCTTATTTTGATATTTAAATCATTTGTTTTAGTGTTGATTTTATTCAAATGGTTATAAGTTATATCAACCCTAAACCAGCATATGTATCCATATGTAACATTCTAAATTAATAATAAATAAAAATATAATACTCTAACTTAATGTAACATTCTAACTTACTAATAAATAAATATAACACCCTAACTTAAAGTAATGTTTGTAATTGTATTGTGTTTTAGCCTTTAAGAACACATATATTATTTTTTTATCATTAAAAAAAAACACAAATATTAATATTACACATGAAAAAAAATAATAAATTCAATAATTGAAATGGTTGAAAACAAAATTAAGCCAAAACCTCAATTCATTAATGAATAAATATCCAAATTTTTGAGCTAAAAAAAAAAACAGAGTTAAGTAAAGATAGACTTACGTAGAAATTTGGATGGATGGATTCTCTCGTATCCAATTTCATGTTTGACATCAAATTTTGCTTTTAATTAAAGAATATAGATTACATGGAACAAAGCACCAAACAAAAGCCATAACAAATTAAATCCATTATAAAATATTGATGTCAACAACAAATAATCATGTAATAAGAAATTAAAAAATACAAATATATTGCCTGCTATATTGACTTCTATAAAAAACAATAAAAGGTGTGATCAAACATAGAATTTTAGCATATCTATAAAACTTGTTGATAAAAATCATATTATATATAATAAAAAGGCGATAAATAAAATCTAAACAATGGCTCACACGTCCTTTCTCTGAAGTAAGTGGTAATCTCGTCCCGAGTTCAAGAGGTAATCGGTCAATCTTGATAGGATAGCCCTTCTACTACTAATGTAGTGTTACTAATTGAGTCTTGAATTAGATTGGATAGCAAAATGGGGAATCTAATGAATAGTTGGTTTCAGAAAAGGCAGAAGAGACTTTGTTTTGCATACAGAATCATGAGAGTCTCTCAGGGCTCAGGCATTCAATCAAGATTAGAGGACGGAACTTTTACCTTTTACTTTTTTAAAGATACGTACAAAAAAAATGCAAATTTGATCTTTTTTTTTCTTCTATGTTTTTTTTTATCTCTCTTTTTTATTTAAATTCTATCCTTAGATATTTCTATTCTATTGATTTTAGGTTTTGTTGATAATATTTTAGATAGACACAACTGTTATAGTTGTAAATGAAATACTACTTTCTTTTATTACTTGATTTGTCATATTTATCCAAAAAATATATATTTATTTATTTTTAAAATCTAAAAATTTATTAAAATTTCTTCAATTTGGTGAAACCACGTGGCGCAATTACGGTGTCTAAGCCCAACTTTTATTATATATAATATGATTTTACCCTGTTTACAGTAGTTTAAAAAAGAGTATAAAATTTCAATCTCTCAAAATTTTTTACGCTTCTTTTCTCATTCTAACAAAATTTAAATTAGAATTAATAGTTTTCCGAGCAAGGTTATTACTAAAATCCATCGTTCAATACCCGACGTCCAATAGTGCCAAGAGAAACAATGACCATTTAAGACATGATATATATCTGATTATTCTTTTTTTTTTTTAGAATTAAAAATTTTAAAATACGTTTTATAAATAAATGAATATAATCCAATTAACATATTAAGTTAGGTAAAAATGCTAGATTCTTTTATTAATTCATGTATCACTTATAAAACATTAACTAACAATACATATATATTACATTTGTGTATGTAAAAATTTTTATCCAAAATTAAAATTGATAAAATCATATATATTTTTTTTATAGAAGAAATGATAATAGACTTTATTTATTGAATATCACATTAAACAATGGGAAAGAGAAGTCCAGCATTAAATAATAACTTTCTCATTTTCTTTGCTGCACTAGCAAAAGGTAGAGCAACACAAATACATCATAAAGAAACACTAAAAGAAGAATATATTTCAAAAACTCTCACAAATCAGATTAATACCCTCAGGAATCCATGCTATTTTCACTGGGAAAATTCTACCCGAAATTAGGACCAACCTTCATGGGACATGTTGAATGTTTATGTTCTGTACTGGTAACTTGTCTCTTGTAACAAGACTCAATGTCACCGGGCAAATTCTACCCGAATTCAGGATCAACCTTCACGGGACGTGTTGAATGCTTAGAGGCTATTTGGATGCCTTTTTTTGGTCACTCAATTTCCGTCACTCAATTTCCATCACTCATCACTCATCACTAATCACTCATCACTTATCACTCTTCACTCATCACTTAATATATTACACTTGTTTGGCACCATCACCCACTTACCATCACTCAATATTTTTCACACTATTTGTGGGCCCCATACCTGTCACTTGGTCAGAAAAAACCTGTTTTGTGGGCCCCACCATTTTCTCTTTTCTCATTTTCCCTCCTTCACCCCTGTTACTCTCCCAAAACACAAACCCGAACCCAGCTTCAACCACAATAACAAAAACAACAACAACAACAACAACAACAACAACAACAATGCGGCCAATCAGACAGCTAATTCCACCTCCACCTCAGCCGTCAACGATGGGACGATGACAACGATGAGCCGATACAGAAACGATACGGTCACGGTCTTCGTCCATGGTCCACGGTCTTCGTCCATCAACCGATACAAAACCGATGCAAGATCTTCGTCCACGGTCTAGAATGGGACACCACGCCGAAACCCCAACCGCCGTGTTCAAGGAATGGGTATTTTGAAACCCATTCATGTGGGTATTTTGAAACCCTAAATCCAAATCCAAACCCATCCTTACTCATTCATGGAGTGTAGCTTCAAACCAAAAAATTCTGTGATGAAGAACAAAAAAAAAAAAAAAGAAAAAAAGAAAAAAAAAGAAGGAAACCCAGAAACCCGAACTCAGTGAAAGAAGAAGGGAAAAAAAGAAGAAGAAGGAAGAACAATGGAGACCGTGTCAGGAGTTGAGTTGACAAAGTTGTGTAATGGGTCCCACCATGTGTGTTTAATTACAAAAATGCCATTGAGTTATGAGTTATGGAAACTAAAAACACCTTTTGGCTGTTTTCAGTTTCCATAACTCATAACTCAAAAATAAGAGAATTGAGTGATGGAGATAGAGTTATGGAAATAGAGTTATCGTGCAGCCAAACGGATATTGAGCTATGGGTCTCATCATTTTTGAGTTATGAGTTATGGAAACTGAGAATTGAGTTACGGAAACAGGCCATCCAAACAGCCTCTTATGTTCTGTACTGGTAGCTTGTCTCTTGTAACAAGACTCAGTGTCATTTTCTGAATTTTTTTCTGCACTGTGCTTTTTTGAAGTGACACCAAGGGTGAAGGAATTATATGTTGGAACTTGGAATTTTCCCACTACTCCAAAGCATATGTTTTCCAAGTCCTTTAGGGAAGACTTGTTTAGGCCTAATTTCTCTTCGAGAACGACTACCATATGTTCAACCATATCCAATTCAAAAATTTCCTTGACATATGTAGTTGAGTTTTTGCCTTACTTTTTAATACTTCATTCCCACCTTTTTTACTTGGATATTTCTAGTTTGAATTTTAAAAATTAAAAAAAAAGAAAATTGAATTAGTGATATTACCAATTAAAAACGAAATCTTAACAAAAGTTGGACACTGACGATGTACAAAATCGTTAATGAGCTAATTGTCCACACGCACCCCAATGGGGTATCTGGGAAACAAAACAAAACAAAAACAAAAACAAAAAAAACAAGCAAAGAACCTACAGAGAGTACTGCTGGGGTGTCGGCCAAAGGCTCTTTGAATGTTAAGTTAATGATAGGAGAATATTCAATAACTCAGAAGTGTAAGAATTAGAAAATTTCACGTACCTTGGAAAGGAGGAGACTCATTGCTTATATAGTGGTGTAGTGCTGACCAAAATCTCTTGAATGTAGGATCTTTGCTTGTAGGGAAGATATGGAGCTAAGGCTCCAAGATCTTAGGACTTTACTTCCTATTCTAGGAGGACACAGATATGTAGAATGATCTTTGGATGTGGTGTGCAAGTTCTTTACATATAGGGAGATATAGGTGGAGATCACACAAATGGTACGAGGCTAAGTGTACTCACCCGTCGGTATGCTAACTAGCCTGATGGGCAAGGTGAGCAAAGATATGAAGGGGGGCTTCGGACTCGATGGGTGCTCCCCTCCTGAAGGGTGTTTCAATCCCGAAGGTCAAAAAGAGTTAGAAAAATTCTTCGTAAAAATATTCCTTGTCAAACACAAAAACATAAGTAGAGCACATTTGATAAGAGTTTTAACAGGAAAAACTGCGCGTTTTGATGCTAAACGTGAAAAAGGCATCATGGTTTTACTTAAGCCCCAAAATAATAATGCCTTGCCATAGGAGATGACAAGCGGCAGAAAACTAGCAGTGAGGCAGCAGTATGATGGTTGATGGAGAAAAAATAATAGAGAAGATGATCATTTGGAGGCCAGGGGGGTTTACTTTTTGACGTTTTAATTTGATATGGACATGAACTGATAATACCTTGCCTTAGGCCCCAAAATATGTTGCACTGGCCCTTTTTTTTATTTTTTATTTTTTTTATTTTTTTTTTATAGCATATTTAGCCTTTTATAGCAATGCATGACTAAAGCAAATTGTGCAAGAAGATTGAACAAAGGACCTCTAATGTGAAATACTTAGTATTCTAAAAAAAAAAAAAAAAGACCTCTATTGTGAACACTATCAACAATAATCATAATCCCATAAGAAATCCAAGCTAAATATTTCATATGTAAATAGATCCAACCGATTGAGTGAAAGAAATATGGTATGTATATGTGCCAGCTTGTGCCTTTATGTCACTAGTTAATATTTAAGATGATATTTTCAATATTATTTCTTGTATGTTTAATAGCAAGGCCTGATTTTATTTTTAAAAATAAAAAGGACAAAGTACTTATTCAAAATATATATAATAGGTCCCATAAATTTTTTCCCAATTTTTTTTCTTTCTTTCTGATAACCGGTCAGAAACTTTTATTAAACTAAAGAAACTGAATACACATATAAGAGCATTAACATTGGGGAATGCTAAACAGTAGTATTGCAAATTTTTTTGCAATACTGCTACAGTGCAATTCTAAACATAGAATTGCATTGTAGCAAGTATTGTAAAAAAATAATAGTATTTTATCTGAAAATGAGAGAGAGGAGAGAGAGGAGAGAGATGGGAGAGAAAAGATATAATTTTGAGATATATTATTTTATTATGTAGATATATTATTTTAATGAATAAAAGAGAGAAATAGAAGTTTGGGATGTGGAGGTATTGTAAAATGGTATAGTATAATGATAAAGTGGCTTTTTAAAGTAGCATTAGAATTTTCCAATACTAATGCTCTAGGAGGAAACTTGTACAAGTCCGAGGCCAGCTACAAACAGCTGACCATAGATTGAGGCTGCAACAACGTAGCTAAGAAAAGACACCTACTAAAATTTAAATCCGAGATGCCATCAGCTTTTGGTACTCGTTCGATAGACCCTCTGCACCACTCAAAATAGTCCTTGGGTGAGTTTGTTTCTGTTCAAAGTAGACCTTATTTCGAGCATTCCAAATAGACCATGCCACTGTTGCCCAAAGTTCCAGGTCCCGTTGGTCCAAGCTCTGCACCATGAATCCGAACAGCAGGAAGAAGTCACAAGCCTCATTGGAGCACTTTTGAATCTCTCTCTTAAACAAGGCCCATACATTCCTGGCAAGGGGACGCTCCCACAAGATATGCCTAGTAGTCTCGGGTTTTTGTTGACACAAACCACACGCCTCCGTAACGTGAACCTTCCTTTTATGCAGATTGTCCCGAGTAGGTAGGTTGTTAGAGCACGCCTTCCACATGAAGGTTTTGACTTTTGGGGGTACATTTAGTGTCCAGAGTTTCTTCCAAGTTGGCTTGTCGGACCGAGCCTTCGAGTGCTCCACCACTTATTGCTGCTTCAATCGGAGCACGACATGATAAGCGGTCTTGACTAAGAAGGTCCTTGAATTATTCTCCATCCATATAAGGGAGTCCCTAGCTTGTATATTATTGAGGGGTAGAGCTTGAATCTCATTCTGAGTTCTGGCCGTGAACAGTGTGTGAACCTTGCCTCTATCCCACTGTCTTGTATCAACATCTATCCCATTTCGAACCAGCAATGATCACTTCCTGAGCAGACAGAAGACTCCGCCATACGAATGAAGGATTGTGGCCTAGCGGGGCTCCAAGAACATGCTACTGGGGAAATACCGGGCTTTGTACACTCGATAAAAAAGATACTGAGTGACATGAATCAGTTGCCATGATTGCTTAGCCAACACTGCGAGGTTAAAAGCGTTGATGTCCTGAAACCCCATACCTCCTCTATTCTTGTCCGTACACAACTTCTGCCAGCTCACCCAATAGATCTTTTTCTCATCGTATTTCTGTCCCTACCAATATTTGGCCAAGGTCGAGTTGATGGCATCACACATTGCTTTTGGAAGCCTGAATAAGCTCATGGAGTAAGTCAGTATGGACTGCACAACCGTCTTTATAAGTATTTCTTAGCCTGCCTTGGAGATGAATTTATCTTTCCACCCTAACACTCTCTTAGTAACTCGTTCTTGGATCTCCCTGAAGGTGGTTGTCTTAGTTCTACCCCCAACTATCGGCAATCCCAAATACTTCTCACAATCTATCATGATTCTGGCTCCAAGCAAATTTTTGATTGAGTCCCGAGTTTCTTGTCTGGTGTTTCGGCTGAAGAAAAGGGACGTTTTCTGTCAGTTAATGGCTTGTCCAGAAGCTGATTCATATTGTGATAATATGTTGAGCAACACTTGGCACTCTTGGCAAATGAGAAATGTTCACTCCATGCTCTTCCCTTCAGCCCTTCGAAGCATTGCAATTAGTCCATATCTCTTCTATCAGTGTGTCCATTAGTCCATATCTTTACATATCTTTTAAGTAGAGATGGCATTACAGTTAGTCACCTAACATGTGGTTGTGCACGAGTCCCTCTAGAACACAAAAAAAAAAATCTAACAATCTCTCAATATTCCCATATGAGCCTATAGCACCTCATATGTATGAAGCGTTAAACTAATTTAGAAATATTGTGAGATTATCATAAATTTTTGTTGTGTTACTATCTTTAGTGGGCTGTGCAATCCTTCATCAACTTCATAAAACAAGAAAGACTAATGAAACGCCCACTAATTTATAGATTAAACGATGAGTAGATATGATTTGATAAAACCTTAGATAAATAACTCAAAAATCTTTATCGCATTCAAAGGAGAGTAATTATTACTATTAGGTATTCTCATAGTACGGTGATGTAATATTCTCTCTCCACACATTCATAAATCATAATTGACTCTACTAAGCATACAATATTTTAGTTGGATATTTCCATGGCTTAAAAGAAATAACATAATGCTGAAGTCCATATATTGAAACTAATTTCCGGTATTTTTTTCTTTTGGAATTATTGAAATTCAGTAAATAATGTGTATATAATTTTTTTTTTTCTTCCTGAAGTGTATACAACTATATTTGTTTCTCTTTAGCTAAATTATACAGTATTACATGACTTGCCAATTTAGAAGGCGTTAATATTATAGGAGAAAACTCAAAACTAGTTGTCCCATTAAGGAAAATCATCAACATGAAGTCTTTTTTCAAAAAATAAAAAAAAGTATATGCATGTCCTATGGCTTCCCTAATGTATGAGTCAGTATGACATCATTCCAACATCAGCAAAAATCACCGAAAAGAAGCAATCGCGTTGGGAATCTACGTTTTCACACATGGAAATTTTAATTTTTCTTCTTTTACACCATCTGTCTATTGTTGTGATTTAGAAATCGATTAAGGTACCTTGTACTTCATTTACATTAACATTGTAGTAGTGTGTGTATATATACAAACCATACAACCTAAAGGGCAACCCTTTCTTAACGTCATTAGTAATATTCCCTGTAAAAAGACAATAAAAGATTATACATATGTGACTTCATTTTCCCTCGTAGTTTCCCACAACAAATCTGAGTTCTAGAATAACACATTCTTTAGCTGAACTGAGCAAGGTGGTTAGTATATTTTTTCTTTGGCTGGTAAGTATTTCCCTTTTTTAAATTTGTTTGTTTATTTTGGATCATGGTACATTCATTCATTTATTCCCCCCACGATATTGCTCAATCGTTCAAAATTGCAATTGAAGATACGTCTAATTCGAAATCACTACACTCACGGAGGTTGTTGCAACACTATATATTAAGACTCGGTAGATTTTCATTTCTTTTTATATATATTTTTTGGAAGGAAAAGGTTATTAGGGAATATTTTGAGAAGAAGGAGGGTTTTAGGGAATTGAGTGTGAATAGTTGCACATCATTGGGCTCAAACTTTTGGACCCAGGTTCTATTTATATGGTCCAGCAAGAAATCTTACCCTAAAAATTAAAAAAGTACGAGCTGGTTGAGGATTAACGTCCAAAGCTTTGCACTTGTCTCTGAGTCTGAGCCCATGCCCATGCCCACTTTTCACATGAGAAAATAAAAAGAAAAAGAGGATTTTTTCAATATCCAAGTTTAAAGTTTAAACTATAGTCATTTTTAAGGTGATTCTCTTCAGTCTCTGCAACTCTTAACTCTAATGCAACTTTTGTTTTTGAGAAACAACTCTATTGCTAATATGTTGTTGAAGATAACGTAAGTAACATAAGAAATTATCTCACCTCTTGACATAGTTTGAGATGGGTTGGTTTCTTCTGCCTTTTTGTTTCTCGTTTAATTGAATTTCTTTATCCACTTAAAGAAGAAGGAAAGGGACGAGAATTGAATTTGATTTTTGTAACCTCATGGCCCAGAAAATGCCAATTTCAATATCAATAGGTAGCACGCAGGCTAGTTGCCCGGCCAGGATTGCCTTTTATCATCGTTTGATGCAGGTGCAATGTAACAGAACAAACACCATTTTGGTCCAACATTTTTGTGATTACAGTCAATTTGGTTCTTACATTTTGATAACAATCAATTTAATCTATATTATTTTCAACTTACAGTAAAAAAAAATTTAGAGAGAATTTCATTCAACCTACGTACCATTTACTCACTAGTGAAAAATACCTATGATATGTAAGTGTGCATGTTGCACAGGACATGCATACTTGGTTCCTACAAACAAGTGTGCATGTTGCGTAGGACATGCACACTTGGTGCTAACATAGCTAATTAAATAATAATATTTTTTTAATATATATTTAAAAATGTCATATTAGCATTTAAATTGAAAAAAAATTAAAACAAAAAAACTACTTTCTCAATTTTAATGATAGGAAAAAAAAAAAAATAATTCCTAGATTTTCTTTTCTCTAGATATTTCTTTTCTTCCTCTCCAAAATTGTTTGCATATGAATTGGTATCAAAGCTAGGCATATTAAAGCCAGGCATGAATGCTTGGAGAAGCTGAAAGAGATATGATCTCTAGCAGTTGGTCTAGTGGCGGCTCTAGAAATTTTTCCTAGGGTGTTCCTATAAGTTCCCAGGAATTTTTCCCAGGGTAGCAAAAGAATAAACAATAAACTATAAGTTCATTTTAAATATTAATAAAATTATTAATTATTGTTGTTTAGTTGTTTCATTAATTTGTTTGTCTTTTATAAACTATAATTTGTTATATTGTTGTTTCATTAATTATAAAATTATTAATTGTTGTTTAGCCTAACATAATTTAAATTGTTTGTCTTTTATAATGTATTGGTTAATTAAATTATTAATTATTATTTATTAGTTGCTTTCCCCAATTAATTATTGGTTAATTAAATTATTGTTCAATAGTTGCACTAGAACACATCTCATGTGCATTTACTTCCCCCAATTCAAATATCCCACCCGGCCCCATGTGCCTATCCACCCCCCACCCCACTCAACAGACAAGCCTCATGCCTGATGCCCCCAATCACAAGAGCTAGCTGCCAATCAGAAAATTTCACAATCACAAAGCACAATACACATTACACTAAAAGACAATTAATATCTCACCAACACCAACACCAACACCAACGGATAAGATAAAGTCAAAAAGTAAAAAATAGGGCAAAATATTAATAAAGTTAAAGTTTCAGCCAATCACAGTTCAAAAGAATCAGATAAAGTCAAACTTAAAGAATAAAGAGAGACAGAGAGAGACTCTCATTCATTTCATTTCAGTGATTTCAGATAAAGAGAGAGAGAGTGAGAGACTGAGAGAGAGTCAGAGAGAAAAAGAGAGTGAAGTTAGTAAAATAAAATACCTTCAGGGAGCATCGGAGCAAGGAGGCTTGAGGCTGAAGGGCGAGCAATAAGCGATCTCCGATCGGCTAGCAAGTAATGAGTGAGCGATGTGACCGATCGGCGATCTCCGATACTCGAATCTCAATGCGATGTGCTCTGGACTAGAGCTTGGCTGACTGATCTCCGATGTGGCGATGCCTGATCTATCTGTTGGCTTGTGTTGCAGCATTGATCTGTTGACCTTTTTGTCTTTAGGTATGCTTTAGTGATTTCTACTTAAGTGATTTCTAATTAAGTGATTTGAGGTTTTCTGATTTAGTGATTTGCAGTGTATATTGGGTTTTTTTTTTTTTTTTTTTTTTTTTTTTTTTTTTTTTTTTTTTTTTTTTTTTTTTTTTTTTTTCAGATTTAGTTCAAAATTTTTTTTTTTTTGGGCTCTTGTGTTTGGGGGCATCAGGCATAAGGGTGTTCCTAATTTTGATTGAGGGTGTTCCTAATTTTTTTTAAGGGTAAACAAATAAAATTTTTTTAATTATTATATATAAATTTTTTTTTTTTCAAGTCAGGGTGTTCCTGAGAACACCCTGAGCTTAATGTGGCGCCACCACTGAGTTGATCAAATGAAAATAATCAAGGAAATGCAAGTGAATTGCAAATCCTTGTGTTTGTATTTGGCTAGCTACAAACAAGAGAAACCAACTAAGGAGGGTGATGAGCATTGTAACCCCTAAGATAGGAATTTAAATAGCTATGGACAAGAGAAGCCAACTATGGAGGGTGATGAGTAATGCAAACTCAGAGATAAGAAGGTCATGGGAGCTCTCTAAAAAATCAAAATATTTTAGCTTCTAACAACCCATGCATGCAATAACTTTTTGATCAGGTTGAAGAAGTTCATGCTAATCAAAAGGCTTACCACCAGGGGTGGAACTAGAAATTTTTGTTTGGAGAGGCCAAAGTTAAACTATTTTGTATTGATTCACAATTCAAGAAAAACTCAAATTAGATACATGTCATTGTGTATTAGTTTAATCAATGTAATTTTTATTAGCACTTAGAAAAACTAAATGAACAATTGAGTATCTTAAGGTCATTTTCCCTAAGTTTCTCTTATTCTTTTTAATAACCATGAGTCCATTACATTCAAGAAATTAAATATATGAATATAACAACACTTGACTACATTTACAAGAAGACATAATATAAATAGAAATTAAATATAACAAAATCGTTATAAGCCAATATCAAACTATATATAAAAAGGCAAGATGACTTTCACATCTGGTTGCTGGTGTAGAATAGAAGTCGAAATGAAATTCTGAACAAAGAAATCAAAATGAATTTCTGAACAAAGGCTATCAATTGGTTTAATACATTAAAGTATAAGAAAATCATAAACCACTGGATAAATAAATACATAGAAATGGAAAAAAAGAAAAAGAAAAAAAAAAAGAAAAAGAAAAAGTGAATAAGAATCTAGTACCTCTGAAGATTTTAATTCATTTTTTGCTAAGTTTCAAATAAGCTAAAGAATCTTTTGAGGAAAATAGAGGACCTGAATTCTGAGTGAGAGTGATGCAACAGCTGCTGCTAGTGGAACAGCAGTTTGAAAGGGTGGGAATTTTAAGCAACATATTACTACATATGGAAGCTTGGGAATTAAAAAAGTAAAACTTCTATATCAAGTTAATGGTCTAACATGTCAGGGGGTTCCAATAGTAAATACAAAAGGCTAATAGTAAATGAGTGAAAATAATAAAATATGAAAAGTAAGTTTTAAAGGGAGACAAACGTGGATGTTGTGAAATTTATAAGTACTCGCACAAACTGTACCGAAATAAAGTTTGGTAAGAACAAGGTCGTACTCACAGGGACTTATATGAACACAAAAAAAATTAACTAAACCTTAACCAAATTACTCCTAATCTAGTTTAATAAAAATTGGTTGTTTTGAAAATAAATAAAGCTAAGCAAATAATTAAACTAAGCAAAGTTATTATTAAAGTAGCAAAAATGTGTAAACAATAAAGAGAAAGGAACTAAGGTTTTGAAATCTGCCTTATTAATTTATATCAGCATATATTTATGATAATTAATTTTTCCCAACCCACACTATATGATAATCTAGAATTCAATCTTGTTATCATGGAAGATATTCTTATTAAAATCCCTATTTTAAAAATCTAAAGCATACTCTTCTTCGCTTTCTAAGTATAAAATCAAATCATTAATTGTATCTGTTGACAAATAAATCACAAGAGATATCCAATTTTAAAATCAAACAATTATAAACCCAAGCATTCAATTAATTAAGATAAATTCAAAATTATGAGAAAAACATGATTAAACTCATATTAAGAATCTTATCCTAGTTAATTGATGTGAAACAAGAACAATTTAAATCATTAAAGAACAACTATTGTCACTACAAGAAATCTGGGTTTAGGCGACGTTTGTAAAACGTCACTAAAAACCCCAAAAACGTCACTATAGATACAAATGGTCTATAGCGACCTTTTTTTTTTTTTGCGACGTTTTTGGGGTCGCTATAGGTCTATTGCGACGTTTCTCGCTATATGTGATTTTTTAGTGACGTTTTATAAAACGTTACTAAATAATATAACATTTTCGTATATAATGTAGGAAAATACATTTAGCGACGTTTCAAAAACATCGCAAAACCATTTGTCCTTTTACTTTTTAGTGACGTTTTTAAAACGTCGCAAAACCTGCTCATTATTTTAAAAAAAATATATTAAAAATGCTATGTAAACCTACTTAAAATTCAACAATAACTAACATAAGCCTGCAATAAACTTGTAATAGATCAAATATACTTATCATCAATATTCCACAATATCAAATGTTCACACTAACACATTAACCATAGATTCAATACATGTATCATCTTGTATTGAACAAAACACTTGTCTATCTACCCAAAAAAAAAAAAAACAACCACTCAAACTATGACAATATTAAATCAAAGTACAATAGAAAAATTCAAAATCTACACTATAGAAAAATTGTAGAAAAAAAAATACAAAATTTACAAAATTGTATATAAACTTACAATGATTTAGCCTTTGATGCTCAAGTCTTTTTGCTCAAAAATCCAAATTTGAATAAGAGTTTTCTGCACCAAAATCCAACCAAAACAAGCAAACAACAAAAATTAGCACAAAAGTTCCACATCCCATTAAAGAAAAATTAAAGCAAAGTAAACCCATAAGCCAAAACACAAAGACTCCATTACCTATTAAAGAAAAACTAAATCAAAGCAAACCCATAAGCCAAAACACAAAAACTCCATGACCCATTAAAAAAAAACCAAACCCAAAAGCTAAAACACAAATACTTACACTTTAAAGAAATTTGAACACCATAAAAGATGGAAAATGGTATGGTGCTAGTAGTGGGTGGTGGCTAGAAAGGGAAAATGGTATGGTGCTAGTAGTGGGTGGTGGCTAGAAAGGGAAAAGCTTGTAGATTGGTGGGTTGGCAGTGGTTGCTGGTGGCTAAGTGTGAAGAAGTGATAAGGGTGGGGGGAGAGAATATAGAAGCAGGAAGGGAAGTTTGTCTGAGGAAAAAAAAGAATGATAAGAAAGAAAAAGGAATGAAAAAACGTGTAGGGAAAGGAGACAAAAAAAAAAAAGGACAAAACGGTGGGAACTTTCCCACTCAGCCAAATTTTGAGTGGGAAAAAGACAAAAGGAAATCAAAATTTCCCACTCAGCGAAATTTTGAGTGGGAAAAGGGAAAAAAAAAAAAGTGGGATCTTTCCCACTCAGCGAGATTTTGACTGGGAAAAGGGGGGAACATATAGCGACGTTTTTAAAACGTCGCTATATGTTCCCAAAACACATCACTATATGTTTTCCCAAAAAATTTTGGACTAGAAGCTGGATTCTTTAATAACTATAGCGACGTTTTTTTAAAAGGTCTCTAAAAACAAAAAATACGCCACTAAAACTATACTTTTTGCGGCGTTTTAAGAAACACTACTATTGTTTTGGATTACAGCGACGTTTTTAGAAAAACGTCGTGAAAGGCTGACTCTTTAGTGGCATTTTTTAAAAACGTCACAATATACTACTTATAGTGGAGGATTTAAAAACGTCGCTAAAAAAAATGCCGCCTAAACCCAGATTTCTTGTAGTGTGTGGGAAAAATTAAATCACATAAATACTACTAATAATCCTTAACAAGGTTTCATCCTTAACCTCAATTAAAAATTTAGCTACTCATAGTAATTGAAAGACAACATGAGAATAAAATACTAAGCATTAAATCACGTGAGTGGTCCAAAAGACCCAATATGATTCTTAGACCTAATCTAGGTGGCGACTCCATTTTTCACCCTCCTCTTGGTCCACTCCAAGGCCGAGGTGTACTCCCTTGCACCCAAAGGATGTAAAATATGTTTTTATTTTTTATTTTTTTGCATCCCTAGGTGCTAGTGCTCAAACTAAGAAATTCCAGATTTCAAAAGAGACAAACAAAGAGGGAGAAAGAGATACACACGAAGAAGATAAAGAGGTGGAGAAAAGAAAAATCGAACACTCAAAGGCTATTTTAGCACCCAAAAAAAAAAAAAAAAAAAGAACACTCAGAGTTTGAAAAAACGAAAAAGAAAAAGCGATAAAATAATAAAGAAAAGCTTTGGTTTCATTTGAGTAATGCTAGAGATACAAACATTTTTACAAAAAAATTTACAAATTGCTAATGTAGTAAGTGGTTATTGGTAAATAAAAAAATAATGTTAATGGTGGGTCTAGATGAAAACCAATAAGAAGTTAGTCACATCAACAGTTTGTAAAAATATTGTAACATAATTTGTGACGGTAGTATTACTCATTTCATTTTGGTTAGGTATGCATTTATGGCCGAAAATCCGACATATATCTCGGAATAGTCGAACTAGCCCAACACACCCCGGCATATAAAACAATATGATTTAACCCCATTTTTGTACCAGCCTACCTATCGGGCTAGTAAATACAATACTATACAAAAATGATTCCCTTACGCTTATTGCAGCTACAGTCTCCACATAGGTATCATTAACTATTAAAAATTTAAGTTAACAAAAGCAACAATTATTTAGCTTGATTTATGCCTTCAAATTAAGGATATATTTTTCTTTCAAATCGTTATATGGTAATTTATAAAACCATTCATGTGTATTAATCATATGACTTATTAAATTATTTAAACAAAGTCATATGACTAATTATATTGGTCATGCAACCAAAAATACATGTTGGCAGTTTTATGAATCATCACTTGAGTTGGAGTTTAGTTTTTTTTTTTTTTTTTTTTTTTAAACATGGGTTGGAGTAATTGTCCCTTAAACTGAATTGTAGGTAAACTATGTCCTTAAACTAAAGAAATAACAAATTGAGTTGGGAAATTCTAAGTGTACCATAAGTTTTACCAGAAAATGATTAAAAATTGATGTGGCATGAATATAAAGTTCAATGACATCTTTAGCAACAACAAAAAGAGTTCAATGCATAATAAATATATATGAGATAGGTTCAAGTTACACCTGGTGTAACTCTAAAGAGTTACACATTTTTTAAACCATTGGATTTAAGTAGATCCAACGGTCAAATAAAGACCCTCATTAATGCTAATATTTTAATTGATCTCATTTATTATCCCTTATTTAATATATTTCACACCTATCTCTAAACCCAAAAAAAAAAAAAAATCTACGTCTCTCTCTCCTCCATAATCACGTTTTTCTTTGCTCTCTCTTTCTCCTCCATCACTTTTCCCCAACTCAATTCCATTGCCTTTCTCTTAATTCCAATCTCACCACCATGCTCCTTGCCTCATCAACATGAACACTTCAGATCTTGTCTCATGATCATGAAGGTTGTTTTTCAACAAGAACCCACTACAAACAAGTACTAGTTGCTTTAAAGAGAATTACTATTAATTAAAAAATTTATCAAAATATTGTTCCCCACGTCTGTAAAGACCTGTGACTGTGAGCAACCGCATTGAAACTTTCTCACTTATTTTTTAAATTTTTAATTAATTAAGTATTAATGAATTGACTATCAAGTATAGGATAATATTAGTAGTAGAATATAAATAGTTGAAGCACTAAGCTAAAGTCGTATCTGTTTCAATTTGCTTAACCAAACAAAACCCACGAGCTTCATTCAATTCTAATCAGAAAAAGAAAAACCTCTTTCTTTTTCGGTTCATCTTCAAGAGTTTTTTTCTCTTTCTTTTCTTTCTTTTAATAAACTTTTATATTTTCTGTTTATTAATCAATTAATCGAGTCTTCTAATAAACACACAGGCCCTGAAATTATTTTTTGCTTTTTTTTTTTAATAATATAATTCTATTTTGATTCTTTTTAAATTTATGTTAATAAAAGTTTGTTTTCCCCCCCTTCTGGGGTATTTGATTTTGAGAGAGCTTGTTGTATTCTATGTTTTTGATTCTTCAAAAGATTTTTTTTGTGCTATTATTTAGGTTTATAATTAAATAAAAAAATTTGGGTCTTTATTGTTTATATGCCAGATACTTTAAAATATATAGATTTTAATTTTTGTTCAAACTTTTGTGGGTATATGATATTGACAAAGGTAGTTGATGAGAATGCAAAATGTCATATTTTTATCCCTTAATATTTAGTCTTTTATATTTATTTGGTGCCTAAATGTACTCATTATTCTTATATTTTGATTTAGGATGCAAATGGAGGCATAAAGTGCAAAACGTAGTTAATTGGGTGATTCTGGACAGCTTTGATATCGCTTCGTAATCTGGGCATAACTCTCTCATCAGAGCTCCGATTGAGATGATTCAAGATGCTATGGAACGCCAAGACAAAGCTCTACAACTTTCATGTTTTGAGTTTTGAGAGATACGGGACGCATCAAGGTCGAAATCGGGCTTGAATTTGCTGCACCTGCACTGTTGACGTTCTGGAATGTTCCTTTGCTTGAAATTCTAATATGCAGATCTGATGTGGTTTATTTTTGGAAGGTTCCAGATCTGATGCACGAAATTTCCAGTTGAAAAACACCACTTTCCTAGTTATATTAGGACTTTGTTTTATTTTTATTATTTTTCCTTAATTAGTCAAATTTGGATGTTATTATTTAGAATATTTTTAAGAGATTTTGTAGGCTTGGGAAAGGGGGAATTAACGTGTAAAAGGGGAGGAGAAATCAGAATTACACAGACATACACACGCCTCTCTCTCCCCTCTTCTCTAATTTTCTCCTTTGAGTTTTCTGTCATGGCTTTGTGTGGCTAAAATTTTTATACTTGGTTGAAGGAAACTGAAGCCTCGGAATCAATAAAACTGTGAGATCTAATTTGTTTTTATTGTTCAATTTATGCTTTGAATATCGGATGTTCTTATGTGCCTATATTCATGATTGTCTCGTTTAATTACTAGGAGGCCTACTAGTTTATTATTCGTTTCAATCTACTGCTAGGTTAGATATCAAATCCGTAATTGTTTGATCTCTCTAACTTGTGAAGCAACCAAAATTTAATGATTTGCTACGTCAGAAATTATTAGATCTTAGGAAGAACGCTCGACTAAATTAAATGCAATCGCTTGTGTTTGTGTTGTTTAGCTTCATCGATCTCTCTAATTCTTAAGGCTGCTACTAAATTAAACCTTTAGCGCTTGTCTTGGGTTGTTTAGTAGTTAGGGTTAATTAAATCGCTTGTTTTCTAATTAACTGCAACTAAGGAGAGATAGGAAAATAGTTCCAACGGTGAATATTCAAAATGTGAATTGATATATACTTGCATCGATGATTAGTTGTAAAATTCCGATGGTGGATGTTGACTTGGACCAGGGTTTGTTCTCTTTATTGATTTTGATACTTTAATTTGAATTGTTCTTTAGTTTTTTTTCTTAAAATTTTTTTCATTATACACAAACCCCCCCCCCCCTCCTTGTTCACGTAGCATAAAATTAGGCTAGATACTCTCCATGGAAACGATCCTTACTCGCACTACTACATATATTTTTAGGAGTATAGGTTTTATTTTTGGTTGCCTACGACAGCACACCAGTAGTTCAATTTGAAATTAATTTTTGTTAATAATGAATTTGTGTACTGTTTTTTAGGTTTTATGCAATGTTTTATTTATTTATTTTTTTAAAGACAAGCTTTTGATTAAATTCATGTTCTTGTTGTCATTGGTCTTATTATTCATGATTGTTTATGTCTGCAAGAAACTTGGAATACATATTATGCTGTGTCAAGTATAGTTTTGGGTTTGATCAATGCAGTGTTACTATGGCTCTTAATTGGTTGTCTGAGGAATAATTTTCCGTTTAATGAGTTGAGTAAAGTGACTAATGCTTGTTTGTAGTGGGTTCTTGTTGAAAAACAACCTTCATGATCATGAGACAAGATCTGGAGTGTTCATGTTGATGAGGCAAGGAGCATGGTGGTGAGATTGGAATTAAGAGAAAGGCAATGGAATTGAGTTGGAGAAAAGAGATGGAGGAGAAACAGAGAGCAGAGAAAAACGTGATTATGACGAGAGAGAGATGTAGACTTTTTTTTTGGGGGGGTTTGGAGATATGTATGGAATGTATTAAATAAGGGATAATAAATGAGATCAATTAAAATATTAGCATTAATGAGGGTCTTTTTTTGACCGTTGGATCTACTTAAATCCAATGGTTTAAAAAAAGAGAAATGATATGTCTACAACATTTTTACAACAAATCATAAGTGGCAGGTTGTTACTGGTTGTTATTGTTGGGGCAAAAAAGGAATCTTAGTGTTAGGTTCAAATTTGAACCAATAACAACTAACTACTTGTGATTTGTTGTAAAAATGTTGTAGATGTAGCATCTCTCTTAAAAAAAGTTATAACTCTTTAGGTGTAGATTGAACTCATCTATATATATATATATATATTTTTTTTTTTTTTTTTTGGTGAATGATGACATACTACTTACTAGTTTGTAAGGCTTACATGGTAAAACTTGTAATGGTTACATATATTGAAGTAGGTTTAGTAATTACTCCAAGAGCAATATTTCATTCTCTTATATAATAATGGATCTCAATAATAAAGTTTAGGGTAAATTGCAAAGTACACCCCTAATGTTTGGGGTTGCTTGGATTTTACACCCTGAAGTTTGAAAAATTGGATTTTACACCCTGAAGTTTACTTCCGTTAGCAAAATCAGCCCATCCGTTAGTGGGTTGCTGACATGTCTGTTAAGTGCCACATAAACTAATGAAGTGTACTAGTTGATTCAATTAAAATATGACATATGGATATAATAAATCCACATCAGATAAATAACTTAAAAATTTTATATAAATAAAATAAAAACTTTTTAAAAATAATTAAATAAAAACTTTTTTTAAAATAAAATAATTAATTTCCTTAGCAACTATTGTGCTGGGTTTCTCAGGGGAATTATTCACTTTCTTAATGTCTTCTTCCCTTCCATTAAACTTAAGCCTTTGTTGGTAGCTAGAGAAAGTATTAGAAAATGTTCATTCAAATTTTATGAACATCAAGTACTTCTCACACAACAACAATCAAACCAACAAAATATCAATAAACCACAAACTGATGTGTTCATCAGAGACAGAGGGAGAGAGTGAAGAGGAGATTAAGCCAGCGGCGGAGCAGATCGAGTGTTGGTGGCCAAGCTTCATGCAGCCAAACCTCAGCTGCCGCCAACGACCACCGCAAGCCACAAGATGGCTCTCTCTCTCTCTCTCTCTCTCTCTCTCTCTCTCTCTATTCTCGTAGGTTTCTCTCTCCTAAGCCCGATTCTCTCTCAAGCTCAGCCATGCTGGAACCTCATGAGTACAGCCACCATACACGGCAGCATAAGTCAACGGGGTCTCCACCACTGATGGTCGCCGATCTCTCTCTCTTTTTGTTTTATCCTTTGGTTGATTTGGTGATTAGGTTATGAAAGCTTGAGAATTTCATTTGGGTTTGGGAAATGAGGGCTTGTAGATCCGTGGGGTTTTTTATTTTTTATTTTTTTTGAGAACTAGATCCATGGGTTTTGATATGTGCCTTGTTGAAATTGTTAGTGTGTTTTAGAATGGGTTTTTAATTTGAGTTGTAATTTTTTTAGTGTTTGTTTGGATAGAAAATCTTGATTTCTTGAGAAAATTTTGAATGCCCAAAATATTGTAATTTAAGTATTTCGGTTGTTGGTTTTGCTCATTGATTATTGTGTCGGGTTTCTTGGGAAAATTTTCTGTTTGGTTATCCAGAATATGTTGAGATTTTTTTTTCCTGTTTGTTTGTGGCTGGATTCATTTGGATTTTTGCATCATGTTGTCATTTTTCAGTGTTTCTTTGGAAAGAGATTTTTGATATTCTTGGGGAAATTTCGAATAACCTAAAAATCAGAAATGCTATAAAAAAATATATAGATTTATTTTAATTTTAGTTAAAGACATTAAATAGTTAATAACACATGTCACTATTTAATTGGTCTAACTAGAAAATGTTACAATATGATGTGGCACTTAACAGACACATCAGCAAACCCCTAACAGGGGGTCTGATTTTGCTAATGGAAGTAAATTTCAGGGTATAAAATCCAAATTTTCAAACTTCGGGGTGTAAAATCCAATTAACTCCAAACGTTAGGAGTGTATTTTGCAATTTATCCTAAAGTTTACGATGTGATCCACCATTGATACGGAGGAGAAAGCAATAATCCTAGAATATTGAATAGTTCTCTAGGTTTACTTTACCTATCATTATTTATTCTAATTTAGTATTATTTAAGTGGTATCCATTATATTGGCTTTCAAATGGAGTTTTGGTATGCTTTTGTGGTATGCTTTTATGTTATAATACCTTTTTCTTTTACTTTTTGTGTGTTTATTTTCCAAAAAAAAAAAAAGAGAGAGAGAGAGAAAGTTGTATCCATTACATTGATTGGATTAGGAAACAAAATACTCCAAAGTAACACATATAAACACTTAAGTTGTGATTTAGAAATCGATTGGGGTACCTTGTACTTCATATACATTGAGATTGTAGTCGTGTGTGTGCATATAAACAAACCATACAACCTAAAGGGCAACCTTAACGTCATGAGCAATATTCCCTGTAAAAAGGAAATAAAGGATTATATATGTGACTTCATTTTCCCTCGTAGTTTCCCACAAGAAATCTGAGTTCTAGAATAAAACATTTTTTTAGCTGAACTGAGCTAGGTGGTTAGTATTTTTTTTTCTTTAGCTGGTAAGTATTTCATTTTGGATACATTCATTCATTTATTCCCCACATGATATCGCTCAATCGTTCAAAATTGCAATTGAAGATGCGTCTAATCCGAAATCACTACACACACACACACACAGAGGTTGTTGCAACACTATATATGAAGACTCGAAAGATTTTTATTTCTTTTTATATATAATTATATATTTTTTGGAAGGAAAAATCTTTTAGGGAATTTTTTTGAGAAGAAGAAGAAGAAGAAGAAGGATTTTAGGGAATTGAGTGTGAATACTGAATGGTTGCGCGTCATTGGGCTCAAACTTTTGGACCCATATTCTATTTATATGGCCCAGCAAGAAATCTTACCCAAATTTCACATGAGAAAATAAAAAGAAAAAGAGGATCTCTTTCAAATTTTCAATATCCAAGTTTGAAATAGTCATTTTTAAGGTGATTTTCAAGTCAATCTCCGCAACTCTTAACTCTAATGCTTTGTTTTTTTTTTTGAGAAACAATTCTATTGCTAATACTCTGTTGAAAATAACGTATGTAATATAAGAAATTATCTCACCTCTTCTATTCGGTGGAATTGATATTGTGTACCAACTACCAAGATAAATATCCAAAGTCACCCCCCACCCCCCCCCCCCCCCCCCCCCCCCAAACAAAAAAAAAAAAAGAAAAAAGAAGAAGAAGAAGAAAAATTAGCCCAAAACATAACAACTTGGGCTATTTCTTGCACTAGCCGAGGCGCACTTCCATCTCTTTCAACTCTAATTGGACCATCTTGACATAGTTTTAGATGTGTTGGTTTCTTCTGCCTTTTTGTTTCTTGCTTAGTTGCGTTTCAAAAAACAGATTCATCCTATAATCAATTTTGGTGGGCCTAGCCATGGAAAAAGGTTAACCAATAGGGCTCGTAAAAGGGCCACAAAAATTGAATATAGATTGTTGTAAGTTGTAAGAACAATTACATCAGTTCTTGAAAAGAGAAAGTGTTCATTTTACATATTTTTGCTAAAAAAACTACCCACATCAATAGGCTTATAACACTGTTCATATGTAAAATTGCTACAGAAACCATGTAAATATACACAGTTACTGTAGCTGTGTAAATCAATATTTTATTTTATTTTCTCTCTCCCATCAGACCTGTCCTTCCTCTTCATCTCACTATCTCTCTCTTGATCTCTTCATCTAAGAGCGCAACCGATCAACCTCCACCCATAACTACAACCTAGCACCACCCAACCTAGCACCACACCATAACAACAAATAACAATCCAACCAAAAAATAAATTGAAAATCAAAAAAAAAATCAACAGAAAATGGAACCCAAAATCAATAAGAGGGAGGAGGTGAGACTTGTGAAAATTGAGATAAGAAATATTTTATTATTAAAATAAAATAATAATAAAAGAAGAATAAAATATATTATTTATATAAAATAGAGTGTATAATAGATGGACTGATGTGGGCAATGGCAGAGTCGAGATTTTAG
The DNA here is from genome assembly GCA_032727855.1 of Quercus ilex subsp. ballota. Classification (NCBI taxonomy): domain Eukaryota; kingdom Viridiplantae; phylum Streptophyta; class Magnoliopsida; order Fagales; family Fagaceae; genus Quercus; species Quercus ilex. The sequence continues at coordinate 19,432,125 of CM064915.1, forward strand.
TTGAGGAGGGGCAAAATCTAAAGTAAATATTAAAATAAAAAAAAAAACTTTAAAAAAATCAATATAAACCATTGAAAGCAACTATAATTCTCATAAAAATTATACTAACAAATAACAACCAAAAGAAGAAATTAATTTAAATACATAAAGACATTAATATCAACATTGCTAAAAGTAAAAATTGAAACCTCTTGGTTTCATGTTGTACTTTCATTATCATCAAAACCTCTTTAGAAGTCAAATCTTGCCATGAGGAAAGCTTTTCTATTGTGGCCTTACTAATTTATGGTGTATTAAGTATGTTTTATGCAACTGTTTAACCTTTTGTAATGCAATGTTTTCTCTATTAGGATAGTTGCCTTTTCAGCTACCTTTGTATTTGTAACTTTCATAATTCAATGACAGTGTGACACATCAAATTATTCATACTTAGGGAATCGAGCTATGCAATTTGGTTTTTTCATTGTCCCAGCTTTGTTATTTAATATAATTATATATCATACTATTTTTTTTCCACTACAAATACTTTGTTGTAGAGCCACAAACAATTGAAATTCCTAAAAATAAAATAGGAAAAAACTGGGATGAACATCCAAAGTGCCGTGAATAGTGACATGCTAAATCCTAAGAAAAGATAAAAGTTAAAAAAATAATAATAATAATAGTGATGTTAGTTTTGGTTTAAAAGTGGAATAAAGTGCTGTCAATGCCTCCATACTGTGTAAATTTTTCACTTTATTCAGCGTCAGATTTATTTATTTATTTATTTGAAGCCGATTTATTTTCTTATTTAAATAGGAGTTGCTTTTCGTTTTTTTACCTTAGGTTAGAGGGTGCAAAGCATTTAACGTGTTCTATGAGCATTTTTATGAGTACTTTATAAAAATAATAATTTAAAATAAATTAATAAATAAATAAATAAATTTTTTACACAAAAATAGATAAAAGCTTTAATAAAAGCTGATGCATTGCTCTAACCTTGTGGCCCATAAAATGACAATCTCAATATCAATATCAGAGAAAGTATAAGATTTACGTGGTAGATAAATGATACGGTCTACTATTTTATTAAAAAATTATCACTTATTTAAAATTATTAATTATAAAAAATTTTTAAATAAAAATTAATTACTGATTTAATAATTTTAAATAAATAAAATTTTTTTAATAGAATAGTAGATAAATAACGCACTCCACCAGAGAACTCGACTAGTTGGCAGGCTCTATAATCATCCGTACTTCCGTAGGTAGTCGCAATCTCTCATTTATTAACCAATTAATGAAAGAGAAACCATGGCCAGAGATTCTCCACTAAATTATTTTCCCATGTGGCTCAAAGATAGAGAGTACTGTATCTGTGTGCCTTTTTTTCTCTGCCTTTAGTCATGCCTCGTTTTGTTTGATAGGGATAAGGATATGTTTGAATGCAATTTATAGTACTGAAAATTAATTGTTACTAAAAATATTATAACAAAATAATTTTTAAATATATAAATAATATTGTGAGACTCATTTTTTTTTAATAAAATGATTATAGGTCTTATAAACACTATGTAAATAGTACTAAAACAGTATGTAAACAGTATTTTTTTTTGTCTCTTACACAATAAATTCTGCCTCCTGAAATGTGTGAAAGAGAAAAAAAAAAAAACTGAAAATTCAAAGTTGAAAACGAAAACGCGTGATCCAAACCGAAGCAATAATCTCGTGGCTCTCGTGTTCACTGTTGCCACTTTTATCTTGCGACTGTTATGACATGTGCACAGTGGACATTATAAAGCTGTATGCGACCTTCCCAAAGATAGTCTTTTTTTTTTTTTTTTTTTTCCGAATAAAAAAGTTGTTTTGGGCGTGGGTTTATCAATTGGTAATATTATTTGTACCATATAAATCTGGCTAAAACTATCACTTAAACTGCTCTTTTTTAAGTACAAAACGAACATTTTTACCATCAAGTTACACTCCGTGTGTTCTTCCCAAAGATAATCGCAATCTCTCATTTATTAACCCATTAATGAAAGAGAAACCATGGCCAGAGATAGTTTTTGTTTTCTCCACTAAATTATTTTCCCATGTGGCTCAAAGATAGAGAGTACTGTATCTGTACTGTGCCTTTACTCATGCTTCGTTTTGTTTGTTAGTGATAATAATCTCGTGACTCTCGTGTTCACTGTTGCCACTTTTATCTTGCGGCTGTTATGACATGTGGACAGTGGACATCGTAAAGCTGTACGCGACCTACCCCCCAATTATTTGGTCAAGGGTGTGAGTCCCGTGAACAGTATATGAAATCCACATATAGACACATTTAAATAAAAATTTTACTGGTCAAAAAGGTAGTGGGTCTCGTGCACTGTACGCGACCTACCCCCAATTATTTGGTCAAGGGTGTGAGTCCCGTGAACAGTATATGAAATCCACATATAGACACATTTCAATAAAAATTTTATTGGTCAAAAAGGTAGTGGGTCTCGTGCATAGTGCACGAGACCCACTGACAGACAAAATTTCACGTGAAACACACTTCTCAATAAAGTAAAATAAAAGGAAAATTCAAACGCAGCACCAGAAACGCAATCCAAACAAATACTAAGTGTGGGTTTGGATAAAAATGTTGCGTTTGGTGTTTGCGTTTTGCTTTTTTTTTTTTTTTTTTTTTCACGCGTTTCCAACTTTTTAGAGACAAATTTTACTGTAGCAACACTATTCATAGACTATAGTAGCACTATAGTAGCATTGTTCACGGGACCCACAGCCACTTTATTCAAAAAAATATTAAAAATGGGTCCCACAGTACTATTCACACATTTAAAAATTATTTTGCTACAGTGTTTTCAGTTTTCAGTTTCAGCAAAAATAAGTTGTATCCAAATGAATCCTAAATTTCATTTGAACCTGTTGTGTGCGTTTGGTTCTAACTTAAAAAATCAGCTTATTTTATTATTTAATTTATTTTTCTTATTATTTATAGGTCTCATTACACTTTTGGTACTATTTATGAATCTCACTGTACTATTTCAACTAAATTTTACTTTTATTTATAGTACTTTCAGCAAAATCAACAGATCTTAGACAGACCCATAATCTTTGCAACTGAGTGGCCTATTTCAGAAAGCTCTAGAGTAGAATCTAGATAGTGTCAATTTGAGATATTTTGTTTCCTAATCCAATCAACATAACGGGTATAATTTTTTTTTTTTTTTTTTTTAATGAGAAACAAACCTATGCACACAAAATAGAGGGAAATGTGTTCTAAATTTTTAATACAAAAATATATCATAAACTCCACTAAAAAACAAATATAACAGATACAACTTAAGGTAGAGATAAGAGTAAATTATAATAAAATAATTATAAGTAAGATAAACTTGAAGAATTACCTACTACTAGTCGCTAACCTATTATTTAACTTAAATGTGTAAAATTTTTATTGATTTTGACGTCAAAGTAAAAAATAAAACTATTATTCTCTCAATAACTCAAATGATATTCCATTCCTAAATAACATCAATTTGCCTCGATAGAGAGGCAAAAACTCTAGAAGTTGAAGCCCACCAAGCTCTCTTGTAGTCTTGTGTTGTTTTTGTACCTCCCTACAGTGTTTTTCTCATTCTTTGTCGATTAGCCACTAATTAGGTGAAACTTTTAAACTAACAAAGAATTGGTTGGAGTTTGTTATGGCCATTAATCAAACATTTCAATTAGATGTTAGGACCAAAAAAAATAGAAATTGAAAGGAAATAAAGAGACCGAAATATCAAAACAAAAAACAATTAAGATAATTCAGTCATTCTAAAAATATACAATTTAATATGATTTCTAGTAGAAATAATTAGTATTAGTTTAAAACATCCAATATAGTACGAATAATAATTGATTCAATGATTATTCATAAAAGCAAACACCAATAAGTTGATTACAAATATGGTGACAAAATTGGAATTTTTTATCACCTCCTTGATTTGTCAAAACATGATTAGAATTTGAAATTGATATAAGGAGAGGATAATAAAAAGATATTGAAAACTTAATTAAGATTAATTCAATCTTTCAAACACACCTATTGAATTCTACAAAATGGAATAAAATATTTTAAATTAAGATATTAAACGTGTTCACCTTTAATCATAATTTCCTACAGCATAATGAACACAAAAAATTGATTTCATAAAGAGAAGTAGTGACTCACCACCAAATTTAGGAGGTTCATCTTCTTGCTTCATGCTTCTTGTTTTTAAATTTTAAATTATAAAGTCCTAAAATAAAAAAATCAGGTGTGAAATTTGTATTGGATAAAATATAATAAATCAACGTACTAAATCTGATGTTTAGGCTCTGTTGGATAAAACGTTCCCAACTGTTTAATATGAATAGTCACAATGTTGCTCTTTAACTTAGTTTGCTCTCTCTCTTTGCTGATTGCCACCAATCTAAAAACCACAACAAAAAAAAAAAAAAAAAAAAAAAACCCTTTATAGGAACACTCCTGCATATGCAATTCTCATCAAAAAAAGAAAAGAAAAGAAAAGCAATCTATATATCAATTCCAAGAAATACTAAACAAATAATTCCAAGAAACAAAGAGGAAGTGGAAAATCAACCTTCACCGAGGAGTGGGATGCAAAGATATTAATGAGGTTTAATATTTGAGTTGGTGCTGTAAAGGGAGGTTTGTATGTGAGAAAGAAAAAAAATCAGGGTTTATGTTTGTGTTAATGCCGTACAGGGTTCTTATGCAAGAAAGGAAGAAACCCTAAAGATTTTTTAAAAATAAAACGTTTAAAAAAATATTAATGAGGTGTAAATTTGTTGAAATTTTTGTTATAAAATTTTAGTTGAAGTAGAATTTTTAAACTGTTGAAACATATATCTAATAGAGTTTTACTTAAACTAAACTATTGTAACACTTGATAAGATAATTACACGTTAAAGAGAAATAATAAATATATAAGATATAAAACTTAAAATAAAAAGAATCTAAGATAAAAAGAAAAAGAAAATAGTAATGACGTGGAAAATTACGGGAGCTTCAGAGGCTTCATTTTTTTTTTTTTAGAATACTAAGTATTTTAACACACATACACATAAGGGAAGATGGGAGAAGGTTTTAAAGAAACTAATAGTGGTGTATATCCAAAAGAGCCTTACTCTTGGATACACAGCACAAGCTTTAAACCTCTATAATCCACACTCATTTTCCAATGTGGGATTCACCCATTGTTTGCGGCTTCGGTTATATATATATATATATATATTGATTACTCAATGATGGATCTCATCCTAAAATCTATTATTAGGATCCATAATTATGTGAGATAATGAAATATTGCTCTTTGAGTAATTGCCCAACTTACTTCAATATATGTAACCCCTATTTTTTGGACCAAACATATTTAATTAAGCATGTTACAAGTTTTACTATGTAAACCTTACAAACTATTGTGTCATCATTCACAAAAAATTATTTTAATATTTATTTATGATGCATTTTTCAAAAATGGGGCTAAATTGTACCATTTTATATGTTGAGGTGTGTTGGGCTGTTTTGCCTATTTTGGGATATATGCCGGGTTTCGGCCGGCAAATGCATACTCGACTGAAATGAAACCAAAGTTTTTTTTTTTTTTTTTTTTAATTTCCTGATTTTGTCTCGCCATTTTTTCTTTGTTTTTCCGGCCTCTGTGTGTTCGACATTTCTTTTCTCCACCTCTTTATCTCCTTCTTGTGTCTCTCTCTTCCTCCCTCTTTGTATGCCTTTTTCGAAATCTAAAATTTTTTAGTTATTTGTGAAGTGTAGCTACATAAATTTACTGAAAGACTGTAGAGTCCAAGAATATTCACCCACTACCACCACTAGGCAATTAATTAAGGACAAGGATTTCCTCCAAACATGTTTGCAGCAACTACTGCAAACAGGGATAGGTGTCAAGCACATAAAGAAACACATAAGCAAGGATCATGTGCAACGCACATAACCCATTTTAAGTTGAGTGCTGTTAACCCTAACGTTAAGAGCGTTAGCCACTAGAAGGAGGTCTTCTCCTCAAACATGCCTCTCATTGCTCTCTCTCATCTCCTCCACAGAGCTTCCTCTCTCTCAACCTTCAGCCACCTCTGTTTTTCTCCAGCAACCTCAGATTGGCAAGGGCATCTACACTCTCAATCTAACCCAGACGGCACATACCCAAGCCAAGCCCCTCTCATCCTCTTCCACCTCTGTTTTTCTCATGTCCACCGCTGTTTTCTCAGCAACCTCAGACTGAATGTCGGATTAAAGGCATTCCCTTCCTTTCCCTTTTTTGCCACCAATGCTCATAAATGGTTTTCAGACATCTCCTTAGAGATCTTTCCAAGCCATAGTCGTTAATTTCAGAGGAGCTTTGATTGCTCAAAACCCACTCCAAAAAAAAAAAAATTACAGAACAAGAATTACAAATATATCACATCAAGAACTCAAGCTAGCCAAAATGATAAACCAAAATCATCCAAATATATCACACAAAACAAACCAAAATCATATCAAATACAAAGGGATTCGGTAAGAAACCTGGAAAAAAGTCGGAGCCTTGAAAAGATGGGTGGTGAATCAGTGGTCCTTGGCGCCGAAGAGGTGGGTGGGGGATGGGAAAGGCGGAGCATGTGGCAATGGTTGGGGTTTTTGAGAAGAACAAAGAAAGAGGATGAAGAGGCGTTGATTGGGTTTTAAAGAGAGAGAGTATTTTCTTACCATCAGTATGTGGCCGAAGGCTGAGAGAGAGGAAGCTCTTGTCAGTCTAAGGTTGCTGAGAAAATAGCGGTGGACATGAGAAAAACAGAGGTGGAGGAGGATAAGAGGGGCTTGGCTTGGCTGTGTGCCGTCTAGGTTAGATTGAGAAAGTAGATGCCCTTGCCGGTCTGAGGTTGCTGAAGAAAAACAGAGGTGGCTAGAGGTTGAGAGAGAGGAAGCTTTGTGGAGGAGATGAGAGAGAGCAGTAAGAGGCGTGTTTGAGGAGAAGACCTCCTTTTGGTGGCTAACGCTGTTAACATTAAGGTTAACAGCACTCAACTTAATATAGGTCATGTGCGTTGCACATGATCCTTGCTTATGTATTTCTTTATGTGCTTGACACCTGTCCCTATTTGCAGCAATTGCTACAAACGTGTTTGGAGGAAATCCCTGTCCATTAATTAATACCACCAACCCAGTCCATGTGTTAATTTTCTCTTCAACCCTTCATGCCTTTTTTTTTTTTTTTTTTTTTTTTTAAATTATATAATTTTTACTTTCTCAAACTAAGATGGTATGCATATTGGATAATTCCACCGATGTGGTTAAAGATTATCATGTGAGATTATTGAAGTTTTAAAAAGTGAAGATGAATCCTTGGCATCTTTTCGCCTTCTAATTGCTAATACTAAGGGTCCATTTGGATACAACTTATTTTTACTGAAACTGAAAACTGAAAACGCTGTAGCAAAATAATTTTTAAATGTGTGAATAGTATCGTGGGACCCGTGAACAGTACGTGGACAATGCATTTTGTCTCCTGCGTAGTGAATCCATGTGATATTACTGTTCATGCGCTAAAAAAATAAAATAAAATAAAAAATAAAAATAAAAAACCTTGTAAATGCAGAAACATAAACTTGAATCCAAACACATACTAAGTCGTATACAAATGTCTTTTTTTTTTTTTTAAAAGAAGATTACAAATATCTTTAGTAGTATTAGTTTTTCTCACTCTAGTAAAAAATGTAACTCTATAGCTCACAAACTTGCAAGACATATTAATGGTTTATATGTGTGTATGGAATACATTCCTTTGCACCTTAATTATATATTTCTCACCGATTATGGCTGAATTTTATTAATGAATTTTTCTTGTCTTCTAAAATAATATATATCATTTGTCTTTTTTGTTGTTGTCTTTTTTGATATAAGGAAGCAAAGAAAATGCTTCAATTGAAGTACTAAGTTATATAAAAAAAATTAAATTATTTTTCAAATTTATTTATCACTTATAGAATTTTATTAACAACACTTATTACAATTGCATTTAAAAAGGAAAGAAAGAAGTTTTTCAAAATAAAAATTGAATAAATCTTGTCTACGATCTATTATGTTTTTTTTTTTTTTTAAAAACTTTATTAAATGAAAATGAGATTATGGGGCGAGAAATAATCGGGCAACCTCGGCCCACTTCGAACCAAGCCCAAGGCCCGAGCCGAGGAGGCGCTCTTGGTCCGAGGATGGAAGCAGTAGGCCCAGGGGCCCAATAAGGCACGCCGAGGGTGATTCCATCCTCGAAAATCCGACGCCATAATGTAAACCGGCAACACGTCACCAAGGGAGCCCTCCTGATCATTCGAAGGGCAGGGAGCAGGTACCGCATACCAGCAATAGAAGCATGGTGGAGGAGCAAGTTCAGGACGAACTGTCACCTCCACATTAAATGCCCTCAACTAACATCCTGGCCGCATTAATGAGGAAGGGACGCCTCAACAGTGTCACCTTAGTTGCCGCATCCCACAGAGGGAATGGGAAGGTGGCTGATGGGACAGGCACTCAAGTAATGGCCTCACTCCCCAACAAATGTAGGGCTAGGATCAACTGAGAAAGGGATATATAATATAAGAAGTTCCTCTTGAAAGGGGGACCAAAAAAAACCAGAGAAGAGAAATACTGTAGCAGTTTATATTCTCTAAAACCTTGTAATCTTTCTCCAGAGAAATAAGAAGAACCTCAAGCTCTGTGAAATCCGTCCAAGGAACCTCATTGTGTACCTTAACCCACGTTTAAGTTACCAGCGCTCACATACCACCATGCATGGCTGTTGCGTTTCTCACTAGGGCCTAGCTCTTGAACCCATACTCTACAAATTCATTGTGGGGAAACTGGGCTTGGGTCCACTCCCTCAAACCTGGTCCTTACAGAGATGTAGCAAAACTTGAATATAAAAACTCAATTTAAAATTTTGCATTTCAAATATTAAAGAAAAATATATTTTAAATAAAAAAAACATATAATATATAAAGCTAATAAATATTATTTAATTAGTTTAAATATATAAAATATCTCATTTAAAGTTTTTTTTTTTCAAAAAAAAAATTTTTAAAGAAGAAACTTGTAAACTCTATTCAATAGAAGAAGAAGGAATTACATTATAAGATAAAGTGTGCATTGTGAAGTACTAACTTTTCTCAATCTAAGTTACAAAATCATCAATGCCTTGAACATGTTTTACTTGTGGGTGTGTGCTAGTTATTTTCCATATCGTGCAATATGAGAACTTTATGCTTGTCTATACTTGTACAAGATTGAATGAATACCAAATACGGCAGCTACTATGAAAACAAGGGCAGGTGAATTATCAGTAAGGGAATTAACCACAATCAGTGAATCACCTCGCATGGTGATGTATGGTTACCTCATGTTCTTCGCTGCCAAATCGTTGTCTGATGAGAGCGAGCTCTTGTTGGAAATTCTAGGGTCGGGTTTTGTGGCCGGTCTGGTCCTTCCCATTTTTGTTGCTCTTCCTGATGCCATGCTTGTTCTCGGTGTACACTAATTTCTTATTGTTTATATTTTTTAAATTGATTATTAATTTTTTTTAACACTACAAATATATATATATATATATATATAAATATTAAATTTACCATATTTTAATAATTTAAACTTATAAAATAATAGTTAGTAATATAAAATAATTATTTTCTAATAAATTTAACTATTTCTTATATATTTCATGCCATTAACTTTTACTTTTACCTGCTCTAAATGATATTTTAAAACTTCTGGTCGGGCCCAATCACCCACGTAATTCCGCCCGTGAATAAATAGTCTTGTTTCTGTGCCATCTACCTATTGACTCAATATCAATAGACAATAGATTTATCAATGCTCGATGAGAAATGATATTTTTCCATAACATTTTCACAATATTTTTATAATAAATTTTAAGTAGTAAGTTGTTACTAGTTGTTATTGTTAAGACAAAAAAATAATTTTCGTGTTAGGTTTAAATTTAAACCAATAACAACTAACCACCTATAATATATTATAAAAATATTGTAAACATAGCAATTTTCATACTCAATAATCAAGCTAACTGCCGAGCCTAGATTTATTACTTGCTTTTAATTGTGAAGTTGACCCTAAACATATAACTTACACCGTATCTATGCCAACGACCCACTGACTCAATATCAACAGTCAATGGGTCTTTATCATCTGTAGGTGGTTGCAAATTGCAATATCTCATTAACCAATTAATGATAGAGAAACCATAGCCAGAGAGAGAGAGTGTGTGTTTTTGTTTTCAGCTGAGTCTGTTTGGCAAAAGTTATTTTTGCTAACTTGTTTTACTATTTAGTTTATTTTTATTACTATTTATGTGTCTCACTACACTTTTTGGTACTATTTATAGGTCACACTGTACTATTTCAACTAACTTTTACTTTTATCTACAGTACTTTCAACAAAAAAATTTTCAATCTCAACAAAATAAGTGGATCTCAAACGGGCATATCTTCCTTGTAGCTCAAAGATAAAGAGTACTGTATCTGTGCCTCAACTCATGTTTGCTTTTGTTTGAAATTTATAAGCTAATAAAATTAGAAAGAAAAAATTTTAATTTTTTTCTATTTGAAATAAAAATTCTACTATTTACTAAGTGTATATATGTGTCACTTTGGAGTATTTTGTTTCCTAGTCCAATCAATATAATAGATGCAACTCTTTTTTCTTTTTTCCTTTTTTAGAAACAAACACATGACACAAAATGAAAATGGAAAGGTGTTATAATACAAAAACACACTACAAACTCCACTCAAAAACCAACATAATGGATACAACTTAAGGTGGAGATAACATTAAATTAGAATAAAATAATTACAGGTAAGGTAAACTTGGAGAATTATTCAATATTCTAGGATTATTGCTTTCTCCTCCGTATCAATGGTGGATCACATCATAAACTTAATTATTGGGATCCACTATTATGTTAGAAAATGAAATATTGCTTTTGGAGTAATTACTCTCAATATACGTAACCATCATCTCTTGGACCAAACAAATTTAATTGAGTATGTTACTAGTTTTACCATGTAAACCTTACAAACTAGTACATAGTATGTCATCATTCACAAAATTTTTTAAATTTTATTTATTATGCATTGAACTCTTTTTATTGTTGTTAAAGATGTCATTGAATTTGCACTAATTATATTCATAACACCTCAATTTGTAATCATTTTCTAGTAAAACTTATGGTACACTTAGAATTTCCCAATTCATTTTTTTTTCTATAGTTTAAGGACATAGTTGACCTAAAATTCAATTTAGGGGACAATTACTCCAACCCACGTTTAAAAAGAAAAAAACCAAAACAAAACAAAACTCCAACCCATGTGATGATTCATAAAACCGCCAACATGTATATTTGATTGCATGGCCAATATAATTAGTCATATGACTTGTTTAAATAATTTAATAAGTCATGATGAGGTCGAGAATTTCACCAGTGAGCCACACGATACCTACGCGCTCGAACGTGATTCTGCACAACACAAAGAAGAAAGCCTCACAAAAAGCGCCAGTGTGGTGCCGGCCAAATACTCTCCGAATGTTAAGTCAGTAGTATTCTCACAACTCTAGAATGCTAGAGAGGGTAAATTACGCGTACCTTGATTTGTGAGGGTATTGGAGGTTTTTATAGTAGTAGAGGGTGGACTCCTCTTCCTTGGAGTAGAAGTCTTTTCCTTATAGGAATCCTTATGAGAGTGGATTGCGGAATCCTTTCCTTATGGGACTCTACGAAGTGTGTCGCAAGTATCACATAAAAAGGGCCCTTCTACCTTCCTTATGGGCCTCGGACCCGCTGATACCTCCTACTGGATTCTCTCCCATACACTTGGTGATAACAGGCCCGTCCTCTACTGGGCCACAGGAGACAACCGTTAGGCCCATCTCAGGCCCAAATTCAGCCTCTTCAGTTGCCCCCTTCACCCTATGGATCCGTCATGCTTCAGTGGCGGGAAACATGGGGTGACGGTAATCATTTACGGGGGTGACGGTCTGTGGCTGTCGTCTCCAAGTCCTTTTTAAAGGTGACGGCTCTAAGGTAAATCGTCAGGTGTTAGCGCAATCGACAAGATCTGAAAAGCATTAATGCTCGTGACACGCTTCACTTTCCTAGAGGCCATTGTATGGGATCGAAACTTCGCTTCGTCTTCCGTGCACCTTTCCTATAAATATCAGGCCTTCGACTCTCATTTTTTACTTTCATCAAAGACTCAATTGTAAGAGCGCGACCCGTCATACTTGTCAGAATACCCGTCCAAGTGTAGCGTCCGTCACAATCAACTTTCCTCCGTTCACACATTAACTAGTGAGTACACTCTATCATATATTTCACCCGTCGCATTAATTTTACAGTTCAGAACTTTTACTTCCGTTATCCATTCTTAGACCCGTCAGAGTCTTAGGTTTTGTCGTCAATTGTAGGCAATGTCTAGTGCGTCGAGTAATCAGTCGATTGTCCGTGACGAGGCAGACTATGAGGACGTATACCCGTCAGGTCATAAAGACCAAGAGAGTCCAAGCGAAGAGAGGAGTACGTCCGCCTCTTCTCCGTCCTCAACAAATGAGGATACGGAGTTAGATGAACCAGGGGAAAGTTTTGATGGCGAGGAACATATAGGACCCGTCATAGGAGCTGGTGGACCAAGGGAGTTTATTATGCTTAAAGAGTGGACGGTGAACGATTTCATATCCACTATCAAGGAGACTCACTTCAACACACTTAGGGCTAACTACCAGATTCCAGATAATATCCCCATCCGTCTCCCCTATTCATCAAAAAAGTGCTATTATGATGGCGTACAAGGCCTTGGAGTGTATGAGCAAATGTTGAAGGCAGGCCTCAGATTTCCACTGAGTTCGCTCCATCGCGAATTAGTCAAGTATCTGGGTCTATCCGTCAACCAAATATCCCCCAATGCATGGAGGGTCTTTATAGCAATGGAGGTTCTATACGGAGCAATGGAGGTTCTATACGGGGCAATGTCAGATGGATCAAGGAGGTTGACGGTGAGAGAGTTTCTTCATTGCTACCGTCCTGACGAAATTGATAAGTCTAGGGGTATATACAGTTTTGTACCTAGGAGTAGGTTATTAAAGGTAATATATGAAACTCCAGACTCCAACAGAGACTGGAAGAGTCGATATTTTTTCTTAGAGGGTGACGAGTGGATGTGTCGTCCAGGGGAGATGGATCACATGCCCGTCGACACTACTTGGGGCATATTGTCTCAAGCTGGTACGTCTCCGTCTCTATATGCAAAGATTTAAATATCCGTTCAGCTTAATATGTTTTAACCATCCTCTTCTTTGCAATGCGACGGCGTCCACAAGTTAACATTGAGGAGTATAGTTTTTTGGAGAAGATTTTCAAGAAAACCACGTCGGAGGAAAGGACCTGGGCGAAGTTGGTCAATCTCAACACGCTCCACTGGTACTGCGACGGTCCAGAACCATCTGAGAAAGCGATTAAGTACGAAAATCAGACCCGTCAACGTAAGTCCGTCGTTCTAAAATGTGATTGGCAAATTATTGTTATTCTTAAAAGAAATTAACTCCGTCCTTTTACCCTTGCAGAAATGGACGATGCAAAAAGAAGGTTAATTATCAGGGCAAATGTTGCAAAGAAAAGGGGGACAGGTGATGCTGATCCCAAGGAGACGGGTGCCCTGAACCCGTTAGCAAAGAGAAAGCAACTCCCCAACGGAGACCGTCCTTCCAAGAGGCCAAAGATTCCTTTGGAGCTCGTCGTGGGGCTTATGGCTGAGGGTGCTAAAGCCGTCACCCCAGCCAAGTATGGGGCTGGTAAGGGCCTCATGAAGGGTCCGTCTTCGAGCGAGAAGAAGCCACCTGCCCTTCTTAGGGACGACCCTAAGTATGCCTTGGAGCAACTTTCATCTATCATGACCTCCGAGGACTACGAGGACCTGGGCAATCACTCGACGGAGGCGATGGGTGAGACGGGTCTCTTTAGCATCGCTTAGGTAATGGTCTTCCTATTTCTTATCCGTTTATATATACTTGCGTATGCTTAAGACTAATTTGTCCCGTTGATTAGGCCATGGTAATGATGAAGGGTCTGTTTGGACAGTGCTTAAACCATGAGACGACCCTAGGCCGCATAAGAGAGAAGGCTAAGGTGACGGAGAGCGAGCTGGCCGAGCTTCAAGCCTGGAAGGTTATTCAAGATAAGAAGCTCAGGATGGCCGAGGAGGCGCGGGACCAGTACCTTGAGGTGACGGAGAAAATGAAGAAGGCTCTTGAGAAGAAGGATGAAGCACTCCGTCAAGCCAAGGAAGTTGCTGTACTGGAGTACCGTGACTCTGACGCCCTCCTGACGGAATTAGGAGTTTCATATGCCGACGGGTTTGATGAGGCCATCCGTCAGGTGAAAGCTCTTTATCCTCAGCTGGACTTGTCATCCGTCAGTATCAACGCCGCGGAGCAAACATCCATTCAACCTGCTCAATCTGAGGATACGGAGGAAATCTTTGGCGAGAAAGCTCCCCCTGACGCCCCTTTTGACCAAACAGTTGTGGAAAGTGACCCAAAAGATGCTCCGGCCCATCGCACTGAAGAGAGGGAAGCCCCCATCATAGGATAATTTTGTTTAGTTTTTATATTGTTTGTAAAATATTTGGAGAACAATTCATGACTCCGTCATGTTTTCGTCTTTTGTGAACACTTTGTTTTTGGGTATGTACTTTGTTTCAACTTTGCTCTTTTTAATTTAAGAAGTGGCTTGACATACTCCGTTGGGTGAAATTCATTTGTTCACATCATTTTTAAAGCTTGATTTTCGAATGACTCCGTTCACATGGACAGTAATAACCGTCCACTTTGTGGAACTTTGTGTAATCATGTTTTCTTTATGGATTTTGTAGGATCCGTCTGCGTTGTTACATAATGTTTGTTTATCCGTCTAAATTGATTTCGCGGATTCCATTACTATTTCATTGTCCAATTTGTTGACTGAGCATTATCCGTCCTCTTTTAGGATTATCATCCTCTTGGGGTGATCCGTCCACTTCGTGGACTAAGTTTTGTCCGTCCTCTATGGGACTTTGGATTATCATCCTCTTAGGATGATCCGTCCACTTTGTGGACTAAGTTTTGTCCGTCCTATATGGGACTTAGAATTTTCCATCCTCTTGGGATGATTCGTCCACTTTGTGGACTTGGTTTTGTCCGTCCACTATGGGACTTAGAATTTTCCATCCTCTTGGGATGATCCTTCCACTTTGTGGACTTGGTTTTGTCCGTCCACTATGGGACTTTGGATTTTCCATCCTCTTGGGATGATCCGTCCACTTTGTGGACTTGGTTTTGTCCGTCCACTATGGGACTTAGGATTTTTCATCCTCTTGGGATGATCCTTCCACTTTGTGGACTTGGTTTTGTCCGTCCACTATGGGACTTAGGATTTTTCATCCTCTTGGGATGATCCGTCCACTTTGTGGACTTGGTTTTGTCCGTCCACTATGGGACTTAGGATTTTCATCCTCTTGGGATGATCCGTCCACTTTGTGGACTTGGTTTTGTCCGTCCATCTATGGGACTTAGGATTTTTCATCCTCTTGGGATGATCCGTCCACTTTGTGGATTAAGTATTTTTCATCCCGTTGGGATGTTTACGTCCATCTTGTGGACTTGGTTTTTATCCGTCCACTATGGGACTCCAAATTTTTCACCCTTTTGGGATGACTCGTCCATATTGTGGACTGAGTTCTAGTAGGAACATCATAGTTGTATCTGAATATTTCTTCTTATTGAAAATAAAGCATGTAGAAAAAGTACCTGCCCCCTAGGGCTTAAAAAGGCACTTGCAGGAGTAATTGTTTGAAAGTAAAACTAGCGATAACAAAACCAAATAGTAGAAAAAGATTGTTTGAAGTAAAAACTTAAATGATAAACTTGGAAACATGGAAGCGTTGATGCTCTTGATGTCTCTACTGGTAGTATCTTCGCAGGTGCTCCGTATTCCACAGGTGCTGCAGCTTCCGTCCGTCCATGGTTTCGAGGTGGTAGGTTCCTTTCCTTTGCCATGATGTGATCTTGTATGGTCCTTCCCAGTTAGGGCCGAGCTTTCCATGCAAAGGATCTCTGGCAGCGCCCATGACCTTCCGTAGTACAAGATCCCCGATCTGGAAGTCTCTATGCCTGACGTTGGAGTTGTAGTATTTTGCCATAAGGTTCTGGTATCGTGCTATCCTCTGCTCTGCTGCTGCACGAACTTCATCCACCAGGTCTAGCTGAAGGCGCAAGGATTCTTCGTTTTTATCTTTGTCGTAGTTCTCCACCCGATAGCTCGTAAGTCCTACCTCTGCCGGGATGACAGCTTCGCTCCCATATGCCAGCCGAAACGGTGATTCTCCCGTAGGTGTTCTTGATGTAGTACGATAAGCCCATAAGACGCTTGGCAGTTCCTCAGGCCAGATGCCTTTTGCCCCTTCAAGGCGGGTCTTGATGATCTTTAGCAAGGACCGGTTTGTGACTTCTACTTGCCCATTGGCCTGTGGGTGTGCTGGTGATGAGTAATGATTCTTGATTCCTAGCTCCGAGCAGAAGTCTCTGAATGCGCTATTGTCGAACTGCTTTCCGTTGTCTGAGACGAGGACCCTGGGTATCCCGTACCTGCAAATGATATTCCTCCATACGAAACCTTGGATGTTCTTCTCCGTGATGGTGGCTAAGGCTTCGGCTTCTACCCATTTCGTGAAATAATCGATACCAACTACCAAGAACTTCAACTGCCTTATAGCCGTCGGGAAGGGGCCCATGATGTTTAATCCCCATTGGGCAAATGGCCAAGGGGCCGTCATGGGCGTGAGCTCTTCGGATGGTTGCCTGATTAGATTACCGAACCTCTGGTATTTGTCGCAGGTCTTGACATAAGCCTGGGCATCCTTTAACATAGTAGGCCAATAGTAACCGGCTCGGATCAACTTGTGAGCTAATGACCTTGCACCTGAGTGATTTCCACAGATAGCTTCGTGAACCTCCCTCATCACGTAGTCTGCCTCCTCGCTGCTCAAACACCTTAGGTACGGTCGGGAGAATCCTCTCTTGTATAAGACATCTTTTATCAGCACAAATCGTGAGGCCTGTACCTTCAACTTTCTAGCTGCGTCTTTTCCGTCTGGCAGGGTACCTGATCTTAGGTATGCTATTAAAGGTGTAGTCCAATTGTTCTCAGAACTGACGTCGAGTACATTCTTTCCGTCATCGATTAGCGAGGAGAGTTGTACAAACGACAATACCTGTTTGGGAATAACCATGACTTTTGCTGAGGCTGCTTTTGCCAGACGGTCGGCGCATTCGTTTTCTTCTCTTGGGATTTGGACGAATCTTACAACAAGGTTGCCGATCCGATTGTTCATTTCTTCCAGGTATTTCTTCATTCTCTCATTCTTGCACTCGTAGCTACCGTCGATTTGTTGTATTACCACCTGGGAGTCGCAGTGCACGACTATGTTTTCTGCACCTACTGCTTTAACGAGGTCTAGACCAGCTACTAGTGCTTCATATTCGGCTACGTTGTTAGTTGTGGGAAAGTCGAATCGGATCATGCACTTGATTTTATCCCCTTCCGGGGTTTGGATGACAATACCTGCTCCTCCTGCCTTTTTGTTTGCCGATCCGTCCGTGTGGATGCTCCACTGCGCAGCTTCTTCTGCACCTCTGCCTTCTGATAGTGTGAACTCTGCGATGAAGTCGGCCACGGCTTGGCCTTTGATCGCAGTTCGTGGGCGGTATTGTATGTCAAATTCGCTCATCTCAATTGCCCACAAAGCCATCCATCCGGCTGTGTCGGGGCTACCCAAAGCTCTTCTCAACGGTTGATTCGTCAGGACTATGATAGTGTGGGCTTGGAAATACGACTTTAGCTTTCTTGCCGCAGTTACCAATGCAAATGCCAACTTCTCCATTTGTGGATACCTCTCTTCTGCTCCTCTGAATGCTTGACTTACAAAATAGACGGGTCTCTGAGATCCGTGTTCCTCTCTTACCAGTGCCGCGCTGACTGCCGCTTATGAAACAGCTAGGTAAAGGTAAAGTTCTTCTCCAGGTCTGGAGGGACTGAGTAATGGTGGGGATGTGAGGTATTTCTTTAACTCTTCAAAAGCCTTCTGGCATTCCTCCGTCCACTCGAATGATTTTCGTAGAGTTTGAAGAATGGAAGACACTTGTCCTTCGCTTTCAAGACGAACCTATTCAGGGCGGCAATTTTGCCGTTCAGTCTTTGCACGTCCTTGACCGTCTTTGGCGGTTCCAACTCCATGATGGCCCGAACTTTTTCTGGATTGACTTCGATTCCTCTATGGGATACCATGAATCCCAAAAACTTTCCCGCTGTTACACCAAACGCGCACTTGTTCGGGTTGAGCTTCATATCATACGAGCGGAGGGTGTCAAAAGTCTCTTGGAGGTCCTTTAGGTGATCACTTTCGAGCGGGCTTTTTACAAGCATGTCGTCGACATAAACCTGTACGTTCCGGCCGATCTAGTGCGAACATTTTGTTCATCAGTCTCTGGTACGTGGCGCCTGCATTCTTAAGTCCAAACAGCATCACTTTGTAGCAAAAGAGCCCTTGGCTAGTGACAAAGGAGGTTTTCTCCTGATCAGCTTCGTCCATCTTAATTTGATTGTAGCCCGAGAAAGCATCCATGAAACTCAAAAGCTGGTGTCCCGCCGTCGAATCTACTAATGTGTCTATCCGGGGTAGCGGGTAGCTGTCCTTCGGGCATGCTTTGTTGAGGTCCGTGAAGTCAACGCACATTCGCCACTTCCCGTTAGCTTTCTTAACCATTACTACGTTTGCTAACCAGTCGGGATAGTACACTTCTCGAATGAAGTTTGCTTCCAGCAGCTTCTTCACCTCTTGTGCAATTGCTTCGTCTCGCTCCTGAGCGAATACTCGCTTTTTCTGTCGGACAGGCGAATATGATGGGTTTACGTTCAACTTGTGAACTATGATTGAGCTTTCGATTCCGGGCATGTCCTCGTGGCTCCAGGCGAACACGTCTTGATTCATTCGGAGGAACGTTATGAGGGCTTGGTGGGTTGGATGGCTGGCTAGCGTGCCAATCCTGGTCATCCTTTCAGGTCTTGATTCATCAAGAATTATCTCTTCTAGCTCCTCTACTGGCTCTGCTACTGTCCGTGCCTCTTCTATGCTCATTGTTTGCTGCTGTCCTTCCGTCTCGAGCATGGCAATGTAGCATTCACGGGCGGCCACCTGGTTCCCACGTAACTCGCCAATCCCGTGCTCTGTAGGGAACTTGATCATCAGGTGGTAAGTTGAAGTTGCGGCCTTCCACGCATTCAGGGTCGGTCGTCCGATGATAGCGTTGTATGCGGATGAGCAATCAACTACAAGGAACGTTACGTCCTGTGTGATTTGTCGTGGATAATCTCTGACTGTCACTGAAATCGTTACCGCCCCTAATGGAAACACTCTCGTTCCTCCGAAGCCAACCAGCGGATTGCCTGTTGGTATCAGCCATTCCCTATCAATTTTCATTTGTTGGAACGCCGGGTAATAGAGGATGTCTGCTGAGTTGCCGTTGTCTACCAACACTCTGTGCATGTTATACTCGCCTACTCGGAGGGTGACAACCAACGCATCATCATGCGGATGGTGGAGACGTCGTGCATCTTCTTCTGAAAATCCAATGATTGGACTATCTTTCCGCACCATCTTTGGTGCTGAGCCCGTTAGCTGGACATTTTGAACCATTCGGAGGTGGGTCTTTCGGGCCTTCTTGGATGACCCAGCAATTGATGTTCCCCCTAAGATCATCCTTATGTCTCCGACCGGGGGTCTAGGATGCTCATTATCTCTTCGGGGTTGCTGCTCCTGAGGCGGCGGATCCATCCTTTCTTTCCTGACGAACTTCTGTAACTTCCCCTGTTTGATTAGGGCCTCTATCTGTTGCTTTAAGTTATAGTAGTCTGCTGTGTCGTGGCCGTGATCGCGGTGGAAACGACAGTATTTGTCTCTTGATCTTTTGCTGGGATCTGATTTCAGTTTCCCAGGGAAGGTTAGAGCCCCCTCGTCCTTGATTTGCATTAGGACTTGATCTATCGGAGCCGTCAACGGCGTGAAGCTCGTGAACCTCCCTTCGGGTGGCTTAGTGCGTTGCTCAACTCTTTGGTCGTCTATTCTTGTCCTCTTTGATCCTTGATCTCTTCTTCCTTCTTCCTGTCGTTCCCTCTTCCTTGGCTTATCCTCCCGAGCCTGCAATGCGTCTTCTGCGTTCATGTATTTGGTTGCCCTGTAGAGTACTTCTGACATGGTTTTAGGGTCGTTCTTGTATAAAGAGAACAGAAATTTGCCCTTCCGTAGCCCGTTCGTGAAGGCTTCTACCAGTATTTTGTCGTCGGCTTCGTCTATTGAGAGCGCTTCCTTATTAAAGCGCGTTATATAGGCCCTCAGCGTCTCGTCCTCCCGTTGCTTAATACTCATCAGGTAAGCTGTGGACTTCTTGTATCTGTGCCCTCCAATGAAGTGCATGGTGAACTGAGCACTCAGCTCCTTGAAGGTGCTGATGGAGTTTGGCGTCAGTCGGCTGAACCATATCCTTGCGGGGCCTTTGAGTGTTGTGGGGAAGGCCCTGCACATGATCTCGTCAGCTATCCACTGGAGGTGCATTAGGGTCTTGAATGTTTCCAGATGGTCCAGAGGATCCTTTACTCCGTCGTAGCTATCTATATGAGGCATGCGGAATTTATGGGGTAGGGGAAAGGCGTTCACGGCCGCAGTGAAAGGCGAGTCAGTGCGGTTGACTAAATCGTCCAGATCGCTGGAAACTTGCCCCTTGAGCGCGTTTATCATCACCTCCATATGTTCCCTCATCGCCTGTATCTCTGTGGCAATCTGTGGTGGTGTCGCATTCGTGAGGGATGGCATGCTCAAGTTCTGCCTCTCTGGTCTGCTTGGGGCATGGCTGCCTTCAGGTTTCTCCTGGTTTTTCCTTGCAGCGTTGGTCCCTTCTTCCTCTTCTTGCTGGTCATTCTGTTCTGCGTTCCTCTGGCGCAGTTGTTCTTCTAAATCGTTGTTTTGTTTGGTGAGACGTTCCACCGCAGCAGCGAGAGTCCGAACTTGTCTCTCGAGGGCAGTCGTGGGTGGTTCGTCTCCTTGGACGTCGTTAGTGGTTGCCATCGAGCGAGTGAGTACCATGCAACCCTTAAGTTCGAAAAATGATAGTATGACTTTTTGGATCCCTACTAACGTTTCCCACAGACGGCGCCAACTGATGAGGTCGAGAATTTCACCAGTGAGCCACACGATACCTAAGTGCTCGAACGTGATCCTGCACAACACAAAGAAGAAAGCCTCACAAAGAGCGCCGGTGTGGTGCCGGCCAAATACTCTCCGAAGGTTAAGTCAGTAGTATTCTCACAACTCCAGAGTGCTAGAAAGGGTAAATTACGCGTACCTTGATTTGTGAGGGTATTGGAGCTTTTATAGTAGTAGAGGGTGGACTCCTCTTCCTTGGAGTAGAAGTCTTTTCCTTATAGGAATCCTTATGAGAGTGGATTGCGGAATCCTTTCCTTATGGGACTCTACGAAGTGTGTCGCAAGTATCACATAAGAAGGGCCCTTCTACCTTCCTTATGGGCCTCGGACCCGCTGATACCTCCTACTGGATTCTCTCCCATACATTTGGTGATAACGGGCCCGTCCTCTACTGGGCCACAGCAGATAACCGTCAGGCCCATCTCAGGCCCAAATTCAGCCTCTTCAAGTCATATGATTAATACACATGAATGGTTTTATAAATCACCATATAAAGATTTGAAAGAAAAATCTATCCTTAATTAGAAGGCATAAATCAAGCTAAATAATTGTTGCTTTTTGCTATTGTTAACTTAAATTCTTAATAATTAATGATACCTATGTGGAGACAAATAATCTATCCTTAATTAGAAGGCATAAATCAAGCTAAATAATCTATCATTTTTGTATAGTATTGGCGGGTATTTACCATACTGATAGGTAGGTCAGTACAAAAATGAGGTCGAATCGTATCATTTTATATGCCAGGGTGTGCCAGCCTGTTTTGCCTATTTTGTGATATATGTTAGATTTTCCGCTGGTAAATGCATAGCAAACCAAAATGAAATGAGTAATGTTACCGCTACAAACTATTTTACAACATTTATACAAACTGTTGATGTGGCCGACTTTTTATTAGTTTTCATCTAGAGCCACTATTAACATAATTTTTTTTATTTACTAATAATCACTCACCACGTCAGCAGTTTATAAATTTTTTTGGAAAAAAGTTTGTATTTCTTGTATTACTCAAATGAAACCAAAGTTTTTCTCAATTTTTACATTGCTTTTTCTTTTTCATATTTTCGGCCTCTGAGTGTTCTTTTTTATTTTGCTGAAACGGCCTCTGAGTGTTCGACGTTTCTTATCTCCTCCTCTTTATCTTCTACGTGCATGTCTCTCTCTCTCTCTCTCTCTCCCCCCCTTCCTCTTTGTCTATCTCTTTTGAAATCTAAAATTTCTTAGTTATTTGGGTAGTGTATAGGGGGTGTTCACCAAACTACACAAACTGCAAAAATCGCACCAAAACTACCCGCAAAATGACATAATCGCACCGCACCGCAAGTAATAGTGCACTGCACCACATGGTGCAATGAAGTTTGCAATTTTATAATAAGAAAACTGCACAAACCTCACCGCACCGCACTACACCCTCTCTATATATTAATATATTTATATTTTTAATACTAAATATATATATATATTATTAATAGTTTCATAACCCTAGTTTTGAAAAAAAAAAATAATAAAGGTATACAAATATCTTCAATAGTATTAGTTTTTCTCACTCTCATAGACAATATAACTCTGTAGCTCACAAACTTGTAAGACATATTAATGGTTTATATGTGTGGATGGAAGATTGTGGTGGGCTTCTTTCGCAACTACAGGCTAGGCTGCCTCCTGCCATACTATGGCCCAATGGTTCTGGGTAGAAGAGTTAGAACCGGCTTGACTGCAACACACCCCAAGCCAACTTGTACACAAACTAAAGCCCCTTTGCTAAAATTTTGGTCACATGCCCATTGCAGAGGGAAACTGTTACAAAAGAGTTATGACAGACAAGTATAACATAACAACAACAAAAGGAAAAATGCTTACTGTTAGCCAGAAAACAAGAAATACCAAATCGTGATTTTAATAAAGGAGGAGATAATGCAGCAGTATAAATGCACTATAAATAAGATGGTAATAATAAAGAAATAGAAATAACACCAATGCTTAATCAATGAAGGAAGAATGGTCAGTCTGTCATGCTTGATTTCCCTACGGAGTTAAGTCCAGGAAGGGAACCACTCTTTAATGTAGGTGATCTCACAGGAAGATCCAGCCATGGAAATTACCCACTTTGAGAGAATGGGCCTAATTGGCTTATCCTCAAACTTCTTAATCCTTACTAGAGGGTAGGTTTTTAAAGGGAGAGAAGGGATTAGCTTATTGGTACATGCCTACTATCACACTCTTGCTTACTCTCTATTTTTCTCTCTAACTCTTTTTCCTTTCTAAGTTTTTTTTTTTTTTTTTTTTTTTGCTTTTTTTTTTTTTTACTTTCTTGTTCCGTTGTTCTCCGTGGTGTTGTTATATGGTGTTCCCCCCCTCCTACTATGCACGAGTGAGGCCCCTTTTATATTGCTTGCCGTGGTGGGTTTTACTATTTTACCCCTTAACCACTTTTGTCTTAGTGTGGGTGTCCTTCCCATACCACCCACTAGTCTGTTAGCTGTCCAGCCACCACTACTTACCTGTGCTAGCCATGCCACATCCCATTCCCAAATAAAGAGTGTCATTTTGTTTGCTTGCTCACCGTGGCATTCCCATCCGAATAAGGGTGAACATTCTCTCTCACTATCCCTCATGGCATGCACCTAGTGATTCCAACTCATCTTTCCTTCTTTTGGGTTGTATGTCATCCCAGCAGGACATCCTAGAATAGGCTTTCCCCTTCTCCCCATTGCCAGACCATACCCTATCTTACGTCTGACCCATGGCCCACCACTCCTGTATTGGCTGTGTATAAGTTGTAGTGCCTGAGCCTTGTGCGTACTCCACTTCCATGTGTGTCCATAGCTTTTCTGCTATTCATGCGTTTGCCATGACTTGAAAGCTTGTTTGCACATTCTGCTACTTGTTCTTAACCTCTTGTGGCGTGAATAAGTCTTTGAGCTTTCCTTCTTTATGTCTTACTTCCTTCCCAGGCTAGGCCTTACTTGATTGTGGGCTTTTCCTTCTCTAATCCATTCTTTACCCCTATTGCAAGCCTGTTAGCATTTTTGCCATATGCCATTATGTTATTCCTGCCATGCTATTATTTGACTCGTGCTTGCTGGGCCTCTTTTGGGTCTGCTGTATGTTTTTCCCTTTGCTTAATTCTAGTGGCCCAGTATTATCATTGCGCTAGTATTCATGCTGTTTTGGGCTTCCTTGGCCCGTTTCATTGCTTCTAGGCTTCCTTGGCCCATTTTATCGCTTCTAGGCTTCCTCGGCCCATTTCATTTCCTTGGGCATCCTCGGCCCGTTTCATTTCCTTGGGCATCCTCAGCCCATTCAAATTCTTCATTCTCATAGGCTTTTACTAAGTCTTTTGGCCTTTTCTGGCCCAAATTACCATATCCTTTACTTTTGGGGTTTATGGGCTTTTCCACCAACACCTTACTCACTTAATTCATTACTTTAGGTATCTTTGGTCCATCCTTGCTTGCTTTCTATTTCTCATAATGCCCATGGGTTTATACTTCTTTCTCTGGGCTCCTTTGGGTCCGCTTGCTTTCTTTGAGGCCCTTTTGTTATTTTTTAGGCCTATGGTCCATTATTCTTGCCACTTAGGCTTAATGGTTTTCTTCTCAATTTACTAACTCTTTTTCTCCCATATTGTTGGGTTTCTTCCTACTATTGGGCCTCCTTGTCAAAATGGGCATCACTCTACACCTCAATGATGTATTTCTCACTTACTAGTTACTATGGCTAAGTTTTATTGATGAAGTTTTTTTGTCTTTTAAAAATACATATCTCATTTGTCTTTTTTGTTGTTGTCTTTTTTGCTATAAGGTAGCAAAGAAAATGCTTCAATTGAAGTACTAAGTTATATAAAAAAAATTAAGTTATTTTTCAAATTTATTTATCACTTTTATAATTTTATTAACAATACTTATTACAATTGCATTTTAAAAAAATAAAGAAGTTTTTCAAAATAAAATTTGATTAAATCTTATCTATTATCTATTATGTTTTTTTTTTTAATTTATAAAAAATATTGAGTAGATTAGTCATGTTAAATGAAAATGAGACGTAGCAAAAATTGAATATAAAAACTTAATTTATAATTTTGCATTTCATATATTAAAGAAAATTATATTTTAAATAAAAAAACATATAATATATAAAGCTAATACATATTATTTAATTAGTATAAATATATAAAAGATATCATTTAAAGTTCTTTTTTTTTTTTTTTAAGAAGAAACTTGTAAACTTTATTCAATAGAAGAAGAAGGAATTACATTATGAGATAAATTGTGCTTTAAGAAGTACTAACTTTTCTCAATCCATGTTACAAAATTATCAATCAGTGAATCACCTCTCATGCATGTATTCCACAAAAGTCTGTCGATGCAAATTTGCTCCCCTCCTAACTAATGCATCAACACATCTATTGGCTTCCCATTTATGATGAGGGATCTGCCTTATCCAATGTTTGCTTGATGTATTTTGTGGTCCAAGGAAAAATATTTATGTAGGACATTTTTCTTATAGTATTTAATATCAATTAAATAAAAGTTGTTAAATTTTAATATATATATATATATATAATTTAAAATTTATTATTCTTCCCATTTGAGATATGCAATTACTAACTAAAATTTTGTATTCAAGTTTCGTAACATTTTTTTTCAATTGATAATATAACTAATCCACTTAATCTTTCTTATGATATAGTTGATCTTAAATAAGATTTTATCAATTTAATTTTGAAAAACTTATTTTGACACTATAACAAGTATCATTAGTAATATTTAGGAATCAATACTTAGGGCATTCTAGCATTTTACCCCCTTTTATTTTTTTAATTGGCAAAATGCCCTTGTTTCGAAACTATATAGGTGCGTGCCCCTGTTTCGATACTCGATGACCCTAAAATCGAGTTACTTAAAGTACTCGATTGGTTTAAAATCGAGTTATGCCCGATCAAACTTTAAAAAAAAAAAAAAAATTCATGAAACTCGAGTAAATGGAAATCGAGTTCCAAAACGTCACTATAGGGCTTAAAAACGTCACTATAGGGATAAAAAACGCCGCTATAGGGCCACTGAAACTTGGTATAAAAAAATTTTCCAGAAAAACGCCACTATAGGGATTAAAAAACGTCGCTATAGGGTCACTGAAACCTGGTATAAAAATTTTTTCCAGAAAAACGCTGCTATAGGGCTTAAAAACGTCACTATAGGGCTTAAAAACGCCGCTATAGGTCTCCCTGAATATTGGCCGATCACACTTGTAAAATTTTTTTGCATGGAACTCGATTTCCCTAAGCTCGAGTTACATGCAAATTTTTTTTTTTTTTTTATTTATTTATTTATTTTTTTTTTAAGTTTGATCGGGCATAACTCGATTTTCTACAAATCGAGTATTTCATTGAAACTCGATTTTAGGGTAATCGAGTATTGAAACAGGGGCATATCCCTATATAGTTTCGAAATAGGGGCAAATTGCTAAATAAAAAAGCAATTAGGGGCAAAAGGCTAGAATGTCCTCAATACTTATATTTGTAAAAGAATCCAACTTTAGTTCAATTACAGTTGTACTAAATAATAGAATCATCTTGCCAAGAGTCTTGTAGTTTAATTAGTTTGTACATTCTAGTGTTTCTAAGACATTTATGGTTCAAATCCCGATCTTCCAACTATCAATGTATTAAAGAGAAAAAAGAAAAAAAAAAAAAATCATCTCCATACCCCAAACCTGCACAAGTAAAAACTAATCTAGCTACGTACAAAGTATAACCTAATTTTATATTTTGGGTTTCTATTTTTTTGGTAATATATTTTAAATTATACAAATATTTAGGTTCGATATTAAAATCTTTATTATATGAAAAAAAAACTATCAATAAAAACAAATGAAGATATTTATAATATAGAGATTTTTTTTTTTGATAATATAATATAGAGAATAAAAAAAAATGAAGACTAAACTCAATCAATTAAAAAAAAAAAAAGATAAAACTTAAATATCTTTTGTGTTATACTGTAGGTTTTCCAATTGAATTTAAACTCGGTTGCATTGATTGATAAAATAAAAATAATGTTATTTTTTCGAGCATAATTAAAAATATTAAATTTATGTTTTATCTGTGTATGTGTATATGTGTGTGTATATATATATATATATATATATTGGGGATTCTAGCTTTTTACCACTGTAGGGTCTGCTTTTGTTGCCCAGAGCCCAAAGGATATGGGTCAAAGGCCCAACGAACCCAAAACAATGAATTTGTAGAGAGTGGATCGAAGGTTTAGGCGCTGGCCGGCGTTCACGAAGCGTGAACGCCATTCTCTTTTATTGAAAAAATACTTAGAACGGTTTACAACTGGGGGATGCTCCTCGGCCCATGGCCGAGGAGGCTTTTTTCCTTTTTTTTCTCTCCTTTTCTCCTCCCTTTCTCAGGAGGGATTCCCTTACATTATATACCTTTTACCCAACCAATCCTAGCCCTACACTTGTTGAGCGATCAGGACGTTACTCAGGCGTTTGTCCCATCAGCCGCCTTCTCATTCTCTTTGAGAGTCACGGCAACCAAGGCGACGCTGATGCGGGGTACTTTCTTCATTAATGCGGCCAGGGTGGTAGTCAGGGGCATTTAATGTGGAGGTGACTGTTTGTCATGAGTTTGTCCCTCCATCAGATTTATATTGCAGGCGCGTGGTATTCCCCCTCGACCCTTTGAGTAGTCATGAAGGCTTCCTTGGAAGTGTTTGCTGGTTGCCTTAAGTTCTCAGATGTCCGATGATGGGGTTGTCCTCGGCATGGCCAGTTGTGCGCATGGGCTTCTTCTTTTCCTCTTCGGATTTAGAGTGCCTCTTCGGCTCGGGCCTTCGGCCCAGGAACGAAGTGGGCTGGGTTGTAGGATTCCTTGACCCCATAATAGCCCCTCAAAATCTTGCTATCCGCATCCCCGGGCGGAGGGGAGGATTTTGATGTCCTCGGGCCTACGATGCGTCCCATCGAGTTTGGCCCTCTGTTAGTACTGGAGTCTTTTCAACTGCCCCAGACGTGTTAATGGCGCCTCGAAGCGCGCAATGCGCCCTCCATTAAATCAAGACGGCTCTGTGCTCCCCACGTTCAACGGGAGGATGATAATCCAACGGTAGGGATTCGCCTAGCGTTTAGGGGCGGGAAAACCCGCACGGCTCCTTGATTTGGGGTATAAATACCCATCCGAAAAGCCGGTTCCTCTGTTTACTTGCACCCAAGAGTCTACATCTCCAGTATAAAAAGCCTGTCCGAGGAGCTTCTACTCATTTCTGTAAGTCACTCTATCTCTCTTCGAACTTTCTCCTTCTCCATCTCTTCCTATCATTCATTTGCTCTCTCTTAGCTCACTTAGGCATCATTTGGGATGGGTAGATTTAAGAAATATGTTTATACCGAAGAGGCGATGGAGAAATTCGTCGCCGACTATAATATACCAAACAACGTGGGCTTGAGGTATTGTGAGGAGGGCGAGTGGCGCTTTCGGAGGCAGGAAGGTGAGGTGGTGATTCCCATCGTTGCCTTCGTTGAAGGTGGCATGAGAATACCCATGGGGCCGGTGATGAGGGACTACCTGACGTACTTCCGGCTAGCCCCCACCCAGTGTGCCATCAACGTCTTCAGGATTCTGGGCTGCGTGGACGCCCTGAACGAGAAGATGGGACTGAGATTGACCCACCATGACGTTAACTGGTGTTACAACCTCCAATGCCTAAAGGGCAAATCATACTACCTGAAGACCAGGGATGACAGGGTTCGGCTTATCCAGTGCCTCCCTGAGTCCAGCAAGGGGCTGAACAAGGACTACCTCATCGTGTCTGGAGAGTGGCATGATGGCCTTCACTGCCCAACGATGGAGGGGACCCCAGGTGGGCAGTGGGAAGATGGAGGGAGGGCTCTAGGACCCTGAATTATTTACCTCGTCCGTTCCTTTTTGCACCATCTGGTTTCTAATGTGAATGTGTTTTCTCTTGCAGATCCACACGCCTTTACGCGCCACTTCAGCCTGATCAACCGGGAAGACTTGCAAAAGGCGCTGAGGGCAGAGGTTTTTGTGAACGAGGTCGACAATCAGGTTAGGGCCGCTCACCAGATCTTGAAATACGACCCAACTCAAAAGTCATTTGCGGCGCCGAAGTACGTGATCAGACCAAAGGATCCTCGACTTCGGAAAATAACTGTGACCGAGGACAGTTTCAAGTTCCCCGAGGAGCCCTCCACATCAGAAGGCGTAGCACCTGCGGGTCCCTCCTTCTCTCTTAGATCCTCAGGGGCTGCCGCAGAAGGCCTAGAGAGGGAAGAGGAAGTTGCTGACTTTGGCCCCGCCGAGGACGAGTTTGACGTGTTTGAACAAGTCCATCAGTTCGAGGACCCTCCGGGAGGCTTGGGTGACCCTTGTCTGACAGAAGCAGATTCCCAAGCGCCTAAGTCCCCTTCTCGGCGCGAGATGGGTTACAAGAAGAGGCCCCAACCCAGCCTGTTGGATCTGATCGAAGGCCAACCGGGAAAATCCAAGCCAGAGCTTCCTCCTCCTTCTCCCAAGACTCGCTCTGCCCAGGGCAGGTCGGCCCCTACCCAGTCAAGGCCTCCTCCTTCTCCGCCCAAGACGAGTCTGCCTTCTAGACACGAGCCCTCTGATCCCAAGCAGAAAAAGGATAAGGGCAAAAGGCCGGCTGAGGAAAAGTCCGGGTCCCCACGGGAGGAGGATGATACTCGGCGGCCATCCAAACAGCTGAAGATAGGCTCCCGAGGCCAGGATAAACAGGTTGACGCCCAGCCCGAGCCTCAGGCCTGGCTTCCTGCCCCAATGCTCCATGGGGGGCCGCTGAGGGAAGACTCTTCCCTCAGGGATTTCAAAAGAGGGCGAAGGCGCGTACATGGCCGACGCGCTGGAAAGGTGCCTGCTACTCCCAGCTGACATGGCGGAGCTGGGAACTATGAGGAGCAGGGAGGTCTTCCTCTGCCTCAAACGGTACCTGGGAATGGTAAGTCCCTCAACACTTACGATTTTTTCTAGTTTTAGCTTTCTCTTCCCCTTTTCTGAGCTCGCCTAACCGTGTACTTGTTTTGTTGGGCAGGCCATTCAGGCCACTTATAGGTTGGAGGACGTGGCCTGTGACCAGGGGAAAGCCATGGACGTGGAGCGTGAGAAACGCCTGGAGGCCACACGGACCCTTAAAAACTCCGAGGATGATCTTGCCAAGGCCCGGGAAGAGCTGAGGGCAATGACCAGTGCTCGGGATAATGCCCTGTCCGGCCTTGTCGGCTTCCAGAAGCAGGCCGAAGATTATTCAAAGCGCCTGGGCACTGCAGAGGAGCAGCTGAAGACTACAAAGGAGCTGCTTGCTGATCTGCCAAAGAAGGTGGCTGCCGCCGAGGGGGATAAGAGGGCAGCTGAGTGGGCAAGGGACAAGGCCGTGAGGGCCAAGTTTGAGGCTGACCAGGGCAGGGAGGAAGCCCTGGCCACTAAGCAGGAAGCCGAGGAGGAGGCCTATGCTGCGAGGATGGCAGAGACAGAAGTAGCCTTTAAGGCTCAAGTCCCCAGGTTGTGCAGGCGCTACACTGCTGAGGTTTGGAGGGAGGCTCTCAGACAGGCTGGGGTCGAGGCCTTGTCCGACTTGTGGAAGGAGGAGAGTATGTACTACCATTCTGCCATCCGCGAGGCAACTCCAGGTGGCGCTGAGGCCGGGGAGGTTGCAGAGGAAGCCGGTGCTGCTACGGGTGAGGACACCTTTAACGCTGAACTTATGGGCGAGCCTGTCCAAGGAAGTGACCCTCCCGAGGTAGCTGAGTCAGGTGGGGGCCCCACTAAGGTGGCGCCCCAGGAGGTTACGAAGTCAACCTCTGAAGCCGAGGTTCCTGCTGCTGAAGAGGCAGCCGTTCCTGCCGCGCCTTCGCAGGCTGTCCCTTCTGGCCATAGCTCAGAAGGTCCTGAAGCTGCTATGGTCCAGCCCCTGCTGAGGGAGGAAAATAAGTGGGCAGGGCAGGCCCCTCGACGCCGTTGTCTCCCCTGCCTTTTGCATCTTTCTTTTCCATTTTTCTTTTTAGATTGTAATGTAATTCCTATCATGTAACTCTTTTTGGACTTAATGAAATGCGAGCTTTGTTTCTTTTTCTGTTTGTTGTGGTTGTTTGCTTACTTGCACGCTATCCGATTTTTCTTTACTTGTATGATTTTAACTTCAATTCCATCTCGGCCAGTCATGGCAGCGATTGTAACAACGTGAAGGTACGTACGCATGGGTAGGCCTTTTATGTCTCCATGACCAAGTGGGACTCTTGCTTTCCCAACATTCTAACACTTAGAATCTTCTGAAGTAGTCAGTTTCCCCATACGCGTGGGTCCGGGGACCATGCAGTACTTTTGGTTCTGTCTAACACTTAGAGTCCTCTGAAGCAGTTAGTTTCCCCGTAGGCCTGAGTCTTGGGACCATGCAGTGCTTTTGGTTCTGTCTAATCACTTAGAATCCTCTGAAGGAGTTAGTTTCCCCATAGGCCTGAGTCCTGGGACCATGCAGTGCCTTGGTTCTGTCTAACACTTAAAATCATCTGAAGTGGTTAGTTTCCCCTTAGGCCTGAGTCCGAGGACCATGCAGAGCCTTGGTTCTGTCTAGCACTTGGCCTTCTGGAGTGGTTAGTTTCCCCATAGGTCTGAGTCCGAGGACCATACAGTGTCTTGGTTCTGTCTAACACTTGTTCTTTGAAGTAGTTAGTTACCCATAGGCCTGAGTCCGAGGACTATGCAGAGCCTTGGTTCTGTCTAACACTTGTTCTTTGAAGTAGTTAGTTTCCCCATAAGCCTGAGTTCGAGGACCATGCAGAACCTTGGTTCTGTCTAACACTTGGTCTTCTAAAGTAGTTAGTTTCCCCATAGGCCTGAGTCCGAGGACCATGCAGTGCCTTGGTTCTGTCTAACACTTGTTCTTTGAAGTAGTTAGTTTCCCCGTAGGCTTGAGTCTTGGGACCATGCAGTGCTTTTGGTTCGGTCTAATCACTTAGAATCCTCTGAAGGAGTTAATTTCCCCATAGGCTTGAGTCTTGGGACCATGCAGTGCCTTGATTCTGTCTAACACTTAGGATCATAAGAGGTGGTTAGTTTCCCCACGAGCCTGAGTCCGAGGACCATGCAGTGCCTTGGTTCCGTCTAACACTTAGAATCATCTGAAGTGGTTAGTTTCCCAATAGGCCTGAGTCCGAAGACCATGCAGAGCCTTGGTTCTATCTAGCACTTGGCCTTCTGGAGTGGTTAGTTTCCCCATAGGCTTGAGTCCGAGGACCATGCAGAGCCATGGTTCTGTCTAACACTTGGTCTTCTGAAGTAGTTAGTTTCCCCATAGGCCTGAGTTTGAGGACCATGCAGAGCCTTGGTTCTGTCTAACACTAGTTCTTTGAAGTAGTTAGTTTCCCCAAAGGCCTGAGTCCGAGGACCATACAGAGCCTTGGTTTTGTCTAACACTTGGTCTTTGAAGTAGTTAGTTTCCCCATAGGCCTGAGTCCGAGGACCATGCAGAGCCTTGGTTCTGTCTAACATTTGTTCTTTGAAGTAGTTAGTTTCCCCATAGGCCTGAGTCCGGGGACCATGCATAGCCTTGGTTCTGTCTAACACTTGGTCTTCTGAAGTAGTTAGTTTCCCCATAGGCCTGAGTCCGAGGACCATGCAGAGCCTTGGTTCTGTCTAACACTTTTTCTTTGAAGTAATTAGTTTCCCCATAGGCCTGAGTTCGAGGACCATGCAGAGCCTTGGTTCTGTCTAACACTTGGTCTTCTGAAGTAGTTAGTTTCCCCATAGGCCTGAGTCCGAGGACCATGCAGATCCTTGGTTCTGTCTAACACTTGTTCTTTGAAGTACTTAGTTTCACCATAGGCCTGAGTCCGAGGACCATGCAGAGCCTTGGTTCTGTCTAACATTTGGTCTTCTGAAGTAGTTACTTTCCCCATAGACCTGAGTCCGAAGACCATACAGAGCCTTGGTTCTGTCTAACACTTGCTCTTTGAAGTAGTTAGTTTCCCCATAGGCCTGAGTCCGAGGACCATGCAGAGCCTTGCTTCTGTCTAACACTTGTTCTTTGAAGTAGTTAGTTTCCCCATAGGCCTGAGTCCGAGGACCATGCAGAGCCTTGGTTCTGTCTAACACTTGGTCTTTGAAGTAGTTAGTTTCCCCATAGGCCTGAGTCCGAGGACCATGCAGTGCCTTGGTTCTGTCTAACACTTGTTCTTTGAAGTAGTTAGTTTTCCCATAGGCCTGAGTCCGAGGACCATGCAGAGCCTTGGTTCTGTCTAACACTTGTTCTTTGAAGTAGTTAGTTTCCCCATAGGCCTTAGTCCGAGGACCATGCAGAGCCTTGGTTCTGTCTAACACTTGTTCTTTGAAGTAGTTAGTTTCCCCAAAGGCCTGAGTCCGAGGACCATGCAGAGCCTTGGTTCTGTCTAACACTTGTTCTTTGAAGTAGTTAGTTTCCCCATAAGCCTGAGTCCGAGAACCATGCAGAGCCCTGGTTCTGTCTAACACTTGTTCTTTGAAGTAGTTAGTTTCCCCATAGGCCTGAGTCCGAGGACCATTCAGAGCCTTGGTTCTGTCTAACACTTGGCCTTCTAAAGTAGTTAGTTTCCCCATAGGCCTAAGTCCGAGGACCATGCAGTGCCTTGATTCTGTCTGACACTTGTTCTTTGAAGTAGTTAGTTTCCCCGTAGGACTGAGTCCTGGGACCATGCAGTGCTTTTGGTTCTGTCTAATCACTTAGAATCCTCTGAAGGAGTTAGTTTCCCCATAAGCCTGAGTCCTGGGACCATGCAGTGCCGTGGTTCTGTCTAACACTTGTTCTTTGAAGTAGTTAGTTTCCCCATAGGCCTGAGTCCGAGGACCATGCACAGCTTTGGTTCTATCTACCACTTGTTCTTTGAAGTAATTAGTTTCCCCATAGGCCTGAGTTCGAGGACCATGCATAGCCTTGGTTCTGTCGAACACTTGGTCTTCTGAAGTAGTTAGTTTCCCCATAGGCCTGAGTCCGAGGACCGTGCAGTGCCTTGGTTCTGTCTAACACTTGTTCTTTGACGTAGTTAGTTTCCCCATAGGCCTGAGTCCGAGGACCATGCAGAGCATTGGTTCTGTCTAACACTTGGTCTTCTGAAGTAGTTAGTTTCCCCGTATGCCTGAGTCCGAGGACTATGCAGAGCCTTGGTTCTGTCTAACACTTGGTCTTTGAAGTAGTTAGTTTCCCCATAGGCCTGAGTCCGAGGACCATGCAGAGCCTTGGTTCTGTCTAACACTTGGTCTTCTGAAGTAGTTAGTTTCCCCATGGG
This sequence comes from Quercus ilex subsp. ballota, assembly GCA_032727855.1. Taxonomy (NCBI): domain Eukaryota; kingdom Viridiplantae; phylum Streptophyta; class Magnoliopsida; order Fagales; family Fagaceae; genus Quercus; species Quercus ilex. The sequence continues at coordinate 19,466,796 of CM064915.1, forward strand.
CCTGAGTCCGAGGACCATGCAGAGCCTTGGTTTTGTCTAACACTTGGTCTTTGAAGTAGTTAATTTCCCCACAGGCCTGAGTCCGAGGACCATGCAGAGCATTGGTTCTGTCTAACACTTGGTCTTCTTAAGTAGTTAGTTTCCCTATAGGCCTGAGTCCGAGGACCATGCAGTGCCTTGATTCTGTCTAACACTTGTTCTTTGAAGTAGTTAGTTTCCCCATAGGCCTGAGTCCGAGGACCATGCAGAGCCTTGGTTCTGTCTAACACTTGGTCTTCTGAAGTAGTTAGTTTCCCCATAGGCCTGAATCCGAGGACCATGCAGAGTCTTGGTTCTGTCTAACACTTGATCTTTGAAGTAGTTAGTTTCCCCATAGGCCTGAGTCCGAGGACCATGCAGAGCCTTGGTTTTGTCTAACACTTGTTCTTAGAAGTAGTTAGTTTCCCCATTGGCCTGAGTCCGAGGACCATGCAGAGCCTTGGTTCTGTCCAACACTTGGTCTTTGAAGTAGTTAGTTTCCCCATAGGCCTGAGTCCGAGGACCATGCAATGCCTTGCTTCTGTCTAACACTTGTTCTTTGAAGTAGTTGGTTTTCCCATAGGCCTGAGTCCGAGGACCATGCAGAGCCTTGGTTCTGTCTAACACTTGTTCTTTGAAGTAGTTAGTTTCCCCATAGGCCTGAGTCCGAGGACCATGCAGAGCCTTGGTTTTGTCTAACACTTGGTCTTCTGAAGTAGTTAGTTTCCCCCTATGCCTGAGTCCGAGGACTATGCAGAGCCTTGGTTCTGTCTAACACTTGGTCTTTGAAGTAGTTAGTTTCCCCAGAGGCCTGAGTCCGAGGACCATGCAATGCCTTGCTTCTGTCTAACACTTGTTCTTTGATGTAGTTGGTTTTCCCATAGGCCTGAGTCCGAGGACCATGCAGAGCCTTGGTTCTGTCTAACACTTGTTCTTTGAAGTAGTTAGTTTCCCCATAGGCCTGAGTCCGAGGACCATGCAGAGCCTTGGTTCTGTCTAACACTTGGTCTTCTGAAGTAGTTAGTTTCCCCATATGCCTGAGTCCGAGGACTATGCAGAGCCTTGGTTCTGTCTAACACTTGGTCTTTGAAGTAGTTTGTTTCCCCATAGGCCTGAGTCCGAGGACCATGCAGAGCCTTGCTTCTGTCTAACACTTGGTCTTCTGAAGTAGTTAGTTTCCCCATGGGCCTGAGTCCGAGGACCATGCAGAGCCTTGGTTTTGTCTAACACTTGGTCTTTGAAGTAGTTAGTTTCCCCACAGGCCTGAGTCCGAGGACCATGCAGAGCATTGGTTGTGTCTAACACTTGGTCTTCTTAAGTAGTTAGTTTCCCCATAGGCCTGAGTCCGAGGACCATGCAGTGCCTTGATTCTGTCTAACACTTGTTCTTTGAAGTAGTTAGTTTCCCCATAGGCCTGAGTCCGAGGACCATGCAGAGCCTTGGTTCTATCTAACACTTGGTCTTCTGAAGTAGTTAGTTTCCCCATAGGCCTGAATCCGAGGACCATGCGGAGTCTTGGTTCTGTCTAACACTTGATCTTTGAAGTAGTTAGTTTCCCCATTGGCCTGAGTCCGAGGACCATGCAGAGCCTTGGTTCTGTCCAACACTAGGTCTTTGAAGTAGTTAGTTTCCCCATAGGCCTGAGTCCGAGGACCATGCAATGCCTTGCTTCTGTCTAACACTTGTTCTTTGAAGTAGTTGGTTTTCCCATAGGCCTGAGTCCGAGGACCATGCAGAGCCTTGGTTCTGTCTAACACTTGTTCTTTGAAGTAGTTAGTTTCCCCATAGGCCTGAGTCCGAGGACCATGCAGAGCCTTGGTTCTGTCTAACACTTGGTCTTTGAAGTAGTTAGTTTCCCCATAGGCCTGAGTCCGAGGACCATGCAGAGCCTTGGTTCTGTCTAATACATGTTCTTTGAAGTAGTTAGTTTTCCCATAGGCCTGAGTCCGAGGACCATGCAGAGCCTTGGTTCTGTCTAACACTTGGTCTTCTGAAGTCGTTAGTTTCCCCATAGGCCTGAGTCCGAAGACCATGCAGTGCCTTGGTTCTGTCTAACACTTCTTCTTTGAAGTAGTTAGTTTTCCCGTAGGCCTGAGTCCGAGGACCATGCAGAGCCTCGGTTCTGTCTAACACTTGGTCTTCTGAAGTAGTTAGTTTTCCCATAGGCCTGAGTCTGAGGACCATGCAGAGCCTTGGTTCTGTCTAACACTTGGTCTTTGAAGTAGTTAGTTTCCCCATAGGCCTGAGTCTGAAGACCATGCAGAGCCTTGGTTCTGTCTAGCACTTGGCCTTCTGGAGTGGTTAGTTTCGCCATAAGCCTGTGTCCGAGGACCATGCAGTGCCTTGGTTCTGTCTAACACTTGTTCTTTGAAGTAGTTAGTTTCCCCATAGGCCTGAGTCCGGGGACCATGCAGAGCCTTGGTTCTGTCTCACACTTGGTCTTCTAAAGTAGTTAGTTTCCCCATAGGCCTGAGTCCGAGGACCATGCAGTGCCTTGGTTCTGTCTAACAGTTGTTCTTTGAAGTAGTTAGTTTCCCCGTAGGCTTGAGTCCTGGGACCATGCAGTGCTTTTGGTTCTGTCTAATCACTTAGAATCCTCTGAAGGAGTTAGTTTCCCCATAGGCTTGAGTCTTGGGACCATGCAGTGCCTTGGTTCTGTCTAACACTTAGGATCATAAGAGGTGGTTAGTTTCCCCCCGAGCCTGAGTCCGAGGACCATGCAGTGCCTTGGTTCCGTCTAACACTTAGAATCATCTGAAGTGGAATGTTTCCCAATAGGCTTGAGTCCGAAGACCATGCAGAGCCTTGGTTCTATCTAGCACTTGGCCTTCTGGAGTGGTTAGTTTCCCCATAGGCTTGAGTCCGAGGACCATGCAGAGCCTTGGTTCTGTCTAACACTTGGTCTTCTGAAGTAGTTAGTTTCCCCATAGGCCTGAGTTTGAGGACCATGCAGAGCCTTGGTTCTGTCTAACACTAGTTCTTTGAAGTAGTTAATTTCCCCAAAGGCCTGAGTCCGAGGACCATGCAGAGCCATGGTTCTGTCTAACGCTTGGTTTTTGAGGTAGTTAGTTTCCCCATAGGCCTGAGTCCGAGGACCATGCAGAGCCTTGGTTCTGTCTAACACTTGTTCTTTGAAGTAGTTAGTTTCCCCATAGGCCTGAGTCCGAGGACCATGCAGAGCCTTGGTTCTGTCTAACACTTGGTCTTCTGAAGTAGTTAGTTTCCCCATAGGCCTGAGTCCGAGGACCATGCAGAGCCTTGGTTCTGTCTAACACTTGTTCTTTGAAGTAATTAGTTTCCCCATAGGCTTGAGTTCGAGGACCATGCAGAGCCTTGGTTCTGTCTAACCCTTGGTCTTCTGAAGTAGTTAGTTTCCCCATAGGCCTGAGTCCGAGGACCATGGAGATCCTTGGTTCTGTCTAACACTTGTTCTTTGAAGTACTTAGTTTCATCATAGGCCTGAGTCCGAGGACCATGCAGAGCCTTGGTTCTGTCTAACATTTGGTCTTCTGAAGTTGTTAGTTTCCCCATAGACCTGAGTCCGAGGACCATACAGAGCCTTGGTTCTGTCTAACACTTGCTCTTTGAAGTAGTTAGTTTCCCCATAGGCCTGAGTCCGAGGACCATGCAGAGCCTTGCTTCTGTCTAACACTTTTTCTTTGAAGTAGTTAGTTTCCCCATAGGCCTGAGTCCGAGGACCATGCAGAGCCTTGGTTCTGTCTAACACTTGGTCTTTGAAGTAGTTAGTTTCCCCATAGGCCTGAGTCCGAGGACCAGGCAGTGCCTTGGTTCTGTCTAACACTTGTTCTTTGAAGTAGTTAGTTTTCCAATAGGCCTGAGTCCGAGGACCATGCAGAGCCCTGGTTCTGTCTAACACTTGTTCTTTGAAGTAGTTAGTTTCCCCAAAGGCCTGAGTCCGAGGACCATGCAGAGCCTTGGTTCTGTCTAACACTTGTTCTTTGAAGTAGTTAGTTTCCCCATAGGCCTGAGTCCGAGGACCACGCAGAGCCCTGGTTCTGTCTAACACTTGTTCTTTGAAGTAGTTAGTTTCCCCATAGGCCTGAGTCCGAGGACCATTCAGAGCCTTGGTTCTGTCTAACACTTGGCCTTCTAAAGTAGTTAGTTTCCCCATAGGCCTAAGTCCGAGGACCATGCAGTGCCTTGATTCTGTCTGACACTTGTTCTTTGAAGTAGTTAGTTTCCCCGTAGGCCTGAGTCCTGGGACCATGCAGTGCTTTTGGTTCTGTCTAATCATTTAGAATCCTCTGAAGGAGTTAGTTTCCCCATAGGCCTGAGTCCTGGGACCATGCAGTGCCTTGGTTCTGTCTAACACTTGTTCTTTGAAGTAGTTAGTTTCCCCATAGGCCTGAGTCCGAGGACCATGCACAGCTTTGGTTCTATCTAACACTTGTTCTTTGAAGTAATTAGTTTCCCCATAGGCCTGAGTTCGAGGACCATGCATAGCCTTGGTTCTGTCTAACACTTGGTCTTCTGAAATAGTTAGTTTCCCCATAGGCCTGAGTCCGAGGACCATGCAGTGCCTTGGTTCTGTCTAACACTTGGTCTTTGAAGTAGTTAGTTTCCCCATAGGCCTGAGTCTGAGGACCATGCAGAGCCTTGGTTCTGTCTAGCACTTGGCCTTCTAGAGTGGTTAGTTTCGCCATAAGCCTGTGTCCGAGGACCATGCAGTGCCTTGGTTCTGTCTAACACTTGTTCTTTGAAGTAGTTAGTTTTCCCATAGGCCTGAGTCCGGGGACCATGCAGAGCCTTGGTTCTGTCTAACACTTGTTCTTTGAAGTAATTAGTTTCCCCATAGGCCTGAGTCCGAGGACCATGCAGAGCCTTGGTTCTGTCTAACACTTGGTCTTCTAAAGTAGTTAGTTTCCCCATAGGCCTGAGTTCGAAGACCATGCAGTGCCTTGGTTCTGTCTGACACTTGTTCTTTGAAGTAGTTAATTTCCCCGTTGGCCTGAGTCCTGGGACCATGCAGTGCTTTTGGTTCTGTCTAATCACTTAGAATCCTCTGAAGGAGTTAGTTTCCCCATAGGCCTGAGTCCTGGGACCATGCAGTGCCTTGGTTCTGTCTAACACTTGTTCTTTGAAGTAGTTAGTTTCCCCATAGGCCTGAGTCCGATGACCATGCAGAGCCTTGGTTCTGTCTAACACTTGTTCTTTGAAGTAATTAGTTTCCCCATAGGCCTGAGTTCGAGGACCATGCAGAGCCTTGGTTTTGTCTAACACTTGGTCTTCTGAAGTAGTTAGTTTCCCCATAGGCCTGAGTCCGAGGACCATGCAGATCCTTGGTTCTGTCTAACACTTGTTCTTTGAAGTAATTAGTTTCCCCATAGGCCTGAGTCCGAGGACCATGCAGAGCCTTGGTTCTGTCTAACACTTGGCCTTTGAAGTAGTTAGTTTCCCCATAGGCCTGAGTCCGAGGACCATGCAGAGCCTTGGTTCTGTCTAACACTTGGTCTTCTGAAGTAGTTAGTTTCCCCATAGGCCCGAGGACCATGCAGAGCCTTAGTTCTGTCTAACACTTTCATTTCTCCGTAAGTAAGGGTTTGTCCTCGGATCGCTTTACTAGAGACTATTCCTCCTTCGGTCGGATTATGATCTTACACGTGGCGTTGATCTCGCCTCCTGCTCGAGCCCCCATTTTTTTTATTTGCGAAACATCCCTTGGCCGTTCGTGTTCCGCGCTTATCGCTTCGGTGCGCGAGACGTGCCTTCATTAATGGCCTCGTGAATTAACATAAGTCCAACGGTCTACGGCCCCCTTGGAATTTGGTAGCTTCATTATTAGCCCCGCTGGTAACTCTCTTTTCGAATTCTGCGTGGATTAATTCTCACGCACCCTCATCCTCTATATAAGGCTTTCCGGGGGGATGGTTTGTCCATACTTCATGAACCTTCCAACACAAACAGAAAGAACACACCCTTTCAGCTCCCCAAGCCCCTTTAATAACCCCGCCGGAATTGTGACCGGAGTTAGTAGATATGGGGCGGCTTTGGGCGGGTGTGAGGACATCCGTGCTAAGAGCCGTTGTGGCCGCAGCCCCCACTAGGCTTCCGGTGCGGCAGAGTCTAGGCGTAACCCCGATGGCGCCATGCGCGGTGGCCCGAAGGGATGTCGTTGAAGTGCCTAACGTCTCTCCTCGGAGCGCACCCCCGACGGAGGAGACATGCGAACTCACATCATGGGCGGTGCTCGAGTGTTGCCGTCTCCAACGGCCAACGCTCGTGGGGGTTGGAGAAAATCAAGGGAACATCATGGGCGAGGGCGTCCCGGAGCCCCTGCATCTGCTCCTCGCTTTGTTCAAGCTCCGTCGCTCTGAGAAAGGAGTTGTTGGTGGCCTTGAAACAAGCCAGCCTCAGCCCCCTTCCGCCCGCTTACTGTCAAGTTCTCCCATTCTCTTGATGCCAGTAAGGGTACGGGTTGACACTTCCCTCTAGCTAGTTTTAGGACGGGTCCGCCTGGGCCTCTGATTGTAGGACTAGCTGGTAGGAGCAGTTTTAAAACACGCCTGCCTGAGCCTCTGATTGTAATTTGTAACTTTTCTTTTTATGAAATAATATCAAGCTTTCTTTCTTTGCTGTTGAATCTTCTGTCTCGAGCTTTTGTCTTTCTGCAGTGTTTGTTTGGTAGTTCTTTTTTTTTTTTGCATCACCACCGATCTTCCGTAAAATGGTTATTTAGAACAGCCGCCTGTTGCGCCGGCCGGCGCACTAATCCTTCCCACAGACGACGCCAATTGTAGGGTCTGCTTTTGTTGCCCAGAGCCTAAAGGATATGGGTCAAAGGCCCAACGAACCCAAAACAATGAATTTTTAGAGAGTGGATCGAAGGTTTAGGCGCTGGCCGGCGTTCACGAAGCGTGAACTCCATTCTCTTTTATTGAAAAAATACTTAGAACGGTTTACAACTGGGGGATGCTCCTCGGCCATGGGCCAAGGAGGCTTTTTTCCTTTTTTTCTCTCCTTTTCTCCTCCCTTTCTCAGGAGGGATTCCCTTACATTATATACCTTTTACCCAACCAATCCTAGCCCTACACTTGTTGAGCGATCAGGACGTTACTCAGGCGCTTGTCCCATCAGCCGCCTTCTCATTTTCTTTGAGAGTCGCGGCAACCAAGGCGACGCTGGTGCGGGGTACTTTCTTCATTAATGCGGCCAGGGTGGTAGTTAGGGGCATTTAATGTGGAGGTGACTGTTTGTCATGAGCTTGTCCCTCCATTAGATTTATATTGCAGGCGCGTGGTATTCCCCCTCGGCCCTTTGAGTAGTCATGAAGGCTTCCTTGGAAGTGTTTGCTGGTTGCCTTAAGTTCTCGGATGTCCGATGATGGGGTTGTCCTCGGCATGGCCAGTTGTGCGCATGAGCTTCTTCTTTTCCTCCTCGGATTTAGAGTGCCTCCTCGGCTCGGGCCTTCGGCCCAGGAACGAAATGGGCTGGGTCGTAGGATTCCTTGGCCCCACAACCACTATTTTTAAAAATATTTGGTAATATGCCCCTGTTTCGAAACTATGTAGGTTCGTGCCCCTGTTTTGAAACTCAATTTTATTAAAATCGAGTTTCAATGAAAAACTCGCTTGGTTTAAAATCGAGTTATGCCCGATCAGACTTAAAAATAAATAAATAAATAAATAAAATAAAATTGCACGGAACTCGAGTTCCATACCTATAGTGGCATTTAAGAAGACCTATAGTGGCGTTTTCGTGCAATTTTTTTATAAGGATCGGCCCATACTAGGTTCATGGAGCCCTATAGTGGCGTTTTCATGCAATTTTTTTTTTATAAGTTTGATCGCCCCATACCAGGTTCAAGAAGCCCTATAGTGGCGTTTTAAATGAAACTCAAGTTCCATGCATTTTTTTTTTTTAAAGTTTGATCGGGCATAACTCGATTTTAAACCAAGCGAGTTTTTCATTGAAACTTAATTTTGAGAAAATCGAGTTTCAAAACCGGGGTACGGACCTATATAGTTTTAAAACAGGGGCATATTATCAAATATTTTAAAAAATAGGGGTAAAAGGCTAGAATCCCCTCTATATTCTTTATCATTCACATAGCTAGACTTGTTTGGCAGGGAGCAATCCAGTCAGTAAGTTGTTAGAACTAATCAGATTAGATCAATTTTTTATTTATCTAATGGAAATATTAGATCAATTTTAACTAGAAAGGTGGTGTTTATTTTATACACTATGTTCTACACTTTTTTATACACTCTTAAAATGCATTGAAATCGTTATATAAAGTCATGATTTTAGTGCATTTTAAGAGTGTGTGAATGTGTAGAATACGGTGTGCACGCTAGTATTTTTACTAGGAAAATGCTAACGAGTGCCCTTAGGGTACTGGTTAATAATCCATTTAAAGAAATTTTTGATACCACTTTTATGAGAAATGAAAAAAGCTGTCAAAATATTAATTACTTTTTTTTCATTTCCCATAAAAAAAATTTTTAAATGGATTATTAACCAGTATCTTAAGGGCATTCGTTAGCATTTCCCTTTTTACTATTATCCCCAACTAGATGCGTGCTTTGGAAAACATGCCTTGGATACATACTTTTCATCTGATTTATTCTCCTCCACCCACTCCTTATCATCTAGACCTTTTTTTTATTCTTTTTTTTTTCCCTCTATATCCACACAATTAATCATTTTTATTTCTCCCCTCTCCTTCTTCAGCTTGTTTCTCTATCTTCGTTTCATCTTCTTCATTTTTCTTTTTTTCGTCCACTATAAACCCTCTCTCTCTCTCTCTCTCTCTCTCTCTCTCTCTCTCTCTCTCTCTCTCTCTCTCTCTCTCTCTCTCTCTCAAGTGTCCCTCAAAACATCAATTATGCACGTATCTGTATGCTCAATTTGCTATTGCGTTGTGTTGTAACGACACTACTTCTTTGTCTTTCTTTTCAGTTTAGTGTCTCTTATTCTCTCTTAGTAAGGGATTTTTATTTTATTTTTTCCTTTGAGAATTTGATGGAAGTATCGAAACTTTAAATTTATAGATTAATTTCGTATCAAAAATTTTAAAGGGTTGGGCTTTTTTTATTTTGGTAAAATTGGTAAACTGGGCTTTATTATTTTTGTAACTTTGCTATTGGTGATTTTGTTATTGGGTTTATCTTTTTGGAGCTTGCTACTTTTAAGGTAGCTAAATGTAATTTTATTATAAAAAAATGCTAAATTAGTACTTATATATATATATATATATATGTATGTATACTATTTTTTTTTTCAAATTTTAGGGGGGCACCAAGCCAAAGCTTGGCTCCGTCCCTGAATGCCTCTCTCTCTCCACAATTCACTCAACTCTACGATCTTCATTATATATATATATATATATATATAGAGAATAAAAATAAATGAAGACTAAAGAAAATAAAGGTAAACTTATATAAAGTGTAGGGATAAGGGCTCAAAAATCGTATATTGGGCTTACACCTTGGCCGAGGACGTTGGACGGTCCAAGGATGGATAAATAGTAATGATGGTGTTAAGCTCAAAACCCCATAAGTAAAATACAAGCAGAAAGGCTAGGAAGGTGGTCTGAGGAGCCAATATCTCCTCGGATGAATAGAGCACAGATTAAAGGTATATCATGTTGAACAGAGTGACCTTCCAGGAGGTTCTACTGACAAGGATGTGTATTATAAACGTATAAGAGGGGAGGAGGCTCAGAGGTATCTAAGAAAAAGATGCTGCCATCGCATTGAATGCTCTGCTGCTAACTTTCTGGCTGTATTTATGTGGAGAAGATTCCTGAACAATGATGCCTAGGCTATCCCAACTCACAGAAGGCCAAAGGGAATGTCCGATGGGACAAGCACTAGAGTAATAACTCGGATGACCAACAAATGGAGGGCCAAGATCGATCAAAGGGGGATATATAATGTAAGGAACCCCTGAGGGAAAAGGGATTGAAAAATCAAGAAAGAAACACTGTAGTAATCAAAAACCAAACTTGTAACCGTACTTAAGAAGAATATATAAGAATAGTCTCTTCGGACTTTGTCGAGGACTTTTTTCTTCAATTTGAACTTGTTTATTTTCACTTTTTTGTTATCGAGATCTACCTAATTCGTTGTTTGATTAACTAAAACCCAGTTTTCTAACTCATTTTCTACAAATTCATTATTTTGGGATTTTTGGGCCTAAGTCCATTCGTATCTTGGGCTAGGAATTCAAATCTGATCTTTACATAAAGTTTCTTATGTGCAATACATTAGATTCTCCAATTGAATTTAAGCACAAGGTTGCATTGACCGATAAGACACAAATAATGTTATTTTTCAAGCATAATTTTTTTTTTTCATGATTAAATTCAAACACTTGGTTATGTTTGAATTCAATTGCATGATTTTTAGACCCAGACCGTTCAATGAATCGTAAAAAAGAGAGGTTCAAGATTTTTTAAGTTAAACCGAGATCAAACCATAATGACATCAAAATTAATTTAATAATTATTTAAAATATAAATAAATATATTAAATTAGTACAAAATAAAAAAATTAACTAAAATAGTTCAATTAAAATTATAAATCCATAATTTTACTATGTCTAATATATCCATCTCAAGCCCAAATATGAAATATCAACCCAATAATAATAACAACCATTTTTTTTTATAAAGAGAAAATTAAAAGCAACAATTTGTACCAGCACAAATAGACAAAAAAGGATGATATGATGTATCAGCATATCATGTAGGGCTCAAAACTTTGTAATTTTCCAATGCCCACGTGACTAGCTCACAAACCTAAAAAAGCACTGCAAACAAAAGTGAATGAAATTATAGGAAGAGAGAAAACAAGCAATACAAAAGACCCACCGCAACAGGTAATAGTAGATTTTGTATATCCTGCCGGGTACAGGATATACCGTCTCGATAATAATGCACTGCCCTACATGGTGAAATAAAGTTTGCAGTTTGCAGCTTTCTTTTTTTTCTTTTTTACATTTAAAAGAGAAAGAAGTTTTTCAAAATAAAATTAAATCTTATCTACGATCTACTATGTTTTTTTTTTTTTTTAAACTTGAGTAGATTAGTCATGTTATTAAATGAAAATAAGATGTAGCAAAACTTGAATATAAAAACTTAATTTATAATTTTTCATTTCAAATATTAAAGAAAAATATATTTTAAATAAAAAACATCTAATATATAAAACTAATAAATATTATTTAATTAGTATAAATATATAAAATATATCATTTAAAGTTTTTTTTTTTTTTTTTTAAAGAAGAAACTTGTAACTTTATTCAATAGAAGATGAAGAAATTAAATTATGAGATAAAGTATGCTTTAAGAAGTACTATCTTTTCTCAATCTAAGTTACAAAATTATCATTGCCTTGAACATGTTTTACCATTAGGTGTGTGCTAGGTATTTTCCATCTCGTGCAACATGAGAAATTGTGCTTGTCTGAACTTGTGCAATATTGACTGAATACCATATACAGCAGCTGCTATAGAAACAAGGGCAGGTGAATTAAGTAAGGGAATTAACCACAATCAGTGAATCATGTCTCATGCATGTATTCCACAAAATTCCGTTGATGCAAATTCACTCCCCTCCTAACTAATGCATCGACACATCTATTGGCTTCCCATTTACGATGAGGGATTTGCCTTATTTAATATTAATTAAATAAAATTTGTTAAATTTTAATATATATATATATATATATATAATTTTAAATCCATTATTCTTCCCATTTGAGATATGGAATTATTAACTAAAATTTTGTATTCAAGTTTCGTAACATTTTCTTTTCAATTGATAATAACATAGCTAAGCCACTTAATTTTTCTTGTGATATAGTTGATCTTAAATAGAATTTTATCAATTTAATTTTGAAAAACTTATTTTGACACTATAACAAGTATTATTAGTAATATTTAGGAAGCAATACTTATATTTGTAAAAGAATCCAACTTTTTATAAAGTACAATTACAATTGTACTAAATAATAGAATCATCTTGTCAAAAGTCTTGTAGTTTAATTAGTTGGTACATTCTAGTGTTTCCAAGATATTTATGGTTCAAATCCTTCATCTTTCAACTACCAATGTATCAAAGACAACAAAGGAAAAAAATCATCTCCATACCCCAAACCTGCACAAGTAAAAACTAATCTAGCTACAAAATATAACCTAATTTTTATATTTTAGATTTCTATTTTTTTGGTAATATATTTTAAATTATACAAATATTTAGGTTTGATATTAAAATCTTAATTATTTGAAAAAAAAAATCAATAAAAACAAATGAAGATATTTATAATATAGAGAATTTTTTTTGATAATATAATATAGAGAATAAAAACAAATGAAGACTAAACTCAATCAATTAAAAAAAAAAAAGATAAAAATTATAAACAATATCTTTTTTGCAGTATAGTAGGTTCTCTAATTGAATTTAAACACTTGGTTGCATTGATCGATAAAATAAAAATAATGTTATTTAATGGAAATATTAGATCAATTTTAACTAGTAAGGTGGTGTTTATTTAATTTACCCACTATATTCTACACATTTTTATATACACTCTTAAAATTCATTGAAATCGTTATATAAAGTTATGATTTTATTGCATCTTATTTTAGAGAGTTTCAATTTATGACGTTCACTTTTGATGAGTGTTAACTTGTCAGCACTGCTCGTCGGACGGAGATGATTCTGCGACCTAAACTGATGAGTGTTAACTCGTCAGCACTGCTCGTCGGACGGAGATGATTCTGTGACCTTTAGGTATGGTCACCGGTGTGGTGCCTGCCACAACGCCTCCGATGCCAAAGTCAGTATAACAAGTTTTTCTGGGAAATGAACAATGTATTTTGGAAAGAATTAGAAAGGTCTCTTAGAGTTTCTTTTGCGTACCTCCTTCTCTTCAGCAATGTGGGAGATTTATATATGTTCTCATGGCTTCTAGCCGTTGGGGTAGTTATGGAGGTCTTAATGCTCCTTTTAGTAACGTCTGGGGTAGTTTAATGTGCCATCACTGTCCTTCAACGAACTGTACAGTTGTTCCTGTAACCGTTTTGGGTTTGATTGCCTGCATTGAATGGTCTAGATATCTTCGTCAGTAAAGCATATAACTGACTTACCTAGCCAGAGTCTGTATTCGTCCGTATAGTTGGGATCGTCCGTGTGTGCGTGAGCTCGTCAGTCCCGTCAGCTTTTAATGATAACTCTTTATCATCAGACTAAAATACCAATCAGTTTTTGATGTAGGCAAAGATTGAATCTCAAATTTCTTATTCAACCATCAGAAATTTTACCAATTGAGCTAACTGAATCTCACTTAATATATATTTTTTTAAAACCAAGACAATAGAATTGCATTTATATGGTAAAGAAATACATACAAAGGTGGGCCTAGGGAGCAGCCCAAAGTAGAAATGGCTACAGTAAAATAAGAATCTTAATACATGCAAACATGGTGAAACAAAAACGTAGAAGCCTAGTCCTGTCCCTATGTGTCCATGAACCACTGATACTCTTCAAGCAGTCCACACGCCATGTCTGTTATCACCTTTGGGTGAGTTTGGTATTGTTGGAAATAAAATTTGTTCCTCGCGGCCCATATCGCCCATGCTGTGACTACCCATTTCTCCAACTCCTGCTGACTGAGCTTGCTTCGCATTTGCCGAAATAAGAGGAAGAATTCGCTGACAACGTTGCTGCACTTTTGGGTTCTGCCACTTAACAGAGCCCACACATTTTGAGCAAAAGGGCATTCCCATAAGATGTGGTGCACAGTCTCAATATTGTGAAGGCAGAATTCGTACCGTGTGTCCACATTCACTCGGCATTGATGCTGCTGGTCTCTAGTTGGAAGACAGTCCGAAACAGCTCTCCACAGGAACAGCCTGACCTTCAGCGGCACCTTCAGATCCCATACTTTGTTCCAGGTTGGCCCATCCTCCCGAGCACCAGAGTGCTTTGCCCAACACTGCGTACTGGAGCGAAGAGCGACTTGGTATGCAGTTTTTACCAAGAATTTTTGGGTCGCGTTTTTAATCCATACAAGCGTGTCCTGGGACTACAGATGGTTAAGTGGTATGGATAGAATCTCCTCCCTCGTCCTCTGGCTGAACATGGCATCAAGCTTCCCACGGTCCCACTGCCGAGTGTCTTCGTCTATGAGTTCACGAACTCTCATATCCAACGCTGCCTCTGTTCGTGGTACTGGCTTGTGTGTGAGCCATTTATGGGTGTACACTCCAATTGTTCTGCCATTACCCACCCGCCATTTTGAGCCTCTAAAAATTATATCCCTTCCTGCCAAAAGGCTTCTCCAAGCAAAGGAAGGATTGCTTCCTACATTCGCCATCATGAAGGAGCTGTTTGGAAAATATCGAGCCTTGTAGACCTTGTAAAATAGTGAGTCGGTGTCATGGATTAGTCTATGCTTACTTGGAAAGCATTGCCAAGTTAAAAGAATGGAGGTCACGAAAACCCATTCCCCCCTTCTTTTTTGGTGTGCAAAGTTTCTTCCAATTTATCCAGTGGATCTTCCTTTCTTCCTTTGTTTGTCCCCACCAATATTTTGCTAGCAAAGAGTTGATGCTATCACACGTGGATTTGAGCAATTTGAAAATGCTCATGGCATATGTCGAGATTGCTTGTGCCACCGTTTTAAGTAGACCCTCTCGGCTAGCCTTTGAGATGAACTTCTCTTTCCACCCCATCACTCATTTTGTAATCTTCTCTTGTAGGTCTTTGAAGGTGGACACTTTTGATTTTCCACTGACCATAGGCAAGCCAAGGTACTTGTCAGTTTGTGTCATTATTCTTCCCCCTAAAAATTGCTGGATCAATGTTCTAACTTCTGGCTTTGTATTCTTACTAAAAAACAAGGCCGTCTTTTGGCGGTTGATGGCTTGACCCGAGGCCACTTCAAATTGGCCCAGAATATGTAACAGCTGTTGGCATTCACCTGCAATGGCTTTACAGAAGAGGAGGCTGTCATCGGCGAATAGGAGGTGGGATATGTAGACCCCATGTTGACTTGACAAGATTCCATGTAACACTTGAGTTTCAACAGCTTTTCTTGACAATGTCGATAGGCCCTCAGCACACAGGAGGAATAGGTATGGAGATAATAGGTCTCCTTGCCTAATACCCCTAGATTGAGTAATGAAGCCCCTTGGTTCACCGTTAATTAGGACTGAATAAGAGGCAGTTGTGACAATCTCCATGGCTACTTGCACCCATCTGTGGTCAAACCCTAGATTGCACATAATATTCTGCAAAAAATTCCAATCCACTCGGTCATAGGCTTTGCTGATGTCAAGCTTGACCGCCATGTGCCCCACTTTGCCTCTTCTTCTGTTTCTCATTCTGTGTAGTAGCTCATATGCAACTGTTATGTTGTTAGTAATAAGACGGTTTGGCACAAAAGCACTCTGAGATTCAGAAACAACATTAGGCAAAATATATTTTAAACGATTTGCAATAACCTTGGAAATTATCCGCGAAACCACATTACTCAAACTAATAGGTCTATAGTCCACTAAGTGTGTGGGGTCCTTCTTTTTTGGAATTAGGACAATGTGTGTATGGTTAATTTTCTTCAGCATATGACCCGAGTGCAAAACTGATAAGACAGCTTCAGTGACATCATGACCTACAATATGCCAGTATTTCTGAAAGAAAAAGGGAGACATACCATCTGGCCCCGGTGCTTTTGATGGGTGCATTTGGAAAAGGGCAGTACGGACTTCATCAGGAGTGTACCGCTGGGTGAGTCTGTCATTCATTTGTGGGGTGACCCGTCTTTCAACTGCTTGTACAACACCTTCAATATTGACTGTTGGGGTTGCTGCAAACAGGTCCTTGAAATAAGATTCGGCCACCCTAGCTATAGCCTCCTTCGTATTGCACCATCGACCCTCTCCATCGAATACACCATGGATATGGTTTTTGCGTCGACGTTGGCTGGCCCGATTATGAAAATACTTCGTGTTTTTGTCTCCAGCAGGTAGCCAAAGTGATCAAGACCGTTGTCGCCAAAATAGCTCATCCTGGTGAATCAGGTTGCTAATGTCAGCTTTGAGTTCTTTGATTAAGCTGATACAGTCGACATTATTTTGCAAGCAGAGTTCCTCCAGTAATTTTTGTTTTTCCTGAAATTGCATGTTAGAGGATCCAAAAACCTCACGGCCCCAATCAACTAGAGCAAACTTGCATTTTTTTATTTTTTTGAACAGCCTCGCCATTGGGCTACCAGGGGTCACCTCGGCCTCCCAAGCCATCTGGATGACAGGTACACAGTCAGGGTGAGTGGCCCATCTCTCTTCAAAACGCTGTGGTATTTTTTTCTTTTTGGCCTGCCTCTAGGATTGTATGGTGATGAGGATTGGTATATGATCAGAATATGCTGCTTGTAGGTGAGCG
Organism: Quercus ilex subsp. ballota; assembly: GCA_032727855.1. Classification (NCBI taxonomy): domain Eukaryota; kingdom Viridiplantae; phylum Streptophyta; class Magnoliopsida; order Fagales; family Fagaceae; genus Quercus; species Quercus ilex. The sequence continues at coordinate 19,483,222 of CM064915.1, forward strand.
ACATGGCTATGGGGGAACTTATCTCTCCATAGGGTCGTGGCGCATGCCTTGTCCAATCTTTCCTGCACATAAGCATCCCCTTCCCGACCGTTATTCCAAGTAAAGATATTACCTTGGAAGCCCAGGTCCGCCAAACCACAGTGTAGGAGTGTCGTCCGAAAGTGCTGCATTGGGGCCAATGGCTTTGGTAGTCGACCTTGCTTCTCTTCTGATTGGAAGATCTCGTTAAAGTCCCCAAAGCAAAGCCAGGGTGGTGAGTGTCTAGAGTGGAGATGTTTCAAGAGTTTCCATGAATCCTGCTTTCGTTGCTCCTCAGGCCATCCGTAAAAACCTGTCAATCTCCACGGGTTTGCTAGGTCATCCATAATAAGTGCATCAATATGATTTTGGGTAAAAGTTTGGACATGCAACTCAATTTCCTCCATCCATAGTAAAGCCAAACCCCCACTACGACGAATACTAGGTACCACAAACATACATCGATACGGTAAACCAGCTTGAATCTGTTTCATCTCTGATACAGAATGTTTTGTTTCCATAAGAAACAAGATTTTGGGAGCTTTTTCCCTCACAAGATGAGAGAGCACATCCACTGCACGTCGGTTCCCAAGCCCCCGGCAGTTCCAGCTCATGATTTTCATTGTTCTCGGCAGGGTTGTCCAGCAGCCTCCACCGTTTTGATGATGATATTTTCTGGGTTACATTCCATGGCTTTACTTCTCTTCTCATTCTGTTTCAGTTCTTCTTCCAAAGGTAGGTTGTCTTCAGGCTTGTCTCTGTTCAAGTTGTGGCTTATAGTTTCTTTAGGGTCTGTGTGGGTTTGGGTTATTTTGTGGCGTGATATTTTGTTCCGAGAAATTTTATTTCCTGAGGTACATGGCTTGTGTTTCTTGCCCATGCATGATGGGCTTTCACGTGGTTTGTTTATGTGAGTTTGGAGTGGGTCACGTGGCTAGGTTAGATGAGTTGGGAGTGGGTCATATGGTTGGTTTAAGTGATTTAGGAGTGGCTGGTTTACGTGGGTTTGGAGTGGGTCACGTGGCTGGTTTGAGTGGGTTGGGAGTGGGTCACATGGCTGCTGGTTTGAGTGGCTTGGGAGTGGGCCACGTGGCTGGTTTAAGTGAGTTGAGAGTATGTCACATGCTTGTTGTTCATCATACTTAACTGGCACATTGATAAGGCTTGGGTCCAACGTATCGGTTGCCATAAATCCGGACCCATTAATCTCCATTCCCATGATTTCAGTTCGCCTATAATGATCAGCATTGATGTGGTCAGTTTCCTGGAATTGCGCTCCAAGTAAATGCTCAGACGTTACAGCCGCAATCATTGATTGCTTGCTTGTCTGAGTAACTGACCTGTGGGAGTCATGATTGCTTTTAATGCTAGTGACGTCAACAGTTGCCACGTGGGTTGTGGTTCGGCTCCTTGTCTGTTCATCACTCTCCGGCGCCGTTTGCTGCATCGGTGGGCTGTTGGTTGTCCTATCCGATGCACTCTCCTTCCTCCGTACTCCAACCTTCAACCATTCCCCATATGGTCTCGCCGTCTGCTGTGTGGGTCCTGGAGATGGACAGTCCTTCACCTCATGGCCGAATCTCCCACATTGGTAGCACAACCCCACCAAACGCTCGTACTTAAAGCCCACACGTACATGGTCACCCTCTGGGTTAGCAACCCACCCTCCTCGCCGAATCGGTTTCTCCAGTGGAAGCTCGACCCTGATCCTGATGAAGCGTGCTTGGTCAGATAGGAATGTTTTCTTGTCCACCTCCACTACGTGCCCAAGACCTTTACCGATCTCCCAGCCAACCTCTTCGTTCATCAAGTCGAACGGCAGTCCCCACACTTGGACCCATATAGGAAGAACTGAAAAAATCACTGAGTTGGCTGTCATACCCCTTTCCCACCGTCGGAGGACCAACAAGATGTTGTCGAAGCTCCACGGACCATTGTTCAATACCCATGTCAGTTGGCTCTCAAGTTTGAATCTAAACTAAAACAGCCCCTCTCCCACGTCCACTATTCGCAAGTCATTCCCTAGTTTCCACACCGTCCTTAATAGTGCTTTTGCCGCCCTCTGGTTGTAAGGACGAGTAGTAAGAAAACGGCCTAATAAGGTAAGGGAACAGTCTTCAATGGTTTTCTCTCTTCTGGTGGACCGAATGTGCACTACTTCACCTTCTTCCTCTGTGAGTTGCATGTTTTGTAATCGGTCAATGAATTCTTGGTCCATGTTAAGTGTTTTGGAAGTCCACTGTGTGTACACAGTGGAAAGGAAGACTCACCTGAGCGTGAGAGAAAAAGCTCCTACGTAGAGGAGTGTGTGAATGTGTAGAATACGGTGTTTCTAGTATTTTCACTATTTTGACTATTTTCCCCAACTGGACACGTGCTTTGGAAAATATGCTTTGGAAAATTGTTAGCCCTGACTGATTTCAAATAAGTGAGATTTATGGACGTGCTTTGGAAAATTAGAAACGCACTCATTTTCTTGTATAAATAGGCCCTTACCTCTCCCTTTTTTTCTGTATTGTATCAAATCATTCATCTCATTTATGAGCAATTGTTGAGACTTCAGACTGTCATTCTTCTCTTTGTTTGCCTTTCCTTTTCTCTACTCTCTCTTAGAAATCTCTTCAAACACCTTCAGTTTCTCACAGTCATCACACAGTTCCAACGCCTCTCTCTCTCCTCTTTCCACAATTCACTCAACTCTACGATCTTCATTATATATATATATATATATATATATAACAGATAGCCACAACACCATGTCAAACCACCTCCTATCCGTCTCTACCTTCGGCCTTTTCCTCCTACTCCTCGGTGGCTCTGCCTATGGTCTCTTCATAACCCACCGTCCATTCTCGCCTGATCTTATTTCCGATGGAATCCACGACAGTGATTCCAGTTGGGGGTCCTACCCTGTTCTCAACCGACTCTCCGCCGAGTCTTCAACTTCAACTTGCGACCAGACCTACGGGTTCTTGCCTTGCACAACCTCGGTAATGGGAAACCTCTTCCTCATGGTGGTGTATGGGTACCTCATGTACTTCGCTGCCATGTTATTGACAGAAGGAAGCGAGCACTTGATGGAAATTCTAGGCCCTGGTATTGTGGGCGGTCTCGTCCTTCCTATTCTCGGTGCTCTTCCTGATGCCATGCTCGTTATCGGTGAGCACTTATTTTTATTGCTTTTTATTGGAGGGGTTTGGATTCTGCGTTTGCGTTTCAGCAAACGCGTTTTCCTCTCTTTTTTTTATTTTTTTAAGCCGCATTGTTTGACTTTAGGAGACAAAAAATCTGTGCATAAACAGTGTGTGCACTGTTTACAGACTGTTTATACAATAAAAAATATTAAAAATAGGTCCCACGGTACTATTCACACATTTAAAAATTATTTTGCTACAGTGTTTTCAGTTTTCAGTTTTCAGTTTCAGCAACAATAAGTTCAATCCAAACGGACCCATTGTTTGGGTACAACTGAAACGCAACGCGTATGCATTTCAACGGTTTTTTTTTTTTTTTTTAAGAAGTATGTTTCAGTGCTATCCAGTAGATCTGTGTACTATTTATAAGACTCACAAACCTCTTTTTTCAATAAAATTTTCATTCAAAATGAGTCTCATAGTACTGTTCACATGTTTAAAAATTATTTTGTTACAATATTTTTAGTTTTCAGCAAAATAAGTAGACCATTAGTATGTGTTTGGATTCAACTTAATCTTGCGTCTGCGTTTTTAACGTTTCCTTCTCTTTTTTTTTTCTTTTTTTTATAAGCCGCAGTTATTGACTTTCAGAGATGAAATTCACTGTTCATGAATAATGTATGCACTGTTCACGCATTAAAAAAATATTAAAAATGGGTCTTATGGCATTATTCACACATTTAAAAATTATTTTGCTACAATGTTTTCAGTTTTCAGTTTTTAGTTTCAGCAAAAAATCTGTGCATGAACAGTGCGTTCACTGTTCACACACTGTTCATGCACTGTTTATACAATAAAAAATATTAAAAATGGGTCCCATGGTACTATTCACACATTTAAAAATTATTTTGCTACAGTGTTTTCAGTTTTCAGTTTTCAGTTTTCAGTTTTCAGTTTCAGCAACAATAAGTTCAATCTAAACGGACCCATTGTTTGGGTACAGTTGAAACGCAGCGCGTCTGCGTTTCAACGGTTTTTTTTTTTTTAAGAAGTATGTTTCAGTGCTATCCAATGGATCTGTGTACTATTTATAAGACTCACAAACCTCTTTTTTCAATAAAATTTTCATTCAAAATGAGTCTCATAGTACTGTTCACATGTTTAAAAATTATTTTGTTACAGTATTTTTAGTTTTCAGCAAAATAAGTAGACCCTTAGTATGTGTTTGGATTCAACTTAATCTTGCGTCTGCGTTTTTCACGTTTCCTTCTTTTTTTTATAAGCCACAGTTATTGACTTTCAGAGACAAAATTCACTGTTCATGAATAATGAATGCACTGTTCACACATTAAGAAAATATTAAAAATGGGTCTTATGGCATTATTCACACATTTAAAAATTATTTTGCTACAGTATTTTCAGTTTTCAATTTTTAGTTTCAGCAAAAAATCTGTGCATGAATAGTGAGTGCACTGTTCACACACTGTTCATGCACTGTTCATACAATAAAAAATATTAAAAATGGGTCTCACGGTACTATTCACACATTTAAAAATTATTTTGCTACAGTGTTTTCAGTTTTCAGTTTCAGCAACAATAAATTCAATCCAAACGGACCCATTGTTTGGGTATAGCTGAAACGCAGCGCGTCTGCGTTTCAACGGTTTTTTTTTTTTTTTTTCTAAGAAGTATGTTTCAGTGCTATCCAGTGGATCTGTGTACTATTTATAAGACTCACAAATCTCTTTTTTCAATAAAATTTTCATTCAAAATGAGTCTCATAGTACTATTCACATGTTTAAAAATTATTTTGTTATAGTATTTTTAGTTTTCAGCAAAATAAGTAGACCCTTAGTATGTGTTTGGATTCAACTTAATATTGCGTCTGCGTTTTTCACGTTTCCTTCTTTTTTTTTTTTTTTTTTTTTTTTTTTTTTTTATAAGCTGAAGTTATTGACTTTCAGAGACAAAATTCATTGTTCATGAATAATGTATGCACTGTTCAGGCATTAAAAAAATATTAAAAATGGGTCTTATGACACTATTCACACATTTAAAAATTATTTTGTTACAGTGTTTTCAGTTTTCAGTTTTTAGTTTCTGCAAAAATAAGTTGTATCCAAACGGACCCTTAGAAGTACATAGTTAAATGATTAAATTTACAACATTTTAATAGTTTAACCCTTTTGAAACAATTGGTAATATAAGATAAAACCGTCTATGTGCAACAAATATAAATATAAATTGGTACAAAGGCTTGTAAAAGGGAATACAATATTTATAGAATGATTAATATAGTGTGGGTTTGGATACGGCTTTTCCAAACCCACGTTTGCGTTTTCAGACCTTTTTTTTTTTTTTTTTTTTTCCTTCAACGCGTGAACAGTAAATCACATGAATTTACTGTGCAGGGGACAAAAAATACTGTTCACGCACTGTTCTGATACTGTTCATGTACTGTTCATGGGACCCACATCCACTTTATTCAAAAAAAAAATATTAAAAATGGGTCCCACAGCACTATTCATACATTTAAAAATTATTTTATTACAGTATTTTCAGCAACAATCAGTTTTCAGCGACAATAAGTTGTATCCAAACGGACCCATTATAAAGTTGGGCCTAATCTCATAAGTTTAACATTTTGAGTTAAGTAATATTCTTATATATTATATTACGTACTTAATTGGCGTCTCCTTTAGGTGTTCCTCTCCCCAAAAATTTGAAAGGAATATAAGATAAAACCGTTTATGTGCAACAAATATAAATATAAATTGGTACAAAGGCTTGTGAAAGGGAATACGATATTTATAGGATGATTAATATAACAAAGTTAGGACTAATTTCATAAGTTTAACATTTTGAGTTAAGTAATATTTTTATATATTATATTAAGTACTTAATTGGAGGCTCCTCAAGGTGTTTCTCTCTCCAAAAATTTGAAAGGATACGTGGTTAATCCAATGGAATTTGGTGCAATTCAATCCTTTGCTATTGGATGCAAGTTGCATGAGGAAGTTTTTCAAATCTTCAAATTTTGATAAATTCTAAATATTCATAAGTCAAGTTGCTTACATGTCTTATTTGCTTTTGTTTTGCTCATTATGCTTAAATGGTTCAATTATTTACCATTAAGTGTTCTTAACCTGTCGCTTTGTTAAGAACCATTTTCAATATGATTTTTTTGCAATCAAGATTTTTCTTACATAAACTGTATGAAGCTTATGTTTAAATTTTGATCTTTCTCTCTCTTCTACAATTATTAATTAGAACTTTGGTACAGCCTACACTTTTGCTTATAATCAACTCTTTTGTCTTCTATAGTATCTGGTATTTTTGGAACTACCGAAACTGCTCAAAGTCAAATCTCTATTGGAATGGGAATGGTAGCTGGGTCAACTGTTTTACTTCTTACAATAATATGGGGATCGTGTGTTATTGCTGGGAAGTGCGACCTCGTTGATTCAATTGCGCAAGATGCACAGGATACAAAAGGGTTTAATTTAACTGGTACGTACTTAATTTTTTTTTTTCATTAATTATTAATCTCTAAAACTACTTACTGTTTGTGCGTGTATAAAGTTCAAAGAGTTTGGCTTTGTTAGTCTTCTTTCTTTTTGGTACTTTTTTTTTTTTTTGGAAATGTTTCTTTTTGGTACTTGAAAGTTGAAACATTAAAAAAAAAAAAAAAAGGTATTTCTTTTTCTTTCTTTTTTGATGGAAAACTGGAAGAAAATTTCATTCCACACTAAGAGGAGAAACAACAGAGCCCAAATAAGGCAGAGAGTACATCAGATCATCCCTAAGAATTTGCAGAATACATGAGGGAGGGGTTCCTTTCCAAACTTTGGATTGGCCTGAAGTTTTTGCTTCTCTAGCCAACGTGTGAGCAGCTCTATTGCCGTCCCGTTTTAGGTGATGGAAGGTGCAGTGACTAAAGGAGCTAGACGCCGACTTGATGTCTTCAAGGGTGTGGCCAAGCTCGCCTCCAGTCACAAATGAAGATAAGGCAAGAATAATGGACAACGCATCTGATTCAAAAATGGCATGACTTATCTGCATCTCCAGTGCAAAAAGCACCCCATGGAGGAGCGCGAATGCTTCAGTGACTTCAGCATTGAGGCTCACGGGGAGGACTTTGCTAAGGGCCCCAATTGCAACCCCAGAGGAATCTTTAATGATAACACCGATGTAGGATCAACCACCCCCCTCGTCTGTCGCTCCATCAACATTAATCTTATGAAAACCAGGAGGCGATGCAGCCCAAAGAAGGCGCACAGGGGGATGGAGTGGAAGAGGATTTTGCCGAGCGACATTATAGTCAAGCAAGGCTCTTCTCGCAGAATCCCAAACCTGAGATGGCAGGATTGCTGCATTGTTATGAAAGGCCTGATTCTTATTTCCCCAGATTGACCAAACAACCATAAAAAATAAATCTAAGTCATGAAGCTTGCCCATTTCAATAAACTTGGCGGTAATGTTCATAATATCATCTTCGGTGGAAGACAAGTTCAGAGGGCAGTCCAACCAAGCAGCCCTGGTGTATTTGGCCTCGACAAAGCGGACATAGGAGGAGAGCATGTTGGATGGATTCCATTTCCTTGTCACAAAGCGGACAAAACCCAAATGAGTTTAGGCCCCGACACCGGAGAGCAAGCATTGTTGGAAGACCATTTTTGCATACACGCCAAGCAAAGATCCGGACTTTTGGAGGAACATTAAGACGCCAAATATTTTTCCAGAAAGGGGGTTGGGAATGCACAGTGGTACTTTCACCATTGCTGTCTGCATCAACAACTCTCGTTGCAATAAAATAAGCTCTCTTCACGGAGAAAGAGCCCCTTTTGTTGCCCAGCCAAATAAGTTGATCATCGGGGAGGTTATTGCTAATAGGGATCTTGAGAATTGAATCAGCTTCAAAAGGCAGGAAGATTGATCTCACCAAATCTGATTTCCACCACTTCGTGTCCTTGTCAATGAGTGAGGAGACCATAGGGAAGTTGCCAAACTCCAAAGGAGGCGAGATCACCTTATAGGTGGTAGGTGTTGGAAGCCACCTATCTTCCCAAATGTGAATACGCTTACCGTTCCCCACTCTCCATCTAGTGCCTTCATTAAGAATCACCAAACTATTATGAATGCTTCGCCAAGCATAACTAGGATTGCTTCCCATCTTTGCGCTTAGGATATCATCATAGGGAAAATATTTAGCTTCGTAAACCCGAGCAACCAAAGAGTTTGGACTTGTGAGGATCCTCCACCCTTGTTTCGCAAGCAAGGCAAGATTGAAGGCATGAAGGTTCCAGAAGCCCATGCCACCAAAAAGTTTGGATTTGCACATCTTCTTCCAACTAACCAAAGAAATTTTTGATTCCTGGTTTCTTTGGCCCCACCAAAAGTTCCTCATCATTCTTTCCAAGTCGTCACACATGGTTTTTGGAAGAAGGAAGCAGCTCATAGTATATGTGGGCACCGCTTGTGCCACGGCTTTGATAAGGACTTCCCTACCTCCAACGGAAAGAAGCTTCTCCTTCTACCCCGCCAATTTTTTGCTAACTTTTTCCTTGATTTCAGCGAAGACTTGTGACTTTGATTTTCCAATCAAGGAGGAGAGACCAAGGTACTTCTTGTGCCTAGAGTCATGCATCGGACCTAGTATGTTAAGAATCTCCCCCTTTGTAATCGAGGGTTTATTTGGGCTGAAAAATACCGAGGATTTATCGGGGTTTATTTTTTGACCCCACGCCTTCTCATAGTCACCAAGGATGCGCATCAACTCGTTGCATTCTTGGGAGTTGGCTTTGCAAAAAAGGTATTTCTTTTTATTCGGTATCGAGTGGGAATGATAATCCCAGACCTAGCTTTTTAATTGATATGGAACTGTGAGAAATATAAACGGGTAGAAATGTTTGATAAACCATCCAAAACATCAGGACTTTCTCTCTCTCTCTCTCTCTCTCTCATGAAGACATTGTGTAATCATTTATCACAGAAGAAGCCAATATTTCTAGTCAACGCATCCACATTGTGGAGCCATAATTTTAGATATTAGGCTCAATTAAAAGTTTCTTTATATTTTTTACCTTCTTAGTTTATAAACAACCTAACATCAGTAGTTTTATTTTAGTTTTCAATACAATAAAATAACATAAATAATACAATAAAATAATATATCTACTACAATAAACAATTCATTTATTTATTATTTATTTATCTATTTGTCTCTATCTCTCTTTTTCCCTCTTTTCAATCCACATCCAATCCTCACATCAAATTGGAAAACACTTGCCTACAACAGCCACAATCACAAGTATTGGATATATATGATCACTCGGCCACAACAGCTGTAAACACTGCCCACAACCACTGAGCTCAAGAATAGAGAAAGCATAATCAATGGGCTTGACAAACAAAATCCATTATGAACACAACCATTCCCAACCAATACTTCACTTAAATGCCATAAACACATACATAAAACACCAAAGACACAAGAACCCACAGCTCTTGAAGTAACCTTGTAAACAAAATACAACCGAAAATTTCATCTATTGCACCAAAATGCCCATAGATCGGAAAACACAAGCCCACTGCCCACGGCGATGGCTGATTGAACAGAGAGCTTTGGTGAGTATGATGGATGATGGATGAATTAGTAAGTGGGTCGGCGATGGTGCGTGGGTCGGCAATGATGAATTGGGTCGGCAGTGAGAAGGATGATGAATTGACGAGGATGATGGACAATGGACGAACGGACTAGGCTTCGAAGATGGGTGATGGTGCGTGGGTTGGCGATGGATGAACAGTGCTTGGGCTTCAACGATGGTTCGTGAACTTTGGTGGCGGTGGTGAGGAGGATGATGAATCAACGGAGGTAAGAGTTTGATTTGTTTTGAGAAAGGGAAGGAGTGAAACGGCAAAGGAAAAAAGAAATAGAAAAAAAGAGAGAGAAATAATATTTCAATGTGAGGAGGAAATAAAATAGATGGTTGTCCACTTTAGCTAAGCAGATAAAAATTTTACCTAGACTACCACTAATGTTGCACCCTTTTTGTATATGGTTGTGCTAAAAATAGCAATTTAACTTTTTAGCACCACCAATACTAATGCTCTTAAGGGGGCAAAATCTAAGCAAAAAACACACATGCTAATGTGTGTGCGGAAGGCGGGGGTGGGGGGGGGGGGGGGGTGGGTTGATGATTGGTTGTCAATTTTTTTAATAAGTTTTTGTTAAATTTGTTGGGCTAATGATTTATGGATGGCGGTTGTTTGGGTTGATTTGTGGAGTTGTTTGGGTTGATATGTGAAGGGAGGACCAAGTTTTGTTTTCCTTAGGTCTAATTCAAATTTGGCCCTAATATATCTACAGGATTAGGGGGGCCATGATTTGTGCCCTTTAATATGTAAACTTTTTTTCTTTGGCATAATAACACCTTAAGAATAGTGGTTTTCATATTAATACAAATATTCTATCTTCTTTCGTCAAAAAATAATCAATGTCATTTCCTTTAAGATCAAGCAATTTTAAATATTAAATTCTGTAAGGATGTAATTCAATTCCAATATGTCACATCATTATATTACATATTAAAGCAAAAACACAATCATTCTAGTACTCATTTGAAAATCCAACTCAATTTTGAGTTTATTGAGATGTTATTATATATGGTAGGGTATATTAAGTTTCAAGTAAAAAGCTGATCTAACAATCTTTTATTAAACCACTAGCCTCTAAGCACGCATGTTTCTCGTGCTCAGAGGCTCTTCTATTTTTTTGGATAGGGGTTAATAATTTCCAAGGGTAATTTGTAATTTCTTTTTTGAAAGTGTAATTGAAAGTGCTGTAGTGATATAAAGAAATGACAAAATTTAGCTACAAAATTGGTTGTAGTCTTAGGCTATAACCTTACTCAATATCTTTTTATTCAAGGTGAATTTTGACAAATTTACCATTGGATTACATCTTCTTCTTATATCCTCTATACTAGCAAAATTTCTAGAAAATTAAAGATCAATAGCTATGTCATCAATTAATTGTTTAAATTGCAACTTTTTGTAATTTGAAATTATGCATAAAATATAAGTTTATGGATCATATAATAAATAATATCTGATTGACACAAAATTTGACATGTTTATTAAGAATGTAAAGAACATAGAATTTAACGGTTGGATTTTGAAAATATGTAGTTATATTTATTTTATTGAGTAAGATTATAGCCTTAGGTTACAATTAATTTTGTAGCTAAACTTTGTCCATAGAAAAAAAAGTTTGGGTAGGAAAAATGAGATAAACCTAAGGGGAAAGAATGTTAAATTTTAGGAGTTCTCTTATTTATTTATTTATTTTTTTAAATTAGGAGTGTTTTACTATTATTTGGATGAAAAAGGAATTAACAAATTTTCCATAAAAAAAATGCTAAATTTTAGGGAATAAAAAATGAATGTGGAGCAAAAAAATCTTAAATTTTAAGAGTTCTCTCATTCAATTCAAAATGAAGTTTGTTATTTGATATTTATGACCCTAGTTTTAAGAGAAGATATTTTTCATTAATGAGAGTATTTTTGAACCATATATAGGTCCAATTCAAAGTGAAAAATCTTCTTATAGATAGTATAGATCATTATCAAATTTTGATTCTTAATTTTAATGATCCATATATTTCTTAACAAAAATTCAAAAAGTACATCTAGGCATGCATGCCTTGTGCTTCTTCAAAGAGAAACAAAAAAGCATGCTTGAGGTTGTGCTTCATTATTGAAGCTTTATTTTAACAAAGGAAAATGCTTGGACCTTAGGACTTGACCTTTGACCCTTAAGCGCACTTAAGCACACTTGCATATTTTTATTTGAACAATTAACCATTTCGACATTTGATTGATTACAAATCAACTATTCTGTTAAGAGTTTTTCAGCAAAGTCTAACATATGATTCATCGCATGACATTAGCATGAGTTTTGCTATATTATCTATAATTCTAAAATGACGTTATTACTTTTCTTTCTTCTGTATAACAAAAAAATTAGAAATAAAGCATAGTTTTGAAGCATTCAAAAGTTTGTTTATTCCAGCTAATTTGCCTGCATTTCAGCTGTGAAGATTCTCTCTCTCTCATCTTTGCCAAACACTTGTTTGGTGTTTTTTTTTTCTTTTTTTTACTTGGATCATGTTGGGTAACAATGCCATTTTTTAATTATTGACGATACCACAAAAATATCGGTATGTCATATGATTATATTTGTTAGGATTTTTTTTAACGGTACTACATAAGGGTACTATATATTAGGATTGATGGTATCATACGTGGGACCCATGTAACATATAGAAACATGCCTAAATTAAACCTGTCATTTTTTTTTTTTTTTTTTTTGAGAAACAAACACACACAAGGAAGAGAGAAAGAGGTTCTAACACAAAGACACACCAAAACTTCAATCAAAAGCCATGGTAACTTTTAAAAGAGGATGAGGCAAGTTATACTATACACAACATACTCTCTTAAGCAACGTGAGACAATTACACCCTGTCATCTTCTAAGTGTGTTCCATTTTGATTTTTGAGATAAGTTAGTCGTGGTAGGTTAACTTACTATGCTAGACCACTGAATCATTTGCATATATGTCCTGCGGAGTGAAATATTTTGTAACTGTATAATTAAATGGTTCACAAGGATTCATAACCGAATTAAATCTCACATCTTTGCAGAATCTGGCATTAGTACTGATATCTGGACTAGCTATGCTGCAAGGCTGATGCTCATATCTGTCATCCCACTTTTAATTGTTCAACCATCACAATTTCTCAATTCAATTTTATGGAGGCACATAGCAGTCTTGATTGGGCTTATTGTCTCTCTTCTTCTATTGGTTTTTTATAGCACTTACCAGGTAAGTGTGCCTATAATTATATTGTCTTCGCTGGTTGGTTAATGGTAATCCAGTTCTATTTCTCTCACCAAATTTTTTTTATTCTCTTATAGATAGATAATCTTGAGTGATCAAATTTGTCTAATCATGTGGAAATTTGGGAAAAAAATTTTCAACTTGATTTTTCAGATTTTGTTATTAAATCTGTATTGTAGCTGGTTCCAGTTCATGTTGTGGAATATGTCCCTGATAAGCAAGTTATTCTACCAATGTTTGGATTGTTAAAGTTACACATATTATGTCTCAAGTGAACCAAATCAATTGTAGGCCCATATACTTGTAGAACAAGTATATTGACATTGGATTAGTCAATGGTTAGTCCAGGGTCCTCTAGTATATAAACACAATATTAGGTTCATCAAATAGAAGAGCTAGTAGACAGTATGTCTCCATCTAGGACTTTTTACTGTAGACGTAAGCTGATAGGCTAAACTCTGTCAACCTTTATATTTGCTCTCTCCTGTATGCTTCCGCTCATCGCTTAATCACTCACGATCACCCAATTTTAATAGTTAAAAACTGCTGGTTTTTCTATTGATACTAGTGTGTGTTTGGTAACCGATTAAAAGCTAGTTTTTTTTATTTAAATTATCTACTGTTTGCAAATCCCACACCATTTTTTTTCAACTTTATTTCAAATAATCTAAATTTCAACATTTGGAAATAAGTTAGCTTTTAACTTTGTCTTGTAAATAAACTACTAATAATAAGAAATTTCCAAACAGAAAATATTTGATCAGTAATGTGAAATAAATTAAATGATTAGGGTAAAAATAAAAAAAAATTCCTAAACGGACAATATTTGATCTGAATGTGAAATAAATCAAATGATTGGGGTAGGTAGGAGTTGAACTTAGGCCTTTCAAGAGGCATAAGGACATTCTCGATCATTAAGATATTTTCCTTTCTTAGCCAAAAAAGATGATTTTTTTTTTAGATTATTGGCTCAGTTTACTAAATAAATTATATTTCTTGCTGGTGGAGGGAATTGAACACTGGCTTCTTAAGAGGCTTAGAAATGCCAAAAGGTAGTTGAACTCTAACCTTTTAAGACGCTTAACAATGCTAAACCTCTTAGGAGAAAAGCTCACAAAACTAATAATTTAAGACTATTTGTGTTTTAATATTTTTTTAAAACATAATTATAGCGGCTGATCAACAGTTAGACTAATGACTCTAACAAGTACTGATTCAACCTCAGTGCAGATTTAATGACTATGATTTTAAAAGCTAAGATTTGGCAGCCCCTAAACATAAAGTCTGATTGTGAAGTTTTGACAATTTACTTTATGTTTTTTAGTTGTTTGGTTAAGTAAATTTGAAGGAGAGGAGAGGATAGGGCTTTTATTAAGAATAATTCCAGGTCTACCTCAAACCGAGTATTAATTTCCAAGGTAGCTTAGGCATCTTTTGCGGTTTGAATGTCAGAAATTCTTTCCATATTGATCGTTTACTTTCTGATAGAGAAAGTTAAAAATATTGTGCAGGTCCTTCGGCCTTGGATCCAAGAAAGAAAAATTGACTATGTGGAGCACAAGCATTTTATTTTAGGATTTCTAAGGCATCTAATAAAACATTCACCGGGAAGGCTGCTCAGGGAGGATGGCGAACCTGATATAAGGATCATTGAAAAGTAAGTTTTTTTTTTTTTTTTAAATTATTAACAGAAAATTGTTCTTTGATTTTTATGTTTCCGTATTTGATGAAATTTTTGTTGGATATAATGGCAGGCTGTTTTCTTCAATTGACGCAAATCATGATGGACAAATTTCAGATAGTGAATTGAGAGCATTGATTGTTGGAATTAATTTTGACAAAATCGACCTGGATCAGAATGATGCTGTAAACAAAATAATGAAAGATTTTGATACATCGGGTAATTCTTGTATTGAGAAGGAAGAGTTTGTCGATGGCATTTCAAGATGGCTAAATAAGACCAAGAAGACTGCTGCTTGTAATCCCGGTTCTTTAACAAAGTGTTTTGATGACTTTCACATGGTAAAAATTGTTCTGTTTCATATTCATATTTTCAAATCAACAGATGCTCATATGAATTCCTGGAAATTCTTACACAGCAAATAAACAGAGAGCATGATCTGTTGAATGTGGGTGGGCGTGATAAAGTTAATTACCAATGGCCCTCCATCAAGGCAGTGCTATTGTTGTTGCTGGGAACTATAATTGCTGCTGCTTTTGCTGATCCCTTGGTAGATACCATTGATAACTTCGCTGATGCCACTGGTTTTCCTGCTTTTTTCATCTCTTTCATTGTGTTGCCTTTGGCTACTAGCTCTAGGGACACCGTGTCAGCAATTAGATTAGCTAGCCAGGACAAGCGACATACAGCCTCATTATCATTTTCTGAGGTTTGTTTCTCATTCCCAACTCTTTGTATCTATGTTATATTTAGTACTTACTCCCTAGAGTTGATCATGCACAGATAAAATACAAAATGGCAAGATATGTACGTATTAAATTGTGATATTGGTGTGTCGTAGCTAGAGTCCCCAGATTTTAAATTGCTCTTGCGAAACAATGGTTAGGATAGTATTGGATCATTTTTTTTTTATATGGATTTTTAAATTTAAATTAATTTGGGCACTTTTTTCTCTTGCAAGAATATAAGGGTGAGGTCGTGGATTCTAAATCCGTTGGTGCATGTGTAGCTTCCAACTTAAAAAAAAAAAGTGCCAATTACCTTTGGTGGCTTCAAGACTTCACTGGTGGGTAGAACCAGTTATGGAGGCCCCTACCTATCCTTGGTATTCAAGGAACACCAAGCACTTGAATTTAGACCATTAGCCTCATTTTACAACATTTTTATAAATGGTTGATATGTCAAATTTTTATTGGTTCTTATTTGGGTTAACTACTAACATCATTTTTTAAAATTATCACTTACCCCATCAGCATTTTGTAAAAAAACTTGTATAATAATTTGTAACTTTAACATTTTTCATTTGATATTATACCTCTGTTGTAGCTTCACTTCAATAAAATTTGTGTTTATTACTTGCTCAAAGCATGGAAACAATGATGTGTATTAGTTATGCTTTATGCATTATAACAGAAATTGAGAGAAAAGAGATTTAGAAAATATCTATATTTCTGACTAATTAACCAAAAGATTACAAGTGTACAACTTTGTATATATAGTTATATACTACATGAATAGACTCAATAGAGGCTAACAAACTACCAAACTAAGCGAGAAATTAGCTACAGTTAAAACTGACCAACTAACTTAAGAACTAACCAATCGCAGCCATACACCTGTACACTTTTTCACGTGACTAGCACATGCTTACATCAGAGATTCATTTATCAAGTTATACGACATGCAGCAGAAACTATAACAGTTTCTTAAGCTACAGTCGTTTATGCAGTAGTACTAACTTCTTAACTCTTATGCAGTTCTTGTTTCTTTTTCATTTTTCCTTTTTCTTTTTTTCTAATCTTTGATACATTAATTTGAAATTATTGACTTTTCTAGAGAAATTCAACTGCAAGTATCATAAATCATTTATTTCTTGCTGCAGATATATGCGACGGTAACGATCCATAATGTCCTCTCTCTCCCGGTCTTCTTGGCCCTGGTTTACATCAGGGGATTGACATGGGATTTCTCATCTGAAGTGCTGGTTATTCTTATTGTTAGCATTGGGATGGGTTTATTGGGCAGCTTCCGCACCCATTTCCCTCTGTGGACATCTATACTAGCTATCCTACTTTGCCCATTCTCCCTGGCCCTGGTTTATGTTCTTCATTACTTTTATGGCTGGTCATAGAATCACGGAGATCCCAAAATTGTGATTGGCGGGTACTTGGCATTTCCTTTATGTAGAATCGGAGTTGTTTCTTTAAATCCGGTGTGCTTGTTTAGTTTGCCTAAAATAATGTGTTATGCAGTGCAACTTACATCACCCTCTCTTAAAAGTTCCGATAACTTTTAAGTAGAGTTTGTGATAAGCCTGGTCGAACTTCATTTTCTTTTCTGTGTGATTGTTTCTTAAAAATAAAAGGTGTGCTTGTTTAATGTACAAAACATTTTAATTTTGGTAAGACATCTGGTTTATTATTTCAAGTGTTTTTGACTTTTGAGCTCGCATATCATGGGCAATTGATTAAACATTCAATTGATTACTTTTAGTTCAAATATATTTACTCCAAACTAATATTTTATAATTAGAAATATTTTAAAAAATCTAGACTAATAATAGAGGTTTTTGGTAGAGATAACAAAACGTTTTGTTTGAATAAAAATTTAAAATTTAAAGTAATCAATTAAACGACAAAAAGTTAGAAGCCTAAAATGAATTTTGATTAAATTTAAAAGATGCAATTAACATTTCTACTTCTTCTCTCTCCTCTTCTTTTTATTAATATATATATTTTTAATTTTTTTAAGGCCTGAAAAACGATAATAATTGTTTTCCATCATCTTAGTGTTTTTCTTTTCTTTTTTTTTCTTTTTTTTGGGTTTTTTGTGTTGGGGGGGGGGGGGGGGAACCTTTGTTTGGAAGGACCCTCTAATTTTAAGTTCTTTTTGGACTTTGTCTAATAAAGAGTCATTTTTCTTGTTGTTGGGTATTAATAAAAAGGTATATAGTAAAATGACTTGTCATTTTGACTAAAAAAAGAAAAAGGAGAAATCACAACAGACACAAGAAAAGAACAAATTATTTTTTTGATTAAATTACAAATTATACTCTTTAGTTTTGTCTTAAATTCAATTCAGTCATATAACTTCACTTTCGTTCAAATTAGTCCTATAAGTTTCAATTTTATTCAATTTAATCCTCTCATTAGTCTTACTAAGATTGTACCGTTCTCAAAAAAACAATATCATTTTTGGATTTTATATTTAATAATAAAAAAATCTAAGAAACTAATAATAACATTATTCTTTTTTGAACAATTAAGAAAACATATATTGAATTTTTTTTTTTTATATCGAGAACACAAATATCCGGCAAATTTTCTCCAATGATTCTCAGTAACAAAACATATAAAGGATTGAAGAAAATCTCCGCATCATCATTAAATAAACACAAAACACAATCACGATGTCAGCCCCAAACCCAAACTCATCAGAGCACACAATCTCCACCAAACAGGGAAAGAACGAACGAAATTTTGTAAAAGCCTAAATAACCCTTTATCACAATACACAATCTCCACCTGTTCAAGGAATCAAGAGAATTGGTGCGTGAGCAATAGATTTTATCATCTTTGACGAAATCTGCTCCCACAACCTAACCCTTTAACTTAATAGTGTCATACAAAGAAATATGAAAAGTACTAAAACCATAACTCATTTAATTTCCTCTCCCAAAATACCAAAACCACAATCAAATTGAGGATGCAGACATATTGAAGGCAAACAAATTATATCGAAAACAAAGTACAACCATATGTACCTTTTGATTCGAAACAAAATATGCAGATTGCCAATTTCGTACTCGATAACGCCAACGTTGAGATCAGCGAGCTATTTCCACTAAGCCAACGCCAACGACAACAGCTACTACTCCACCGAACAACGCGAGGCAAGTGGTGATGAGAAGTAGAGGCGAGTGTTTGCTTGAATGAAGTTGAGGCAAATGGTGATGAGAAGGAGCAGAATGGGAGGGCGCTAAATAACTTGGAACTCGATCTTTGAATGCTCGAGTATTTCACCACCTTAAATTCAACTTTATAAAGCTTAAGTATCTCTGATGTGGTATTTTTAATTTAAAAAATTCTAGCTCATCCACTGCCATGGTGGCAAATTTCAAAGGAACTCAAGTGTCATAAAAACTCGAGTTCCTAAATAATGGTAGATTACTATATATTTTTGAAACAGTGGTACATTGTAAAATATTTTGCAAAAATGTGGCATTTGGCTATTTTGGCCATTATCTGTGGGTATTTTTAGTGTGTTAGGTGCTAAAATAGTTTTTTAGCACTACTACAATGAATGCTCTTAACGAGTCTTGAGTCATAACTAAATTTTGTAAGGGATCAATCAAATTGAAAAATTTTTATTCAAAGAAAGAAGAAATATACAATAATCTAACAAAAAGGTCTGATGTTTTTTTCCCCGATTATTCAATAAGAAAAGGCAAGTGATGATGTGTAAATCGTCAGTTAAGTTGGTTCGTCCAGATGGAGCTGAATCCTCGTCACAATCCCTACAAACGCAGAACAAAGGCTCTCCTAAGGTGGTCGCCGGTGTGGTGCCTGCCATAACATCTCTGATGCCAAAGTTAGTGTATAGAAGCCTTTTTGAGAGAAAATAAGAAAGTTCTGAATATTAGAGATGTCTGTATAAGAGTATACTTGGGTGAAAATTATGTACCTCATTTGCCTCTGATGAGTGGGTATATATAGCTTCATAATTTCTAGCCGTTGGGGCCTTAATTGTGGTTTTAGTGCTCTCTCTATAACGCCTTAGGGCTTATTAATGCAAGTGTTGATGAGGCTCCAACAGTCTGACAGCTAGTTGGTAACTGTCCGAATATTGAATCCTCTTATTAATGACTTGTCTGCCTTCGTCCATGCCGTGTCGAGGTGAACGAATGTATTTGATGAGGTTGTCCAA
The DNA here is from genome assembly GCA_032727855.1 of Quercus ilex subsp. ballota. Taxonomy (NCBI): domain Eukaryota; kingdom Viridiplantae; phylum Streptophyta; class Magnoliopsida; order Fagales; family Fagaceae; genus Quercus; species Quercus ilex. The sequence continues at coordinate 19,502,885 of CM064915.1, forward strand.
GGAAGGAGGTCTCATCAGTCCCATCAGCTGCCCCCCCAAGTTCCGTGGTCGTCGTGGTGTGTCAGGACAATCATCGAAAGATGAAAGGTTTTTTGACCAGACATGGCCCTTGGGGTTTTGTTCCGTATTTAATGCGTTATGGCAGCGCCACACGCATCGTGGCCACGTGGCGTGTTCTGATTAGTGGTGTTGGCCTCGTCCATGGCAGAAATGAGGTCCTTCGTCAGTTTAGAATTCTCTGCCTCCAAAATTTCCACCCTAGACACTGCTGACGCAACCTTTGCCTCCTAGCTCAAGTACTCCGAAGCAATATAAATGCTCTCCCCCAGTACCTGAAAAAGGGGACCTAACTTTCAAAATGATACAAAAAAGAAAAAGGAAAGGATGAAATTGCACAAGTACACCACCTGGACGAGTTTGTGGATATGACAACCCACAACCTTGTTAGGGGACATGCCAGAGAAGACCCCAAGCTCCTGAGTAGAAAAGGCATCTTACGCCCTCGCCAGTGCAAGGCCAGCGTCATCCCAAACGCTGGACGAGCAGGAATCTGCCTTATCTTTCCCTTTGTCCACACGTTGCTTCTTTCGGAGTGGAGTAATCTCTTCAACCGAGGTAACCGAGGAAGCTTCCCTTGGCGTCTCAGTTACGGGGGTAGCAGGATTGACGGAACCCCCTTCTCTATAACACGTACCACCCTTCTCCCGAGAGTGGAAAGGGGATCATTCTTCTTGGCCCTCATTTCACATACATCCCTTGATTAAAGTTCATCATCATCCCTGCAAAAGGAAAACATTTGTAAAAAAAGAAAGAAGGAAAGGGAGGGACAATGATGAGCTAAGTACTTACTCTTCTTCTCCTCAATCTCTATGGTGAGTAGGACGTAGGCGGAAGGCTCCGAACCATGGCAGTACAGAGCTAAGGTACGAGGATCGACTAGATCGTCGAAGTCGTCAATTGTTTTTGCATACTCAATAGCAGCCTCAACACGTTGCCTATACCTGCTCTTGAGTTTTGGCCGTCTCTTAACTGCACGAGACAACAAACAAAAGAGTTAGCAACGACAGAATGTATACAAAAGAACGAAGGACGAAGGACTAGCAGAAAAGATGACGCAACTAGACTCGAGGTTCTCTACTGACGAAGCAACCTAGGGAGATCACCCCAAACTTCATTAGAAGGGGTTTCCTACTCGTCCCCAAACATAAAAAAGAATCGAGATTTCCAATATCTGAATGACGAGGGCAGGTCCCTGACGATCCTAGCCTCCCTCACCCAAGGCACCAATGCATAGTACTCGTATTCCTTGGACTCCTTTAAATGGTACAAGTAAGTAAACTCATCCACCTTGATCATATCTCCTTCAGTGGCAGCCAGCCATATCTCCATATAGCTGATCACTATCCTTCACGAGTTTGGCATAAATTGCCTGGGAGCGATGTTGAAATGGTCTAAAAGCTCCATGATGAAGGGGTGGACGGGGAATCTAAGCCTGCACAGGAAAGCAGCCTCGTAGAAGCACACCTCCCCAGGCGAAAAGTGACAAGCTCATTCCTCTTCGTGAGGAAGACGAACCCTAACCCTCTCAGGGAATTGGAACCTATCCCTAAACCTGGAAAGCGCCTCAGCGTGCAGGCCACACACCTCCCCAAGGGCGTGAAAAGCCTTAATCTCCCGTGAGCCAAAAGCTACGATGTCCTCTCCACCTCCGCAAGATCGTCGCTAGATGACAACCCCATCTCGAGCTCACTAGATCTCACCTCCGACATCGCTCTTCGCTTACTTACTAAATCCTTGAACCAATCAACTGACTGACGAAGTAAGGGGAACAAATCAGCCAACACTATGCTTAGGCTACTACCCTAAAAAACAAAGCTTTCAACTAAAGGGGAAAAGGTACGGGAAACACCTAAAAAAGCCCCTAAATGCACAAAAAGGAACGAAATAGAAGGGAAAACTATCCTAACTTTAGAGCTACTAACCATGGAACCCCAAAAAACAAAGAAAGAGAGACAAAATCCTAAAAGCCCAAAACAGAAAAGAAAATCAGAAACCTGTACAATTTATCTATACTACAAAGAGCAAAAGAGGGGGGGGGGGGGGGGGGGGGGAGGGGGGAAAAAGACATACCTCAAAGAAAGAACCCACAGAAAGGAAAAACTCAAGAAAATCACAAGGCGGAACAGCTCAGAGAAGAAGAAGCACATAGCAATAATAGCGAAAAAGTGGGAAAAGTGAAGGGGAAAGAGAAAAGAAAGGAAGTTTAAAAACTAGGCACAAAAAAAACTGAAAACCAGCGGGAAACTCGAGAGTCACACAAGTAAGGCATTAACTGCCCCAGTTAGAACACGCCACGTGGCCACAATGTGTACGGCGCCGCCACTATGCATGTCAATTCCCAAATTTCATCCAAAAAAAAAAAAATTTGTCAAATTGTCTCTAGCCAAGTCCAAACTGAAGAGATGAAAGTGAAATTGTGTAAATGTATTTCATTCACTTGCCAAGCAATTCTCAGAACTCTACTCCTCAGTTCAAAACTTGAATAAGAGTGTCATACAATAGCACATTCTAGCAAAATTGGAAATCATACAACCTTACATAAAAGAAAAAACAAAGACATCTCAAAATTGATTAGTATGTCTGGCAATTAGTGAATGGTTTTCAGAAAAAATGCTTGATGGGACATATATGGCAAACTCTATTTCTAAACCACATTCCTTGACCCACATCAATCTTCCCATGTCAATAATCTGCTTGCACGTAAACCCCAAGGCTGCGCTTTCAACTGCTTTCACGTTCCTCACAATGTCTTCAACTCCACTTGCATCTCCACCACATTATTTATTTTCAATGTCATGGCATGAAAAGAGTATCTGGGTCAATTGCTTAAAATGAAATACCATCCCAAATTTTTTTCCAAAATTCCTACAAGAAAACTTGAAGAATGAATCTACATTTTGACAATAATTACATTGACTCTAGATGCAATTTGACATCAAGAACTCCAAGAAGATCTCAACTATGGTCAACATCTACCGCCCAGCTGGAAAACCATGTAATTGCATGAAATTTTTCCTTGGTGATCCCCAAATGTAATAAATATTTTTTACCTGTAGGGTGGCCAAGGTCATAGAGCTAGTGAGCTCATAATAAATTGATCTACAAATAATAAACATGGCCAACCACCACCACACTAAGTTCAAACCCATGGAATCTAATGACTAGCATTGCTGCCATCCCTTGCAGAATAATCAGACGCAATGCTTGATGGCTGCCATTTCCAAGTAAAATTGAAATAGAATAAGCACTACATGAAAACAATATAAGAGTAACTTCCAAAAGAAATAAGCACCACTTAGATTCTCTTGTTCAGACAATCTCTACGAAAATTGAATCCAACATATCTAGTATATATATTATAATATATATATATATATATATATGCCTCTTCCTCTGAATCAAACTCCATTCCAATAATAACAAAGACCCATTAACCAAAGCAATAATAGCACAGACCAATTAACCAAAATTGACGCCAAATCAAAATCAACAAAGGAAAATTCTACCAAACCTCAAAATAACACAAACCCAGAAACTAGAAATGAAAACCCAAATCAAAACTAACCAAAGCAATAATAACAGTGCCATTAACCAAAATTGACACCTAAATCAGAATCAACAAAGAAAAACTCTACCAAACCTCAAAATAAGACAAACCCAGCAACTAGAATTAAAAACCTATAATGAGATTTAGTCGATACATACCAACGAATCACTTTAGTTCCAGCCAACCAATATGTGAAAATATAGCAAGAAAGGGAGAGAGAGTTCAAAGAGCTGGATTCGATAACTCAAACAATCTGAGCGAGGGAGAAGAAAAGAGAGCATCATAGAGAAGTGTAAAAGCTGGTGAGTTTTGGGGTTTTCTTGTTGGAGTTCTTGTGTTTGAAACAAGGGGAAAATAAAAGAGAAAAAGAAATAAACGGAGAGTTACATGGCAGTTTCACTATTAAGTAAGTGGACAGGTGTTTAAATTTTAAAAGGGGTACCTAAAGAACTGTACCTAAAGTACTGTATCTAATTTTTGCCCAAAAGTAAAATTGTGTACTTGTACTATTGCCAATGTGAAAAATAATTCCGCGCCCCACGCGAACTTACTGAAAGGATAAAAAGATTCGAGTTGTGATTAAAATAATGCAAATTTAAGGTCTTGTTTGGTTGCTAAGTGATAGTTAACTCATCACTCTATCACTCATTTCTCATAACTTAAAAATCCCCAAAACACTCCCACCCTTGTTTGGCAGCTAAACCCACTTTTGTTTTTTTGCCTAAAAACTTACAAAAACTCACCTTTTTGTGGGACTCACGGGCTAACCACTGTGCAGTGTACACGTAATGGTTACCCACAGATTGAACCCAAATTTATTTTGGCTATGCACTTTCCTCTCTCAAGTCTCAACTACAAAACTCATTTCCCTTTCACTTTCCTCTCTCAAATACCTCATTTCCCTTTCACACTGCTGCTCTCAAATCCCAAACCCGCCGACCACCGTTGACCTCAACTCCTCCATCCTCGCCCAACTTCGCCGCTGCCATGGGACCCACATCTGTCAACTTCCCCCTTCGTCGTCCTTGACAGCAAACCCACGTTTGGTGGAACCCAGCGAGCGCCAAATGCTTTAGTTCATAGTTACATTAGTTAACTTTCCAAATGCTTAAAAATTTGTTTTCTATCCGCTTAAGTAATGTTTAACGATTTTCGTAGTTGAAACTTGAAATCAATGGTATCTAAACAATCTCTCCATGTTTATAACATAAATTATCATATGGTTTGCAATCTTGTGGATTTAGCATTATCAATAACCAGATTGTTTTCCAGTTGAGGTCTTTGCAATTTGTATTTTTGTTATAGTATGGAAAATTGTACCATAGAGCTGTAGAGTACAAGCTGTGATACTATTGGATACAGTTCTTCTAACCAAGCTAGATTCAAGTAAATAATAATATTTATATGATTATATCTTTTAGTGTGTCTCTTTAGCATTTGTGCAGATGTATGTTTAGGAAAATTGGATTGACTTCTTTGATGTATATTCTTATTTTGCTTGTAATCTTGAGTGAAAAATTTGTCACTTCCCATTCTGAGTGTGCCATAGGTTTGGGAGAGGAGAAGAGAATCTTTGGTTAAGAGGTGAGCTTCCTTTGGTGCTTTAATGAGAGAGTGAAGAGGGTAGGTTGAGATGTTTGGCATGTGACCCATGGGAGGAGTGTGGGAATTGAGCTATGATGGGACAAGACACTGCCGTGGGGCCCACTTTGGTTCGGGTATTTACAACTTTCCCATGTAAACTCAGTTTTGGTGTTTTGAAAAAAAGTTTTTGGCTTCACTCAGTTTTCTAATTCTTAACTCAAAAAACTGAGAAATGAGTTAAGGAAATCTTGCAAAATAGAATTTGCTTGCCTAGGGCCCACTAGTTTTGCGTAATGAGTTATCAAAACTGAGATATGAGTGATGAAAATAGGGGTGTCCAAACACCACCTAAGGGGCTATTTGGATTTGTTGTTTTTCATCACTCATAACTCTGTTTCCATCACCCATAACTCAAAACTGGTGGGTCCCATGGCTGAAGGGTTTGTTTGGATTTGTTTCTAGTTTTTGTTTCCATCACTCAGTTCTCTGATTTTTGAGTAATGAGTTATGGAAACTGAAAACACATTTTGAGTGTTTTCAAGTTATCAAAACTACGTTTCCATGGCATTTTGGTAAATAAACACACATGGCTGGGACACACTAGTCTTGTCAAGTCACTTTCCTTCTCTCTCCCACCGGTCACTCTCCTCTTTTCTTTTCTTTTTTCTTTTCTTTTTTTTTCCTTTCTTCTCAACTTTTCTTTCTTTTTGTCTCTCTTCTTTCTCTGTTCGCTGCATTCCATTAAGTTCTTTCTTTCTTTTTCTTTTTTTTTTGGTTGTTCTTCATCAGAGAATATTTTTGGTCTTCGCTACACTCCATGACCGAGTAAGGATGTCTCAGACCCATTAAAAAAAAAAAAATCAAGAAACAAACTTTTCAAGCTTCAAGCTCCACCCTCTTTTTGAAACCCTCTTTCTTTTTTATTTTCTTTCTATTTATTTGCTCAATTTTCTCTTTTTTCTTTAAGCTGAAAGTTCCTTCCTTTGTAATTGTTGGTGGATTTGAGGATTTGGTTGATTTAGGTTTGAGGGTTTGACAAATGGAATTTGGATTTGGATTTGGGGTTTCAAAATACAAACATGAATGGGTTTCAAAATAAACAAATGGGTTTCAAAATACCCATTACTTGTTTAGATTTTATTTATATTTTTCTTTTAGTTATCCTGCTTCTATATTTAGAACACCGTGGTGTTGTGTGTTAGGTGTTCTTTTTTTTTCTTGTTTGGGATTTTTGAAACTTTGGTGGGAGGGTTTGGAAAATTTATCACGAAATCAACACAACTTTCTTTCATGGATTTACATGGTAGCAAAGGAAGGAAAGGAAGGAAGAAAATAATATCATAAAATCCAAAAATTTGAAGAACAGAGGTTTCGGGGGAAAGAGAAGAAGCATTGGGTGAGTTGAGTGATTCTTTATTTCACATTTTTATGGGTTCAGATTTGTGTTTTGAGAGAGTAATAGGGGTGAAGGGTGAAGGGGAAATGAGAAGTGAAGAAAATGGTGGGGAATAAGGGTTCTGCGAGTAGGCTAGCAGAAGGCTCTGACGAAGTGATCAGGTATTTGTCTCACAAAAAGTAAAAATACTTGAGTGATGAGAAGTTGAAAATGGTGTGTCAAACGGGTGGGGTTTAGGAAATTGGGGTATTTTAAGTGATGAGTGATGAGTGACGAAAATTGAGTGAGGAGTGACGGTTTTTCAAAAACCAAACAGCCCTTAAGTGTTTCACAAGTAATAATATTTTGGTGAGTAATTAAAAATAGTTATTTGTTTGTTTTTTCACCTAGAGATGGATCAAGATAATATTAAAACTATACTTGAAAATAGCAAAATAAATTTGAGAGAAATTAATGGAGAGAAACACTAGAAATTCAAGGATCCAACTAATATTTTATCATATGAATTTAGATTATTTTTAACTCAATTAGGGTAGAGAGTCAACTCACCTAATCGGAAGATAAAACAATAAAGAACTCAAATAAGGTATAAAGTAGATTGAATATGAGTGATTGAGCAAATTATTCAATTGGCATGTTACAAGGGAGATTAAGCATTCAATATATTCTCAATTCATAACGAATCAAGGAGTTTAAGAGTTCAAGCAGTCGATATAAATAAAAATCGTATCAAATCTTAAAAACTTGTCAACATACAATGATTCCAAATAATAAATCAATCTCAAAAATTCAATCATCAATCCATAGAAAGCACATAAATAATCCCAAGAACATATGATAATATATATTAGGTTTCACCTCTAACCCTAACTAGAAATTTAGCCGCACATGCAAAAAAAATCCATAAAAACAATGCTCAACATCTAAAAAAGTTAAACAAAAGATGAAAAATATTCTAGGGTTTTTCCTCTACTATAACCTCAGCCTTCTTCAAAAAAAAAACCCCTCAAATTTAGGATGAAAATCCCTGGATTTTCAGAATTTTATCCACTATCAGCTTCAACCCCGCTTTTGACATTCAAAAAGATTTTTCTGCAATTTGTAGTAAACTACAAAGTTGTAGATCTTCAAGTCTTCTTTCGTGGCCACAAGAATTAGGTTAATCAGACATCTGTGCAAGAGGTTTTGGCAAAAATACTGAAACAGTGCAGGATATTTCCATATCAGCATTTTTCCAATTTTGGCTTGAATGAATTTATTTCTTTCCTCTTTTATTCTCACACACTTTTTACTTATTTAATGCTTCAAAAACCATGCTCCAATTGATTTTGACCCTTGGATTCTCTTGACAACATGTCTATATGATTAGTTGAATGGTTTTAATCTCCTACAGGAGAAAAATACACGTAATGAGTATATTTTTTAAAAATATTTCAAACTCACATATTTATGTGTAATTAAACATGAAATTGATATGATATTGCCTACCAAAACTAAGATAATAGTGTAATTTTAAGCCATCAATGCCAAGACTCTATTTAATTCTCACCTACCACCTCTAGGCAATTAATACCACCAACTTAATCCACATGTTAAGAAGAGATTTGGGGTTCAATTCTCGCCTACACTAGAAACTAATTGGTGCCTTAGTCTAATGATAAAGAACTATCATCAAAAGTAGACATTAGAAGTTTTTTTTTTTTTTTTTTTAAATGTTAATAAATCCACTATGCATATATGATAATTCCATCAATGTGGTTAAAAATTATCATATGAGATTTTCCCTTTTAGATAATTCCACCCTTTTCAGATTTTTCATTCCCTTTTTTATCATATTTATAGATAGTGATGATGCGTAAGTTCGTCAGTCAGAGTGGGCAAATGGAATCAATCCCAGCTAGTGTAAGCGTATCCTCAGAGATGGTCGCCAGTGTAGTGCTTGCCACAACGTCTCTGATGCCAAAGTCAATACGAAGAAATCTTTTTGTAAGTTAAAACAGAGTTGCAGAATAGTAGTAAAGTTGTCTGAGTATTTTTTTGTACCTTGTGTTGATATTGTGAGGGCCTTATATATGTTTTTGCAGCTCCTGACTGTTGGAGTAGTTATGGTGGCCTTAATGTTCCTCTTAGTAATAGTTTATGCTTTGTTATGTGGCTTTAATGTACTCCAATGGCTCATATAGTTGGTTCTGTAACTGCTCTGGGTATAATTGGCCATATTGAATGGCAGACTTGTTTTCGTCAATAACGTGAGTATTCACTTGGCTCGTCAGAAGATATCCTCGTCTGTATTGATGATGTCGTTGTCAGGAGAAAGATTCGTCAGTCTTGTCAGTTGCCCCCCGATTCTGTGGTCGTCGTGATGTGTCATGACAACCATAGAATATGAAAGGTTTATGAGCTGTAAGTGACTCATGGGGTTTCGCTCCGTTTTAAATGCATAGTGGTGGAGCTTCAAAGGTTGTGGCTTACGTGGCATATTTTGATTGGTGGGGCTAATGCTCCAATTTGAGGGACTATTGGGTTTCCCCCTGGTTCTCAGTTTTTCGAGCCTTGGTTTTAAACTTCTCTCCTTCCCATTTTTTCATTTTCACTTTTCTCAAAAACTCCCAATCATTGTTCTGAGCATTTTTTTTTCTCACTAATCTCCCTCTACAACTCTTCCTCGAACCGGTGTACTGTGCGGTGGTGTTTTCTTTGTCCGCCATTTTTAAGGTACTTTTCTCCTCTTTTTCCTGCTTTGTCTTTCCCTTTTTTGTTGCGATACAGCTTCTGATTTCTTTTCTTCTTCCCCCTTCTCTTTCCTTTTGTTTGTTTTTCATTTTCTGGAGATGTAGCTCGTATTGTTTCCCTCTGTGTTTTTTTTGGATTTCCATGTTTAGTAGCTCTGAGGTTAGGATAGCTTGCCCCTCAATTTCCTTCCTTTTTGCGCGTTTAGGAGGGTCTTTGGGTGTTTTTCCAAATCTAGAGGATTTTGTTTTTAAGGGAAATAGTCTGGGTGTGGCCTTAGCCGAGTTGTTGCCTCTGTTGCGTCAATCAATTGATTGGTTCGAAGGTCTGGTGAGAGAGGGAGAGGCAAGGTCTAAAGTTAGGTCGAGTGAACTCGAGACTGGGTTATCATCTAATGGTGGCCCAGCGGAAAGAGATACAGCCGTCTCTACTCCTCAAGTGGTTAGGGCTTTTTACGCCCTCGAGGAGACGTGTGGGCTGGATGCCGACACCGTGGGTAGGTTTAAGGATAGGTTTCAATTTCCAGAGAGGGTCCGCGTTCGTCGGCCCAGTGACAAGGATAGGGCTTGCCATTTCTTCCCTGGTGAAGTATGCTTCTATGAGGCTGCTTTCACTTGTGGGCTTAGGTTCCCCATCCATCTGTTCTTGATGGAGCTTTTAGATTACTTTGGCATTGCTCCAGGGCAACTTATGCCCAATTCTTGGAGGATATTGGTCAATTCTATGGAGATATGGTTGGCCGCCAACGGGGACATGATTAAGGTTGGTGAACTCGTCTATTTATATCGTTTGAAAGAATCTAAGGAATACGGATATTATGAGTTGGTACCCTGGGAACGGAGAACCAGGATAGTCAGGGGCTTACCTTCGTCCTTCAGGTACTGGAAATCAAGATTTTTCTTTGTGTCCAGGGATGATTTTGAGACTCTCTCTTGCAGGGATTGGGGTGATATCTCGAGGTTGCTTCGTCGGTGGGGAACCCCGACTTTAGGTGTGTCAGTATTTCTTCCCGTCAATTTAATTCTGTTGCATTGTGACGTTATCATTATTGACTCCTTTTGTTCTTCGCAGTTAAGAGAAGGCCTAAGCTTAAAAGTAGGCATAAGGAGCGTGTTGAGCAGGCGATAGAATACGCCAAGACGATTGAAAGTTAGGACAATCTTGCAGACTCGCGTACCCTTGCTTTCTATAATCTTAATCCTGACTCGTCCTCCTTCGTCTTGCGCAACATTGTTATCGAAGGAAAGAAGAGTAAGTGTTTGGTTCGTCAATATTGATTTTTAATATGTACACCCCCTTTTTTTTTATGTGTTTCCCTTTTGCAGAAATGACGACCAAATTCAACAAAAATATGTATGCTAAGATGAGGGCAAAGAAAGATAAGCCTTTGTCAAATATAGGGAAGAGAACAGTGCGTGTCACTGGGAAGGCTCCTTCCGTCAACCCGGTTGCTTCTGTTACTCCCATTGTCTCTGGAACTAGGATGACAAGGACGGCTTCTCCTTCAACTTCGATTGAAGAGCTTCCTTCTCCTGCCTCAAAAAGGCAACGCATATCTGATAAAGAAAAAGAGAAGATTGATTTGGGCTCGTCCACTGTCTGGGATGACAAGAGATTGGCTATGGACAAGGCTCATGTGGTCGTCACTACGGAGGATTTGAAGGTTTTCTGAGGCGTGCCCTTCAATGACGTTGCTGCTCGCCATGTCCATAAACTTGTTCAGGTAAATAGTTTGTGCGGCTTTAAGTCTTCGTTTCTTTCTCAGTCTACTGACGATTTTCAATTTCTCTTCAAGTGTTGGAGGAAAGTCTCCACATTACCTCCGAGTATATCACCCAAGGGGCCAAGGTGGCATCTATCACATTCAAAATGGAGGCTTTGGAGAAGGAGAATTCTAAGCTGAAGAAAAATCTTATTGATTCTATGGACGAGGCCACCACTTTGAAGGAGAAAGTCAAGACCCTAAGTGACGACCTTACGGTTGAATGTCAGCTGACTCTGGAAAAGGACAAGCAGCTTCTAAGTGCCAAGAAGTCGCTCAAAACGATTGCTGCTAGATCTGTGGAAGCCTTCCAAACCACTGACGAGTACAACACAGTGCTCTTCAATTGGTACTTTAAAGGTTTTGAGCTTCTCAGGAGGTATCTAGCTAAGCACCCAACTGGAGTTGATATGGAGAACCTGGACCTGGAAGAGGTGGACAAAGAAATGGCTATTGACGAGGCGGCCCAATCCTTCGCTCTCGAAGGTGATGTCCCTGAGAACGCTCCTACTGATGATGCCCCTGTTGGTGACACCCCTATAGTTGCTGGTGCCTGAATCTGTTACTTGTGAAAATTTTCTCATTCTATTTTTTTTTTTTTTTGGTTGTTGCCCATTATATCTTTTGGGCTTTTTGTAAATCTAATCTCAAATCAATTTCCTTTTAATCTGCCCTAGGAACAGTATTTTTAGCCCAGTGTTTATGGGCTTTTAGATGTAAAAACAATGGTAATTGCCCTTTGTTTTTAGGGCTTTAATTTAAACTTGTAGTTGCATACTTACTTGCCATTGTGATTGTGGATTTATTCTTTCATGATTTGCTTGTGCTATCTGACATTCGTTTGCGCCTTGTACTTCGTAAAAATTTTTAGCTACTCTGATTCTGTAGCATCGTCAGTAACTTACATCGTCAGTAAAAACTTTTGGCTTTTGTGACTTGCATCATTTTAGGGATATTGTCATTCTTTGTATTCTTCAGTAACTTACATCTGTCAAGGCGGAATCTTGTTACTTAGCCTTTTTTGGCTTTTGTGACATGCTTCCTTTTAAGGATTTTGTCATCGTCAGTAACTTACATCCGTCAAGACGAAATTTTATTACTTAGCCATTTTTGGCTTTTGTGACTTACACCCTTTTAGGGATTTTGTTATCGTCAGTACCTTACATCCGTCAAGGCGGAATCTTGTTACTTAGCCATTTTTGGCTTTCGTGACTTACACCCTTTTAGGGATCTTGTCATTCTTCAGATTTATAGCTGTTCAGACCTGCTTGTGATGGAGACATTAGCTGAATAATTCATTTATTAATTTCAGTGACGACTACATTTTCTGTTACATTTATTGGTGGTATTTCTTCAAGTGCTCGATGTTCCATGGCCTCGGGAGCCTCTGTCCATCTAGGGTTTCCAGGTGATAGCTACCTTGTCTGGAGCAGTGGATGACTCGGTAAGGTCCTTCCCATGTGGGGTTGAGCTTTCCTTGGGCAGAATCTCTAGTCGCCGTGGTGACTTTACGCAGGACGAGGTCACCTATGTCAAGTCGCCTGAGTTTTACCCTTTTGTTGTAATAGTCAGTCATCTTCTGCTGGTACTCCGCCATTTTGCTGCGAGCTTTGTCTTGTACTTCGTCCAGACAGTCCAGGTTGACTCGAAGACGATCGTCATTGTCTTCTTCTTTGAATACCTTTCGTTTGATGCTGGATATTCCTATCTCGATCGGGATCATTGCCTCAGTGCTGTAGGTGAGTCTAAAGGGGGTTTCTCCTGTCGAGGTTCTCGCTGTGGTTCTGTAAGCCCACAAGACGTTGGACAACTCTTCTGGCTAGGCACCCTTCGCGTCGTCCAGCTTGGTTTTGATAATCTTGAGTAATGTTCGATTCGTCACCTCCGTCTGTCCATTCGCCTGGGATGCCCTGGGGATGAGAACTGATTCTTGATGCCTAGGCCTGAACAGAAGTTCCTGAAGCCTTGGCTGTCGAACTGTCGTCCGTTATCTGATATGATTGTCCTTGGAATCCCGAACCTGCAAATTATATTCTTCCACACGAAGCTCTGGATTCTTGCTTCGGTGATGGTTGCCAGTGCCTCTACTTCAATCCATTTTGTAAAGTAATTAATAGCAACTAGTAAGAATTTTACCTGACCTTTGCCTAGGGGCAGGGGGCTGATGATGTCGATTCCCAATTGTGTAAATGGCCACGGGGATGAAATCATTGTCAGTTTCTCTGCTGGAAGTCGCTGGACATTCCCGAACCGTTGGCACTTGTCACACTTCTTGACGAACTCCGCTGCGTCCACCTGCATAGTTGGCCAGAAATACCTTGTTCGAATGATCTTGCTCACCAGGGATCTAGGGCCAGCATAGTCCCCGTAAATTCCTTCATGAATCTCTTTCAGAATGTACTTGGCTTCTCCTTTGTCAACACACTTCAAGTAGGGCATGGAGAAGCCTCTTTTGTATAAGGTGTCATTAAGGATCGTAAATCTAACCACCCTCTTCTTGATCTTCCTGGCCTCGTCTACATTCTGAGGTAGGTGCTCGTCCTAGAGGAAAGATACGATGAACGTCATCCAGCTGTTTGTGTTTTGGATTGTGAATGTTGGAACTTCTTCAATGCTGGGGTTTTTCTGAACTTTCTTCATCAAGCCCATGTTCGTCGCCCCTTCTTCTGACGATGCTATTTTCAAGACTTCGTCTGCTGCGATATTCTAGCTTCTAGGGATCTACACAAATTCCACCTTATCAAACTCCTGAGCCAGATGTTTCGTCAGCCTGAGGTATTTCTGCATTCTCTCCTCCTTTGCTTCCTATTCCCCCTTAATCTGTCTAATTACCAGTTTAGAATCATTTTGAACTGACAGATTTTTAGCTCTGAACGCCCTTCTGAGTCACAATCCCGTCAATATTCCTTTGTACTCAGCCTCGTTGTTGGTGGTTGGAAATTTCAGTTAAACCCCATATTTTAGTACTTCTCCGTCAGGGGTGATTATGACAACCCCTACTACCCCTCTTTTTTGGGCTAACGAACCATCAGTCTGTAGGCCTTATTAGTGAGACCATCTTCGTCTGGAAAGGTGAACTCGGTGATGAAGTCTGCCAAAGCTTGTGTCTTAATGGCTATTCTGGGATGGTACTCAATATCAAATTGGCTGAGTTCAATTGCCCACTGGACCATTCTCCTAGCTACCTCAGGCTTGCTCATGGATTTTTTGATAGGTTGGTCCGTCATCACCAGGATAGGATTTGCCTAAAAATACTGTCTCAGTTTACGTGAGGCTACTATTAACATGAACGAAATCTTTTCAATCCTTGGATACTTGGACTCAGCCCCTTGGAAAGCTTGACTGACGTAGTAAACTGGGAGTTGTTTCTTGCCCTCTTCTCGAATCAGGGCTGCATTCACGGCAGTGTTTGATACTGCCAAGTATAAATATAAATTTTTCCCTTCTTTGGATGGACTTAAGAGTGGTGGATTACTCAGGTAACGTTTGAGCTCTTGGAACGCTGCCTCACATTCGTCTGTCCAGGCGAAGGCCTGCTTCAAGGTCTTGAAGAAGGGCAGGCATTTATCCGTTGCTCTAGAGACGAACCTATTAAGAGCTGCAATCCTTCCCGTGAGCTTCTGGACTTCCTTGACGGTTTTGGGTGATGCCCTGGGGATTATGGCTTCCACCTTCTCCAGATTTGCCTCTATTCCTCTCTGGGACACCATGAATCCTAGGAATTTTCCTGAAGCTACACCAAAAACACACTTACTAGGATTCAGCTTTATCTGGTACTACTTAAGGGTGGCAAATGTCTCCTTTAGGTCATCCAGATGGGCAAGTTCTTCTTTACTCTTGACAAGCATATCATCCACGTATACTTCCATGTTCCTGCCGATCTATTTGCTGAACATTTTGTTTACTAACCTCTAATAAGTAGCTCCTGCATTCTTTAATCCGAATGGCATTACCTTATAGCAATAGAGCCCTTGGCTTGTGATGAAAGAAGTTTTCTCCTGATCTTCTTCAGTCATTCTTATCTGGTTGTATCCTGAGAAAGTATCCATGAACGTCAGCAACTTATGTCCAGCTGTGGAATCTACCAGTTGGTCTATCCTTGGAAGAGGGAAACTATCCTTTGGGCATGCTTTGTTTAGATCCGTGAAGTCCACGCACATTCTCCACTTCCCATTTGATTTCTTCACCAGGACGATGTTTGCGAGCCAATCAGGATAGTACACCCCACGGATGAATCCGGCCGTTAGTAGTTTATTAACTTCTTCTGTAACCGTTTTGTCTCGTTTTGGTGCGAAGACTCTTCGTCTTTGCTGGACGGGCTTCCTTTTCGGATCTACATTCAACTTATGCTGAATGACTTCTGGAGATATGCCTGGCATGTCCTCATGACTCCACGCAAAGACGTCCAGATTTTCATTAAGGAACTGGATGAGCTTTGTTCTTATCTCTGGACTTATCGTCGTCCCTATTCTGTCGTCCTGGACTCTTCTCCTTTGGTCAGCTTCACTGTTTCTAGGGCCTCCACTTTCTCTTCTTCCTTCTCTTCAATCATCCATGTATGGTTCTCCTTTACAGCCAAGACGGCCTAGTAGCACTCTCTGGCTAAGACTTGATCTCCTTTTACTTCACCGACACCATTATCCGTTGGGAACTTTACCTTCAAGCAATAGGTGGACGTGGCTGCCTTCCATTTGTTGAGTGTGGGTCTTCTAATGATTACATTGTAGGATGAGGGGCAATCTACCACCAAGAAGTCTAGCTGACGGATCAACTGCCCCGGGTAGGTCCCCACTGTTACTGTCAACGTCACTATGCCCTTGGGATATACCCTGTCTCCACTGAAACTAATGAGGGGGGAGTCAAATGAGCGCAGTCTCCTTGGATCTAGCTTTAGCTGTTGAAAAGCAGGAAGGTAGATAATGTCTGCAGAGCTACCATTATCCACGAGGATCCTTTTGGTGCTAAATCCTTCTATAGTCAGCTTTATGACCAAAGGGTCGTTGTGAGGCTGCTTCACCCCCCTGGCGTCAGCCTCACTGAAAGACATGTCCTGGTCCGTCCGTCTTTGCCTTAATGGAGGTATCATATGGACATTGTTCACCTGCCTTTGGCATGCTTTCTTAAGGGATCTGAATGACCCTCTGGTGAGGGGCCCCCCTGTGATCGTCTTTATCTCCCCGATCTCATCTTGTGGAGGTTGGAACGGACGATCCTCACCCCTGGACGAGGACTCATGCTGGTTCTTATTGTCGTCTCTAAACTTGCTAAACCCCCTTTCTTCACATACTTTTGTAGCTTCCCTTTCTATATCAACTCCTCTATTTGCTCCTTTAGATCCCGACAATCTTCTATATAGTGGCCATGATCCTTGTGAAATCGGTAGTACTTGTTCTTGTCACGGACGTTAAGGGATGAATGCAATGGTTTTGGCCATTTTAAACAGTGCTCATCCTTAATCTGCGTTAAAATTTTATCAATTGGCATAACTAGGGGGGTGAACTTTTCTGTTCGTGGAGTTTTTTCATCTTTCCTTTTTCCTCCATCACTGAACCGACGATCTGGGCAGTCCCTCTTCTGTCCTCTACGTTTGTCCTCCTTCCTTTCCTTGTTCCCTGGTTTTTCCACGTCCCTTATGGCAGCCAGTGCTTCTTCTGCGTTCATGTACTTTTGTGCTTTCAGGAGCATCTTCACCATCGTTTTTGGAGGATTTTTTGCGAGTGAAGACACGAACTACCTGGATCGCAGTCCCGCTTTGAAGGTCGTCAACTGCACCTTATTGTCAGTTTCGTCCACCTCCAGGGTTTCCCAAGTGAAGCGTTTCACATAGGACCTCAAGGTTTCTTTCTCTCCTTGTCTGATGGTGAGTAAATGATCCGTCAACCTCTTAGGACGTTGTCCTCCAATGAAATGACGTAAAAAGGCGCTGCTTAGTTGTTCGAAGTTATCAATGGACGATGTTGGCAACTTTGTGAACCATTCCCTCGCTGCTCCTTTGAAAGTGGTGGGGAAAGAACGGCACATTATCTCGTCAAGGGGCTGGTGAAGGCCCAGTGTTGTCTTGAAGGTGTTGAGGTGATCCTGGGGATCCTTGAGCCCGTCAAACGACTCAAGTTGTGGTAGCCGAAACTTCGATGGTACTGGGCATCCCAGGACTGCTGCTGTGAAAGGCGAATCTGTTGCCCTTACCATTCTACCCACGCTGATGGCATTTCTCAACTCGTCCATCTCCTTCCTCATCTCTTGAAGAAGATCTCAATTTTGTTCTGCTGGAGTAGTAGGTCTTCGATGGTCACTCCTTCTATGGCTATTTCCCTCGTCCTCTACGTTGTTTTGGATCGATTCTCCTTCTATTGAAGCCATAGCTTCATTTTCTGATTTTTCCTAGTAAGTACTTCAACAGTGGCTGCAAGAGCTTGGACTTGCTGAGCCAAGGTTGCGGAATCTGTTGGGATTAGTGCCCTTAAATCCTATTGTATGATGTTATGTATGATATTATGAATGACATTATGTATGACATGATGTATGACTTGATATTGTAATTAATAAAGTTGTTTTATTATTACCTAAAATAATAGTAACATGAATATTCGGACATTATCATTTAGTCCATGAGATGCATTGTATGTGATTTATGTGATTTAGTCACAGAGGATATAAGTCACAAGTTTTTTGTAAACTCAAAATTTTAGTTCATAGTCGGTGATGAAATTGGGCATTTCCTCTGCGAAGACTATAACATATCAACTATGATGATTTGTCTTAATCATGGAAGTGGAGACTTCTAATTGATGTGTTAATATGTTTTAAGAGTTAAGACATATTGAACTGGACCGCTATGAGATTTATTATTCTCCTAACGACTGTCAATTGAATAATAAATCTCACGACTTATATTTGCATGAACTCTTAATCCTGAGAGAATAATGGACCTAATCATGAAGTGTAGGTTGCTTTGATATATCAGGAGTGAGATCTAAAGTAACGGTCAAAACCTCAGAGATTTAAAATATATTCTCAAGATGGAATTCATAGTCTCTTAACAGAGATTTAAAATATTCCCTTGAGATAAGTTTAATGGGTTTAGTTATTCAGAGAGTTAGGCCTAACCACTTTGGTAAGAAATTACTAAAGTATATATTTATGAAATTGGATTTCATAAATATATAATGAATAACTTAAAAGGATTAAACCGGGTACTCAAGGATTAAGATGTAGTAATTTTCAAAGTGGCAGTCTATATTCATGACTTTGAATTACTACGAATATTTTATGAAGGGGTTGCATGTATAATAAAGTCTTGAGATATAATTTATTAATAAGGCCTAGAGTGCAATTATATTTATATAGTGGTATTAAATATAATTAATGGTAACTTTGGACTTGTCAAGAGTTGACAGAAAAGCTCAAGGCCCGTTGAAGCTAGTGTCTTATTGGTCCTTTTGGTCCCACTCCAAGCCACACATTAAAGCCCAATTGGAAAGGCCCAATAGGCCGGCCCAATTAGATAATCAGTTATATATAAAGGGAGAGACATACAGAATTTTTATTAGAGATTAGAGAAAAAGTGAGACACCATTGTGAAGTGGTGTGTATGTGCGAGTGAAGCCACTCAATTATTCTCCCTTGGAAACTGATTGAGAGACCACACTTCTTGGGCGTAAAGTGGAATTGGAGTGAAGATTAAAAGCGTTCTCAAGTACTTATAATCTTTTGTTTTGAATTTCACCGCACCAAGGTACGCTATCTTGTTCTTAAATTCTGAAATTTATGTAGTGCAAGTTATCAATCATGAATGAAATAGATCTTTGTTTGTTGCTTCCGCTGTGTGTTTTGTATGAGATACAAAACCAGATTTAACCAACAATTGGTATCAGAGCCAGGTTTTCATATCATGATTGTATGGCATGTGATTGAATTTTAGAATCAAAGAATATCATTATCTTTGTGTTATGGGATTCTTGAATCTGCGGTGATTGTTCTATATAATCATGTTTATAGGATTTTTGATTTCATAATTTAATTTTGGAGATTGACTTTGCATTGATGTGAAGTGAATTCCTTTAAAAATGGATTTCCATCTTCAAAAGCATTTATGTTGGCCCACGGTTGTTTATTGTTGTCTTAAAGGATTCATTTGAATCCTTGCTATATAACAATGATTGAAGACCATTCGGTTATAGAAAATTGAAGTTTCTATAAACTTCTAGATGATATATATGGCTTGGCGCATATATATTTATCCTTGGCCATAAACTTCTAGTTGGTTGAATACAGTTATTGAAATAACTGTCATATGCGTGCACTATGATATTGCACCGGTTGGATATGGAAGTGTATGTTGGCATCTTTTGTTGATTATTATAAGGCTTTTGATCTTGCATGGTTTCGTGGACCCTTATGGCATTTTCATTCTGTCAGTAACATGCTTTTATATGGTTTTATATGTAAGTTCTTGATGACCATTTTATAAGCGTGTAATATTTGCCTTGGTTGTACAATCCGTGTATATATATATATATATATATATATATAAATATATGGGTTTACATGCAATTTGTTTATAAAGGATGCATCATATATTTATAGTCAAATAGTATATTAATGCTAGAATAAAGTATTTTGGTTTCCTATTAAAATACTTTAATGAAATTTATTCCTAATATGATTAGGATTATGTTTTTAAGGGTTTCTAGCATTATTATGGTTTTTGAACATAAAAACCTTTAATTTAAAACATCTAGTGGGAGAGAGATACAAGGGTTGGATCTCACGGCCTCCATTATCGGTTCATAGTAGTGTAGGTAAGCACCTCGTCTTGGCGTATATGCCTTGCGATCCCAAAGGAGGGTGTTTACTTCAAGTAATATAAGATTGAACTATCCTGTTTAAAGTAGTATGGATAAGCACCTCGTCTTGACGTATATGTCTCGCGATCC
The DNA here is from genome assembly GCA_032727855.1 of Quercus ilex subsp. ballota. Classification (NCBI taxonomy): domain Eukaryota; kingdom Viridiplantae; phylum Streptophyta; class Magnoliopsida; order Fagales; family Fagaceae; genus Quercus; species Quercus ilex. Next base: position 19,522,900 of record CM064915.1, read on the forward strand.
CAAAGGAGGGTGTTTTGTTCCATGGTACTACAAGTTTAAACATTATAAGGGAGATGAAATGTGGTTACACATGATTCTAGATAATGGTGTACACTAGACTAAGTGTAATGTTAACCTCCCAAAGGAGCTATGTCATTATTACTTAGAGGCTAAAGCTAATACGGCATATTATTAGTGTATGATAAGAGTTATCATGATAGCACTAATAATGAGAATAGTTCTCAATCAATTAATGTGTTTATAATAAACTTGCTATCAAGGAATTATAGACATGGATTGGTTTGTCGTTGCATATATTATTTTATGGTTTTATAAGGTTCCATATTATATGATTATGTGCTAAATTGATAATGTCTAGTTTACTTATTATATTCATGTTTGTTATTTTCAGATTTAAAATCATGGCATCATTTAGCCCACTTGTTGCTATTCTTAATCAAAACAAACTAACTGGATCCAACTATGTTGACTGGAAAAGAAACTTGGACATTGTTCTTACTGCTGAAGAGCACAAATATGTGCTTACTCAACCATGTCCTAGCTTTCCATCATTAGATGCTCCTCTTGAGGAAAAACAACGATATGATCGTTGGCAGAAATCTAATGAGATGGCCAAGTGCTATATCCTAGCATCTATTTCAAATGTTCTACAGCATCAAATGCAGGATGTAGAACTAGCTTCGGACATTATGCTCAGTCTGAAGGAGATGTTTGGTGAGCAATGCCGTTCTGCAAGGCAAGAAACTATGAGGCAGATTTATAATACCAAAATGGCTGAAGGTACTTCAGTGAGGGAGCATTGTCTTAGGATGATCTCCAATCTGAATACATTGGAAGTTTTAGGTGCCGATATTGATGGAGAATCCCAAGTGGATATGATACTCCAGTCACTACCAGAATCATTCAAGGAATTCAGACTTAACTATAATATGAACAAAAAGATTTATACATTGTCTGAATTGATGAATGAGTTGGTAGCGGCGGAAGGCATCCTTGGTACTTCTAGTGTTGAAGCCAATGTTGGTGAAGCTTCTACTTCTCAACCTAAGTCGAAAGGTAAAGGTAAGAAGAAGAAGAAGAAGAACTTCACTAAGCAAGATGGTAAACAAGTTGCCTTAGGAGTTGCCAACAAAGGAAAGAAAACCAAAGGAAAGTGTTTCCATTGTGGTGAGAAAGGGCATTGGAAGAGGAATTGTCCAATATTTAAGGCTGCCAAGAATAAAGGTATGAAAAGTACATTCCTTCTTGAAATATGTTTGGTACAGAATCCCACAGATTCCTGGTGTGTGGATTCAAGTTGTACTAATCATATCTACAAATCCTTGCAGGGGTTTCAAGAGACTAGAAAACTGAATGAAGGGGAAATGTTTCTTACCTTGGCTGATGGGAGCAGGATTCCAGTTGTAGCTATTGGAGTGTTTAATTTATGTTTTGAATCTAGAGTTTTAGTATTGGAAGACTGTTTGTATGTACCTAATGTTCGTAGAAATTTAATTTCTGCAACTTATTTAGGTAAACATGGATATTATGTTATCCTAAAAGACAATGTTGTAATAAAGAAGGATAAAGTGTTTATCTGTTCTGGCAATATTGTGGATGGTCTTTATATTTTAACTCCTAATAAGCATGAATTATATAATTCTGAATTAGATCATAACTCTCATGTAAAATCATTAAAGAGAAAGTTTCCTTCTACTAATGAAGCATATCTTTGGCACTTGCGTTTGGGTCATATTAATCCAAACAGAATTCAAAGACTGATCAAAGATGGACTTTTAGAGCCATTGGACTTTGATGAATTTCCAGTTTGTGAATCTTGTTTGGAAGGCAAAATGACCAAACGACCTTTTAATGCAAAAGGTAGAAGAGCCCAAGAGTTGCTTCAATTAGTTCATACAGATGTATGTGGTCCTATGTCAATCCAAGCAAAATGAGGTTACGAGTATTTCATCACTTTTACCGATAATTACTCTAGATATGGTTATGTGTACCTAATGAGACGTAAGTCCGAAGCCTTTGAAAAGTTCAAAGAGTTTAGGGCTGAAGTTGAGAATCAATTGGGTAAATGCATAAAAGCTATTCGATCTGATCGTGGTGGCGAATACCTTCTTGGGGATTTCAAGGATTACTTAACTCAAAATGGGATTATATCCCAATTGACTGCACCTGGAACTCCCCAACAGAATGGTGTAGCAGAAAGAAGGAATAGGACTCTTTTGGAAATGGTTAGGTCCATGATGAGTTACTCAACTTTACCAGTTTCTTTTTGGGGATATGCACTAAAAACTGTAATGCATATTTTGAATTTAGTTCCATCAAAATCTGTTCCCAACACACCTAAGGAATTATGGAGTGGGCGTAAGCCTAGTATGAAATATCTCCACATTTGGGGATGTCCAGCACATGTGTTGAAAAGGAAGTCTGATAAGTTGGAATCTAAAACCGAAGTATGCATGTTTTTAGGGTATTCAAAAGAAACAAAGGGTTATTTATTCTATAATCATATAGATAACAAAGTGTTTGTTAGCACACATGCCAAATTTTTGGAAGATGATTATATGAATAATTTTGATCCTAGAAATAAAGTTGTTTTGACTGAAATGAATGAACCTTTAGTTGAACAACCAATAGATGAAACTAGGGATGATGTGGTTGTATTGGATACACCACAAGATACTACTCATAAGATGTCTAGTACACAGGTGCCTCGTCGTAGTGGGAGAATTATTCGGCCTCGTATAAGATTCATAGGTTTGGGAGAAACTTATGAAGATATCTCAGAAGAGGCTGAATCGGATCCCTACACTTATGAAGAGGCAATGAATGATATAGATGCACATCATTGGATCAAAGCTATGAAATCTGAATTAGATTCCATGTATTCCAATCAAGTTTGGGATCTTGTAAAGGCGCCTAATGGCATTAAACCTGTTGGTTGCAAATGGGTTTACAAGAGGAAGAGAAGGGTAGATGGAAAGGTTGAAACTTTTAAAGCAAGACTAGTGGTGAAAGGGTATACACAAAAAGAAGGTATTGACTATGATGAAACTTTTTCGCCAGTAGCCATGCTTAAATCTATCAGAATTCTCTTATCTATTGCTGCTCATTATGATTATGAGATTTGGAAAATGGATGTCAAGACTGCATTTCTTAATGGCAATCTTGAAGAAGAAATCTATATGATGCAACCGGAAGGTTTCATAGCAAAGAACCAAGAGCATATGGTATGCAAGTTAAAAAGGTCCATTTATGGACTTAAACAAGCATCTAGGTCATGGAACATCAAATTTGATCAAGCAATCAAGTCATTTGGTTTTGAACAAAATCTTGATGAACCATGTGTGTACAAAAGACATCGAGATAAAGTAGTAATGTTCCTAGTGCTTTATGTTGATGACATTCTACTCATTGGAAATGATGTAGGGGTAATGTCATCGGTAAAGGTTTGGTTGTCAAACCAATTTGATATGAAGGACTTGGGTGAGGCTAACTTTATTCTAGGGATCAAGCTTTGGCGAGATCGCAAGAATAGGATGTTAGGCTTATCACAGGCTGGATATATAGATAAGGTTCTAGAACGGTTTAGCATGCAAAACTGCAAGAAGGGATTACTTCCTTTCAGACATGGAGTTCCTCTGTCTGATGACCAAAGGCCTAAGACTCAAGAGGAAAAAGATATGATGAGAAAAGTACCTTATGCTTCTGCAGTAGGAAGTCTCATGTATGCCATGCTTTGTACTAGACCAGATATTTGTTATTCAGTTGGCATGGTCAGCCGATATCAATCAAATCCAGGACCAAAACATTGGCAAGCTGTAAAGCATATTCTCAAGTATCTACGAAGGACGAGAGATTATATGCTTGTTTATCGATGTGAGGATTTGATACCCATTGGCTATATAGATTCAGATTTTCAGTCGGATCTAGATTTCAGAAAGTCCATGTCAGGATGTGTATTCACCTTAGGAGGTGGAACCATAACATGGAGGAGTGTCAAACAATCTTGTATTGCGGACTCCACCATGGAAGCAGAATATGTTGCTGCTTGTGAAGCAGCAAAAGAAGCTGTATGGCTCAAGAAATTCCTTTCTGACCTTGGTGTAATGAGAATGGAACAAGTTTCCATCACATTGTTTTGCGACAATAGTGGTGCAGTTGCACAATCAAAAGATCCAAGGAATCACAAGAAAGGAAAGCACATTGAGAGAAAGTACCACATCGTTAGAGATATTATTGCTCGTGGAGATGTGATGGTAGCAAAGATTGAAAGTGCAAATAATCTAGCAGATCCCTTTACCAAAACCTTGCCTCAAAGGACCTTCGAGTCGCATTTGGAGGGAATGGGAGTTAGATTAGTGCACAATAGTCTTTAGGGCAAGTGGGAGATATGTTGGGATTAGTGCCCTTAAATCCTATTGTATGATATTATGTATGATATTATGAATGACATTATGTATGACATGATGTATGACTTGATATTGTAATTAATAAAGTTGTTTTATTATTACCTAAAATAATAGTAACATGAATATTCGGACATTATCATTTAGTCCATGAGATGCATTGTATGTGATTTATGTGATTTAGTCACAGAGGATATAAGTCACAAGTTCTTTGTAAACTCAGAATTTTAGTTCATAGTCGGTGATGAAATTGGGCATTTCATCTGCGAAGACTATAACATATCAACTATGATGATTTGTCTTGATCATGGAAGTGGAGACTTCTAGTTGATGTGTTAATATGTTTTAAGAGTTAAGACATATTGAACTAGACCGCTGTGAGATTTATTATTCTCCTAACGACTGTCAATTGAATAATAAATCTCACGACTTATATTTGCATGAACTCTTAATCCTGAGAGAATAATGGACCTAATCATGAAGTGTAGGTTGCTTTGATATATCAGGAGTGAGATCTAAAGTAACGGTCAAAACCTCAGTATGTTGGGCAGCCACATTTCGTATTGATGGAATATATATTCTCAAGATGGAATTCATAGTCTCTTAACAGAGATTTAAAATATTCCCTTGAGATAAGTTTAATGGGTTTAGTTATTCAGAGAGTTAGGCCTAACCACTTTGGTAAGAAATTACTAAAGTATATATTTATGAAATTGGATTTCATAAATATATAATGAATAACTTAAAAGGATTAAACCGGGTACTCAAGGATTAAGATGTAGTAATTTTCAAAGTGGCAGTCTATATTCATGACTTTGAATTACTACGAATATTTTATGAAGGGGTTGCATGTATAATAAAGTCTTGAGATATAATTTATTAATAAGGCCTAAAGTGCAATTATATTTATATAGTGGTATTAAATATAATTAATGGTAACTTTGGACTTGTCAAGAGTTGACAGAAAAGCCCAAGGCCCGTTGAAGCTAGTGTCTTATTGGTCCTTTTGGTCCCACTCCAAGCCACACATTAAAGCCCAATTGGAAAGGCCCAATAGGCCGGCCCAATTAGATAATCAGTTATATATAAAGGGAGAGACATACAAAATTTTTATTAGAGATTAGAGAAAAAGTGAGACACCATTGTGAAGTGGTGTGTATGTGCGAGTGAAGCCACTCAATTATTCTCCCTTGGAAACTGATTGAGAGACCACACTTCTTGGGCATAAAGTGGAATTGGAGTGAAGATTAAAAGCGTTCTTAAGTACTTATAATCTTTTGTTTTGAATTTCACCGTACCAAGGTACGCTATCTTGTTCTTAAATTCTGAAATTTATGTAGTGCAAGTTATCAATCATGAATGAAATAGATCTTTGTTTGTTGCTTCCGCTGTGTGTTTTGTATGAGATACAAAACCAGATTTAACCAACAGAATCTTGATTGGACTCCATCTGAATACTGAAGTTGATGGAAGTAGCGTTTTCGAATATGAAAATGAAAACGTCATCCCCATAGACGGCGTCAAACTGATGATGCGTAAATTCGTCAATCAAAGTGGGCAGATGGAATCAATCCCCAGCCGGTGTAAGTGTATCCTCAGAGATGGTCACTGGTGTGGTGCCTACCACAACGTCTCTGATGCCAAAGTCAATACAAAGAAATCTTTTTGTAAGTTAAAACAGAGTTGCAGAATAGTAGTAAAGAAATCTCTGATGCCAAGGTATGCTATCTTGTTCTTAAATTCTGAAATTTATGTAGTGCAAGTTATCAATCATGAATGAAATAGATCTTTGTTTGTTGCTTCCGCTGTGTGTTTTGTATGAGATACAAAACCAGATTTAACCAACAGAATCTTGATTGGACTCCATCTGAATACTGAAGTTGATGGAAGTAGCGTTTTCGAATATGAAAATGAAAACGTCATCCCCATAGACGGCGTCAAACTGATGATGCGTAAATTCGTCAATCAAAGTGGGCAGATGGAATCAATCCCCAGCCGGTGTAAGTGTATCCTCAGAGATGGTCACTGGTGTGGTGCCTACCACAACGTCTCTGATGCCAAAGTCAATACAAATAAATCTTTTTGTAAGTTAAAACAGAGTTGCAGAATAGTAGTAAAGTTGTCTGAGTATTTTTTTTTGTACCTTGTGTTGATATTGTGAGGGTCTTATATATGTTTTTGCAGCTCTTGACCATTGGAGTAGTTATGGTGGCCTTAATGTTCCTCTTAGTAACGGTTTATGCTTTGTTATGTGGCTTTAATGTACTCCAACGGCTCATACAGCTGGTTCTGTAACCGCTCTGGGTATAATTGGCCATATTGAATGGTAGACTTGTTCTTGTCAATAACGTGGGTATTCACTTGGCTCATCAGACGATATCCTCATTTGTATTGATGATGTCGTCAGTTAGAATTAATGGGAAAATTTATTGGGTTAAATTTAAACATAAGAGTTTGACTAATAAATACTCCAATAGATTTTGAAATTTTTTTGGTGTATATAATAATTAAATAATTACACATATAAGTTTATGAATATAATACTTATATATTATATATATATATATATATATATAAAATAGTGATAAACTTAAAACGGTATACCGATATTAACTTGTAGTAATTTTTTTTTTTTCAAATCGAAACAGTCTCTAATACGATATTGACTCCGTTGAGCAAGAGCTCTAGCTTTTACTCATGAAATTGTATTTCTTCAATCATTCTTGATGGTGATTCTCATGTAGTTATTGAAGTTTTAAAAAGTGATGATGAATCCTTGGCATCTTTTGGCCTTTTGATTGTTGATGCTAAGTCTTATATAGATAATTTTAGCAGTATTAGTTTTTCTCATACTGTAGATGATGTAGGACATAATTTACTATTTAATTATTGTAATTTATTATTTTTGGTATTTTTATGTAAAAAACGTTATTTTAGGTTTAGGTGATTTATTTCCTTGTTTTTAGGTGCATTTAATGCTTTTTAGGTCAAATTTGATTCCTGTTATGGTTAGGTATCAATTAGGAGTTATTTTAAATTATATTTTCTTGTCTGTCAAGTTTTAAGGAGTCCTTAAATAGGCCCCTAAGTTTGTAAACATTTTTGATAGACTATTATCAATAAACACAGATGTTTTGTCAAATTTTTTCTGGTGGATTCCAGTTTTATCTCCTTGTGGATTCAAGGAAAACCCCTCGTGGATTCGAGGTTTACTACCAGGAACTAACAGTTTAGTTTTTGTTCCATCAAGAGAGTATCGTGTGTGCTTTTCTTCAGGCTTCTGCGACATCAGTTGGTATCAGAGTCTTGACTTACCCTGGTCTTATTGCTAACCGGCGAAACGGTAACCACCAACACAACAACGACGAGTAACTTAGCGAGTATTACGTGACATACAACAAGCACTCATAAATATCTATGTTAGGATGACGTCGTTGAAGAATGGAAATAATAGGGATAATTGCAGCGAAGACATAACTCACAGGCAACCTATTGGTAAGCAAATTTCATATAGACCTTATAAGAAAATTGCAAGTTTTAATGGTTATTTTTTAAAAGAAGATTTTCTTGATTGGTTACTTGATCTAGAGGATTTATTTGACTATGAGAATATTTGTTATGAGAGAAAAGTTGGACTTGCTTTGTATAAACTTAGTAAGTATGCCTTATGTTGGTAGGAACTAGTACAATCTGATAGAATTCGACAAGGTAAAGACAAAATTCGATCATGGCCAAGGATGAAAAAGATGCTTGCTATCAAATTTTATCCTTTAGATTGTGAAGAAATCTTGTCGTATACAATACAAGATTATTATTGGCCAAGGAGTTCATACTTGAATTATTTTGAAGAGCCAAATATTCCACCATTAAAGGAAGAATTACATGTTAAAGAAAATATCGTTCTTGAAGAATGTGGAGAAGTCAAAGAAGAAAATATAGAGATTTATGAGGAAATTAATGAAGGCCTTGTTATAGAAAAAGAACCTAAAATCAAGATTGTGGAGGAGATTAATGAAGACCCTATTATAGAGAAAGATCTTGAGGTTGAGATAGTAGAGACCATTAAAGAAGAAATTATAGAGGAAGTTGTCAACAATCTCGATGAAATCAAGTTAGATGATTGCAACATTCAAACTCCTATTATTTTATTGGGAGACACCGAAACAAAGTTTATTGATTTTATTGGGGTGGAAAGATTTGATTTGATCATTGACTCTTATTTGGTGAATATTGTCAATTACATGAAGATCAAGGGAGAAGAAGTTCAAGTTGCCCAATTAATGACTTTCAAGTTTGGCAAGAAGACAAAGAAGATGAAGTATTCAACGTATTTGTTCTCTTGGCATGGGAGATTCCAGATTTCAAAGATGAACTCGAGGACGAGTTTGTTTCAAGTGGAGGGGTCTGATGTAGGACACAATTTACTATTTAATTATTGTAATTTATTATTTTTGGTATTTTTATGTAAAAAACGTTATTTTAGGTTTAGGTGATTTATTTCCTTGTTTTTAGGTGCATTTAATGTTTTTTAGGTCAAATTTGATTCCTATTATGATTAGGTATCAATTATGAGTTATTTTAGATTATATTTTCTTGTCTATCAAGTTTTAAGGAGCCTTTAAATAGGTCCCTAAGTTTGTAAACGTTTTTGATAGACTATTATCAATAAACACAGACGTTTTGTCAAATTTTTTTCTGGTGGATTCCAGTTTTATCTCCTTGTGGATTCAAGGGAAAACCCCTCGTGGATTCAAGGAAAACCCCTCGTGGATTCGAGGTTTACTACCAGGAACTAACAATTTAGTTTATGTTCCATCAAGAGAATATCGTGTGTGCTTTTCTTCAGGCTTCCGTGACATCAATAGATAAGGTAATTCTAAAACTCACAATCTTACTAGACCTGTTAAAGGTTTACCTGTGAATGAAGTATGTTTCTCCACACCTCAATGATGTACTCCTCATCAACTATGGCTGAGTTTTATTAATAAAGTTTTCTTGTCTTCTTCTCAGGAAAAAAAAAAAAAAAAAAAAACCTATCATTTATCTTCTTTTTTATTTTTTTTTCCTTTTTCTTTTTTTGATTTTTGATATAAGAAAGCAAAGAAAATACTTCAATTCAGGTACCAAGTTATATAAAAAGTTTAGATTTTTTTTTTCAAATTTATTTATCACTTGGTTATGTTTATATTCAATTGAAGAACCCACCTAAAATCTTATTTTATTCACACCTTGGGAAGGAGGGGTTAAAAAAATATATTTGAGAAGAGAAAATAATATTAAAATAGAATAGTGAAGAGTGTTGAAACTTTGTAAAAAGTAGATTAGCTAAACTAACAAAAGTGAGTTTTTTTTAGACTAAATTTAGCTAAAAACCCATTAGGGGAGAAAGGGTTCAAACAGCGAGATTAACAATATGTTGTAATTTTCTCTCAAAAAATTGTTAATATAAATGCTCTAAAGCAATTCATTTATCGAGCTACACCTGATTCTAAAAAAGCTAAGAAAAGAGGTCTAGCCCCGTGATGAAGCAACAGCAAGAATCTTTACAAAGATTTAAAAAAAAAAAAAAATTAATTAATGGCAAAAGTACTATTTTATTTCCTATATTTTGGGGTCATAATTAATTAGATCCCTACAATTTGAGAGTAGTCAATTTAGTCCATATTAATTTTTTTTAACATGTAATCAATTTACTTTCTATTGTTAACTCATTAATGAAAAATACATTCGTGACAAACGATTTGAATTATTGGGATGACTAATGTTAAAAGATTAAGTGAGATGCTAATGTGTATAAATTTTAGTGGGTACTTAAAGCATTTATATCAGCTCATGCAAACATTTTTGTCTATTTTAGCATAAGAATTTACATTTTTTTTTTTTTTTTACATAATCACTTTTTAAAACACTCAAAATCAAATTATCTATTTTACATTACATTTAATTAAAATTTTAATTTTTTTCTCATTTTTTATACATAACAATTATCATTTACTCTCTTCCTTTATCCTCGAAATATATAAAAAATGATATAAAACTAAAAGCAAAATAAATAGTATTAGTATAAATTTACACAATTAGTATAGCTAACTTATAAATTTACATAAATATACATAGACTAATATATGTCATTTTAAGGAAAATTAAATTGTGTAAATTTTAAACCTTTTTTTTATATATAATTATGCATAATGTGAGTGGTATTAAAAATTTGATGGCACGTTAACTTTTAAAAACGTTTTTAAATATATCCGCCACCCATTATGTCAGCATTTCTGACCTCAGCTCCCACTATGCTCCGTGATGAGAGCACCCTGACTTTACTTTCATGTCAAAAAGAACTAGGCTTTCATTTTACGCGCTTGCTTTTTGAAAATTAGAAAAGGTCCGGTTAATGTGTGCCTTAAGGCACACATTAAGTTTTTTATTTGTAGATATATTTTCTCGAAAATTGAAAAAATTGTCATCATTTTTTTAATTTTCGAAAAAAAAATTTCAAAAAGAAAAATTAATATGTGCCCCTAAGCACACGTTAATAAAATCCAATTAGAAAAGTGCTCAGTCTCTTGTATAAGTAGGCTCTCACCTCTCACTCTCTCTGTATTGTACCAAAATTTTCTTCTCGGTTTTGAGTAATAGTTGCTATTTCAGATTGTCATCCATCTCTCCATTTTCCTTTCCTTTTCTCTGCTCTCTCTTAGGACTTTCTCAAACACCTACAGTTTCTCACAATCATCACACGGTTCCAACGCCTCTCTCTCTCTCGCTTGACTCTTACCACAATTCACTTAACTCTTCTGCCTCTATTATATACATAACAGATAGCCACAACACCATGTCAAACCTCCACCTATCCGTCTCTAGACTCTCTAGCTTCGGCCTTTTCCTCCTAATCCTCTGTGTCCCCACCTACGGTCGCTTCCTAACCCAGTACCATCCATTATCGTCTGATCTAATCTCTGATGGGGTCCACGACCGCGATTCCGGTTGGGGTTCCTACCTTGTTCTCAACCGACTCTCCGGCGAGTCTTCAACTTCAACTTCAACTTCAACTTGCGACCAGACCTACGGGTTTTTGCCGTGCACCACCTCGTTAATGGGAAACCTGTTCCTCATGGTGGTGTACGGGTACCTCATGTACTTAGCTGCCAAGTCGTTGTCCGATGGGAGCGAGCACTTGCTGGAAATTCTAGGCCCTGGTTTTGTGGGCGGTCTGGTGCTTCCTATTCTCGGTGCTCTTCCGGAAGCCCTGCTCGTTCTCGGTGCGCACTTAGTTAATCGTTTTATAAATAAAAACAATTTTGGGAAAAGTTAATAGTTTAGAAAATAGTTTTTAAAAAAGTTTTTATGAGAATGGACAAAAACTGATTTTTTTTTTAATTTTTTTTTTCAAAATGTTATATTAACAAATGTAATAAGGTTTTTATCAAAAAAAAAAAAAAAAAAAACCAAATGTAATAAGGCACTTATTATTTGGACAATTTTTTTTATTTGTTTTATTGCACGGCTGTTGCGGGTATGGTTACCACAAGGTACATAATATGGGAATACAGTATTTAGAATGTGAAAAATTAATCAATATTTATTTTTAAAAATGTTATATATATTTTTTAAAATAAACTAATGACAATAAAATGTAAATAAATTATGTGACTAATTAATCCTTAAATCATTTCTGTTGGTAATTATAATTCATAAACATACTAAACATTAAATAACCACAACTTTACAATTTTATAACCATTAAAAATGAAAATTTTATTATAAAAATGTACAAAATTGAAAAAATTTCCTTTCTTTTATGATATGTTTGGAATGAGGGTTTCCCTTCCCTCACCTTCCATCTCCCTCCATTCAAACAAAAGGTTATAGTATTTTTAACTTGGCGACGCCATCCTAAACCGTCCAAAGACCTCCCAAAATCACTGAAAAGCTTTTTTTTATAACCATTTAAACTCCAATAACATCAAAAGGCTCCTTCAATAAATGGGAACTCTAATACAAAAAGGCCCTAAATCAAAATGATGCATAAGGTTCAAATATAAGTGATCTCCTATTTTGTATATATATATAAAAAAAAAAATGTATGATCTTGTGATCCCAAAAAGAAAAAGAAAAAAAGAAAAAAAAAGCATATACCATCTTATACGGAAATTATGTGTATAAAAAAGAAAAAGAAATTTATGTGATCCCCATATTTTGTAAAAATATAAAAATGGGTCTTGGACTGAAATAGAATTACACACACAGATATATATATATATATATATATACTACTTAATAAATAAGGCCAAATTAGTTTTGCAATAACCAAATTTGTTTAAATTATAGGTCAATTCTTTTTTTTTTTTCTTTCTTTGAATTCGATAGTTATAACATTAGAGGAAAGATTTGAAAACTGAATGTCTCTATTAAAAATATTATGAAATACCACTAGTTGTGCTACAAGACTCTTGACAATTATTGATCAATTCTTGGTAGAATTTTTTAGTTCCATTATCGCTCAATTATCTTAATTTTTCATCCAAAAAAAGATCAAAAACTATAATTGGATGGAAATAACATTATTATACTATTATATTCAAAATTAGAGCTTTTGAATAAATGTATTTTTTGTATTACTTCATATACTACTAAAAAAATTGATTTTAATTAAAATTTCTAAATAAAAGTATAAAGATAATAGTTAATGATCTCTCATTCAAATACCATATACTCTTTTTGTTAGTGTAAGGCCGATGGTAAGATTATGGGTTCAAGACAAACTGCTTGTATAAACTTACCATTAAAAATATAAAAAATAAAACAAAACTAGGAAAAGCATCTAAATAAATCTTTCTTCACATTTTTTTGAAAGGCTCTTGAGCTTTCAACAAATTAAGTTCTAAACAATTACAGAAAAAAATTGAAAACAACTATCTTCTTTTCTTAATGAAAAAACAACATTTTTGAAGCTTGATTCTAAATTTAAACTCTGCAATATTTTAAATAAATTTCAATAATATATATATATATATATATTGAAAGGAAATTGACTATTACTGTTTTTTTAATATAAATTAACCTACTAGGAAAATATTAATTCTAAAATATCATCATACGCTACCCCTAAAAGAATATTTTGGCCTTCACCACTGAATAGGTTAGCAATTTTTTGTGTATCATTTAGATGCACTATAGACGAAATCTTGTAAATGATGCACAACTTTTTTTCCCCTTTTTGGGCAGTAATTTATTCCTTGCTTGCCTGGTACCATTAACATGATATATATGGCAACGTGTACACAAGATTAGCTTTAAAATAGAACTTATTGGAATAACTTTTTTTAGAAGAATATTAGAATAATTCATTTGAAAGGAGACATGGGTTAATCCTTTAGAATTTAGTGCAATTCAATCCTTTGCTATTGGTTGCAGGTTGCATGACAAAGTTTTTCAAAAAATTTCAATATTCATAACTTGATAACTATCATAAATCAAATTGCTGACCTTAGTTGGCTTACCGCTTAAGTCTCATCTACTCTCATTTTGCTCAAGAATCAATCATTTAATAATAAGTATAAATATTTGTAGGATGTAGGGAGTAAGGGTTAGGGTTCAGAAGAGAGTTTTACACACATATACACTTAGATTAAATTAAAGTAGAATTTATATATATATATATATATAATCATTTAATAATAAGATTTTTTTTTTAACCCTCTCGCTTTGTTAAGAACCTTTTTATTATATGACTCTCTCTCTCTCTCTCTCTCTCTCTCTCTCTCATACCAACCTACACTTGCTCATTGATTTTATAATGATCTAATCAACTCGTGTTGTATAGTATCGGGTATTTCTGGAACTACAGAAACTGCTCAAAGTAAAGTCTCTGTTGGAGTGGGAATGGTAGCTGGGTCAACTGTTATACTTCTTACAATAATATGGGGATCGTGTGTTGTTGTTGGGAAGTGCGACCTTGTTGATTCATTTGCACGGGATACGAAGGATACACAAGGGTTTAGTTTAACAGGTATGTTCTTAAATTGAATGTTTTTATTTATTTATTTTATTTATTCATTTTTTTTTTTTGTATAAGATTGAAATTCTATTATAATCTAATCTAATTGTATATGTGTGTGAATCTCCCTCCTAGAGACTTGAACCCTATCCCTTACTTCTCACACCCCACAAATACTTATATTTGTGGAGTGATCATCTCATTAAGGGTGTGCGGTGGTTTTTCTTTATTATTAATCTTTAAAACTACTTATTTTTTGTTTTTATAAGTTCAAAGAGTTGGCTTTGTGAGTCCTTTATATTTTTTTGGTACTTAGAAACATTAAAAAAAAAAAAAATGGAATACAAATCTTCTATGCCACTTTTTGTGTTTCACATTATACTCCACAAACCATAATTTACCATATATTCACTTGTGCCAATAAAATAAGCAAAGTTTAAAATGAAAAAATAATAATAATAATAAACCACATAGCTTACCATGATTGTTGAAATATAAAAATGCATTTTTTATATTCTAAAAAATAATATATATTCTAAAAAATGAATTTTTTTTCTTTCTTTTCCATGTGGGGTGGGAAAGGGAATCCCAAACCTATACGTCTTTGGTGGCTTTTTAATTGATACGGCACTATAGGATACAAGATATTATAAAGGGGTAGACGAGTAGAAATGGTTTATAAACAATCCAAAGCATTAGGTTGGAGGTAATTGAAAGTGCACTAATCTAATTACTAGGTGCAAAAACAACCCACAAATTTTAATTACAATTGGATTAATTTTATGCGAAATACAATTAATAAACCAAAGCTATCAATTAAAGCATGTACAAGCATAATTGAATAAAGCAAATAACCAAGGGAAGTAGGGAGAAGATGATGTAAACTCAAGATAACATCGGATATGTTATCAAAGAGGAAAACTGGAGAACCCAACAGAAAAACCTTTCTATGGCCTGACAAGTCGAAATGATCCACTAGTAAATCAGTTGAAGTACATGAATATACAAAGACCCTCCAAACCTAAGCTATCTAAAGTACTTGAGCCCTCCAAACTCCTGCTACCAACGGACTTGATGAATTCTTGTCTTCAATAGGTTCCAAAATCCCACATTACGCCCGATTGTACCACCACGTCTTACCAGCTAAATATGTGGCTAGGTTTCAATGCTTCCCAGGGTCCAAAACACTCTTAACACTTAGATTATGTGAGGGTTGTTTTTGGATGAAATCTTATCTCAAGGTATGACAATTGGAGAGGTAAGAGAGTAGAGAAAATCTAAGAGATTTGTGTAGTAGATTGTAGGCTCACAATTACTAACTCTCCAATGGTGTTTCTAGGGTTCTCTCTCAGAAACTCTTCTTACAATTTTGTGGCTAATGAGGATATATACAGTATGGTGAAGGAGGGAAGGGTTGCACACAAAAATCATGCTATCAATGTGTCTCGCGGCTCACTCGTGGGTTGGCCTACCCACGAGATACCTTGACATAACAGGTTTTTGAACTTCCTCATATGTTTCTCATATGATCTCGACCTACTTGCGAGCTGATCGCAAAACCCTCTATTTTAAGCAAATCTTCACTAACTTGAGACTAAACCTATATACAATAAATCACAAAAAATACAAGGAAATAATAAAAAGAATTACAAGCAAATTGACACAAAATAAAGCCAACAAGACTAACATGGAAAAATCACAACTTAGTAGTAACAAAAGAAATTCATTAAGTACAAACCACAAGACAATGCTTGGGTTAAACATAATAGTAATATAATTCAATGTTGGTAAACATGTGAATCGTGCTTAATTAACGTAGGTCTCTTGAAGTCTAGGCACAAAGTGGAAACACGCATTTGAAGTAAATCGCACTTTTTTCAAATACAGTATAAAATAACCTTAAATAAAAAGGATTATAGCATATAATAAAATAAATAAATCAATCAAAATAGTAATATATTTTGCTTATTACCTAAAATAGATGGTACAATTTTACACAAAATTTTTCAATTTCTTAAAATATTTATATAGTAAATTTGAAAACAATTATTGATAGACGATATGATAATAATTTTGTCGTAAAAATTTTAAATATAACTCTTCTATTCTCCCACTTTTTCATCCCCTCGCAATTTTCTATCATTTTCAATTTCCATCCATCCAACCAAATGAACCTTAACCTTTTTTCACCTCTAAAATGAAATGCATTCGCAAAAGATCAGTTATTTAGACATAAGTGCTTTTTTGACGATTTCAAAATATATATATATAAATCAGTCATCAAGTGTAACAATGGGATCTTAATGGTATTGAGAAACAAGTACATGTCCTGGTTATATCCCACAATTTTCAAAATATAAAAAAGAGGAGATGGGTGTAAAAGTATCCTAGGTGTGTCTCGCGTGCAACATAGATACAACCCTCCAAATAAAGTATTCATTCTTTTTTTAGTGTTTTTCAAGTTATATATTGGGGAGCTTATATATATATATATATATAGGCATTTGATTGTCTCACACTTCCTTTGTTCATTATCCACACAAGTCATGTTTTAATTGCATACGTTCAAGAAAAATATGAACACCTAAAGTGAAGGTCTGGACATTATGTGTACAGAGTGTATTTCACAGAATGTGAAACAATAATTTTTATTTCTATATTTCATTTTATTTTAGATGGATGGCATCATACATGGACCCATTTAATATGTCGAAAACATGCCTAAACCGTGTCATCTTCTAAGTGCTTTCCATTCTGATTTCTGAGAGTTGGTTGTGGTAGGTTAAACTTATTATTATCCTAGACCACTGAATCATTTTCATATATGTCCTGTAGAGTGAAATGTTTTGTAACTGTATAATTAAATGGTTTACAAGGATTCATAACCAAATACAATCTCACATCTTTGCAGAATCTGGCATTAGTACTGATGTCTGGACTAAGTATGCTGCATGGATAATGGTCATATCTGTCATCCCACTTTTAGTTGTTCAAATACCACAAATTCTCAATTTAACTTCAGGGAGGCACTTCGCAGTCTTGATTGGGCTTATTGTCTCTCTTCTTCTATTGGTTTCTTATATCCTTTATCAGGTACGTGTGCCTATAATTATATTTTCTTTGCTGGTTGGTAACCCAGTTCCATCTCCAAATTTTTTATTCTTTTATAGATAATATGGAGTGATAAAAAAATTAGTCTAATCATATGGAATATTTTTTCATCAATTTTTTAGATTTTGTTATTTAATCTGCACTGTAGCTGGTTAGAATCGGTGACCTCTCTTCAAGCTCCAATTCCTGTTCTGGAATATGTCCCTAATAAGCAAGTGATTATGCCCATATTTGGATTGTTAATTTTGGACATATTATGGCTCAAGTGACCTACACTAATTGTAAACCTATATACTTGTAGCACAAACATATTAACATTGGATTAGTCTATAGTTATCCTAGGATTAGTCTAGGGTTATTTAATATAAAAACTCTATATTGGGTTCATTGTGAATAGAAGAGCTTAATAGATGATATGTATCCGTCATGAGCTTTTCACCGTGAATGTAGACCATTAGGTTAAACCACATAAAACTTCATATTCGCTCTCTCTTTTATGCTTCCACTCATTACTCAATCATCCACAATCACACAACATCTTTAACAATTAAAAAGTGTTGGTTTTTCTATTGATACTATGTTTAATCTAAAATGTGAATTGATCAAATGATTGGGGTAGCTAGGAGTTGAACTTGGGCCTTTCAAAAGGCATAAGGACATTCTCAATCATTCAGATATTTTCCTTTTTTTACCCAAAAGGATCAGTTATTTTGAGATTATTGGCTCAGTTTACTGGGTAGATTGTATCTTATTTAGTGGAGGGAGAACATTGGCTTCTTAAGAGGCTTAAAAATTCTAAATGGTAGTTTGAACTCTGGCCTCTTAAGCATTTGCATATGCACGGGATTAAATTCTAAATCATATATATATATATATATATAATTAATAAGAAACCATTACATATTTTAAAAATGCATGGTTTAAAAAATGCGTAAGTTAATACCATGTATAATTTGAATCTATTAAAAAAAATTAACTGTGTAATTATGATTGTTTTTAATTATACTCATGCATACACAATGAATTACACACTACTAAATAATACGATAAGAATGTTTAAATGAAGCGGTGAAAGAATAGAGATTGAGATGTTGAGTGTATTGTAAAGTGAAATGGAATAATAGATAAAGTAACATTTTAGATAGTATAAAATAGATATTTTTATGCAAACCTGGATGTAAATGCTTAAGAGGCTTAGCAATGCTAAACCATTGAACTAAGCTTTTCTTAGGAGAAAAGCACACAAAACTAATAGTTCAAGAATATTTGTGTTTAAGTGGATTTTAGTTAGCTCAATTGGTAAAGTCTCTGATACTTGAATAGGAGATCTAGGGTTCAATCCTCGCTTACACTAAAAACTGATTGATGTCTTAATTCAATGATAAAGAGTTATCATCAGGAGCAGACGTCATAGGTTGAAACTCTCTCTTTAAAAAAAAGAATATTTATGTTTTGATTTTTTTTTTTTTTAAATATAATTATTGCGGCTAATCAACAATTCGAATAGTTTTGAGATATTTGGATTTTACACCCCAAAATTCTGAAACTTTTAAGTATAAAATTTAAACACTCCCAAACTTTAATGACTATGGTTTTAATGTCTGATTTGAAACGTCTGATTTGTAAGTTTTGACATTACTATATGATTGTAGTCGTTTGGATAAGTAAATTTGAAGGAGAGGAGAGGAAAGAACCCCTATTAAGTATAACTCCAGGTCTACCTCAAAAGGAGTATTTTAATATCTGAGGTAGCTTGGGCATCTTTTCTGGTTTTAATGTCTGAACTTTCCATATTGATGGTTTACTTTCTGATAGAGAAAGTTAAAAACATTGTGCAGGTCCTTCAGCCTTCGATCCAAACAAGAAAAATTGCTTATGTGAAGTACATGCTTGTTATATTAGAACTTCTAAAAAAACTTGCACCGGGAATGCAGCTCATGGAGAATGGTGAACCTAACAAAGACATCATTGGAAAGTTAGTTTTTATTTATTTATTAAGTAACAGAAAAATGTTCTTTAATTTTTATTTTTCTGTATTTGATGAATTTTTTGTTGGATATTATGACAGGCTGTTTTCTGAAGTTGACAAAGATAGTGATGGACATATTTCATATTCTGAATTGGAAGCATTGATTGGTGGAATTCACTTTCAAGAGATCGAAGTGAATCATGATGATGCTATAAATAAACTAATGGATGATTTTGATACATCTCGTAATTCTCAAATTGAAAAGGTGGAGTTTGTCAATGGCATTTGTAGATGGCTATGCAAGATAAATCAGACTGTTGATCGCGATCCTGAACCTTACTCATTTAATAAGATTTTTGATGACTTTCACCAGGTAAATTGAGTTGTTTCATATTCATTATCTTCATAACAACAGATTCTTAAATAAAAATCTCTCTTGGAAATTTATACCCAGAAAACAAAAGATGAGCATGCTCAGTTGGATGTGAGGGATCCGCGTGATAAAGTTATTGAGGGTGTTAAGAATTCCAAATGGACCTCTATCAATAAGGCAGTACTATTGTTATTGCTTGGAACTATCATTGCTGTTGCTTTTGCTGATCCCCTGGTAGATGCAGTTGAAAACTTCTCTGATGCCACTAGTATTCCTGCTTTCTTCATCTCTTTCATTGTGCTGCCTCTGGCTACCAGCTCTAGGGATGCTGTGTCAGCAATTACATTTGCTAGCCGTGCCAAGCGGGCAGCAGCCTCATTCACATTTTCTGAGGTTTGTTTCTTATTCCCTACTCTTCTTGCCTATGCTATGTTTATTGTTTAGTGCTTACTCTCTAGAGTTGATCATGCACAGATAAATTACAGAATTGCAAGATATGTATTAAATTGTGATATTAGTGTGTTAGCTAGAGTCCCAAGATTTTAAACTGCTATTGCGAAACAAAAATTAGGACAGTAGTACTACATCATTTTGATATGTGGATTTTTAAATTTAAATTAATTTTGGCACTCCTTCCTCTTTTAAGAATCGGAGGGTGAGGCCTGGATTCTAAATTCATTGAGCGCATGTGTAACTTAGAAACTAATCAATAAATAAATCAATTACTTTGGGTTGTTTCGAGACTTCACTGGTGGGTGGAACCGGTTACCGAGACTCATTACCCATCCTTGGAAGTCAAGGAACTCCAGGCACTTCAATTCTGACCATAAACCTGCATTTAATTTTTGGTGGCCTTAAAAGCTATTTTAGCTGACTAAACAATAGAAAAGTGTGTGACTTGCTTGATTTTCTCTGTGAACCTGATCATTTAACTGGCTGTCAAAGGCAGAACAATCAATCAAAATATGGTTGTTGTTGATGACAAGTTGGTAGTATGAATTTGATATTATACCTCTGTTGTAGCTTTACTTCGACAATTTTTTGTCTGTTACTTAATCTAGTAATAGGTCTATCTAAACATATTCCCGTATTTGACAGGTAGCAATGAAAGCAATGATGTGTATTAGTTATGCTTTCATTTGAAACTATTGATTTTCTAGAGAAATTCAACTGCAAGTGTCATAACACATTAATTTCTTGCTGCAGCTATATGGGGCAGTAACGATGCATAATGTTCTCAATCTCCCAGTCTTCTTGGCCCTTGTTTACTTCAGGGGATTGGCATGGGATTTCTCATCTGAAGTGCTGGCTATTCTTATTGTCAGCATTGTGATAGGTGCCTTGGCCAGCTTCCGCACCTATTTACCTCTGTGGACTTCTATACCAGCTTTTCTACTTTACCCATTCTCCCTGTCCCTGGTTTATGTTCTTCATTACGTTTTTGGCTGGTCATAGAATTGCGGATGTCCGAAAATTATGCTCGGTGGGTAACACATTTCCTGTATGAAGAAGAATCAGGGTTGTTTCTTTAAATCAGCCATGCTTGTTTAGCTTGCTTTAAGAGAGTAGTGTGTAGTTTAACTTTAGAGTGGAGTTTTTAGTAGATCTTTATGTTAAAAGTTAGAATCTCATTTTTTTTCTCCTTTGTCTTTTTTGTTTCAAAAAAAAAGAAAAAAAAAAAAAAAGGTAACATATGCTTTTTTTTAGTTTGTAAAACATTTTAATTTTAGTAAAACATCTGGATTATTAGTTTATAATTGTGCGTATGGTAATACAATTAATGAGAAACTCTACGGTCACAACAAATCTCAAATGTGGCAAATTATATTATTTTAGAAAATAGAGCATATTTTTAGTGGTAAGTAAAAAAGTAATATAAGATTTCTCTTTAAATTTAATACTCTGACACCCATTGGTGGTAGTTTTAATTTTAGTTTCGATACTTTGTATAGAAAAAACCAAAAGAAAATTCCCTAAATTAATAGCCAAAAAATCCAATGGATTTGAACTTAAGCATAATTATTAATTAATTATTTGGTGAATATTTTAGTGAAGTTGTCACATGATTCATGTAATGAGATGGTATGAGACCTTATGTCTTGGGCACATACAAAACTGTCACCTGTGTAGTCTGCTAGATCTCATCAGACTCAATTGAATGTAAATAACAAGCTGCATATTTTTGGGCTCAAACTTTTGGACCCAGGTCCTGTTTATATGGTCCAGCAAGATCTCTTACCTAAAAAAAAAAAAAAAGAGCTTTCTGTGGATTTGATGTCCAAAGCTTTACAATCATCTTAGAGCCCATTCCGAATTTTCACATGGGAAAAGAAAAGGAGAAAGAGGAACTCTTTCAATATCCAGATTTAATCTAGCCATTTTTAAGGTGATTCTCAAGTTAACCTCTGCCACTCTTAACTCTACTGTGAATATGTTATTGTAAATAACGTATCTAATATAAGAAATTATCTCACCTCTTTTATACTGTGGAATTTATGTTGTGTAAATTAGCCCAGGTTTTCAAAAAAATAGGAAGAAGCTAATTAGCCCAAAACAATACAACTTGGGCTATCTATTGCATCTCTTTCATCCCTAATAGGTTTGGGATGGGCTGGTTCCTTCTGCTTTTTGTTTCTCTCTTAGTTGGGTTTCTTAATCCATTTATTTTATAATAAATTACTCTAATCAATTTGGCGGAGGAAAAGGCTTGGCCGTTAGGCCTACATAAAAGGACCTATTAATAAATTAAAAAGGGAAAAGGACGTTCAATTGAATATGATATTGGATTGAGATCGGGTCCACATGCTTAGGGTATTGCACCCATGCCCCGTGGGCCCAGAAAATGGCAATGTCAATATCAACAAGGATGGGCCTTTATCGTCCCTTTTGATGTTGTAGGTGTAATGTCTCTTTAATCAATTAATGAATTGAAAGAGAAACTAAAGCCAGAGTCCCAAAATAGTGTGTGCTGTCTTAAATAATGGGAAAAAAATGTCCTGAACATCTCCTAAACTTTGGATTTGTTGTATTTACACCATCTGAATATTTATTTTAGTCAATTTAGTCCATAAATTTTTGTACGGCAGCAAATAGACCCTCTTAACTTTATCTTTCACAAATTTAATGTAGCCATAAGACCCCCTTTAATTATCCTCCCTCCTCCAATTTATATTATTTTTGTACTAAATCATTAAGGAGAAAAAAAAAATTAATGAAGGGGTTTTACTACAACAACATAAAAGCTTAGGGGGATTATTGGTACAATATCAAAGTTTATGTACTAAATTGGCTAAAATAAAAGTTAAGAGAGTCTATTTTATATAATACTAAAGTTTATGTATTAAATTGGTTAAAATAAAAGTTATGTAAGTGTAAATATCCCAAAGTTCAAGAAATGTCCAATTATTTTACCCTAAATACTGTGCAAAGTTTTGACATACGTTCATAAATTTTATTAACTTATGTCCTTTGATTTTTTTTTTTTTTTGGGTTAGAAAAGCTTAGGAGGGAAGGGTGACAACTGACATCCCTTACACACTCAGGATAATACAGAAGGAAATAAACATCAACGCGGTGCTTTACTGTATCTATGGATGTATAACCTGTGTTTCAAGTTTCAACTGATATTTCGTTTTGTATGACATTTTAGATATTATATTTTAGAAGGGAAAATATTGGAGAAAGACAATTTTTTTTTTCTACAGTCGTCTCCACCAATAATTCGATATGCAAACTTTTATCTTGTGACTGGTTTATGATATGCGGACAATAAAGCCGTCGGTGACCTTCACAAAATTGTTTGGCTATCCTCATTGGAAGTGGGACTCTTTGCAGCCAAGTGACCTACTTCATCTTCTCAAAAAAAACAAAACAAAACAAAAAATGTGGCCTACTTCAAAAACTATAATATAGATAGTGTCACTTTAGATATATTGTTTCATATTCCATTCAAACTAAAGGGTACAATTTAGGGGATATCAGACTTAATTAAAATAATTATAGGTCAATTTGGCCAATTATTCAATATTCTAGGATTAATGCTTTCTCATTAATATCATCTCATATCAACTGTGGACCCTATTGTATTATTAGGATCTGCTATTATTATGAAAGAATGGAGTATTGCTTTTGGAATAATTACTCAAGCTATTTCAATATTGTATTATTAGGACCTATTATTATTGTGAAAGAATGGAGTATTGCTTTTGGAATAATTATTTAAGCTTCTTCAATATATGAACGCATAGCCTGTAGACCAAACAGATTTAATTGAATAATGCTGGGTATGTAACAATTTTTTATAAACTGATATGTCACCATTCAAAAAATAATAATTAAAAAATCAAAATTTATTTATTATGTTGTTAAAGTTGCCCCAATCTTATTCAATGTTACATCTGTTTGTAAACCTTAATTTTTTAGTAAAATTTGCACTACTTTTAGATTTTTTTTTCAATTTAATTTGTTAGTTCTTTAGTTTAAGAACATAGTTTACTTCTAATCTAGACTTGTGTGAAGATTCATAAAACCATTAATGTGTATTTTTGGTCATGTATATTTAGTCAAATGACTAGTTTAAATTATTTAATTGGTCATGTGATTAGTAGATTTTTTGATGGGCTTTAATTGGTCATGTGATTAGTACATATAAATGGTTTTATAAATTGCCATTTATGGATATGATGCCAGAAATATACCAATTTTACAACACCCTTCAATTCAAATTTGCAAAAGATATAATGATTTAAAGGAAAACTTTATCCTTAATTAAAAGGCAAATATCAAGCTAAATAATTGTTGCTTTTGTTTTTATTAACATAATTTAAAAAAAAAAAATAATTGTGGATACCTAATTCGTTATCATTTGTCTTCTTCTTTTAATACAAGTAGGACTCTTAGCCTTTAGCTATGCTATTCCACTTCCTATATTAAGAATTGATGAAACCTCATGAATTGATAAATGGTAGTGTGGTAGATTGAACTAAGACCTTTGAGTTTTAATTAAGATCCAAACAAGTGAGTCTATCATTTAGATGCCCCGTCATGAAGATTATCATTATTAAGAATTGATGAAACCTCATGAATCGATAAACTATAGTGTAGTGGATTGAACTAGGACCTTTGAATTTTAATTAAGATCCAGACAAGTGAGTCCATCATTCAGATGCCCCATGAAAATTATCATTTGTCTAATTAACCCTGTACAAAAAGAACATAAAAATGACATCAACACATTGCGCTATCACTTCTTAGGGCCAATTAAACTTATAAATTGATGGACAAAATTCTTCACTTTGTATGTTATTTAGCGAAGCGAACCCTTTTGTTTGTTTTAATTCCTTTATGTGCATCTGCTATCAACGGCAGGAATTATCCCATTCTCAAAAAAAAAAAAATAAATAAATAAATAAAAAAGGAAAAAGAAGAAGAAGAAGAAGAAGAAGGCTATGCACTGAAACAATTAAAAGATATCTTAGTCGATGTGAGGTGACTACCTTCCTTGAACTTGAGAAAGGAGAATTGAATTTTTTTGGTTAATTGATTCCTCCTCTTAAATAGTCATGCATACAAGAAATGCATTAGGGGTGTTCAAAATTTAAACTAATTCAAATTACAAACTGATAATCAAATACTAACAATTAAGCAAATCCTAAAACTTCCAACAAAATAAGAAGAGCTTTTATTGATAATTCCTAATTTCCTATCACTAAAAATCCTACCGGAAGAAGCCAACCTTAGCCTCTGTTATCCCAACGTTTCATTTTTTTTTTTTTTTTTTTTTTGGGTTTATTCTCAAATGTAACTCGTTTATATACAATAGTCCAAATCATTGGTGAACAACAGATATGAATCATATGGTATTTAATGATACATGACAAGCCACAACTTGCACCCTGGCCCATTTGTGAATTACGTGTAGTATATCTAAATGCCTGGACTGCTTTTTATACCACAAATTGAAACCAAAAGGACATGGTTACAGTTGAAACCAAAATGACAATCAGAACATCCCAGCTCTTTTTCTTGGTCTTTACAGCTATACTTTCCTCTTCTGCTCATTTTTCTGCTCAAAGTTCCAATGAAGACGAAGATGTAAAAAAATCCCAATTCCCAGATGGTTTCCTCTTTGGAACAAGCACTTCATCATATCAGGCATTATTTCTTTTCTTTTGCTTTTTCTTCCTCTGTTTAGTTACAAATGAGCTTCTTTGTAATTGTTCATAAAGTCAAAATTGCACAGCATGTGTCTAACATGAGACTTAATAGTTAATACACATCTAAACAACTCACACACTTAAGCAATTCAATATCAATTTGGGGAATCACAGGTTGAATCTGAGATTTCTTTGATGCAATATGTTATAGGCTGAAGGTGCATATCTTGAAGATGGTAAGGGTGCTAGCAACTGGGATGTATTTTGTCATGTTCCGGGTAAAGATATATATAAATAAATATATAATCACTGTTCAGCTAAATGTACTCTAATTGCTCAATATTGACCGTTTGATTATTTTAATGTTCAGGAAATATAATGAATAATGAAAACGGGGACGTTGCTGACGATCATTACCATCGCTACCTGGTATAAAGCTTGACATTAATTTTTCAATGCACAAACCTTTGAATTAGGGGAGGAAAACCGTAAAATAACAATGAAATTTAGGTATAGTTCTTAAGTATTATTCTTTAAATTCTCCACTTAAGATTTAATCACGTGATTTTTTTTTTTCCTTATGGATGGAAGTGTATTTTTAATTAAATATAGTCACATGACTAAATTTTAAGAGGAAAATTTAACAAATAGCACTTAAGTATTGTAACTAAATTTTCCCTTTAAAATAATAAACTAATAAATTCTTATGTAATTTCTTGGGAATAAGTCATTTTTGATGTTTAGTAAATTTGGTTTCTGAAGTTTCAAAGTGTGTAAAATGATCCAATTTGGTCTTTAAGCTAATATTGGCGGGGCATATAATTTTTTTTAATAAAAGTATTGCAATATTATTAAGAAGAAGATAAATTTAATATAATAATTAAAAAACCATGTCTACATACATTACTTTAAAAATTATTTGCTAGCAATCTAAGCGCGAAAAAAAAAAAAAAAAAAAAAAAAAAAAAGAAGAAGAAGAAGAAGAAGAAGGTTTTACAGGGCAACCCCGATTGGCCACATTTTGAATTTCTCAATTAACTTATAGTGAGCTGTCATGGTGGCTACGTGGCCTTTTTTAATCCAATTAGTCTGTTGGCATGTAATCCTTAAATCATATAATTAGCTATTTATTATTGTAAACATATCAAATTAATCAAATGATATATTATCGGGTAGATTACTGAGTGGATATCATTTTACTAATTTTAAGGATATGAAAGTTGAAACTCAAAGGACAAAATTAATAGAATGGAATGAAGTTCAATGACCAAAATGGTTGTCCATCCTAATCAAGGAAGTCGATACCGTACCGGTTGCATACCGGTATCGAAACATTAACTTTTCGTACCGGTTTAAATACCGGCCGTACCGGCCATGTACCGGTCATACCGGCCAATTTCGGGCAATACCGACCGGTACAGAAAAAAAAAAATTTTTGTTTTTTTTTTTAAGTTTTGTAATTTTTGAATTTTTGTTAGGGTAGAATGATAAATTATTTGCATTAACTTATTAGAATTATTTGTTTTCTTAGTATGCAATGGTAACTTTTAAGCTTTCTATTTTTTATATTGTGTGTTTTTTTTTTTTTTCTTTTAATTAATACTAAAGTCTAAAATTATGAATAATTAGTTTTGAATTGAGGAAATATTTTATGGTAAACTTTTATATTTATTATAATATATATACACACACATACATATATATATTTATTTAAAAATATAAAAAATAGCGGTAAACCCGAAACGGTATAACGGTATTGACCGGTATCCGAAATATACCGTACCGCTGGGCAAACCGGTACAGCCTCCGGTACGGTATTGACTCCTTTGATCCTAATTCCTTCTATATGCATAGGAAGACCTTAAGATAGTGCAGTCTTTGGGGGTTAATGCATATCGGTTCTCGATTTCTTGGGCAAGAATCCTACCTAGTATGTATCTGAATTCTGAACTTGTCATTTACCCAATGTCAATCCATAATTTTACCAACTTATTATTTCTTGATCTTAACAGGAGGAAGATTTGGTGAAATTAATACAAGAGGGATCATGTTTTATAACGAAATCATAGACAATTTATTGCTTAGAGGTAACCTTCTGGGTTTCTTTAAACAACTTCCTTATCTTAATTTCTTTATAATTTGCCAAAAGACATGTAATTACCTCATCTCAATTATCAAATTATAAAATAAATAAATAAATAAAATTATTTACAGTTTATGGTCTCGAAATAGCAAATATAAGCAAAGGATTTGATGCATGATGTAGGAATTCAACCATTTGTGACCATACACCACCATGACATTCCACAGGAACTCGAGGATAGATATGGGGGATGGCTCAGCCCTCAGATACAGTAAATCTCAAGTCTCTGCCTTCTTTACATCCTAACAAATGCATTATCAAATTAACAAAAATCATTTTCAACCACACATTTTGTCACAACTTGATGACATGTTACATATAAACCTATTACATTTTTTTTATCATTCACAATTGCTCATGACATCAAGTTAGTATAAAGAATAAGAATAATGTTATCAAGTTATGGCAAAGAATAAGAATAATGTTACGTCCATAACATTTTCATAACAAATCTTATGTGACAAGCTATTATTGGTTTTAATTTAATCCCACCAATGAAATTTACTTTTTGTCCACTAATAATAGCTTACCACTTAAGATTTATTATGAAATCATTGTAATAATGTTGTGGATATAACATTTTTAAAAAAAAACTCTTGAGATACCTATTCGCATACCTAATTTCACAACTTGTTGACTTGTACAATTATGGCCCTCTTGAATTGTAAAATTGGGTGTTAAAATAGGTGTGAAATTTTGGCTTAATTTACCATGCTTTTTAAGGGCCTTCCCTATACTTTTCCGTCCCACTCCTAAAGTAAAATATTCAAATTCTCTTGAAATCTTACCCTTTGTTTGTTTGTGCCAAAGAATAATGAGTTAATGTAGTATTGTAGTTAATACTTAAAATGTATAACGGCTTTGGTGTAGGAAAGATTTTGTGTATTTTGCCGAAATTTGTTTTAGGAAGTTTGGAGATAGAGTAAAGTACTGGGCCACAATCAATGAGCCGGGCCTCTTCGTCAATAGGGCCTATATATGGGGAACATACCCACCGGGTCACTGTTCAAAGCCTTTTGGAAATTGTTCTTCTGGCAATTCTGACAAAGAGCCTCTTATTGCCATGCACAACATGTTGCTATCACATTCCATGGCTGTTCATTTATATCGTAAGCTTTTTCAGGTAATTTTAGTGGGCAACAAGGTTCTTATATACTATTGTTTTTGTTACTATTATTAGCATTATTATTCTTTGGTGTTTTGGGATTGTTGGGTTAGTAAGATTGAATTTCGTGCAGATGAAACATGGTGGGTTTATTGGGATCGTTGCAGATGCATTAATGTATGAACCCCTTACAGATAAAGGATTGGATCGGCAAGCTGTTAATAGAGCATTGGCATTCAATTTGTATTGGTAAGGATTAAAACTAGAAAAGCTCTAAAATTATTACTATTAATTCTATTAAAATATTTACAAATTTATTTGATAATAAATATAATTGATGTTATATAATAATATAATATATATATAAATTTCTTAATTATGATTTTAGTTTATCATTTTATGTTTTAAAAGTTGACATATTATTTTATAGATCTAAGCAATAAAATTTATAATATTTAAACATCAATCTTAAATTTTATTCCACATCACATGACTTTAAGTAGGTGACGTTCTTCCAAACTTTGAACAACGGTAAATATGGGGCGTTATTTAGGAGTATTAGGCTAGGGTTAACTTTGGGGTCATATGAGAAATAAGTAAAACTTTGAGGTATTCATTTTTGCTTTATTATTATTATTATTATTATTTTTGGGGTGGGGGTGGACAAATATGCATGTCAACGAAGGGAAAAAAAAAAGACATTTTAAGCATGAGATGCCCTAAGATATGAAAGTGGGAGAAACTGTTGGGAAATACAAGAAAGCAATTGAAGGATCAGGAGAACAATAGGTTTTTACCTTTTAGAGGTACGATTAAATTGTTATCTTCAACACAATTGTTGCCCCCCTCTTTAAAGAGTTTGCTTAAGGGTTACAAGCAAATTCGTCTTTAGGATACAATTAAACACAACAAATAAATTAATGTCCTCTTAAACAATTATTTAACAAAATGGAATATTCTATTAGGGAAGTAATGGTGTGAAAGGGCATAGACTTCTTTGTGGCATTTCTAAAACCTGAAGAATGGGAAAAATTACATAGTTCTCTGGTGGACCATGTTATTTGTCCATCATTCCACTAAAAGACTCTCACTTGTTTAAAATTGTTGAGTCAGTAATTAGTTTCTGTTTTAAAAAAAATTCCAACTTAGCAATTTTAAACAGGTGTGAGTCTTTTAGTGGAATGGTGGATCACGTCACTTGTCCACCATGTGGACCTTATAATTTCTTCAAGAATGGAGTCTTATTTCTTGAAATGTTTGGGTGGAGAGGAAAGAGTCATTTCTGAAAAATGTTATTATGCGAAGTGTAAAATTTTCAAAACCAAGTCAATTTTAACTATTAATTCTATTAATATTAAAATAAATAGGAGACTCAAGAATGACATTAACTTGATTTTGAAAGTTAAGAGATTAGGTAACACAGTTGATCATAGTCAAAAAACTAAATTAGTAATTTAATTAACAAAAAAATAGTAGTGAACTTTTTACTTTTACACATTCTTTAAATTCATAACTATTTTATGATGGTTTTACAAATATCACTCTTTAACTATGATATGAATGTCAATTTGTTTTTCATATTTTTTTATTTGCATGATTAAACTTTAGATATTAGGTCTATGAGAAATCAAATAAAATTTCTTTTAACACTTCCACTTACATATTAATAGAATTAAATGATGTACACGTAATGCATATACTAAATCCCTTAGGATTTAACTTGAAAATATATACAAAATATTTGGTTTGTCACAGCTCTAATATTTAGGAGCTTAGTTATTGAAATCCAAAATTCACACTCATCTCAAAGTTCATAAGTGATATTTCTAAGAACTCACTGCTTTTTAGTGTCATGTATTTATTTTATTTTATTTTATTAACAACTAATGACATAGTTTTATTCCCAACTATTTGTGGTTGACTATAAAACATAAGAATATTTTGATTTGTTTCAATTTATTATAGGAAATTATTCCAAACATTAAATCTTACTATGAATTTAATTGGTATAGGATCCATTATTATGTAAGAAAATAGAATATAACTCCTTGAGTATTGAATAATTATTTTATATATATATATATATATATATTCATTGTTTCACTTTAAATTATTAATGCCACAGTAGTTTTTTTTTAATGACTTGGGACAGTCGATTTTATTCTATACATGCAGGATACTAGATCCCCTAGTGTTTGGTGATTACCCTCCTGAAATGTGCCATATACTTGGAAGTGAATTGCCAAGGTTCTCCCCTAGAGAAAGAGAACTTATAAAAGGCAGTCTCGACTTCATTGGCATCAATCACTATTCAACTCTATATGCAAGACTGCACCCATTCTGCTTGCACTGATGGCCAAGATCGCCCAATCCAAGGCTTTGTAGACACCACTGGATATCGAGATGGCGTTGCTATTGGAGGACTGGTATGCTAGTAATTGCTAATATAATTGTGCCTTAGCTAGCTAGTCCTAATAAGTTTCCCACTATTTGTGCTTTTTTTTACAATGTGTTCTCTGCAAGGTTTCTTGTTTCTTTGGCAGACTGGATTGCCAAGGTTTTTTGTCGTTCCAGAAGGCATGGAGAAGATCATTGACTACGTTAAGAAAAGATACAATAACAAGCCCATGTTTGTGACTGAAAATGGTGAGTGTAATAGCCCACTATTTTATTTTTTTTCCCCCTCTACAAAGAATGAATTAATTTATGCATGTAATTCTAGTTTCAAGTTTAATTATTTGACATTTTTTACCTTAACATATAGCATTATTTGAAATGCTTTTTTTTAAGCACCTATTAGGTGTGAAAAATGCCTCCTGCCTAGAATTAAAACCGTAAATACTGATGGTAATGTCTCTTGAATTTTAAAGCGTGACATTTCAATCTTTAACTCGTGTTCAGGTTTTACGCCACCAGAGAAACAGAGTGAACAGGTGCAGGACTTACTAGAAGATATAGACCGAATCAAGTTTCATAAGGCCTACCTTGCTGCTTTGGCCCGAGCAATAAGGTGAGAATGAACTATCTTAAAATCAGAGACCTACCTTGTTCCAACTACATGAATAATGTCTTTACCCAACGAATTGAAAGTTCAAATGAGACATTGGTTAAATGGCACATGTATTTAATATATGTGTCATGTTTTCTTTATGTACATGTGAGTTAAGAGAAAGTACTAGGATAGCGCATCTATCCAAGTTGATAGCGTCATACCCTTATTGTGTATAGTGGTATTTTTTTTTATATTATAAATATAATAGAATTTTAACCTAATAACATCCCTTCTATGATAATTACTTTTTATTATTAGATCAAGATATTAATTAATTTATAATGTAGATGAGATTTAAATTTTGAACTTCAAATTTTTTATTTGAGACCAAAAATTTTATTAATTGAGCTAACTAACTAGGACCCATTAAATTTTAATTGTAGTTAGAATTTAAGTTTAAAAAGCTCTCATAAATTAGCTAACTCAGAACCATTAGAAATATAATATTTATTTTTATTTAAAAAACTAAAGGTTATTTCCTTGGGCATATATGTAATATTTTCATGGTAGAAATATATGAAAAAATATAAACCATTCTATTATTTACTTAAATGATTTAAATTTATAGATAACATGATTTTTATTCATCAATTAATAATAATAATAATAATAATAATACTTGATGAATATCAGAATAAGAATTTGGTTTGGATTATATTGACAGGAATGGGGCCGATGTGCGAGGATATTTCATATGGTCCTTGATGGACAATTTTGAATGGGTACATGGTTACAAAAAAAGGTTTGGACTTTACTACGTTGATCGCCAAACGTTGAATCGCACTCCGAAACTTTCTGCTAGATGGTTTACAAGTTTCCTTACTAACAATAGTCACAGCAATAAAGATGAATTTTGGAGGGACTCGTTCAGAAACAAAGACATGCTTAAAAGATCAGGGGATAAGAAAGCAGATATATAATTCTATCATAAAATCATTCTGATTTGCTTTTTATTATTGTTCTATTATTCTTGTGGTGCACAGCCATTGTTTATTTGATTAGATGATAACGAATAAGCAGCAAGCTTCACTAAAGACAAAATGTTAGAAGATGCAGTAAGCGTGATTTTAAAGATAAAGGATAGTGCAAAATGTTGTGGCAATGTCTCCCTCTATTTCGGTGTTACATTTTTTGTTTTTAACAGCAATTATCAAAGAGGTTTGTGCTTATAATTTTTCCAAAACATATCTATTAGACCAACTATATGCTTTATGGACTGAATATTGGGCTGTAAATAAGTACTACATATTTATGATGAGTATAGGAAAGATACGATTTAAAATGATGAATCCGTTTAAAAATAAGGGTGGCCCATATTGATGAAAAAATGAGGGAGAGTCATATGAGATTATTTAGGTATGTTTTGTCATAAAAGTAGGTAAGAGCATTCACAATCAGAAATCTCATCCAATCCTATTTTACTATCCCAAAAAACTACTTTATCAATTATAACATACCATTTTTCAATATACCCAACATCCCAAAATTCTATTTTTTCTTTCCAGTTTATTTAAATATTCTTTTTTATTATTTTTTTTTACTATTTCTCTCGCTCTCTTTTCCTTTTCCTCTCTCTCCCTCAACCTCTGTGAAAGTTCAAAATGCGTGTAAAATACCCTTGAACGTTTAGACCCCCAATTACAAAATTATCAATTCAAGCTTATAATCAAACAATTAATGTGCGGAACATGAACATAAGTCAATCATAGAATTGATAACTAATCTAAGTCAAATATAAACACATCCACAGTAATAAATATAAGGCAAAGATAAAGAGAAGGAAGATGCAAACACACGGATAACACACGATGTGTTATCGAAGAGGAAACCGAAGTCCTCTGCGTAAAATCTCTCCGCCGCCCTCCAAGCGGTCAAATAATTCACTAAAGAATGTAGTTGGGATACATGAACAGTAAAAGACCCTCCAAGCCTAATCTACCCAAGTACCTAAACCCTCCAAGCTTCTTGCTCCAACGAGGTTATGCCAAACCTGTTTCTTTTTTAGCTTCCCGGATTCCGCTACTAGACCATAGCACCAACCAATGTATATTGGTTCCTTCCAAACTACTTCCCTTAGCACCAAATGAACCTTCTCACAGACGTGGGTGTGGTGAGAAAAGGATTTGGCAAAGAACCTCTCAAGGGTATGACAATGGAGAGGAAGAGAGCAGAGGAATTTGTAGAGGCTCTAAGGTAAAGATTGTGGATAAATCAATCTTGTTTTTCTCTAAGGTTTCTCTCAAAAATTCTCTCTGGAAACTCTCTCAATTTAGTGGGTATAAAGGTCTATATATAGTGGTGTGTGTTTAGAATACGAAGAGACAGTTTTTGCCAAACAGGGTTGGTTGGCGGCTTGGCCTCGCGGCTTGTCCAAGTCGCGAGTTCAAGTCGCGACGTAACGGCCTGGCCAGCCTGGGACTTTTGCCCTGTAGTGCGACAACTAGCGCGACCCTTCATCTCCCCTATGTACTTCTCACGTGCCTGCATTTGGCGGCTTGCTAGTCGCGAGTCCTAGCCGCGAAACTCTGCTTCTTTGCACAAACTTGAGCTTTTCTTCACACTCTCTTCACACACAACCCTTACATGAATCCCACCTAAATACAGGGTTACTAAGTGTTAAATTACAAGCAAATTGGCACGGAATAAAGCCAACAAGATGGTTGATAAATTTCAACCTTACACTCTGGCACAAGAATAGATAAGAAAAAAAAAACAACCAGTAAGGTCTCTCATGGGCTTAACGCCACCACCGTTAAACCACCGTCAAACCAAAACCAATTAAACCCACAAAGATGTTGCTATACAAGCCAAAGAAGAATCAGACCGCCACCAACAAAGGCGGTAACAGGTTGTTGATTAGCATAACCGTGTTAGGGAGTGCCGGTCCGATCCGATTCGTGGTGAGTGAGGATGAGCTTGTCGTCGCGGTCATTGACACCGCCCTCACATCCTACGCCTGTAAAGGTCGGCTTCCGGTTCTCGAATCCAATCTCAATGATTTCTTCCTCTACTGCCCAAATGCTGGACCTGAAGGTAAATCTTTTTTTTCCAAACCCATCTCTGATATTCATTGATTTTCGATTTATTGTTGTTCTTTGTTTGTTTCCTAAGATCAAAAATCAAAAACCCATTTCAGTTTTGATCAATACAGAAACCCACAAATCCATAGCAACCCCATCGAAATCCATAACAAACCCATTGGAATCCATAGCAAATTGATCTAAGATATAGAGGAAGGAAGTGCTGAGATTGTATGGGTTTCGGGTTTGAAGAGGAGAGAACAGAATGAAGTAGAGAGAAATTGGAAAGAGAAAGTGAAATGAAATGAGAGAGAAAGGGGAGAGAGGAGAGAGAAGAAGCATCAGACAAATAAAAAACTAATTTGTATTATACAATACTATTACAGCACCATCTTACATATAAGATGGTACTGTAGCAAGATTGTAAATTTTTTTGCAATAGGATGATTTTGCAAGTCCGACTGTTGAGGAGTTTTAAGGCTTAGATGCTAAATACTAGTAGCATATGACATTTGCAAGTCCCACTGCTGATGCTCTAAGAAATGTCATGTTATCTCCATAGTGAAATAACTAAGTCATCCATAATTTAATTATCTCTTTGAACTGAGATCTTGGAATCTCCAAATTAGTTAGATAGGATTTTTTTTTTTTTTTTTGGTGATTTTAAAATATAGGTTCTAAACCTATTCCCTTCCATGGACAATTTCTCACTCTCTAATCAAACTTTTTTTAATGGATCTGCTATATGACTTTGTTAGTCAATTGAAATATTCCTTTAGAGAGAAATTGCTTCACTATTTTGTTTCTTTCTACATGTCAAGAATTATCATTGTACATGATAAGGGTAAAATTGTAGTGGAAATACTCACCCTTGCAAAGATATAAAACGGCGCTCCAAATAAACTCGTCGGGATCCATTGGCAAGAGACGACGTTAAGGAGTCCACAAAACACACCTTAGAGCCGACAGGAGGACCTTGGGCAACAAAGATAAGTAGCTGACGCCAATGAAGCTGAAAGGAGTAGGCAAAGCTAACGACCCTGACGTGGCCTTGCTTGGTCTCCACGTTTGCGTATATAGGGAAATATCTTGCGCTTCACGTTTAGTGCTAATCGAAAGGACTCCTACAAGGAAAGGGTTCCGCTAAATACGCTCGTGAAGACTCCTATAAGGAAAAGACTTCTAACCTAAAGAGAGGAGGTCAACCTTCTGCTACTATAAAAACCCAAGACCCTAATAGATTAAGGTACAGATAATTTACCCCAGCTCTAGCACTCTAGAGTTGCGAGAAAAGTTCTAACTCGACTTTCGGAGGGTATTTGACTGATACCACACCGGTGCTCTCTGTTAGGTCTTCCCTTTTTGTTGTATAGGTGCTGTTTCAAGCGTATGAGAACTATGTGGCTCATTGGTGATTTTTCGGTATCATCAGTTCGTGCCGTCTGTGGAACTCGCACTATTCTTAGCAACTTGTAAGCCATACGAACGCTTCTCGGACCAAGAGTTTCATGGTACTTACTCGCTTAATGGCGACCACCAACAACTTTTAGGGAAACAAACCTCGCACAACTGCCTTTAAGAGACAAGTTCAGACTCTAGTCGCAGCCATGAAGCGCCTCACCAAGCAAAATCATGATTTAGAAGAGTAGCTGTGTCAAAAGAACGCAGGGCATAACACTTAGGAGGAGGACCAAGAAGGCACCAGCGCCGAGAGAAGGGACCAAGAGGGGGCGGAAGGCAGCAACGCCCCAAGTAGACTATAACGACAGGACATGAGCCGCCCATCCATCATAGATACGGCTCCACCTCACATTGTCGCAGAGATGCAGATGATGAAGGAATAGATGGACTTTATGATGAACGTCCTCAGAGGGTGAGTGTCTAGCGACCTCGATGACTTGGTCCATCGAATCGATTCACCGTTCACCGCGTCCGTCAATTCTTTCCCTTTTCCACCAAAGTTTCGCATGCCGCAGATAGAAAGCTACGACGGACCCAAAGACCCCCTAGATCACTTGGAATCTTTCAAGACCCTAATGCACTTTCAAGGAGTAGCGGACGAGATCATGTGTAGGGCCTTCCCTACTACGCTGAAAGGTCTTGTAAGAATTTAGTTTAGCAGGTTGATGCTTAACCATCAGTACTTTCAAGGAGCTAAGTGCCCAGTTTGCTTCGCACTTCATCAGGGGACACAGGTATAAAAAGTCTACTGCATGCTTGATAAGCATCAAGTAACGGGAAGATGAGACGCTGAGGTCTTATATAGCACGCTTTAACAAAGAAGCGCTTTCAATTGATGAAGCCGACGACAAAATACTCATAGCCGCTTTTACAAATAGGCTACGGAAGGGTAAGTTCCTATTTTCACTATATAAGAACAACCCAAAGACTATGTCAGATATGCTTTACAAGGCGACCAAATACATGAATGTCGAAGACGTGTTTCTGGCCCGAGAGGATAAGCCCAAGAATAGAGAAAGGCAGGAAGATACACGACAGGACAGAGGTCGCAAGATGGCATGAACTGGAGAACGAAGGGATAACAGGCGCTCTAAGCCCCCTGAGGGGAGGTTCACGAGCTTCACTCCACTGACTGCCCCAATCGACCAAGTCCTAATGCAAATCAAGGACGAGGGAGCCTTATCCTTCCCTGGAAAGCTGAAGGGAGATCCCAAAAAACGGCCTAGAGACAAATACTGCCGTTTTCACCTTGATCACGATCATGACACAGCCGACTGCTACGACTTAAAACAGCAGATCGAAGCCCTCATCAGGCAAGGGAAGTTACAGAAGTTCGTTAGCGAGGAGAGAGCAGATCCGCCTCCTCAAGAGCAGGCTCCCAAACAGGATAACAAGCGTCCCAGACCACCCCTAAGAGACATAAGGATGATTGTGGAAGGCATAGCGACCACTAGCTCATCCAAGAAGGCTCGAAAGACTTACCTCAGAATGGTTCAAAATGTTTAGCTAATGGGCGACATCCCAAAGATATTGCGGATCAACAACCCCATTATTGGTTTCTCGGAAGAAGATGCCCGATGTCTTCACCAACCGCATGATGACGCGCTCGTCGTTAGCATCCGAGTAGGGGACTATAACACACATCTGGTCTTGGTTGACAACGAAAGCTTCGCAGACATTTTCTACTACTCGACGTTCCAACAGATGCGGATTAACAGAGAACATCTAGTTCCAACCCATGCTTCACTTGTTGGATTTGGAGGAACAAAAGTATACCCCCTCAGCACAGTCACATTGCTTGTAACAATTGGAGAGTATCCTCAACAAGTCACTAAGGATGTTACATTCCTCGTTGTCGATTGCTCCTTTGCCTACGACGCCATCATAGGACGACCTACCTTTAACTCGTGGAAGGCCGTAACTTCAACCTACCACCTGATGATCAAATTCCTCACTGAGTATGGAGTAGGAGAATTGCAAGGAGATCAAATAGCTACCTGCGAATGCTATAATGCCATGCTGGAGATGGACGACCATCTACAAACCATGAGCATAGAAGAACAGCGAACGGGGGCAGAACCTGTAGAAAGGCTCGAGGAGATACCCCTGGATAGCTCCATACTAGACAGAACCACGAGGATCAGCACTCTCGCTAGCCCAATGGTTCGCCTAGCACTCATAACTTTCCTCAAAGAGAACCAGGATGTGTTTGCCTAGAGTCAAGAAGACATGCCAGGAATCGACCTTTCAATCATGGTACACAAGCTAAATGTGTCGCCTTCTTTTCCACTCGTCCGTCAAAAGACGAGTGTTCGCCCAAGAACGAGACCGAGTAATAGTAGAAAAAGTTAGCAAGTTACAAGAGGCAGCTTCATCAGGGAAGTATACTATCCCGATTGGTTGGCAAATGTGATAATGGTCAAGAAAGCCACATAGCTACCCTCTCCCTTAAGTCGACGTACTAGTAGACTCTACAGCTTAGCGCCAACTACTGGGCTTCATGGACGCCTTTTTAGGTTATAATCAGATCCGAATAGACGAAACGGACCAGGAAAAGACTTCATTTGTTACTAGCCAAGGTCTTTTTTGTTACAAAGTGATGTCGTTCGGCCTTAAGAACGCGGGCACGACATATCAAAGGCTCATGAACAAGATGTTTGTGAAACAAATCGGAAGGAATGTTCAGGTCTACATCAACGACATGTTGGAAGAAAGTCGGAGAGAGGAGGACCATTTGAAGGATCTCAAGGAAACATTCAGCACCCTACGCTCCTACAACATGAAGATCAATCCAAGTAAGTGTGCATTTGAAGTGACAGCGGGAAAATTCCTAGGTTTTATGATGTCTCAAAAAGGTATTGAGGCCAACTCGGACAAGATCAAAGCCATAGTAGAGATGCCCCCCCCCCTCAAAGAACGTGAAAGAAATGCAGAGTTTAAACGATAAAGTAGCCACCTTGAACAGGTTCATATCAAGGGCAACAAATAAATGTTTACTATTTTTTTGCACCCTGAAGAAGTCTTTCCAATGGACTGACGAGTGTCAGCAAGCATTTGAGGACCTAAAGGCTTACCTCTCTTCCCCACCGTTGCTAAGTCCTTCACAACTAGGGGAAGAGCTCTTCCTCTATTTGGCTGTCTCCCTGGCAGCCGTAAGCGCAGCCTTGGTCAGAGAAGAAGACAAGGTTCAAAAGCCCGTATACTACGTTAGCCGGGCATTTCGTGGTGCAGAGGAAAGGTATCCACCCATGGAAAAGCTCGCCTTCACTTTAGTTACGACAGCCTGCAAACTCAAACCATACTTTTAAGCCCACACGGTGATCGCCTTAACCGACAAGCCCTTACAACGGGCAATGAGCAACCCTGAGGCTGCTGATCGGTTGGCACTATAGGCGATAAAGTTTAGTGAGTTTGACCCGTGCACCGCCATCAAGGGACAGGTCGTCGCTAACTTTATAGCAGAATTCACTAACGAGGAAGACAAGGGGGCAAATGAATGTCCTCATTGGAGTATACATACAGACAGGTCATCCAACAGGCAGGCCAGGGGAGTAGCTGTCGTGCTCCTTTCTCCTGAAGGAGACAAGATTGAATGTATGGTCCACCTCAACTTCCCTACCACCAACAATAAAGCAGAGTACGAAGCTTTAGTGACAGGACTTAATCTCGCCAAAGTGGCAAGAGCTGCAAGCGTGGTTCTTTACTGCGACTCTCAAGTCGTCACCAACCAAGTGAACGGGGATTATGAGTGCAAAGGTGAAAGAATGAAAAAATACCTAGAGCAAGTAAGGAGAAGGGTAGAAGCTGAAGTTCTTAATAGTGGGCATAAACTACTTTACAAAATTGGTGGAAGCTGAAGCCTTGGCCACCATTACGGAGAGGAACGTGTGAAGTTTTGTCTGGAGACGAATCATATGTATGTTTGGGATCCCTAGAGTCCTAGTCTTAGACAACGGGAAACAATTCGACAATGACTCCTTTTGGGATTTTTGCTCGCAGTTGGGGATCAGAAATCACTACTCCTCCCACGCCCACCCTCAAGCTAACGGACAGGTTGAAGTCACGAACCAATCTTTGCTCAAAATTATCAAGACGAGGCTTAAGGGGGCAAAGGGTATATAGCCTAAAGAGCTGCCAAGCATACTATAGGCATACAGGACAACAGCAAGGACGCCTACAGGAGAGACACCATTTCGGCTAACATATGGGAGCGAAACAGTCATTCCAGCCAAAGTCAGACTTACAAGCTACAGGGTGGACAATCATGATGAAAGCAAAAACAACGAGGCTATGCGTCTATAGCTTGATCTAGTTGATGAAGTCAGGGCGACAATAGAACAAAGACTCACATGGTATCAAAACCGCATGGCTAAGCACTACAACTCCTGGGTCCGACACAGAGACTTTCAGGTCGGAGATCTCATTTTGAGGAAGGTCATGGACACTGCTAGAGACCCTACCCAAGGGAAGCTCGGCCCTAACTAGGAAGGACCCTACCTAATCACGTCATGGCAGAGGAAGGGCACCTACCACCTGGAGACGTTGGACGAACAAAAGTTGCACCATCCATGGAACACCGAGCACCTATGGAAGTACTACCAATAGAAATGATGGCGTGGAGAGCAACGCCCTTTTATTTCTATTTTACCTTAGTTAATTTTAGCTATACTCCTCAGTCTTTCCATTTACTTTAATTTTTGCTACAATACCTTTTTAAAGCCCAAAAAGCAAGTCTTTTTCTTTTAGAGAACTACTTTTTCTATGAATGCATGGTTTATCGTAATAAGAGGAGTTTATTCAGATATGGCTAAGATGTTCAGCTACAGAAAATTGTCCATGAGGTGGATGACTTTATTAATGCCCATAAAATGGACGACTTCATCTCAGAAGGATGAAATATTATCAGTCCACCAAGTGGACGAGTTTATTCATGTCCATAAAGTGGACGAATTTATTAACGTCCATAAAGCAGACGACCTCATCCCAGAAGGATGAAATATTATCAGTCCATAAAATAGACGAGTTTATTAATGTCCATAAAGTGGATGAGTTTATTAATGTCCATAAAGTGGACGACTTCAACCCAGAAAAATGAAATATTATCAAGTCCACAAAGTGGATGAGTTTATTATGTCCATAAATTAGACGACTTCAATAATAAGTCCATAAAGTGAACAAATTTAATAAATACGTCCATAAATTAGACAGATTCATTGGTCCTCAAAGTGGACGAGTCCATTACTTAATAAGTGGACGAGGTCATTGAAGATGATGGCTTCATAAAATTGGACCACAAGTGGGTGGATCCATAATTAATGTGAACGGATTGATACAATCCATAATTAAGGAGAATAGGTCCACAAGAAGAAGGATTCATAACTTAGTCAAAATTGACCATTTCATCCCATAAAGTTGACAAGTTCAATGGAGTAGACAGGCCTGGTTAAACCCACAAAGTGGACAAGTCAGTAAAGTTGATGAGTTTATCCACCAAAGGATATGATTAGTATTATTAAAAGGTCCATAAGGCGACAATTTTAATATAAAGTTCATGAAATGAACAAGTCTACTGAGAAGGCGGATTGAGATTGTTTAAATCCACTGAACAAGTAGATAAATGAATTCAAACATGTCCACGAAATAAACAAATACAGGACATAAAGTCCATAGGCTGACGAGTTTACTATAGGATTGGTTTATCCTAGTTCACCAGAAACAAACATATCCTTGCATACAAGCATGAGAAGTAAAGATACAAGTGCCAACTAGTAGAAAACTAGACGATGTTAAAGACAATAGGCATAAGATACCATATATATAATAAATTCTTTACAAATAGAGCCAAAAAAGAAGAAGAAGAAGAAGAAGAAGAAGTAAGGCTAGAACTAGGCGGCAGGAGCATCATTGAGGATCTCGTCATCTTTATCCTGAGCAGGAGGGTTCTCCATACCTAAGAGCTCAATAGACGGGTTGGAAGTGGTGACAGGAGGATTTGCAATAGGTTGAGCAAGTGTCATCCTTGGGAGGAAGATCTGACTCAGTAAAGTCGTCACTCTCACCAATGACAGTGTCGCCAGTATGGGATCATCCATGGTAATCTCAGATAGATCCAAGTCTGGGTAGGAGGACGCATCCTATTTGAGGCAGTCGTCAAACCCAGTGCCATAATATTCAGCACAAGAGTCGATGATTGATTGCGACGCCTTAAATTCCTTAACGATGTCGGCCCCTACCTTCTTCACCTGCCCGCGCAAGGTTGACAGCTCTCCCTGCATTGTCTCCTTCTGACGACCCATCTCTTCCAACTTCTCCTTTGTCTCCTTTAACTCACCATTTAGAGTATGGAGGGCCTTCTTATATCGCTCCTACTCATTCAGTAAATTTGTATTATGCTTCCTAACTCGAGTGACGACCCCCTCTTTAGCAACACACTAGTCTAAAAGTGCCTTAACACGCACCAAGGCCTGAAAAGGATACAGTCGTTAGTCAATGAACAGAAAGAGACGAGATAAAATTAGCTAAGAAAGAAAGCGCACTCGAGTGAGGTCAAAAAGAGCTCACGCCCTCGACTCCTCTGTCCCTAGCTCAACACAAGGTTCCATGTCCGTCGGCTTTATGAGGGACCCCACTTCCTCGACGGCGTAGTCCTTGTGGGTGAGAAGGCGACGGG
This sequence comes from Quercus ilex subsp. ballota, assembly GCA_032727855.1. Lineage (NCBI taxonomy): Eukaryota > Viridiplantae > Streptophyta > Magnoliopsida > Fagales > Fagaceae > Quercus > Quercus ilex. The sequence goes on from CM064915.1 coordinate 19,566,362, forward strand.
GTCCCTCAATGACGGGACCAGTCGAAGTCATCATTCTCTTACTTGCGCCGCGACTTAACTTAGGAGGTGACTTCTTCTTGGGGTGTTCACCCCTAGTAGTGACGGCTGCCTTTTTAAGAGGACGGTCATCCTTCCCATCAACCTTCCTTTTTGCCGAGCCCTTAAAGACGGCCTTCGGGGCTGATGAGGACGGCCCATCCTTTCCCTTGGCTTTCCTTTCCTCCTCTTTCTTATAGGCAGCAGCTGCCCTCACCCTTTGCCTGGTTGCCTCCATTTCTGCGAAAAATAACTGACGTGCGTTAGAAAAAATAAACAGTAAGAATAAAACTGACGAAAGTAGAAAATCCACTTACGATGGCGAGAGTATTCGTTCAATCTACGAGCTTTAAACGTTGGTTTCGGGCCCCCGCAGTATGAATGAAGAGTGTCAAGGGTGATTAAGTCCCTACACTTCTGTTGCTCAAATGGGATGTCAAGAACTCGACGGATGAATGCCTTCTGCTTGTCAATTATGTGAGGACGAGCCCTAGCTGGAAAAGAGAAACAAAATGACGACATTAAAGCACTTCGAAAATGAATGAAACAATAGAAGCAAAAGCTGACCAGGATAAAAACCAATAAAAGCTGTCGATGCTAAACTTAAGTCTTTAACCGTTCCCCAAGTATTGTCAAAACCATGGGGCATTATAACCCATTCTTCTGGACGGCATACCTACTTTTCTAGTTCCTGTTAGAGTCGGGCATGTCGGACACAAGTCTGAAGTCCTTCTACCAGGCAACAAAATGATATATCCCCTTAGAAGAGACGATGTGCTAGAGTCTGTAGCAGTAGAAGAATTCGTCCAACAAAAGCTGACGGTTCCCACTGCTCAAACGACCCCATAGGATCTTAGCACCTATGAATATCCTCCAAGCATTCGAAGTGATCTGGCTGACAGACAGTCCCATGAAATCGGCCAGCTGACGGTGCAAGGCCATCAGTGGTAGTTTTAGTCCTGTAGCAATCATAGCGTCGTACATGCCAATGTCTGCAGTCCTCCTCGAGTAGCACCTTTCGTTTTTCCTAGGGAGACGGATTGGGATATGGTCTGGGATCTAGTAACGAGTACGTAACTCCTTAAAGACCCAGTCACTCATCTTTGGTAGAAAGTTATTTACGATCCAATTCTTAGGGAGGATAAAGGGATGGTTGCCTCCGAGACTTACTGAGGTCCCTTCATAGGATTCCTCATCACCATCATCCTCATCCTCGTCACTCTCTCTTTCTCCTCTTCTCCCTCTTCCACCTTATCTTCATCCTCATTTACTACCTCCTCATTCTCCTCGTCATAACTTTCGACGTTGATGTTAGGAGACTGGGCTGACGTTTCCCTCTCTGACGCCCAAGAGAAGTCCTCGGGCTCATGACCTGAACCAAAGACTTTGTCGTAGCTCGCTTCCTCGCAGATTGACAACTGTTCACTCGTCGCTTCACTAGACATCTGACTACCTACAAGCAATGGATTCATTCTAAGAACCTAAGTCGACGGCCTCACTATGGAGTTAATCAACTAGAATAAAAAATATAAATATATATATATATATATATATATATAAGGCAAAGGAGAAAGAGAACTTACGAGTATGTCTCATTGAATGAGTGACGGCTTCAAAAGCAACGGTAATAGCAAAAGCTACGGAATCAACAAATTGACGGAAGAAAGGCGACAAGCTTTCTCTCAAAAATCAGCAAGAATGAAATAAGAGAAATGTAGGAGGGGGGCGAAGTATATATAAAGGGGAATACGCACGAAAGACGAAGAGTTGCCCCCGTCCAGAAGCGAAGCCAATCTGAATGTGCAACATGTCCAAGCATTTAATAAAGGCTGCTCGAGGAGTTGCTCATAAATGGTTTTCCATCTCTCCTGGCCAAAAAGGAAATTAGCAATATAAGTCCAACTCTATAACCTGTCAATTTAAGCTGACGAGGATATGGAGTAGGGGGCAGCTGATAAGGGTAAAATTGTAGTGGAAATACTTACCCTTGCAAAGGTATAAAACGGCGCTCCAAATAAACCCGTCGGGATCCATTGGCAAGAGACGACGTTAGGGAGTCCACGAAGTGCACCTCAAGGCCGACGGGAGGACCTTGGGCAACGAAGATAAGTAGCTGACGCCAATGAAGCTAAAGGGAGTAGGCGAAGCTGACGACCTAACGTGGCCTTGCTTGGTCTCCACGTTTGCGTATATAAGGAAATATATTGCGCTTCACGTTTAGTGCTAATCAAAAGGACTCCTACAAGGAAAGGGTTTCACTAAATACGCTCGTGAAGACTCCTATAAGGAAAAGACTTCTAACCTAAGGAGAGGAGGTCAACCCTCTGCTACTATAAAAATCCAAGACCCTCATAGATTAAGGTACATACAATTTACCCTAGCTCTGGCACTCTAGAGTTGCGAAAAAAGTTCTAACTCGACCTTCGGAGGGTATTTGGCCGGCACCATACCAATGCTCTCTGTTAGGTCTTCTCTTTTTGTTATGCAGGTGCTGTTTCGAGCGTGCGAGAACTGTGTGGCTTACTGGTGATTTTTTGACATCATCAGTACATATGACTATGCCCCACCAATCTTGATTGCCCATCACAATTTATACAAACAGGAGGCATAGGTTTCATCTACATTGGCATGTCTTCCAAAAAACAGCAAAATCATTCTACTTCTACTCATGCTTTAATCAAAGCGATAAAGTTTGATTTTATTGTGGACCTAGTAATGCAGGTTTGTTTAGAATATTTCCTAGATATAGTTGCACCACCAAGTGCAAAGATATATCCACTTACGAATTTTGTTACTTTTGTATCTTTTATATCAAATATCATGTTCACATCATTGTACCCTTCTAGTTTATTTGGATACCTAGTGTACCATAATCCATTGTTTAGGATGTTACCTTAGTCCTAACTATTTCCTACTAGTGGTCTTCCTCTAGGTCACTTGTGTATCTACTCAACTTGCTAACAGAGTACATTCACTATGCTTGTCAAGTGTAGTTCATTATGTACATATGACAATCAATTATTCTAGCTAGACGTAAATTTACATCCATAGGTGCTCTCTCTGTACTACCATCATTATCTCCAAAATTTCTCAACTATTTTCTTAATACAATGTGATTGAGATTATAAGATGAGTCCATTTGATATTATAGTAATCTTTTTTTTTTTTTGTTATAGTAATCTTCATTATTAGTATCACACCAACAATACCTATATCCTTCATTTTGAACTTATAAGTCAAAATGATTTTGGTATCATTTTGGTATCTCTAATTAATCATGTCATTATTACTACCTATAATGAGTACATCATCAACATAGAGACACTCAATGACATAGCCACTTGTGGTATCCTACATAAACACTTCTCACATTTGTTAATACTAAACTCATTTAACATCATTGCATTGTCAAATTTCCAATGTCTGTGCTTTAAACCAAACAAAGATTTAACAAGAGCCTACACACCTTTTTTTTTTCTTGTACAGAAACAATGAACTCCTAATGTTGTTCCACATAAATTTACTCATTCAATTTGCCATTCAAGAATGTAGTTTTGATTTTCATTTGATGTATATCAAGGTTATGCAATGCTTCAAATGACCAAATTGACCTAGTGGTGGATAAGTTGCTTAATTACATGTCTGTTTTTGAGGTCTAATATGTACTCCGTCGACCATATCATATCATTTTATGTTAACATTTTAATGATAAGCTGACCAGAGGTCAAATTCTATTTTAAAAGTTCAAGAATTAAATTGACTTCATTGATAATTGAAGGACTAAATTGAACTTTGTTCTATAATTAAAGGATCAAATGAGTATTTTCAGACTTTTATTTATTTTTAAGGATTTGGTGTTGTAAGATATTACTGGATCTGGCCAAAAGTAGCTCAATTCAAAAATTTTATAATTCAATTGACACTTTCTAGTAATTTTTAACAAAGAAGTTTAGGTTCAAATCTTCCCTCTTTATTGTAACTATTGAATTATACAAAATTGGATAATGTAAAATAGTTTAATTTATATTGTAACCCAAAATTGAACCTTGGATTTTTTTTTTTTTTTTTTTTTTTTTTTTAAGATTCCTAGACAAGAAATTTTTTTTATAAAAAAAGAAAGTACTGATTTTTTCTGTGTTTGCCACACATTGAGGTATAAGCGGAAATAAACCAAACCGTCACCGTATAGCCTAATTTTCCTAAGGCGATATTGATTCCGTCATTTTAAAGCGCTAAGAGCATTCACATCAGCTCTTTTATAATTGTGTAAAATACACATTTTGATCAATTTTACACATTTTGAGCAAAAAAACACCCACATGAGTGGGTGTAAAAATGTGTAAACTATACACAACCGGTGTAAATGAACAGTAAACCGTGTATATTTACACGGTTACTGTTCAATGTGTATCCGATTTTTTTATTCTTTTTTTCTCTCTCCTCTATCAAACTGCAACAAACTAGCGCGGGGAAGAAGGCGCCAGGGCCACCACCAAACTACGACAAACCCAATCGCCAAACCCACACCCACACACAAACAAACTCACACGAACAAACCAACAAAGAGACAGATCGGTGCTTGATTGGAACAATCGGTGCTTGTGGAACGATCGGTGCTTGACTGGAACGATCGGTGCTTGCCTGATCGGAGCTAGGGAGATCTGACCGAGATGGGTCTTGCTTGATCGGAGCTAGGGAGAGTTGTTCATAAAAAATGGGTATAGAGATGGGTAGAGAGATGGGTATAAAGAAAGAGCAACAAATCATACCGAAATTGCAAAAGAACAAGAAGAAAGAAGGAGAAGGAAAAGAAAAAGAAAGAAGAAGAAAAAATGGAGAAGAAGAAAGACGAAGACGCTGAAGAAAAAACGGAGAAGAAGAAAGAAGGAGAAGGAAAAGACAAAAAGAAGAAAGTGAAAAAGAAAAAGAAAGAGATAGAGATCAGATATAGTATGTGTTAAAGTTGGTGGGGCCACGGTAGTTGTGAATAATAATAAAAAATATGAGAAAAATATTATTTAAATAAAAGAAGGTGTAGAATAGACAAACTGATGTGGGTGTTTTGTAAAAGTGATGGTGTAAAATAGAAAAAGTAGGTTTTTTGTGTAAAATAGACGGAATCTTTTAGACGAGCTGATGTAAATGCTCTAACTGGAAAAGGTGTACCTGGGGCGGCTGGTCTGGCTAGGGTAGATTGCTTCTTTTTTTTCTCTTTTCCTTTTTTCACCCCTTTGGTCTGATAAGATTTGAATCTAAGTTCTATCGTAATAGATATAATCCCACCTTTTAATGACTTGAATTAGGATCAACTATTGAATAAGATTTTTTGAATTAATTAGTACACTCTAAATTTCTTAAATAATCAATATCTAAATTATGGATAATATGAAAATATCTAAATCACTTAGTTTACTTTTATGCTCTGTTTGGAATTCGCTTATTTTGTTGAAATTAAAAACTTTTTGCTAAAAATACTATAAATAAATGTAAAAATTACCTAAAAAAATATTTTAATCCAGATCTTTCTTCTTCTTTTCTACGTTTTTTTTTTTTTTTTTTTTTTTTTGAGCGGTGCTTTTGTGGATGAGTTAGGTTCAAGTTACACCTAGTATAACTCTAAGCAATGTTACACCACTCAATAACTTGTTATTAAATTCATATTTTAAGAATCTCACCGTTGAATTACATGCTCTATATGTGCTTAACATGCATGCCAATTTTCATGCTAATCGGATGTTATTTACTTTGTGATCCATAAACTCATCTTTTATGAATTATTTTAAACTACAAAAACTTGGATTTAAACAATTGATTGATAATATAACTATTAATCTTTGATCATCGTGAAATTTTGCAAGCATGGAGAGTATATGAATATAATGTAATCCAATGATAGATTTGTCAAAATTTGCATCTAATAATAAGTTACTATGCATGAATTGGCATTACTTTTTTTGTCTACTTTGTTACTATGCATGAATTGCCTTGGATACCTTCTTTTTTTTTGGTAAACGCCTTGGATACCTTCAGTAACGCCAGAAGGCCCAAAACCATGAACAAGATACGACACTTTCTTTTGTGTTTTATTCGGGGAGAAAAAAATCTGAAACCACAGGTTGCTAAAATTCCATAAAATGAATTATTGTACGGATTGAAGAAAGGTGACCATGCGTGGCAGACACCACCCAGTTCAAGACTGTTAGTTGGGACTCGTTGGGAGTGGGAGTTAACCCAATCAATTGTCTGGAACACGAACCTTGTAGAACGTGAAGAGAATCTAACACCACCCACCTTCCTCGGCTCTTGCCTATCCTAGTTCACACTCAAAAAAACAATATATAATATAATCCACAAATATAGAGAGAGTTTTTTTTTTGAGAAGGAAATATAGAGAGAGTTAAAGACATAGAATCAACTAGTGGAGGTAGAGGACCATTGTGACCAAAAAAACAGAAAGGGAAATGCAAGAGAGAAAAGGAGAAAGAGGGACATGAGCTTTGGAATAGAGATAGCGATGGCAGTAATGGGGTTATGGGCATTATATTTAAGGCCGACGGTGATGAGATTCGCAGGAGAAATGGCAGAAGTGATGGGCTACGGAATCTACCAGATATTGAGAGGCAGGCCTTCTTTTGCTTTCTCTACCTATCTTCCTTACTCGTCTTCTTTTCTTTAATTACAGAGGAGACATGGTGTGTGTGCGCGTGTGTATATATAGCTAGTTCACTGGATTTATATAGAAGACGAACAGGAAGCAGCTATAACAGTAAATGAATTAGAAAATTTACCTTTTGCCATTTTTATCATGCACAAAGTCTCTTCAGGTCCTCCATTCCACTGCCACTGCTTGCTCTTCTTGATGTTGATGAGGTAGTTGATGGCAAAAATCATAGGGTTAAGGCCAATAAAAGTAGAATAATACTAGCTATGGATATATTCTTGTAGAGTAATGTATATTTCATACACTTATACATATAGTACATACACTTACCACTTTTGCATAAAAATTGTAACTTGAAGATATGATTTTAGTTCAAAAGGTCAAATGTGCTTACTGTGCATATAAATGAGTGTGTGCAATAAAAATTTCCATATTGTTATATAACAATGTTGTAAGCTCGTGTTTAACCGGAAAGCTTTCAAATTTGTAACGAATAAATAGCACAATAAGATGTATAAAGAATCTAGGAACTCTCTCTCTCTAAATAGAAGGAATGATCTTATCAACTGAATGAATTAATACAATTGATCTATACACTATATATATACAATCTGTGGAAGCAAAAGGAAAAAACTAACTCCGTGAAATAAGGAAAAATTAGTTACAACAAATCCCAATTATCAAACACACGTGTACTAGCTGTAAGCACTGCTTCTGTCATGCTCCTATCCACATGGCAAGGCTCCTTCATACGTGTGAATGAAGTGTTCATGATAAAGGACTGATTCAATCACTTCTAGTAGTTCTGGACTGATCCAATTCCTCTGATTTTCAGTTCCTTGGGTGCTGCCCTGTTCACCATCTCTGTTCTTGTGTCTACTAACAACTTGAGTGCATTCTTCCTTGCTTTTAACAAGATGTTATGAGACATTGATTCTTGGTTTTCGTTATCCTCTTAATTGCTAATTTTATATTTTTATTTATTTTCAAATTGAATTGTAGGAGAATTACTACTCTTTCATAAAATTTTAGTCTCTGTGATGAGTCACATCAAATAATATGGTTATTTACAAAACATGAGTTTACAAGACGACATTTGGAGTGCAATAAAGGGTCAACTAGAGTTATTCATCTTAAATTATTAGATATATGTTTTGTCACTACTTACAAAACCTCGTAACAAACACAATTACATAAAAGCAAATCAAACAATCACAAGCACCCAAAAACTGTAAAGTGTTTGTAGAGAGAAAAAACCTTGTTGATACCTGTTTTTGCTAATCCAAGCCCAAAGGCCTAATAGGAAGAAAAGCCCAAACCAGTCCAAAGAATGGATTGAAAATGGACAAAGAAGGCAAATGGACCACACCCCAAAAGCCCGAAAAGTAAACAAATACGACCCAAGCAATGGCCCAGAGAGAGAAAGTACCCATGGAAAATAGAGAATAAAGCCCACAGTGGGCTCATTGGCCCTCTTTAAGATAAGGGCAGTGCATAGGAGGTAGTCATGGTAGAATAGCCCTCCTTGAAGAGTAAAAATGGGCCTTGAAGAGGCCTAAGAATAAAAGAATAAGAAAAGGCCTAGCAAGGTCACCCAGCAGAAACCAATGAAAAGTAAGGAAAAGGGCACCAAGAGCTAATGAGCTCAACCTAGCAAAATGAAATGTGGCAAGCCCAAGAAGCCCATATTACTCTTGTGCAAGGGACACAATAAAACTCCAGATTTCACAAGAGCAAAAGGCAATGAAAAAAAACCAAGCAATAGTGGCAAAAAATGCATGGGAAATGAAGAGACAAAACGCAAGACAGAAAACAACAATGGAATAGTCGGAGTACCACTAGCTGTAACCCAGCCAATGCAAGGGAGTTAGGACCCAAGGCTAGAGAGATTACAAAGAGGATGGTTTGGTGGAAGGGCGAAAAGAGCCTAGTTTCGGTATCCTGCTAGGACCTCTTTTGGCAGATACTCTGCTGGGAAAGTATCTTTACCAAAATGGGTAATAACCTAGCTAGAACTGTCTAATGCATGATAAAGGGAGAAGGCAAAAAGGGACTTATAGGGCTTTACCATTCAAGAAGAGAGAGGGAGAAAGGTATTCATAGCAGATTAGGTCTTGCTTAAAATAAGAAGGAGCTTGTCGTAGAGTGAGTAGTCGACCCTTGCTCGTGGTCAAAAAAGTAGTGGGATTGAACCCATTTACATACAGCCAGAAGATAGTGGGTACTCTCCTAGCATGGTAAGTGTCTATAGCAGATAAGGGTAGTTGATGAAGAACAAAGATAAAAAGGCGAAAACACATAGACTTGAGTTAGGATATAAATAGGAACAATACCCATAAGGGAACAACACAGTAACCTATGAAATTTGAATACAGAATTGAAAGTGAAAGAATAGAGAAAAAGGAAACAAGAAGTGAAACTTATGAGAAAGAAAAAAGTGACTATGGTAGAAACAGCATGCATCACTAGGCAATCTTTTTTCTCCTTTACGTTACAAAACCAAAATATTTGTAATCCCACTAGAAAAAGTAGCTATTTTGACCTATTCTCCAAATCATACAAATTTGTAGTCTCCCATGATGATAAGGTTGTGTAAGTTGAAGTTTGGGCTCTTTTTACTCTACATCCTACAAAGAATCCTTTGTTATGTGCATTATTATGTCTGTCATTCTAACTATGCATAACTGCTAATGGAATATTTGGACTAACAATCATTTTGCTGCTCTATATTTATATAATTTTGTTTTGAAGTGTTTATCTTGTGCACAGATTGGTTCTAAGGGAATCTTGCAAAGAGAGTCAAGCCCAACTCCCTTACCCTCTATAGAAAGCCTTAGCCCAAAGGCACGAAAATGCCCCTACAAACCCATACAGTGCAAAAATACTCTCTAATGCATATAACACCAACCAATTTACGAGTAAGAATAGTTCCAATACATCACATTTACAAATTCTCCAAGATATGTAAATGAAATAATATTCAAGCTCCCCTGAGATGACAAGCGAGGGTCAAGCAAGACTCACTCTACCTAACTGATTCTCAAAACTAGTAACTCGCTTGACATGTCACCAGACATACTAATCTCTCTCAACCAATTCGTTAGTCAACAGCTCCATTTACAGCACTTGGACTCTCATCTTAAATACAATTGTACCCAAAATGTACAAATACATGAACATTTATTGGCGTAAATGCACTTTTGGTCCATATATTTTGGGCCGATTCTTGATTTTGTCCCTAAATTGATTTCTCTCCTAGGTCAGTCCCCGATTTTAAAAAATAGTTTTTATTTTGGTCCCTGCCATCAACCCAATAACAGAAAAATTGAGATGACAGACGGAATGCACTGTGTGCATAGTAAATGTTAACGTGGCTAATAAAATTATAATAAAATATTTTATTTGACATTTTTTAAATGCCACATCAGCATTTTCTAAATTAAAAACAGTCACGTCAGTATTTTTTTAATTAAAAATAAAAATTATTTTTATTTTTTCAATTTCAGTTTAATTAAAAAAAAAATGAAAATAAAGGAAGTTCAAATCTCAAGCTCTCTCTCTCTCAAGCTCATCTTAGTATTTTTATTTTATTTTTCAATTTGACTCTTTGAATCTCCCTCCTCTTCAAAAGCAAGTTCAGATCTCTCTCTCTCTCTAACTCACCCTCTCTCTTTTCCTCTCTTACTGGTGGTGGTGGTGGAGTCATCCCACAATGAGGACATGAAGGAGTAGCAGCGGATAGAGTGGTAGTCAATGGATTGGATCTCAGATCAAAATCTCTAAAGCTCTAAAGCTCGACAGACTGGTGTTTTGCTTGCCCAAACGAAAATCTCTAAAGCTCTCTCTCTTAGATTGATTGTTGGGGTGGAGATCAGTGGTTGTGGGTTGTGGGTTTAATTTGGGCTCAGATCGATGGGGTGTGGCCATGGGTCTTCACTCTTCAGCCATGGGTCTGTGGGGAAGATGGGTTTTCAGCCAAGGGTCTTAGGGAAGATCAAGAACAAGAAAGCTATGGAGATTCAGGCATGGGTCTTTGTTGAATTTTTTGTTTTTTTTTTTTTTTTAATTTTTTTTTTATGTTTGTTTCCCAAGAAAATTTCTAGGCTTGGGTTTGTTGGAGATTAGTTTGTTTACTAAGTTTATGGGTTTGATTTGCAATAGAATTCGGTGTTGATTGTGTTAGAATTTGTTGAGTTTGATTGTCCAAATGGGTTGGCCGATTAGATATGTTGGGGAAGAACATGTTCTCATGTTCTTCCAAAAAAATAATGAAAAGCTATGGAGAACAAGAAAGCTGTGGAGATTCGGACGTGGGTCTTTGTTGAATTTTTTGGATTTTTTTGTGTTTGTTTCCCAAGAAATTTTTTAGGTTTGGGTTTGTTGGAAATTAGTTTGTTTACTGAGTTTATGGGTTTGATTTGCTGTAGAATTCGGTGTAGATTTTGTTAGAATTTGTTGAGTTTGATTGTGTTAGATATGTTGGGGAAGAACCTGTTCTTATGTTCTTTCAAAAAAATAATGAAAAGCAATAAAAAAAAATACAAATTTAATTATTTAATTTAATGAGATTTAAGGTTTTGTTTTTTATTTTATTTTATTTTTAAATTTTTTGACATGGATTTTTTATTATTAAAATGTTGATGTGTTATTTTTTAAAAGCCAAATAATTTTTTATTTTATTTTATTAGTCACGTCAGCATTTACTATGCATACAGTGCATTCCATCTGCCACCTCAGATTTTTCTGTAACTAAGTTGACGGTAGAGACCGAAATAAAAATGATTTTCTAAAATCAGGGACTTACCTAGAAGCGAAATCAATTTAGGGACGAAATCAATTTAGGGATCAAAAATGCATTTACGCCAAGTTTATTTGCATGAAAATAAATAGAAATTTGACATGAAATATGTCAACACTTAAATTCCCAACACCTCATATTCACACCTGCCAATTACATTATATTTGAATAATGTTTACCATGAAACTATTAATATCTTAATTTAAAAGGGGTTTATATGGCTAAATATAACTAGAGAATGTAAATACGAGTTAACATGGATATATTAGAATTATATTAGCTATGAGAATATATACTTATGAATTTAAAAGGTCTGATGTGATAAATACACAATTGAAAGGTGTAAATATGACGCTTTGCGTTAATTTATGCTTTATATAAATTTGTTACATTTTAGTTTATATATCTTGGCTAATTCCCATATATATCAAAACAAGTGAGGTTTGTATTAAAATAAGAATAAAGTTTGGCTCCAAACATGTTTGGAGTCTTGGGCTCTAACCACCAATAAGAAGATGACATTTATAATTGTCTTATACAATACACATGACTCACTTAGGCCAACTAACAAAATGAGTCATGACACATGTCATCTTTCTATTGGTAGTTGGAGTCAAACATTTTCCTTAAAATGATGTGGTTATGTATTAAGTCAAGTCAAGAAGTAGCTTAGAATGAATCAAGTTTCAAAAGGATTGCTCAAGTGAAAATAGTTTCTCAAGCTAACTCATCAAAATAGAAAGTTTGTGCAACTCTTGCTGAGCAGAAACTTAAATAGCAAGTTTACTTGACCCTTTCTCAACATTCACTTAACCAAGATTGTGATAAATGAGGAACTAACTTTGTTAGCCTGACGTATAAACCTATTATTTTCCTATATATAAAGCCAACTATGAGCGCATCACTCGGCTGGAGGCTCTATGCGCTTGCTTTAGAGAATATGTGTTAGCCAAGTGAACCAAAGGAGGACGGTTTGAGAGTTACCACCTAATTTAAATCTAAGAACCAACTGAGCCCCTTGCTAAGGGCCTTGTATGTCCAAATTCAAGGCCCAAAGTTAAGTGACCGAGATGAAAAGGTGTTAGACACCCAACCCGTCAGGCTTTTGGACCAGTATCCGCTCATTATATTTCATATTTTAATTCTATTAATAAATCCTCTAATAGGCTATTCTAACATGTATAGACACACTCACTCCATTTCTATTGCACGCAAAATGTTATCTCCTTAACATTAACACATCTCATAGCATCCATACATATTAATCACATGGTATACATCACATCATATTATCTCACCCATGTCAACATAGCAAGCATACATACATCATCACATGGAAGCAAGCATACATATTCATCATATCATGTACACATACTCAATTCCTTTCATAAACATTCTTGAATTTTCACCTACAAAGTTGAAGATTCATGTTGCGTGGATGAGGAAATATTCTTTGAAATGAGAGTTCATTTATGTTGTCCTTGCTATAATACTTCCAATCTTTTGAAGGATAACATCGCTTGAATTATTTTTTTTTTTTTTGGTGTATTTTCTTTCAATTTTTGATTTCTCAAAGATCTAAAAACATTGAAAAATAATTGACAAGAAGATTTTCTGACCTGTGTATTTTGTTTGTTTTTTAGTGTTGAAAGTCTTGAGATGTGCTATCGTTAATATAAATATCTTTCTCTTGACTTAAAACATGTTTGACATTGTAAATACTTAGAAAGTGTGTGTAAGCAAAACTAGTGTATGACTATTTTAAGGTAAATGAAAATTTATATTGTCAATCTATAAAAGTCATAAATAGATTGTACTTTCTATTTTAGTACATGAATACCTGTTTAAAAATGGTTAAACTCATTTGTACATTAATTTTATGAGTTAAACATTCATGAAAAACCTTACGTTTTTAATTCAAGCATTGCTATGAATTTTAATGATATATTGTCTTTTTCATATAACTTTGTAGGGACTGGGTTTTTGGTTGCCCAAGCCCAATGGACACGGGTCAAAAGCCCAACGAACCCCGCAATGAATTTATAGAGAGTGGGTCGAAGGTCTAGGCGCCGGCCGGCGCTCCAGTGGCGTGAACTCCGGTCTCTTTTATTTAAGGAAATAGACTTAACACAGTTTACAACTGGGATGGGCTCCTTGGCCATGGCCGAGGAGGCCCTTGCCCTTTTTGCCCTCCATTTCTTTTTTTTTTTTTTTGAGAGTCCTCCCTTTCAGAAAGGATTCCCTTACATTATATACCCCTTGCCCAACCAATCCTAGCCCTACACTTGTTGAGTGATCATGACCTTTGCTCAGGTGCTTGTCCCATCAGCCGCCTTCCCAGTCTCTTTGGGAGTCGCGGCAACCAAGGCGACACTGGTGAAGGTCATTTCCTCATTAATGCGGCCAGGGCAGTTGTCAGGTGCGTTTAGTGTGGAGATGACCGCTTGCTGCGAACATGTTCCTCAAACTCTCGGACGTCCAATGATGAGGTCATCCTCGGTCTTGGATGTCTCCTCGGCTCGGGCCTTCAGCCCAAGAATGAAGTGGGCTGGGCCGTGGGGTTATTTGGCCCCACAATAGCCCCTCAAAATTTTGATGTCCGCGTCCTCGGGCGGAGAGGAGGATTTTGATATCCTCGGGCACGCGTCATGTACCGTCGAGTTGGGCCCTCTAGGGGTACTAGAGTCTTTTCGCCTGCCTCAGAAGTGTTACCGATGCCTTGAAGGGCGCGACGTGCCCTTCATTAAATCCTGACGGCTTTGTGCTCCCCACGTTCAACGGGAGGATGTCAATCGAACGGTGGGGATTTGCCTAACGGTTGGGGGTGGGAAAACCCGCTCTGTTCCTTGATTTTAGGGTATAAATACCCATTTGAAAGTCCGGTTCCTCTGCTTCTTTGTACTCAAGAGTCTACATCTCCAGCATAAAAGACCTGTCCGAGGAGCTTCTACACCTTTCTGTAAGTCACTCTATCTCCCTTTGAACTTTCTCTTTTTCCATCTTTGCCTCTTTTTCGTTTGCTCCCTCTTAGCTCGTTTAGGCTTTATTTGGGATGGGTATTTTTAAGAAGTATGTCTTCACTGAGGAGGCGATGGAGAAATTTATCGCCGACTACAAGATACCGGCCAATGTGGGCTTGAGGTATTGTGCGGAGGGTGAGTGGCGCTTTCGGAGGCAGGAGGGTGAGGTAGTGATTCCCATCGTTGCCTTCGTTGAAGGTGGCATGAGGATTCCCATGGGTCCGGTGATGAGAGACTATCTGATGCACTTTCGATTAGCCCCCACTCAGTGTGCCATCAATGTCTTTAGGGTTCTGGGCTGTGTGGATGCCCTAAATGAAAAGATGGGCCTAAGATCCACCATGACGTCAACTGGTGCTATAATCTCCAGTGCCTGAAGGGCGAAACTTACTATCTGAAGACCAGGGATGACAGAGTCCGGCTCATTCAGTGTCTCCCTGAGTCCAGCAAGGGGTTGAACAAAGACTTCCTCATCGTGTCTGGAGAGTGGCATGATAGCCTTCACTGCCCGACGACGGAGGGGACCCCAGGTGGGCAGTGGGAAAATAGAGAGAGAGAGCTCTAGGACCTTAATCAGTTCCATCTTTTCTCTCGTCTCTTTCTCTCGCACTGTTTGGTTTCTAATGTGGATGTGTTTCTTTTTGCAGATCCTCACGCCTTCACGCGCCACTTCAGCCTAATCAACCGGGAAGACTTGCAAAAGGCGCTGAGGGCAGAGGTTTTTGTGAACGAGGCCGATAATTAGGTTAGGGCCGCTCACGAAATTTTGAAATACGACCCGGCTCACAAGTCATTTGCTACGCCGAAGCACGTGATCAGAGCAAAGGATCCTCGGCTTCGGAAGATAACTGTGACCGAGGACGGGTTTCGGTTCCCTGAGGTGCCCTCCACATCAGAAAGCGCAATACCTGCGGGTCCCTCCTCCTCCCTTAGAATCTCGGAACCCGCCGAAGTAGGCCCTGAGAGGGAAGTGGAGGTTGCTGATTTTGGCCCCGTCGAGGACGAATTTAGCGTGTTTGATCAAGCTCACCAGTCCGAGGACCCTCCAGGAGATTTAGGTGACCCTCGTCTAACCGAAGCGGATTTCTCAGCGTCCAAGTCCTCTTCTCGGCAGAAAATGGGCTACAAGAAGAAGCCGCAAGTTAGCTTGGCGGAACTGATCGAAGGCCAGCCGGAGAAATCTAAGTCGGAGCTCCCTCCTCCTCCTCCAAAGACTCGTTCTGCCCAGGGCAAGTCGGCTTCTACCCAATCAGGGCTTACTCCCTCTCTGCCCAAGACGGGTCTGCCTTCCAGACGTGAGCCCTCTGATCCCAAGCAGAAGAAGGATAAGGGCAAGAGGCCAGCTGAGGAGAGGTCCGAGTCCCCACGGGAAGAGAGTGATGATCGGCGGCCGTCCAAACAGTTGAAGATAGGCTCCCGAGGCCAGGACAAACAGGTCGACGACCAGCCCGAGCCTCAGGCCTGGCTTCCTACCCCCATGCTCCGCGGGGCGCCGCTGAGGGAAGACTCCTCCCTCAGAGATTTCAACGAGGGCGAGGGCACATACGTGGCCGACGCGGTGGAGAGGTGCCTGTTACTCCCAGCCGACATGGCAGAGCTGGCGACTATGAGGAGCAGGGAGGTCTTCCTCTGCCTCAAGCGGTACTTGGGGATGGTAAGCCCCTCAATACTTGTGACTTTTCCTAGTTGTAGCTCTTCCTTTCCGCTTTTTGGTCTCAGCTGATGGCGTATTTGTTTTGTTGGACAGGCCGTTCAGGCTACTTATAGGTTGGAGGACGTGGCCCGTGACCAGGGGAAAGCCATGGAGGTGGAGCGCGAGAAACGTCTGGAGGCCACCCAGGTTCTTAAGCACTCTGAGGCTGATCTATCCAAGGCCCGGGAGGAACTGAGTGCGATGACCAGTGCCAGGGACACTGCCCTGTCCGGTCTCGCCGGTTTTCAGAAGCAGGCCGAGGATTACTCGAAGCGCCTGGCTGAGGCGGAGGAGCAGCTGAAAACTGCAAAGGGGTTGCTTGCAGATTTGCCCAAGAAGGTGGCTGCCGCCGAGTCGGACAAGAAGGCAGCCGAGTGGGCGAGGGAGGAGGCCGTGAGGGCCAAGTTTGAGGCTGACCAGGGCAGGGAGGAAGCCCTGGCCGCTATGAAGGAAGCCGAGGAGGAGGCTTACGCCGCGGGGATGGAAGAGACAGCAGCAACATTTAGGTCTGAAGTCCCCGGGTTGTGCAGGCGCTACTCTGCCGAGGTTTGGAGGGAGGCTCTCAGGCAGGCTGGGATCGAGGCCTCATCCGATTTGTGGAAGGAGGAGAATGTGTACTATCCTCCTGCCATCCGCGAGGCGGCTCCAAGTGGCACTGAGGCCGAGAAGGCTGCGGAGGAAACCGGCACTATTGCGGGTGAGGACACATCAACTGCTGAGCCCGCCCAAGGAAGTGATCCTTCCAAGGTGGCAGAATCGGGTGAGGGCCCTGTTGGGGAGGCGCCCCAGGAGGCTGTGAAGTCTGGCGCTGGGGCTGGAGCTCCTGCCGCTGAGGAGGCAGCTATTCCTGCTTCGCCTTCGCAGGCCGTCCCCTCTGGCCAAAACTCAGAAAGCCTTGATGCTGCTATGGTCCAGCCCCCAGCTGAGGGAGGAGTATAAGTGAGTGGGGCAGGCCCTCCGACCCTGTTGTCTTCCTGGTCCTTTGTATTTTCTTCTTTTTTCTTTTGGCTTTGTGACTGTAATGCGGTACTCATCATGTAATATTTGTGAACTTAATGGAATGCGAGTTTTATTTCTTTTCCTGTTTGTTGCGGTTGTTTGCTGACTTCCACGTTATTCGTTCTTTCTTTACTTGCGTAATTTCATCTTTAATTGCACCTCGGCCAGTCGCGGCACCAATTGTTGCAGCGAGGGCATGTATGCTCGAGTGGGCCCATCTTTCCCTAAGGGCCGGGTAGAAATTTCTTTAGGTTGACACTTAAGTTCTCCTTGATGTGGTTGGCTTCCCCATGAGCTTGAGTCCGAGGACCGTACAGTGCTTTAGGTTCTGTCTAACACTTAGAATCCTCTGAAGTAGTTAGTTTCCCCATAGGTCTGAATCCTGGGATTATGCAGCGCTTTTGGTTCTGTCCAACACCTGGAATCCTCTGAAGGAGTTAGTTTCCCCATAGGCCTGAGTCCTGGGACCATGCAGAGCCTTGGTTCTGTCTAACTCTTAGGATCATCTAAGGTGGTTGGTTTCCCCGTGAGCCTGAGTCCGAGGACCGTGCAGAGCCTTGGTTCTGCCTAACACTTAGGTTCATCCGAAGTATTTAGCTTCCCCGTGAGACTGAGTCCGAGGACCATGCAGAGCCTTGGTTCTGTCTAACGCTTGGCATCTGGAGCGGTTAGTTTCCCCATAGGCCTGAGTCCGAGGACCATGCAGTGCCTTGGTTCTGTCTAACGCTTGGCCTCTGGAGCGGTTAGTTTCCCCATAGGCCTGAGTCCGAGGACCATGCAGTGCCTTGGTTCTGTCTAACGCTTGGCCTCTGGAGCGGTTAGTTTCCCCATAGGCCTGAGTCCGAGGACCATGCAGTGCCTTGGTTCTGTCTAACGCTTGGCATCTGGAGCGGTTAGTTTCCCCATAGGCCTGAGTCCGAGGACCATGCAGTGCCTTGGTTCTGTCTAACGCTTGGCATTTGGAGCGGTTAGTTTCCCCATAGGCCTGAGTCCGTGGACCATACAGTGCCTTGGTTCTGTCTAACGCTTGGCATCTGGAGCGGTTAGTTTCCCCATAGGCCTGAGTCCGAGGACCATGCAGTGCCTTGGTTCTGTCTAACGCTTGGCCTCTGGAGCGGTTAGTTTCCCCATAGGCCTGAGTCCGAGGACCATGCAGTGCCTTGGTTCTGTCTAACGCTTGGCCTCTGGAGCGGTTAGTTTCCCCATAGGCCTGAGTCCGTGGACCATGCAGTGCCTTGGTTCTGTCTAACGCTTGGCATCTGGAGCGGTTAGTTTCCCCATAGGCCTGAGTCCGAGGACCATGCAGAGCCTTGGTTCTGCCTAACACTTAGGTTCATCCGAAGTATTTAGCTTCCCCGTGAGACTGAGTCCGAGGACCATGCAGAGCCTTGGTTCTGTCTAACGCTTGGCATCTGGAGCGGTTAGTTTCCCCATAGTCCTGAGTCCGAGGACCATGCAGTGCCTTGGTTCTGTCTAACGCTTGGCCTCTGAAGCGGTTAGTTTCCCCATAGGCCTGAGTCCGAGGACCATGCAGTGCCTTGGTTCTGTCTAACGCTTGGCCTCTGGAGCGGTTAGTTTCCCCACAGGCCTGAGTCCGAGGACCATGCAGTGCCTTGGTTCTGTCTAACGCTTGGCATCTAGAGCGGTTAGTTTCCCCATAGGCCTGAGTCCGAGGACCATGCAGTGCCTTGGTTCTGTCTAACGCTTGGCCTCTGGGGCGGTTAGTTTCCCCATAGGCCTGAATCCGTAGACCATGCAGTGCCTTGGTTCTGTCTAACGCTTGGCCTCTAGAGCGGTTAGTTTCCCCATAGGCCTGAGTCCGAGGACCATGTAGTGCCTTGGTTCTGTCTAACGCTTGGCATCTGGAGCGGTTAGTTTCCCCATAGGCCTGAGTCCGAGGACCATGCAGTGCCTTGGTTCTGTCTAACGCTTGGCCTCTGGAGCAGTTAGTTTCCCCATAGGCCTGAGTCCGAGGACCATGCAGTGCCTTGGTTCTGTCTAACGCTTGGCATCTGGAGCGGTTAGTTTCCCCATAGGCCTGAGTCCGAGGACCATGCAGTGCCTTGGTTCTGTCTAACGCTTGGCCTCTGGAGCGGTTAGTTTCCCCATAGGCCTGAGTCTGAGGACCATGCAGTGCCTTGGTTCTGTCTAACGCTTGGCATCTGGAAGTAAGGGTTTGTCCTCGGTTTGCTTTACTGGGGACGATTCCTCCTTCGGACGGATCATGATCTTACACGTGGCGTTGATCTCATCTCCATCTCGAGCCCCCATCTCTGTCATTTGCGAAGCGTCCCTTGGCCGTTCGTGTTCCGCGCCTGACGCTTCGGTGCGCGAGACGCGCCTTCATTAATGGCCTCGTAAATCCCCATAAGCTCAACGGTTTGCGGCTCCCTTGGAATCTGGCCGCTTCATTACTATCCAACGCTTCGTTAACCAGTTTTTCGAATTCTGCGTGGATTAACTCCCACCTACTTTCATCCTCCATATAAGGCCCCCTGGGGGAATGGTTTCTCTTCATTCCATGAACGTCTCAACCCAACCAGAAAGAAGATACCCCTTCAACTCCCCATGCCCCTTTAACAACCCCGCCGGGATTGTGACCGGAGTTAGGCGATATGGGGCGGTTTTGGACGGACATGAGAACATCCGTGCCAAGAGCCGTTGTGGCCATAGCCCCCACTAGGCTTCCGGTGCGGCAGGATCTAGGCGTAACCCCGATGGCGCCATGCACGGTGGCCCGGAGGGATATCGTTGAAGTACCTAACGTCCCTCCTCAGAGCGCACCTCCGACAGAGGAGACATGCGAACTCACATTATGTGCAGCGCCCGAGTGTTGCCGTCACCAACGGCCAACGCTCGTGGAGGTTGGAGAAAATCAAGGGAACATCATGGGGGAGGGCGTCCCGGAGCCCCTGCATCTGCTCCTCGCTTTGTTCAAGCTCTCAGCCCCCTTCCGCCGCCTTATTGTCAAGCTCTCCTATTCTCTTTATGCCAATAAGGGGACGAGTTAACATCTCCCTCTAGCTAGTTTTAGGTTGGGTCCGCCTGGGCTTCTGATTGTAGGACTAGCTGGTAGGAACAGTTGTAAAACAAGCCTGCCTAAGCCTCTGATTGTAATCTGTGACTTTTTTTTTTGAATAATATCAAATACTTTTCTTTTTTACTGTTGAATCTCTTGTCTTCAAGCTTTTATCTTTCTGCAATGTTCTTCTTTTTGATAGTTAATTTTTTGCATCACCGCTGATCCTCCATAGAATGGTTTTTTAGAACAGTCGCCTGTTGCGCCAACCGATGCACTAATCCTTCCCACAGACGACGCCAATTGTAGGGACTGGGTTTTTGGTTGCCCAAGCCCAATGAACACGGGTCAAAAGCCCAACGAACCCCGCAATGAATTTATAGAGAGTGGGTCGAAGGTCTAGGCGCCGGCCGGCGCTCCAGTGGCGTGAACTCCGGTCTCTTTTATTTAAGGAAATAGACTTAACACAGTTTACAACTGGGATGGGTTCCTCGGCCATGGGCCGAGGAGGCCCTTGCCCTTTTTGCCCTCCATTTCTTTTTTTTTTTTTTTAAGAGTCCTCCCTTTCAGAAAGGATTCCCTTACATTATATACCCCTTGCCCAACCAATCCTAGCCCTACACTTGTTGAGTGATCGTGACCTTTGCTCAGGTGCTTGTCCCATCAGCCGCCTTCCCAGTCTCTTTGGGAGTCGCGGCAACCAAGGCGACACTGGTGAAGGTCCTTTCCTCATTAATGCGGCCAGGGCGGTTGTCAGGTGCGTTTAGTGTGGAGATGACCGCTTGCTACGAACATGTTCCTCAAACTCTCGGACGTCCGATGATGAGATCATCCTCGGTCTTGGATGTCTCCTCGGCTCGGGCCTTCGGCCCAGGAATGAAGTGGGCTGGGCCGTGGGGTTATTTGGCCCCACAAACTTCTATTGGAAAAAAATAGTAGAAATAACTACCTCGAATTTAGTGTGAAGCTACTATGTTGTATGCAGCTTAAAGAGAGTTAACAATTTTTATAGTGTGAAAATCACCCCTCAATATAGCATAAATAAATATGAAGAGATAAGGTTGTAAAAGAAAAATCCTGCCAAAAAAGAATAAGGGGTTGTTTGGTTTTTGTGTTTCCATCACTCATAACTCTGTTTTCATCACTTATAACTCAAAAATGGTGGGACCCACGGCTGAGAAGGGTGTTTGGGGATGTTTTCAATTTTTGTTTCCATTACTCAATTCTCTGATTTTTGAGTGATAAGTTATGGAAACTGAAAACACATTTTAGGTGTTTTCAGTTTCCAAAACTCAATTTCCAATGGCATTTCTGTAATTGAACACACACTGAGAGACCTACCAGCCGCAACTTTTGACTTCTCACTCTCCTCTTTTTTCTTTTTTCTTTTTTGCTTCTCCACTTTTCTTTCTTCTTTCTCTGTTCTCCAGTTCGTTCTTCTTTTTTTTTTCCCCCCCCTTCCTTTTCCCCTGTTTTTCTTTACTTTTCTCTTCATGCATGCTTTTCTCTTTGTTTTTCCCTTGTTTTTCTCGCAGACCAATGGAGATCTTCAAAATACATAGAAAACCCCAACTAAAAAAAAAAAAAAAAACAATAGAAGTGAAAGTGAAATCCAGAACAAAATTAAACATGCATAAAGATATTCCAGAACAAACCCAGATTTCTCAATCATTATAAATAAAAAAATAAAAAAAAGAAAGCAAACTCAAATCTGCCCAGGCCATTGATGTTGATGTTGCTGTTGCTGCTGTTGTGGCTGTGGTGGGTTTCGAAGTTTTTAAGGAGCGGAACATCATCATTTGTCATTGTGGGTTGTAGCAGAGGTTGCGGCGGCAGTTGTTGTGACGAGAACAAAGGCACGAGACCGACCCGTTCCATTACAACTTAGGCACCTCAGAAACGGGCCAACCATGGTCTTCTGGTCCGTGACTGATTTGACCAGGGCTGCTCCGCCCAACACACCCAGACCCATTGCCAACTGAGTCAAAATGATCAGACCCATTTTTGATCTATTGGACCACGAACCACAGAGAGAGAGAGAGTTTGAGAGAGAAGAAGAAGAAGAAGAAGAAGAGGTAGAAAGATTTTTTTTTTTTTTTAATTTTGTTGGGTGGTGTTAATATTGTTTATTTTTTGGAATTGAACACGTAGTTGGCTTTGTGTTTGGTGGTTTTAAGAAGAGTGGGTCCCACAAAAAGTACAAAAAATTGGGTGATGAAATACTGAAAATATGTGCCAAACAGGTGGGGAATAGCCCTAAGATACTACACCATCAGAATATTCTTTCTCCAAGTAAATCACAGAGACTTACTACTTTGACTACATAAGAAGGTAGCATCATCTCAGTCAGTTTCTTCTTCGGCTAAAAAAAGGTTAAAGAGAGGAACTCGGGGTTTTTATTTCATCTAAGGGCGAGGGTTTGGGCTTGGAGAGGCAATCAACACATTGTGTAGCCAAATATAGGTTTTTTTTTTTTTTTTTTTCCTAACTATAGTTTTTTGGATCCATATAAATATTGTATTCGATTATCATATAATTTTCTTGAGTAAATTTTTGAACCTTAGGAGTAAAATTCGGGGTTTAATTGCGTTAAACTGGTATACTTAATGCCTCTCATCAATATGTAGCGACATTTGTTTGTCAATTCAAAATTTATAAGAAGTCCGATAAACATTGTTTATATATACAATTACATACGAGAGAGAGAGAGAGAGAGAGAGAGAGAGAGAGAGAGAGAGAGAGAGAGAGAGAGAGAGAGAGAGAGAGAGAGAGAGAGAGAGCACATGAAGAGCAAGATGGTGCTGATTACATTTCTTTTGATCAAGCAACACTGATAATTATAACAACTATGAATTTTTACATGAACAAACTAATGAACAAATATGGATGTCTGTTTACATATTCTTATTGGACACATATTCCTTTATTTTTTACACCAACAATGGAAAGAATTTGCAGTACTTTGTGTTAGCATCTAACATGTGGTTCCCTTTTACAAACAAACAAATGACGCAATTAGAAAAAGCTGAAAAATGGACATTAGATCAACAGAAATGATGCAGAACTAAAAAAGTTAATGAAGGACCAGTTATCGATCAGTGTATCATTTCAATATTCCTTCAATATTGATTTGGTTGGCATCAATGGTACTGGTGTGTTATTAGGAGAGCTGAAATTTTTATACATCCCTTCATTCTCAAGCTCTATCAAGCTCTTGATCACAATTTCTGAAGCACTTGTTACAACTTCTGACAAGTTCCTACAAGCACAATAGAAAAATTAATAATGGATGAATTCCAATTTTTCCTAAACTGGAGAATCGAAAGATCGGCAGAACTATATATTGGAAAAAATTTATGCTCACAAATGGAACAAAGCTTAGGTGTAGTTTTTCAAATATTGTATCTTAAATTTTTCAATTAAATTTAATCATATAGTTGCATTAAATAATGAATTACAAACAGTGTTATTTTTATTCAAAGACAATTAAATTCAACCATACAGTTCATTGATCAATGCAACTACATGTTTGAATTTAATTAAGGTACATTAGGTATAACACTTAAGAAATTTTATCTAAATTTTATCCTCACAAATAATATAATCCATGGGTTCAAAGTCCTTTAAAAAAAAATTGAACTTGTACGTCTAAGTATTCTCTGGTGCAGTTTCGTTTGGACTACAACTACGTAGTTAAATTTTACTACATCAAATGATCGGTTTCAGAGGATAACTTCTTTTTAGAACAATTGTAATTAAAGTATGTAACGAAAAGAATATTTGAGAATGCATCATGCTATAATAGAACACTATCTTAGGATGATGCTAAAAGTATTAATGAGGAGTGTGCAGTGGGTCAAGGAGTTAAGGATCAACTAGTTATTGGCTAATACTAGGACAAAGAGTTGAGGGCTTTGTTCCAGTTCGTTGATGAGTGATAATTCCTTTAGTAGATTCTTTTTCTTGAGGTCATGATTGTATCATTAACCTTACTTAACATAGATAGAGATGAATTATTAGGAGCCTCGAACTATCTAAGATTAATCATTCAAATGTATGAAAAGTACTTGCTACTTTTGAATATAGATATTAAAACTAGTGCCTTGGAATCTCTTAATTGGTAAAGATTGATACAACATGTTAGGACAACATTTTAAAAAAGGATTAGCTTGCACAACTAGTCTTTCTCTTGAATGGAAACCCCACACCAATGAATCACTGGCTCTAATATTAATATTACTTCTTGGTATTATAGGTATATCGGTAATTTATTAGAGTTGAATATTAACACTTTGGAAAAAATCACTTTGTGAGTGCTTAAAATGCAACATATTAGAATATTACTTAAACTGAAAAGCCTAAACCAATAGTGAAATTATCATATCAATCACTTATTCTTGTTAATTAGTACTACTCTTTACGCAAACAATCTAATAAAGTTCATAAAATTTACTTGGTAAAAATGAAAATGGGCATACTATTGCAGCACCAATTGTGCTGAAACAAACTAATAGTAATAATCGGTAGATTGATCTTACCCCTTGTAGGAGTCAAAGGTAAGCCCCACGGTGTTCTTAGCCTCATTAAGAGCCCAGTTAAACTTCCGAAGTTCCTTCTTGTCAGATACTACATTTCTTGGAACACGTAGTTGAGAAGGCTTAATGTCACAAAATATAGGTATGACCTTCTTCTTGGTCTCCATGATTAGAGCCAGTTCATGAAGACAAAAATACGACTGACAGTAATTAGGCGAAAACATTGCTACGCCTACCTTGCAGCCATGTATTGCACTATCAATCTTTTCGAATAATTTGTCTCCTGGCTTCATAGTTTTGTTGTCCAAGAAAGGACGTAGGTTAAACCTGGAAAGATAATCATAGAGCAAAGTGGCTATTGTTCGCTTTGTGTCAATCCCTCTATGGTTAAGGAAAACATCACATGTGGGTTTAATCACACGTTTGGCCAATTGGGTTTTGCTTCTGTTGGAGAATAATCGGCTTTGGAATTTCAAGGCTGGTGAACGATGCATGATTTCTCTAAACATTTGCATTATGCCTTGCTTGGAATAGGTGTTGTATTAGGGTATTATGGGTTTCTTTCCTAAATTGGAATGTAGTTGTTGTGTTGTTTTGTGAGAATTGTATTTATGGTATGCTGGCTTGCATTGCCTTATATATAAGGAGGTTCAAAGTTTACTTTTCATGGTATTTTTTTACTCTTTGTTGTTTGGTATAAGTAAATTGAAACCTTCAACTTTAATTGAACTTTTTACCTCTTGAATTGATTTTGAAAGAAAGAATTTTTATGGAAAGAGATTGAAAATCAACATACAACCGTGTTTTAAATTTGATAGAAGAAGGAGATTGATGAAAATCAACATGTCCCTTCAAACACGTTTATTGACTCTCTCTCACACACAAAGTGCCACCGCAGCTACAGGGTCCACATTCGAATCAAAAAATTCCAGTTTTTTTCAACCTTAATGTCGCGTCGGATATATTACATCGTGGAGACATAAAAACATCACATGCCTGAACTCGATTCAGTGCTTCAACTTTTGAATTTAACGCAAGAAATTCAAAGTAATTTCCTTAGTCTGAACACCCTTTTCTTTTAATTTTCTATCAAAAAAAAGAAAGAAAGTACCTGGTAACCTTAACGTCTATATTAGTATTCAATACCAGTTTTCTGTATAGCTTACTACCAACCTGAGGGGTTTCTTTGACTGTTTGAATGCAAAATTCTGGTCACAGTATAAAGTTTCCTCGCACCAGGTGATGTAGAATAACGAGAATTGAACTGATAGAAATGGGAGTTCGTTTTCATTATACATGAACTTTATTTCTAATAGTAATAATTTTTTATGAACATTATGGTAGGCGTGATCTGGTGGACTATATAGCAAGGACATGAAGAGAGAGACAGTACAAATACAATAATATGATTTTGGAGAAAAGCCTAACTCCGTTTGCCTTTACGTGTAAGACAATTGAGTCTTTTTTTAACTATTTTTGTACCCACATCGTGATCCTTGCAATACCTTTTGCCCTACCACGGAGCTTGACTGAGACAACCATAGCGAAACAGATATGGCAAAGTATCCCATTTGCAACATTATGTCCAAGAATATAATTAATTTAATAGATGATCATCACTTTGAATGTGATGGATGTGGCTATCTTGTTGTAGATTTGCTTTTGTTCATCTCCAATAACTGATTGGTTGATATTTTGCAATAAATCCTAATTAATGTTGAATTTCATGACATGTAACCTATTAACCTAAACGTGTTACTCAAAAGCACTTTGAATTGAATGGAGTGTAATAATTAATGAAGATAGTGTAGGAGATACACTCAAGATTTAATGGTTAAAAATAAGGTAAGTTGATGACCTCTCTTGAAGTTTTCTATTATCACACTTACCTATATCTTTTAGTTTGAAATAAGACACTCACCTATCATAAAATGTAAATTATTTATATTAACCTCCCCTCAACGATTGAAAAATGACTTTGAAAAACTCAAATTTCAAATTTTTACCTTCTACTTAAATGGTTAGTTTTCCTTTTAAAAATATTAATTATCTTTAGTATGTAACTGTTTTTCTCATATAAAATTTTAGGTTTTATTACAGTACATGTAATGTAAACTCAAACAAAAGAGTCTAGATGGTAAAACAATCGTGTTCCTATAATTCTAATTTTAGGATACATTCGAGGTTGAAGAAAGTGGTTAATGGGGGTCTAGCTCAACTCTCCCTTATAAGGTTTTTTATTTTTTCTGGGTTGGGGGGAGGTTAGGTTATGAGTTCAAGACCTATTGGGTAGGTGCATAACTTATCAATTAAAAAAAAAAAAGGTTGAAGAAAGGGTCCAACCCTCTTCAAGGATTTAGCCCTAAACCTATCATAACAATTTTACCCACCCCTAAACTATATGACATTCACGGGAGGGTAGGTGGTGTTCATAGGAGCATTCTCAAAGTCTTAGGATATTATGTTATATATGTAATATATATTCATCATTCTCATTTGCATATGGAGCCAACATGTATTCATTGTCTAGCATTCTTTGTTCCATCCGAGAAAAATAAATTCCATTGACTGCTTTTGGTTTGCCATACAACTTTTTCCCTATTACATTTTCCAGTTTTCAGATGTTTGACCCAACATGAAAAATGTTGATAAAAAATTAGGAGAAAAAAAATTGATTTGATCAGCAAAATAATAGTTTTGGGGCGAAAAACAATTTCCATTCAAAAAACCCAATTTCCCACCCACCTATCAACCACCACTATAGTCTTCGTTACTCCTCCCCACTACACTACCATACTTTTTTGACTCAGTCACCTTCGATTAGTAAGCCACCACCCCTTCCACCGGAGACAAATGCTTCTCCAACAATGAACTCATGGCCAAAATTAATCAAATAGGAAAAGAAAAATGATTTGCTCAGCAAAATAATAGTTTTAGTGTGTAAAAACAATTTCCCCATGAAAAACACAACACCCCACCCATCTGTCAGCCACCATTAGTAAGCCACTACTCCATCCACCAGCGAAAAATCCTTCTCCAACAACAAATTCATGGCCAAATTGAGATCAACAACCAACCCATGACCCTCAAATTCCATCCCAGTCTTTGGAGAACCATCCAGGTATGGTTCTTTGTATTTTTTTATATTTTTTTTTTCAAGTTTTAGAAAATTAATCCCGCATCTAAAGATATGCAAATCCTATGGTACTTTGCTTGTTATAGTTTAAGCCTGGCTCAAAATTTTTGGCATTGAGACTTGAGAGTATTGAGGTAATAGTTTTTATTAGAAAATAATTTTATCCGCCAATTTAAATTAGTTTGATCTAGTGTTGGTTGGATTTTTTGAGTTCATTATGTTATATTAGTGAAATTAACAGTTAATTAGATGTTGGTGCTATGGATTTGTGTTCGTTATATTAGATGTTGTGATATTATATATACTATGTTTTATTATATAGTATATACTATGTTAAAACTTAGTATTGTGGGTTTTTTGTTTTTGTTCGTTATGAACAGAAATGGTTCTTTCATTACCATATAATAATTGGGAACCCTTTTTTTCCACGCAAGTGAAATGCCTAAAAATATTTTTTGAAATATTATTAGAAATACAATCAAATATAGGAAAAGAAATTGTTATTTTTGAAAATGTTTTCACCTACCAAATTGTTCTATAATGAAAAAAATCAATATATATAACATTTGCCCTAACGCAGGTTAAGCTCGTTCGTTGTTTGACCCAAAACAAGAACGGAGTTATTGCTTTCAAGAATAGTAAACGATTGGTCCAGCCCATTGTTTACTTTTTGAAAAGGTCAGAAAATGATACAATATAGAAACTCAGACCAAACGACAAACTATATAGAAACTTCTTCTGTTTGTTTGTTTAATTTATCTGTCAAAGTCATATACACTGAAATCATAGTACCCACATGCCAACTTTCTTTTTATTCCTACAGTCTTGACTGACACGTACTGCGTCTTGGTAGTGTTAATATAAGAGAATTTTAATAGTTTTTTTTTTTTTTTTTTAATGTTTATTTAGGAAGACAAAACTTAAGGTATAAGTTTTTTCCAAAAAAAAAAAAACTTAAGGTATGAGTAATATTTCTTTAAGTTTTCTTTTTAAAATTTTGTCATATAGTTAAATTTTAAGAAAGAAATTTAAAGAACAGTAAGGTAATGTACATAAGTTCTATCCTATTTAGACATTATACTTATACATAAAAGTAATCAAGAGTTCTCAAGTAGGAGGTACTAGGTAAGGCTTGTTTCTTCTTACTATAGTTTAATTTAGATTCTTAAAAGTTCAGTTTCATGAACTACTTGCTTTTCTGACTAGGTATACAACGATTGTTTCATCCAAAAGTGGGAGAAATTTTTTTTTTCAATTAAACTAATGTATTCAACAAAGACGTTTAAGGATTATTAAAAACAAATATATTGCAATAAATGCAAAAACTCTTTTGCGTGCTTAATAAAGGAAACTAGGGCAGTAGTAATACTAAAGTGTGTAAATTACAAAAACAAGTCAGGGTAGAAGTACATAGGTAACAATAATAAGTTCTAAACCATAGTAAAAAGAGTGGCCTAGCTTTTATGGAACAGGATATGACTTGCCATTACACATACAACGATATGATATAGGGCACGGCTCTGCCTGAGTTAGCGAGCCACATAGTACAAAGCTCACCATTACCAATCGACATGGTGAACAGGAGCCACAGGCATGAGTGCAATCGGGTAACCTTGATCCAGCAACTTGCATTGGATGGGCTTTCCTGAGTTGCTTTTGACCTTCCAGGTTCGAATGTGATTGCACCATTATGCTGTCCGTACTTGCCAATGTTGCTTGGTCCTGTTCATGGTGATCGTGGCCATTATCTGTCAATCATGAGAACCACTATTGTAAGAGTACTATTGTGCGACAAAATAGTAAATAACAATATCAATAATTTCAGAATCAGTGAAAATAATCAGTATTTTTTTTGTGTAAAATCGATAATCAATTGATAATGATAGACAATTAAATAGTGTTAGTGATTGACCTATATAAGAATCAATAACAACTTATCAACTCAATAGTTATGAAAAATATTATGTCTATAATTTTACTCTAATATTATATGTTAGGGGTTGCAATTTGTTTTAGCGGTGTCATGTTAAGATATGAGTATTCAAATACATGGTTCAATTCTAATTTAACTATTAAATAATCGTGTCAAACTCCCTCAACTTTAACACAACCCATTAATTAAGCGGGTTAACAAGACACAACTCATTTCAATTTGTTTAATAGAAAATTTAAGAAAAAATTAAGTAAAAAATGAGTTTTTTTTTTTGGGTAAAACGGTTAGGGATTTTTTTTTTTAGTTTTAATGAATAATTTATCAATATAACCATTTAAAATTATCTTAATGACTTAATTATGTTTAGTATTCAAATTCATTTGAAAGAAAAATGATATGTATTTATATTAATCATGTCATTTTGGGTTGATTGTGGGTTAAGTAGGTCAACACGGAATTCACCAATTTATTAATCGTATTGAGGTGTGTCTACTTTCAACCTGATTTTGACACTAAATACTAAGCTGCAAAAAATCATACCGTGTTCATGGGTCGTGTTCAATATTGTCACTCCCTATATATTATATATCACAGGCACATAATTATAATATACAACAAACGAGTAATAGAACATGACGTTCTCACGTGGGTTTAGGTTCATTTTTTAATAATTGTTTTTATCAAATGAATTGAAGAATAAGAAGAAAAAAAAACTATTAAGGACAAGTCAAATTTTACCTTAAAAGAATATTCTTCTTATTCGGTGGTTCAAGCATATCATTAGAATCTACCTTATACAATACTTTGTTGTGATGAGCATACATGTGTGACATAATGTCATACATCAATAATGAACGAAGAGTACTGTATATAGCAAATAGTCATTTATTTTTGCTCAATATAAACAGCTTGATTCTAAAATATATTGGTCTATGATAAGCTACTATTTAACGTACACTACCTTATTTCTTGTACTAAAAATATCCTAATATATTTGAAATGCTAACTAAATAGAAATAGTTTATCAAGATACTAAGAAGCATACATGACCGAGCCCATCCGGTGGCAAACATGTTGGCTACAATGAGTAGTAGTACAGCTAGGAAGATGGAAATCCTCATGGCCTTGGAGTTTCTCTATATATTATGCTTCCAAATTAAAAGAGAGAAAAATGAGAACGGTGAGGCTTAGTTACTGAGAGGCGGATATATATATATATATATATATATATATTATATAGTATTTAAAGAAGGTGAATGAACCAAAGAAAAGGTATTCAAGTGTATCACAGGCCGTATATGCATGGAAAAAAGGTCACATGAAAATGGGTGAGCTCAAAAGGTGCTCACAAGGTTTTCTCTTCTTCACTGAATTGCATTATGCACTTCAATAGTAAAGAACAGTGAAATGGCTGCGTTGAACAATCTGGGTGCTTCTATTACTCCACATGATTTCATGGCACTCAGTACTCAGCAGCTGGTTGAGCCATGCAAAGGGCATGATTCTTAGAAATTACTACTAGTTTAGAAACCTTGTGTGCCTTAATTAAAGAGATCTCACTCTGACTCACTGTATAGACATTAATTACCTGACTCGACTTTCTTATCTTCTCGTCACTCGTGGACTACATAAAAATTGTAATAACCTGGAGGTAACATAATTCAACATAAATTCAAATTGAATTTTCATACCTATGACTTTGTGAAGCAGTTCCTGCCAAATTTTTGTTTGTTAGCTTGTAAGAAAAGAGGAAACTCCTACGACAAAGAAAGTTTAGCATTTTTAAACCACCCGAGCCATGCATATTTTATTCACTTGCCTTTGGTATATTTCATTGTATATACTGTATAAATTCCCCCCTCTACAAAATTGTCATATATTATTCAACATTTTGAAAAACATTGAATGGAAAATTTTCATAACATTTAATAACTTTGCTTGAAATATCAATTATTTCTTGTAAAATGCTACCCCATTACCATTTTTAAATTTCTTTTAAACTCTTTGAGGGCTAGCATATTCTTTTGGGAGAAACCAAGTCTCAAAATACTAGGGACAACTCTTAGAGCATTAGCATCAGGAAATGCTACTCTATTCTATATTACCATCTCAAAAAGTTACTTTATCAATTATACCATCCCATTATACAATACTTCCAGCATCCCAATCTTTTATTTTCCTATTCTACTCATTAAAATAATATATTTACACAATAAAATAATATTTCCCCCAATCACCATCATTTATTCTTTCTTTCTCCCAATCACCATCACAATAAAATATTAGTTTTTATTTTTTTAGAATTGTGCTACAGTGCAATTCTATCTTTAGAATTGCACTGTAGCACAATTGCAAAAAAATTTGCAATACTTAGCAATAGCATTTCTTGATGCAATACATTTTAGGACTTGAAATGCCAAATATCCCTTACATTTGGCATTAGCATTCCCCAATGCTAATTCTCTTATCATAACATTATTTTTATTATTATAATTTATTAAGATTACAAGTTATGATTAAAATATAGAATTTTTATATTGGCGTTCATCAAAAAAATATCATTTTTATATTGGCCTAAACCAACATCACTTTTATTAGAATAATTCTAAGAACACATTTAGATCTGTTTGGATACAGCTTATTGCTGGAAATTGAAAATATTGTAACAAAATAATTTTTAAATGTGTGATTAGTGCTGTGGAACCCAGTTTTAAAGTTGATTTTGTTAAATTCCGTACTTGCAGGTCCCGTGAACAGTACATGAAACCCACTATTTAAAACGCAAACGCAGACGTGGTTAGATTTCAACTTTATCCAAACTCAAGCTCAATCTTACACCTAATTTTACAACTTGCTGATTTATTCAACTATGAGTAATTAACACTTTGCACTACTGATTATATGGACTCATCACTTTTTGTAGATCACTCACAGTCACACAAATCAACAAATTATAAAATTAAGTGTGAAAATAGGTGTGTCCACATAAGTTGCCTACCAATAGGTCACGTTAACAATTATTTAAAAAAAAATAAATAGTTAAGTTTTAATTTTTTATGTCCCTAAACTTAATTATTGTTCAATTTAGGAATGACGTATATTTTGGTCATCATCCTTTTAAGATCAATTTCATTTTGGTCACATCAACTTTTTTGAGGTTTAAATAGATGAAATTAATTAATTATATTAAAAAATTAGTAATTAAATTAACTCAAATAATTTTTTTTAGGATCAAATAATGTTTTTTGTCTTAATTTAACTTGTTAAGAGTCTTATCACTCAATTAGTTAGTACTTTCTGATGTTTTTAACAGAAATGCTTATGATTCAAATCTTTCTACCCCAACTATCAAATAAATAGTTTCTCAAAAAAAAAAATTATCAAATAAATAAATAAAGAGAAAGCATATATATATATATATATATATATATTAGGTACACAATCTGTCACTGTAGTTATATATCTGCTCGTGGTTCGTACGCGCTTCAAAATGGTTGTGACCTTGTGGGTCTTGCACCGTTTTGACTTGCACGCATGAGGGGAAGTAAATTACCTACATGGGACATTATGTGAACGCATAAATATTGACGAGGCCCAAATTTATGGGCTTATGACTCAGTCTACTTTGTTTCGTTTCCCATTCAGCCTTTCCCATCCTACTCAAATACCCAAAAATGAAACAGAATTTTAAATTATTTTTTAAATTAATAATAAAAATAATTTAAAAGGCCTTCATGCATCCCAACCCTCTCATTAATTAACCTTGCCTTTATGTTAATTTGTCCATCAACAATTGAAGAATGTGAAGAGTTTTAGGACATGGGACATGTTGAGAAAGCCACCACTTTCTTTTATTTTTTATTTTTATAAATTTGATTGCTACAATGGAGAGTATTTAATTCTGAATATTTTAATTAAAAACATCAATCCACCTTTTCAGTCAAAAAAAAAAAAAAAATAGAAACATTAAGACAAAAGTAACTAAATTTATGAACAGGTGAATCTATAGGACCAAAGGAGAGTCTACCTAAAAAAGCTACAAACTTTTGTTCCCTATAATACTCTCTTTAGAACAAAATTTCTCTCCAAACTAATTTAGAAAGAAACTCTAAAACTCTTCTGAGTGTGAATTTTGAAAATCTAACCGTTGAATTGCATATTCTTATTATATTCTTCATACTTGCAAATTTTCAAGAAGATTAAAGATCAATTGTTATGTCATCAAACAAATGTTAAAATTTCAAGTTTTTGTAATCTAAAATAATGTATAAAAAATAATTTTATTGATTGAATAGAAAATAACATCCGATTTGAACGAAATTTGATATGCATGTTAAGACACATAAGAAACATGAAATTTAACGGTTAAATTTTCAAAATTTATACCAAAAAGAAAAGATATATGAAAAGTTTGAAGAGTTTCTCTCCAAACTAATTTGTAGAAAAACTTTGTTCCTCTCCCTAATTATGTAATTCCCATTTGTTTTTTGGTTGTTCAGAGATGATTGGGAACAACTAATGCAATTTTCAGAGGTGGATTACTGACACTATGGTTCAACCTTAGAAAAACCCAGCTACTAAAGCCATAGTTTTAAAAAATCGGATCGGATTGGTTAGTCAAACTAGTTCAACCGGGAACAAGGTACCAATTTGGTTTGTTAAAAACTCCTAAAACCACCCAAATTGATCAAAAACCAATAAAAACTGAGAACTAGATGCAAAAATCATTCATTGACTATACCAGTTTTTAAAACCATGACTAAAGCACCAAAGATTTTATCTAATCCCAGTACATGCTCTACTTTGTTTTGCAAATTTGCTAGAAAAAGAAGACTATAATTAATGAGCAGTGTTAATAGCCCACCCAACCCTTTACCGTGTTAACACTCAGCATTCAGCAGCTAGCCCAACAAAACATGGGTACCTTGGGCTTAACTTTTCATATTGGACTTACAGCATCTCAATTATGCCCTCAATTATATCTTAGGAAAGCCACTAAGGATAACCAAACGGGTTCAAGCCCACTGAACCCAACAGGGACAAGTCCTTGCTGCGTTTTTTTAAGAAAGTTGAAATTCTATAATAAGCTTGTTTGGTAGGGTTTGTTTGTTTGTTTTTTTTTTTTTTTTTTTTTTTTTAGGGAGTTTGGTAGGTGATAAGGGTAAAATTGTAGGGGAAATACTCACCCTTGCAAAGGTATAAAACAACGCTCCAAATAAACCCGTCGGAATCCATTGGCAAGAGACGACATTAGGGAGTCCACGAAGCACACCTCAGAGCCGAAAGGAGGACCTTGGGCAACGAAGATAAGTAGTTGACACCAATGAAGCTGAAGGGAGTAGGCGAACCTGACGACCCTGACGTGGCCTTACTTGGTCTCCATGTTTGCGTATATAAGAAAATATCTTACGCTTCACGTTTAGTGCTAATTGAAAGGACTCCTACAAGGAAAGGGTTCCACTAAATACGCTCATGAAGACTCCTATAAGAAAAAGACTTTTAACCTAAGGAGAGGAGGTCAACCCTTTGCTACTATAAAAACCCAAGGCCCTCATAGATTAACGTACGCATAATTTACCCCAGTTTTGGTACTCTATAGTTGCGAGAAAGGTTCTAACTTGACCTTTGGAGGGTATTTAGCTACACCACACCGGTGCTTTCTGTTAGGTCTTCTCTTTTTGTTGGGCAAGTGCTGTTTCGAGCATGCGAGAATTGTGTGGCTCACTGGTGATTTTTCAGCATCATTAGTTGGCGCCGTCTGTGGGAACCTCGCGCTATTCTTAGCAACTTGTAAGCCATACGAACGCTTCTCAGACCAAGAGTTGCATGGTACTTACTCGCTTAATGGCGACCACCAATAACGTTCAGGGAGACGAACCTCGCATAACTACCATCGAGAGACAAGTTCAGACTCTCGCCGCGGCCGTGGAGCGCCTCACCAAGTAGAATCATGATTTATAAAAGCAGTTGCGTCAAAAGAACGCTAGGCATAACACTCAGAAGGAGGACCAAGAAGGCACCAATGCCGAGAGAAGGGACCAAGAGGGGCCGGAGGGCAGCAACGCCCCAAGCAGACCAGAACGATAGGACACGAGCCGCCCATCCATCACAAATACAACTCTACCTTACATTGTCGCAGAGATGCAAATGATAAAGGAACGGATGGACTTTATGATGAATGCATTCAGAGGGCGAGTGTCTAGCGACCTCAATGACTTGGTCCATCAAACTGATTCACCGTTCACCGCGTCCGTCAATTCTTTCATCTTTCCATCGAAGTTTCGTATGCCGCAGATAGAAAGTTACGACAGAGCCAAAGACCCCCTAGATCACTTGGAATCTTTCAAGACCCTGATGCACCTTCAAGGAATAGCAGACGAGATCATGTGTAG
This sequence comes from Quercus ilex subsp. ballota, assembly GCA_032727855.1. Lineage (NCBI taxonomy): Eukaryota > Viridiplantae > Streptophyta > Magnoliopsida > Fagales > Fagaceae > Quercus > Quercus ilex. The sequence continues at coordinate 19,602,584 of CM064915.1, forward strand.
TGCCTTCCCTACTATGCTGAAAGGTCTTGCAAGAATTTGGTTTAGCAGGTTGACACCTAACTCCATCAGTACTTTCAAGGAGCTAAGAGCCTAGTTTACTTCGCACTTCATCGGGGGACAAAGGTATAAAAAGTCTATGGCATGCTTGATGAGCATCAGACAACGAGAATATGAAACGCTGAGGTCTTATATAGCACGCTTTAACAAAGAAGCACTTTCAATTGATGAAGCCGACGACAAAATACTCATAGCCGCTTTCACAAATGGGTTACGGAAGGATAAGTTCCTATTTTCACTATATAAGAACGACCCAAAAACTATGTCAGATGTGCTTTACAGGATGACCAAATACGTGAATGCTGAAGACGCGCTTCTGGCCCGAGAGGAGAAACCCAAGAAAAGAGAAAGGCAGGAAGATACACGACAGGACAGAGGGAGCAAGATGGCAAGAACTGGAGAACGAAGGGATGACAGGCACTCTAAGCCCCCTGCGGGGAGGTTCACGAGCTTCACTTCGCTGACTGCCCCAATCGACCAAGTCCTAATGCAAATCAAGGACAAGAAAGCCTTAACCTTCCCCGAAAAGCTGAAGGAAAATCCCAACAAACGGTTTAGAGACAAATACTGCCATCTCCACCGTGATCACGGTTATGACACAGCCGACTGCTACGACTTGAAACAGCAGATCGAAGCCCTCATCAGGCAAAGGAAGTTACAGAAATTCGTTAGCAGGGAGAGAGCAAATCCACCTCCTCAAGAGCAGGCTCCCAGACAGGACAACGAGCGTCCTAGACCACCCCTAGGAGACATAAGGATGATTGTGGGAGGCACGACGACCACTGGCTTGTCCAAGAAGGCTTGAAAGACTTACCTTAGAATGGTTCAGAACATTTAGCTAACGGGCGTAGTCTCGAAGATGCTGCGGATCAACAACCCCATTATTGGTTTCTCGAAAGAAGATGCCTGACATCTTTACCACCCGCATGACGACGCGCTCGTCATTAGCATCCGGATAGGGGACTATAACACACACCGGATCTTGGTCGACAACGGAAGCTCCGCAGACATTCTCTACTACCAGGCGGTCCAACAAATGCGGATTAACAGAGAACGTTTAGTTCCAACCAACGCCTTACTTGTTGGATTTGGAGGAACAAAAGTATACCCCCTTGGTGCAGTCTTGTAACAATTGGAAAGTATCCTCAGCAAATCATTAGGGATGTTACATTCCTCATTGTCGATTGCTCCTCTACCTACAACGCCATTATAGGACGACCTACCCTTAACTCGTGGAAGGCCGTAACTTCAACCTACCACCTGATGATCAAATTTCCCACTAAGTATGGAGTAGGAGAATTGCGAGGAAATCAAATAGCTACGCACGAATGCTATATTGCGATAGTGGAGATGGACGACCATCTACAAACCATGAGCATAGAAGAACAGCGAACGAGGGCAGAACTCGTAGAAAGGCTCGAGGAGATATCCCTCGATAGCTCTAGACTAGACAAAACCACAAGGATCGGCACTCTCGCTAGCCCAATGGTTTGCCTAGCATTTGTAGCTTTCCTCAAGGAGAACCAGGACATGTTTGCCTGGAGTCATGAAGACATACCAAGAATCGACCCTTCAATCATGGTACACAGGCTGAATGTGTCGCCCTCTTTCCACTCATTCGTCAGAAGAAGCAAGTGTTCGCCCAAGAACGAGACCGAGCAATAGCAAAAGCAGTCGGCAAGTTACAAGAGGTAGGCTTTATCAGGGAAGTATACTATCCCAATTGGTTGGCGAATGTGGTAATGGTCAAGAAAGCCAACAGGAAATGGAGGATGTGCGTAGACTTTACAGACTTGAACAAAGCATGCCCCAAGAATACCTACTATGGCTCGAGTCGACATACTGGTAGAATCTACAGCTTAGCACCAATTACTGAGCTTCATGGACGCCTTTTCAGGTTATAATTAGAGCTGGATGGATGAAATGGACCAGGAGAAGACTTCATTTGTTACCAGCCAAGGTCTTTTTTGTTACAAAGTGATGTCGTTCGGCCTTAAGAACGCGGGCGTGACATATCAAAGGCTCATGAACAAGATGTTTGCGAAACAAATCGGAAGGAATGTTTAGGTCTACGTCGACGACATGTTGGTAAAAAACTGAAGAGAAGAGGACCATTTGAAGGATCTCAAGGAAACATTCGGCACCCTTCGCTCCTACAACATGAAGCTCAATCCAAATAAGTGTACATTTGGAGTGACAGTGGGAAAATTCCTAGGTTTTATGGTGTCTCAAAGAGGTATCGAGGCCAACCTAGACAAGATCAGAGCCATAGTAGAGATGGCCCCCCTAAAGAATATGAAAGAAATGCAGAGTTTAAATGGTAAAGTAGCCGCCCTAAACAGATTCATATCAAGGGCGACGAATAAATGTTTACCCTTCTTTCGCATGCTGAAGAAGTCTTTCGAGTGGACTGCCGAGTGTCAGCAAGCGTTCGAGGACCTGAAGGCTTACCTCTCTTCCCCACTGTTGCTAAGTCCTTCATAACCGGGGGAAGAATTCTTCCTTTATTTGGTCATCTCCTCGGTAGCTGTCAACACGGCCTTGGTCAGAGAATAAGACAAGGTTCAAAAGCCCATATACTACGCTAGTCGGGCATTTCGTGGTGCAGAGGAAAGGTATCCACCTATGGAAAAGCTCGTATTCGCTATAGTTACGGCGGCCCACAAACTCAAACTGTACTTTCAAGCCCACACGGTGATCATCCTAAACGACAAGCCTTTACGACCCTCAATGAGCAACCCTGAGGCTGCTGATTGGTTGGCACTATGGGCAATAGAGTTGAGTGAGTTTGACATTCAGTACTGCCCGCACACCGCCATCATGGGACAGGTCATCCCTGACTTTATAGCAAAATTCACTAATGGGGAAGACAAGGGGGCTGATGAATGTCCTCAGTGGAGTATACATACAGACAAGTTGTCCAACAGGCAGGCCGAGGGAGTAAGTGTCGTGCTCCTTTCTCCTGAAGGAGACAAGATTGAATGTATGGTCCGCCTTGACTTCCCTACCACCAACAATGAAGTAGAATACGAAACTTTAGTGACAGGACTTGATCTCGCCAAAGCGGCAGGAGCCGCAAGCGTGGTTCTTTACTGCGACTCTTAAGTCGTCACTAACCAAGTGAACAAGGACTATGAGTGCAAAGGCAAAAGAATGAAGAAATACCTGGAGCAAGCAAGGAGAAGGGTAGATGACCTAAAGGCCAAGATCATCCAAATTCCCAGAAGAGAGAATGAGTAAGCCGACCGCCTTGCCAAAGCTGCTTCAGCAGAACATATGACCACCCTTGATAGTGTACTCTCTTTTGTTCAGCTTTCTCCACTAATAGATTCCATCAACGTGTAGGAGATAGGTTCTGAAAACGACTGGACCACAACATTAGTCTTTTACTTAAAAAATGGCATCTTGTTAGACAGGAAGGAGGCCGTAAGAAAGTTGAAGGTCCAAGCAGCGCGATTCGTCTTGATGAAGGACATCTTGTACAAGAGAGGCTTCTCCCGCCCATACTTAAGGTGTTTGGATCTTGAAGAAGCAGATTACGTCATGAGAGAAGTACACAAAGGGATTTGCGGAAACCATTCAGGGTCACGAACATTGGTACACAAACTAATTCGAGCAGGGTACTACTGGCCCACCATGTGAAAGGATGCCCAGACTTATGTCAAAGCTTGCGACAAGTGTCAAAGGTTCAGCAATATTATCAAATAGTCATTCGAAGAGTTAACACCAATGACAGCTCTATAGCCGTTTGCTCAGTGGGGATTAGACATCATGGGACCATTCCCTATAGCGGTGTGACAGCTGAAGTTCCTAATAGTGGGCATAGACTACTTTACAAAATAGGTGGAAGCTAAAACCTTGGCCACCATTATGGAGAAGAATGTGCAAAGTTTTGTCTGGAGATGCATCATATACAGGTTTGGGATCCCCAGAGTCCTAGTCTCAAACAACGAAAAACAATTCGACAACGACTCTTTTCGGGATTTTTGCTCGTAATTAGGGATAACTACTCCTCCCTCGCCTACCCTCAAGCTAACGGATAGGTTGAAGTCACGAACCGATCCTTACTCAAAATTATCAAGACTTGGCTCAAGGGGGCAAAGGCTATATGGCCTGAAAAGCTGCCAAGCATACTATAGGCGTACAAGACAACAGTAAGGATGCCTACAGGAGAGACACAATTTCAGCTAACATATGGGAGCGAAGCAATCATTCCAGCTGAAGTCGGACTCATAAGTTACAGGGTGGACAATCATGATAAAAGCAAAAACGATGAGGCTATATATCTACAGCAGAACAAAGGCTTGCACGGTATCAGAACCCCATGGCTAAGCACTACAACTCCTGAGTCTAACACAGAGACCTTCAAGTTGAAGATCTCGTTTTGAGGAAGGTCATAGGCATTGCTAGAGCCCCTACCCAAGGGAAGCTCGGCCCCAACTGGGAAGGATCCTACTGAATCACATCATTGCAGAGGAAGAGCACCTACCATCTGGAGACGCTGGACAGATGGAAGCTGCACCATCCATGGAACACTGAGCACCTACGGAAGTACTACCAGTAGAGATGATGGCAAGGAGAGCAACACCCTTTTATTTCTAGTTTACCTTAGTTAATTTTAGCTATACTCCTCAGTCTTTCCATTTACTTTAATTTTTGCTACAATACCTTTTTAAAGCCCAAAGGGCAGGTCTTTTTCTTTTAGAGAACTACTTTTTCTACGAATGCATGGTTTATTATAATAAGAGAAGTTTATTCAGATATGGCTAAGGTGTTCATCTACAGAAAATTGTCCATGAGGTGGACGAATTTATTAATGCCCATAAAGTGGACGACTTCTTCTCAGAAGGATGAAATATTATCAGTCCATCAAGTGGACGAGTTTATTCATGTCCCTAAAGTGGACGAGTTTATTAACGTCCGTAAAATGAACGACTTCATCTCAGAATGATGAAATATTATCAATCCATCAAGTAGACGAGTTTATTCATGTCCATAAAATGTACGAATTTATTAACGTCCATAAAGTGGACGACCTCATCCTAGAAAGAGGAAATTTTATCAGTTCATAAAATGGACGAGTTTATTAATGTTCCTAAAGTGGACGAGTTTATTAATGTCCATAAAGTGGACAACTTCAACCTAGAAGGATGAAATATTATCAAGTCCACAAAATGGACGAGTTCATTATGTCCATAAAATAGACAAATTCAATAATAAGCCCACAAAGTGGACAAATTTAATAAATACGTCCATAAAGTGGATGAATTCATTGGTCTGCAAAGTGGATGAGTCCATTACTTAATAAAGTGGACGAGGTCATTGAAGCTGACGGCTTCATAAAATTGGACCACAAGTGGGTGGATCCATAATTAATGTGAATGGATTTATAAAACCTAAAGAGAGGTCCAATTCATTCCCCAAGGATGACTTGATACAATCCATAATTAAGGAGAATAGGTCCACAAGAAGAAGGATTCATAACTTAGTCAAAATTGACCAATTCATCCCATAAAGTTGACAAGTTCAATAGAGTAGACAGATCTGGTTAAACCCACTAAGTGGACGAGTCCGTAAAGTTGATGAGTTTATCCACCAAAGGATATGATTAGTATTATTAAAAGGTCCACAAGGCGACGGTTTTGATATAAAGTTCATGAAATGAACAAGTCTACTGAGAAGGCAAATTGAGATTGTTTAAATCCACTGAACAAGTAGATAAACAAATTCAAACATGTCCATGAAATAAAAGAATACAGGACATAAAGTCCATAGGTTGATGAGTTTACTACAGGACTGGTTTGTCCTAGTTCACCAGAAACAAACATATACTTGCATACAAGCATGAGAAGTAAAGATACAAGTGCCAACTAGTAGAAAACTAGACGATGTTAAAGACAACGGGCATAAGATACCATATATAAAATAAAGTCTTTACAAATAGAGCCCAAAAAAAAACACTAGGGCATTTAAACATTGTTTGAAAATTGAATGAAATATACAAGTTACAAAAAAGTAAGGCTAGAACTAGGTGGCAGGAGCATCGTTGAGAGTCTCGTCATCTTTATCCTGAGCAGGAGGGTTCTCCACGTCTAAGAGCTCAATGGACGAGTTGGAAGTGGTGACGGAAGGATTCACAACAGGTTAAGCAAGGATGAGGCCATCATCCTTGGGAGGAAGATCTGACTCAGTAGAGTCGTCACTCTCACCAACGACGGTATTGCCAGCAGGTGTCGACAACATAGGATCATCCATGGTAATCCCAGATAGATCCAAGTCTGGGTAGGAGGATGAAACCTGTTTGAGGCAGTCGCCAAACCCGGTCCCATAATATTCAGCACAGGAGTCGATGAATGATTGCGACGCCTTGAATTCCTTAACGATGTCGGCCTCAGCCTTCTCCACCTGCTCGCGCAAGGTCGACAGCTTTCCCTGCAGCGTCTCCTTCTATTGACCCACCTCCTCCAACTTCCCCTTTGTCTCCTTCAACTCACCATTTAAAGTACGAAGGGCCTCCTTATATTGGTCCTGCTCATTTAGTAAATTTTTATTATGCTTCCTAACCCAAGTGACGACCCCCTCTTTAGCAACACACTGGTCTAGAAGTGCCTTAACATGCACTAAGGCCTGAAAAGGATACAGTCGTCAGTCAATGAAAAAAAAGAGGCGAGATAAAATTAGTTGAGAAAGAAAGCGCACCCGAGTGAGGTCAAAAAAAGCTGACGCCCCCAACTCCTCTGTCCCTAGCTCTATATAGGGCCCTAAGTCCATCGGCTTTATGAGGGACCCCACTTCCTCGACAACGTAGTCCTTGTGGGTGAGGAGAAGGCGACGAGGTCCCTCAATAATGTGACTTCTTCTTAGGGTGTTCACCCCTAGGAGTGACAGCTACCTTTTTAAGAGGATGATCGTCCTTCCCGTTAGCCTTCCTTTTTGTCGAGCCCTTAGAGACGGCCTTAGGGGCTGACAAGGACACCCCTTCCTTTCCCTTGGCTTTCCTTTCCTCCTCTTTCTTACAAGCAACGGCTGCCTTCACCCTTTGCCTAGCTGCCTCCATTTCTGCGAAAAATAACTGACATGCGTTAGAAAAAATAGACGGTAAGAATAAAACTGACAAGGAAGGTAGAAAATCCACTTACGACAGCGAGAGTATTCGTTCAATCTACGAGCTTCAGACATTAGTTCTGGGCCCCCGCAGTACGAATGAAGAGTGTCAAGGGTGATTAAGTCCCTACACTTTCGTTGCTCAAATGGGATGTCGAGAACCCGACAGATGAATGCCTTCTGCTCGTCAGTTATGTGAGGACGAGCCCTGGCTAGAAAAGAGAAACAAAATGACGATATTAAAGCACTTCGAAAATGAATGAAACAATAGAAGCAAAAGCTGATGAGGATAAAAACCAATAAAAGCTATCGATGCTAAACCTGAGTCTTTAACCGTTCCCTAGGAATTGTCAAAACCATGGGGCATTGTAACCCATTCTTTTGGATGGCATACCCAATCTGTCCCCTGAATGAAAAGTATCTACTTTTCCTGTTCCTGTTAGAGTCGAGCATGTCAGACACAAGTCTCAAGTCCTTCTGCCTGGCAACAAAATGATATATCCCCTTAGAAGAGACGATGTGATGGGGTTTATAGTAGTAGAAGAATTCGTCCAACAAAAGCTGACAGTTCCCATCGCTCAGACGACCCCATAGGATCTCAGCACCTATGAATATCCTCCAGGCGTTCAGAGCGATCTGGCTGACGAACAGTCCCATAAAATCAGCCAACTGACAGTGCAAGGCTGTTAATGGTAGTCTTAGTCTTGCAGCAAACATAGCGTCGTACATGCCGACGTCTACAATCCTCCCCGAGTAGCACCTTTCGTTTTTCCTAGGGAGACGGATTGGGATATGGTCTGGGATCTGGTAACGAGTACGTAACTCCTTAAAGACCCTGTCACTCATCTTTAGTAGAAAGTTATTTACGGTCCAATTCTTGGGGAGGATAAAGGGACGGTTGCCTTTGGGACTTCCTGAGGTCCCTTCATAGGATTTCTCGTCACCATCATCCTCATCCCCGTCACTTTCTCTCTCTCCTCCCTCTTCCACCTTATCTTCATCCTCATTTACTACCTCCTCATTCTCCTCGTCATAACTTTCGACGTCGATGTCAGGAGACTAGGCTGACGTTTCCCTCTCTGACACCCAAGAGAAGTCCTCGGGCTCATGACTTGAACCAAAGACTTCGTCGTAGCCCGCTCCCTCGCAAACTGACGACTGTTCACTTGTCGTTTCATTAGACATCTGACTACCTACAAGCAACGGATTCATTCTAAGAACCTAAGTCGACGACCTCACTATGGAGTTAATCAACTAGAATAAAATATATATATATATATATATATATATATAAAAGGTAAAGGAGAAAGAGAACTTATGAGTGTGTCTCCTTGAATGAGTGACGGCTTCGAAAGCAACTATAGCAGCAAAAGCAACGGAATCAACAAATTGATAGAAGAAAGGTGACAAGCTTTCTCTAAAAAATCAGCAAGAATGAAATAAGAGAAATGAAGGAGGGGGGCGAAGTATATATAAAGGGGAATATGCATAGAAGATGAAGAGACGCCCCTGTCCAGAAGCGGGGCCACGTGTCCGAGCATTTAATAAAACCTGCTCGAGGAGTTGCTCATAAATGGTTTTCCCTCTCTCCTGGCCAAAAAGGAAATTAGCAATAAAAGTCCAACTCCATAACCCGTCAATTTAAGCTAACGGGGATATGGAGTAGGGGACAGCTGATAAGGGTAAAATTGTATTGGAAATACTCACCCTTGCAAAGGTATAAAACGACACTCCAAATAAACCCGTCGGGATCCATTGGCAAGAGACGACATTAGGGAGTCCATGAAGCGCACCTCAGAGTCAACTGGAGGACCTTGGGCAACGAAGATAAGTAGCTGATGCCAATGAAGCTAAAGGGAGTAGGCGAAATTGATGACCCTGACGTGGCCTTACTTGGTCTCCACGTTTGCGTATATAAGGAAATATCTTACGCTTCACGTTTAGTGCTAATCGAAAGGACTCCTACAAGAAAAGGGTTCCACTAAATACGCTTGTGAAGACTCTTATAAGGAAAAGACCTAAGGAGAGGAGGTCAACCCTCTGCTACTATAAAAACCCAAGATCCTCATAGATTAAAGTACGCATAATTTACCCCAGCTCTGCCACTCTAGAGTTGCGAGAAAAGTTCTAACTTGACTTTCGGAGGGTATTTGGCCGACACAATACCGATGCTCTCTGTTAGGTCTTCTCTTTTTGTTGGATATGTGCTGTTTTGAGTGTGCGAGAATTGTGTAGCTCACTGGTGATTTTTCGGCATCATCAATAGGTTTTTTAAGTTGTGTTCTCCACACCTAAAAAACCAAAATTTTGTGGGACCCATTAAAAAAATGCAGTGTTTTTGAAAGCTTATCTTAAAAATCATGTCCCTTCTCCCAAATATATATATATATATATCATGCCCCAAAACCAATGCGCATATTTTGGTGTTTTCAACATCAATTTTCTATGCTATGGTTTTCCAAAATAAATCAATTTTCTATTCTTTGAATTAGACAAGAAAAGTTTTGTAATAAAAGAAAGGCGTCTATAACATTTTTTCCTGTATCAATTTTAGAGGCCCTATTATGATTTATAAGCTCAAAAAATATACTAGCTCAGGATGTCATCTACACATCTTTGGAAGGGTAAAGCAGGAAAAAAAATCACTAAAATGAAATAAATACTAAGATTTAAAATTAAATTAATAAATAAAAATAAATAAAACTAACTTCTATTCTTTATTAACAAATATGTCCAATATTCTTCTAACTAAATATCTAAATAGTGTTACAAACTAAAATATTATTGAAGAGATTAGGCAGTTAATGTTATCAATGTTTTGTTGTAGTTTCCCATCATGTTAAAACGATGGGTAATAATTTTTATTTTATTTTTATTTTTATTTTTTATTTTTTGGATGTGGGGAGGGGAGGGTAATAAGTTAGCTTATGCCCTTGTTAGACAAACAATTCTATCTGTAGATACTAATGTGTGCTTGGAAGATATACCTCTAGATTTAGAAGATGTATTCCAAAAATGATTTATTTTAATAAAATTTCTTACCTTCTTCTCAAAAAAACTAAAATATATAGTTTCTAAAAAGAAAAGTAAAATATTTATACTCTCTCTCTCTATATATATATAGTTATATAAAAGCAAAACACACATACACAGTTATATTAGCACTTTGTTGAAAGACTAAAGCTACTTAGGCTCAGCATTAAATTCTTAATTAACTCCAATATTGAGAGAGAGAGAGAGAGAGAGAGAGAGATTTTTTTAATACATCGATATTTGGGTGTAGAGATATTTGAACCATAAATGTTTTTATTAGAAACACCGATAGATATCAATTACTCTATAAAAATATGTTGTTTCAAGAATCTTAGTTATATTAGGTTCCAAACTTTGGATCCCAAACAGTCACAAACATCATTAGTCAATTATAAATTAATGAGAGAGAAATAGAGACTAAGAGAATTCATGAAAGTGGAGTTGCATGTGACCCATAAAAAAGGGCTGAAGGGCGGTTGGGAGTCCTTATAAGGGTCTGTTGTGGATGAGATAGCTAGAGATTTTTTTTGAGGAGGAGATAGCTAGAGATGGTAATTATAACACTATATGATTATTGCTATGCGATTACCATGTCCATGTGAGATGTAAATAATTGGTAATTTTTTTAACTTTTAAAAAATTTTACGTTTTTACCCTATTAATGTTTATATATATATATATATATATATCACATAGGTGTGGTAATGGCATAGTGCAATAACCTAATAATTGTGTGGGATCTCAATCCACATTATTTGAGCATTTTAGGGATTTGTTAAAATTATAAAATTAAAAAATTAAAAAAAAAAATTATTGAGGGTTTGTCTTTTAACTCTTTTCCAATTATTAGTTTTAGACTTTTAGGTAGGAACTAACTGGGCCATTTTATTTTTTTTGATCTGTTCTTGTTAACTTTCAAATTTCAATTCTCGGGAGTCAAATATATTTTGATTGATCCAAACTTTAAACTCTTTGACATATAATTTAAAATGTTCTCAAATGTGGGGGTTCCTTGGCCCGTGATCTAAATGTGTTACAAACTATAGGCAGAATTCATTTTCATTTTTCTTTTTCGTTTTTTTTTTTCCTTTTGAAAGAGCAGAACTATTATTTATTCATTATTTATCATCATGACACCATAAATGCTGAGTGTCGTAAGAAGTCACAAGTTATTTATTTATTTTTTTTTAAAGGTAAGATTTTATTTTATTTTATTAGATCATGTTTGTTAAATCTTTTTTAAAATTAAAATCTAATTGTAAACAAATATTAAGGAACAGAAGGACAACCATCTTCTATGTATTTGCGTCTGTAGTAATGACTAATGAGTCATTGATAAGTATGTGTGTGTATATATATATATTAAAAAAAAAGGCATTAATTATAGCTTAGAAATTACTATATTTTATTATCTAAAAAAAATTACTATATTTTAATATTCTTAGTTTCTTACAATATTTTTATTAAAAAAAAATTATATTCTTACACAATTATCAGAAATTATGGAGGCATAGCATTGTTGAAGAATAAATCTACATATAATTATAGTAGAATGCCAATTTTTTTAATGCACTTTCCTTTTCCCATCCAAAGCAAATCCTATGATGTGAACACATCACAACTTATATTTCTCCTTTATATCTTTTTGAACAGTTGGTTTAATTTATTCCATGGTAAGGTACTTCCAAATCCTAGATATGTACACCATGCTAAACAATGACTTGATGAATTGAATTGAAACTAATAGATGAAATGTTGTTTAAAACATAAAGGTAACTCTTTAAAAAATTGCAGATTAATTAATTAAAGTTGGTTGCAGCACATGCCACATTGTAATACATACTCCTTCGGCATATTTATAAGTCAACCAGAGTTAGATGATTGCAATTATTTGGATTTTTTTTTATATTCTTGCACACATGAACAGCTAGCTCAACCTTTACAACTAGGTGACTTTTTTTTTTTTTTTTTTTTTTTGCCTCGGATAAAACAAGGCCACTTACCTTGATTGTGATTGTCGAATTTTGTATATATACTAGTGACCAAGACCTATCAAGGAAAAGAAAATTCAATAATTGGAAGAGAAAGATCTAAATAACCTTGAATATTTACATTGTAAATATCTTAAAGATAAAAAGTGTCAATTAAAATACAAAACACTTGATAAAACAAGAAATTGTTAAAGAATATATGCTGAATAAAGAAAATGACTTACTAACCAATTTTGTTGACAATACCTATTAGGTGAAAACAAAGACAATCTTTTTTCTTCAATGTTTAACTCCTGAAATTGAATGATTGGATATAAGGTGCAGTGGCATAGTCCATGTCCATGAAGGCCAAAACACTTCAGTTAAGGGTCCTCCAACATTATTATGATACTCGAATTATAAAGATTGTCTGCCTCTATATGGACCCAGTATTAATGTCTTAATTTCTATGGAGGCTTAATTTGTATGTCCTGTGGGTAGTAATGGTGGTGGTTACAATTTCATATCAATGTTGAACTGTGATATGCCAAATAAGATAGTCATATATATGGACCCAGTAATGTCTCTGGTGAGATGGGTGTTTGGTCATTTTCCTCAAAGACAAAATGTCATAATATATCCAGCTAAGGAGGTGAGGTAGCTTGTTTTTTTCATAGTAAGATCTGCGACTTTATCCACCCACATGAGTATGATTGACGGTAATGTTCATAAGCTGACCCATATTTTCTCCCTGCAATACATGCTTTTGTGGCCTGCATGCTTATCCTTGATGTGCCTCTTCTAGATCTAGTGCCCACTTAATACAACCATGAATGAGCAGCTTTGAAATCCTCGCTAGCTAGGGTGTTTCATTAAATGTGACTCTTTCTTCTACCCAATTATACAGTTAATCTATGAGGAGCTTTGAAACCCTATATATTGTGTGTAATTATGATGCTTAAAAACTCTTCCAACTATGTCACAAGCAATCGATACAGAAGAGTACTAACTATATATATGAAACTTTGAGCCCTCTTAATAGAATAATAACGTTCACGGTTGAAATATGCACAAAAAGGCTACATCAATTTTTGTTATCACTTTCTTAATATATTATAGGATTTTCGATCCAAATATATATATATATATATATATGTTTTATAGAATTTGAACTCGTTAATATATATCATGTGTCATCAATCCAAATGGGTGAGCTATAAAAAAAACCAAGAGTCCTTGTAATCAAATTGGCTTCCTGAACTATTGCCGTAATAAGAGCTGTAGGTACATTTATTTGTCAGAGCAATTGGAAACTACACATGAGGAACACCATTGGAAACTATAGACATATAGCTTAAAAAAGAATAAAAAGATAACATAACTATAGTTTAATTGCTAGCCGTATTATGCCATTCTTGACGTTATATAGTATGTATACTCTGTCATACTCAACATTAATTCCAGACTTGCATGGGACCTTTATTTATTTAAAAAAGAAAATAAATTCATACTATGATTAATTGATCCCAATAAAGATATGCTGTTAACATTGCAGAAGGTGGCTATAGGATTGTCATTAATCATTTGTTGGATAGCGTTTGAGAAGATACGTAATTAATTGCACTTGGTAGAGATCCATAATAATTGACTCCTAATTGCTTAGGAAAGAAAGAAAATAAAATCAAATTCTTCCTATTCCTAATGATTGTCTCATCTAAGTGTTAAATATATCGGATTTGATTTTTAAGTACACATTTGGAGAGAGTCTTGTATGGTTCCAAATTAAGAACAATCATCAAGGGCCCTCCTCTTAAAAGGTGTGGAGTCCTCTGATAATGATTTAGTTTTTGTTTCATAGATGCTAATTAAATAGGAACCGACAATTTTGGTGTAATATCATAGCTTTATCAGCTGGCACAAGCTTGTTACATTTTATGAGAGCACTCCGTTGTAAAATTTAATGCAGCTAGTATTATTAGACAATTATAGCCATCGACTCTTTATCTTTTTGGTAACGAGAATGATTAGGACTATATTATAAATTTTAATATTACAATTATACAAATTGATATGATAGTCTAAAATTATAATCATTAGTCGCTAACCCATGCAATGCACGGAAAATTTTTGAATAAATGTAAAATGCATCATGTATAAGATTCAAAGCTAAAATTATTAAAGCATAATGAAAACATTTGATCACACAACAGAGAAATATAAAAGAAAGATGTGGCTATCATCAAAAGACTAATCCATGGCTATATAGTTGACAAATTCAGTTATAGCAAAAAATGAACCCAAAAATTCAAATGTTAAAATGTTCAAAAAGCCAAAAAAATTAAAGAATCTGAATATTCTGAGCCTAAAAATTATTGAAACAAAACAAAAAATGTATATGTCTATGTGATTACACAACAAAGAAATATAGAGAAAGATGAGTTACCTTCAAGAGAATAATTTGTGAATATAGCTGTTGAAATTTGTTAGACAATTTTAGATCTTGCCAAAAAAAAAAAAAAAAAAGGTGAGAAATCAAAGAATCAAATGTTAAAATTTCCAAAAGTCCAAAAATAATAATAATAAATTAGATGATTTAGAGCCTAGAAATTATTGAAACAAAACAAAAGAATATATGACTTCACAATAGAGAAATATAACAAAAAGATTGGTTACCCCTGGTGAAAATAGCTATAGCAATAGTGGAGCCAGTGTATTATGGCAGCGAGAGTTTTGTTTTCTTGGTTGTTTAGAAACTTTTGCTTCATGTAGGATTTGAAGTCTAAAAAAGAGAACACTATTATAATAGAATTTTTTGTCCCAAAGCCAAAACTTATCAACAAAAATCAATGAAACCTGGCTATAATATAAAAATACAGATGCACACAAACAATATCAACTACAAGACTTTTTTTTTTCTTTCAAATCTTTAATTCACAAATGCCAAGAAGAGCAACAAACATAAGTTAAATCATCAAACTAAAGCTAGCCCAAAGCATGCATACATACAGTCACATATACTTATCATCAACTACAATGTAACCCTAGCTAAACAATGTGAGAATCTACAATTCTACATTAGATTAAACCCTAAAAAGAACTTTGTTTTTTCAAATACAATAAAAATTTCGAGTGAATTACAGTAGCAGAAAACCTAGAATTCAAACCAAACTCTATACTAACCAATTCATTCAGGCGCGCGCGCACACACACACACACACACATCATCATGTACATTCCTAATTCAAATTTATTAAACCCAAAAAAGACAATCCTAAACCAATAACCCAAACAACACTGTAATATTTAGAAATTAGATGTACATAGACAAACAATTAACCCTATACTAAAAAATCAAAAATTTATTTCAGGGGCAAGCGGGAAAAAAAATCTAAAAAAATATTTGCCAAGCAAGAAAAAATTCTAACCAGAAAACAAAAATCAACAATCCAAACCCAAGAAATTGGGAAATTTTAATTGTATATTAGCATACCTTTAACCTTGATTCAATTTATTTTTGGTAGGAGGCCCAATCTCTAGAAAAAAATTCGAGAAGATTAAATCTAAACAAAATTGAATGGAAGAATAAAAATTAAGAATAAAACCTTTGATGTTGCAAGGAAGGATTAACACGAATACGGGAGGGAGAAGGAACTGTAGGCGTTACAACTTTAACTCAATATCAAAAGTAAATCAACAAACCAAATTTAAACACCTTAGTACTTTTCAACTGGAGTGCTTAACAATTTTACTTGTGTCGAATTGCATAAGGAGAAGATTCTTGTGTTTCACTTTTTAATAGGATCAGTAGTGTTTAGTAGGATAGGTAACAGGATTGCAAAGAGGTTTAAATATGTGATTAGTAGTTTTTTAGTAGGTTATGTATTTTTTTATTGATATTTTTTGCTTTTTTGTTTTTTTTTATTTAAATAATTCTG
Source organism: Quercus ilex subsp. ballota (assembly GCA_032727855.1). Taxonomy (NCBI): domain Eukaryota; kingdom Viridiplantae; phylum Streptophyta; class Magnoliopsida; order Fagales; family Fagaceae; genus Quercus; species Quercus ilex. The sequence continues at coordinate 19,618,683 of CM064915.1, forward strand.
ATGTGGAAAATTGTGGAGAGGTCAGAGGTTTTGGTTATATATATATATATATATTATATATATATATATATATATATATATACATATAAGATTCTTGTGTTTCACTTTTTAATAGGATTAGTAGTGTTTTAGTAGGATAGGTAACAAAATTGCAAAGAGGTTTAAACGTGTGATTAGTAGTGTTTTAGAAGGTTATGTATTATTTTTTTTACTGATATTTTTTGTTTTTTATTTTTTTATTTAAATAATGCTGATGTAGAAAATTGTGAAGAGGTCAGAGGATTTGGTTATATATATATATATATATATATATAAATGGATGTTAGGATCTTAGAGTGTTGGCATATTCCATGCCAAAGTTTTATTGTAATTAAGCATAAATTACCTTGTAATTTTTTTATTTTGTGGGTCTATGTGTATTTGGGTTGAGGTACAAGTGCTAAAAATGGAATTGTACGATAGAGAACAAATCTTCTATCCCACTTTTCCTGCTCTACTCTATACTCCACTAATAAAAACTTGCCTCATGTTTACCTAAATAATTAAATACTACCATTAATTAATAATGGTAGTATTAATAAGTCAATAATGGTAGTATTTAATTAATTAGGTGAACATGTTGCAAGTTTTTATTTGTGGAGTATAGAGTGGAGAAGGAAAAGTGAGATAGAAGATTTGGACTTTGTACAACATGGGATTTCAGTTGAGCGAAATTGAAGATGTATCTGGCAAAATAGCAATTGAGATAGCCACTTCACGGGAGCAAAAACATGAAAACTATAGAGAATTTAGTTATGAGTTCCCCTATTATTCTAGTCTTTTCCCATCTTATATATAACTCATTTTCCCATGGAATTAAACCCTAATTCTTATCTGAGGTGTGAAAGAAACCTAGGAAAATAGCCATATTTCATGAAATGAGATTAAGACCATCACTACCTTTGAGTTGTGAGTGTTGATTAGAGCTTTGGGAAGCATTGGAACCACCATAAAACAGCTAAGCATACTTGGAGATTGCAATTGGAGCTTAATTGCAGATCCAAGAGCTAGAGTAGTGAAAGGATTTGTGGAGTCAGTTGCGAGCAAGAGTTTGGAAAACTTAAGTACATAATTACTACTTGACTCAGAGGGTTTTGTGAATAATATGTACTGTAACTATCTATTCTAGTGAATCATTTTCGGCAGTGAGACTAGGAAGAGGTTTATTGCCTAGTACTTAAGTTTTCCTCGTTGATAGCACATACATTTGTAATGGTTGTGTTTTAATTGTGTGTGTGTGGATTTAAAATTCTATTTTTACATGCTATTATCCATGCTTATGTTAATTGATTAATCACTTGCGTAATTGGACTTAATTTTTTTTATAAACTAATTGGACTTAATTGTTAAATTAGCCTAAAATGATCTAAGTCATAATCTGGCAATACTTGACACATGCAGTATGTAGTTACAGGGAGTAATCTCTTAGTGTAATCACAAAATACTAGTTTAAGATTTTAAATATATAGTACATCATGAATGACATGAGAATGAGATTTGAAAATAAGGGACTTAGGCTGGATAGCTGTCTTGATATGGTTTTAGGGGCCATCTTTAAATACTTGGTTAGGTATTAATAGACTCATAGAATATAGATTAACTAATTAGGGTAGTGGAGACTTTTTGTGTGTGTTTGTGTAGGTGGCAGTTGGAATTTAGAAGCCATTTTTCATTGTTTGGTTTTCGACAAGGAGAATATGGCACCATATTTTAAAGCTTTGGGTTTAAAACTAGAAAACTATACTAAATTTTAATCTTGATCCTGAGACTATGATTGAAAACTAATTCGTTATGGCAACAAACATGTTCATATCATAATGTTGAGCATTTTAATATATTAAAAAAAATTCATTTAAGTGAATTAAGTCATTAACTTAAATAATAAGTTGGCATATTATTTTTTGCTAATAAGTTGGCACATTAATAAATGAAAAGAAGTGCGAATTTCATGTGCTTAATGAGTTTAAGTGAGCAGAGTCAGCCCAAGGCTTAGGCCTAAGGCGCCACTACAAAAAGTTTCGACACCTTTGTAAAAAATGTCTCACCCCCATTATAAAAAGGTCCAAAATTTTATGATGATAATGTTTTTTTTTTTTTTTTTGGTTCTTCTAAATGGTTGTTGTGGGGCATTCCTGGGCCGAAGGCCCGAGCCGAGGAGACATCCAAGACCGAGGATGACCTCATCATCGGACGTCCGAGAGTTTGAGGAACATGTTCGCAGCAAGCGGTCATCTCCACACTAAACGCACTTGACAACCGCCCTGGCCGCATTAATGAGGAAAGGACCTTCACCAGTGTCGCCTTGGTTGCCGCGACTCCCAAAGAGACTGGGAAGGCGGCTGATGGGACAAGCACCTGAGCAAAGGTCATGATCACTCAACAAGTGTAGGGCAAGGATTGGTTGGGCAAGGGGTATATAATGTAAGGGAATCCTTTCTGAAAGGGAGGACTCTAAAAAAAAAAAAAGAAATGGAGGGCAAAAAGGGCAAGGGCCTCCTCGGCCCATGGTCGAGGAGCCCATCCCAGTTGTAAACTGTGTTAAGTCTATTTCCTTAAATAAAAGAGACCGGAGTTCACGCCACTGGAGCGCCGGCCGGCGCCTAGACCTTCGACCCACTCTCTATAAATTTATTGCGGGGTTCGTTGGGCTTTTAACCCGTGTCCATTGGGCTTGGGCAACCAAAAACCCAGTCCCTACAATTGGCGCCGTCTGTGGGAAGGATTAGTGCATCGGTTGGCGCAACAGGCGACTGTTCTAAAAAACCATTCTATGGAGGATCGGCGGTGATGCAAAAAAAAAAACTATCAAAAAGAAGAACATTGCAGAAAGATAAAAGCTTGAAGACAAGAGATTCAACAGTAAAAAAGAAAAGTATTTGATATTATTAAAAAAAAAAGTCACAGATTACAATCAGAGGCTTAGGCAGGCTTGTTTTACAACTGTTCCTACCAGCTAGTCCTACAATCAGAGGCCCAGGCGGACCCAACCTAAAACTAGCTAGAGGGAGATGTCAACTCGTCCCCTTATTGGCATAAAGAGAATGGGAGAAAGAGAATGGGAGAGCTTGACAATAAGGCGGCGGAAGGGGGCTGAGAGCTTGAACAAAGCGAGGAGCAGATGCAGGGGCTCCGGGACGCCCTCCCCCATGATGTTCCCTTGATTTTCTCCAACCTCCACGAGCGTTGGCCGTTGGTGACGGCAACACTCGGGCGCCGCACATAATGTGAGTTCACATGTCTCCTCCGTCGGAGGTGCGCTCTGAGGAGGGACGTTAGGTACTTCAACGATATCCCTCCGGGCCACCGTGCATGGCGCCATCGGGGTTACGCCTAGATCCTGCCGCACCGGAAGCCCAGTGGGGGCTACGGCCACAACGGCTCTTGGCACGGATGTTCTCATATCCGTCCAAAGCCGCCCCATATCGCCTAACTCCGGTCACAATCCCGGCGGGGTTGTTAAAGGGGCATGGGGAGTTAAAGGGGTATCTTCTTTCTGATTGGGTTGAGAAGTTCATGGAATGAAGAGAAACCATTCCCCCAGGGGGCCTTATATGGAGGATGAAAGTAGGTGGGAGTTAATCCACGCAGAATTCGAAAAACTGGTTAACGAAGCGTTGGATAGTAATGAAGCGGCCAGATTCCAAGGGAGCCGCAAACCGTTGAGCTTATGGGGATTTACAAGGCCATTAATGAAGGCGCGTCTCGCGCACCGAAGCGTCAGGCGCGGAACACGAACGGCCAAAGGACGCTTCGCAAATGACAGAGATGGGGGCTCGAGATGGAGATGAGATCAACGCTACGTGTAAGATCATGATCCGTCCGAAGGAGGAATCGTCCCCAGTAAAGCAAACCGAGGACAAACCCCTACTTCCAGATGCCAAGCGTTAGACAGAACAAAGGCACTGCATGGTCCTCGGACTCAGGCCTATGGGGAAACTAACCGCTCCAGAGGCCAAGCGTTAGACAGAACCAAGGCACTGCATGGTCCTCGGACTCAGGCCTATGGGGAAACTAACCGCTCCAGATGCCAAGCGTTAGACAGAACCAAGGCACTGCATGGTCCTCGGACTCAGGCCTATGGGAAAACTAACCGCTCCAGAGGCCAAGCGTTAGACAGAACCAAGGCACTGCATGGTCCTCGGACTCAGGCCTATGGGGAAACTAACCGCTCCAGAGGTCAAGCGTTAGACAGAACCAAGGCACTGCATGGTCCACGGACTCAGGCCTATGGGGAAACTAACCGCTCCAGAGGCCAAGCGTTAGACAGAACCAAGGCACTGCATGGTCCACGGACTCAGGCCTATGGGGAAACTAACCGCTCCAGAGGTCAAGCGTTAGACAGAACCAAGGCACTGCATGGTCCTCGGACTCAGGCCTATGGGGAAACTAACCGCTCCAGAGGCCAAGCGTTAGACAGAACCAAGGCACTGCATGGTCCTCGGACTCAGGCCTATGGGGAAACTAACCGCTCCAGAGGCCAAGCGTTAGACAGAACCAAGGCACTGCATGGTCCTCGGACTCAGGCCTATGGGGAAACTAACCGCTCCAGAGGCCAAGCGTTAGACAGAACCAAGGCACTGCATGGTCCTCGGACTCAGGCCTATGGGGAAACTAACCACTCCAGATGCCAAGTGTTAGACAGAACCAAGGCACTGCATGGTCCTCGGACTCAGGCCTATGGGGAAACTTACCGCTCCAGAGGCCAAGCGTTAGACAGAACCAAGGCACTGCATGGTCCTTGGACTCAGGCTTATGGGGAAACTAACCGCTCTAGAGGCCAAGCGTTAGACAGAACCAAGGCACTGCATGGTCCACGGACTCAGGCCTATGGGGAAACTAACCGCTCTAGAGGCCAAGCGTTAGACAGAACCAAGGCACTGCATGGTCCACGGACTCAGGCCTATGGGGAAACTAACCGCTCCAGAGGCCAAGCGTTAGACAGAACCAAGGCACTGCATGGTCCTCGGACTCAGGCCTATGGGGAAACTAACCGCTCCAGAGGCCAAGCGTTAGACAGAACCAAGGCACTGCATGGTCCTCGGACTCAGGCCTATGGGGAAACTAACCGCTCCAGATGCCAAGCGTTAGACAGAACCAAGGCACTGCATGGTCCACGGATTCAGGCCTATGGGGAAACTAACCGCTCCAGATGCCAAGCGTTAGACAGAACCAAGGCACTGCATGGTCCTCGGACTCAGGCCTATGGGGAAACTAACCGCTCCAGATGCCAAGCGTTAGACAGAACCAAGGCACTGCATGGTCCTCGGACTCAGGCCTATGGGGAAACTAACCGCTCCAGAGGCCAAGCGTTAGACAGAACCAAGGCACTGCATGGTCCTCAGACTCAGGCCTATGGGAAAACTAACCGCTCCAGAGGCCAAGCGTTAGACAGAACCAAGGCACTGCATGGTCCTCGGACTCAGGCCTATGGGAAAACTAACCGCTCCAGAGGCCAAGCGTTAGACAGAACCAAGGCACTGCATGGTCCTCAGACTCAGGCCTATGGGGAAACTAACCGCTCCAGATGCCAAGCGTTAGACAGAACCAAGGCTCTGCATGGTCCTCGGACTCAGTCTCACAGGGAAGCTAAATACTTCGGATGAACCTAAGTGTTAGGCAGAACCAAGGCTCTGCACGGTCCTCGAACTCAGGCTCACGGAGAAACCAACCACCTTAGATGATCCTAAGAGTTAGACAGAACCAAGGCTCTGCATGGTCCCAGGACTCAGGCCTATGGGGAAACTAACTCCTTCAGAGGATTCCAGGTGTTGGACAGAACCAAAAGCACTGCATAATCCCAGGACTCAGACCTATGGGGAAACTAACTACTTCAGAGGATTCTAAGTGTTAGACAGAACCTAAAGCACTGTACGGTCCTCAGACTCAAGCTCATGGGGAAGCCAACCATATCAAGGAGAACTTAAGTGTCAACCTAAAGAATTTTCTACCCGGCCCTTAGGGAAAGATGGGCCCACTCGAGCATACATGCCCTCGCTGCAACAATTGGTGCCGCGACTGGCCGAGGTGCAATTAAAGATGAAATTACGCAAGTAAAGAAAGAACGAATAACGTGCAAGTCAACAAACAACCGCAACAAACAGGAAAAGAAATAAAACTCGCATTCCATTAAGTTCACAAATATTACATGGTGAGTACCGCATTACAGTCACAAAGCCAAAAGAAAAAAGAAGAAAATACAAAGGACCAGGAAGACAACAGGGTCGGAGGGCCTGCCCCACTCACTTATACTCCTCCCTCAGCTGGGGGCTGGACCATAGCAGCATCAAGGCTTTCTGAGCTTTGGCCAGAGGGGACGGCCTGCGAAGGCGAAGCAGGAATAGCTGCCTCCTTAACAGCAGGAGCTCCAGCTCCAGCGCCAGACTTCACAGCCTCCTGGGGCGCCTCCCCAACAGGGCCCTCACCCGATTCTGCCACCTTGGAAGGATCACTTCCTTAGGCGGGCTCAGCAGTTGATGTGTCCTCACCCGCAACAGTGCCGGTTTCCTCTGCAGCCTCCTCGGCCTCAGCGCCACTTGGAGCCGCCTCGCGGATGGCAGGAGGATAGTACACATTCTCCTCCTTCCACAAATCGGATGAGGCCTCGATCCCAACCTGCCTGAGAGCCTCCCTCCAAACCTCGGTAAAGTAGCGCCTGCACAACTCGGGGACTTCAGACCTAAATGTTGCTGCTGTCTCTTCCATCCCCGCGGCGTAAGCCTCCTCATCGGCTTCCTTCATAACGGCCAGGGCTTCCTCCCTGCCCTGGTCAGCCTCAAACTTGGCCCTCACGGCCTCGTCCCTCGCCCACTCGGCTGCCTTCTTGTCCGACTCGGCGGCAGCCACCTTCTTGGACAAATCTGCAAGCAACCCCTTTGCAGTCTTCAGCTACTCCTCCGCCTCAGCCAGGCGCTTCGAGTAATCCTCGGCCTGCTTCTGAAAACCGGCGAGACCGGACAGGGCAGTGTCCCGGGCACTGGTCATCGCACTCAACTCCTCTCGGGCCTTGGATAGATCAGCCTCAGAGTGCTTAAGAACCTGGGTGGCCTCCAGACGTTTCTCGCGCTCCACCTCCATGGCTTTCCCCTTATCACGGGCCACGTCCTCCAACCTATAAGTAGCTTGAACGGCCTGTCCAACAAAACAAATACGCCATCAGCTGAGACCAAAAAGCGGAAAGGAAGAGCTACAACTAGGAAAAGTCACAAGTATTGAGGGGCTTACCATCCCCAAGTACCGCTTGAGGCAGAGGAAGACCTCCCTGCTCCTCATAATCACCAGCTCTGCCATGTCGGCTGGGAGTAACAGGCACCTCTCCACCGCGTCGGCCACGTATGTGCCCTTGCCCTCGTTGAAATCTCTGAGGGAGGAGTCTTCCCTCAGCGGCGCCCCGCGGAGCATGGGGGTAGGAAGCCAGGCCTGAGGCTCGGGCTGGTCGTCGACCTGTTTGTCCTGGCCTCGGGAGCCTATCTTCAACTGTTTGGACGGCCGCCGATTATCACTCTCTTCCCGTGGGGACTCGGACCTCTCCTCAGCTGGCCTCTTGCCCTTATCCTTCTTCTGCTTGGGATCAGAGGGCTCACGTCTGGAAGGCAGACTCGTCTTGGGCAGAGAGGGAGTAAGCCCTGATTGGGTAGAAGCCGACTTGCCCTGGGCAGAACGAGTCTTTGGAGGAGGAGGAGGGAGCTCCGACTTAGATTTCTCCGGCTAGCCTTCGATCAGTTCCGCCAAGCTAACTTGCGGCTTCTTCTTGTAGCCCATTTTCTGCCGAAAAGAGGACTTGGACGCTGAGAAATCCGCTTCGGTCAGACGAGGGTCACCCAAATCTCCTGGAGGGTCCTCGGACTGGTGAGCTTGATCAAACACGCTAAATTCGTCCTCGACGGGGCCAAAATTAGCAACCTCCACTTCCCTCTCAGGGCCTACTTCGGCGGGTTCCGAGATTCTAAGGGAGGAGGAGGGACCCGCAGGTATTGCGCCTTCTGATGTGGAGGGCACCTCAGGGAACCGAAACCCGTCCTCGGTCACAGTTATCTTCCGAAGCCGAGGATCCTTTGCTCTGATCACGTGCTTCGGCGCAGCAAATGACTTGTGAGCCGGGTCGTATTTCAAAATTTCGTGAGCGGCCCTAACCTGATTATCGGCCTCGTTCACAAAAACCTCTGCCCTCAGCGCCTTTTGCAAGTCTTCCCGGTTGATTAGGCTGAAGTGGCGCGTGAAGGCGTGAGGATCTGCAAAAAGAAACACATCCACATTAGAAACCAAACAGTGCGAGAGAAAGAGACGAGAGAAAAGATGGAACTGATTAAGGTCCTAGAGCTCTCTCTCTCTATTTTCCCACTGCCCACCTGGGGTCCCCTCCTTCGTCGGGCAGTGAAGGCCATCATGCCACTCTCCAGACACGATGAGGAAGTCTTTGTTCAACCCCTTGCTGGACTCAGGGAGACACTGAATGAGCCGGACTCTGTCATCCCTGGTCTTCAGATAGTAAGTTTCGCCCTTCAGGCACTGGAGATTATAGCACCAGTTGACGTCATGGTGGGTCAATCTTAGGCCCATCTTTTCATTTAGGGCATCCACACAGCCCAGAACCCTAAAGACATTGATGGCACACTAAGTGGGGGCTAACCGAAAGTGCATCAGATAGTCTCTCATCACCGGACCCATGGGAATCCTCATGCCACCTTCAACAAAGGCAACGATGGGAATCACTACCTCACCCTCCTGCCTCCGAAAGCGCCACTCACCCTCCGCACAATACCTCAAGCCCACATTGGCCGGTATCTTGTAGTCGGCGATAAATTTCTCCATCGCCTCCTCAGTGAAGACATACTTCTTAAAAATACCCATCCCAAATAAAGCCTAAACGAGCTAAGAGGGAGCAAACGAAAAAGAGGCAAAGATGGAAAAGGAGAAAGTTCAAAGGGAGATAGAGTGACTTACAGAAAGGTGTAGAAGCTCCTCGGACAGGTCTTTTATGCTGGAGATGTAGACTCTTGAGTACAAAGAAGCAGAGGAACCGGACTTTCAAATGGGTATTTATACCCTAAAATCAAGGAACAGAGCGGGTTTTCCCACCCCCAACCGTTAGGCAAATCCCCACCGTTCGATTGACATCCTCCCGTTGAACGTGGGGAGCACAAAGCCGTCAGGATTTAATGAAGGGCACGTCGCGCCCTTCAAGGCATCGGTAACGCTTCTGAGGCAGGCGAAAAGACTCTAGTACCCCCAGAGGGCCCAACTCGACGGTACATGACGCGTGCCCGAGGATATCAAAATCCTCCTCTGCGCCCGAGGACGCGGACAGCAAAATTTTGAGGGGCTATTGTGGGGCCAAATAACCCCACGGCCCAGCCCACTTCATTCCTGGGCCGAAGGCCCGAGTCGAGGAGACATCCAAGACCGAGGATGACCTCATCATCGGACGTCCGAGAGTTTAAGGAACATGTTCGCAGCAAGCGGTCATCTCCACACTAAACGCACCTGACAACCGCCCTGGCCGCATTAATGAGGAAAGGACCTTCACCAGTGTCGCCTTGGTTGCCGCGACTCCCAAAGAGACTGGGAAGGCGGCTGATGGGACAAGCACCTGAGCAAAGGTCATGATCACTCAACAAGTGTAGGGCTAGGATTGGTTGGGCAAGGGGTATATAATGTAAGGGAATCCTTTCTGAAAGGGAGGACTCTAAAAAAAAAAAAAAAAGAAATGGAGGGCAAAAAGGGCAAGGGCCTCCTCGGCCATGGCCAAGGAGCCCATCCCAGTTGTAAACTGTGTTAAGTCTATTTCCTTAAATAAAAGAGACCGGAGTTCACGCCACTGGAGCGCCGGCCGGCGCCTAGACCTTCGACCCACTCTCTATAAATTCATTGCGGGGTTCGTTGGGCTTTTGACCCGTGTCCATTGGGCTTGGGCAACCAAAAACCCAGTCCCTACAGTTGTATAAGTATTTTTTTTCATAAGTAATGCTAGAAATACTACAAATTTTATTACATAAGACTTACAAACTTATGTGTCATTAATTACCGAAAAGTAATTTAAACATTCATTAATTATGTTGTTAAAGTTCACTGATCATTTAACTCAAAAAAAGAAAAGTTCACCAATCACATTCAAGGCTTCTAAAATACTAGACCAATAAAAACCTAATCCAATTGAAACCCTAAACTACTTGAAAAAACAAATGTTGTAAATGTACTAGATCACCAATAATGATTAATATCCTCTAATAGCTTGAAATTTTAATTTTTGTAAATTGATATCCTACATGGTAAATTGTCAACATTACCAATGTAATCTTTCACATAGCATCACCTTATATCTAAGCTAAAGTAAACATCTTTTTTTTTTTAAATAATAAATTTTCATTTCTTTTTTATTAAATCTTATGCGTGAGCTATGATATCTAATTCTCTATAGGAAATTAATTTTGGTTTAATTAGTATTAATTCATCAAATAATTCAAATTTACTTAGATTTATCGACTTTTGCCTCAAATTATATTTAGCCTGACTTGTAAGAAAGGAATTAGTGTTTCAGCAAAAACAAATTGAATCCCACTTAAATTTACAACTATCCAACCTGAGTTATTAATCACCTTGTTTGGATTAAATGGATTTGATTAGATTAATCAAGAGTGATAAGTGGATAAATCTAAAATATCAAATTGGCTCCAAGCAGAGTGATTCATAACTCATAATTATTATATAAAAAAAAAATTTGGCATATTTAAACCAATTAAATAATTAATAGCTCAATGGAGCTATTAGACCTTTAAATGTCTTTTCCTTTTTCTTTTCTTTTTTTATAATAGAAGAATAGACCTTTAAATCTAAGATCCCAAATTTGAGATTCCTAACTTGGAAACTAAAACTTTTAAAGATAATTGGTTCGATCATCTTTATACATATTTTTATATTTATAATTGTTTTAGTGTTTGTAGTCTATTCTATAATATCTCCTTAATATTGCATCACATAGCATCTGGAGCTAGAGTTTTGTATGGAAGTGGAAAGCCCTCATTTGGACTTTGACATGTCTAGCTACCACTTCCGTTTGGATTTTATTTTATGCTTGGGCCTTGGCTGAATCGAAAGATAGCCTTTTGTGGTTGGCTGATAGGCATGGTGTTATTATTCTTTGCCACTCCTCCACTCTTCCATTCCACGTTGACAATGACAAGGAAGCTAAGAACAAAAGCAACTCTGAGAGAGAGAGAGAGAGAGAGAGAGAAATCCCTTTCTGCTCTCTTGGATAACAAGCTTACATAATGTCGTAAAAGTGAACAGAAAAAAGAAACAAAACGACCTCTCAACCACATACACCCAGACTAAGTCCTGCACCACTCATCATCATCTTCTTCTTCTCTTTCAAGCCCCTTAGATCCATTCCCTTTTGAGCTCTTTTAAACGAGAGCTTTATATATATATATATATAGATTTATTGGCCTTAAAATGGCTAGTTAGATATATTTAAGAAAAATGCGAACTTTAAAAATGTCATACATAATAAAAATAAAAATAAATAAAAAGGAAGAAGATAAGTTTTAAAATGTCATATTTATAGTGTGAGTTTGTCAACTGATTAAAAACTTGTGTTTTTGTTTAAATTATTTGATATTGGTTGCATATTTGTTTTTTAAATAATCTAACTTTTAGTTTTTTGTTTTGTCTCAAGTTATGCAAATAAGCTATTACAATTAAGCAATGCTTAAACGGGCACATGGTGTTAAATATTAACTCTGATACCATATAAAATATGTTAAAATAGATGTTGAAGGGAAAATATAAAATAGAATAACACAAGAATATAAGCATTACGTGATTCAGTCTGACAATTTACGTCTATAGAGAAAACTTTTATAAGTTAAAGTTAATATATCTCAAATAAAAAATACAAAAAAAAAAACTAAATTAACTGCAAGTTAGAATAACATAACCAAACTTAGTACTACTAAAATGAAAAATCTAACAATGACCCTCAAATAATATTTTTATCTTGAATTTACTAAGGGATAATTATCTTTAATTGTTTTGGTAATACAATCATACAGTGAGTGAGGGAGATCAATTCAATTGGTGAGTTGAGCATGAAAATGACTGCACCCACTTCTTTTTTTTTTTTTTTTTTTTTTCTCCTTTTTATTTATGTTTCTGTCTGTCATGTAATAGAAAGAGAGATGTGAGTGTCGGCATGTTAAAGTGGAACCCACATCCTAAAAAGGAGAACATAAAAAAATCGCCTTCCTCGTTCCTCGTTCCTCATTCCTCACTCACACTTGCACTCGCTCTCATCTCATCATCCCATGTGCTCAGCTTCTTCAGCTTCTGGCTGCCACTCTCTCTCTCTCCAACTTCCATGTGCAACATGGAAAGAAACATAGTACTAAACCAGCAAAAATTTAATGCTACAAACCAATGTGCTATGAACTAAGATTATGACATTCTGAACTTCATTCTCTCTATAGTCTCTGTCTCTATCTTTCACTCTTCTCAATGGACTCCAGAACTGTTCTTGACCATGTTCTTTTCCAACTAACTCCAACCAGAACCAGGTACTCTTTTTCTTTTTCTTTTTTTCCTTCTACATTGATTGATGTGTGTTTACTTTATGATTGAGAAATGAATTCTTGTCTTATTGTGCTCTCTCTATGGTTTCCATAATTTGTTGAAGATGTGATTTGGTGATTTTCTCTGGACCTTTGAACGAGAAGTTGGCATCAGGGCTTCTTGAACCCTTCATTTTGCACCTTAAAAGCGCCAAAGATCAGATTTCTAAAGGTGGATATTCCATCACTCTGCGCCCAGCTGGCTCTCATGCCTCTTGGTTCACCAAAGCCACTCTGCAAAGGTAAATTAATTCAGTTATACTCTATATGTATGTGCTTGTTTTAATGGTTCTTAGCTCAACCAAAGTCATTGCTGAATTGGGTATGTAAATTTGGTGGGAATTTGGCCTGTTATGCAAAAAGATTTGTCATGGGATTTAAGTTTTAATTAAGAAAAATTTAGCATTTTGGGTACATTTCTTACTATTCCAGCTGAAATCATGAGCAGTTTGAATTTAAATGGAAGTTTTGGAATTTGGAGTATTTTTTTATTTGAACAGTTTTTATGAGTAAATCCCATAAAGTTGTTCTTGTTAACTAGTTGGCTGTTCAAGAATTTTTGGTTTGTAAATAAAAAGTCAAATAGTTGCAAATCATTGGGAATTTGTGTAACACTTGTCTTTTATTTGATTGATTATTTTAGTTTGTTTCTTTGTATGAAACAGGTTTGTGAGATTTGTTAGCTCACCAGAAGTTCTTGAGAGATTTGTGACTATAGAGAGAGAGATTGTGCAGATTGAGAATTCGATTCAATCAAGTGAATCCATAGAGGCAGATGGTATGCTTAGAGATCGATCTCTTGTAATTATTCTTTGGATTTCTTCATGACCAGTGAATCAAGTGAATTCCTATTATCGTACTTCTTATTTAAATGTCAAAGTCAATTAGTCAGACCTTGAACTTCATTGAAGTCTGGTTTTGGTTGATGCCTTTGCTATTCTGTATTTTCACCAAATATAAGGAAGCATATTTGATGCTTGGGATATTTTCTAACCGGATCTATTGACGTAGACATCCTATACAAATATTGGAGGAATTTCTTGTTAGTTTTGTAATTTTCTGAATTTACCAGAAATGATTTTTTTTCCCCCTTGTTTTTGTGTATTTTCAGGAATATTTTAGTTAAAATCGAATGGTAAAATATTGCTTTGGATCTATCTAAAAATATTTTTTCTTGGAAATTAAGTGTTTTGGAGCCTTTAATTTGGCCCCTAACTTGTCAAAAGAATTTGATAAGTTCACTATCAATAAAATTTTCAGTCTTTTATTCTGTATTTTTCTGCTAAATATAGGGATTAGTAATGTACTGAACCTTTTCTGGCTATCATCTGAGTCATCTATAAATAGTTTTTTATTAAACTAGGTTATCTTGCAACATTGATATTTTCATAATTTGGAAAGCTTACTGATAGCTATTATGGATGTCACAACTTATTGGATATTAAAATATGATATTGTTTTTAGATTACAAAATGTAAAATTTGCATTGGAATTCATTGCAAAATGTTGGAGGGAAGCACTTTAATCTGACATCAAAATATGAAGCCTGGATTATATTTCTTTAACCTGTAGATTGACTCACTGTATGAATGATTTTATCTACAACCTTGTAATTGACAGGAAATGTGTCAGCTGCTGATGGGCATTCCAAAAGATCAAATGCCTACTCCAATGTATGTCATCATTTTTATATTATTGTAAAATGCATTGTTTATCCTTCGAAGTTCTTACAAAGCATTAACCTTTTATTGTGATGGTGCATCTTAGTCGAAAGGTGAATCCAATGGAACAGGCGATGCTGTACCAGAAGAGAATTCCAAGTAATATATCTGGTTTCTATTGGTCGCATATAGTTATTCTATGTACTTAATTACAATACATTATATTCTCATGCATTCATTGTTCAGCTGCTGGTAATGAACAGGATTCGTCTTCTACGTGTTCTGGAAAGTCGGAAGGCAGCGCTCCGCAGAGAGCAAGCAATGGCTTATGCCCGTGCCTTAGTTGCTGGATATGAGATGGACTACATAGATGATCTTATTTCTTTTTCTGATGCTTTTGGAGCTTCACGTTTAAGGTATGACGAATGCCAACAGGTGACTGAATCAAATAAATATCTAGAGATTAAACTGAAGAAAAACTGCTTTGTCACAACATATAAAAGAGGGAGTGTTAGCAATTTACCACCTTTCATTGGAAAATCTTTCAATTCAATGCCTTCTTCTATTTTGATAATGATTTTTACATTAGATATTGACTTCACTTTTAATTGTATGGTTGTATTACTGTTGATTGTATTGTTAGTGAACCACTAATGCCTTGCAAATGGACCTTTTCATTCAAGGTCTGAAATCTTGGTAGCAAAGCTGACGTTGGCTGTCCCCTGTGTCGACTTTCCACTATTACAGGATGTTGTTTCTTTTGATCAAGCATCCTGTCTTTTCAATTATTAGAAAAACATTTGTTAAAGAGCAACCAAATCTTGTGCCCCCATTATTGACGTGATTTTCAGTACACCATGTAAGAGGGTCAATTTCCCAAAGCGGAATTATACAAAATTAGTCTAGCCTACTACGGAATTTGACATGGAGTGCCTCACTGGCTTACAGTTGACTCAGAAATAGTTTTCTTTTTATTGTTTATATTAATCAGGCTTCTTTGCCTTATGAAGGTGTAGGAGATTGGGGAACTCGGACCATTTTTTCCCCTGTAGAATGTAGTTATCGTTTAGTACTATTTTGGATCTTGCACAATATGAATTACAATGTTTCATATCAGTTTTCATTTGCTCAATATTATTTGTATCTATCTTATTTTCTACTGTCATACTTCGGTTTACTAATGCAATTGGTTTTGTTGATTGTTCTGAATGATGCACTAAGGAGGTTTCTAGATATTTGTCAACCTTCTAATGATTATTTCCTCCTTAAAGGACAATTTTATCTTCTTAAGATATTTTTCCTTATTGCAGAATTCCTGTATTTTCTATTTTGAATTGTGAACATTTTTTTTAAAGCTGCCTTTCTTTTTTATTTTTTATACTTTTTGGGGGGTATAGCATTTAAAATATTGGTTAAAGAGTGTAATCTGTGTCTGGTTTCATTTAGGGAAGCATGCATAAATTTCATCGATCTATGCAAGAAAAAGAATGAAGATAGGCTTTGGGTAGATGAAATTGCAGCAATGCAGGCATGCTCTCAGCAAGAATTGCCATACTTGGGAACATCTGGGATCATATTTGCTGGTGAAGATCTTGAAACTAGTCAGAATCTTATGATAAATGTTCACCCAAATGGTCTCTCTAATGGAAAACAAAATGGCTCCATGGATGCATCTGATTCAACTGCAAGTCATGGAAGTTTGGACAATAGCCAAGGTATGGTTGAATATCCAATCCCTCATCATTCTTGGAAAAAAACTTTCAACTTGTGAAAGAATGCCGTAAAAAAATTCTGAACAAGTGAATATTTCATAACATTAAAAAGAAATAAAGAAAAAGTTAAAATTCCAATAACACGTGAAACATGGGTTAATTAAGGCAGTCAGATTTTTGCAGTGACCCTCCTAAAATTTATTTGTCATAGGTTCAGACAGAGTGCAGAGGGGGGCGTGGGGGGCATTGTATCTGCATCATAGTTTAAGAGGGGAAAGTGAAATCAACCCTTAAAATAGAATGAAATTCCAGTCCACCCCCCTTCTCTCTCTCGGCTAAGAAACTAAGAACATTTATTTTTTTGATAAGTAAGAAGAGAATATTATTAATAAAAGAATAGCAAGAAAAGCACACAAAGTTCACGGTAGTGAACAAAGGAAAAAAGAAACAAAAAGACATAAGCAGCCCCTAATCTATACTAATAGATGAAAGAAAATCCAATAGGGTAGAACAATCCGAATAGCCCCAACAACGAGACCAATCGAAGAGGGTCCGCTGGCAATACTCTAATAACTGAACCACAGTTTTCTCCTCATTCTCAAAAGACCGTCGATTCCGTTCAGTCCAAATAGTCCATATTAAACATCCTGGAACCAAATCCCAAATATCTGAGCTATGCTTCCCAAGCCAATGATACCAGCAAAATAATAAGTCCACAACTAAGCCTGGCATGACCCATTCCATCCCAAACAACCGAAGCATATGCATCTACAAAGAATGAGCTATCGGACAAAGAATGAGCTAAGAAACTAAGAACATTAATTAATAAAAGAGCATGAGGAATATTTATGCCACTGTTCAAGCCTCAACCCTGTTTTCTATAATTTAGATCTACCATAGACTTAATAGATTATGAATTACACTTATTGACATGAAGTTTGTAAGAAAGGAATTTATTCCATCCTAATGCTGAAATATATTTATGCCACTGCTCAAGCCTCGTCTCTATTTTTCTATAATTGGGAACTACATAGTCTTAATTGATTATGAATGAAAAGCATATATTCCAGCCTAATACTTATCAAAACTTTATCATTTCCAGGTCCAAGCAATTTTACTTTTAGCATTATATTTATGAATTTGCATTCTCTTATCAATTAGTTTTACCTTTGCCATACTTTGTACAGAAAATGTTTTTGACCATAGCTTATGTTTGAATTGCTAATTACAAAGAAACTAGTTGCAAACCCGCGCGTTGCGCGTGGTAATTTTTTTATGGTGATCTCATTAAATTTATTGTTTTGCAATTTGGACTAATTTAATAAAGAGTAATATATTTCATAATCATATGTTCATTTATTATAGGAATAATAAAAAATGTAATATATATATATATATATAAAATTTATGTTGTACCAAAATGAAAACAATAAAAAATTTTATAGGAATTCAAAAGGCAAGTTAGTGAAAATATTCATTTTTTAATAAAATTTATTTATAATGTTTTTTGTATCATTAAAAAGTACTATATAAAATTTGAAAATTATTCTTTTAGATTTAAACAAACTTTCTCAAACCCTATTTTTTCTACCCTTTAATCCAAAACACCAGAAAAAGTATCTAAAAATTTAATAAAACTTAACAATGATTAACTAGACCAATTAGGAAAACAATTTTTTGTTGATAATCTATTGAGATTATTATCTTTGCAAAAATTACAAATTCATCCACCAACAAAGATTATCAAATAAACAATTATTAGCAAAATCTTAGAATTAAGTTTCTATATATGCATCGTTGTAAAATAAACCAATGGGATAAAGAAAAAGAACTTGTGATCAAGAATTAGAATACCAAAATACCTAAATATAAATAAAAGTCTATAGTCGATACAAATTTATCAAAAAGAGAAAAAAAAATGTAATGTGACAATAAATCAACAGCAACAAAAAGAACCATTAGCGGAAAAAATAAGTGGTTTAAACAATATTAAAAAAAAACCTACTGAAAGAGAAACAAAATTGGGGAGAGAGAGAGAGAGAGAGTATTGACCTCTTTTGTCGTGGACAACTTGAAAGGAATAGAGGAGGGGTGGAAATGAAATAATAAGAAATTTATATGAAAATTAAGATGGAAGAATGGTGGAGTAGATGAAAGATTGAACAAAGTAAAACTGTAGAATTTTTAAGAAGATATAAATGAGAAAATTTTAAAAATCTATAGAGGGAATCAAATGAAAATTTTTAAAAAAAAAATTTATATAAAAAAAAAAAAAAAAAAAAAAAAAGATCGGAGGAGATGAAAGATTGAATTAAGAAAACAATAGTTGAAGAAGAAGAGATGAAAAGTTGAACAAAGTAAAAATTTCAAAAAACATAAAATTATAAAGGATGCTAAAGATGTGGTGCAAAAAGATTTTTGTAAACATTCTTTACATGCCTCAAGAAATAAAAATAAAAAGGCTATTTGTTATATTAGGAGTTGAAAAATGGGGACAGATCTTTAAGAATATAATAGATCATAATTAATTTCACTCACCAAATAAAAATATAACCAATTTTTCAACAGAGTAAATCTTAAAATTTTCTCTCCTTCCATTGTTTTTTTTTTTTTTTTTTCTTTCTCATCACTTAAAATACAAGAGAAAGTTAAGTATCTTTGCCATAGTACCACTAAAACATCAACAAAAAACCAAATCCAAAATTCTCTTCCACATAACAATAATTTTTATATATTTATTATTCACACAACATGCTAATTAAGAAAAACGAAACAACAAATAAAACATATTAGAGACAGAATTACAATTTATAATAGCCAACTATATTGATAGAACTAAATTAAAATAAAATATATCTAATTAGGTTTTTTTTCTACATTCCATCACAAGCAATGAAAAATAGGAGAATAAATGAGTTCAAAAAAGTAGAAGGAAGCAAAAGAAATACTATGGAAACTACCAAAAATAAAAATACACCATCACCACATTCACAATAAAATAGAAGAAAAGAAAAATTAATTAATTTAAACCATGAATTAAACAAAGGATACCCATAACTTGCATTAACATGCATGAAGGCACAGTGGATGGTTCACTCTAAATAATGTGAAAATTTTGGTGGAATTTAGTAAAGAATAATTCAAAAGTATTGTAATTGAAGGAATTTTACCTTAAGTATATATACATTTCTTTGTAAACAATGTCTTTTGTCTAGACTTACTCTCTAGAAAAGCATGTACATTTCATTTAGGGTGTCATACCCGTGTCGTATTATAATTTTTCAAAAATTGTTCATGTAGTTCTTGTAATCTATTCACATATAAAGATGCTCTATTTGTACTTGGGAGTTGCTCTAGTTATATTGGCAACTCATCAGTCATCATCATAGAAGGCAGAATTTAATAGTTTTTTTTTTTATACAAGATAGAATTTTATTCTAGCATAATCTAAGTTTATTTGTGTGTGAAGCTCCCTCCTCATAAATGTTAAGATATAAATCTTCGTAACCGATAAATGGGTAAAGATTATAATGATTAGGGCAATTTAAGGATTAGTTTGTGGCTTAGTACCCGCTAAAGGGAAAAAAGAAAAAGAAAAATAATGTTACTCTAGGAAGATAGATTTAACGAAGGAAAGATTTGAGGAGGCCATTTTGCATTTAATTATTAATGTAGTGGTTTATATAATCTTACCACCAGCCCATCAACTTAATCATAATGGAATATTAAACATTTAAATTAAAGTAGATAATACTACTACCTGGCTGAGTGCATAAGGCTCGAACGCTTCGTGCAACACACCTAGGTTCGAGTCCCGCTACCCGCAGGTTTTCGTTGGTGGGTAAACTTAGTGGTGAGGTGTACTCACAAATGTGAGATGACTTCCGCACAGTGGTACAGAAGGGCCTCCGAGATCGGGCTATCCCAACCGAGGCCACTGGCTCCCTGCCCGGGGGTGTAATATGAACATAAAGACCCTTTTTTTTTCATTCTCAAAAAAAAAAAAAAAAATTAAAGTAGATAATATGTAAAGATAAAGTTATATGTAAGGTTAAAACTGCCTGAGATAAATGTATTAAGTCAATAATCTATTTATATATATTTTTGTAAAAGAAATTAAGAATAAAAAATAAATAAGTAAAATAAAGATTATATGGTCAATGACGTGGCAAAAGAAGTGGTACAATAGTAGTATAGCAACAATAAATACTACGCTTCAACTTTTAGATATATATAGATATAAACTAGTAAAGATTGTTCTCCTTGTCGGTAACTGGTACATCTTTGAATCTGAAATATGCAGAAAGTAGCTTGCCAACATCATCTCAAGCACAATCATCAAATGGGAGAATTCAAGCACCGATGACATGGCCAAACCATGTTCCTCAGTACATGCACAACTTTCAAGGTCCTGTATTTCCACAAATGCCCCCATATCCAAGCTACCTTTTTCCTGGAATGCAACAACATGCCTCTTCATATTATCCAGGCAATATGCAATGGCCTTCAAATGTCGAAGATTCTGGTCATGTGCTTGATCAAGAACTAGATGGACATCGGAATCACAAATCATCTAGGAATAAAAAGAAACATTCACATGGAAAAGTACTGGAAACTTCAGAGCAAGATCGCTCCACTGAGCCCAGTGACTCCAGTTCTGAGAGTGAATCAGATGAGGATTTGGAGCATCACAAAAATTATTCTTCAAAAGAGAAGCCACACAAAAAGAAGCATGGGAAGAAGTCCTCAAGAAAGGTTGTTATCCGCAATATCAATTACATAACCTCTAAGAGGGATGGAGAGAATACTGGCTCAGAGGGGAATTCATCTGATGAGGATGAATTCATCAATGGGGATTCAATCAAGCAGCAAGTAGAGGAAGCAGTTGAATCATTGGAGAGAAGGCATAAATCAACCTCACGTCGTCATAAGAAACATGGAGGGGTCAAGCTTCCTGGCATTGCAGATGGTCCAAATGATGCTGCTGATCAGGAAATTAAGAATGGTGCTGCAATTAACTCTGAGGGAGGAAAAAGAAATGACCCCTGGGGTGCTTTCCAGAATCTTCTTATGCAAGAAAAAGAGTCAAATTATTCTGGTATAGAGCCAAACTTTGTAGATGTTCAGGATGAATATTTTACAAATAAGAACTCTGAAGAGAGAAGTTCATTTGCCTTCAACCTGGAACAAGAGAAAGTTACTAAGCAACAAACCATATCGAGTGATTCCTTTGTTGTAACAGAGAGGAATACTGGAGTGGAGGGGAAAACTCACATTGGGAATTTTGAAGTTGACGAGAATGCAACAATTAGGAAAGCAGATAGCACATATGAGGAGGAGTTATTTTCACACAGAATTGAAGAATCAGGGAATCGTCCCCATGCTGTTATATCTGATAGTGCTGCTGAATTTTCCATAACCAAATGTCAAGAAGAAGGAGATTGGTTCCTCAACAGCCAACCAGATAAATCAGCGCATCAGGATGCAAGCAAAGATCTCAAGATGTTTGATGGTGTTTACACTTCATCAGTAGCTGTTGATGTTCATGCTGGAAAAAATAAAAGCGATGTTTTAGCTGATGACTCTTTCATGGTTCAAGCTCGATCATTTGATAATCAACTTGATTCTCAGTTAAGGACTGACATAAGCATGGTTCCAGAGATTGTTGGAGATACTCAATATGAATATGGACCACCAGAAATTTCACACAATAAGCCTGAAGTCATTGCTACCCATGAGCCAGATGACCTTTACATGATGCTTGATCGTGATTCAGCAACTGACCATGCTGTGGCATCATGGACTCCAGAAATGGATTATGAAAATAGCTTATTATCAAATGAAGTCAATAACAGGCATTCTGACAGTGAAACAGCTGGTGTTGTTGATGATAAGCTGCCTCCTAATAGTAAGAATGCAAAAGCCAAAAATAGTGGAACTCCTGCAGGAAAAGTTTCAGGTAAAGAAGCAAGGTCTAAACTTTTAAACGGATCCCTTGGAAAAAGCAAATCTGACATCTTATCAAGGAGCAAGAAACCAACTTCTGTAAGCAGAACAACAGTTCCAAAGAGCAAATCTGAGAAGGTATTTCACAAACATTCAAGGTCCAATTGGTTCCCAGACTGAATGAGAGAAAGAAAGGAAAATATGACAGTTTCCTTTGTTTACTGTAACTTTTAAGCTTTTCCTTTCTTTAGTTTCATTTATTTCTGGGAACCAATGTGTACGGGAGCTATAAATGTCCAGTAGAATTTGAAATTGCTGATAACGTTTGACATGGAATTAGACCCAAGTCCATTATGTTTCTCTTATCATTTGGAATTAATTTCTTTGTGAAGATTTTCCTAGAGCATGGAGACAATCTTTGAGGAATCTCATGAAATATTGTTTTTCCTTCCTAGACTCCAGTCATTTTGGATATGGCTTGGATATTTGTATAGCCCCATGTGTCTGTGGATATGTTCTTTTAAATTTCACAGAATGTTCCATTTTCTTGAGATTTTTTAAGACCTTTAGCTTTAGTTACTTTTTGATTACTATCATTTAACTTGTTCTTTCCCTTTTCTTTTATAGTGATTTTATTCACTCTCTTTTTGCCCCATTTCCAATAGGAAGAAGAGAACAGGAGGAGAATGGAGGAGTTAATGATTCAACGCCAGAAGAGAATTGCTGAAAGAAGTTCTTCAAGAGGATCTAGTACAGAAATAACCAAAAGGACAGCTACCGTGAATAAAACTGCAGTGACTTCTGTGAAGAATGAGAAACCTAATATTCAGACCCCAATCCAAGAGACTAAGAAACCACATAAGCCAGCCCTAAGGAGTTCCACCATAGATCGCCTTGCAACAGCACGAACAACTCAGAAGGTCTCATTGACTCAATCAAAATTGGACCAGCCCAAAAAATCAACATTGAAGGCAAATGGTGTAGCTGCAACTAACTTACCAAAGAAGACTGCTGGTGCTGAGAATAAGAAACCAACTCCAAGCACGCTCAAACCTTCAGATGAGAAAAAGGACCCCAAGAATTTAAATCAGACGCTTTCTTCTGACACTGATGTCCAAGCAAAGGATGGCATGGATTCTGTAGCTGAATTTCCAGTGAAGTCATCAGCTGCCCAGGTAACTCAAACTGATGATGCCCTTGATCTGAAAGACATTAAGGAGCTGCACACTACTGCTTCTATTGAGAAGAATGAGGAAACTCTGAATTCACATAGGGATATCTTGGATGATGGGAACTGCAATGGGAATTCACTCAACATGGCCTCATCTGTGCCTACTGAAGATCATATTTTAACTGTGGCTCAGCAAGAAGGTAATGTTGACAGATTATCTCATGCATATTCTGTTCAAACTGAAGGAAAAACACTTTCTGAAGGTCCCCATGAAATAACTATACATCCTATGCCACCATCACCTGACAAAGTTTTGATTGCTTCTGCTGAGAATCTAGAAGCAAATGGTGCAATAAATGAAAACTTTCAAGTCACACCTGAAATTTCAGAGATAGAGATCTCAACTCCACCACCAGGTAATGGAGCAGTTTCAGAGTCAAACCATTCCAGGAAGAAGTGGGACAGTGATGAGAATTCTACTAAAGCCACCAAAGGATTTAGAAGGCTTCTTATGTTTGGAAGGAAAAAGTCTGAAACTCACTCATGAACTGAACATATGTTTTAGTAGGATTTGAACTCTTTGCTTGCAGCTTTCGTGTTCATATTATTCCCCAATGCCTCTGGTTTAGATTATTGGTTATTCAAGAGCAAGAGGTAACTTACAAATAGAATTTTGTTTGATCATGCACAGCTGATGTGTGCCATGCAGCTGTTAAGCAGAAGAATGTTGATAGCATAATAATAAGGCTTCGGGTTTTGCTGCCATTGGAGGATTTGAAATGTTTATTTATCCAAATTTGTGTAACATATGGAGGGAATAAACTGGTAACCTCTTAATTTGGTATACCTTTTGATTTTGCTTTGATATACGCTTGGGAGTCTTTTTTGTATTTGTTTTGATTTTATTCAAAATTCTGTTGTATGTATTACAAAGCCTTGTAATGATTCATCCTTGGCATTCTTTATTCCTTTATTAATTACTATTTGTTGGAAGAATTTATTTTGTCATTCTGCAATGCACTTATCAAAATGATTTTGTCTATCTGAATGTGTTGGGTTAAAATGGGTTCATTTTTTTTTTTCCATATATAAATCTCAAGTTAAAGGATATATTTTGTCATTCTGCAATGTGTACTTATCAAAATGATTTTGGCCCGACGTAGAACACATTACCACTACTCATGCTCATCATGACATTCTTCTTGAACCACCCTCTTCTCTTCAGTATAATCCAAACAGTTCACCTTAAAATTCTCAAACTTTGTAAACAATGAACAATTGTAAATTTAAACTCTAAACATTTCCGTTGAAAACATAGATGCTAGTTGAGCTAAAAAGGCTCTTGATTTGTAAGTCTAAAGAAAAATTCACTGAATTCATCAATGTAAAACATATTAAGAAATGAAAAAATAATGAATAATTTTATATTAACCAAAAAATGCTAATAAAAAATTTTCAACATCTCCATCTGTTCTGTTACCACAGTCTTCATTTTAGGCTCTTCATACAAAATGCTAATAAATTAAAAAATTGTTCTATGGTGTAAACGTAGCATTGCATAGTGCACTAACTTTGTTCAAAATCCCAAAACCTCAACTCAAGTGCTTGTTCTTTAGCTATTTCACCTATCAGTTGGCGCATTTCATCATAAGATATTACAAGTTTGCATAGGTTCTGCTTTATCTGAGAAGTCACAATATTTTCATGTCGTAATTCAACATTGGTGGTCTCAAATTCACAACCATAACGAGCTCTAAAAAAATGCCGCAACAAATTTAGCTCTGGCAATTCACCACATCTTGAGGCAGCAAATATCAAATTTGCCAAAGCTTGGCGAACATCAATTGGCAAAGATTGTACGTCCCTGCAATAATAAATCAAAGCCTTAGTCACAAAATTTTAGGGTTGATTTTCAACAAATTAATCTGAGGTATATAATTGAAGAACCTCTAGACTGAGAGAAATCCAATGTACCTCTACAGTTTAATAAAGTGAAGTCATAGTCATAGATAGGTACCTTTGTTCGCAAAGGTGGGGGAAATTGGCGATGATGCATTCACAGAAATCATTAATTTGATCATATGCGGCTAATAGATTCTGATCCTTGAACAGTCTCTCAACCTAAATATAAATTCATAGAAAAAAAAAGCATTTCTGAGTTCAGACCAAAAAAAATAAGTCTAACAAATTTAAGATTATGAATTATAAACATAAAGAAGTCCAGAATAGGACTTTCCTCGGGGAAATTTTTTTTTTTTTTTTTTTTTTTTTTTTAGTATATGATTGTAAATAAACAAATAAATTAATAAAGTAATCCAAAATTAATAAAGTATAATTTTTTTTTTTTAAATTGCAACAATAAAATTCGAAAATAAAGAATAAACAAAAAATAAAAACTTAACGTCACTATACATAATAATATATTAAAAAAAAAAAAAAGGTACCCTGGCAAAGGCTTGATCCAGCTGGCCAATCCGGAGGAGTTGAGCAATATCAGCACGTGATTGTCTTATAATTGAATCATTCCTTTTCTTTTGGATGGTTATACGAAGTTGAGCCTTCTGTATCATATGCTTGCTACAACAAAAGCATAAATGTTTGTGTTATTTAAAGACAAGTAAAAGAATGAATCGAATGGAAAAATGATCAAACTGCAGTGCTATTAAAGCAAATACTGAAAGAGGTTTAAATACCTTTATTTGTCAAAAATAATAATAATAATTAGTAGGCCTAAATTACATAGTGTCAAAATTAATAATAATAACTAGTCGCAGACCCGCATATTGCGCGGGATAATTTTATTTTTAGGGTAATCTTATTAAATATATTTGGGATAATAAGTAATAACACTCTCCCATTTTGTTTGTATTAATAACAAAATATTTTAAATTTATTTAAGAATCTGTTTATAAATGTTTAACCATGGTTAGTAAAGACATTACTCATAACTTTAGAATTAGAATACAAATTTATAAAATACCAAAACATTTGAAATGACAAATCTCTTCATAACTCATTGGAAAAAGAAAAGGTGGGAAAAAAAAAGCAAAACACGTTACTTGGTATTTTGAAATACACTTTAATTTAAAATTTTAAAATAAGAGAATTTAATTTTAAAATTAAGGATAATTTTGGAACCTACTTTAAGCACAGGCAAGTCAGTCCACAATATTTTAATATTAATTTAACAAAGTTTGGTCAAACAAAGGTAAAGGGTGAAAATATTTTTTCCTTTCAAGTTTGGGGTAAAGTGTCATTTCTTCAAACATCAAGGAAGGGAAATGTAATTACCCCTATATTATTATTATTATTGTTGTTGTTGTTGTTGTTGTTATTAATAATTGATTTTTCATTTTCTTTTAAGTTAATAAAAACCTTACCTATACCTTTTTATTTATTTATAGAATATAAATTTTTTTAACCTTTACATATCTTTTTTTTAATGTGAATCTTTACATATACCTTAAGTAAACTCTATATATTCAACTTTTTTAGATGTGTAAAATCATAGACTACTACTTCATAATGATAGTAGCTAATTAGTTTTATCACTTTTTTTCATAATTTCATTTATAACGTTTTTTACTATTATTATATATTTACTGGCTAATGATTTTCATAACAAGGGTGTTAAATGAGATGTAGCATTGTTTATTAGATTTTTAAATGTAATTGTGTATGAAGATTACACACACACACACACATATATAAAGTTAAATGAAATGTCAAAAAAGGGATTTTAAAATTTTCTAACTTTATTTCTTATGTAATTTCTATTATTACATGAGAACATCTCCTCTTAGTTATGAATTAGAGTTTGATTAGTTTTAAGTTTAAATATATTGCTATGATTGTCTATAATTATTGATTATTGATTCAATTTTTTATGTGAATGTAACAGTTGATTTTATTGCACTATAAAGTTTTTAATGTTCTCCATATGGGTTATATTTATTTTTTATTTTTACTTCTCCTTACAACCTCTTTGTTTTCCAATTAATAGTTACTAATTGACATTTGATTTTTTTTCTTTACCATCTCTCTCTCTCTCTCTCTCTCTCTCTCTCTCCATAGGCAAGCTACTGTTTTCCAAAATTTGATGATGATTTTATTGCATTAAATATGCATTGTAGTTGGTTTTTATTTATTTATTTAGTGTTTCCCAATAGGCATTTGTTTTGCATTATATTTTTTCTTTGATGTATTGGGTTTGAGAATGAGTGTGTCCCTAGTATTACTCCACTTTATGATGACACTTTTATTTATTGAATTTAAGTAAAATTTTAAAATTTTAATTTTTTTTTAAATAAAAAGTAGAGAAAAATATAAATAATTTAATGATATGGAAGATGTGGGGAGATGAATAGTGATATTAAGGTAGAAGGTAGTGGGGAGATGAAAAGATAAAGGTAAGGAAAAAGCTTGGACAAAGTGTAAATGTAAAAATAAAATAAAATAAAAAGAGTACAATTTTTTAAGGAAAATTTTATTGATTCTAATTTAAATAAAATATTCCATGTTTAATTATTAAAAAAAAATATATATATATATATATATATAATTTAATGATGTAGAAGATGTGACTGAATTTAAATGTTGAATAACATAAGATGAGAAGAAAAAAAAAAGTAAAAATAAAATATATATAACAATAAATACCTATAAAGAGAACAATTGCACATAAAAGATTTTTGTTCTTTCTTATAACTCAAATTAAGATTGATGGTTTTTTTTTTTTCTTAATATGTGTTTTAGGATTGTGCTTTTTTAATTTCCCGTCAGAAAGTCTTTTCTTTCCCTTTTATAATTTTGATTGAATTTTGGTTTGGATTAATACTTAGTTGTTTTTGGAAATAGGAATTTGAATATGCCTACCAATTTTTTGACTAATAAATTATTATAAAATCTATTTTTTATTTCTTTAGTTTTATTTTAATTTTGGTTAAGTTAACATTGTAATTTTGTCATAATTTTTTTTATTATGATAATTTCCTTATTCCTTAAGAGATGAGTTGTATATTAAGCAAATGTAACACACTACAACAAAGTTAGAAGAATATGGTTCACCTTAAAATATATTGATGAAATACACACAAAAAAATTAAAATGATATATTTGTAGAGATAAAAAGATTAAAAAAAAAGTGTAAAAAGCTTTTTTTTTTTTTTTTTGAAAAAAAGACAATGCTTGAAGTAATTGTTACTTTTTATATATTACACTTCATTGCATAATATTTATATTTTCACGCATCGCGCGAGTCTGCGGCTAGTTTCCTATAAAAACTGAATGATTCTACAAGTCTTCTATTGGGAATAAATTCTAATCTTAGGTTGCTAAATGCAAATGTAGTAGAAACCTGGTGAGAGAGAATAATGGGTTGTGCTCATGGTTAGTGTAATAAGCATGTGATATGATTGTGGGCTTCCTTTATAATAGGATCTTTTGTTACTCTTAGAGCAAACAAAATGATGCCCTTATCCCCACCCAAAATGTTTTCCTATAATGACAAGTTTTATCTTTTAACCTCTAAGAAATGCAATGCAATGGCCAAAGGATATGACCCTTTAATATATTGTCTCTAATCAAATAAACAAAGGCTCCTGTCTCCTTTAGGTACAGGTTTATACGGAATTCAATTGTTTTCAATTTTTTCTTTTCTCTGTAAGAAAGAACCATCAACCTTAACTAACCAAAAAAAAAAAAAATCAACATTAATTAGAGTTATAAGAAAGAACAAAAAAATGGTAACATTTAACAATTAAAGAGAAGAAAAAAAAACAATTTGAAAAACAAATCTAAATTGCATTAACCAATGTGGAATTTTAAAGAACTCTTGGTTTACCTAGAATATAATAGAAAAAATAAAATGAGACTAATACTAATTCTAGGAAACATATATAGAGAAATAGAAATAAGGATGCTAATTAAAGAACATTGGCAATACCATCAATCTCATTTGAAGCTTAATCATAGCTCCACTAATTTGCTGACTTTCAACTTTTGGCTGATATATATTCAGGCGTTCTCCAATGCCGTAAAATTCCTTATTGTCTAGTTTTACTTGAATTCTCGCAAACTACCCGATTAAATTAAGTGAAAAAATGAGCATAATGATTCTAGTGTAGAAAAAAAAAATTCCCAAAGATTAGTAATTTGGTATAAATAGAAGAATGTATAAAAAATTCATCGAAAAATTGAGAGGGAAAGAGAGAGAGAACCTTTTTTTGATCTCCGGCAAACTACCCGGTTAAATTAGTGAGAAAATGAGCATAATGATTCTAGTGTCGAAAAAGAAAACAAAGGATTCCCAAAGACTAGTAATTTGGCATAAATAGAAGAATGTATAAAAAAGGCGGAAATCACATTTTCGTCCTTACATTTTCAGTCGATTCCCACTTTGGTCCCTAGATTTTATTTTTACCGCTTTTAGTCCCTATCTTGAAAAACGCTTCCCTTTTTGGTCCCTACTGTTACATCATAAACGGAAAATGTACATGTGGCAAACGGAAGAATTAAAAAATATTAAAATATTAAAATATCAAAAAAAAAAAAAAGCTCGGGAAGTTGCCTCACCTCACCACTCTCCACGACGTTTTCCTCAATTGCCTCGCCTCGCCTCGGAGTAATTCCGATGTCAGGATCGCTTACCTTGGCGCCGCTATCAATTTTGTTCAGTGCTTGTCTAGTGCGTCTAATCGGGACCGCTTCCAGGACTTGTTGCCATTGATGATGTAGACTTTGACTGAGGCATTGAATTGTGGTCAGGAGGTCATGACACAAGAGGCGCTGGAGTTGTTGATTGAGTTGGTCGGGATGGAGCCGAGGTTTTTACGAAGGCAGTTGGTGGATGTGGTTGGGTCCATGTTGCAGATTTCGGAGGCGGAGAGTTTGGAGGAGAACACTAGACATTTGGCCATTAAGTTTGTGATTACGTTGGCAGAGGCGAGAGAGAAGGCGCCTTGTATGATGAGGAAGCTGCCACAGTTCATTCAGAGGCTTTTTGCAGTGCTGATGAATATGCTATTAGATGTGGAGGATAATCTTGTGCGGCACAATGCCGAGACTGAGGATGAGGATGCTGGCGAGACTAGTAATTATGCCTTCAGTCAGGAGTGTTTGGACAGGCTATCGATTTCGTTGGGAGGGAATACCATTGTGCCTGTTGCTTCCGAGCTTTTCCCGGCTTTCTTAGCTGCTCTTGAATGGGAAGAGCTTGTTTTTTTGTTTTTGTTTTTTTTTTTTTTTTTTATATTTTAATATTTTTTAATTCTGCCGTTTGCCACGTGTGCATTTTCCATCTTGGATGTAATGGCAGGGGCCAAAAAAGGAAGCGTTTTTCAAGATGGGGATTAAGAGCGGTAAAAATAAAATCTAGGGACCAAAGTGAGAATCGGCTGAAAATGTAGGGACGAAAATGTGATTTTCGCCTATAAAAAATTCATCGAAAAATTGAGAGAAAGAGAGAGAGAGAGAGAGAGAGAGAGAGAACCTTTTCTTTTTGTGAAAGAAAACCATGCATAGAATGGAATAGATAGTTACAAATTTATAGTAAGAGAGTGTGAATAAGAAGAAACAAACTAATGGAAGATGAAGAGAAAGAAGAAGAATAATATTTATGTAGAGGGTAGTGGGGAGATGAAAAGGTAAGGGTGGAGAAAGGTTGGAAAAAGTGTAAATATTAAAATAAAATAAAAAGTAAATATTAAAAACAATTATAGAAAAATTTGAAAGAAAATGATAATGAGATGGACGCTGATGTGACTTAATTGGAGCGTAGCAACAATAAATACTACACTTCAGCTTTTAGATATATATATAGATTAGTAGGCATAAATTACATAGTGTCATATAAAGTTAAGGCTTATTATTATTATTATTATTATTATTATTATTACTTCTGATAGAATTGTGATTTGACAAATGTCAAAACCTCGCCCATGATTTGGGGGTGGGTGACATAGGGGTGAATTTTACAAGTGTTGAATTAATCTTTATGTCAGTAGAATATTGTATATCCCGATGATATAAAATACCCACACCACCTAATGATCCAATTAAAAAAAAAACAATGTTTGCATATACAAGTAAGAAAGAGAAAGAAACTGAGAGTCTGGGACAACAAATGTGAGGGAGAAAGTGGTGATGATGTCTGGTAGGCACTAGATAATCAACGGATGGCTGGGTGCTAAGCGATCTGTGGCTTAAGTGATGGTGATATACCAAATCAAGAGCGAGAAAAATAGAGAAGGGAAGAGAAGTGAGCACAAGTGAGGGATGTGTGAAATTTAGGATTAATTTTGAAGATGATTCTGATTTTCACTACATAGTCAAGTGTGATCCCCCCCCCCCCCCCCCCTTTTGACCTGTTCGTGTGTCCAAACCGTGTTCGTACTATATCCAAACCAAAAAACTGATTTTTGGCTGCTGGATACTACTTGACACGATTGTGTCCGTGTTGGCACTATATTCGTGTCAAACACAATATGTTTGCAAGGTTGCCATGTCTGTGCTTCTAAGAATACATCTGTTGAGGTCTAAAAAAATCATAATAGCACAATGGGCCAACTCCATAGAAAGTAATATTGAAGCAGTTAAGCCCACCACAAGGGAAAAGGATGGTAAGCCCAAAAAATTTAAAGCCCATGAAAGGAAAAGCTTAGCCAGTCAAGAGCAAGGGATCGAAGGGAGTCTAGCAAAAAAGGCTTGGCCAAGGTCTCCAGAAGTTGCCAAAGGCTCGGGATCCCAGGGACACACAGCACAGCTGAGGTAGGATTGAGACGGCTCAAGGGAAGTACCAAAAAACGCAAGGAACGAAGGACAGATATATCCTTCTTAAGCACCCAGTGATACAGTAAGGGATCAGAAGGCGAGAAGTAGCCATTCGTGAACAAAGGGGGTGGTACTTCGGGGAATCTAGAAGGAAGAACTATAAGGGGAAGTGGCTGGAGAAACCTTCAACCCAGCAGGAAAGGATTCCAACCACTTGGGAAAAATGACAAGAAAAGGGACAGCCAAAAGTTGAAAAAGAGAGGAGCCAAAAAAGTTGAGGTCAGCCACCTAAAGGGACCTCAGAGTGGAAAGTCAGTGAGGGACTTTTAGGGAGACAGCACCAAAAGGAGAAAATTATGAGGAATAAGGAAAGGACTAACCCTCTGAGTAATGGGCACAGCAAGAGCTTTGATACCCAGGGGAGCAAAAGAGAGAAATTAGTGGTACTCTGGAATCCTACCATGACACTATAAAAGGGAAAGGCAGCCAGCATTGAAGAGGCAATTCGGTAATAGTAAATCATAACATAATCATTGAAAAAACTCTGTCAAAACTTAGAAAAAGTAGAGAAATACTCCCCGGTATCCCAATCAGCCACTATAGAACATACTCGAATCCGAAGAGATTCAAACTTTGCAAGTCTTAGAGGCTTGAATGGTAATCTAAGTCTGTAATTTTTGAACTTATTTGGACCTTGTAACATGTTTTAGTGAGCACATTGTAACCCATAATTAAGAAAATAATCAAATATTTCATATTGATTTGAGGATCCTTAATAGCCATTGCATGCTTTTCCTTATTACATTGTTTTCCTTTTGCTTTTTCTTGATGTTCAATACATATATTCTTGCTTGTTAGTGTATACGTATTGTAGGATCTTTGCTTTGTGCACCACTTGGTTCATAAACAGCCCATTTAACTACGGTGAACCAAGCCCAGTCCACCAAATAATAAGTATTTGGCCTAAGAATCCTTGGGCATGTGTGCTAAGAAAAAAGGCACTCACACAACATCCAATAAATTTAAACCAGATTCATTATTTACAGAAAAAGAATTCTCATTTGAACTAGAATTCGTTGACCATCCCCAAAACCATTTTTATGCAAATATGTTGTAAAAAGTAGTAGTAGTACCAAAACTATTTTCAATAAGTCAAAAGATGCCAAAATTTTTTGTTTCACAGTTATGAGGTGGTATGATGTGATTGAAAAAAAAAAAGCACCAATCCATGTAAACGTGATTTTGCTCATCATAACCCACCTTGTCAAAAGTTGTGCAAAAGAGTGAATTTTTTCCCCCATAACATTACTACCTCTCAAGATGTAGATCACATTACCAACATGGCATATTTTCTTCCATTTCAAATATTAATACCCTGAAAATGCTTAAAACATACTACAAGTTTATGTACATTACATTAAATTTTCCAATTAAATTAAAAAAATTTAGACTAATAAATCAGAAATAATGTTTTTTTTTTTTAATGACAATAAAGTATTTGAATTCAATTAAAGAATCTAATGTACTCTACATGAGGTACTTGACCTGAATTTTACCTTTTTTCTAAATACAAGGTTGACAAACTGAGGTGACAAAAAATATGATTATGAATGTTAATAACATAAAAACTGAATATTTGAATAATTTATTTGTATTTAACAAAAATTGTAATATATCTAACATTACTCTTAAAACCCACCAACTAATGGGTTGTGCATTTGGTAAAATAGGTTTGTGTAATTAATTGATCTAGAGTATATATATTAAAGAAAAAAGGATTTAGATGGCTCCTAGTCCTAGCGCAAGGAATTGTATATACAAGTTCTAAAACAACTGCTCTAAAAAAAGCCATAAAATATATAATGGTTTTAAGCTCTCCTTGTATACAACAGGAAAGACTATCCTAAATTCCTAAGTCAGTAATTACAACAGTCAACAGGAAACAGGATTTCATATTGTCCTGTATATAAACCATGCACATGGGTTGGGTTGTAGAAGAGCAGCAAAAAAAAAACATGGGTTTAGGGTAGGTTTTGGCATAAGTCATGAAATTTAATTCCTAAATCTACCAACTTTGGACATGTGAATATATATAGTGAGTAACCACCAAAGAAATCAATGTGGTTTGGTTAGGATTACTCCAATATATGTAGTTTGGTAAGAATTAGGAACAACTTTAAGGGAGTGGGATAAGGCCATAGACTCATACTAGCTAGGCTTGAGAAAACTTTATGAACTCATCTACATCCTACTGCAGAGTGCACATTAAATTTATCTTAGAAGTTCGCTAGGCTTACTCCCAAGTGATTTTGATGGGCTCTAGATCCTGAATTCAACTCTCACGATAGAAAAAGTCTACAGAGTATGGATTATTGGTGAAACATTGAGAACCTCGTGAGATTGAGATAGCCACAGTTCACTAAACCCTATTAGTAAGATGTTACTGTGATCACGTTTAGATAGGAAAGTGACATTCAATCCTTTTCTTCTACTTTTTTTTGATTGTGTAAAAATAAAAATTCTATGCAATCACTCTATGAAATATAAGTACTCTCTTACCCTAAAGAAAGAAAACCATATCAGAGTAGCATATTTAAGTTTAGAATCATGTGAAATCTCATGAATAAAATTAAAATAACAAATATAAGGATCAAGTAGAATATTTTTTTCTATCAAAAAAAAAAAAAAAGTAGAATTATTTTACCACTTGGAGGCTTTTTTCCACCTTGACGCTTTGGTCCATCGAAACGCCGCACAAAGTGCATGAGACCACATTGATTTCTTTGTTTCTATTCGCTTACTCAACTAAATTAAGGAATAAAAAAGATCATTGGTCCCTCTTCTTTTCAGCAAAAGAAGGAGGTTCTTGGTTTTTCTTCGCTGTACACAATCGAAGGACTTATTAGGAAGAAGAAGCCGACCATGATTTTTTTTTTTTTCTTTTGAGAAAAACTTTGAGATTTTGTTCTATATTTTGTTTTTTATTTGGAGAATTATTATAAATATTATCTTATTATGTCATTAGAATTTTAATTCGATTATGAATCTAAGGAAATTGCGGTGATGTGGCAATTTATTTTCGTTGTACCATTACCAAAAAATTCCATTTGATCAATTGTTTCCGTGTTAGATTTTGATTCTTACGTTTGAGCAATTATTGATCATGCAAATAAGGTAAGAGAAAATTTACAATATTTACAGGAACATTCTCCTTGATCTGCTTAATTAAGGTCAAAGAAAGTCCTATATTGTGTGAAACTTTGGCATCAAATCACCATATTATTTTGAGTTTGATTAGGATTCTAATAGCGTATTAAGATCAGATTTCGTTTATTCTTTTTCTTTTGGGTCCGTTTGGATTGAACTTATTGTTGCTGAAACTGAAAACTAAAAACTAAAAACTAAAAACTGAAAACACGGTAGCAAAATAATTTTTAAATGTGTGAATAGTGCCGTGGGACCCATTTTTAATATTTTTTATTGCGTAAACAGTGCAAGCACTGTTTATGCACAGTATTTTTTTTGTCTATCAAAGTCAAACAATGCGGCCAAAAAAAAAAAAAAAAAGGAAAACGCGTTTGCTGAAACGCGGACGCCGAATCCAAACGGCCACCAACAGTTTCTATTTTGGCATTTTTATTTTTGTTCTCTTAGGACTCTGGTTGTCTGGTTGTTAATTTTGAAGGAAAGGTGAATTAGTTTTGTGGAGAAAATAAAAAAACTCAAATGATCTTTTGCACAGTATGAGTGCGAAACTTTTCTTGTTGAAAAATCTCTTTGTTTGGTTTTTTTATTTTATTTTTTATAATAATTTTATTAGTTTAATAATTATGATTAATTTTTTTAGAGCTTAAAAAATTTTCTTGTTCCCTTGTTTGAATATGAATTTTATAAATGAGCGTGTTGAGTCTAGCTTAGATTAAATAGGTTGGGTTAATAATGGGTTTCAATTTTCTTTTCTTTTTTTTAAATGAGTAAATAAGTAATAGGGTTTTATGGATGTATGTCCTTAGGGTATACATTAGTAAAACCATTTTAGGAAATTTTTTATAGAAAAATGAAAAACTGATTGATTTTCATGATAACTTTTTCAATTTTCTATAAAAAGTTTTCCAAAAAATGAATGATTAATATATATATATGCCCTAAGTAATAATATACCTGATTCATTTATGACTTGACCTAAAATTTATCTAACCTCGATGCAGTACAGTTTTTCTATGAGTAATGTTAGGACCACCGTATTTGGCACAACTTTGTGCCACAACTTGCGACATGACGAATTGTAATAGACAAATGTGTGATAGTGGGTCATGTAGGGACACACCTTTACCAATCACAACTCACCATATTTGCCAATCACAACTCGCCAGCCAGAAAATAATGCCGAAGTTGGTGGTATTAGCATTGCTCTTTTTCTATGATTAGTTTGAGTGGCACGTGCAAGGCATGTGCAGGCCCTTGGGTGAGAAATTTAAGATAGAGTTTCTATTTGAAAAAGTATGAAATCATGTACTAAAAAATGTATGTCATATAATCTAATATCATTCATATAAGAATATTGATTACAAACAAACTTAACGTAGTTATTTAACATATGAATATCTATTTTACTATGATAATTTCTTAGATCTTATTTACTAAATGCAATATCCACTTACTAAAAAGATTCTAAGAATGATAACAAATAGGTTATCACAAAAAAGAATGATAACAAATATCATTTTTCGAACAATAAGCAATTAAGTTCTAGTAAGACATTGTCACAATATTTGAATTTTTGCAATGAATAATATCATATGCAATAAAAACTCTTCATCAAATACCTACAACCATCCACAACAATGATTTTTATTCATACTTCATTCTTTATCATATTACATTTTATGCGTCTAGCTATAATGTTTA
The DNA here is from genome assembly GCA_032727855.1 of Quercus ilex subsp. ballota. Lineage (NCBI taxonomy): Eukaryota > Viridiplantae > Streptophyta > Magnoliopsida > Fagales > Fagaceae > Quercus > Quercus ilex. The sequence goes on from CM064915.1 coordinate 19,655,491, forward strand.
GCTTATTTAATTTTTAATAAATACCCTTTTAAGCAAGAAAAAAAAATTAAAGAACAAGATAACAAAAAGCATGTGTCATCCAATTATTATTTTATTTTATTTTGACCCATAAAGAACTTACATGTGAAAATATTATGATAACAACAAAATGCCACATTTTCAACATACCTTTATATTAAGTTGTGGTGGGTCATGGTATGATATTTTATTGTTTTATTTTGATTTATAAGCTACTCACACCTCAGTGAAAATATTGTAACAACAATAAAACCAATATCCACTCTCTTTCTTCATCCTCGGGAAAATTCAAAAAATAATAAAAACTAATTAAAATGCACAACAACAATGCTTGTGTATATTTGCATGAGTACTATAGCTAAAATGAATTTTGCACAATAGATGCATAAGTTGATGTAAGTGAGTTTTGGGATTGGTTGGGCAAAATTTGGCTCTTACGCCATTTTGTACGAGCTAATGTGAATACTTTAAGAAACTTACACCTCAACAGTTGCGAAAATATTATGACAACAACAAAATGTCACATTTTAACAATACCTTTATTTTAAGTTGTGGTACATCCTTCTATAGTTATATGATATATCCTAGTTTTATTTTATTTTATCTATATGCAACTGACACCTTAGAAATTTTAAAAATAATATGACAATACCAAAAACGTTATAACATTTTCACAAGAGCTTTATTTTCAATTGTGATTGGGTTGGGTTTGATAGTTTATTATTTTATTTTGTCTTACAAGAAACTGACACTTCATCAATTATGAAAATATTATGATAATTTGTTGGTATTATGACAATCTGTTGGGTAGGAAATTAGGTATAACAACTCTAGAATAGAAACACTATGTGAGCGTTTGGATGCGCGTCAGACCCTGCGTTTGCCTTTTTTGCGTTTATTTTTTTTAGCGCCTCTTGCACGATCATGAGACATGAACAGTGTATTTAGGCTTATGAACAGTAACTCGCATTGTTCATGCACGCGGATTACACTATGCAGAGACATTGTGCACTGTTCACGGGACCCACAACCACTTTATTCAAAAAAAAAAATTAAAAATAGGTCTCACGGTACTATTTACACATTTAAAATTATTTTGTTACAGTGTTTTCAATTTTCAACAAAATAAGCTGTATTCAAACGGACCCTATATATTTTTAAAAATAAAAAATAGAAATAAGCTTAAAGCATGATTTATAACACAAGTGTTACACAACCACACATATAAACATTGAAAAGAAAAAAGAAAAAAAAAAAAAAAAAAAAAGCGCAGCGGCCAGCAGACCCAGCACGTGAAACGCTACATCAAGTTTTGTTTTGGTCTCACATTGAATGAATGACTTCTTTTTGCACCAACACGCACCGTATTACCCATCAAAAAAAAAAAAAAAGAAAAAAAAGAAAAAAAGAAGGCACCGTATTGCCTCACTAAAAGACAAAAATTGACTAAACCAAACTAGCTGTAGAAATAGCCATAGACACTTTTTATATAGTAGTTAGTAGATATGTTCGGTCATTTGCAGATCTTTGTTGTAACTACTAGTAAATGTCCAAAATAGGTCCCCATCATTTCCCAAATCTTACATGGCATTATATGATTGGAGGAAATAGGGACCAATGAACTGTAGACAGACTGGTATTGCATGCATGCCAGCCATACCCAAAGTTTAATTGTTAATGACGGTGAAAGCCAACAAGAAGCAGTAGTGAAAGCAAGGTTCCTTCTCCTCCTTCCAAACCCTTTCCCTCCATCACACGCATCCATCCATTAAGCCCTCTCACTCAGCCCAGCCGTTGGATCTGTAATCATAAAATTAACAAATGCATTAAAAATTAATAAATAAAGAAAGCTGACCACCTTTTATGAGCTTTACCTTAAAATGAAGCATCAGATCCCAACTCTCTTCTGCACTACTCTTATGTCTATTTTTGCTCCACCGACACTCAATGAAAAGTCACATCTTTTTCTTCTTCTTTTTTGTGAGTGGACAATCAGTCACATCTTTACCAATCCAGCCATTAATGTTACTTTCTGATGAATTATTAATTCTTTCATATCAAATTTGCTAAATTGCCCTTCCATCTTACCGCTGCCTCTTCAAATATCTATAATACCCTTGCAACTAAACACCCTGCATTCTTGTCATTTTCTTCTTTTACTCCCTTTTTTTTTTTTTTTAAAAATAGAAAAATATTTATGGTTGAAATCAAATCTTGTTTGATTTAATTATCATGGATCTTTTGGATGCAATGAAACACACTTGAAATACAAATAATATGTCACTTTCCACTAACTATTATTTATCTTTATTGGCGGCATGTATCAAGGATTTAAATTTCACGCTTTTAGTTAGAATTTTAGGTTGAATTGTATATAATAATTTTAGAGAAATAATATGTCCATAATATTTTTACAATAAATCTTAAGTGGTAGGTTGTTACTGATTGTTATTGTTGGGGCAAAAAAGTAATATTAGTGTTAGGTTCAAATTTGAACCAATTACAACTAACCACCTATGATTTGTTGTGAAAATGTTGTAAAAATATTATGGACGTAACATCTCTCATAATTTTATAACCATATTTTTAAGAGAAATACTACGTTCACAATATTTTCACAATATTTTTACAACAAATCCTAAGTGGCATTGTTACTGGTTGTTATTGTTCAGCAAAAAAATAATCTTAGTGTTAGGTTCAAATTTGAACCTATAACAACTAACCACCTGTGATTTATTGTGAAAATATTGTGAAAATAGCATCTCTCTATTTTCAGGAAACAAAATTGAGATGGGCCAAGTTTTTAGGGGGAAGTTTGTCATTATTTTTATTTTAACTGTGCTTTAATTTCATCCAAAAGATCCATATTTATACACTACTGTGAGTTTTTTTTAAGACATTCTCTAATTTTTTTTTTTGTGTTAAAAATATTTAGTATTCTAAAAAAAAAAAGATTCATATCGATCAAATATTTTTAGGCCAAATTGTCACTTTTTCTTTTACTATATTTGAACCTTAAATCTTTTTGTTAAACTATAAAAATCTTACCTAAAAACAAGAAATTAATTGTTTTAAAATCAAATTTGAGTAGCTAGCTGAAGTACAAAAATGTATCAGTAATTTTTAGTTTTTCTCAAATAAGGAACATTAACAAAGATATATATATTTTTTAAAGCAACACTATTTTTAATTGACAAAAAAAAAAAAAAAACTTAAACCTAATATGAAGCCTAGGATAAATAAGCAGTGCTAATATCACAATATTTTATATAATTTTTACTACAACATACCGCATAACGAAATTTTTTTTCTTTTTTGGATGGGACGCATAACGAATTTTGAATGGTACAAAAAAAAAAAAAAAATAATGATGCTACTTGCCGTGCACGGTAAATTGATTGGACCTACTTTTGTCTTTGATGGGCATTTTGGGATTTTCAGTTCTGCAGGTTAAATGTCTACTTTCAGACATTTGGTGTGAAGTTATTTTCTGTTAAAATAAAAAAAACGCATTGGCTCTTCTTGAACACTTTTCCAGTGAATATTTGTATATTAGAGATAGAAGCAGAGAAGGAGAGAATAAGAACCAGTAGAAAAAGAAACAGAGCAAAGAGCAGAGAGAGAGAGAGAGAGAGAGAGAGGTAGATCTGGTTGTAGTTGAGTTGAGGATTTGTTGAAGTTGCATATCCATGGCTTCCAAGTTGGTGTTGATTTCAGTCTTCATCTTGGACATCATTGCTTTTGGTTTGGCCATTGGTGCTGAGCAGAGGAGAAGCACTGTGAGTATTACTATTTTTTTTTTTTTTTTTCATTCATTTCACTGTCTTTGTCTGTCTTAACTCAACTTTTGTTTTTGGTTACTTTTCTTGCTAAGCCATTGCAGTCTTTTTTTGGGTGCCAAATTGGGTTGTGGATGCTTCAGTGGTTTCTGGGTTTGTTGAATTTTGGTGATTTTCTTCATGGGTTCTGTTTGATTGCTAAGAAAATTACAAGATAATAAAGTTTTGAGTTTATACCCAAAAGAAAAAAAAAAAAAATGGCATTGCAATCTTTTTTGGTGCCTAATTGAGTGAATGCTTCGTTGGTATCTGGGTTTGTTGAATTTATGTAAGTGATTTTCTCAGTGGGTTCTGTTTGGTTGCTAAGTAAACGTAGGAAAATGAAAGGAAATGAGAATAAAAAAAGAAAATTTTGGTGATTGAAGATTATTAAATTAAACCTGGCCTGCTATAATTCTTTTATTTGTTACATTTTGTTGATTCCTTATGGTAGATAATTCTATTGAGAATTGAATTGTCTGAGTTATTTTGGACTTTAAGATATTTAATACTGTTTTCCCAAAGTTCTATTTTCCTTTCCACAGTTTCTCAATAACAAACAGCAGGTTGTGATTTTCTTGGCTGTTTTCTTTAAAAAAATTACAAGATCTGTTAATCCAAATGATCTTCTCAGTCTGAACATTTTATAGAAAATACTAAATCTCTCCTTTTACTCTCACACACAGACTCAGAACAATGAGACGAGAAATTTAACATTTTAGTAATAAAACAAACATGTTTTTTAGCCTAGAACTCTACCTCAAATGGCTTCTCATAAATAAATAAAAAGAAGAAGAAGAACATGTTTTGGGGATTCTCTTAGCAAAAACTGAATTATGGTTGGGAATATTAACTTGTTTGTGGTAGGTGAATAATCATTTTCAGAGTAGTTTGGACTTGATGTTTAACAACCATTTTAGTTAGTATTTAATGTTCTTATGGTTCTTCCACATGATGCTTATGTAATTCATCTACCTGTCAAACAGATTTAATTCAAAGGTATGTATAAAATAAAAAGATACTGAAAGTACATCCCCCAAATCAGAATTATAGGATCATAAGTTTTTCTGTTGCACTTGAAAATTGGTTTGGGTAAATGATATTGTTAATCTCAGCAGCTGAGTTGTTGGTTCCTAATCATTTAATGAATAATAAAAAATTCCTTGGCAGGCCACAATTTTCAAAGATAGTCAACAAGACTATGATTACTGTGTTTATGACTCGGACATTGCAACGGGCTTGGGTGTGGGTGCACTTTTGTTCCTCTTGGCAAGTCAAGCCATTATAATGGTGTCAAGCCAATGCTTCTGCTGTGGAAAGCCTTTGAGTCCTGGAGGTTCAAGAGCCTGGGCAGTTATTCTCTTCATTACCTGCTGGTATGTACCCATACCAAATCGAACATTTAATATAGGGTCTCAAATAGACTTGACAATGTTCATAGGCACTATTAGCTGAATTGAGGATCATAATTACAGCAAAACTTAAATTGAAAACCCATATAAGTGTTTTATCAAGCAACTAGCAAATTAAACTTGCGCTTCTTGCACTGTATTACATTGATGAGTTTATCTTATGAACTTTTCCTCTCAGGTTGTTTTTCTTGATTGCCGAGATTTGCTTGCTAGCTGGCTCGGTTAGAAATGCCTACCACACAAAGTACAGAGGAATAATAGGAGGAGATACGTTCTCCTGCTCAACCTTGAGAAAGGGAGTTTTTGGGGCAGGGGCAGCATTCATTTTCTTCACTGCCATAGTCTCTGAGTTTTACTATGTTTGCTATTCCAAGGCCAGGGAGAGCTTCCAGCAATATGGTAGAGAGCCTGCTGTGGGTATGGGAACCTACAAATGAGCTTTGTTAAGGTCATCAGTTCATGATCGTTACTTCGCAAATAGATGTGACCATGTGGACTCTTTCATTTGCTCAGTCCATTGCCTGTGTTTGAGTTTCATCTCATGTAGTAGGTGTTCAATTTAGTTGGATATAGCTTGTATTCTAAGTTGATTTTCACGATATTTTTTCCCCTTGCATGCTACTGTGTATTTTTTGGACTGTTATATACATATATCAATAATAGAAAGCCATTGCTTGTGTTCATATGTCAATGAGATTTTTATTGAACCATCAAACAGTTTAAATGCTGCATTGTAATTAAACAGTGTGAGATTCATATGATCTCAATTAGAAGAAGAAATAGATTGTTTCATTCACTATTCAATAATACTCTTGTAGTGATCACAGATAAAAGCTGCTTAGAGCATGAGTTAAGTTAAATGAAGTAGGCAAATGATGAAACTAAAGAATGCCTTAAATTTTGGTTAAAGACAAGGCCAAGGTATCTGTACTTGAATGGAAAGGCAACATTCGGAGCTAGCTTTGGAAAAGTAGAAAACATATCAGTTAGCCTTTCAACAGGCTTCAAAGCTGCTTTGAGCCTCAGAGGCCTCAAGGGTTATGCCAATGTCAAATTCAAACCTCTGCTCAATTCACCTTTGAAGTGCATAGTCTAACTCTTAAATGATTTCTTTCATCTTTCCCTTCATGGGTCTTATTAACCTAAACGAGTTTCTCCACCATTTTGGAACAAAGAGTCATCCATTCTTTCATTGAATTTCGCAGTTCCACCAGTTGCAGAGTTTATACAAAATGTTACATAATTAGGTTGTTAACAAAAGAGGGATATTCTCTACTGATGCCCCAACCCATCATATTTAGCCACGCAGCTTGTTGTACAAAAGAGAGACAATGAGTAGACTCTCTTCTTCTGTCTACTTGATCTTTACCCCTTTTATAGCGGTATACATGTCGCTGCTGAACCATCCATTGCCTCTCTAGTAGGCTCCTGCAATCTAAAACAAGATAAGACATACCAACCAAAGCAAAAGAGTGAGGTTTGGAGATATGTTTCTAGATTAATAGATCTAATAAATCCAAGATCCCATGCCATTTGGAGCCACATCTAAAAGCCCAAAATGTTGCAATATTGTTTGAGGTTTAGCCAAATTAAGCCATCCTGATTTGGCAATACACCCCTAGCCATACTTTACCAGGATTATCTTGGGAGCTTCCATATGTGATTAAGAGTAATGAAAGGGAATCGAGGGGGATATGGTAGAGTATTGCTGTATTGGTTGAATGCAATCTTAGTTGATTGTGTTTTGGTAGCCCAATTTAGGATGACATTGATCTATAATAATAAACGTCATTTCACTATACAAAACTAGGTAACTAAGCAGAGTTTTTTTTAAAAAACAATTTAGTTTCCTCAAATATATTTAGATTTAAACTGAAATTGTCACTTGAAGTAATGATTTCAGTTAAAAACCAGTGTGTGTGTATAAGAATAATTTTTCATAAATTTAACCATATAGTTGCATTGACTAATAAGTCATACGGTTGAATTTAATTGTGTTTAAGGAATGATAACATTGTGTATATTATATTGGTCAATGTAGCCAAATGGTTGAATTTAATTGAAAAACCTAAGATATAATATCTAAGAAACAATATCTAATATTTTTCCTTATTTCACATTTACCAGCTCTTTTTTTTTTTTTTTTTTAATAATCATGCAAGGATTGAAAATTTCAGTCACACCATACCTTAGCTTTTCACTAAACTTATGCTACACGTCCAATCCACACATACGGTTGAGCTACAAAGTTAATTTAAGAGAATAGTTAAGGTGCTCAAAGAGCGAAACCTTTTTTTTTTCCTTTTTTTTTTTTGAAAAAAAAATTCCCACACATAGAACTATTAGTTTTATCCCATCTGCCCATCAGTTATGCTGCCTGATCAATGCATACATCATTTTTTTTTTTTTGAGAAAAAGGTGAGTGCATAGTGCATACAACTAGCCAGGCTAACCTTCAGGATGGTATCCAATCCTCTTAACCAACAGGATGGTACTACCCTGACTGAACTGAACAGATCATAGACAACCCCTCCAACCCCAGTTAACTCACCCAACTCTGACCCCATCACCACTGTCAACAGAGATCCAGTGAACCTTCCTAACAATGAACCTAGTAATAATAATGATTTTTCACAACCTATCAACTCTAGCAAAGCCATTTTCTCTATGAGACCTTCATGGTTACCACCAAATGATTCAAATCTTAAGTGGACCTGGATTGAAGGGTCTGGTCCTTTTATCACAAATGGTCAAAGCTGTCATTCACAGTTTGAAGTTTCTGATACTGAAAGTGATACCACTGCTATAATGTTTAATTTAGATAAATTGAATGAAGACGGACCAGAAGTTAGACAGGATCAAGGATGGGCTAAAGGTTGCATTCCTGAGTCTCCTGACTCCTTCATAGAATCCTTGGTTCAAAGGGTCAACCGCGGGTGATTTAGATTTGAACTAGGGAGCTCAAGTCATGGGCCAAGTTTGATTGATCCACTTGCTAGAGAGGCCCATATTAGTGTTGAACAAAGTCAAAATATAACACCCACTCAACATCACTTGCATGCAAGCCCAACCCGTGAAAGTCAACCCAATTCTTCTGAGGCCACAATGGGTGAATTAGGCCCATTTGAACTTCTCAACTTAGGACCCGGACCCCATCCATCACTAACTTGCAGTGAAGCATGGGATTCAACCACTGAAATTGATACCATCAGGATCAGCTCTAGGAAGAGAATCAGAAAAGAGATTGGGAAGTTTGGTAGAAATATAAAACAGAGACTTTGCTGTGCTTTGTTTGATGAAGAGTGTTAACAATATAAAGTGAAAAAGAATGACTGAATAGTCTGTATATTGATGTATGTAAAACAATGTACAAAAGAGAGCCTTATATAGGCTAGGTATGTGTGTAGTACAAGTAACATGAGTGCAGTACAAGTAATATACTGGGCTAAGCCCAATGGGCTAATCTAGCCTAATCTATACACTAACATCCCCCCTCAAACTCGAGGTGGCAAGGAGGAAGCCAACTGGAGTTTGGATATAAGATCTTGAAGACGACCAGGCGGGTGAGACTTGGTGAAGATATCAGCAGGTTGGTCAGCAGATGAGATGGAGAACAACTTGAGATTGCCTTTCTTGAGATGCTGGCGAGTGATGTGGCAGTCGATCTCAATGTGCTTAGTGCGTTCATGGAAGACATCATTATGAGCAATGTAGATAGCACTACAATTGTCACAATAAAGAGGAGTAGTAGTGGGCTGTGGAGCATCCATGTCAGCCAAGAGCCAGCGAAGCCAGACAAGCTCGCAGGTGGTGTCAGTAAGGGCACGATACTCAGCCCCAGTACTGGAACGGGAAACAACATCCCGCTTTTTGCTATACCACGAGATAAGAGAAGTACCCAACAGGAAACAGAAACCTGTGATAGAGCATCGATCAGTCGGATCACCTGCCCAGTCCGCATCTGAATAAGCATGAAGCTCAAGAGAAGACCGAGAGGAGTAGTGTAGACCATGATAAAGTGTGCCCTTGACATATCGGAGAATCCGAAGAACAGCAGCATAGTGGACAGAACGAGGGGCATCCATGGACTTACTAACCATACCCACGGCATGTGAAATATCCGGACGAGTAACAGTGAGATAGATCAGACTACCAACCAACTGACGATAGCGAGTAGCATCAGATATAGGTTCACCATCCAAGGGTGTGAGCTTTGCATTGTATTCCAAAGGAGTGGAAACAGTCTTGTTGTCAGTGATACCGGTTTTGGAGAGAAGATCAAAAGCATATTTAGCTTGGGAAAGATAGTATCCATCAGAGGATGAGGTAACCTCAAGCCCAAGAAAATAGCTGAGAGTGCCCAAATCTTTCATCTCAAAATGCTGACTAAGGAAGTGCTGAAGAGAGCGAATACCTACAGAATCATCTCTAGTAATAATCATATCATCAACATAGAGAAGAATAAGAGTGATACCAGCAGAGGATCTTCGGATGAAGAGAGCAGTGTCATGAGGACTCGAAGTGAAACCCTGCTGAGCAACAACTGAGCTAAACTTTTCAAATCAAGCTCGAGGAGCCTGCTTGAGGCCATAAAGAGCACGGCGAAGGCGACAAACTTGATTGCCTGAGTGTGGATAGCCAGGGGGTGGTTGCATGTACACTTCTTCTTGAAGGTCTCCATTGAGGAAAGCATTCTTCACATCCATTTGGTAAAGAGGCCAACGGCGAACAGCAGCCACAGCAATGAGACATCTGATAGATGTAAGGCGAGCAACAGGAGCAAATGTTTCCTCATAGTCAATGCCATACTCCTAGGTAAAGCCCTTGGTAACTAGGCGAGCCTTGTATCGTTCAACAGATCTATTAGCCTTGGTCTTGATCTTGTAAACCCACCTACAACCTACTACAGACTGACCAGGAGGCAAATCAACCATATCCTAAGTGTGATTTTTATGAAGGGCATCTAGTTCATCATTCATAGCTTGCTGCCAAAAAGGGTCAGTATGGGCCTCACGATAGGTGTGAGGTTCATAGAGGGTGGTAAGGGCAAAAGAGCAGTGATAATCAGAGAGATAAGGGGGAGAAATGCTTACCCGAGTGGAACGACGAAGTTCAGGACCATCAGGAGACTCAGGAGAGGGTGGTGCCACAGGATCCAAGACAGGTGGGTCATATGCTGGGGACAGAACCGGAGATGAGTCATCTGGAGAGGTAGCCGATGTTGAAGAATTCTCCACAAGTTCAGGATAGAGAGAGAGGAAAAGATCAGTAAAAATGGGAGACTCAGAGGAAGAGGATGTAGGAAACTGCTGAAGACTCGTGAAAGGACGATGTTCCCAAAACTCAACATGACAGGAGACACGAAGATGATGAGAAATGGGATCATAGCAGCAAAACCCCTTTTGAGATACACCATAACCAAGGAAACAACAGAGACGAGCACGAGGTTGGAGCTTTTTTCGTTCATGAGGAGGAAGAGAGACAAAGCAAGCACAACCAAAAACCCGAAGAGAGGAGTAGTCGGGGGTTTGACCATAGAGAAGCTTAAATGGTGATTTGTTGTGTGTAGTTGGTGAAGGGATATGATTAATGGTGTATACAGCTGTGAGTGCAGCCTCACCCCAAAAGCGCTTAGGAAGAGAGGCAGAAATGAGAAGGGTGCGGACAACATCAAGAATGTGATGATGTTTTCGTTCTGCACGACCATTTTGTTGAGAGGTGTAAGGATAAGACCGCTGAGTAAGTGTACCATGATTGTCTAAAAAGGATAGGAAAGATTTATCATTATATTCTTGAGTATTATTTGATCGAAAAACTTTGACGGTGTGATCGAACTGTGTTTCAATTATTTTATGAAATGTTTGGTAAATAGACACAAGTTCAGACCTATGGTGAAGCAGATAAATCCAAGTATATCGAGAAAAATCATCCACAAATATGACAAAATATCTAGATCCCCCCTCAGTAGGAACAGATGCAAGACCCCAAATATCAGAATGTATACGATTAAAAGGTGCAGAAGAAAATGAGTCACTATTATTAAAGGGTAATTTTGTTTGTTTGCCAAAATGATAGGAAGTACAATCAAATTTTTGAAACTGAACTGAACCTAAATGACCTTGAGAAGTTAACAACTGAAGACGAGATAAGGATGGATGACCAAGACGAGCATGCCATAGATCAGGTGAGGAGGTGGCAGTGGTAGCAGCTGCAGAAATAACTTGTGAAGGAATCTTCAAGTCATGAACCTCAAACATGTGACCAACCTTACGGCCTATCCCAAGCACTTGACCCGTCCGGGGATCCTGCACATCCACACCATGATTAGTAAATAGAAGATCTACGCCTAATTCACAAAGTTGACCAACAGAAAGCAAATTGAGGGATAACTTTGGGATATGAAAAGTGTCACTAAGGGATAAACAAGGAGAAGAGATTGTTCCTTTATGACTAACAGGCAAAGGAGTTTCATCAGCAGTGTAAATGGTGATTGGATGTTCTAAGGGTGCCTTATCAGAAAATTGGGATTCAACAAGAGTCATATGGTTACAACATGCAGTATCAAAAAACCAAGGTTGTTTACCTGAGGTGACAGAAAGGGCAGTGGAAGTGCAGGATAAAACCTGTTGAACAACTGCCTCAATATCAGCCGTAGTAAGTGAGAAAACCAAAGATGGACCTGTAGGAACTGATGGATAGGAAGGACATACAGCAGCTGCCCGAGGAAGAGAAGCTTTATTTTGCTCTTGCATAAATTTCTACAGTTTGCGACAAACTGAGATGTCATGGCCTTTAGCACGGCAAAACTCGCAGCGAGTACCTTTGGAAGACTGAGAGGTGGGACGCCCAGAGTTTATTCGTGGAGGAGCAGTGAATGCAGCAATGGGAGGCTGCGGAGATGGTGTAGCCAATACATGATCAGATGATGATATGTGATGAGTAGGCCGGCGGTTTTCCTCAAAAATGAGCTCCTTGACTGCAGCATCAAGAGAAGGAGTAGGAGACCGGCTAAACAGAGAAGCCCTAGTAGGCTCAAAATCCTCACGCAAACCCATCATGAAGTGCATAAATTTACGGCGATCCCGATATTTGACAAAGAGCTCAATGTCCTTAGAACACACTAGTGGAGGATTTGCAGCAGAGAGTTGTTCCCACATAGTAGAAGTCTGAGAATAAAAATCAGAAATAGATTGACCTGTCTCTTGGCGCATTTGATAAAGTTTTGATTCAATGTGGAACTCCAAGCTTGAATCATTAGTACAATTATAGCGATCAGCCAAAAATTTCCAAGCAGCCTCATCAGTCTCAAGACGAGGAAGAAGATTATGAATGGAGGGAATAGAGGTATTGATAAACCAAGACAAGATCTTACTCTGAATACTCTCCCATTCCTCTGGGCATTCTTCATAATCATCTGTTGTAACTGTAGTCTTGGAAGATTCTTCAGCAGCTGTGACTTTGGACTTAGGGTTTGGTACTGGCTTAGGAATTGAACCAGTCACATATCTCCACAGTTTATGACCCTTGAGAAAGACAGTCATATTCTGAGACCATGCATGATAGCTAGTAGGACCATCCAACATAATGGTGATAGGACGTATGATGTCTCGTTCATTTTGTTGAGCCATAATGAAGAAAATGACCTCAAATGAGATTTAGAGACCTCAAATGCAGAAACGGAGCCCAAAATCGGAATCTACGTGAAAAACTGAGCAAGACAGGTCCTGTTGAAAAATTTTGACTTTGGTCAAAGTCAACGGTCAACGGTCAAAACTGCTAGTCAACGGTCAGAGTCAACGGTGCTTCTGCTGACGTCACTGGACGTGTGAGGCTGACGTGGCGATGACATGCTAGGGCTAGTGTGGTACTCAAAGGAGTTGGGCGCATGTAGCACGTGGCGCATGAAGGAAGTATGTCAGGCGCGTGGGAGTGCGTGTAGCTTCGCAGCGGCGCGTGTAGCGCGTCTTCGACAGCCAAAAACTTGGGGAGGCGTGTAAGGGCTCGTGAGAGCTCCTTTGGAACAGTTTCTGGTTGGGTTTTGATCGGGGAAGTCTGATCTATCACGTTATATCTGTGGTTCGACGATTTGATTGATGAATAGACTAGATCCGAGAGGTAGTGGTTGGGTGTGACGGTGGTGACTCGCTTCTGACGGTGGCCACAGGTAAAGGCGAGGGCAGCGGAAGAAAGCCAGAAAATACCACTAGGTCAGAGTAATGGCTCTGATACCATGTTAACAATATAAAGTGAAAGAGAATGACTGAATAGTCTGTATATTGATGTATGTAAAACAATGTACAAAAGAGAGCCTTATATAGGCTAGGTACAGTACAAGTAGCATGAGTGCAGTACAAGTAATATACTGGGCTAAGCCAAATGGGCTAATCTAGCCTAATCTATACACTAACAAAAAGGTTCTCCCAGTACAAGCTGTAGCAACTCTAGAAAATATCCTTAGATAATTGCACTCCGGTCTTTCAGGCTGAATCAGTTTCAGGGCTTTGGGAAGTTGGCCTTTAACAGCTTCCCAAGCAGCCATGAGGATCCTCAGCTAGAATTGTAGGGGGCTGGGCAACCCCCCTGCAGTTCTACAATGCCAAAAAAAGGCCCAGGAGCACAAGCCAGACATAATATTTCTAATGGAGACAAAGTTGGTTCAGGACAAAGGCAGAGATATTTTGGAAAAATGTGGGTTTAGTAATGGTTGGGAATTTCCAAGGGAAGGTCTGAGTGGTGGTCTACTTCTTTGCTAGCACCAAAATGTAGAGCTCAATATCAAATATGGCTCCAAGCACTTAATCCATGCTGATCTCTTTGGCCACAAAGGTACCCCTCTTTCTATATCTTTTATTTATGGCCAACCTGATCAAACAAAAAGAGATACCTTTTGGCTTGAACTAAAACAATTGAAGTCCCTAGCAAAACCAATTTGGCTTTGTATAGGGGACTTTAACCAAATCCGGAGCCATGAAGATAAGTTTTCCTTTAATACTAGAAGTATTGTAGGTGCAGACTCCTTTTTAAATCCTATAAATGATTTGGAGTTATGTGAGCTGAAGGCTAAAGGCCAAAGGTTTACATGGATGAATAAAAGGGAGGATGAGGCATTTGTAATGGAAAAATTGGACAGAGCCTTCACTTCTGTGGAGTGGTTTAACAAATACCCTTATTATGCTTTGTATAACCATCCTATCTTAAGGTCAGATCATGGGTCTATTTTGTTAGATTTTGAAATACATCAGCCCTATAGAAGAAGGCCTTTTAGATTTAAGAGGATGTGGTTAACACACAGTGCTTGTAAGGACATGATTCAAAAGGCTTGGGAAGCTCAGACACAAGGATCTAGGGCCTTTAAGCTTCAACACAAGCTAGACAGTGTTAGAAAAAGGGCCATTGAATGGAATAGAACTGTTTTTGGAAAAATTGAGAAAGAGCTAAAAGAAAAACAACAAACCCTTCAGGACATGCAAAATAACATTCAAAACATTTCTGATGTTAGGAAGGAGAGAATTCTTAGAGAAGAAATTGAGGTGCTAATGAATAAGGAAGAGATTATGTGGGCCCAAAAAGCCGGAAATGAGTGGATTCTTAAAGGTGATAGGAATACAAAATTTTTTCAAACACTAGTAAAGCAAAGAAGGGCAAGAAACAAAATTATAAACCATAAGATTGAGGATGGGACCTTTACTGAGGATTTTGAGGTAATTGAGAACACTTTGGTTAATCACTTTCAAACTCAATTAACAGAAATAGAGTCAAGGTCCCTTCATGACATTACTAAGGAACTTCAATCCCTTCCCATTCCACAAATTGATCAGCACCAACAACATATGCTTGACATGCCTGTTACAGATGATGAGATTGAAAAGGCTGTTTTTCATATGGGATCCCTTAAAGCCCCTGGACCAGATGGAATTCCTGCTTTTTTCTTCTAGGAATACTGGGACATTGTAAAGCAAGACATCTTTCTATCTGTCAAGGCTTTTTTCCACTCTGGCTCCTTTCTTAAATCTCTAAACCATACTTTTCTCACCCTTATTCCCAAAGTAAGCAATCCTGAGGAAGTCTGCCATTTTCGGCCAATTAGCCTTTGCAATGTCTCCTATAAGATCATCTCTAAAATCTTAGTGGAAAGGCTGAAACCTCTCATGGATAAGCTGGTCTCTCCTTTCCAAAATTCCTTTATTCAGGGTAGAAGTATCATTGATAACATTCTCCTTGCTCATGAGATTTTCGATACCTTGAAAAAGAAGAAAGGAAGGAAAAAAGGTTTTGGGGCTTTGAAAATCAATATGTGCAAAGCATATGATAGAGTAAATTGGACTTTCCTCCAAGCTGTCTTGTTAGCCATGAACTTCAGCCCCATTTGGGTCAATTGGATCATGGAATGTGTCACCACAGTAAGATATACCTTACTTGTTAATGGCAGTCCAACTCACTCATTTCACTCAACTAGGGGCATAAGACAAGGTGATCTCATTTCTCCCTACCTCTTTCTTCTTTGTGCCAATATACTCTCCATTCCCTTAATCCAAGCTGAAAATAGGAAACAAATCAAGGGCATTGCAATTGGAAGGCAGGGGGTTTCTTTCACTCACCTTCTTTTTGCAGATGACTCTTTTTTCTTCTTCCAAAATGATAGGTCATCCCTTACTAATCTAAAAAGGATTATTTTGTGGTATTGTTCTATCTCGGGTCAATGCATCAATTTTGCTAAGTCTGACTTTTACTGTTCTCCTAACATTCCTCAAAATGAGCAAATTACCATTGCAAATTCTCTTCAGGTTAATCTTGTCCAGCAACCTAGTAGGTATCTTGGCATTAATGTTAAACTTAGAGGTAGGAGAGTTTGTGACTTTCAGGACTTAGTTGACAAAGTCCAAAATAAGCTTAAGGGGTGGAAGGCTAGACTCTTGTCTCAAGCCGGGAGAGCAACCTTAATTTCTTCTGTTCTACAGTCTCTACCCATTTATACTTTTTCATGCTTCAAAGTCCCTGATTTTGTGTGCAAGAAATTGGATACCATTGTTAGGTCTTTTTGGTGGGGACATGATCTTGGTACTAGGAAGCTTCATTTAGTTAATTGGGGAAAGCTATGCAAACCTAAGAGAATGGGTGGTCTAGGGTTCAAAAACTTTAGTTTTTTCAACCAAGCAATGATAGCTAAGCAGTTTGGAGACTAAGTGATAACCCCAATTCACTCCTGGCTAGGACCTTCAAGGAAAAATACTACCCTACTTCCTCTTTAAGAGAATACCAACCTAAAAGCCATCACTCTTGGGTATGGAGGAATATCACTGAGACTAAGTGTTCTTCCCTTCATCATGGACGCTGGCTGATTGGAAATGGAAGCCAAATTCCACTCTCCCACCCTGATTGGTTTCAATGCTCAAATCAGGTCCTTAGGGAGTATGGTCTGCATAATGGCACAGTAGCAGACTTAATTGATGCTCATTCCAGGTCATGGAGATATGATCTAATTAGGAAAATTTACCCACCCCCCAAAGCTAAGGAGATACTCCAGATTCCTATTCCTAAATCCCAAGGCAATAGTGACAAATTGATTTGGAAATACTCTACATCTGGAGCATACAAAGTTAGTCAAGCTTACAATCTTATTAACCATGAACAGAACACTATACTCCAAAATGCTTCTATCCTAAGACCATCTGTGTGGAGTTTTTTTTTGGAAAGTACAACTACCATTGAAGATTCTAATGTTCATTTGGAAATTGCTGCATAATTGCTTGCCTACTTTTGATAAATTGAGGGAAAGAGGTATCCCTGTGGCAGGAACTTGTGTACTGTGTAATGATTTACAAGAGTCTGCTTCTCATCTTTTTTTGGAATGTAACTGTGCAAGAGCAATTTGGCATGGTTCAAGTCTTGGTTTAAGAACCTCTGAGATGGACTATACCTCAGTGGATCAATGGCTCAGTCAGTGTATTGTGTCAAGTACAGATTTGAAACAGGGCAGAATGTGTTTCTTGCAGACTATCTTCACCACTCTTTGGTCAATTTGGAACCATAGGAATATGGTTCTGCATCAGGGTCTCTCTCCTAATCCCTTTGAAGTTATTCTAATCTCTCAATCTCTCATGTGCAGGTATCAAACAGATTTCAGTCAAAGGCAAAACACCAAACCAAGTGAGAAGCAGACCTTGCAAAGAATTCCTCACCAAAACTGGCAGATTCTCATCAAAGTGGCAGCTAGCAGAAATAGGAAAACTAAGAAATTTGGCTTTGCTTTTGAAGCTACTTCTATGGCAGGGGTCACTATCTTCAGAGGTGCAGCAAACAGTGGTAGACAATCAATATATATGGTAACTCAGGAGGCAATGGTGGAAGCAATTTTCAAAGCCAAAGAACATGGCTATAACAGAATACTTGTTTTGTGTAACCATAAAAAGCTAGTCCAAATCTGCATCCTGTATAGCAAACCCTCATGGCAAGATCAAGCTCTCCTTACTGACCTTTGGCAATTGAAGCAGCAAAGCTTGTGTATTATTTAATTTCCGTGCAAAACATGTGCTTTGTATTATTTTTGTTGAAAACGATATATTTTAACCTGACGACTGGCCTGTTATCTAAAAAAAAAAAAAAAAAAATTGACAACTGGCCCAACTTTAAAACTGGGAATTTTTAATTGCATTATGGTTATGGATAATATTCTGTTGTAATCTACCTAATAAATAATAATTATAATGGAATTTGATCAGCGCATGCAAAGGAAAAGCCTTGCAAATTGCAATATAAATAAATACAATATTTAGGTACAGTATTTAGGTGCTATTTTTTAGGTTTTTTTTATAAGATTTTGCTATGTGAATTTTTTCTTCATGAGATGGAAGTGTTTTTTTAGTTAATAGACATATGATTGAATTTTAAAAGGGGTACCTAAGGAACAGCATCTAAGGTATTGTATGTAAGTTTTGTCCTAAGTGTATATATTATACCTATCATGTGTCAAGTGTGAGGGATGTTTATTCTACATTGGTTGTATGTGTTTAGTGTCCGCTGTTTATAACCCCAGTCTACAACTACAAAAGTTAGACAATTTTGTAGTTATACTCTGCTTAGTAATGTATTATAAACTAGGTTTAAAATACTAATATTACTACTTTTATGTGTGTTCTAATAAGTATTGCTGTTTATTAAAAAAAAAAAAAAATGTCAAGTGTGGAAACTCCAAAATGACCAAGGAGTTGAAATGATGCCATCGTTTTCATTTAATTATATCTTTATCATTTTTTTTTAAAGTCGCTTCAATGACTTTGATTTCTTGAAAAAAAAGAAAAATGGGGCAAGTTTGTACCTATCAAGTGTCCAGCATGTAAACTCCAAAAGACTAAGGGGTTAACTAAATGGTTTCTAAGATCTCATGATATTCATGAAATCTAGATTCGAAATCTCTTGCCAGTATGTAGGAGCCATCTCTAAATACCTTTGTTTCTTCACAAAAAAAAAAAAAAAAAAAAAGTGTACAGATTGGAAAATTTTCTTCAAATATTAATTTGACCTGAAAGGTCAGACCAATAAAAGGGACAAATAAGCTTTAATTAGATTTCCATAGATTTGATTCTCAATAATAAATAATAATAAAAAGATTTCCATAGACTTTTTGAATATCTGCTATTAGTAAGACCATGCCCATCACTTCAGCCCCATAACCCATTGTTTGCAAGCTCAGCTCACTAATTTTTTTTTTCTTTACAATTATTTTTTGTTCGGTTTTGCCTACTACTGATGGAAAAACCTAGTATTTAAGAGGCCCATATTCCTCAGCCTTTCGGTCTCTGAAAAGGCCCAAATTACAAATAACTTTGATTGAGGACAAACTTATCAGCCAGCAGCCATCCAAAATGATACAAACTTTTCTACCCAAAAAAAAAAAATTTATAAATAGTTGATATGGTGAGTGATTATTGGTAAATTAAAAAATAATATTATTGGTGAGATCAGATAAGAACCAGTAAGAAATTGACCATAACAACAGTTTGTAAAAATGTTATAAAATAGTTTATGCCTATAGCATTACTTATCACTGCATAGGCCCAAAAAACTCCCGGTTGTGAAGACCAACATCACTACCAATTAAATTATTGAACTTCACATCAAAAGTAGGTGCCAAGTGACTCATTTAACAAAGAAAAATGATAGAGATACAAACTTTTTTACAAAAAATTGTTATGAACTGTTGATGTAGTGAGTAATTATTTATAAATAAAAAAGTGATATTATTAGTGGTCCCAGATAAAAACCAATAAGAAATTGGCAACAACAATAGTTTGTAAAAATGTTATAAAATAGTTTATGACTGTAGCATTACTCTTTAGCAAAATATCTTAATTTAATATGAAATAAAAAAATTTTATATTTTATTTTGAAGAGGGTAAAAGGATAGAGTGAGTATCACCTCCTATTTATGTGCCCTAAAAGTATAATGGACTTCCAGTCTTTAAAAAAAAAAAATAATAAATAAATAAATATATTGAGAGTTTGCTGAATTCTTTTTTCATAAATTATTTTACGGCACCTGGAATGCAAAAGTGCTTGAGCAAACTAAAATTTTAACATTACGAACTTGTTTATAACTCCGCAATTAAAAATATCAACAATGAAATACATATATACCTTTTTTTTTTTTAATATATATATATATATATAAAAGATAAAAATTCTACTCTAACCCAATCTAAGTGTATATGTGTGTGAAAGCTCCCTCCTGAAGACTTGAACCCCAGCTCTTGCCCCTCACACCCTACAAGCACTTATATTTATGGAATGATCATCGAAGGGTGTGCAGTGATGAAATATATATATACCTAATAAGCAATAGTGTGTATACGTTAATGATATAACTATAAATTATAATTTAGTCTTTTTTATATTTTTCTAAATTTAGATGCATAAATTCACATCGGAACACATCAAACACAAAATTATTAGAATATAATTAGGACACTTAGCATAAAATTGGAGGTATAATTAGAATCTAAATTAGATTCTTGATCGAACTTTCTCTCTAATATATTATTAGTAGTTCATCATTGTTATGTACACTAAAATTTTTATATTAACAATATATATTCTAAAGAATTAAAAAAATATCCAATGTAATTAAAATAGAATTTTTATTTTAAGAAAAAGATCAAATGTAATTTAGTCAAAATTTTAAGTATCCTAATCCAGCACCAAGACAGTGGAATTCGGCCCTGGTGCACTCTCTGTTCTTACCTCAAGAAGCCTCAGCAATTAAGAATATACCCCTTAAAACCAAAATAGAACAAGCCAAACCATGTCGCACACCCATCAAAAGCAATCTTAAATTGTCCAAGTACCAAGTCCCACACGTTGAATATTTTTTTATAACTAGGAAACGATTATCTATATTTTTTATAGATTGGAATTGCTAGTTTGTTCCTTTAGAACTTACTATTTGTTTTGCTGCTATTGGAACTATAATTTTGATCCATGTTTCGGTCCTGTGACTTTTTACTTTGTACTCTTTTTTTGGGTAAACAAGATCTGGGGGGTTTGATAGATGCTGAGAGAAATGTTTTGATTCAAATATATCAAATCGAGCAAAAGATATTAAATGTGCTTGACTGTGTAGATAATTATGAAAAGTTGGAACTAAAATTAGTCCTCGCAATCAGTGGCGGCTCCAAGAATATTTTTTTGGGAGGGGGCGGGGGGGAGTGGGGGGGGGGTCATTCAAATTCAGGTTGAAGAGGTTGACAAGGACCTCTTTGTAAATAATTTTTTTTCATCTTGATCATTATGATAATATTGATGAGATCTTTCGTAACTTATGATCCAAAGGAAGATTTTTTTAGGTCAGCAGGAGTTCTTTTAGATAATAAATCTTAGGTAGGAGATAAATCTTATAGTATATGTGACTTTCTTATCAAAAATTTATTCATAGTATTAGCAAGAGAATTAAAGATAGATTATAAGATGTCCATCCAAAAAAAAAAAAATTAAATAAATAAATAAATTATAAGATCATTGGGCATATGTTTTCTTAGTATAATAAAGATATTAATTATCATTGCTAAGATTAAATCTTGTAAATTATTCTCTATTACTATAATAAAGCTATTAATTATTGTTGTTAAGTGAATTTTATTTATTATTACTTAGAATACTCTAATTCATTATTTATTAGTTTTTGTCTTTACTCTCTTCAATTCTTTTATTTAACAATTCAACTTGATGAGTCCAGAAAAATCATTAAGGTTGTCCATTAATATGGACGACCTTACATCATTAGTAAGCCATCAAAGATAACCGCTCAACACATTCAATAACGACCATCAAAGGTCTTAAACTCTCATTAAGACAAAGAACGTTACAATCAAGGTAATAATCACTCTAATTTATGTACAGCAACTACCTAAGTTTTCTATAAAAGGGACAATTGGTCTCACTAGCTAAGGTACGTCAAAAACTACTACAAAACACTATCTATATACGAAATATATGGATTGATGCTAACTTAAGCATCGGAGGCTCCCTCACCGAGCACAACCCAGTGGTCTCTTCGATCAATCTCTCCTTTATTTTGCAGGTCCTATAAGATCGTCTAATGCTCTGGATTGGACGGGTGACCCAATTGACAATTTTGGCATCATCACAACTCAATTGTGACAACTTACAGGTCTTTGTAATTCATTAAGAAGAATTTTGTTGTGTTTTTTACATTACTTTATTAAGAATTCAACGCAACAATACAATTATTAAAAAAAAAATATCTTCATTCTCCACTGTCTCATGCCCCACTTTTACTGCCTCACACAAAATGTCTTCATTCTCCACTGTCTCATGCCCCACTTCTACTGCCTCACACTTAATTCTCTTTTAGTCTTTACACTTTACGGCTCATTTAATTGTCATTTTTTGAGATTTAAGATCAACAAATTACTAATTTTTGTTGTTGGAGTTGCTTCTTCTTTTTTTCTCCCCTCAAATTTTAGATCAAATTGGTTTGATGTTGGGTTTTTTCTTTTTGCTTAAGAACGCCAAGATAAATATTAGTATTGAATTGATTTGTTCTTTGGACTTATTTTAGGGGGTTCAAAATTTTATTTTAAGGTATTCAAAACAAAAATATTTTAAAATGTGATTGCTACTTGTATTGAAAATCAGCTAGCAAAGAGTACATCATAGAGGTGTGATGGAACATCCTCCACCCACACCGACAAATCTCTAACATGTCTTACATGTCTAGCTAGGTTGTGGGTAACTTTATTACCAGTTCTACAAACATGAGAGAAAGCAATACATTTACTGGTAATTAGTGAGGATATGGGTGACTCCAAAAGATGGCCAAAAGAAGATAGGGATGCTTCCTTACTTTGAAGAGCATTTATTACCACTTCTGAATCACCTTCAAGCATGAACTCTGTAATACCAAGTTCCTGTGCGACGGACATCGCCCTTACTGCTACCATGGCTTCCACTATGACCGGCGAAAATGGCAAAGGAGCTTGCTCTGAAAGCGAAGCTATAGCCTTTTCTTGGCAATCGTGAACCACCACTCCCAAGCCCGCCTTCCCCAACTCCGGAAAAACTTCCCTATCAAAGTTCAATTTTAGACAATTCACCAGAGGTGGACTCCATTGAACACGGGGCTGGGGTCGAATGACTGCTGAAGGTTGACCAAGGGAGTATTGGCTCTGTTGGAAAGTGGTAAGGGTCTGAGATGCTTGTTGGAGAACCTGAGCTTTGGGAAAATCTTTGGTGCTTACTCGGATTTGGTTTCTCCTATGCCATATGTCCACATCACCATGGCCATGAGATCTATATTTTTTTCATTTCTCATGAACCAATCTGATCATGTCTCTAATATTTGAGATGCCATGCAGTCTTTGGTCTTCAAAATATGGTATAGCGTCCCAAATATCATCTAGCATGGCGCACTCCCACAAAGCGTGGATTACTGTTTCAGCCTCAACCCCACATTGTTCACACTTGTCTTCCAATAAGACCCTCCTCTTCTTTAAGTTGTGCTTCGCTGGTATGGCTTCTTTGCAAGCTCGCCACATAAAGTTCCGCAACTTGTTGGGAACATTGAGCCCCCAAATTTGATTCCACACTTCATTATGTTGCTGCGTGTTGATTGAAGGAACCTATAGAAGTTAGTTTTGCTAGAAATTTTGAGCCCGAGTTTACAGTATAAATACCTGATGGGCGAAGGGCCAAATGACCTTGTCCTCCACTGCGGTGCGACTCAAAGGGATGCTGAAGGCCAAGGTAGCTTCATTAGGTGACAACAATCCATGCACTAAATCTGAGTCCCATGTTCTTGTGATCAGATTGATGAGGTTAGAAACTCTCCCATCTTCAAAACCTGATACCATATCAGAGAGGACTCGTGGATGATCCTGTGATGGCAACCACGCATCATTCCAAATACTAATTGTCTCTCCGCATCCAACCCTCCATCTTGCCCCCTTTAGTAGCACATCTCTTCCCTTTAGAATGCTATGGCAAGCATGTGAGCCAGAACTAGATTCTTGAGCCTCCCAAATACTGCAATTTGGAAAAAAACTTCATTTTAAAGACTCTATAAAAGAGGGAATCCTTATTATGAAGTAATCTCCAAGCTTGCTTGGACAAGAGAGCATCATTGAAGTTGGCTATATCCTTGAAGCCCATACCACCTTCCTTCTTTGGGAGACAAAGTGTATCCTACTTCACCCAATGAATTTTTCTCCGCTCACCTTTCTAACCCCACCAAAATCTTCTTATCAAGCTCCCGATTTCTGAGCAAAGCCCCAAGGGAAGTTTGAAACAACTCATAGTGTAGGTTGGAATAGCTTGGACGACTGCTTTGATTAAGATCTCCCTTCCAGCTTGTGATTGGAGTTTCTCCTTCCAGTCCTACAATTTTTTCCACACTTGTTCCTTAATATAATTGAAGCTTGCTTTCTTGTTTCTTCCCACCAAGGATGGTAACCCCAAGTATTTTTCATACTGAATAATTTCTAGTACCCCAAGTGCCAACTTTATTTGATTTCTGGTATCATCACTGGTAGATTTATTGAAGAAGATTGTTGTCTTGCTTCGATTAATCTGTTGACTTGAGCATCTCCCATACACTTCCAATATATTCAGAACCCCTTGACACTTCTCTATAGTGGCCCTGCAAAACAACAAGCTATCATCTGCAAACAAAAGATGGGTCAATCATGGGCTATTTCTACAAAGAAAGTAGCCCTTAATGTGTCCTTGATGAGCGGCTTGATTAAGTAATCCATTGAGGCCTTCAGTGCAAATTAAGAACAGGAAAGGAGAAAGTGGGACTCCTTGTCGAATGCCTCTTGTTGGTTGATCCTGCCTTTGGGTTCCCCATTGACCAGTATGGAATATGTCACAGTTTTCACACATAGCATCATGAGATTGATCTAGTGCTCTATGAACCCCATTTTTTCCATGATTGAGGACAGGTAAGGCCACTCCACTCTGTCATACGCTTTGCTCATGTCAAGCTTGATGGCCATATAGTCTTCCTTACCTTTATGTCTCTGCATACTGTGTAAAGACTCAAAAGCTACCAGTATATTGTCAGAGATAAGGCGACTTTTAGTGAAAGCACTTTGATTCTCAGTAATAATATCAGGAAAAATTTTTTTAAGTCTATTTGCTAGGACTTTGGAGAAAATTTTATACAAAACGTTACACAAACTAATAGGTCTAAATTCAAAGGCAAATTCAGGATTTCCTTTTTTTGGAATGAGAGTAATAAAAGTGTGATTGAGGTGTTTAGGAAAAGTAGCAGAATTAAGATAATGCAACACATATCAAAAATATCATCTCCAATTAAAGTCCAGTAATATTGATAAAAGAGAGGTGGCATACCATCAGGCCCGGGGGCCTTAAGTTGGGCCATTTGGTTGATGGCTTACTTGACCTCTATTTGAGTGAACTTGGATGAGAGCATGGAATTCATCTCCTTAGTAATTACTCTCTGAATGGAATCTATCACCAAAGTACAAAGTTGTTGGTTGGCTGATTGGAGAAGGTCCTGATAGTATTGCACAAGACATTCAACTATATTCTCGTTGTTATCAATCACATGGCCATTATGGTCTTTCAATCTTCGGATAAGATTTTTCCTCTTCCTTTGTGAAGCATGGCTGTGAAAGAATTTTGAATTTCTATCTCCAAATTTTGCCCACATGATTTTAGATCTTTGGAACCAAAGTCTATTTTCTTTATCGACTAATTTGGCTATCTCCTTTTTCAAAACACAGACTTGCTGATTGTTTCTCGATCTCATGGCTGCCTTTTCAGCCTCTTTTAAATCTTTTCTCTTTCGGCTTAATATCTTTCTGACATTTCCAAAGCAATCCTGGTCCCATTTCAGAAGCTCTTTACCACATTTGTCTATTTTGCGAAAGACATGATTGTGATCATCCTCTTTTACCCTTGACAGCCATACCGCCTCTACAATATCTAAGCACCCACGATCAAAGAGCCACATTTCTTCAAACCTGAATGGTTTGGCCTGAGGTGGAATATCCAAATCATCCATGGAGATCCATAAAGGAGAGTGATCTGAAGAGTCCGAATACAAGTGGTGAATCTTTGACCCTGGAAATTTCATGAACCAATCATGGTTGGCCAGTCCACGGTCTAATCTCTCCCACAGTGAAAGGCCATTAGCAAAATGTTTCCTCCATGTAAATTGTTCTCCCATATAGCCTAGGTCAGGAAATCCGCATTCATCAATGACATCCCTAAAAAGTTGCATTTGAGCTTGACTTCTATTACTGCCTCCCAATTTTTCTTAGCTTCTTGTGATTTCATTAAAATCCCCAGCACAAAGCCAAGGAAGATTATGTCTAGTATTGAGTAACCGAAGTTTATTCCATGCTTCACTTCTCATATGTGTTACCGGTTCCTCATAAAAACCTGTGAATCTCCATTCTTCATCACCACCTTTATTAATTATTGAATCAATGTGGTATTTGGAGAAAGAATCTACATGTACATCATTGGAATTTTTCCAATAGAGTGCTAAACCCCCACCACCTCTAGGATTTCTTTCCACAAAAAACAGATTATCAAACTTAATATTTCTTTGAACTTCTTTTAGCCTAGCTTCATCCGCCCATGTCTCAGCTAAAAACACAACGGAGGGATCTTTAGCCCGAATCAATGCTTCAAGCTCCTTTCCTGTATGCAGATTCCCAAGCCTACGACAGTTCCATACTATGAGACTCATTGTACTTGGTAGGGCTGCTGAGCAGCCTCCACCATTGAATTTTGTTGACTTTCTTCGTCCGAAAACTCAGGAAGATACTCCAATGCTTCTTCTCTGCTTCTTTTTGTAACCGTGGGACCCTGTGGTGTATCAGTCTCCATATTATTTTCTTATGCCAATCTTTTCCACGTGTGTAGAGTTTTGTTTCCTGGAATGGGAGACATTGAGTTATCTGTCACATGGATTGCTTGCTCTTGATTTGCTGCATGTTGAGCTGGCGGTGAGGGAGTTAATTGCTTCTCATTTTTAACAGAGACTTGTGAGGTGTCAGATGTCCTGGGATCCACGTGCTCTCCCTTGTTGTCATACTTTCCAATAGCCAAATCTAATTCCTGAATCTTTATTATCAGGTTGCTAGTGTGGATGACTAAATTTCTCGGTTCAAAATAAAGTCAAACAAGTAAAATAGTTTCACAAATGCGATTTTGTATTGATGATATGTGTGGTACAATTCTCTGTGATTACAAAAGAGTGATCCTTTGATTCAATCTCCTTGAAAGATTTGTTGACTGGAGTTGTGGTAATGTGATTTTGATTTGAACACCAAATATACTTTTAATTTGGCTGAAGAATGGATCGAAGACCTTTGAAACAGAATTAAAATGAATCTCTGGCTATGAGCTTGTTAGAAATTCTTTGTTCTTCGTGTTCTTCGGACATTCTTCGTGTTCTTGGTGCGTTCTTCGTCTTTGAAGATTTGTGGTGGAAGTTCTTCGGGGCTTTAGAGGCTTGAATCCGTAGAACTTCACTGATTTGTGGTTTGTGAGGTTTCTGGAGGCTTTTGAGCTTGATTCCAGTGAACTTTGAGATCTAGGCAGGTAGTTTGGATGATTCTGCTTCGAATGTTCTTCGTGCTTTAGGGTTGAAGTTCTTGAAGTTGCTGAAGGCTTCAGGGCTTGATTCCAGCAGAGCTTCTAGACTTCTGAATCTTCTCTGATGCTGCTTGTGCTTCAGATGGCTTGGTGCCCTTTCTCCCCAGCTCCCCCAGATCTCTTCCAAATGCCTTAGGAAGGCTTCTATTTATAGGAGTTTAAGGGTGTATGAGTGACACGTGGCGGAGCTTGATTGGTGACACGTGGCAGAGCTTGATTGGTTTGCTTACATCATCGCTTACACGTGCTAGACTGATTGTGTCATCGCTTACACGTGCGAGGTTGCTTGTGTCGTCGCTTACATGTGTGTTGATGTGTGATTGGTCTTTGCATGACACTTGGCAAATTTCTGTTGGTTTCTGAGTAGTGATAGTAAAACCTAGCAGCAATATGTGGCGTTTTGTAATTGGCTGTATTTTGTGGATTTGGTAGTATGATGTGTCAGCTTGTGATAGGTCAGGAATTTTCCCTCTCTACAGCTAGTATCTCAGTCTATTTGTGTGATATGCTCCTCCGAATCTTGAGTTTCCATATTCATCGCGTGCACCAAGTCCACTCCATCCTTCTCACCAGATTCATGCTATACATGGTTTTCTCCGCTTGTCCTAGCCACCGTCGCAGACGGCTTCTCTACAGTTGCATGTTGAGAATGTTTTGTGGCGCTACCCAAACCATCGCCCATACCAATAACCACAATGAATGGAGTTCTACCCAGGTTGTATGGCGCAGCTCTTAACCATGGTCCACATTCATGAGGCTTTATGTTTGCTGAATCCTTCCTTGCTTTCCATCATGAGAAATCATACCACACCAATAATAGAAATTGGGTAGCTTCTCATATTTGAAAGAAACCTAGATCTCCTCCTTACCGTCCAGTAATATCTTTCAACCATGGTAGAGAGGCTTTGAAACATCGATCTCCATGTGAACACGTAAGAACTCACCTCCCAACAACTCGCTGGGATTCTCACACGGAGATACCTGTCCGAGTGTTTCTCCCAACTCAATTACAGTCTCGGAGTCAAGCAGATGCATTGGTAATCCATGTATTTGCAACCAAAATTTCAGTTTGGTGAACCTCAAGTACCTCGACTGTGTAGACCCATCAAATCTCTGTAACAGGACAATATGTTTATCAAACATCCATGGCTCGTTGGCAAGGACCCGTTCTGCATCAGATTCGAGTTCAAATACGAACAAGAGTATATGATCACCTGCTTCACACACCTTGAAGTCCTTTTTGGTTCTCCACAAAGGTTTAAATGTGCAGCCTATTGCTTCCACGTTAAAGGCTCTCTTGGTAAGGAACTTGGCAGCCAATACATACTCCTTACTTCGTAAATTTTTGGACTTCAACAGACTAAGCTTCACGTCTTCCTCATCTGTCAGTGAAAGTTTCTTCTAGTTGTAAAGTATATCTTCCATGAAGGTAAAGCGATGTTGATAGCGTATGAGAAAAAGGTTAGACCACACGTAAGAGGGACGGAGGTCAAAAGAAAATTGGACACTGTGCTTTAGATGTCTCAAATAAATCTAACCGTGTAGTTGCATTGACTAATAAGTCACATGGTTGAATTTAATTGTGTTTAAGAAATTGTTGGGTTAAAGATTTATCCTGATTAATTAATTAAATTACCCAAGTTAATTAATTAGGTCAAATTACATGTAAATCTTGAAGGCACCAACAAACCACCAAATTAACTAAGTGTCGCGGAAAATAAATAATACGGTGATTTGTTGACCAATGGAGGAAACCTCTCATAAGGCAAAAACCCCACGGGATAAATTTCAAGTCACTACTCCCAAGAATCCCCTAATTAAGAACAAGTGGTTACAAGTATAAGGAATCTTACCACTACCTTGGACTATCCTAAAATACCAACCTATAGTTGAACCTTTACTCCAATACCCAATTGGACTTGATCTTGTAGAAGACTTCTTCGCATGCACGGATCCTGTACGTGACTAACTCCCAACAACTGATTGATTGTTGTTGGCTGCAAAGTTATTTACTTCAAAACACGTTGAAGATTAGGAAGCACTTGGTTACAAAATCCTAAGGTGCACAAATCGCAATAGCTTCTCACAGGGTGTATATGAGTTCTTTAATTGAGTTTCTGTATTTGATAACTTTTAAAATAAATCTTTTTTATGGTCTAAGGTTGTAGAGAGAGAAACCTTATTCATCCAAGTCATCATGGGCCAAATTTCAAATTTGAGAATTCTGAAATCGTAAATCTCGATAAATCAAGCTTGTGTCAAGCTTCTTCATTAAACTTCGATAGATACTAGTGTCGAACTTTAATGAAACAACTTTTCTTCACTTATTTCTTGGATCAATCTTCATGTATTTAATGATACCAGTTGATGTGTTTGAGCAACATACTTCTTGTTACATTAAACTCAACTTAGATCTACTCAATTACAAATAAGTGTGTTTTGTCCAAAAATAAGCCAATACATAGAAAATATAACTCTAACACAAATGATAACATCATTTATATTATATTAGTCAATGTAGCCAAATGGTTGAATTTAATTGAAAAACCTAAGATATAATACTTAAGGGACTATATTAGATATAGTCTATATCTAATATTTTCCCCTATATCACTGTTATAGGCTCTTTTTGAATTATGCAAGGATTGACAATTTCAGTCACACTATACCTTAGCTTTTCACTAAACTTATGCTACGCTTCCAATCCACACGTACGGTTGAGCTACAAGGTCACCCAAGAAAATAGCCAAGTGCTCAAAGAGCTATACCCTCATTTTTCTTCTTCTTCTTTTTTTTTCTTCTTTTTTTTATTTTTATTTTTTTATTGAAGTTTTTAGTTTTTAGTTTTTTGTTTTAATCTCATGCACAGTACTTTTAGTTTTAGTGTGTGTTTGGATACCACGTTTTCAAACCCACGTCTGCGTTTCTGTCCTTTTTTTTTTTTTTTTTTTTTCAAGGCATGAACAGTACACTCACATGGATGTACTGTGTAGGAGACAATTTTCACTTTTATGCACTGTAGCATTACTGTTTATGCATTTAAAAATATTAAAAATGGGTCCCACAGTACTATTCACACATTTTAAAATTATTTTGTTACAGTGCTTTCAGTTTTCTGTTTTCAGTTTTTAGTTTCAGCTACATTCAAACGGACCCTTAGCTCATCTGCCATCAGTCATGCCGCCTGACCAATACATACATCTTTTGTCTTTGTTTTTGTTTTGACAAAAATATGATTGCATAGTGCATACAACTAGCAAAGTTGTTTCTCAAAAAAAAAAAAAAAAAAAAAACTAGCAAAGTTAACCATTAATACTAGCATGTATGTATGGGGGTATGTTATTTTCCTTTTTATTTCCGTGCAAAACATGTGTTCTGTATTATTTTTGTTGAAAACGATAAATTTGAAATTGATGATGTTTGATAAATGATAATTGTCACTCAGGCCCCAATTTTAAAACTGGGTGATTTTAATTGCATTATACATATAATATTCTGTTTTACCTAATAAGTAATAATAATTATGGAATATCTTATAGTCGATAGAGTACCTTAAAATTTTATTCATCAACTCTCCTCTAGTTGGAGCTCTCTCCCTTGTTAGGTACGAGTTTCTCCCTCCCTTAGGAAAACTAAGGGTATCACTTCTCTGTCTTTTCTTTCACAAGTAACTCAAGTTTTTCTATCATGGCGGAGGAGGTCATTGATAGCTTGGAGAATAGGCGGTTAACAGCGGATGAAGAGGATGTTATTGCAATTCCTGATGAAGAACACAGGGCAGAAATAGAGAGTTGCACTTTGAGTCTCATTGGAAAGTTCCTCACTTGTAAGCCTTTCAATAAGAAGGCGGCAAAGAATACTATCCGAAGAGCATGGGGGATGGATAAGGAACTGAAGATTGTAGATGTAGGATCAAATCTATTCCAGTTCAAATTCCAAACCGAGTTTGATCTGGAACGGATACTCAAGGGAGGGCCGTGGACATTCGACAATCAGTTGCTTATGTTGAAAAGATGGCAGAAGGGTATGAATGCCAGTAACGTAAAGCTTGACCATGCATCCTTGTGGGTTCAGATCTGGGGGGCTCCGTTTGATATGTCATCTCCTCAAGTTGCAGCATTGGTAGGCAGTAAACTAGGAATTCTAAAGGAAGTTGAGAAACGGAGTGGACAGGACGATCAAAATTACTTCATGAGGGTGAGAGTTGGACTGCCAATTTCGAAACCACTGAGAAGATGGGCTTATCTGGCTGGATCGGAAGGTGAACGAGTCTGGGTTACTTTTAAGTATAAACGGCTCCCATTGTTCTGTCATTTTTGTGGTTTCCTCGGGCATGATATTCGGCACTGTGTAGGTTACTTTACAGCTGAGAAAAGAGAGGATTCAATGCAATTTCAATATGGGGAGTGGCTTAAGGCAACAGGGGGTCGTCAACGGTCCCCACAAAGGAAAATGAAGACAAGTGGATCGGAGGATACTGGGGAACGGAATGAGCATGTTGAGAAGACTGGTGGAGCTTCGTCGTACAGGGAAAAGAAGACGGCGGCACAAGATGAACAAGGACGGAACCCTAGCAGCATTCTGGTTTGTGAAAAAGGAAACAACGTGAATCAAGGAAGGCTTCCGGATTTTCAGCAACATATTCCTATAACGGCTGGCACAACCGAGATTATTGTGGAGAGAGGAGTTATGGGTGAGGTGGCAGAGGTAAATCACGAGTTAATGGTGAAGGGTAGTGATGATTCAGTAAATTTGAAAGGGATGGGAAGAGATGTCAACGGGGCTGGTGGGACTAATATTAGGCCCAAACCAAAATGGACCCGTATCATGCGTATGGAAAGTGGGCCTGTATCAAGTGAAGAAAATAATTTTAAGGAGCAGCTGGGTAAATGGAAGGCCATGCAAGACTCTAAAGAAGGCAATTACAAAGACTTGGACGGAGTGGTTTTGAAGCAGCAAAAGGTGGATGGGCAACAAAAAATTATTTATGACAAATCGGCGAGGGTGGAGACACACCCTTGCCGGGAGCAATGAGGATCCTAAGCTGGAACTACCAAGGGCTTGGGAACCCTTGGACAATTCGAAGTCTCCGCAAAATTGTGCGGGATCAAGCTCCCAGTGTATGTTTTATAATGGAGACAAGATTAGACAAGGATGGATTTGAAGAATGGTGTGGGGATTTACCTTTTCGGAATAAGATTATTGTGAAACAACCAAACACAGGAGGTGGTTTAGCTTTATTATGGAAGGAGGCTGTTAAATTGGATTTAATCAATTACACCATGCATCACGTGATGGTCAAAGTGAGTGAGGCAGATGGATTTGCATGGTTCTTGACGTGTTTTTATGGATGGCCGGAAGCAGATCAACGATTCAAGTCATGGGTATTGCTTAATCATCTTAGATCTTTTGTGAATGGACCGTGGATGTGTATAGGAGACTTTAATGCTATTCTTAGCTCGTCGGAAAAATTGAGCAAACGTCCACCACAAGCTCGATTGATAGATGAGTTCAGAGAAGCATTGGAGATGAATGAGCTAAAGGATTTGGGGTACAAAGGTTATCAGTACACTTGGAACAATAAAAGACCCGGGGAAGCTAATACAAGGGAGCGATTGGATCGGGCTGTGGCGAATGGAGAATGGAGAGAAAAATTTCCTTTGACCACGGTAACCCACATATCTTCGCACACCTCTGATCATGCACCAATAATTCTCCAAACAAAGTCCCTCATGGATCGGTTTAAGACCAGTGGTGGGCGTGGATTCAAGTTTGAAGAATCATGGCTTCTATGGGAAGATTGTAAGGGGGTCATAAAGGAAACTTGGGAGAAGAACAATGAGGACAGCTCGGGGTTGGAAGCAGTAAGACAGAAAATTAAAAGTTGTGGTGATGAGTTACAAGCATGGGGGTCATCTAGAACACATCCGGATGTTGAAGAGATTAAAAAACTCCAAAAACGGGTTGAAGTGCTTCAAGCAGAAGAGTGTACAGTGGAAAATAGAACTGAATTTCTGGAAGTGAGCAAGAAGCTTGATAGTTTACTAAGGCAGCAAGAGATTTATTGGGCTCAGCGATCCCGGGTACCTTGGCTAAAACATGGTGACAAAAATACAAAGTTTTTCCACTCAAAGGCTTCACAAAGGAGACGGAGAAATTTTATACAAGGGACTAGAGATGAAGGAGACAATTGGGTTGAAACACAAGAAGACATTGCATAGGTAGCAATCAATTACTTTGGGAATATGTTTAGTGCTGGAGTGTGTGGCAGAATTGAAGGATGTCTACAGGCAGTCCCATGTAAGGTGACAGAGGAGATGAGACAGTCTTTATCCAGGGAGTTTAATGCAGATGAAATAAGGGAGGCACTGTTTCAAATGGGACCAACAAAGGCACCCGGACCCGACGATATGAATGCTTTATTTTACCAAAAATTTTGGCATATTGTTGGTGATAATGTGGTTTCTGCTGTAGTTGATTTTTTACAATCTGGTAATATGGTGTCTGAAATAAACCATACAAATATTGTGCTTATACCCAAAGTAAAATCACCTGAAAAAATGTCAGACTTCCGACCAATCAGTTTATGCAATGTCATAAATAAAATTATCTCTAAGGTGTTAGCCAACAGATTGAAGCAGATTCTCCCTCAGATCATATCTCCTACACAGAGTGCATTTGTACCAGGCCGACTCATTACAGATAATGTGCTGGTGGCATATGAAACCTTGCATACAATGCATGGGAGGAAAAAGGGAAAGAAGGGTTCTCTTGCTCTGAAGCTTGATATAAGCAAAGCTTATGACCGGGTGGAGTGGGAATTTTTACGAGGTATTATGTTGAAATTGGGGTTTCCTGAAATCTGGATTAGCTGGGTGATGACATGCATTACAACCCCTTCATTCTCTATTCTTATAAATGGTAAACCTTTTGGAAATATTGTACCATCTAGAGGACTCCGTCAAGGAGATCCTCTTTCGCCTTATTTGTTTCTCTTATGTGCAGAGGGTTTTACTGCTTTGTTAGGAAAGGCAGAAATGGAGGAGCGTATTCATGGTGTTTCAATTTGTAGGAGAGCACCAAGAATCTCCCACTTGCTATTTGCAGATGATTCTTTACTCTTTTGCCAAGCCACACAAAGGGAGGTCACAACAGTCACTGATATCCTACAAACATATGCACAAGCTTCCGGCCAATGCATAAATATGGAAAAATCATTAGTTCTCTTTAGTAGCAACACACCAGTTACACAAAAGGAGTGGATCAAGTCCACTTTTGAAGTAAAGGAAGTGGAGTGTTTTAAGACTTATTTGGGGCTGCCTACGATGGTGGGCCATGCAAAGTACCAAGCTTTTGCTTATTTGAAGGATAAAGTTTGGAGAAAATTGCAAGGTTGGAAGGGTAAGTTGCTTTCAAAAGCTGGGAAGGAAATTTTAATAAAGGCGGTGGCCCAATCGATTCCGACATACACAATGGGTGTTTTCTTATTACCGGTTAAATTATGTGATGAACTAAACCAAATGTGTGCAAGGTTTTGGTGGGGACAAGCTGAAAATGAAAGAAAGATACATTGGAAGAGTTGGGGGCTGCTATCTCAATCAAAACAAAGGGGTGGTATGGGCTTTCGTGATTTAAGAGCCTTCAATTTAGCCATGCTAGCTAAGCAAGGTTGGCGGATGATGCAAAATCAGGAGTCTCTCATTTACCAATGCTTCAAACATCGATATTTTCCCCGGTGTACTTTCCTGGAGGCATGTGATTCCACAAATAGCTCATATGTCTGGAAGAGTCTAATGGCTGCTATGCCTATTTTGAAGCAAGGAAGCTGTTGGAGGGTAGGGAATGGGGCATCTATCAGTGTCATGCATGACAAATGGATTACAAACCAT
Organism: Quercus ilex subsp. ballota; assembly: GCA_032727855.1. Classification (NCBI taxonomy): domain Eukaryota; kingdom Viridiplantae; phylum Streptophyta; class Magnoliopsida; order Fagales; family Fagaceae; genus Quercus; species Quercus ilex. The sequence goes on from CM064915.1 coordinate 19,690,774, forward strand.
CCTACATGTAAGGCCCTTCATCCTCCAGAAGTGCAGGAGTGGGAATGGAGGGTATCTGATCTAATAAATCCAAACGGGAGGTGCTGGGATAGAGAGTTGATCTGGAGTAAATTTCATGAAGAAGATGCGAAAGCAATCTGTCGAATGCACCTGAGTAATCGGTGTGTTACAGACCAAGTAATGTGGCTGTACAATAGAAATGGTAAGTACTCAGTAAAATCTGGCTACCATGTGGCGAAACAGGTCCTTAGAACGGATGATTGGGTTGAGTGCTCATCGGGTTCAAGTGGATTGGAGGTGTGGATGAATTTGTGGAAATTGAATGTCCCAAACAAGATAAAAGTTTTCGCATGGAGGGCTTGTCAAAATATATTGCCAACACGTGAGAACTTAGTTCGAAGGAAGATTATTGAGGATGATTTATGTGAACTATGTAAATGTGCTCCAGAGAATGGAATTCATGTCCTATGGGAATGTGGGGTTGCGCGTGGTATATGGGCTGGAAGCTTGGTGAAATTACAAAAGTTCACTCAAGGCCAAAGTGATGTCTTACAACTCTTTGCTGAATTGTTGCAGAGGCTGTCAACTGAGGAGTTTGAACTATTCTTAATTGTGTCTTGGCTTATTTGGAATCAGTGGAATTCAGTGATTCATGGAGGGAAAGTGAAGGATCCACGAAAGGTTCTTAAAAGAGCTGAAGACTTCTTAACAGAGTATCATCAAGCGCAAGTCCAGCTGGTGCCTCTGCAGAACGTCCATCAACACTCGGATGGTTGGCAGCCTCCTCATTCTGACCATTACAAGTTGAATTTTGATGCGGCAATATTTATTGATTTGGGGTGCTCTGGAGTTGGAGCTATTATTCAAAATGAAAGAGGAGAGGTAATGGCAGCTCTGTCTGCCAAGGGACCTTTTGTTCAGGACAGCGAGGAAGCTGAGATTTTAGCTTGTCGAAAAGCACTTGAATTTGCTATAGATGTGGGAATTTCAGATTTGATAATTGAGGGTGACAATGTATCGGTAATGAGAGCTGTTGCATCAAACTGTATGGATGGATCTAGGCTAGGCAACATACTTGAAGACATCCATTGTCTTATGAATGGTCTACGATGGAGTTCCGTTAGCTGCGTGAGGCGATGTGCTAATACCGTCGCCCATTCTTTAGCCCGTTACGCTAGAAATGTATCTAATGAACTGGTTTGGATTGAGGATAGTCCACAACCTGCTTGGGATGCTTTGTATAAAGATTCATTGATTTTCAGTTAATGGAATGTAAAAGAATCTAACACTATCAGAGAAAGAAGAAAAACAGAGAGCAATAGATCAAGAAAGATGAGAAATTTCTGATTGTATTAGCTTAAAAGATTTCTGTACATCAAGATCGTATTTATACAAGAAAACTAAGCTAACTGACTTGCTAAGCTCTAACTAATTGTGCACATTATAAGGAACACGTGTAAGAGATAGTTACAGATGATTGTGGCACGTGTGAACACTAAAAGATAATTAAAACAACAAAAACGTCTTGTAGCTTTGTCATATGTACAGATACATTTTTCTATCGTATAACCCATTCAAGTCTTCTTATCTGATGCTTGTAGTTGGTTCTTCTTCTTGCTTCTAGGTGCTGAACTTTGACAGTCCTCCTCAAGATGAGAACCAGAACCATGAATATTAACTATGCTCATCTTGGTTAGTAAGTGTTTGAGTTGTTGACCACTCAAAGCTTTAGTGAGCAAATCTGCCAACTGTGTGTGTGAGGGAGTATAAAACAATCTTACAACTTTATCTTGCACTTTATCTCTAACCAAATGACAATCAACTTCGATATGCTTGGTTTTTTCATGAAAAACAGGGTTTTCACCAATGTGAATGGCTGCCTGATTATCACAAAAAAGTAGGGCAGGCTGTGGGTGATAAACCTCTAAATCCTTCAGCAAAACAAGTAGCCATGTCATCTCACATACTGTCACTGCCATAGCTCGATATTCAGCTTCTGCAGAAGATCGGGACACTATAGACTACTTTTTAGACTTCCATGATATCAAGGAATCTCCCAAAAATACACAAAATCCAGTAGTTGACCTTCTTGTATCTACACAAGAAGCCCAATCAGCATCTGTGGCCTTCAGCTGCAAATCAGACCTGGTTGATAGCAAAATGCCTTGGCCAGGACACCCTTTTATGTATTGAAGGACTTTATAAGCTGCATCTAAGTGTGGTTTCCTAGGCTTAGAGACAAATTGACTGAGTTTGTTCACTGCATAACCTATATCTGGTCTAGTAATGGTAAGATATAATAACCTTCCCACCAGTCTTCTATAAATCCCTGGATCAGAAAGTAGTTTGCCATGAAACTTACTTAACTTCAGATTTTGCTCCATTGGCACCTTACTAGGCTTGCATGCTGTAATACCTGCTTCCATCAAAATTTCTAGAGCATATTTCCTTTGACAAATGGAAATGCCCTTATTTGATCTTGCCACTTCAAGTCCAAGGAAATATTTTAGAACTCCAAGATCCTTGAGTTTAAATTCTTGATCTAATGAAACCTTCAACTTATCAACAGCCTGAATGTCATTGCTAGCAATTAATATGTCATCCACATAGACAAGTAATGCTATGAATGAATTATTGGACCTCTTAGTAAACAAAGAGTAATCTGCCCTGGACTGCTTGAAACCATACTTCAATAAGGTATTTGAAAACTTAGAATACCATTGCCTTGAGGCCTGCTTAAGACCATACAAGGACTTGTTGAGCTTGCACACTATATTGCCCCCCTTGCTGAGAAATCCTTGAGGAAGTTGCATATACACCTCTTCATGCAAATCACCATGAAGGAATGCGTTATTGACATCCAATTGACTCAAATGCCAGCCTTTCACAGCAGCAATGGCAAGGAGAGTTTTGACAGTAGCCATCTTCGCAACAGGAGAGAACGTTTCAGTGAAATCCAACCCTTCTTGTTGAATAAACCCTTTTGCAGACCCATCAGCCTTGTACTTCACTTTATATACCCATTTACAGCCTATAGCCCTTTTATGAGGAGGCAAAGGAGAAAGAGTCCAAGTATTGTTGGATTCTAAGGCATCAATCTCAGCTGTCATGGCATCTTGCCATTTGGGGTCTTTAACAGCCTCATGATAGAATTTAGGCTCAGGAATAGCAGCAATTAAGGAACAATAAAGGGAATAAGAAGAGGACAATTTAGAGGAGTCAAGATAGTGAGATAAGGGGTATTTTGTACCTGAAGTGATAGAAGCAGAACTAGACTTGTTGGAAAAAGTGGAAAGAGCATGATCATCACAAGTAACATTGCTGCATTTATAATCTTGTAAGTAAGCTGGAGGTTTGGAAACTCTAGCAGATTTTCTTAAAGGAGGATTAGAAGTAAGTGATGGAGAAGGAGAATCATCAGAAGCTGTAGGAAGATTATTGAGATCAGCAGAAACACTAGGATTAGGAATAGTAGGTAAAGGGAAGGCTGTCTCAAAAGATTGAAGAATGGGTGGAGTCACTGGATCGGATGCACTAGGATCAATAGAAATGTCTATGGGTGAAGAAGGAAAAGATGCAGGGACAAGAGGAGATGTAAAGTCACGTTCATTAGCAACTGAAGGGAATATATGAGGCAAAGAAAGAGAGGAATGGGGAGAATAAGTAGTAGAAACAAAAGGAAACACAGTTTCATGGAAGAGTACATCCCTAGAGATAAAAATTTTCTTGGTGAGTAAGTTGAGAAGCTTGTAACCCTTGACACCAAAGGGATACCCAAGAAAAACACAAGGTGTGGATCTAGGTTCAAATTTATTTCTATTATGGGCTAATGTGGAAGCAAAGCAAAGACAACCAAAGACCTTCAAGTGATCAAAAGATGGGAGTTGACCATAAAGCTTCTCAAATGGTGTTTTATTCTCTAAAACTGAAGTAGGCAGTCTATTGATTATGTACACAGCAGTTAAAACACAACCACCCCAATAAGAAATAGGTACATTGGACTGAAATCTCAATGCTCTAGCTATATTAAGGATATGTTGGTGTTTTCTTTCCACAACTGAATTTTGTTGTGGAGTAGCAACACAAGAATGTTGGTGAATTATACCATGACTAGCATAGAAATCTTTTAAGAAAAATTCTGGAGCATTGTCAGACCTAATGGCTTTAATGTTGGTATTAAACTGTGTACATATCATATTATAGAAAGACATCAATAGAGGCCTAGTTTCAGATTTAGATTTCATGAGATATAACTATGTAGATCTAGTGGCATCATCTACAATAGTAAGGAAATATTGAAAACCATCATGAGTAGCTTTGACAAATGGCCCCCAAACATCACAATGAATAAGATCAAAAGCATTAGAAGATATATGATTAGAACAAGGGAAGGGAAGTCGTTTCTGCTTAGCAATAGGACAAACAATGCAATCTTTATTACTGTGTAAAGATGGTACATCAGGTAAACAATGATGTAAAGCTTGAAGCTTATCATCAAACACATGGCCTAGCCTAAGATGCCAAAGATATGGCTTAGAAACAGCAGAAACAGAATTTACAAAGGACTTGAAAACTGACTGCAGAATAGAAGAAACATCTGAAACAGAATCACAAATGCTTGAGGATTGCAGCAGGTACAGATTGTGATGAAGTTTACCCACTCCAATTGTTTTCCAACAAATAAGGTCCGGTATGAAACAATAATGGGATAGAAAAACAAGGCAACAAGATAGGGACTTAGTCAATTTACTCACTGATATGAGGTTGAAAGTAAAGGTTGGTACACAAAGCACATTCTCAAGAAGTAAAGTAGAAGTGACTTGAATGGTACCTATGTGAGTAACAGTTACCCTCTCACCATTGGGTAATTGAACAAAGGTAGCAACACAACTAGTAACTTTAGTGAATAGGGTAAGAGAATGAACTATATGATCTGTTGCCCCAGTATCTAGAACCCAAGTCTCATTACCAAAAGCAGTTTTATTGCTAGGATTAACAGCAAATATTGAATGCTCCATGCTCAGGCATATAGATTCTTGAAACAAATCACAAGAATTACCTGAAAGTGCAGAATTGGCTGAATGAGTTACATCATTGGAAGTTGAGGCAGAAGCATGAGCACTTATCATTGATAGAAGTTGCTTGCATTGCTCTGAAGTAAATGGAAAAGAAGCAGTCTGAGGGGTGAAGTCAAATTGAGCTTGATCACCATCAGTTATGACCTGATTAGCCATGGATACTTTGCCCTTCTGCTTGTATCCTGGTGGAAAACCCACAAGCTTGTAGCACTTTTCCATCACATGACCAACTTTCCCACAATGGCTGCAAATAGGTCTTCCTTTTCCCCCATTAGCTTTGATATTCCTGCCAGCATTGCCAGAAAAATTCGAGCTTTGATTGAACCCTTGGTTCTTGACTGCTAAAGCAGTAGACTCAACAGAAGGATTGACATTGAATCCCAAGGCTCTTTGTCTCTCTTCTTGAATGACCAAAGAAAAAGCTTTATCCAGAGAAGGAATGGGCTCCATCATCAAGATTTGAGTTCTGACTTGTGAATAGGCATCATTCAATCCATTGAGAAATTGCATCAATGAATCTTGATGTTGAAAAGATGTAATTTTGTCATTAACTCCACAGGTACATTTACCACAAGCACAACACGGCAAAGGCCTGAAATTCAACAATTGATCCCAAGCTGTTTGAAGACCAGTAAAGAAGCTTGTTACTGTTGAATCTCCTTGCATGACCATGGATATCTGCTTCTGAAGCTAAGAAATTCTTGGTCCATTAGCTTGAGAGAAACGATTTCTGAGAGCATTCCAGACTTCAAGAGCCGTATCTCTGTAAATCACACTGGCTGTGATGTGAGGAGAAACCGAATTCAAGATCCATGATGAAATCATGGAATTGTTCTTGGACCAAGCCAGCTTCTCAAGAGGCGTGACTGCCATGGAAGCAGTGATAGATCCATCCACGAATCCGAGTTTGCTTTTGGCATCCAAAGCCATTCGCATAGCTCTAGCCCATGTAGAATAATTCTCTTCTGTCAAGGATTGAGAAACCAAAATCGCACCAGGTGATTCACCATGGTGAAGGAAGAACAGACTTCGAGGATCCTCCATTGGAGTGAGCTCACGCTGAGCAGAAGAAGAAGAAGAAGAAGAGGAATTTTGGCTAGGGTTTGACGTCATTGACAGGAGCTTTAAGCTCTGATACCATAAAAGAATCTAACACTATCAGAGAAAGAAGAAAAACAGAGAGCAATAGATCAAGAAAGATGAGAAATTTCTGATTGTATTAGCTTAAAAGATTTCTGTACATCAAGATCGTATTTATACAAGAAAACTAAGCTAACTGACTTGCTAAGCTCTAACTAATTGTGCACATTATAAGGAACACGTGTAAGAGATAGTTACAGATGATTGTGGCACGTGTGAACACTAAAAGATAATTAAAACAACAAAAACGTCTTGTAGCTTTGTCATATGTACAGATACATTTTTCTGTCGTATAACCCATTCAAGTCTTCTTATCTGATGCTTGTAGTTGGTTCTTCTTCTTGCTTCTAGGTGCTGAACTTTGACAGAATGAAAGCCCACGTTTCAAAAAAAAAAAAATTATGGAATATGATCAGGACATGCAAAAGGGAAGCCTTGCAAATTGCAATATAAAATATTATACAGGATCGTAGACTCGTAGTTGAAATGATGCCATGGCCACCGTTTGCATTTAATTACTATATCTTTATCATTTCTTTAAAGTCGCTTCAATGACTTTCATTTCTTGTTAGTGATTACAGCTTGAAAATAAAGAAAAATGGGGCAAGTTTGTCCCTGCGGTCAAGTGTCAAACGTGGAAAATTTGCTTCAAATATTAATCTGGCCTTAGAAGGTCAGACCAATAAAAGGGACACACACAAATAAAGCTTTAATTAGATTTCCATAGATTTGATTTTCAACAAAAATAAATAAATGATACAACCAACGAGTGCACCAAGGTCAAAATCCCACTGTCTTGGATCTGGATTAAAACACATAAAATTTTGACTAAAGGCTGCGTTTATTTTGGGTGAAAACTACTTTCGGAACTATTTTCTGTAAATGCGGGTGTTTGGTTGCGCATGAAAAATAACATTTTCGGAAATTCATTTCAGTTGACTGTGAGTCAATGGTGAAATTCTTTTCCCCTTTTATTTTCACTTCAAATGCCATTTTCCGGAAAACACAGAGAGAGAGCACGAAGAGAGAGAGAGAGAGAGAGAGCACGAGCCGTGAGCTTGAACCGCTACTCCAAGCCCGAAGCAACCGCACGAACAACCGCCGGTGACCTTCGACACACGAACCGACGAACCCAAAGCCTTCGACCCAGACCCATCGCCTTCGACCCAGACCCATCGCCTCCTCGATCTCGCCGATCCACGAACCTCGATCTTGCTGTTGACCCAGACCCAGACCTAGACCCATCGCCTTCGACCCAGACCCAGACCCATCACCTCCTCAATCTCGCCTTTCCACGAACCTCGATCTCGTCGTCGACCCAGACCCATCACTCTCTCTTTCTCGATCTCTCAGTTTTGTTTTTTTAAAGTTTGATTGTTGTTGTGTGGTGGTGTGGTGGTGATGTTTTGGTGGTTGTGGCTTTTGATTGCCGGAATTTGTTGTTGAATTGGTTGTGATTTTGAAATTTTTTGTAATAAAATTTGTTTGGATGCTTAGAAAATGTGAAAAAATTGTAGGAAAATAGCATATTCAGAATATAACCAAACACATGAAAATATTTTCTACAACAATTTTTATAATACAACCAAACACTTGAAAATATTTTCCTTTCTCGAAAATAGCATTTTCGGAAAATAGGCTATTTTCCGGAAATTATTTTATGCGAAATTACATTTTATCTTTTTCTTAAAATAAAAATTCTATTTTAATTAAATTGCATATTTTATAATTTTTTTTGAATATATCATTAATATAAAAATTTTAGAGTACATAACAATGATGAGGTACTAATAATATATTAAAGTAAAAGTTCAATCATGAACACTTGTATATTGACCATATACTGCAGTTTTAGTTAATGAGATACGCTGGCCATAATTTTTTTTTTTTTTTTTAATTTTTAAGATGAAAAGATATTTTGAAGTCATAAACTCATATATAGGCCAATGAAAGAAAATAAGGTGAAAACATCAATTCAATTTATTCTTGACAATGCATCATGTCTTTAATTTACGAGGTATCTCGCTAGAGGTAGGCAATTGTAGCCAATTTGAGTACAAAAGTAGACAATGAGGAAAACTACAACATTGCATTCATCTTTCTCTGTTTTAATCATTATCCATTGGTTTATCAAATTAAATTTCTATTGTATTATTGAATAAATAGGGCGACCCTGTAACCTAACATAAGACTTATTTGAAGGACTTGGAGTTCTTCTCTCTAGTCTGTTTGCCCCTGTTCCTGCTCCATTTGGTTTGCTAATTAACAAGGCAAATACGAGAACAAGAAAAACTCTAATCTATTCAGCAAACCGGTCATGCTTTTTTGAACACTTGTACTTAATTTTGGTATGTTCCCTCTTGGAATCACAATCCTCATTATACAGACTTTATTTCTGGGCTTCCTCTCCTTTAAATTAATCATCATTATTGTTACCATATTCTAGTGAGAGCACATATTGTAGTTTGCCTCTCCATTACTTGAGAAGCTGATCTTCAAGTAATGCCATGGTATATGGTGGTGAGGTGAAAAAGAAATCGTCTGCAACTAGTGGAACCGTGAAATTCAATGAAACAGTAGCTGACTTTTGGTCTAAAATAGTGGGGGAAACTGTTTAGGTTAATAAGACCCATGAAGAGGAAGAGGAAAGAAATCATTTAAGACTATGCACTAGAAATAAATAATAGGACTTGAAGTTGCTTCAATAGGTGAACTGAGCAAAGGTTTGAATTTGACGTGGCTAATTGATATGTTTCATACTTTTCCCAAAGCTAGCTTCGAATGTTGCTCTCCATTCAAGTACATATATCTCGCCTTAGTGTTTAACCAAAATTTTAGGAATTTTTTGGTTTCATAATCTACCTGTTTCATTTAACTTATGCCCTAAGCAGCTTTTATCTGTGATCACTACAAGAGTACTATTGAGTATTAAATAGTGAATGGAACAACCTATTTCTTCTTCTAATCTAGATCATATGAATTAGTAAACTAATTAATTAGTGTTATTTTATCTAATTTTGGAATTAAATCAACAACAATAATGCACTCGCAGCTCTTAAATTCTTGGGGGATCTTGTGCAATCATGGTTTCTGATGAGGTCTATATAAGTAATAGATTTTAACTACACGGAAGAGATTCAACAAAACTTTTTTATGGTGTTTAGTTTCTTGCTATTGGCATTAATTGATTAGTTGTTAATGCAATGATATTCTCAAAAGTTAATGCAATGAAATTTTTATATTTACAATTTGTTGTTTCGCAATGCACAAGGCTATATATAACTTTACGAGTAAGACTTAGATACAATACTTTAGATGCTGTTCTTTAGATTTCTCTTTTATAACTTTACGAGTAAGACTTAGATACAATACTTTAGATGCTGTTCTTTAGATTTCTCTTTTAAAATTTTGTCATGTGAATTTTTTCTTATGAAATGGAAGTATATTTTTTAATTAAAAGTAGCCTCATGGCTGAATCTTAAGAGGGGAACTTAAAGAATAACATCTAAGATACTGTGACTAAGTTTTTTCCAAACTTCACATAAATTGTCTTGCCCAAAACACAATCACAAGAGTAAAAAATGAATTCCCTAGTCAGAAGTCACAATGTTATTTGCAAATTCAACATTCACTAGGAAGCCATCCCACTTTGCTATATTTTCCTTGCCAAAGGCAATTGAAGTTCGATTTTCTTGGTTATGGGATAGACATCTTCACATAAACTTAGACAAGTAGGTAACACTTTAGAATCCTTCATTGAAAAAAATTGAAATAAAGAAATACAAATGATTTATTATATAAAATAAAGGAAGAGCCTACGAACATCAGCATAGTGCTTGTAAAGAGGCTAATTTTATTTAAAATCTTTCTACAAGCACTAAATAATACATGGGAAATTTATTATAGCCTCGCAAACATTCATTTTTGGTGAAATTTCCGGTGCATTTAAACTTCCCATTTTATTCTTTATTGTGGATACATGCAAAAACCTGAATTCACAACGTTAAAGCCTCCGTCTAGAACAAGATTATGTCCACTCACATATTTTGAGTCATCACTTGCAAGAAAGAGTGCAGCGTCAGCCACATCCTCAGGCTTGAGAAATTTACCCTTGAGGTTGGAATAAAGACGGGAAGCTCCATCCTCATCCAGATTCATTCCGTCCTTTGCCATTTGTGTAAGAACAACGTAGGGTGACACATTGTTCACACGGATGCCAAAATGTCCAAGCTCCACTGCTGTATTTTTCATTAATCCATCCATAGCATGTTTTGAGCTTGTGTAGGCATGCGGTCCAACTGCTCCTATGATTGAGCATACGCTAGCAGTATTGATTATACTGCCTTTGCGAGCCGGGATCATCACACGGGCTGCATGTTTGGTACCAAGGAAAGCACCTACCACATTGATTCTAAGCACATGCTCAAAATCAGCCTGGGTGTTGTCAAGGATGTTGTATTTCACTTCTCCACTAATACCAGCATTGTTATACATAATGTCTAGCTTGCCGTACGTGGAAACAGCATGGTTAACAGCATTTTCCACGTCAGTTTCCTTGGAGACATCACAATGGACGAAGGTTGTGGATTGAGGATTTAGTTCTTTGCATATAGAGTGACCCAATTCATCTTGGATGTCTGCGATTATAACTTTAGCTCCATGTTTGGAGAACACTCTTGCAGTGGATGCACCAATGCCGCTAGCCCCACCTGTAATTAGTGCTACTTTTCCTTCTAGCCTGTCACATTTTTTCAAGATATTATCTCTCACTTTTATTAGTCAACAATTTGGATATAACACGTCAGTATGTAAAAGTTATGTTGTAAAATTTGTATTATCCCTAACAATATTGATACAAAAATTATTTAGTTGGAGAGAGGATATTTTTTCACAAAATATTGTTCTTTAACAAATTAAACATATAGTGGCAGGGTAACAAATAAATTTTATTACCTTCTTGCTTCCGGTGGGAGTACCGAGAAACTTCCCATGGTCGATCGAGCTAGAATGTGTTGGAAAAATGAAAATGAAACCTAAAGACTATCACTAAATCTCTTTGTGATCTCTCCTCTAATGTAAGATGTAACGAACTTATATAGAGGCAATGTCAGACCCCCTGCATTCCCAAAGTGTGACATAATAACTGTTTGTTTACTTCAAACAGCATTGCTTCCCACAAGAATCGATTCACATCAATTTTGACTAATTTGGGCCATTTATTTGACTTATTATACCAAGGTTTGCATCATTGTCATTGCGAGAGACTAATTTTAGTTCCAGTTTTTCATAATTATCTACACAGTCAAGCACATTTACTATCTTTTGCTCGATTGGATATGTTTGTATCAAAACATTTATCTCAGTATCTATCATACCCTTAAGTAAGTGTGGCAATTTTTATCCATATCCATGAACCCACCCATTATCTACAAAATTTGGATAAGTCTTAACTCAATCAATTTGAATATTTGAATTAAATGGATAAAGACTCATTAGGTTATTTAATATATATATATATATATATATATAACTGAAGTCTTTGACTTAGCCTTTGACTCTTTTTTGAGCTCCCACATTTTTACATATCGGCATTATTTAAATAAAAAAACAAAAATTCTGATTTTATATAATTTATTAGGCCCAAGGGAAATTCAGCTACTAAGTAGTATTATATAAATAAATCTCTTAAAACCTAAACCTAAACTTGAACGTAAGGAGTAGGGCAACGCATAAAGCAAACATCAAAGTGAGGGGAAAAACTCCTTCAATTCAACATGGCCTTTTCTCCATGTAATTTTCTTTTTTCAATCACCAGGTTTCAATGTCTCTGTAATTTTCTTTTTTCAATCCCTAGGTTTCAATTTCTCTGTAATTTTCTTTTTTCAATCAATGTTTTTTAGATTCATGGTGATGGGGTTGGCCTCTCTATACAAAGATACTGATTTTTGTGATTATGTGAAAAGGACTTTGGGTGTTCTAAATAATTGTGATCAATTGTTTAGTGCTTGAGTTTGAAAATTTTTATATTTTGTTTTTTTTGCTTCTGTTTTGTAAACATTGCCTACCAAAATCTATTTTGTATTTTTCGATGACTTCTTCGGGTTGCCTTTTCAATGGGTCTATTGAGTGGACTCATAATCTCAATGATTTTCTATAGATTATGCTATCTTGCCGTGTTTTCTTTTCTTTTCTTTTGTAGCATGCAGCTTATCCAAATTTGGACAGTAACACCTCTTTCTTTGGTGTTTATGATGGTCATGGAAGTTAGCATATGGCTTTTATTTATTTTTTCATATTTTCCTCCTATCTTGTTACAAATTTCTTCCAATCAAAGTTCCTTTTCGAATTGAAGTTTCTATACTTTTTTTGCTGGTGTTGGCATCTTTTTGGGAATTAATACTAAAGAGGATAAAATTAAAGAAGATAGGTTCATTCACTTAAGCTTGCCATAGGTAACGATACTGAAATAATAAATAATCAAAACGAAAGGGGTAAGACGACAGATCAATATACCGGATGGAAAATAAGTGAGACGGGTGGATCCTCAATTGTGGACGGATTTTGGATGGACGGACACAAGAGGGTAGATATCGAGGCCACGTGGCATTTACATGGCTTAAGTAGTCTCCAAGAAACCCTAAATAGAAATGTCTTGCACCCCACGATTAACCCTGGTCAATAGAATTCTAACATGGGAAGAATCCCGCAAAATACATGCGTTTATGAGGATCTTCCCCGTAAGGAAACATCTTCCTAAGCCAAAAACGAAGGTCGATTCCACACTACTATAAAAAACCCAAAGCCGTTAGAAAACAAGATACACATAATTTACCCCAGCTCTGACACTCTAGAGTTGTGAAAAGTTTTCTAACTTAACCTTCGGAGGGTATTTGGCCGGTACCACACCGGTACTCTCTATAAGGTCTTCTTCTTTGTTTTTGTTTCGCAGGTGTTGTCTCGAGCACATAGGGACTATGCAACTTACTGACGATTTTCAGCATCATCCGTTGGCGCCGTCTATGGGAAACGCTCGCTTATAAGCCATACTACCACTTCCCATACAAAGAGTTGCATGGTACTTACTCGCTCGATGGCAACCACCAACAACAATCAAGGGGATGAACCACGTACCATCACTCTCGAAAGACATGTTCAAACTCTTTCTGTGGCCATAAAATGCCTTACCAAGCAAAACCATGACCTAAAAGAGCAACTGCGCCAAAAGAACGCAGGGCCAAACACTCAGGAGGAGGCATGGCAGGAGAGGGGACGAAAGACAATAAGGACTGGAGACCGATGGGAGGATAGGAGCTCCAAACCCCCCACAAGAAGGTTCACAAGTTTCACCCCGCTGACTGCCCCAATCAACCAAGTCTTGATGCAGATCAAGGATAAGGGAGCCTTGACCTTTCTTGACAAGCTGAAGGGAGACCCCAATAAGAGGTCTAGAGACAAGTACTGCCGCTTTCACCGTGATCACGGTTATGACACATCTGACTACTACAACTTGAATCAATAAATAGAAGCTCTTATTAGACAAAGAAAGTTGCAAAGGTTCATCAGCAAGGAAAGAACGAACCCACCACAAGAGCAGGTTGCCCGTTGGGAGAACAAGCATTCTAGGCTGCCCGTAGAAGACATAAGAATGATTGTGGGAGGCACTGCGGCTTCTGGCTCATCTCAAAAGGCCTGTAAAACTTAACTCAGGATGGTTCAAAACGTCCAGCTGACAGGCTTCGTCCCAAAGATGGCACAGATCGACAACCCCGTAATTGGGTTCACAGAGGAAGATGCCCAGTGTCTCCACCACCCACGCGACGATGCGCTCATAGTTAGCATACGGGTAGGGGACTACAACACCCACCGGGTCCTTATGGACAATGGAAGCTCTGCTGATATCCTCTACTACCTGGTGTTCCAACATATGAGAATTGAGAAAAAACAGTTGGTTCCTACCAACGCATCGCTCGTGGGATTCGGGGGAACAAGAGTATATCCCCTCAGTATGGTCACTCTTCCCGTGATGGTCGGTGATTACCCTCAACAAATTACCAAAGATGTCTCATTTTTGGTTGTTGATTGTTCCTCCACTTACAACACCATCTTAGGTCGTCCTACCCTTAACTCGTGGAAGGCCGTAACGTCAACTTACCACTTGATGATCAAATTTCCCACTGAGTATGGAGTGGGAGAGGTATAAGGAGTTCAAGTAGCAGCGCGCAAGTGCTACATAGCCATGTTGGAAATGGATGATAGTTTACAAACAATATGTATAGAAGAGCAGCGAACGGTGGCGAAACCCATGGAAGGTCTGGAAAAGGTACTCCTTGATAACTCTAGGCCCGAGCAAACGACAAGAATCGACACTCTTGCTAGCCCACCAATTAGATAGGCGCTTACTACATTCCTAAGGGAGAACCAAGAAGTCTTCGCTTGGAGCCATGAAGACATGCTCTAAATTTATCCTTCGGTTATTGTCCACAAGTTGAATGTATCGCCCGCTTTTCCCCCCATCCGTCAGAAGAAACGGGTATTCGTACAGGAGCAAGATAAGGCCATAGCAAAAGAAGTTCACAAGTTACAAGAAGCAGAATTCATACGAGAAGTGTACTACCTTGACTAGTTAGCCAACATAATGATGGTCAAGAAGGCCAACGAGAAGTGGAGGATGTGCGTAGACTTCACGAACTTAAACAAGGCGTGCCCTAAAGACAGATGCCACTTCCGCGAATCGACATCTTGGTGGATTCGACAGCAAGACACCATTTGCTAAATTTCACTGACTTAAACAAGGCGTGCCCTAAAGATAGCTGCCATTTCCGCGAATCGACATCTTGGTGGATTCGACAGCAAGACACCATTTGCTAAACTTCATGGACGCATTTTCTGGTTACAATAAGATTAAGTTGGATGAGGCTGATCAAGAGAAGGCCTCATTCGTCACCAGTCAGGGTTTCTTCTACTACAAAGTAATGTCGTTCAAACTCAAGAACATGGGAGCCATGTATCAAAGGCTGATGAACAAGATGTTCGCACATCAGATTGAGAGGAACGTTCAAGTCTACGTGGACGAAATGTTGGTAAAAAGCATTTGGGAAGATGACCATCTAGACGACCTTAAGGAAACTTTCGATACCCTTCGCTATTATAACATGAAGCTGAATCTGAGTAAATGTGCATTCGGGGTGACGACTGGAAAATTCATTGGGTTCATGGTGTCCCAAAGAGGTATTAAGGTCAACCCAGATAAAATACAGGCCATAATGGAGCTGACCCCGCCAAAAAAGCCAAGGAGGTACAAAGTCTAAACGGTAAGGTAGCTGCACTGAACATATTTATCTCAAGAGCAACGGATAGGTGCCTATCGTTCTTCCACACGTTGAAAAAACCCTCTGAATGGACGATCGAGTGTCAGTAAGCATTTGAGAACCTGAAGGTGTATCTTTCTTCCCCACCTTTGCTGAGCCCATCCAAACCAGGTGAAGAATTGTTCCTCTACCTAGCTGTCTCCCCAGCCGCTGTCAGTGCAGCTTTAGTCAGAGAGGAGGATAGAG
The DNA here is from genome assembly GCA_032727855.1 of Quercus ilex subsp. ballota. Classification (NCBI taxonomy): domain Eukaryota; kingdom Viridiplantae; phylum Streptophyta; class Magnoliopsida; order Fagales; family Fagaceae; genus Quercus; species Quercus ilex. The sequence continues at coordinate 19,706,546 of CM064915.1, forward strand.
TTCAAAAGCCCGTATACTTCATGAGCCGAGCACTCCGGGGTGTAGAAGAGAGGTACCCACCAATGAAAAACCTAGTTTTCGCCCTGGTAACAGCAGCTCACAAACTCAAACGTTACTTTCAGGCACACATGATGATTATTCTAATGGACAAGCCTCTACGAAAAACAATGAGCAGCCCAGAAACAACCGGATGGATGGTGCTATGGGCAATTGAATTGAGTGAGTTTGATGTGCAGTATCACCCTCGCACGGCCATAAAATGGCAAGTTATCGTTGACTTCATCACGGTATTCATGCACATAGAAGGCCAGAGGGCAGAAGAAGTTCCTCAATGGAGTATCCACACGGCCAGATCGTTCACCAGACAAGTAGGCGAAGCTAGTGTGGTACTTCATAGCCCCAAAAGGGGACGAGGTTGAATGCATGGTCCGACTCGATTTCCCTACAATAAATAACAAGGTAGAATATGAAGCCTTGATAGTAGGGCTAAATCTAGCAAAATCAATAGGAGCCGCGGATGTGGTAGTGTATTACGACTCTCAAGTAGTTACCAGTCAGGTTAATGACAACTATGAGTGTAAAGGTGAATGGATGAAGAAGTACCTTGAGCAGGTGAAAATCGGGTAAACGACCTTCAAGCAAAGTTTGTTCAAATTCCAAGGGAGGAGAACGAGCATGCCGACTGTCTTGCCAAGGCTGCATTAGCAAAACATATGCTCATTCCTAATCAGGTATTGTCCTTCGTTTAGCTATCACCATTAATAGACAGTATCAATGTGCATGAGATAGGCTTCGAGAGCGATTGGACGACACCAATAACCTCCTATCTGAAGGACGGCGTGCTACCTGACGACAAGGAGGCTGCAAGGAAACTGAAGGTTCAAGCAACACGATTCATGCTGATTAAAGACGTACTATACAAAAGGGGCTTCTCCTGCCCGTACCTAAGGTGTCTTGTCCCCGAAAAGGCAAATTACGTCATGCGAGAAGTACACGAAAGAGTCTGCAGAAACCATTCTGGATCACAGTCATTAGTGCACAAACTGATCTAGGCGGGATACTATTGGCCTACCATGCAGAAAGATGTCATTGCATATGTCAAAGCTTGCGACAAGTGTCAGAGGTTTGGCAACCTCATCCGGCAGCCAACAGAGGAACTCATTCCAATGACAGCCCCATGGCCTCGCCTAGTGGGGATTGGACATCATGGGTCCGTTCCCAATAGCAATTCGACAGCTAAAATTCTTGGTAGTTGGTATAGACTACTTCACCAAGTGGGTAGAAGCCAAAACTCTGGCTACCATCACGAAGAAGAATGTGCGAAAATTTGTATGGAGAAACATCATCTGCAAGTACGATATACCTAGAGTACTAGTCTCAAACAATGGGAAGCAATTTGACAACGACGCGTTCAGAGATTTTTGTTCACAACTAGGGATCAAGAATCACTACTCATCACCTGCCCACCCTCAGGCCAATGGACAAGTTGAGGTCACAAACCAACCCTTAGCATATGGCTTTTATTTATTTTTCCATATTTTCCTCCTATCTTGTTACAAATTTCTTCCAATCAAAGTTCCTTTTCGAATTGAAGTTTCTATCCTTTTTTTTTGCTGGTGTTGGCATCTTTTTGGGAATTAATACTAAAGAGGATAAAATTAAAGAAGACGGGTTCATTCACTTAAGCCTGTCATAGGCGACGGTACTGAAATAATAAATAATAAAAAAGAAAGGGGTAAAATGACGGATCAATATACCGGATGGAAAATAAGTGAGACGGGTGGATCCTCAATTGTGGATGGATTCTGGATGGATGGACACAAGAGGGTGGAAATCGATGCCACGTGACATCTACATGGCTTAAGTAGTCTCCAAGAAACCCTAAATAGAATTGTCTTGTACCCTATTATTAACCCTGGTCAATGGAATCCCAACATGGGAAGAATCCCGCAAAATACGTGCGTTTATGAGGATCTTCCTCATAAGGAAACATCTTCCTAAGTAAGAAACGAAGGTTGGTTCCATACTACTATAAAAACCCAAAGCCCTCAGAAAACAAGGTACGCATAATTTATCCCAGTTTTAGCACTCTAGAGTTGTGAAAAGTTCTCTAACTTAACCTTCGGAGGGTATTTGGCCGGTATCACACCAGTACTCTCTGTAAGGTCTTCTTCTTTGTTTTTGTTTCGCAGGTGTTGTCTCTAGCATGTGAGGACTGTGTGACTTACTAATGATTTTCAACATCATCAAATACATTCTTTTGGGCGATATTTAGATTTGCTTAGGATTCTTGATTCATTTGCTTAGGAATCTAGATTCATATATGGGGTCTTGGTTGGCTATGTTGAAACGCTAAAATTGTTTGGATTCAATGATAGTTAGGAAAATTTGAGAAAATAAATTCATAAAGTGCCGAATTGTAGAAAGAGTAGTAGCACTCACAAAAGAAACTTGACACTGCAAAATAATAATAATAATAATTATTATTATTATGGGAACGCCACCAATAATTTAATTCACAAATTATTTTTTGAGAATAACCTTATACTTATTGAAACCTAATGCAATATATGATATTTAAAATAAATGTTACATATCAAATATACGCATATTCTTACTAAAATATATGTATAAGCTATTTCTGTTAGTTAAGCTTTCATATTCGTATATAAACAAATACTATAATACGTATGATACATATACCTATAATTGTTACAATATAGGGCTTGAGGAAGAGAATTAGACATATTATTCAAGGTTTCCCAACTTTAATTCCAACAATTAGGCATGACTATTCCTGATTTAGGTTTTATAAAGGAAAATAGGGTGAGTTGTTTATCACGCACGCATGAGGAAGAGAATCGGATCATGACGACATTAGAGGCACTTTTTTTTTTAATCAGAGGCTAATTTGAATTAAGGAAACCTTTACTTCTTTCTTTCCAATAGGTATACCATGCACCAAATCCTATAAGTATTTGGCCTGAAATAATACATATTTGACAATTTATGATACATATTCTCCTTGCAAAAACTATTACATATTCTAAAGTTTGGTGGAAACTAGAAAATATGCATATGTAGATATGGCTCATGTATGTTTCTTTTTAAATTCTGAAAATATGTCGTGTCTTGCCTTATATTGTGAATGTAATTTTTGCAAAGCTATAAGGACTATTATTTTGAAAGTAACCCATCTTCCTCTTATATTTTTCTATTGTGTGTGTGTATATAGATATATTATATTGTTCTTTTTTGTTACAATAATTTCTAAGCTTAAAATATTCGGAATCTTTAAATTTTTTGGCCTTTCAGAAGTTTAAACTTTTAAATTTTAGGATTATTTTTTGCAATATCTAAAACTATTTGGCAAATTTCAACTATAGAGTATAGCCATGGATTATTTTTTTTGAGAGTAGCCCATCTTTCTTCTATATATTTCCTTGTGTGAATATATATATATATATATATATATATATATTTTTTTTTTTTTTTGTTTCATTAATTTCTAAGCTCTGGATCTTCTGGATTTTTTTTTAACTCATTGTCCTGAACGAAGTGAAAATATTTAACATTTGCTAACTATCTGGTGCATCACATGGGTTAGAGACTACTTATATGGGTTTTAATGGATAAACCCATTTGTGGGGCCGGTTATCCAAAAAGGTGATATGGATATCGTAGGAAGTGGGCTTGTGGCCCAACGGCCCAGTCCGAGGACATTCACTTATCCGAGGATGGTTAAAGAAAGACATTGTGGGAGTAGTATAAGAAAAAGGGATAGAGATCATATATAGTGGCCCAAAACGTGTCCGATGATAAGACCCACCTCGGATACCATGGTCCGAGGTGGATGTAACTATCTTACTATTTAGGGTACTTCGCAAAGTTGTATTAGAACTGGAAAGTGAATATAGAACAAAGGAGAAACCGGGAGAGATAACAAATATCTTCTAAAGCTGCTACCTCCACATTAAATGTTTCCCAGCTAACTCTCTGGCCGCATTAATGTGGAGGTGATACCTGAACAGTAACTAAGCAGCCTTATGGCTGCTGAGCGAAAGTTCCGGGAGGTGCTGGATGGGACAGAAAGGAGTTCCCAGAATAGAACCTACACATGTATGGTGAAAATGGGGTGAAGAACGTGGTATATAACCTGAAAGTGGATGACATTAAAGAAGACTGGAAAAAAAGGAGAAAACGATAGAACCCAGAAAGATATTCCCTGAAACCTAGCCGAGGAGAGTTTTTATCGTTTGGTTAGTCTGAAGCGTCTATTGCTGCACAATGATCATGACCTTTTCTACCGAGTGGAACTAGTTATTTCACCCACTCTCTAAAAATTTATTGTTTGGACTTGTTGGGCTAGAAACACATCCCTATGCTGGGTCCAATCCAATTTGAGTCCCTACACCACTAATACCCACTAAGAGCATTAGCAACAGTGAAGCTAAATAGCTATATAGCTATTTTAGTTTCACCAAAACATAAAAATGCATGTTGCAGTAGTGGTGCCATAGGTAAAAAATTTTAGCTTCTTGCTACAGTGCACAACTATTTATGGCTGTGCACTGTAGCAAGAAACTAAAAAAAAATAATAATATTTTATTAACTTCTCTATCTTCTCTCATTAATCAAATATTTTATCTTTTCCTTCTTTCTCTCTCTCTCTCTCTCTCTCCGGCTTCTCTTCTTTCTTCTTTTTTCCTCCTCATTTTTTTTTTCTCTCTAGCCATCTAGTGCCTCCCTCAACTCGCTCATCCCTTAGCTCTATTGGAGCTTGATTTTTGGGTTTCTGCCGACCCAGCTGCTGGGCTTCCACCGAAACCATTGGCGTTTACCATAAGAACCTTCAAGAATCCAGAACTGAAGAACACAAATTCCACAAACACCACATAATGTCACAATCCAATGTGCGCCCAATTAGAATTGTCTTAAATCAGCAAAACTTCTTTGTTTTGTGCTTTTGTTTTTGATTTCACACCTAGAAAATAAAATTGTATAAAACCTCAAAACCAAAGCAAACCTTTGTCTTTCTTAGATTGTTAAACCTCTCTCATGGTTTCTCGAAAATTTCTGGCACTCTCTCTATTCCCTATTCCTTTTTCCTAATTTGTCCCATTCAAATATTCAATTGCCCAAATGGCTTGGGGACAACAAAATGTACAGCTCTCTCTCTTTCTCTTTGTTGTGTTTGTGTTTGTGAAAATGCCACTGAGAATTGTTTGAATTTGATGTCTTTTTTTTTTTTTTTTTCTATGGATGTTTTTATTATTATTCTAATGAGTTAATTTGTATTATTTTAATCAAATAGCTAAAAATATAGATCCATTGATGTTGGGTGTGAAGAGGTAAAATAGATAAAGTGACTTTTATAGGTGCCAAATAGCTATATTTTTATCTCCACTGCTGTGGATGCTCTAGAACCCATCTAAAATCTAAAATTTAAATAAACAACAAAAAATCTAAATTTCTAAAAAATGACCGAAATACCCCCAAAACCTAAAAAATGACCAAACAACCCCCGAAACCTATAAAATGACCAAAATACCCTCAAAACCTTAAAATTACCACAATACCCCCCCTCAAAAAACTTATAAAATGACCAAAATACCCCGAAACATAAAAATGAGCAAAATACTCCTAAAACCTAAAAATTACCAAAATATCCCATAAACCTAAACAATTTCCGAAATACCCTTGAAACCTATAAAATTACCAAAATACTGCCTAAACCTAAAAAATGACCGAATTACCTTCAAAACCTATAAAATGATTGAAATACCTTCTAAACCTATAAAATGATTGAAATGCCCCTAAAACCTAAAAAATGACTGAAATACCCACAAAACCTTAAAAAATGACCAAAATACCCCCCCTCGGAAACCAAAAAATGACCGAAATACCCCTCGAAACCTAAAAATGACCAAAATACCCCCTAAACCTAAAAAAATGATAGAAATATCCCTTAATACCTAAAAATTACCAAAATACCCTTGAAACCTAAAAAATGATCAAAATACCCCTAAACCTAAAAAATGACCAAAATACACCGGAACCTAAAAAATTACCGAAAAACTCCCGAAACCTAAAAATTACCAAAATATCACTTAAACCTAGAAAATTACCAAAATAGCCCCAAAATCTAAAAACTACCGAAATACCCTTAAACCTCAAAAATGATAGAAATATCCTCATAACCTAAAAAAATGACTAAAATACCCTTGGAATCTAAAAAAATGACCAAAATAACCTTGAAACCTAAAAAATGAGAATGACTGAAATACTCTTAGAACCGTTAATTTGTCAAAAATACCCTCGAAACATCCAAAATACACCAAACCTCTATTTTGGTCATTTTAGATACTTTAGGTGTATTTTGGTCATCTTACAGGTTTACAGGTATTTTGGTCATTTTAAATATTTTGAGGGGCATTTTGGTTGTTTTAGAGGTTCTGGGCTATTTTGGTCGTTTTATAGGTTTCGGGGTATTTTTGGTAATTTTTGAGGTTTTAGGTTATTTTTAGTCATTTTTTAGGTTTTTGGTGTATTTTGGTCATTTTAAAGGTTTAGGGGTATTTTGGTCATTTTATTTTATAGGTTTAGGGTGTATTTTTGTCATCTTATAGGTTTTAGGGGCATTTTTGTCATTTTATGGGTTTCAGAAGTATTTTGGTCATTTTTTAGGTTTTAGGGGTATTTTGGTAGTTGTTAAGTTTTGAGTGTATTTCGGTCATTTTTTAGGTTCATGGGGTATTTTGATAATTTTAGTGGTTTTTGAGCATATTTTTGGATGTCCAAGGGTATATTAGTAATTTTGGAAGTATAGGGGTATTTGGGTCATTTTGGGTATTTAAGGGTATTTTGGTAATTTTGGAGGTCAAGAGGGTATTCAAGTAGTTTTAGAGGTGATGGGGATCAACTAAGTATAGCCTGTCCTTGGTTGTCGTCCACAACTTGATCACATCTAAGGAAAACCACAACAGAATGACAGAATGCATGAACAAGACCCTTCATTAAGAATAACAGGATCCGCCAAAAAGAACTCGTTCATGGACGGCCATGTTATAGACGACCATACCCATGGACGATCAAATTGTACTTGGTAAATTCTACAAGAAATTCTCCAAAGGTTCTACATAAGCAAAACATGACACGTTGCTTGGTACATGGAAGGAATTCTATACACTTCGTTCCACATACCCCATTTTGTTCATTAATCACCAACATCATCCACGATGGTGATGGATCCCAAACAAGTAGACCCACGTCAAACTCTCTATAAAAGGAGCAAGTCCCATTTATCAAAGGTAAGTTTTAACCATTCTCTATTTTCCATCCTTGTGTCCTAGATAGAAAACTAACTTAACTGTCGAAGAGTCCTTGGCCACGTCACCATAGTCCGAAGCATTCCAGCCTACTAATAGTTCTTTGATAGTTCTATAGCTCACCTTTGATAGTTCTTTCTTTATTTTCAGGATTCATAACCATCACCATCGTCCGAAGCATTCTAGCCTACTGATTTTTAAGCATCATCAGTTTGCGCCATTTATGGGGAAGAAAAAAGTTTCTTAGTGTTAACTTCTTTGCCCTTTCCAAGACAAAAAGGACGCATGGTTCGGACCAGGTCAATGGCCACCAGTCTAGGACACCAGGAGAATGGAAACGCCTCCAGTCACCCAAATCGTGCACCACCACCCCCCATGACCGTCTAGCAACAGTTACAGTCTATGGCAGCAGCAACGGCAGAACTGACACAACAGAACCAGGAGTTAACTAGAGAAGTTAATAGACAACGTCATCAGCAGCATGATGGAGAACGAAGTCAAAATGTAGAGAATGAAGAGACTGATAATAAAGCTGAAGGAGACCAGTCCAAAGGCACTGTCACTCATAGAGTACCACACTTGGAAAGGGAGATGGACCAAATGAAAAGAGCCATGGAAGAGATGAAGGATTCCATGGGAAATGCAAACCATGTGGATGATCTCATCCACAAGACTGATTCCCCCTTTATTGCATCCATCACAAGTCATCCCTTACCGTCCAAGTTCAAGATGCCTACCCTAGACTCATATGATGGGACACGTGACCCTTGCGATCACATTGCCATATTCAAAACAACCACGCATCTCCAAGGTGTTCCAGATGAGATCATGTGTATGGCCTTTCCTACCACCTTGAAAGGCCCAGCCAGAGTATGATTCTGTAAACTGTCGCCAAATACCATACCTTCGTTTTGGGAGTTAAGTAAGTTGTTCATCAACAACTTTGTTGGGGGATAAAGGCAAAAGCGCTCCTCGTCCAACCTGCTGAACATAGAACAAGGAGAAAATGAAAGCCTACGTACTTTTATCAGCCGTTTTAATAGAGAACCTTTGTTGGTGGACGAGATGGATGACAAGATCCTCTTAGCAGCTTTCTATAATGGAGTTTGTTCAGACCTGTTCATTCATAAGCCATACAACAAGGAGCCTCAAACGATGGTTGAATTAATACATTTAGCCCAAAGTTTCATGAGTGCAAAAGACGCAATTATTGCCAAGAAGAAGAAAAAAGGTGAACAACTGGAGAATAGTTATATACACCATCCAGAGCAAGGTCCTTGTCCAAAGAAAGCCAAAATATAGGAGAAAAGGGATTGTAATGGGAAGAAAGCAAGGTCATCTTCAAGACGATATTCTATACTCCCTTAAATACTCTGGTTGATCAAATGTTAATGCAGATCAAAGACGATCCATCCTTGAAGTGGCCTGAGAGAATGAAAGGAAATCCTAGAAGCGGAATGAAAGCAAGTACTATTGTTTTCATCGTGACCATGGACATGACACGGACGAGTGCTATGACTTGAAACAGCATATTGAAGCTCTTATTAAGCAGGGAAAGTTAAAGAATTTTCTTGGGCGAGAACACAAGGACAAGAAACAGCCAATGAAAGGCAAAGTAGAGGAACCAACACGCCCACCGCTCGGAGAAATAAGGATCATTGTAGAAGGTACATCAACAGGAAGCTCGTCCAAAGCAAAAAAGACCTACCTCAGGAAAGTCCAAAATGTTCAAATATCTGGACGACCACCAAGGATGATCAGAGAAGATGAACCCGCCATTACTTTTACAAACAAAGATGTAAGACGATTACACCATCCTCATGATGATTCGATTGTCATTACTCTGACGATAGCAAATTATACAACTAGAAGGGTGTTAATAGACAATGGGAGTTCAACAGACATCCTCTACTATCCAGCCTTCCAACAGATGAGGATTAATAAAGAATTACTTCGTCCAGTAGACGTGCCATTGATCGGGTTTGGAGGAATGAAAGTTTTACCAGTGGGAAACATCTCTCTACCAGTCATGGTAGGCTCTTACCCATGACAAATCAATAAGGAAGTGGATTTCCTTGTTATAGATTGTTCATCTTCATATAATGCCATTATTGGATGACCAACTTTGAATAGTTGGAAGGCTGCAACGTCTACTTATCATTTATTTGTGAAGTTCCCAACGGAGTATGGCATTGGAGAAGTACAAGGAGAAAATGATGGCCATGGACGAGCAGATGCAAACATTAAGAATTGAAGAAAGAAGAATGTTGGTGGAGCCAATTGAAATGTTGGAAGATGTACCGTTGGACGAGTCCAACTTAGAGAAGTTTACCAGGATTGGAACAAGTGTGGAGGAGAAGACGAAACAGGAACTTGTTGTGTTCCTTAAATAAAGTACATATGTTTTTGTTTGGAGCCATGAAGACATGCATGGGATTGGTCCCTGTGTGATTACTCATTGTCTAAATGTGTCCTCGTCCTCCAAGCCTGTTCATCAAAAGAAAAGGGTGTTCGCACCGGAACGAGATAATGCCATCAAGGAAGAAGTCCATAAGTTTGTCACCGCGGAGTTCATACGTGAAGTTTATTACCCTAATTGGCTAGCTAATGTAGTGATGGTTAAAAAGGCCAATGGCAAATGGAGGATGTGTGTGGACTTCATAGATTTAAATAAGGCCTGCCCAAAAAATAGCTATCCTCTTTCAGGCATTAATTAGTTGGTGGATTCAACGGCTGGACACCAGTTGTTAAGTTTCATGGTTCTCAGGGTACAACCAAATTAAGATGGATGAGGCAGATCAAGAGAAAACATCCTTCATTACAAGCCAATGTTGGTTTGTTATAAAGTGATGCCATTTGGCCTGATGAATGCAAAAGCCACCTACCAGCGACTAGTTAACCATATGTTTCGTCCACAAATTGAGCAAAACGTTGAAGTATATGTTGATGACATGTTGGTAAAGAGCGCGAAGGAGATGCAACATTTGAACGACCTTCAGGAAACCTTTGACACATTTAGACGATACAAGATAAAGTTGAATCCAAGCAAATGTGCCTTCAGAGTTGCATCAGGGAAATTCCTTGGTTTCATGGTTTCCCAAAGAGGAATTGAAGCAAACCCTAATAAGATTCAAGCAATTCTAAACATGGAGCTCCCAAGGAATGTCAAAGACGTCTAGAGCCTCACTGGACGAATAACTGCCCTTAACAGGTTTGTTTCAAAAGCTACTGACAAATGTTTACCATTTTTTAGAGTGTTAAGAAAAGTATTTGAATGGACGAATGAGTGCCAACAAGCGTTTGAAGGCTTATCTCGCTTCAATGCTGCTGTTAAGCCTGTCTAAACTTGGAGAAGAATTGTATTTCTACCTAGCAGTATCCCTTCATGTAGTAAGTTCAGCCTTGATCAGAGAGGAGGGGAGGGGAAGATATAAAAACCCGTCTACAACACCAGCAAAGTTCTAAGGGGAGCAGAAGAACGATATCCACCCATGGAAAAGCTTGCATTTTCATTGGTGACAGCAACAAGGAAGCTCAAGCCTTATTTTCAAGCTCATGTGATTAACATCTTGACAGACCACCCACTAAAGAAGGCCATGAACAAGCTAGAGGCAGCTAGACGACTAATCCAGTGGGCAATAGAACTTAGTGAGTTTGATGTGCTATACAAACCAAGAGAAGCAATAAAGGCTCAGGTCCTAGCAAATTTTATTGCTGAATTCACTCCTGCTAGTGGTAAGCAAGATTAAGAATACAGGGCAAGGAAGTGAGTCGTCCATGTGGATGGCTCTTCCACACAGCGTGCAGGAGGAATTGGAATAGTTTAACGCTCACCAAAAGGGGATCATTTGGAGTATGCAATTCGTCTACAATTCCAGACAACCAATAATGAAGCTAAATATAAAGCCCTGTTATAGATCTTGAAGTTAGCTAGATCACTTAGAGCAGACTCTGTCCTCGTCCAGGGAGATTCGTAGTTAATAATAGGCCAAATAAATGGAACATGTGAAGCTAAGGAGAAACGGGTGAAGAAATACTTAGGCAAAGTCAAGTAATGCATTAAAGGCTTCATAACAGCTCAATTTCAGCAGATACCAAGGGAGGATAATATGGAAGTTAACGTCCTAGCCAAGGCGGCATCTGCAGATGAAGTGATGAGTTATCAAATCAAAATCCAGTACATCTCAAGTATTGACATTCCAGAAGTACATAAGATAAACAGAGTATTCAATTGGGCCACTCCAATTGTCTCTTATCTTAAAGACGGACTCCTCCTAATGGATAAAGAAGAAGCAAGGAAGCTAAGGGTAAGGGCAACGAGGTTTGTCCTTAAGGACGAGGTGTTATACAAGAGGAGTTTTTCTCAACCCTACCTAAGGTGTTTGAATCCAGATGAGTCTCTTTATGTCCTGAGAGACGTCCATGAAGGGGCTTATGAAAACTATTCAGGGGCTAGATCCCTTGTCTATAAGATGATCCATGCAGGGTATTACTGGCCGTCTAAACAAGTAGATGCTAAAACTTATGTTAAAGCATGTGATAAGTGTTAAAGGTACAACAACATACCTAGGCCACCATCAAAGTATCTTACTCCAATGGTGGCCCCTGGGCCCTTTGCCTACTAGAGACTTGACATTCTGGGTCCCTTTCCCATGGGGACAAGACAGATGAATTTTTTAATAATAGGGATTGATTACTTTACAAAATTGGTGGAAGTGGAACCCGTGGTGAGAATCACTGAGTGAAATGTTCACAACTTTGTCTGGAAGAACATAATATGCCACTTCGAAATTCCTATGGTACTCATCTTGGACAACGGACGCCAATTTGATAATACACCCTTTAGAGACTTTTACGAGCAATTGGGGATCAGAAATCATTATTCCTCATCCTCCCATCCACAAGCCAATGGACAAGCTGAAGTTCCAAATCAATCCTTATTGAAGATCATTAAGACCCAACTTGAGAGGGCAAAAGGGATATGGCCGAATGAACTGCCTAGTGTCCTTTGGGCGTATAGGACGACAATAAGGACTCCAACTAGAGAGACTCCTTTTAAATTGGCAAATGGAAGTGATACGGTCATACTTGCGGAGGTCGGTCTAACTAGCTACAGGGTGGCTCACTATAACAATGAGGAAAATGAAAAGTAGCTTCGTTTAAGCCTTGACCTTATGGACGAGGTTAGAATGGATGTAGAGCAGAGGGTGGCTCATTAACAAAACCTGATGGCAAAGCACCATGATGCACTGGTAAAGCCAAGACAGTTCAATGTTAGAGATCTTGTTCTAAAAAGGGTATCCCTAGCTACTAAGGATCCTACTTACGAAAAGTTGAGACCCAACTAGGAAGGACCATACAGAGTAATTAACTCCAAAAGATGTTGTTCGTATTATTTGGAGGCTTTGGATGGATGAAGGCTGGAGCACCCGTGGAATGTGGAGCATTTGAAGAAGTACTACCAGTGAAGGTGACTCATCAGGTAGGTTAGCATGGACAAGATTAAGGATTGTGATTATTAGTAGTCTATTTATATTATCTTCCAGTGTTTATGTTTTGGAATAGTGTGTTATGTTTCTAAGTATTTGAATTCCCTAAAAAGCACTAGCTAGTGGACGATGTCATGAAAAAAGTCTCTTTATATATAAAATAATTTAAATTCCCTAAAAAAGAACTAAGTACTAGCAAGGATGATATGCTTAGGCGATGCTAAAGACAATTAACATCTCTGGATGCGGAGATATATCGTCACAAGCCATCCTTGGTAAAAAAAAGAGGAGGCAACTTGCCATAAAAAGGCAGCAACCAAGGGAAAGAATAAACTTCCCAACTAAAAATCGTCTAAAAAATTAAGGACGAAAGAAAAGCATGCATGCAACATTCCATGGACAACACGTCCAACCAATTATATGATCCAAGCTATGCACAAGAATAACCAAGTGAAATTCCAAAAAAAAGTCTAACGATGGGGAATATATAAATATATTTTCAAAACAAAGTCCTAATTATAGACGGAAAAAACTTGGAATTGAAATCAATAATAACAATATGGATAAAAAGATTCATAAATAAAAGGGTAGATAACCATTGTCCAAAAACCCTTAAAGAAAATTAAGCCTAAAAAAGCAATTGTATTAAAGCCCGTCTTAAAACATGGACAAGCCAAATGTACTTATGTAAGTCCAAATGGTCCAAAACAACGGACCTCATAAAAAACATATATATATATATATATATAAAATAAAAAATAAAAAAAATACTACTGCAAGAAAACATATAAAAGTTTTAAAATTCCTTCATAAACCACTAGGGGGATTTTTTCCAGAATTAGGGCCGTCATGAGCAGGTTGTGTTGTAGCATCGTCTTCAATATTGACATCTTCAAAACCCATCTGGAGGAGAGAGCTTGTAGCACCAATGTTAAGCTTAATAGGGGAAAAGTCCACCTTAGGAAAACACTTCATCGCGTCCATATAGAAATCTTCAAACCCCGCGGCATAGTTCCTGTCCAAAAGATCAGCGAATTCGTTGGACGCTTTAAATTCCTTGATGGCTTCCACCTTACCCTCTCTAAGAAGGATGCAAAGCTCGTCATTCTTCTTTTGAAGATGATCAAGACGAGTATCCTTCTCAACAACATCCGCCTTCAGCTCTTCGACGAGATTCCTTAGCTCCTTCACCTCGTCCATAGCCTTAACTGCCAACTTAACTCGACTCCTACAATCCGCCTGCACTTCATGGACCCTTGCCTCCAACCTAACCCTTTCATGGTCCATCTCAGTAGCCTGTTTGGATGCTGCCATGAACTTTGACATAACCTACAAACCAAATTGGTTGAAAAGATGAGTGGACGAGAATATTAAGTATAAAAGATTCAAGACGCCAAAAAAAAAATGTGTACCTTGAAGAGATCATGAACTGTGGAATGTTCAAACTCTTTTAAGGACATGTCATAGCACACAACGATGTCCTCATCATTCACCACTTGCTGAAAATTTTCGTAGGCAAGATCTTCATTCTCAAGATGAGTCATAGGAATGCTTCTGGGAGGCTTGGATAAAGTAGTTTCAACAGGCTTGGATGGAGTAACCTTGACAGGGCGGGAAGAGTCCAAATTAAGGACCTGTGTAGACGGTGGTTTGGCAGAGGCAGGAGGAACAACAGAACCAAGCTTGATGACTCCAGACTTGGACGACCCATGCTTTGACTTCTTGTGGCTTCGCTGGCTTGGAAGACTACCTCAGTCTACAGTCCTAAATAAAGTCTTTCTCTTATATCCAGCGACTGGATAAGGCTGAGAGTGAGTCTCTTGCATGGTCTCATCATCTACCAAGCCCTTCCCCTTGTTCTCTTTCGTGGTTACCATTCCTATAAAGGAAAATAATGTTAAAGTCTGAGTAAAACAAGTAATGAAGATTCTAAGTAAAAACTTACGTCTACGCGTAGTATTCTCATGAGCTAAGTATTCCACAGAGGGCTCAAGTCCAAGTTTCCAAATGGCAAGATGATGTAAAGTGACCAACAAGTGGAAGCTTCTGTCAATAAACAGACGAGCTTGTTAGACGCGCTCAAGATAGAATTTGCTTAAAGAAGGTCATCTTACAGTTGTAAACAAAAAAAAAGGGTTAGACGAATACAACAAAAGATAAAAAATAATAATGATAATTGAAAGCTCGAAAATGTGTTGAAAATACAAAAGCTGTTTAGACCCCCAATTAAAAGTTACGGCTCAATTGATTTTACACTAACTTAATACTTAGTGCAAAATAGTGTAAACACAAGCGTATAAGCAAGACAACTGCTCTAATCCATATTTAAAGCAACACAGCAGTAAAAATGAAATGAACAAGAGTAGGGAAGAGAGTTGCAAACACAGATAACACCGAGACGTGTTATCAAAGAGGAAACCGAAGAACTCGGTGAAAAACCTATCCGCCGCCCTCCAAGGGGAAATCGATCCACTAGATAATCAATTGGGATACATGGGTTAGCAAGAGACCCTCCAAGCCTAATCTACCCGATGTACCTAAGCCCTCCAAGCTCCTACTCCAACAAGACTTCTCAGAACCATGTCTTGTCTAGCTCTCCAGATCCCACAACAAGCTCCATGTTGCATCTTCCATCCTTGGCTTCTTCCAATGCTTCCCAGCAGCACCAAAACTTCACTTGACATTCTGAAAGGGTGTGGTAAGTGTTTGGGTTATCAACCTCTCAATGGTAAGGAAATGGAGAGGTAGGAGATGAGAAAATTTCCAAAACAAATGTGTAGAGAATTGTGGGTATAACAATCTCTAACTCTCAAGGTGTTTGGCTAGGGTTTTCTCTCAAAAGCTCTCTTTTACATTTGTAGGTAATGTGGGTATAAATAGTGTAGGCACAAATAGTGTGTATCAGACTGGACAGGCTGGCAGACCAGAATGCCTCATGGGTGTCTCGCAGGAAGGCCTTACCCGCGAGATACTCGCGAGACACAGCTGTCTCCATCTGGCCTGACTCTTCGCATTCCAGCATGTGCAAGACACATGATATACTTCGCAGGAAGTTAAGTCGCGAGATACCCGCAAAACCTTTTTCAGTCTTCAAATGCTTGAGTCTTCACACTCTCTCTCTATCACACAACCCTTACAATGAAATCCCACAATAAATATAGGGTACATACGATTGAATAAAATTACAATCAAATTTGGCACGGAATATAAGCCAACAAAACATATAGTTGTAAATAACAACTTTACAATAATGAGTAGAAAGAGACATACCCTCTGGACGAAGGTTTCCTATCTCGCCAATATAGGGAGGAAATGAATCCCTGCCTATCTCAACATGGTTCCCAGCCCAAAAACCAGAGATGAAGAAGAACTCCGTCTTCTAGTTCCTATCAGACGTGAGGAGGGACTTAATTAATCTACAATTTGTGCCCTTAGCTGAGAACTGGTAAAAACCCTAGGATTGGCTAATTTCGGAGGGTTTGTAACAATATAGGAACTCGTCCATAGTAAGAGGACGATTCCCATCAAATACTTCCCTCCATAAAATCTGC
The DNA here is from genome assembly GCA_032727855.1 of Quercus ilex subsp. ballota. Classification (NCBI taxonomy): domain Eukaryota; kingdom Viridiplantae; phylum Streptophyta; class Magnoliopsida; order Fagales; family Fagaceae; genus Quercus; species Quercus ilex. Next base: position 19,722,914 of record CM064915.1, read on the forward strand.
ATAAAGACAATAAGCCTCCATGCATTGGGATTGAGTTGACAAATTCCTACACCCAACCTAGATAGTATTTCTCTAGTAAAGGCATTGAGAGGCAACCTAAGTCCTCTCAAAAGATAGGCTCATATATACCTACACCAAAACGAGGTTCACAACACCATTTGCCATGGACGGCTAATCGAGGGTTAAGCTCGTCTGGGATTTGATACCAACTTTTAAGGGAAGTAAGTCTTTTTTCGTCAGTCTTAGAAGAAATACCTACAGCACAACTATAAACTGTTTCTACTTCGTATGGAGAGGTGGACAGAGGAGCGCTGGTAAAGGTACCAGCATGTAACCTAGAGGCCATCCTCGTCCTTAACTCCTCTTGAAGGACTTCTAATGAAACCCTAGGTACCCTGGACGTGTATTGCTCATCCGTAGTGTTTTCTCCACTACTACTACTTCTACTACTACTGCTGCTGTTGGAACCACTGCCACTAGAACTATCGTGATACTTGTCTATCTCCCTATCATCATTATTACTGGACGAAGAGACTACGATTTCAAAGATTTTTGAAAAACTGAAGGAAAACCTAAAGACGAGAGGAAGAGGATACCTGGCTCTAAACGAAGAAGGCCTAAGGACGGGAGAGGCTTGAAAACGAGGCTCTGGACGACAAAGGCCAGAGAAGAAAATTGGAGAAATGTGAAGGAGTATGAGAGGAATTCTACTATTTATAGGTGACATACATGGTCACTAGAACGACATGACCAGCCTAATTGAGCCACGTGACACTTCCCTCGAAAAATAAAACGACATGATGGATGAACCTCAAGATCACGCCATGTGTCACCATTAAAAAAAATGTTAAAACAATAATGACAGACAACACAAGGACGAGGGGACAACTGATGGGAATCAACTAAGTATAGCCCATCCTTGGTTGTCGTCCATAACTTGATCACATCAAAGGAAAACCACAACAAAATGATAGAATGCATGAACAAGACCCTTCATTAAGAATAAAAAGATTCGCCAAAAAGAACTCATCCATGTACGACCATGTTATAGACGACCATACCCATGGACGATCAAATTGTACTTGGTAAATTCTATAGGAAATTCTCCAAAGGTTCTACATAAGCAAAACATGACACGTTGCTTGGTATGTGGAAAGAATTCCATACACTTTGTTCCACATACTTCATTTTCTTCATTAACCATCAACATCACCCACGATGGTGATGGATCCCAAACAAGTAGACCCTTATCAAACTCTCTATAAAAGGAGCAGGTCCCATCAATCAAATGTAAGTTTTAACCATTCACTATTTTCCATCCTTATGTCCTAAAGAGAAAACTGACTTTTAACTGTCGAAGGGTCCTTGGCCGGGTCACACCGGTCACCTTTGATAGTTCTTTCTTTTTTTTCAGGATTCATAGCCATCACCATAGTCCAAAGCATTCCAGACTACTGATTTTCAAGCATCATCAAGAGGTATTTGGGTTATATTGGGTTAAATGGGTTGTGTTACTAATTAAATGGGTTGGGTGAGTAATGAGTAATTAATTTATATATAAACAAGTTATAAATAGATAAATGGAGTAATTACATACTCAATTTATTTATATCACAGCTTATTTATGACCCAATCCGTCTATTTGCCACCCCTACCCCTACCCCTAGATTACCCAAAAAAAGAGTACAAAATAAAAAGTCACAGTACCGAAACATGGATCAAAATTATAGTTCCAATAGCAGTGAAAAAAAATAGTAAGTTCTAATGGAACGAACTAGCAATCCCAAGCTACAAAAAATATGGATAATCCTTCTCCTAGTGATAAAAATTAAAATTAAAAATTTAAAAAAAAAAAAAATCATCGTAATCCAAATATATATATATATATATATAGATTTTTTTTTTTTTTTTTTTTTAAGAAAAAGGTGAGTGCATAGTGCATCCAACTAGCACAGCTAACCATTTAATACTAGCATGAAAGGTATGTAATTTTCTTTTTTTATTTCCAAGCAAAACATGTGTTGTGTATTATTTTTCTTGAAAACGATAAATTGTAAATTGATGATGTCTGGTAATTATCACTCGGGCCCCAATTTTAAAACTGGGTATTTTTAATGGCATTATAGATATAATATTCTGTTTTTTTACCTAATAAATAAAATAATAATTATGGAATTTGATCAGGACATGCAAAGGGAAACCTTGAAAATTGCAATATAAATATTGTACAGGATCGTAGTTGAAATGATGCCATTGCCACCGTTTGCATTTAATTATATCTTTATCATTTCTTTAAAGTCGCTTCAAAGACTTTCATTTCTTGTTAATGATCATCATCACAGCTTGAAAATAAAGAAGAATGGGGCAAGTTTGTCCCTGCAGTCAAGTGTCAAACGTGGAAAATTTGCTTCAAATATTAATCTGACCTTAGAAGGTCAGACCAATAAAAGGGACAAACAAATAAAGCTTTAACTAGATTTCCATAGATTTGATTTTCAAAATAAATAAATGATTTCCATAGATTTCTTGAATATCTGCCAAGACTATGCCTATGGTTTGCAAGCTCAGCACACAATTTTTTTTTTTTTTTAAATTCTTTATAATTATTTTTTGTCCGGTTTTGCCTACTACTAATGGAAAACCTAATATTTAAGAGGCCCATATTCCTCAGACTTTCGGTCTCTGCAAAGGCCCAAATTACAAATAACTTTGATTGAAGACAAACTTCTCTGCCTGCAGTTTCTGCATAGGCCCAAAACACACCCACTTGTGAAGACCAACATCACTACCAAACACAAATTAAATTATCTAACTTCACATCAAAAGTAGGTGCCAAATGACTCAATTAGCAAAGCATTTTAATATGGAATAAGAAATTTGAGATTGAATTTTGAAGAGGGTCAAAGGATAGAGAGTATTTACCTCTTATTATGTGCCTATAAAGTACAATGGACTTCTAGTTTTAAAAAAATCAATACCAGAAACCAAAAACATTTAAGAAAGATGTTAAGCTATATGTCTAATGGTAGATGTTAAAGACTGAACATCGATATGACTTACATTTACAGCTAAATCCATGATATTTTAGAATATAGTCCAGAATCTGTTCCCATTGGGAACTTCCAATCATAAAACAATGCTTTCTTGAACAAGTACCAAGGATTAGCCTAAACAAATTAGAAGGCAACACTTTTTCTTCAATGGGATATTCCCATGGCACATTCAGTAATCCATTTCCAAAAACAGATGTGACAACAGTGGCACTATAATAATTTATATGTTGTATTGAATCAGGGAAATTTTTTAGTAATTCCTTTTCTTGTGAAATAACCAATCTTTAAATTGGTGTTCATTTTCTTCTAGTCATAGCCCTTCACTAAGCCTATCTTCCATTACAATGGTGTCAAAATCCAAGCATAAGAAGGTTTGCTGATAATAAAATGGAGGGACTCAGCACATGTTTTTGCATTATGTCAGTTCTAATGCATTGTATTAATTCTAGTGCATTATATCGAAATTGACATAATGTATACACATGTCTAATTTTTATCACGTATTTAAATCATGTCGACTCCAATGTACTAAAACACTAAAACCAAACCTTACCAATAGATAAATTTTGGTTTATACAAGACATTTGATTTGCTATGTATGTGAAAGTAACATAGCTTTCCTACATTAATGTAGGATAGAAACAGTTTAGCTGAACTAGTATGGGATCCACACAAAAAATAAGTCCTACAGTGTTTCACATTTGCTTGTCATATAGAGACTTTCACAATAAGATCTCAACAAACCAATGTCCAATAACAAAAGAACAAGAGACACATAATGAGTATTTATAAAAATAAATAAATAAATAATGAGTAACTATTTTTATTCTGCGTAACTCAAATCAAAATATAAATTCTAAACAGTAAAGTTTATTTTATTTAAAAGATAAATATAGTAAAAATATATATAATAATATCTTAAACTTTACTCAAAATATAAATTCTAAACAGTAAAGTTTATTTTATTTAACAGAGAAATAAGGTAAAAATAAATAAAAATATACTATTTCTTTTTTGGATCTGAAATGTACTATTTCTTAAAATTTATTCAATTGAAACAGGAAATGATACTAAAAAAAGAAACAAAACCTTCATAACTATAGTGATCTAAATATATATGCCCCTCTTGTGATATGTCACGTTGATATCTACAAGTGGCACTTGACATCACAAAACAAAGACAATTCACTATTCCCGTGATGCTGGCAGCAATCAGAACCGTACCAAAGTACTTTTTTCACATAATTGAAGCTGTAGCATCTTGGCCTAAATTGTCGTTGATACTTGATTTGATTGCTATAATTGTACTGGGCATTTAAAGTCTCAAGTTGAGAAAAGTTCTGTAGCATACTCTTTTTTTAACTCATAGGATAACTCTCAAAGCTGCCAATTTGTAAAGATTCATGGATCACAAACCAGATCCTCTACCTCCAAAAAAATCATCTGCATTATTATTATTATTATGTGCTAACTGCTAATAACATGACTGCTAAGTCAAAAAAAAAAAATTAACATGACTGCTTCAATATAATAGGGGATGTATGGAGTATGGACTTATGGACTATCTTATCAATTTGACACTTTCCTTTCTTTTCTGCTGGAATCTTTTTGATGATGGGTGGAAGGTGAAAGCAACCTTTTATTATTTTACATTATTTCATGAAATTACTAGAATTATAATTTTTCTCATAATTTGCTCGCAGTGTAAGTCGTGAATGATAAAATTTAGTGGTGAGTTCAAAATTCCACCATTCATGATTTGTTATGTGAGTAAATTGTGACAAAAATTGTTATAAAAGTTATTGTCTTAGTATCACTCTTATTTTATTGTATAAAAGCTACCATTTTTTCCAACTCAAACCAAAATCAATTCTTGTATGAAAGAAATAACTTTAATTATTATCTGTTTAGGTATCTCATATTTTATAGTTGATTGCATAACATTTATCAAAAGATTTTTTTTTTTTTTTTTACTTTTTATGCTAAACGTGTGACAGAAAACTAAAAACTGGTTTATTTTTAAAAACTTATTTTTTTTTTATTAAAAAAAAACTTAATATTGATAAAAGTGTAATAGAAAATCTAGGTAGGGCTAGTGCAAGAGGTCTTGTAAAAACAAAGAAAGTAAATTGGATTAGAAGTTTTTCTATGCATATAGGTGTTAAGGACCAAAATGTGACAAAGAAGCACGTTCCATGAAAAGGAAGAAAAGATCATGGGTCTTAACAAAAGAAGGCCTAGCTCGTGAAGTTAAGAATGACCATGAAGGCCCAAAGGCCCAAAAGGAAGGAAAAAGAAAGAAAACGGTAAAAAAAGAAAAGGACCCAGACTTAGGCCACGAGCAGGATCTCCATCATCCAAGAAGCAGATCCTTTGAGAGAAAGCCTAGAAAATCTTGAGAAAGATGTGGACAGTCTAGAAGATCCTGAGGAGGACATGGGTGACCCAGAAGATAGTATGGGAACAAGCCACTCACATGTATCCTTGAAAGAATGAAAGATTCGTTAGATGTCCTGTCGAAATCAAGAGGCAGAGAGAAGTGAAAAGGACAAGTGGTGTCCTCAGGTTTAGTACCTGACGTAGGAACCGAGGGATCTTGGTCAGGGCAGAGGACATGCAGCAAATGAGAGGATGGTCAAAGGCTTTCCAAGCTCACCCATTGCAAGGAGAAATCTATGCCATTTCTAGAAAAATGTCAAACTAAGAAGAGTTAACATCAAGGCCCCAAGACCTTGATGTGTCCTTTTAAAACCTTGAGAAAAGGACCTTGGCTGACACATGGGAAAGCCAAGGTGTATATTCAAATCCCCAACAAAAGCCATCAAGTACCCAACAAACCAGGTATCATCTTTGCAACCCATGGTCCAAGCCCATAGGATTTCAAATTGGTAGTAAGGGAGAAGTGGTTTGGTCGGTAGGGGAGTGATTTCTAGTGAAATGAGGATCTTGAAGTTTTCCCTTCGTTAATGTATTTTCTTGGAATGCATGAACCAAAGGCCTAATTCAGTTCCTCTATGTGCATGGCATCTCCCCACAACTTCCTCTTAGTTGTCCTTACCAATCAAAACTGTCACCCATTACATTGAATATCCCACCTATTCCTTTGTCTTTCCAGGTTGGCAACTTTCATTTGTAACTAAAGTCAAGTACTCTTTTAAGTTATAATTTCCAAACTAAGCTAAAACTCTGCCCAAGGAACTCCTACAGATTCCTGTCAAATGACATGGTTTTACTCAGCAAACCAAGGACGTCCTCGCCTGGGAGTCCCAAACCATATCCACTATAAAAGGAACACCAACGCACAACAGAAAGGAGGGGGCGGAGGTTCAAAAGGATAATTCTTAGATTTTTAAGAGTTCAACAAGGGAGAGAGGAGAGAAAAAGAACAAAACAAGAGAGCCAAGGAGGAGGACTTCGTCCCATATCCTTGAGATCATTCAAAATATCACTTAACCTCCAAAAAAATATATGCTAAAAACATGCACACATCAGATATCACTCTCTCCCACAAAATCCTTCTCACTTAACTACATTAGAAGGTAATGTCCAAGCAAAACTACTTGGACTTGAGTTTCAAATTTCACAAATCTTGTGCAAAAATACTAAGTCTGTGAGAATTGGGGCCAAGGACCTTATGACTGACTCATTTATATGAAGTTCATTTACATATATGTATATGTTTTAGAATGTATATCCTAATTAACTTGAGGAACTAACAATTATTTGAAGATATGTGTATTGTATAGTTGTTCTTATGCAGGACCTATAGAGGTAAAGGGAAAGGACAAGAATCCATTGCATAGTAAGCATGGAGAAAGATCCTATGGTTTAAGGAACCAGCATTTCGAGTTCCCAAATTAAAGGCCCCATGGTTCTAAGAACCACAAACCCACATCCAGGGAACTACTGGTGGAGGAACCATTGCAACATCTTTCCCATATCCTAGGAACCGCTGGTGGAGGAATCACTGCAACATATTTCCCATATTTCCCAATGAATCATCATGGAGGAACCAAGTGAAGGAACTCTTTTAAATGTTTACACAATAAAATATAAGCCTTAAATATTCTATTTTAATCTCATTCTCATTATGAACATTATGAAAAATTATTTTACTCATTTCATAAGAGTAAAAAGTCATTTTATGACATTAAAACACTTACAATGATATTTTATCGCTTAAGAGAAAATTGCATTTTTTGCCTTGTGGAGCTCTATGTGACTTGTGCACAAACCGATTCATATAACGATCCCAATAAGCCGCGGAGAACTGGACCCAATCCAACCAACAATCAATTATCCATCTTTGGAGGCCCAAGATCCTTTGTCATCTTTGGGCCTAGGTACCATCCAAAACAAGAACCCACAATAAGTTCTACTACAAATAACTCGATTAAGTTATGTACTATTTACCAAGTATTATCCATGGTATTGAATACAGGTTATAGAATGATTATTCCAGAATATGATTTTGCTTTGGTTATTTTTTTAGTAACCACCCCAAATTCTATATTTGTGGCTCTTTCTACTCTTGTTCTGGTCCTTGTGGATTGCAGTGAGCAAATGGGCAGATCATGGAGTTATGGACGGTATTTGCACATCATGTTTACCGCAAGGCTAATGGAACCTGTTAATGATGTATTTATTACTTAAACTTTCATTATAATATTATGTCATTTAACCATTAATAAGTAAAATGTAGTTTTACTCTTCTTGATTTACTTGTATCGACTTTGTGATGAGTGATTTTCATCCCAAGTAAAATAAGGAAGAAAGACTAAAATAATAATTTTGGTTTCATAAAATTTGGTCTCAATCTAATTACACTACTTTTAAAGGTCTTAATTTTATCCATAACTTGTTACCGAAAAATTCTATCCGTAACTTATTTAAGTATTATTTTTGCCATGAACTTTGTTGTTCAACTAGTACACATTTTGAATTTGATATTTCCAACAAAGACATTTAGAGTTTATCCTCACACTCTCAACTGTTAATGTAATAATTAAATAAATAAATGCATTTATATATATTTTTGTCTTGTATATGTCAATTTTTTATTAATAAATAGCTAAAGTCCACGTCAAACCTCCACCATCAAAGATGATTTTCTTAAAAAACATAAACAAAAACAAAGAAAAACATAACACAACCAAAAAGAACATCAAGAAAAGCAAATTCTTCAAAACAAGGCCAACCCTACATTTCATTGGGGGGGTCACCCCATTATCAATTGGCTCTATTATCATGAAACCATTATATGGGTGTTTTGCTAATAAAAAGAACATCTATAATGATTGGTTGAACTTGAATTTAGTGATTGTTTAAGAATCAACTTTGGGGAATTCTCTCTTTAGTCTTAACTATTATCATCCAAGTGGTTTGACTAGTACAGCTTGAGGACGACTCCTTTATTGTGTTAATGGTCGAATCAAGCAATCTCCACATGCAAGCCCCAAGTAGAACTTTTTGTCATGTAAACAAAAAGCTCTCATTTTAATTATTAAGTGGTAATCTTCTATATAAACTATCCTACTTTACGTTTCAAATTTTGCTCATATTTCTATATAATTTGGGTCGTGCACTTTTTAGCTGAATATGCCGTGTAATGTGGTTGTGTCTCAATCAATTCCATGATGATAATGTGCAATATAGGACCCACTAACTTTGTTTGGGGGAAAACAATTTTTAAACCTAAGTATAAAACAAACATGTTTCACATGAACACTTTTCCATTGTTTCAACTTTGAAATTCCATGGAGTGCAATCTTTATCTATTTTAGAAGCTTCTTGAGACCCTTTGGTATATGAAAGTCCCAATGTTTTACCTACAGCCCGCATTGGCATAAAACCCTTCGACACAAATATGAGCAATGCTACAAATATAAAAAAGATTCGCAATTTTTTTTACAACAGTTGAGTTGACAAGTTTTATTAATTTTTATCTGAGTTTATCACTAACATTACTTTTTTACCTAACACTAATACTCTACCATTTCAATTGTTGTGAAATTTTTTGAGTCTATAGACTTCCTCCACAAAAATAACCACTTTGACACAACATGTCAGCTTCTAGCTCTTAAGGTAATGTTGAGGGTTTTTTTTTGCTATGCTAATTTTGAGTATTAATAATTGGCCATATCACATTTTCTTATTCTCGTGTTCGGTTACACTTGAATATAACTTACATTTTGAATGTACCCAAATTCCCACTTTTGGAGTTGCAAACATTTTTCATCTAGAAAATGCATAGTTAAATTTTTAATTAGATCGTTTTCATTCCTAGATCTTGCCAGCTTAGTTGCTTGAAATTCCTGTATCATTTTTTTTTGTTTTTGTCATCAATTATTCCCTGCACATTAAATTAACCAACTACACTGTAATACAATCATGGTTTCATACCTATACAAAAATTATTGAGACATGATTGATGCTTTGTTCATGTCAAACAAAGACATTATGGTTTGATGAGAACAAAAATTTTCAGTTGTTCTTCTAAAATTGTCAAAAAGGCCCCAACCTCTGCATTATGTTTCTGTTCGGTGTCTTCTTCTCTCCCTTTTTTTTTTTTCAATCTTTTTATTTAATTGAAAATAGTACAGTGCACATGCAAACAACCTAGAAAATGTCTTACAAGGCTTGATTATAGCTGCCACATGCCCTGAGCTTTCAATTGTATTCGCAATGGACCTTTCTTTATTACAAAATTCATCCATCCAGTTTGGATATCTGTGGTGATAGGTATTTTTCTTTGGAGGCTGTGGTGTACATTGGTTTGGTTGTAAATGGTGACTTCCACGTTGTCATATCAAGTTCAAACCTCGATTCATGAAAAATTTTGTACAACGAACAAAAATGAGGGGTTTATGTACTATTCTACGGAGCATTAATTATATAAATCCAATTAGCTTTCGGAAATTCAAATGGTCCAAAGGAAAAGACTTGGCTACAAACTTACAACTCTAGCTATTTTTTTTTATATTAAATATGAATTTTGTTAAATTCATTATTAAATTAGATTTTTTTTTATATCTTCTATATTTGCAAAATTTTAAAAGATCAAAGATCAATAGTTATGTCGTCAATTAAATGTTTAAATTTTAAATTTTTGTAGTCTAAAATTATACATAAACAATAAGTTTATAAATCGAAAAATAAAAAATATTTTATTGAAATAAAATTTGATATGCGTGTTAAGGATATAAAGAACATGTAATCTAACAATTAGATTTTCAAAATATGTAATCATATTAATTTTTTTAGTGAGTTATAACCAATAGCTACGAATAACTTTTAACCAAACTTTGTCCAATCCAAAAACGTATAGAAGTCATAATAGAAATTTAATTCTTGAACATTTTTTTTGGTTACAACATTCCTATTTGATTGCGCTAAAAAAATTATTTAGCTCATTAAAAAGTTACTTTATCTATTTTACAATTTATGTTATATCTCATTTTTTATTTTACAATATATTATATTAAAATAATATAATTTTTATACACACAATGAGAGAGAGAGTTTGGAGTTGACTATGAATCCTCAACAAGTTAGTTAAGGTTAGTCATAAGTTTTTTTTTTTTTTTTTCATTTCTACTTTATCTCAATCACACTCTTTGTTACTCCCTTAATTGCTATGTCATTTTTTATTACTTCAATTAATAAGAATTGTAGCCTTCTTTTATCTTTTTTTCCGTTCCCCTTTGATCAACTCATTCTTTCCTATTGGTGCATTAGTCGCACTCCTCCGAACATGTACATAAGACACATTCATCATTTGAAAATAGATGATAGTGTAGCAATTTATAAAATTTTGAATAATGATGCATAATGGGATGTAGGGCTAATTTTGCACTTTTTTTTTATGAAAAACATTATCTGTTTTGCATTTCATCCAATTTTAAAGGACCAAATGATGGGGAGGAAAATGGAAAATTTGAACTAATAACCTTCACTTCACAAGTCATGATCATCAATCAAGCCATTGTTCTATTCCTTGGGATTTCTTAGTCTTACTCAAGAAGACAAACAATTTTCTTTGGGTTAATCAATAATTATAGAGGTGCTTTTGTCGCATCAACAGGAATTGTTCAAGGCTAAAACATTGCCGGACAAGGGTTCTTATGCCGGTAATGAACAATGACAATTTTTGACACAAATTGACATCAACTAGGGCTTTTTTTCTTTTTCTTTTTTTCTTTTTTTTGAGATCTATCAAGTAGTTTGAATAGTACAATTTTTCCCCTACATTTAAGTGCCCCTCTTAGATAAGGACGATTGAAGGTGCCATCTGACCACAAGGGTTATTGGGGGATAGTACAACAAAAAATGTCATTGTGAAATCACTGTGACAATCTAATTTTAGAAGAGAAAATTATAGACAAGTTGGAACTAAATCTTAGGTTTTTTGGGTATTTCTTGCCTCTTTTATGCCACCACTTGAATCGTGTAACAGATGAGTACGTGAGAGAGAGAGAGAGAGAGAGAGAGATTATGTGTATATGGGAGAATTGAAGGTTTTGACTAATAAAAATAAAAGGGAATATATAGAAGGATTCTGTGTTATGTTTATGGTTTGACTTTAATATGCATGTTACTACCTTAACTTTCTTTTGCTTCTTTGCACCAAGACATGCAATTGAAAACAATCTCTCTCTCTCTCTCTCTGTGAGAGACTGAACATATGGAGCACATAAAGGAACTCACCGCCCCCTCAACCAAATATTTATTGAGGAACTTAATTAAGACTAGTCCCTAGCGAGAAGGACAACATGTTGATGTACTCCACATGTTCAAGCCTGAACCATATCCAAAACCGAGGCCCTACCCTATCGCTTAATTAGATGATGATGACAATTCTTATTGCCGCATTCAGTGCTACTACCATTACAGAAATACGTGTTTTTATGTTCCTATACTGATACGTACTTTTAGCTTCGTATTATTTTATGTTAATACTTTCCATTCTATATGAGTCTCTATTCCTTTAAAACCAAGATTGCCCTACAGTTAATTAAGCAAAGACATTTCATGATCGATAAACAAACGTGTTCACTTAGGTTCATTATTAGCCAATGAACTGTCACCACATCAACCACTCAGAAAAAAAATTTAGTTCTTGTAAAATATCATTTGTCTGTACCAACAGGTCTTTGGCAATTGTATCTGTATATCAGATTTTGATCACATTGTTAATTAACCTACTAATGATAGCTAATTAAATAGACCAAGGCATAATCCTTCGCTAGCCAATTATCTGCTGCCACATCATCAGCAAAGCAAGACTTGTTGCTTCTTGGAAGATGTTGATTTTGCAATATACATGAAACCAAAAATTAAACTAAGTGCCACTTGCTTAATTAAAATTAAATATTCCACACACTTATTGAACCTCATGGCAGTTAGATGATGGGAATTTAAATTTAATAAAATCCCAGAGCATGTTAAATCACCTTTTAAGTTCAAAATTCCTCTCCTTTTGCCTCTGTTCTATTTTTCACAAAGAATCCTTTTCAAGCTCAAACAGGCTGTTGGGAATCAAGCCACGCGGTTTGTCTCTTAATTGTTTAAATTAATTTTATTTTCTTTGTGTGTTGAATTTTGTAATGATTTATTTGTACTAATCTATCAATAATTGTGGAAATCATGAAGGCAAAGCATATATATAGCATGTGTAGGTAATGGCTTATTGGCAAGAGGGTTCCCTTCCATTTCATGAATATAATGTCAATTAAAACACCACTAACAATTTTAAATATAATGCCAATTAAAACACCACTAACAAATATAAATACATAGTTGAAAGTTTTTGTTTTTGTTTTTGTTTTTGAGGGGTATTTTGAAACTTGAAAGTGACTATGCTTTTTTTTTTTTTTTATAATTATTTATAATTTGTAAACGAAATAGCTGTGTTTTGACCTGATTGTCAAAGTATATAGGCCACAAAGAATGTATGTTGTTACCTCTCTATTAAAGTTTTGTGTGGTGGGGTGTATTCCACATAGTATGTTAATATAATTTTGTTAAGTGTTTGAGCTTATGACATTGTTTTGATACAAATTGATAGACGAAGCAGGACTTGAGGACAATCTAGGCTGTTTTTACAAGAAAGTTTGAAATTTGCTGATTTCATGAGCAAACATGGTCCAATCTACTATTGAAGTCTCAGACTAATTTGCAAATAAAAAATGAATATATTGTTTTTTTTTTTATGGAAAAAAAATTATTGTGGTGGAGGGATTAAGTTATTCAGAATACATGCGTGAACAACAGATTCTATGGTTCACGCATGTATGTACAGAACCACTGAATCCTTCCAGCCCATTCATAAGTACACAGTCTACAAACTACCAATAATAGTGTATATATTATGTATTATAAGAAATTCAGATGATGTAAACCAATGAAAATACTATTTATAAACAGAAATTTAAGTGAGTGGAAGGTATCCAAGAAGGGATGTGATGTAATTGTTAAAAAAATGCACACAGACACGTCCTTCCCAAAATAGTGCTTTTACATTTTTCTAGAGCTTGATAAAACACTTTTGCATGTGGTGTCTCATATGTATATAAAAGGGTCTCTCGTTTCTATTGGAGAGTAGTTTTTCTAATAAAATAAAATTGATAACTCATTTAGCTGATCTCTAGAGTGTGGAATGATTAGACATAAATCATGGTCTCTATATAGTTGATCTTACATAATTATCTTCTCAAAAAAGAAGAAGAAGAAGAAGATTAAACTGAATTAGATATAGCCTTGATTCTCATTTAACTTGTTAGCCACATATATGTGTCTAGAATGAGGATGCAACAATGAGTGGGCTAGAATATTACTGCTAAAGCATGAAGCCCATAATTTTTCTGTCCATCAACCATAGTGGAAATGTTTATATAATATTATAATCCCAGACAAAGAAGAAAATAACGGGCTAACAAATTAAATGAGAAGGAGGCAAAATAATAGTGCTCTAATTAAGGTAGGTTCCAATTAGTTCAACTGGTAAAGTCTCTGATGGTTGAATAAGAGATCTGGAATTCAATCCCCGCTTACACCAAAAACTGATTGGTGTCTTAATCTGATGATAAAGAGCTATTATTAGGAGCGGACGCTATACATTGAAACTATCTTTAAAAAAATTATTAGACTAAGAATTATGACACTAAGATTTTTTTTTTTTTTTTTTTTTTTTGAGAGGAAACACTAAGAATTATTAGACTATATTCATTACATACAATATATTTGAAGATTAGTTTATATTACATGTCATTAAAAAGAGAGAAAATGTGAATTATTATGATTGCTATATTTAGTATTCAATTATATTGTTTGAATAAACTTACAAACAATTAATTATTTTAATTAACTTAAACGAATAATTATTTTCTATTTTTGTTGCTTGTAATCTTAAATTTGCTTTTGCACTATCCTATTTTTTGTTCCAATTGTTAGTTAATTAAGAAATGTTATAAAATTTTTGTGTCAATTTATTGTGTACCTAGCATTAATCACAAAAATAATCTTGGCTCACCAAGCATAATCCTTAACCCCTACAACAAAAATTTAAAACCCCAAATAACAACAGTAAAAATTGACCCAAATGACAGTAGCCCCGCTGGGACCAATGAGTATGTTAAGTTGGAATTGTCGGGGGCTTGGGAACCCTCGCACAGTTAATGCCTTAAAAGAGGTGATTAGGATAGAAGAGCCGCCCAAAATTGTTTTGTTGATGGCAACAAAATTTGATAGAGACTGGATGGTGAAGATTCGTGATAAATGTGGATTTAATCAAGGATTGATTGTTCCCAGCAAAGGTAGTAGTGGAGGATTAGCTTTATTTTGGAAAAATGATATACAAGTGAATGTTATAAAATATTCTCCATTTAAGAGAAGTCTCCGGTTTCGATGGACAACTGGAGACTTCTCTTAGATATAAATCTTGGAGTTAGAAATGATATGTCTACAATATTTTTACAACAAATTCTAAGTGGCAAGTTGTTACTGGTTATTATTGTTGGGGCAAAAAAGTAATCTTAGTATTAGTTTCGAATTTGAACCAATAACAACTAACCACCTGTGATTTGTTGTAAAAATGTTGTAGACGTAGCATCTCTCTACGTTTATTAAAATATCTCAGTGGTCTTTCTCAGTTGCCACGGCTTGCAATTGGTGATTTTAATGAACTTATGTGTTCATCTGAAAAGGAAGGTGGTGCGACCAGGCTTGCTCAACAAATGCAGCAGTTTGTAGATGTGTTAAATTGGTGTGGTCTTCATGATTTAGGCTTCTCTGGTCCTAAATTTACTTGGCTATATCAACAATCTGATGGAAATCAAATTCGAGAAAGGCTTGATAGGGTTGTAGCAATAGTGGATTGGGTGATTAAATTTCCTTAAGCAAAGCTTTTTCTTAGAACTTCTTCTGCTTTTGACCATAATTCGCTAGTGTTGAATCTGATGAGGAAGAAATTAAAACCAGTGCAAACTAAGATTTTTAGGTTTGAAGCTATGTGATTGAAAGACTCAAGTTGTGAGCATGTTGTGAACTCGGCTTGGGAGGAAGGTTTACATATGGGGATTGAGTTTCCAATTGAGAGTTGCTTGGAAAATTTCCGTGCAAAGCTGGAGGTTTGGAACAAAAACTGTTTTGGACATGTTGGGAAAAACATTGCCCGTCTTCAAAAGCATCTACAGTGGCTAGAAATGCAACTAGCTTCTTCTGAAAATATTATCTCCATGAGGGATACTCGGGTAGAGCTCAATTGTTGGCTGGACAAAGAAGACTCGATGTGGCATCAGAGATCTCGCCTAAACTGGTTTCAAGCAGGTGATAGAAATACAAGTTATTTTCACTCAAAAGCATCTAATCGATATCAAAAGAATTGTATTGAAGGGCTGTTTGATGAAGATGGAATTTGGCAGGAGGATGATAGAGCTGTGGAGGGTGTGGTGCTTAAGTATTATTCTGACTTGTTCAAGTCTTCTTACCCATCAAACTTTGCTGAATTATTGGAAGCCATTGTTCAAAAGGTCTCTACAGATATGAATGAAAGACTTACGGGTGATTTTCAAGGAATAGAGGTTCATAAAGCTCTCAAACAAATGTATCCTCTTAAATCTCCTGGTCCAGATGGTATGCCCCCCTTATTCTTCCAGCACTTTTGGCCTGTTATTGGGAGTGAGGTTACTAAAACAGTCTTGGATTTCCTTAATCTTGGTACTATTCCACTAAAATTTAATAAAACTCACATTGTTTTAGTACCAAAAAGTAAAGATCCAAAGTGTATTATTGATTATCGTCCTATTAGTCTTTGTAATGTGATGTATAAATTGGCCTCTAAAGTTCTTGCTAACAGACTTAAAAAAGTTTTACCAAACTTTATTAGTGATACCCAAAGCGCTTTTGTGCATGGAATGTTAATTACTGATAATGTTTTGGTAGCTTTTGAAACTATGCATCACATCAATTCTAAGGGGGGGAGGGGGGGAAGTGGAGAGATGGCTTTAAATCTAGATATGAGTAAGGCATATGATCGAGTAGAGTGAATTTGCTTGGATAAAATTATGGGAAAATTGGGTTTAAATTCTAGGTGAAGGGGTTTGATGATGCAATGTATCTCTTCTGTTTCCTGTTCAGTACGTATTAATGGTAAACCTAGAGATAATATTATTCCCTCAAGAGGTTTACCGCAAGGGGACCCATTTGTCTCCTTATCTTTTTTTAATTTGTGTAGAGGGTTTTTCTGCTTTGATTAAAAAATCTATACAGGAAAGTAAGATGGAAGGGGTGGCTGTTTGTCATGGTGCTCCTATTCTTTCACATTTATTTTTTGCAGATGATAGTCTTATTTTTTGTAAGGCTAGCTTGGAGGAGTGTGATTCTTTGCAGTGTGTCTTAAAAGTTTATGAAGATGCTTTCGGCCAACAATTGAATAGGGCTAAAAGATCCTTGTTTTTCTCAAGCAATACAGATTAGCAACTTCAAGAAGAAATTAAGACAAGGTTTGGAGCTCAAATTATTAGACAGCATGAAAAATACCTTGGTCTTCCATCTTTAGTTGGGAGGAATAAAAGAAATACTTTTACTGTTGTGGAGGAAAAATTGGCAAAAAAGTTAGCTAGATGGAATGAGAAGTAGCCAGAAAAGAAATTTTGATCAAGGCAGTTGCTCAAGCTATCCCAACATACACCACTAGTTGCTTCAAAATCCCTGATTCCCTTTGTGATGATCTGACTAGTATGATTAGAAATTTTTGGTGGGGACAAAAACAGGATGAAAGAAAGATGGCGTGGTTGGGTTAGGAGAAGTTGTGTGTGCCTAAATCATGTGGTGGGATGGGTTTCAAACTGCTTAAGCCTTTTAATCTGGCTCTTTTAGCTAAACAAGGCTAGAGACTTCAAATGGCTAATAATACTCTTGTTTATAGAGTTTTTAAGGCACTTTATTTTAAAGATTGTGATTTTGTTCATGCTCTTTGGGAAATAGACCTTCATATGTGTGGAGAAGTATTTATGCAACCCAAGAAATTGTTAAAAAAGGGATGAGATGGAATGTTGGCAATGGTCAAAAAATCCGGATATGGGAGGATAAGTGGATTCCTAACTCTCCTTCATCTAAGGTTATCTCTCCTAGAGTTCTTTATCCACAAATCTCTATGGTTAGTGATCTGATTGATGTTGAAGATAAGGGATGGAATTTTAGTTTACTTAAACAAAATTTCCTTCCCTTTGAGGCAGAAATTATAGGAGGTATTCCCCTGAGTAGCTGGCTTCCTGAAGATAAACAAACCTGGGCAAAGACTTCAAATGGTTTAGTTTCGGTTAGGAGTGCCTACAAAGTTGCTATGGATTTGTGTAAGCCTATCGAATCTGCTTCGAGCTCGGATGGTGATAGCATGAGGCAGTTTTGGAAAAAGCTTTGGAAGATCCAAGTTCCTCATAAGATTTGACACTTTATTTGGAGGGTAGCCAGTGATATTCTCCCAACAAAGGCGAATTTAGTACATAGGCATGTTATATTGGAGGGTGGTTGTGAGGAATGTGGTGATAATTTGGAATCCTTGCTGCATCTTTGTTGGGAATGTCCTAAGGCATGTGAAACATGGAGGTTATTTCAAAATTTCAATGACTTTGCCTCTGTGCAGTTTAGGTGTTTTATGGATTTCCTATAGTTTATCTTGATAAAGGCAGATTGGTTATGTGAAGATCAGGCTGTTGCAATCACAATTTGATAGGCGCTTTGGACAAATAGGAATGAAGTTTAGCATGGCAAATTAAGGAAGAATGGGAAGCAACTGATTCTATGGTGTACTCACTACCTAGAGGAGTATTGGGCGGCTGTGGAAGTCCCAATGAAGTTTTCTCAAGTTTATGTTTCAAAATGGGAGCCTCTGGCTTTTCCTTTTTATAAGTTTAACGTAAATTGAGCTGTTTTTAAGGAACAAAAAGAAGTTGGAATGGGGGTTGTAATTCGAGGCCATGTTGGAAATTTTATTGCAGGTCTTAGTAAGAAGTTTCAGTATCTTCTAGGAGCTATTGAAGTTGAGGCAAAGGCCTTTGAATCTGGTTTGGAATTTGCTAAGGATATGGGTATTCAGGACTTTGTTCTAGAAGGAGATTCACTTAATATTGTTCATGCTCTTAGTGGAAATTCTCATGCTATTTCAACAATTGCTGCTCTGATTTATGGGATGCAGGTTACTTCTTTTGAGTTTCGAAATGTCTTATTTTCTCATGTTCGTAGGAATGGTAATGTACCTGCTTACTAGTTAGCTAAACATGCTTTAGGCATCTTTGATTTTTCTGTTTGGATTGAAGAGAGTCTCTGTTTTCTTGTACAAACTCTTCTTTATGAGGTATCTACTACTTTTAACTATTAATAAAGTTTGTGTGTTTTCTATCAAAAAAAAAACTACAAGATTAGGCCAAATAACAACAAATTAACAAAATATTCAACAAAAAGCACATTCAAAAACAAAAAATAAAAACTCCTAATAATTCAAATTCATAACTCGTTCAACCCATTATATAAAAAATATTCATAATTTCTTTTTCTTTTTTTCTAGAAAATGATACCAAGAGAGATAATGTTGCCATGAGTTCCCCTCAGAAATGTCAGTAGCTCTACTCTCCCTAGCTTTTCAGTTGCAACAGCTCTGCTCTATTTCCTCAATGGCTCAGCTCATTGTTGCAACATGTATTATATGTTGCTCTCTACCTCTTTCACTCTCTCCCTTTGACTCTTATCTATCATCATTTTCTAGATACTTTCTTATTTTATTACTCTAATCTCAACATTTTTAGTTCTTACTTTATCTCTTACCAGTCCTTTTTTGTCTTTTAATTTTATTAGTAGAAGGAATTATAAAACTTCATGTAATTAGGTTTTTTTTTTCCTAATATCGATATATTCAAGTTTTTTTATTAAATTTTATATCATTTAAATTTCTTAATAATTACCCAAAAATATATTCCTAGGGCCAATGGTTGAAATTCATCTCATTATTCCTTCGAAGGTTGAAGTCCCATTATCAAAAGATGCTCTAGTATGTACGCCAGTCCAACCACTAACAAGACTACCACCTAAATAAGTCAATGGGTTATCCAATCGGACGGCAGAGGTTGAAGGCCATGCGGGCCATCTAGTGATTTGCTCTTAAGATTACCCTTTTGTCCCAATCCTTTGACAAGGCATTCATGACGTTGATAGCCTGATTGGGATTGAAGTTAACATGGGTCAGGAAATCATTTATTTTATCCTCTTAGATTTTCCCTCCGCTAAACAAGCACAAAGATTTTCCCAACCCACCTCTCAAAACCACAAACAAAACTCCACCATTCTTTTTTTCTTTTTCTTTTTTTGGAGAAGCAACTCCACCATTCTTTGAGCTTTACTTTGACAATTATCACCAACCATTTTTAAGCTAGCTAGTACGACCCTACCCTACCCAATATAATGCAAATCAAATTATAATCAAGAATAAGAAATTAAATACTAGTAGTTGTTGTTGTTTTTTTTTTTTGATAAGAGTAGTTGTTGTTGTTGTAGTGAAAAATAGTGCTAGTGATTCAAATAATGGATCATTTAAACATGAGAGTAATAAGGTAGACCCAATAAATGGCATACTCAATAGTTTCTTTTGCTACTAAATTTCCACTCTAATCATATTTCAAGGGGTCGGGGTTATAAGTCTAATTGATTAGTGCCTTTTATTTTCCTTCACTATTTTTTGGGCAAAACCATTGCAAAACTTTTACTCTAAAATGCCTCTTTTCAAGTCATGTACTCCAAAAAAATTTGAGCTTGAATTGTACCCATATATGCATACAGTATAAAATTAAAAGGGCCATTACCAAAAATTTTGTCTTAATAAAGAGGTCAATTTGTTTCAATCTTGGTGTGCAGCATGAGAGGTCCTTTAAGAATAGAACTGAAAGCTCATCATAATCATGGTTTTGTTGAAAGCATAATAATAATAATAAAAAGAAATGGAGAACTGAGTGTGAGACACTTGGGGGGGTCCTTTCCATAATTTGTTTTGTTTTTCTTTTGACCATCCATGCCGAAACATAAAAGAAAGCTTTCTATTTTGCTCCAATTTGACAAGACCATCACCATTTTTTTAGGCTTTAGCTTTTACGTAGATGTCTTGTCTGAGTCTTGAGGGTTCCTTAGGGAAAAGCAGTATTTATTATATTTCATTTTGGGTCAACAATGTCATAACTTGTGCCACAACTCACCACGGCACAAGTTGTGGCACCAACATTACTCTGTTGCTCACTCATTCTATTAAAAAGTTAATAAACACAAAAATAAAATTTGACACCTACATGGCATTTATTACTTATAGATTTTAAAAAAAAAATAAAAGTAATATTAATGGTACGTATGAAAACACATAAATTTGTCAAGTCAACCGACAATTGTCTGATATATTAGTAATAGATAAAAAAGTGATATTAATGATATCCCATATAAAAATACCGGAACACTAACAAACTTGTCAACTCAACTATTATAAAAAATATTGCCAATTTTTTGGGTCATGAGTTTTGCAAACTATTGAGACTTCTCTAGTTTACTTTTCAAAAAAAAAGACTTCTCTAGTTTAGGTTTTTACGATGTCATGGAGAGAACACAAACACTATAGAAGAGAAGGCAAAATCCAAGAGAGAGTTTTCACAACATTAAGGATTATACAACGATTGTGGATTTTCTTTTATTCAAAAAAAAAAAAAAATAATATTGTAGTTAAACGGGATTGGTTGATGGGGGTATTTATACTAGGTGATTACACTTACCATTTTAAACTTTCATAATGCAATATTATTATCTTAAATTATAAGTCTATAACTCGTACTTCATTTTACAACCTATAGTGAATTGGTCTATTAACTTTTTTTTTTTTTTAGAATCAATTGGTCTATTAACTTGAATAGAAAATTATGTTACATGCAACTCACGTTACCTCTGCATATGTGTTAAATTTGTCAAAAATTTTGTTTTATGGATTTTTTTTGTTGCTGTAGTTGAATATTTTGAGGTTTCTTTGGCTTCTAAGTGGGTGAACGTATGAGGCACTTTAATTTCCCCGTACATTCTGGATGCACTTTTTCCATGTTTTGATGTGGGATGGGAGGTCCAATTCCAAATTTGCATTTGTAACAGGATGATTTGGGAAAATTACACCGTCAAATAGTAAATGATGAAAAATAAGACAAAGCAGAGAGAGATAATGGTCCATATGTAAAAGTAATGTGTTCACTGTTCCACACCATCAAATAGTAAATGACGAAAAATACGATAGCTTTTTGAGATTTTAGACAAAACAGAGAGATAATGGTCCATGTCATGTAAATTCCAAAAAATTTAAAGGAAAAAAAAAATCAAATAGTCTAGAATCAGGAGTTTAATATAATGCAAAATGTGACAACAAAACAATAATAACAAAAACATATATATCCTATAAAAAAAAAAAAAAAACAAAAACATATTATAGGGATAAATGCCCAAAATTGTATATTGGGTCTTGGGCCTCATCCGAGAACGTGGGTATATCCGAGGAGGGGCAAATAACTATGAGAGGTTTCAAGTTTAAAGTCTCATAAGGAAGGAACGGATGAAGGTTGGTCCGAGGAGTAACTCCTCCTCGGACGTAATGAATACGGTTCAAGTTTGTATTCCAACAACCTAGGTGACCCTTCAGAAGGCTCCCACGATAAGGACGTGCATCATACACGTATAAGAACGATAAGAACGAAGAAATATTTAAGGAAAAGCTGCTACCACCACATTAAATGCACTGCATCTACTTTTCTGCCCGCATTTATGTGGAGAAGACACCTGAACAGTGATGTCTTGGCTACCACAACTCACAGAGAGCCAAAAGGGATGTCTGATGGGACAGACACTCAAGTGAGGGCTTAGATGATCAACAAGTGTAAGGTCAAGATAGTCCAAAGGGGAGTTATATAATGTGAGAGACCCTCCATAAGGAAGGGATCGGAAAAACTAGAGAAAATACATTGTAGCAATCAAAGTTGCACTTGTAATCAATTCTGTTGATATGTACCAAGATTTGCCTCCTTGGACAATGAATTCATTCCGTCCTATGTGCTATGATTTTTTCTTGATTATCTTTTAAATCCATACTAGCCGTTGTTAAATTCATAGAGAGCCTAGTTCTTTGACCCACTTTCTACAAATTTATTGTATTGGGCTCATTGGGCCAATATCCCATATCATTTTGGCTTGGGCTGTAAAACGAGACCCTACACATATGTTTATTTATTTATTGCTTAAACATTTTATAAAAAATTGTTTTTAAGCCTTATGCTTATAACTACTTATTCCTTATATAGATTTTAAACGAATTGAATTCAATGTTAAAATTCAAGTTTGTTCATTTAATTCTAATTTGAATATAATTGAACTTGAGTTTATCACTAAATTAAATTACATGTTCATACTTGGTTTGTTTTTCTATTGAACAAGTTTGAGTTTATTCACGAGTTAATTGATTCACTTCTGTTTTTTTTCCCCCCTATATATATATATATATATATATATATATATAGAGTAAGCATTATAAGTAAATCTTTTTTATCTTTTCACAAATCTATATTCATCATTAATAACTAAATTATAATTGAAATTATATTATTTGAGTTAAGTAGATAAAATAATATTCATTTATTAACTTATAAATTTGATTTTCACCAATTTGTCTTAACAAAAATTATTATACAAATGGACTATATATATAAACATATAATATTATATATACTTATCGAGTATCATACTCATATACTCATGAGTTTGTTCATCATGAACATGTTCTTGTATGGAGCAAAACTTGTTTAATAGTCAAGCTTGAACTTAAGGTTTAGCTTGGATCATTTTCTAAATAAACAAATATAAATAAGATTTTCCATAATCAAGCCAAACTATTTATGAAGAAGTCAATCCATTCACGTACAACTTTATCAATAATAAACACTATGTTTCATGGATATATATATATATATATAATCTAATTACTTTGTATTTAAAAATAATAAACACCATCAAAAGAAATTACAAAAACACAATCTAATTACTTTGTGTTTGTATATATATACACACACTAATTACTTTGTATGTATGTGTGTGTGTATATATATATATATAATCTAAAGTTTCGCATCTTAGTTCTAAAACTGTTGTTGGTGTTTCAAAAGAATCAAAACCAACTTTCAAGTTCCTATCAAACCGAAAGAAATGAGGGTGAAACTTCATGAAAGCACCATAAAAATCACCTGGCACTTTGGCTTCATATGCAAAATTTGCACTAATTTTGTAATAAAAAAATGGCCTAATAGTACAAAACCGACCCAATGTTTGTTTGTCCCAAACACATTCACAAGTCACAATCATATTTTTTACCACGTACCTGGTATATATATAGTATATGATCTCTTTGTCTTAGGTTGTCACCGTCTCCACCGTCCATCTTTTTTTTTTTCTTTTTTTCTTTTTTTTTTTCTATGCTCCACACACGAGCTCCACATTGATCCTTCCTGGCTGTGTAAGAATGAGTTGTAATGCATTTTTCAAACAGGTCAAAAGTCGTTTTTTAGCTGGAGATTATTATTATATAAGCAACTTCGTTTTGTTTAACAATTAATTAAATAGCCAATTAAAAGTTAAGAAACCTGAACCCTGGCATATATGCTTAAAAATAAACCTTGCCCGCAAGGCTTAAACTATAAAGAGTAACCGAAAGCTAGGTTTTGGACCTTGATAAACTTAAGGATAAATTATACATACCCACTTCAATCTTTAAAGTATCACCTAAGTTATAGTGTCTCACACTCTCACTTTCTTTTCCAAAAAAAAAAAAGTTATAGTGTCTCACTTAAAATAAAAAACTGACCAATCAAATCTCAAATTCAAAATTCCAAATATTAGTAGCAAATTAAGGGGCATGAGACAGAGAAGGCTTAATAAGAAGTCAAAATTATTTCGGTTGCATTTTCTCTCCACTATAGATAAGATAAAATTTAAATATATGACATTCCATGATAAACTTACCGTTAGGACAAGACATTATTTAGTATAAGCGATGTATGGGCAAAGTTTGCAACCCAAGCCCAAAAAATATGGGATTATGGGTTAATGAGCCCAGCACAATAAATTTGTTGAGAATTGGTCCAAGAACTAGGCCCTAGTGACTTTAACAACGGCTAAGATGTGTTTGAAAGACGATCATGCAAGAATAAAGAAAGTAAAGTTGGTCTGAATATATTGCCGAGGAGGAAGATATTCGTATAGATTAATAAAACTGAATACAGTAGCAGTTCTGGTTGCCCCCCCCCCGTCTTCTTTTTTTCTCTACTCCTCTTTCCATGGAGGGTCTCCCTTCTTATATAGTCCCTCTTGGACAATCTTTACTCTCCACTTGTCGATAATTTGGGTTACTACTGAAGTACTTGTCTCATCAAACATCCCCTCTGACCCCTCTGTGAGTTGTGGTGACTAAGGAAACACTGTTCAGGAGTTTTCTCCACATAAATACGGTCAAAAAAGTAGCTGCAACGCATTTAATGTGGAGGTAACACCCTTTACCTAGATATTTTTGGGTCTCCTTCTTTCTTGTGGGTTTATGCAACATGCTTCTATCACTGGTGTCTCTATTGAGGTCATTTTTGTGACTGGGATATGTAAAGGAGCAGTGTTCATACTGTCTAAGGAGACATTGCTCCTCGGACCGTCTTCAATTCTTTTCTTACTTATGTGGTACTAAGCTGGAGTGACCCCCTACTATTTGTCTCTCCTCGGACATACCAGCGTCCTTAGTTAAGGCCAAGACCTAATATACCGTTTTTGGGCCTTGCCCCTACAAGCGATATATGAATTTTTACACCTTATTCCACGATTGAACTAATTTAAACCCACAGTTTTTAGCTTTTTATTACATCTTGATGATTTATCCTAAAATTGTTGTTTGGAAGGGCTTATTTATATATTAATTTTCTTTTAATTTGATTGCAATTGAATTGGCAAGAGGATATACCAAGTGGCATTAGGACTTAGGAGCTTGATTGCCTAGGTTTTTTTTTTTTTTTTTTTTTTGGTTTTTTAGTACCATCTACTTAATTATGATTGCTCTTTGTCATTTATGCAAAGACACTAATTGATTTTTTGCATAGGCAGAACTTGAGCCTAGTTCATTTGTACAAGAGATAGTCAATCCTAACTAATACGTTAAGAATACATAACCGAACCCAAAATTTTTGAAATTAAAACTTTATTGTTGTCATATAAGAGGCAATATACTTTCACGTTCATGTATATTATAATCTTTGGCTAAAATGCCTTTTTCAGATGTCACTCTTCTTTCTCTACTCTAGTTAGTAATTTTTAAAATAGACCATGTATTCCACTCTTTATCCTTTCACAATAAAAATATTATTTATTTATTTATTGTTACTTATTTCATGAAGAAATTGGAACAAAAATAGGCAATTGAAAATTTGAAACTGACGGAGGTTGCCAAAACTATAAATAATAAACTAGGGTGTGGAGCCAGAAAAAGAAATCGTGATCTGACCTTAGCGAAGCTGTAAATGATGGCATTGAACTAGAAAAGACAAAGAAGACGCACTTATCTATTTTGATCTAACCTTATCGGAGCTGCAAAAATTACTTGATGATCTTCTTGTCGGAGTTACAAACGACAATGTCAACCCAGAAAAAGACGTTGATTTTGGGATCTATCAATTTAGCTAGGATTTTGATAAATCAGTCCAGCCTAGGTCTTGGGCTTATAAATCAGTTTCCTATATTCAGTCCTAATTACCAACAACTATGACCTTACACTGCAGCCAAATCTTTTGGTTCTTTTTTACCTTTTTATCTTTTGTTGCCAACAATTTAAGTTACATCTCAACAAAAAAAAAAAAAAGGGTTTACATCTCCTCACCAAAGAGTTAGATAAAAATATTAAAGTATTATATGGTCTTACTTTGTAATTACCAATTAGCCTAATTTCTCCATCAAATATAAAATTTGTTATTATTGCGAAAGATTTTGTAAAATTTAGTTACAATATATTAAATTTTTAATTAAATTCAACTCTGTGATCTTCAAACACAAGAAAGTGCATTAGTCAATACTAAATGAGACAAAGCTCTCCAATTGAATTTAACAACATCTTTGTATTGACCAATGCAATAAAAATAATATTATCTTTTTAAGAATAACTAAATTCACCAATGTGGTTTATTGGTTGATAAACAACATAATCGAATTTAATAAAAGAATTTAAGATACAACACATAATTTTTTTTTTTTTTCATTTTTGGTGCTAGATATTGAAGTGGATTTTCTTATCAAGGGTAAAGAGAAAATTGAAGAAGTGGATTTTCTGTGATTGCAATGAAGATTCTAATGAAGTTGGTGTTGGTGTGGTGATTCAAAACTCTAAGAGTGAAGTTATAGCTGATCTCTCTGAAAAATATCATTACCTTCTTCAGTAGATACATTAAAAATTCTTACTGCTTAGAAAGCTGCACAGTTCGTCCATAAGATTGGTCTTCATCAATCCACCTTCGAGGGAGACTTCAAGCTTGTCATTAATTCTTTTCGATAAAAGATTTTATTATGCTCTTCCGTAAGCAATCTTGTTAAAAAAATTATGAACATTGTCAATTCTCTTCGGAACCATTCCTTGTGTCATATTTCTAGGTAAAACAAAGTTTTAACGCGTGTTTTAATTTTAAGAGAGCAAAACTTCCATTTACTTTACTAGTTTGGATGTAACGTGTTTCTTTGCATCCAATTTATTAGCATATGAATAAAATAGCTCTCGATTGTTTCTCAAAAAAAGATTTATGTGATTGTGTGATTGGAATAAATAAAATAGGCGGAATCTTGGCCATTCAAATTTCTTGGGATTTGGAGTGCATGATTCATATATAAGACCCACCTACTTAGCCTAGTAGAAGTACAAAGAGCAAGCGACGACACAGAGAGAGATATATAGAGAGGTTGGCAGAAAGTAATGAATGGTCTCAAAATCAGTTAAAGTAGGCTTCGGGGTGTCACCTTCAATTAACAGTAATGGGTTACAGAAGCATGTGAAGGGTAAGGAGAACTGTAAGTAGCCGGCCAGAATTATAGGCCGTACTGCTATGCCATTAGTATAGCCCAAAAAAAATGTTACCTCTTTCAATTCAAGCCCAATACTATTGGGTAACTGTAAAATTTCCTATTACATTCACTGTTGATAATAATGATAGCCCCTCCATACTTCATCTTTTTGCAAAGTATTTCCACACCCACGACTTTTGTACCACAATTTTTGTAACAATTTTGATGTGATCGTTTGTGAGTGGTTTTTTATTACTTTTTTATAAACTCTGTAATTTTTCTTTTTAATACTCACAGTTAATCACATTAAAGTTATGGACTTATGGCACAAAAATTGTGTCCTTAAAACTTTCTTTTTTTTGCTTCTCACAGTCTACAAGATCATGGTATCTTGTACCAAATCCCTTGTGATCGAATGCTACCTCTCTTCATCCGATAAGGAGGTTTTAGGTTTAATTTATAAGACATAAAGGATATAGAAGAAAAATGGCTATCTTTATATTATGTGATTGTGATCTATATAATTACTATTTGATTTTTTTTCTTACAAGAAAAAAGAAAAAATATTTATTATCAAAACTTTTAGCTTAAGTGATACCTCTAGCCCTCTTCTTAAAGTAGGGTTTAGGTTCAAATTCATTGGGACATATATCCCCCGACTTATTGTAGCAGAAAGAAAATTACAAATATGACCTTCAGGCTTTAATGTGAGTATCATTTTTGTGTTAATCAAATTTATGGTTTTCATGGAAAATTCTAACAACATATTTGAATTGTCACACACCTAATATCTATGGTTTAATTATTAAAATTAGAAGTTTAAGAACAAAATTGACAATTATGTATGTTATGATATTAATGTCCCTTATGGATTAAGTATAAGTTTAACCATATGTTTATAAGATCTTGGGCACTCTCCCCTTGCAAGTCGATTTTCAAGGGTGAGTTCTACCCATGGGTTCCTAACATTTGGTATTAGAGCCAACCACCACGTCTAGTAATCGGACGTAGCTCATTGAGTATGGGATCAAATGAGTTGTGACTTTGTGGTCGGATCTTGAAGGGGGTGACCTAGAGGCTAGATTAAAATTACTGATAGGTAAGTGGAGCCACCAAAAAGAGAAAGGGCTACTATCGGGTTAGTGTCGCTAGAGTAAGCCGTCGTGGACATCGACTATGGAGCGTGATGGTATATTATAATCCTAATATCTCACATGGATTAAGTGTAAGTTTAACTATATATTTATAAGCTCTTGGACACCCTCCCCTTGCAAGTCGATTTTTAAGGGTGAGTTCTACCCATGGGCTCCTAACAGTGTCAAAGTCTAATAGTGATTTATATAAAAACCCCTTAAAATTGACAAACCACAATTTTTGGTCTCTAAATTATGTGTTGAAGTTTAGTTTCATCTAAGAATATTTGATATTGTTAATCTATTTCTCAACGTTCTAATAACGGTTTGATGTTATAGTTGCCCTACCTTAATTCTAAAAATTGAGTGGTTCTTGCAAAATCAGTTTTTAAATAGAGTGATTCATCAACGTGTAGTTTACCTTTCATCCTTAATAATATTAGATCAAAAACTTAGAAGGAAGTTTGTTTGTTTGTTTTGTTTTTTATTTTTTTATTTTTGAGATAGAGTTTCAACCTATGACATCCGCTTCTAATAATAGTTTATCATCAAACCAAGACATCAATCAGTTTTTGGTGTAGACGGGGATTGAACCCCATATTTCTTATTTAACCATTAAAGATTTTACCAGTTGAGTTAACTGGAACCCACTTAAAACGAAGTTAAATGTATAATTTGAGAAAGTTTATGAACACGATAATATCTCACAATATTTTCACAACTTTGTTTTGAATTTTGGTGGATCCAATCGTAATTTACTTTTTATAATTTAATAATTACGAGTAAATGATTTGAACTGTGAATGTCTCAATTAAAAAACACAAGTGGTGCTAACATGAACTAATTAAGTTACAGGACTTTGGTATATTGAATTATGTTTAGTACATTAAAGATTATAGTGTGGCAACTCACAATCGACTGGTTATGGAGGATATCAAACTCTAATAAATAGCTTAAAGATCAAAATAGTAGTTTGGTCAAAAAGGAAACTACACATATGATAATTCTTGAACCACATTTAGATTTTTGCTTTTTTTAGGGTTTTCCGATTCAACTTTTCTTTTTATTCCATTATTAAACCCCATTTTGGGGCTATTAAGATCTACTTCTTTATTCTTCTAAATAAATAATTAAATAAAATTATTCTTTTGTATTATCTTTAAAAAAAAAAAAAAAAAAATCTAATACTTTATGGTGCTTTCCTATCCTGACTGACAGGTAATATGTTGATATCTGTGGCATTAAAAGAGGCAATTATTTTGGAAGGCCCCCTCGATGGAGCTAGTTTGAATTCGAGCATGGTACAACTAGAATGTAGAGAGGAAACCGTTACCAAACATCAATACCATCAATAATACTCCAAATCTACCCCATTCTGATTATTAAAACTTGCTTCCCAGTTCATCAAAAAGAGAATAAAAAATAAAAAAATAAAACTCGCTTTCCTTTCCTTCTCTCAATTTAACACGGGGGATGTAAAAGATATACCCTCCAAGTAGTCTTATTTCTCAAACTCTCACAATATGCCATATCAGATTAAAAATATGGTATTGTTACTATTTAGTAAGGTTGTTATTTTATTTTATTTTTTTTTTGAGAAGAAAATATTATGTAATGATGTCATGCAATAAGTGATAGAAAATATTTATTTTCAAATTCATGAGTAATCTTTGAAAAACTGAATAAGAGGGATTTGAATCCAAATTCAATATCCCTCTATTAATGAATGGGTTGTGTTTATCTAGAAGAAAATAATAGCCACTTTTAGTTATTATCTTGCCAAATATTTGGCAATGATACAAAGTCATACATGATAGGATGATAGAAAAGTTTATTTGCAGATTTATAATTAATTTTACAAAAATAAATCTGAGATCGTTATTAATAAAAGAAATTACAAAGTTACTTTACAAATTTGGTTGTAGCTAATTAGTTATAATTCCTATTAAAAAAATTAACATGATTATATATTTTAAAAATCTAATTGTTTATGTCAAAACCATTTCCCTGTCTTTTGTGTGTGTGTTTGTTTCTCAAAAAAAAAAAAAGAAAAAAAAAAGCAAGTTAGTACTAAAGTATACAAAATTACTCAACCTTAATAAAAAAAATTAACAGTTAAACACTTAAGGTTTAAACCTTAAACTGATTCATGTTTTTGCATCAGCATAACTTCACCTTTTCCATTATAGACTCTGATCTTAAAATTGATCTTGGCATCTCTCTCTCCCTCTCTAGTTAAAAGAAGTAAATTTTTGTGCTGATTTGGTAGACAAATCTTGTTCTTACTGTCCTACTATGATATGAACTCTTCTCTTAGGATATCCTTCCTTATATTTCTATATTTATATTTATTTACCTTTTTCTATTTATTGGTAGATCATTCTAACGTGATCGCAATTTCAAATTATTTTTGAGCTATACTAGGTTAACTAATTAATGTTTGGTTTGTCTTGAATTGCAAAGGGTTCGAATTTTTAGAGCGATTTTTTTAATTACCAAAGTCAAAATAGCAAACATTGCTCCGGGGATGAATTTGATCTTTAACAGAGAGAGCGAGAGAGAGAGAGAGAGAGAGAGAGAGTGAGAGTTGACTATCTTGATGCTTTACATCTCATGCTCTTTCCCTCACATGCTTATTTGATCTAAATTGATGTAATCTTAATTCTTAAGTGCTCATCAATACAATATACTACAATGATAAATCTCCACCAAAAAAAAGAAGAAGAAGGAAATTCTCTCCAAATCACAATTACAATAATTAAAAAAAAAAAAAAAGTTTCATAAATGTTAAAATTTTAACTTCTTTTAATCTTAGATCCATTGTTTCTGACAATTAAAACTAGTGGAAATTTCACTTTATACACTAGATCAAAAAGAAGGGGAAAAAAAGAGAGGGGACATTACCTATTAGTATGTTTCTTTTTGGGGTAAAACTAGAGATTATAGCAACCACATATATAGGATCCCAATGAAGTAATGAGTAGGTTGAGAAAAATACCAAACAAAACCCAAAAAAAAAAAAAAAAAAAAAAAACGGAAAAAGAAAAAAGAAAAAGAAAAGAAAAGCAAGTGTTGGTAAAAGATTGGAAAAGGCAAAAGGTATGTCCTATAACAACACAGCAATAAATTCAAAAGAGTTAGTTAACCAATTAATCAAAATTAAAAAATCTTCCAACTCCAAAACCCAATCCTACTTTCTTTTGCCTCCAACTCAACCCCACCTCTTGTAATCCGTTTTCCATTTCCTTCCCTATTTTCCCATTGGGAAAACAAAACAAAAAGAAAAGAAAAAACAGAAAACAAAACACACACACACACACACTCTCTCTTTCTCTCTCTCTCTGGGTGTGGGGGTATCTGTATTCACTGTACACACACACAAAAACATTGCTCAAACCCCAACTCCCAACAGCATAGGACTTGGATCCTCCAACCATTTTGTTTCTCTCTCTCCCTCTCATTGGATCTGAGTTCCAACTTCCCAAACCCACAATTTTCACAGATCGAACGAAAGAACTCCCATCCACCAACAAAAACGGCGGCGTTTCACAACCAAACATAGACTTCACCCATTATATCGATCCATCCCGGGCATTTCTCCATTGAAATGGGAAATGCCCACCACTCCTGACATTCCACCACTACTAAACCATGAGCAAAACAACTCGCCACAATAACAATACCAACAACAGTAACAACAACAGCAACAACAGCAATACCAATAACAACGACGACGACGGCGACGAGAGCGAGTGTTTCTACGAGTCGCTCGACCGAATCGCCTCATCTTCTTGCTCCTGCTCCAATTCCAATTCCAATTCCGATAACGAAAACGACGCTGTTTCTGTTTCTTCTCCTAATTATGGGTCGGACCTCCACCGAAAGTCGTTTCGGGCGCCCAAATTCCCAATGGGCCTCTCGTCCAACTACGATATCTGGATCTCCGAACCCTCCTCCGTCTCCGAACGCCGCTCTCGCCTCCTCCGCCAAATGGGCCTCATCAACGACCCGTCCTTGTCCCGGACCACCCGATCCATTTCCTCCGATCATTTAGCCTCTCAACCCGACCCGTCCACCTCCGCCGCAACCGTCGCCACAATCGTCCGATCCAAATCAGACGGCACTGATCGTGCGTACGATTTATCTTCTCCTCCTCCAATTCTTTCAATTCATTCCTCCTCCTCCTCCTCTTCTTCTTCTTCTTCCTCTTCTTTTGTACATAATAGTAACGGTAATAACGGTATTAGTAACTGTAGCACTAGTGGCGGTGGTGGCGGTGGATCGAAATCGAAGTCGTCTTCGCCGAATAAGCCTCCGGCGATTCGGAAGAAGTCGTCGGCGTCGGAGGAGATTGACGACGGGGGTTTGGATTGCGGAAAAGAAAGAGAGAAAGTGTGCTTGATAAAGAACCTTGACAATGGGAAGGAGTTTGTGGTGAACGAGATTAGGGAAGACGGGATGTGGAACAAGGTCAAGGAAGTTGGGACCGGAAGGCAATTGACCATGGAGGAGTTTCAGATGAGCCTAGGGCATTCTCCGATCGTTCAGGAATTGATGCGGCGGCAGAATGTGGAGGATGGGAATAAGGATGGTTTGGATTCCAATTCCAATTCGAATATGGGGGCGGCCGCGGCGAAGATGAAGAAGAAAGGCGGTTGGTTTAAGAGTATAAGGAATGTGGCGAGTTCGGTAACGGGGTATAAGGAGAGACGGAGTAGTGACGAGAGGGATACTTCGTCGGAGAAGGGTGGTGGCGGTGGCGGTGGCGGTGGAGGGAGGAGGTCTAGTTCGGCCACGGATGATAGTCAGGATGTTTCTTATCATGGACCGGAGAGAGTGAGAGTTAGGCAATATGGGAAGTCTTGTAAAGAGTTATCGGGGCTGTATAAGAGCCAGGAGATTCAAGCTCACAATGGGTCCATTTGGAGCATTAAGTTTAGTTTGGATGGGAAGTATCTTGCTAGTGCTGGTGAGGATTGTGACATCCATGTTTGGCAGGTCGGGGAGACGGAGAGGAAAGGGGATCTGTTGTCAATGGAGAGACAGGATGATTTGAATTTTAACTACTTGTTTGTTCCCAATGGGTCGCCCGAACCAAATTCGCTGTCTCCGATTATGGACAGTCATTTGGAGAAGAAGAAAAGGGGGAGGACATCTGTTAGCAGGAAATCGTTGAGCTTGGATCATGTCGCGGTGCCCGACACTGTGTTTGCACTTTCGGATAAACCCATTTGTTCGTTGCAAGGACATAGTGATGATGTGCTTGATCTTTCATGGTCCAAGTCTCAGGTTAGTTGCTATCTTCATGCTTTCTTAGTTATGGTTTTGTTTACATAAATAAGTCAAAGTCGAATTAGACTGATTACCCTGATGAGAAAATTACATAATTAATCAGTATTGTAATTCAAATGTAGTAGTAGTCATGTTAATGATTTCAACTCTTGGAAAGTGGTGCTATTATTATAGAATTGTACTTCTACTAACAGGTAAAGATTAGTAGATATAGCGTTTAGTAATTTATTAACCAGTTGGCTCTGTAGGGTTTTTTATTTTTGAAAGTTATAACATGAGAACATTGACATGCCTGCCTTATATTTCAAGACAAATGGATAAAGTATCTTCAGGATTCTCACTTTTTAGGCAGCAGTTACTGAAAAAGGACTTTATCCTGTCTTAAGATAGTTTATAAGGGTCTGTATTTAAGTGTTGGATTTATGGATATCTTCTTTTATGTTTTTTCTTATCAAAATTAATTTTGTGAAAACTCCGCTTCTACTGTTACATTGTTTCATTCGGAGTGCTAAAGTATTAAGCTCTAACTCAGATACCCATTCTCCTCTCCTGTAAGAACCAGATGTAGGGCGAAGTTTTGTGTTATCGGCCAACTAGGTACACATGTAACTTACAAATATTATAATAAAAAAAAAAGGAATACTTTATCCAGGGTTTGTGCATGGTTAAGACTATTTTTCTAAATGTAGAAATGTTCCGTTACGATGGTGTCTGCAGATATTTTAGGCAAAACCTGTTTAGTGCCCAAGCATACCTCATAGTTGATGGGTTTACTAGCTGCAGATGCACTAAATTAGCAGTCTTCTGAAATTTAACAGTGGTATCCCTTGGTGGGACCCTTCTCCATATTGTTGCTAAATTCTTTCCCATGCTATTCTTTTGAAAGTGTCATTGGGAAATCTCTTTCTCATGTGGTCAACCACGCCCAGCAGTTTACATTTATAAACAACAAACAAATTGGTTCTGAAGCAGATCTCAGCTGTGATTATCAGCACTGTGAAGCCAAGGCTAATTTGATAGTCCATTTGTATGATGATTTATATTTTTAATATATATTGTTTTTGAGAACCTTTTATTTACCTACAGTGGCATATCTTCGTGAATTATTGATGCTTAATGTTCAGTATTAAGTTGTAGGAGAGGAGTGTACTAAATTGTGGACAACTGTAGGGAAGAGATATATATATATATATATATATTTGGAATCTACTGCCGCACTTGGCAATAAATTTATAGCAGAACTTATGATATGTAGTCGTTGTCAAAGGTAAAAGGTGGAAAAAAACAACAAACTCCATTGCACTAAATTAGTACTTCATTGAAGAAGTTCTTTGCATATTGTGCATTTTAATATTTGGTTGTTGATTCGTAAAGCACTGAATAACTTATAAAAAAAAAAAAAAAAGTAATTATAAAATGCCTTTGACATTCTTACAGAACAAGACTTTTATTGTTATAGTAGCATGGAAAGTTGGGATTTTGTCATTTTCCTTTGACCAGGGGTCATGATAGGTGTTAAAGTTCAGATTTTATCATTAGATACAAAAGAAGAAAGGTGATGTCATGTCAATCACACCTATGTGTAAATAAGCTCTATAAGAGTTAGCAATTGATGGCAGTGTAATTTTAGTTATGGTAATGTTTATTTTAGTAGATGCTGGAGGTAAGTGGTGTGATTTACACACAAAAGAAGCGAGCAGTTGTCAGCTCTTTAAGAGTTCTCTAGTTTGCCTGCTAACTTTACCTACTCAGATGATCAACTCATAATTTGGCTGCTTTCTGGAAATGGAGCCCAATGCGAATTGGTTGTATTATGGCTCAAGTATCATATGAACCGTGATTTGTGATGGTGTATTTATGTTTTTTGTTAAAAATTCTTCTGTAGGGTTGAAGCGTATGAAGATTAATGGTTGTGTTGTGAATATCCTCTTTTAATCATTGAGATTATTCTACTATAGGGTCTTAAAAATGGAGTTCAAGGGGGCTAAAAATTTTCCCCGGGAGGAGCATATGGAAAGTAAGAGCTCCACCTAGAGTTCTTTTTTACATGGATAGTTGTTTGAGGAAAGTTTTGACGACAGATAACTTGTGAAAAAGAGGGATAATGGTTGTGGATAGGTGCCATATGTGAACTCAATGGGGAGTCTGTGGATCATCTTCTATTACACATATATTGCTTGGGAGTTATGGGCTTTAGTTCTCTGTTATTTTGGGGTTAGTTGGGTAATGCTAAAAGCATTTATGGCTTTATTCCCTTCTTGGAAAGGGAATGTTGGCGAATTCAATAATGGGGAAATTTGGATGGTAGTTCCTCTTGAGTTTAATGTGGTGCCTTTGGAGGGAAATGAACTTATGTACTTTTGAGGGATATCTTGGTTGCATATCTCAAGAGTCAAGACCTTATATGAATTGACATCTCAGTTTTCTCCTTTTTGTATTTTGGACTTCCTAGATGATATGTCCTTTAGATGCTAATTTCTTGGTTTCTTTTTCCTTTGTATATCTTCTCTATTGTTCTTTTGGCACTTTCTTTGTATACTCCCTGTGTGCTAGGATTGCATTCCTTTTGTGCTTTTTAAATGAATTTCAGTTACTTATTCCCCCACCCTCCTCAATAAAACAAAAAACAAAATAAATTAATTGTTGAGACTATTTTGTGGTGATAATGTCTTATTTGACACGGTACTTTTTGTCTCTTTTCTGCCCTTTGTTGAGGTTTTCTTTATGCATGATTTTTAAGATCTTTTAGTTCATTTT
Organism: Quercus ilex subsp. ballota; assembly: GCA_032727855.1. Classification (NCBI taxonomy): domain Eukaryota; kingdom Viridiplantae; phylum Streptophyta; class Magnoliopsida; order Fagales; family Fagaceae; genus Quercus; species Quercus ilex. The sequence goes on from CM064915.1 coordinate 19,759,779, forward strand.
CAATTATTTAACACTTAAATTGTAAAAGTAATTAAAAGTTTTAATCTGTCCTCTTTGTTTCTATTATAGTTACTATTTAACTTAAGTGTGGGACTGATCACTAATGGTTAGTTCACCAGAGGTTATGAACTTGGGAATGGCTGTTCGGTGCAAGTAGACTTTCATTTGTTGTATTTTTTTTTTTTTTGGTTTTCCAATGACCACCATCTTGAAGTGACTGGTAGCCATACCCTGACCCAGGTAGTGACCTGTTAACACGTGTATGCCCAGGCAGCGAGCCTGAAGTTCTCAGTTACTCAGATTCTAACAACTTAGTGTGACCAAACTTTGAATCTTTGACATGGAAAGGTAATAGATACTAGCATTCTTGCAACCTTTAGCGGGTGGCATTTGGCATTTACAGAATTCTCAAGGGAGGTTTCTTGAATTATTGTTATATATTTGACACTGTAAAATTGAATGTGTGCTTCTAAGTTAAGCAATTGAATCTTTGTGAATTTTGAGCCAAAGATATGACTTTTCAGAATATTTTATCAATATTTTATATTTTCCAGCACTTGCTCTCATCTTCAATGGACAAAACGGTGCGGCTGTGGCACTTGCCTAGCAAGTCTTGTTTGAAAGTTTTTTCACACAGTGATTTTGGTAAGTCAATGTGGCCAACACCTGTCTTTTTATTTGCTTTAATTTCTTGTTCAGCCTCTCTTTAGTAGTTGTTGAAATTATAGGCCATTGATATGGATAATTCGTAAAGGGCTCACTTCTACTGAAGCAGGAAAGTAGGACACTATCTGGTTTACTTTTCGGTTCATAAAGAAAATATGCTTCACTTTAAAAAAAATTAAAATGCAGATTAGTTGAAAGTTGACTTTCTGATTGCTTCTTAAGTGATGGGTTTACCTTTTCTTTCCGTTTCCTTTTTGTCTCTAAGTTAACTAGTTGCATACTGCTAATTTCATTTCATTTCTTGGATCTGCCTTGACACAGTAACTTGCATCCAGTTTAATCCTGTTGATGATAGATACTTCATCAGTGGATCACTAGATGCTAAGGTTCGGATATGGAGCATTCCTGATCGTCAAGTCGTTGACTGGAATGATGTGCATGAGATGGTCACAGCAGCTTGCTATACGCCAGATGGTCAGGTTGGTCGTAGTTAATATGCCTAGTTTTTTATATCAAAGACAAAAGTTCAAGTTATATAAATTCAATTCTTCAATTGGCTCAAGAAATTTGTTGGTTTTTGAAGGGTGCACTAGTTGGTTCACACAAGGGGAGTTGCCGTTTATACAATACATCTGGTACTAGTTTAGAAAGCTCTATGTGTGTGCATGGTTGGTTTAGCTCTCTGTGTGTGCATGGTTGTTTTAGTCAAGTTTTTTGTGCACGAACTGTTAATAACTTCTTTATCCGTTCTTTCTTTCAGAGAATAAGTTGCAACCAAAAAGCCAAATCAATCTGCAGAACAAGAAGAAGAAATCTCATCACAAGAAAATCTCTGGTTTCCAGGTAATCTGGTGGCTCTACCATCTTGTACGTTTTATGAGATTATTATAAATTCAACTACGATTAGCTTGCCGATTTCTTTCCCTTTTACTCTCTCCTTGTTCAGCTGATTTTCACTTGTAAAGATGGTTTGTATGTTTACTTTGAGAGACAAGTTTGGTTGATACTTTTCAGTTGCTGATCAGTTTATCTAAACAGTTTGCTCCAGGAAGTTCATCAGAAGTTTTCATCACATCTGCAGATTCACGAATTCGGGTTGTTGACGGTATTGATCTGGTTCACAAGTTTAAAGGTATAAATAAAATACACCAAATTGTGTCTTTATTTGTTGTTGTTACTGTTCTTCTTTCTTTTTTTATTTTTAATTTTTATTTTTTTTTATATTAACATGAAAATGCTTGATACATGAACTTTTTTTGTCTTAAACTTGATTGGCATGATTAATATGATTTTACCTCCAAAAGCTGATGCTTTCTTCATTTCCTGAAGTTCTCAATGGTACTTTCATTATGTAGTGTTAAAAATTGCTTTGAACTTAATGGCCCTTGTACTCTATGGCTAACTCTTAGATTTAGGCTGTTATAGTTCTAACTTGCAACTACTAGAATATTGTAAATATTTGATCTTTAGGAAGGACAATGATTAAGTCACTAATTTGGAGAACAAGAACTTATTGTTAACTTTTCTGGTGAAACGCCATTGTGGATCACAAATTTTTTTTATAAACCATTTTGGTAGCCTTTTAGTTAAAATATGCTAAACCTTTGACCTTTGGAAATATGGTGTAGCTCGGATGTGCTTGACTTGGTGCTCTTTAGAGGCATGTGTAGAACTTACCTATAAAAGAAACTACATAATAAATTAGTTGAACTTTTCAATAAAATTACTTATAAAAAAAATAAATTAACAATTTAGTTGGAAAAAAGCTTGCTGTCAAAAGGTGTGAATCTTTGAGTTGGACCTGTATGTGGTACTTCTTGTGTTCAGTGTCAATTTAAACATTAGATCAATCTTTCATTTACACTCTGCCATTATGGTTGACAGAGATGAGGCCCAGTACGATCTTTAATTCCATTTCCACCATTTGGGGCAGATATAGTTGTGACTTTATCCTTTTGATTTAACATAATTGTGTGCATTAAATTTTTGTTAATGTATTTTCATGTGCTTCTGGACACAGTTTTTCTTTTCATCTTTTTTAATTTTGTGGTTATTGATTTTGTGTTTCCCACTTTTGTTTGACATGATTAATTTATTTTGCATCCTGCACTTCAACACTGCTTCATTACAAACTTGCGATGCCACTGTCTTTCTTTAGTAAAATTCTCTCTTAATTGAGCAAGTTAATCTCTTAAGACTTATTTTTCAAGAGCAAGGGTTGAAAACATTTTATTAAAGGTGTGTTTTTAGCTAAATTGGTGCATTTTCTGTTGAAGATAGAGATATTTTCTTTTTGGTAGAGCTAATGGAGGTGGCTAAGGAAAGAGAGAAATTTAAAGGAAGATATATTTATGTATTTCCTTGGGCTCTCTAACCATTTTAGTGTTTCTATATAACTGGAAGCCCTAATGCAGGTTATGCACCATATCTTTAAAAATAAGAAACACACACCCAAAAAAAAAAAGGTGTCTGTAAGAGCCAGATGAGTGAGTCAATTGTCCAATAAGGATGAGCTTTGGTAGCCCAATAAAGAAATTCAAATTAGTTTTACTTGAAATCAAGGTGATGTCAGGTACTGTTTCAATTTTTTTTCCCTAATAATAAACTACATTAGGAGGAACTTTTCTTTATACTAGTATTAAGTTCATGATTTTTTACTTATCAAAAAAAAAAGTTCATGAATTTTTACCTATAAAGTTTGAAATCAGTTGGTAAACTCTAAAGATGACTTGAGTAAGTTTGTAGGGCTGGCTAAGTGGGAAACAACAAAGGTGATATAGATTAAAGATAAATTTAGCCATTTATAAGGTTCTTCAGCAGCCAATGAGTCTGCAATGATTTTTTTTTTTTTTTTTTTAATTTAAAATTTGATAATTCAATAGTTACAATGGGGTTGGGGGAATTCGAATTCTGGATATTTCTGTTAGAAACACCAGGAGGTATTAGTTGAGCTACAAGGTTCTTGGCCTGCAATGGTTTCTAAGAATGTATGGCAGACATCTTGTTTTGAAGTGATCAATAAATGGAATGTGACAATACTTAGGTAGATATTGATACTGTGATGGATTTGTCTGATTAGATCGTGCAAATTTATTGATTGTATGGTGGGTTTTCACGTTTGTTCTTATTTGAGCTCATCTTGTGGTGTATCTTGGCTCCATCAAAAGTAGCACTACTTATCCTAGAACCAATGCTTAAGGTTTAAAACGCAGGCGCAAGTGATCATATATTTTATTATTCATTTGTACTAACATCACAGTGTTTAAGGCATACATTTAAATGAAGTTTACCTCACTGAATTTTTCCTTAAGGTCATTAACTCCCTTGTTAAATTAAAATTTACATCTTCAGTTAAAAAATAGTTGGAACTTGATTGCTTCAAGCTTATTCTCTGTTTTATGTGGTGAACATATTTCCATTATTTAACATCCTTTTGTGGGCTTTTTTTTGAGGGGTGCATGTGGGTTCAGTTTGCCCTTTCCCTTCCCTTAAATTCCCTTTCCCCTGGTGTAGGAGGGATACCAAGTCTCTTGTTCAATCACAAGATACTTTGGAGACTTTACTAGTTGAGTCGGCTGATATCCACAATTTAAATGCACATTCTAATTGTATGTAAATGCGAGTTTCTGAATTCTGTGAACCGGTACTGAAGTTTTGCGTGAAAATGTTTGTTCAACAACAAAATATTTGAGCAGTGTTATGTGCTCCATTAAAAAGTAATTTGTTACGGCACCTCTGTTTCTGCTGGATACTTATGAAGAAGATGTTTTCTTGTATAATTACATACATATTTTGAGACTTATGAATGGTGTATTACTATATTGGCATATGCATTTCCAGCCTTGAACAATTTTGACAGCTGGAAGTTGGTGTTGGTTCTGTGACAGGGTTTCGTAACACAAATAGCCAAATATCGGCCTCCCTAACAGCAAATGGAAAATATGTCGTCTCTGCCAGTGAGGATTCTTATGTGTATGTGTGGAAACACGAAGCTGATTCCCGACCTAGTAGAAGCAAAGGTGTCACTGTAACGCGCTCATATGAACTTTTCCACTGTCAAGATGTATCTGTGGCCATCCCATGGCCTGGCATGGCTGATACTTGGGGGCTACAAGATGATTGCTGTGTAGAACAAAATGGACTTGACAACAATCTTGATGAGGTCTCCACAGCCAACCATCCTCCTACACCTGTTGAGGACATTAATGATGGTTCACGATCAGCATCTGGCTGCACAAATAGTCCACTTCATGGAACCATTTCTAGTGCAACCAATAGTTACTTTTTTGATAGAATCTCAGCAACATGGCCAGAGGAAAAACTTGTTCCAACTACCAGGAATCGGAGCAGCCCTCGTGTGAGTGTGGATGGTTTAACCCAAAATATGTCAGCCTGGGGTATGGTGATTGTAACTGCTGGCCGTAAAGGGCAAATTAGAACTTTTCAAAATTTTGGGTTGCCGGTTCGAATTTAAGGGACAAAACCTCAGCCTTGAGGTTGGGGGAAACAAGTCGATTTTACTACAAAAGGCAGTATGGTCCATTTCCCCCATTATATGACTACATTTGTACAGAGAATTGGGTGAGATTTGTAATATTAGCGGAGTTCCATTTCTTCTTGTGCTTTGCTAGTCGGATTTGGTGTGCAGATGAAGAGCCAGTCCGACTTAGCATTCCGAAAAAAGAAAAAAGAAAAAAGAAAAAAAGAGAGAATAGATTTCTTAAAAGAGAGAAAAAAAAAAAAAAAATACAGCTTGGATCTAGATACCGATGAATTGTGTAATCGGGAATTGTAGAGTTATAAGCATGGGAAAAGCTTATTGAATTAAAAAAATTAAAATTCTTTTACGATTCATTGTCACTGGTCTTGTTACATCAAATTCATGGACTTGGGGTTAGAGGAGGAATTGCAGTCTCTGTTTAAGCTTGCTTATAGTGAGCCGTTTTTAGAGGTTTATTAAAAATTTGATCAGCTAAGCTTTGTTTGTGCAAATATTATATAGTAAAAATGTTAAGAAAGAGAAATCTCATCGTCCAAACTTGATAGGGGTGTGCAAAAAACCGACGAACCGAAAAAACTGCTTCAAACCAACCAAACCGTTGCAAAAATTATGGTTCGGTTCGGTTTCAGTTTTATTATATAAAAAATCAAAAATTTAAGTTCGGTTTTTGGTGGCAGATTTGAATGAACCGATTGAATCGAACTGAAATATATTATTAAATATTATTATATTATATATTATATATTTAAATATATAATATATAATATAAAGTTTGGGCTTGGCTTTGTCAAAATTACTCAAAGCCCACTGCCTTTTTTTTTTTTTTTTTTTCCAAAGAAGCCCACTGCTCATTAGATAAGTTAGATTAACTAACTAAAATTAAACTAATTAACTTAAATTAATTAAGTTAAATAGAAACTAATTGAAAATAAAGAAAATAAAAACCTTATCTACCCCACTTTCACTTACATGCCTCCATCTCCCTCATCTGTCATCTCCCTCTCCTTCACGCCTCCATCACTCTCTCACACAAAGCCTCCATCACTCCCTCTCACACACACCAGCCTCCATCAGTTGACATCTGCCACCGGCCTCTACATGCCGGCCTCCATGGCTACTCCACAGGCTGGCCTCCACAGCTACTCCACATACCCCACAGCCCACACGTATTCATTGTCATGCCTCACAACCTCCACTCCAAACGAATCTGCCTCTGCTGCCACCTCCACATGCCAGCCTCCCCACGCCGTCCTCCCCACGCGTCTTGATCTTTTCATTCTCATGGTGACTTTCTCTCTTTTTAATTTCTTGATAATCCTCTCTCTTTTTTGTATTTTGGGTTTTGTTTAATACTGAATCAATGCTATTTTTTGTGAATCTGTGATTGTGATATTGAGTTGTTATTTTCTTATTGAAAAATCGATAAACCAATGTGATGTTGAGTTGTTATTTTCTTTTTGTGACTGTGATGTTGATTTAGAGTTTTGGAAAAATCAATAGCCCCATGTGCTTAACCAAAAATTGACCGAAACCAAAATACCACCGAAACCAATTGTTTTCCAATTATTTCTATCGGTTTCTGTTGAGAATTTCACAAACCGAAAATTTCAGTTTCAGTTGGCCAAAACAAAAAAAAAAACCGACTGAGCCGAACCGACTACACTCCTAAAACTTGGAATATGGTGCGGAAGCATATTAGAAACCATGAGCACTTCTATATGTCCGACATATAACCAGCTACATATGTCAGGGGAAAAAAAACATTTAAATAATATAATAAATATATATTACTACTATTTTTTTCATCCACGGTCTCTTTATACATATATAATTAAATGTAAGTGCATTAAAAATATATATTATATATTTTTTCAATTAAAACTATTTGTATATGAATTAAATTATTTAAAAACTATAAAAATTTCACTAATAAAAATATAAAGCATATTTGAGTAATTACATTTTCCTCCCTTTTAAGTTTCAACAGAATGACATTCCATCCCAAAAATGAAGGTTAAAAACACTCATCTTTGTTGATGTTTGAAGAAAATAATACTCTTTTGTAAGGACCAGCTTTGAGTTCCCAACCCAAAAGGTGGATGAACTTAGGCCCAAAAGGCCCAAAACAATGAATTTGTAGAGAATAGGTTGGAAAATTGGGCTTTAATGAATCGGACAAACACTAAAGTAAATTCAGATGACAAGATAATGAAAATGTACAGGTTTATGCTGAAGAAAATCGTCCTCGACAAAGTCCAAGGAGATCTGTTCTTATATACTTCTTTTAGGTTTGATTATAAAGTCAGTTCTTAATGCTACAGTTTTTTTCTTTTTGTTTCTCCTCCCCCCTTTATTTCTTAGGGGTCTCTTACATTATATATCTCTCTTTAAATGATCTTGACCCTCCATTTGTTGGTCATTCAGGCCACTACTTGAGTGATTGTCGCATTGGACACCCTCTCTGGCCCTCTATGAGTTGGGATAGCCAAGACAGCACTGTTCAGGGGTCTTATTCACATAAATTAGGTTAGAAAGTTAGCTGCAGAGCATTTAATGCGGTAGCAGCAGCTTTCTCTTAGATATTTCCTAGCTCCCACCTTTCCAGTACGTTCATAATGCATGTCCACTTCAGTGGAATTTCCTAGAAGGTCACCTTGAGTGATAGGACATACATTTGATATGTGCTTGGTTTATCCGAGAAGACACTCCTCCTCAGACCACCTTTCCCGACCTTTCTGTCTGTATGTTACTTATGGAACTCTGAGCTTAACACACTTGCTACTGTTTATTAATCCTCGAACTAATCAACATCCTCGGCCAAGACCCAAGGCCCAATATACAATTTTGGGCCCTCACCCCCACAATAGCCCCTAAAAACTCTGGGTTTTCCCTCTTATCTAAGGAGAAAAAGTGGGGTTTTGATTTTTAAGAGCCAAGGCTATTCATTTCTTCAGTTTACACATGTGGGAATACCGTTTTGTGCGCCCTGTAACCTTCACTGTCATTTCGTAGCCCGCGATGCGTCATTAATTGCTCCAAGCGGCGCTTTGTTTCCCGCATCCAACGGTGAGACGCAAATCCTACGGTTGACATTTCTCCTTGAATTTTGAGCGGGATAACTCTCACTCAATTCCACCCCCTATGTAAGGCACTCGAGGAAATCATTTTTCCTCATTTCACAAGTTCTCAAGCTCTTCAGAGATTCCTAGCTCTCAAACCTTCAAGGCTTCCTAAACTTCTAAAGTCTCCAAGTCTTTTCCTCTAAAAAATTCAAACCTCCAAGAAGTATCAGAAGCAACTAACGTCCTCATTCTTGTAAGTTTCCTTTTTTCTAGGTTATTTTCTCCTTGGCCGGTCTTCTCGGCCTTCTATTCTTTGTTTCTTTCCCTTGAAAATTTCTTTCACATCTCTTGAGTTCGCCGAGATGGGTAGATTCAAACACCTGGTAGATTTCCCAGCGAGTATGGAGGGTTTTAGAGCTTAGTATCACATTTCGTAGGGAGTAGCCCTACGGTATTGTGCTCCAGACCAAATAGTCATAGATAGAAGGGAAGGGGAGGTTTGATTTTGGTTTTGATTCCTTTTTTGTTTTGGGCTTTTGAGTTCTCCATGAAAATGTTTGTATTCTCAATTTTTCGATTTTTGTTTTCCCTATTTTGGATTACAGAAATAACTAAGCCTTTCCACAGCACAAACTCATCTGTTCGGCCCACTTATTACCTTTTGGAAGGAACAAACAAATCAATGAAAAGTGTAAACTCCCCGATTCAATCCCAATCAACCCGATAAAAACTAAAAAGGAAAAACCAAAACTTTCATTTGATGTATATCCATGGTTTGCAGTAAAAAAAAAAAAAAAAAAAAAAAAAAAAGGTTTTATCAAGGGTGTCTCTTCTTCTCAAAAAACCCTTCGTTCTAGGAAAAAAAGAAGCAAAGGATGGAAGATTAGTCCCCTTTGCCTATTGACAATGCCTCCAATAGACTTCCTATCCATTCTCTGACTTTTTTCCCCACAAATTAGATTTATGGTACGTTTCAAACTTTTACAATTACAGTTGAGTTTGGTTCTACAAATTAGGGTTAAGGAAATCGAAATTCTAATATGTCACTATCTTTATTAAATATTTACAACAATGGGTTTGTTTGAATTTTTATCTTTTGGATTTATCATTCAATTTCTTTCTTTGTAGAGATGAAGTGGAATCTTTCTTCAATCTAGAGCCTCTAAATTCATCAAAGCAAATGTACCAATTTCTTTTCCTAATATTCTCTTCCCTTTTCCTCTCTATTTGTTTAATTTAGGGAAAACCTCCACAAAATGAAATCCTTATAATTCTTTAATCTAATTCATTTCACTTTAATTTTCAGGTTTTGTTTGGGATTGAAATTGTGGGATTTTGAAATCTAAAATGGGTATTCTGGTTGGATTGTTTTTGAACTTATGGTCTTTCAAAAATGGTAATAAATATGATTAGTGTTGGGTATTCTGGTCAAATTGATTTGAAATCTTTGATTTTTGTTTCTAGGTTAGAATTTGTTTTGATAAAGGTATTTGGTTAGAATCTGCTTTCTTTGGGATATTTGTGTTACATTTGGTTTGCTTTTGTTTAGAGTATTTGGGTTAATTGGTTTTGGGTATTTGTCAATGATGTTTTTAAAATAAATAAAAAGAAATGCAATTATGCCTTTCTATTCCTATAAATAACCATAAGTCCAAACGGCTTATAAAACATCCTCTGGGTTTGAGTTTAATGGCAGAGTGATTTGCGTCCATGGAAATAATAGTATTTTAATGATTCAATGTGAGTGTGTGTGTATATGTATATATTTTATCCTTACTATGTTTGTTTAATCCATATACTAATTGTTAAAATTAGAGATATGCACATGTTTTGATCCTAGCCACTTTGAGATGTACATATATATTCTTGATTACCATCTTGATTTGGAGAAATTATAGAGTCCTCTGGTGGACCATGTCACTTGTCCACCATTCCACTAAAAAACTTTCACTTGTTTAAAATTGTTGAGTCAGTAATTAATTTTTATTTAAAAAAAATTTCTAACTAACAATTTTAAACAAGTGGCAGTTTTTTAGTAGAATAGTGGACCACATCACTTGTCCACCATGTGGATCTTATAATTTCTCCTTGATTTGTAGCTGATATTTCTGCTATAATTGTTAAAATTATGATTTAAACTTGATTTGGTGTACTTTGCTAAGTTTGATGTTGAAATAAGCTTTATTCTGAATTAATATATTATGGGTATATAGAAACAGGCATATAAGAATATTTGGGTTCAGGCTTACTGCTTATGCCTTTCATATTGTTGGGAAATTTAGACCCCGATTGATAGAATTAACAAGTTTTAAACCCAAGTTGTTAATTAGATTAATTATGAATAAAACTTATTAAAACAAACAAACATCAATATCATGTCAAAATCATGCAGCGGAAAAAATAAATAAGACAAGATATGATGACCCAGGAAAACCAATGAAACCAACCAGTTTCACAGTAAAAAATCTAGGGGGAAACCTTCCCGAAAAGCAATCCACTATAGTAAAGAGAAGTTTCAGATCTAGTACAAAACCTTTGTCCCTAGACTATACAATTCCCGTAGATGAACTCACAGCAAAAACCTTCTACCGCTTCAGAACCTCTGAACTCTTCAATATATGAATGCCACCCTTTTTGTTGCACGAATCCCAGTACGTGACTAACTCCTTTGCACGAATCCCAGTACGTGACTCACTCACCAACTTGAAGAAGAAGAATGTTGGTTGCAAAGTTCTTCACTTCATCAACAATAAAGATCAAGAAGCACTTGGTTACAAAACCCTAAGGCGCAAAGACGCAGTAACTTCTTTTAGAGAGAATAAGACATCGATCACCTTTTGCATATGTTCTCCTTGTATTCTCTTATGTGACGGCCTTTAAAATAAGCCTTATATAGGTCTAGGGTTGTGAGAAAAGAAACCCTACACAAATACAAAAGTCTGGCCCAAAAATAAAAAATCTGAATTTTCGTAACCTCGATAGATAGTAGGTGTTGAAGAGGTGTCAAGATTTAAACCTCGATAGATAGCTAGGTGTCGAGGAGGTGTCGAGAAGCTATCGAGGGGACATGAGCTTTCTCGATCGATCCACCAGCTGTCGAGAAGGTGTCGAGATTGCGATAAGAAAACACCTTAAGAGCTCGATAGATAGCCAGTTGTCGAGAGGTGTCAAGAAGCTATCGGGCTATCTGTCTGCAAGTGTCGAGCTATCTGTCCAGCTTTATTGAACACCTTTTTTTCACTTATTTTTTGGTCCAATCTTCATGGCTTTAATACTAGACTTGAACAACATGTTCTTTGAAGTATTAAACACATCCTAGATCTACCCAAATACAAGTAAAGTGTGTTTTGTCAAAAAATTAGCCAACTACATAAAATATGTCCTTAACACATATAACAATATCATGAAATAATGTTTGTAGATATTGATTTAAAGGTGATTGCTTTTGCTTTCTCTTGAAAAAAATTTAAGTGCATTGGGAGATATCTTGCACCTACTTATTCATTTCTTATTTAGTTTCTTTACTCTTTTTTCTCAATGGATTTTCTTGCCTCATACTTAGTTGCAGCTTTTATTTAGTTTCTTGCTTGCTCTGTTTTTTTTAAGTGTTACGGGTTTTAGATACTGGTATTTGCTGTTCATGTTGATTTTCTATCATGTTTGTCTGATTTGATTTCAAACAAACTTTAGATATGAAAAGAATAATAATAACACACCTACATGAGCTTTTTTTTGTATGTCTTTTACATTTTCTTCACATTTTTACCCAATTTTCAGCTTCTACACCTGTTCAAATTATTACAATTGTCACTCAATTCTTTACCTTGATCATTTATATTTTCCTATATTGCAAAATCTCTGAAGCTTCTTGCTTCTTTTGGATGTTTGGCATCACTTAAAATTTTGAGTTTATACATATTTGCAGGGCTGAATTGTTTATTTTAATAAGGTTGTGATAGTGTCATCCATGAACTCCAAAGGCAGAATCATTAGTAGTTTCAATCATGAATTAAAAACAACCTTAAGCACCCACCAGTAAGTAATGTGTGTTTACTTTCTTTTATTTTTATTTTTTTTTATAATTTGAATAATAAAATGTTAAAGCAAATAAAATTTGAGCTAACAATAATTTTTTCTTTTCATGTTTCTCTTTTTAGGTGTATCTCTTGAGCCTATTTGTTTGCATATTAATTGAAAATGTTCATAATTCGTATAATATTGCATTTATAAATCCAACATATCAAATGATGCTTTAGAAAAATTGGAGTCATCACTGTAATGGATGGGCAAATTCATGAAATACACCCACTTTAATTTTTTTGATGTAAGTTTTTTTTATTTTTTATAATTTATTTATGTAAGTTGTGTAAGCTTTTTGTTGTAAAATTGGTAATACCTTTAGCATTTTCCATATGTTCTTATGTTTCAATGCTTTGATTGGAGAGTTTTGTTTTGTGTGCTAATATTTTGCATGGAAAATTATAGATGAGACTTAATCAATACTTTGAAGCATAATAGAAATGATTATACATAGGGGAATATTACTATAAAACTGGTAGAAGCATATGGTAGATTAATGTTATGCTTTTATTTTGAAGCAAATAGAAAGAAGACGTTACTAGGTTGGGTTTGAGGATAACAATTGTTTTTTTTTTTTTTTAATTTGCTAAAAGAGTAAAGATTGTTGAGTGATTGAGATAGTATCAAAAACTACATGTGTATTCCAAGATTATTTCTTAATTATAAGAAAAACTGATTTTATTTGCGTCTACATAATTTCAAAATTAGATGATTATGATACAATTTTGTCTTTGTTTTGATGAAATAACTTAAATTGATGTACCTCACTCTAGGTGCTAGAAAACCATCTTCACATGGACTTGAAGTTGGTATTGTCATTGCAGTCCTATCATGTTTTACACTTTGTAGCTATTGGAAGAACATTTTGTGAGTTTGGATGGTTGTTTATGTCGTAATCTAATGTTAAAAATTTAGAGGAATTACCCTACATTAGATTTTTATCTTAGCATTAAAATTCAATTTTTAAATTCTAATTCAGATCTCTAGCTTCAGGGAATACATCTGAATTAATTCTATCTTCACACCAAATTTCATGAATCAATTTTTTTCAAGGATGAAGTTCTATATTCTTCCATTTAAATGAAATCAAATTACTTTTTTATATGAGCAAAATGAAAGCTATTGAATATCACCGTGTAGAAGTTTGTTCCATACTACAAAATATGTTTAAAGTGGTGAGCATAATCGCAGGACATTTTAAAACACATAAAATAATATTTAAGCATTTTTAACATATTTAGCACACCCACTCCTATTCTTGCCTTTATTTGACTATTTGGTCATGTTCGTGATTACATTGCATTAAAGGCTAATATAATGTTTCTGGAATTAAATTCTAATGTTAGTTTGTTTCAACAATTAGTTAAATTAAACTTCATGCCCAGGACGAATTATAATACATTGTATTGTTATATTAAGCTGATTGTTTTTTAATATGTAAAATAACCCCACATAGTTTCAAAAAATAAAAAATAAAAAATAATCCCACGCATTGCGTGACTTAAATGCTAGTATATATAAAAGCAGAGACCTCATGCGCACCTCATGCATGAGTGCATGAGATCTTGCCATGTGGTGCTTTAATGTTACATTTAGCATTTTTTACCTCTTTTCATTAAGTTTTTTTTTTTTTTATTGTTACCCAATAGATTATAGTAACTTCTTTTTACTATTATATAAATTTAGCATTTTTACCTCTTTTTATTAAGGTTTTTTTTATTGTTACCCAATAGATTATAGTAACTTATTATTACTATTATATAAATTTAGCATTTTTTACCTCTTTTTATTAAGTTTTTTTTACTATTACCCAATAGATTATAGTAATTTCTTTTGACTATTATATAAAATATGAGCTGTTTTTGACAATTAGATCAAAAGTTATTCTCTACAAAATGGACTACCATTTAAAAATAGACCAAACCTTATGAAAAACCCAAACCCAATTATTTCTTTACATATTATGACCCAAGTCTGACCTTTCCCATGTGTAAATCAAAGCCAAAACTCTTACCCACTTACAAACTATCTTCCTCCTCCCCCATGTATAGATGATACTTTTAGAAAATCTCATTTTCATAAAATCATATCTTCATTTTTCCCCAATTTCAATTCAGTACGTTTTTGTCTATTAATAATGTTCTATGCAATTTATGCAGACAAATTCTCTTTGTTATCGACTGGTGCAACAAAAATATATATAAATCTTGAGATCCCTAAGGTTGCTGAAATAATTCATAAATGCATAATTTTCAAATTTATAATAACAAAAAAGTCTAATAAATAACATATACTATCTCACAAAATGCTATTTACTTAATATTTTCTTTAAAAAAAAATTCAATGATAGGGATGGTCAAAAACATGATCCTATACAAGAAATATCAAAAGTATATGTAGAACAATTTTCATAGGAGGATTTATCTTTAAAGAATATGAAAAAAATAGTAAAGATCAAATGCGTTGAATGAGATTCTACAAAACAAGTTTGTTAATCATTTCAAATTATACTCATCATTTACATTAAAAAAAAAATAATACATCATATTATTTACATTAAAATAATAGTACATATTAATTTCAAAGTTCATTGCAAGATGCAAACTGCTAGGGTATTGCAATAATATGTAACATTGATACAATAATGGGTTGATTTTAAATTTTGTGCGTGCTTTGTTAAAGGAATGTCAAACCACAAGTAGGATCATTTTGTGGTGCAAAATGTGAAACAAAAACTAATCTTTCTATCCCAAGGTGAGAGGCACTCACATTAACTACATACCCTACAAATATTTATAATATATTCATCTTACTATAACTATAATATATATACACAATTGCAAACTACTTTAGATACAAGATTCAAATTGAAGTTTTTAATGCAATTGACAAAACAACTTTTGTGATATTTGATTGAGATGCCAATAAAATCTTAAATAAACTTACAATAGATCTTGCTAAAAAACAAACTGAGGTACAACTTATTTAAATTATTGTAAAACTGTTGATATTGGAGAAGGAATCCCACATGATTTGAAAAAAAAAAAATTAGCATAAAAAATGGATTTTCCTACTTCATTTGAATGAATTCAGTCTAAAGAATAGTTTTGAAAATTACATAGTTGTTAAGATTTTTGATGCACCTTCAAATGACAAAAATGTATGGAAGGAAAAAAAAAAAATATATATATATATATATATATGTACATAATTCAATATGCTATATTAATTTTTTTTGCTGCACTATTCAAAAATTAACAAAAATAAAAAATAAAAACATTTACAAAAAACTAATACATCATTGAAATTTAATATGAATGCAAATACCTACTAAAAACCTTAATGACAAAGTCCAAATTTTGTAAGATCCAATCAAGAATTTCCCAGTGCCAATTCATTAGTGATTAGCACAAATGATGCAACAAAAGGAAAAAGTGATGAAAGCTCAAAATTGAACAAATATGAACAGGCTAAACTTCAAACGTTGAAGATAAAGAAATAGATGATGTTGACATATCCCTCAACAAGCTTTACAAGCGTCATCATACTGCAATATCACTCTAAAGTTGTTTTAATTATTACTCATTACTTAACAAAATAATTATAATAAATATGTGTGTGCAATTTATAATTACTAACAAAGTTTTATAGTACCACCGCATACCCTTGGTGCGATGGCCACTCCACAAGTATAAATGCTTATGGGGTATGGGGGGCAAGAGCCAGGTTCAAGTCTCCAAGAGGGAGCTTCACACACATATACACTTAGATTAGACTAAAGTAGAATTTCTATCTTATATTAAAAAAAAAAAGGTTTTATAATAAATATGCAATAATATATGTATAACAATTTCTAAAAAAAATTACATAAAACATTACAACATTATTTGTGCATATATCGCACGGGCAACTCTATGAAGAGAATTGAAATTCTCTTAAGCCACATCAGAGATAAGAACAAATTAATTATTGGCTTTATTTGGTTCAATGTTTTAAGACGTTTCTAATTAAAAAAATAAATATTCTTTGTATCCTTTGGTTCAATGTTTCAAAACTTTTCATCTCTCACACATAAACATAAAACTCTTTACATTTTAATTCACTATTTTCACCTCTTGCACTTCTATACCTTTATATATATATATATATATATATATATTTACCTATAGTCCTTCATGTCATCGCATGTCAAATATACGTAGACAAAAAATGATGTCATTTATCTTTAATCTTTTGATAGCACCTACCTAACTCTAACATTGTTGTTTCATCTAATCCTACGTTGTTTGAGTTGGCTATAACCAAGGAAAGAGGGCTTGCATTTTATATTGTATTACTAATAAAATTTTATAACAATTATGCTATAATACATATACAATATTCTCCAAAACTATCTTACATAAAATATTACAATATTATCTGTGCATCAAACGGGTAACTTACTAGTTATATAATAAAAGTTTGGCTTAGAAACTGTGGTTGTGTCAAGTGGCTACTCTTACTAATTAGTTAATTAATCTTATCCTACTAAAAAAAAAAAGTAAATTAATTTTATATTATTTGTTAGGATATATTTCTTCAAACTAATGGATGATATTTAACAATCGTTTAATTTAGGTAAAACTTTATCATTTAAATTTCAATAAATTTAAATTATATTCAAAATAAAAGTCTATTATAAAAAATTCTAAACTTAAATCCCAAACAATAGCCCATATTTTCTTTCTTTAAAAAAAAAAAACCCCATGTTTTGACTTCTACTTCAACTAAAAGTTTATTATCAATATTAAAAAAAAAAACTAATTAGTAAATTAATTTTATATTATTTGTTATGATATATTTCCTCAAATTAAGGGATAATATTTAACAACTGTTTAATTTAGATAAAACTTTATCATTTAAACTTCAACAAATTTAAATTCTATTCAAACTAAAAGTCTATCATCAAAATTTTCTAAACTAAGTATTTAAACAAATTTAAATTCTATTCAAACTAAAAGTTTACTATATAAAAAAAAAAGAAATCTAAACTTAAATCTCAGATAACAATACATGTTTTCTTTCTCAAAAAAAAAAAAAAAAAAAAAAACACATTTTGACTTCTACGCCAACTAAAAGTCAATTATCAATATTTTAAAAACAACTAATTAGTAAATTAATTTTATACTATTTGTTATGATATATTTCTTCAAAATTAAGAGATATCATCTAACAACTGTTCAATTTAAATAAAACTAAAAGTCTATAATCAAAATTTTCTAAACTTAAATCCAACACAACTCATGTTTTTGTTTTTGTTTTTGTCCTTAAGCTGCATCAAGTATTAAATTAATTTTTTATTAAGATATTAAGTTACAAGACTCTTGACTAAGGGATAAGATTTAACAATAATTTAATTTAGATAAATTTTATCATCTAAGTTTTAGAAATTTATATTCTACTCCAACTAATAGTCTATTATCAAAATTTTCATATATATATATATATATATATATAATTAAGCCATGAATTTTCAATATAATATCTCTTAACCATTAGAGTCATCTATATAATTAAATCCCATACAATACACCTCACGTTGTAGTATGTTTTTTCACTTCTTCTTTTTTCCCTAAGATGCAACTTACGCTTATATTTTAATTTAATAAATTCATGTTACTTATTGTTTTTTACTTCTGAATTTGTGTGCAGGATATTATGCCAAATGGAGTTTTCTATTAAAAAAGAAAGAAAGTAAAGCAATAAACACTCATTTAAGTTAAAGTTCAAACTCTAAACAATTAGAACTTAAAGCAAATTTTTATTAAAATTATTTACTTATTTTATAATTTATTGTTACTATTTATTTAATAATTTTTTTAAAATAAATTAGCTTACATATGAATCTTCATCAAGCCATGCATCACACAGGAATAATATTAGTGTGTGTGTAACTGGACTTGGGTTCTAATTGTACCATAATGCAATAAATTTAAGCTCTTTTCATTTATATTCCTATTTTGGATTTTATAATAAATCTTAGAGCCTGTTTGGTAAGAGTATTTAAATATAATTTTTTGTTTTACAATTCATAAAATGGTGGGTTCCACATTTGAATATATATTTTGGATACAATTTTCATAAAATTGTATTCTATTTTCCTGGTTCAATATGGGATTTTGAAAACAGCTGAAAAGATATTTTCAAGATGTCGAAAATGTTTTTAATGACATAGTTGTAAATAAATTGAAAACAATGGACCCTATAGATTTGTCCAAATTCTTCTATCTCTTAAATTATGAATCTTATCTTTATCACAAAAAAAAAATTCTCACACTTCAAATTTGAAACTTATCATTATTAAAAATATTTTAAAAAATATATATTTTTTGAAACAAAACGATATCTTATTTATTGAATATCATGTTGTACAATTTGAAAGAGAAAAGAGGGGCATTCTTCTAACCAAACAATAGCCTGCTCATTCTCTTTTGCAGCATTAGCAAGGCTAAGGCAGCATGATTACATTTCATAGGAACATACACAAAGGATATGCTAACAAATTGATTACAAATAAGCTTAATATCCTCCAAAATCCAAGCCACTTCTAAAGAACAAACTCTATCTGAATTTAACAGGTCCACCAACTCAGCAAAATTGCACTCCACAATAATGTTCGTGAAGCTCATGTTCTGACAGAAAAGCAACCCAACCCGAACCACTGATGTCACAGTCCACAGAGCATGAATTTCCTTCTTAATTCTTTCACAAGATGTTGCCATTACTTCTCCCTTTGAATTCCTGATAAGCAAGCCCAGCCCAACTGTTGAACACACCTTGGATTTAGATATTGCAATGTTCAGCTTGGAGGATGATTCCAGAGAAGGCGGTGACCATCTAGTAACCAAATTTCCAGAACTAACTGTGTGCCTTTTATTAATCTCCATGAACTCCAACGTGTAAATAGCTGCTTTGTTTCATATACCTGCATGACTGGGCTCCTTATTCTAAAAAATAAGTTTGTTTCGGCAATTCCATATCATCCACAAAGCCACAAAAAATATCTCCAATTCAGGAGTGTGTAGTTTCTGTGTAGCCACGTCTATAACTTCCATGAATGGAATATGCAAAGGTAGTCTGAATGAATTCCCGAAAGGTGCTTGTTGCCAAATGGCTTGAGCAAAGGAGCATTCCCACAAGAGATGAGTACAAGATTCAGCCGCCTCTAAACATAGTACACAAGAGAATGTATTCAAAATCTTCTTATCGAAAAGTTTTGTTTGGAGTGGAAGCCTATCTGTGCACGCTCTCCAAATGAAGTTTTTAATCTTAGGTAGAATCATCACAGACCAAACCTGCTTCCAAAAAGAGTGTCGTCTACCAGCATTAGAAGTTGAAGCCATATTCCCATTAGCAGCTTCCTTAATTTCCTTTTGGAGGAAATATACACTTCGAACAGAGAAGACTCCTCTCTGATTTTTGGTCCAAATCAACGAATCAGCAGGCCTTTTGACACTTAGCAGAATAGACTTAATTATATCAGCTTCAAAAGGGAAGAAAATAGAGTCTATCAGAGTTCCTTTCCACCTTGGTTGAAAATCAGACCCATCTATCAGATCAGAAACCCGAGCTTCAGAAGGCAAAATAGTCCGTGGTGATAAAACTTTCTAGTTTGAGGACACAGGCAGCCACTTATCTTGCCAAATATTAATTGAAGATCAAGTTCTAACTCTCCAGTCGCTACCTTGTATCAAAAGGTTTCGACTTTGGGCAATTCTACGCCATGCATAAGATGCATGAGATGGTATGGTTGCTTCTAAAAAGGATCCATTGGGGAAATATTTAGACTTAAACACTCTGAAAAACAGGAACTCCTGACAATGTAATAATCTCCACCCTTGTTTAGCAAGGAGGGCGAGATTAAAACATTTCAAGTCTCGAAATCCCATACCGCTGTCCTTTTCAAAACAGAGATGCTTCCAGCTAAGCCAATGCAGCTTCTTCTCCTCTTCCTTTTGTCCCCACCAAAATTGACTCATCATAGAATTGAGTTCTTTGCATAGCCCAGTAGGAAGCATAGAACAGTTCATGGCATATGTAGGAATTGCTTGGGCCACTGATTTAATTAATACTTCCTTCCCCGCTTGAGATAAAAACTTACCTTTCCACCCACTGAGTTTAGATTGAATCCTCAGTTTAATTTTAGCAAAAGCTTGCTTCTTACCTCTACCAATGATAGGAGGCAACCCAAGGTATTTCTCAAAGGATGCATCAGATGTGGCATTTAAGTACCATCTAATCTCCTCCCTCATATCCATAGGAGTGTTCTTGCTGAAAAAGATAGCAGTCTTATCACAATTAACCTTCTGTCCCGAAGCCAACTCATACAAGCTAAGGATTTCTTTGATGGATTGATGCCTTGCAAAATAACAAACTGTCATCAGCAAAGAGTAAATGAGTAATCATCAGAGCGCCCCTGGAAATACTCACACCATGGAGTCTGTTTGTTTGAACCGAGTTTCTAATAAGAGCTGAAAACCCCTTAGAGCAAAGCAAGAATAAATAAAGCGACAAAGGATCGCCCTGTCTAATCCCTCTAGATGGTTTGATGAATCCAGATGCCTTACCATTCACAATTATAGAGTAGGAAACTGAGGAAATTCCAACCATAACTAGATTGACCCACCGAGGATGAAAGCCCATTTTCAACATCAAGGCTTATAGGTAGTCCCATTCAACTTTATCGTATGCCTTGCTCATGTCCAGCTTAAGAGCCATGTGAGTAGATGTACCCATCTCTTAGTCTTCATGTAATGCAAAGTTTCAAAAGAAATCAATTTGTTATCAGTGATTACTCTTTCTGGCATAAACGCACTTTGACACTCAGAGATAATCGTCCCCAAGATCTTCTTTAGTCTGTTGGCTAAAACCTTCGAAACAATCTTGAAAATTACATTACATAAACTAATTGGCCGAAAGTGAGCCATATACTCCAGATTTTTCCTCTTAGGAATAAGAGTAATGTGAGTAAGATTGATACTGCTTAAAATCTTTCCTGAGTTAAGGCAATCTATAATAGCATAGGAAACATCATGACCTACTATATGCCAAAAGTGTTGAACAAATAAAGGATTCATATCGTCAGGGCTCAGGGCTTTAGTAGGTTGCATTTAGAAAATTACTGTTTTGACTTCATCTTCTGTGAACTCTTCAAGTAAAATATTGTTTATGGCTGGAGTAAAAACACTATCCACATGCTGAATGACTTGATAAAATGAATTGGATGAGGTCGAAGTGAATATCTCCGAGAAATATTGCACAGCCGTAGCTTCCAAATCTGATTGCTGTGTTATCTAGTTCCCATTTAAATCTTTAAGCTTCGAAATCTTATTACGTCTTATTTGCTGAGAGGCCACAGCATGAAAATATTTAGAATTACGATCCCCATGTTGCATCCAAGAAACCTAAGATCTTTGGTGCCAATACATCTCTTCTTGACATATCAGCTCATTTAATTATGCCATCGTTGCATTCCTAAGCTAAATTCTTTAAGGATCAGAAGGATTAAAGTGACAATCCGTTTCTATGCTAGACAACAGTTTCCTTTTAGCTGCAATAGACTTCATAAGTCCTCTAAAGTTCCCTCCACCCCACTGAAGCAAGGCAACCCGAGTTGCCTTAATCCTCTGCGTCAAACGATACATTGGAATGCCCTATTGTGGAGTATCACAACTTGATCTAATAACATCCTTGCAATCTGAATTCCTAATCCATATAGCTTCAAACCTGAAAAATCTATGCTTCAGTCCTTTAGGCAGATCAGACCGTGTAGCTTTAATGTTAGTCAGTATGGCTAAATGATCCGAGAAGCCAAATGGAGTAAGAAATAATTTGGAGTGAGGGAATAAATTCAGCCATTCTTGATTACATAATCCTCGGTCTAATCTCTCATATACTAGGTTCCCTTGAAATCTTTTGTTGCACCAAGTAAATCTAGGACCTTCAAAACCCAAATCCATAAGAGAGCAATCATCTATAACACGTTGGAATTTAGCTATTTGATGATAATGATGAGCACCACTACCCCAATACTCATCAAGATGAAGAATTTTGTTAAAGTCACCCATTAACAACCAAGGATAAGACATCATGCCATGTAAATGGCATATCAATTCCCATGATTCACCTCTTCTTGCTGTCACTGGATGACCATAAATACCAGCAAAGCGCCACTCCACTCTTCAAACGAAATAAGAGCGTCCATGTAATGAGGTGAATAAGTTTTAACTGCCAAATCAATATTTTCATGCCACAAGAATGCTAATCCTCCACCTAAGCCAATGAGTGGAACATCCAAGTCCTGTGTCATATTTAGCTTTTCCTTCAAATTAGCAAAGCCTCGTTTGTCAAGTTTAGTCTCACAAAGAAACAAAACTTGGGGAGCTTCTTCTGTTGCTAAATGACAAAGTTCAACTACTACCTCTTGGATCCCAAGCCTACGACAGTTCAAGCTTAAAACTTTCATGGATTGACAAGGGGTTGAGTACCAACCCCAGTGGTGGGAGCAGATGATTGAAAATTGTCTTTCTCAACCAACTGCTTTTTCTGTTTATGACCAATATCAGGTTCTGTGATGGTATCAACTTCTCCAACAAGCCGCGTTACATGGACTGGCATAGAGGTAGATGAATCTGTAACATTCAAATTTTTCTTATCCCTAATAATTTGCTTCCAACTACGTAAGGATGTAGTTTTCAATTCAGGAATTTCAGCAACAATATCAAATGAGGATTCCATCTCTATATCCTTATAAATATCGGACAATATTTCAAAAGGAGTTTCAAAATTTCTGGCTTGTTTCTCCAAATCCGAATAACTGATATAAGGGGCCTTATTAGATGAGGCTAATTCAGCTTTCTCAGTAACATGAGTTTCGACCTTATCCCAATGTTTAGATACATGAGAATTATACAAATTATCCTTCAAATTCAAATTTGAATCTGAACTGATAATCTGATAGGATAGGATAATCACCCTTACCAAAGTTTGAGTTAAGTGCAACTTCTGTACTCTTAGCTGTTCGATTCATTTGAGAATTCTAACCTCCCATGGAACTAGGAATCAAGGTTTTTTCCGCGATAATTCTCCACCGTCTCTTCCTGAGGTTGTACCAAACGACACTGATTTCTTTGGGTTCACTAGGGGTGTGCATGGGTCGGGTTGGATCGAGTTAAGGGGATTTTTTGACCCAACCCACCATGGTGAGTCAAAAAAAATTCAACCCTACCCAACCCATCACATAAGTCCAACCCAACCCACATGGGTCGGGTTGAACCCATGGGTTGGACAAATTTATTTTTATTTTTATTATTATTATTAAATTAAGTAGAAAAA
Organism: Quercus ilex subsp. ballota; assembly: GCA_032727855.1. Lineage (NCBI taxonomy): Eukaryota > Viridiplantae > Streptophyta > Magnoliopsida > Fagales > Fagaceae > Quercus > Quercus ilex. Next base: position 19,783,461 of record CM064915.1, read on the forward strand.
AATATAAATATATTAAAAAAACCCAAAGATTAGTATCAATGTAACACTTTAAAGGCAAACAACACTAATGACTAAACAACGATAGTAATTTACTAGGGTTTGTGTGAATTAATTGGCTTTTATATAGGATAGGAAGAGCTAGTTATTTTAAAAAATTGATTAATTATATAATATACTTTAAATATATATATTAAATATATGGGTGGGTCGGGTTGGGTTTGGCAGGTTTGGAATTTTATGACCCGCGCCCAACCTAACCCTCTATCAAAAAAAATTTTGTAACCCAACCCAACCCACCAAGTCTTAAAAACCGACCCAACTTGGCGGGTTAGGTTGGGTTGGGTTGGTTTTGGCGGGTTGACGGGTTGGCTGCACACCCCTAGGGTTCACCACCAACATTGCCACCAAAGGATCCATCTGAGATTGCCATCGTTGAACCAAAACCTCCTTATCCTCCGCAAGGGACTGAATATCATCTTCCTCATCATCCCGCCTATCTAAATAAGAATTCCTTGTATCTTTCTTCCTATTTCCTTTCAGTGCCAATGAGCGAAGCCATGGTCCAAATTGAAATCCATCCTCATCTGCAGAAAACATCCCTTCTTCAGCTGAGGACATTCTCTAACTTGATGACAAAGAATACCACACCTATAATAGAATATAGGGAGCCGTTCATATTTAAAAGCAACCCAACTAGCCTTAAGATCATCAACCTGAACCATCTTCCCCCGCATTAGAAGCTTAGTTATATCAATGTTCACTCTGACTCGAAGGAAAGGACCCCAAGCAAGCCTACTTTTAGGTGCATCCACCATTATAAGCTCCCCCATTTCATTCCCAATTTTGGTTCCAACAGCCTTGTTCATACTCTTTATGGGAATATTAAATATGTAGATCCAGAAAGGAGAATGGATAAATGTGACATTAACTGGACTGGAATCATCCTGAAAACGCTTCATCAAAATCAATTTCTTATCAAAGGACCATGGACTTTTATCGAGTACTATCATCAAATGATCTTCTGAACCAAAAACAGCGATAAAGAGGTTTTGTCCCACCTCTCTGATTGTTACACCCTGATTAAAGTGCCAAAGATCACCACAAGTAGCTTTAAATGCTTCCTTATTGAACTCCTTGTTAGTCTACAGCTTGAATAAAATACTATACTGTGCCTGCTGCTTAGAGCCAGCAACTTCAGAGGCTTCCACTGTTGTAACTCCTTTTTCCTCTTCTGAAAGTTTGAAATTCCTCCAAAGTTCTTCCATCGATGCATCCATGATGAATAGAACTACCAAAACAAAATGAATAGCAGTGAAACCAAACCTTCTATGACAATCTGGACACACAAATTGGAGAAGTTGTACCTCACTAGAGACAGTGAGTTTTTTATCTTCTATAGTCTACGACTTCACAGAGCCGAGAGAGAGAAGTTTTTTCCCTATATAATTTTTAGTTAAAACTTATTCACCTCATCACAGAGACGTGTAGAATCTCTTATCATTATCATGAAAAAAAAAATAATCTATAGATTCTATACGTTACTTTTTTGTAATTTAAAAAAAAAAATCTCAAAAATATAAATGGTCTCCCAAACACTTTTTTTTTTTTTCCCTCAGTATTTGAACATTATTCTTAAAAGTGGGAGCCAAACACATAGGAGTATAATGTAAAAACTATTACCTAAATACTAGTTTTACTTTCAATTTTTTTGAAAATTGTTTTCATACTGTTCAAAAAACAAAACAAAAATCTTCCTACCAATCAGACTCTTAATCATCGGACTAAAAATTGATTTTGGATAATTAAATTAAATTCTAGCTCTAAGCTAGTTAAGTTTATATTAGCAATGTGTGATATCAAATATAAGTAGGTCTTATTAATGAGTGTCATAAGAGTTTGATAAATATTTAATTGAGTTGTAATGTACATATAAAAGATAGTGTTAAGCTCCCCTCCAATTTAAACTCCTGTTTTCTTCTGTTTTTGTCCAAATGAGTGAAATGTGGAAAGTAACAAATCTAAAGGTTATAAAGCCACCCACGTCAACTATGAATTTTCTCTCAATTTTTGGGTCTTCGTTTATCTCTCTGCCCCTTTCTAGCTATCTCTCCATTGGTGGATTTCAGTTAGTTTAACTGGTAAAGTTTCTAATGGTTGTATAAGAGAACTGGAGTTCAATCCCCGCCTACACTAAAAACTGATTGGTGTCTTGATTTAATGATAAATAGTTATTATCGTGAGTGGATGTCATAGGTTGAATCTCTGACCAAAAAAAAAAAAAAAAAAAAAAAGCTATCTCTCCATTGGTCTCTAACATTATCACAGCCACCTGAACATCAAAATGAACATGACTTTGAATACAGAGGACAATAACTTGCACACCCACCCTGCACAATAGAGCTTCCTTGGCTTTTGGCAAAAAGATCTTTTGCATTTCTTTTATTTTCTCGTCTATTGTCTCACTCTTACCCCCTTTTTTCCAGCAAGTTATAATCTTGACGCTTTTGATTCTCAAGCTACTGTGACGATGTTGGAGAGAGAAGGGCATAAACTTAGAGAGAGAGAGAGAGAGAGAGAGAGAGAGAGAGAGAGAGAGAAATTGAAGAAAATCTATAGTTGACGTTTGCATTTTTTTTTTTAATCATTGGATGTGTTACTTGCTACGTGTTACTGTGTTACTCATTTGGACAAAAATAGGAGAAACATGAGAAGTCTAAACTGGAGGAGAGTTGGCCCCTAAAAAATATACTTGTTAGTGATCAAAGTGGTGTGTATTTTTCTTACTATTTATATATAATTTTATTTTATTTTAAAATTATTTAATAAAAATTAACCGATTTGTGTCTCTAATTTTATTTATTTACTACTATTATTATTATTTTGGAGATAAGTAGATGGTGAGTAAGGGAGGAGATAGAGTTTGAACTACGAGATACTATAAAGGATATTATTATTACAGAACTATCACTTGAACCCTACAATCAAGATATTTGTTAACAATACTCAACCTTCCTTATTATTTTTCTAAGAGGTACGATATGTGGCGTCCGTTTTAGAATGATTGTCTTTTATTATCAAACTAAAACATCAATCGATTTTTTAATATAAGTAGGTTCAAATCCTAAATTTCTTACTCAACATAAAAAAAAAAAAAAAAAAAAAAAAAAAAAAAAAAAAAAAAAATTGTTGAGCTAACTGGAAGTCTGAAAACCACAGCAAGACCTAGCCTGGTATGATGAGCCCATTAATATTAATAGTATTATTAGTCTAATGTGCTAGTAGTTTCACGGACTAGAGCCTTAAGTCGGGCCAAATATAATATGGGCTATCATGGACCCCACCAGAGGTCACGGGCCTCTCTTAGTTATCGTTAGTTCTAGAAAAAAACCCGGCTGAAGGCCCCAATTAGTCACAGCCAAATGCCAAAATCTTGCTCAATTGTACTTCTACAAATTCAGAAAATGCCCCCACAATACACAACATACCCTATCCTTTTCAATAGTTTCAGCCCCAGCCCATAACTTTAGGGAGTGGAACATTTTAGTGAAAGGACCAAAATATCCTTTCCTCTGACCACCAACCATAAACTAAGCAAAGAAGAGAGCATAAAAATATCTTATGGAAATCCAAAACTCAAACCCTCATTGGTTGCTTGAAATTGATGTGGCAGACTCACATGCTGCTAATTACGTTATCCCATATCCAAAAACGTTACTCTTTTTTGTCACAAATCAGCCAAATCCTACCTCTTTTTCAAATGCTTAAGCTCAACTTCACTTTTGTCACCCCAAAGTCTATCCTCTTAACTTGCAAGAAAAGTACTTGAAAACCCAATTCAAAGCAGTTGAGGAGCTTTGCTTTGCAAGTGATAATGGCTCTCCAGGCTACTTCTCTTCTTCCTTCTGCATTCTCCATCCCTAAAGAGGTATGTAATAACTTTGCCACGCTTAGGGAATTTTTTCTTCTTTGTTAATACTTAATATCGCCAAAGGAAAATGTGGGTTTGATATTTTGGGAGTTCTGCATGATTGCAGGGAAAGTCTGGTTCATCCTCCAAGGACTCAACTCTCTTTGGTTCATTCTCAGATCATCTCAAAGCTGACTTCAACTCTTCTGGATTGAGGTGCAAGGTAGTTACTTACACCAACATCAGTTGCTCTTTTTTTTCTTTTTTAAAAGAGAACATAATTGGTTTGTCTCTCACTAATGTTCTAGTTTGATTTAGCTTTTTTACTAGCTTATTTGTTTACATACAACATTGTAAAAGTCTCCTTTTTCTAGTTACAACTGTACTTTTACTCGCTTTTTACAAAAAAGCAATTCAGCACGCACATTTATGTTTATGAGCGTTGGTAATGGGAAATGAATACTTTCTAATTTATCTTATAAGAAATGTGGTTTAAGTTACTGATTTAACCAATAATGCTGCAAATGTTATAGGAAGAGACAGAACTAGGCCAGAAGGAATGAATTGTTAACTTGAGTAGGAGTACACGCTAAATTCTGATGTTTAGGTTTCATGTCAAAGGATGTGTTTTGTTGTTTTCTTGGCTAAGATTGGACCTTTTATTCTTTATTGGTTTTCGAATAATACAACTGGGGTTTAATTGCAGAGGGAATTCAACCAAAGGGTTGGGGCGGTTAGAGCTCAGACAGTGACTGCGACTCCATCAGTGACCAGGTCTGCACCAGAGGGGAAGAAAACTTTAAGAAAGGGTAGTGTTGTGGTCACTGGTGCCTCCTCTGGATTGGGTCTAGCCACAGCTAAGGCTCTAGCCGAAACCGGAAAATGGCATGTAATTATGGCCTGCAGGGATTTCCTCAAGACTGAAAGAGCTGCCAAATCTGCTGGCATTCCCAAGGAAAATTATACCATAATGCACTTGGACCTTGCCTCGCTCGACAGTGTCCGTCAATTTGTAGATAACTTCAAGAGGTCAGGCCGGCCACTTGACGTTTTAGTCTGCAATGCAGCTGTTTATTTGCCAACTGCTAAGGAGCCTACATTTACTGCTGAAGGGTTTGAGCTTAGTGTTGGCACTAACCACCTTGGTCACTTCCTTCTCTCACGGTTGCTGCTCGAGGACTTGCAGAAATCTGATTACCCATCAAGACGCCTCATCATCGTTGGCTCAATTACTGGTACGAGTTCATTTTGAATAGTACAGTTTTTTAGTGGTTCTGCGTCTCTTTCACAAAGCTATTGAAACACAGACTTTATTCCTGACAACATAGACTACTTTTCTTCAAACATGAGTGCAGTACTTCTCCAACTTTAATTCAGTTCTCAATTTTGCAAGTTCTTTATTATTATTTTAATAAAGTATTTGGATTCCAAACTATCTTACAAAATTATATACTGAATGTGGTATTTCTGTAAAATAAATCAGGGAACACAAATACCCTGGCTGGAAATGTACCTCCGAAGGCCAACCTTGGGGACCTGAGGGGACTTGCAGGGGGCTTAAATGGGCTAAACAGCTCAGCCATGATCGATGGAGGAGACTTTGATGGTGCTAAGGCCTACAAGGACAGCAAAGTCTGCAATATGCTTACCATGCAAGAGTTCCACAGGCGCTTCCACGAGGATACAGGCGTTGTATTTGCTTCCCTTTACCCAGGTTGCATTGCCACAACTGGCTTGTTTAGGGAGCATATCCCCTTGTTCAGGCTCCTCTTCCCTCCATTCCAGAAGTACATCACTAAGGGCTACGTCTCTGAAGATGAAGCAGGGAAAAGACTTGCTCAGGTAAAGGAAGTAGAGAAAAAAGCACTGATTGTTACTCTCCATAATGCATATGTTTTGTAATTTTTCATTGTGCATGATTTTAATAGGTTGCTTGTAATTTAGGTTGTGGGTGATCCCAGCTTAACGAAATCTGGTGTTTACTGGAGCTGGAACAAGGACTCGGCATCATTTGAGAACCAGTTGTCTCAAGAAGCTAGTGATGCAGAGAAGGCTCGGAAGATGTGGGAAGTCAGTGAGAAACTTGTTGGATTGGCCTAATCAAGAGCCTTGAGGTCCTTTCAACTAATCTTTGCTGTGGGAGACGATGATATCAGTGAGACTGGGTCCACTGGTGAGTGTGGAGATTGGACTCCAATGCCATGTTGTTGCAACTAATTTTCTCTTGTAGATGTAGGGCCCGTTTGTGTAGCGGCTGCAGCTGTTTTTTTTTGGACTGGTCCATGACACTGTTTATGGACCAGCCAAGTGATAAAAATGCATGACCAGTAATTTGCAACAATAAAAAATATTTTACTACAGTGTTTTCAGCAATAAGTTTTCAGTTTTTAGTTTTCAGCAAAATAAGCGGTATCCAAATGCACACGTAGATTACTTATTACAAGTGCCAATAAAATTACTCACCCTGTTGCAAAGTACAAATTACCTGGATGTTGTGTTTTTCTTACTCATCTTCTAATATTGTACAACCACTCTGAGTGATTTATAAAGTTGAGAGAGGAATTCACTGGTTTCTTCCTCCATATCAAAAGGCTAATGTTTGAATGAACCACTTTCTGCCAAGGAATTTGAGAAACTAGTCCAAATGATTTTAATAACCACAAAGGCACAGGAAAGGAATTTTGTTATTCTTCTCTCTTTTTGTGTGTGTGTGTGTGTGTGTGTGTGTGTGTCCATTTTCATATTATTGAAACAGAAACTTGCAAAGGTTCCTTTACATCTTACTATGTAATCTTCCCAAATTAGACTAGGGAGTAGGGAGCCCACAAAATTTATATCCCTGAATTGCATTGGTGTAATTCAAATACTAAACTTTGTCATCATCATCATAATTATAAATGGAAAAATTTATTTCAGGTAATGTACATTAACAAACACAGATAGCCTCAGCTTACGCACAAAACAATCCCCCTACTAATATAAAACAAATAGTTGCAGATGATGTCTACAACTCAAGAAAAAATTATCAATAAATTCATAATACACATTCAGATAAGATACACGGAAAAAATCTTTGGTGCATTGTTTTTCTTAATGCATTGTCTCTCAGTGAAAGAAACTAATATTGAAAATTAGGAGCCAATTTACAAGTTAACTATATTTTCATATCTAAAGAGTCACAATTTTATACAAAAAAGTTGACATATACATGTACTTCGATTCATTTATTATATCAAAAGCATCTTAAAGTTCATATGCAGGGAACCTGGCATCAGATGGTTCAGTCATGTCCAAAAAAAGATATGTCATTCCTCCAATACCTTCAAAAAGTGAATAGGGGCGATCACCTCCATGCATCTTTCCCTCTGATATAAGTTTTTGTGCTCTATCAAGCAGAAAGCAAGCAAATGCTTTCGCCCTGTATAAGTACTCGACATTACTTGTTAATCGGTAGAGAGAAAGAAACACATAGGTGTTCCCACTTATGCCATGGCATATTCCCACTCGCTTAAGCAAACCCCGGTTCCATACCACCTCCCCTGCATCCACAGCTGCTTGAAGAAACTCCTTATCTCCAAAAACCTGATAGTTTAAAGATTGTAAACATGACAGACATGAGTTCCTGAAAAAGCTGTTTCCCTAACACGGCTAGAGAATTAATGCACACACCAAGTCTGTCATTAAAGAAGATTTTATTTGGCCATTTAGGAAACAGAACCCTAAAAATAAAACTGTACTATAGGTGTGTTTGAACTTTTTGACTGGCATTGAAAATGGATTGCTTGTCTACCAAATGACCAAGACTCCTTTTCAGTTTCACAGAATATCATCAGCTACAAGCTCATCACTTGCATCATATTACCAACTATATAAGTTTTAGGGTAAAACACACTTTTGGTTACTAAAATTTAGTTTAAGATCAATTTTCATCACAATTTTAAATATTTGCAATTTCATCTCTAAGTTTTTTTATATTAAAAGTATCAATTTCATCCTTCCATCATCTGCTGGTAAAGAAATTGCATATGTGATGCACGGAACGCTAAGTTGGCATGTTAAAAAAAAGCTGATGTAGCTTGGTCTAATTTATCAATAGATGGACAGAAGGATGAAATCAACATTAAAATATATATATATATATATCAAGGATGAAATTGCAACATAAATTTGTGGGATGAAAATTGAAATTGAACCAAACTTCATCATAAATCTTCAAACCCCCAAAAGAAGTGGTATCTTAGCAGTATGCTAAACCACCTGCTTACCAAACCAAGAGTAAAGTATAAATTTCAGATCCTATCAGAGCTTTTGTCAGCAAGATCTTTGAACAACCATGACTATTGTATTCAATAACTTTGTATAATTAGTTAGTAGTGGAAAATGGTAAGCTTGATAATGATTACCTTACTTATCCCCCAACTGCAAATACACCCCCCACCCCCCCCCCCCCCCCCAAAAAAAAAAAAAAAAAAGATTACCTCAGCTGCTTTTACAAGCGTAAGGGCAACCCCAGGAGCACCATGGCACCAATGCACTAGACGGTCTGATTCACTTCCTTCACTTGAAGGATAATTGCCACTAGGGTAACGATTCTTTATCATATAATGCAATGTGCCCTTGACATCCTCCAACTCATCTGGTGTCATTTCCATGTCCATCAAAACATGCATAATCCCTGCAAGTCCATGGGCAGCACCCCAGTACTTCTTCCCATGCCATTCATACATCAATGGACATTTTCCCTTGCTTGACATTCGTCTGCCAGCCTTTATTATGTCATCCACAACAGGTCTCTACACAAATGAGAAATCTAATTAGAGAAGAATTCTTCTGAATTTCTTAAATCAAAAGATATCATAGAGCAAAAATGTCTTACTGTTTGGGCAGCTGATATGGTATCTTTATCAACATGCTTATTTAAGAATGAACAGGCCCACAAGAACCCTACTCTCCCATATAATAATTCATTTGGCAAATCGCTAGGCAGTTTGATCTGCTCGCAAGGGAAGAAATGAATCTCGAGATTAATATAAAATTTTTTTTTTCTTTAATAACTATTAATGGTAAATTCTAAGGAAACAAATAAATCAATGTATTGAAATGCAATTAAGTACCTCTTTAAATTGTCTTAAGTAGTGCTCATGCAGTCTTTCATCCCCAGCACGCTTTGCTGTCACAGCCCCAAGAGCACAAACACCAGCCCTTCCACAAATAAATGTCACACGCCTACAGTTCCAAGCATCATGTAACAAACCTAATCAAGTTATATTATTCATCTGCAATGGCAGGTAAGCTAGAACTGAAACGGCACTTAGGTGTGCAATTTACTATTCAAATTAAGAATCGCATAACAAACTGAAAAGAAATTTTCTTCTATGTTTTGTAAGTAGACCACATAGCAACCCTACTTCATCTGATTTGTTCATTATTCATGGCAGTAAGCTATGTTTTAGAATCTTCAGTTGGGTGCAAACACTTCAAATAAATTTAAGAAATTTTATACCACACAGGACAGCCCTAGTTGAGCTCATTACCTCATTTTAAGCAGATGGTAAGCTACAATTGCACTCATGGTTATAAAAATGTCACAAAAATCTTGCTTTCTGTCACACACTTCTATCGATACTAAACAAAAGAAATACAAAATAAAAATCCCCACAGAACCACCAAAATGGACTAAGCAACAAGTGAACCAATCATTGGTTGCAGGTTTCCACTCCATTTGAGCATAAATACAAACCCAAAAAAATATAGGTAAAAACTAGCACATGACAGGAGTGGGTGCACAATTCCCTTTACTTTGGGCAATATCAAATTCTGAGTAAACTAGAAATAAAGCTGAAAAGTTGAGATCCTACACAATCTTGGTTGATCAAAATGTTCATTTTTAAATGGCAGTTCTACAGAATTTGTTTCAACTTGAAAGCCAATTTGAGACCATTTCAAGAAAGAAAAAGCTACGCGTACCCTGAATCTGCAGAAGCTGAATCACAAGCCTTGACAATCTGAGAGCACAACTTAAGATCATTGGCATCTTTAGTGAGTTGGTAAGATTTAAAAAGCATAAAAGCAGTCCCAAGAGCACCAGTGTACAGTGTGAAATCATTCACACGCTTCCCACTCGGACTCAGTCCCCATGTCTCCCTCACCACCTGAAACCATAAAACCACAACCACGTATTGCTTCACTTAAACCCATCTCCAAAATCCCAATTAAAATACCATAAACCCATAGTTTACACGAAAAGCAAAAGTCTTGTCAGACTTGGTGGGCATTCCTAAAAACCCAAAATAGCAAAAACCCATAAACCAAAATGGCTCCATAAATCAATTATGTGGAGTGGTGTGGTGTGTTGTGGAGTAGATACCATTTGTTTGAGGTCGAGAGCTGATTTTTGGAGTTTGTGGGAGAGCGTTTTGTAGGGAAGATGGAGGAGTTTCGTGAGTGAGTCTTTGGGTCCTCCACTTCCAGAGGCTGAGGATGCTTCGTCCTCTGCTACGAAGTCTGGCATTTCGTTTGGGAAGAAACGGTCCGCCATATCTCTCTCTCTCTCTCTAACTGAGGATGTTCAATTCTAATTCTGCACTTTCACTTCTTTGAGTCGGTGCGTTGTGCTGTGCAAGGTTGCCGATTTTCGTGTTCTCTCGAACCAAACTTTAATCAAAGCCTTTTTCCCAAAGTCCCAACCGTAAAGTGCCAAAAGGATGCTCCTCGTAAGAATTTTTCCTATTAACTACTGAGTTTTTAAAATAATGTAAAATTTGTGTTTTAAAAGGTGTTGTGAAATATATACGTGTTTAAATGACTGATAATGTATAAAAAAAAAAAAAAAAAAAGTATTTAGTATTATACTATCATATTTCTAATAATATATATTTTTAAAACATAATTATGTGTTTTTATGAGATTTTTTTTTAAGTGGTAAGTGGTAACTATATAACATATGAGATTAAATTTTATAAGGACGTGGTTTAAAACTCATGTTTTACTCCTCTAATCCCAACATGTCACATTATCTTATCACATATTTAAGAATAAACACAATCACACTCAATCAATTCTAATATCTATATATAAATCCAACCAAATTGAGAATTTATTGAGATGTTATTAGGTGTGATAGGATTTATTGAATTTTAAGTAAAATGCTGATGTGACAATCACTTATTGGATGGTGTAAAACATGAGTTTTACACCCCATCCTTATAAAATTTAATCTCATAACATCTACCATACAATTATTAATATTTTATGTATCAACTCATAAAATTGGGTCAAATATATAATTGATCTAATTATGATAAATAGTTAATAATACCCATTATCTAATTCAATTAATTTATTTGGGGTAAAATATCATTTTTGTCCCTAAACTATCACAAAAGTTCATTTTTCGTCCTTAAACTTTCAAAAGTTCTATTTTCATCTCTCAATTTTTCCAAATGTATTGATTTTCGTCACTCCGTCTGACGGAGTGCTGACGTGACTTAACAGAGTGCTGATGTGGGAGGGACGAAAATCAATATATTTGGAAAAGTTGAGGGATGAAAATAGAACTTTTGAAAGTTTAGGGATGAAAAACGAACTTTTATGATAGTTTAGGGACGAAAATGATATTTTACCCATTTATTTGGAACAAGATTTAGGTTATAGTTTAAATTGAGTCTGGTCTTGGCGTAAAAGACATGGTTTACAGCCTCCAATAACAAGAAGACACATAAGCAATTTCACAAACTAATGAATAGAGCTTACCACGCTCAATATTATATTTTTAATACTATATTTCAGAAAATTAAGGGCCCGTTTGGTAAGAGATTTTTAGCAACATTGTTTAAGTTTTGTGAAAATACGTGTGTGAAAATACATGTTGTGATGTTTAAATAACAGTTTTCGTTGTTTAAACACCGTTACCAAACGGGACCTAAAGCTATAAAAAAAACTATGAAGAACCATCGCTTCAACTCGGCAAACGCCATTGAATAAGATGTCGCTAGAGTTTGGCAAGAGAAGCTAGCATGATAGTCAAATCTCATCACAAATTTAGAATTGATATTACTCAAATAATTGAAAGGCACATTCAAATATATAGACATGTAAATTGTATTTTGATAAAAATTCAAATTCTAAACTTCCAAAATATCTAAAAAATTAACTAAAAAATGTATAGTTATAAACACCTAATTATCCAAGCTATGTTACGTATTAGAATAACATTATATCATTGTATACTATATAATGTTATAGGGTAACAACTATTAATTAAAGAGAAGAAAAAAAAATTAAAACATAACCAAATTACATTAACCTAAAGTAGAGTTCAACACAAAAATTTATCAACCTAAAGTAAATATGCAATAAAAAATTAAAAATCCACCAAAAACAAATAGAGACATAGAGAGTATTTACCTTTTGTGTGGGCAAAATATTGATTGAATGCAAAAGAAAAGAACAATTTTTTTTTATAGTAAATAAAATGGGGAGAAGAATAATCAAAATAAAAGGAAGATGAAGTGATAAATGAGTTGTAATGTTAAGGTATAGAGTAGTTAGGAGATAAAAATGTAAAAGTGAGGGGAAAATGTTGAGGACGTGTAATTGTAAGGTGAAAGAAAGTGTAGGAAATAGGTGAATGATGTATCTGCTAATGTGATGCTACAGAAGTGTAATACTTATTAAGAGAGGAGTTAGAGTATTTACATCACTGAATGTAAAATAGAAAATGTGTCTAATTTTACACATTTAGTCCCAAAATTCTCTCACATCGGTTAGGCTAAAATTGTGTAAACTTATATAGTTGCTACAATAACCGTGTAAATATACACAATTATTGCAGTTTTGTATTTAATATATTATTAATTTTTCTCTTTCTCACTCACTTCTATGTTTGTGTCCCTCCCTCACCTCTCCTTCTAAATATTTTATTAATTTTTCTCTTTCTCACTTCTCTCTCTCTCTCTTTGTGTGTGCGTGTTTAAACAACACATAATTTCTCTATAAATCCACCCACCATCACCACCACAACCCATTATATTACATGATAATCCAATCACAAAATCAAATCCAAAATCAATGGAAAATAAAATAAAAAATCAACCCAAACCCATCAACGGAAAACCCAAAATCAAACCTTCAATGGAAATCCCATCAACCCAAACCCAAAATCAAACCCAAATTGTCACTGTCGCCAAGTATGCCATCATTGCCTCTGTCGCTTTGAATGATCATTTCAAAGAGGAGAGCGGCGATCCGATGAGGAATAGAGAGGTGGAGGTTGTGGCTCTATGTAAGAGAGAGCTCAAAGGAGAGAGAGAATATGAGGGAAATTCTTAAGAGAAAGAGCGAAGGTGACTTTGTGTGAATGGATGAAATGAGGAAAAGTGTGTGAGTGTTTGTGCTTTGGGATGAGAGAGAGAGAGAGGAGAGGAGAGGAGATGAAATTAATAATAAAAAAAGAATGAAAAAAAATATTATCCAGAAAAATGCAAGATTCAAGATTTTCTAAAATATATTTGAAAAACTTAAAAACAAAATTAGAAAACTTTATAGGAATTGGAATATTCATCTATTGATATTCATTTGAGCTGTTGTGTGTGTATATAGTGGTATTATACTCATACAACACACATATTATAAAAAATTGTATATAAATCAAAGAAAAAATTTCAATACTATAATAGAAATTAAAAAAATAAAACAGATAAAAAAGAATGAAATAAACAAAAATTACTTTTGATCACGTGATTGAAAGCACATAGAATGAGACTAAAAATTTTTTCGAAACCAAAAAATATATAATAAATGAATAAAATAATTTATAGTAAATATTAAAAACCATCTTAAAATTTTGAAACTTTTAGTAATAAATTTTAATCATAAAAAAATTCAAAATTCTTTAAAAATATCATGTTAATTATTTATAATGCATCACATGACAAAAACATGATGGATAAGACTCGACTTCCCATAGAAAAAAAAAAAAAAAAAAAAAAAAAAAAAAACCTATGGATAAAACTTGAATTTTACATAAACATCTAGTGTGACTATAGCATTTTTTTTATTAGTCAAATGTTTTTTATTTATTTCAAAAGTAACATTATTATACCGTCCTTACAACATTTATAATTGAACATGTGATGTACATATATGTACATTTCAAATTTTAAATGAGTTATGTATACAAATGACGTATCCTATTGAGTGTGAGTGAATAATCATTGATTTTCTTTAGGTTTGGTTGGTAAATTAAACTTAGATTAATTAGCGAAGTTTTTAATAGTCAAATAAGATATTTGAGATTTAATCATTTGCTTACGCCAAAAACCAAAAACCAATGATAAAAAACAATTGTGAAGAGCTAATGTATAAGTAAAAAATATATCTTAAAAGTAGATTTTTTTTTTTTTTTGGGTGTAGGTGTGTGTTTGGGCCCATTACCGAGCCCATTGCTCACCAAAAAAAGAAAAGAAAAAAAAGACAAGCCTGGGCCATTGAAATAAAAGCGCATGAGCCTGATCCAAACCCGCAGAAGATTCCGTCTCCTCGGCCATTAGGGTTTTAGGGCTTATTCTGCTCATAACAGAAGGGTTTTTGGCTCTCTCTCTCTCTCTCTCTCTCTTTCTCTAAGGACAGCCGCGCTTGATTTCAGAGTCCGGTGGCAGTGGAAAAGAGGTTCTACTCTTCAACTTGATAGAAATTATGTGTTAGAAAACACTTCCTTGTCCTAGGACACAATTTGATGAAAAAAAATTTGATTTTTACTTTGAATCCCAAACACTTCCTAGCATGTTGTTTTAGCTTTTTTTTATCATAATTCTTTCTGGGTATTGATGCTTTTGTTATAATATGCTTCAATTTCATTACTTCTTGTGAGAAATGTTGACAATTTTTGCTTGTTGTGAATGTTTTGTTGTCTATAGAGAATAATTATAATTGCAAGAAAAGTCAATGGGAAAGAAGAGAAAACAAATTGAGGCTGAGGTGGTGGAACCTGAAGAGATTCCAGAGAGACCCAAGAGGACGCTCTTGGGTTGGAAAGACAAGAGTCAAGTACCGGACGAAGAGACTGATTCTAAAGTTTTCAGGAACAAAGAGAAGGTTCTTATCACTTGCTCGCGCCGCATTAACTACAGGTCAAAAATCTAGTTTCCTTTGCACACCCCTTGTTGTGTGAATTGTGTTTTTTGGTTTCACTAGTATATTGATTCCGTCTGCGCTGTGGTGTGTAGGTACCGTCATTTGATGTTGAATATGGTTTCTATCTTGCCACACTGTAAGAAGGATAACAAGGTTGAGTCGAAGGCTACTAAAGGCGCCACTATGAATGAGCTGGTTGAGCTAAGGAGTTGCTCTTCTTGTCTGTTTTTTGAGGTGATTTTTTTTACTTGTTTTGGTGATTACATTGGTATGTTATTTTTTGAATTGGGTTTATCGTAAGATTACATATTTTTTGATAAGTAGTAAACTTTTATTGAAATGAAGGCAATCAATGCACCCCATGTACATAGGAGGTGTATTAGGGTAGCTACAAAATATCAGTGAACATTACAAATATCTAAGAACTCTTCCAAATTGGAAAATGAATGACCACTCAAAGCAGGCATCCAATCATACACAGTGCATAAGAGAAGAAATTTCAAATCCAATATTGAGCGTTCAACCCCTTCAAATTTACATTGGTTTCATTTTCTCCAAGAAGTCCAGTTCACATGTAAAGGAACTGCCCCCCAATAAATCAGCACTTCGGTGTTTACTAAAGCTTTCTTTTCAACAAGCCAACAAATCCAACTCCCCATTGGGCTTAACCCAGCGAAGTCTATATCATAAGATTAATTTCTGGATAGATAGCTTATAGACCTTGTTAAAATTTAAAGCCTTACTCTTCTGTATTTCAGTTATCATGTGTGGATGAATACCCCTTTTCTTTTTCAGTGCCGGAAACATAAAGATCTTTATCTATGGATGGCAAAATGTCCCAATGGGCCATCTGTCAAATTTTTAGTTAATGCCGGTAAGCTTCTCTTTTGGTTTCTAACTATATGGTTGTTTTGTGTTAATGCCAGATAGAAATAATCTTTACCCATAATTGAAGCACTGCAGATCAATTAATTTCATCCTAAATAATATGGTTAATTTTTTTTTTTCATAGAAATTTGAGAAAAGTATGGGCTATCAATGTATTTTTTTTCCTTTTCATTTCCAGTGTACACAATGGAGGAATTGAAGCTTACTGGAAATCATCTAAAAGGGTCTCGTCCTATTTTGACTTTCTCAAACAATTTTGATAAAGATGCACATTGGAAACTTTTGAAGGAGATGATAATACAGGTATTGAGGTTTTGCTTCCTTACATGAAGCGATAATTATTTTTTTAATCTAATTTTTCATATGGAAGAAACCGTCAATTTCTCACTGTCAAGTTAATTTATAAATGACATTTTGAAATTCAATCTGCCCAGAGAAAAGGCAAAATCTAAAAATTAAATCCATATGATATTTGCTTTTGTGATGCAAGGTGCCACTGCAGCTCCTTATGTACTAAATCTTGATATACATGGTAGCTTTCTAAAAATGGTACTAATCAGCATCATGAAGCCATCAAAATAATTTGGACAGATGATTGTTGTTATTTGATTTTTCACATTCTTTTGTCAAATTACCCACGGAGAGTTTGTTACTACAATATTATCGCACATTTCTCTTGGATTTTGAGATGTTGAGGGAACGTGCTTGTTGCTTGTGCCTAGAGGTCGTACCTAGTGCACAAAGCTCTCACTTTTGTGGGGCCGTCTAGGATGGGTTATTGGTAGGAAACCTTAACTCTAATTGTTTTTTGAGAGGTTGATTCCTGGACTTGAACCTGCAATCTCTTTGGTGGAAGGCACTTGCCATTGCACCAAGGCTTGACCTCATGCTTGTGTGCCTAATTACATAAAAATGTTTTATTTTGAATGTGGATCCAATATTGCTATAAATTGGATTTTTAATTGGGACCTATATAATGAATTAAGTTTGTTTCTGATCAATATTATTGTTTCTTAACTTTGTCATTTTATGATACTACTCTTTTACAGTTTATTTATTGTTTTTTTTTTTTTAATGTCGGGGCATAATACTGACATATTCTTTGTTCACCTTTCCAGATATTTGGAACACCAAAGGAACACAGGAAATCTAAGCCTTATCATGATCATGTGTTTGTTTTCTCCATTGTTGATGACCACATATGGTTCCGGAATTACCAGGTTGGTCGAAATGTAAATTCCTATTAATTTGATATAAAATTATGCAGAAGGATTCATAATGAAGGCAATAATTTAAAATTCAAAGATTGGTTCTGCCTTTGTACTATCATATATTTACGTTGGGATAGATATTATATAAAAAATATTTTAGGTTAAATTACTAATTTGCTCTGCCAATTATTGGGGAAAAGTTCAATTTAGTTCCTCACATATTAATTTTGTCAATTTCATCCCTCCACTTTCAACATCAAGTCAACCTTGGATCTCATCAAGTCAACTTTCTCCAACTATTGGTTGAGTGTGTAACTTAGGAATAAAAAAAGAGTTATTTGATGGCTATTTGGTAGAAGAAAGTATGTGGTTAGGGTTTTGATAGGGAAAAAAAGAGCTTGATTTGAGGTTTTAAGAAAAAAGGAAGATTATATGGAAAACTCCTACTCCACCAAGGGAGGCTTTCTTTCTTTGGTACGACTCTTGGAATGGTGCTCTTGATTTGAGGATGTGAATCATTTATTCCTATATTGTGTGGTGGCTTGTGAATTGTGGCCCATGATATTATGTTTGTTCGGTGTTTCTTGGGTGATTCTGTTTTCAGTTTAGGAACTTTTAATGAGTTGGCTAGGGAGTATGGGAGGAGAGGCAATGGGGGACTATGGTCAGTGGTTTCATTGTGTCTCATGTGGTGTCTCTGACGAGAACAGAATGCGAGGTGCTTTGAGGGCCAAGAGCTCAACATGTTGAAGTTGAAGTATTTATTTTTGAAGTCTTTATAGGAGTTGACATTGTGCTCACTGTCCTCTTCAATCGAGTCCCTGAAACCAGAATCCAGTTAAACAGCGTCTTAAAATATTGCCTCCTCAATTCCAAAACAGTCCGTTAATTACCAGTCACCATGTAGGGTTAATTTTTAGATTAACTGCTGTTGATATCGTTGTCAGTTTAACTGCTGTTGATAAGATGTCTTGCATGATGCCACAAGATCATAGTGATGTTTATGCTGATAAATTGTTGGTCAGGAGTTATGTCCTCTCTAAGGGTTAGTTTTTGAAGCATACTCTAAGAAGGAATTAATTAATGCTGTTAATGACATAATTCAACATCTAGGATTTATCTTGTGATTTTTGCAATCTTGCTTTTGTAAATTCCTAAATCACCAGCTATAGCAATACAAGGTGATAATAATACATTTATAATTTTCCAGCAGTAACTATGGTCTTCAGAAAAAAATAAAAAGAAGATAGAATAAAATAAAAACCTTGAATATTCTCCTGGAGAAGTCAATTAATTGAAAGGAGCAGGAACACGACACCCCCCTCCTCCCGTGCCAAAAAATACAACTGGTTCATTAGTGCTGAATTTTGGCATATTCCGCGATGCAATCCATTTTTATTTTTGGGGAAATCCTTCATATTTTTTCTGTATACTGGGGTTTCTATTTTCTAAAAAAATATTCATATTACTTTGAAAAAAAAAAAAGAATAATTTAATATAGTGTTCTCTAATACCGTGTTGTATTGTGTCTTTGGATTATTGTGCCAGAGCTGTCTCTTATTAGAAGACTGTTACTAATAATATCAATGCTTATTTTCTGCTTCTTATAATGCAGATATCAGATAAAGGGCCTAGAGAGGATCGAGAGAAAATGACCCTTATTGAGGTTAGCAGAGATTTGCTTCTTAAATTATGTTCTTTATAAGATACTTGTGATGGTAGTTTTAACACTGAATACACTTGTGTATAGGTTGGTCCACGATTCTGCTTGAACCCTATCAAGATATTTGGTGGCAGCTTTGGAGGCCCTACCCTGTATGAGAATCCGTTTTTCGTATCACCAAATCAGGTATTCATTGATCTCTCATCCTGGACTCTAGCGTTTGAACTTTTTTGTTTTGTTTCTTTATTTATTTATTTTCTCTTTTATCGTTTAATTTCTTCTTAATAATTGTGCATTATGCTTCTCATTTTTTTGCTTCCAGATTCGCGCATTGGAGAAAAGGAAAAAGGCTGGGAAGTTTGCAAAGAAAGTCAAAGCAAAGACAAGGAGGAAGATGCATGAGTTATCTAATCCACTGGAGCCTGATGAGTTTGCAGATATGTGGAAAGAGTAATACTTTTGAAGGCCTTGACATTTTTGGTAATACCAAACAGAATTTCCTTGCCATCTTGTATCCAGCTTAAAGTGGCAGATTTCGGTTAACAGCTTGTGCCTTTCTTTTTGGATTGCCCCTCAACTGATAAGCTTATGTATTCAACTTGGGGCTTGTTTTTGCATCATCTATATTTTCTTGCTTCTGTTTGTTAGGATCTCTTATTTTTTCCTATTTTGTGTCCCAAACCAATAGATGCATGTATCATTGATGTGTGATCTTCCACATATCATATCATTTTTGAAAGGTTTAAAATCTCATCCATGCTTTCTTTCCATTGGAAATGTATAATGTTGGTAGTGTTTCATAGCTTTCATCAATGGGTTAATTATTATTTCCTAGATTTATGGCTTATCATTTTAAAAATTACTTTTATGTAAATTCATGTTGAGGGAATCTGTGACACATCCTTGGTGAATAAGTCTACCATGAAGTTAGAAGTGAAGAGGGTTGTGAGATTGATGGAGTAGTTTAGCTCTGACTAAAGGTAATGTAACAACTATTGAGTGGCTTTGCAACATATTACTTTGTTAAAGGAGTGGAGTTTCTTTCTTTCCATTACAACATACAAATTTTAAAAATTGTCACCCCAGTAGATGCCCTCTGTAACGCCATTTTGTTAGCTTTACCAGAAATATTTGTTAATGTAGAAAGTAACACCTTGAAAAATAGAAATGTTGCCAATAAAGTTCTGCTGAACCAAGCCAACTGGAGTTAACAGGACGTAGATCCTTCAGCTCAGGATTAGTGTCTGCCTATGTAGTCATCAAATATTTGTAGTCATGTTTTGGAACATCGACCCTGCACATGCCATGACAGCATGGCATAGGCAGCTTTTACAAGTCTCTATTTCTATGTATCTTTTGAAAGGCTAAATTCTGCTAGCACAGCGTGATATGTCCTCAACTATGACACTAACCAAGTTATGCTGGCTTGTAGATTCTACCTGCTGGCCTAGCTTTAAAAGCTGAGGAAGGTAAGGATGGACCTGAAGTGGCTAGAGATCAAACATAAATGGTCTTGGATGGTTGTCTAAGTACCTCTTCTTTGCAACTGTGTGATACTGTTAACCTGTAAATTCAAAGCAGAACAGATAGAATCCTGTTTCTTGGCATTGCATGGTTTCAGGAAACATAATCCACTGATTCATTGTGTCATCTCATTTCAATTTGCAGTAAGAAAGAGCATTATCAAAACTGTGCACTAAATTTATAGTTTGAATCAGAATGTTCTTCTGGAATATTGTGTCATTTCTTGTTTTGCATGGTTTAAAATGCGTGACTGCATTAGCGTGTGTTGGACTTGGGAACCATATCCAAAATGAGTTTAAAGTAGGCGTTGCTGACGATCCTTACCAAAAACAGTTTCAGCAAGCCACTTAAAGTGCCAAAAAGCCACTCAATCGTTCGTGGGAAAAAATTGTGAATAAATTTACACAATGTGAACTTTTCAATGCCATGATCACTGGCCTACGTGCTTCTACAGCACTAATGATATTTGTAACCAGATTCGGTTGGAATTAGCAGATTTCAGTCAGGCCTGACTGCCTATCAAACTCCATTCTGGTAAGCATTCTACATGGTCTAGTGGCAAGAATGTTAGTAATTAACGAAATGATTCAGTTTGACTCCAAAGTTGAACGCAACTTAGTTCCGCCAATCATGCCTGATTTGAACCATGTTAAGTCATGAAAATCAGGTGTACCTTACGTGTCTTATTTTAGCCAATATAACTTGTGATGCTTTCAGGTAGACAAGAAACATTAACATAGCTTGCGCTTTGCCTAGCAAAGTAAAATAAAAAAAAGAAGAGAGATCAGCAGGCTGTATGTGCTGTGCTCAGTCAGATGGCCCACCCAATGCAAGTTACAGCTTTAGCTGAATTGGTGTATTTTGATTGTGAACCAAAATGAGTGGTCTGCTTTTAATTTCATGTCGGTTTTCTTCTATTCCTTTTGTTGTTCTACAATCTTCGGTTGATACAATATAAGAAGCAATATACCTAACAAGTTTCTATTTGACCTTTTTTATTTATTTATAATAAAGCCACAAAAAAAGAAAAAAACTATTGATCCACTCATCCATCACATATGTTTTTATTATTTTACTTTTGGGATTTATTTCTTTATTATTATTTACTAGTTTCACTTTGTTTTTGTCTTCTTTTTTTTGTGGATTTTCAGGCCTATTTAAAATGTCACCCTTAGCACAAAAAGAGAGAGAGAGAGAGAGAGAGCATTTTTGAAGAGCATTCGAAAATTAAATTCATTCATTCGTGGAGAGAAGCAAAGGTAAGAAAGAAAGTAAGAAAAAAAGCATAGGAAAAAAAAGGCTAGTCTAGTGTGGGGCTTTTGTAAAAAAAAAAAAAACTGCTATTTTTTAATAACTTATTTGAAAAATACCATATTTTTAAAAATTATTTAGGACGTACTGTATAAAACTTTTAAAATCATATATATATATATATATATATTGAAATTGTGATATTTTTTAAAAAAAAGTTAATAAAGAAACAACAATTTTTGTCACAAAATGCCCCAAAACCAGTGGTTTAAGACTTTAGCTATGGTGAGATAGACACAACATGAATATACATGATTCAGCAGCTAAGCTATTGAGAGTCGGAAAGGCTCCAATTAGCTTCACTTCCAACACGAGGAATGCTGTTGACCCTTGTGTACTTATCAACCTTGAAACTGGCCCCACACATGGCCCCTTCACTGTCTACCCTTGGCATTGCTTTCATCTTGTTCATTGGATGCTCAAAGCTCATCAATCCTCCTCCCCCACTGTGGAACATACACCCTGCACACACCACCATACATGTGAGGACCATGCTATCTTTTCGTATGATATTATGATGGTTTACATTTCTATATATATATCCGATTAAAGTAATTTTGTTTATCGTATAAAAGTCACAATTATATTTTAAAAAATGTGATAATATTATGTAAAAATACAATTATATTTTGAAAAATGTGATTTTTTTTTTTTTTTTTGAAAAGTTGTAAAGTGATGGTGATACATACTTTTAAATGTAACAATATATTCACTCAAATTTACACGATTTTATTGACAATTATTAACATGATTTATGATTTTTTTTTTTGTTGAGAAAATGATTTATGAAGTTAAGAAAGTGAAAGTAACACTATAGACAGGAAATTACAATAGCATGTATGACTAAAATGACCTAAAGTACCTGCTGGGAAAGGAGCATATGATTTGGCACAGCCGGCTTTTATGACCTCCAAATCATCAGATATCACTACAGAGCCATCAGCTGCAATGCCCCAGTACAGCTTAACTCCACCATCAGAACCCTGCAACCATTCCATTATGAACATTTGTGAAAATTCTCTCTATACACACTTCCTTTTGAAATTGTATTTTAAAAACTTGATTTCTGTCCATGTGACTGTGTTTGTAGGAGGAGTGTGTAATAAAAAGTATTTGACTATCATTATAACTCATATTCTATTACCAGTGCAGCAAAGACAGTTCCAGCCTTGCTATCATAGACAACAAAGGCAAAGCTCCCTTCAAGATCCTTGACAACTTGGTCAGCCGGGTATGGACCCCGGTCTCGAAGTGTACGATACGCCTCGATCACAAACATGGCCTCATTAGTGCCCTTTGATAGACCATACTGCTTATTCAGTGAACAAAGGTTTTTCAAGCTCCCCAAGAAGAGGCAATATATATCTTCGAATCCACAGAACAACCTGCAAATGCAATCACCCACAAACCAAACCCTTTATTTTTCTTATACATGCATACTGTAAATACAATATGAGCTCTTTTAAATAATTAGAATTTCCAAGATATGTGTGGATGCTCTTACAAAATCTAGCATTGCAGACCCTTGAAGGGTAACAGTTCTAACTCAGGATACCTTAAAAACTGTTCCTCAACCAGTAAAATTTAGTTTAAGTGGATCCCTAGAGAATTTAATAGAGCTGCTCATGTGTTAGCTACTTGGTCTCGTATGACCTGTTTAGAAGTTTAGAAAGAGAGGAAAGTAGTGGGGAGGAGAATAAAAAGGAATGTGAGGTAGTTAAAACCCCTCTAAACCCTTTCCCCCCTCGTTTAAAAAACTTCAATTACTCTCACTCTACTCTACTCCCTTCTTTTTTTTAAGATCCAAACAGACCATTTTTCCTTAAAAAACTTCAATTACTCTCTCTCCCTCTACTCTCCTCTTTTTTTTTTTTTTTAAGATCCAAACAGGCCATGAGTAACAATCTCTTGGTTGTTTTGTATTGGGTGCTTCTCCCTCTGTTTTTGCAAATGTTATTGAGAAGGAGAAGGCCTAGAATTTCCTTTTGTGTTGCTTTTGTGCTTTAATAAAGTCTTTTCTCAGTTGGTTATCAAGAAAAAAAAAATTAGAATAAAAACCAAGATCATAATGTCACCTAATGATAAATTATCACTTGTTACAAAAGCGTACACCGATAGAAAATGATAAATTTAAATTCTAACACTTTCCTTTACCTATGAACCAAAACTCGTTAATATATATTCTAATATTATGATAAACTGTTCCAAAAATATAAACCGATATAAAAAGGGTGAATGTAGTCCTAAAGAAAATTTGGAAGTGAAAACATTTAATAGTGACAAGACTAAAAATCTCTGTATTGAAAACTATAACAAGGACTGTCATTATACATAGGCAGACATTTGAGTGTCGTATTTTTAGATTTCATCTTGCTTAAGGAATATTTTAACAGGTGGTCGATTATACTTATTAAGGAAGAATCGAGTGGATCTGATTGAGAAGTTCATCGAGTCCCTAAAAGCTAGTTGAATGCAATAAAAAACTCAACCTTACACCACTTGTTAACTGACCCTTCTAACAAAGGTCATACTCATACACAATTAATTATAAATTCCACATACTTGGAGAGAGAGAGAGATTACCTTTGATGAAGTGAGTTAGGGCGGTCAGGCAGAACATAAGCAAGCACAGCTGCATCACCAAAGGTCATGGAGAAAGTTTTATGAGGATGATGAGAAAGGAACTCACTGAGAGTTTCCTCAGGAAGCTTAGGCCTCTTAGTACCATTGTAAGATGAAGGACTATGAAGCTCCTCAGGTGGGTGAGCAAAAGCCTTGTGAAATATAGCCAACATGTCTTTTTATTTTCTTTCTTGTAGAAGCTATGGAATGATATGAAGAAGAGATAATCATGGAGGGTCCTTGGTCTTATTTATAGTGTCACCTTTATGGCATAAAAGGGGTGCTGTTAAGGTGGCAGATTTTTCTTATATGGTGGGCGTGGATTAGTCTGACTCATCTATGATGATTGATGGATAAGGATTCTCCTATTCCGAGATATTCTTATCTTTTTTTGTCTTTTATTTATTTTGGTTTTACAGAAAATAATATAATATATATATATATATATATTTTTTTTGGTAAACCTAATATATAATATATTCACCTCAAGATGAAGGAGTAGTAACATGTTTGTCATTTAACTTTTATAGTATTATTTTTTTAAGTTCTTATCTACTAAAAAGAAGAAGAAGAAGTCTTGTGACGACTCTTGTCACCCATCATTATACTTAATCATTTTTGTTTATTTGTCTGGTAAATAATGTATGGATTCCCAATTGATAACATAGACATAATAATATTTAGGAGGTGTTTGGTAGATTAGTTTTAACACATTTTAAACAACATTACACATATTTTCATACATATTATCACTTACATGTATATCAAAAATACTCAAATAACATAATTCAAACTCCTCTCTCAAACACCCCCTACTCTCTATGGCTCGATATCTCTGCCTACGATCTACATGCCGAACCCCCACAATGCGTTGGAAGCCAAACCTGGCCACTCTCTTGGAGGGGGCAAGAGAGAGATACCCTGATAGTGATAAAATAATTTAGCAAACTTTTGTTTTTATTAATAATAATAATAATGTTATATTACTCAATATTTTTTTATCAGAGGTAAATTTTGACTAATTCATTATTAGATTATCTTTTTTTTTTCTTATATTCTTTGTCTGCAAAATTTTAATATGATTAATAGTTATGTGACTTATGTCATCAATCATATATTTAAATTTTAACTATTTAAGGAAAATATAATATACCAAGATTCTAATGCATGGTTTAATTATGGAATAGAATTTAAATTTAATTAAATATATATCAAAATAATGATGTGTAAAATTATGAGTAAAAAACTTAAATATGTATCATAGTATTATGAATTCAACTAAAAGTGAAATTCGGTTTATACCAAGATTCGGTTTATATCTTTCTCAAAAAAAAAATAAAAAGAGATTCGGTTTATATATATATAACTTTATTTTCTTATATATTTGTGATGAAAATTATAATAATTATTTTTTGTTACCAGAATTACTGATGTCAATAATCAAAGAGGCCAAGTGCTATCACTATCCTTCTTATTTGCATTTTTTTTTTAAAATTTTGTTTTCCGAGTACGACAAATATTTGTCTGTTTTTCTTTTGACTAATTTTTTGGGACAGTTGTTGGTTTGTTTGTTTTAATTATTTTAGGGTGGTTTTATTCCCACATCTTTTAGTGGTTTTCTTTAACGTCTTCTTATCTTATCCTTTTTTTTTCCTTAAATAATTTGATAGTATAATAATGGAGGAACACAAGTTAGAGAAACAAACTTTTGTGTAAAAATAAAAAAAATACTTTTGTGTCAAAATATAATTAACCTTCATTTAATACCAAAAACCATGTAAAAATGATATTATAAATTTGGGTGAAATTACGTTTTCATCATAAATTTGGGTTTTTAAAACTTTTTTTTTTCTTCATTTCAAGTCTACACAAAGTAAAATTGGTATTTTAAAATGACTATGGTTGATAAAGGATATATTTTTTTGATACATCAATATTTTGGTGAAAGATTTAAACCCTAAATTCTTTTCTTATTTTTTTTGAAAACATTAAAAAATATTAGCTGAACTATAAGACTCTTGAGGCTAATAAAAAATTTTGTATCAATAAAAGATATCATAATAAATTATTTTATTTTACATAATTAAATATAGATACTCTACACTTGTAATCTATCTGCATCATTACTACATTTAATTTATATATATATAAATTAAAATTAAAAATCAAAATCAAAAGACATAACTAAGAGTAAGAGGTGTTCACTATTCATATAAATACACTTGACAGTTTTCTTTAATAATCGGTCGTACACTCGTACTAATCAAACTCACATGTTAGATGTGTGCCAAAAAATTGTATTATTTATTATATATTATCTGGAAGCAAATAAATTAAATTAGGGTAGTAAATTGACAGCAACTTGCATTTGGGATATATATGGTTTGGTATGGCTGGGTACTGGTCTTATCGAAAGCTGGCAAAGGCGGCAGAGATAGAGTCAGCTCAGCTCCCATACTATAGGCCATAACCATTGTATTTTGAGTATTCTGTGGGTAACAATAGTGGGAATGTCATTGGCCAAATTTTCAAGATAGCTAGGTGAGGTTTATCACTTTATCAAAATAAGAACAAGATGGCTATGTGATATCGCATTGTCTTCCTTTTTTCTTTGGTGGACGCCCACCTCATGATGCAACGTGACAGTGCTGCTAGCCATTTCATTTTTGACCCATCCTTCCATTCTCTCAGCCTTTCGAAAGCTAAATATTTTTTAATTGGATGTAAATTTTAATAAATTTATTGTATATATATTTCATTCTTATAAAATTTTAAGATAATTATAGATTAATAATCATATCATCAATTAATTATTTAAATTTAATTTTTTGTAATTTAAAATAATGCATAAAAGATAAATTTATAGATAGAATGGTAAAGAATATCCAACTAACATGAAAATTTGTATGCATGTTAAGAAAATATTAAACATGTGATCCAATTATGGAATTTTCAAAATATAAATTCAATAAAAAGTTATTGAGTTGTTTAATATTACTTAGAGACTTAGTGCCGGTTTGGATAGCACTTCTTTATACTGAATGTAGCGTTGCGTTTTCAGTTTTTTTTTTAGCCGTAGTTATTGACTTTTGAGGGAAAAAGTACTGTGCATGAACAGTGCGTGCACTGTTCATGCACTGTTCACTCATTAAAAAATATTAAAAATGGGTCCTACAGTACTATTCATACATTTAAAAATTATTTTGCTACAGTGTTTTCAGCAACAATAAGCAACAATAAGTTGTATCCAAACGGACCCTTAGAGTTATATATATATATATATATATTGTAGGGGCGGACTTTGACTCTTAGGTCCAAAAGGTGAATGGACTAAGGCCCAAAGAGCCTAGTACAATAACTTTGTAGAGAGTGGGCTGAAAAGCTATGCCTCAACGAAGTGGATGACGCCTTTAATGGGCTAAGAATGGTAAGAGAGCAGGGACGGACCCAGGTGGTGGGCAAAGGGGGCCTGGCCCCCACTGGGTCCAAAAAAAAAAAAATTTAGTATGTAAATTTTTTAAAAAAAAGGCTTGGGCCCTTTGATTTTTAGCTTGGGCCCCCCCTTGGTTTTTAGCTCAGGCCCCCCAGCCAGCCAGCCCAGGAGTTTTCAAAAGCCCAAGAAAACCTTAAAAAAAATATATTGTATAAATCTATTTATAATAATAATAATAATAATATAATATATAATAATGTGGTTTATATTAGAATATTAGATTATCTATTTATATCTGATAATAGTATGAGGACAAATAATTGTTTAATTGTTTGATTTGATCTAATTGCACTTAAATAGTAATTTGCTCTTCATTGTTCACACTTTTTTTTAACAAAAATTATTGTATAAATCTTCAAAATTTCATACCTATTAATCAATTTTTTATCCTAAGTGCTGAAACATTAGATTTAACTCTTTAGAAAAGCTCTAAAACGTAAAAAGGTAAGTTCAAACCTATTAACCTAACTACAAATAATTTAGTATAGTGAAAAAAATGTAGGCACAAGTTTACTTAAAATTAGTTTGTGAAATAAAGTAATTTAATTTTGGCCACAATTTGAGCCAAATTAACTTGAGTTTTTTTGCATTTTGAGTCAACGTAGGCTTAACCTATTAACACAATGTAGGTATAATTAACTTGCTCCTCCTAAGAAAATTTCCTAGCTCTACCAGTGACTATATGGATGTGTGTTTGAATTTTTTTTTCTTTTCTCTTATCTTCGGCCCCCCCCCCAGCTTGAAATCCTGCGTCCGTCCCTGTAAGAGAGCAAGGAAAAGCAATAAATAGACACATGTGATGCACATAAATTTTTCCTCGGCAATGTCTGAGAAGAGTAGTTCTTGAATATATTTCCCTTAGCTTTGATTACAATTATTTTTCTTAATACTATAGTGTTTTCTTTACAGATTTTGTGTCCCCAACCCTTTGGAGGGTCTCTCCCGTTATATAGCTCCCTTTAGGCGATCCTAGCCTTCCATTTGTTGATCGTTCAGTACACCACTTGAGTGTTTGTCCCATCAGACACATTCCCAAGCCCCTTGTGAGTTGCGGCGGCCAAGACAACATTGTTCAGGAGTCTTCTTCACATAAATGCAGTCAGGAGATTTGGTGGGATGCATTAAATGTGGGGGTAGCCACCATCCCTTTAGTCATGTTAAGGCTAACCCCTCTCCGAAGCTATTTCTCAGCAATAAGACATCCTCTTGCAATGTGCCACTGATGTGGCCTTACTGTACGAGTGTATGGCCTCCTCGTCTTGGCAATGGACTTCTCGGCCATGGATATGACACGTGATGTAAGTGCCTTATTTAAATTCTTGTACCCCAAATTCTTGTACCCCACAATAGCCCCTCAAAACTCTAATTTTTTTTTTCTCTTATCCGATGAGAAAAATAGGGTTTTGACTTTGGGATATTAACTCCACACGTTTCTCTGATTTCCACATGTGAAGGCATCACTTCGTGTGTCTCGTAACCATTTTGGCTCTTTGGGGTCCACAATGTCCCATTAAATGCTCCAGGTGGCGCATTGTTCTGCACATCCTATGGTAAGATGGAGATCCTATGGCTGTCACCTCTCCTCAAAATTTGGGTAGGATAACTCCCACCCAATTTTGCCTCCTATATAAGGTGCCTGGAGGAATCATTTCCCCACTTTACAAATTTTTAAGCTCTCCAGACTTACAAACTTGCAAACCTTCAGGACTTTTCTAAATTTCTTAATCTTCTAGATTTTTTCAAAAAATCCCTTAAACCCTTAAGAAGTTCAGGAAGCAACCTTCGTGTTCATTCTTGTAAGGATTTTTTTTTTCTCTTTTAGGTTCTTTTCTCCTAGGCCAGTCTCCTCGGCCTTCTGTTCTTTGTTTTCTTTCCTTGAAAATTTCTTTCACATCACCCTAGTCTACTTAGATGGATAGGTTCGCTCACCTCGTAGACTCCCCCGCCGGTATGGAGGGGTTTAGGGCTAAGTATCACATTCCTCAGGGAGTTTCCCTGCGGTACTGTACCCCTGACCAGTTGCTTACCCATAGGAACAAATGGGAGGTTGTCATTCCCATGATCGCCTTCATAGAAGGGGGAATGACGCTTCCCATGGGTAGGGTGACTAGAGATTACCTAATCGCCTATAGGCTATGCCCCCACCAGTGTGTGCCTAACCTCTTTAGGATTCCGGGTAGTGTAGACGCTCTCAACGAGCAAATGGGACTAAACCTCACCTAGCACGATGTCGTTTGGATGTACGAGTGCCACCAACTTGCGGACTTAGGGTATTACCTTAAGTCTAGATCCTCTGTCGTCAGGCTCGTCTCGTGCTTCCCCAAATCCAACAAGGGCATGAAAGATGACTTTTTGTTAGTCTCGGGGGAATGGCACAATAGTCTTCACTGCCCAGTTCGGGAAGGAGAGCTAGGTGGGATACCTTAGGTTTAGGTTTAGGCTATTTATTTATTTATTTAAACAGGGGCATTAGCTTTGTGATTTCCTCACTTTCATCTCCCTTTTAGTATTCTGTTTGCTTCTGATGCATGGCTTAGTTATCCTGACTGTGGCTTTGCTTCTTGGATGGTTTTGCAGATAAAAGACATGTAGCTCCCAAACTTAATCTCGTCAACATCGCGGGCCTTAACAGGGTTCTGAGGTTGGAAGTGTTTGTGAGCGAAGACAGGCAACTGCGAGCTATCCACCTCATCCTCGATTTCGAGCCCTTGTCAGACAATTTCCAAAACGTGGGCCACGCAATAAGAGCAGGAGATCCTCGGCTAGCTCGGATTGACGTCTCTGTGCCTGGGTTTCTAGCCTGAGAAGATCTCTAGCCAGTTGAGCTGCCCCTCCACCGATCCCCCGTAAGGTAGCGGCTCCAAGGGAAGAAACAGCCTCCTCATGTTTGTCCCTTGAGACTGAGATAGACCAATTTCTCCTCGAGGAAGAAGGAGAGGCACGAGGAGAGCTTGTGGAGATCTCAGACTCGGAGGATGTGCTTGACAAGTCCTCCACTATTCATTCCCCCAAACTTATAGTTGCTTGGATGGACAGCAGCTCTGAGTAGGAAGAAGAGACGACCTTTAACCTGAGGAAAGGCCTGAAGGAGCTCCTTGCGGGGAGGAATAAGGGGTTATCATCTAAGGATGCCCCAAAGTCCCAGCCCCTTTCTGCTTTTTCCCCTCCCTCTCCTCCTGCACTTAACCTGCTCCCCATGCCCAATTTGAAGAAAAAGAGGAAGGAGACGGAGAGGGTCGAAGAGGGGGAGGTGGTCTTCCAAAAGGAGCCCAAGCAGCAGAGGACTGCCAAAGACAGAGGGCAGGCCTCTTCAGCGGAGAGTAAGGAGGCCAAGCACTCGGCTAAAGTGTGCCATCCAGCCTAGAACCCCCGGTTGGAGTTGGATGGCACAGCAATACCCTGGAACTCCTCCATCAAAGAGTTCTAGAAGGGTCACGCCACTTACGTGGCCGAGGCTCTAGAGTGGCCTTTCCTGCTGCCCAAGGATATGGACGCCCTAAAGAACATGAGGCAGCAGGATCTCTTCATGTCCCTAAAGAGACACTTAGCTTTGGTGATTTTTTCAACTTGGTCCCCTTAACCCTATACCAGTCTTCTTGTTTACTTATCTCATGGAGTGTTTTTGTTGCCTTTGCTCAGGCCATCCAGGAGATTTTCACTACCGAAGAGTGGGTGAAGGACACTCGCAACAAGGTGAGGCTCGTAGATAACCTTCGCGTGGAGGTCAACAAGTCCCTTGCCATCGCCGAGGGGAGGAACAAGTAGCTGGCTTTGAAGCTGGCCACCGCAGACAAGGACCGGAGGAGCACGGAGGTTGGCCTAGAGAGCATTAAGGCGCAAGCGGAGGAGCAGCACCAGAGGCTTCATTACACAGAGATAGAGCTGGCCACGGCTAAGCAACAGGTGCTGAAGCTGAAGACGAAGTTGTCCAAGGCCAAGGAGGTAACTTAGGTGGCCCAGGCAGCTACTGACACTGTAGGGCAGAAGTTTTACGACTTGGGAGTGCAGGAAATTGAGGCCCGGCTAATAGAGGAATTGGCTAGGGTCTGTAGGGAGTACTGCCTCGAGGTCTAAACTGAGGCCTTGAATGTGGCTGGAGCTCCAGTGGACTCAAAGTGGAGGAAAGTCGAGAACGTCTTCTACCCCGAGGACCTCTAAGACGTCCCTGAGGCAACCCCCGAGGAAGCCACCATTGCTCTAACTGTGGCTAAGTAGCCTCCTCCCTCCCAGGCCATTCCTCCCCCTTCCGAGGCCACCAAAGAGCCTGGCAAGGCTAGTGACCAAGGTAGGGAGGCGGAGGTGGTCAAAAGTAAGGAGGTTGACCAAAGCAGGGCCCGACCAGAGGACAAAGGCAAAGGCAAGGAAGCGCTCTCAAGGTGAAGGAGTCCGAGCTGGTCAAGCCTCAGGCCATTGCCCAAGAGAAGAAGGCCGCTAATCCTCTTGTCCTCTCGCCGGACAGCAAAGAAGACCCTCCCTCGGTCAAGGCTTAGCTTAGGGTTCCTCTCTCTTCCTTTTTGTATTTTCAGCTTAGGATCTTTCTTTCTTTCTTTGTACTTTTTTTTTCTTTGGCGCTAGAAGGAGGGCAGTTTGCCCCAATCCATGATGTACTTTCCTTTTCGTTGAATGAAAAGATATTACTTTTTGCCTTTGTGAACCTTTGGTTTTCCTGTAATTTTTATCTCTGGTTGGCTATAATTATTGTTTTGCCCTCTGATGAGACTTGAGATTTATGATGTCTTTAAGGGTGAATACCTAGATTTTAACAAAAGCTAACAGTAATGAATTATTGCTAATGCAAATGAATTAAACGCGTATAAACAATGAGAAAAATGGCTATGTGCTGGTACTGAAAACTGTGCCATTAACAAGGGAGTCTAAGTTTTTAAAGAGAAACATAACACTTAGATAAATGATGAGATGTATCACTTTATGAAGAGGATGTGGTTCGAGAAGCCAAGCACAACCAAGGTTCTTGTTTAATACTTAGGGAAATATTGAAAAGTGTTAATTTACCCAAGGCATGTGGTCTGAGGAGCCAGGCATGGTCAATGTTCTGTTTAACACTTAGAAAAATAATGAAAATTATTAATTTACCCAAGGCATGTGGTCCAAGGAGCCAGTCATGGCCAAGATTCTGTTTAATATTTAGAGAAATAATGAGAAGTATTAATTTATCCAAGGCATGTGGTCTGAGGAGCCAGGTATGGTCAATGTTCTGTTTAATACTTAGAGAAATAATGGAGAGTGTTAATTTACCCAAGGCATGTGGTCTGGGAAGCTAGGTATGACCAATGTTTTGTTTTATACTTAGAAAAATAATGTAAAGTATTAATAAGGCATGTGGTCTGAAGAGCCAGACATGATCAATGTTCTGTTTAATACTTAGAGAAATAATGGAGAGTGTTAATTTATCCAAGACATATGGTCTGGGGAGCCAGGCATGACTAAGGTTCTGTTTAACACTTAGAAAATAATGGAGAGTGTTAATTTATCCAAAACATGTAGTCTGAGGAGCCAAGCATGACCAATGTTCTTTTTAACACTTAGAAAAATAATAGGAAGTATTAATTTACCCAAGGCATGTGGTCTGAGGAGCCAGGTATGGTCAAGGTTCTGTTTAATATTTAGAGAAATAATGTGAAGTATTAATTTACCCAAGGTATATGGTCCGAGGAGTTAGGCATAACCAAGGTCCTGTTTAATATTCAGACAAGTAATAGATGCAACACATAATGTCATAAATGAACACATGGAAGGGCCGCCTTTCATTAATAGTAGTACCTTCATAGGTTATTTACATTCCAAGGTCGCGACACAACTTTTTCGTCTAGATCTTCTAGGAAGTATGCTCCTATGCCTGCTACCAAGGTGATATGGTACGACCCTTCCCAATTGGACCCTAACTTCCCCTATGCTGGATTTTTTGAAATGCTCACCACCTTCCTCAAAACTAAGTCCTCTGGGTTTAACGGTCTTAACTTCACACCGGAGTCATACCCTTACTTGAGTTTTTGCTGGTAATATGCCAATTGAACCATGGCATTTTCTTTCTGCTCCTCAACTAGGTTCAGAATCTTTTCTTGTAGGTTGTCATTGCTGTTTGGAATGAATAAGCTAGTCCTCGGCGTTGGGAATCTAGTCTCCAAAGTTATCACAACCTCGGCCCCATAGGTCATTGAAAAGGGGGTCTCCCCCGTTGACCTGCGAGGGGTGGTTCAATATGTCCAGAGGACATGTGGAAGCTCGTTCACCCATTTGCCTTTTGCATCGTCCAACCTTTTCTTGAGTCTATTCACTATAACCTTATTAACAGCCTCGGCTTGCTCGTTCCCCTAGAGTAAGCTAGGGTGGAGTACCTATACGTGATACCCAATTCACCATAGTACCTTCTGAAAGCCTTGCTATCAAATTGAAGTTCGTTGTCTGAGATGAGGGTATGAGGAATCCTAAACCAAGTGACAATGTTCTTCCACACAAACCTCTTGGCATTCACATCCCTAATGTTTACTAGTAGCTCAGCTTCAATCCACTTGGTGAAGTAATCAGTGCCGACTAAAAGCCATCTCCTATTTCCCGGTGCCTTGGGAAAGGGTCCCACAATGTTCAAGCCCCACTGAGCAAAAGACTAGGGACTAGACAGAAGATTAAGAATGCCCTCTAACTGATGAATGTTGGGAGCAAATCTCTGACACTGATCACACTTCTTCACATATTTTTGCGCTTCCCTTTGCATATTAGGCCACCAATACCCCTATGTAAGGGACTTGTGAGACAAGGATCCACCTCTTGTATGGCTTCCACAAATTACCTCGTGCAACTCTCCTAGGAGTGGTTCTACTGCTTCAAGATGGATGCATAGTAGATACGGCCTAGAAAAAGAGCGTTTGTATAACTTTTGGTCATCAGACAGCCAAAATCACAGAGCCTTCCTTCGCACCTTATCAGCTTTGCCCTTCTCCTCAGGTAAGATGTCATCTTTAAGGAATAGGATAACAGAATCCATCCAACTAGGTCCCACCCTCAATTGATGAACCTGGACCTTCTTCTTCTCCATCTTGGTAGGGTTGCATAGGTCCTCAACCAGGATAACTTGGGGTAGACTTTGTGCCGAGGAGGTTGCAAGAGTAGTAAGGGAATCAGCATGCGTATTTCTGCTTCTAGGAATTTGGTGCAAGGAAAAGAGTCAAATCCTGATTGCAAGTGTCTAGCCTGGTTTAGTTATTCTTGCATTCTCACATCCCTGGCCTTTTGTTCCCCCTTTACTTGGCTTACAACCAACATCAAATCTAAAAACATTTATACTGCTTTTCCTCCCATTTTCTAAACCATAGCCATCCCTTCCAGCAAAGCCTCGTACTCGGCTTTATTATTCGTGGTCAAGAAGCCTAGTCTTAAAGATTTCTCGATGATAATCATTTCAGGAGATACTACAAATAGCCCCACTCCTGATTCCCTCTGGTTTGCCGTGCCATCAACATACACCTTCCAAGGTAGAGGTTCCTATAAGGAGATCATCCCAATTGATTTTCCATCCATGCTCGGCTTCTCACCACTTTCTTCAAGCGAAGGTTTAGCGAACTCAACTACTAGGTTGGTGAGGACCTGCCCCTTTATAGAGGTGCGAGGCAAGTATTTGATATCGAAGGCTCCTAGGATCGTTACCCATTTTACAACCCTTTCTGTGTAATCAGCTTTTCGAAGCAGTTATTGGAGAGGGAGTTGGGTTAGAACCACAACAGTGTGAGCCTCGAAGTAGTGTAGGAGCTTCCGCATAGCTTGCACTACTGCCAAGATAGCCCTCTCCAGTGGTAAGTAGCGAACCTCTGCCTCATGTAATGCCTTGCTCACATAATAAATCGGTCTCTACACCCCATTCTCTTCTCGCACCAATACTAGACTCACTGCATGCGAGGCTACAACAATATAAGAGAACAGAACCTTATCCTCCTCGGGCTTGGACATAATAAGTGGCTGAGAAAGATATTTCTTCAATTGTTGAAAGGCCGAGAAACACTCTGTCCATTCGAATCCCTTCCACTTATGCAACAGCTGGAAGAAAGGCATACACCTGTCCGTTGATCGAGAAATGAACTGATTCAAGACGGTAGTCATTCTTGTTAACTTTTGGACCTCTTTGGGATTTTGGGGAGGCTGTAGGTCGTGGATTGCTCTAATTTGATCTGGGTCGACTTCAACTCTGCGGTGGGTAACCATATAACCCAGAAACTTGCCCGAGCCCACTCCAAAAGAACACTTAGCGACATTGAAGCGCAGTTTGTGTCTCCTTAGTATCTCGAAAATAGCTCTGAGATCATTTATGTGCTCGGACTCCACCTTACTTTTTACCACCATATCGTCTATGTAGACCTCAATTTTTTGCCCAGTTGTGGTTCGAACATCCTAGTCATCATTCTCTGATAAGTAGACACCACATTCTTCAGCCTAAAGGGCATCTCTTTGTAATGATAATTCCCTGTGGATGTGATGTAAGAAGTTTTCTCCTGATCACCCCAAGCCAAGGGTATCTAGTGGTATCCCTAGAAAGCATCCAAGAAGCTCATTCAAGGATGGCCTGCGGTTGCATCTACCAGCTGATCTATCCGAGGGAGGGGAAAAGGGTCCTTTGGGCAAGCCTTATTTAAGTCCGTGAAGTCTACACATACCCGCCATTTTCCACTTTTCTTCTTCACCACCACTGTGTTAGCCAACCACTCGGGGTAAAACACTTCCTTTATGGCCTCAGCCTGCTTAAGTTTGAGCACTTCTTCCTTGACAGTATCGGAATGTTCTTTGGATGAGCGCCAAGGTGGTTGATTTTTAGGGAGGACAGATGGATTGACGTTTAGATGGTGATAAATGAAGTTCGGATCCACCCCAAGGGCCTTGTAAGCACTCCATGAAAACACATTGATATTTTTTCTAAGAAAACCTATCAGCTCTTCCTTCTCCCGAAGAGGCAGTTAAACTCTGACCTAGAAGAATTTCTCCTCGTCGTTGCCAATAACAATTTTCTCCAGTTGCTCACACTTAGCCCCTTTTGCCGCTGCCCCTGGAGACAACTTCGACCCTTGATTGCTATAAGTCCCTCATCGTGGAGGCTGAGGACTTGCCCCTGGTCTAATGTCTAATTGCGGCCACCATGCATTGCCTGGCCATGGATTGGCTTCCCACCAGTTCCTCGACCTGTCCCCCAGATGGATATTTCACTTTCAAGTGTAGGGTGGAAGGTACAGCCCCCATGGCGTGAAGGCAAGGCCCACAATGGCAGTGTAGGGGGAATAGGCGTCTTCCACGATGAAGTTCATTTCCACAACCTTTGTCCCTATCTGAACGGGTAGTTAGATTTGGCCTTTTGGAAAGACAACCTTGCCGTCAAACCCCATTAGAGGGGAATCGTAGTGTGTCAAGTCCTCGGACCTTAACTCCAGTCCCTTAAATAGGTCAGGGTACATGATCTTCACGTCGCTGCCTTGGTCTACCAACACCCTTTTCACATCGTACCCTCCTATTCTGAGGGTAACTACTACGACATCATCGTGTGGCTGCAAGGTCCCCACTTTGTCTTTGTCGGAAAAGCTCAATCCTGGTTGGACCTTCACTCTACTCTTCTTCAGGTCAAGGGATGAGCTATCTGTAGGTGGCCAAGCCACAGACATCACCCTGGATGGTTGAGAACCAATCCTTCCTGAGGTAGCCAGGATGACGCTGATTGTACCCAAAGGCGGCCTTGTGGAAGCGTCCCTCTGAGCCCCTGACCCTGTCTGTTGGGTTGATGCAGGAATTGCTTCAACTTTCCTGCCTTAACCAATTGCTCCAAGTGGCTTCACGAAGTCCTACAATCCTCGGTAGTGTGCCTTCGTTCTTGGTGGTACTGGCAATGAAGACTTTGGTTGCGCTTAGTAGGGTTTCCCCTCATCCTGTTTGGCCATTGAAAATATGGCTCGTTCTTGATTTTTTTTAAGATTTGGTGTACTAGCTCTCGGAACACAGTACTGACTACCTGAGGGGTAGTTGATCCATAGTGTCCCGCAAAGTCTCTCCGAGGTTGGCTGTTATTGTATCTATTCGACCTGAGATTCCTTCTGTCCTGAGGGACCACTTTAGCTTTCCCCTTTCTCTGTTACTAGTCCCCCTTGACCCGCTTATATTCATCAATGCGATCTATGAGCCTACGCACACTCTTGACCGGTTTCCTAGTCAAAGACTTTCTTAGATCATGCTTGGCTAGCAGGCCGACCTTGAAGGTTCTTATAGCCACGTCATCAAAGTCTCCATCTATTTTGTTGAACATCTCACAGTACCTGTCGAAGTACGTTTTCCAGGCCTCCCCTTCCCACATTGCCATGGACAACAAAGAGTCCAACAGCTGAGGAACCCTATTGTAAGTCACAAAACAGGCCCCAAACACCCGAGTAAGCCCTTTAAAGGAGTTAATAGAGCCTTCCTTCAGGGCGTCAAACCTCCTCATCGCCACAGGCCCTAAGCTGGATGGGAACACCTTGCACATCAGGGTCTCGCTCTTGAGTGCACAGCCATTCTCTGGTTGAAGTGGCTTATGTGCTCCACTAGGTTTATCCTTCCATTGTATTTGGTGAAAGTTAGCTGAGTAAAACGCAGGGGAAGTTTTCCCTTTTCGATTCTACTTGCAAACGGTGATTTAGAGATCTGGTTAAGGGTCCTGCTTATAGCGTCATTACCCAGACCTTTGTGTGGTGGACTCTTACTCCTCTGCTCGTAGTGATGGTCTTGGTCGTATGAAAAAGACTTACTGGGAGGAGTTCTAGACCTAGGCCTGTAGCTACCATCTTCCTCGTCCTCAGAGGAAGGGTCAGAATCTGAGGGAGTTCTTCTTCGTCGCTCACGGCATAGCTTCCTGCGAAGATGGTCAATCTCTAGTTGCAAGCTTCTGGTATTCTCCTTGTAGGAGATGTGACTCCCTCCTCGAGACTGGCTTCTGCTAGTATGCGTGGTGTGCGCACTAACCTCATGGTCCCTTCTTCGCTTAAGGTTGAGGAACTGATCCTGTCGTTGGGAGCAAATAGACTCCTCCCGGTCCTGCCATGATTGGACGTCAAACTCACTAAAGCTCAAGCAATCCCCACAAACAACGCCAATTGTAGGGGCAGGCTTTGACTTTTAGGTCTAAAATGTGAATAGACTAAGACCCAAAGAGTCCAGTATAATAAATTTGTAGAGAGTGGGCTGAAAAGCTAGGCCTCAACGAAGTGGACGACGCCTTTAATGGGCTAAAGATAGTAAGAGAGCAAGGAAAAGCAATAAATAGACAAATGTGATGCACAGAAATTCTTCCTCAGCAATGTCCGAGAACAGTAGTTCTTGAATATATTTCCCTTAGCTTTGATTACAGTTATTTTTCTTAATACTACAGTGTTTTCTTTATAGATTTTGTGTCTCTTGCCATTTGGAGAGTCTCTTTCGTTATATAGCTCCCTTCAGGAGATCCTAGCCCTCCATTTGTTGATCGTTCAATACACCACTTGAGTGCTTGTCTTATCAGACACCTTCCCAAGACTCTTGTGAGTTGCAGCGGCCAAAACAATACTGTTCAGGGGTCTTCTCCACATAAATGCAGCTAGGAGGTTTGGTGGGATGCATTAAATGTGGGGGTAGCCACCACCCCTTTAGTCATGTCAAGGCTAACCCTTCTTTGAAACTTTTTCTTAGCAGTAGGATCTCCTCTGACAATGTGCCACTGATGTGGCCTTACTGTACGAGCGTGTGGCCTCCTTGGCTTGGCAATGGACTTCTCAGCCATGGATATGATACGTGGCGTAGATGTCTTATTTAAATTCTTGTACCCCCACCACACACACAGATATATATATATATAAAAATTTTGATGGCATATAAGGTTCATAAAATTTAATATTTATGCCTTTTTTACTTCTTATTAGCGTCAAAATCTGTTTCTTTTTCTCCCATTAGGTACACAATTCAATGAGCATAAAAATGATCACACAGTTAGAATCTCTTTCTCTATCCTTCGTTTGTGTGAGTGTGTTTGTTCCTCCAAAAAAAAAAAAAAAAAAAAACTCAAACCGTTAATAACATAATGTTTTCGTACTCAATTTAATAGCCATGCGTTATTTTCCTTGTTTTCAAAGGTTGTACTTTTAATACATAAGAATGATGGTCATGCATTTCTGCCAGTTTTGCACCACAGCTCCATTCAAATGTCAAGGTAACTTAGTTGTAAACTTTAACCATACAGACATGCTTGAATTTGGTTTAAAATATGAAATAAATGTAAAGGCTTCGCTTCACCCCATATAAATATGATCAGTTGAGCATATTCTTTAAGAAGAACATTTTTTGTAGCCTTTACAATCCAACAGCCGATCCTTAAACTTATTCCCTCCACAAGAATTTTGTTAAATACTTTACTTTTTGTACATACTATTTAAGAGCTTTTCACCCCTTTCTTTTTTTTTTTTTTTTGAGAAA
Organism: Quercus ilex subsp. ballota; assembly: GCA_032727855.1. Classification (NCBI taxonomy): domain Eukaryota; kingdom Viridiplantae; phylum Streptophyta; class Magnoliopsida; order Fagales; family Fagaceae; genus Quercus; species Quercus ilex. The sequence goes on from CM064915.1 coordinate 19,823,678, forward strand.
CAGAGCTTTTCACTTTGTAGACTTGTAAGAAATACAACTCAGTGCTGGACTTTTTATATCCCAAGGACAGGAGTGCAAAATTGTTGGTCTATTACATTGAAAAATTCAAGTAGATGACGTATTGTCTTGAGAGTGATAGTAACAATTTATTTTCAATGTTACAAGATGATACGCACCATCTATGGAATTTTTTGGTGTAATAGACTAACAATTTTGCATACTATTGCCAAGATAAAGCAAATCCAACCACTACGTTGTATACTCTTCTAATTTTACACTACTTTTAGGATTAAAAAACTCACAAATACTACTTTCTTATACCCACAATGGAGATACATCATATATATTATTTCTCAAAAGAAGAAAAATTTGTTGCTGCTTAAGGATGAGAAGACAAAACTGTATACCTTTTCCTCTGTATCTTCAATTTTGGCCAGACATGACGGCCTATAAATAATGTAAGAATCTATTGCATTTGACATCTTTTTTTAATGAGATTTACATTAGAGATAAATTCTCTTTTATTACTTTGACTAATCAAAATAGAAAATAGCCTATCGGAGATTTTGGTAATATATAATTAATATAAACAACAAGTCAACAATTCCCATATTAAGGATTCACGGAGTTTGAAAACAAATAAGAAAAGATCAACATATAATTTATAGCATTTGAGAAAGAAACGGAAAGGCCATCAATGAAAAGCCAATCTTATTGGTTGAGCTATAACTATTTGCTGAGGACGCATTTTGCATGAATTATGGAGACCATGGAGAGAATTTATCCTATTGTTAGTTTGGTTTAGAAATTTGGATGCAACTTTTGTTATCCTATGAATCAATGGCAGTCTAACCCCTAACTTAGAACTTTTGGTTTGGTTTTTGGTTTGATTTTTTTTGGTGGAATTATTTTCAATTTGGCCATTATTTATGTTTCAAATTTTCATTTTGGACCTTTATGTTTGATTCATTTTCATATTGACCATTTATCTTTCAAAATTTTCATTTTCATGAAGGGCCAAATAAAAACCAGAATCAAACATGTAGGGAAAAAAAGAAAACTAAATTAAACATGAAGGGCCAAAATAAAAATAACCTCAAACTTTAAAGGCTACAAGCGTACTTAAGTATTAGAAATAATGTGTCCCAGTCAGATCACCTAATGCTAAAGAAACATAACACATAAGCTTTCTTCTAGGTAGGTCACATAAGTTAAAAACTAATGGGCATACATGGAAGGACATAAAAAGTGTAACAATTGCAAAAGTTTAAGGATAAAAAACAATTTGTTTTTTAAGGATTAGGGATGAAAACCAAACTTCTTATAAAAGCTAACAATCATGGAAGGAAGGACATAATTAATTTTTATTCATTTTTGTTAAATTTTATAAGTAAACGATGATATTTGATTTTATTATGAAATTAATCTTGATTTAGTTTGTATTAATTTATCAAGTTATGTGTTGAATTTATCTTAATTTATGCAGGTTGATGCCATTGGGTGATTATATTATTAGTAAGTGAAATTACAATAGTGTCTTTCATAAATTAGATTATGTTATTCTATTATTTAAAATCTGTATCACTCTTAATATATATTATAATAATGTAGGCCTGGTTTGAATCAGGCTTGCTGCTCCTCTCCTTGGGCTGGAAAAGGAAATAGAACAAGGTAGGCCTGAAGTGATAAAAGTTTGTAGCCCAATAATATTAACAGCTTGCATTAGGCCTTTAAGGCTTTACCAGTAATTAGACAATGGTATAACTTGTGGGCTGAAGCCTGGCTCATAATGTTTGGGTTTTTCAACTCTGATAAGATCTTCTGCAGTTTAGGGTTATAAACTTGATTATTAGTTAGTTCGCATTTCTCTCCCATAAAATAAACTTTTAAAAATTTGTTTTTTTTAAATAAGTTCTATTTTTTTTTCACTATGGCAATCACTTGCATTTCTTACAACCAGAAACTTTGTAAACCAGAGAGTTGATTCTTAATCTTAAATTCTTGAGAACTTTGAAACATATATAGGATCTATTTGGATACCCTTTTTTTTTGCTGAAAACTGAAAACTGAAAACAATAAAAAAATTACTGTTCACGCATTTGGCACTGTTCATAAGACTAATATCACTGTTCATGGACATTGAACAGTGCCAGAAGTGCGTCCAGGAAAAAAAAATGAAACATAGAAAACGCAACGCAAGAAACGCAATACCCAAACGCCACCATAGTGTGTGTCTGGCAAAAACTAAAAAGCTAGCATATTTTACAATTCAGCTTATTTTTGCTACTATTTATGGGGCCCAATGCACTTTTTGGTACTATTCATGAGTCCTATAATACTATTTCAGCTAACTTTTACCTTTATTTACAATACTTTCAACAAAAAGTTTTCAATTTCAACAAAATAAATGGATCCCAAATAGACCATAGCTTGAAATCCTGCAACTTCATACATGCATGAGACAATGAGTGTTGGACAATAGCCTATAGAATTCCTCTAGAAATGTGGTACAAAAAGTCTATCTTTATTATGTTTTAGATACTCAAGTCTATACAAAAAGTCTATATATTTTTTTAGAGTTTCTCAAAAAAAAAAAAAAAAAGTTTTAGATACTTTCAGGTGTGAATCATCCTTGGTGCATTAATTATTTGGTCCTGACTTATGTATAAATGTGTACCAGTGGTCGTGTTGAGAAACTTGGTCCGTTGAGGTTTGTTGCTGTTTTACATGGGAAAAGCCTAAGCTAGAATAGAAATAAATGCCATCTTTGTAGATAATGGACTTACTAAAGAGGCCTTATAGAGTTATGGTAGTGGGCCAAACTGGCAATTTTGACACTATTGACAGCCCGTGAAGCGCGCCTCATGATTTTAATTCTGGGACCCTTGCAAATACAAGCACGATAGAAAATAATTCTGTTTGGGATATCAACTTCTAAAGTTGGGAGGAATCTCCTTCAACCCTTTGTGTAGTCCATCTAAGTGTATTAAATTCGATGATTCAATAAACTATTTAAACAAGTCTCATGATACATTTGACTTGTCAAATAATAAGTTGGAGAAATTTTCTTCCAAATTAATTTGGAGGTAAGCTCTCAGTCAATATGTATATGTTGGTATATGGGAATCTCTTTAGTTCACCCCCCCAAGACGCTTCTTGTCAATGAATTAGTGTCAATCAAAAGATTAGATCGCGCATGATTGTCCACCAACAACTTCTCAGACTACTTCCACATAAAACAAAACAAACAAAACCCAAAAAAAACGGAAATTCTAAAATTTTTCATTCATAAAATAAGTTGGATCTGAGTTTTTAATGTTTCAGGACTACCTACTTATCTCATATATAAGTGAGAACCACTTATAATTATGTGTGGTGGTATGAAAATAAATAGACAACTAATAATAAGGTAATGAAATAACAGACCAGCCTAGCTAGGCATATAAAGAAACCACAATACAAAAAAAACCAACCTTTACTCTCTCCATATAAGAGCCATGACTACACGGAGGCAAGTACTGACAACGACGGTAGTAGATAAAGCTAGCTTTCATTTCATCATTGCGTCATTTTCATACAAAAGCTGGCACGCGCGCATGCATAGCACTCACCACATCCACATGCATATATGTCAGAGTGATGTCACATCCACGGTACTACTTCTGAAAATGGATACACACAAACCCAGGACATTCTGTCATTTTACTTTTTTTTTTTTTTTTTTTTTTTTTTTTTTTTTTTTTTTTGCATTATGCTTCTATTTCGAAATAATATGAGTTCGTGTCTCTATTTCGATACTCGATGACCTTAAAATTGAATTACTTAAAGTATTCGATTTGTTTAAAGTTATGCCCGATCAAACTTTAAAAAAAAAAAAAAAATACATGAAACTCGAGTAAATAAAAATCGAGTTCCAAAAAGCCACTATAGGGTTTAAAAACGTCACTATAAAGCTTAAAAACGCCGTTATAGGGCCACTGAACCTGGTATTCACTCACTTATAAAAAAATTTTTCCAGAAAAACGCCACTATAGGGCTTAAAAACACAGCTATAGGACCCTAAACTTGGTATCTTATAAAAAATTTACATGAAACTCGAGTTTCTTGAACTCGAGTTCTATGCAAATTTTTTTTTTTTGGAGTTTGATCGAGCATAACTCAATTTTAAACCAATCGAGTTTTGTGTTGAAACTCGATTTTATGATAATTAAGTATCGAAATAAGGGTTAAATTTTTTAAAAATTAAGGACAAAAGGCCAAAATGTCCCACAAAACCCATCACCTCACTCGTTTCCTTATCTGTCACATGTGAGACGTCCGGTCATTACAGCTCATTCATTTTTGTATTCATTAGCAGTAGCAACCATGGTAGCTCGATCATCATGTGCATGTCTGTACAATATTGTCAAACCTCTCTATTTCACTACTTTATTCTTTTCGAATATCCATTTTTTACTTTTAGAATTATTCAAATATTATAATCAATTTCACCCTATTTTTATAATTATCTTACATAATAATACATGGTAGCTGTTTGTCGCTTTTATACCAACTCAAGAGTAGAACTATCTTTGAATTTGTGTGACGGGACCGTATATTTGGACTTTTCCTAGGTTGATGTAGAGTTTGATGCTATTGTTGTGATTTCCTTTCTCACATTGAGTCCACTTGTGAATGATTACTGTAGGTTTCTCTATAGTCTATACACGCACATGCACGAACCCTCAAACATAAGCATGATTTTTTTAAGGTGTGCTGGCCACCTCGACCTGGCTGCCCCAGGAAGAGCACAAGTCGAAGTTCGACTTTGTTTTGTTGGAGCGCAACTCCTGTTTCTATTGTTATTACTAAGGATGCAAACAAGCCAAGCTTTACTGAGTAGTGTGTATTTGAGTTTAGCTCGTAAATAAAAATCAAATACTTAAACTTGGCTTGAACTTGAGACAAGCCTAAAAACAATGTTTGAATTCAAGTTTGTGAGAATGCCAAAAAGTTTGAGTTCAGTATGGTTTAGCTTGATTAATTAGTCAAGTCAAGCTTGAGCTTAATATCAAACTTAAACTCGAGCTCAAGTCAAGCTTTTTAGCTTGGGATCCAAAAAAATTGCATCATCAAATGCTTATATCACCAAAAACCAAGTAAACAAATATATATATACTCATTTTATCATGCTTCTAACACCCGTGATTAGAATTTGTTCAAATTACAACTTTACATAATTAAATCCATCTATCATCATTTATTGTTCATAGCTTGAGCAATTGTTCAAAATATAATTTTTACATCGACATTTGTTAGTCGTACAACTATAATCTTCACAAATCTAAATAAATTAACATTCCAAAACATATGTGTAATGTCATAATAATAAATTTATTTAGTAAACATATATCAAGCTATAAACGAGGTTAAGCTCGGCATGTTTTGTATCGAGCCTTATTGTTCATGAACTAGTTCACGAACAGTTTTTTTGGCTTGAGTTCAGCTTGTTTATCAAACAAACTTAAAACTAAGGCTTAGGCTTGGCTTATTTGTAAACAAACGAACATGAACGAGTTTTTTATCAAGTCGAGTCCGAGTTGTTCATGAACGGGTTGGTTTGTTTACAGCCCTAATTGTTACTAGTTAATTATTATGTTGGTTTCGATATTTCCAAAGGACGCCACTCTCCCAATTGTACTTTGTACTTATGGAATCTTGAGTTTAGATATTTCCTTATTTTTATTTACTCAACTTATATATGTTTTTATTTTTATGAAGTTGTGAAATTTGTTCAAAAAATTACTATTTTGTTCCCTAAATTAAATTATATATGTGCCAAAGTTCATTTTATTGTTTGAATTACCAATTGTGTCAATTCAGTACGTGCCAAAAGTTTTAATACTTTTTTTTTGTTTTGAAAGCAATTTAATAATACCCTTATAGTTCAGGAAACAAAATAATAATTTAATTGGTTGTTCCACTATCCTCAATTAATAATTTAAAGTGAATTTGAACTCTTAACATATATTAGCAACCAAAACAATAACTTTATCAAATATTTTTTTAAGCAAAAACTTCTTAACAAATGCGAAAGTTTGGTGTTTTTTATTTTAAACTTTTAAGCTAAAGAAGATACACTTTAGTACTCTTGAGTTGTCATAATCTAGAGGGATCAATTTATAGCTCAATAGCAATGAAATCTTTTGTAATGCCTTGTGTTTATGGTTTCAAATTCCGTCTCTTCTCTTCCACACTATCCGCCATAACGGGAAAAAAAAAAAAAAGTTGCCATAATCTTGTAGGGGCTGCTATATTAATTGTGTGTATATATATATATATATATATAAAGGGCACGAGCTGGTTCTAAGCATGTGGGCACATATGAGAGAAACATATACAATTCCTATAAGCACGTTCGTTGGTGTGAAGGGTCATATCAACATGGCCAAGATTGAATTTTCCCCTATTTTTAGATTCCACGTGTTTTTTTTTCTTCATGTCAAAGCAAGTAGGCTGGTGTGTCTTTCTTAATGTCGTATATATATTAGCTATGATTTCACAAAGAAAAAAGGTACACCTACTGGTTAGCAAAAAAGAAAAGAAAAGGTACACCTACCTATATATAAGTAGTTTTAGAGACAGTACTAGCAAGGCTATGAAATTGCAGAGAACATGTGATGAAATGATGAATGGGAATCTCATATTTTTTTTAAACAAAATTAAATATATTTAACTAATTTTTGAATGATTCTTCAATGGCCCCTGTGGACGTGTCTATGATCTGTCACTACACACAAGTCCTTATCAATCAATAACAATAGGAAAAAAAAAAAAATGTTGGTCAGGTTTTGTTGGATATTGATTCTCGATGAGGGGGAGTTAGTTCAACAATGATAATGAACTTTTAGCCGTTTTCGAATTATATATTTTTAAAAATATTTGCCCTTGTGTATAAGATTTGAAGAAGATCAATGATTCAATGATATATACTGCAAAGTAAATTGTTTGTGGTTAAACTGTCCCCCTCATCTTTTGCATAAACTTTTAACACTTTTTGCCAGTTTTCTTAGCAAAATTTGATTCTTTGTGTTGTATTTGAAAATGTGACAAAGAAAAAAAAAAAAAAAAGAAAAAAAAAAGACCAGAATGATACATAAGGATCTTAATAAATGAAATCAGCATAGCTAATTGGCTCCCACATTTTAGGTTATTCAATTATAGGCATGGTTTTAAAAACCGGTACGGTGAAAGAATCGGAAAAGGGACTGGTTACCGGTTTTTTGGTCCGACCGGAGTCCGACCGATGGTCGAACCGGTGACGTCATAAATAATTTAATTAATAATTATAAAAATAAATAAATAATTTTATAATTGATCATTTTAACTAAAAAATTAAACAATAGTAAAACATTAAACTTTGGCTGACCAATTTTTAGACACCACTGAACACAATTCAACCAAAAAAAAACATATACAAACACCCATAGCCTACAAGCCCACTATAAAATATTTTAGTTCTCTTCTTACTTTTCAAATAACAAAAAGTAAGTTCACCATTGGTAATAATATCATTGCCCACTTATATTTTTTCCCCTCCACATATTCTTGATCCTACACGTAAATATCCACCACACATTTTGAAATCACATCCACACATTTTGGACGTACAACAACCAGCAAAAGTTCCATCACACTTTTTGCTTTTCATAATTTCATCTCTTTCTTCAATAGTCTCTCTCTCTCTCTCTCGTGAATATGTGCAGTGCAAGAGGCAAGAGCAGCAAAAAATAAGCCTCAACTGAAGCAGACAGATCATTACAAATCTGTTTATCTTTGGGCTTCTTTGGTTCTTTCTCAACACAATATAATAAATCTGATTTTTTTTTTTTTACTTTCTTTTGAGCAAAGGTAAGTAAAGTCTGGTGTTTTTGGTTCACTGTGGCCTGTGGGTGTCTTAGGTTTCACCACTTCATACTTGAGAGAAAGCATTTTCAAAATCAAAATCTCTCTCTTTAAATCTGAAACAAGATCTCTCTTTTTAATTTTTTTTTAAAATTTTTTTTTTGGGTAAACAGCTGAAGTATTTAGGAAGAAATGCTAAAACCGGTTTAACCGCACTGATTTCCGGTTATGCCGGTTGAACCGGCGGTTTTTACTGTTCATCCGGTTTTTCTTTCATTTCCGGTTTTCACTAGTAACCGGACCGGATTGAGGTCCGGTTCCCGGTTGAACCGGTTGAACCGGCCGGTCCGGTCCGGTTTTTAAAACATAGATTATAGGTCTCAGAATCATACTTTTCCACGGGACGAGATGACTACATTAGATGGATCAACATTACCGAAAACAAGTCACAAGTGGGAATATTTGATATTTCCAAGTGCTTTGTAATTGATTTGTATTTTTTGTTTCTTCACTATATTTTAATTTTGGCAAAAATCACATTTTTGTCTCTACATTTTTACGCAATTTTCACTTTGGTCCCTAACTTTTTTTTTTCACCGTTTTTAGTCCCTATCCTGGAAAACGCTTCTCGTTTTAATCTCTGCCGTTACATCAGAGACGGAAAATACACACGTGGCAAACGGATGGTACTGTTGACTGACGTGGCCATTAAAATAATAAAAAAAGAGGGTAAAATATCATTTTTGTCCTTAAACTATCACAAAAGTTCGTTTTTCGTCCCTAAACTTTCAAAAGTTCTATTTTCGTCCCTAAACTTTTCCAAACGTATTGATTTTCGTCCCTTCGTTTGACGAAGTGCTGACGTGGCTTGACAAAGTGCTGATGTGGGAGGGACGAAAATCAATACATTTGGAAAAATTTAGGGACGAAAATAGAACTTTTGAAAGTTTAGGGATGAAAAACGAACTTTTATGATAGTTTAGGGACGAAAATGATATTTTATCCCAAAAATAATATTTGGCATTAAAAAATTAAAAAAAAATTAATTTATTAATTTTAACTAAATAAAAAATTAAAAAGAGAAATAAAAACAAAAAATTACATGAATTGAAATCTAAGTGTGTCTTGAACAAGAACACTAACTCAGACTTAAGATCTCAAAATTGAAAACCAAAAATCACAAATAACTCAAAAAATAAGATCACAAAATTAAATATAAGATCCACGTTAGAATAAACATGAACAAGGAATTAAATAAGAACAAGATCAACATTCCAAGCTCAAAACAATATTTCCCACACTATTAACAGGGATCTAAGCATTTAGAACAACACATGAACCCCTAGCAAAAGCAACCAAATATCAAACCCCAATAGAGCTGAGATTCAGAAATCAAAGCAAAAGAGAGGGTGAGACATAGTGAGAGTTGAGAGAGCTGGAGAGAGGAAAGAAAGGCAGACCCACCACCACGCCAATCATCCAACACCCTCATTCACCCCCACAACCATCATGACCCAAACCCACCGATCTACAAAACGATTTCCATGACCAAAGACCCAAAACCTAAGACCCATGATCTCCACCATGAAAGCACCTTCATTCGGTTCCGACTCGCACTCACACTCGGCTCCGCCGAACAAACTCAATGCTCGTAGATCGGCGATAACCAACTCCCTTGTCCGAATCGGTGGCGTGGAAGGCGATCTTGTGAAGTGAGCCCTGGTGGCCTTGATTTGACCACCCTCCCACCAACAGCGGCGGCACGCCGACTTTCAGCCGTAGCCGAACCGACTCTCAGTGATGACGAAAGCAGCCGGATCTGTCATGGGATGTCCGGATCTATCATTGTGTTGGCCGTGTTTGGGTTGGTCGGATCTGTGTTTGGGTGGCCGGAAGTGGTGGTTTGGTGTTTGGGTGGCTGTGGGTTGGTGTTTAGGTGGCTGGGTTGGTGTTTGGGTTGGCCGGATCTGTGTTTGGGTGGCTGGATCAATAGTGATTTGGTGTTTGGGTGGTTGTGGGTTGGTGTTTTGGTGGCCGGATTGGTGTTTGGGTGAGTTTTTTGGTTGTTGTTGGTGGTGGTTGCTGGGGTGCGTGTGGTGGTGGGGTTATTTTATGGGTTTGTGATTTTTGGATTTTAATTTTGTGTTCTTAGATATGGGTTTGTGTTCTTGTTCAAGACACACTCAAATTTCAATTCATGTAATTTTTTGTTTTTAATTTTTTATTTAGTTAAAATTAATAAATTAATTTTTTAATTTTTTAATGCCAAATAACATTTTTTTATTATTTTAATGGCCACGTCAGCTAACAGTACCATCCGTTTGCCACGTGTGCATTTTTCATCTCTGATGTAACGGCAGAGACTAAAATGAGAATCGTTTTTCAGGATATAGACTAAAAGTGGTGAAAAAAAAAGTTTGGGATCAAAGTGAAAATCGCGTGAAAATGTATGGACGAAAATGTGGTTTTCGCCTTTAATTTTTAAAAGAAGAAAGAAGTGTCTACGATGGCTTATATAAAAGCATGTGAGAATATTCGGAAGCAGACTCTAATGGGATGGGGTGTGCACTAATAAGTGATAGCCTATCAACTCATATTTTTTAATGAGGAACTTATCAAGTTTAATAAGTAGGAAGAAGATTCTCAAAAAAAAAAAAGTAGGAAGAAGATAAAAGTCATAAAAAAAAAAAAAAGAGACAATTTATTTTCTTTTCTTTGTTTAGAAATTTACAGGGTTTCAAACCCTAGATATTGAAGAATTATCTTACTCATAATTGATAGGACCACACACCAATAAAACACAATATAAAAACAATCGTGCTACAGATCTCCAAAGTATCAGCTACCACCCCCGTAGAGGTAGCCCATGCCATTTAACCCCAAAGATGATTCAATATAAAAACAAAAGTTAAAAAACCTTCTAAGTTTGTTATGATAAAAAGTAATCGTTTTTAACTTTAGAGACTAAAATCACACATGGACAAAATTTTAAGAACTAATAATATATCTTAGTCTATATATTTTGTCAGTATCTTTTTTTTTTTTTTGTTTAATGAGGGTGTTAAGAGTTCTTTTACTATTTATTATTCTTTTGGGTGTATAGATAATTATAGAGAAGAATTCAATGGAAATTGTTTAAAAAAGTTGATTAGAGGTTTCGAACCCCCAAGATTTCATGAATATCATTTTTTTGATACATATGACGAGATTTTAACTTAACTTATGATGTTTGTTCTATGATAATTGTTCTTAACTATCATTAGACTTATTTGAAAATAAAAATTTTTACCAATTAAATTAATTAAAATTCATGATTTTATAAATATCATTACACCTTAAAAAGTAAAATCCATTAAGCCAGCCATTTCGTATATATCTTAAACATTTAAATGATAGCACTTGCCTATATTTATGCTGTCACCACATGCTAGAGACAACGAAATGCCATATTTTTTTCTTTTTTTAATCATATTGGTTATTTAGAAGTTTATATATATAAAGTTAAATCTTCCCTTCTCTTTCCACACAAATCGGGTGGAAACATCAGGTAAAAAGGTGTTACCTTTAGTCCCTTATCTCTTTTTCTTTTTTTGGTCTGCACTTTCCCTTCAACCGAACAAACAAAACAGTACCTTTTCCTTTTCATTACTCTTCTCTCCTTTCCTTTCAACCAAACGCTGTAAATAGAGATTCGATAAGATGTCGATTTCAATACGACGAATACGTAATAATCAATGAGAAAGAAACAAGAGTCACCTTGCCAAACATCTTGACTCCTTTTCATTAAATGTTGGCACTTAAATTTCTGGGTCCCCCAGCCCATGCCATCTCTTGTCATTTTCGATTTAACGTTTTACGAAACACAGTCCAATAGGTCCGACAATTTGTGTATGGGGCCATGGGCTGGATTTGATATTGGTAGAACTAGAATGTGGCCAAAAATGTCTTATCAAGGATGTGAACAATGATTTACTTTAAATTTTATTTTATTTTTAATGAATAATGATGATGTACTTTTTTTTTTTTTTTTTTTTTGGTAAGAAAGGAATCCATTCAACAAAACTAAGAGGAACACAGAGACACAGGACACGTCCTGTTCAGATACAGACCATGAAAATCAAAATCTAAAAGCTGCACTAAGTCCACAGGTGGAAAGTAAAAATAACAAAATCAGACTCTTGACTTCCTCCCATACGAGCAAGAGCATCGGAGCATCTATTAGTTTCGCGATAACAATGTCTAAAACAGATCTGAGGAATCTGAGAAGCCAGGGATCTACAGTCATCCATGAGAGGAGAAATAAAAACATTATTATAGGTCGGGTTAGCAAGTGCATCAATAATAGCTTTGGCATCTACTTCTACTTCCACGGCAGCAAGATTATGGCTAATACACACATTGAGCCCATCACGAAGAGCCCACAGTTCCGCAATGAAGCTGGTGGTCTTTCCAATCTTGCGAGCAAAACCAGAAATCCATTTTCCCCTCCTCATCTCGAATAAGACCCCCTCCTCCTGCTAAGCCCGGATTACCAAGAGATTAACCATCCGTATTTAGTTTAGCCCATCCGCTAGCAGGCTTGTTCCAACGGACAGGTTTGCAAATTCTTGTGGCAATCTCCTTAAACGGACTGACATAGTAATGGTACTCAACTGCTCTACGAGAAATATCCTTGGCTAAACAAGGGTTCGGCCTCTGCCCTTTAAAAACCACAACGTTCCTTTGCTTCCAAATAATCCATATGGCAAAAAGAAAAACAATGCTCCAAGACACGGATTGCAAACCAACTCTCCGCTGATTTATGCCATTCATCTCCAACCAATCCTGCAAATTGCTATTAAAAAAGGGGTTGTTACTTCTATTCTCCCCCAGCTGGTTCCACACCTGCTTAACCACTTCACAATCGCGAAGGGCATGCAAAATGGACTCACTAGAAGCATGACAGAGAGGGCATTGCGTATCAACTAGCATACCCCTTCGATTAAGGCACTCCTTCACCCCAATACTCTCATGGCAGCAGAGCCAAACAAAGGATTGGATTCTTGGCAGAATCTTAACCTTCCAAACCCAGCAACCTCTAAACAAGTCAACATTACATTGATTCATGGCTATCTTATAAGCTGATCCTGGACTAAAGAGGCCATGCTCGGACTCTTTCCAAGTTAATTTATCCTCTCCACGGGATGCCAAAGCGAAAGGCAGCGCTTGAAGCTCCTGCTTGACAAAATCTGGGAATTCAAAGGAGGTTAGAGACCAATTCCACCCGACAGTGGACACCACGTCTTTAACCCTCAGAGAAGCACTCTCCCTGGATAGAGGACCACAGAGATTATGCCTTAAAGCACCAAAGTTAGACCAATTATCAGTCCAAAAACTGAGATTGCTCTCTCTACCACACGTCCACCTCACTCCTTTTTGAAAAATCTCAGCCCCTTTCTTCATCGGAGCCCACACCCTAAAGCATGGGAGCCTATCATTATTGCTAGAGCTCAATCTCCGAGGGTTGCAATATTTTCCTTTAAGAACTTTAGCCCATATAGACTCCCCTTCCGTATGAAACCGCCAGTTAAGCTTAGATAAGAGAGCCAGATTCCTACCCTTGGCTGCTTGAATTCCCAAGCCCCCTTCATTCTTCGGCCTTGTGATTTTTTCCCAACCAACCCAATGCATTTTCTTAGCCGAGTCCGTAGATCCCCATAGGAAATTCCTATTAACTCGATCGATGCCTTCATTAACTTTATTAGGCAAATGGTTACATTGCATCATGTAGTTAGGAATGGTAGAAGAGACATGTTTCACAAGGACAGCTCGACCCGCCAAAGACAATAGATTTGCCTTCCAGCCCGCCAACTTTTGCTTTACTCGATCAAGCACAAAGTTAAAATCTTGCGAAGAGGGGCCAGGATGCTTGATGGGGATCCTGAGGTACTTGCCAAGATTAGGCGTGGAATGGAAACCCAGAATATCACAGAGCTCATCCCTACTGTCCCTATCCACATTCGGAGAGAAATACACCCTAGACTTAGCTCCGCTTACAGTTTGACCCGAATGACTACAAAACTGATCAAGAACCTCTCTTATAGCAGCATAATTCTCTTGGTCAGCTTTGGCAAACAAAACCAAGTCGTCAGCAAAGAAGAGGTGCGAAAAAGCTAGACCATTCCTATTAGCCCTCACCGGCTGCCACTTTCTAGCACTACATTTCTCCTCGATAAGCTGGCCAAGGTAGTCCAAACAGAGGATAAAAATATAGGGAGAGAGAGGATCCCCTTATCTAATGCCTCTCGAAGGCATAATCTGATCCAAAACTCCCCCATTCACAACGATGGAAGTGGACACAGTCGAAACACAGCTCATCAACAACTTAATGAGATTATGAGGAAGATTTACTCTGAAAAGCATTTCCCTAATGAACCCCCATTCAAGCTTATCATAAGCTTTTTCCAGATCAATCTTAACCGCCATAAAACCAATCCTCCCCTTCTTCCTACTGATCGAATGAATCAATTCCTGAACAATGATGGCATTATCCGTACCTCTTCTCCCAGGGACAAAGGCAGCTTGGAACGGAGAAATGAGTTTCTCAAGAAAAGGCCTTAACCGACCAACCAAGATCTTAGAGACAATTTTATACACAGTATTACACAAACTAATAGGGCGGTAATTACTAAGGGTTTCCGGACCAGGAATTTTAGGAATGAGTGTAATGCAGGTCTTATTTAACTCCTCCGGGACAGCCATATCAGTAAAAATCTTTCTAACTTCTTCCACCACAGACTTGCCAACAATCAGCCAAAACCGCTGGAAAAACCCAGCATGGAGGCCATCCGGCCCAGGGGCTTTGAAGGCCTTAATAGACCATAACCCCGCTTTAATCTCCTCATCAGTAACCCCCCCTCAAGACTATCTCGCTCCTCATCCGTAAGCCGAGCTTGCCAAGATGAGCCAGCCGGAATAAACAGAGCAGAAGAAGAATGGGAAGTCGTGAAAAGCTTAGAGAAACCATTCCGAATTATCTCCTTCACTCCTCTCTCATCATGCACCCACTCCTCGGAGTCGGACATAATAGCTGAAATGGAATTTCTTTTTCTCCTAACCAGAGTGGAAATGTGGTAAAAAGAAGTGTTTCTATCTCCCAACAGCATCCAATTAACTCTAGACTTAAGCGCCCAAAGCTCTTCCTCTTGGTTGAGCACACCACATAAATCCGCCTGGAGATTCCTTTCTAATTCCACAAGAGAAGCTGAGGGATAGTCGGCTAAAGCCTTCTGAGTCCCTCCTAACCTAGCCATAATCCTCTTCTTTTTCTCGAAAATATTTCCAAAGTGTTCCCTATTCCAATCCAAAGCATCCCTGGAGAAGTTACTGATGGCATCCTGGAGACGACCCGCCCTTGCCCAGGCTTTTTGAACCACTTGAGGAAAAGAAGGATCAGACAACCAAAAGCTTTGAAATTTGAAGAGCCTATTCTGCCTTGCCCAACTCGTAGGATTAGTTTCCAGTAAAATCGGATTATGGTCGGAGTGGTATCTGGTCAGGTAAGTCACTCGGGCTTCAGGATAAAGAGTGCACCAATCAGTGTTGACAAAGAATCTATCAATTCTTTCTTGGATAAGAACATTAGCATCCCTCCGATTAGTCCAAGTGAATCTAGAACCCGAAAACCCCAGATCAACCATATTGCATTTATCTAAGCAATCTTTCAAAAGAAGAGACCTATTGATGCTCACTTCTCTGCCACCCGACTTATCAGAGCTCATGAGAGGCTCATTGAAGTCCCCTGCTACAACCCAGGGCATACTATGCAATTCCGCAGTGTGAATCAGATTATTCCAAAGAATTGATCTTTCAGCAAATCTAGGACTAGCATAAATTGCTGAAAAAAGCCAGGTAAAGTTAGAAACTCGTACCTTAATAGAAACGTGAATTTCCTGTTCAGTCTTCGCCATAGGGGTAACTTCCACCTTATTAGCATTCCACATAAGCCATAAACCCCCAGCAAAGCCAACTGTATCCACATGGATTGCTCCATCAAACGGAAGACGATCCGTAATATCTTTAGCTTTCTCCCCTCCCAAATGAGTTTCCATTACCATAAACACAGCTGGATCATGCACACGCACCAACTCCCTCACATGATTCTGAAAATTGGGCTTCAGGGCGCCCCTGCAGTTCCATATTATTATATTCATCACGCGGAATTTATTAGGCTTGGGACCAAAATCAGCAGGAGGTTGAATTTTCACCACCTCCTTCGAACTACATGCCCTCTGCATCAGCGGTAACATCAGTTTGCCTTGCCCCGCGAGCTGACCCATCCGCACTATCTTTAAACACATTCTGCTGCTCTCGGCCTCCACCATCGCCCATCTCACTTCGGATAGCACCACTCTTGATAAACCCAGAAGAATCGCCAACCATGCCATTGGTCTCTGAACCTCCTGCGTTAGGATCCTTTCCCGGCATATAACCATCACAGGTAGGACCCCAATCGCGGCACACGCCATCGCGAGTAGGAAGAGGAGCTTCCAAACACTTCTCACCAAGGACCGAGTTCCGGCAAAGGCCAACTTCCAACTCCTCCCTTGCTGAAGCCGTGAAAGAGAAGCTTGATTTACCTTGATCACAGGTCCCATTACTGAGCTTGGAGACGGCGGCGATAAGAGTAGACTTTGGGACACTTCTAGGCTCATCAGCAACACTAGCCAAGGAAATATGAGCCCTACTACGAGCTAAGGCTTTTTTGCCTTTGACCGACCCACTTTGGGCTTGAGTACTGGAACTACCAACATTAAAAGGGCCCATATGGTTCGCAACTGAGGGGAGAGCAGGGCCCAAAGGCGAGCCCAGCTTGGTAGGAGATTCAAAAGGAACCTGGGCCTGACTTTTAGTTTGGGGCTCATCCGGTGGGCTTCTATTATTCCTCACGTAACTGCCTCTCGGTCCCACATGCAAATAAGCATTCCCATTACTGACTCTCAGATGGCCCGTTCCACTACCCTCCTGCTGATTCCTGGCACCTCTGTTTCCTTGTCTTCTTCTAGCGACCACTACCCACGGACCATATGTGTCCTTTTCCTTACTGTCCCGATCAGTCTCCCCTGGAACGGGGTCCACCGAATCACACACCACGCGTGAGTTGCTGACCTGGACCTCTTCATGAACGTCGGCCTCCTTGTCTGCCATGGCTGGACTGCGAAGAACATAAGGGCAAGCCTCCTTCCGGTGACCAATCCGGCCACAAGAAAAGCAAAGCCTACTAACACCTTCATAAATAACAGGTTGTTGGAGGCCCCCAATAAGGATGCTAGTCACCAAAGGTTTCTCAATGTCCACCTGAATGCAGAGCCTAGCAAACCGGCCCCTAGCTTCAGCCGCAGTATGAGTATCAATCCTTAGAATCTTGCCTATTGTATTCCCTATCTGTTTTAATACTTCCATTTCATAATATTCAATGGGCAATTCATTAAGTCTGACCCACACCACAATGGAAGAGACGTTCGTCGTAGAGGGCTTAAAATTTGGCTCCCATGGTCTTATCGACAGGAAGTGCTCACCGATGAACCACGGACCATTCCTGAGAACCTTGGCATGATCCTCTTTGCAGCTGAAGCGTGTAAGAAAGAACTCTTTCCCTAAATCAATAACATCCAATCTACCCATGGGCTTCCAGAGAGCATTAAGTTTAGCCTGAATATAGGTGAATCCCACAGATCTCCCATAGACTTTAACAATGAGTGACGATGCCCAAACCGCTCTAATGCGGTGTTTCACTCCTTTAGATAGTTTAACCGCAGCCAAACCTTCCCTAAGCTCCTCCATCTCCTCATCAAATTCAATATCGGCATCCATATTCTCATCAAAAGCAAAAGCCTGGTTGTATGCCCCTGGAATTTCCCCCAGCAGTTTAGCTCTAAAAGATGAGCTCTCCCTAATGACAGGCGCCTCACTACCCCCCTGACTGTGAGGACTTCCTTCCCGGCTAGCCGTGAACTCGGCATAACGAACGTCTTTTACCTTCTTATTGCTGCGTTCAAGCTCCGCTTCCTCTTCTCTAGAGAGAGCACGCGATTTTGTACGAAGCATGATTGTTTCAAACCCGCTTTATTTATTATCTGATGATGTACTTTAAAGATGTGAACTGTGCATTTGTACTGCCAGATAATGAATGTAATACATTGCGTGATAGACGGATACAATGGATAAGAAAAATTTTGTAGCATTCACATAAATCGGTATACAATAGAAAAAATGTAGAAAATTTTTATAGCATTCATATTGATAAGTATGTAATACAAAAATGAAGAGGCGGCCCTAGAAATTTTATTTAGGGTGATTATTAAGAAATTTAAATTATTAAGAAATTTTATTTAGGGTGATTATTAAGAAATTTAAATTATTATAATATTTTTCTTAGTATCATGTTTTAAGGAAAAATAAAATTAGAAATTACTTTGACTGAATAGGTTGAACAAGTTACAAATTTTATCTTTCTGTTTTAGAATAGGTTTTTTGTTGAATAGTTTTTTCATTTGATGTTGTTTGGTCTTGTATTGTTTTTGTTTGGTTTGTATTTGTTGTTATTTGAGCTAATATTTATTATTGTTATTTAAGCTTAAAAAAAGGATTAAGAATTCTGTTTAGGGGCATAATTAATTTTGGAATAATGCTACGTCCATAATATTTTTACAATAAATCTTATGCAAAAAGCTGTTATTAGTGTGTAAAAAAGTAATATTAGTATTTAGCCTAAATTAGAATCAATAATAGCTTACCACATAATTTACATACAATTATCGGTAGGGTTTAGAGCAGGGTTTCCTCCTCTCCATACTGTAGCATAGTGGTTACCCTCCTTGTTTTGAGGAGGAAGGCGAGTTCCCTCTAGTGACAACGTTGCTAGGAGGGCTAGGGGTTTTTTCTTCATGGGGTGGGGATACAGTGAGCGTGGGTGGGTATGGAGGAACTAACAAAGGATTGGAAGAAACTGTCTTTATCTAGTAAGGAGGATAACAAGTTTGATTTGTCAAAAAATAAGAAAATGCAGACGTATACTTTAGTAGCAAAGTTCTTTATGCGGCGCTTTGTAAACATTGAGGCGGTGGCAAAAACTTTCAGGCCTCTTTGGCCCATGAGGAGGAAGTTTGAAGTCAGCAATGCAGGGGATAATATACTACTCTTTGCGTTCGAATCTGGTGAGGATATTGAAAAGGTCCTTATGGGAGAACCTTGAGCGTTTGATCGACATTTGGTGGTTTTTCAAAGGTATGATATGTCTTCTCCAATTGAGAACCTACAGTTTAATAGGGTATCATGTTGGATTCAGATTCATAATCTGCCATATTCCCTACTGTCAAGTGAGGTTGCAAGCAGTTTAGGTGAGACATTAGGA
Organism: Quercus ilex subsp. ballota; assembly: GCA_032727855.1. Classification (NCBI taxonomy): domain Eukaryota; kingdom Viridiplantae; phylum Streptophyta; class Magnoliopsida; order Fagales; family Fagaceae; genus Quercus; species Quercus ilex. Next base: position 19,842,954 of record CM064915.1, read on the forward strand.
GAGGTCACGGAGCCAAAAGGTCATACTGAGATGAGGGGTGGTAATTTTCTGAGAGTGAGAGTGGCCATTGATGTATCGGAGCCACTTTGTAGGGGCCGACGGGTTAAATTTGATGAGAATGAAGAAGGTTGGGTATAATTTATGTATGAAAGGTTACCTAATCTATGTTATTGGTGCGGCCATCTCACTCATGATGACAAGGATTGTAGTCTCTGGTTGAGGAGTCGTGGAACACTATCACTAAGCGACCAACAGTTTGGTCCATGGCTGCGTGCTAGTCAATATAATCCAATGAAGAAGACAGTGGTAGAAGTCCAAGGGTATGAAAAAGCAAGTGCAGCAATGAAGTATAAGGATGGAGGGATTACTAAGGTGGTGGACAAGGAACAGGGGGCACCGACGATAATGACAAAGACTGAGAAGGCTGCCAACGGTGGTTCAGGCAAAGTAGTTACCGGTGAAGCCATGACAGCAGGGTGAATCAATGTTTAGCAGATTTTACGAAGGAATTGAAGGCAATTGATGAGGCAATAAACGGAAATCTCGGACCCCAATGTTCACACGTAAGTCAACCTGAATTAAATGAGGCTAATAATGGAAAGATGATGGATATGGAAATTGTGGAAAGCAAGGCAACTGAAACGGATCAACACAGCGCTGAAATAAAGGATATCCCACGTTTATAGAAACATATGGAACAGGGAGATTTAATAAAATCAGAATTTAACATGGGTTGGGTGGAAAAAGAAAAATCAAATAAAGGAAGAAAGAGTGAGATCACGAGGAAAACGGCAGGTAGTGAATTGGGCTTAACTAGGCCCACGCAGGAGGAAGGGGCTCGGCCCAAAGGAACATGGGTTAGAATTAACAGACTGGTTATGGGAAAAGAGGAAATAACAGAGCAGAAAGAAGGGCCTAAATGGAAAAATATTATGCAGCAAATGGAGGAGAGTCTAATGCAGGAAAAAGAAAAACAGGTTAGAATTGAGCAGGAAACAAAAGATTTAAGCTTGCTACTGGCTTTGGAATTTGGATCGGCAGAAGTTGCTGAGTAGCCCTGCTTGGTCCAATGAATCTATTAAGCTAGAACTGCCGAGGGCTTGGGAACCTCCGGACAATTAATGCCTAATAAAAAAAGAAGATCCCAAAATAGTCTTCCTCATGGTGACAAAGTCGAACAATGATTGGATGATTATGGTTCGGGATAAATGTGAGTTCAAGAATGGTTTCTTTGTGGATAGCAATGGCGCAAGTGGAGGTCTGGCGCTACTTTGGAAGGAGGAGATTCGGTTAGACATCCAAACTTACTCACAAACATACATTGATGCTCTTGTGACAGATTCAGGTTGGTGGCATTTTACATGATTTTATGGCAACCCGAATACTTCGAAGAGGCAGAATCTTGGACAAAGTTGAAACAGCTGAGCCACACATCTTCTCTACCATGGCTTGTCATTGGAGACTTCAATGAATTAACAGGGATGTCTGAGAAGGAAGGTGGTAGCTCTAGGCTAAGGCAGCAAATGATGAACTTTGTGGAGACAATTGACTATTGCAGATTGAAGGATATGGGATTTATAGGTCCATGTTTTACTTGGCTGTATCAGAAAAGGGATGGGACTCAAATACATGAAAGGCTTGATCAAGCGTTGGCCACGGATGAATGGACAAATCAGTTTCCAATGGCTAGATTGTATCACCTTACATCCTCAACATCAGACCATTCACCATTGCTGCTTAGATTCACCAATAAAATAAGGAAAAGAAGACCGAGGAGGATGTTTAGATTTGAAAAAATGTGGCTAAAGGATTTGAGGTGTGAGGCAATGGTGTTGGAGGCGTGGAAAGAAGGGCTGACCTCTATTTTGAATTACCCACTAGTATCATGCTTAGATAAATGTTGGGTGAGGCTTAAGGCATGGAATAAGACCAAATTTAGGCATGTTGGCCAGAAAATAGCTGCTTTGCAAAAACACTTGGAATGGCTAGAATTACAACCAGCATCTCCAAGTAATATCTAGGACATGAGGAATACAAGGATGGAACTGAATGGGTGGCATGAGAAAGAGGATGCTATGTGGTTTCAAAGATCAAGAATTAGTTGGTACCAAGATGGGGATAGAAATACTCCATTTTTCCATGCAAAAGCATCAACTAGACATAAGAAAAATCTGATAGAGGGGCTGCTAGACTCAAATGGATGTTGGCAAGTTGATGAAGACCGAATGGGAGAGATGGTGGTGGACTACTATAAAGAGCTATTCACAACTAGTGAGCCGAATGATTTCAATGAGTTGCTGCATGCTCTTCAGCCAAAGGTGACACCAACCATGAATCTAAAACTTGCAATGGATTATACGGAGAATGAAGTAAGAATAGCACTAAAACAAATGCACCCTCTAAAAGCTCCTGGACTGGATGGTATGCCTCATATATTTTATCAGCATTTTTGGTTGGATATTGGTGATGTAGTCACAAAATCCATTCTTGATTTTCTTAATAATGGTTTAGCACCCCCTAATTTTAATGAAACCCATATAGTCCTTATTCCAAAAATTAAAGAGCCAAAATGTGTGACTGATTATAGGCCTATTAGTCTTTGTAATGTGGTTTTTAGAATTACATCCAAAGTAACAGCTAATAGGCTGAAGAAGATACTACCATCCATTATTAGTGACACCCAAAGTGCATTTGTGCATGGAAGGTTGATCACCAATAATGATTTGGTAGCTTTCGAGTCCATGCATCACATTCATCATAAAAAGGGTGGCAAGAAAGGGGAAATAGCTCTTAAATTAGATATGAGTAAGGCGTACGATAGAGTAGAATGTGTGTGTCTTGAAAAGATTATGACAAAATTGGGTTTTGAGGAAAAATGGAGGAATCTAATAATGAGATGTATTTCATCAGTGTCATACTCTGTAAGAATAAATGGAAAACCAAAAGGGCATATAATTCCTACACGGGGTCTATGACAAGGAGACCCCTTATCACCTTATTTATTTCTTTTATGTGCAGAAGCTCTATCGGCCCTAATTAAGAAAGCAGTGGATAATGGAGAGATGGAGGGATTGAGTATTTGCAGAAGCGGACCAAAAATCTCACGCATTTTCTTTGCAGATGACAGCATTATTTTTTGTAAGGCTATACTTGAAGAGTACAACACCTTACAAAAAATCCTTGCAGTCCATAAGAAGGCATCCGGGCAGCAGCTGAATAGAGCCAAAACATTATTGTTTTTTAGTAGCAACACTCTGAATGAGGTGAAGGAAGAAATCAAGAATAGATTTGGGGCACAAGTCATTAGGTAACATGAGAAGTACTTGGGATTACCGTCTCTTGTGGGACGAAATAAAGGGAATTCGTTCAAGGAAATCAAAGAAAGGCTTGGTAAGAAATTAGCAAGTTGGAAGGAGAAACTCTTGTCAAAAGCAGGAAAAGAAGTGTTGATTAAGGCTGTAGTTTAAGCTATACCTACGTACACAATGAATTGTTTTAAAATACCTGACTCTCTATGTGATGAATTGACTAGTCTGATTCGCAAATTTTGGTGGGGTCAAAAACAAAATGAGAGGAAGATGGCGTGGATCAGTTAGGACAAATTATGTGAACCAAGGCAGCCAGTGGAATGGGTTTTCGACAACTAAAACAATTCAACCTTGCACTACTTGCTAAACAAGGATGGAGACTTCAAACAATGCAGAATTCCTTATTATATAGGCTGTTTAAAGCACGATATTTCCCTCGTATAGATTTTATACATGCTTCACTTGGTACAAATCCATCGTACGTGTGGAGGAGTATTATGGCAGCTCAATATTTGGTGAAGCAAGGGAGTCGGTGGAGTGTGGGTAAGGGGACATCCATTCGGGTATGGGGTGATAAGTGGCTGCCGTCTACTTCAACGTACCACGTAGTATCTCCTATATTATTCTCGAGTGCAAAAACAAAGGTGTGTGAGTTAATTGATCTGGAGTCTACATAGTGGAAAGCACAGGTGATTGATGCTCTGTTCCTCCCATATGAGGCAGAGTATATTAAAAGCATACCACTGAGCATACAACCACCAGATGATAGAATCATATGGGCAGAAAGTGCAAACGGTTTATTCATTGTTCATAGTGAATACAAGCTAGCAATGAACCTCTCTCGTCCTACCAATTACGGCTCAAGTTCAGATGAGAGCCAAACTAAGAAATTCTGGAATCTACTATGGTTGATACAAGCACCACACAAGATTCGGCATTTTATATGGAGGGCATGCCGAGATATTTTACCGACAAAGATGAACCTGGTACGAAGAAAGATACTACAAGATGACTGCTGCAGTGAGTGCCATAAAGAACCTGAGACATCAGGCCACTTATTTTAGAGTTGCCCGAGAGCCAAAGAAGTATGGAGTTGTACAAAGATCCATTTTGGTATAGCTCTAGAGAAGATTCACTCATGCTTTGATTTAATGTGGCACATGATTATGGGGGAACGTATGATGAGTCAAAGGTGGCGTTGGTTGCAGCAATAGCATGGGCAATTTGGAGTAACAGAAACGAGGTGCGTAATGAAGGAAAAAAGAAATCGGGTTGCGAACTGGTGCAGTGGACTTCTCGTTATCTCAAGGAGTATTATGCTACTCTTGATCGACCAGCCACGGTTCCAGATGTTCAAGTAGCGAGGTGGGCACCTGCCAGATAGATACAAAGTTAACGTGGATGGAGCGGTCTTCAAAGCACAGAAAGCAGCTGGAATTGGTGTCTTAATTCAAGACTACCATGGTCAGGTAATTGCAGCGTTAAGTAAGAGGAGTAATGCACCGTTGGGGCCGTTGGAAATTGAGACAAAGGTTGTCGAAGTAGGAGTTCAGTTTGCAAGAGATATTGGCATACAGGACGTTATCCTTGAAGGGGATTCCCTGACAGTTGTAAATGCACTTTGTGGTAACACCTCACCTCCCTCTTTCGTGGCAGTAGTGGTAGTAGGTACCAAGGTCTTGAGTGGGTATTTAAGCCGGGTGGAATTTTCACATGTCCATAGACAATGTAATAGACCAGCGCATTTGTTAACAAAGTATGCTACTGGTATTGTTGATTTTATTACTTGGTTAGAAGAGAACCCTTACTTTATTGAGCAATCTCTTCACCATGATGTATTGAATTTGAACTGATTTATTTAATGAAAGTTGCAATTTTCCTATAAAAAAAAAAAAGCTTACCACATTAGATTTGTTGTGAAAATATTGTGAATATAATAGCACTACTCTTATTTTTTTAAACCTAAATTTTTGTAATTTTCAGGTCAAAATGTTCAAAATTTTTATTATGATAGTCATAATAGGTTAATTTAGCATATAATATTTTTTAGCAAATATATATATACATTTTTTTGCAAGTTAGGGTGGTCCTGTGACCACCCTAGCTTGCATGTAGAGCCACCACTAGAAAAATGCCTAAAATTTTTTTATATATTTTTAAATGATCCACATCAGTCTGGGTATAATTATGTAAATTTATAAGTTTCTTATAATAATCGTGTAAATTTACACTAATACTATTCATTTTGCATTTAGTTGTTATTCACACTAACACTATTTATTTTGCATTTAACGTTTTTTTTTTTTTTTTTTACGTATCTCAAGAATGAAGGAAGATAATGGATGGTGGTTACTATATGTGAAGAAAGAGAAACAATTAAAAAAATAAAGAAAAATTGACATTTTAAATAAAATGCAGTGTAAAATAAATAATTTGATGCGGTGTATTTTGAAAAGTGAGTATGTACAATAGGAAAAATATGTTTTGTGCTAAAATAGATAAGAATTTTTGCATGAGTTTCTGCGAATGCTCTAGCTGTTCTATTCCAAATGCCATTTTAACATATAAAAATATACTTTATCTATTTTTACATACCACTTTACAATACACCCTACATTAGATCTTATATTTTAAATTTCAATACATTAAAATAATATATTCAACCAATTATAAAATTCATTTTACTCTACAACCCATAAACCCAATAAAAAATTATTTCACAATCCAATTTCATCCATAACCACTGGCCACCATGACCACAACCCAAATCCACCAAAATCCAACTAAATTTGCAACAAAAACCATCTCAAAAACCAACCAAAAAACAACCACGGGTAAAAATTAAATAAATCCACCACCACTGGAGCGAAAAAAAAAGCACAAAACACAAAATTTGAATACCATCACCGCAACAATCAGCTGACCCACAACAACTAGCCAGCAGCCAAAACGGAGAGAGATAGAGAGTTGAAAGAGAAATAGAGAGCCAAAAGTGAGAGAGCGAAGGGGCTTAGAGAGAGAGAGAGAGAGAGAGAGAGAGAGAGGGCTGAGGAGAGAGGAAAGTTGAATAAAAAAAAACAAAATATTAGCATTTGTTCCATATTGTTTTGTAGAATGGTATTGTTCATCCATGCCAAATATTTTAGCATTTTGAACATGTGATGTGGTTTGTTTTTTGGTATTTGGTGTGCAAAATGCTAAAATTTTAACATTAAACACACTTGATGCTAGTGCTTTTAATAACTTGATATATTTAATCAAAATAAACACCACAAATTACTCTAGTTTTCAATTTTTTTCCCCTCATCTCAATATTATAGGGGGTATAAGAAACTCAAGATGGCGAGGTAAAAATTTGGATCTAAAATTTGATGACAGTTTCCCTTAAATATGTTTATGTAGTTCCTAATCCTTAACTAAAGGATTTCTAGGCAATTTTGCAAGTCAGGAATGGCTAATGAAACCCAAATAAAGTGCCTTCTTCTTCTTCTTGGAGTATAGTAACCCAAAGAGAAAGAAAATAATATAAGAGAGACCAAAGAAGATGATTGCTTTAGATAAAAATATGTCTCTTGCAGTTTTTACTGTCCCAAAATGGAATATCCATTGGGACCCTGAAACTCATCATGGTTCATTTAGACTGACAAAGTATGCATAGTTACAAATAAACTCATTATGGTTCATTTATGGTTCGTTTGGATTGAGGGAGAGGGAGGGGAAGTAGAGTAGAGTAGAGTAGATTTGGCTTAAAATTAGCCTATTTTTAGCTAACTTTAATCTACTTTACTCCTCCTTCTTCCCCCCTCCATCCAAACGGGTCTTTAAACTTTACGACAAGTCCTGTCCTTTTTTCAAAGATGGCTTGATGCCTTTTTATCTTAAAGTTGAAATGCAGCCCTCAACTTGGCATAGAATTAAAATTTAGAAATTTAAATAAATAGACTTTAACAATAAAATAAATAAATATTTTTTCCTAAATTTTCTATTACAAACAACTTGAGGAGAGAGAGACAACAATGGATAGACAGCTACGCACTTTGAAGAATAGTCGGCTTGAAGCTAGGGTGTAGTCAAGGATGTTAAAAGTACATGTTTAGAGACAATTACATAAGATTTAATACTTTATCAATGTTTATTAAAATATTACTTTCCCTTCCTCCAAATATCTTTTTTTTTTTTCACCTCATCCTTCCCAATTTTGCATTTTCTTCCAAAAGAGCCAAAACCCAACCACCAAATCGATGTACTAGTCACTACCACTATATTTATATTGTACCTAATCTCAATCCTACCAGATCGAGCCAAGCCACAAACTAGAGCCATTTTTGTTGGGCGGCCCATTATCTTTGTCACGTTCTTCCCTCAAAACCCAGCTACCAAATCGTTGTCATCATTGTTGTTTTTTTTTTTTTTGATACGAGTCATCATTGTTGTTATTCAACTATGAATGCTCTTGATATATTGAAATAAGGCCAACGGTACTCTCAAAAATGTTTTAAATGTGGATTTTTTTTTGTCTTTTAAAATGTGTATACCAATGTATTAATTGTGAATATCATGTAAAGCAATGGATGTAAATTGAGATTAAGATAATATTTTTCATTAAAATAATACTTGATTTGGCAAAAAGAAATATTTCTTATTAGAAATAGGAGTGATAGGAATAATTATTATAAGAACTACAAGAAGATGTAATTATAAAATGATAATAATAATTATTTTTATAATTATTACGATAATTGGTGGAAGGGAATTCAAGCCTTAGTTTTTCTTATAAGGAAGATTGAGCAATGCCACTAAATTACAAAACTCTTGGCTAATAGAATAATGATTCGTATTCATATCTTTGGTGATGAAATATAAATATAATTCTAAATAATTTGTTTTTCACAATTTTGACACAACATAATAAAATGATCTAATGATCATATTCTAATCAAAGTTTCTAAAATAATATTATAAAAATGATTTTTGCACACATTTTGGGTCTTTTGTCATTCAATTATGTATAAATTGAACAATATTGTATAATAATTAATATCATTGTGCTTTGTTTAAAATTACTATCTCTATAAATATTTTAAAAAATGAAAATCGATAGCATCTCCCCTAAATATTTTCTAAAACAATCTTCATTTTGTTAAAAACAATAATGCATGTTTCATTATAAAATATAATTAATACATCAAAAGAGTGAGTTTGTAATTTGTTTGTCTTTTTAAATTAGGTTTCATATCATTATAGAATTCAATTAGGCATATACTTGACAAAAGTTTCTTTATTAAATTATTATAATTACAAAGAAAGAGGGAAGAGCCAAGAATGTTAATGCTCAACTGATAATTTTGGAAATTTCTAACAAAAACGTTTAAAGTTCAAATATTTACTCCCTCAATTATCAAATTATTAAAAAATAAAAGAGGGAGGGAATCAACAAAACTTTTTAGATAATGACAGTTGTTGGGGGTAGTTTTTGTGCGTAGCCACGTTTCTTTCACTGGAGGGGTGACTTTACTAGGCTCGGATTTGTTTTGGGGAGTTCAACCCGAAACTCGACATTGAGTCTCATAGACCAATGGCTTCCAGTGGATTTTTAAGCCTACAAAATAGATGAAACCCAAAGTCTTAGAATCATGATAATGGTTGAAATAAATAAATAATATGCTTAGCATGATAGCTTTGATTAGATGGTGAGTTGATATGTTATTATTATGTATATTAAGTGATAACCAATGTTAGAAAATAATTAATTAGATGTCAAATGTCCAACAATGGGATGAGTCCAATAGTCCATGTCTAGTTGCGGTTCATAGTTCATGTTCAACATAATAAGGTATGTCTAGCAATGGTCCATATCCAAGTAATACACGTCCAACTATGATTTATGTCCAAGTAATATATGTTCATTGGTGGTATATGTCCGAATAACATGTCCAACTATGGTAGATCAATTTATTAATATATATATATATATATATGTTCATTAATGAAGCATTAGTGTGATCATGTTTCATTAAATAATGAGATAATATTAAAGTAATTTGCATCCAACGGTACAATAATAATGAATTAACATGTACTTAATAATGTAATCTTGAAGATAAAGAAATATTGACTTATCTTATGTGTTTCTGACTCCAGCCGTACATAGCATCACTTTGTTCTTTGTATGATTTGTGGCTCTAGCCATATAACAATAATGAGCTGTTGACATTCCAACAATATAATAACATTAGTTGAGTGGTATAATGATAATGAATAAAATATACTTAATAATACAAGTTTGAAGGTAAAATGTAATGACTTATCTTCATAGTTTGGGGCTCTAGCCGTAGAACAGCAGTGGATTTAGACATTTCAGCAACCTTCATATTTGAAAGGGAAAAATGGGTGCAACTGGAGGGAGAGAGAGCATGTCCAGCCGTGTGCATCAGTTGGTTAAGTTTGTCCCCTTAATCATGCACTTAAATGATTTTCCCCATGTAATGCTCTTTTAGTTTTTAGCCAAGTTTGAGTGATGTTGCCTTCCATGAGAATGATTTTTAGTATTTTGCCTTTCATAAGAAGGGCTTTTGGCATTGTAAATATATATCTTCCATGAGAAAAGGCTTTTAGTAATAAGTTCTTGGAAAGTGTTTGATATGTTTTAAGATGTGTGGAGATGGTAAGAAATATATATATATATATATATATTTTGTGAGATATGGTGTTTGTAATATGTATAGAAATTATATGTAGATCCTTATTGGACATGGATCTTGTATATGTATACTTTGTGAGACATGTAGTTTAAAGATATATGAGGAGTATGTATGGGTATTTTGTGAGGAATGTGTTTGTGAAATATATGGAAGTGTGAGATAGATGATATGAAGGTTAAACGTAGTAAATACATGAGATTAGAGCTGCTACTACAGTGGTTTTTTGTTGCTTTCTAAGAAGGGAGATTTTATATGAGAAATGAAGAACGAGATGAAGATGTGTTTTTGGGCAGCAAGATGATGAAGTTTCAGAATAATGGAGTGTGGGAAAAATGGGTAATGGATAATGGTGTGTTGTAATATATGTGTTGTGTTGTTATCTATGAAGAGGGATTTTGCAAAAGAGATGGGGAAGTATGAAAATGTGTATGTGGCAGCAAAGTGAAGTTTCAGAATAATGGGGTGAGAGAGGATCGATCGGTCCCCCTTTAGTGTGTAGCTTGGTTCTCTTCATATAGAACCAAACTATGTAACTAGATCAGAACTTAGTTGAAGGGAAAATTAGCAAATAAGGAAAAGTCATTGACAAGGTAAGTGGTTTCATTAGAGGGATTTTGTTTTTTAGCCAAAAGAAGAAAGTTAGAAATTTCAAGGCTGCTGTTATAGCTGTAACAGCTGTCAATCACAGCTGTCACAGCTGAATGATATCATCCAAATGACATCTTGCTTGGAAAAAAAAAATATTTAGCATTAAATTTATGATTTGGCTAAAAGTGGCAAGATAATCTTTATGGGATCCTCTTGTTTCTCTGGGTATGGCAGCAAGCTGCTGGAATTGAGCAAATGACATCATCTTAGGACATGTGTCAATTTGCTGGAGTTTTTGCAACTTCTGCTGGAGCTGTTACAATTTTTGTAGAAGCTGTTTGCAGCTTCCGCTGAAGTTGTTTTTGGTATTTTCGACTAAGTTTCCTCTCTTTGGAAAATTATATGTTTAGTCCATATATAATTTTGGTAAGTAATAGACTAGTTGGTTGATATTTGATGAAATTTTAGAGATGTAATTATGGTCTTTTTGTATTTTAACTAAATCTTGGAGAGTAAAGTGAGCATTTAATGCTAGATATGAGATACTAATATATTTAACCATGTGCTTGGAATTGATTTAGTTGATAATAATATAATTTATATGAGATGGATTCAACTTATGATGCTTTGCATTACTACTGCATCTTACTCAATTTTGATCAATGGGGAGCCCCATGGAGAGATCTCACCCACAAGGGGACTTCGGCAAGGCGATCCCCTTTCCCCCTATCTTTTTCTCATGTGTACTGAAGGCCTACATGGTTTGATACGGAAGGCAGCCACAAATGGTGACATTCGGGGCGTGTCTATTTGTCAAAATGGTCCCAAAATTACTCATCTCCTCTTCGCTGATGATAGCTTGATTTTTTGTCGTGCAAGAGAGAGTGAATGCCAAAGCTTGCTAGATGTACTGGCCACATATGAAAGAGCATCGGGACAACAAATTAATAGAGCCAAAACTACACTTTTCTTTAGTAAATCCACACTAGGAGATATGCAAACCTTGATCAAAGACATGCTTGGAGTTACAGTGATACAACACTATGAGAAGTATTTGGGACTCCCTTCCCTCCTTAGTAGGAATAAAAAGGAGAGTTTCACTCATATCAAGCAACAAATATGGAAGAAGCTACAAGGGTGGGAAGCAAAGCTTCTATCTCAAGCGGGCCGTGAAGTTTTGATTAAGGCCGTCGCACAAGCCTTACCCACCTATACTATGGGTTGTTTTAAGCTTCCCATTACTCTATGTCATGAAATAGAATCCTTGATTTGCAGATTTTTTTGGGGCCAAAGGGGTGATCGTAGAAAAATTCATTGGGTGAAATGGCAAGACCTATGCAAACCAAAAAATCAGGGTGGTATGGGGTTTAAAGATCTCGCCTGGTACAATGATGCACTTCTAGCAAAACACACTTGTAGGTTGCTACATGATACTCAATCCCTTTTTCATAGAGTTTTCAAAGCCAAGTTTTTTCCAAACTCCACGGTTTTGGAAGCTAAATGTCCACTGAGTGCATCCCACGCTTGGAAGAGCATAATTAAGGGAAGAGATGTGATAAAACGGGGAGGCTTATGGCGTATTGGGTCAGGTAACTCGGTGCTAGTGTGGGGTGATAATTGGCTGCCTATGCCTGGATGTCCGAAGGTCATTTCACAAGGGGGTAAGGGCTGTGAGACAACTAGAGTGGGAGACTTCATTGATCAAGAAACACGGGTATGGAGAGAAGAATTAATTGATAGAATTTTCTATGATTTTGAAGCATCCATTATCAAAAAGATCCCACTGTGTCGATCCATACAAGATGACATACTGATCTGGCCTTTTAATCCGGATGGGGTCTATTCGGTCAAGTCGGGTTATAGATTCTTGCAAGACTCAAGCCTAGTCGTCAACCAAGCTCATCAAACTCAAACCCCTTGAAACAACTCTAGAAGCAGCTCTGGAGTCTTGATGTTCCTAATAAGGTGAAACACCTGATTTGGCGAGCATGCAAGGACGCATTCCCCACCAAGAAAAATCTTGTTCGACGTAAAGTTGTCTCTGACAGCCTTTGTGAGATGTGTAAGCAACACGAAGAAGATACTCTGCACGCCCTCTATCACTGCCCGGAATTGCAGAACCTATGGATGACGACACCGGCGTGGAGCCAAGACACCCTCAAGCAAAAAACGTGCTTCACTGACATTATTGTTTCTGTTTTTGTAGGTCTGAAGGAACCCGAGCTCCTCATGGTGGTTTTATGGAATTTGTGGAAGCGTAGGAATAATCTTCACTTAGGCAAGCCTACAATCCCACTTAATAGGGTGCTGGAGCATTCTCGGGAGCAACAGATTGAGTCCCACTCCAGCCCCTTTCCATCAACCACACCGAGATGTAAACAACCAGTTACCTGGACACCACCTCCTGAACACTGGTATAAATTGAACTTTGATGGAGCCACATTCACAGACAGGGACAAAGCAGGTCTCAGGATCGTAGTGCGCAATAGTGATGGCCTTGTTATGGCGTCTATGGCGCAACAAATCCCACTGCCACCTTCAGTTGTTGACGTCGAGACCCTAGCAGCAAGAAGGGCCCTTGAGTTTGCCTTGGAGTTGGGGTTTGAGCCGATCATTCTTGAAGGAGATTCAGAGACTCTGTACAAAGCTTTAAAAACAGAGGGCAGCAACTTCACACCGTACGGTCACCTAGTGCAAGATTTATTTTTCCTCAGTGATCACTTTTCAGATTTTAAAATATCTCTTGTACGTAGAAAAGGAAATAACTTAGCGCACTCTTTAGCAAGAAAATCACAATTTTTAACACATATGTCAGTCTGGATGGAAGAGGTACCACCAGACCTTTTATCTGTACTAGAGGCTGATTTAACTAGCCTTCTTTAATAATACAAAGGCTTGTTTCTCCCCCCAAAAAAAAAAAAAACATTTTTAAACTTATATTATATGATGAACATTAATTTTTATGTAAAGAGCATTGAGAGTTTTATCATTTTAAGTGTTATGTGATGTGAGAGGCTTACCAAATGTTATCTATTACACACTGACCCGTCAAAGTTTAGGGAATTGGGGAAGACGTGCCAAGTAACATGCTTTCCTTTATCAACTTTAAACCACTGAAACTTTACTGAACATACTTTTTGGCCCTTCAAACCACGACTTCCAAAATTTCCCTGATGAGACTCATGAGCTTGGATCATGAGCCAAAAATGAGATGATGTACTATGAGCTTGAACCATGGGCTTTGACGCATTTTTTGTGTAAATATGGGCTCTTTTAGGCTTTAGAAGAGATTTTCTCAAATTCCATGATAATATTGACGTGGTGCGAGTCGCCAATTAAATGAAGTCATGTGGTATGAAAAATTTATCCTCAACAACAGTTAATAGTAGTTTTTTGAAAATTTTAATTATTTTTAACTGTTAGGAATTAATAACTATTTAGGGTAATGAAAACACAACTAAATATAATTACTTTTTATTATTAGGTTAAGACATTAATCGATTTTGGTATAAGCAAAGTTCTAATTTCAGATCTCTTATTCGACAATAAGAAACATTACTAAGAGCATTCCCATTAAGGATGCTAAAAAGGGTATATGCTAAATTTTAGCATCAAAACATCAAAAAAACAACTCCATCAAAACTTTCAAATTGTAAAGTTTTTAGCATATTGCTACAGTGGGCTTGTATTAATACAAGCTCACTGTAGCTTGAATTGTAAAAAAAAAATAGTTTTTTATTCACATTGGCTGAGGTGGTTGGCTAGGTGTTTGTGTTAAGTTATTTTATTATTATTTTAATGAGTAGTTTATATTATTTAAATGAAATGGTAAAAAATATAGAAGTTTTGATGTTTGATGTATCTTAAAATGGGATGGTATAATAAATAAAGTAGATTTTTGAAGTGTTAAATGCTAAAAATTTTAAAATTCTTGATGAGAATGCTCTAATAAAGTTAAGTGAAACCTACAAGTAACTAAGGTCCGACCAGTTTTCATTCGATCCATATGTAATAGACAACCGCGAAACAATATTAATTATACCATGTGCCAGAATTTCATCTAAATCATTATTGACACACCATACCCTACCCGGTCGGTGCTTGAAATTTGTTGTAATCATTGTTCTGCTACTGTGTTCGGATTATTTAGACAGGCAAAATGAAGTTACCTTCAGAAGGTTGTGATATATCATCATGGCACCAGGAAGTGATAATTTGTGCACGCATGTTTATAACAGTTCACACTCCTAATATTAATTAAAAAGTAAAGCCCTTGAAGATGATCTTGATCCAAATGTCATAATTAACCAATAATAAGTGTTTTAATTTTTTTTTGGGGGCTCATATGTTGGTGTATTCCCCCCCCCCCCCCCCCCCCCCCACCCACATATATATATATATATATATATATATTTAGAGGACATTGTGGCAATAAAGGTTTTGGAAGGAGCTGCCATATATAAATATTTGAATATACATTTATACATGAAAATTTACGATGGGGAGTGTTCATCAAAGGAGCTTAGCATGAATAAATGGGCCAGATATATACGCGCACGATATTTTCTTACGAAAAATATGATGCGTGCCCTAAGTTTCAACTATCAAGGTCTAGAGCAACTTCAACTCAGATCAGATTACAGACCGACACGAAGACTGTACACATTGACCAAGTTTATGAGTAGATACAATAGGTGTAATGTGAAGGGCATTTTGACAACTAACCACTTTAAGTTCAAATTTAATAAAAGATGAGTATTGTCTGTATAAATAACTTTAACTTCAAATTTCATTTTTCTCAACAATAAAAAAAGAAAAAAAGGTTCAAATTTGATAAAATATGAGCATTGACTATATAGATAAAGTAAATGGTAAGTTAAAACATTTATTAATTGTTTTGTTAAAAATGACTTTATTTTGGAACGTCTCAAAATAGAATATAAAACCACTAACAATTTATTAATTGATTTGTTAAAAATGACTTCATTTTTTTTTTTTTTTTGGAAAAATTGTTCTAATAAAAACATATTTTATAACAATTTGTGGGGCACAACCCACACATTTTTTTTTTCCTAATAAAAATAATTATTATCCTAAAATTTTGGGACATTTTTATAATGGGGCCTTACCGCCTTAGAGAATGGCTAAACTAATCAGTCTAAAAGCCAGCCCTTTTTATATACGATAAATCACAATATATTAAATCAATATAATATGTTGTTTTACTAATATTATTCTTAGGACAAAACCTAAGTAAAACACAAATAAAACATGAACACGTTGTTGTATTGACCAATAAAATACAAATAATATTTTGTTTTATAGGGAAAAATAAATTCTTTTATTTATTTATTATAAAACAAGGACAATTAGTTCCTGGATTGGTTTGAAAATCAATACACCCATATGTTTGAATATGATTGAGTATATAATGTATTGTGCTTAAGATATTGCACATAAATTTTGTCCTTATTTTTGTGTAAGTGATTGATTCTAATTAATTTATTAAAGATCCAAAATCGATCTAAAAAATTTTGGGGCTAATACTTAGATGTTGCTGTACCAGTA
Source organism: Quercus ilex subsp. ballota (assembly GCA_032727855.1). Taxonomy (NCBI): domain Eukaryota; kingdom Viridiplantae; phylum Streptophyta; class Magnoliopsida; order Fagales; family Fagaceae; genus Quercus; species Quercus ilex. Next base: position 19,859,119 of record CM064915.1, read on the forward strand.
TCACTCTTTTTTTCTTTTCTTTTTTTTTGGTGAAAACTTCCGGTATCGTTCTTAAATTGCAGTAATATTGCCCCTAATCTAAAGGTGATAGGACAAAGGCAACAAGTAAATAGCCCTCCTGTTCAAAGCCATGGGTGTTGTGCACATGGGTGGGTACCATTTTGCATTTTGTTTTGATGTGTGAATTCAGTTTTTTCACAATTAGGTCTATGTGTTGGTCGTTGAATTCATAATATATTATTGGTGGTTGGGTCCAAATATTACATATTCTTGGTGGGCTCAAGTACTGTGTTTAAAACCAAAGATAAAAACTTTCTTACCCCTTCTCGTCGTGTGTGTGGGTGTTAATATTTAGTATTCTAAAAATAAAAAATAAAAAAAATAAAAAAAAGAGAACAAAGGAGTGAATGTATAGTTACAATTCACATATAAATTAATTTTCATGAAATTGATGGAAGATGTTTTCTTTAACAGATTTGACTTATTTTATTTATGAAGATTATTTTTTAATGTCATAGCATGTGAAAAAGGATCACAATTTTTCTGTACCACGATAAGCTTAGGAAAAAAAATAAAATCATTGTGGTTAGAGCCATCGGCCATGTGACATATATAATAATGAAAGCATGGTTTTAGCCATATAGTATGGTTTGAATACAAGGAAAAATGAGATGGAAGAAAAAGGTTATGGTTGAATGTGTTATTTTAGCATTATCCTATTCTAATTGCCCTCGTTCTTTCTTGGATTCCATGTGCTGGTTGATCACATCCTAAGAATTGCATTAAGGCTGCAGTTGCGACTCATTCCAAGCTATGGAAATAAGTATTTGATATGGAGATTATTAGAGCATTAGCATTGGGGAATGCTAATGCCAAATCTAAGGGAAATTTGAAATTTTAAGGCTCAAAACCACCTGCATTGGGGAATGCTAAATAACAGTATTGCAAATTTTTTTGCAATATTGCTACAGTGCAATTTTAAACATAGAATTGCACTGTAGCAAGTATTGTAAAAAAAAAAAATATATTTTATTTGGAAGAAAGTTGAAAATGGGAGAGAGGAGAGAGATGGGAGAGAAGATATAATTTTGAGATATATTATTTTATTATGTAGATATATTATTTTAATGAGTAAAAGAGGGAAATAGAAGTTTGGGATGTGGAGGTATTGTAAAATGGTATGGTATAATGATAAAGTGGCTTTTTAGAATTGTAAAATAGAGTAGCATTGGAATTTTTCCATGCTAATGCTCTTAAAGTGCCCCTTCTTTTTCATTTGGTAACTAAGATAAAATACTAAATTTTGTTTGCAAATGAGAATGTACTTGTAGTAGTAACATTTCAATAAAGATCACAAGTGATGCTTAATATGTATACTCGAGGCTAGAAATTAATGGCTATATTTTTTTTTTGGTAAATTGGATAATATATTAACGAACTAGGTGGTATCCACCATGGTATTACAAATACGATCTTGGGTCGAGCCCATCTTGTCCGAATACAAAAAGCTAACAATTAGAGAGGGAGGGGATTCAAAAACAATAAAATCATCCTCCATGTTGGCTCCAAACTTCGCGAGGGCGTCTGTGCAGCGATTTTCTTCTCTAAAGCAGTGCTTCAATCGGACCTGAGGAATGTTCTTCATTAGATTCCTGCAGTCATCAATAAGAGAGGAAAGTTCACCATTAGTATGAGTGGCTGGGGATAACAAGGATACCGCGGCTGAGGCATCAATCTGAACTTCCACCACTTCAAGTGAGAGATTACAGCACTAAGTTAGTTCGTCTCGTACAGCCCAGAGCTCAGCAGCTATGCTTGAAGTGAAACCAATAGCCCTTGCAAAACCCAAGACCCAGTTTCCATGACAGTCTCGTATACGCCCTCCTCCCCTTGCCAGCCTAAGGCTCCCCAGTGCCGAGCCATCCGTGTTTAATTTAACCCAGTTCACAGGTGGTTTCACCCAACCAACAGCAATAGTAGCACCAGGCCTAGGATTTGCATGTTCAAGAACACAATACCAATACTCATAAACCTGTGACTCCACGGTTTAGCACAAATTCAGATATGTTTAGGGGGATTGAAACATTCTTTTATTCCTTTGGAGCCATAGGTACCAAATGCCGAAAAGGAAAAAAAGTGCCCATGGATAGCTCTTCCCCTTTGCTAGCACTGTGTAATATGCATTAGCTTTGATCCACTCCATTACTTCTAGACCAAAGGTGTGTTGCATGTCGTTGGGCCAATTGGACTCAACCCAGAATTCTTGTGTTGCAGAGTATTCCCTTAGCATATGACTTATGGTTTCAGGCTGGTCATTGCAAGTATCACATGTTCGGGACAGTTGGATGCCCCTATGGGCGAGAACAATCTTAACTGGAATACTATTATGGTAGCTATGCGCACCGAAAATGAGGCTAATGGGCTAGGCCTCGCTCTGACTCACAACTTATTTGTGTGGTGGGTTTGGATTTCCTACTTTGGGTTCGTTCTTGACACAGAGACTCAATGATATCACTTTTCTCATTCTATGTTGCTACTCTCTTCCTTTGCTTTCCTTTCACTCTCTGTTTCATTCTCTTTTTCTCCAAAACTTTTCAACCCCTCCCCCCCCCTTCTTCTCCCACTTCTTTTATTTATAGCATTCAGATTAGTGGGGTGTTATGATTACTTTTGCAGTTAGTGTAATGTGAGGTCCAATATCATCAGCCATAGGTGGGTGGTTATGTGGGAGTGGAACGGGGTAAGAGTGGCCTTGGAACTTGGCTCCTACTCCAGCAGTCATGTCCGGCTGCGACGCTTCTAGGTGCTACTGGGTATGTTAATGATGGGATGTTCGGACGTTATTCTTCTCTTATTGCCTAGTAATGGCCCCCTGAGTAAAGATTGAGTGATGAAACCTGGGCCTACAATCCGTATGGGCTTAGGCTGGGATCTTGGGTAAAGGGAGACGGGAACCATGGGCCATACTTTTACGATAGAACTTAAGGCCCAGATGTGCCTGGGCATCACAGGGCCGTACATTAGCCCCCCCTTGATTCATGCCCGGCAAACGAGCAGAATCAAGGAGCCCGGTGGGCACACTCATTTAGGAAGGTCAACAGGCGTAAGCCAGGGCAGTTAGAGAAACCCATTAATGCGCCATTAAAAGACGTGCCGTTTTGGTCCGTTTGGTTCAGCCGTCATCATCACCTGACGGTTTGTGAACTGAAGAGGCGCGTGTGTCAGTTGGCGCCCGTGTGAATTCCTCGTTAATTAAGCCTCATTATTGTTGATTAGACACCGTTTTCTCTTCCTTGGCCTCTATAAATAGTTCGTCCCAAATCACTTCTCCATTTTTTACTCTCCTCTCTCTGAATTTTCTCTCTACCGAGCATTCATCTGCAAACCTACTTGCCCGCCCAGAGCCCCCTTTTCTTCCCTAGAGCCCAAAGTAAGTCTCTTACCTCTTACTTTTACTTTAGCATCTTTCCTTGAGTTTCTTCCTTCAATTTTAGACTCTAGGATGGGGTATGCTTATCTTCTAAACACTGCGGCGTCCTTAGCCACTTTTAGGCAGAAATTTGATATCCCTAATGATGTGGAGGTGGTGTATTGCCATGAGAGCAAATTTGACATCCACATAGGGGAACAAACTGCCTTTTTTCCTCTGATGGCAATCCTAGAGGGTGGGCTTAGGTTTCCCGTGGACCCCCTCTTACTTGATACACTTAGGTACTATGGGCTGTGCCCCGACCAACTCCCACCCAACTTTTATCGGGTAGTCAGTTGCGTCAGTAGGTTGAACCATACGTTCAGTTTACAATTAAACTACCATGATATAAACAAAATGTATAGCTTGTGTGGAAACAAGAACACAAACTATTATTTAAAGGTTAGAGATAAGCGGGTACGACTGATATCATGCCTACCTGACTCCAATAGAAACTCTGCCGGGGAGTACGTCCGGGTGCAATTGGTTTGCCGGGGATATTCCCCCTCCCCTCTCTTGTCACGAACTAGGTTCGTACTGATTCCTAACCTAACTGTCTTTGCTTTATGGTTGTTTTATTTATCTGAATTCTGATGAGCCCACATATACACTCATTGTTTCTTCCCTCATTTTGCCTTATTTATTTATTATTTTTCTCCTCTTTTTTACAGATGGTAGATTGTTTACCCCGGACATTAGGGTAGTTCACGTGAGGGATCTGAACTTCGTGCTCAGATTCAAGATATTCGTTCATTAGGACGGGCAGCACCGAGCGTCTCATCTTATTCTCGGAGTTGAATCGGTCTACTCCACTTGGCAACCCTTCAAGCAAGCACTTTTGGTAGACAGCTCACTTCTGTCTTACATCAACGTTCGGCACGCGAATTTTCTGTCGCCGAACTTTACGGTGGGAGAACTCAGGAACAAGGCCGGCGATACACCTGCTTGGACGAGCTTGCCCCGCTATGCAATGAATCGGCGGAGTGTGTGTCCCGACGCCTCTGAGAACTTGCTCACGCTCCTGTTGAGGAAGGGGCTCCCGTTTAAGAGGCTCATGTTCAACCCGAAGGGCCAGTTAATCCCAAGGCTCCCGTGCTTGTTACCGAACAAGTGATTGTCAACATTACCGACCTTTCCGATACATAATTCGACCAGAGTGTAGATATAGTGACCCGAAAGACCCTGACCATTGACCGTTTTGTGCTCGGGACTAGGCAGGTAACGCAACAGCAACCATCGCAAGGCCAAGGCCAGACGCCTCCTCCCACGCCTCCTTCCCAAACCGAACGAACCAGAAAGAGGCAACGCGTCAGCGAACGGACCTCTACCAGGCCGGGAGACGCCATAACCCGGGTCCCCCCACAACCGTCTAAGGGCATCGTCATACAGGAGCCGCAGGCTCAAAACGAGGTGGTTGCGACGTCCTCTTCTAGGGCAGCTCAGCCGTGGCAACCCAAGTTTTTCTTGGACAGTGAGCCACTCCCCGATACCGCCAGTGTACGGGTTTGGGAGAAAGGTGAAGGGGCTCGCGTTGCCCAGAGCTTAGCGCACGAACTCCTCTTGCCCGAGGATGTACATGCCTATGAGTAGGGAACAGAGGAGTTCATGGGGAGAAGGCTGCAGTGGTTCACTGTCGCGGTAATCCCTTACTCATAAGCTTTCTACCAGTTTCTGTACGCCGTTATTACTTATCATTGCTATTAACAACATGTATACAATATGCATACTTATTTTTAATCTTCTATCGTACTAACACCTGAGATTTTATCAAACGGCCCAGCTGGCCCATATTGTTGATGGTCATATAAAGGAACTTTTCGAGGATGCAGACCAGGAAAGGGCGGCCAAGGAGACGGCCACCAAGGCAGCGAAAGAAAAAGCAAAGGTCGTTGATGCTATCGAAAAGAAGGCTATTGATGCGGAGAAGGCTAAGGCATTGGCGAAAAGTAGGTGCGCATAACTTCTAGTGAAGCAAAACGAGACAGACGTTAAGTTAGCCGAGGCTGTTTGTCTGAATACTGCTCATGCTGAGGAGCTTGCTGATATGAGAGTGGCGTTGGCGGCTGCTGAAGAAAAATGGTACCATGAAGGGTTAGCAGATGCGGAAAACTCTGTGGAGCCAGTTGTGAACCAAGCTCGGAAGCTGGGTTTTTTGGCTGGTTGGTTGGCAGCCCTGCAGGCCATGGGGGTCCCTGAAGATTCTCCCCTTAGGGACCTCGGGCAAATACCCTTCCTAGATTTCACTCTAGCCACTCAGGACCCCCCAGCGCATGTTGACGCAGAAGACACGACAAGCCTCAGGGAACTGGTGGAACAGACAGATGCTCATATGGAAATGGATGATGCGGAAGTCACCAGTGTCCCCCACCCTACCGATCAGCGCTATGAAGATGTAGTCTAGAACCCCGCTGACCAGCAGTCAATCGATTCTGCCGCTCAGACGAAAGCAGATTAACTTAGATGCTAGACAAGTCCGCTAATGTTTTATTTCAGTTCAAGTTTCTACTATGTTTTCCTTTTACTTAATTTGCTTATGTCACCGGCCTGTGGTGACTGAACAATCATTACTTTGTCTTGTTTTAACCTTTACTTGGTCACCGGGCTTTGGTGACAGGACAACGGTTTCATTTTTATTCGTTTATTTTGCTTATATGTTGTTTATTTGCTGAACGCTCGCCTCGATTTTTTTCATAAATGCTTATTTTCATGTTATCTTTCTTGCCATGTTTCTCTATTTTCCCTACATAAATGATTTCCTGAATGCTCGGTAAATTATATGGTGTAGAGGATCGAGATGTGAGTTCCCGGTCCTAGACAATGTTTAACTTGTTGATTTCAATCTTTAGCCCTTGTCCTTAGAATACTCTCTACGTGCCTGGCGACAATAATCGAATCGAGTAGTAGGTTTCCGTCCTCAAGTTATTATTATCATTATTAGTATTGAGGTTTCACCTGTCCGGTGATGAATATCGAACTGGGGACAGGTCATTGTCCTTAGGGAATTTAGACTAAGGTTTCTTCTTGCCCGGTGATGAGTATCGAACCAGGGGCAGGTTTTTGTCCTAAGGAAATTTAGACAAAGGTTTCTTCCTGTCCGGTGATGAGTATCGAACCAGGGACAAGTTTCTGTCCTTAGGAAATTTAGACTAAGGTTTCTTCCTGTCCAGTGATGAGTATCGAACCGGGGACAGGTTTCTGTTCTTAGGAAATTTTTTGCCAAGTTTCCGGTTGCTCGGTAGTAGTGATCGAATGAGGACCAACGATATGATTGAGCATACATGTGTAGGAAATTATTACCGTCGTCATTAGTAATATGTATGCATGGCATTGCATTCAACTTACAACATAGTTTACAACCGATCAGTGGAAAAACTTTTTAAGATTGTGGACATTCCACGGCCGAGGTAATGGCCTCTCATCTAAGTCCTCCAAGTAATATGCTCCAGCACCAGCAATTGCAGTAACCTAGTAGGGCCCTTCCCAAGTCTGGGCTAACTTCCCAGAGTTTGTATCTCGCATATTCCCTACTGCTTTCCTCAGTACCAAATCTCCAGCGCCAAATTCCCTTGTCCTTACACCCCGGTTATAACGGCGGGCAAGCTTTTGCTGATATTCGGCCAGTCGAATAGTCGCTGCTTCCCGTCGCTCCTCCAACCAGTCCAAGCGCTCCACCATCAGCTCGTCATTTTGGGCGGGGTTGAAACCTTTAACTTGCACGTTGCAAAGGTCTACCTCGGCCGATATCACTGCTTCAGCTCCATACGCCAAAGAAAATGGAGTCTCATCGGTGGACCTCCTGGGGGTTGTTCGGTAAGCCCATAAGACGTTAGGCAGTTCTTCGGCCCATCTACCTTTTGCACCGTCCAATCTCTTCTTTAGCCTGTTCAGGATCGCCTTGTTGGCGGCCTCGGCTTGACTGTTGCTTTGCAGATAAGCTGGTGTGGAATACCTGTTTTTGATGCCGAGGTCTTTACAAAATGCACAGAAAGCTTTACTGTCAAATTGCAGCCCATTATCAGATATCAGTGAGTCTGGCACCCCAAACCTGGTGACTATGTTTCTCCATATAAACTTTTTGATATCCGCGTCGCGAATGTGAGCTAAAGCCTCTGCCTCTACCCATTTGGTGAAGTAATCTACGACCATCAGTACAAACCTTCGGTTGCCGGTTGTTAGGGGAAATGGGCTGAGAATATCCAGCCTCCATTGTGTGAAGGGCCAGGGATTGCTGACCGGATTCAGGTGACCTGCTGGTTGGTGGATGAATGATGCGTGCTTTTGACACTGTTCGCACTTTCAAACGTACTCGGCGGCGTCCTTCTGCATCTGTGGCCACAAAAATCCATGCTTCATTGCTCGATGTGCCAACGAGCGTCCTCCTACATGACTGCCACACACCCCGCCATGAAGCTTGGCTAGAAATTCACCCACCCTACTTGGGTGTAGACACAAGAGGTACGGCCCCCCGAAAGACCTTCTGTACAGTTGGCGTTCTGCTGATAACCAGTACCGAGGTGCTACTCGACGAACCCTACTGGCTTCCTTCACTCGGGACACGATCCTCTTCTAGGCACTTGATGATTGGGTCCATCCAGCTCGGCTCCGCCGCCGCAATCGCGGCTACCTCGACCCCCTCTATGCTAATGCTATCCGTTGCACAAATGCTCGGTTTCGGTATTAGTTCTACCTTGATCAACCAAGGGACCCCTCTGCCGTCGACGTTGCTAGAGTGGCTAAGGAGTCAGCATGTCTGTTTTGCGCCTGGCCTACTTGGGGACACCTTCGCCGTGCCAAACTTGCTTATAACTTGCCTCACTAACTGCAAGTATGCCTTCATCCAGGGGTCCCGAGCCTCAAAGGATCCCTGGATTTGGTTAACAACTAACCGAGAATTCGAATATATTTCCATGCCTCGGGCGACTATTCCCAGAACCGCTTTCAATTTGGCAATTAAAGCCTCATATTCGGCCTCATTGTTAGAGGCTCTGAACCCCAGTCTGAATGAATGCTCCAACCGTATTCCCTCAGGGCTGACAATAATGATACCGGCACCAGACTTTAAAGCACTCGACGCTCCATCCATAAATACCTTCTACGGGCGACTCTTAACATGATAGACCACCTCCCCGTCGTTCTTAGGAGAGAACTCCGCAACAAAATCGGTGAGGACTTGCCCCTTCACTGCACTTTGTGGCTGGTAACATATGTTAAAGGATCCCAGCCGAGTCTCCCATTTAGCTATTCGGCCCGTGAAGTCAGATCTCCTTAGCAACGACTGCAAAGGATACTCAGTCAGGACATACACCGTATGGGCCTGAAAATAATGCGGCAACTTCCTTGTAGCGTGTATCAGGGCTAGCACTAACTTTTTCAGGGGTAAATACCTCGTCTCGACGTCAACCAAAGTCTTACTGATGTAATACACGGGCTGTTGCACTCCCCGATCACTGAGCAGCACGGCACTCTCTGCATGTTCAGACATCGACAGGTACATGAACAGATCTTCCTCAAGCTCCGGGGCCATCAGCATTGGCGCTTGCATTAAGTACTCCTTCAAATCTCGAAAAGCTCTATTGCACTCCTCATTCCATTGAAACCCTTTCCACTTCTTCAAAAGCTGATAGAATGGCCGGCAGCGATCAGCGAATTTGGAAATGAATCGATTTAGGGCAGCTAGCATTCCTGTCAACACTTGCACCTCCTTCAGGTTGCTCGGAGGCTTCAGTCATTTCACAGCTTCTATTTGATCTAGGTTTACTTCTATTCCCCAGTTAGTGATCAGATGTCCTAGGAACTTGCTAGCCCCCACACCAAAAGCGCATTTCTCGGCATTAAGGTGTAAGTTATGCTGCTGAAGAATCTCAATCACTCCTCTGAGATACTCTATGTGCTGCACCTCTTGCTTACTTTTCACCACCATGTCGTCGATGTACACTTCGACCATTCGCCCTATTTTATCCTGGAACATCATTGTCATCATTCACTGGTAGGTGGCCCTGTCATTCTTTAAACCAAAAGGAATTACGACATAATGATAATTGGCATCCGGGGAGATGAATGCTGTCTTTTCTTAGTCCTCGGAAGCCAAGGAGATCTGGTGGTACTCCTGAAAGGCGTCTAAGAAACTCATCCTCGGGTGCCCGTACATGGCGTCTACCAACTGGTCAATCTTCGGCATAGGAAATGGGTCTTTCGGACAAGCTCGGTTTAGATCCGTAAAATCTACGCAAACCCTCCACTTGTCGTTCTTCTTCTTCACTACTACGGTATTCGCCAACCATTTTGGAAAGTAAATTTCCCTTATTGCCCCTGCCTCTTTCAACCTTCGAACTTCTGCCTTTACTGCTTCAACATGCTCCCTGGCTGATCTCCTTGGCCTTTGCTTCTTAGGAGCAAACGTGGGGTCTACGTTAAGTCTATGAACGATGAATTCGGGATCCACTTCGGGCACTTCATATAGACTCCACGCAAACACGTCCACACTCTGTATAAGGAATAACAACATTTCTATCATATCCTGATCCTTCAGGCCCTCTCCTACTTGGAAGTACTTGTCTACGTCCGACAATATCTTCACTTTCATCATTTCCTCGGCACACCCGGCCCCCTTCTATTCCTGCGAGTTCTGTAATTGCTATAAAGAGATCCCCTGTGATGGGTCTCTTTGCTCGGTCTGCTTCTTCTGGACGGTTTGCTCTTTCTTCCAATTGATTAAAGCGACTACGCATTGTCTAGCTGTCTGCTGGCTTCCCCGTACCACTGCAATTCCCTGCTCGGTAGGGAACTTGACTTTCACGTGCAGGGTGGACGGAACAGCTCCCATTGCGTGGATCCATGGCCGTCCCAATACCGCTGTGTATAGGGAGAATGAAGTCACCACAATAAACGTTATCATCACCTCCTTCCCTTCCATATTCACGGGTAGAGAAACTTACCCTTCGGGAACTACCACATTGTCGTCAAACTCGACCAGGGGTGTACTATACTTCTAAAGGTCCTCATTCCTCAATTCGAGCTCCCTGAATAGATCCAGATACATCACATCGGCCCCGCTTCCCTGGTCTATCATTACTCTCTTCACCAGGAAGCCACTTATCCAGGCTGCGACTATTAATGCGTCATCGTGCGGTTAGACTATTCCCTCCAAATCACTGTCATCAAAGGCGATAGGCTCCCAGGTAAACTTTGCCCTTTTTTCAGTCGGTTGCATATTCGAACTACCCTTCACTAGCGCCACAGTCAACACCCCTTTCTTTCTCATTGCGGTGAGGCCCTTTGGGGCAGCGTGGATAACCTCAATTATCCCAAAAGGGGGTGGAAGGGGGTTCCCCCTCTGTGGAGCACCCTGCCCCATCCCTCGATCCCCTGGATCCATCACAACCTCCTTTAAATACCCTGTCTTGGCTAGTTGCCTGAGATGATCCCTTAACACCCGGCATTGCTCGGTAGTATGACCCTTATCTTTGTGGTAAGTGCAGTACAAATTTTGATTCCTCCTAGAGGGGTCACCTCCCACCTTGTTCGGCCACCTAAAGTATGGCTCGTGGTTTATCTTGTCTACGATCCTATGTACTGGCTTTTTGAACGTCACATTTACCTCCCCTGCTTATGCTTCTGGCTCCTAAATCCTCAAACTCCCCCGGGTTCGGGGTGGAAAGCTGCACTACCGAGGACGATTTATCATCGACGCTTTACCTTTGCTTTGCAGCCGGTCATCCTCCAGCCGCTTGTATTCTTCAATGCGCCTCATTAACTACCTCATATCCTCGGGAGGATTTTTAGTCAGAGACTCAGTTTGGAATCCTCGGGCAATCCCATTCTAAAAGTGCTTGCGGCGATCTTCTCATTCCCTCCGCCGATCTCGTTATAGAGCTCCTAGTATCGGCCAGCGTAACTACAGAGGGTTTCCCCTACCCTCATCTTCATGGACAACAATGCGTCCACCGGTTGTGGTACCTAGCTACAAGTTACAAACCGGACTCCAAACTCCTATATTAGCTCTACGAAATTATGGATGGAGCCCTTCTGCAACCCATTAGACCATCTTAAAGCAGTGGGACTAAGGCTTGAGGGAAAAACCTTGCACATCAATGCATCATTGCGGGTATGTAAAAATATCATTTGGATATAATGGCTGACGTGCTCCGTCGGGTCCGTTTTCCCATCATATGAATTGAACGGAGGGCGCGTAAATCTGTTCGGCATTGGAACCCACTCAATGTCTGCTGAGAACGGTGACCGAGCTGTTTTGTGCAGTGCATTACTCATTGCATCCATGGCCACATTGTGGGGCCGTCTTTCTTCCGGAGAGTCTGAACCCCAATCTGCATACTCCCGCGAACGTGAACGGTCTCATCGTCGACGAGATTCCCTTGAATGTGAGCGTTCTCAGCGATGGTGGGATCCAGACTGACTGGACCCCATTCCTAGTCGTTCTTCCCCGGCACCATGCCTTCTCTCTCGGTTGTCTCGATCCATTTTGTGGTGCTTGTTTTCTGCTTCCAATTCCAAATCTCTTACCAGCCTACATAGCCGTTCAAGCTCCTCACCCCTCTCATCAATTTGCCTGTGCCTTGAAGCATTGGATACTATTCTCTGTGTTTGATATGACCTTTCTCTGAGGCCAGACCGTTCTTCCTCTCGCTCGTGATCCCTATCTTCACGCCTCTTCTATCTCCGTTCTTGCCAGGAAGATCCCACCGAGCCACTTTTAGCGTCACTCCTAGAACGTTACTCCTAGGCCTCTCTCTCTCAATTGTCTCTATCCATTTTGTGGTGCCTGTTTTTTCTTCCAATTCCAAACCTCTTACCAGCCTGCGTAGCCATTCAAGCTCCTCATCCCTCTCGTCAAATTGCTTGTGCCCTGAAGCATTGGATACTGTTCTCTGTGTTTGATATGACCCTTCTCTGAGGCCGGACCGTTCTTCCTCTCGCTCGCGATCCCTATCTTCACGCCTTTTCTGTCTCCGTTCTCGCCAGGAAGATCCTCGAGAAGATCCCACCGAGCCATTTTCAGCGTCACTCCCAGAACGTCTCCCAGACATCTTCCCGTGCACGAGTCTCAGTTGAACCACTGCCTTGTAGGAGATTCCCACAGACAGCGCCAATTGTGTCCACCGAAAATGAGGCTAATGGGCTAGGCCTCGCTCGAACTCACAACTTATTTGTGTGGTGGGCTTGGATTTCCTACTTTGGGTTGTTCTTGACACAGAGACTCAATGAGATCACTTTTCTCCTTCTATGTTGCTACCTTCTTCCTTTGCTTTCCTTTCACTTTCTATTTCATTCTCTTTTTCTCCAAAAATTTTCAACCCCCCCTTCTTCTCCCACTTCTCTTATTTATAGCATTCAGATTAGTGGGGTGCTATGATTACTTTTGCAGTTAGTGTAATGTGAGGTCCAGTATCATTAGCCATAAGTGGGTGGTTAGGTGGGAGTGGAATGGGGTAAGAGTGGCCTTGGAACTTGGCTCCCACTCCAACAGTCATGTCCGGCTGCGACGCTTCTGGGTGTTACTGGGTACATTAATGATGGGATGTTCGGGCGTTATTCTTCCCTTATTTCCCTGTAATGGCCCCTCGAGCAAAGATTGAGTGATGAAACCTGGGCCTACAATCTGTGTGGGCTTAGGCTGGGATCTTGGGTAAAGGGAGACGGGAACCATGGGCCGTACTTTTGCGTTAGAACTTAAGGCCCAAATGTGCGTGGGCATCACGGGGTTGTACAGTAGCATTTCCAAAGAAACATGTGCATTTTGGGCAGGTTCTTAAGCTTCCATATCCAATTACCTCGAAAGCACTATTCTCTGGTGTTGGCTCCACAAGCAATAAGATAAGCACTTTTAGAATCAAGCTCCCCTCTAGGGCTAGAGATCCATGACAAATTGTCCTCACTCAACGAGGCTGTTCTTATCGGTGTTGCATTACTGGATTGGCTGAGGAGTGGAGGGAAGATAAAGGATAGTTTATGCAACTCCCACATACCATTAGAGTAAATGTCACTTACTCGGATGTCGGCCTCTCCCTTATGAAGTGAGCCTTCGATACACTTTCTTATTGTGCCTATATCTAGCCATTTGTCATCCCAAAAGGATAGTTGATTGTTACTACCAATGGACCATTTTGAACCCAATTCACACAGCTATGCCATGAAGCACTGCCTTCTAAGAGTTGGATTTATAAGCCTTGCTAGAAACTGCCATCCTTCTATATTTGTGTTTCAGGACATTGGACCAGAGCTCACCACTTTCTCCCCTCATTCTCCAGCATAATTTTGCTGCCAGTGTGGTGTTTCTCTCCTTGGCAGCATGTAAGCCCAGCCCCCCTCTAGTTTTCGGCTTAGTAACTTTATTCTAACCAATCATGTGTAGCTTTTTCTTTTCTTCAGTGAAGCCGCATAAGAAATTCCTACTAATCTTATCCAAGTTGGAATGGATTTTACTGGATAGAATGCACCCTTGCATAGTGTAGGATGGAATGGCTGAGATCACTGCTTTTGTCAAAATCAGTCTACCTGCCATGGATAGCAGATTAGCTTTCCAGCCTTGGAGTTTATTTTGAACTATTTCCAAGATGAAATCAAAATCCTAGGAAGAGGAGTTCTTATGTTGATGGGAAACCCAAGATACTTTCCCAACTTAGGAGTTGACTTGAAGCCAAGGATGCTGCATAAGGAGTCTCGGGTCTCTTCATCAATGTTTGGCAAAATGAAAACCTTCGACTTGGTCATATTCACTTTTTGACCTAAGAGGTCACAAAAAGTGTCTCATGTGTCCCAAATGCTATGGCAGTTCTTCACATCCGCTTTTTCAAAAAGGACCAGATTGTTTGCGAAAAAGAGGTGTGAGAAGGCTAGCCCACTTTGAGAGGATTTGAGCAGGTCCTAAAGTTTCAAAGAGCACTGATCAGTAATTAAAAACCTCAGAATTTCTATGCACAAGATGAAGAGATAGGGAGAAAGAGGGTCCCCCTGGCTGATTCCTCTTGAGGGAAGAAAAGAATCAAGTTTTCCTCCATTAAAAACGACTGAGATGGATGAACCTGAGATACAGCTGATAATAAGCTTAATAGTGTCCTGAGGAAGACTGTAGAGAGTGAGAAAATCTTGGATAAAGTGCCACTCAAGTCTGCCGTATGCCTTTTCAAGATCAATTTTTTTTACCATATAACCTTGATTACCCTTCTTTGTACTCATCGTGTGTATGAGCTCTTGCACAATGATCATATTATCAAGCCCTTTCCTCCTCGGAACAAAGGCTGCCTATAAGAGGGAAACCAACTTGTCCAAGAATGGTCTAAGTCTCTGAACGATAATTTTTTTCACGATCTTGTAGATAGCATTACAGAGACTGATTGGTCTGTATAAGCTAAGACAGTCTACCCCTGTGCACTTAGGTATGAGTGTGATTGGTGTTTGGTTTAGATGGCTAGGCATGACCCCAATGCTAAAGATTGAGCAAACTTCCCTCACAGCCACATCTTCCACATCTTTCCAATTTCTCTGATAAAAGCCCGCATACATTCCACCGGGGCCAAGGGCCTTGAAAGGCTATATATTTTGTACACTACCAAGAGAATTCATCTAATTTTCGCAATAATTTGGATGGTCCAATCAGCTCAATAACATATAAAGTTTGACTTTTTTGAGTAAGCTAATATATGTGTGTTTTTCATTTTTCAAAAGAATTTGATGGGCTCCCAATATAATAAGCATATAATTTTATGGACCTGACAATAAATATCACAGGTAATTATTAATGTTGGGTTGGTGACTGATCATTGACTCCCATCTACCTAGGATTTGCATGAAGCAGAATCATTGCTATTGTAGTCACTATTACAATAAATTGAGGTGGAAATAAGGATCGGAATTCAATTATGAATTGGGAAGCATTAATTTGTAGGTCCAACAATTTGTGAATAAGGACCACTAGCTAGTACGCATTAGTGCATGCAATTGATCTCTGGCTTCGAAGAAGGACTAGTACGGTTGTAATGAACGAATAATGACCACTTGTTCAAGTTTGTTTGTTTATAAATAAGTCGAACTTGAGTCTTAGTTTTAGGCTTGTTTACGAGTCCAAGCAAAAAAATTTGTTCATGAACAAGCTTATGAGCTTTTAGATTTAATACAAAACAATTCAAGTATAGACTCATGTATAAGTTTATATGTATTGGCTAAATATACTCATTACACATATTTTAATAATGACATGACCAACATGAGACCACTACCCATTACCTTAATTTTTTTCTTCTCTCTAAATTGACCAAGAACCACTTTAGACTATAGTTACATTCAAAAATAAATAAATTAATTAAGCTGCCCACATAAGATCCTACACTATCAATTATCTAAAGTAAATTATGAAACATATTAGTATTTTCTTATTCATAATAGTTACAAACAAATTTTTTTTTGGTTCTTCACCATCTAATGTGAATGTAAAAAATTGTATTTTGAACAATTGCTGAAACTATAAACAGAAAATGATGAATGAATGAATTTAATTATGTAAAATTTTAATTTGAATAATGACTAATCATAAGTAAGACTAGATGCATGATAAAATAAGTATATGTAGGGGTGTTAGGCCTGGAGGTCCATTATACATTTGTGCATTGGGCCTTTGGCCCAAGTCGAAGATTAGGACTAGTCCGAGGAGAAAGAATCTCTGTCATTGGAGATAGTGTTAAATAATAAAAGAGTTGTCTTTGGCCATAAAAGCTCAGTGAGATAAGTCGAGGATAAATGTATCCTCGGAGGAGAACTTCCTAGAAAATTCTGTTGGTATGGGTAGATACTGTGGAGACATCAGACTGAGAGAAGGCTTCAGATACCTTAGGAAGAAAATTATCACCGCCGCTTTAATGTTTTGCAGCTACTTTCCTGACTGCATTAATGTAAAGAAGACCCCTGAACAGTACAAAGTTGGCTACTTCAAGGCCTACACAACCAGAGAGAGTGTCTGATGAGACAAGCACTCAAGTGATAGTACAGGTGATCAACAAGTGTAAGATCAAGATGCTTTAGAAGGAGATATATAAGGAGAGAAGTCCTTCATAGAAGAGGGATCGAAAAGGAAAGGAAAGAAGACTAGAACATTAAGGAACCAAATTTGTAACCAAATTGAA
Organism: Quercus ilex subsp. ballota; assembly: GCA_032727855.1. Taxonomy (NCBI): domain Eukaryota; kingdom Viridiplantae; phylum Streptophyta; class Magnoliopsida; order Fagales; family Fagaceae; genus Quercus; species Quercus ilex. The sequence goes on from CM064915.1 coordinate 19,875,721, forward strand.
GGATAATAAACAAGAATAGTTCACCTCGAATCTTTCCGAGGACAGTTTTTCCTTCAATATAATCCCATTTTTTTTCATTCTCCTATTTGAATCTATTCCTATGTCTGTTTGATAAACCAAACCCCAGTTTTTCAACCCACTCTCTATAAATTTATTGTTTTGGACTTCTTAGGCTTAAGTCCATTCACGTGGTGGATTCACTGCCTAGAACTGGTCCTCACAGTATACTATTTACTTTTTCTTTTTTCTTAATTTTAGAGATTTAAGTATTTAATAATATAATTTTTTTTTAGATCTCAAGCTTAAAAGCTTTACCTGAGCTCAAGTTTGAGCTTGATATTAACCTTAAGCTTGGCTTGACTAATTAATAAAGTCAAGTCAAGCTCAAGCTTTTTGACTTTCCCACGACCTTAAACTCAAACACTATTTTTAGGCTTGTCACGAGTTCAAGCTTTTGACTTTTCCTGAAGAGCCAAGCTTGAATATGCACCACTCGACAAAGCGCGGCTCATTTATAGTACTAAGAGGGAGCCAAATTTGTTTCTTTTTCAAGACTAGGTTGCTCAAGACTTTCTTCAAGGGGAATCTCAAAATCTTGTCAACATTATATAGGAGGAAACCTAGGGTTTGTGGAGGGAACTAGTCATTGGTCAAGAAATCTAACATTAAAAAAAAATCAAGAAGTAACTTTTTAATCTTATGTATTTATGACCTATTTTGTGTAACAACTAGGAGTTACTTATCATCAATGATTAAAAAAGAAAATACTTTAACCTTGAACTTTAATTTAGTCACAATAAATTAATAATAACAACAAAGGTGTAAAACACTGCATAAAGCCATAAACATGACATTCTCTAAACACAAGCTAGCTTATTCTCAGAAAATTTTAAATCCTATCATCGGAAAGTATGGCGTGCAGATGAGCCTATTTAGTTTGCTTCCATGAGAGTTTTTATATTCACAATTTGCTGACATGTAGGGAGTTTCGCATCAATCTGCTATCACCCAACTATAAGAGAACAGTAATAAAGTCAAGAATTTATTTTTGAGAGAGACCCATATTATGAATTTATGATGGTTATATGCTATGAATTCTGCCATATATAATATATGATATTTGTACTAGTTTTTTTTTTTTTTTTTTTTTTTTTGAGAAACAAACATACACAAGGGAGAGGGAAAAATGATTATAACACAAAGACATACCATAACTCCACTCGAAAGCCATGGTATATATGTACTAGCTAATACAGAAAAATATTATAAACACAATTCACATATAAATTCAGTATTTATAATGCAGAACAAAATATGTATCTATTTAACTTGAGAAATATCTAATGACTGACAAAAGGATTGAGTACCACTGGGCCTTGTGGCCTAAGTGGTACCCGGTTCACCTGGTGACTGTCAGCTCAGGGTTTTAGACCCTGCAACAAACAATTAAAAAAAAAAAATTGACAAAAGGATTGAGTATTTTTTATACTTATTTTTAAGCAATTATCATACGGTGTTTAGGTATATTGAAAAGAAGCAAAAGTACAAAAGTAAATATCGATGTAAAATTAAATCTTAGACTTTTTTTTTTTTAGAAAACTATAATCTTTATGTGGTGTGTGTGTGTGTATATATATATATACACATATACACTTCTATCAATAATAAATTTCAGACGTTATCCTAATATATTATACACGAAAGCACGGACGACCTTAGATATTTTAGTAAAACATTATTTGTTTTTAAAAATAATAGATTTATATATTATAAAATAAATTAATTAGAAATTGAGGAGTTACCTAGCCCAAACCTTGCATATATACTCCCCCTATATGTACTACGTACAAGAGCAATTTTTTCAAATTCAGCAACCAAAAAAAAAAAAAAGAGCAATTTTTTGAAGGGAAAAATAAAAAAGATCCCCTAAACTTTAGATCAAAATCAAACTGAACCAATTATTTTAATTTAAAATAATAAATGCCTAAACTTTGATAAATGTTTAAATTGACCATTCTATTACTATATTCTATTACCAAGATTGGATGGAAAATACATCACATAAGGAGTATGTAATTCATTTAATAAATTTTATTAAAAATTATTTGTATTTATTAATAGAATAGTAACAAAATGATGAATTAAGACGTTTCTTAATTTTTCAAGATAAATCCATTAGGGTGCAATCTAGTGGTTGGACTATTGAAAACTTGAGATAAGTCGTAGACCTAAACATCTTGGATGTGATCATCACTAAGAGTTTTTTTGAATTATTTGATATGCAATTTTGACAGGTGGGACTGTGTAGCTAGACTTCTTGGACTCGATTCTCACTAAGAGTTTCTCTTAATTACTTGACTGTCAATTATGACAGGTGGGATCGAATATTCGTGGTATTCTACAAATCGCTTCCAAAAAATGCTTCCATAGTGATGATGTTTCATATTATAAAAAGCAAAGGACTTATTATTTCAAATTAAAAGAAGATGTCAATTAGGAATAATGCTAGTACTACAACAAAACACACAACTTTATTATAACTTGTTTATGTGATAAGCTGTGAATAGTACTAAAATAAAAGTTGTAGATTTTGTTGTGGTATTAGCATTATTTGATGGTTTAAATTTAATTCAAAGTTAAAGGAATATTTTTATATATATTTTTTCCTTTTTAGTGCCACTTATCTAAGTGTGACTCTCGCCTCTGCAATAAACATAACATGTTGCAATGCACTTGCAAAGTTGCAAGTGAAAGATAAAACTCACTATCCTTTTTTTATTAGGGATTGAAGAAAAATGAAAAAGTGAAGGAAAAAGTGCACTCAAAATGTACTAGGATGCTAATAAAAAAACCTAGTTTAAAAAGGGTCCTTAAGTGGCCCCCACTATAGTCACTGATCAGCCTACTCTCTAACCTCGAATTAATGGCTGTGTTTATCCCGATTGTTCCATCAATTACACTTTATTTAGACCCAATGACGTAAGAAAAGACGTGATTAAAAATAAGTGGCTACAAATTTTATGAAGTAAAAATCAAACATTAATGTGGTGCACTACTTTCTCCTTCACATCGTTCGTCGCACTCAATCAAACCCAAACAGGTTAAACAACTTTAGAGTTCAATTCTGGTACTGTATGTATGGCCCAACTGAATGAATAAATCTAGACCGTCCATTCTACAAATTGTCAAAGTTGATCTTCCAGGCCCATGTTATGTTGTCTGAAATACAATTGCCAACATTAATGGATCCTCATGACCATAGGGGACAATATCGATTTCAAGATTGCTTTTGCTTATCCTAAAAAAAATAAACTTCTCTGAAAGAAGAAATGCTTTTGAGAGGCAAGCATCAAGCTATCTTTTCAAACCACATCTCATGAGTCACGAATAAGATAATTGCCATGGAAATTATATAGCGGGGAGAAGTAAATTTAGGTTGGGCTTAATAGACCTCCTTTGGGAAGGGTAGAATAAGCTGAAATTTTCCATTGGCCTTCCATTGATTTTATCGGTAGTCTTTTCCTTATAATGATAAACAAGACAAAATATATCATTTTTGTCTATGCATGTTGATAACAGTACTTAATTTGATTTATATTATTTCAATTTACAATGAATTTGATCACTATTATTAATCCACTAATTAAATTGACTATAAGTTAAAAATAATATGAACAAAATTCACAGCTATTAAAATATAGGAACCAAATTAATAATGATACCAAAATGTAATAATCAAAATGATATTTTCTCAAGATAGGGATTCAACAAATAAGCAAATCAAGAAATCAATAAGCAAATCAACATTGATGATTTTTCGTTTGAATTAAAGAGAATCTTTATTTTTTAGAACAAGTTCTTATCTAAGATATTGTATCCGCTTTTCTCTTTACATAAAGCTTCAGTCTTCCCATTAAAAAAAAAAAAAAAAATCAAGAAAACCCTTATTTAAACGCATACTTGGATTGTTTTTTTATTAATGGAAGCTTACTCTAATTAACTATTAGGTTTAGAAGCCTAGATTAAATGTAAGAAAAATTTCCTCAAAATATTAAATGGAATGAAATATTGGAAAATTAAATACCACACGTAGTTGGGATTTTTTTTTTTAATAAAATGACAACAGTTGGGATAATTTTTATTTACAAACAAAACAGAACACGTATAAAATGTCAGCTGCTGAGATGGGTTCTTTGTTTGAGTTCTTTGTTTTGGTAAGTGTATATCATATTCATTACACGTCTTGAAGTGAAAAGACCTACAATTGAGGAACGTGGTGACTAGGAGTTCTGTTTAGGAATGGCAACGGGTCGAGTTCGGGCCGGGTTTTTGCATATCCGGACCCGACCCGCGGGCCAAGACCTGAGAACCGAACCCGGCCCGTTTACTAAACGGATTTTTTTCCTAAAACCTGGACCTACCCAGCCGGGCCCCGATAAGCCCAACCAGAAAGGAAGCTTGTTTTAAACAAGCCCCAAACTCAGCATCAAAGCCACGACCAAACATGAAATCCCAAAAACCCCTTCTTTTCAAATCTCCATAGCCACACCCAAATAAAAATAAAAAAATCCCATTTTTCAATCCTCAAACCCAGAAATAACTGAACCAATGGAGGAGATTTCGGATCAAACAAAAAATAAATATAAAGAAGAAAGTGCTTAGGTAACAGAGATTTCAATCCTCAAACCTAGAAATAACCAAACTAACGGAGGAGATTTCGGATCAAACAAAAAATAAATATAAAGAAGATAGTGCTTAGGTAACAGAGGTTTCAATCCTCAAACCCAGAAATAACCAAACCAACGGAGGTCTTCAGCCTTGGGTTTTAGATCTAGAGATGGAGGGAAGAGTGCTTAGGAAAGTGCTTGAGAGTGCGTGAGTGACTGAGTGAGTGACTGTGTGAGGCCGAGGCGTGGCTCAGAGTGAGGCCGAGGAGTGACTCAGAGTAAGGCCGAGGCGTGGCTGCGTGCTCTTGTGCGTGGTTGCGTGCTCTTGTGCGTGGCTGAGTGCGTGGCTGCGTGAGTGACAGAGAGATTGAGGGTTAGGGTGAGGGCGTGAGTGGCAGAGAGACTGGAGGTTAGGGAGAGGCGGATGGGTACTGGGTTAGTGTTAGGGTTTACAACTAAATATATATATATATATATATATATAAGGGGGGTGGTTTTAGTAATTTCGTGGTACCGGGTCATAACTGGGTCGGGTCTCAAGTCGGGTCTCGGGTGTTTTGATAAAACCCAAACCCGACCTGGAGCCGCTTCGGGTTTTTTTTTAAAAACCCATACCCGACCTTATTCTTTATCGGGCCAGGTTAAATCCGGCCCATTAGGGTTGGGCCGGACTGGGTATCCGCGGGTCGGATTTAAATTGCCATCCCTAGTTCTGTTTGACTATAGTCCCTCATAGATAGTCACATATCACCCAAAAAAGCTTTACGTGTGTAGCCTTCTTGTAGTTTGTGTTTGGATACTTTCTTGCAACTAGAAAGTGCTATTCAAACACGCAAATTCAAGATGAGATAATTTGCAAATTTCAATATTGATTTGTTTAAATTTGTTTTGAGTATAAGTTAAGCTTGGAATCGTAATTAGTTTTATTAAAAAGTTCAAGTTTAATTTTTTTTTAAACAAGTTTGAATTTATTCTTAATGTAAATATAATATTTGAGATTTTGTATCCAAAGTTTATTTATTATTTATTTAACTTATAGTTAAGATGTTCTTAATTGAGTTTACTAAATAGATTAAGTTTTTATTTATTTATTATTATATGAAATAGATTTAAGTTTTATTACTATTAACTTCTTGGTTGCGATGAATCATATATATATATATATATATATATAATATAAACAATAATTTTAGCTATTTTTATGAATTGTTTTTAAACTTTAGAAAACCAACTACATCCCCAAGTTTGTATTTATAAATATCGATATTTTAAAAAAATTATTTATTAAAAAATATCTAAAGGGGTTTCTCTTGCGAGCTAGGGTTAGGTTTTCTCACCTTTGTTGCTTGTAGAATTGTGTGCCTAACCTAGTTTAGGTATCTGTTCCCTTCAACCTCCCTTGGGTTGATAGGACGCTGTGTATGGTGGGGTGTTGGTATTGGTTTGCTTTCTCGTCTTTTCTCCTTCGTATTATCATGGCATGCTTGGATGATATGTGGGCTCGATTTCCCCTCACGGAAGAAGAAGAGGGTAGTGCTGAGATTCCAAAAGAGGAGGAAGAGTTGATTCATCGACTAGTAGGTCGGTTTTACACAAAAAGGGTCTTGAACGTGGATGTTGTGGCTCGAACGTTCAAACCTCTTTGGAGAACTGTTGGTGAACTTAAGATTAGAGATATTGGTGAGCATATTTTGATGTTTGAATTTAAGGACATTCTAGATCTCGAGTGTGTTCTTGAGTTTGAACCATGGTCGTATGATAAGCATCTTATGGCGTTTGAACAAGTCCTCGACGTCAAATCGGCGCCTTACTTGGACTTTTCATGTGCTACGTTTTGGGTTCAATTCCATAAAATCCTGTAGAGGAGTTTGAAGTTCGAAACAGGGGAATTGATTAGGAAGGTTCTCCAAGTCGCTGACCCGGAGGACGATGGTGTAGGTGGTGAGTTCTTGAGGGTTAGAATTAACATTGTTATTTCCAAACCTCTAGTCTAGTGCTCTAAATTACGTACTGAAGGAAAACAAGTGGAATGGGTTGGACTCAGGTATGAAAGGCTGCCCGCTTTTTGTTACTGGTGTGGACGGGTCACACATGGAAAGAGGGATTGTGAAGTTTGGCTTCAAGACAAAAGGTCATTGAGAAGGGATGATCAACAATACGAGGAGTGGCTTCGGGCGGAACCTTTGCAGATAAGTCGTAAATTAGTGGTGGTTGTTTCGGGTAGCTCTCATAGCCAAGCTCCATGGTGGAGGGAAAAAAGATAATCCCAGGGATCCACTAAAAAACCACACAAGCAACAGTACAGTGAATTGAATCTGGATAATACAAGGTATGCTTATTTGTCAACAATGGAGGCAGACATTGTAATGGATAACTTTGAAATTTCAAGGCCAAATGATATTCGCGGTGAGGGCATTCTGGCTATGGGCGAACTGGGTGATTGTTCGTAGGGGTAGAAACATGGTAGTGACACAGCTGAACAAGCAGCTTACTTAAAGGAGGTAATGGTCGGTTTGTCTATCAAAGATTTCTCTACAGGGCACGTGGGAGGGATTGATACAGTGAGGTTGAAACAACCCTTATGCCCAGATCGCAGTCCAATGAAGGTCTTCTTACTGCCCTTGAGCAATTGCAATAATCAGGTAACCAACTTCACTCCCTTGGGTTCTATGAAAAAATGGAAGAAACTAGCTAGGGTGGCAGGGCAGCCTTCAGTGTTCCCTTCGCCTAAAAACGTGGATAGGCGGCCTATATAAAAGGATGCTGAGATGAATATTAGGAAAAAACAATGCAAGAGTTTCTGGAGCTCTTTAGATAATGAGAATTGTGAGGTGGCGGCTGGGTCCTAGCACCACCGGGCATTATGAGTTGCCTTAGTTGGAATTGTCGTGGGCTTGGGAACTCATAGAAGGAAGATGAGCTGGTTTCGTTAGTTTGCAATAAAGATCCCAATAAAGGTTTGAAAAAGTGGTTCTAGAAAGAATTGGTTGAAAGATTCAGTTTAATAATCTATTTGTGGTTCCTCGAAATAACATAGGGGGAGGTTTGGCTTTGTTTTGGCCAGCGGATATGAGTGTTGATGTTCAAACTTTCTCTGCTTGCCCCATCGATGCTATTATTGACCAAGGAGCGAATGACTCTTGGCGATTCACAGGTTTTTATGGAGACCCTAATACTGCCAACCGGGAAAACTCCTGGTCGTTACTTAGACATTTAAGCCACCGGTTTAATTTACCATGGATTTTTATTGGTGATTTCAATGAGATTTTGCTTGTTGATTAGAAACATGGTTGGTTATGTAGACCGGAAAGACAAATACAGGGGTTTAGGGATGCACTTGATTTTTGTAGATTGAGGGATATGGGGTTCTTTGGTTATCCATTTATGTGGTGTAATAGAAGGCCGAGTAATCAGAATGTATGGATTCACTTGTATAGAGGTATGGCTTCGGTTGAGTGGATTTTGAGGTTTCCTTCGTCTCGCATACATCACTTTGATGCTTTTCACTCTGATCACAAACCCTTGTTGCTATGTTTAGACTTTGAATTTCAAAGGTTTTTCAAAAAGGGCTGGCCTTTTCGCTTTTAAGCTATGTAGTTGAAGGGTAGATCTTGTGAAAAGCTGATTCGGGATTCTTATGATATAGGGTAGCAACCTAGTTCGGCTTGGGGGTTTAATAAAAAAATAATGTATTGTCAGGAAAATCTTAAGGTTTGGAATCGGAACATGTTTGGCCATGTCTAGACTACCCTTAGAAGAAAACTGGTAGATTTGAAGGAAGCTGAGGAAGGGGGCTGTTTCAGAATTAACCCAGACCGAATTCAAGAGCATAGGAATGAGATCTGCATCCTCCAATCAAGGGAATAATGTATGTGGAAACAAAGTTCTCGTAATACATGGCTTAAAGAAGGAGATAGAAACACAGCATATTTCCATTGCAGAGCTAATCAGAGAAATCTGATCTTGGGATTGGAAGATGAAAACAGTGTGTGGGTGGAAGATGAAGCCAAAATGGGAGGAGTGGTGGATAGGTATTTTAAGGACATTTTTTCTAGCTCTAACTCGTCCCGATTTGATAGTATCTTAAATGGTATTCAGTATTCTGTTGATGTTGATTTGGACCCAAGTTTGGGTGGTGAGTTTCAAGCCTTTGAGGTGAAGCAGGTTCTTAACCAAATGGGTCCAAACACTACCCCCGGCCTTGATGATATGTCCCCTATTTTTTACAAGTCTTTTTGGCATATTGTGGGTGAGGATGTAACAGTAGTTGTTCTTTGAGCTTTGAATTTAGGTATTGTTCTGGAATCTCTTAATACCACTTTTATCTCTCTAATACCCAAAATTAAAAATCCAAAGAAAGTTTCAGATTTTAGGCCTATTAGCTTGTGCAATGTCATTTATAAATTAATTGCTAAAGTGGTGGCTAACCGTTTGAAGAAATTTTTGGTTAAATCTATTTTAGATTCTCAAAGTTCTTTTCTGTTAGGTAAGTTGATTACAGATAATATTCTTGTGACTTTTGAAAACCTTCATTTCCTTAAAAGGTAGACAAAGGGAGGTTGGGATATATGGCACTTAAGCTGGAAATAAGCAAAGCGTATGACCGGGTGGAATGAGAATTTCTAGAGAGGTTAATGCACCATCTGGGTATTGAGGAAAGGATGATTAAAATTATTATGTCTTGCCTACAATCTGTCTCTTACGCAATCATTCTTAATGGGCAACCTGTGGGTAACATCAAATCAATAAGGGGGATTTCTCAGGGAGATCCTTTATCCCTTTACCTGTTCCTATTGTATGCTATGAGGTTACAGAGTTTGATTCAACAAGCTGAAGTATATGGCCATATTCGGGGTGTTGCTATATGTAGAAATGGACCTCAAGTTTCCCATTTATTCTTTGTAGATGATAGTGTTTTGTATAGTAGAGCAACAGAGACCGAATGCGAAAATATTATGGACATTTTGGAGGTATATGAGAGTGATCTGGTAAAAAAATAAACAGGGAGAAGACGAATATTTTCTTTAGTTCAAATACCTTATTCCCTTTTCAGGCTTGGATTTAGCATTTATTAGGTGTAACGGTAATTCGCCCATATGAAAAATATTTGGGTCTATCAGTATTAGTTGGCTGAGCTAAAAAACAAAGCTTTGTGTATTTGAAGGAGAGAGTTTGGAAGAAATTACAAGGGTGGAAAGAGAAGCCGTTGTCACAAACTGGTAGGGAAATCCTCATCAAGTCTGTTATTCAAGCTATCCCGATTTATACCATGTGTTGTTTCAAACTCCCCAAGGGGTTAATCAAGGAACCAGAAATCCTTATTCAAAAATTTTGGTGGGGTTATAGTGGCGATTCAAGGAAGGTGCACTGGGTGTGCTAGGAAAACCGTTGTGAAGTAAAAGAAGTGGGTGATATAGGGTTCAAAGAAATTGAAAAATGATGCTCTCTTAGCAAAACAAGTTTGAAGGATGATAAACAATCCAGATTCTCTATGCTTTCGAGTCTTCAAAGCCAGGTTTTTCCCAAATTATTCCATGTTAGAAGCTAAGGACTCTGTAGTTGGCTCTTATGCTTGGAAAAGTATTCTCAGTGCTAAAGACGTGATCCGGAAAGGTATGTGATAAGGGAAGTTTTGTAGCAGTGATAAACTTGTCCATATTAGGCAAGGGCGACGGCCTTAATGAACTCGTCAGTCTCACCCACATGTCCATAGCCTGAGCGACGACAAGATAAGGTCGACGGTCCCACCTTAAAGCTGATGACTGCACCTTTAGGGTATCAAACACCTAAAGGTGACGACTGGAATATGTAAACATGGACAAGTAGCTGACGGAAGGAAGCTGCAGGGAATAATATTGCCTCTAATGAGTCCGACATGGCCTTACTTGGCATCCATGGCATAAGTATGTAAGGAAATATCTTGTGCCCCACGATTGCCCCTAATTAAAAGGAGTCCTATAAGGAAAGGACTCCACAAAATACGCAAATTAGAGAAGATCTCTCCTACAAGGAAACATCTTCTTAACCAAGGCAAGGATGTCAACCCTACACTACTATAAAAACCCCAAGACCCTCATAAACCAAGGTACATATAATTCCCCCTAACTCTAGCACTCTAGAGTTGTGAAAAGTTCTCTAACTTAATCTTCAAAGGGTTGTTGGCCGGTACCACACCGGTACTCTCCTAGGATTTTCTTTGTTGTTATTTCGCAGGCCTTGTTTCGAGCACGAGAGTATTGTGTGGCTTACTGACAATTTTTGGTATCATCAGTTGGCGCCGTCTGTGGGAAACGGGTATTGACTTGTAAGCCATACTATCGCTTCTTGGACAAAAAGTTGCATGGTGCTCACTCGCTCGATGGCAACCACTAATGACGCTCAAGGAGATGAACCACGAGCGACCGCCCTCAAAAGACAGGTTCAAACTCTTGCCACTGTCGTGGAGCGCCTCACCAAATAAAACCATAACCTGGAAGAACAGTTGCGCCAAAAAAATGCAGACCTTAACACTCAGAAGGAAGACCAAGAAGGCACCCAGCATTGAGAAAAGGAACTAAGAAGGGCTAGAAGGTAGCAACGCCCCAAGTAGACCAGAATGACAGGACATGAGCCGGCCATCCGTCACCGATGCAGTTCCACCTCATATAGTCGCCGAGATGCAGATGATGAAGGAACAGGTGGACTTTATGATGAACGCCCTTAGAGGACGGGTGTCTAGCGACCTCGATGACTTGGTCTATTGATCTGATTTGCCATTCACAGTGTCTGTCACTTCATTCCCCATTCCACTGAAGTTTTGTATGCCGCAAGTGGAAAATTATGTCAGATCTAAAGACCCTTTAGACCACTTGAAGTCTTTCAAGACCCCGATGCACCTTCAAGGGGTGCCAGACGAGATCATGTGCAAAGTCTTCCCCACCACGCTAAAGGGACCCGCAAGGATCTGGTTCAGCAGGCTGACACCCAACTCCATTGGTACCTTCAAGGAGTTAAGCGCCTAGTTCGTCTTACACTTCATTGGGGGGCACAGGTATAAGAAGTCCACTGCATGGCTGATAAACATTAAGCAGTGAGAGGACGAGACGCTGAAATCTTACATAACCCGTTTTAAAAAGGAGGCCTTCTCGATCGACGAAGCAGACGACAAGATACTCGTGGCAGCATTCACTAATGGGCTACGGAAGGGTAAGTTCCTATTTTATCCGTATAAGAACAACCAAAATACTATGTTAGATGTGCCTTATAGGGCAACCAAGTACATGAACGCAGAAGACGCACTACTGGCTCGAGAAAAGAAGCCCAAGAAAAGGGAAGGACAAGAAGACATACGGCCGGACAGGGGGCGGAAGATGGCTAGGATCAAAGAACTACGGGAGGACAAGCTTCGTCCCCTAGATGACACGAATCGAAAATCCCGTCATCAAATTCTCAGAAGAAGATGCACGACGTCTCCACCACCCGCACGACGATGCACTCATCATTAGTATCCGGGTAGAGGACTATAACACACACCGGGTCCTAGTTGACAACGGCAGCTCAACTGACATCCTTTACTACCCGGCGTTCCAGCAGATGAGGATTGACAGAGAGTATTGTGCGGCTTACTGACGATTTTCGGCATCATTGGTATGGTTTGGCGAATCGGGAATGGGCAATCAGTGCGGATTAAAGAAGATAAGTGGCTGCCTATGAAAGTTAGCAGCTCCATCATTTCTCTTATACCTTCTTTCTTGCCAGAAAAAAGAGTTAGCTCCTTAATTGATGCTGATTGGAAAGAGTGGAAAAATGAGCTAATTTAGGAGCTATTTTTGCCTAATGAGGCCTCTGTTATCATGGGAATCCTGCTGAGCATTAGAAACACAATTGATCGGGTGCTTTGGGCTTATACTCCAATGGGTGTGTTCTCTACAAGTAGCGCTTACAAGCTGCTGACTGCGACTACCACGGCTGGGAGTTCCAATCAACAGCCGCAAAAGAGATTCTGGAAGGCGATTTGGCACCTGCGTGTGCCCAATAAAATTAAGCATTTTGTTTGGAGAGCATGCAACAATGCACTCCCTACGAAGTGCAATTTGGCTCGGCGAAAAATAATCTCCTCGGAGATGTGTGAGCTCTGCAATGAAGGTTCTGAGGATGTCTTACACGCCTTGTGGAAGTGTAAAGTGGTGGAAGCCATGTGGAGTAGTCACAGTTGGTCCCAGCATGCCTTAAATCCCCCTCCCCTAATATTTTTGCGATTTAGTTGATTGTTTTCTGCAGGTGACAGACGATTTTCAGAAGGAAATCTTTACTGTATCGGCGTGGTACTTATGGAATCGAAGGAAGCTCTTCACTTTGGGCGAACGGTGCAACCCATTGCGAACATCAGCTCAATGGCGAGCAACCTGCTGCAAGAATTCCTAGTAGCTCAGGAAGAAGACGATCTGCCCATGCCTCTACCCTCAACCCAACACCAGTGGCAGCCCCCAGAACAGGACTCCTTCAAAGTGAACTATGATGCTGCTGTTTTCAAGACTCTCAACTCGGCTGGTACAGGGGTTGTAATTCGTGATTGGCGTGGAGAAGTCTCTGCTGCTCTGTCAATGCCAGTCCCGTTATCCACGACAGTTGCCGACTTGGAAGCTCTAGCCTGCCGCCGCGCTGTGATATATATTGCTGAAAATGATCTTCACATTGATCAACGCCATCTCTCAGGAGAGTACAATGTTGACTTCTTTTGGGAATATTGTGGACGATATTCGCGCTTTAGTCTGTCTTTCAGTTTTTTCAATTAGTTCATGTCCATCGTACTTGTAACGTTGTTGCCGACGCATTAGCTAAGAAGGCAAAACACTTAGTGGGGTCTCAGGATTGGTTGGGTGGCCTACCTGAAGATATCTTCCAGCTAGTTGGTTTTGATGTTCCTTGACATTGTTTTTTTTTTTAATAAAGTCCCAGGATGAATGTCTAGTTTCTCAAAAAAAAAAAAAAAAAAAAAATCGACATTTAAATGTATAGGGAGTGTTAATAAGCATTTTTGGGTCAAGAGATTTAAAATTTTATAATTTAGTGTTATCATTTTTTTTAGAAGTATTTAGTAGTGTAACTTGTTCTCCTTTAGAAAGAGATTTAGGGTTGATTTACATTTTCATTATTATTGCAAAACTATCAAATTATTGTAAAAAAAAAAAACTGGTATTATTATGTTTAAGTTTGAGTTGATTTATTAAGTGTATTAAATATGGATTGAAGCTTGACGTTACAATCAAGCCAAAAATTTTTGTGAACAACTTCCTGGTGTCCTAATTCTAGGTCAGTTTGAATATTGTAAGTCTGATAAGCAAGAATAAATTTTCCCTTTTGGTTTACACTCGACTAATCTGGTGGCAATTGTAGTGTGGTCTGTAAAGACTTTACCCAAATTATCATCCAAATTTTTATTTATTTTTGATGTGATCCCAAAAAATTTTAAGTTAGAAACCTACTACACTATAAGCCTTAATATGATCTCTAATATAAAAAAAATAAAATAAAAAAGAACCCCACACTTTCCACACTGCATATACAGACCAGATGACTCCAGCACTCAATCAATACCCCACCTGCACTAACTCAAAGTACTAATATAAATTTGTTTTAATTTTATATAATTTTAAGGTTATAAATTATTTTACAAATTTTTTATTACAATTTTAACGTGACAAATTATAAGTGGTTAGCCTTTATATACATATAAATTTTTTTTTTCCCCCACTTATCACACTTTGCCTAGACAAATTTTTTTTGTTGGTAAAATATCATTTTCGTCCCTAAACTATCACAAAAGTTCGTTTTTCGTCCCTAAACTTTCAAAAGTTCTATTTTCGTCCCTAAACTATCACAAAAGTTCGTTTTTCGTCCTTAAATTTTTAAAAGTTCTATTTTCGTCCCTAAATTTTCAAAAGTTCTGACGGAGTGCTGACGTGACTTGACAGAGTGTTAATGTGGGAGAGACGAAAATCAATACGTTTAGAAAAGTTTAGGGACGAAAATAGAACTTTTGAAAGTTTAGGGACGAAAAACGAACTTTTGTAATAGTTTAGGGACGAAAATGATATTTTACCTTTTTTTTTTTTTTTGTAATCCTACCCTTTTTTTTTTTCTTTTTTTCAAATTTTTGGTAAGGTAAAAAGTTGTCTTTTTTTTTTTCTTTTTTTTTTTTCGCTGAATACGATAAAAAGTAGTCATCTTAGCTGTCATGAGTCATCTAAATCAAAATGTTCATCAAAAAAAGAGTTATCTAAATAAAAAAGAAAATAAAATGAGGCCAAAAGAAATGAAGGACCCCACAAATTTTGGTACTTTTACCGTACTCACATTTTGCACCCAAGTGTCTCTCACCCTCTCTCTTATTTAAATACCCCCTCTGCCTCTCATTACAAACACAAAAACTCAGCACCACCACCACCACCACCACAAGCTCTAAAAGCTAGCACAAGCAACCCGCTTCTCAGTTTCTCTTAGCTGAAGTTTTTGTTTTCACAAAACAAAAACATATATATCACCTAGCTTAGTTTTTGCATGGCAGTGAGCTTGTTGGCACACGTGGTAATATCAGACCTCTGCCTTGGCAAGCCGGCCTTGAGGTCCTTACCCATCTCAGCCACCATTGCTGACGCCTTGGCTGCTTTGAGAAACTCTGAAGACAACTTCATCAGCATATGGGACTGTGCTGATCACCACGCTGCTCACTCAGTCTCAGTTAATGTTGGTGGTGATCAGCGGAGCTGTACATGTACATGTGTTGGCAAGGTGTGCATGGTAGATGTGATATGCTATCTTTGCAAAGATGACAGCTTGTTGTCTCCTTCTACAGCTCTTAAGGCACCTGTCTCTGCAATCTTGCCAAAGATTCCGGGACTAGTGATGCATTTGGAACCATCTTCAAGGTACTATTTATTGACACTGGTCACAAATTTTGGATCTTTTGTCTATTTTATGTTCTTGATGTTAACAAAATTTTTAATTTTTTTTCGAGGTTTTTTTTTTACCTTTTTCAATGCAAGGACTCATCTGGGTTTTCCTTAAATTTCGGTTTCAATGTCCCTATAGGAGTTTTTCTATGATTTTAAATGCTTGATTGAAGTTCATGCGTTGTGTGATTTAGTTCTTTTGCTGAAATTTAAGGGGTGTTCACACTAGTTAGGTCGTTATTTTTTTACTAATATATTTGATGGTACTTTGTTGATCAAGTAGGTTAGTAAATTCATTAAATATTTCATAGAAGTAAACTGCTTAATTTACAAATTTTCATTTTCATTTCTTCAGTTATAGCAAATTCTAATTGAAGTTAAATTCGCTCTATTTGATTTTTTCCGGACCCGATAAGATAATTCTCTTCTTTGTTTGTTTAATTTCATGAATTAAAAATCATTTCTATGTAACATTTCTAGTTTTAATGTATAATCTGACCCAATTTATCCTAACCTCCTCTGTTTCTTGCATAACATGGATCTGTGATTTTTGTTCTTTTTCAGCTTATTAGAAGCCATTGATCTCATCCTTGAAGGAACCCAGAACCTAGTGGTACCAATTCAAACCAGAATAAGCAACTATTCAAGAAGAAAACAGCTTCAAAAGCCATCAACCACAGGGTTTGCAACTACCATCCACAGCGGCTTTGAATACTGCTGGCTAACTCAAGAGGACATAATCCGATTCATCCTCAGCTCCATTGGCCTATTCTCTCCAATTCCAGCACTCTCTATTGACACTCTTGGCATTATCAACACTGACATCTTAGCCATTGACTATCACTCTCCAGCCTCATCAGCAGTAAAATCTATATCACGTTCACTAGCTGAACAAACTTCTGTTGCTGTTGTTGACAGTGAGGGAACTTTGATAGGGGAGATCTCGCCGTTCACGCTCGCCTGCTGCGACGAAACGGTTGCTGCGGCCATCACAACCTTGTCCTCTGGGGACCTAATGGCTTACATTGATTGTGGAGGGCCTCCAGAAGATTTAGTCAGGTTGGTTAAAGCAAGGTTGAAGGAAAAGAATCTAGATGGCATGTTGGAAGCTTATATTCAATCAGCTTATTCAAGTAGCACATCATCTTCATCTGATGATGAGTCTTCATTTTCTTCTCCAAGGTCAGGAAAGTATAGCAGGTCTATGAGTTACTCAGCCAGGATGGTGAGGAGGGCAGAGGCAATAGTTTGTCACCCCAAGAGTTCTTTGGTGGCAGTGATGATTCAAGCAATTGCTCATCGTGTGAATTATGTTTGGGTTATCGAGGATGATTGTAGCTTGGCTGGAATTGTCACGTTTTGTGAAATGTTAAAGGTTTTCAGGGA
Organism: Quercus ilex subsp. ballota; assembly: GCA_032727855.1. Lineage (NCBI taxonomy): Eukaryota > Viridiplantae > Streptophyta > Magnoliopsida > Fagales > Fagaceae > Quercus > Quercus ilex. The sequence goes on from CM064915.1 coordinate 19,892,705, forward strand.
ACATTTAGGGTCAATGGGTTAGAATATTTAGTAAAGTTTTGGGCTCATCCTCATTATCTGGTGGTGGGCTAAAGATAATGTTAGGGGAAAACGTTCAAAAGCAAGAAAGTGTTGTGAATATGAGACTTTTTTGTTTTTAATATTATTGAAGTTGGGTCTTTGTTTGTATGATTAGTTTAGTGTCACTGCCTTTTTCCTAAATTACATTTTTAATTTGCTTTTGGTGGGGTTTTTTTGTTACATGAACAGAAAATTAAGTATAGGCAGAGATTTGAGATCTTTTGTCTCCTTGTTTTCATTTAAAGGTATTTGCCTTTAGTTCATGATTCTGTTTGGATGATTATATGTCATGTTCTGAGACTTGTTGGCTTTAATTCAATAAATAAATCAAAAGGAGTACTTCTGGGTCTACCATATATTCCACAAGCATGTGGACACAACTGGGTTTCAAGGATTAGAGAGTTGGTCCAATTCTTCATGATGACAGCTCATGAGTGGACCGAAGAACTCTAGAACAATGGTTTGTATTTATGTATGTATATAGCTTTGATGATCCAATTTTATCCAACATCTTTGGCAACTGAAGGCAAGGCACAAATGATATCAGGTGGTATTGGAATTTGCATTGAAATTGTATCAACTGGAATTCAGGTGTGAAAACTAGTTGGGTTGCTATTGTCCTCATATCATGCAAATACTACTATTTATATGGTACACCAACATTAACACCCTCCTAATGATGCTTGCCTTTTTTTTTGAGTTTATATGGTTACTCAATTAATCTTCTTGTCCAGTTCCGCGAGGACTAATCAATTGCATCCTTTTAGTTTCATAAAATTATAGTTGGAAACGCTCTCTATTTGAAGTCCAATATTAAATATTGAACAAAATTTAATACAATTTGGTAATCTCATTTAAGTGAATTCGATCCAACTACTTGAAGAGCTTAAGAATGTAATGTCTCTGTCTCTGAAGTCTCATCTCATCAGTTGAGCATGCTAATTTTCTTTTATTGTTCTTGGATTCCTGTTTGAGTAAGCTGGCACATCCCTATCTGCATTGAAAGCAACTGGAAAATTAGCATTGAAGCGAAAATGGGAAAAAGAGCAAATCACAAGTTCTAGTATCTGTCTAGAAAAGTTGAAATCTTTTGAAAGCTCTAGCAAACACTTTTTACCAAATTGCAATGGCATCCTAATCAGCTTTGGAGCCCATTTTCTTACTACTAAGTGGGCATCCCTATTAAGCATTGGAGCAACTAATGGTAAAGCAAATACACTCCTCAGTTTAGAAAAGTCAAATGCTTAACCGTTGTTGGATAAATCCTTAACTTATGAAATCTAACCTAACATCATTAGGATTCGTAAATCTCCTTGTAAAGAGTCGGTCTTTTTTTTTTTTTTTCTTACTTTTATTTACTTATTATTTACATGGTCCTAATGGAAGTTAGGTAATGATAATCAATGACAGTTTGCCTACTGAAATTATTTCAATGCCTATGTTTAGTGTTTTTAGTGGATCTCGTGCACTGTTCACGGGACTCACAAGTACTCTTTTCAACAAAATTTTCATTAAAACTATGTCTCACAGTACTATTCACATATTTAAAAATTATTTTGCTACAGTATTTTTAATTTTCAGTTTTCAGCAATAAGCGATATCCAAAAAACATGAATCTCATTTTCTTCTTCCACTTTGGAGGTGAGTACTTGAACTTGAAAGTTGAAAGACCCTTCCATTTAAAAACATGAACACTATAGTAGACTTGCAACAAAGAAAACTAAAGCAAGACTCCAAACAAAAAAAAAAAAAAAAAATCCCACATAATGAGAGATATATATCACAATTTCATAATGGTTTCCTTTTGAAATATTGTTAAATTTTGAGAATTAAATCTCAGAATATAACAGAAAAGATTGCAGCAATTTGCCATTCCTATTATTAGTAATGCTTGAATAAGCAAATCTGGAATTATACATAAAATAATAATAATAATAATAAATCCTTAATTGAGAAGGTTTCTTTACTATCTATCTTTTTTCCTTTCTTTTTTAGCTAAAAACTAGTTTGCCAGCTAAAGATCTGTAGCATGATCATTCAATTGGGTTTACAGTTCCATTCCTCTTGTAGATGAGATAAAAGAAACGTGTTGAAAAACCAATCAACTGTCATTATCATGCATGGTAGGTCACTTGTTATTGACCATTAGATATTAATTTGTACGGTAAGATTCAGCTTTCTCGCCTAATCAGCTAAAATTTGCAAGAATTAATTTAAGCATAATTTTCTTTCCAATAAAGATGTGCGAGCATGTGAGATTTTTTTAGAAAGTATCTCTATCACAAGAATTCTCACATCATACTAGAACAACAATTTATTATTTCATGAAATAAGATAACCTTCAATTGAATCCTCCAATTTTTTCAAATTTTTAATTAAATATAAGATATGTGGTATTTAAAAAAATAAATAAATAGCATATTATGTATTATGTTGCATATCCGGCTAAAAATAAAAGAGAATAGGAGGAATCAATTGAACGGGATATTTTTTCTATTTCTATTTTTGGTGGGGGGATTGATTCTATTTCTACCACTAATTGCAACTCATTAGCCTTTTTGGTGGGAAAATTTTGAATTTAGCAAGACATCTCTTTTGACTACTGACAAAAATATACTATAATGTAAAAGAATAGATATAAAGGAGGTTAACCAATATTTGAAACAAGAATAAGAAAAGAAAAAATAATTGGAGACGGCAATGTCTAAAAAAAATCCCAAAAGGCAGAAAGAAGAAATCATATAGGTATTGGGGTTAGCTATAAATAATATTACTCTTCCAATGAAAAACTTCCACAAATTCAAGTACTTGTTGTAATTAAATCAATACTACTTCCATTACATTCTAATTTCTTAATTAAGACTTGTTGTAATAAAAAACTTATTAGTTAAGACTAATTAAGAGTAACGAATGGGAAAGGGGTAGGCTTGGGGAATGGAATTAATGGATCCATTTTCATGCCCTATCTGTTACATCAATGATCAAACCATTATTCTATTCCACCCCTGCTTTAGAGATGAACCAAAATCCTGTTTCTCTTAAAGGAAAGTTAAACAATCGTCTACACAATTATTTTTTGCAATGCGGATGTGATTTGTTGTGGTTTTACTCCAATTATAATTTCTTCCATTTTTTTAATAATTTTTTTAAAGCATACTACAATGACCAAATTACCTCTATCACCTTTGTGAAAAAGATGTCTCTAACATTAGTCAAAGTTAAATCCCACGCCTATCCTAATCTGTCAAATATATAAATCTCTTTAATATTATATGATGGAAAAAAAAATTGTATATTGTAGGAATAAATTATGTTAAAATCATATTCATATAGCATATAAAAGGGATTACCATTGTTTTAGTTTCAACTTTCCCTGATGTGGTGCTGACAGTCTGGCATTGGCAAAGACGACTTATTTTTAAAATTTAACATCCACAAGGAAAATGCCAAAAGCTGCAGGACATGGCTGGTGAAAATTGGTTTCATTAGGTTTATTTAGGCCAGCTTGTGGAAATTTTCTTGTGATATAATTATAATAATATAATCTCTGGAACAAAGATTGGTACCCGATTTACCAACTTTTTTTTTTTCTCCCTTGAAAAGTAAAACAATAAGAAAACCTTCTCTTTAAATTTGAGTACCAACATACTGTTAGGTTTATATATTGATTATATATTGTCAATGCACCTTGATATTTAAGTACCAACAAGAGCAAGAGATTTATAATAAATCGAACGTGCCTAAAAGGAAAGCAGCATTAGAAACACCTAATTATTTTGATAAAGTACTCCTGATATAAGTCACACAAACAAGAACAGAATATCCGAAAGGAAGATTATATGGAAAAAGAAAGCTATAGTTTCATTTGTTGGTCTGTTCCAAATGAATTGAATGACATCTTTTATATAGAACAAGGGAGATGCATGAAAACAAGTTACAATGCATGTTGGTAGGAATGACTAAAAGAAGATAAGTAGTACATAGATGTCGTGAGTAATTATATACACTAATTCCTATAAATAGAATGGTGGTGCAACTTTACGATGTGTGTGTGAGAGAGTTATGACTTATGAGCAAAGCTTAGTTTTGTGTCTAGTATGTTTATTTGAGGGCACTTTTTGGTGTATTGGGGTTTTGGGTTAATTTTATATTTGAGAGGTAATGTGTGGTTGTAATTCATATAATTAATATTGAGTTTTGGTTTGCGTTGGCTGTGTATTTAGAGTTAGAGTAAACTGAATCACATTAAATTTAGTTTGTTGCAATGCTTGTTTTTTTTTTTTTTTTTTTTTTTTTATAAAAAAGAATATATAGTTTGTTGTCGTGCTTGTTATTTTATTGTTTTGTGTGTATTATACAACATTCTCTAACATTCAAAACAAAGGAAACGTGTCTCAAAATTTATAATCATAGGAAAAAAAAAAAAAAAAAAAAAATTGAAACAAGCACTTTAAGTGTCCAAAGCCTAACAAAACCTCAACTCAATTATTTATTTATTTTTAGACCACATCAGATTCCAAACTCTCCTTAATATCAAAATTAACAAAACTAACAAAATTTATCTAAAAATCTCATAAAATATAGGGGAAAAAAATCACTTAATAGAGCACCTCCATATCTCTTAGAAAGTAAAGGTTTCCGAATCATGGGGCCCTAGCATTGAGTAGGTCATAGTTCTATTTATCATAGAGAAATTTGAGATTGAGAGAGAAAAGAAGTCATAGGGTTTGGACAAAGGAAGAGAAAATGCAACCGTTTTAAAAAAATTAGATGGATAAGTTTTTAAATCAAGTGGTGACAACCTAAGGGTTTTAAAAGGGGGAAAAATGTTCATGGAGAAATTGAAAGTCAAAATTAGGGAAGCTTAAATGATGAAAAAGTCTAGAATCATAACATTTTTCACAACTGTGACGTGGCAGAGTGTGATTGGTGAAGAAAAATAGTTGATCTATGTGTAAATAATGGTTAGCCACTCATAGTCTGCCACGTCAAAGCTGTGAAAAAAAAGGTTGTGGAATAATTTGTGTTTCTAGAACCACTAAATGTTAGCCTTGTGATAAAAGACAAATGGAGGAGGATATGTAACAATTTATGATTTTGAACTCTACTTCTAACTCTAACATCAACAACAACAACAACTACTGTTAAGACCCTCAAGACTGGACTACCTACCTGCTATGCTTCTGCTATGCCTGTTGTCTGTTGCTGCATAACCCGCTTGCTGGTTGCATTGCAGCAGAATCTGCTACCTGCTGTCAGCATCAGGTTAGCTAGTTGAGTTAATGAGTTGCAGTGTTGTTGTTACATAGCTGCTGCTGTATCACTGCAGCATGAGTGGAGTTGCTGCATTGTATTGATACTTGTACTTAGCTTGTTAGTTACCTTTAATTACCTTGCTCTTTGTCTTTGTTAGCTTACTTGTACTCAGTTTATTCAGGCAGAAATTGGTAGACACTTGTAAAGTACTAGACTGTAATGCAGCTAACTAACTCTAATTAACCATGTGACTAACTATTATTCATCACGTGGTCAATTAGGAGATACTTGAGCTATTAGGGAGTGTTAGACTGACTAACTACCAACTCTCACGTAGTTAGAAGCTCGTATAGCTTGTTAAAAGGACTACGAGAGATTGTGTGGGATATTCATTGAAGTAATAATATTCTTTCCAAGTTCTAAACTCTTCTCTCTCCTCTTAACTCTTTTTTTTAGGTGGCCAAAATTCCCTTGAAGTAACCTACCCCAAATATCACCTAAACATTACCCCAAGACAACTCTAATTCCCTTTAAACAATTGAGGCCGGCAAAACCTTAATATTAGGTATTAGAGCGGTTCTATCATATCACTCTCACGATGACAGAAACTGGATCAACTTATCAAAACAAAGAAAAGATTGCAGCCTTAACCAAGATCACTGATCACCATGATCAGGAGTTACAAGAAATTCGGAAACACATATAGTCTATTAATTTGTTCATGCAATAAATGGCTGAATTAGAAGGAGGAAGCAATCGGGGTCATGAGGGTACCACGTTCCTAGCAATTCAACAGCTACAGAGTTTTCTTTGGTAAGGCAAATCAAGCCCTTGAAAATGGACTGCCCCAAATTTCAAGGAGATGATCCAGCTTGCTGGATTTACATAGCCAATTAGTTCTTCTCTTATTCTAATGTGATTGAGCATCAATGGGTATTGATGGCACTGTATCACATGAATGGGGAAGCATTGGTGGTGGTTTCAGGATGCTGAGAATGGCGGATTGTTTGTTGGCTAGGAGGCCAATGATCCAACAAAGGCTCTAACTAGGCTCACAAAATTCTAATGTGGTGACTTACAAAAGCTAATTTGAAGCTCTATCTAACAGAATCACAAGATTGTCTGAACTACACAAGCTTAGTTACTTCTTGAGTGAGTTAAAGGACGAAGGAGGAAATGCTGTTTTTTTTTTTTAAACGGATGAATTTTAAATTCAAGGGGTGTCAAGTAAAGGGTTTTAAGAAGGACAAAAATATTGATGGATAAATGAAATGGGAAAGCTAAAATTAGGGAGGCCTTATATCTTTGTCAATGTGATGAGAGAGAAATGGAGGATATTTAATCGACTTAGATTTTGAATTTTAAAGGATTAACAATAAAAGGGTCGAGGAAAAAAAAAATACTAATGGGCTGTGAACTAGATGGGGAAGTTTTAAGTGTTAGCCAAGAGCGGGAGGGGGAATGTGTATCCTACATGGCACAATAGGAGAAAAGTCAAATTTAAAGCTAAGTCTTCCATTTTTATAGGAGTCCATAGTATAGATTATATTCTTATTTTCTGCCATCCGTGATGTATCATACCATTCTTCATCTAGATCCTGCAAGTCATGAGAGAAGAAAAGTGTCTTCACATGCTCCAACGATTAACATTCACTAATGGTTGCGGTTCATGTTAACATCAGGCACATGCTTAGTATTAGCGTGTTGGTCCATTCCAAATTGGGGTGTGACAATTGTGGATTTGGAACAAAAGGGTTGTCTTCGAGACCAAACCCTTTTTTTCATATAAAACAACGTCATGACTAACCAGAAAGTCTAAGTCCAGTTATGCTTGAAATCTTATTCCCATATGTAATGGTGAGAGTCTATTCGCTAGAAGTCTATTCTATGAAGTATATTTCAAAATTAAGTCCAAACTCTTGATACTCCATAATGAAATTTGCATCTGGTTAATTAATGAGTCTCCAAATATGATAGGACCATGCTCTAAATTCTTGATTCCATTACTATGTGTGTAACTACATGAAAAGTAAACTCCTAAGGATTCTATAAGAATTCCACACACCTGTAGGTTTTATTAGTTAGAGGTGAGCCCAAAAAACTCTTCTTTCGAAAGTTCTCCATGTTGTTATTATTATTATTTAAAAAAAGAAAAGGAAACTCTTAAGAAAAACCAAGGAGAGTGCAGATAAAATAAACATGAAGACGTCCAGGAAAAAGCTGGCACAATAATTCACTCAAAAGATACGGATTTATCCTTCCTACTTTTACCTTACTTGATTCAAATGAACCACATACAGTGCTTTAGTAACTCTGAGAGAAACCATAACGAAATAATCTTCAGAGAAATGCAATTTGACAAGTCCTGGATTCCCTTGGGAACATCAATAACTCCTTGAGAACACGAACCTTCTCCTCTGAATTCATATGAGCAGAAGAGACTGTCATCGTCTCTAAGAATCTTGCCGTCTTAAGGATATGTCTAACAAAATTCAGCTGATAGGTTAACCCTTTAAATCCTTTAAAATGAAATGTCTTAAGGTGCAATGATATACATTTAGGAACATCCTCATAGATCATCCTTTCAATGATGGAACGATCTTTCCTATCACAAATGAAAAATTCTTTTTCCTGACAACAGAGATACAGTAAATACTTGGATTGATTCGGGATCATTTAAAGGGGGGGGGGGGGGGGGGGGGGGGGGGGAAATTTCATCATTTGAACATAATATACCTTGTGAAAGACTAGTACTGCAAGATTAGGAGCTCGATGGAGCAAGTGCGGGAGCACATTCCACAAACAAGTACCACCATGAAAGTATAAGAAAGCCAAATTATGAAACATGGGAAGATCAAATTCAGTGGCTTTACAGAGGCACTGCACAACAACATAATAATCACAACAATATAACTGCCTGTCCAAGAATAAAGTGTTTAGCCAATTAATAATAGAACATGGAAAAACGTGCTTTACCTTTGCTGAATATGAGTCCAAATGAAGGGATTTGACGTTAGAGAGTGCTTTGATGAAGTCCCTAATCCTATTTCCATAATCTTCACTATTAGTAGGACGAACCCTAATGTCGGCTTCAACTAAGTTAGACAGGTTTCCCAACAAAACTTTGATTCTTATATTACCACTGAAATAAAGGTACTCAAGAGCTGGGGCATTTATCTCAAGTTCGTTGTGCTTAGGAAGAGTAAGACTATAACATAAATGTAATCTTTTGAGTGTAGGTACAATTATCTTCATACTACTATAGCCCCACTCATATATTTCGACAGACAAATTTTGGAGGATGGGACAGCAACTGAGGAGTCTCGAGAAAGAGTCGTGCTTTGCATAATGGACATTTTCAAGATGCAGAATCTTGAGACTAGAAACTGAGGAGGGCTGAAGACGAAGGAGGATCAAGGACAATATTACCCTTTAATTTCAAAACTACTAATGTTTTAACATGATTAAACAAGGTAGAGGGGAAGACGTAAAATTGGGGAAAACCAATGTGGAGATCGAGCTCTTCCAAGTAATGAGAAAGCAGAGTGTGGAGCAGAGTGTGGAGCCATGTTTTGACATGGATTGGGTCAGAACCATCACTCCTCCAGCAGAGGCGAGAATGTTTGAGGGGATTCACATTATTGCGATTGCGAAGAGCCAAGACCCAGAACATGATATGTGCAAATGTAAAACGATTCAACTGATCATGATGACGATGTTGTTGATTAGGAATTTGCTCCTTGGCTGAAGAAGATATCCCCTCAAATTCGATGCTGTCAAAGTTGAGCTTTGGGAGGAAAGTCCAGAGAGGCTTCCATCTGCTTGACAAAATGCTTGTGACAATAGCCTCTTTGGTAGTGAGAAATGAGAGGATATGGCAGAGGAGAGACTCCGGTAAATGGCTGATTCTGTCGTCCTTGACCACTGTTGATTGCAATTGGTCTTTGACTTTCACAACTCTAAGCGTCTTTCTTCTCCCCCAATGCAACCCTAAGTCCATCTCAGTAGCTGTAGCAATCTGTGAAGGAGAAGTGGTCAATGACCTCAAGATCTAAAGGGTGACACCAATGGGTTCTCTGCAATCTGTCTCACAGATTCAAAATCAGCCTGCATTTTCAAAGATTAAAGAAATATCCCATCAATGAAATCCTAAAGAATTTATATATAAGAAAACCCAAAACAAAATAACACAGTAAATAACTCTGTTTGGTTGCTGAGAAAAGTGTGAGAAAGTAAAAATATAGAATGTTAGAATCCAATCAGAAATGCCAAAATTTTGCTTCTCATGTTTTTCTCTAGGCAATAAAACAATCCATAACAACACAAAGAGAGAAAGATAGAGAGAGAGAAGGATTACAAGTGTGAAACTTCATTGACATATGGCAAAAGATACTTGGAAAGAAAGACTCTTGTATTTTCTCAGATTACTTCCAGAGAAAATTAAAAGAATCAAATATCAAAGTAGTAAAATTTCTGGGTTTGTGTTAGTTTGATCTTTGAGGTAGGGGTAAAGAAATTAAAAGCCCAGCAATTATTATGTTATCTATTCTACACCCAAACCTCTCTCTTTCTGGGTTTATGTTTCTTCATAAAAAGTTTAAAATTTTTATACTCTAAATTTTGTTAGAGAAATAGGTTGGAATTGATCATGACCGTACGATGTTAAATGGACTGCCAGATGAGTTTCCATCCAACTGCTTGGCATTGCCTATTGCCCATTGGTGTTTGGAAGGAGTGGGAGTTGGGTTAGAAAGGGTCTCTCTGGCACTCTCATGAATAGAGTTGAGATCTCCATCCAGGTAGGAGTAGGAGTCTGGTGCCTGGTTCAAGCCATTTTCTCTTGAATGAGAGTCAAAAGGAAATTCAATTGTGGCTACTAATCAAGAAAAAATTACAAAAATCTAACTGCTACATGGCACAAATCCTAATCCCTGAGCCTGAAAGTTCACAGTTGAAAAAGATAAGCTTCTGTGGTGGGATTCACCAAAAGAGGACCTCTTGTAATGCCACTATTAGGCTTGTGAAACAACCCACTCAATCCGCTAAAACCATCCAACCTGCTCCGCTCCACACTTCCGAGCACGGATATAAATTGATTTCCAAGTGGGTTGGGAGGGTTCAACCATTAAAGTGGTGGGTCAAGTTGGATAGCGGGTTGAGTTTTTTTAAAACAGCCAAGACCCAATGACGTAGGACAAGGGGGAACAACTGATTTAGAACTCTTGGGGCAGATCTGGTAACACTCTGTTTTGAGGGTTTAGGGTTAGGTTTTGGTGGGGAAAGGGCTGGAAAATAATAGGGGTTATAGGGTTTCCAAGGGAATAAGAATTAGTAGGATTTAGGGATGAAACAAAGGAGAACAATCAAGGTTTAAGCGGCTATTCCTGTGCTGCTTTAGGGAAATGCTTGACGATTGACAATTATGTAAAAGGTAAGGAAGGTTTGGATATTGGATTGGTGTTATATGTGCAAGTGTAACGGTGAATTGGTTGACCGTACATTTCTTCACTGTTCGGTTGCTATGGATTTGTGGTCTATGGTTTTGGGTTTATTTAGAGTAAGCTAGGTTATGCCGCAGTCTGTTGTGGGGCTCCTAGCTTGCTGGCAAGGCAGACTTGGCTGTCGTAGAAATTGTCATATATGGTTAATTGTTCCCCACTGCTTAATGTGGTGTATTTGGAGGGTAAGAAATAGTAGGTGTTTTGAAGATAATGAGAGAACCATACCAGACCTCAAGTTATTTTTCTTTAGAACTTTATAAGATTGGTTGGCTACTTTGCGAAACCAATCATTCTCTTCCTTTCTTGATTCTTGTTATTTTTTTTGACCCCTTGTACATTCCCTGTGTACTAGGGTTTCCCTTGTTTTAATATCAATAAAACTTATTACTTATCAAAAAACAAAATCACACCTAGACTTCCTAAGCATTACATTTAGGGTTTTTTGGCATCACACCTCGGAGAAGGTTGCATCACACAAACCATAAAGAAAGCTTCACAGCTCTTAAATTTGGAAAACAATAATCATCTCAATAGAAAGCATTACAACTCTTTAAATAGAAGTCTAATACCTAATCCTAGTTGAACTAGGATTTCTTAAAACCCAGATAAGACTAAGACTTGGACTCCTTAGGCTTTTACTACTAATCCCAACTAAATAACCAAACTTAAATAAAACCTAAAAGATCTAAAGCACAACCCATTCCAGAATATTATGATTACAAAATTGCCCTCGATACATAAAATCAGACAAAAATAATAAATCTATCTTCCATTGCCTCCTGCATCACCCAACCCAACCCACCTATATATGTAATTTAATGTATTTAATTTTGTTAGCTCCATGATTTACTTATTTTAAAATGAAAAATGAATGATACTTTCTTAATCATAGATATTCCTTTTTTTTTTTTAAAAGCTAAAAAGTACTCATACTTTAAGCCTTTACGACATGTGTACAGTGTACTTGATTTATGGGAAAGTGGATTACCTCCTATAATTTCTACAATGTTTTATTGAATTTGGAGGAAATACAACTTATATTTATCTGTAAATGGTAAAATAAATTTTAAAAGTTTAATATACGACACGCAACTAAAACTAACCCGCACGACTGCCCAATCTGCTGAGTTGAAACCAACCAAATTTCCAACCAACCGGCCATTTTTGGTGGTTGGTAGTCAGCGGCAGTTTGGAATTTGTTCAACCCGCCAATGGCAGATTCATAAAAAAATTTCCCTCAACCCGCTTAATCGGGCCCTCACATAGTCCTAGCCACTACGGTTCCAAGTCAAGAATTCAAATTTTAATAATATCAAATGGTGTTGTTCTATTTTGGTAATAGTGATAAGATAATGAATTCACCATTATAATTATATAACTTTGGGTATCAACTGTTAAAAGCAATTATCACAGAACATCAGACACTATTTAGTTCAAATTGTGTCATACTTATCAAAAATTACATATGGTATCAACTATTAAAATGCAAAATGTTACAGACTTGTTTTTATTGGAAAAGCCTTTTGTTTTTTAATCAAAAGGAACTTTATTCACATGTCAAACCCAGTACATTATGACCTTTTCTATTAGAACAATCTTTCAATAGTTTAGGATGAAAATGATCTTTCAAAAACATTATTTTTTTTAAAAAGAAAAGAGTTGCAGGACTGAAAGTGTAACACTTTCAATAATTTTATGTACAAAAAACAAAATTCATACAAACTTTAGGGTCGATAGTAATATTTTAACCTTAAAAAAAACTAGTTCTCAAGTTCAACTTAACCCTCAAATCTCACTGAAAAATTATGGTTAAAAAAATCAAATAATCAAATATTAGAGAAAAATCTAACAACACACTAGCTAATGGAGAAAGAGAAAGAAAACATTTTCCAATAAATTCCACGCAAGCCAATAAAATTTGGGCCTAGTAATAAAATTTGTTCAATTAGTATAAGTATTAGAAACAATCAAACTAATCTAAAATATTTGATGAGATGTTTGAAATTATATTCAACCAATACAAAATGATGGGCATAGTAGTAAAATTTTATGCAATTAGTATAAGTATTAGATAAAATCAAACAGCAAACCAAGAGTCACGAAGATTAATAGTATTTCCCGTTGTCCTTTATGAGAATTTTATTTATTTATTTATTTTTTGGATAAATTTTTTCGTGAGAAAAATTAAGGTTCGAATCTCCCTCCATTGTTGTTGAAATTATCGGACTAAGAAAAACATCCAAACCACTAAATATTTGATGAAATGTTGGAAATCTTATTCCATACCAGGAAGTTGATTATATAAAGTACTATTAAAAAAAAATCTAAAAATTGCTATGAATTTTATTTTTTCTAAGAAGTAAACACAAACCAATATAATTCCAACTACATAAAATTAGTCATTTACTTTATATATATATATATATACACACACACACACACAATCTATAACAAGATTCCTTTCTTTAAACTGGACTTTTATGTGATTCAAAAATACTCTCTAGACCCTATGTTTTAATAGGTACAAAACTTGAAGACAACCTGATAAAAATATATCTCCAACTCTACGTAAAATGCCTACAAAATACAACACTCTCCTACTAATCCATATCTTCAAAACAAATTTATCCAAATATTAAAATTAAAAAAATTAAAATAAAAAACTTCACAGTTTTTTTTTTTTTTAACTTTATCAAGACTCACTAGTTTCTTTTCTTTAATTTTTCTCTTCTTTTTTTTTTCTTTTTTTGAATTTTCAATTTCCTTAATTCCTAATCTCTCTCTCTCTCTCTCTCTCTCTCTCACACACACACACACACACACAAAGCCTCATCGCATGCGCAAAGTGCGTGTGATGAGGCTAGTGTGTGTGTGTGTGCGTGCGCGCGTGTGTATATATGTATATAAACCATAGCCTTAAAATCCAGTTCAAATAAATAACTAGGAAAAAAAATCGTTCGTAGCTTATAGTCATCTGGGGGTTCAACTGACATTATAAATAATTAGTCGCTAAACCGATGTACAAAAAACTTTTATTCAAATGTTAACATGTTGATGATAGAAGATTTATAATTTAAACTATTTAAAAGCTGAAATATTTAGTTTGAATATTTCTTATGATGAAAATTACCAAAATTTTACACGTAAGATCCTTTAAAATGGAAACACACAAATATTATGAAGAAATTTATTATGGTAATCATATTTCAAAATTTTGGGCTACATGAATGCAATTCATATTTAGTTAAACCCATTATTCTAAAATTGCTCTTACATTTTTTTTGATAAGTACTCATAATTTTAGAAGGAAAAAAGAATTATGACACATGATAAATATAAAATTTGCTCTTACATCTTCAAGCAATATTTATTGAATTTGTTCATCAAAGTGTTGAGGAAGGTATAATTGAATCCATACTTCATTCTATTTGAGTACAAATGTATTTGACTAAAATGTAGCATAAAATCTAATCAATCATCAAAAAAAATAAAAATAAAATTTACGATATGTCTCCAATAAACATAAAAAATTTAGTTGCAGTTTTTAATAAAAAGTCTAAGAATACTATCATTTTGATGTGTTTCTTGAGAGAGCCTATTGGTGGAAAATCTAGCAACATGAGACTTGAAGAGTGTTTCATTAGCCAAAAAGAAAAAGTATATGGGGAGCCCCAGGGACATGTCACTAAGACCAACTGACTACTTCCCAACCAATATACTTTTTCCCAAGCCTATGAGATCTACCTAACCAATTGTGACTCCAAAATTCATACATGCAAGTATATAGTGAAAAAGGTTTAAATCATCATCATGACATGCAAGGATATAGTTATAATAATATGGAAGATGGACGAAAAAATTCTTCAAATCAGTCAATGAATATAGGCCCAGCAGAGTAAATCTAGATGACATTATGTCCACATACTGCAATAAGCAAACTAAGATCATGATAATTGGTGAATGGCAAATGAATGTGGTGGCACTTGAGAAACTAATTTATAGCTTGAAAGTTTCAGCTCTGATATCTACAAATAAGAGGCCATATTTAATTTGAAATTGCATAAAAAATTTTAGAGCAAACCTTAATTTTTGGTTTTTACATCTGTTGGACTTGGTTCTCAAAAATTTTATTTCTTATCCAACACTGCTAGTTTGATTCCAGAGAAGAAAACCTGTACCCTATTTAAGAAAGAAAATTGTAAGTTCAAAAAAGGTAAAGGTCAAAACAAAGTGAACTTGAGATAAATGGAAGAGGAACATGCAACTGTGTCTACACTATCATATAAATCACCAACCCAAGTTGAAGCTTAATCGTATCTATACTGAAGATGATATAATGACCACCACTAGTTGGGGGAAAAAAAGAAACCATTGCTTAAAGCTTTTTAAGTTCCAAAAGTGGTGTTTCCCCCAACACCCATCACTCTCATTACATCCCACAGAGGAATTCCATGAAGTTAAAGACAATTTTGCTATTCTTCACCCTATCATTTTTCTCAACAAATATGCTTCACTTTCTTTTCTAGCACCCTGATGGTGATCCACAACCTGTTATTCATCTACTCTTACAATAGTCCATCCTAGGCAAACTTCCTCCTCACCTGCTAAATGGGCTTTAAAGAGGAGGAACACCTCATATTCCCATCAAACAAATGGACATCTGCAGATAGGATTTGAACCCAATGCAAGATCTTTATCCTACCTATTTAAATTATCCATCCAATTCAATAAAATTCAACTCAGACATTTCATTAAGCATGTGGAGTTCACTTTAAAGAACAGATAAATAATACACAGAAAATAAATGATCTTCTCAGATAATGGCACAACAATGAGGGAGATCATAGTATCATACTCACGAAAAACAAAAAGAGAGGCACACCCCAAGAATTAATATTTCGTTTTTGTAAGTTCAGAGAAATTATAACAGCAAAACTATAGTTCATTGCTCTGTTATATCTCTCTCTAAAAATATGTATATATCTACCAAAAGTAATCCACAATTGCAAACCAAATGTAATCCAGAAAAACAAACATGCATATTGGACAAAACCCAATGTCAAAAAGATTCTTAAACCCAAAAAGATTTGTCCTTTCATACATAAGCAAAACAAAAGTATATACCCTTTGTCCAATGTTGATTGCAGATTTTCTAACCACCTAATTTTCTCGTTCTATTAATGCAGAGCATTCATTATCAGCAGTTTGTGCTTGTGTACCATTAACTCTTTCATCTGTTTGACCACTTAACTCCAAACCAAATGGAATAACACAAGAATTAGAAAACGCTGATTAAGAAAAAAAAATACCAAGCTTTAAAGACTGAACAGAGAGAGAGGAAGAGAGAACCTTGTCTTTTGAGTTTTGACTATGAACAGAGAGAGAGAAGGGTGTCTTTGTACTGACTGTAATTGTGAATACTGAATAGTAGCGTGTCCTTTTTATCGACTGAAATTAAGGGAAGGGATGGGTTTTTCAGTTTTTGTTACCGAGAGGATTCATATAAGGATTAATTGCAACTTATCATATTTGTGGATTGAACAAAATTTAAGTTGTTTATTCGTAGTTTGAAATTTGGTATTTTATCTATTTGAAGTTATTTCAATTAGGGTTCCGTAACCCAGTTCTATTAAAAATGAGGCTAAATATTTAATTGTGCTCTCATTTTATATTTCTTTTCTCCTAAAACATTTATAAAAAAAACATATAAGAACAAGTGAAAACAATATAAAAAAGTGAGGTTTTTTTAAAAATTAAGAACAAACATTAGACCAATGAGGTTATTGATCTTAATTTTTACAAAATCCTCACTTTTTGATCTTGTTTTCTCCTGTTCTTTTATGTTTTTTATATTTTGGGAGGAGAGTGACATAAAATGAGAGCAAAATTACATATTTAACCTCATTTTTAATAAACATGGGATACAGAATCCTAATTGAGCTAACCTCAAATGGATAATTGGTCAAATTTCAAATAACAGATAGACAACTTAAATTTCAGTTAAATCATAGATTGATAAGTTATAATTTGCCCTATATATAAACTAGTTTTTGACCATGCTTCGCACAGTTTTTTATTATTTTTTTCATAAGAACATAAATTTATCAAATTTATTTTTGTCATTATTGTTATTATTTTTATGGAGAATAATCACATGTTTATTGTTAATGTTACTGATAATTTTTTTTAGCATCAACATGTAATTGATATTTCTTAATCTATACTACTAATAAGTTAATAACAAGTTTGGATTTCATCATTTTGAGTACTAAAATATTCTCACACAAATTCTTACACTCTTTAAAATACCCCTATCTTTTAGTTAAATAATTTCAAATTTAAAAACACAAACCTATCGTCATTGCTTAAAAAAAATAAAAAATAAAAAAACATAAACCGGTTAAAAGAGTAATTTTCTATTTTTAAAAAAGTTCCTAAATTTTAGGTTTTTTCCTTTCTCTTCTCCAATCTGTCAAACTTTTATCAACTCTCACATAGAGAAAGATTCTAAAAATTAGGACATTATCTCTATCTCACTTTTAAACATTATTACATGTTACCTTACCTCTTTTTTAAATAAAAAAAAAATACTCACGGTCATTTTATATATATATATATATTTTAGACAAATGACTTCAAATCTTAGTTTCAAATAGTTTCTTCCATTCATATAAAAAAAAAAAAAAAATCACTAGAGAAAGATCTTAAAAATTAGGACATTATCTCTATCTCATTTTTACACATTATGACATTGTATGTGCAAGTTAGATTTGTAAACTCATATAAGTTATCTAACAGTACATTTTGATGAAAAAGCTCAAGAATGATGAAAATGAAAGCTTTAACATCATAACGTCGAGAGAAAAAGAAAGTAGTGCAAGGAAAGTAAAAATAACAATGGGATGTACATGGAAACCCTTTGAAAGGAATGAAAAACCACAAGTGAGTAAGGGCGAATGTCCATTACTCTGTCAAGCTTTCTATTACATGGAAAAATGGAGGTTTCCCTTGTACAGTGATGATGTTCTTACAAATGGAGAGGTCTTTTCTCTACCTCACTTCCTTACAAATTTTCTACTCTTTTCTCTAATGTTCTATCCTGGTTCTTGCCCTAATAGTCTAGCAACATGTTCCTCCTATAGTTCGACGAATGTTGCTAGGTACAAGAGACATATGTCAAACTATGATTCCCCTATTTGAACCCTAATACAACTGCTGCACTATGTAATGGCTGGAGGAGAGAGAGTAAGCACGTCAAGGTCAGTATAGCGGCGTGAAAAGTGACCCTGCCACTACGTGGTGAGCAATCCTTGGACAAGGAAAGGGACATCAGAGGCATTAAGAGTGATGCACATGTCCCCAACAGTGGTCTAGCATAAGCACAACCAATGAAAGGGAAGGATTTCATAACCTCTGACCAAAGAGGGTCACTATCTCCCTTTTCTGAGTGCTGAGTGTCCATGTCAGGTGCAAATCTCATTTTTTCCCAAGATAGTCACACCGTTGGCACGGACCAAAGATCCTTTCTCCCAGCCAACGTTCCTTTTCCCTTGCTCACAGCCGTTCCACGTGTAGAGTCCAGATCTAGCCACGTCAACATTCCCCCATGCCTTGGCTGGTGTACTGTACATACACTGAACTCAAAATAAATAAATAAATAATAATGAAGAGCCTCTTCGCACGCGCAAGCACGTGTGATGAGGCTATTTATATATAATATAATCAAATATGAAGTAAATGATCAATTGAAAGCTAATAATTCAAAAACATTCATTATTTTCATATCCAACATAAATTCAATTTGAAGAAACTCGATAATAGTTTCATGGACAATGCTTTGTAAAACTGAATTTTCTAAACTATGATTCATTTACACCTTTTCAATTCCCTAACCTAATCTTATGAGAAGAACAAATTCCATATGAATTACAAATTCTATGTGATTCTTTATAATTCTTTCTTTCCTTTAACCATATACGTTCTATGAATTTTTCTTATAAATAAAAAAAAACCTAGAGAAATTTTAAAGAAATGAAACAATACGCCAATAGGTCACATAAAGTAACCAATTGTCATCTATTGTATCTTGCAGGAGTTTTTTATTTTTTATTTTTTTATTTTTTTATTTTTTATTTTAAATACAACTATCACTTATATAGAAATACATATTGGGTTGTTTACAATAGGTATCCTCTAATAAATGATAAAGAAGGATGATCCCTTCAACCAGCCATTGGAAGCTTCAAACTCTCTTCATTGATCTATATGCACAAAGTTAGAGAAACCTTTCATTATAAAATTACTCTTTTACAAATATATATTTTAGCAAACACGTGAAAAATTAAGATTATTTTCATACAATTTATTAAAAATTTAAATAGAGAGAAATCAAGAAATCAAAAGTAGAAACCAAGAAAATCTCATTTACTTTGCAAAAATCATATAATATCATATCATTACTATGTAATAAAAGTTAGGCTTAGAAGCTATGGTTGTGCCAAATGGTTGTACCAAATTACAGTAATTTAAAGTTGGTCTTAGAAGCCGTTGTTGCGCTAAATGGCAGTACCAATTGCAACAATTTTTTAGATAGACACAAACTTTTAATTGTTCTTTTCAACTTTTCCTCTACTAATCTATTTGGAAAGACAAAAAAATTTAATTTTTCTTATCAAATTTTCCTCTTCTTATCTTTGGATAGACACAAAATTTGGATAGCCACAAAAGCTTAATGTTGATATCAACATTTATTTTTCCCTTCGCTTTATGAATAATCTACATTTTTTCATTTTTTTTTAATACATGATTTTTTATCAGCATGAACAAAAAAAAGAAATTCAAGTCCTGCAAAACTAAATGTCATTTAAAAAAAAAAAAAAAAGTACTTTTTGTGAGAGAAACATATCTTTGGATAGACAAAATTTTAATTTTTCTTTTTAATTTTTGCTCTATTTATCTTTGGATAAACACAAAAGCTTAATGTTGATATCAACTTTTTATTTTCCCCTTCACTTTATGAATAATCTACATTTTTTCATTTTTTTTTAATACATGATTTTTTATCAGCATGAACAAAAAAAAGAAATTCAAGTCCTGCAAAACTAAATGTCATTTAAAAAAAAAAAAAAAAGTACTTTTTGTGAGAGAAACATATCTTTGGATAGACAAAATTTTAATTTTTCTTTTTAATTTTTGCTCTATTTATCTTTGGATAAACACAAAAGCTTAATGTTGATATCAACTTTTTATTTTCCTTCACTTTATCAACTTTTAGGATTGATTTTACTTTTTAATGGCAGGACATGTACTCACTCCCTATCAAGAGATTGTTTTTTATTTTTTTTTTCAATAGCCCCAAGACCAAGAGAACACTTTTTCTTTTTCTTTTTTCTTCTTTTTTTTTTTCAAATAAAAAGAATAGTTGTACATTAAAGAAAGTAAATATAATCAAAATTACACTCTTATATGAAAGATAATTTACTTGAAAATAAACTCTATTAGCTAAGTTTAAAAAGATATAAAATTCTATTTCAACTTAAAGTCTATTTTAACTTTAATTAAAAAAAAAAATCTATTTTAACTAAAACCAAAAGTTTCGTTACCAAAAAAAAAAAAAACAAAAATCTAATATTTGAAATTTTGGAGTGTATATATATATATATATATATTCATTTTGTTCATCATTTGATTTATTGAGATTCATAAATATTCAATGTTGAAGATTTATAAAGGGTTCTATGAAACCAAACATGCAGAGCATAAAATGCAAGGCATTTTATTTATTGAGTATGTCATATTGCATGCCTTTTTAGGAGTCAAAAATGTTGTTGAGACCCAATCAGCATGGCAATAAATTCTTAGAATTACAAATGTTAATAGGATGGTAGAGAGTGGAAGATAGAAAATGTTCATAATATAAGGTGAAGAATTATGAATTGGCCATTTATTTTTCATTTATTTTTTTGGTTTTAAATTAATGTGTTTTGATGATAGGAATCAAATTTTTTTAATATAGTTAATTTGAGTAATTATTTAGTACTCACGACATACCATGACATGGTGACATGGTACTCACTCCTTTGAATTTTTATTTGGAATAATGTTAGGTAAATATACAGGGTGTTTTAGAGAGTACATAGAATAATATATCATTCATGCAAGAGAAGAGAGTGTTACATTATTGTATTACAAGAGTATTAAAATAATCCATTTGATTTACTCTAGGTGAAACTATATTAAACTTTCAACTTTCAAGTGATTTAGTAATCATTAAGATAATTTTGATAATGTTATTAAAATATGTAATTTACACTTTCATTTATTATTAAGGTTGTTATCGAAGATTAAACTATATTAATAGTAATTTATTATGAATAAAACTTTATTTTCTATGTTCTAATAAATTTAAAACTATACTCCACTTAAAATTCTATTACCAAGTAATTTAAATAAATTTAATCTTTATTTAGAATATATATCATAACTTTATATTTTAATAAGTATAATTTATGCTGCCACTTAAATAATGCTCCCAAGTACAGGATTGTCGCAAAGTAATAACTCGGTGAGTCCGAGGTTGAATCCAAAGGGAAAAGGGAATTGATTAGCAAACCACAAGAGAATAAAACTAAAAAAAATAAAGTTTAATTGAAGTGATTTTGATGGTTTGGTAAAAGTAATTTAGATTGAGAGAAAATAATAATATATTAAGGTTTAGGGATCCACACACAACACATCTATTGGTAGTCTTAATAATATTGATTTTATAACTCAACTAAAATTTATATGAAGGATGATCTTAGTCGGATGATTTAACAAAAAGAACTTAAGAATTAATTGGCTAAGGTAGTTTTATGAAATTGATTGATTTTAGGCAAAAACAAAACTAGTTAATTAGGTCACAGGGAATACTAAGCATTTAACGTGCCCGGAGTCTATGATAAATCAAATAATTATACAAAACTAAACACTTTTCTAGATGAGTAAATTAATATATATATATATATATATATATATATAAAAGAACATAAGCATTAAAATCATTAAAGAATTGTTAAGAACATACCAATAAACAGTTGAGTTTCACTCCTTACTTTAGCAAAACTTCTAGCAAGCCATAATACCAAATAAAAGTCTAAAAACTATAAATTTTAAGAAAACCTAAATTTCGTCCTATAGAAGCTCTCTTCTAAATTTTGCCCTAAGTAGCCTTTAAATAGGTCAAGTAATCCTATTACAAGTTGAATTTCCGTTTGGAAAAAATTCCAAGTTTTCAAGCTTCACTTAACTGAAGTTTTTGTCAAATGTCTTGTAGCTGAATTGACACCTCCCCATGCACAAAGTGCTTGGGGGTCTAAGGGGGAAAGAGTTCGAGTTGCGAGGTTAACAGCATATTGTAATTATTTCTAAAAAAAAAACTGAAGTTTTTGGCCCATTAAAGTCAGAATCCTAACTTTTGGTAAATTACAAAGTTATAGCCTTTTAAGTTAGCTTTCCGGCCCAAAATACTAACAGGCGTGCACGCTGGAATCATAATCCAAATTGGATTTAGATTTAGTACAAATTTCTTTTGATTCATTACTCCAATTGGACTCAAATTTAATTGGGTTGGTCTTCTTTAACTTTATTATGACTCTTTTAAAAGTAGGGTCCATTAGCTTTCTTCTTTACACAAATCCACTCATTTATTTCCTTCCTCACAAAACATCCTTTCAATGATGGAAGTATCTTCCTCATCACAAACATAAAAATCCGTTTCTTCCTATGAACAGAAGTTACAATAGTTACTTAGATCAATTCAGGATCATTTAAAGAAAGGGAAAAGTTACGGTAGTTACTAAAAGCATTGGTTTAGGAAATATTTTTAGAAACTTTTTATGGAAAAAGAAAAAAATAATTAATTTCTTAACAGCTTTTTATATTTCAAATGAAAGTAGTATTAAAATTTTTCTAAAATAGTTTATAAACAATTGCAATAAGGGTACCCGTTAATAGGATTCTTTAAGAAAAAATGGCATTTCATCATTTGAGCATGACATAGCTCATGAAAAACGGGAGCACATGCCACAAACGCACAGCAACACAAAAATGTAAAGAAAGCCAAATTATGAAACATGAGAAGATCAAATTCTGTAGCATTACGGAGGCACTGCACAACAAGATAATAATCACAACAATATAATTGCTTATCTAAGAAAAAGTGTTTAGCCATTTAATAATAGAACATGATAAAACGTTCTTCTTCTTTTTTTCTTTTTTCTTTTTTTTAAATATATATATATATATATATATATTTTTTTTTTGAGAACTGAGTGAGATATGAGTCCAAAGGTCTGGGTCCGTTTGGATACAACTGAAAACTGAAAACATTGTAGCAAAATAATTTTTAAATGTGTGAATAGTATCATGGGACCCATTTTTAATGAAAAAATTGCTAAAAAGTGAGATTTGTGGGTCCGTAAACAGTGCACATATGTACTGTTCATGGTTGCCTAGTCAACCTTTGCGGCTTAAAGCAAAAAAGAAAAGAAAAGAAAAGAGCTGAAACCCATCTGGGTGCAAAACTTGGACACAAAACGCACAATCCTTAGAGTTACACAGATTTCCTAGCAAAACAGTTTCAATCATATTATAATCTCTGAAACAAAGGTACTCGAGAGCTGGGGCATTTATCTCAAGTTTGTTGTACACTTGTACTGATAAACACAAGAAGCAAAATCTAAATATAAACTTTTGAGTGTAGTAGGTACACAATGATTTTCAAAATAATATACATGTATGCTGCTTGTAATTCTAAAGACAAATTTTGGAGGACCAAGCAGCAATTTAGTGTCGAGAAAGAGTCACTGTTTGCATACCGGCCATCTTCAAGAAGCAGAGTCTTGAGATTTGGGAAGCCCGGGAGGGAAAAAGGATTAAGAACAACATTGCCCTTTAATTTCAAAATTACTAATGATTTAGCATAATTAAACAAGGTAGAGGGGATGTTGTGTTGAAAGGTTGGAGAGGACAAATGAGGAGAACAAGCTCTTCCAAGTTAGGTGTAAGCACAGCGTGGACCCTGGACACGATACGGGCGAGTGTCAAATGATTCCCATTCAACTGATCTTGATTAGGACTTTGCTCCTCAATTGAAGAAGATATCGCTCCAAACTTGATGCTGTCAAAGTCGAGCTTTGACACAAGAGTCCAGGGGGGAATTTGCAGACCAACTGTGTAAAGCTTAACAATGTAGTAAGTTAAGCAACGCTTGGAAAGATTATGAAAAATAGCATCTCGAGTTTTAGAAACTCGAGATCCATATTAAAACTCGAGTTCCAAAGACTCGCTTTGCAAGTGTTTTGCAGGTGACTTGGACTGAAAATGCCACTTAGATCTCGAGTTTTAGAAACTTGAGTTCTATGCAAAAAAAATTTTAGTGTGATCGCCCCTATAGTGGCTGTGGGGGGTGAAAGCCCAGCCTAATGTATTAGGCCTGGGACCCTATTCGAAGACTGCTGGATGTCCGAAGAGAGGAAAATATCTGGGAAATGGTCCATGTGGAAGAATCATACCTGGAATTGAATGAGGGATGCATTCCGAAGAGGTCATCAGTTGTCTGAAGAGGTCTTCCTCCTCGGATACGAATATTCTTGATCAATCAAATGTTTGAAGGGTCCGAATGATCTTCCTAACAGTTCCAATAACGAAGATAAACTCTGAGCATGTCTGGAGATAATAAGAACGAAGAAATATTTAAAGGGAAAAGCTGCTACAACTGTGTTTAATGCGTTACAGCTACTTTTCTGACCGCATTTATGTGGAGAAGACCCCTGAACAATGTAATCTCAGCTACCACCACTTACAGAAAACTAAAAAGGAGACTTGACATGACATATACTCAAGTGGATGCTTAGATGAAGACTAAGTGGAAGATAAAGATAAAGGGGAAGGATGCTATATAAAGGGAAGAAGCCTCTGATAATAGGGGGAGGAGGAAAAAGAGAGAAAAAGAAGAAGAATACAATTTTACTGTGGCTTTAAGAATTGTAACCATCTTTTACTCAATAAAACACCTCTTCGGATATTCATTGGTTCAGTTGTTCAAACCTGATTGCACATCAATTCATCCTTAACTATCTTAGTCGATCACTGTTTGATTCACAACTAGTTTAGCTCTTTTACCCACTCTCTACAAATTTATTGTTCTGGCTTCATTGGGCTCATAATCCATACTTCTTGGGCTTGAGCTACAATTCCTAACCCTACAATTGGCGCCGTCTATGGGGAGAGCTTGTGTAGAAGTAAAAACAATAGCTAATAATGGCCGAATCAGGACAACAACTAGCAGAATCTAGGGCATCCCAACACGTAGACCCTTTCCTCAATTTGGAGCGAAGACAAGATCGTGAAGGAAGTGTGCACACTGCGCATACTAGTCGAAGCCAATCGCATGGGGGAAGTCACGTGTCTCATGTAGAAGAAAACCAAAATTTGCAACTAGAAATTGAAAAGCTAAAAAGGGAGTTACGCCATGCAAAGAGGAAACGGATTTCTCCACACTCTGATGAAGATTCCGAAGACGAGCGGGACGCCTCTTACAAGCAGAAATCTCAAACACCAGCTAGTGAATCCTTTTCCTATGAAGAGAAGCATCATCATAAGAGGCAACTACGAAGCCCATCACGCGGAGGAGTAGGGAACGATGCTATGAGCAGGGCTTTGAATCAAATCTCTAAGTCACCTTTTACACGTAAAATCGAAGAAGCAAGACTTACTCGGCGTTTCAACCAGCCGACGTTTACTATCTATAATGGTAAGACGGACCCTGTGGATCATGTGAGCCACTTTAATCAGAGGATGGCTGTCTACTCCAGAGATGAGGCTTTAATGTGCAATGTCTTTCCCTCCAACCTCGAACCGGTTGCAATGAGGTGGTTTGATAGCCTGGAAGAAAACTCTGTCAACTCCTTTAAGGAGCTCACTCAAGCTTTTGGTTCCCGTTTTGTCACATGTCGAAGAATGGCCAGGCCCTTGTCTTCACTATTATCCTTGAGCATGCAAGAGGGTGAAACCCTGAAGGCATATTCAGATAGGTACTGGGAGATGTTTAATGATATGGAGGGCAACTCTGATGCAATGGCCCTCAGCACGTTCAAGCTCGGCCTCCCTACTGACCATGATCTAAGGACATCCTTATCTGACAAACCAGTTACTAACATGCGTCAGCTCATGAACCGTATAGAAAAGTTTAAAAGAGTTGAGGAAGATCAGCAGCAAGGGAAGGGAAAGGACAAGGTTATCCCCCAAGAGAGAAGGGATTTCAGGTCAGATCGTTACAATAGCAGCAAACCGCGTAGAGATTTTGCTGGGCAATCAGGATCGACCAATCCTCAAGTAGTCAACACTGTATTTAAAGAACCGGTACACCAGGTTTTGGAAAAGATAAAAAACGAGCCATTCTTCAGGTGGCCAAATAAGATGGTAGGAAACCCGGAGAGGTGTAATCATAATCTCTACTGCCAGTATCATCAAGACCATATGCATACCACAGAGGATTGCAGGAGCCTATGGGATCATTTAGATCAATTGGTCGGCGAGGGTAAACTAAGACACCTCCTGCACCATTCTAGTGGCCGAGGAGGGCAGATGAGTTCAGGGCCCCGAAGAGATGATTCTCCAAAACCGCCATTGGGAACTATTAATGTCGTCTTCGCCGTACCGGGAAGAACAGGATCCTGGCCATCGAAGGTTATGTCAATAGTCCAATCACCGGTAGGGCATTTCGGCCATGGTCCGAAGAGATCTAAGTTGGATACTCCATTGGTTATAGGATTCTCGGATGAGGACAAGATTAGGACTATCCAGCCCCATGATGATGCTTTAGTAATCACCCTCAGAATTGGAGGGTACGATGTGAAGAGGGTAACGGTGGACCAGAGTAGTGCGGTGGAGATAATGTACCCCGATCTCTACAAGGGGCTAGGTCTAAAACCTCAGGATTTAACACCATACGATTCCCCCCTTGTAAGTTTCGAAGGAAGGTTGGTCACCCCGAAGGGCCAGATACGATTACCCGTGTAGACCAGCTCAGAGGTGGTAGAGGTGGACTTCATAGTTGTGGATGTGTATTCCCCTTATACGGCAATTGTAGTCAGGCCTAGGCTTCACACATTGGGGGCTATTTCCTCTACCCTGCATCAGAAAGTTAAGTATCTATCTGAAGAACGAGTTTGTGAAATTCAGGGAGATCAGTCTGCAGCCACGCAGTGCTTAGTGGCTGCCATCTAGCATGAACCCGAAGTTGAGTCTTCGTCTAAGGCCGAAAGGGGTTTATAGTAGCTAAAGTCTCGGGTATTGCCCGTTGAAGATCCAGATGAGGGCACTCAATGCGAAGATATAGTGAAGGTTGTTATCGAAGACAATCCTGAAAAGTTCTTTCAAGTTGGATCTCAGCTACCTCTTCAGGAGAAGGAAGAGCTGATAGGGTTCCTCAAGAGGAATCTTGACGTATTTGCTTGGAATGCTTATGAAGCCCTAAGAGTGGATCCCCAGTTCATTTGTCACCATCTTAAAGTCAACCCATTGATCATCCCCATGAAGCAACCTCCTCGGCGCCCATCTAAGGAACATGCAAATGCAGTGAGAGAAGAGGTAGCAAATCTCAAACAAGCTGGAACTATCAAAGAAGTTTTTTACCCGGAGTGGTTAGCGAATACTGTAGTGGTGAAGAAGAAAAACGGGAAGTGATGAGTCTGTGTAGACTTCACTGACCTAAATAAGGCTTGTCCTAAGGATCCATTCCCTATGCCAAAAATTGATCAGCTTGTGGATGCTATTGTTGGCCATCCTCGGATGAGTTTCTTGGATGCTTTCCAAGGCTACCATCAGATACCACTAGCCCTGAAGGATCAGGAGAAGACTGCTTTTGTCACCCCTATTGGTAATTACCACTATAAGGTGATGCCATTTGGTTTGAAAAACGCGGGATCTACCTATCAAAGAATGATGACGAGGATGTTTGAACTACAGCTGGGTAAAAACATCAAAATTTACATAGATGACATGATGGTGAAGAGCAAAATTGTTGCTGAACATGTGAAGGACCTTGAAAGTACCTTTGAAGTTCTGAGGAAGCACAAGCTGCGCCTAAACGCTTCCAAGTACTCATTCGGTGTGGGATCAGACAAGTTTTTGGGGTACATGGTGACTCACAGGGGAATTGAGGTTAACCCCGACCAGATAAAGGCCATCAACAATTTACAAACTCCTCGGAATCCCAAGGAAGTCCAGAAACTAACTAGAATGACTGCTGCCCTGAACCGATTTATCTCTCGATCAGCAGATAGATGTCAGCCTTTCTTCTCTCTGATTAAAAAGTGGAAGGGATTCGAGTGGACTGAAGGATGTGCTGTGGCCTTTCAGTAACTTAAAGATTACCTAGCTCGGCCACCAATCATGTCCAGTCCTGAGCCAGATGAAGTCCTGTTCGCCTACATTGCTGTAGCTCTCTATGCTGTGAGCTTGGTGTTGATACGAGCAGATTGTGGTGTGCAAAGACTAGTTTATTATGTAAGTAAGTCGCTGCATGAAGCTGAGATCCGTTATTTGCCGCTGGAGAAGGCTATCCTAGCAGTAGTGCTCGGTACACGAAAGTTACCTCACTATTTCCAGGCGCATACGGTCATTGTCCTTACTCAGCTCCCACTCAGGGCTATACTCCGAAGTGTTAACTATACTGGAAGAATTGCTAAATGGGGTATGATCTTGGGGGCGTTCGATATCAAATATATGCCTCGTACGTCGGTCAAGGGCTAGGTACTTGCGGATTTGGTAGCCGAGTTCACGGAGCCCCATTTAGAAGAAGTAATGCCCATATCAGACATGGATGAAAAATCGGTTGGCATGATTTCTCAACAAGGCCCGTCCCATTGGGAAGTGTACGTGGACGGCGCAAGAGCAGTTTGCTGCACATCCCCAGGAGCGGTAATGCACATGCTGATTCTCTGGCCACTCTCGCTACTTCTTCGACGCAAAATTTGCCGAGAGTCATCATTATCGAAGGCTTGCATGGGCCTACCGAGGCAAGAAGAGAAGCAGTTCAAGTTCACCAAGTTAGGACCGGGCTCTACTGGATGGACCCTATTATTAAATTCTTGAAAGAAGATATTTTGTCTGAAGAAAGGGGGGAAGCTGACAAAATTAGAAGGAAGGCGACCAGATTCTGGCTATCCAAGGACCAGAAATTATACAAACGCTCATATTCAGGACCGTAACTGTTATGCATGCATCCTGAAGCGGCTGAGTTGCTACTAGAGGAGTTGCATGAAGGAATCTATGGGAGCCACACCAGAGGTAGGTCCTTAGCTCACCGAGCCATCACTCAAAGTTATTGGTGGCCGAACATACAAAAAGAAGCCCACGAATACGTTAAAAAGTGCGATCAATGTCAGCGGTTTGCCCCAAACATTCATCAACTAGGGGGAACTCTTAATCCACTATCTAGCCCATGGCCTTTCGCCCAGTGGGACTTAGATATCGTGGGACCATTCCTTAAGGCTGTAGGAAACAGGAAATACCTTCTGGTTGGCACTGACTATTTCACCAAATGGGTCGAGGCTGAACCTCTAGCCAACATCAGAGACGTGGATGTGCAGAAATTTGTGTGGAAGAATATCGTCACTCGATTTGGGGTTCCTCAAACTCTCATCTTGGATAATGGCTTACAATTTGATTGCAGGGCATTCAGGAAGTACTGTAGCGAATTGGGAATCATAAACAGATACTCCACTCCTGCTTATCCCCAGGGTAATGGGCAAGCAGAAGCTGTTAACAAGGTCATAGTAAATGGCTTAAAGAAAAGGTTAGACGACGCGAAGGGCAAGTGGGTGGAAGAATTGCCGCACGTACTTTGGGCTTACAGAACTACGTCTCGCAGATCTACAGGAGATACCCCCTTTTCAATGACCTATGGGGCTGAAGCTGTCATACCTTTGGAAACTGGGTTCCCAACACTGAAAACCAGTTCGTTCAATCCGACCGGCAACAATGAGCAGCTAGAGAGGAGTTTGGACCTGATTGATGAAAAGAGAGAAAATGCATTAGTTCGACTGGCACATTACCAGCAAAAGCTCAGGCAGGGCTATGATGCCAACGTAAGGCTAAGGCCTCTAGAACTCGGTGATTTAGTGCTGAGGAAAGTTGTCGGCACCGCAAAGAACCCAGCTTGGGGAAAGTTAGGATCCAATTGGGAAGGACCATATCGTATTACTTCAGGGGCTGGCATTGGGGCGTATTTCTTAGAAGATCTGGATAGTCATGTAATACCACGCACCTGGAATGTAAATGGGGCTGAAGTTGTCATACCTTTGAAAACTGGGTTCCCAACACTGAAAACCAGTTCGTTCAATCCGACCGGCAACAATGAGCAGCTAGAGAGGAGTTTGGACCTGATTGATGAAAAGAGAGAAAATGCATTAGTTCGACTGGCACATTACCTGCAAAAGCTCAGGCAGGGCTATGATGCCAACGTAAGGCTAAGGTCTCTAGAACCCGGTGATTTAGTGCTGAAGAAAGTTGTCGGCACCGCAAAGAACCCAGTTTGGGGAAAGTTAGGACCCAATTGGGAAGGACCATATCGTATTACTTCAGGGGCTGGCATTGGGGCGTATTTCTTAGAAGATCTGGATAGTCATGTAATACCACGCACCTGGAATGTAAATAACCTCAAAAGGTACTATTATTAATCGAATATTTTCTTTAATCAATATGCTGATTCTGTCTGTGAATAGTGCGCTAAGTGTTTATACTTAAATTCAATCATGCCTATAGTCTTCGGACCGGATGATTTGGGTTAGTTAACACTCGTTCCAAGTTCTCCAAGTGTTTAAACTTAAATTCAATCATGCTTGTAGTCTTCGGACTAGATGATTTGGGTTAGTTAACACTCGTTCCAAGTGCTCTAAGTGTTTAAACTTAAATTTAATCATGCCTGTAGTCCTCGGACTAGATGATTTGGGTTAGTTAACAATCGTTCCAAGTTCTCCAAGTGTTTAAACTTAAATTCAATCATGCCTGTAGTTCTCGGACCAGATGATTTGGGTTATTTAACACTCGTTCCAAGTTCTCCAAGTGTTTAAACTTAAATTCAATCATGCCTGTAGTCTTCGGACCAGATGATTTGGGTTAGTTAACACACGTTACAAGTTCTCTAAGTGTTTAAACTTAAATTCAATCATGCATGTAGTCATCGGACCAGATGATTTGGGTTAGTTAACACTCGTTCCAAGTTCTCTAAGTGTTTAAACTTAAATTCAATCATGTCTGTAGTCTTCGGACCAGATGATTTGGGTTAGTTAACACTCATTCCAAGTTCTCCAAGTGTTTAAACTTAAATTCAATCATGCATGTAGTTCTCGGACCAGATGATTTAGGTTAGTTAACACTCGTTCCAAGTTCTCTAAGTGTTTAAACTTAAATTCAATCATGCCTGTAGTCCTCGGACCAGATGATTTGGGTTAGTTAACACTCGTTCTAGATTCTCTAAGGGTTTAAACTTAAGATCCAATCATACTTGTAGTCCTCGGACCAGATGATATTTGCTAGTCAGCACCTTCCTACAGTTATTATTATTGAAATTTAACCTTATAATGAATCATGCTTGAAATTCTTAAATGCACTTGACTCTAGCTTACAACCAGACTCTTCATTTAAAATACGCTTTGCACACCTTCAATAAGGCCTATGAAACTTCCACATCACTTATTATTTTCAATACTTACTAATAATTCTTATATAAACCACTCTCTTCGGTATTAAGTTAAGACTATTCGCTTCATCAGCCTGATATTACGGTTAAGTTTACCTATACTACTATGCTCACAAGTTATGGTTATTCGCAATAACAGTAAGCCTGGTGATATAGGCAACAAGAACATCATAAAATGAAAGAGGAAGGATTTTATTAATTAAAATAGAGTGATATACAAGTCCTTACATAAAAAAAAAAAACTAACTATATAACAAAACAACTACTAGGGAAAAACTACTAGATATTCAAGCCTTGGTCTGAATAGCCAAAGGATCAACTGTCTGAGGGGGCTGAGCAGCAGCAGCGTCTGGCACTTGTTCTTTATCCTTTTCTTGGGGACCCTCAGGCTCTCTCGATGCTTCAGCAGGAGCAGGAAGGGTCTGGCTGATTGCGGCTTGCTCCGGAGCTTCTGGGACTTCACGAATATCTGGGTTGTAATATATGCTCCCAGGCAATCTTAGGTGAGAGTCTGCAGGGACCCCAGCAGCATCCATCGCCTTCCCCCAAGTTATGTCGCAGTAGTCTCGGCCGACCGAAGCGAACTGCTCAGTGAGACTGATCTGGGTCTCCTCCACCCCTAGCTGATATGCTGCTTTTCTTTCAGCCTCAACTGCCTCTTTGGCCAACTGGGCGTCCTTCTCGGCCCTTTTGGTAGTTTCCTTGGCTTTCTTAAGTTCAGCCTGAAGATCCTTCACCAGTGCTTTCTCTGTGGCCAAATTGATCTCGGTCAAATTCAGCAGCTGGCGTTGGTCTTCGGCCTGCTTCTCAGCATTCTTCAGACCCGCATCAAGACTATTTCTCTGCTTGACGATCTCCTTAAACTACTCAGACAGTTGAAAATACTCCTCCTTCAGGCTACCCAAAGACTTTTCTGCCTCGGACCGAAAGTGGGCCTCTGCTTGGGCTTCAATATACGTCTTTTTGTTCCACTTTTCCGCCACAAAGACTTGTTGGATAATCTACGCAGCAAAAATGATAAAGTTAACATAAAACAAGTAAAAAAAAAAAAAGCAACATCCTAAAATGAAGAAATGGATTAACTCACTTACCATGGCTAAATCCCTTTTTAGGGACGAGAAGAGTTCATGCTGGCTGAAGCGCCGGTAAGACTCCATGTCCCGAGGGAGGAGTAGTGGCTGCTCCAAAGCCTCGGCAACAAGACCTGCCCTCCCTCCATCGTAGTTCCTGAGGGAAGTTTCCCAAGGGATTGGAGCGCCATCCAATTCTAGCCTTAGGGACCAAGTGCGAGGTCCTCTGCGCACATCAGCAATGAGGGCCTCATCTCGGCTCTCCATGGATGAAGCCCTCTTGCTCCGGTGGTCTTTCACCACCTTTTGCTGCTTGGTCCCTTTTGGGGGAACCGCCTCCCCTTCCTCCGGGACCACGAGGGGCCTTTTCTTTTTCAAATCTGGTAATGGCTTCAAGCCGAGATCAGGAGCTTGAGGAGGTGGTGAAGGAAGACTCGCAGCTGGTTGGGATGTGCTAGTCCCCTTGGGCTCCGGCTTCTTACCCCTGTTCTTCATTAAGCTTCTTAAATCAGCTATGTCTTCTGCCTCCGAAGAGTATTCTGGAAGGGTGGTTATTAAAATCGGAGGGTGAACACTGGACTGCCTATCAGTTTCCTCCTCGGCGTCAGAAACTTGTATCACTCGGACCTCTCCTGAAACCTCCCCTTCAAATCTAAACTTATCAATCTGTTCTTCAAGTGAAGAGGCCGAGGAGGCTACTCCTTCTTCTGCTGCAACTGGTTCCAAAGGAACCTGTGGAATTGGCTGGAGGAGCTGTGGCACACCCTGGGGATTTGGATGTGGCACGGGCTCAAGATCGAACGGAGCCAAAAAGCCTTTCCGAGCTACGTCGATGCGTTTGAGGCGGTAATCTCCTTGTCTTATCGCATTGCCGGCCGGCTGAAAATCCTTCGGATTTGCTGTATAGCCAAGAATTAGAGGCACCAACCGGAGCTGCCCGTCCTCACTTACGAAGATTTCTGATTTTAATAGATAATTAAGCGCGGCAACGTTTGTGAGGCTAAGCCGAGGAGACACGTAGTCTTTATCTGTTAAAAATCACAGCAGAACTTAGTCAGAAACTTGAAAATAATGATACAAAAAGAAGAAAAAATTGTTTAAAGGTGGAGATCCTAAACCTACAGTTAGTGAACCTAAATCTAGCATATTCCACCTGGCTCTCCTGGCTTGGTTGGGCAATGAAGACCGTCATGCCACGCGCCCGAGACGATCACATAGTCGTCTTTCATCCCCTTTGTTAGACTTGGGAAGGCAGGATAGGAGCCTAACAACGTCGGACTAGGATTTAAGATAATATCCCGCCCCTTGCTGGCTATGACATTCGTACATGTGTACCACGTCGAGATAGGTGAGTCCCAATCCTAGGTGACGGTTCAGATCCTCAACTGCTCCTAAGATCCTAAAGACATTAGGCGCACACTGTTCAGGGCTAAGCCTATGGTTTCGGAGGTAAGTTCTGGTGATGGGGCCCATGGGGATAGTTATCCCCCCTTCTAGAAAAGCGATGATGGGGATTACAATTTCGCCCGTTTTTCGATCTGTTAGTATTTTTTCTGGTGGGCAATACCTCAAACCCACATTTTGAGGTATGCAGTATGTCGCCTTAAACTCCTCTATTTGGGCGGGGCTATCTACCATATACTGGAATCTACCCATCGCAACTAAACAACAAGATGGAATCACTAAGTGAAGTGACTAGGGAATGATTATTCGAAAGCCGAGGAGGTTGGCCGAAGAAGGAGACGAGAGGTTTAGAAGTCGAAACTTACGTAAACCAAATCGGAATGTGATCCTTGAACTCGCAGAAAAATTCTTACGGATTCTGAAAGGGGCTAGGACCGGTGATTGGAAGAACTTGAAGGATTCGAATGCTTGAGTTTGCTGGGTGCTCTGAGAATTTGCGAAGTGAAGAAGAAGTAACCTGTTCTGAGGCTTTATATAGGGACAAGCGAAAGAGCAGGAGTCATCCCGCCCAAATTCTGAGGAAAAATCACGTCCGTTGGATCAATAGCCCACCGTTGGATACCAAAGACAAAACGCCGCCTGGAGTAATTGATAGTGCATTGGGAATACTGAAACGACGGCAGCATTAATGAAGCGCCTGCATCTGTGCCTACACGTGGAAGTTCAGATGTTTTTATTATTTCAAATTTCTATTTCGTGACAAGTCAAAATCCTATTTTCCCACCTCGGATGCGAGGGAAAAACTAAAATTTTGAGGGGCTATTATGGGGGGTGAAAGCCTAGCCTAATGTATTGGGCTTGGGGCCCTATTCGAAGACTGCTGGATGTCCGAAGAGAGGAAAATATTTGGGAAATGGTCCATGTGGAAGAATTATACCTGGAATTGAATGAGGGATGCATTCCGAAGAGGTCATCAGTTGTCCGAAGAGGTCTTCCTCCTCGGATACGAATATTCTTGATCAATCAAATATTTGAAGGATCCGAATGATCTTCCTAACAATTCTAATAACGAAGATAAACTCTAAGCATGTCTGGAGATGATAAGAACGAAGAAATATCTAAAAGGAAAAGCTGCTACAACCGTGTTTAATGCGTTACAGCTACTTTTCTGGCCGCATTTATGTAGAGAAGACCCCTGAACAGTGTAATCTCAGCTACCACCACTCACAAAAAACTAAAAAGGAAACTTGACATGACATATACTCAAGTGGATGCTTAGATGAAGACCAAGTGGATGATAAAGATGAAGGGGAAGAATGCTATATAAAGGGAAGAAGCCTCTGATAATAGGGGGAGGAGGAAAAAGAGAGAAAAAGAAGAAGAATACAATTTTACTGTGGCTTTAAGAATTGCAACCATCTTTTACTCAATAAAACACCACTTCGGATATTCATTGGTTCAGTTGTTCAAGCCTAATTGCACATTAATTCATCCTTAACTATCTTAGTCGATCACTGTTTAATTCACAACTAGCCTAACTCTTTCACCCACTCTCTACAAATTCATTGTTCTAGGTTCATTGGACTCATAATCTATACTTCTTGGGCTTGAACTACAATTCCTAACCCTACAGTGGCGTTTTTAAGTCCTATAGTGACGTTTTAAAATCCTGTAGCGGCGTTTTCTTGCAAAATCTTTTCATAAGTAACCAATACTAGGTTCAGGGAGTCCTATAGTGGCGTTTTTAAGCCCTATAGTGACGTTTTAAAGCCCTATAGAGGTGTTTTTCTGCAAAAAAATTTTATAACTCAATTTTTAAGCCCTATAGTGACGTTTTTAAGCCCTATAGCGGCGTTTTCCTGCAATTTATGGAACTCAAGTCTTTAAAACTCGAGTTCCATGTGGATTTTTTTCCATATCAGACCCATCCACTTACAAATTGAGACTTAAAAACTCGATTTTTGTCTTGGAACTCGAGTTTTAAACACTCGAGATGTTAGTTTCACACATTCTTTCAAAACCGGGCAACTAACGATATTGTTAGATATCCTTTGTTATTTGGCAAGGGTGTTCAAGAGTCCAGAGTGTCTTCCACATTCTTGACAAAATGCTTGTGACAATAGTCTCTTATGGTTGTGAGAAAAGAGAGTCTGTTAGATTGTTGATCCTGTCTTCGACCACTATTGGTTTGTGGTGTTTTGAGGCTGATTTAGCCATTCAAAGCTTTTTCTATTGAGCACAAGTTGGGAAATGATGGGGTTTGGAGTTCCCAATTAAAAGAAACTTTGCAATATCATGCCAAACCAAATTGGCTGCGAAATAGGGAACCCCACAATGGACTGTGGACCGGAAAAACTACCTATAATTGCTCACTCTCAATGCTTGGATAAACAAGATGCTTCTATGAATGTCCAATAACACCAATAACTTTAGAGCTGTTATACGGTCGCAACAAAATATCACAATATTTTTACAACAATTGAAGTATTAGCCCGTCATAAGTTAAAATTAAATAATATATTGGAACCCACTACAATTGAAAATAAAAGTGTCGTAACATTATGTTATATCTCTAGACTTTGTCTTTTTTTTTCTTTTTTCTTTTTATAAATATATCTCTAGACTGTCTAATTTTAATTAATACGATTAACTCAATTAGAAAAAGTTACAATTTACAACCATAATTGAATTTACAATTTTGTAAGGGTAAACCCTTGATGGAAAAATGTAAAATAGATTCCCCCCCCCCCCCCCCGCGTCCTTTTGATTTGACATCCTATCAACTGAAATTAAATATCCTAATTTTATAGGATAAATTTATAATAGTTTCCACATATATTTTATACCCACTAGGTTGTAACCCGTGCTTACACACGAAAACTTTTAACAATAGTGACAATAAAATAGTGATTTTGACTTTTGTGCTGAATATTATTGTGGGGCCAAAGAATCCTACGGCCCAGCCCACTTCGTTCCTGGGCCGAGGAGGCACCCTAAGTCCGAGGATGACCCCATCGTCGGACGATCGAGAACTCGAGAGACAAGCTCGTGACAAGCAGTCACCTCCACATTAAATGTACCTGACTACCGCCCTGGCCGCATTAATGATGAAAGGACACTGCACCAACGTCGCCTTGGTTGCCGCGACTCTCAAAGAGATTGAGAAGGCAGCTGATGGGACAAGCATCTGAGTATTGTCCAAATTACCCAACACGTGTAGGGCTAGAATTGGTTAGGTAAAGAGTATATAATGTAAGGAAATCCCTCCTGAAGGAGGGAGCAGAAAAAAGAGGGAAGAAAGCCTCCTCGGCCGTGGGCCGAGGAGCATCCCCCAACTGTAAACATGCTCTAAGTATTCCTTCAATAAAAAGAGAACGGCGTTCACGCCTCGTGAAATGCCGACCAGCGCCTAGACCTTCGAACCACTCTCTACAAATTCATTGTTGTGGGTTCGATGGGCCCTTGACCCATACCCTTTGGGCTCTGGGCCGCAAAAGCAGACCCTACAATTGGCGCCGTCTGTGGGGAGGATTAGTGCGCCGGCCGGCGAAACAGACGACTGTTCTAAATAGATATTCTACAGAAGATTGGCGGTGATGCAAAAAAAAAAAAAAAAAGAACTACCAAGC
Organism: Quercus ilex subsp. ballota; assembly: GCA_032727855.1. Classification (NCBI taxonomy): domain Eukaryota; kingdom Viridiplantae; phylum Streptophyta; class Magnoliopsida; order Fagales; family Fagaceae; genus Quercus; species Quercus ilex. The sequence goes on from CM064915.1 coordinate 19,930,371, forward strand.
AAACATTGCAGAAAGATAAAAGCTCGAGACAGAAAATTCAACAGCGAAAAAAAAAGAGACTTTATATTATTTCATAAAAAGAAAAAGGGTTACAGATTACAATCAGAGGCTCAGGCAGGTATGTTTTACAACTATTCCTACCAGCTAGTCCTACAATCAGAGGCCCAGGCGGACCCTTCCTAAAACTAGCTAGAGGGAAGTGTCAACCCGTACTCTTACTGGCATCAAGAGAATGGGAGAACTTGACAATAAGAGGACGGAAGGGGCCTGGGGCTAGCTCGTTCCAAGGCCACCAACGACTCCTTTCTCGGAGCGGCGGAGCTTGAACAAAGCGAGGAGCAGATACAGGGGATCCGGGACGCCCTCCCCATGATGTTCCCTTGATTTTCTCCAACCCCCGCGAGCGTTGGCCGTTGGAGACGGCAACACTCGAGCACCGCCCATGATGTGAGTTCGCACGTCTCCTCCGTCAGGGGTGCGCTCAGAGGAGAGATGTTAGGTACTTCAACGACATCCCTCCGGGCCACCGTGCATGGCACCATTGGGGCTACGCCTAGACTCTGCCGCACCGGAAGCCTAGTGGGGGCTGCGGCCACAGCGGCTCTTGGCACGAATATCCTCACATCCGTCCAAAGCTGCCCCATATCTCCTAACTCCGGTCGCAATTCCGGCGGGGTTATTGAAGGGGCTTGGGGAGCTGAAAGGGTGTGTTCTTTCTGTTTGTGTTGGGAGGTTCATGGAGTATGGAGAAACCATCCCCCCGGAAAGCCTTATATAGAGGATGAGGGTTGGTGAGAATTAATTCACGCAGAATTCGAAAAGAGCGTTACCGAAGCGTTGGATAATAATGAGGCTGCCAGATTCCAAGGGGGCCGCAGGCAGTTGGACTTATGTTGATTTACGAGGCTATTAATGAAGGCGCGTCTTGCGTACCGAAGCGTCAGGCGCGGAATACGAACGGCCAAGAGACGCTTCGCAAATGAAAGAGATGGGGGCTCGAGCCGGAGGCGAGACCAACGCCACGTGTAAGATCATGATCCGTCCGAAGGAGGAATCGTCCCCAGTAAAGCGATCCGAGGACAAGCGTTAGACAGAACCAAGGCATTGCATGGTCCTCGGACTTAGGCCTATGGGGAAACTAACCGCTCTAGAAGGCCAAGCGTTAGACAGAACCAAGGCACTGCATGGTCCTCGAACTCAGGCCTATAGGGAAACTAACCGCTCCAGAAAGACCAAGCGTTAGACAGAACCAAGGCACTGCATGGTCCTCGGACTCAGGCCTATTGGGAAACTAACCGCTTCAGAAGACCAAGTGTTAGACAGAACCAAGGCTCTGCATGGTCCTCGGACTCAGGCCTATGGGGAAACTAACCACTTCAAAGAACAAGTGTTAGACAGAACCAAGGCTCTGCATGGTCCGCGGACTCAGGCCTCTGGGGAAACTAATCACTTCAGAAGACCAAGCGTTAGACAGAACCAAGACACTGCATGGTCCTCGGACTCAGGCCTATGAGGAAACTAACCGCTTCAGAAGACCAAGTGTTAGACAGAACCAAGGCTCTGCATGGTCCTCGGACTCAGGCCTATGGGGAAACTAACCACTTCAAAGAACAAGTGTTAGACAGAACCAAGGCACTGCATGGTCCTCGGACTCAGGCCTATGGGGAAACTAACCGCTTTAGAAGACCAAGTGTTAGACAGAACCAAGGCTCTGCATGGTCCTCGGACTCAGGCCTATGGGGAAACTAACCACTTCAAAGAACAAGTGTTAGACAGAACCAAGGCTCTGCATGGTCCTCGGACTCAGGCCTATGGGGAAACTAACCACTTCAAAGACCAAACGTTAGACAGAACCAAGGCACTGCATGGTCCTCGGACTCAGGCCTATGGGGAAACTAACCGCTTCAGAAGACCAAGTGTTAGACAGAACCAAGGCTCTGCATGGTCCTCGGACTCAGGCCTATGGGGAAACTAACCACTTCAAAGAACAAGTGTTAGACAGAACCAAGGCTCTGCATGGTCCTCGAACTCAGGCCTATGGGGAAACTAACCACTTCAAAGACCAAGCGTTAGACAGAACCAAGGCACTGTATGGTCCTCGGACTCAGGCCTATGGGGAAACTAACCGCTTCAGAAGACCAAGTGTTAGACAGAACCAAGGCTCTGCATGGTCCTTGGACTCAAGCCTATGGGGAAACTAACCACTTCAAAGAACATGTGTTAGACAGAACCAAGGCTCTGCATGGTCCTCGGACTCAGGCCTATGGGGAAACTAACCGCTTTGAAGACCAAGCGTTAGACAGAACCAAGGCACTGCATGGTCCTCGGACTCAGGCCTATGGGGAAACTAACCGCTCCAGAAGGACAAGTGTTAGACAGAACCAAGGCTCTGCATGGTCCTCGGACTCAGGCCTATGGGGAAACTAACCACTTCAGACGAACAAGTGTTAGACAGAACCAAGGCTCTGCATGGTCCTCGGACTCAGGCCTATGGGGAAACTAACCGCTCCAGAAAGACCAAGCGTTAGACAGAACCAAGGCTCTGCATGGTCCTCGGACTCAGGCTCACGGGGAAACTAACTACTTCAGATGATCCTAAGTGTTAGACAGAACCAAGGCTCTGCATGGCCCTCGGACTCAAGCTCATGGGGAAACTAACCACCTTAGATGATCCTAAGAGTTAGACAGAACCAAGGCACTGCATGGTCCCAAGACTCAGGCCTATGGGGAAACTAACTCCTTCAGAGGATTCCAGGTGTTAGACAGAACCAAAAGCACTGTATGCTCCCAGGACTCAGACCTATGGGGAAACTAACTCCTTCAGAGGATTCTAAGTGTTAGACAGAACCAAAAGCACTGTATGGGCCTCGGACTCGAGCCTGAGGGGAAGCCAGCTACCTCAAGGGAATTCTAAGTGCCTACACAAAGAATTTCTTACCTAGCCCTTAGGGAACGATGAGTCCACCCAAGCATGCATGCCCTCGCTATAATAACTGATGCCGCGATTGGCCGAGATGCAATTGAAGTTAAAATCATACAAGTAAAGAAAAAAACGGATAGCGTACGAATAAGCGAACAACCACAACCAGCAGGAAAAGAAATAAAACTCGTATTTCATTAAGTCCATAAAGATTACATGGTGAACACCACATTACAAAAAAAAGTAAAGTAAAAAAGTAAAAGGGAAGAAGAAAAATGCAAAAGACAAGAGAGACGACGGCGTCGAGGGGCCTGCCCTGCCCACTTATTTTCCTCCCTCAGCTGGGGGCTGGACTATAGCAGTTTCAAGGCCTTCTGAGCTTTGGCCAGAAGGGACAGCCTGCGAAGGCGCGGCAGGAACGGCTGCCTCCTCAGCAGCAGGAACCTCAGTTTCAGAGGTAGACTTCGCAACCTCCTGGGGCGCCTCCTCAGCGGGGCCTTCACCTGATTCTGCCACCTTAGGAGGGTCACCTCCTTGGACGAGCCCTCCCACGGGCTCAGCAATCGAGGTGTCCTCACCCGTAGCAGCACCAGCTCCCTCTGCAGCCTCCTCGGCCTCAGCGCCCATTGGAGTTGCCTCGCGGATAGCAGGAGGGTAGTACACATTCTCCTCGTTCCACAAGTTGGACGAGGCCTCGACCCCGGCCTGTCTGAGAGCCTCCCTCCAAACCTCGGCAGAGTAGCGCCTGCACAACCCAGGGACTTGAGCCTTAAAGGCTGCCTCTGTCTCTGCCATCCCCGTAGCATAAGCCTCCTCCTCGGCTTCCTGCTTAGTGGCCAGGGCTTCCTCCCTGCCCTGGTCAGCCTCAAACTTGGCCCTCACGGCCTCGTCCCTCGCCCACTCAGCTGCCCGCTTGTTCGATTCGGCGGCAGCCACCTTCTTTGGCAGATCCGCAAGCAGTTCCTTTACGGTCTTCAGCTGCCCCTCTGCCTCAGCCAGGCGCTTTGAGTAATCTTCGGCCTGCTTCTGGAAGCCGACGAGACCCGACAGGGCAGTATCCCGAGCACTGGTCATTGCACTCAGCTCCTCTCGGGCCTTGGCAAGGTCAGCCTCAGAGTTCTTAAGGACTCGAGTGGCCTCCAAGCGTTTCTCACGCTCCACGTCCATGGCTTTCCCCTGGTCACGGGCAGCGTCCTCCAACCTATAAGTGGCCTGAACGGCCTGGCAGGCAAAACAAGTACGCGGTTAGTCGAGCTCAGAAAAGGGGAAAAGAGAAGCTACGACTCGAATAAGTCATAAATAACGAGAGACTTACCATTCCCAAGTACCGCTTGAGGCAGAGGAAGACCTCCCTGCTCCTCATAGTCGCCAGCTCTGCCATGTCAGCTGGGAGTAGTAGGCACCTTCCCACTGCATCGGCCACGTACGCGCCTTCGCCCTCTTTGAAATCCCTAAGGGAGGAGTCTTCCCTCAGCGGACCCCCATGGAGCATTGGGCTAGGAAGCCAGGCCTGAGGCTCGGGCTGGTCGTTAACCTGTTTATCCTGGCCTCGGGAGCCTATCTTCAGCTGTTTGGATGGCCGCCGATTATCATCCTCCTCCCGTGGGGACCTGGACTTTTCCTCAGCCGGCCTTTTGCCCTTATCCTTTTTCTGCTTGGGATCGGAGGGCTCATGCCTAGAAGGCAGACTCGTCTTGGACGGAGAAGGAGGAAGCCTTGACTGGGTAGAGGCCGACCTGCCCTGAGCAGAACGAGTTTTTGGAGGAGGAGGAGGAAGCTCTGGCTTCGATTTCCCCGGCTGGCCTTCAATCAGATCCGACAGGCTAGGTTAAAACCTCTTCTTGTAACCCATCTCATGCCGGGAAGAGGACTTGGACACTGAGAAGTCTGCTTCAGACAGACGAGGGTCACCCAAGTCTCCTGGAAGGTCCTCGGACTGAAAGACTTGTTCAAACGCGTCAAATTCGTCCTCGGCGGGACCAAAGTCAGCAACTTCCACTTCCCTCTCTAGGCCTTCTTCGACAGCCTCTGAGGATCTAAGAGAGGAAGAGGGACCCGCAGGTACTACGCCTTCTGATGTGGAGGGCACCTCGGGGAACCGGAACTCGTCCTCGGTCACGGTTATTTTCCGAAGCCGAGGATCCTTTGCCCTGATCACGTACTTTGGCGCCGCAAATGACTTGTGAGCCGGGTCGTATTTCAAGATCTGGTGAGCGGCCCTAACCTGATTGTCGGCCTCGTTTACGAAAACCTCTGCCCTCAGCGCCTTTTGCAAGTCTTCTCGGTTGATCAGGCTGAAGTGGCGCGTGAAGGCGTGCGGATCTGCAAGAGGAAACACATTCACGTGAGAAACCAGACGATGCAAAAAGAAATGGATGAAGTAAAGGATGTAACCGATCAGGGTCCTAGGACTCTCCCCCCATTTTCCCACTGCCTACCTGGGGTCCCTTCTGTCGTCGGGCAATGAAGGCCATCGTGCCACTCTCCAGACACGATGAGGAAGTCCTTGTTCAGCCTCTTGCTGGACTCAGGGAGGCACTGAATGAGCCGGACCCTGTCATCCCTGGTCTTCAGATAGTAAGTTTCGACCTTCAGGCACTGGAGGTTATAACACCAATTGACGTCATGGTGGGTCAACCTCAGTCCCATCTTCTCGTTCAGGGCATCCACACAGCCCAGAATCCTAAAGACGTTGATGGCACACTGGGTGGGGGCTAGCCGGAAGTGCGTCAGGTAGTCCCTCATCACCGGCCCCATGGGTATCCTCATGCCACCTTCAACGAAGGCAACGATGGGAATCACCACCTCACCCTTTTGCCTCCGGAAGCACCACTCGCCCTCCGCACAATACCTCAAGCCCACATTGGCCGGTATCTTATAATCGGCGATGAATTTCTCCATCGCCTCCTCAGTGAAGACATACTTCTTAAATACACCCATCCCAAATGATGTCTAAAGCAAGCTAAGTGAGAGCAAATGAAAAAGAGGCAGAGATGGAGAAGGAAAAAGTTCCAAGAGAGATAGAGTGACTTACAGAAATAAGTAGAAGCTCCTCGGACAGGCTTTTTATGCTGGAGATGTAGACTCTTGAGTGCGAGTGAACAGAGGAACCGGGCTTTCGAATGGGTATTTACACCCCAAATCAAGGAACCGGGCGGGTTTTCCCGTCCCTAACTGCTAGGCGAATCCCCACCGTTGGATTATCATCCTCCCGTTGGACGTGGGGGGCACGGAGCCGTCATGATTTAATGAAAGGCGCATTGCGCGCTTCGAGGCGCCATTAACGCGTCTGGGGTAGATGAAAAGGCTCCAGTACTGACAGAGGACCAGACCCAATGGGACGTGTGGCAGAACCGAGGACATCAAAATCTTCCTCTCCACCCGAGGATGCAAACAGCAAAGATTTTGAGGGGCTATTGTGGGGCCAAAGAATCCTACGGCCCAGCCCACTTCGTTCCTGGGCCGAAGGCCCGGGCCGAGGAGGCACCCTAAGTCCGAGGATGACCCCATCGTCGGACGACCGAGAACTCGAGAGACAAGCTCGTGACAAGCAGTCACCTCCACATTAATGTACTTGACTACCGCCCTGGCCGCATTAATGATGAAAGGACCTTGCACCAACGTCGCCTTGGTTGCCGCGTCTCTCAAAGAGACTGAGAAGGCGGCTGATGGGACAAGCATCTGAGTATTGTCCAAATCACCCAACACGTGTAGGGCTAGAATTGGTTAGGTAAAGAGTATATAATGTAAGGAAATCCCTCCTAGAGGAGGGGGCAGAAAAAAGAGGGAAGAAAGCCTCCTCGGCCCACGGCCGAGGAGCATCCCCCAACTGTAAAGATGCTCTAAGTATTCCTTTAATAAAAAGAGAACGGCGTTCACGCCTCGTGAAACGCCGGCCAGCGCCTAGACCTTCGAACCACTCTCTACAAATTCATTGTTGTGGGTTCGATGGGCCCTTGACCCATACCCTTTGGGCTCTGGGCCGCAAAAGCAGACCCTACAATTATGAATGAGTTACTTAATAGCAAAATTAAGAAAATTAAAATTGGGCACTTGACATAAAATTAAATTACAATTACAAGCTAATATGGATTTTATTTAGATTTAGATTTTGCTTCAACTTTAAAATATGATAATGGGCTTTACCAAACTAAAAATTGTTCATAAGAGAGCTGCAATTAGATATCAAAACTTCAAATACTTTGTTTTTTAATTTTTTGAGAAAATAAAACTTCAAATACTTGGTAAGCTAAAAAATTATATAAATTGGCCCAAATAAATAAACAAAAAATTGATATAGAATTTTAATTCACACAATAAACTAACAATGCTGTCTATATCAAACACTTTTTTGGGGGAAAACAATATTAAATGTTAATTCACCAGCATATTGACTAACATGTATTAGAGAACACTCTTAACCAAACATGTACATGGTTGGTCTTGTGTTGATGTCAATTGCTATCTAATCCCTCTCTTAAGTATATCACTTTCCAAGTTGTTCAACCAATAAGAAGAAACATAAAACACTCAAAATCATATTATCTTATATATTATTAAATTTGACCAAAAAAAGAAAGGTAGCCTTTGCCACGAAGATAAAAGTGATTCCTCAAAGAAAGATTAACAAATCAATGAGAAAAGTTAGAGAGAGAAAAATTAGATATTAGATAGTATATTATCAAATTAAACGAACAAGGTAGCCTTTGCGCTACAAAGATATAAGGAATTTTTCAAACAAAGATTAACAAATCAAAAAGAAAAGTTAGAGAGAGAAATATTAGCAATTAGATAGCAAGATAGAGGGGACTAATACGTTTGTTCATGGAGGACTCTTATGCGTGAATCGAATTGACTTTATGCTTGGATTTCAAGCTTCAACCATGGCTGCTACTCAAGTTGCATAATTTCTGGCAATCACAAATGTGATTCCTCAACATTCCATCTTTATACAAAATTAACAGGCGGCAAATTCATTGCATTTATTAAAAACAAAAATTTGACTCTCTGATGATTGCAATGTGTAATAAATACTGTAGCAAAATTAAGAAATTAAATTGATACGATAACTCACTCAACACAACAATTCAAAACTTTAGATGGGACATGTGGCGCAAAATTGCAAATCCAATTAAGAATCTAATTAGATTTTCTCTCAGTTTTAGCTATTAATATATATATATATAGGTATAACTGCCAACTAATTGACTGAGCAACAACAAACTTAATACACATGTTTAAAAGAGTGTGTTGTGTGTAGTATAACTTGCCCCACCTTCCCTTAAAAGTTACCATGGCTTTTGAGTGGAGTTGTAGTATGTCTTTGTGTTAAAACCCATTTCCCTTCCTCTTATGCGTCTATGAGTTTGTTTCTCAAAAAAAAAAAAACTTAATACACATGCACAATGCAAGCATAGCAAACACAATTAAGCGATTAATAATTTCTATAAACACACTAAAACCAAATTGCAATTAAACATAAAAATAGCTTAGCCACAAATGAGTTTAACATAATAAACTCCTGTAACGTTATAACAACTAAAATCCATCTTAGTTCTTACCGTAATACTTCAATGACAATACTGAGAAACAAAACACCATCAAAAAGCTTTATTAAATCATTTCTTTGCTGTGTTGAAATCTGTAACTTATTTACAGCTCATCGCCAACCATGATTGCACGAGGTCCTGCAAGAATTTAAAAACTATAAGTGCATTCTTGTTTGAGATTTAATACTAGATGAAAATATAATAACACTAATCAGTTTTGTAATTATATAGGAAAAGCCTACACCAAGATATGTTGTTTTCAGAATGTGGAAATTACGAAAAAACCCAAGCCTATACCACATGAACATGTACACCAAGGGGGAGTGGGGGGCAGGGTAAATGATCTAAGCAGATTCCTATGCCAGAAATTATTATAATAAGATCTTACTCTTTAACAAAAGATAACTGTAATGAGAAGACGCCAAGTTCCAAAAGAAAATAGAAATATTGCAAAACTCATAGTACAAGAAAGAACACAAATACAGAATGGCATCATCAACTGTTCTTTAAAACCAAAACAAAACATTTCAAACTAAAGCCAAAGCCAACCAGACAACCACAAAACACAATTATTAGTCACGGTTTGTATCATCCTACAAGACGCTCTCAGAAATACATTCGTGGCTTGAGTTAAGGGATTTTATTTATTTATATATATGTACTAAAAAAATCCCTGTGTGTTCAATGCGTCTGATGAGCTAAGAAGTACGGGTGCGTTTCCAGACTCGGGTGCGGATGCGGGTGCGAGACTCGACAATTTTTGAAAAAGGTAGGTGCAGGTACGGCGGGACTCGACGATTAAAAAATTATTAAAAATATTTTTATATAGTGAATTTAATATTTTTATATAAAAAAATCAAATAAATGGTAGAATTTATTATTAAAAAATAATTATTTATGATTTGTTTTTAATAAAATCACTATTTTTGGTAATTGTAAACAAAAAACCACATTTCAAAAAGGTTCATTTACTCATTTTTCAATTCCCAAGCCCACCCACATTAAATATTTGACATTTCCACCCCCTTAATTTATATTCTTTTGTTATGTACATTTATTTTTCTTTCATCTTTTTTTTTTTTTTGGTGTCTTCTCATCTTCTTCTTCCTTCTCTTTTTTTTTTTTTTTCCTCTAACAAGGCCACATGAAGCAGAAGAATGGCAGCCACTGCCTATTTCGTCCTGTTTCGGCGGCTGTTTTGGACGGAATCGGCCGTATCGGCCTGTTTCGGTGGCCGTTTCAGCCGGAATTGGCCATCTCGGCATGTTTCGGTGGCTGTATCGGCCGTATCAGATTCCGTTACCACCGGAATCAGCCCGTTTTGGCCCGAATCGGCGCGAATCTGGCTGAGTCGGCGTGAATCCGGCCGAATCGGCGCGAATCCAAAAGAGAAAAAAAAAGGGGGAGAGTCGGCGAGTCGGACACCGGACGCCACGTCGGGCCGCGTTGGACTCCAGTGCGGCGACCTTGGAGCCGCGTCGGTGCTTTCTAGCTGATGAGCAAGCTGTAGTCCCTTGCTTAACAATAATTGATCACTGGTGTACTCTTTCTTAAATTGCTTAAAAGAAATATTTAACCCTCCTATAAAAGATAACTTTGACCTAAAGAATAAAATTAAGAACATTAACACATTATAAATCACAGAAAAATTTGCCAGCTTAGTTTCTTGGTATATGTTTTGGGGAGTTGTGTTAGGATTTTGGATTCAGTTCTCACTTCATCAGGTTGGCATGGGATGAAAGGGATACTAATTATAAAAGGCTTTCCATACCTATAGGCTACAGTCTACTTCTGCCTTTAAACCAGAAACTATTATGCAGTAGAGAAACATTAACATTTTTTTTTTTTTTTTTTTTTGGGGGGGTGTGGGGAATTAAAAGAAACAAGATGAAAAATTGAGCATCCACCATAAGAAGAAAATTTTATATAAATACTACAAACTGAACCACTATTTCTACACAAGCAAAAATCACAAATTGTCACATTGCTACATTCAGAAATCACTCTTGTCAATCAAGGATTGATGTGTCCATCAACATGTTTTCAATTACAGGAAAACAAAAAGCTAAAAAGATGCTAACTATCCATTAACTTCTAATATTTTTCTTAGCAAATAAGGGAATATATTCATCAATGAGCTACAACAGGGGCAAAATTTCTTGTATGCTTGCATAGAAGAAAAATGATCAAACACACTGAGTGCATATAAACACTTAAGAAACAGTAGATAGTAGGAACCAAATCTTGTAAGTTAAAGATAATGCACAAACAAAGCAAACATTTACATCCATTATTTTTTGGGGGGTGGGGTTTTTTTTTTTTTTTGTGGAACTTGGTGTTGTTGTGGTTGTGGGGGGGGAATAGATAGATTAATGAAATAAGGGTTGCAGTTGTTTTTGGGGGGTTAAATCTCCAAGGATTTATGGAGCAAGGTTTCAAGTTGGAGTGCAAATGTCAGGCCTATAGTTAATATGAATGTGGTGCTAGATTTGTTAAAGAAAAAAAAAATCAAAGGTAAGAGTTTAGTAAAAAAGTTACTAGAATGGTGTGTTTGGGTACACTATTTGTGTACATAGGAAGCTATTGCCCCCCCCCCCCCCCCCCCCCAGCGCTTTTTCTCTTTCTTTCCTTTTTTTAATCAGTAAGAAATAAAAATTCATTAAAAGATGAAAAAAGGGGTTCAGTATACAGGAAGTATACTACAGAACAGTGCAGACATGAAAAGAAAATAAAAATCAGCATAATACGAAACCATCCAACACCGACAATAAATCTGAGGAAAACTCAGGGGAAGAAGAATGAGTCCCATACCACGATAAAATAGTGCTCAGCAGCTGAGACTTAAGAAGGAGAACTGAGGATTCTTTGTCTTCAAACACCCGCAAATTCCTTTCCTCCAACAAATCCACATAAGGCAGGAAGGAACTGCACTCCACACAGGCAGCCTGTCCTTTTTAACTGTAATAGCAGCCCAACAACACAACAGATTCCCCGCCCTTTGAGGCATCACCCAAGTAACTTACTCCCATCAGACACCAGAGAAAACCCCATAACTTGCTAGCCACCCGACAATGAAGAAAAAAATTATCAATGGTCTCCCCTCCAACCTCTTTCAAATAAAAAAAAAAAAGGCTTGCATTGGACCTTGGGTAACTGCCCAAATAAAGATCATTCCACAATGAATAGACCCTAACACAAGAATTGGGGTTGCACTTTGGCTTTAATTGGATCAAGTTCTATTTCTTTGCATGTAAATTAGTTTTAATTTGATGTCTTCTACTTCCCATAGTTTTTCTTTTTTCTTTTTTCCACTAGTGTTCGGCCTTTTGCATCTGCTTTGTACAATTATGTAACAGAAAATACTAACTCATCAACAAAAGATTAAGAGAGGGAAAAGAAAAAATAAAATGGAATGAAATGGAGTCAACAAAACAATACATCTAAGAATAACTATTTGTTGTTATATAAAAAATTAAAAAATTAAAAATTATGCTAAGGAACAAAAGATAAAATAGGTCAAGAAGAGGATTACAAACAAGTCATTTTCCATTCTTAACCACCCAAAGCAAGCAATAACCACTGATGAGCTGCTTTCTTAATGAGCATGGCTCTATGGGAATTTTTTCAGCAAGAAGATAGGCATTCAAGAAAATAGAAGACTTAAAATGTACAATCAATATCTTTGGTTGACATATTAAGAAATTTTTTAATAATACATGAACATTTAGTACAAGTGTGAAAACATGAACTTAAAAGATATCACCATAACATTATCAATAAATAAAATGTTGAGTACATCTATCTATATATTTTAAATTATAAATGTCAAGATACATGAAATTGACAACCTTTTGATAAATAAGCTTTGCTAAGTTGATAACCAACAAAATCCACTTTATTTTTTGATACTTAATATATGATTATCAAAGAAAAATTGAAATGAGGCTAAAAGAATTTTGAGTATATATGCTATCTACTCAACTATCTCCTCAATACAACCAACAACAACCACAACCTTGATTAAGCTCTCTATTCTAAATATAAAGCCACTTAATAAGGATTTATAGAGCAGTGTTACACACACACACACACACACACACACACATATAACTCATAATCAATGCCAATTTGCCAAGTATATATATGATGGACAAAATGAAAAAGACCAAAAATATAAGCATGAAAATAAAATGAATCTTGCCTGTTGTTGTTCCTCTCTCTTCTTTCCTAGTAAGTAACTGCACGATTGGGTTCATCCAGCAAAACTAGACTCTCAACATAGGAATCAAAAAAAGTATACCCATTTCCATTGATACTATGATCGAAAATATACCCATATCCAGTAATCCCAAGCTCTTTAAACTTCTGGCTCTCAAAGTGTAGTGAGATGAGCTGCCCATCATGCATTTCAATTATAACCTCACCACTTCTTCTAAAACCCAATGCCCTTGGTACGTACTCACGGGAACCTTGACCATCAGACAAAGTAAAAAGTTTGGTCCAGGATGACTCATCAGCATATTCTTTCATCACCCAAACATTTAAACAGGGACTAGAAAAATCCTGTTGATGAAACAAGGCAACGGAATTCCTATAAACTGAAATAGACATGCGCACCCAATACTGATCTCCATCAAAACCATTCAAAAATTCTGGCAGCGCAATCTCACGAATGACCTCGTCCCCCAGATCGAACACCATAACAAAGGATTGCCAATTGTTGGTTATATTTCTCCTGAAAGCAATCCAATGCAGAGCACCATTCACAAAGGCCAGTGGCTCGCGACCACGAACAACACATCTCGAAGGCAAACCAGCAGTAACCATTCTCCACTCATCAGTGGCGAGTGAGTAAACCTCAACCTTGAGCGAAGACCCATCTTCGTCCTCTCCATCCATAAGCCTCACAACTCTCACTACCTTATAGTCGTTAGTCTTGGAATCAAATCCAAACCCAGTAGTCTCTTCAAACCCACCGTGAGTGGAGTAGCTGACAATGGGTTTAGAAGTTCTGGTGAACTTTCTAACACAGGGGTTCCAGAGAGTGTAAGAGTTATCGTAAGAGAGTAAATCTCTGGCAAGGCAAACCAGGCCATTACAAGTACCCACCACACGGAGTATCATGCTACAGCTTTGAGCAGGAAAAGGGGAGTCAAACCTGGTGTGTTCGTTGAAGTCCTCTTCGTTGTTGCTGTTGTTGTCCCAATACAAGGTGTAGACTTCTCTTTCACGTTTATCCCATATCGTACCTTCATCTGGACAAAGCCTGAAGAGAAGGAGGTGGTTGTTGGAGTTGGAGGAGGAGCGGTGGAGATGGGTGGAAATGAAAGAAAGGTTTTGGATGAGGGATTTCCATTTTTTGGAGACAGAGGTACAAGTTATGATGGATTTGATAGGTAGTTGTAGGAAAGCATGGGTTAGGATTTCAGGAGGAAGAGAGTCCCACATCGGCTCTTTGTCTGACATTGCTGCTTGCTACTGCTTCCCCTGAGAGAGAGAGAGAGAGAGGGTTTGAAGAGAGTGGGTAGGGGGTGTGATGAAATGGTAAAGTGAAAACATAAATGGTCCTAAGCCCGAGTTATATAATGGGTATAAACTTAGTCGAAAGCCCACCATCCGCAAAGGCCCACTTCTAGTGATAGGGAAAGCAATAGCTTTGTGTCACTTCTAGAGTATTATCTTCAATGTAAGATTGAGTATCAGCCTTGACAAAGAAGATGCTAAGGGTGGAGAGAGAGAGAGAGAGAGAGAGAGTTGACAGAAGAAAAAGGTTTATACCTAACTCATTGCACAAGAGCTTGATAGATGTTCCAATACATTAAAAAAAAAAATGTAAATGTTTTTAATCTAATTTTACATCTAATTGAGCCACCATGAAATTATTAAAAGAAGTATTAATAATTTGGATTGAGATTGTCTAGAGTTCTTAGAATATCTTTACAGATTAAGATCCTAATTTATATGTTTGAATGTTGGTCAAGGATGTATTAATTAATCATTCACTCTTGATAATTAATTAACTTTCAAGAATTAGTCTAATTTATCTAATTTTGAGGTATAATTCCCTCAAAGCAACCAAAATTCTATTTTATTTCTAAATATTTTTAATATGAAAGCACTTGTGTTGTGGAGATTTAGACTCTCTCGAAGTAGTCTAATTTATCAAATTTTGAGATTTAATTCCCTCTAAGCATCCATATTTTTTTCTAAATATTTATTCTCTCAAAATATCTTATACAAATCATCAACCTCCGCATCCTATTCACATTTCTAGCATATAACAACTAGTGCAAACAAAAGCAAAATTGTCAATCAACCATTCCAAAGGCTCCTAAACCACGTAATTAAGGAGAGGGACAACCAAGGTTGCAAATTATAGGTTTTCTAGGTTTCAAATCTAGGTTTCTAAATTTTTAAAAACTAAAATAAATTAATAAATTCAAAATTTGACATGTCAATTTGTTTTTATTTATTTAATTTTTTTTTAGCGAATAGACTATTTATTATAAAAAGAAGGTTAAGATGAAAAAAAAAAACTCTATACAGTCAAGTATTCTAGAACTCTAGAGAATCTTGATTCCAAGAACAATACCATTTTCAATAGAGATATAGGATATAAGCCAACAAGAGAGCTGCTTTGCCTAACAATATTTGGACTACTTTGCATGTTGTCATTCATATCCAAATGAAATTTTGCTAACGAATCCACCTACCTATATAAGAACATCCACAGCAGTGGAGCTAAAAATTTAGTTATTTGGTACCACAAAAAGTTACTTTATCTATTTTACCTACACATATGCTGCAGCAGTGGATCTATTTTAGCTTTCAATATAATAAAATAATATAAACATCACAATAAAATAAGATATCTACTATAATAAAATAATATACCTAATATAATAAAATAATATATTCACTACACACAACCATCATAGCCACACACACAACCACCACCACCACCACCACCACCACAGCCCACAACAAAGAAAAAAAAAATCAACCAAGCCCACACCCACCAAACCCACCAGGCAACACCCACACCCACTACCATAAAACCCACTCGAGCCACCACCACGAACACACTAATCTACCCATAAACCCACACACAGCCCACTGATGCCGACGAACCCAGCCACCCACCGACGCCGATCTACTTACACAACCACAACAACCACCACACCGTAGCCCACAACAACAAAAAAAGCAAACAAGTAAGGGCGAGATGGGTTGGCAGCGTGGATCGGCGGCATGGGTCTGCGGTGTGAGCCGGTGGCGTGGGTCGACAGCATGGGGGTGGGCTAGCAGCGGCGAGAGGAAGTTGAGAGAGAGGTGAGAGAGTTGAGAGAGAGAGGTGAGAGTTGAGAGTTCTGAACGGAAAAAAAAAATATATATATATTTTAAAAGGAAGTGAGAATAAAAATTATTTTATTTTTTAGCTCTCAGCTACCATGCAGATCTATCTATAGATGTGCACTATAGGAATGAAGCTAAAATAAATAGCTATAACTCCAATGCTGTATGGTTATTTTTGTATTTTGGTGGAGCTAAAATAACGATATAGCTTTTTAGCTCCATTGCTACAAGTGCTCCCTTGATGGCAGAATCCCTAACACACAAGGCTATGTCTTAGATAATGGAACATGATTTAAGCAAATAATAGACTAAATTGCAATTTAAATCCATCCGATTTAGAATAATTTGATTTTGCTCCAAAAGTTTCAAACACTAATCTACTCAGATAGTCAAACACAAAGAGAGAGATGTGAGAACATGAACTAAAAAAAATTATTTATTGATGTATTGAGTGAATAGTGCTCAATAAATGTTTTGGGCCCACTGTTCACTGTTACAAAATTTTCGACAATTTATTGAGCCTATTCATGAAGCTTTTGCGTGAGTTTTGTGAAAATTTAGGCTAAATGTGGTTTTGAAAAGCCAAATGCTAATGCTAATGCTAATTATATAAACAGAAACTAAAACTAGCTCTGAGATTTTCTACATGTGCTTTATGACAGTTTTTCTCTTAGGTGAGTTTTTATTTTTATTTTTTTTATGGAACTCTTAGGTGAGTTTTGATTACTTAGGTACTTCTTCTCGAGGGTTGAAGCCCAAGGCAAACCCAAGCGACATATTTTCTCATAGGGGAGTTTTGGTTACTGCTTAGTGTTACTGAGGTAGTTCTTGAGGGTTTAATTCTCTTCCAATCCCTCCCAAAGAACCCAGGTTCATATTTTGTCTATAAAAATAACCATGCAGAACTTTTTAGCTTTCTATGCAATTAAAAATCTCACAGCAAATAATTACTAGAAGAAAGGAAGTTTTGGATGCTACAAAATTAATCTTAAATACAACAATAATTCAACATATATTCACAATTCCTTTTATATATATATATATATATATATATATATATAAATGCAATTCAAAAAATAAAAAATAAAAATCTTCTAGTATTCACTTTTGATACAGAGTTACAATAAATAACCAACACAAAGCAGATGGTAACTCCCTGAATGTCATTCACTATCTGAAACAACATTTGTGTCATCTGTCATTTCATGGAAGGAAATTTTAGTAGGTTCAAGGCACGTTCTCAAGGTGTCATGCCCAAGCTGTGCTCTTTCATTGTCTCCAAACCCAAAGATTTTTCCATGATTAGTGACAACAACTGTGTGGTACAGCCCAGTACTAATTTGAGAAACATGCTGACCTCCTAAGCATTCAAGGATTCCAAGCCTCATGACTTTATCAGAGACTCACCATTCTGGGAACTCAAGGCTACCAAAACCCATCCACCCAAAGCCATAAAGCGATCGGTTATCTACTAGTACATGGGAGATGCACAAAGACAAATTATAGGCAGATAGGAATGACTAAAAGAAGATAAGTACTACCTAGATCGGCAAATGTCATAGTAATTATATACACTAATTTCTATAAATAGAATGGTGGTGTGTGAAAGTTCTGAGAAAAGTTTAGTGTAGGGAGAGTTAAAAGACTAAGTTCTGTTAGTGTTTAGCGTATTAGTTAGCACACATTTGGGTGTTTTGCGTTAATTTATTTTTGAGAGTTTTTTGTGAGAGTTTATGCGGTTGTAATTCAATGTATCAATAGTGATTTTTGGTTAGCGTTGCCTGTGAATGTAGGTTTGGAGTAAGTCAAATCTCGTTAATTTTGGTGTATTGTGGTGCTTTGTTGTAATTTTGTATGTGTATCTTACAAGGCTACAACATTCTCTAATATCTAAAACAAAGAAAACATATCTCAAAAATATTTATAATTGAAGGAAAAAAAATAAAACACACTTTTAAGGTCCAAAACCTTAAAAAATAATAAATAAATAAATAAACCACAATTCAAATCCAAAATGAAAAAAATATCACATCAAATTCAAAACTCTCTCCTTAATAAAATAAACAAAATGTAGTTGACAAATTCTTAAACTATAGGGAAAAAAATGAAACAGACATATAGAGTACCTCCATATCTCTATGAAGTATAGGTTTCCAAATCATAGGATCCCAGTATTGAGTAGGCCTTAGTTCCATTTGTCATAGAGAGATTAGAGACTCAGAGAGATGCCATACGGTTTGGAATAAGGAGGAAATGCAACCGTTTAAAAAAATCAGATTGATGAGTTTTTAAATCAAGTGATGACAACCTAAGAATTTTAAAAGAAAAGAAAAATATTCATGGATAAATTATTTTTGATAGATAAAATATCGAAAGCTAACTAAAATATTCATGGATAAATTAAAATCCAAAATTAGGTAAGCTTTAAATGTTAGACTTGAGATGATAGAAATGAAGGAGGATAGTAACTATTTATGATATTGAACTCTTAACTGCTAAAGGATGGCAATTTAAGGGTTGAGCCCAAAAAAGAAAAATGTTATGACCCTCAAGATTGAACTAGCTACCCGCTATGCTTCTGATATGCCCGTTTGTCTATTGTTGCATAACCTGTTTGCTAGTTTCATTGCTGCATAATCTGCCACCTGCTGTCTGCATCAGCTGAGATAGTTGAGTTACTGTGTGCCAGTTACATGGCTGCTGCTTTATCATTGCTGCATGAGTGTAGTTGTTGCTACATTGTATTGATACCTGTACTTGAGCTTTTTAGTTACTTGTAATTAGTTTACACTAGTCTTTGTTAGCTTACTTGTACTCTGCTTATTCTTGCTATAATTGGAGGACACTTGTAAAGTACTAGACTTTGATGCAGCTAACTAGCTCTATAATCAACAATGTGAAAAACTACTATTCAGCATGTTGTTAATTAGGAGTTAGTTAAGCTGTTGGGGAGTGTTACACTAACTAACTACCAACTGTCAGGTAGTTAGAAGATTGAATAGCCTGTTAAAAGGACTAGGTCAGATTGTATGGGATATTCCTTGAAGTAATAAGATTCTTTCTCTAAACTCCTCTTTCTTCTCTAAACTCTCTTTTCTCTAGGAGGCCAGGTTCCCTTGAAGTAACCTACCCCAAATATCACCTAAACTCTACCCTAAGAAAAATCTAATTCCCTTAAAACAGTTGAGGCCAGCAAGACCTTAACATTTGGTATCATAGCAGTTCTATCCTATCACCCTCACGATGACAGAAACTAGATCAACTTCTCAAAACAATGAAAAGATTGCAGCCTTAACCAAGATCACTGATCACCACGACAGGCATTACAAGAAATTCAAAAACAGTTATAGTCTACTAATTTGTTTATGCAGAAAATGGCTGAATCAGAAGAAAGGAAGTAGCAATCAGGGTCACAAGGCTAGCACGTTCCTAGCAATTCAACAGCTTCAGAGTCTGCATTGGTAAGCCAAATCAAACCTTGAAATTTGACTTCCCCAGATTCCAAGGAGATGATCCAGCCTGCTGGATTTACAAGGCTAATCAGTTCTTTTAATGTAATATAACTGAGCATCAAATGGTCCTGATGCCATCATGTCACATGGATAAGGAAGCATTGGTGACTATTCAGGATGCTTATTATGCTGGATTGTTTGTTGGCTGGGAGGCTTTTGTCAACACTTGGGAAATTCAATTTGGCCCAACAACATATGATGATCCAATGCAGGTTCTATCTAGGCTCAAACAAACTTCTAATGTGGCGACTTACAAAAGCCAATTTGAAGCTCTATCTAACAAAATCACATGCCTGTCTAAACCACACAAACTTAGTTGCTTCTTGAGTGGGTTAAAGGATGAACGAGGGAGAAAAGCTATTGTTTTTAAAAAATAAATTGAATGAGTTTTTTTTTTTTTTTTTTTGGATAATTAATAATTTTTATTGAAAAGAAAACTAAAACATGAAGTATGGAAGGGATATACTCCTGTAGCCATTATCCACTCAAACAAAGTTCGGAGGAATTGCATCTTCACTTGTAAGGTAGACCACTCACATCCCTAAAAAATTCTAGCATTTCTTTCACGCTAAATGCACCGCATCACACAATGAGGAATGGCCACCTTCCAAATTACGCTATTTCTATGTCATCCCAACAGACCTTGCCAGCAAACTAGTAAATCTACAACATTCTTAGGCATCACCCAATGATCTCTGAATAACCCAAAAATCATATCCCTTTACTCACTTGCAAAAGGGCAATGTAATAGCAAATTACTCACTTTCTCCCCAGCCTACTTACACATAGAACACCAACTAACCTAAATTATATTTCTCTTCTACAAATTCTCCACTGTAAAATTTCTCCCTAAGGAAGCAGTTCAAATAAAGAAGGCGAGACTTGAAGGAATCTTAGCCTTCCAAATACTTTTCCTAGGAACCATCGAGTTACAAAGTATATTTCAAAATTCCAAGTCCAAACTCTTGACACTCCATAAGGGACATCTGGTTAATTAATGAATCTCCAAATATGATACAGTGGACTATACTCTACATTCTTGATTTCATTACCATGTGTGTAACTACATGAAAAGGCAACTCCTAAGGATTCTATAAGAAATTCCACAAACAATCCTTCTGCAAACATGGGCATGCAATTTGTTGATTGGGGAACAAGTTGCCATTGAATGTTGGTTCTGGTGGGTGGGGTCATTTGGCCGTAGGTTTTACAAACCTAGAGGTGAATCCAAAAGACTCTTCTTTAGAAAGGTTTTGTATATTATCCACCAAAAAAAGAAAAAAAAAAGAAAAAAAGAAAAAGAAAAAGGAAATTCTTAAGAAAAACCAAAGAAAGTGTAGAGAAAATAAACATGAGTACTTCCAGGAAAAGCTGCCACAATAATTCACTCGCAAGATATTTTGATTTTAGCATCATCACTTCTGTCATATTGTTCCTGCTAAAATAGAAAGGCTAACAACATTTTCGCAAGAGTTGGGAATGAATTAAAACAACAAGGCAACATCGCTACGTAAAAGCACAATAAATCAGACTTGTTGGATTTATCCTTCCTACTTTTACCTGACTTGATTCAAATGAACCACATACAGTGCTTTAGTAACTGAGAGAGAGAAATCAAAACAAAATATAATTCAGAGAAATGCAATTTGACAAGTCCTGGATTCCCTTGGGAACATCAATAACTCCTTGAGAACACGAACCTTCTCCTCTGAATTCATACGAGCAGAAGAGAGTGTCATCGTCTTTAAGAATCTTGCAGTCTTAAGGATATGTCCAACAAATTCCAGCTCATACGTTGACCCTTCAAATTCTTTAAAATTAAATGTCAGGAGGTGCGATGATATACATATAGGAACGTCCCCATAGAACATCCTTGCAATGATGGAAGTATATTCCTCATCAAAATTGTACCATTCTACTTTTTCCTGACAACAGAAGATTACTTAGATAAATTCAGGATTATTTGAGAGAAAAAAAAAAAGTCATCATTTGAGCATAACATACTGTATTAAAGACTAGTACTGCAAGATTAGGAGCCCGATGAAGCAAATTCGGTAGCACATCCCACAAAATAGAACCCATATGAATGCTTAAGCAAGCCAAATTATGAAACATGGGAAGATCAGTTTCAGCGGCATAACAGAAGCACTGCACAACAACATAATAATCACAAAAACATAACTGATTGTCCAAGAAAAAGTAGTGTTTATCTATTCATCTATAATAAAAAATAAAAATAAAAAATAATAAAAATTACCTCTGTTAAATTTGAGACCAAACGAAGGGATTTGACATTAGAGAGTGCTCCGATGAAGTTCCAAATCTTATTTCCATAATCTTTACTTGCATCATGATCTAAGACAACGTTGGCTTCAAATAAGTTAGACAGATTTCCTAACAAAATGTCCTCAATACTACAACCACTGCAATAAAGGTAGTCGAGAGCAGGGGCATTTATCTCAAGTTTGTAGTCCCGATAACGAAGAAAAATTAAATGTAACGTTTTGAGTGTAGGTACAATGATTTTAAAATAGTTATCACGGTCCCTGATATATGTTTGTAAATACAAATTTTGAAGGACCGGGCAGCAACTGAGGATTTTAGAGAAAGTGTTGCCGTTTGCAAATCGGACATCGATAAGATGAACAGTTTTGAGGCTCGGGAAGCCGAAAGAAGAAGGAGGAGGATTAAGAACAATTTTGCCATTTAATTTCAAAACTAGTAACGATTTAGCATAATTAAACAGGGAAGAGGGGAAGTTGAAAGGTTTTGGATGAGAAATGAAGAGATCGAGCTCTTCCAAGTCAGGCGTAATCGCGGTGCGAACCCATGTGTCAAAATGGATTGGGTCAGAATCAGAATGCCAGTAGAGACGAAAGTGTTTGATGGGATTCGCATTGTTGCGACTGCGATCGCGATCGCGAAGAGCCCAGACCCTGGACACGATATGCGCAAACGTAAAATGGTACCTATTAGTATTCCACTGATCTTGATGATTAGGAATTTGCTCCTCCTCATCTGAAGAAAAAATCTCTCTAAATTCGTCGCTGTCAAAGTCGAGCTTTGGCACAAGAGTCCAGAGTGTCGTCCACCTGCTCGACAAAATGCTTGTGACAACAGCCTCTTTGGTTGTGAGAAAAGAGAGGATATGGCAGAGGAGAGAGTCCGGTAGATTGCTTATCCTGTCTTCGACCACTGTTGCTTCTTCTGGGTCAGTTGGTTTCAAGCGTTTTGAGGTTGATTCAGCCATTCATTCAGGATTTTGTCGAGGCACAAGTTTAGAATGGAAAGTGAGCTGCGAAAAACAAAAACCACTACAAATGCTCGGCACAAATGCGCACACAAAAAGAGAGAATACGGGTATATCTTGCTAATGCCCCCCACCCTCCCTTATAAATTAGGGTATATTATTTGCCCGTTAAGTTATTTTCGCAAATATATTAGATTGATCAAAATTAAAACAGTTATGTGGTCACTTTTAAAATTTAAATATCTGAAATTCACATAACTAAATGTTTCAATATTTGTCACATAATTAATACGTTTGTAGATATAGCTTAATGGGCAAAAAACCCCTAAAAATTTCCATAACTTTTGAGTGAATTTTGTGTTATGTCTTTGTGTTAAAGCCTCGTTCCATCTCACTGTTGTGTGTTTTTTTTTCCAAAAAAAAATTGCTCTCCAGTGCTCTGTGAGAGAGATATGAAGCAGATGTTTTATCTTGGGCTAGGGAAAAAAAGAAAAGAAAACGAAAAGCTTTTGTCTTTTTTAATGTTGTTTGTTGAAGTATTTTAATTAGACGAGTGGCTGAAAATTAAAATGGAGACCTAAGGAACAGTCATAAGGGATTGTATCTAAGTTTTTTCCATACATAAAAGTAAAGACTTTATGTGGAAGAGTATGAGATTTTGCCATGTGACTCACTCTTTGAAAAGATAATTGAAATGCTTTTAAGCCACATAAGAGATAAGAACAAATTAAAAAATATGAACATTTTGTTTTTTGGTTCAAAGTTTCAAGACTTTTTTTTTTTTTTTTTTTGAGGAAACAAGACTTTTCCAATGAAAGAATAAGGATTCTTTGTAAGACTCTTTGGTTCAATGTTTCAAAACTTCTCCAATTAAAAAAATAAGGAGTTGTATTTTCACATCTTGCATTTCTACTCCTTTATATACATTGCCCAGAATCATTTATGCCATCTCATCTCAAATACACACAAACCAAGAATGATGTAATTTACCTTCAACCCTTCAATAACACCTACCTAGCTCCAACATTATCATCTCATCTTATTTTAACTCATGTGAGTTGGCTAAAACCAAGGAAGATGACATATGTTATTTATTGACTGACGACAACTTATGGTTTTGATATTGAGGTTAAACGTTATAGGTTTTGTAAATGCTATGATTGGCTTTGGGTCTTTTGAATTTTGGTGTGAGAGAGTCATAAATGTATTTTGTTTTAGAACTTAAGAAAAATAGAAAGAAACTTTCTAATTTGTTATTGATGAAATTAGTTGTTTTTTTATATTCTATTTTAGAATTCATAATTTATAGGTTTCTTTGTATTTTTTTTACTACTATTTAGTGCGGCATTGTTATAAGCACGGCGATGAAAGTAAAAGTCAATGATGATTTTAGAGTGTTTTTAAAAAAAAAAATTTTGGGATATGGAAGTCCAACTTAAGGCAATTAAATCTTGATAAATGAAAGTGTTTTTAACATATTTTTCTTTACTTTATCACATTCTCTATATGCAAGTACTTACAAATAATTTTCTTTTGTTGAGATAATGAAATGGGTGTTTGAAATTTGTGGCTCAGTATTTGGTTGTGAAAATGGAGTGTGCTTATGGAAGTATTTTGGAGGATGCTTGAAGTTCTATACTTTTTTAGTATATGAATGTATTTTACACTTAAAATTTTAATTTATAAATTTCAAAATCATTAAATCAGTTTTAAAAAAAGTAAGTTTACAAATGTTATAATATGTTAGTCTCTTAGAAATGTCGAAAAACTTGACTGTTCCAACCTCATAAATCTAGATTAGTAAAGCAATTCCCCTCAATATTCAAAAACAAATTCTATGACACTTTTTTATTATATAAAATATGAATTAAGAAGATCAAGTTTTAAAGCATTCAGCAATATTGTTGGAGAACATAAATATTATACAACAAAATGAGTATTACAAATAAGTCTTAAAAAACATAAAAATTATTTAAAAAGAATTTGCAAAGTATCCGAGCATTGCATGGAACATTATCTAGTAATTACTAGAAGAAAGAAAGTTTTAGATGATACAAAATTAATTTTAAATACAACAATAATTTAACGACCATTCACAATTCTTTTTTTTTTTTTTTAAATGCAATTCAACAAGAATGACCAAAAAAAAATCTTTTTTTTTCTAAGTAAACAGTAATACTTATTAGAACACACACAAAAATAGTAATACTAGTGTTTTAAACTAGGTTTATAATACATTATATAACCAGAGTACAACTACAAAATGGTCTAACCTTTGTAGTTGTAGATTAGGGTTATAACTAGCGGACACTAGACACACACAACCAATGTAGGATAAACAACCCTTCTGATACAAAGTTATCAAAGTTAAAAATCTTCTAGTGTCCAATGCTGATACAAAGTTATATTAAATAGTCATCACAAAGCTTATGATAGCTGAGCTTCCTAAATGTCATTCACTATCTAAAACATATTTTGTGTCATTTTTCATTTCTTGGATGAAAATTTCAATAGTTCAAGGCCTGTTCTTAGGGTGTCATGTCCAAGCTGTGCTCATTCATTGCCTCCAAACTCAAATATTTTTCTGCGGTTAGTGACAACAACTATGTGGTACAACCCAATACTCATTTAAGAAACATAGTGGCCTCTTTCTTAAGCATTTAAGGATTCCAGACCTCATGACTTTATCTGATGTTACCCTTGAAAATCACCCAAAAAGCTCATCTAAGGATGGCCAACCATTACATCCACCAACTGGTCTATCCGAGGTATTAGGAAGGGATCCTTGGGGCAAGCTTTGTTCGGATCTATGAAGTCCACACACACTCGCTATTTCCCATTCTTTTTCCTTACCACCGCCGTGTTGGCCAACCACTCTAGGTAAACCACTTCTTTTATTGCCCCTGCAAGCTTAAGATTTACCACATCTTTTTTAACGACATCAGAATGTTCTTTAGAAGAGTACCGAGGTGGTTGATTCTTAGGGGTGACAGATGGATTAACATTCAAATGATGACAGATGAAATTCGAATCCACCCCAAGAGCTTCATAAGCACTCCATGCAAACGCATCAATGTTCTTCCTGAGGAAAGCAACCAATTCTTCCTTCTCCCGAAGAGGCAATTGAACTCTCATTTGGAAATACTTCTCATCGTCATTATCAATGATGATTTTTTCTAACTCTTCACACTTTGCCCCCTCTTCCACAGTATCCGAGTACGTGCCTGCTTTCTTTGGTTGCTATAATCCCTTTCTGTAAGAGCCAAGGATTCACCCCCAGACTGATGTCTAATTGCAACCACTAAACACTGTCTGGCCATAGACTGACTTTCAATCAACTCCTCAACCTAGTCCCCTGAAGGGTATGTCACTTTCAAGTGCAAAGTGGAAGAGACAACCCCTATGGCATGAAGCCAAGGTCTCGCCATAATAGCTGTGTAGGGGGAATATGCGTCCACCATAAAAAATCCACCTCGACGACCTCTAACCCTGCTTGAACAAGCAATATGATCTGACCCCTTGAGATAATTGTCTTCCCATCAAACCCCACCAAAGGGGAATCATAGCTAACCATGTCCTCGAACTTTAGCTTGAGCTCCATGTATAGGTCAGGGTACATGATCTCTGCACCGCTGCCCTGATCTACCAAAACTTTCTTCATATCATACCCCCTATCTGAAGGGTGACCACCAAGGCATCATCACGTGGCTGAAAAGTTCCCACTTTATCCTCGTTAGAGAAGCTTAGAGCTTGTCGGACTTCCATTCTCAACCTCTTAGAATCAGGGATCAAATCCTCAGCTTGTGGCCTTACTATGGACATAACCCTTAATGGATAAGAACAAGTTCGACTTGGGGCAGCAAGAATAACACTAATCGTCGCCAAGGGTGGTCTTGAGGAAGCATCCTTCTGATATGCAGACCCTACCTGGCTCCCTTGCCCATTAGGTTGGTACAGGATTTGCTTTAGCTTCCCAATTTTGACCAACTGCTCTAGATGATCACGTACAGTCCTGCACTTTTTTGTAGTGTGTCATCGGTCCTGATGGTATTGGAAATGAAGACTTTGATTACGCTTCATGAGGTCTCCTCCTATCTTATTTAAGTCGTTTTAGTTTTGTAAAAGACCAGATCTGTTTTGTGATGATAAAAAAAATGGTTTTTTGATAACAGGAAAAAAAAAAATCAGATCTGTTTGTATATGTTCGAAAATATGAAAAATATTTTTTTATGAAGAGAATTTCATTCATAAAACAAATTTATGCTATATGAACCAAACAAAATAAACAACCATAAACACAATCATGCATGATCTTTTTCTTTATTTCAAAATCTGCATATGTTAAAAATCAGATCTGTATCTAAGGAAGATACAAATCAGTTTTTTGATAATTAAAAAAAAAAAAAAATTCAGATTTGCATCTAATGAAGATGCAAACCAATTTTTGATTTGAGAAAATTTCAGATTTGCACCTAATGAAGATGCAAATCCATTTTTTGTTTAAAGAAAAATTCAGACCTACATCTAACGAAGATACAGATTCGTTTTTGATTAAGAAAAATTCAGATCTACGTCTAAGAAAGATGCAGATCCGTTTTTTATTAAGAAAAATTTAGATCTACATCTAATGAAGATGCAGATTCGTTTTATTCTTAGAAAAAGAATTGATTATATGCAGATCTTTAAAATTAAGAAAAAGATTACAATTGCAATAAAAGATTCAAGATCATTCTTTAACAAAACAATAATTAACAATTGATATGGTAGATATTTGACACAACTAAACTAAAAAAACATGCATGCATCATTATAAAAGAAAGGCATAAAGAAAAGGGTTAGAAAGCAACCTCTTGCATGAGCACTCTTCTACTTGGGAGGATGTTTTAGGGTTCAAAGAAATTTATTCAATTATCTTTGAAACCTAAAAACCTTAATTTTAACAGAAAATATCATAGAGGGAATCAGCAAAATATGTGCAATTTGAGAACATAAAAGAGTGTGCCTCTTAGAGCGTAAAAAAGTGTGTTGAATTATGAGATCCTGTCTCTATTTGTAGAGGCTGGAAAACTCTAAAAAATAGTTCAGACGATTAGGATGTGAACCAGGATGCGTCTTTTTGCAAAAAAGTCAAAAAGGGTGTGCCTTATCGACACCTGAAAGAGATTGGGCCAAAGCCCAAAAGAGTGTCATTTGGCACTTTTAAAGTGCCATTCGGCACTCCAAAAGTGCCAAATGGTACTTTTGGGCACCAAACGTACTTTCGTGTTCGAGTGCGTTTTGGACTCCCTTTTTAGGTTTTTTTTTTAGTTGGTCCTTGCACCTAGACGTGTTTTCATCCGTATTCTAAGATTTTTCATCTCTTTTCTGGATAATTTAGGTCTTTTCAGGAATAATTATCTTGTAGATAAATACCTTAAAATAAATTTTGATAAAGTTCTGATTATCCACAATTTTATTGTTATCAAATTATCCCTTTTTTTTCTATGCAAGCAATCCTATTTTAAACACTAATTATCAATCAATCACAAAATTATTTAATTAATTTTAATTTCTTAACCAATCATAATTAATTTAAATTAATTGTGCATGGCTGACTTTACCTAGACATAATGCATGCTGACCCTGCAAACTTAATTATGTGATATCTTTCGATCCGATGGTCTGATTTGGAAACCGGACACACCGTTGCAACCATTAGAATCTCAAGATCATTTTTATGATATGCAATGAATGAATTAATGCATGTAATGTAAAAACAAATTGATGCATGTAATGTAATCATGATTTTTAGGGTATATGGATGATCATTCCAGTCATCTTCCTTGATTAAATCATGGGTACAAAACCGAGTGTCTACAGTGGGCTTGAAACTCAAATTTCACTAAGTTAGGTGGATAGTGATCATAATAGGTTAGTTATTACTGGAAAGAATAAAACAAACAGTTTTGAACAAGAAAAGTTCTCCTCGGTTAGGTCCGAGGAAGGTCTGTTCTTATATATTTCTCTGAGACTTATACAAAAATTACAGTTCTTGGGTATACAGTGATTTCTCTCTAGTTTTTCTGATCTATCCCTCTGTAATGGGGTTTCTTCCTTTTCTACTCCCTTCTCTTTTTTCATCTTAGCCCTTCACATGTAGATCAGATTGTTAGTTTTGATACTTGTCCCATTAGCACCTTCTTGAAGTCTTTGTGGATAGCTGTAAGGCTGAAAGATATTGTTCAGGTATCACCTCCACGTTAATGTGGCCAAGGGGTTAGATGCAGAGCATTCAATGCGGTGATAGAAACTTTCTTCTCAGATATTTCCTAACTCTCTTTTGTCTCATCCCTCTCTGATGTTTATCCTTCTAAGCACAATTGCCTGTTGCCCTATTCTTGATGGATGGTCAGACCTTTGACCTCCACCCTCCTTAGCCAAGGAGGTACTTCTCCTCAGACAATGTCCCCTGCTCATCATGACCTAATCTCTTCCTTGGCCCAATATCTATCTACCTTCACTTGTACTAGTCTGTCCTCGGGTTATTTGATACCTATATCTGGGCCCTTCATCCCTATAGCTGGTATGGCTTTACTATGTGTGTACGTCTGAAAGTTATGAGCGAAGTAGTGTTGGGAGAGTTTAAAGTCTAAGTTTTGTTTAGTGTATTAGTTTGAGGGCACCTTTGGGTGTTTTGGGTTAATTTATTTTTGAGAGTTTTTTTTTTTTGGTGAGTTTATGCGGTTGTAGATTTTGGGTGTCACAGGCCAGGGTTCAAGTCTCTAGGAGAGAGTTTCAAACACATATACACTTAGATTATTGTAGAGTAGAATTTCTATCTCATATCCACTCTCCAGTGTCTCATACCCCACTTCCACTACCTCACATTTAATTGTCTTTTAGTATTTACACTTTACAATTCACTTAATTAATTTTTTATGACAAATTACTAATTTTTGTTGTTGGGGTTGCTATTTTTTCCCTAGATTATAGATCAATTTGATTTGTTGTCAATTTTTTTTTTCCCAAAAAGGCCAAGATACAGGTTGGTATTGAATTGATTTTTTGTTGGACTTCTTTTAGGGGGTTCAAAATTTTATTTTAGGGTAGTCAAAGCAAAAAATTTTAAAAATACTATATGTAGAAATGAGGGGGTTCATTTGAACAAATGAACCACATGAAGACAAAGTGACAGTGCCACTGCTCACCACAATTGAAAATAAAAGTGCTATGACAATTATTATTTATTTAATATTTTTTATGGAATGTGTTGTGACATTCTGTTATGTCTCTAGACTTTATCCAATTTTAATTAAGGGTATGATCAACTCAATTAATAAAATTTACAATTGACAACCATAACTGAATTTACAATTTTGTAAAATATTTTCCTTGCTTGCATTTTGCAATGGATTTCTCTTTATTTCACTAACTAAACTAACAGAGAAACTAATCTGATCAAAATCTGTTACAAGCATTCACATCAGACTCAAAGCATTTTTAGTCAAATTTGGTCTGAAAATCCCACTTTTATTACTTTAGCTAATCTACTATTTATTGACGACTATATTAACCTCAATACTCTAATACTTTTGTACTAAAATAATCATTAACAAAGAGAGAGGAGAGAAAATGAATTAAATTTTTTTTTTTTTTTGGATGTATTGAGTGAACAGTGCTCAATAAATGTATTGAGTCCACTGTTCATTTTTATTATTATTAATTTTTTTTTTTTGGGACAATTTATTGAGTTTGAAGTATGAAGCTTTCGGGCTGAGTTTGGTTAAAATTTTGGCTAAATGTGGCTTTGAAAAGCCTAATGCTAATGCTAACCATACCATATGAGTTCAAATCCTCTGTCTCATTTTTCTTGCTCCACTCTATACTTCACCAATAAAAACTTGCCACATGTTCACCTAATTAATTAAATATTACCATTAATTAATAATGGTAATATTAATAAGTCAATAATGGTAATATTTAATTAATTAGGACTCCATATAATATAGCCAAAACTAACACTAAGATTTTCTACACGTGCTTTATTATAGCCTAGATGACAGAGTTTCTCTTGAGGATTGAAGCCCAAGGTAAACCCAGACGACAGATTTTCTTTTAGGGGAGTTTTCGTTACTGTTTACTGAGGTACTTCTTGATAGTTGAATTATCTTCCGATCACCCCTAAATAGTCTGAAGTTCACATTTTTCCTATAAAAATAATCGCATAGAACTTTTTAGCTCTATGCAATTAAAAATCTCACAAAAATTAATGGAATGTAGATTAGGTAAAGTATGATATAGCGGACCATGTGTGCAGCTGAATGTTAATTTTTGTGGGTGGGATCAGTTGTCCGTAGGTTTTACTATCTAGAGTCGAGTCCAAATGACTCTTCTTTAAAAATGTCTTCTACCTTATCCCAAAAAAAGAAAAAAAGAAAAGTAAACTCTCAAAAAAACCCAGAGAGAGTGTAGAGAATATAAACATGAAGAAATCCAGGAAAAGCAGCCACAATAATTCACTCACAAGATATTTTGATTTTAACATCAGCAGCTCAGTCATATCGTTCCTACTAATATAGAAAGGTTAACAGCATTTTCCTAAGACTTGGGAATGAAATATATAAAAAAAAAAAAAAAAAAAAGGCAAATCACTACTTAAAAGCACAGTAAATCAGAGTTGTCGGATTTATCTTCCCTACTTTTACCTGTCTTGATTCAAATGAACCAAATACAGTGCTTTAGTAACTGAGAAAGAAATTATAACAAAATATACTTCAGCTAAATGCAATTTGACAAGTCCTGGATTCCCTTGGTAACATCAATAACTCCTTGACAACACGAAACTTCTCCTCTGAATGTATATTAGCAGAAGAGACTGTCATCGTCTTTAAGAATCTTGCCGTCTTAAGGATATGTCCGACAAATTTCAGCTCATAAGTTGACCCTTCAAATCCAATAAAATGAAATGTCTTGAGGTGCGATGATATGCATATTGGAACGTCCTCATTGAACATCCTCTCTATGATGGAAGTATCTTCCTCATCACAAACGTAAAATCCCGTGTATTCCTGACAGCAGAAGATACACTAGTTAGTTAGATTAATTCGGGATTATTTTAGAAAAAATATATTTCATCATTTGAGCATAACATACCTTCTCAAAGACTAGTACTGCAAGATTAGGAGCCAGATGAAGCAAGTGTGGGAGCACATGCCACAAACAAGCACCGACATGAAAGTTTAAGAAAGCCAAATTATGAAACATGGGAAGATCAAATTTAGTAGCTTTACAAAGGAACTGCACAATAATATAATAATCACATCAATATAACTGATTGTCCAAGAAAGATTGTTTAGCCATTTAATAATAGAACAAGAAAAAAATGTGTTTTTTTTTTTTACCTGATTGAGAACTGAGTCCAAATGAAGGGATTTAACGTTAGAGAGTTGCTTGATGAAGTCCATAATCATATTTCCATAATCTTCAATTTCATCATAATCAACCTCAATGTCTGCTTCAACTAAGTTAGACAGATTTCCCAACAAAACATGTTCAATCACATAACCACTGTGCCATAGGTACTCCAGAGCTGGGGCATTTATCTCAAGTTTGTCGTAATGATAAGCAGTATTATTGAAATCTAAATGTAATCTTTTGAGTGTAGGTACAATGATTTTCAAAACATCATACGTAAATGTTTGTAAATGCAAAGTCAAATTTTGAAGTACCGGGCAACAACTGAGGAATCTCGAGAACGAGTCGGGTTTTGCATACCAGACACGGTTAAGATGCAATGTCTTGAGACTAGGGAAGCCAAGGAGAACTGAAGAAGGAGGATTAACAAAAACATTGTTGCCCATTAAATTCAGAACTACTAATGTTTTAGCATAATTAAACAAGGCAGAGGGGAAGTTGAAAGGTTCAGGAAAACAAATGTGGAGTTCGAGCTCTTCCAATTCGTGAGAAAGAGCGGCGTGGACCCATGTTTCGACTTGAATTGGGTCAGAATCAGAATGCCAGTAGAGGCGAAATTGTTTGAGGGGATAGGCATTGTTGCGATTGCGAAGAGCCCAGACCCTGGACACTATATGCGCAAACGTAAAACCGTACCTATTAAACTGATTAGGACTTTGCTCCTCATCTGAAGAAGATATCTCTTTAAATTGGTGGCTGTCAAAGTCGAGCTTTGGAACAACAGTCCAGAGTGTCTTCCACCTGTTCGACAAAATGCTTGTGACAACAGCCTCTTTGGTTGTGAGAAAAGAGAGGATATGGCAGAGGAGAGAGTCTGGTAGATTGCTTATCCTGTCCACCCCTGTTGGTTTTGAGTTTGAGTTAGCCATTCAGATCTATTTGGTTGTTGAGCAGAATCTGGGAAATAATGGGGTTTGGAGTTGGAGTTCCCAATTTAAAGATACTGTGCCAAACCAAATTGGCGGAGAAATGGAGAACCGCATAATACTATTATAATAGACCGTGGCCCGGGAAAACTACTTATAAATAAAATATTATACCAGTAACCCTTACTACAATTAAACATAAAAGGGATTGAGATCAGTGCATTACTGACACTATAATATTATGTCTTTAGACTTTGTCTAAGGTATCCCTTAAAAAAAATTAATTAAGGGTACGATCAACTTAATTGTAATATTAACAATTTACAAAAATAATTGAATTTACAATTTTGTAAAATATTTTTCTTCCTTACATTTTGCAATGAAAATTTCATTAGTTGACTGATTGAATTGACAGAGAAACTAATCTAACCAAAACTTATTGTCACAAGCTTTAATTATGCTAACAAGTAAGCATTCAAATCAGGCTCCGCTAAATGCATTTTTATACCTCGGTCTTAATACTCTAACACTATTCTACTTAAATACTCATACACAAAAAGAGATATGTGAGAAGAATAATTTTTTTAAAAAAATTTTACTTTTATGTATTGAGTGAATAGTGCTTAATAAATGTATTGAGTTCGTTGTTCATTGTTAAATTTTTTTTAACAATTTATCTAGGAAGTACATACATTTTATTTAAGAAGTCATACTCATGTCATACCGGTCAGTGTTATATCGGCCATTTTAAGTTATAATTTTTCAGAAATCACTCGTGTCACTATGTCTTACCCGTATTCGTGTCTGTGCTTCTTAGCAATTTATTGAGTTTGATGCATGAAGCTTTTGGGTGAGTTTAGTTAAAATTTTGGCTAAATGTAGTTTTGAAAAGTCAAATGCTAATGTTACTTATATAATAGAAGCCAAAACTAACTCATTTAGGATGTCGTACCCATGTCATACCGGTCGATGTCGTATCGGCCATTTTACGTTGTAATTTTTCAGAAATTACTCGTGTCACTATGTTGTACCTGTATCTGTGTCCGTGCTTCCTAGCAATTTATTAAGCTTGATGCATGAAGCTTTTGGGTGAGTTTAGTTAAAATTTTGGCTAAATGTAGTTTTGAAAAGTCAAATGCTAATGTTACTTATAACATAGAAGCCAAAACTAACTCTGAGATTTTCTAGTCGTGCTTTATCACAGCCTACATGATAGATTTTCTCTTAAGTGAGTTTTCATTACTAAGGTACTTATTCTTGAGGTTGAAGCCCAAGGCAAACCCAACCAACATATTTTCCTCTTAGGGGAGTTTTGGTTATTGTTTATTGAGGTACTTCTTAAGAGTTGAATTCTCTTTCAATTCCTTCCAAAGAGCATTCACATTTTGCCTATAAAAAAGAGAAATGCATAACTTTTGGCTAATATCTCACTACAAATAATAATTAGAAGAAAGGAAGTTTTAGATGCTACAAAATTAATCTTAAATACAACAACAATTTAACATAGATTCTCAATTTTTTAATGCAATTCAAGAAGAATGACCAAAAAAAAAAAAAAACCTAAAGATTTTGCCACGGTTAGTGACAACAATGTGCGGTACAAACAACCTAGTACTAATTTGAGAAACATGGTGACTTGAGCATTTACATTCGGTAAGCTAAAAAAATTAGCATTTAACACACCAAAAAACTACTTTGTCTACTTTAACACCCCACTTAAAAATATACCCTACATCCATCTTCTATTTTAGCATACAACATATTAAAACAAGCCACACCACCTTCTATTTCAATATAAACTATAAAAGCCAATATAAAATTAATGGCAAGTTGTTATAGTGATCTATTTCTCTACTTGCTAAAGTTTTTAGATATAACATCTTGGATGAAGCAAGTAGTTTTGTGTTTGAAGTACTAAAATAGCATTTTAGCTATTTTTTTGAAGCTCCAATGTGAATGCTAAGCATTCAAGGATTCCAGATCTCATGAGTCATGACTTTATCAAATACTCCCCGTTTTGGGAATCAAAGGCTACTGAACCCCATCCACCCAAAGCCAGAAATCAATCCATCATCTACTTGAACAAGGGAGATGCACAAAACAAATAACAGGCAGATAAGTAGTACATAAATGTCACAGGTAAAAGTTATGAGCAAAAGCTTAGTGTTGGGAGAGTTAAAGACTAAGTTTTGTTTAGTTTATTAGTTTAAGGGCAACTTTGGGTGCATTTGGGATTTGAGTTAATTTATGTTCAAGAGTTTTTTGTGAGAGTTTGTGTGGGTGTAAATATAATTAATAGTGAATTTTGGTTGGCGCGCATTGCCTGTGAATGTAGGTGTGGAGTAACCCTAATCACATTAATTTTGGTGTGTTGTGGTGCTTGTTACTATAATGTTGTATGTGTATCCTATGACATTCTCTAATATCTAAAACAAAGAAAATATATCTCAAAAAATTTATAATCAAAGAAAAAAAACTAAAACACACTTTTGAGGTTCAAAACCTAATAAAAATTAAAAACCACAATTCAAATCCAAAATGAAAAATTAGCACATCAAATTCCAAATTCTCTCCTTAATAAAATAAACAAAATGTAGTTGAAAAATTCATAAACTATAGGGGGGGAAAATGAAACAAACACTTTTGAAGAGAACCTCCATATCTCTAGGAAATATAGATTTCCGAATCACGGGATCAGTGTTGAGTATGTCATAGTTCCATTTATCATATAGAAATTGGAGATAGAGAGAGAAGATGTCATACGGTTTGAAATATGGAGGAGGAAATGCAACCATTTTTTAAAAAATTAGGTGGATGAGTTTTAAATCAGGTGATGACAATTGAAGAATTTTAAAAGGGGAAAAATATTTCATGGATACATATTCTAAACACTCAATTTTGCACCTATAATTTAACCTTAGGCGATGACTAGAATAATCATTCTAAGTACCCAAAAATCATGACTGTATTTCATTCATTAAATCATTCATCACATATCATAAAAATGATCTTGAGATTCTAATGATCACAGCGTTATGTTCGGTTTCCAAATCGAACTATCAAATCGAAAGATATCATAAGATCAAGTTTCAATGGTCTGCATGCATTCATGTGGGTGGAACTGATCAGACGTGATTAATTGAAATTAATTTTGATTGGATAATAATTAAAATTAATTAAATGAATTTATGTGATTGGTGGAATATTTTTCTTAAAGTGAGATTTGTTGCATGGGATTAAAACAATTAAGTTGATAATATTTAAGGACCCTAAATAATTAGGCTTTTGGGATAATTATATTCAAAATAATTATTTTAAAAATCTTAATTACCACTTGGGATGAAGTTTATCATGAGTAAACTTCGAAATTCGGACTAGGCTATTTATGGAAAAGTTGTAGAGAATCGAATTTCCCTTTAGCTTCCAAAATTTCAGCTTAATCTGAATTTTGAGGAGAGAGATATGATCAAAATACTGAAACATGTTCAGATCTGAAAAATTAGTTTACTCTTATCCAAATCTTTTTTTTTTTTTAAGGATTTTCCCCCACACGTTTTTTTCTTCTTCTTCTTCTTCTTATTGTTTAAGCTGATCTAACTTAATTCTCAAGCAACTAACACCTCTATAAATAGAGGAGACCACCCAACATTCAACACCACTCTTCCCCTTATGTTAAAAAAATTCTGGAAGCTCTGCTTAAGAATTTCTTTTCTGTTAAGTGATCCTACTTTAGATATTCATTCTCTCTGACTTATAAAGTAATCTCTTCTCATAAAGTAAATTCATGCAAGTAAGTTCTCAATCTATAAGTTCTTTTCTTTTAGTGTTTTCGCAATTCATATGTTTGTTTGTATGCATGTCTAAGTTTCACTATGTACTTCTTTCATGTTTTATGATTAATATGTTCATCTCATAATCATATGATTCATGCATAGTTTATGATGTTCAGTTTATGAATCGATGACTTTTTCTATCAAATCTCATATTTTTCATATTAAAAAACCAGATCTGAACTTTTCTCCTTCAAATCTCATATTTTTCTTATTAAAAAACCAGATCTGAATTCTCTTTCTATTAAATCTTATATTTTTCTTATTAAAAAAAATAAATCTGAATTTTTTTTATCTGAATTTTCTTCTTAAAATTATTGTTTTTCTGATATATAATGAATTTTCTTCTTAAATTTATTTTTTTCTAAAAAATAAAAACAGATCTAAATTTTCTTTTTAAAATCTCATGTTTTCCTAATAAATGAAAACAGATCTGAATTTTTATTAAAATCTCATGTTTCTCAATAACTAAAAATAGATTTGAATTTTCTTCTTAAAGAGGGTAGATTCATAAAGTGAACTTCTTGAATTAATCTTAAATTTATTATGTAAATATATACTGCATTTCATCATTACATATCACTGGGTACTTAAATGATCATTAAAGTATGGAAGACCGGATTTTGTCTGGGCAGAATGGGTGTCAGCACCTTCTCATCCTGTAACCTAACCCCCGAACCATAGATCTTAGGTTTGTAAAGTAGTTTTTTTGTTGGTAGACTGTAACTAGGACCAAAGTTGTGTAAAGTTCCTTTCTATCAATTGTAATTGTTCAAATAAATGAGAACTCGATGTTATTCATGTAATTTGTATTTATTTTTAGTTTTTTTTTTTTTTTTTTTGTAATCTATAAAAAATAAGTGATGACTCCACAAAACACTAAAAGAGAGGTGATGATGCCTATCTCTTTTTGAGAGCCAATCTCTCACAGTTGCGACTCCACTAGGGATGTCAAGGGTTAAGATTCATATTAGACTTAGAAGGATCAATTAAGTACCCTTGTTTGTTTTGTATGATATTGTATGTTGTATATTTTTGAGATGTCATGTTTGTTTGTTTATAGCTTTCAAAAAGAGATAGGCATTGATACCTCTCTTTTGGGGTTTTGTGGAGTCACCACTTATTTTTTATAGATTACACCCAAAAAAAAAAAAAAACCCTAAAAATAAATACAAATTACATTAATAACATCGAGTTCTCATTTATTTGAATAATTACGATTGATAGAAAGGAACTTTACATAGCTTTAGTACTAGTTATAGTCTACCAACAAAAAAAGCTACTCTACGAACCTAAGATTTATGATTTGGGGGCTAGGTTGCAGGATGGAAAGGTGTTAGGCACCCATCTTGCCCAGACAAAATCTTGTCGTCTAGACTCTAATGATTATTTAACTACCCAGTGATATGTAATGATGAAATGCAGTATATATTTACATTATAAATTTAAGTTTAATTCAAGAAGTTCACTTTATGAATCTACTGTTTTTAAGAAGAAAATTTAGATATATTTTTAGTTATTAAGAAAACATGTGATTTTAATATAAAATATTCAGGTATGTTTTTAGTTGTTAAGAAAACATGAGATTTTAAGAAGTAAATTCAGATATGTTTTTATTTGTTAAGAAAACATAAGATTTTAATAACGAAATTCAGATCTATTTTTATTTATCAGAAAATATGAGATTTTAAGAAGAAAATTCATATCTATTTTTATTTATTAAGAAAAACAGTAATTTTAAGAAGAAAATTCAGATCTGTTTTTTAATAAGAAAAATATAAGATTTGATAGAGAGAGAATTCAAATTTGGTTTTTTAAAAAAGAAAAATATGAGATTTGACAGAGAAAATTCAGATCTAGGTTTTTAATAAAGAAACTATGAGATTTGATAGAAAGAGTCATAGATTCATAAACTGAACATCATAAACTATGCATTAATCATATGATTATAAGATGAACATATTAATCATAAAACATAAAAGAAGTACATAGAGAAACTTAGACATGCATGCAAACAAACACATGAATTGTGAAAATGCTAAAAGAAAAGAACTTACAGATTGAAAACTTACTTGCATGAATTTACTCTATGAGAAGGGATTACTTTAGAGATTAGAGAGAATGAATCTCTCTGAGATCTAAAGTAGGATCGCTTAATAGAAAAGAAATTCCTAAAGCAGAGCTTCCAAAAAAATTTTAACGTAAGGGGTGTTGAATTTTGGGTTTTCTCCCCTATTTATAGAGGTGTATATGCTTAAAAAATAAGCTAGGTTTGCTTTAGAAGTCAGCAGACATGAATTGGGTCAGGTTTTATCCCTAAAAAATTGAATTTGATGGGTCTTGACGTGAACAAAACATATCTGGGCCCAATTTGCAATCTGTGCCAATCAGCACTATTGAAGTGCCAATTGACACTCCTAATTTGCACTCTTTTTTGGACATTTTTCTGGGCTGGGAACTATACTTATACGTGTCTTGGACTCATATTTCTGATAAAATTCACCTTAACTAGATAATTAAAATTTTTAAATAATTATCCCAAAGATAATTACCCTAAAAACTTAATTATCCATTCAAATTTAACATTATCAGATTATCCCTTTTATTCCCATGCAACCAAACTTATTTTAATCAAAATCAACAACCAATCACAGAAATTCATTTAATTAATTTTAACTATTAACCAATCAAAATTAATTTCGATTAATCATATATGATCAATTCCACCCAAATGAATGCATACAGACCATTAAAACATGTTCTTGTGAATTGTGATATCTTTCAATCCGACAGTCCGATTTGGAAACCAGGCATATCGTCGCGATTGTTAGAATTTCAAGATCATTTTGATGATATGTGATGAATGATTTGATGCATGAAATGCAATCATAATTTTTTGGGTACTTAGAATGACTATTTTGGTCATCTTCGAAGGTTAAAGTATAGGTGTGATATTGAGTGTCTACACATATTTTTTTGATAGATAAAATATCAAAAGGTAATCACTAAAAATTCATGGATAAATTGAAAGCCAAAGTTAGGGAAAGTTTTATTGTTAGCCTTGTGAGTTGTGACAAGAGAGAAATGAAGGAGGATATGTAACTATTTATGATTTTGAACTCTTAACTACTAAAGGATGGCAATTTAAATGTCGAGCCAAAAGGAGGAAAAAAAAACTATTAAGACCCACAAGACGGGACTAGCTAACCGCTATGCTTCTGCCATGCATGTTGACTGTTGGTTGTTGCTGCTTTAACCTGTTTGCTGGTTGCATTGCTGCATAATCTGTTACCTGCTGTCAGGCATTATCTGAGCTATTTGAGTTACTATGCGGCAGTAACATAGCTGCCGCTGTATCACTGCAGCATGAGTGGAGTTGTTGCTGCATTGTATTGATACTTTTACTTAATTATAGATGGGATATGCTCCTGTACCCATCATCCACTCAAACAAAGTTTGAAAGAACTGCATCTTCAATTCTAAGATAGACCCCTCACATCCCTAAAAAGAACAAGGCAACACCACTACTTAAAAGCACAATAAATTAGACTTTTTGGATTTATTTTTCCTACTTTTACCTTTAGTAACTGAGAGATAAATCATAACAAAATATACTTCAGCTAAAAGCAATTTGACAAGTCCTGGATTCCCTTGGGAGCATCAATAACTACTTGAGAACATGAAACTTATCCTCTGAATCTATATCAGCGGAAGAGACTGTCATCATCTTTAAGAATCTAGCCGACTTAAGTATAAGTCCAACAAATTCTAGCTCATACATGATCCCTTTAAGTCCTATAAAATGAAATGTCTTCCGACAATATACATAGAGGAATGTCATCAAAGGAGATCCTTTCAATGGAGCTGGTATCTCATGCGCCAGACGCATGAGAGATTTTTCCCCTTTCAATGACATCAACATCTTCCTGAACACAATTACAAAACTTGTTTTCCTGACAACAAAAGATGTTGAGTTACACGTGTGAGTGAAGTCCCATATTGAATAAAGATGAGAAGAATGAGTAGTTAATATAACATAATTGAGCACATACCCATTGAGCTTAGGCCTTTTGGGTTAAAGTGTGTATCTATATATTATATTAATTACTCAAGAAAGCTCCTCAATGTGTTTATCTCCCCATCAAGTGGTATCAGAGCCCATGGTGGTGTGCGGCGAAGGTGGTGAGGTATTCATGATCCCTACCCAGCGAGGACAGAGAAAGCCTTAATGGCCCACACACAAAAATCCTGGAGAAAAGAAAAAGTCCAACAAAGGAATATTGCAAATGGTGCTAAACAATGATGAGGTGCGAGGTTCCCATGGACATGGACGTGCGGAGTTCCCATGGATGTGCGTGCGGGGTTGACACGTGGTTCTCATGGATGGCGTACGAGAAACCCATGGATGACGCGCTGATGAAGTGAAAATCCCATTAGGCAAGGGGGAGCGAGTAGGACTTATTTATGGCCCACAGAGAAGTCTTGAAGCCCACAGAGTGGCAGAGACTCACACGTGAGGGGGAGATTGTTGAGTTACACGTGTGAGTGAAATCCCATATTGAATAAAGATGAGAAGAATGAGTAGTTAATATAACATAATTGAGCACATACCCATTGGGCTTAGGCCTTTTGAGTTAAAGTGTGTCTCTATATATTATATTAATTACTCAAGAAAGCTCCCCAATGTGTTTATCTCCTGTCTGTCAAGAAGAGCCCATTTCTCAGCCTGTGAGAAACAAAGAAATAGAGAAACACACGTCAAAGAAAAATAATCACACGCACAAGACAGTATTTACGTGGTTCGACAATTTGCCTACGTCCACGGAGTTGCAGGGACAGTATTTACGTGGTTCGACAATTTGCCTACGTCCACGGAGTTGCAGGGATTTCACTATTATCAGGGAAAAATACAAAGTGCGGCTACAGTGTTTTTCTCTCTCTCTAAAAAACACAACAACAACTACGAACCCTAATCACAAAAGAGGCTTTTATATCCTGCGCACAGGATTACAATGGGCTACAAAACGGGCCAAAAAATTTAAACATAAACTAGGCTCCACAAAGCCCAACAAATCTCCCACTTGGAGACTAGTTCAATCACCAATATCAGCCGCTATCCTCCAAAAGCAATCCCTTATCCCTGCAACTCATCCTCCTGTCCTCAAGCTAGAAGGCCAACTGAAGCTGCACATAGCTTCAGCTTCTCAATAGTGACACCCTTAGTCAACATGTCTGCCGGATTCTTAGATCCACAAATCTTCTCAAGTATTACTAGTTTATCTTCAACAAGGTAACGGATAAAGTGGTATTTTGTTTGTATATGTTTCGACTTTGAATGAAAAGCTGAATTTTTGGCAAGAAAGATTGCACTCTGATTGTCACTGTGTAGAATGCCCATCTCTTGCTTCTTACCCAATTCATCTAAGAAACCATGTAACCAAATCATTTCCTTTCCAGTTTCAGTTGCTGCAACATACTCAGCTTCTGTAGTAGACAAAGTAACAATCTTTTGCAGATTTGAAGCCCATGATATAGCTATACCACCCAGAGTAAATATAAACCCAGTAGTACTCTTTCTACTATCAATATCGCCAGCAAAATCAGCATCTACATAACCTTGCAGCTTCAAACTTGCACCTGTGAAGTAAAGACATGTATTTAATGAACCCTTTAGATATCTCAGAATCCACTTGACTGCCTCCCAATGCTGCTTTCCAGGCTTACTCATGAATCTGCTCACAACTCTCACTGCATGTGCAATGTCTGGCCTTGTACACACCATAGCATACATCAAGCTGCCAATAGCTGAGGCATAGGGCACCTTGCTCATATGGTCCATTTCTTCTTCTGTCTTCGGTGACTGTTCTTTGCTCAGTTTGAAATGACTACCCAAGGGTGTGCTCACTAGTTTAGATTCATTCATGTTGAACCTGCTGAGAACTTTCTTCACATATTCTGACTGTGAAAGCTTCAATGTACCATTAGCCTTGTCTCTAATGATTCTCATACCAAGGATTTGCTTTGCAGCTCCCAAATCCTTCATTGCAAACTGTTTTGACGATTGCTTTTTCAGATTATTAATCTCCTTAATGCAAGATCCTGCAATAAGCATATCATCCACATACAACAGTAATATGATGTAAGAATTGTCAAAAAACTTAACATAGCAACAATGATCAGCTTCACATCTCTTGAACCCAATTTTATGCATAAAATTGTCAAATTTCTTGTACCACTGTCTAGGAGCTTGTTTTAGGCCATACAAGCTCTTTCTCAGTTCGCAGACTAGATTCTCTCGTCCCTGAATAATGAACCCTTCTGGCTGAATCATGTAAAGGTCTTCCTCCAAGTCACTATGAAGGAATGCCGTCTTCACATCTAACTGCTCAAGATGTAAATTTTCTGCAGCCACCATTCCCAACACCAGTCTAATTGTTGACATCTTCACAACTGGAGAAAATATCTCTGTGTAGTCAATGCCTTCTTTCTGCTGGAACCCTTTAACAACTAATCTGGCCTTGTAAAGTTTGCTATCATCATGTTCATTCTTTATTCTGTATGCCCACTTGTTGTGCAAAGCCTTCTTTCCTACTGGCAATTTAGTCAGTTCCCATGTCTGATTCCCCAACAAGGAATCCATCTCATCCTTCATGGCTAACTCTCACTTGCTTGAATTCTCATCTTGCAAGGCTTCATTATAACACTCTGGCTCACCACCATCAGTCAACATGAGATAATTTAAAGCAGGTGAATAACGTTGTGGAGGTCTAATGTTCCTAGAAGATCTGCGGACTTCAACTATAGGTGTACTCTGATCTACCTGTGAATCTACATTCTCCTTATTTTCTTCACCCCTTTTCTGGATAGTACTTTCAGTCAATCCATCTAAGTTGACAAACTCAGATTTCTTTTGATCTATCTCTGCAATATCTGAGACTACAGTTGACCTGTCCTTGTACATAACCTGTTCATTAAATATCACATTTCTACTTCTGATGATTTTCCTGTTTTGTTCATCCCAAAACCTATAGCCAAATTTCTCATCACCATAGCCAATGAAAAAACATATTTTAGACTTAGCATCAAGTTTACTACGAGCATCAGAATTAATATGAACATAAGAGACACAACCAAAAACTTTTAAATAAGAAAACTTTACCTCTTTACCGCTCCAAACCTCCTCAGGAAGTTTGAACTCCATGGGAACTGATGGCCCTCGGTTTATCAGGTAAGCTGTAGTGCTAACAGCATCAGCCCAGAAAGTTTTTGGTAGTCCAGCATGCAACCTCATACTCCTAGCACGCTCATTAAGAGTTCTGTTCATGTGCTCAGCCACACCATTCTGCTGTGGTGTCCCAGGAATGGTTTTTTCCATCCTAATTCCCTGTGCAGCACAATACTCACTGAACCCTCCATCTATGTACTCTCCTCCATTATCAGACCTCAAACATTTTAGTTTTAAACCTGTTTCTATCTCAACCATGGCCTTCCACTTCTTAAAAGTTTCAAATACATCAGATTTATTTTTCAAAAAATAAACCTATACCTTTCTGCTTGAATCATCAACGAAAGTGATGTAGTACCTTGAACCTCCAAGGGATGCAACCGGAGAAGGCCCCCACAAATCAGTGTGTACTAACTCCAATTTTTCTGGCTTCAGTGTCCTGTCAGTTTTCAAGAAGCTTACCTTTTTCTGCTTTCCTAAGATGCAGCTTTCACACATGTCAAAATCAATGGACTTCAATTCTAGTAGTTTTCCTTTTGACAACAGCATCTTCATCCCTTTCTCACTCATGTGACCAAGCCTGCGGTGCCATAGGCTTGTATCAGTACTTGCAACAGCAACTGCAATTGTGTCTCTTGGACTTGAGGTCATATAGAGAGTGCCAGTCTTCTTTCCACGAGCCAATACTCTAACTC
Organism: Quercus ilex subsp. ballota; assembly: GCA_032727855.1. Classification (NCBI taxonomy): domain Eukaryota; kingdom Viridiplantae; phylum Streptophyta; class Magnoliopsida; order Fagales; family Fagaceae; genus Quercus; species Quercus ilex. The sequence continues at coordinate 19,975,027 of CM064915.1, forward strand.
CCTTTGTAACCTTCCAAGTACCACCAACAAATAGTATTGCATACCCTTCATCATCAAGTTGTCCAACAGAAATCAGATTCCTCCTCAGGTCAAGAATATGTTGAACCTTCTCCAGTAACCAAACAGATCCATTGGGCAACAATATCCGGACGTCTCCCATACCTACAACATCCAAGGCTGAACCATCAGCCAAATACACCTTACCAAAATCACCTACAACATAATTCTGTATGATTTCTCGGTGTGAAGTGGTATGAAACGAAGCTCTTGAATCCAAAACCCAATCATCAAGTGGACTGTCTACTGCAAGAAGTAATGCATCATGTACCTCTTCTGTTATAGCATTAGCAGAATCATCTTCATTTTTCTTTTCTCCAGGATTTTTGTGTATGGGCCATTAAGGCTTTCTCTGTCCCCGCTGGGTAGGGATCATGAATACCTCACCACCTTCGCCGCACACCACCATGGGCTCTGATACTACTTGATGGGGAGATAAACACATTGGGGAGCTTTCTTGAGTAATTAATATAATATATAGAGACACACTTTAACCCAAAAGGCCTAAGCCTAATGGGTATGTGCTCAATTATGTTATATTAACTACTCATTCTTCTCATCTTTATTCAATATGGGACTTCACTCACACATGTAACTCAACAATCTCCCCCTCACGTGTGAGTCTCTGCCACTCTGTGGGCTTCAAGACTTCTCTGTAGGCCATGAATAAGTCCTACTCGCTCCCCCTTGCCTAATGGGCTTTTCACTTCATCAGCGCGTCATCCATGGGTCTCTCGTACGCCATCCATGGGAACCACATGTCAACCCCGCACGCACATCCATGGGAACTCCGCACGTCCATGTCCATGGGAACCTCGCACCTCATCATTGTTTAGCACCATTTGCAATATTCCTTTGTTGGGATTTTCTTTTCTCCAGGATTTTTGTGTGTGGGCCGTCTAGGCTTTTTCTGTCCCCGCTGGGTAGGGACCATGAACACATCACCACCTTCGCCGCACACCACCATGGGTTCTGATACCACTTGTTGGGGAGATAAACACATTGAGGAGCTTCCTTGAGTAATTAATATAACATATAGAGACACACTTTAACCCAAAAGGCCTAAACCCTATGGGTATGTGCTCAATTATGTTATATTAACTACTCATTCTTCTCATTCTCATCTTTATTCAATATGGAACTTCACTCACACGTGTAACTCAACAGAAGATACCGTAGTTATTTCGATCATTTAAGAAAAAACAGACATTTCATCATTTGAGCATAACATATCTTATGAAAGACTAGTACCGCAAAGTGTGGGAGCAAATGCCACCGACAAGATTTAACATGGAAGTTTAAGAAAGCCAAATTATGGACAATGGGAAGATTAGAATCAATAGATCCAGTAGCATTATGGAGGCACTGCACAACAACAATATTATTGTTTGTCCAAGAAGAAGTGTTTAGCCATTTATAATAATAGAAAAAAAAAAGTGCTTTACCTCAATTAAATATGGGTCCAAATGAAGGGATTTGACTTTAGAGAGTGCTTTGATAAAGTCACTAACCCCTATTTCCATAATCTTCAGACTCATCAAAATCAACCCTAACGGCCGCTTCAACTAAGGCTGCGTTTGAATTGGGAGTAAATCATTTCCGGAAATGGTTTTCCACATTTTCGCATTTTTGGCTGTTCCGGAAAATAGAATTTTCCGGAAAATCACTTCCAATTTTCCTTTACCCAACGGAAATCATTTTCAGTACCTATTTTCACTTCAAATTATTTCCGGAGAGAGAGAGAGAGAGAGAGAGAGAGGAAGGAAGAAACGGAGTGACCCACGACCCAGAGCCAGAGCCGGCGACCCACCGCCACGAGCCGTCGACCCACGACCCACCGATCTTCGAACCAGAGCCGGCGACCCACGAACCCAAAGCCCAAAGCGTTCGACCCAGACCCAGACAACCCATTGCTCGACCCAAACCCAGAACCAGAGTCGGCGACCCATCGCTCTCTCTTCCTCGATCTCGTCGACGACTCGGTTTGCGTTGTTGCCGGAACCTAGAACTAGAGCCGGCGACCCATCGCTCTCTCTTCCTCGATCTTGTCGACGACTGGGTTTGCGTTGTCGCCGGAATTTGCGTTGTGGTGTTGTTGTTGTTGTTGTTGTGTTGTTGTTGCCGGATGTTGTTGTTGTTGTTGTTGTTGCCGCCGGAATTTGCGTTGTTGTTGTTGCCGGAATTTGCTGCCGGAATTTGTTGTTGAATTGGCTGTGATGTTGAAATTTTTTGTAATAAAATTTGTTTGGATGCTGAGAAAATGTGAAAAAATTATAAGAAAATAGCATTTTCCTAATAAAACCAAACAAATGAAAATATTTTCCACAACAATTTTCATAATATAACCAAACACTTGAAAATATTTTCCTTTTCCAAAAAATAATATTTTCGAAAAATAGATATTTTTCGAAAAATATTTTACTGGAACCAAACGGACAGATTCCCAACAAAATTTGTTCAATCATATAACCTCTGAAATAAAGGTACTCAAGAGCTGGGGCATTTATCTCAAGTTTGTCGTACTTATGAAGAGTGAAACGTGATAAACGTAACCTTTTGAGTGTAGGTACAATGATTTTGAAAGTATCATTCTTGTCCCACTTAGTTGTTTGTAAAGACGAGTTTTGGAGTACCGGGCAGCAACTAAGGAGTCTGACATTTTCAAGAAACAGAGTCTTGAGACTTGGGAACCCCATGAGGGAAGAAGTATTAAGAACAATTTTGCCCTTTAATTTCAAAACTTGTAATGATTTAGCATAATTAAACAAGGTAGAGGGGAGGTTGAAAGGTTTCGGTGGACGAATGAGGAGGTCGAGCTCTTCCAAGTCAGGCGTAAGCGCGGTGCAGACCCATTTTTCGATATGGACTGATTCAGACACCGGTGGAGGCGAAAGTGTTTGAGGGGATTCGCATTATTGAGACACAATATGCGTAAACGTAAAACTGTGCCTATTCAACTGATCTTGATTGTGTTGTTGATTAGGACTTTGCTGTTCAAGTTCGATGCTGTCAAAGTCGAGCTTTGGGACGGGAGTCCAGAGTGTCTTCCAGCTGCTCGACAAAGTGATTGTGAGAACAGCCTCTTTGGTTGTGAGAAAGGAGAGGATATGGCAGAGGAGAGAGCCTGGTAGATTGCTGATCCTGTCTTTGACCACTGTTGGTTTCTGGCGTTTTGAGGTTGATTTAGCCATTCAGAGTTTTTTTTTGTTGTTGAGCACTGCACAAGCTGGGAAAATAATAATGGGGTTTGGAATTCCCAATTGAAATCTAATTGTCTTGCCATCAAAATTTTACCACATATCAATTTTTTGATAAGTAATTTTTAATTTTATAATAATAATATTACTATTTTTTTTTATATAGGAGTAATATTAGTTCTTATTATTTCTTCTTATCGTTGAATAAGAATTGTCGTGCAATAGCCAATAAGTTTTTCAAGTTACAAGTTTTACAAAACAAAAGACTACCAATAGAATATGGCATCTGTAATTAACGTAAATTCTTGATTCTTTTCGTTCTTATCAACAAGTTTAACTGAGATACAATACATATTATAAACAAGTTTAAGTGGTACTCTAATTCTATTGTTTAGACTTTAGAACATAAAAAAATATAAATGATTTACACAGTTACCGTTAGCATTTCTTCTCCCAAAAAAAAAAATCATCGTTAACATGTAATCCTATCACGTTTGATTTAATTATCATATACTATATACTATAAAACACTACTTAAAATTCTCACTAAGGAAGCAATCCAAATAAAGAAGGCACCTCTTGAAGAAATCTAAGGCTTCCAAATACTTTTCCAAGGAACCATCGAGTCTACAAGACTATTCAAAATTCCGAGTCCAAACTCTTTGATACTCAATAATGAATTTTGCATTTCGTTAATTAATGAGTCTCCAAATATGATACAGTGAACTATACTCTAAATTCTTGATTCCACAATAACAACATGAAAAGGAAACTCCACTTAAGGATTCTATAAGAAATTCCACACACAAGCCCTCTGCAAACTTGTGCATTTGGTTTGTTGATTGGGGGTCAAGTGTGCAGCTGACTGTTGGTTCTTATGGGTGGGGTTAGTTGCCTGTATGTTTTACTACCTAGAAGTAAATCCAAAAGACCCTTCTTTGGAAAAGTTGTCTAAATTATCAACAACAAAAAAAAAAGTAAAATCATAATAAAATCAAAGAGAGTGTAGAGAAAATAAACACGAAGACATCCAGGAAAGCTGCCACAAAATAATTCACTAACAAGATATTTTGATTTTAACATCAGCACCTCTGTCATATCGTTCCAACTAAAATGGAAAGGTTAACAACATTTCCCAAGACTTGGGAATGAGTTAAAAGAACAAGCAACATCACCACTTAAAAGCACAATAAATCAGACTTGTTGGATTTATTTTTCCTGCTTTTACCTGCTTTGATTCAAATGTAAGCCAATACGGGGATTTAGTAACTGAGAGTGAAATCATAACGAAATAAACTTCAGCCAAATGCAATCTGACAAGTCCTGGATTCCCTTGGCAACATCAATAACTCCTTGAGAATGCGAAATTTCTCATCTGAATCTATATAAGCAGGAGTTAGTGTCATCGTCTTTAAGAATCTTGCCGTCTTAAGGATATGTCCAACAAATTCCAGCTCATACGTTAACCCTTTAAATTCTATAAAATGAAATGTCTTGAGGTGCGATGATATACAAATAGGAACGTCCTCATTGAACATCCTTTTTATGATGGAAGTATCTTCCTCGTCGCAAACGTAAGATTCAGCGTATTCCTAACAACAGAAGATAAAGTAGTTATTTAGATTAATTCAGGATTATTTGAGAAAAAAAGACATTTCATCATTTGAGCATAGCATACCACACCTTCTCAAAGACAAGTACTGCAAGATTAGGAGCCCGATGAAGCAAGCGTGGGAGCACATGCCACAAACAAGCATCAGCTTTAAAGTAAAAGAAAGCCAAATTATGAAACATGGGAGGATCTAATTTAGTAGCATAACAAAGGCACTGCACAACAACATAATAATCACAACAATATAAAAGTGTTTAGCCATTTAAATTTAATAATAGAACTTGAAAATAAAATTAAGGTGCTTTTTTTATTATTTTATTTACCTCTGTGAAATATGGATCCAAATGAAGGGATTTGACATCCCTAACCCTATTTCCATAATCTTTACTATTATCAAATTCAACCCCTACGTGACTACGTCAGCTTCAACTAAGTTAGAACGATTTCTTAACGAAAGGTCTTCAATAATATAAGCTCTGAAATGAAGGTACTTGAGAGCTGGGGCATTTATCTCAAGTCTGCAGTCACTTTGAAGATAGGAGGGTAAGCTTAAATGTAATGTTTCGAGTGTAGGTACAATGATTTTAATATTTTTATCATACTTCGTGATATAGGTTCGTAAATACAAATTTTGGAGGACCGGGCAGCAACTGAGGAGTTCAGAGAAAGTGTCGTCGTTTGTATACCTGACACTCTGAAGAAGCAGAGTCTTGAGACTAGGGAAGCCGAAAGAAGAAGAAGGAGGATTAACAACGATACCTTCCTTTAATTTCAAAACTACTAATGATTTAGCATAATTAAACAAAGTAGACGGGAGTTTGAAAGGTTGGGAAAAACCGCTGAGGAGATCGAGCACTTCCAAGTCAGGCGTAAGCGCGGCGCGGACCCATGTTTCGGCATGGATTGGGTCAAAATCATTAGAATTCCAGCAGAGGAGGAAGTGTTTGATGGGATTCGCATTATTGAGATTTCGAATAGCCCACGCTCTGGTCACGATATGCGTAAACGTAAAACGGTACCTATTATTCCCGTAATCTTGATTATAATGTTGATTAAGGCTTTGCTCCTCATCTGAAGAAGATATCCGTTCAAATTCGTGGCTATCAAAGTCGAGCTTTGGCACAAGAGTCCAGAGTGTCTTCCACCTGCTCGACAAAATGCTTGTGACAACAGCCTCTTTGGTTGTTAGAAACCAAAGGATATGGCAGAGGAGAGAGTCTGATAGATTGCTGATCCTGTCCATCACTGTTGGTTTCTGGCGTTTTGAGGTTGATTTAGCCATTCAGACTTTTGTTGCCGAGCACAAGTTTTGGACGTAGCTGGGAAATTGGGGGGGTTTGGTAATGTTAAGTTGATATCTCTTAGAATGCCTGTCGAATTTAAGAGATAAAAGTTGCAATAATATACACAATTATGAAAATACATCTTTACATATTCCAAACTTTCCATATTCCAAGTCTTACACATTTCAAGTAAACACTTCATTGCCCAATCAGACATTATTTATAACATGGAGTTTTTTTTTTTTTTTTTTTTAATAATGATTTTAGAGTTGTTACGCACAACATCAAGTGAATTCTGATTGATAATTTATTTTTTATGGGAAGACTGCAAAACTTTTATTAAGAATGAAAAGCAACAAGTACATTGAGGTTAAGATTCTCTTCAACCCACACAGAGAAATTAGCAATGCCTAGAGCATGTTTTGCTAGTAAATGAACATGCCTATTACCTTGTCGACGAACATGGGAGAAGTCCACCCGGCGAACGTCATGGGAAGCAGCCACAAAGCTATACACCAGAGCAGCAACAAATGATGGTGGAGGCAACAAATCCTTCAAAGCATTACTAGTACTTGGGAATCACCTTCAAGAATGAAGTCCTGGATAAGCATGTCTTTAGCAAACTAAAGCCCAACCTCAAAAGCTTTTGCTTTGGCCTCAATGGCACCGAGAGGGGCCATAATCTTCTACTACAAGCACCAATCAACCTACCTTTAGCATCCTAAATCAATACCCCCACACCAGCCATTTTTTACGATGCGAACACGGCTCCATCCACATTAATTTTGTAACGATCAGAGGTTGGGGGAATCTAGTTCAAAACTACAGTTGTCTTTGGCTTAATTGGGACCTCAGAGCATTCTTGATACTCCCACAGATAGTCCAAAGACCACTGAAGTAAAGCCCGACTATTTTTCTTCACACCCCCATTTTTGCTCTCATATCTATTTGTCCATTTTGCCCAAGCCACCATGATTACCTTCTCAACCCGACTTTGTTCCCATTGAGCCTCCATGACCACATACCACATCATGTCTATGAAAGAATTGAAAGACAGACTGTTACTCTCATGAAATAGATTTGATAATGACCAAATGTCATGGGCAATTATCCACCCGCCTCCACTTGACACTTCTCACAGCAATTATCCACCAGCACCTTTCTTTTCACTAGATTCTATTTGGTAGGCAGAATGCCTTTGCAAGCTCTCCAAGTGAAATTTTGAACTTTATGAGGGACATTGAATCGCCATAGATATGTCCAAAAATTCCTGAGGTTGCTATCATCTGACATAGCCCCTGCTTCATCCCCTGAGCCCATTTCAACGACAATCTTGTAAGCACTTTGAACACTAAAAATACCATTCGCCATTGGAGCCCAAACATGCTTATCAATTGGCAAGTTAGCACTTAAGGCGATTCCACATATAGCATTGGCTTCATAGGGAAGGAATATTTGTTGGACTAATTCGTTTTTCCAGACCCCATTATCTTGGTCTGTTAGTTCTTCAACCCAAGCCTCCAAGGTAAACATGATGGAGGAAAGATTACCTTATGCGTAGAGGGTGTAGGGAGCCACTTATCTTTCCAAATCTGGATGCTAAGCTCATTGCCCACCTGCTATCTGATACCTCTTTTCACCACATTCTGAGCTGCCATAATGCTCCTCCAAGCATAAGAAGGGTTACTCCCCAAACCTACATGAGCAAAATCACAGTTGGGAAAATATCTTACCTTGAAAACTCGATACATCAAAGAATCTTTCCCAATCTGTAGCCTCCACCCCTATTTAGCCAACATTGCTAAATTAAATTGCTTTAGTTGTTTAAACAAGCCTTAAGAGTGCACAATTTTTCCCAACTAATCCACGTCATTTTCCATTCATCCTTACACTACCCCCACCAAAAGTTCTTCATCAAGCTCGTCATCTCATCACAGAGAGCGTAAGGGATTTTGAAGTAACTCATGGTGTAAGTGACAATCGCTACCACAATTGAGAATAAGTGTTATAAAATTATTGTGACATTTATTTTTTATATTTCTAGGCTTTCTCTAATTTTAATTAAGGGTATAGTGAGCTCAATTAGTAAATTTTTTGTTCTTGAACGAGGGACATGAGTTCGAATTCCCTATACATAAAAAAATCAATTGATATCTTAACCAAATGATAAGTGGGCAATTATCATATATTTGCTTTTATATATATGTGTGCGTGTATCTTTCAACCATAATTGAATTTGCAATTTTGTAAAATATTTTCCTTGCTTGAATATTAATATGAATTTTTGTTTAGTCGACTGACTGAACTAACTGAGAATCTAATCTAACCAAAATTTGTTACAAGCCATAAGTGTGCTAACAATTAAGCATTTACATTAGGCTATGCACTTTAAGTCAAATTTTGTTTAAAAATTCAACTTTTTATTACTTTAGCTGATTTGCTATTCATAGACAACTATATCAGCCTCAATATTTTAATACTATTCTACTTAAATACTCATAGTCATATACAAAGAAAAAGATATGAGAAAATGAATTAAAAAATATTATTTATTGATATATTGAGTGAATAAGTACTCAATAAATTTTGGCTCTTCATTGTAATTTTTTTTTATTTTGGACAATTTATAGTGCCTGATGCATGACAGCATGAAGCTTTTGGGTGAGTTTAGTAAAATTTTTGGCTAAATCAGATTTTGAAAAGCCAAATGCCAATGCTAGTAATATAACAGAACCTAAAAAACTAACCATGATATTTTCTGCACGTGCTTTATCATAGCTTAAATGACAGATTTATCTTAGGTGAGTTTTGATTACAATTATTTACAAAGGTCCTCCTCGACGGTTGAAGCCCAAGGGCGGAGCCAGAAATTTTTGTTTGCTAGGGTCAAGTTGTGGCACTAATATATTTATCAAAATAACTCCCACACACACACACACACACACACACACACACACACACATATATATATATGCACACGCTTTTTTATTATATATACACATTTTTTTATTTGATAAGTTATACATATACACAAACCCAACCCAAAAAAAAAAAAAAAAAAAAACTTCGTATTTTCAATCAAAATTGTGTTTGATGGTGATCATTCATAAAATAAAATTCATTTTACCATTTTCATAGTGAAATTCTTAAAAAGTTTCATTTTCAATACAAATTATCAAATTGTAAAAAAGTATTTCAATTGAACTAATGAAAATTTCAAAAATATGAATGATCCAAAACTTGGAGAGATAAGTTAAGCTCCAAACAAATATGAAACTATCTTGCTTTAACCCATTATGTGACAACTAAAGAGACATTTCATGTGTAGTTTTAGTGACAATATTTTTTTAATGAGTCAGTAACTTGTTAATCGCAACATAATGGGTTGAAAAAGATAGATTCAAACAAGTTTGGTGCCAAACTTTATCAAATATTTAACAAATGTGAGAGCATATTTTACAATAAAAAGTACAATTGCGAAAAATAAAGTTATACCTCTATAACTGTGGGGCCTGTTACCTAAAAAGATATAGGAATCATAGGAAATGAGCTTGGGGCCCAACGGCCCAGTCCGAGGACATTCGCTTGTCCGAGGATGGTTAAAGAAATGTATTGTGATGGAAATCATATATATAAAGTACAAAACGCGTCCGAGGATAAGAATCACCTCGGATACCATGTTCCGAGGTGGAGGTAACTACCTCTCTATCCAGGGCACCCCGCAAAGTTGTCTTTGAACTGGAAAGTGAATATAGACCTAAGGAGGAACCGAGAAAGATAACAAATATCTTCTAAGGCTGCTACCTCCACATTAAATGCTTTCAAGCTAACTCTCTAGCCGCATTAATGTGGAGGTGATACCTGAACAGTAACCAAGCAGATTTATGGCTACTAAACAAAAGTTCCGGGAGGTGCTGGATGGGACAGAAAGGAGTTCCCAAGATAGGAACTACACGTGTACGGTGGAAATGGGGTAAGGAACGCAGTATATAACATGGAAGCAGGTGACATTAGAGTGGACTTTTTGGAAAAAAGGAGGAAGAATAATAGAACTGAAAAAGATACCCCCTGAAACCTAGTCGAGGAGAGTTTTTATCATACAGTTAGCTTGAAGTGTCCTTTACTGCGCTATAACCATGACATTTTCTATTAAATAGAACTAGTTCTTGTACCCACGCTCTAAAAATTTATTGTTTGGGCTTGTTGGGCTAGAAACCCATCCTTATTCTGGGTCCAATCCAATTTGAGTCCCTACAATTGGCGCCGTCTGTGGGGAGAACTTGATCTACTTCACAAGGAAAGGCAAGTGCAGTGTTTGTGATGGAAGGGGGAGCACCGCAGCAACCAGTGGCTGGCCCACAGCAGGTGGATGCTAATCCATACCAAGCAAAGTCTAGGGGCTCTCAGCCTAGTAATCCGTTAGTAGTCCATGAGTATAGGGGGGATCGTGAGGGAAGTGTTCGAACCACCCACACAGATCAAAATCCGTCTCGGGGGAAAAGCCATATTTTCCATATAAAGAATGACAGGGACATGCAGCACGAGATTAACAAATTAAAAAGGGAGTTACGACACGAGCGACGGAAGCGTATGGCCCACAACTCTGGGCAATCCTCTGAGGAGTCAGATGACACCAGTTACCGGCGGAGGTCAAGAACTCCACCCAGTGAGACTTTCTCTTATCATGAGGAATATCGCCGTGAGCGAAAATATAAGAGTCCACCTCGCCAGGGCTTAGGGAATGATGCCCTGAACAAAGCTTTGAGTCAAGTTTCCAAATCGCCCTTCACGCCACGCATTAAGGATGCAAGTCTTCCTCGGCGGTTCAATCAGCCTGTGTTCACCATTTATAATGGCTGAACAGATCCGGTGGAACATGTTAGCCATTTTAGTCAGAGAATGGCTGTTCATGCTAGGGACGAGGCCTTGATGTGCAAGGTTTTCCCATCCAGCTTAGGGCCAGTGGCGATGAGATGGTTCGACGATCTGAAGGCGAATACCATTGATTCCTTTGAGAACCTCACCCAGGCTTTTGGCGCTCGTTTTATCACCTGCAGGAGGGTTGTTCAACCCTTGGGATCGTTATTATCCATGTCTATGCGGGAGGGGGAAACCCTGAAGGCCTATTCTGATAGATATTGGGAAATATTCAACAAGGTAGACGGAGCTCATGATGACGTGGCCACTAATACCTTTAAGGAAGGCCTTTCAACCGAGCATGGCCTGAGGAAATCTCTGACTGGTAAACCTGTTACTAGTGTATGTTAGCTTATGGATCGGATAGACAAGTATAGAAGAGTAGAGGAGGATCAGATACAAGGTAGAGAAAAGTCTAAGGCAGTCCCTCAGGAGAGGAGGGATTTCAGGTCGAACCGGTACAATAACAACCGACCTCGGAGGGACTTTGGGAGGCAATCAGGATCTACCAACTCCTAGGCAGTTAATGTCGTGTTCCGAGAACCAGTGCAACAGGTTCTAGAGAAGATAAAAGATGAGCCATTCTTCAGATGGCCCAATAGGATGGCAGGGGATCCTGCGAAACATAATCGAAACCTTTACTGCCAGTACCACCAAGATCATGGATATACTACTGAAGATTGTAAAAACCTGTGGGACCACTTGGAACAACTGGTCCGAGAAGGGAAGTTAACCCAGCTTCTACATTATTCCAGCGGCTAAGGAGACTAGACAGGTTCAACATTTCGAGGGAATGCTTCTTCAGGACCCCCTTTAGGCACGATAAACGTTATATTTGTTGCCCCAGGGAGAACTGGGTCTTGCCCTTCCAGGGTAATATCTGTGTCCCAGTGCTTGGATGAGGGCTCCAGTTCAAGGCCGAAGAGGGCCAGACTGAGCACCTCACTGGTTTTAGGCTTTTCAGAGGAAGATAAGAGAGGAACCATACAGCCACATGATGATGCTTTGGTGGTTACAATTAGGATTGGAGGATATGATGTGAGAAGGGTGATGGTTGATGAGGGGAGTGTAGCCGAGGTGATGTATCCTGACCTATTTAGGGGGCTGAGTTTGAAACTCGAGGATCTGACAGCCTACAGCTCTCCACTGGTGGGTTTTGAGGGCAGATCGGTCGTTCCGGTGGGGATGATTAGATTACCTGTGCAGACTAGTTCAGAGGTGGTGGAGGTGGATTTTATTGTGGTGGATGCTTTTTCTCCGTATACAGCTATTTTGGGTAGGCCCTAGTTACATGCCTTGGGGGCCGTCTCTTCCACTCTTCATCAGAAGGTGAAGTATCCCTCAGAAGGCCAGGTCTCAGAAATTTTGGGAAATCAAGCCATGGCTAGGCAGTGCTTGACAATGGCCATTCAGCATCGGCCAGACTCAGGAAACCCACTTCAGTACGTCCGCTGGGGAAACGGAGTGTGAGAATTTGGAGAGGGTGAGTATTGGTGATGATCCAGAAAAGTACTTTCAGGTTGGTGCCCAGTTACCTTTGTTGGAGAAGGAGCAGTTGGTTGAGGTCCTCAGGAGAAACGTTGATGTGTTCGCATGGAATGCCTACGAAGCCCCGAGGGTGGATCCGGGGTTTATTTGTCATCATTTGAATGTCAATCCTTCTGTTATTCCAAAGAAACAGCCACCTCGGCGTCTGTCCAGGGTACATGCCGAGGCTATCAAAGACGAGGTGACCAAGCTCAAGTAGGCAGGGGCTATCAAGGAGGTGTTTTACCCTCAGTGGTTGGCCAATACAGTCGTGGTGAAAAAGAAAAATGAAAAATGGCGCGTATGTGTTGATTTCACGGATCTCAATAGAGCTTGCCCAAAAGACCCTTTTCCTATTACCCGTATAGATCAGCTGGTGGATGCAACAGTGGGCCATCCTCGGATGAGCTTCCTAGATGCCTTTCAGGGCTATCATCAGATCCTACTGGCGTTGGATGACCAGGAAAAGACCGCTTTTCTTACTTCTACTGAAAATTATCACTACAAGGTAATGTCATTTGGCTTGAAGAACACAGGATCTACTTACCAGCGGATGATGACGAAGATGTTTGAGCCACAGCTGGGCAGGAGCATTAAGGTCTATATTGACGATATGGTTGTGAAGAGCAAGATAGTGGCCAAGCATGTGACAGACCTCACCAACACTTTTAAGATTTTAAGGAAACATAAATTGCGACTGAACGCATCCAAGTGCTCATTCGGGGTAAGCTCAGGGAAGTTTTTGGGCTACATGGTGACCCACCAAGGGATTGAGGTGAACCCTGATCAAATTAGAGCCATAAGCAGTTTGCAACCACCTCGGAACCCCAAGGAGGTCCAGAGGTTGACAGGGATGACCGCTGCTCTGAACAGATTCATATCCAGGTCGGCGGATAAGTGCAGGCCTTTTTTCCTGCTACTCCACAAGTGGAAGGGATTTGAATGGACAGAGGAGTGCGCCTTGGCATTCCAGCAGCTTAAAGAGTACCTATCTCGGCCACCCATTATGTCTAGTCCTGAGGTGGATGAGGTCCTTTTCTCCTATTTGGCGATAACCACTTACGCGATTAGTTTTGTTCTGATACGAGTAGATAATGGCGTACAACGGCCAGTTTATTATGCGAGCAAGTCTCTTCACAAGGCTGAAGTACGTTATCTGCCTTTGGAAAAGGCCATTTTGGCAGTGGTGCACGCTACAAGGAAACTTCCCCATTACTTCCAGGCACATACTGTGGTCGTCCTAACCCAGTATCCGCTCAAAGCAGTACTTCAGAGAGCAAACTACACTGGCAGGGTTGCCAAGTGGGGCACGGTTCTAGGGGCTTTTGATATTAAGTATATGCCCCGTACCTCTATGAAGGGCCAGGTTCTCGCGACCTGGTGGCTGAATTCACTGAAGGCCTTGAGGAAATAAAGACAAGCCCACGTGGCTTGGATGAAAAATCAGTTGGCCTCATCTCGGCGAAACATGCCTTACCCTGGAAGGTGTATGTGGATGGAGCAGCAAATCTGAGGGGGTCAGGAGTGGGGCTAGTTCTAATATCTCCCGAAAAGATAATTATCGAGAAGTCTTTAAGACTGGCATTCTCAGCTACTAACAACAAGGCAGAATATGAGGCTTTATTAATGGGAATGACGATGGTTAAGAAGTTGGGTGGAAAAACAGTGGAGATGTTCTCAGATTCAAGACTGGTCGTTGGTCAAGTCAAAGGGGAATTGGAAGCTCGTGACACCAGAATGCAGGGTTACTTGAGCCAGGTTAGGCGTATGCAAGTGGATTTTGAGCTTTTTGAATTATCCCATGTCCCTAGAAGTGGAAATGCCCATGCGGATTCGTTGGCTACTCTTGCTACCTCCTCAGCGCAGAACTTACCCCGGATGATAATGGTTGAAGACTTAAACACACCCACCCCAGTGACAGGGAACTTGCTTCAGGTCAGTCAAATCAGTTCGGCACGATGTTGGATGGATTCTATACTGTTGTTCCTCGAGAAGGATATATTGCCCGAGGACAAATCAGAAGCTGAAAAGATACGAAGAAAGGCTCCTCGGTTTTGGCTGTCCGAGGACAAAAATTTATACAAACGCTCTTACTTTGGGCCGTATCTGCTTTGTGTACACCCCGAGGCATCAGAAGCACTTCTAGAAGAGCTACATGAAGGGATCTGTGGGAGTCACACTGGTGGGAGGTCTTTATCTCATCGGGCAATTACTCAGGGGTATTGGTGGCCAGGCATGCAAAAAGAAGCGCAGGAGTATGTTAAGAAATGTGATCAATGTCAAAGGTTCGCACCGAACATCCATCAACCGGGAGGAGTTCTTAATCCTCTTTCAAGTCCTTGGCCTTTTGCTCAGTGGGGCTTAGATATCTTTGGCCTTTTCCCTAAAGCTGTGGGAAATAAGAAATATCTGCTAGTTGGTACAGATTATTTTACAAAGTGGGTAGAAGCTGAGCCTCTGGCCAATATCAGGGACGTGGATGGTAAGAGGTTTGTCTGGAAGAACATCATCACTCGATTTGGGGTTCCTCAAGCTCTCATCTCAGATAATGGTCTACAATTTGACAGCAAGGCTTTTAGAAAGTACTGTTCCGATCTGGGGATAAAGAACAGATATTTCACTCCAGCCTATCTACAGGGAAATGGACAGGCCGAAGCTGTCAACAAAGTCATAGTAGGTGGGCTTAAGAAGAGGCTGGATGACGCAAAAGGCAGATGGGTGGAAGAACTGCCACATGTCTTCTGGACTTATCGAACTACACCTCGGCGGTCAACAGGGGAAACCCCATTCTCAATGACATATAGGGCTGAGGCTGTGATTCCTCTCGAAATGGATTTTCCAACACTAAGAACCAGCTCATTCATCTCGGATGGAAATGATGAATTATTGAAGAGGAATCTGGACTTGATAGATGAACGACGAGAAAATGCGATGGTTCAATTTGCCTACTATCAGCAAAAGCTAAATCAAGGTTATGATGCGAATGTCAGGCTGAGACCGTTAGTTCCTGGAGATTTGGTGTTAAGGAAGGTCTTGGGAGCTACCAAAAATCCAAACTGGGGAAAGTTGGGGTCTAATTAGGAAGGGCCATATCGTATCACATCTGTAGCAGGGATAGGTGCTTATTACTTAGAAGATTTAGATGAAAAAACTGTGCTCCACCCATGGAATGTAAGCAACCTAAGGAGGTATTATTACTAACAGGAACAGTTCTGTTTTACTTTCTTCTACAGTTATAATTCTGCAATGTGTGTTTCTCAATCTATTGAAGTATTAAACAGAAACTAAGTCATGTCAGGTCCTCGGACCACAACTTAGTGGAAATTAATACACTATGAAATCTATTGAAGTATTAAACAGAAACTAAGTCATGTCAGGTCCTCGGACCACAACTTAGTGGAAATTAATACACTATGAAATCTATTGAAATATTAAATAGAAGCTAAGTCATGTCAAGTCCTCGAACTACAACTTAGTGGAAATTAATATACTATGAAATCTATTGAAGTATTAAACAGAAACTAAGTCATGTCAGGTTCTCGGACCACAACTTAGTGGAAATTAATACCCTGGGACTTCAATTGAAGTATTGCAAAGAGACTAAGATGTGATAAATTGTTTATACAACAAATTTAGTTGGAGTCAATACTTCTTAGAGGGGGTCAGTGCAACTAAACTTGTATATCAAAGCAAACTCCATGAGCATCACTTAAAGCATTTTAAGGCGTTGAATACCTCCCGGGGTAAACGTGTAGAATGCTATCTCAAGTCTGGACACTTCTTAGTGAATTTAAAGTAAGCCTTTCTAAGGCTGTAGAGTTCGCTGCTATAGTCTGTTTTGGTTCCTAATTAGCATATTTAAAGTTAAATTTTCCATTATAGTGTCAGATTTCATTCTTCTATTACCAGGGATCATGTAAAAATAAAAAACATTCGCGCAAGAAATTATCCATGTAATAGGCAAAGCCACAACATCTCATGTAAACTTGGAAAGAGAAATGCATATTACAATTAGAAATGTCTTTAAAAAGCTTTAAAAAAAAAAAAGAGAAGAAAGGAGGAAAATGAAATAAAAGGGAAAATAAAGGGAAGATTGACTACATCAACTATTTATTTAACTTTATCTGGAGCTTGGGCTGAGGAGCTTTGCCAGTGACCACAAGAGGAACATCTTTCTCCTTTGCCTTTGGATCTTCTCCAACAGGTAAGGTAGTTGAGGCTAGGGCTTGTTCAAAGCTTTGTGAAGCTGCTCCATCCGTAGGCCCTTCTGCTCCTTTGTCCGAGGATATGTCCTTCGCACCTTTAAGCACTTCAGGTTGCTCCTGCTGACTGAGAGAGGGAGGTGCCTGAAGTTAAGCTTCCTTGGCTGATTCAACAGCTGTGGAGGATGCCTGTTCTTGTTGAGTGGAAGGACCTGAGGCTCGAATAGCTGGGGGGAAATAAATGTTTTCAGGCCTTCTCAGCTTGGATGAAGTCTCTACCCTAGCTCGGTTGAGAGCTTCTCCCCAGGTCAGAGCACAGTATGCTCGGCAAACGACGGGCACCTCAGCCCGGAAACGTTCTTCGGTTTCAGCAACGCCAACGTCATAGCCATGTTGCTCAGCTGTGTCTCTTTCCTTTTCAACCTTAGCTTTTGCCTTTTCAGCTTCGGCTTTAGCTTGTTCAGCTTGATCTCTAAGTCTCTGGGCTTCCTCCAGTTGTTTATGTAAAGATGATATCTACTCCTTGGAAGTTGCCAGCTGGGCGTCAGTGTCACGCAAGAGTTTCCTCTGGTCCTCGGCTTGCTTTTGAGCATTATCCAAAGCTGAGTCAGCACTCTTCCGAGCATGTTCTTCCTCGGCTAGCTTTTTCTTCAGCTGCACGTTAGTTTGTTCAGCAGTATTGAGTGTGTGCACAGCTGTGGCCCTCTTCTTCCTCTCATCATCAATTTGCTGGTAGCAAGAATTGGTTATCTCCTCCAGCCTGAAAGTGGCTTGGACGGCCTAGGAGAAAAAAGAGTTAGAAGTGCAATACATGAAGTTTTGTGTAGAAGAAAAATAATAATAATAACAAAAAATATTAAGGACATCCTACCATGCCCAAGTATCTTTTCGTATTTTGGAAAACTTCGTTCCTCTTCAATCTCCTCAGTTCGGCCATATCCTTGGGGAAGAGGAGAGTTTCCTCTAAAACTGAGGAGACTTGGCACCCAATCCCAGCATTAAAGTCCCTAATTGAGGCATCCTCCCTCAGAGGCTCACCACTGAGCATGGGAGCAGGGAGCCAGGCCTCAGGTTCCGAGGAATGAGTGGTTACCCTTTCCACTACACGTTGAGACCCGTGGGTAACTTTTTGCTGCTTCGTAGCTCGTTGGTCCTCGGCTTCATGGGTCGGGCGAGATCTCTCAGCCTCCATCACTCCTTTATCTTTTAGCTCTCTCCTCCTCTTTGGGTCACTGGGTTCTGTCCCATGTGGTTGGGGTGGCTGAAAAGGAGGAGGAGGGGGGAGACTGGGTTGAGTTGACTTCTCTGGCACTCCTCTCCCAGGTTGGCCTTCAATTACGTCTTTCAAACTCCTCTGCCTCTTCCTCTGAATGCCCATTTCTTCAGAATTCACCTCGGGTGATTGAGGTTGGTTGAAAACTTCGAAGTCATCTGCAGAATATGATAATTCTATAACTCCTTCTGAAGTCTGTTCTTCTTCTTCTTCTTCTTCTTATTCTTCTTCTTCTTCTTTCTCCTCTTCCTCCTTCACTTCGCGAGGAATGGACCGTGACGACGAGGCTCCTACAGAAGGAACGGCCGCAGGTAACGGCTGAGTGAAAGGAGTACCCTCAGGAATCGGAACACCATCGGGAACAATGAATCCCTCGAAGGCTACACTGATATGGTGAAGCCGAGGGTCTTTGGCCTTTATCACGCACTTGGGAGCTTGAAACGCCATAGAAATTGGCTTGTATCGAAGGATTATGTGGGCTGCTCTCAGTTGTCCGTCCAATGGGTTTACGTACACCTCGGACCTAAGGATTCTGTCTAAACTTTCCCTGTTAACCAGTCTGAACTGAGGTTTGGTATCCCGCTTGTCTGCAAAATCATTACAACAGAAGAAAAACTTTGTCAGAAATAGAAATAGAGGTAACATGAATTGAAGAACACAATTCAAATTATAAGGGCTCATAGCCTAGGAACCCCACCTGGTGTTCCCTCTTTAGTCGGACAGGGTAAACCATCGTGCCATTCCCTAGAAAAAATAAGAAAATCGTCTTTTAGGCCCTTATTCGATAAGGGAAGACACTGAATCAACCTTACTTCAGGGAACCTAGATTTCAAATAGTACCCCTGACCCTTCAAATGATTGAGATTGTATACCCAATTCACATCGTGATGGGTCAGACCTAGGTTCATCTGGGCATTTAGGACTTCTATACTCCCAAGCACCCTGAACATATTTGAGGCGCATTGAGTGGGAGATAATCTAAAGAACCTAAGGTAACTTCTGGTAAGGCTACCCATAGGGATAGTCATCCCTCCTTCTATAAAAGCGATCATAGGGATGACCATTTCCCCGGTTTTCCTATCGTTTAACCATGTTTCTGTGGAGGCATATCTCATACCCACCGTGGGGGGAATCCTATACTTAACTCTAAATGCCTCTATTTGTTCCTCGGAATCAACTAGATGCTTGAACCTACCCATTTCCTAACAGTTATGAAGAAAAATTGGCGAAGAGGATGGAAAACTAAAGTGTGTTAAAGAAACTTACAAGTTTGGAAAATGAGCTCCTCGGACAGACTCTTAGTATTTATGAGAGCGTGGAGTGGTGAGAGAGAGAGGTAGGTTCAATGAATATGCGCTGAGACGGTGCGATTTTTGTAACTGAAAAGAGAGTTGATTTGAAAAGCTCTTTATAGTGGCGCAGAAATTGTAAGCGGGAAAAATCCCGCCCATAAATACTGGAAATCTTCCACCGTTAGATTCACATCTTACTGTTGAACGTGGGAGATAAAGGAGCCGTCATCATTTAATGATGGCATGCTCCTGACGCCGAAACGTCAAGTGCGCGCCTTGGGCAGATAGAAAGGCGCTTTGAAGGCTAAAAAAGTCCGCAAAGAAGGTGAAGGTAGGATATCAAAATCTCCCTTTTTTCCGAGGTAACAAAAAAGCGAGATTTTGAGGGGCTATTGTGGGGCCTGTTACCTAAAAAGATATAGGAATCATAGGAAATGAGCTTGGGGCCCAACGGCCCAGTCCGAGGACATTCGCTTGTCCGAGGATGGTTAAAGAAATGTATTGTGATGGAAATCATATATATAAAGCACAAAACGCGTCCGAGGATAAGAATCACCTCGGATACCATGTTCCGAGGTGGAGGTAACTACCTCTCTATCCAGGGCACCCCGCAAAGTTGTCTTTGAACTGGAAAGTGAATATAGACCTAAGGAGGAACCGGAAAAGATAACAAATATCTTCTAAGGCTGCTACCTCCACATTAAATGCTTTCCAGCTAACTCTCTGGCCGCATTAATGTGGAGGTGATACCTGAACAATAACCAAGCAGCTTTATGGCTACTGAACAAAAGTTCCGGGAGGTGTTGGATGGGACAGAAAGGAGTTCTCAAGATAGGAACTACACGTGTACGGTGAAAATGGGGTAAGGAACACAGTATATAACATGGAAGCAGGTGACATTAGAGTGGACTTTTTGGAAAAAAGGAGGAAGAACAATAGAACTGAAAAAGATACCCCCTGAAACCTAGCCGAGGAGAGTTTTTATCATATAGTTAGCTTGAAGTGTCCTTTACTGCGCTGTAACCATGACCTTTTCTATTAAATAGAACTAGTTCTTGTACCCACGCTCTAAAAATTTATTGTTTGGGCTTGTTAGGCTAGAAACTCATCCTTATTCTAGGTCCAATCCAATTTGAGTTCCTACAATAACTATTAGACCAAATATTTTTTTAAGAGTATCATTGAATTAATTCAAATATTTGGAGGGGCCAACTTTAATTTTTGTATACTAAATTTTGAAAACTTTAAAATAATTATATATATATATATATATATATATTAATTCAATACTATAACATAACTCCACCCCTGTTGAAGCCCTAACCAACCCAGAAGACAGAACAGAGTTGAAAAAATTCATAATTGAGTATGTCATAGTTCCATTTATCATAGAGAGATTGGAGATTGAGAGAGAAGCTGTCGTATTGTTTGGAATATGGAGGAAATGCAACCGTTTTAACAAATTAAATGGATCAGATTTTAAATCAAGTGATGACAACTGAAGAATTTTAAATAGTGAAAAAATATTCTTGCATAATATATATATATATATATATATATATATATGTATATATATATATATATAAAGCTAAAATTAGGGATCTTTAATTGTTGGCCTTGTGACGAGAGACAAATGAAGGACATGTAACTATATATATGATTTTGACTACTAAAGTATGGCAATTTAAGGGTCGAGCCCAAAAAAAAAAAAAAAAAAAAAAAAAAACGGTTAAGACCCTCAAGACTGGACTAGCTACCCGCCATGCTTCGGCAATGCATGTTGTCTGTTGCAGCTTAAACTTTTTTTCTGGTTGCATTTCTGCATAGTCTGCCACCTGCTGTCTGCATCAGTTGAGCTACTGTGTGGCTGTTACATAGCTGCTGCCTGCTGCTGTATCACTGCAGCATGAGTGTTCTTGCTGCGTTGTATTGATACTTGTAATTAGCTTACTCTAGTCTTTGTTAGCTTACTTGTACTCAAGCTTATTCTTGCTTTAATTGGTGGACATTTTTGAAGAAATTGACTCTAATGCAGCTAACTAGCTCTATAATTAACCATGTGCCGAACAACTATACAGCTTGTGGTTAATTAGGACTTAGTTTACACTAACTACCGTCAGGTAGTTAGAAGATCGAATAGCTTGTTTAAAGGACTAGGACAGATTGTATTCAATATTCATTGAAGTAATAAGATTCTTTCCAAGTTCTAAACTCTTCTTCCTTCTCTAAACTCTTTTTTTTTAGGAGGCCAGGTTCCGTTGAAGCAACCTACTCCAAATATCACCTAAACAGTAAACACTACCCTAAGAAAAATCTAATTCCCTTTGGTAACAAAGCAGTTCTATCCTATCACTCTCATGATGACAGAAACTTGATCAACTTCCCAAAACAATGAAAAGATTACAACCTTAACCAAGATCACTGATCACCACGATCTGGCGTTACAAGAAATTCATAAACAGCTACAGTTCGTTAATTTGTTAATACAAAAAATGATTGAATCAGAAGAAAGAAGGAAGCAATCAGGGCCTCAAGGCTACCACGTTCCTAGCAATTCAATGGTTACAGAGTCTGCATTGGTTAGCCAAATCAGGCCCTTGAAATTTGAATTCCCCAGATTCCAAGGAGATGACCCAGCCTGCTAGATTCACAAGGCTAATCAGTTCTTTTATTGTAATATGCCTGAGCATCAAATGGTCCTGATGCCATCATATCACGTGGATAATTAGGAAGCATTCATGTGGTTTCTGGATGCCAAGACTGCTGGATTGTTTGTTGGCTGGAAGGCATCTGTCAACGCTCTGCAAATTCAATTTGGCCCAACCACATATGTTGATCCAATGGAGAGGTTATATCTAGGCTCAACCAAACTTCTAGTATGGCAACTTACAAAAGCTAATTCGAAGCTCTATCTAACAAAATCCTAGGATTTTCTGAATCACAGTTGCTTCTTGAGTGGGTTAAAGGATGAAGGAAGGGGAAATTCTGCTGTTTTAAAAAATAAAAGGGATGACCTTATTTTCCCTGATAATTAATAAATTTTATTGAAAAGAAAACTAAAACATGAAGAATGGAAGGGGTATACTAAATGAATAACAAATTAGGGTTCTAAGATTACAACAATCCGTAATCTCTAATTAAGTATAGAAGGGATATGCTAATGTAGCCATCATCCACTCAAATAAAGTTCAAAAGAACTGCATCTTCACTTTTAAGATAAACCGCTCACATCCCTAAAAAATTCTAGCATCTCTTTCATGCTAAATGCATCACATTACACAAAGAGGAATGACCTTCCAAATTACGCTATTTCTATGTCTTCCCAACCGGCCTTGGCAGCAAACTAGTAAATATACAACATCCTTAGGCATCACCCAATGAACTCTGAATTACCCAAAAACCATATCCCATAACTCACTTGCAAAAGGGCCATGTAATAGCAAATTACTCACCCATCACCCTTTACTACTTACACATAGAACGCCAACTAACCAAATTTACATTTCTCCTCTTCAAATTCCCTGCGGTTAAACTTCTCCCAAAGGAAGCAGTCCAAATAAAGAAGGCAACACTTGAAGGAATCTAAGACTTCAAAATACTTTTCCATGGAACCATTGAGTCTATAAAGTATATTTCAAAATTCCAAGTCCAAACTCTTGATACTCCATAATGAATTTTGCATCTGGTTAATTAATGAGTCTCCAAATATGATACAATGGACTATACTCTAAATTCTTGATTCCATTACCATGTGTGTAACTAAATGAAAAGGCAACTCCACTCACAAGCCATCTACAAACATGTGCATGCAGTATGTTGATTGGGGGACAAGTGTGCAGCTGAATGTTGGTTCTTGTGAGTGGGGTCATTTGCCCGTAGGTTTTACTACCTAGAGGCGAGTCCAAAAGACTCTTCTTTAGAAAGGTTCTCTAAGATATCCAAAAAAACACGCTTAAAAAAAATCAAAAGAGAGTGTAGAGAAAATAAACATGAAGACATCCAGGAAAAGCTGCCACAATAATTTACTTACAATATATTTTGATTTTAACATCAGCAGCTCTGTCATATTGTTCTTACTAAAATAGAAAAAGGTTAACAACACTTTCCAAGACTTGGGTATGAATTAAAAGAACAAGGCAACATTACTACTTAAAAGCACAGTAAATCAGACTTGTTGGATTTATTTTCCTACTTTTACCTGCATTGATTCAAATGAACCAAATACAGTGCTTTAGTAACTGAGAGAGAAATAATAACCAAATATACTTCAGGTAAATGCAATTTGACAAGTCCTGGATTCCCTTGGTAACATCAATAACTCCTTGAGAACACGAAACTTCTCCTCTGAATCTATATGAGCAGAAGAGACTGTCACTGTCTTTAAGAATCTTGCCGTCTTAAGGATATGTCCAACAAATTCAAGCTCATAAGTTAACCCTTTAAATCCTATAAAATGAAATCTCTTGAGGTGCGATGATATACATGTAGGAACGTCCTCATAGAACCTCCTTTCAATGATGGAACTATCTTCCTCATAAGATTTGCAATATTTGTTAGGTTCTAAGGTCTTAGGATTTTATGTATTTAGAACTCTAATTTGTAATGTTGGCAAACCATGATCAAAACATTGTATTTAGTCTTATTTAGACTTGCTCAAAGTTGGTTTAATATTGTAAAGTTGGAATCGAGTGGCTGCAGAAGTACTTGGGACTTTTGGCCTGGCTCGATCGATCGAAGAATAGACTCGATCGATCGAAAATCGCACAGGTTGATTTTTCTGCAGAATTTCCAACTCAGCCCTACTTCATTAAACGTTTAGGGTTTTATGTTTTTACCCTAGGTATATAAACTAAACCTTAGCCACGTTTTTTAAGGTTGTCCATATTGCTTTGTTGCTCATACATTGCTGTTTTGTGTGAATCTCTTGTGAGATCTTTGAGGAGCTTTCCTTTACACAAAACTTAGGGTTTTCAAAGTAGAGATGATTTCAACATCTTGAAGATCATTACCGTTGCAACCATTGGAACTTAAAAGAAAAGCAAGCGGGGAGCTTGTAGCTGATTGAGGAATTCAAGAAAGAAGTAGTCCGTGGATTCGGAGCCTGCGCGTGGTCGTGTCAGGAAGTTCTACTGGTGGGTAGCATTAGGAAGTCGAGCGGGGAGCTTGTAGTCCTTTTGTAAGAACTTCAATTCTTTCATAGTGAATTCTGTTATGCCTTGAGGATCGGTGGGTCAAATCCTCCCCAGGTTTTTACCGTGTGGTTTCCTGGGTGATCATATCTTGTGTTAATTTATTTTCCGCTGCTTTATATTCTTGATATGATTGTTTGGATTGTTTTAACCTAGAATTGCTTAATTTGACTAAGTAACAACTTGGCTAATTAATCTAGGCTACGCAATCTGGTTGTTTAAGGGGTCTAAATTCCTGTCAAGTGGTATCAGAGCAGGTAGCTCTTTTTGTTTGAGATTTTTAATCTCTGAGCTGATCCTTGACCCCTGTTGTCATGGAGCATGGACACTCTCTGTTTGTTCCTCCTCACTTTGATGGGAACAACTATGCTTATTGGAAAGTAAGGATGAAAGCATTCCTGAAATCCATTGATGAAAGGGTTTGGAATTCCGTTGAATACGGATGGGAGAAGCCCGCTACTCCTGTGAGTGAGTGGCAAACTTCTCAAAAAGAAGCAGCTGGATTCAATAGCAAAGCTATGAATGCCATCTTTAATGTTGTTTCTATGGAGGAATTTAAGAGGATCTCTAATGTTGAGGTTGCTCATACTGCTTGGAAAATCCTCCAAACTGTGCATGAAGGCACAAAGGCAGTTAAGATAAACAAATTGCAGCAATTAACTTCTAGGTTTGAAAGCATTAGGATGTCTGATGATGAATCCTTTGATGAATTTTATGCCAAACTGAATGATATTGTTAATTCTGCTTTTAATTTGGGTGAAATCTATGATCAACCTAAGATTGTTAGGAAGATACTTAGATCTTTAACTGAAGACTTTAGACCCAAAGTGACTGCCATCACTGAAAGCAAGGATGTGGACTCCATCCCTGTTGATGAGCTTGTAGGATCTCTTCAGTCCTATGAGTCTGACCTACCTAAAGTGAACAAATC
The DNA here is from genome assembly GCA_032727855.1 of Quercus ilex subsp. ballota. NCBI lineage: Eukaryota > Viridiplantae > Streptophyta > Magnoliopsida > Fagales > Fagaceae > Quercus > Quercus ilex. The sequence continues at coordinate 20,000,507 of CM064915.1, forward strand.
CAAATCAATGGCTCTTAAGTCAGTTGATGATGTTGATGGTGGTGGATTTGATGATGAGCTCTTTGCTACAGAGATTGCCTATCTTGCCAAAAACTTTAAGAACTTTCTTAGGAATACAAATAGAAAGGCAAGAGGTACTTACACTGCTGAACCTAGAAATTTTAGGAAGAATGATCCCATTAAGGTTAACAATTTTGAAAAACCTAAAGAAAATTTTGGTCAATCTTCTAATAACTCTTTGGGTCCTCAGTGTTTTGGCTGTCAAGGGTATGGTCATGTGAAATCTGAATGTCCTACATTCTTGAGGACTAAGGGTAAAGCTATGGCTGTAACCCTTAGTGATAATGAGGTTTCTGATGATGAGTCCGGTGGTGACGAGGATGGAAACTTCATTGCTTTCACGGCTACTGCTATAGTCAATGAAAGCATATCTGCTGAAGAGAACCCTTCTGATGGGGAACTCTCTGAAGATGCAGATCTTCAAGAGGCCTATAACAAACTTTGCAAAATTGCTGCAAAGGATGCTATGAAAGTTGAACTTGGCCTAAAGAAAATTGATTCTCTTGAGCTTGAAAAGAGAAATTTGCTTGTTAAACTGTTTGATGCTAATGAGCTTTTGAATAATGTTAAATCTGAGAATATGCTTTTGCTTGATAAAGTTAGAACTTTGGAACATGATTTATCTGTTGCTAGATCTGCTAGTTCTAAACTTGATCACATGCTGAATGTTCAAAAGTATCCTTCTGATAAAACTGGGTTAGGATATGTTGAAAGCATCTTTGATTCTGGACCACATTCCACTACTTTTGTTCCTTCTTCTTCTTCTGAACCTTCTGTGAGTGAGGTTGTGAGTGAAACTGTCAAACCACCTGTGAGTGAGGTAGTTAAACCTGTAGAAGTTTCACCACCTAAGAAGATTAGGGTAGACCTAAGAGAATCTAAACCTAAGGAGCCTACCAAATCTAAGGACAAGATGCATGGTAAACCTGCTTGGGTTTGTCATTATTGTGGTAAGTCTGGACACATTCGTCCTAACTGTTACAAGCTTCAAGCTGATAAGAGAGCAAATAAACCAAAAGTGCCTGTGTCTCAAGCACAAGATCCTATGGCACTAATTGGTGAATTGGTAAAGGTGTTAAATCTTTATTCCAATCCTGGAGTTGGGAATCACTCGAATGTGAATAAGAACTCCAATGCTCGTGGTGCATCTAAAAAGTTTTGGATGCAAAAGACTCGAACTAATTGAGTCTTTCTGACATGGTCCTTGTGCTTCATTGCTCTTTTCCTTTGTGACCATTGTTCTTTGGTTTTTGTGTTTTTGTTCTAGGACTTGCATTGCATTACATTCATGCATTTCATTCTAGGATTTATTTGTTTTCTCTTTTAATAATTAAAAAAAATAAAATAAAATAAAAAAGGAAAAGGAGGAAGCAAAAATTATGTTTAACATGATGTTTCTTGGTTTTTGAAAACAAGGTTGGTCTATCTTTTTACACATATCATGTCTTGTGTACCTTGTTTAACTTTGATGAACTTATTTATTGCACTTTACTAGTTAAAGCTTTGTAGTGCATGTTGTGTGGGAAAGATGTTTATGGTGTTTATCACTTTGTCTTAATCTTGAAGTCACATGTTATTTGACTGTCGGACTTGATCCTTTTGAGAAAGGCATAAATAACCATCTCACCACTGTTCACTAGCCAATCATGAACACCTTAGTGCATATCATAAGATTTTGTGCTCGAGAAAGTGTAGCACATGCACAAAAAGAACATAAGGTGTAGCCTCTGTTAAATGCTTAATAATTAAAACTGGTGTGTACTATTAGGCTTGATGTCATTTCACATAATCTAATCTGGTGTGTACTATCAGGTTTGATGCCAAATTTCACCTATATAATGGGGCAAAATACAAGAAACTTACATGATTGCAAGCTTTTGTTCTAGGAGATGTGGGAGTTATAGGATGTAACTCTTTAGGTGATAGTCTCTTTTGAATTCTATGTGATGAATTTTGTAGACTTTGTGATTGATTGCTATTCACATATCACCTCACATGTATCTCAAGTTTTTGCTAGTATCACACACTACACAAGTTACTCTATGTTAAACACTGTACATGCTAGTGTGTGTGTTTTTGGTCTGACCAACCAAGTTTGAAAATATCTTGAGATTTGTGCACAACATATTTGTTGCTTGAGAAAATTCAAAGGAAGAATGATTAAAATTTGTTTTTGAGAAAAATGGGTTCAAAATTTTGGGTTTTTGAAAGAGCATTCCATCTCATACTCATGCATTTTGTTTCTTCAATTTAATGCTTTGAGGAGTTATTTTCAAAATTAAGTTTGTGTTTTTCAAAAAAAAAAAACTGTGATTTTTCTAAAAATTCAGTGAGCCTCTGCCCAGTTCGATCGATCCAGTCTGATTTTCGATCAATCGAAAAAGTGTTTTAATTTGTCTCAAAATGACTGTTTTTTTCGATCGATCGAATGTGATTTTCGATCAATCGAAAAAGTGCTCTAGTTTGTTTCAAAATGACTGGTTCATTCGATCGATCGAATGTAATTTTCGATCAATCGAAGATCGTGGAAAAGCTTTTTTAAAAGATCAGATCTGACTTTTTCAAACACTTTTCAAATCTTTTTCAAACTTTTTCTTTCTCTCTCCGACGAGGCAAGCTCAATAGTTCCATTTTTTGTCGTTTTCCTCCGAAGTTTTTGCAAAGAATCTCTTTCCTCAAGCCGGTAAGACCCTTTTGCCCTTCCTTTTGAATTTATTTTCATCTTTTCATGCATAAATCCATGCATTTAGGGGCGATTTTCGCACTTTGCAATTTTGGGATTTTCTGTTGATTCAAGCCTTATTTTATGCAATTGATCATTGGGTTTTTGTGGGGACACATCATAAACATGATTCTTACATGTTAATTTGATCAATTTTGAGTTTGGTGAAAAATTGAAAAATCTAGGGTTTGTTCTTGATCCGAATTGGGGCTTTTGTTAAATTGGGTAGAATTTGATGAAATTGGCTTGTTGTGTTGTTGTAATTAAGCATTATAATCTATGTGATGTGTTTTATAATGCTCAATTCATCATTATATTTAAAAATTTCAACAAGTGGTTTTCAATTTTTGGGATTTTTGATAGAAATTCCCTGTTCAAGCCAATTTTGTCAAATTACTCTCAATTAAACTTAATTGTTTACTGCATTAGATCATGCATCACAACATTTTATTGTTCATGCATCATATAGATTTTTTGTTCTATATTCTTTATTGTGCTAATTTGCAGTCTGCCCTTGGTTTTGTTTTCTCTTGTTCTTTGTGGTTTTCTCTTTGTGTCTCTGTCCTTTCCTTAGCACTATGCCTAGGAAGACTAGAGCCCGTAGGAATGTTCCCTCACCTTCTCCTTCACCCCCTCCATCCTTTGATAGTGAGAAGTTTCCGAGTGAGAAAAACCAAGAGATGTTTGAGAAGCTAAACATTAGGAGAAAGATATGGGCTGAGCGTTCTGTGTTGTTAGATGAACTCGATCCTGCCATTAGGGCAAATTTTGAGCGTCGGGGCTGGTTACCCTTGGTGGATGTTTCTGATCCTCCTCCACCTTCTGCCTTGATTAGAGAGTTCTATTCGAACATCTCTATCCGCATCTATGATTCCAACACTCTAGTAAAGAGTTGGATACGAGGCGTAGAGTACTCCATTACTCCTCGGGTAGTGGCTGATGCTCTAGGGGTACCGTTGGTCCAGCATCCTGTCTATCCATATGCTGAGTCTCCCGAGATTAGCGATGTTTTGTCTTACATCACTGGTACTACTGTCCAGTGGGGTTCTGATCCTCGGATCACTTCTGCTGAGCTCTCCGGGTTACACTATCTGTTCTTTAGGATAGCATGTCATTCTATCTGGCCCATTTCCCATGTTCACACTATTCCTCTTGAGAGGTGTGTATTTCTGTACGCTCTGGTTACTGATGCTCCTATTAGTTTTCCCCATCTTTTTCGTCGTTCGTTGAACGATGTTTATAGGAGTTCATCTACTGCTCATGCTCTTGTACATCCTATTTTCATTCATAAGATTCTTCTCTATCTTGATCTTAGTGGCTTTCCTTCCTCTGAGCCTGTTCATGTGATAGCTCCTATAGGTGCGTCTTTTCTTAGACAGAGGGCCGCTCATCTTCGAGCTGGTTCTAAACACCCTAGGTCTGAGCCCTCTAGTAGCGCACCTCCTCCTTCTTCTTCTGCAGGTCTTGCTGGTGAGGATATTCCTGATCCAGTTGGTGCTGATGATGCTGCTGCTGATGTTCCTCCACCTCCTTCGGCCGACTTCGATGTTCGTCGTACTTTGGAGACTGTCATGACCGTTCAGGCGGCTCATGGTCAGATTTTGGTGGACTTGCTGGACGAGATTCGTGCTCTCCGAGCTGATTTTGCGCGTCTTCATTCACCCTCACCACCTCCTTTTGATGGCGACTTGTGATTGTCCTTTGGCATTCCGTCACAAAAAGGGGGAGTGGAGTTTTTGACTTGTAGTGGAGTTTTTGTAGTTAGGGGGAGATTTTTTATTTTAGAGGAGCTTGTGGAGTTTTTAGATTGTATCTAGGTGCTTCACTTTGTATATCATTTTTGGGGATATTCATGTTAGGGGGAGTAACATTGATTGATATACATGTTATTTTTATTGATTCTTGTTGCTTTGTGATTCACTGCGTATTGATTTATATTTATGAGTTGATCATTCATATATGTCTTTATTTTGTGTTGTGTGAATCTTACAAGAATGTTATACCTGTTGTTTTACTCTTTTCTGTCACACATGCGTTTATGCGTTTGTTGAGTATTTCAGGATTATACAGGTTGATTCAACTAAGCTGCTGTCTACACTTGCAACTGCTGGATAGTAGTTAGGCTGAATTTGAATTTATGAGCATTATCTTTGTAAAGGGCTTTTTATTTGTAAAACTTTGAGCTTTTATTTAGGGTTTTGTCACGGATTGCCAAAGGGGGAGTTTGTTAGGTTCTAAGGTCTTAGGATTTTATGTATTTAGAACTCTAATTTGTAATGTTGGCAAACCATGATCAAAACATTGTATTTAGTCTTATTTAGACTTGCTCAAAGTTGGTTTAATATTGTAAAGTTGGAATCGAGTGGCTGCAGAAGTACTTGGGACTTTTGGCCTGGCTCGATCGATCGAAGAATAGACTCGATCGATCGAAAATCGCACAGGTTGATTTTTCTGCAGAATTTCCAACTCAGCCCTACTTCATTAAACGTTTAGGGTTTTATGTTTTTACCCTAGGTATATAAACTAAACCCTAGCCACGTTTTTGAAGGTTGTCCATATTGCTTTGTTGCTCATACATTACTGTTTTGTGTGAATCTCTTGTGAGATCTTTGAGGAGCTTTCCTTTACACAAAACTTAGGGTTTTCAAGGTAGAGATGATTTCAACATCTTGAAGATCATTACCGTTGCAACCATTGGAACTTAAAAGAAAAGCAAGCGGGGAGCTTGTAGCTGATTGAGGAATTCAAGAAAGAAGTAGTCCGTGGATTCGGAGCCTGCGCGTGGTCGTGTCAGGAAGTTCTACTGGTGGGTAGCATTAGGAAGTCGAGCGGGGAGCTTGTAGTCCTTTTGTAAGAACTTCAATTCTTTCATAGTGAATTCTGTTATGCCTTGAGGATCGGTGGGTCAAATCCTCCCCAGGTTTTTACCGTGTGGTTTCCTGGGTGATCATATCTTGTGTTATTTATTTTCCGCTGCTTTATATTCTTGATATGATTGTTTGGATTGTTTTAACCTAGAATTGCTTAATTTGACTAAGTAACAACTTGGCTAATTAATCTAGGCTACGCAATCTGGTTGTTTAAGGGGTCTAAATTCCTGTCAATATTCAATGTATTTCTGGCAACAGAAGATACAGTAGTTACCTATTAATTTAGGATTATTTGAGGGAAAGAAAAAAAAAAAAAAAAAAAAGACATTTCATTTGAGCATAATATACCTTATCCAAGACTAGTACTGCAAGATTAGGAGCCCGATGAAGCAAGTGTGGGAGCACACGCCATAAGCAAGCACCATGAATGTATAAGAAACCCAAATTGTGAAATATGGGAAGATCAAATTCAGTAGTATTACAAAGGCACTGCACAACAACATAATAATCACAACAATATAACTGATTGTCCAAGAAAATGTGTTTAGCCATTATTAATAGAACTTGAAAAAAAAAAAAAAAAGTGCTTTTTTTTTTTTTTTTTTTTGTTACCTTTGTGACATACGAGTTCAAATGAAGAGATTTGACACTAGAGAGTGCCCCGATGAAGTCCGTAATCCTATTTCCATAATCTTCAATATAATCAAAATGAAACCCAACGTCAGCTTTAACCAAGTTAGAAAGATTTTCCAACAAAAGGTCACCAATAATACAACCGCAGAAACGAAGATACTGGAGAGCTGGGGCATTTATCTCAAGTTTGTAGTCCCGATGAAAAATGAAACTTAAAACTAATGTTTTGAGTGTAGGTACAATGATTTTAAAAAATTTATCATGGTCCTCGGCATATGTTTGTAAATACAAATTTTGGAGGACCGGACAGCAACTGACGAGTTTCGAGAAAGTGTCAGGGTTTGCATACCGGACGTTTTCAAGATGCAGAGTCTTGAGACTCAGGAAGCCGAAAGAAGGAGCATTAAGAACAATATTGCCACTTAATTTCAAAACTACTAATGATTTAGAATCATTAAGCAAAGTAGACGGGAATTCGAAACGTTGGGGAGGACGAATGTAGAGATCGAGCACTTCCAAGTCAGGCGAAAGCGCGGCGCGGACCCATGTGTCGACATGGATAGGGTCAGAATGATTAGAAACCCAGTAGAGGCGAAAGTGTTTGAGGGTATTCGCATTGTTGCTACTGCGATTGCGAAGAGCCCAGACCCTGGACACGATATGCGCAAACGTAAAACCGTACCTATTCAACTGATGTTGATGATTAGGACTTTGCTCCTCATCTGAAGAAAACATCTCTTCAAATTGGCGGCTGTTAAAGTCGAGCTTTGGCACAAGAGTCCAGAGTGTCTTCCACCTGCTCGACAAAATGCTTGTGACAACAGCCTCTTTGGTTGTTAGAAAACTAAGGATATGGCAGAGGAGAGAGTCTGGTAGATTATTGACCCTGTCCATCACTGTTTGTTTCTCGCGTTTTGAGGTTGATTTAGCCATTCAAAGCTTTTGTTGTTGAGCACAAGCTTTGGACGTAGCTGGGAAATGGCGGGGGTTTAATAATCTTAAAGTTGATGTCTCCTAGATTTGAAAGTAATCCCACTTATTTATATATAGCCTCAGAATGCCTGTTGAGTTTAAGAGATAGAGCTGCAATAATGAACACAATTATGTATATACATTTCTACATATTCTAAACTTTACACATTCCAAGCATTACACATTCCAAGCAAACCTTCCATTGCCCAATTAGACTTTATTTCTAAAGTTTTTTTTTTTTTTTGGAATAATTTTTAGAGTTGTTATGTACCACATTTTTCACATCAGCTGTGAATTATGATTGATAATTTGGCTTGGTAAAAAAAAAAAAAAAAAATACTAGCTTGCATGAGCTGATGGAGTTGCTCAGAATGATAAAAGAGCAATTATTAAAAATTGAACACCAACAATCACTTCTATCAAAAAATTATCATCCTCGTCTTCTCAACTATAATTGAAATTACAATTTTGTAAAATGTTTTCCTAGCTTGCATTTTAACAAAATCTGACTGAACCAATAGAGGAAATAATCTAACCAAAATCTGTTACAAGCTTTACCTGTGCTATCAAGTAACAACTCGTGTAACAGAAGCTAAAACTAAATCTGAGATTTTCTACACGTGCTTTATCATAGCCTTGATGATTTTCTCTTAAGATGAGTTTTGATTATTGAGGTACTTCTTCATGAGGGTTGAAGCCCAAGGCAAACCCAGACGACAGATTTTCTCTTAGGGGAGTCTTGGTTACTGCTTACTAAAGTACTTCTTAAGAGTTGAACTCTCTTCTGATCCCTTCCAAAGAGGCCAAGTTCACATTTTGCCTATAAAAGGAAATATGCAGAGCTTTTTGGCTCTCTATGCAATTCAATATCTCAACAAATAATTACTAGAAGAAAGAAGTTTTAAATGCGACAAAATTACTCTTAAATACAACAATAATTTAAAGTACATTAACAATTCCCTTTCTTTTTTTCTTTTTTTTTTGTAATGCAATTCAACAAGAATGACCCAAAAAAAAAAAATCTTATGGTGTTCACTTCTTATACAAAGTTATATTAAATAGCCAGCACAAAGCAGATTACAGCTCCTTGAATGTCATTCACTATCTGCAACAGCATTTGTATCATCTGTCATTTTCTTGAATGACAATTTCAGTAGGTTCAAGGCTTGTTCTCAAGGTGTCATGCCCAAGCTGTGCTCTTTCATTGTCTCCAAACCCAAAGATTTTTCCACGGTTAGTGACAACAACTGTGTGGTACAACCCAGTACTAATTTGAGATACATGGTGACCTCTTAAGCATTCAAGGATTCCAGGCCTCATGACTTTATCAGATACTCCCCGCTCTGGGAACCCAAGGCTACCAAACCCCATCCACCCAAAGCCATAAACCGATCCATCATCTACTAGAACAAAGGTTTTCCTCTTTCTTGCGCACACCTACAGGATCATAGGTAGGAATCAGCAATCTCAGTCACAAGAAAGGAGTAGAGGAGGTGGTGCTTTCAAAAGTTTTGCAACACCAAAGGTTCCATTTCCTTGTTAATAATCTACCATATCTTTTTTAACAAAAAAGATGTTGCACAATAGCAATTTACTTGGTATACATAATAATGAATTTCATTACAAATGACAAAAATATATGGACGAATCAAACCTGCACAGCAAGATGGCTCTTAAGGCAGTTCAGGAGTGCTGGAGTAGTTTTATCAGCCTCATCTCCATGGCCTAGTGCACCACAGTAGCCTTTGCCCCAAGTATATACCTGCAACCATCATAGCAGAAAGTTGGAACTTGTAAGAACTTGAGTAAACAAAAACCAGGCACATTCAATCAGAAAAGACAAGCTCTTGGCCATAGTAAGAAGAATAACGATCTTGAATTTAGAGACTAACAAGTCCACTGGAGTCAAGTGCAACGGCATGCTCATCACCAGCAGAGACACGAACCACATGAATACCCTTTCTCCGGAAAGTCTGGATTGCACGTGGTTGGAACTCATCATGCTGCTCTCCATGGCCAAGACAGAAATTAGAACCTGAACCAAACGAGTAGACTGCTCCGCTGTCAGTTACAGCTAACACATAACTTGGACCTGCAGCAATCTGAACTACAGAACCAACTCCCTCAAGCACTTCAACAATTTTGGGAGTTGGTCTGTCTAGGGTATCACCATGACCAAGCTGCCCATGTGTGTTGGACCCACATGTATAAACCTGCCCTTGTCTTGTGAGGAACACAGTGAAATTGAGCCCTGCAGCAACCTTAAACAGGTCCTAACTCATTAATGTTAAATATACTAGTACCATGCATCTCACAGATTAGTAGAAAATTATATGTAAATTAAAAAATATTTTAATAATATAATTGAAATTGAATAATAAGAATTGAAGAAAAAAATCCTTAAGCAATATAGCAAAAAGTACATCATGTAAGACCAAATCTTTATTAAAACTAAAACTATAATATTATTACTAAAATTAATAATGAAGCTCCTTTAATTTTTATGAAATATTTCATATTTAATAAGGATTAATATTCTGAATTTCTTGAAAATTTGATCTAGCTTTTTAGTTAGAACAAACAATGTTAATAATTTTAACGCACTTATAACAAGTCACATGGTGAGATCGTGTTGTACAACTTGTAATACTTACATTGAACCACATAGTACAAACATGACATATAAGACCCATTTTTTATTATTAAAACAAAAAAAATTATAGTAGATAATTAAAATGAATAAAATAAATAATGAAACTTTGTGTTAATTTCCAGAAACTCCTGATAGTAGAATTTAATTGCAGTAATATTTTTAAAACCTTTTGAAACTTTGGCAATAGAGTTTCATTTCAAACACCTACACCGAATACTTTAATATATTTTAATGTAGTAATTATACACCATATGACCAAAAAAGAAAATAAAAGAAAAGGGAGTCCATGTGGTGCAATCAGCATCTGCAGAACACAATATAGTATATGACATGATACGGTTGACATGAGCTTATAATATTAATTTACTTGTGAATGTTAAATGACATTATTATTATTAATTCAATATTTAGGGGGGATTTGAACCTTGGACGTCTCCATTGGAAACACTACAAGGCTCTTGGAAAAATAAAATACAAAAAGTAAAAAAAAATAAAATGCAAAGGTAAAGACCCATTATTATATAATTTCACAATTCTCATATATTGTATCAGAGGCTCTATCATTTTTCACATGATTTTTTTTTTTTTTTTGGGTTAAGATATGTTTTAGTTATAACTAATGAGAATTTCTAATACTTTTAGTTAACAGTAAATTATTGAGGGTGATAATAATAATCATTCAAAAATCATGATTTTAAAATTAAGTTTACCACCCCAGACTATGGGGGAATTATGTAATTCAACAAAGTATTTAATAAAGTGCAGTCACTTGTTGCTATCACAATTTTAGGACTTATCATATAGTACATGATATTGAAGGAAGAAAATAAACAATAATTGGGCAAAATCAAGTCTTCAACTGACCGAACAAATAAAATCCTGTCCATTACAAGGGGAAAGTAGAAAATAAAAGGAGGGGGGGGGGGGGGGGGGGGGGGGGGGGAAACCACAGTAATGCCTAAGACAAGAGAAAAAAACATGACACCTTCTAGTAGATCCATAAATCCCTTCTTAACACTTCACGATGAATAGACAAATATATTCTTAGACCTTAGAAAGACGCCAAAACCAGCCAGCTCAAACAAGCTTAGTATATACCGTTCAATGCAGCACACAATGATTGAGATCAAAGAGCTAAGAGAGAAGAGCGGGGAGGGGGATTATCTACAATAATGTGTAAGTTAACACACATTAGCACACCAATCTATATCAACCATCATCTAAAAAAAATTACATCCATTAAATCTGGAACTCAATTAACTAAATTCTCTACAAAATTTATTTTTTGCAATAAAAGAATGGTGTATCCAGTTACCTGCTTGCAAGGAACTCCCCTCAATGCATCAACAAGCCTAGGCCTAAAAATGGGGCGACTTGTATCTCTGTGGCCACAACAAAATGATGAATTATCTCCACATGTGAAAACCTGCATAAATAATGGGCAATATAACATGATTCCGGCAGCCACTTCATCCAAGTCAAACAGATGTTTAAACTGTGTATCCCAGTGCTACACAGAGCTATGCAAAATATATTTGAAAACTTGCCACCAAAACAGGTATAGCATGCACTAAAATCTATAGGGATGACATAGCATATGCATCACGGTTTAGGCATCTAAGCAACACAGAAAATGGCTTAGAACCTAATCTGTTGCTTGGACAATGCTGCACCAAACATTCCTCATCACCAAACATATATATCTCAATCCGAGTACAATAATCTTGAATGTATCTTGTGGCTCTTGAATCAACAACCTAAACCCCACCCTACTCTTTTGGGGGCAAAAGTAACATTTGAGCTAAAGCTTATTGGTAGATATACTGCCTAATCTAAACTACCTTGAGCATACTAGTACCTAGCAGCTCATCCTGAATAAATTTAACAGATAGAGTAGGGAGTACCAACCTCTCCGGACTGCATGACAAAGGCAGCATGATTTTGGGAAGCCGAAACTTGCACAACATGAGCCAAAGATGGGAAATCAACCCGGGTAAATGCTACACACTGTGTTGTTTCAGGACCATGACCAAGAACACCACACAAGCTGGAACCACAAGTGTACACTGATGAATTGCTGATCAGCAATGTGTGATACCTTCCAGTGGTAATCTGCATCTGCTCATAGAAAGTAATAGTAAATTACAGCTAGGATACTACTCTCACAAAGAAAGGAGGCGCATAAATGATAACATCATAATCAAATGTAGTGCATGATATTTCTCTTCTTCTATTTTTTTTTTTTTTTGGGGGGGGGGGGGGGGGGGGGGGGGGCGCACGGTGGGGGTGAACCAAGAGGCTGTACACAAGAAGTACACTAAAGTGAAGCACCTCAGTGAACCTAAAACTAAACATTATCCTCTTTCCAAAAAATTTGAGGATCCATATCAACCAAAAATTCAATTGGTAAGCATATGTAACCTCTACACAAATTCCGATATTACTCAAATATTATTACTACACATACAACTAATTAATGAAGTACTCATTTTCAACTCATAATATTTTACAAATAACCAAACTTGCCCATTTATTCTTAAATCCCACCTCCAAAATGTAGATAAAGTTCATACATATAAAAGCAACAGCAAATATAAAAGAAATAGTACATTGCCTGCTGAGGTCTCGACCATCTCTGATGATTGCTCCACCGACTGCAAGAACCTCAAAACGCGCTTCCAGTTCCCATTGCACCGATCAAACAACTCTCCCTGAGCATTTCTACTCATCCAAGCAAACATTGTATTCGATACACACAGCTGAAATGCCGCAAAGTCCACCAACGACCGGAACTTATGAGGGTACAACCCATGACTGCCGCCAAAAGTCCTAGAAGTCAACTCCAAACAAGCAAGATCAACGGCACCAAGCCGGCCAGAGGTCAAAATCTCCAAAATCAAATGCGATGGCAAATCCTCAATCGAAACAGACCTAAATCGATCCCCCATTTTACTAAAAAGGCCACTTCTTTGAACCCCAAAATTAGAAACCCAATTTCTGGCTAGTTTCCCTCAATCACTCCCTCTCAAAGTTGAATTCAAACAAAGCAAGCAACTTCACAGACGGGAAATATCAAATTTTGAGACGAAATCTAAGGCAATTAAAGCAGCATATAAAGAAAACATCAGAGGGAAGAAAAATATAGGAAATTGAGTAGTATAAAGGAGGCCTAGATGAAAAATTCACAGTCACAGGTGGTTTATACAATGTTTGTGTTTGGAAATAAATCATCAGATGGGTCAAAAAATCCAAACCCCGGATTATCCAAGAAATGCAAAAGGTTTCACCTGCAAATTCAGCACAAAAAAAACCCATCAAATTACATAGAATTACAACAACAATATCAAACAAATTAGATTAATAGCTAATGATAGAGAATTTGGGTATTAATCAAAGAGATTAAAACAAAAAAAGTTACTTTGTGATAGTAGTAGGTGAAAGAGAATGTGGGTATTGGAGATCAGATGTGGAATGAATGTAATGATATACTAGCTTAAAGAAAAGCATAAGATTGGCCGAAATCTTACCAAGAAAAGTGAAACCAGAGAAGCTTTTCGGTGCCGATCCCTGACTTTATTTTCAATAAATTAAATACGGAATTAGTAGAATTGAGTAAAAAAAAACATAAATAAATATATTTAAAGAATACAAAAGTGGAAAAATAAGCAATTGGGTGAGAAAGTAATTAAGTTTCCACTAAAGTAAGGGCTTTGAGCTCTCTTTATCTATAGCTCCATTTCCTCTCTGTCATGCTTTTCTCTCTCTCTCTCTGAGCTCTGTGACTTTTTCTTTTTTTTCTTTTTTTTTTTTCTAAAGGAATATAATTTGGGTTTTAAAGGCAGAGAAAGAGGAATCTCCGTGCGTGGAATTTCATGGGTTCTTCTTTCTTCTCCAACTACTTTTGGATTTGGCTTTAGCTTTAGCTCTCTGGTCTGTTCCTTCGTAGATTACACGAATTGTTTTTTTTTTTTTTTTTTTTTTTTTAATGTTTCTTTCGTTTGTTTGTGTCTGAATTTGGTCCTACGTGGAAGTCTGTATTGGTGCCATGTCAGCAAATTGACGGGTTTTTTGCGTCAGGGCCTAACATTTTCTCTACTACTGGGGATTATTGGATGTGGTTCTGCGAGTATGTCGATGTGAAACTCGCCTTCCTTGAGGAACACGTGCTGCAACATGACAAATTTTTTTTTTTGGATTAATTGTTTTTTTGGCTGATTAAAATTTTGGATCACATGACTTTTCATATATTTTGTCTCTGTCTTGTCAAGCAAGTTTCAATCACAAATATTTTGTGTACTATTAGAGGTTTTACAAATTAAGCTAATTGACGTCTATAAAGATATTATGTTGAGTCCTTGTTATAGTTACCAGAATGGAATGTGATCATTCCAAGAAGAAAAAAATAGTTTTTAAAAATAAAAATCTATTAAGTTTTCTTCCTTCGACAATTATTAGAAATTGTTAAACATTTCCCTTGTTTAATTCCAAATGTATTTATACAAGTGATAATCTAGTGTTAAATTGTTAATGATATATTTGTGTATCTCATGTTTGTAATTGGAACTCTACCTTCCCATCCTTACTATCTGCCTTAAAAAATAATAATAATAATAAAATAAACATCAATTGAACTTATATATATATATATATATATATATATATATATACATACTACTATTTAAGGGGTTTCTCATGTTTGGACTTGATTTTTTTTTTTTTTTTTCAAGATACCCCTACAACCCTAAGTTTAAGTAGAGACAAAACTAAATGATAGTCTGGTAAAAATACATGTCTAACTTGCACTAAAACATTGCCTATAAAATAAGAACACTCTTCCACTAACTAACTTGTTCAAAGTAAGTATGAGTTTATTTTTAAACAACTCACGTTTCTGATTTTTTTTCCTATTAAAAAAAACCTACATTTCTAATACTTTATTGTTTTTTTTAAAACACCCCACATTTATCCCAAAAAAAAAATACTAAATAGTTATAAAAAAAAAAACTAAATTGATATTACACATTTTTTTGTTTTTTGTTTAGATAAGTAGATACATTTTAAAATAGAAAAACAAGTTAAACAACCCAACAACATTGTTTCTATTTTTTTTTTTTTTTTAGATGTGTTTTTTTTTTTCCTATAAAAAAAACCCACATTTATTTAAAAACAAAACAAAATATCAAAAAAAAAAAAAAACTAAACTAAACTAAATAGATATATACACTTTTTTTTTTTTTTATATAAATAGATACATCTTTAACTCCCACTAAAATATTACCTACAGAATATGACCACTCTCCTGATGGTTTTCAAATTGCTTTATCCATTTATAAAAAAATAAAATTAAAACAAACACACGTTTCTTTGTAAAAACACATCTGTCATACTAATTAAAAAAAAAAAAATCATCTACCATTATTGCAAAAAAAAAAAGAAAAAAAAGAAATATTTTAAACTAAAAGAGCCTCTGAGCATGCGCTCAAAGGCTAGTGTGTGTGTGTATATATAGATATATATTAAAAGTCAAAACTAAGAGAAAATCCAATTAGATTTTAATTGGATTCTTAATTTTACGCCATGTGTTTTGATGAGAATGCAAAATGTCATATTTTTATTCCTTAATGTTTAGTCTTTTATATTTATTTGGTGCCTAAATGTACTTACTATTCTTATATTTTGATTTAGGATGCAAATGGAGGCATAAAGTGCAAAACGTAGTTAATTGGGTGATTCTGGACAGCTTTGACATTGCTTCGTAATCTGAGTATAACTCTCTCATCAGAGCTCCGATTGAGATGATTGAAGATGCTATGGAACGCCAAGATAAAGCTCTACAACTTTCATGTTTTGAGTTTTGAGAGATACGGGCCGCATCAAGGTCGAAATCGGGCTTGAAGTTGCTGCCCCTGCACTGTTGACGTTCTGGAATGTTCCTTTGTTTGAAATTCTAATATGCAGATCTGATGTGGTTTATTTTTGGAAGGTTCCAGATGTGATGCACGAAATTTCCAGTTGAAAAACACCACTTTCCTAGTTATATTAGGACTTTGTTTTATTTTTAATATTTTTCCTTAATTAGTCAGATTTGGATGTTATTATCTAGATTTTGTAGGCTTGGGAAAGTGGGAATTAACGTGTAAAAGGGGAGGAGAAATCAGAATTACATAGACTCACACACGCCTCTCTCTCCCCTCTTCTCTAATTTTCTCCTTTGAGTTTTCATCATGGCCTTGCGTGGCTAAAACTTTGATACTTGGTTGAAGGAAACTGAAGCCTTGGAATCAATAAAACTGTGAGATCTAATTTGTTTTTATTATTCAATTTATGCTTTTGAATATCAGATGTTCTTCTGTGCTTATTTTCATGATTGTCTCGTTTAATTACTAGGAGGCCTACTAGTTTATTATTCGTTGCAATCTACTGCTAGGTTAGATATCAAATTCGTAATTGTTTGATCTCTCTAATTTGTGATTCATTATACTCAACCCCCCCCCCCCCCTCTTTGTTCACGTAGCATAAAATTAGGCTAGATACTCTCTGTGAGAACGATCCTCACTCGCACTACTACATATATTTTTAGGAGTATAGGTTTTATTTTTGGTTGCCTACGACAACACACCATGTTTCATCTAATTTCTAATTTTTATACCAAGTGAATTATTGAGTGTAAAAATCGAAGAGTACAAATCCAATTGGATTCTAAATTGGATTTCAATAATTGTCCAATTTTGCGTCACATGTCCATCTAATTTTTGTGGCAAAAGAATTATTGGGTGTAAAAAGCAAAGAGTCTAAATCTAATTAAAATTTAAATCATATGTGTGTGTGTGTGTATAATATGAGAAATGATTACATATTTTAGAAATGTATGAATTACAAAATGTATAAGCTAATACCATGTATAATTTGAACATCTTTTCAAAAAAATGTATAATTTGAATCATGAAATTGTGATTGTATTTAATTATACCCATCATATGCATGAGATTACACACCACTTTTAAGAAAAGGGAAATAGCATAATATGAGTGTAAACTAAGTTGTTAAAATCAATATAATTTTTTGGTTGACACCTAAAGGTAAATTTATATCATTTTTTTATTATAATTATTAAAATTTTAATCAAATTTGATGAATTTTACTTTTTAAGTAAAAGAAAAAAAACATTTATCATATTATTATTGATTAAAAGATCATGATAAAATAACATGAAATTTGTTTTCATAAAACTGACACTTCAGAAATTTATCATTTATCTATTAAGAGTTACGGTATAATGGGAGAGTGATTTTTTTGTCCAATGCATGGGAGTACTGGACAGGACACGATATGAACCAAGGGAGTCAATTTCGTATCAGAAGCTATTTCGATTTGGATAGAGGAATGAAATATTTCGGTACCAGTTAATACCAGTGTACCATTTCAGGATTTTTGCTATTTATATATTTCTATACATAAATAAATAAATAAAAATATATATATATATATATATATATATTTGTATTACTTATGTAAGTATGAATTTATTAATTTTTATGTTTATCAACATAAAATTTGCAATCCACATATTTTATAAGTCAACATATTAGCTTAAGTACATTAACCAATATATTAGATTAAATAAAAAATTTTAATAATTTTTTTCAATTTTTTTTATCGTACTGGCTGAAACATCAATACCGGCCAATACAAGCCAGTACAACCCAGTATTTTTTCTAGTACATTTTGCAGGAGTACTGGTACCAGTTTAATGGCCGGTACGGTATTTTCTCTAGTATGGTCAGTACTGGTATTTTATTGACTTTCTTCCTAAGGACACATGGTCAATTTTATATACATGTATGTATCATATCAAGTCCATACCCAAATGGTATCGCAATGGAAAAACAATAATTGGAAACCCCAAATAATTTCATATTCACAAATTATAATAAAACCATTGGTTATCGTCATGCGTTTTTTTTTTTTTTTTTTAAATAATCACATAAAGTTTTAATGATCAAATCTTATATAAAAAAGTTCATTTACCCAAGGAATAAACTTAGACACACCTGTCCTCTCAAAAAAAAAAAAAAAAAAAAAAAATTAGACCCCCTGGTTTGAATTCGTGATCTCGCCAATTATCCCATTTTATAATTAAATGGAGTCAAGTTTAATAGTTCTATGATTAAAATTAACAATTTTATTAGATAAAACCTAAGTTAAGAGCCAAGTGATTTGGTAGTTCAAAATTTTGGGAGATGAAAACCCTTAACATCGTGGCATCATAAGTAGAGCCCCACTTACTTAGCCTATGCTAATAATTATATATAATAGTATATAATTATATAGCATGTGCACTCTACGTTACTTTGAGACATACACACCATGAGATTGAGAGTTACATATACCAATTGCGCAAAATACCATCATAACCCTTAGCTACCTAACCCTCTTACGCTTTCGCAAATCTTACCGAGTAAAAAATATAGAGAAAACTATGAGATAAAAATATATGTTTAGTCCCCTAAAATTTTGAATAAGGCTTTAATTTAATCCCTAAAATTTGAAAAAAAAAAATTTTCATCCTCTAAAAAAAATTATAAACGTACTAAGTCAATCCTTCCGTAACATTGCCATTATAAGTTTATAACAGAGTAACATGGTTTTTTTTTTTTTTTTTGGGGGGGGCTAAATGGAAGGTAATTCATTAAGAAGCAGAAGGGCGATGTACATCCAGAGCAATTTACACGATGAGCCCATTTTCCTTAACAAGTGAAGTGAGCAATAGAAGTGCAAACCAACTCACCCAACAAAATACACAATTCTACAAACCCTTTGCCACCTTCTTGAGTCCATTTTAAAGTTTCCAACTCTCAAAAGTATGTAATTATGTCAAATTTTGACATCTACGTAAGAAATATAATAGCAACACTTGTTATACTACAAAAGGACTAACTTGACGTTTCTATAATTTTTTGAGGACTAATAATAACCTTCGCACGCTTAGCATAGCTTTGTTTATTGCGGATTTGCAAATTGTAATCATCCCTCCCTCCAGTCAAGCAAACGCGTAGGTTGTTCATACGAAAATAACTTTAAAAGTCAGACGCTGAACTGCTAGCCAGATCCTGCCTTTACGACTAAGCCTTTGTCTTTTCATTTTGTATTTATTATCATTTTGTTGACAAAGTATAGCAAAGCTAAACTTCACTCAGCTCAAGAAACAAGGCTGGCAGCGGAATTCAATTTTTGCTTAACATGCAAGGAAATGCTGCACTAATTATATTATTCCTAAATTAATTATCATTTTATATTTGAGTATAGTTACTGAAAGTTATTAAAACAATATTCTGTTTGAAAGATTTTCACATGTTTGTGACTATTAACACTTACTGTTGGATGTGTTATGAACATTTACTGAATTTTTTGGTTTGCTTACAAAAATATAAAAAATGTACTGATCAATTTGTTCATGTTTCATCTGAATTCCTGCCTGCTTACAAAGGATACATGATAATTCTTAAACGATTGGGATGCCTCATCACAAAATTGGAAGAATCAAAATCACACTAGCACAGAATTCTATCAATGACTTGTAGATTTTGGAGGGCTTGGCCTTAGGGGGCCAAGGTTCCCTGTAAAACCATTGATTCCATCCATCCAGAGAATCACTACTAACAAATACCTAGGCATTGGTACTGCTTTGAATTTGCATTTCTGTAGGTTTCTATAAACCATCCTTAAGTATGGAATTCCCTAACTGACATTCCTTGACTGTTGAATGGATCCAAATCCCAGCATAAGATTCTGTACGGAATCACCAAGGAAAATTTGTTTCAAACTTATTCATTTAGTCTGCTCAGCTGTCAAACATTGAATGTCAGCATCTGTGGCCAATCTAAACTTTAGAATTTTCTGAAGCTGAGTTACCGGTTTCACTTGCTTGCTTGGAGTTTGATTAGGATCTATTATACATTTTCCTGAGAAAAGGTTTGCCTCAGATGGTCCGACCTCTTCATGAACCACTGGATTACCATCTGCAAAGACAACCTGACTTTAGTATAAATCTTCATTATAAGGGAAATATAGGAATATTTTTGTACAACATTACTCCATTCAGCAGATGTGAAACATACTCAACTAATTAATTTAAAGACTACGTCTCTCATTAATGGCTTCTACAATATAGCTGGCTCAACTGTGGTAGGAAAGGCAGCTTTAATAATCATTCAAGTGGTATTGACCCTACCAAGATTCTAGCAACACAACTAGTAACTTGCCCTGTACAACACTGTCAAACAGGCAATTCATTGGGGCCTTTCCCAATAACTCAATCCAAAAAGGTCTTTGTCAACTGTAGAGTCTGAGTTCCCAATTACAGCATGCATCAGAGGTAGCAACAATAAAAGACTACCATATGAATGACTTGAATATTATTGCTTTCAGGTAAAATGATGCACGCTAAAGGGAAACTGAGAAAATTGTTGAAGAGCTGGACGTTACTTCCTCAGACCTCAGTTAAGAAAATCAAGCTTCTTATCTGAGTTGAACTGTGACTTAAAATTTCTGATGCCAATGGAAGTAATTACAAGCCATAAGTCATTTGACTTGTAACATTGAGACCACAGTCTGTGACAGTATATACCACATAAACACTCAACATGCATAGAGAAACCATGTCACTGACTGAATGGTCCTCACATTGGTGCATTTGATCATTCCTATGTAACAAAATCTACTCCTCTATATGGTTTCTCATTTATGAAGGGGGAAAAGCTTTGGTCCCTCACCTTCTAGGCAAAGAAACTTAGAGCTTGTTACGTTACAAGGGTCCCAGAACACTCACCTTCTTCTGTGAAGACCAAGCATGTGCCAATTGTTTCTTCATATTCCCCAATCTGTAAAAAGACCAATATCCGTAAAGGGAACAATGAGGCCAGCCTCACAACTTAACATGAGACCAATGAGAAAAACAAAACAAAAATCAACGTCATTTAATGAAATCAAAGCGCTAATCTCTACTCAGGTCATTCAAGCAATACATCAAGCTTTCCCAATCTTTATTCCGAGTAACATGCTAATTAACAATAAAATGGATGAATCAAAGCTAAAATTTCCATTGAGAATCAAGGAGGAAGTGAAGAGAATGGTAGATGAAAGTTGTTAACTTACCAATCGTCCCAAAAACTTAAGTGATTAGGAAATGATGAATTTTATCATTAAACCATAAGTTTACCATTCTCCCTCACGTGTGGGCCCAAAGTCCACATAATAAGTGAGGCCCAACATGTGGATTGTTAACATTTTAAATGGAAGGCAGGATAGAGACAAGGATTGAACTTAGGATCTCTTGCTTTGATACTATGTTAAATTACCGATTGTCACAAAAACTTAAGCTGTTAGGAAATAGTGAATTTAATCATTTAACTATAATTTTAATAAAGGTAATTTCATTTTAGCTGAAAGACTATTATAAACGTCTGCCATGGTTCTATGAAAGATGTAGACATAAGAAATTGAGCAGTTAAAGGATGTGTAATCTGACATGTCTTTTTTTTTTATAAGTAATAACATGAAATTCGAATTCCATGTTATTAGATTTAAATTCAAAATATCTTTTGATTAGTAATAAGTTTTATTGATATCAAAAAGGGACACCCTAGTACACAGGGAGTGTATAGGAGTCAACAATCAAGTACAAAAATTACAAGAATCAAGAAAATCAAGGAAAGACGTTGCTTTCTTTCTTCATTCAATAATCTGAAGGTTCGTAAGTCCGACCTCCTTCCTTGAGAATCAGTTCAAAGTTTTCGATTCGATTCTCAGAAACCTGTGACCTCCCACGGCTTACTAGTACACAAAACTGACCCTGGTTGGACTACATCTAACATGACCACTGTTAAAAACCTGATATGGGGAAAGGGGTTCTTCGAGTGGCTAATTCAAGGTAGCCAGATTCCATTTCACTATGCAGAAAGAGCACAAAGCATCTGCCTTGTAACTCCATTTGACAAATCTATATCTGGTAGTGAGTCTATTCTGAGAGGTAAATTGCATGATTTGGTACATGCTCTGAAAACCAGATGAGGTTCCACCATCCTACCTCAAGTTTTCTTTCACTTATTTGCTGCCAAGCCAAAAAGCAGCTGAAATTATAATCAGCAGAGGGAGACCAAGCATGCCCCCCAGCCCCAGGGGAATAGTTATGTGCTCGAAGGGCTCTAGAAACCCTCATTAGCCACAATATATATACACACATACATTTTTTTTATAAGTAAGAATGATATATATACCAAAAGGCTACTCTATGCATAAAAAGCACAGAGCACACCAACAAACAAAAAAGAAGGAAAAGAGAGAGGAAACTGAAAAAAACCAAACAGCAAATTAATTACAAAAAAAAAAAAAAAAAAAAGAGAGCTAATAAAAGATGGGAGAATCACTAAACGTGAGTCCCCAAGCTCAAGACCAGCCAAAAAGAGTTCCACTATAAGAAGCAAGCATTTGATCTCCAGAACTATCCAAATCCTCAAAGATACGCCGATTCCGCTCCTTCCAAAGACACCAAAGCACAAATGGACTAAACTCCATATATTAGACGAATGCTTCTCCAACCAATTCCACTAGCCAAAAAGCAAATCTGGAATCGCCCAAGGTATGACCCACAAAATTCCAAAAGAAATAAAAACAAAACTCCACAACCGATAAACCATCTCACAATGAAGTAGTAAATAATCCACTGTCTCCCACACTGACGACACATAATACACCAATCCACAAAATCGAAACCCCTCAATCTCAAGTTATCACCCGTGAGGATCTTATTCCAAGCTACAGACCAAACGGAAAAGGGTTCATGCCGAGAGGGCATAACTCTCCAAATACCTTTACAAGGAAAGACAATAGAAGGATTACCTCGCAACTTGTATTAAAACGAATGAATGTCAAAATCCCCATTAGGCTTCAACTTCCACCTCATCCGGTCTCTAATATCCATTGAAGGAATATTTGCTCCCAAGATACGAATAAAGTTCACGCCTTCATCCATCTCCCAATCATTAAATTCCCGGGTAAAACAAACATCCCAACTTCTTCTCTCTCCCGCTCCCAATCTTGTCAAAGAAGATTCTACAGATATATATATATATATATATATACACATATATAGACACAAACACACACACACACACACACACACACACTATCTTCACCACCACCAGCTCATCAGACCTGGCAGCAAGCCAAAACAAATCACTCTTTGTGATAACACTAGACAACTTTGCAGAAAAAGGAATAGCATAATCATATACTATTCTATGGCCAACCTTCACATATGAAGGACCCTCCACATGCCAATTATAATGCCATGAATGAATTAAGTTCCCTGTACCACCAACTATATGCTTCATAAAAGGCCTGCACAAAGATCTCAGTTGTAAAATCTTATGCCAACACCATGAACCACCATTAAAAGTTTGAACTGCCATAAACTCCTTCCTTTTAATAAGAATGCAACCAAGCTACCCACAAGAAACCACCCTGAAAAAAAGGAAGCCAAATAAACCCATCACAACAGCCCTACTCCAATGCCATAGCTATCTCAAACCCAAGCTGCCTTCAGATTTAGGGACTGACAAAGCTTCCCATGCTACTTAAGCACTAAAAGCTTTCCCTTCAGACCCATGATACAGGTAAGCACTCATCATTTTCTACACCATTTTAGTGACCTTTTAAAGTAAAACAAAAATGCTAGACCAGTAGACTTGCATCCTTAACACCACGACCTTAATGAGCTGACGTTTCACAGCAAATAATAGATTTCTGTACTACAAGAATTAATTTGTTACTAATCTTTTTAATGAGGGGCTTACAATCACTCCCAAGAGAGTTTACCGGTGACGAAAGGCACCCCAAAGTATCTCACAGGGATATTACCTTCCTTAAAACTTAAAAATCTACTGCTTAAGACTCTGCATACTGTCAGAAAAAAACACCTCACTCTTGAGGTAGCCTTTTTCCTTTGCCTACACTGTTCATAGCCTAAAAATATTCCCTTATCATGTTGATGTTATTCTAAAAAGTGAAATAACTCATGAAATTTACCATTTTCCCCAACGCCTGCTACCTTCCTGACAATCCATGTTCCCAAACTATATATTTCAACAGCACACACTAGTACATGGAAGGTCAAGAGAAACACTTAAACCAGGGGGGAAAAACATTTTTGAAATCTTGACATGCATCTATTGTTAAAAAATAAAAAAACTCATTCCACACAAGACAAGATGAACAATGTGTCAGATACACAAGACCAACAAAATTTGAGTCATATGAACTCAATTTAAATGCTGCTATACAATGATGAAAAATTGTAATAGTTATCTATCTAAGATATTCCCATTACAGTACCACTCCTACTCTCCGATTGAAAGGCAGAAAATTATAATAAGTACTTTGGAGAAAGCACAAATCAACTTTAATTTTAATGGAGAGGGGAACACATCTCAAACAAGAAACAAAGAAAATGAGACACTTTTATGTGCATATACTCACAATCTGATTGGAAAAAGAACAAAAACTGCTTAGAAAATGATTTGTCACACTCAAATCAAATACAGGATTATTACAGGCAATTAACTCACCAGTTTCAATTTGCCATCTATAATTAATACTGGATTCAATGTGTCCAGACCCTACAGATACGAAAAAACGAATTTTAATGAAATTTGAAGGGAATAAAAACAAAAAAAATCCTTGTGTAGAACTCACTAATGAAAACAAAGAAGATTAATCCTAAAGAATTGACACGTTAGATAACTTAGAGATAGAAGAAGAAGCTATCATCATCAACATCTGAAAACACTGCAGATTTGCAGGGAAGTGGGTAGAAAGAAATAATGGCACCCATGCAAGATATTCTAGCCAACAATTAATAAAATTGCATCAAAAACTTTAAAGAAAAAATAAACTCACACCATCAAAGAGTATAGACTAAAACATTCTGCAGAAGGTTGAAGTTTCTTTCAAGCTATTGGTAACAAAAACTTTGGTTAGAGAGAGAGAGAGTGTGTGTGTGTGTCTAGGGAGCATGGACACGGACACAGGTATGATATGGTGACACGAACAATTTCTAAAAAATTATAACATAAAAAACGGCCGATACTACACCGGTATGACACAGGTACCCCTAAATGAAGTGTCTGTACTTCCTAGGCATGTGTGACTGTGTTTATTTATTTATTTTACTTAATTCAATAAGTCCCAAAGAAATGTGTATTGCAGGTTTGGAACATACAGATAGAACATACGGTGCATTTGCTGGGATGTCAAGTTCCCCAGAAACACTGGTAAGATCAAGCAATACAAATTCCTCCTCATCCTGACGATTGCGTTCCATATCCTAAACAGTAACAAAAAACATGTAAAAAAGGAAGTTATGACACAGACGTTATTGCATCCATGAGCAAAGGACATATATCCCGAATGAATTCAAACAATTATCATTGCATAAGAAAACATTTCAAATTTTAAACTTTGCAGTTGCTGTTGCTAAGAACTACCAAACAAATAGGAGTTTGAGAGTTTGTTTATGTATATATATATATATATATTTTTTTTTTCATTCTCATTTGGTCTTAGAGGCTTATCAGATTAAAATCCACTCCTATTTATTCGAACCCATATTAAACTTACATAGCTAAACATGTATCCCATTCCTATTAATTGTGGACGAGTTGGGTTTCAACCAAAACAATTGGAAATGTCAGAACATTTTATAAGTTAGGAGTCCGTGTCAATCGAATATCACAATTTAATAAAATCTACTAATCTGAATATGAACATCTGAAAATTCACAAATTAACATTCAGACATTGAACCTGTCAATCAATTATCATCAGTTGAATTAAATCGGACACGGACAGGACACGGCGAGGAGAGGGAATAAAAAAAAGGTAAAAATTCTAACCTGAAACGCCGATCTCCTCTCCTTCTCTCAGTCTCACTCTCTCACGCCGTTGACGCCGATCTTCTTCTTCTTTTTCCGTGCGAGAGCCGATTTTCTTCCTTCTTCTTCGTCCGAATCTACCCTCACATTTTATGGTTTTCCCCCTTTGCCCTTGTTTGTCCGTGCCTGGACGAAATGGGTAATTACCCATAATTAGCCAACTATATTTTTAGTTGGCCCGGTTTGCAAACAATATAAATTAGTAACACCTCGAGTCTCAGAGACTCGAATTTTGCGCTCAGAACTCGACTTTTTGAGGCTCGGTTTCTGCTATTTGACGTGGCGTGTTTCCACGTGGCATCACATAAAACTCGAGTTTCTGAAACTCGAGGTCCACGTAGACGCCATCTGGCGTTGACGTGGTCGTCCACGTGGTAAATTAATGCCACCTGGCTCTGATCTGTCGGTCCACATGAACCTCGACTCTCTGAAAGTCGATTTTTGATAGGGCATTTTCAAATTAAACGCCTCTCTCACAGTCACTCTCCACTCTCCACTCTCACTCACCCTCTCTCAGTCGCACACCTCAGTCAGCCTTACCTCAGCCTCTCTCAGTCGCACACCACACCTCACCTCAACCTCTCTCTCTCTCTCGCTCACTCACACAGCCCAACCTCTCTGGCCCCAGTTTGACGCACACTCTTTAATCTCACTCAACGTTCTCTCTCCCCGACGACCTCACTTCCGGCGCCGATCTGCGTTGTCTTCAGCCTTTTCAATCTTCTCTCTCTATCGAGGTTAGTAATTTTCTTTGCTTAATGTGGGTTTTTACTATTGCCTACAACCTGTCTGTTGAAATGCTTCAATGGGTTTTCAATACATTCTTGTCAATAGCTATACCAAAACTTTCTCTTAGGAACTATTGGAGCGTCCTTAATTATTTCATATGATCAAACAGTTTTTTTTTCCTCAACCTTTGTGTATGTTTCTCTCTTCATGAAACTGATCATAATTTATTAAAATTGTTTGTTTTATATGATTCTTCTGTAAACATCTAAAACACTTGTCCATTCACTTTGAGATATGTGAACTTTCTTTTCTTTCCCTCACCGTCTTCTTTTATTGCTTTCTGTTTTTTGTGAAAGTTGCTTACTGATGATTTTTGTGAATGGGTATGGCCTCACCGATGATTTTCATTTTCATTTTAATTTAATTTGATTTATTTATTTTTGTTGTTGATTTATTGTGAAAACGCTGAATTTCAAGAATATTATGATAAATCTCAATTTGAAGAATTTGACTGAAAAATACGTTATTGTCTCTCCTTTGGCTTTGGAGCAGTTTTAGCTGGATTGGATTGGATTGGATTGGATGGAGCAGGTTAGTTCGTCACCAGATATAATTTTCTGTTTTTTCTTTTTTCATTATTTGTAGTTCTTTAGATTGTAATTTTGTTTGTGAATGTTGAATCTTTACTGTTTGGTTGCCGAGAAACCGTGGGGAAAATCAAATAAACTTTGGTTGACAAAATTTTTTCCTATTTTGGTTTCTATATTGAATTTGTAATAGAAGTGTTAAAAAAGATCGAAGCTTTATTCTTTTTTGAGTTTGAATTGGTTTGTGGGTTTGATGATTTTTGTTTTTTTTTTGGGTTTTGTTTTTGCGCTGTGTTCTGAAGTTTATTGCATTGGGGATAACAATGCTCTTGGTTAAGCTTATTGGGCTTTGTTTTGAAGTTTATTGCACTTTGTATCTTGCACATATGTTAAGCTTATTTGCAATTGGATATTAATTTATACAACCATTTGAAAATCTCAGCATGCCATATATATTATTGCTAATTTTACTTCAAGATAGCTTGGGAATGGGTTAGTTTAGACCCCATCTTCCTTATTTTGCATTATGCACATAATCACAAACTCAATTAACCTAGTTGTCAATTACACAACCCCAATGTGTACTTAAACGCCACATGTCACATCAATTACATGTTTTTGGTTATTTAGGAAGTGGCTCATTTTCTTGAAACCTTGTTTTATTTAGGAAGCTTGTTTTTCATCAATTACATCTATTGCATCTCCACATTGATGTTGTTGCATTGGAATTTATTCTAAAAAAATCTCATTTATTTCTCTCTTTCTTCCATTATTTTTCATGGCAAAAAAGTGACGATAGAGTGGCTTTCATGGGCTACATCGTACGGCTGGACACCACCATACCCTTCCGGACTTAGCCCATCACAACCGGCTTCCGTTAGAGCCAAAAACGATCAAACGTCCCAGACGTTTTCAGATTCGGAGATAGAGATCGGCGCTATTCCGGCGAAAGGTACCCATCAATTATCTGTGTTCATTCTTCCCCTTTTGGTCCTTTGGTCCTTTGTTGTGAAAATTTTTCTTGTTCTTCTTGTTAATGAGTCTGGTAATTGAAGTTTTGGTCCTGTTTTGCTATCTAAAAAAAGTATTCTTAATATTGCAATGACAACAAGTATATCAAATCTAGGTATGCTTTGAGCATAGTCGGAGGTATTCTTGGACAATGCTGAAGAAAATGATTAGAGAGAGCAAAGAAAAAAAATGAGATTGTGAGGAACATGGAAATATAAGAGTGCTTAGGTTTAATTGTTATATTTCAATACAAAAGTTTCATAGTTGGCCTCAATTTGCAGGTTATAAAATTAATCCCTTAATTTTATTGATTAGTTGTTACTTTGAAGTTAAAATTCAATTTTATCCCTTAATTTTACTTCCATTATCAAATTAATCCTTAAGATTTAACTATAATCAATTTTGTTCCCCACTTTTGTCAAAATGAGCTAATTTGATCCTTTTGCTCAAACATTCTAACAAATGAAGTCATTTAATCATTTTTTTTAAGTTAAAAATAAATATGCCAAATTTTCTATTAGATGATATTATTTGGCCTGTATGCACTCTTGCATTCCTTCGGATCCAATTGTGATACATAACCGCATGCCAAATATACGCAGTTGTTAACTGGTCAATG
This sequence comes from Quercus ilex subsp. ballota, assembly GCA_032727855.1. NCBI lineage: Eukaryota > Viridiplantae > Streptophyta > Magnoliopsida > Fagales > Fagaceae > Quercus > Quercus ilex. The sequence goes on from CM064915.1 coordinate 20,029,351, forward strand.
GAGAAAATCATATACCCTCAGTTTCTAATTCTGGTTCTTTAGTCCAAAGTTCAATGAATTTCACCTATAAGAAGGAAAAGACTGAATCACGTATGCCATTGTCGTCGAGAGTATTGGCACGAACTAAGTTCTACATTAATTTTAACTTGTCCTCAATTAAACAATTTTTTTTTTTTTGGAAGAAGAAATTAAAAAATTGACAAGAGGCCAAGTCCGTACCCTTCATCTTCCCTAAAAACTCCGTACTGTTTTTTTTTTTTTTTTTTTTTAAAACACATATTAAGGGATGAATCTATTTCCTTGCTGGCTAAATGTGGCCTCATTGTCATTTATTAAAAAAAGATCAATTGGCTGGATGTAAAAAAGGGGCAAGATCCGAGCACTTGTCCTTATGGTTGCTGACAAGTGCATGGATCCAGGTCCAAAGTGAGGTTAGAGGTTTTTTTTTTTTTAGCTAAATAAAAAAGAGGTTTTTAATATAGACTTATTTATCTTATATCACATGACGGTAAAGGTAATACCACATACACCATAGATTAATTTTAATTATACTTGATTTGACGACAATAGAATTTGTACTTTAGTACAAAAATGTACTTACCCTTGTATTTTTTTTGTTTTATTTTTATTTTATCTTGGACGTTTTTAGGGTGCTTGTATGACTTTCACTTATAAGTTCTTTTTCTTCTTGTTGTACTCTCATTCTTCAAATTACTTAAAGAACTTGCTAAACAAGTATATAGGAGTATGGTTTTGTCATGATATATGGTGTGGGAATTGTCCTCTAAAGGATTTTTACCCTAAGTTTGCATGCTCAGTTGACAAAAAATGCATTAATTATTTCACTCTTGGATAGCCTGTTGGATAGGGAGGGTTGGAGTTGGGAGTGTGAGATTCCCCAATGGTTTTCATGATTGGGAATGGAGCCTGTGAATTCTTTCCTATATCTTTTATACTTAAATACCCCTAGGGGGGAGGGGTGTGACAAATGAGATGAAGATTGGAAGGGAGTGATGCTTTTGATGTTTACTATTAATATGAGGCTATCCAAGGTGCCACTACTAATTCTTTTCCTTGGAAAAGTATTTGGTGTGTTAAGGCCCCAAAGAGGGTTTTACCAATAATTAATTAAAATTAACAAACAAAACAAAACAGAAAGGCCCCCAAAAAGGGTCTCATTCTTTGATAGGATAGCAGCTTAAGAGTTTTTACGTGTGATAATCTTATCAATAGAGGTTTCTTGTCAGCTGGTTGGTGTTGCATGTGTTGGTGCGATGCAGAGACAATGGATCATTTGTTGATCCATTGTGATGTTGCATATGTTTTATGAAGCAGAGTCTTTCGAACTTTTGGGATTGGGTAGTTACCAAGGAGGGTCGAAGATCTTTTATTTGAGCGGAGGAATTGGTTTGGGAAGCATTCATCATAGATTTGGAACCTTGACCTGTTATGTGTGATGTAGCGGTTGTGGACAGAGTGAAATAGTTGCATTTTTGAAGATACAGAAAGATCAAAGGCTCTATGGGAGTCAACGTTGTTCTGTGGTCTTGGGTGTGGGGTCTTACAAATAGCAATTCCCTTTTAGAGTTCAAAGAATCTTTAGACTTCTGTGCATAATTCAATTGTTATCATTTTAGTTTACATTGTGTTCATCATTGCGAGCATGAAGTAATCTATTTTTTCAATAAAATCCCATTACTTATCATTTATAAAAAATAAAATAAAAACATATGATAGGGATGCCAGGCAGGTAAACTATAGTAAATTGAAAAAGATCACAGTATATACCTTTTCTTGGCTGCCTTTGACTTTTTCATATGCTTGATGTGCCTCTTGTGAGTTCTTAAAGATGAGAAACAGTAGAAGACTTATCTTCTTGCATCTTTTTAGATGGCTGCCAGAAAAGCATACACCACATTAGAACCTTACAAGTAGAAGGGGGGAGAGTGGATACACAAACATGGCCAAGGAGTGGAGTGGGGTAGATCCTAGTTACGAACTTACCAAACATCCCTTAAACTCTTGGAATAATCGGTAATTTACCACGGTATTAGATTTAAAAACCATATAATCAAATGTGTTGGCCCCATTTATTAAGGGGGAGATGGGTTCACACGTGAGGGTTAGGATAATCGGTAATCAAAATATAACCATGTTTTGTAACACAAAAATTTCAAAGGCTGAAATTATGAAGGGATGTCCAATGTTTACTCCAGTATCAAACTAGTGGCCCTGTTATAGACTGAAATGATATTTTGAATTCTGATTAAAACTAAATTACTACTAACCTCTTTAAAGTGGCATCCAAGTCAGACTCTTCTTTATAGTTGAAAGCCTCGTCAAACTTGAATTTATTCTTCAGCAAATCAATCTTGAAACAGAAAAGGATAAAATAGAAAACCAAAAGAAAACCGAAAACTGCTGGTTAGTGAGGCTGCCCATTCTGGTCAGGCTTGCCAACTCCTAAATGAGATTTAAAATTTCCAAGTGAGCAATCAGCAAGAGAGATCAATATCTTTTATGGGTTGTGGAAATGGACAAGGGTGACTTATGACCTGAACACTTTTTCTTTGGCATGGTGACTTACCATATTTAGACAGAGTGTGCCGGACAGGTATGTTAATATTGTTAAACATATAAATTTATACTTGTTACAATGTCTGTTTGCATGCTTAAAAATCATCAACAGCAAAACAATTTTCAAATTAATAACCATATATACTTACTATAAAAAAAAATTACAATTTAATAGTTCTGTGCTTATCTTAGGTAAAGAAAATAGAATTTCTACAAGAAAAATGAGTTTTAGAGTTGACTAAACAAAAGTGTCCTGATTACTTTTGTTAAACATGCCAAGAGTTTTTTTTCCTTATGTTTTATTTTTAATTTTTGGCTGCATGCGGACATGGGGAATTATGTATGAAAAATTCTTACTACTGGCAGTTAAAAAGAATTTGTCCCGTTTGATTATAATGTATAAATAGGTACTAAGGCTTAGAAAATTTTGTATATAATGTCCCACTTGCAACTTGCTACAAGAATCCATAGTAATTAAGCTTTCTTTTGGATATAAAACTAACCACTAGATTATAATGTATAAAGAAGTACTAAGGATTATAAAATTTTGTATTCTTGTTTTAATTGTACTAAGAATTTTGAAAGCTATTGTGGGTAGCCTACTTCAAATAATAGGATTTTACAAGATTATCTCATGAAGGGAGATCAAGCAAGAAAAAGGTGTGTATCACCAGTCACATATAGCACCCATTTTCTCATAATATCAATATTTAATTATTATACCAGAGAAATGGGTTGTGTTAAAGTGGATCATTTTGTGTCAATATGAATAAATAACTATGTCTAATAGTGTCAGTTGCGGGTTGACCCGAACTTTTAAGGCTATATCATAATCCTCAAAAATCCATGTCAGGTTCATTTCATGTTCACATGCTGGATGCCAATATCATCGTCTGCAGCACCTTCATCATGGTACTCCATATTTTCCTCTTCAAAATTGGGAACGACTTCGTGGTCATCTACATCGTTCTCAAAGTCGCCTCGCTCAACCATATCTTCGAACTCATCCACACCATCACTATTTTCACCATCATTCGCAGCAGGATCTTCGTCTTCGTCTTCCTCCTCTAAATGTGTCTCTTGAGGATGGAGGGTTTCACCAGTATTGGCAACATGATCTTGAAATGGGAGCATATAACCTCCCACAGCATGATCTTCATCTTCATCTTCCTCCTCTAAATGTGTCTCTTGAGGATGGAGGGTTTCACCAGTATTGGCAACATGATCTTGAAATAGGAGCATATAACCTCCCATTGAAGAATCCATTGTATATCCTCCCATTGTATACCCTCCCATTGAAGAGTCCATTGTATACCCTCCCATTGTATTCCCTCCACCATCTAGGATTGTAAATTGTAAAGACGCAGTTGTTTCTTGCACCACCTCAGTATCAACTTCTGCACTTGCCTCCAAACTTACATACAACTCAGCAGCATTTACTTGGGGCATTTTCTGAATCCTATTAAACATCATCTTTACATGTTTGTCTTCTTTGATCGCCATATACCCGTAATTTATCCGTTCGTGAAGGACTTCTTGTGGGTAACGATAAATAATCTTGATATCATACCAAGCGCGGTTCAAATTCAATTCGCCCATGATTTTGCTCTTCAAATCATTCAACGTCTTCAACTTACGACGTATCATCATGTAGTAGCATTGGATACCCGGCCCTCTAAACGGGATTCCGTCAATCTCTTCAGGATTGTCAAGGGGTCCACCGAAGTATACATTTATGTCAATATTCTTCAAAGATTGTGAACCTATTAAAGAGTCAAGTATAGTATGTTAGTGACATATTTTATCTCTTTCATTTAACATCAATTACAAAACTTTTTCTATCTACTCAAAATACAAAAATTACAACGTCTCACGCCACAATTGCATATACTCACCCCACATCACATACAATTCTACTGGCGCAATCATTATCATTTCGTACTTAAACAATGAAAAAGCTAAAGACAAAACTCACCCCTATTACAAAATGTTAACTTAGCTCTAACAAAAATATAAATAACAATATCAAACCAAACAACAAAAGTAATGAGGATGTGCAAATGAATGAGTGCAATCATGTAACATCATTATTCCATATATAATTTCAATTTTTAGGTATATTAGAGTCTAATTCTAATTGGGCCCAAGAAAAATACAACTCTAGCCCCCTGCATCAAATCTGCCAAAATGAACAAGTTAATGATTATTTAGTTGTTAAAGAAATGTAATATTTTTTTTACTTATTAGAAATAGGACATGAAAGTTGCATTATGTCCATTTTCCTTTGATCAACTGAATAATTATTTAAAATATATCATTATTACTAATATTTTTGACTTTATTTTTCACATAAAGTAAAATCTTATGATCATCGATTTGATTCTATGATTTACTCAATGAGGACCTCTTATAGGTCCTGTTTAGGATCTCAATTTTAATAACCTTGGTTTTACTTGTAAATTACAAATATCTACTAGAAACATATTCATATAGATAATGTTTAATAGATCATGTTTAGGATCTCAATTCTTTTATAGATCATGTTTAATTTATTCATAAATGTTTTTTAATTATAAATATCTACTAGAAAGGTATTCATATAGCTATGAAAATATTTGAAAAAGATCCAAAAAAACAAAAAACTTGACAAATTAATTGAATCTTAGAGGGATATTTTGTTGTCTTTAAAGTATTAAAATGGATATTTGGATAATTTTTTTTTTATAGTAAATTAGTAATAAAAAAAACATAGCAAAAATTTTAGATGAAAAAGATTTCAAAAATTAAATATTTAAGTATAAGAAAATGTCACATTCGCCTAAAGTCCCTTAATACATTGAGTTGAACCTGTTGTCCTGGTTCCAAAATTCAAAGCCACCCTACTTGGTAGCACATGGCTGAAGCCTAAAGGTCTCAATAAGGCAATAAGCACATTTGAATGAATATTTGAGTCAATACCATTATCCATATTACAGTGGTGAGCTTTTGCCAAATGGAACACTTGCAACCATAGGCCAGTTGATGCATTAAATCCAGTTTATAGAAAAATATTAATACATGAAACTGTTGATGTTTAATATAAATAATAAAAAATGGAACTAAAAATATTAATTTTAATAATTTCATTGCTAAATATAATAATATTATAACGTTTGACTAAAATAAACAAATAATTATACTATTTATAAAAGTATTGGATTTAATTTAAGTTAAAATATTTTTGTATTAATGGAATAACGTAGAGCAGAGGGGTTCATTAGACACATTACCCAAAAAAAAAAAAAACAATTATATATATAAAGTGGTATATATATATATATATATATTTAAGTGGTTACTACAAACAAATATTTTTATTAGGAAATGTCATGACAAATTCAATACAAGCAACACTTTCTAAAGCAGTTATATATACACTAAATAACCAACTAGAGAATGAGGATATATATATATATATATATATATTTAAGTGGTTACTACAAACAAATATTTTTATTAGGAAATGTCATGATAAATTCAATACAAGCAACACTTTCTAAAGTAGTTATATATACACTAAACAACCAACTAGAGAATGAGGATATATATATATATATATATATATATATTTAAGTGGTTACTACAAACAAATATTTTTATTAGGAAATGTCATGACAAATTCAATACAAGCAACACTTTCTAAAGCAATTATATATATACACTAAACAACCAACTAGAGAGTGAGGAGGAGACCCTTACCTGACATGAGGATGTGCAAATGTACTACTGGGATTGTATGAGAGTGAGAGGGAGAGAGAGGGACACTACAATGATCGGCTTGTATGAGAGTTAAGAGGAGAGTATTGTTCTGCTCTGTAGAATGAGTATGAGAGTTGAGATAGGAGTAATGCAGAGTGAGAGAGGAAGAGTTGAGAGAGAAGTAATTCCTGTAGACAAAGAGCCTCAGTCAAGTGTGACATAAAGTAGTCAGGAGCATGTGACCAAGCAGAGAGCAAAGCTATAAAAACGTGAAGGGCGGTTTTCCAAAATGCGCAGCTCGCGGTTTTCCAAAATGTTCAGCTCAGACTGTCAGTAACATGACCAGATGGGACTGGACAGCGTCCACATGGAACTCGAGTTTCTGAGACTCGAGATCTACATGGAACTCGAGTTTCTGATACTCGAGATCTGCGTGGAACTCGAGTCTTAGAAACTCGAGTTCCATGTGGACGCCACCTGGGAACAAGCCACGTCAAACAACGGAAACCGAGCCTTAAAGAGTCGAGGTATGAGCACAGAATTCGACTCTCTGAGACTCGAGATGTTACTAATGCATATTGTTTCCAAACCGGGCCAACTAACTAAATAGTTAGAGAAAAAAAAATAGTTAGCTATTTTCGCCTCCGTGCCTTTTCATGTGTAAATAAATACATCTTTTCAAAAAAATTTCTTTTATCTTTTACAATTCTTTTCTCGTTTTCAAAAAGGGGATGGCAATTTAAATCCGACCCACGGATATCCGGTCCGGCCTGACCTTAATGTGCCAAATTTTACCCGGCTCGATAAAGAATAGAGTTGGGTATGGGATTTAAAAAAAAAAAAAAAAACCCCGAAGCGGGTTCGGGTTAGGTTCGAGTTTTTATAAAAAAATCTGAAACCCGACCTGGATATGACCCGGTTGCCCTGAAATTACAAAAAAACCCTCCCTTATATATATATAGTTGTAATTTAAACCCTATGTCCCTAACCCAGCCGCCTCTCATAATTTGATCTTATTTCAATTCACGCCCTCAGCCTCACATCTCCAGCTCACAATGTCACTCACTCTATCTCAACTCTTTCACTCACTGTCTCACACGGCCACAAGCCCACAAGCAGTCAAGCACAGGCAGTCACCGACGTCGATCTCACACTGTCGCCACACGGTCACAAGCCTACAGCTCTCTACTCTCTCAACTCCATTTCGTCCTCATCGTCGGCGATCTCACACTGTTGCACAGCCCTCTGCCCCTCTCATCTTCCTCGCCCATGGCCTCACGGCCTTGTTACACCTCGATCTCCATTTTTTTCTTTTTTTCTTTTCTGGGTTCAATTTGTCTCAATGTGAGTTTGTGTTAGTGATTTTGAAAGGGAAAATCATAGATCTAAAATTTGTGTTTGGTTTGTGATTTTGAAAGGGAAAATCATAGATCTGACATTTGTGTTTAGGATTTCTGTGTTTATGTTTGTGATCGTGTTTGGATTTGTGTTTGTGTTTGTGATTTTAGGCCAGAAAATCGTAAATTGAAGTTTGTGTTTCTGATTTTGGGCTTGGCTAGGCATGAGGGGACGGGGCCCGCGAAGGCCCGATGAGGCGGGTTTAGGGTTAAGAAAAAAACCCGTTTAATAAACGAGCCGGGTCAGGGTTTCTGGGACAGACCCACGGGTCGGGTCCGGGTATGGAAAAACCTGGCCCGAACTCGACCCGTTGCCATTCCTATTTTCAAGTAGAAAATAGACAATTCTTTTCCCGCTTCCTCCTTCCTCATTCTCTGTGCCTTCTGTTTATGTTATCTCAAAAAGAAAAAAGAAAAATTTGAGAGAGATCTCAAAAGAAGAAAAGAAAAGGTACGAGGTTGTTTGGTTTATTTTTTTTTCATCACTCATCACTCCTCACTTAGAGGCTGTTTGGATGGCCTGTTTTCGTAACTCAATTCTCAGTTTCCATAACTCATAACTCAAAAATGGTGGGACCCATAGCAAAAAGGTTGTTTGAGAAGTCTATAACTCTGTTTCCATCACTCAATTATCTAATTTTTAAAATCTGTTTTCAGTTTCCATAACTCATAACTCAATGGCAATATTGTAATTAAACACACATAGGGGACCCAAAGACAGTACTCAGCCGCACCTTTTGACTTTTTTTTCCCCTTTTCTTCTCCTGGGTTGGCTGTTCAGTTTTTTTTTTTTTCTTCTTCTTCTTTCACTGGTTCGGTCTATTTTGGGTTTTTTTTTTCTTTTTTTTTTTTCACTAGTTTGGTCTGTTCTGGGTTTCTTCTTCTTCTTTTTTTTTTCATTTTTTTTTCATTAGGTTTGGTGAGTTTGGGTACTAAAAAAAAAAAAGCTGCACCGAGTGACAAGTATGGGGCCCACAAATAGTGTGAAAAATATTGAGTGATGGGAAGTGAGTGATGGTGCCAAACAAATATGGTATTTTAGAGTGAGGAGTGAGGAGTGATGAGTGATGAGTGATGAGTGAGGAGTGATGAGTGAGAAGTGATGAGTGATGAGTGATGAGTGAGGAGTGATGAGTGATGAGTGATGAGTGACAGAAATTGAGTGACAAAAAAAAAGCAGCCAAACACCCCCTTAGTTTTTGTCACTCATCATTCATCATTCATCACTCATCACTCATCACTTAAAATACCCCAATTTCTTAATTCCACCTGCTTGGCACATATTTTTAACTTTTCATCACTCAAATTTTTTAACTTTTTGTGGGACCCATACATGAGCAATCAGAGACTGTTGTTAGCCTACCCAACTCACCCTCATCTCCTACCATTTTCTTCACTGCACATTTCATTTTGCCACCACCACAGTCATAGTTTAACACAAAAACTTCATTCACAGTTTAACCAAAGAAGTACAAACAATAAAAACTCTCAACAATTTAACACCACCTAAAGCAGCTTATCACCCCAAATTCAAAACTCCATTCATACTTATTTATGATACACCACGAAAAAAAAAAAAGAAAAAAAAAGCTTCCAGATCAAAAAGAGCTTCCAATGGAGTTGTTCTCGGTGCCGACAACAGAGTTTCTAGATCGAAGAACGAGCTTCCAGATCAAATCGTTTCCAACGGAGATCCGCCGTTGCTGTGGATGTCGATTTCGATGCTCCGGCCAGATCGAAGGACAAGTACGATAGTAGCGATAAGGAGAACGAGCGCGTGGTGGAGCTTTTCGGCGTGTGATCGAAGATCGACATCGATGATCTCTCGGCTTGGGTCGGTGTGTGAGTGATCGGTGGGAGAAGAACAAAAAGAACAAAAAAGAAAGAATAGAAAGAACACTGAATCAGAAGAAAGCAAAAAGAATGCTGTGCGTGTGAGTGGTCGGTGAGTATGAGCTTTTTGCTCTGAAGAAGAACAAAAAGAAGAATAGATAAAGAAGAAGAGAGAAAGAAAGAAAAGTGGAGAAGAAGAAAAGAGAGAGAGAGAGAGAGTGTGTGTGTGTGTGTGATCGGTGGAAAGTGACAATGCACTAGCAAAGGGGCCCACAATTTCATCTAATTTATCGACTTGCCACTGAAACTCAATTTTTGAGTTTTGAAAATAGGTGAAACCTGTTTTCAGTTTTGGTCACTGGCATCCATTTTAGTGAGTCATTGAGTGATGAAAACTGTGATTCAAAACTCATCCAAACAAATGCTCATCTGTGGGACCCACACAATTTGGATGATGGAAACAAAAAACTGAGTGATATCACTCAAAACTCATCCCATCCAAACAAGCTCTAAGTGGTTTAAAGTACCACATTCGTCAGTTAGTGAATGAGTTAGTCTTTGGTTTATAAGCCTCGCTTGTTCTTACAAAAATTAGACATTTTTGTAAGTGCTAGTGTTGTAAATCTGGTTTTCTCACTCCCTATTTCGCCATTCCCCCTCCTCGTTCCCTACAATAGAACGGACACATGTATATATTATTAGTGTCTAAACTTTAATATCTTTCTAAAAAAAATTTTAATTATTATTTAAAATTATAAAACAAATTTTATAAACTATAATATATATAGATATATATATATTAGCCTCATCCCACGTGCTTTGAAGTTCTTTCTTATATGCTTAAGATCCCTTTCCCATTCCCCTTCCCCATTCCCTACAATAGAATAGACACATGTATATATTATTAGTGGCTAAACTTTAATATCTTTCTAAAAAAAAAATTAATCATTATTTAAAATCACAAAACAAATTCTATAAGCTCTAATATACACACACACACACACTAGCCTTATCTCACGTGCTTTGAGACTCTTTTTTATTTTTTATTTTTTATTTTGGGTTTAGGGTCATAATTTTTAAAAGTGAGATAAAGATGGTGTCATAATTCTTATGATTTTTTATTTATTTTTTTATTTTTTATTTTTATAAATTAGTTGTTTGTACATGAGTTAGTGGCTGATATGAATGGAATAAACTATTTGAAACTAAAACTCTTGAATAGTGTTTAAAACTGAGATAGAGTTAGTGTCCTACTTTTTTTTTTATCTTTCTCTACGTGAAAGCTTATAAAAGTTCGAAAATTTGAATTTAAAACAAAAGGTGGTAATTCAAATTAGAGAAGAGAAAGGAAAAAACCTAAAACTAAAATACTTTTAAAATTAGAAAATTAATCTTTTAACCAGTTTGTGATTTTAACTTTAAATTTATTTAACTAAAAGATAGAGGTATTTTAAAGAGTTTAAGAATGTGTATTTTCGTGTGCATTATTATTATTTGGGTTTATTATTATAATGTTTAAAAGTGATATATAAACAACCATGTGTATTTTTTTTCTTTTTTTTTATGAAAGAGGTAAGATAACGTGGAATAATGTTTAAAAATGAGATAGAGATAGTGTCTTGTGTTTTAGGCTGAATGGAGAAGATAAAGAAAAAAACCTAAAACTTAGAAACAGTAAATTACTCTTTTAATCAATTTGTGTTTTTTAATTTAAAATTATTTAACTAAAATATGGGGGGTATTTTAGAGAGTTTAAGAATTTGTGTGAGGGTATTTTAGTAAGCAAAATGTTGAAACCCAAATAGGGAATCCTATTATTAATAGTATAGATAGAAATATAATTAATTGCTTAATATACATCTCTGCCATACCCATATCTTATTTTTCAAAAATTATCGTTGTACCGTGATGATGTGCTAAAATCGTCAGTGAGTTGTAGGCTCCAAGCCACACCAATGGGTAGTTGTGGAATAAGAACAAAAGGACCAAACAGAAGGCACCGGTGTGGTACCGGCCAAAAACCCTCTGAAGGTCAAGTTAGTGAATGAGAAATCTCTAAGAACTCTATAGTGAGAGAACTATGGAGTTTCTGCGTACCTGAGAAAAGAGGAGGTGTAGTACTTATATAGTGGTAAGTAGTGAATCGACATCCTTTAAGAGCTGGAATTTTTCTTTGTAGGGAAGATTTGGCATTAAGGTTTTCGAGATTTTAGGGTGTATTTCCATATGAGGGAGATATAGGTAAGTAGTAGGGTTTTTGTGTGTGATATGCAAGATGTTTCTATATATGAGTATTTGTGAGGACCAAGCAAGGCCATGTAGGACTCGTTGGCTTCTCTACTCCATTGCTCTACAGTTATCTGTTGTTCAAGGGTCTCTCATCGATTTGTGGGGGAGATGCATCTGTCGGCTTTTATGGTGTAATCGTCCTTTGAAAGCTCTGTCAGTTCTGAAGGGTGCGTCACCCCCATTGTCATCATTCTATAGCCTTCATCAGTTTCTGTGAAGCTGACGGCCCCGTAAATGGTGTTAGCGTTCTTAGTCATTTGTTTACGAGTCTAAATTTCTTTGTCAAAAATACCCCGATCAAAAGCCCCCACTCCGTGGTTCCATCGACTGTTGCTAACGGGCCTCAGAGTAATAAGGGTGTTTATGGTTATTAATTGAATGTTTTATTGAAGAATGTACCATTAAATGGCATAGGTAGCGCTTGGCTTAAATGCTAGGTGACACGTGGCACCTATTGGTTGGTCTCATTTCTAATCAAAAGCGTCGCTTCGTAATCCGCGCCTCTTCGCTCTATAAATAGTTCCTCCTCCTCTAGTTATTCTTTTTACTTTGTTTTTCATCTCTTAGGAGCTCAGAGCTATTATGTCACGCCATCGCTTACGAGCAACCCGTCGTTGTGTCACTCCATCATCTTTGAGGAATCTCTTGCTTCGAGCCGCCGTCCGCTCTTCTTTGTAAGTTTCTTTCCTTTATTTTATTTTCTCTCCCTTTTTTTTATTCATTTTTCCTAGTTGGTCGTCATTTGTTTAGAGACCTGTCAAATAGGCTCTTAGAATACCTCTATCGCTTGTAGATGAATAGATGTCAAGTGATAGAGAAGTGACGAGTGAACAGTCATTGTCAGTCCGTAAGGGTGCAGACTATGACGAGTTCTATCCATCAGGGCGTGAGCCCGAGGAGGATGTAACCTGGTCCCCAAAAAGGGAATTGTTTGCTCACTCCCCTGCCGAAGAGGAAGAGGAGGAGTATGAAGAGGATGAGGAAGGAGAGGAAAAGGGTGACGAGGAGGAGGAGAAAAAGGAAGAGGGAGAAAGGGAAGAGGACGAAGATGACGAGGAAGGTGAAGAGGAAGGTGACGAAGCAGTAGGCCAAGTGGACTGCAATGGTCCTAGGTGCTTCATCCTTCCTCTGATAGGAACGATGAACGATTTTTACCCTACCATGTCCTAAAAGGTCTTCGACAAGCTCCGCGACCGTTTCCAAATCCCTGAGAACATTCCCCTCCGTCTGCCAAGGAAGTTTGAGAGGTGTTCCTTTGGAAAAACAACAGACGTTGGCATGTATGATGCCATGTTCGCTGCAGGGCTGAGATTGCCATTGACAGAGTTGCATCGTCAGCTTGCCAATTATCTAGGCCTATCCGTCAGCCAAATCGCCCCTAATGCGTGGAGGATATTCCTTGGGACCGAAGTGATATGGGGTCAGCTAAGTGGTGGTAACTGTTGCCTTACCCTCGATGAGTTCTTCTATTGTTATAAGCCTTGGCAAATTTCCTCATCGAAGGGCGTCTACCACTTCCTAGCTAGGAAGTCGTCGCTTAGGCTAGTGTTAGAAATGCTTGACTCAAAAAGGAACTGGAAGAATAGATACTTTTTTGTTCAAGGGACGGATTGGGTGTGTAGACTCGAGGAGTGGGATAGCGTGCTCGATGGGTTTGATAATACCTGAGGCGTTGTGAGGGAGTCAGGTGTGTCGTCTATATTCATTTTTCACCACCTCGTCAATTTTAGTTATACATCTAACACCTTTTTCTTCTTCTTTTTTGTTTCTAGCGCAAATTTGTATGCAGATTAACGACGAACATGAGGGCTTCATTAGACGTGTTTTGGAAATCCCCTTTGAGCAGAGGAAGTGGAAGGACTTGGTCACTCTTGATACTTTCCACGCATTCTATGGTGGTCTAGAGCTGATGCTTGTAGCCCAACGATTGCATGTCTTTTCCCGTCATCGTAAGTTTTCTTGTTTGTTCACCTTTTAGTCCGTCCAATACTATTCTAATTTTCTCCATCACCTTTTTTTTTTCAAAGATGGACGCAGGCAGGCAGGCAGAGGGTGATGGTAAGGAAGTTTGCCGTTGCATGCAAGCAGCAGGGGGAGGCATCGGCGTCAGCCCCCAAGGTGGTATCCAAAGCTGCCCCAACGAGAAAGAGAAATGCTAAGGATGACTGACCGTCCAAGAAAGGGACGGGCCCATTCGTTAAGGATCAATAGCAGAAGTCCCCTCCGCCTCTTCATCATGGGGCTGGAAAGGGCTTGATGATGAGGAAGGCCCCCATCGTCCCTGGCCCCATCCAGAGGCTGGTCACCCACAAAGACTACACCATTGAGATGGTCAATTTGATCATTAAGGAGACGGACTTGGACCCCTGTGGTGAGCACACCTCAGAGGATCTAGGGGCTTCTGGTCTTTATGACCCGTCGAGGGTATGTATTCGTCACTTTTAGTACTCCGTAATTCTTGTATTCTTATCCTAACAATCATTTTTTCATTTCAGGTGTTGGTACGGATGGAAGCCCTCCAGGATAGATGTGTGGCCAATGAGGGGGGTGATCTGATGGTTCCGCAAACGTCAAGAAATAGAGAACAAGGAGAGGGACCAGTATAAGGAGGCTGTCCATACTCTCAACACGGAGCTGACGGCCAAGCTTGCCCTGCTTAAGAAGGAGACCCGTTGTCATGAAGAGGTAGAAAAAATGAACACCAACCTGACGACGGAGTTGGCCGCTCTTTGCGAGCAGATGGACAAGGCCAAAGCTGACGCTGTGACAGCATTCTAGATCTCGCAGCCTTTCTTTGACCAGTGCAGGATCTTTTATGGCGAAGGGTTTGATGACTGCTTTAAACAGGTTGCAACTGTCTACTCGGATTTGGACTTGTCCCAGATCACCATAAACGACATCGTCTCGCTGATTCTTGGGAAATGTCGCTGTTAGTGATAAGACCAACAACTCCTTCCACACCGTCAAGGAGGAAGTGAAGGACCCTGATGCTGAGGTCATCATCCAACTTGCTCCTGAAGGCCCGGTGGCTCCCGTGGTCCCTTCTGTTGCGGATGGCCCAACAATCGCGGATGATCCCGTCTCCATTACTCCCCCGTCCTGATTTTTATCCTTCTCTTTTTTTAGTTGTATTTAATTCTTCTTTCTTTTTTTGTAAGTTTATTTGTAAGATAGTGGTAAATGCGCCTTCTTTTGGGCTTTATATAAAAACATTTACCCCGTTGGGTTTATATCTACTGCTTTTTATTCGTTGCTTATACTTATCGTTTTATTTTTATTGCAATTATGGATATGCCCCCGTCGTGTTTGCGCCTTTGCTAGCCATTGATATTTTATTTCATCCGTCAGTGATATTTGCGTGTTTTACTTAGTGGCTTTGTTGAGATTGGGTACCCGTCGATATCATTGGTCCTCCGTCCATCCCGTAGATAGGATTTTAGCAAAGCTTTTGAGATCAGGTACTCGTCGGTATCCTTGGTCGTCCGTCCACCCCATACGTAGGACTTAGTATAATTCTTGAGACCAGGTACCTGTCAGTATCCTTGTTCATTTGTCCACCCCGTAGGTAGGACTTAGTATAATTCTTGAGATCAGGTACCCGTCGGTATCCTTGGTCATCCGTCCACCTCGTAGGTAAGACTTAGCATAATTTTGATGGGCGATTCACTGAAGGGTATAATAAGACGATATTTCTGATAATCCTTCTAAGTCTTATAAATAAATAAGAAAAGTTTATAAAAAACTTAATATCCTTAAAACTTCAACATCTTTCAATATCCAACTTTAATATAAATAATAAAAGGAAGCGAAAAAATAGGCTGCATTCGTCTACTTCTAGTAGTATTTCCTCAAGTACTCGGTGTTCTAGAGGTGATGGAGCCTCTGTCCATTGAGGGTCTTTAGGTAGTAGGTCCCTTTTCTATGGTAGTTGACGATCCTATAAGGTCCTTCCCTGTTAGGGCCCAATTTGCCCTATGTGGGGTCTCTGGTAGTCATTGTTACTTTCATTAGGACCAAGTCCCCGACTTGAAAATGACGAGGCCTTACTTTGGTGTTGTAGTGTTTTGCCATCAGGTCCTAGTAACGAGTAATTCGTTGTTTTGCCATTGCTCTGACTTCGTCTAGAAGATCCAAATGTAGGCGCAACTCCCCTTCATTCCTCTCTTCATTATGGTGGGATATCTTGTAGCTAATCAATCCAACTTCTACCAGGATGACGGCTTCACTCCCGAATGCGAGGCGAAAAGGTGTCTCCTCTGTAGGTGTGCGAGTTGTCGTCCGATATACCCACAAGACACCGAGTAGTTCATCTGGCGATATACCCTTTGCCCCTTTGAGCTGAGTCTTGATCATCTTGAGCAAGGATCAGTTTGTAACCTCAACTTGTTCGTTAGCCTGAGAGTGGGGGAAGGGGGGGGAGGTGTAGTAGTTCTTAATCCCTAATTGTTAGCAGAAATCTTTAAATGCGTCATTGTCGAATTGCTTTCCATTGTCAAAGACGAAGACCTTGGGGATCCCGATGTGGCAAATGATACTCTTCTAGACAAAGCTTCGAACATTTTTCTCCATGATAATGGCCAATGGTTCTGCCTCGACCCATTTGGTGAAGTAGTCGATCTCTCCGACAAGGAACTTGATCTGCCGCATCATCTATAGGGAAAGGTCCTACTATGTCTAATCCCCACTGGGTGAATGGCCAGGAGGCGCTCATTGGTGTAAGCTCCTTCGATGGTTGTCGTATGATGTTGCTGAAATGTTGGCACTTGTCACACGCCTTCACATAGAACTAGGTGTCCTTCTGCATGGTGGGCCAATAGTATCCTGCTCATATTAGCTTATGGACTAGCAAGCGTGCCCTCGAGTGGTTTCCACGTACTCCTTCGTGGACTTCTCTCATGACATAGTTTACTTCCGCAAGGGCTAGGCACCTCAAATATGGATGGGAGAAGCCTCTCTTGTAAAGGACATCCCCGATTAGTACGAAACATGAAGACTGTACCTTTAACTTGCGGGAAGCATTGCGGTCTTCTGGAAGCGTCCCATCCCTGAGATAGGATATGATTGGCGTTGTCCAGTCGGCTCCCATAGGGATTACTTATACCTCTACCTCATCAATGGCAGGAGAATATTGGACAAAGGATAGTACTTAATTAGTGATGACCATACACTCTGCAGATGCAGCTTTGGTCAAACGGTTTGCCTGCTCGTTCTCTTCCCTTGGGATTTGAACAAAGTTGGCCGAGAGTGCCTTGCTCACCTTTCTTTTGATCATGCTCAGATATTCTCTCATCCATTCATCTTTGGCCTCGTAGTCATCGTTGATGTACCCAACAACTACTTGCGTATTGTAGTGTATGACTACTGACATGGCCCCTGCTACTTTAGCCAAGTCAAGGCCCGAAAGGACCGCTTCATTGTTGGTTGTTGAGAATTGGAGATAGATTGAACACTCAATTGTATCTCCTTCTGGCGACAATAGTAAGACCCCAACTCCCCCGACCCGCTGGCTGGATAAACTGTTTGTCCATATCATCTATATCGCCAGCCTTTCCTCCTCATCTTCTTTCGCTATGAACTCGGCAATGAAATTAGCTAAAGCCCGTGCCTTGACCGCAGTTTTGGGTCGGTATCGGATGTCTAACTCGCTGAGTTCTATCGCCCATAGAACTAGTCGCCCTGCTACCTCTGGATTGTTCATTGCTTTCTATAGTGGTTTGTCTGTTTGAACCACTATGGTGTGTGCTTAAAAGTACAGCCTGGGTTTTCGGGCAGCTGTGATCAGTGCAAAGGCCAGCTTTTCCATTGGGGGATATCTTCCTTCAGCTCCCCAAAGCACTTTGCTGGTGTAGTAGACGGGTAACTGCGTATGGTCTTTCTCTCAAATAAGAGTGGAACTAATAGCCATTGGTGACACGGCTAAGTAGAGGGAAAGCTCTTCACCGAGTTTGGATGGACTGAGTAATGGTAGGGACGCAAGGTACGCCTTCAATTCCTCAAAAGCCTTCTAGCATTTGTTGGTCCATTTGAAAGCCTTCTTTAGTATCTTGAAGAAGTGCAGGCACTTATCGGTTGCCTTAAAGACGAACTTATTGAGGGACGCCACCCTACCTTTCAGGCTTTGCACCTCTTTGGTGTTCTTTGGAGGCGTCGTCTCTAGTATGGCTCGAACTTTATCGAGATTGGCTTCCACACTGCGCTTTGACTCCATAAAGCCCAGGAATTTTTCTGACACTACATCGAAAACACATTTATTGGGGTTGAGCTTCATGTCGTAGAGGCGGATGGTTTCAAACGTTTCCCAAAGATCGTCTAGGTGGTCAATTTCCCTTTCACACTTTACAAGCATGTCGTCTATGTATACTTCGACGTTATGCCCAAATTGCTAGGTGAACATCTTGTTCACAAGCCTTTGGTATGCCACCCCTGCGTTCTTTAGTCCAAACAGCATGACTTTGTAATAGAAAATCCTTGGCTCGTGACAAATGAGGTCTTCTTTTGGTCTGCTTCATCCAATCTAATCCGGTTGTACCTGGAGAAGGTGTCTATGAAATTATACAACTGGTGACCGATCGTAGAGTCTAAAAGGAGGTTGATGCGCGGGAGAGAGTAGCTGTCCTTAGGGCATGCCTTGTTAAGGTCGGTGAAATCCATTTACTTTTTTAACCATGACCACATTGGCCAACCATTCTGGGTAGTAGACTTCCCTAATGAAATATGCTTCCAGTAGTTTGCGCACCTCTTCGACTATGGCTTTGTCTCTTTCTTGGGCAAAGACTCTCTTCTTCTGTTGGACTGGAGGGAAGGACAGGTATACATTGAGCCTGTGGACCATGGTATTCGGACTAATCCCTGGCATGTCCTCGTGACTCCAAGCGAAGACGTCTCGATTGTTCTTTAGGAAAAGGGCAAGCTCTTTGCGAACCGAAGGGTTAGCCTGCGTGCCGATACGAGTGATTCGGCCTAGGATGTTATCGTCCAAGGAGATCTCTTCAAGGTCTTTCCTTGGCTCTATTGCAACCCTCCTTTCTTCGATGTTCAAAGCCTGCAAGTGATCATCCATTTCCAGCATGGCAATGTAGCATTCGCGGGCGGCCATCTGGTCCCCTCGTGCTTCTCCTATCCTATACTTTATTGGGAACTTTACCAGCAGGTAGTATGTGGATGTGGCTGCTCTCCACGTATTAAGTATGGGTTGGACAATGATGGCATTGTAGGCAAATGAGCAATCAATGACTAGAAAATTGACTTCCTTAGTGAGTTGCTGAGGGTACATCCCAGTGGTTACTAGCAAAGTGATGGTTCCTACGGAAAAGACCTTGGTGCCACCAAATCCTACTAAGGGTGTGTCTGAAGGCATGGAATTCTCTTTGTTGACCCTCATCTGTTGGAATGTAGGGTAGTAGAGGATATCTGTTGAGCTATCGTTGTCTACTAGTACCTGTCGGGTATTGAAGCCTACAATTGATAGACTAATAACCAAGGCGTCATCGTAAGGGTGGTGTAGTTATCTAGAATCCTTTTCTGTGAAGTTGATGGCTGGGCTGTCGACCCTAGTCGCTTTAGGCAGCCGTCCAAAGATCTAGACGCTTTGCACCATTCGTAAGTACATCTTCCTTGCCTTTTTAGAGGATCCAGACCATTGTGTTCCCTCCTACGATCACCCTTACCGTCTCGAGCGGGGCTCTAGGTCTTTTTTAGGCTTACCGGTTGGGTTCGAGGTCCCTTGGCTCTTCGCCCCTAACGAACCACTGCAACTTCCCTTGCTTGATGAGGGCTTTGAGCTGCTACTTAAGGTGGTAGCACTTGGAAGTGTTGTGTGCTCGTGGTCCTAGTGGAAAAGGTAGTACTTGTTTTTGGGCCTCTTGTTCAAATTGCCCTTTAGTTTATCTGGCCAAGCTAGTACCACGTCATCCTTTATTAGCATGAGAACTTAATCCAACAAGGCATTCAAAGGAGTGAAGTTCATCGTCCTCCCCGACAGAAGCCTTGATCTCCTATCGTCCCTTCGATCGCTCGTTTAGGTACACTTTCTTCCTTTGTTTGGACGAAGGTCATCCTGCCTTTCCCTCTTTTTCGGTCTGCCCCTGCCCCCCCCTTCGGGCGATCATTGCATCTTTGACATTCATGTACTTCGTGGCCTTGTTCAGCATATCGTTCTTGTAGATAGGAAGAGAAACTATCCCAATTGCAACCTGTTGGTGAATGCTGTGACGAGAACCTTGTCGTCAACTTCGTCAATTAAAAGGGTCTCCTTGTTGAAACGGGTTACATATGACCTTAGGCTCTCATCTTCCTGTTGCTTAATGTTCAGTAGACTCGCTGAGGATCTTTTGTACCTCTACCTTCCAATAAAGTGAGTGACGAAGTGTCCACTTAACTCCTTGAAGGTGGACACTGTGTTGAGGGTTAGCTTGCTGAACCATACCCGCGCTGGCCCTTTGAGTGTAGTAGGGAATGCCCTGCACATAATCTCATCTAGAACCCCTTGTAGGTACATGAGGGTTTTGAACGACTCTAGGGTCGAGGGGGTTTTTCGACCTGTCGTATGGTTCTACTTGTGGCATTCTGAACTTGTCTAGAAGGGGGAAGGATGTGACCGATTCAGTGAAGGGCAAATCGATACGATGGACTAGTTTGTCCAAGCTAGTGGACACCCAACCCTTCAGGGCGCTCATCATCATATCCATCTTCTCTTTCATTGTCTACATCTATTGCGCCATGCGCAACGCGCAGACTTCTAGCTCGAAGGGACGACTGGTATACTGCTAGTCCCGTCTACTGACGACATTACTTTCCTTTTGGTCGTCCCTTTCCTAATGATCGTTCGTCAGGGGACAATTGTCGTTGCGTTCCTCCTTGTCCTATCCATCATTCTAATCATTTGGCTCCTGATCATTTCGCTACTCCAACTGTCGTTCCAACTCATGGTTCTGCTAAGTGAGCCATTCATCCATTGTAGCAAGGGTTTGCACTTGCCTTTCTAATGCGTTGGGCAGGTTCTCGGTCTCTTGGTTGGTGTAGCCATTAATTGTGCTAGGACCATACAACTCTTAGTCCTTAAAACGGCGATATAGCTTATCACTAGCTCCCCACAGATGGCACCAACTAATTGTTAGGACATATGTGTTTCACTTGTTAAGAACATATATCATTCTTTTATATAATTGGCTAATCCTTTGACAAAACGCACTTTACTTGTAATTGGGTAGTTCTAGGTGTTTTTAATACTTCAAGAAACAAAGTTTCAAGATCAAGTGTTGAAGTCATCAAGTCTGTCCAAGAAAACAAGCTGATAGTGCAAATTCATTAAAGCTCGACACCTGCTCGACACCTCCTATCTGTTGAGATTTAAGAAATTCAGAATTCTGATATGATTTCTTGGGATCCGTGAATGTGTCTTTAGGCCTTCTTTTCTCCTAACCCTAGACATATAAAACGATTGTTTTTAGGGCCGTCAAACAATTCACAAGTTGCACAAGCATTGAGAAAACTCTGTTGAAGCAAATTGTGACCAGAGACAAAGTTCTTGCCCTAGTTTATCTCTTTTGAAAAAGTTGCTGTGTATTTGCACCTTTGGGTTTTGTGACCAAGCATCTTCTTGATCTTCATCGTTTAGGATGAACTGAAAAACTTTGTAGCCAACCTCTCTTTCAATTGGTGTTGAAGTCGCGTACTGGGATCCGCACATTGGTTAGTCACGTACTTGGGAGCCGTGCAACAAAAAGGGAGAACTGTCACTACAGAACAAGTTCAATTGGGTATTGGGGTAAGGGTTCAACTGTAGGTTGGTAAGGTACTTGGGATTCCTTTACTTGTAACCGCTTGTTGTGATAATAATGGAGTTTCGGGAGTAGTGACCTGAAAATCACCCAGTAGGGTTTTTGACGTAAGGGTTTTCCCCATTCGTAAACAAATCACCATGTCATTTAATTTCTGCTGCATAATTAGTTTATTAGTGATTTGTTTGTGCTACCACACGTTTGCATGTTAAATTGATTAATTAATAACTTGGCTAATTAATTAATTGGTTTAATCACAAATGGTCATTCAGTTTGTGGCCTATCAAGTGGTATCAGAGCAAGCATACTCTGATTAGGTTTAATCTTTGTTGTGTTGATCCATTGACCCATGTTTGTCATGGATAGAGGACAGTTATTAATCATACCTCCTTTATTTGATGGCACTAACTATGCATACTGGAAAGTACGCATGAGAGCTTTCTTGCAGTCTTTAGATGAGAAGGTGTGGCAAGCTGTAGAAATTGGCTGGACCAAGCCAAAGGAAGCGCCGGCTGATTGGGATGAAGCCAAGATCAAGGCGGCAAACTTCAACAGCAGAGCGTTGAATGCCCTATTTAGCGCAGTCACCAATGAGGAATTGAAGAAGATATCCTCTACTGAAACTGCAAAGGAAGCATGGACCATCCTCCAGACAACCTATGAGGGTACAAAGGCTGTGAAGGATTCAAAGCTTCAGAGGCTCACTACAAGTTTTGAAGAAATAAAGATGGAGAAGGATGAGTCGTTCAATAAGTTCTACGCCAAGTTCAAGGACATAGTGAACTCAACCTTCAATCTTAGGGAAACCATTCCTAAACCCAAGATTGTAAGGAAAGTGCTCAGATCTCTACCCGAGAGATTCCATGCCAAGATTACGGCAATAGAAGAATCAAAAGATATTGATAAGATCCCTTTGACTGAGTTGGTTGGAAATTTGCAGACCTATGAGCTAGGGTTGACCAGAATTGGCAAGACTGGTAAAGGCAAGAGCATGGCCTTGAAGGCAAAGAGCAATGACACAGATGAGTCTTCCAATGATGAAAATTCCAAGATGAAGTCCTACATTACAAGGTAGTTCAAGAAGTTTATGAAGAATGACAATGGAAGGAGCTTCAATAAGGACTGCAGACAATCTAGTTCCTTTCAGTCTAAGGGGCAAGACAAAAGGAAAAAGGATGCTAAGGATGGCGGTCAGTACACTGTTTCTGCAGGACCAAAGGGCTTTGGATGTCATGGATTCGGTCACATGAAGCATGAATTCCTCACATATCTCAAGAGCATTGGGAAGAGTAAGGCACTTGCTGCAACCTTGAGTGACACTGAGTCTGAAGATGATTCCGAGAATGAGGATGATAGAATCTTAAATGCCTTCACTGCCACAGTCAATCCTACTGAAGGGATTGTTGATGAAGTGGAAGAAGAAGAAAAACTAGTGGACTCTAAATGTGAGAAGATGGATGATCAAGATGATATCCATTCAGCCTATGAGAAACTATATAAGCTCTTTGAGAAGCATGAGAAACTGTATAGGCTAGCCACCAAGAAGCTCAGTGATGTGGAACTTGATCGTGAAGAGCTTTCCACAAAGTTTGATGAAGCTAATCAAACAATTGGTGCACTGAGGTTTAAGAACAATTTCTTGGCTGAAAAGACCAAAAAGCTTGAAGCGGAGCTGTTTCAAGTCGGAGCTCAATTGGAGAGGACTTCAAGTGCAAAGCTTGATGAGATGCTCAGTAATCAGAAATCTGCTTCAAATCGAACAGGTTTAGGGTATGGTCTTTCTTCCTCTAATACTGCTTCTACTAGTGCTAGTCTTTTTGTTTCTCCTACTAATAATACTGAAATTGAAAACACAGATGTTAAAATTGAATTAGCTAGTGAGAACCTAGACAAGAGTAAATCTATCTTAGGAGCATCCCCTAAACAGGATAAGAAAGATATCAAAAACCCTAGGGTTAAGAAGGCTAACTCTCAAAAGCCAAAACAGAAGAAACAACATCTCTGTCATCATTGTGGAGCTTTAGGTCATACTCGACCAAATTGCTACAAGTGGCTAGCCACTCAATAGAGCAACGGCATGATAGCATCTGGAAGCCAAAATCAGCTTCAATCCTCTCTTGCTCCTCTTGGAGATCTTCTGAAAGCCCTCATGTTCCTTTCGAACTTGAACGATTTAAATTCTTCCTTCTCACCACCGGTTCAAGGGTTCAATCAAAGGAAAGGTTCTTCCAAGGTGTGGAAGAAAAAGGACTCTAAGTGATTTTATCACTTTCTTCTATCTTCTTGTTTTTGTTTGTTGCATTACTTGTGTGTTTTGCATTTTTTTTTAGTCTGTCTAGTTTTATGCTTTGCTTTGATAACATGTTTTTGTTTGTTTATTTTCAGTTTTGTTTATTTTGTTTTTGATATAAAAATAAATAATTTTTTTTTTGAAAAATTGAAAAATACAAAAACAGTGTGTGTTTTGTGTGCATTGGTACTTGTGTACTTTGGATGGCCATTGAAACAAAGTCTTCTAAACTTTGTATCATTTGTAGCTTAAATGAGCATCTCTATGCACAACTAAGCAAGTGAGCTTTTTGGCTCTTGTTTGTGATGAGTAAGATTAAGTCATCTCTTGAACTTAACACTCATATCACTCTTTTTGGCGGGTAGGACTAGAAAATCCTAAGAGAAAGGTATAAATAACTATCTCACCACTGTTGCCCGCCAATCATAATATGACACTTGTATGCTTCGGCATAGTAAAAGTGCAGTGTCATAGACACCTGTATGCTTCGGCATAGCAAAAGTGCAGTGTCAAAGACATCCGTATGCTTTAGCATAGTAAAAGTGCAATGTCTATACTTAACATGTTGGATATTTCTTTTCTCTCTCATATATGCACATGCATGATATGCTTAAAAGAAAATATGCAAAGAAAATAAAAAGCAAAAAGATCAAAAATGCTTTAAATATGATTGCAAGCGTATTTTCTAGGAGATGTGGGAGTTATAGGATGTACCTCAAAGGTGATAGTTCCCATCAAACAGTTATGATTGTGTGAGAGTTAAAGTTATTTTCTCATATCTCAGATCGTCATAACATGTATATACAAATGCAATCTTGCGATGTTTTTCACACACAACACACAATATTCTTTGCTACTCTTGTTACTTGTGCAGGTACAATGTGATTTGGCCATCACAAGTGTTTTACATGTGCTAATGTATGCTCACTAAACTGTCTTGACTTGTTTTTGAAAAATAAAATTGGTTAGACTTGTTTAGTGTGTGTGTGTGTTTCTAAGGATCCATGTGCTTAAAATGTTTGATGAGAGATGATTTTGAGAGCTTAATATGTTGATTGGATCATTGATTGAGGTACATGTTGGATTGCATTCATGTCTGTGTTTTTCACTTCGAAAAACTGTTTTAAAAAGCAAGCTCGACACCTCCTCGATACCTAGCTATTTGTCGAGCTTCTCAAGCTTTTCTTTATTGCAATCTCGATACATCCTGGAAAACTAGTGGATCGATCGAGAAAGTTTATGTCTCCTCGATACCTTCTCAACATCTGGTGGATCGATCGAGCTTCTGTTCTTGGTTCTGGTGTTCATTCCTCGACAGCTCCTCGACATCTACAGTTGTCGACATGCATTTTCTCGACACCTTCCTCGACAGATGGCTCGACACCTCTCGATACCTTATCTGTTGAGATTTACTGAGGTTCCTATATAAGCTCTGGTCGCGATCCGATTCTCATTTCTCGATCTCTCTCGATCTGTCCGCGATTGTTCACCTCCCAAACTCAGTTTTCTCACTCAAAACCTTCAACCTTCAAATCACTTGGTATGATATCTTTTTCCTCATTCTTCATGCATTTCATGTTTTGAATCTTAGGTTTTGGGGTTTTTGAAAAATTTTGGAGTTTTTCAAAATTAATGAGTTTTTTTTGAAATTTTGGGATGGGTTTTCATTTAAATGTGTTCAAAGTCTCATGCATTGCATCACATTTGCATTAGAATGGTATTTTCATGCATTTAGATGTGTGTACTATGTTTGTGTGCTGGTAGGTTTGGATTGGGCTGGGCCCATGATGAAATTTCTTTTGCATGTCACATGTTCATGCATCCCCATGCATACGTACCCTCTATTCAATATATTTGATATATTTGAATTGCTTTGGGACTTTTCTGATTGTCTCTTTCTTTCTCTCTCTCTTATTCTGTTTACGTTAGTAGTGTCTATGGCACCTAAACGTAAATCTACTCCAACTCGGAACCCTCTGCGTTCTGGAGCTTCTTCATCTTCTGATTCTGCTCTTCGTAATCTTTGGTTCCGTGATGATGATGCCCACAAGGCATTTTCGGAGAACTTCTAGACGAGGTGTTCATTCGAATCGCCAAGTCATTTTGGCGAACTTCGCCGACACTGACCTTCCCTCTGTCATTCATAGTAGGGGATAGAAGTCACTATGTGACATCCCGGTCACATGTCCTCTCGTGCTCATTCAGGAGTTTTACTCCAACATGCACGGGATTGATCGTTCAGTACCTCTCTTTTTCACTCGCGTTTGAGGTACGCCCATCCCTGTCACACCGCAGCTTGTTGCGGATGTGTTTCGGGTTCCTAGGATAGAGTTTCCTGACTATCCTTCTTGTGATCGTCTGAGGACTGTCCAAGGATGAGCTCATATCTGCTTTCTGTGAGCGCCCTTCGGAGTGGGGTGAGCGTCAATACACATCATGTCGGCCTTTTGCGAAAGGTCCTAGATTCTTAAACATGGTGATGACTTTTGTACTCCATCCGCTTTCTCACTACAACTCCATCACAGAGCCTCGTGCTTGATTTTTGTTATCCCTCCTTGAGCATCTTACCATAGATTTTCCTTCTCATTTCATATTGTCTATTATAGATGTTCATTTGGATGCGGCGACCCGTGATAAGCTCATCTTTCCTTCTGCTATCACGAGGATTCTACGCCATTTTTCCATTCCTTTTCCTGTGTCCAACCATTTCACCTTCATGTGTACCATAGATGTTGCTACCGTAAAACGTAGTGAGGCTCAGTTTAGGTCGAGATAGCAAGATTCCACTCCTCCCTCCCGTTCAGCTCCATCCCGATCTGCTCCATCTACATCAGCTCCTTCTTCCTCTATGAGTGATATTTCACTTGGAGACATCATGGCGTAGCTGCAACGCATGGATCCTCGCCTCGATACACTCTCCACTGAGTTGTATCAGATGAATATTCGTGTTGGTCGTATTGCACGACGGCAGGCGACCATGGGTGGTTTTGCTTCTGAGGCTACTCCTTCACCACCTCCTCCAGCGGCTTCTGATTCTGAGGATGATGATGACGAGGACGATGATACTTCGGACGACGATGATGGAGATGCTAGCTCTACTAATGAGATGTCTACTTGACACTCTACCCTTTGTCACTCGTGACAAAAAGGGGGAATAGTTTTGGGATATGAGAGTAGTCATCTTAGAGGGAGAGTTAGTATAAGACATTTTTGTTTGGGGGAGTGTTGATACTTGAGGGATGTAGTGAGGATATAATGTATCTTTTCTTTTCTTACCTTTTAGATACATTGTTCTTGTATATGAGGTCTTGTGACCAATTTTTACATACATTGTATTTATTCTCTCTATATGTGGATGTATGTTTCTTTCACCTATCTTTACATGTGTTGTTTCTTTTCTATCTTTATACACATGTTTCTTATATTTGTATGCAATCTATTATTTCTGCTTCACACAAAATGCCTTGATGGGTTTTGTTTAAAGTGTTTCAGAAATGCAGGTTGTCAAAGTCTACTTGCCATAAACTCTTTTCTTGCAAAGTTTTTCAAGGGTTTGTATTAGGATAGATTTTATTGTATTCAACAAGTGAATATGAGTTGAGTGATTTATGACTTCTCTCATATGTTCATTTGTTTGTTGTGGTTTTGTCACGGATTGCCAAATGGGGAGATTGTTAGGACATATGTGTTTCACTTGTTAAGAACATATGTCATTCTTTTATATAATTGGCTAATCCTTTGACAAAATGCACTTTACTTGTAATTGGGTAATTCTAGGTATTTTTAATACTTCAAGAAACAAGGTTTCAAGATCAAGTGTTGAAGTCATCAAGTCTGTCCAAGAAAACAAGCTGATAGTGCAAATTCATTAAAGCTCGACAGTTGGCTCGACAGCTGCATCTATCGAGCTTAAGAAAGCTGTTCAAGCCCGTAAACTCGACACCTGCTCGATAGCTTCTTGACACCTCCTATCTATCGAGATTTAAGAAATTCAGAATTCTGATCTAATTTCTTGGGATCCGTGAATGTGTCTTTGGGCCTTCTTTTCTCCTAACCCTAGACATATAAAAGGATTGTTTTTAGGGCCGTCAAACAGTTCACAAGTTGCACAAGCATTGTGAAAACTCTGTTGAAGCAAATTGTGACCAGAGACGAAGTTTTTGCCCTAGTTCATCTCTTCTGAAGAAGTTACTGTGTATTTGCACCTTTGGGTTTTGTGACCAAGCATCTTCTTGATCTTCATCGTGTAGGATGAACTGAAGAACTTTGCAGCCAACCTCTCTTTCAGTTGGTGTTGAAGTTGCGTACTGGGATCCGCACATTGGTTAGTCACGTACTTGGGAGCCGTGCAACAAAAGGGGGGAACTGTCACTACAGAACAAGTCCAATTGAGTATTGGGATAAGGGTTCAACTGTAGGTTGGTAAGGTACTTGGGATTCCTTTACTTGTAACCGCTTGTTATGATAATAGTGGAGTTTCAGGAGTGGTGACCTGAAAATCACCCGGTGGGGTTTTTGCCGTAAGGGTTTTCTCCATTTGTAAACAAATCACCGTGTCATTTAATTTTTGCTGCATAATTAGTTTATTGGTGATTTGTTTGTGCTACCACGCGTTTGCATGTTAAATTGATTAATTAATAACTTGGCTAATTAATTAATTGGTTTAATCACAATGGGTCATTCAGTTTGTGGCCTATCACTAATGATGTGCTAAAATCATTAGTGAGTTGTAGGCTCCAAGCCACACTAATGGGTTTGTGGAACAAGAACAAAAGGACCAAACAGAAGGCACAGGTGTGGTACTGGCCAAAAACCCTCAGAAGGTCAAATTAGTGAATGAGAAATCTCTAAGAACTCTATAGTGAGAGAACTATGGAGTTTCTGTGTACCTGAGAAAAGAGGAAGTCTAGTGCTTATATAGTGGTGAGTAGTGAACCAAGATCCGTTAAGAGCGAGGATTTTTCCTTGTAGGGAAGATCTAGCATTAGGGTTTTCGAGATTTTAGGGTGTCTTTCCATACAACGGAGATATGGGTAAGTAGTAGGGTTTTTGTGCGTGATACGCAAAATGTTTCCATATATTAGCATTCGTGAGGACCAAGCAAGGCCACGTAGGACCCGTCGACTTCTCAACTTCGTCGATCTACAGTTATCCGTCTTTCAAGGATCTCCTGTCTGTTAGTGGCGGAGATGCGTCCGTCGGCTTTTATGGTGGAATCGTCCTTTGAAAGCTCCATCAGTTCTTAAGGTTGCATCACCCCCATTATCATCGTTCTGGAGCCTCCATCAGTTTCTGTGAAGCTGACGACCCCGTGGGTGTCATCAGCTTTCTTAGTCATTTATTTACAAGTCTAAATTTCTTTGTCAAAAATACCCCCATCATGCCGTATCTGTATCTATACCTGTATGTGTGCAAGTGCATCCTTTGGTGCTGAAGTCTTCCTCTGTAACTATGATTTTTTTTGGGTTAGAAGTCTTTTTAGGTGCAAATATCTCAAACAAAATCTAGCACAAACAATCATAAAGATGCATATAAGCCCTGAAAACATACTAAGTTTGTAGAGCAAATAATCACAATATCACCAACATTAAACCTTTTTGGACTTTTCATTTAATTATTTAAGTTCATTATTCAATAAATTATTGTAATTTACACCATTGGGCTTATTATTCTAACTTGACCACAACTAATTTTCAAATTACCAAACTTTGAAAACTGAATTTAACACCCTAGTTAAACCAAATTTTAGAATTAACACAACATTTTACATTCATAGTAGTAGCATAGTGTATCACATTATAAAACACCATTCACAATTAAGTTCACAAACCACAACCCATATAAGAAATTAAGGTTTGACTTGCAAAATATTCATCAATGACAATTATATATCCAAAATAGAATTAACAAACTGCTTGAATTCAATTACAAAAATTCTAAAATAGAACTCAAATTCATAGAGCTCTCAGCCAGTAGATTGTAGAACACATTATCTCATTAAAGAGTAGGTTTTTTTTTTCATTATAAAGGAAAATAAAACAAAAAAACGCATATATTATTTTCTTTGTTTATGGTAGGTAAACTAAAAGCTAAATGGGACATAAATTAATTAGTAGTAATTTAAGAAAAAATTAAAACGATTTTTTGCACCTATTTCCACCCATTTGAAACAAAAAATGAAATGCATTGCAGGTGGAAGATTCTTGAAATCACAATTGAATTTATAAGTGAGACATAATCTACATTTTTTAAATACAAGAAACCAGGTAACAAAGTATCACTTGAAACAAAAATGAATTTCAATAATATGCTCAACAAATCAAAACTACAAAGCTGAATAACAAGTTCAAAAAGTAATAATTATCAACCAGTGCGTGTTAAAACAACAAAACCAAGAACTTCTAATTAGTTATAATAGAAAGAAAAAAAAAAAAAAAAGTTAAAACCCAACTCAAAAATGTTGAAAATTGAACATAACAAAATCACAAATGCTACTAGATGATACCTGTAGGGGCACGGTTTACAGCCCAAGCCCAACATGTATGAGATGGTGGGTTAATGAGCCCAGTACAATAAATTTGTAAAGAGTAGGTCAAAGAACTAGGCACTAGTGAATTTAACAACAATTAGGATAGGTTTGAATGACCATCATGCAAGAACAAAACATGTAAGGTTAGTTGAAAGTATTGTTAGAGGAGGCAAATATTCTTATAGATCAATGAAGTTGATTACAAGTGCAATTCTGGTTGCTACAATATTCTTTCTCCCCCCTCTTTTTTTCCTTATCTCATGGAGGGTCTCTCTTATTATATAGTCCCTCTTGGACAATCTTTACCTTACACTTGTCGATAATTTGGGTTGCTACTTGAGTACTTGTCCCATCAGACATCTCCTCTGACCTCTCTGTGAGTTGCAGTGATCAAGGAAACACTGTTCAGGGGTCTTCTCCATATAAATGCAACCAAAAAAGTAGCTGTAGTCCATTTAATGCGGAGGTAGCACCCTTTCCTTAGATATTTCTAGGTCTCCTTCCTTCTCGCGAGTTTATGTAACATGCCTCTGACACTGGTGCCTCTATTTAGGTCATTTTCGTTGCTGGAACATGTATCGGAGCAATGTTCGTCTTGTCCGAGGAGATATTCCTTCTCGGATCGTCTTCTACTCCTTTCTTACTCATGAGGCACTGAGCTGGAATCCCTCTACTATTTGTCTCTCCTCGGACATCTCAACGTTCTCAGATAAGGCCCAAGGCTCAACATACCCTTTTTGGGCCTTGTCCCTACAATACCCATTAGTCTAGTTCAAATTTTTGCAAACCCATTATGACCCCCATGCATCTTAAACCATATCCTTTTAAAATTTGGCTAATTCTCTTGATCAAATTATACAAACCAAAGAAAACTCAGAGGACCTAGTATTACAATATCTAGAAATGAAGAAGGACGAATGAGTAGAGTGTAGTAGCTGAGAATCAAAACGAATGGAAGGTAGTGTGTAGTGTTGGTACTTGGTAGGCCTTGAGTTGTGTTGATGCCCATTTTTTGACAAAAGGGACCAATGGCAGAAAAAGCCCAACAATATGAAAAAGGCGAAGAAAGAAAGCAGCAAAGTAAAGACCATTGAGCTAGAATGGCAAGAATAATGGTTCGTAGGCCCACAAAATAATAAGTGGCCCCAAAGAAAGCAAACAGGCTGAGAAAGACCTAAAGAATGAAGTAGTAAGCCTATGGGAATCATAAGAAATAGAAAGAAAGCAAAAATGGGTTGGAGGAGCCCAAAGAAAGGAATTGGTAAATGGGATTGGTTCAAAGGCCAATAAACCCAAAGGCAAAGGATGTGGTAATTGGGCCTAGGAAGCCTAAAGGATTTAGCAAAAGCCCATGGGAATGAAAGAGGTAGGAAAGAATGAAATAGGCCGAGGAAGCCCAAGGTGTTGAATGAACTAACCCAGCAGGAATGTTGGGTAGTAAAGACTAAAAGAATGAATAATATGAGAAATTGGCATGGCAAGCGCTTTAGCCCGCAGGCCCAAAAGTAACTACAAGACAAATAAGGGTGAATGATATCATAGCAGGAACAATACAGTGGCGTGGCAGGCACACCAGCCAGCCCACAGACAAAGGATGAAAAGGGAACATGGGCCAAATTAAAGGAAGGAAAGCCCACACCCAAGCAATGCCCAGCCCGAAGAAGAAATGAGATTCAGAGAATGAAGACCTAAGAACTCATTCACTTCGCAAGAGTTAAACAAGCACTAGAGCGTGCAACAGAGTCAAACAAACATGTAGGCAATGGCAAACATGTAAGACGTGGCACAGCCAACACAGTGTAGTGATGGTGGCTGAGCAGCTGACAGACCAGTGGGCAGTCCTGAAAGGACACCCACAACAGGCCAAAAGCTGTTAAGGGGTAAAAATGGCAAATCCTGTCATGGCAGGTAATATAAAATTCCATAGACATGCACAGTAAAAGGGGAGGACGGGAGAGGAAAAAATAGGGAGAAGGAAAAAGAAAGAAAACAGAGAAAAACAAGTAAGAGAAAGAAAGAAAAACAGAAAACTAAGAGTAATGAAGGAAAGTATGAGTGATAAGAGTAAAAGCATGCATCAATAGGCTACCCACTTTTCTCCCTCTCAATAGCTCACTCTCTAACAAGTCAAGAGACTAATATCAACCCATTTAGGTCCATTTTCCAAAGTAACTACTATAGTAGAATTTCCCTCTGAGGTTACCCATATTGGAGATTGGTTCCCCTTTTTGGACTTGAATCTTCCGAATACTCAAGCCCATTCCTTTAGTAGACTAACTTAAGGACTAACATGCCCATGACAGAGGAAACTGTTACAAAAGAGCTATGACATGTAGGTATAATATAACAACAATAAAAGAAAAATGCTTACTGTCAACCAGAAAATAGGAAATACCAAATCGTGATTTTAATAAAGGAGGAAATAATGCAGCAATATAAATGCACTATAAATAAGATGGTAATAATAAAGAAATGGAAATAACACCAATACTTGATCAATAAAATGAAAGGAAGAATGGTCAGTATGTCATGCTTGATTTCTCTACGGAGTTAAGTCCAAGAAATGAACCACTTTTTAATGTGGGCAATCTAACAAGGAAATCCTGCCACGAAAATTACCCACTTTAAGAGAATGAGCCCAAATGGCTTGTCCTCAGATTCTTTAATCCTTACTAGAGGGTAGGCTTTTAGAAAGAGAGAAGGGAATAGCCTATTGGTGCATGCCCACTATCACACTCTTGCTTACTCTTTGTTTTTCTTTTCTTTCTAATTCCTTTTTTTTTTTTTTCCTTTCTAAGTTTTCTGCTCTATCTTTCACTCTCTTGTTCTGTTGTCCCCCGTGGTGTTGTTATGCTATCCCATACTGTGCACGGCTGAGCCCCTTTTATACTGCCTGCCATGACTGGGTTTTTACTATCTTACCCCTTAATCGCTTTTGTCTTGGTGTCGGTGTCCTTCCCAAACCACCCACTAGTTTGTCAGCAGCCCAGCCACCACCACTTACCTGTGCTAGCCATGCCACATCTCATTCCCAGACAAATAGTCTTATTTTGTTTTCTTGTTCACCGTGGCATTCCCATATGAATAAGGATGGGCATTTTCTCTTACTATCCCCAATAGCATGCACCTAGTGATTCCAACTCATCTTTCCCTCTTTGGGTGGTATGTCATCCCAGCAAGACATTTCTCCCAAAAGAGTTTGAGCAGGAACCCCAAAATAGACTCTCCCCTTCTTCCCACCGCCAGACCATACCCTCTCTTACCTCTGACTCATGGCCCACCACTCCTGTATTAGCTAGGTACAAGTTTGTAGTGCCTGAACCTTATGTGTGCTCCACTTCCATGTGTGTCCATGGCTTGCCTGCTGTTCATGCTTTTGCTATGACCTAAAGGCTCGTCTACACATTCTGCTGCTCGTTCTTGACCTCTTGTGGCGTGAATGAGTCTCTGAGCTTTTGTTCTTTATGTCTTACTTTCCTCCTAGGCTGGGCCTTACTTGATTGTGGGCTTTTCCTTATCCAATCCATTCTTTACCCCTTTTGTGAGTAGGTTAGCACGTCTGTCATGCCATTATGTTACTCCTGCCATTCTATTATTTAGCTGGGCCTCTTTTGGGCCTGCTATATGCTTTCCCTTTGCTTAATTCTAGTGGCTCAGTATTATCATTGGGCTAGTATTCATGCTGTTTTAGGCTACCTTGGCCCATTCCATCTCTTCCAGGCTTCCTTGGCCCATTTCATTTCCTTGGGCATCCTCAACCCATTCCAATTCCTTATTCCCATGGGCTTTTGCTAAGTCTTTTGGACTTTCCTGGTCCATATTACCATATCATTTACTTTTGGGGTTTATGGGCTTTTCCACCAACCTCTTACTTACTGAATTCATTACTTTGGGCCTCTTTGGCCAATCCTTGCTTGCTTTCTACTTTTCATAATGCTCATGGGTTTATTACTTATTTCTCTGGGCTCCTTTGGGCCCGCTTGCTTTCTTTGAGACCCCTTTGCTATTTCTTAGGCCTATGATCCATTATTCCTGCCATTCAAGCTTAATGGTTTTTCTTCTCAATTTACTAACTCTTTTCTACCCATATTTTTGGGCTTCTTCCTGTTGTTGGGCCTCCTTGCCAAAGTGGGCATCAACACATGTGTCTTGGTATGCGTAATGTAAATGACTCACTTAGTTGGTTGGGCTAAGTGAGTATGAGCAATATTGCACATAATATGAACTAATATCATCTTCGTATTGGTAACAAGGACTAATGTTATCTTCCAACGCTCGGTTTGTTTTGAGAATAATGTTTGCTAGAAAATGAGTCATTTTTCAAAAAGTATTTTCTATAAAACTATCTCATTTTCCTATGTTTGGTAGTGACCTTAAATGAGTTGAAAAACAATCTCCTAACTTTCCTTATTTACCTTACTGTGAGAGAGTTGTTTCCAAAAAAAATTAGTAGAAAACAATCTTTAAAAATAAGTCATACTTTTTATGTTGACCAAAGATAGTTTTTCTTTCGACGTATTTTTTCTAATGCTACCAAATACTAGAAAACACGGAAAACTATCTTTATACAAGGTTTTCTATTGAAACAAACAGAGTGTTGGTTACAACTCTACTTGAGATATCTTTTATTGAAAGTGAATTTTGACAAATCCATTATTGGATTACATTTTTTTTTTTTTTTATCCTTCATTCTTGCAAATTTTCCAAAAGATTAACAATCAGTAGCTATATCATCAATCAAATGTTTTTTTTTTTTTTTTTTTTTTTTGAGAAACCATCAACCAAATGTTTAAATTTTAAGTTTTTGTAGTCTAAAATTATGCATAAAAATAAGTTTATTGATTGAATAGTAATTAACATCTAATTGACATGAAATTTGATATATATGCTAAGAACATAAAGAGCATGCAATCTAATAGTTAAATTTTGGAGCAAAATTTTAGGATAGATGACTTTAGGAAAGATAGATACACTAATCGTCACCAAACAACCCTACCATTCACATGCCGGCAATAGTGTATTACTACTAGGAAGTCATCTACTATCTATCAACCTTTTAATAAATAAATTATATTAAAAATTAGCCACCATCCATGATAACATTTATGCATGTACACAAGAATCTGTAATAGTCTTAATATTTCCTCATAAAAATGTAAGCCCCACCTATGTAATATATATTTATTCATATATAGAAATTGTACCTTGTACTATTCTTTCTTTTTAGACCATATTACTCCACCTATGATACCTTGCATTAGCCATAGAGAAATTTTCACATAATATTGAATCAGCTTAACACTCTTGTATCACCAACGTTTACAAGGGATCCTATGTTAAATTGCAATGCTAACCGTAATCTTAAGTTGTAATTCAAATTTAATCTCACATCTAGCTTACTCCAAAAACCGGGAATAAGGCTTTGTTGTTTTTGTTGTTATCATAATGTCATCTATGTGGATGGATTAATAGGTGGATACTTTAAAATATAGTGATCTCAACCTATTATTTGGTTAATAAAGCAAAATTGTACATGTAGGTCTATGTATGTAAATCGTATTATAATTTCCCCTAAGATTTGGTTAAAGAGTAGGTATGTATATATAAGCTAACATGAAATTACATTGACTTACCTTCAATTTCTATGATTACCTCGGTGCTTGTATCATACTTTTTGAAGATTTCCTACTATTGTACTTGGTATGGCATGATTAAAGGTTCAAAAATATGATAGAATTGTATATATATAGATAGAATTGTTTTAAAGAAGCAGAATTGTTGCACACTCAAGCATAGAGTATTTAGAGTAATAGGTCATAACCCCTATGTTGTGAGTCGTAAGGGGAGAGTCTTAATTGAATGAACCTTTAAAATGATGCGTACTCTAAAAACATTTTTATAAACCTAAACATAAACATGTCGTTAAACATACTTTTTACGTTCATTCCATGTGTACAATTTTTTTTGGTACTATGCAATACACATAAAGGAGAAAATATTGAGAGTTTATGGTCATAACAAATGTTTAAGTTACAAAATATTTTTTGAAATATAACATGTAAAGAAAAAAAGTTATAAAAAGCAGAAAAACAAAATGAAAGGGGATAAGAGTATAAATATTTTTTTATTCTAACATGTAAGTAAAAATAATTCAAAGAAATAAAGTTATGATGTTAGTGGTTCAAAATTCATACTTTATTTAGCCAATGAAATATCAATTGGTGTATGTGTAGTTAAGTGTTATGGAATTATTTTTAGTGTCCCTAATATGTTTTTTTTTCATTATATTCTATTGGGAAAAAAGCACATACACCCCCTAAAATATAAACTACTGGCCAAAAGACCCCCTTAACTTTTATATTGGTCAACTTAGAGCATTCACATCAGCTCGTCTAAAAGATTCCGTCTATTTTACACAAAAAAACCTACTTTTTCTATTTTACACCATCATTTTTACAAAACACCCACATCAGTTTGCCTATTCTACACCTTCTTTTATTTAAATAATATTTTTCTCACATTTTTTATTATTATTCACAACTACCATGGCCCCACCAACTTTGACACACACTATATCTGATCTCTATCTCTTTCTTTTTCACTTTCTTCTTTTTGTCTTTTCCTTCTCCTTCTTTCTTCTTCTCCGTTTTTTCTTCGGCGTTTTCGTCTTTCTTCTTCTCCATTTTTGCTTCTTCTTTCTTTTTCTTTTCCTTCTCCTTCTTTCTTCTTCTACATTTTCTTCTTGTTCTTTTGTAATTTCGGTCTGATTTGTTGCTCTTTCTCTATACCCATCTCTCTGCCTTTATACCCATTTCTGAATCAACTCTCCCTCTCGGTCTAAATCCACACCATCTCGGTCACAAGCATCTCGGTCACAAGCACAAGCACCGATCTCGGTCACAAGCACCGATCTCCCTAGCTTCGATCAGGCTCCGATCAAGCAAGACCCATACCCACGAGCTCCGATCAAGCGAGACCCACGATCGTTCTAGTCAAGCACCAATCGTTTTGATAAGCACCGATCTGTCTCTTTATTGTTTGTCTGTTTGGGTTTGTGTATCTTTGTGGTTTTTTTTTTTTTTTAAGCAAGTGTATCTCTGTGTTGATTTGTCTATGTGGATGTGTTTGTGTGTGGATGTGATTGTGTGCATCTGAGGAAAAAGAAGAAGATGAGAAGTTAGTTTAGTGAGTTTGTTGAGTCGGAGAAGAGAGAGAAAAAAAGGAGCGAACGGAAATTAGTAAAATAATCTTTACACGAGCTACAGTAACCGTGTATATTTACACGGTTACTGTAGCTCGTGTAAAGATATAAACATTTTTATACAATTTTAGAAGGACTGATGGAGAGCATTTTTGAGCCAAAATGTGTAAAAACTGTGTTTTACATGATTTTAGAAGGACTGATGTGGATGCTCTTACTCCTTAAACTATTCACAACCGCCATATCAATACTCTAGTTAGTCTCACGTTAAAACAATAACAGAATAAAAGCATGTGAGACTTACGTGTCTTTTAAAAACAAAATTAATCACCCAAAGCTCCCAAACCCAGTAGAAAGAAGAGAGAAGAGAAACAGGTCAGGTGGAGAGAGAGAAAAACCACACCGTTCAGGGCCACTGCGAAGCTTCCCCCTGCTGTCTCGCCACCCTTGTCCCAATAGCATCTTGGTGGTTCCGCCACATCGTTCAATCCTAGTATTTTTTTTTTCCTTTCATTATTTCCCTGAGTTTAAATCCACTATGAACTTTGTTTTTTTTTTTTAATCTCCATGTGTGAATTTCTATAATAGAAATTCTTGGTTTGGTTTAATTTTTGGGTTAGGTCTTTGAGAGTTTGGTTTGGTTTTATTTGTTCGATTTTTTTAGTATGATATAGAGTTGTTGCTTTTGAGTATGTTATAGAGCTGTTTGATTAAATGCCTGAGAGATATACAACTGTTTGATTAAATGTTTGAGAGGGAGGGGGATATGGCTACTCCTCTAGTGGGGTAAGTGTAGAAGACCACTAATATAACCGTGCCAAGACCAAAACCAGAAGCCAAGCCTTCTTGAACGCCTGAATTGTAAGTTTTTAAAACAAATTTCTTGTAACTAATTATAGCTTGCTTCTCACCGGTGAATGATGCAACTTAGACAACAATCAAGTTCAATATCATGATTATTATAAAACTTAAAAGCAGAACCAAACACATTATTTCAAGATAAAACTCCAAAATATCAATTGCAAAAATTTCCCAGCCTGCACAAACACAATTTTTTAACCCCTAGATTAATTGCAAATAAAGTTGCCATATTGCCCACAAGATTAAGCAATGGATTTTAATTATAATTCTACAACAGTGTACTAGGGTGTAGATGTGAATAAGGAAGATTAAACCAAGCAACCAAACCCCATTAGTGTAGTAGCCATGTCTCTCTCCCTCTCAAACATTTAATCAAACAGTTGTATATCTATTAGGCATTTAATCAAACAGTTCTATAGCATACTCAAAAGCAACAGCTCTATATCATACTAAAAAAATCGAACAAACAAAACCAAACCAAACTCACAGAGACCCAACCCAAAAATTAGACTAAACCAAGAATTTCTATTATAAAAATTCGAATATGGAGATTTAAAAAAAATGAAATACTCAGGGAACCTATGTGGATTTAAACTCAGGGAAATAATGAAAGGAAAAAAAAAATACTAGGATTGAACGGTGCGGCGGAACCACCAAGGTGCCATCGGGACAAGGGCAGCGAGGCGGCAGGGAGAAGCTCCGCAGTGGCTTTGAACGATGTGGATTCTCTCTCTCTCTCTCTACCGGACCTATTTCTCTTCTTTCTTCTTTCTGCCGAGTTTGGGAGCTTTGGGTGATTAATTTTGTTTTTAAAAGACACATGAGTCTCACATGCTTTTATTCTGTTAGTGTTTTAACGTGAGGCTAACTAGAGTATTGACTTGGCAGTTGTGAATAGTTTAAGGAGTAAATTGGCCAATATAAAAGTTGAGGAGTCTTTTGGCCAGATATTGAAAGTTTAGGGAGTGTATGGCCATTTTTCCTATTATATCTAAAATATATAATAAGGATTATATTTAATATATTGTAAATTAATGTACTTAACAATATTTTATTTTAAATATCAAAATTATTTTTATATTTACAAAAGAGAAATGATATGTCTACAACATTTTTACAACAAATCCTAAGTAGTAGGTTGTTACTGGTTGTTATTGTTGGGGTAAAAAAGTAATCTTAGTGTTAGTTTCAAATTTGAACCAATAACAACTAACCACCTGTAATTTGTTGTAAAAATGTTGTAAAATTGTTGTAAACGTAGATTAAAGCTAAACTTTAATTATTAACTGCAATTTTAATGTTTACCACTCAATGTGATAGATTAAAGCTAAACTTTTCTCTTTTTTACTAAGTTATTAAATAACTTGAAGACAAAATGCGGTGCATAAAACTGTTGTTGTGGACATCGGGTATTCCTTCCTGACTCTACAATGTTGATGAGCTAAGGTATGCTACTTGTCATTACTTTTCTTACCTAAGGTATGGCATATGGATATACTCTAATTTAATATGCATTTTAGATAAACTTATATTCAACAATAAAACTGCTGCTACTTATATATATATATATATATATATATAAATTGATTTTTAACTTTTACTTCACAAAATAAATTTTTTTACAAATAATTAGTTTAAATTGCATGTGCAATGCACGTGTTTGATCATTGTATTAAATATAGTTTGATTTATTATATTAAATGATGATCTAATTATAATTATTATTCATAATACAGACAATGAATGTAATTATTACTATGAAATTTTAAATATCGCAAGTTTGAATGTAAATATAGACTAATTGTAATGTAAATATTTTAACACATTTTTTTATGACATGAGGCAAGTCAAAGTCTTTTGGAACACTCTTGAACATTAACAATATTTTTAAACAAAAGTAAAAATTGATGGTGAATTGAAAATTGAACAAACTCCAATTTGTCCATGAGAGTCGTTCAGGTCAAGAAGACAAGAATGGTTATACCCAGTGGACGGTCGTCCATAAACATATGGGTCATCCATGAGGAAAGCACCTGGACGACCCTCGACACTTGGGAAAATTCAAGAAAGATTTATCTACAAGAACTAGTGAATTGAACCAGGTGTTATTATTTCAAGGCATGAGTAAAATCCTAGTTCATCGCTATAACTTTCTACTAAGTATTTAACTTCCAACGACAGTTATAGAAGATAAGATTGAATATTCTAACTCCTATAGCGGTTGTAGAAGTTAACCTTGAACCTTCTGACTTCCTCAAATATAGAGGAAGTTATGAGACAAGTAATCGCTTTAAGAGCACACTATATAAACACTCATTCACATCAAATGAAGGTAAGTTTTAGACAACTCCTAAAAAGTTGGAACTCTAGAATTTAAGAGAGAAACTAACTTATGCATCGGAGAGTTCTTGGTCGGTCCACCCCAGTCACCTTTGATTGTGTGTTTTCTTTTTCAGACCTTCCAAGCAATTACTAGTCCCTTGAAGCCCAGGGCATTCAACCTACTGATTTTCTTTGCATCATCAAAAATTATACATAGCACAACACTGACAATTTTGTTTTCTTTTAGAGGTGGTAATTGTCCTTATTATCTCATAAATTTTATAAAGAAAATGATCATTTGAATAATTTAAGTTTAATTAAATTTTAATGAAAAATATTTTACAAGTGACAACAAACTATAAAAATATCAATTTGTAATTATTATTTGCAAAACTTTAATGAATTTGTATATTGTGAAACTTTAATTGAGTGTATCTTTAAAGTGACTTGTCCTTTAGAAACATTTTATTAAACCTAAACCTAAACCTAAACCTAAACATAAACTTTAGCCAAGTAATTATATAATTTTTTATGTTCATTCTATGCGTGCATATCTTTTGTACCATGTGATACACATAAGAGAGAAAAATATTGAGATTTTTATAGCCATAACCAAAAGAGTATACACATTTTTTTAATTCCAACAATATGTTAGTGAAAAACAATTCAAAGAAGCAAGGTAATAACATTAGTGTTTCAAAATTCATAGTTTATTTACGCCAACAAAATACCAATTGGTATATGTGCAATTAAGTGTTATGGTTTTTAAAAAGTATATTGAATATAAGCTTTTCACTATATCATGACTGAAATATATAATAGTATTACTTTATATTATGATTAATTCTTAATTGGGTTCAGGTATCCTGGTGCATAGGTGTACTTTAGCCAAAAAAATTGAGTTGGTGAATGAATAAAAATGGGTGAAAAATTGTTGTTGCTTTAACATTGCTTCCAATCCTATCAAAAAAAAAAAAAAAAAACATTGCTTCCAAGTGCAAGACTGTAGTTAAATAATAACTCGATGAGTCCAAGGTCAATTCCACAAGAAAAATGAGTTGATTAGCAATTCACAAAATAAAATAAAATAATATTTTATTAAACAGAAATTATGATGGGTTGATAAAGAAAAAATTAAATTGAGGAAAATAACAATATTTTAAAACACTAAGGTTTAGGGGATCCAGACAATACATCTATTAGTATTTTTTTTTTTTTTTTTTTTGAGTTAAAAGATCAGAAACTTGTATTGATAATGAAGGAAAAGTACACAAAATGGGTCTAGTGTCCGTAGGACAAAACTGCCGAAAGAGTGAAAACAGCTCAATGAAAGAGCATAGCAGCTAAACACATAATATGACAAAGCTCTTATCCAAAAAAAATATGACAAAGCTATATAAAAAGAAAACAAAACTTGGCATAAGGGGTTCGCTGTGCAATTAAGTGTTATGGTATGAGGAAACACTGTGGAAAACCAAAAAAAAAAAGTGTTATGGTATTATTTTTAGTGTCCCTAATATGTGTTTTTCATTATATTATATCTAAAATATATAATAAGGATTATATTTAATATATTGTAACTTAATGTTCTTAACACTATTTTATGTTAAACTTCAAAATTATTTCTATATTTATAAAACTAAATTTTATGCTTAATTTATTAACTGTAATTTTAATGTTTACCACTCAATGTTATAGATTAAAGCTTTTTTTTTTTTTTTTACAAAGTTATTAAATAACTTGAAGACAAAATGTGGTGCATAAAACTGTTGTTGCAAGTATTCGGTGTTCGCTTCTAACTCTACAATGTTGGCGAGCTATAGTATGCACTTGTTATCACTTTTTACCCAAGGTATGGCGTATGGATATACTCTAATTTAATATGCTTTTTAGATAAACTTATATTCAACAATAAAACTGCTGTTACTTTTATATATATATATATATATATATATATAAATTGATTTTTAACTTTTACTTCACAAAATAATATTTTTTTTTACAAATAATTAGTTTAAATTGCATGTGCAATGCACATGTTTGATAATTGTATTAAATATAGTTTGATTTATTATATTAAACGATGATATAATTATAACTATTATTCATAAAACAGACAATGAATATAATTATTACTATGAAATTTTAAATATTGCAAGTTTGAATGCAAATATAGACTAATTGTAATGTAAATATTTTAACACATTAAACATTGTGGTGGGCCTTTTTGTAATGTTGGGCTGGGCTGCCACCTGCTGTACTGGGCCCAAGTGTTCTGGATCAGGGAGTTGGGACCGGTCCAATTGTAACCCACCTTGGTCCGGCTTGTGCACAAACTATGCTTTGGTTATATGCCCATGACAGGTGGAGCTGCTATGGGAGAGTTATGGCAGGCAGATATAATAAAGATAACAAAAAAGATACGTTTGCTACTCAGACAGAAATAAATAAAGGGCAGCAACAAGAAAGTGCCTTCTTCATGAAATAGCAGAAATAAATGAGGAAGAGATAGCAATAAGTTTATTGAATCAAAGAAAGAAATGTTAGTTTGTCGTGCCATGTTATGTTACATGGCTGGAGTCAAGAAGGGTACCATTTCCTCAATGCGAACAATCTCCCCATGAAGAAATTAATTACTTTGAGGGAGCGGGCCTAAATGACTTGTGCCCAAAAGAATCT
Organism: Quercus ilex subsp. ballota; assembly: GCA_032727855.1. Classification (NCBI taxonomy): domain Eukaryota; kingdom Viridiplantae; phylum Streptophyta; class Magnoliopsida; order Fagales; family Fagaceae; genus Quercus; species Quercus ilex. The sequence continues at coordinate 20,072,846 of CM064915.1, forward strand.
TTTGCCTTTGATAGAAAGCATGGGCTTTAGAAAGATAGAGGGGATCAATCTATTGGTGCATGCCTGTCATTCTATGCTCTCTATTTTCTTTTGCTATTTCCAATTCTTTTTCTTTTTCTCTCTTCTTTTCTCAGTGTTTGCTTCTTTGTTGCAATTCTCTCCTAGAGGCTACTATTACTGTGTTTGTGATCCCCTTCTGTGCACGGCAAAGGCACTTTATATAATGCCTACCATGACCGAATTTTACTATTTTAGCCTTTAACTACCTTTATCTGGTATGGGTGTCCTTACCGACCACCACTGGTTTGTCAATCGCCCAACCACCACAACTTACCTGTGTTGGCTGTGCCACTAGACAAAAAAGACTATTTTGTTTGTTTGTTTGCCGTGGCACTCTTACCTGCTACGGTCTGGGTACTCTCTCTCTTCCTATCCCTCATGGCATGCACCTAGTGGTTCCAACTCATCTTTACTTCTTTTGGGCAGTATGTCATCCCAGCAAGACATTTCCCCCAAAAGAGTCTGTTCAGGAACCCAAGAATAGGTTTTCCCCCTCTCCCCACCGCCAGACCATACCCTCTTACCTCTGATTCATGACCTCACCACTTCCTGTATTGGCTGAGTACAGACTGGTAATGTCTAGGCCTTGCGTGTGCTTCACTTCTGTGTATGTCCAAAATCTGCCTGTTGCTCATGCATTCGCCGTGGTCTAGAGGCTCGTCTGCACATTCTGTCGCCCATCCTTGGCTTCTTATGGCGTGAGCCATTTTCTAACTTCTCATTCTTTAGGGCCTGCTCCCTCCGAGGGCTGGGCTTTGCTTGACTGTGGGCCTTTCCTCCTTCAGCCCATTCTTTTGCTCTTTTCTGCAGTCCTTGTATTTCCTGTCGTACCACTCTGCTATTCCTGCCGCGATGTTATTTGACCCAAGCCTGCTGGGCCTCTTTGGGCTTGCTACTTATTCTTCTCTCAATGACTCAGTATGGTCATTGGGCTTTTTCATTACATTGCTTGCGGGCTCTGTGTCCCATTCTTTTCCTTTTGGGCATCCTTGGCCCATTTACTTTCCTTGGGCATCCTCGGCCCTTTCTAATTATGTGTTCCCATGGACTTTTACTAACTCCTTTGGGCTTCCCTAGCCCAATTACTTTATCCTTTTTCCTTGGGGCTCATGGACTTTCCATCAACCCCTTACTTTCTTTACTTGCATTACTTCGGGCCTACTGTGCCCCATTTTCACTTTTCTACATCACATACTGCCCATGGGTTTGCTACTTCTCTCTTTCCGGGTTCCTCTAGGCCCGTTTGCTTCCTCAAGGCCCATTTGTTTATTTTATAGCCTTATGATCCATTATTCGTGCTGCTTGAGCTTAATGGCTTTTCTATCCAATTACTAACTCATTTCTACCCATGTTGCTGGGCTTCTTCCTTCTACTGGGCTTCCAAAAATGATCACCAACATTTAACCCCCAGAGCATATGAAGCGTTCCTGCGGTTCATATGTGAATAAAAGACTTCCCAGTCCTTTTTGTCTTTCCTTCTTTTTTTTCTTCGCGGGCTTTTTCAAATAGTGGTCCCTAACTTATATATATGTATTTTTTTTTTCTTGCCATGAACAGTGTTGTCTCTTCGAATTTCCCAGTTTAGTAGTTATTTTGAAGTGCAGCTGCCGCTTCATTAATTCCATCCCTTATCCGATGGTTGACCCGTCGCATCCTTTCGTGTTAGTATTAATGACGTTGGTATTTAAGAGAAGTTCCCTTTGTATTCCAAATACAAACACTCTCTCCCCTACAAACACTTTCCCCATTTCCCTTTCTTCACCGTGTTCTCCCTCTAAAACACTTTCATCCATTTGCTCCGATCAACTGCTGCACCATGACGCCGGCGAAAGGACAAAGTTCTTCCCGCCGTAAAGGAAAAGAGATTGTCTCCGATCCTTCCGCCGCACACGATGTAGGCGAAAAGGCCGTGTATTCCGAATCGAACCATTCCGACAAGAAGGAAGCGCAGCGTGCCCCTGATAGTGAGTGTGCTCCTCTTATAGATCCTTGGTACAATATCCATCCCCATTTCCCAAAGGTTCCTGGTGATTACACGCCGCCGCCGCCTGGCCGTGTGTGGCTCACTCTTTGTTGTCGCAATACAGACGTTTCTTGGGCTCCGTTGGCTTCCTTGATCCTCAACCTCGTCATCCGCCAAGGCACTTCACTCCCTGTGCCCATTCACTTCGAATTTGGATCGGGCATCGCTTTAGGTTAGAAGGAATGGGTGGATAGGGAGTTGTTTAACACGGGCTCTATGGGGTTGCTATAGCAGGCCGGTTTATTGAAGGCTATTATTTCATCCCACTATTTATCTAACTATAGGGACCTCTTCAACCTCCGCCATTTGGTCCGCTGGTGGTGTACCACCACTCACACTTTCTTTTTCTCCTGCGGTGAGATCACCGTGACTTTGGAAGATGTAGCAAATCAATTGCTTTTGCCCATCCTTGGCGATGTTAATCCTAGCGCTTTAGAGCTTTCCCCAGAAGAAGAGGCCGAGTTGAAGAAAAAGATGAGTGGTAATGCAAAGTTGTCGTTTTGGGTTGGTTCCTCTTCTAAAATTTCTATTGCTGCTCGTTGTGCGGCCTTTATCACGTTCTGGCTTTGTAAGTTTATCTTTGGCTCTCATCCCCACTATGCTGTGAAGCCTTTATATTTTCGATTAGCTATTAAGATATCTGCCGAGATAAGTCTGCCATTGGCTCTTATGTTCTTGGGGCATTTGTATGTTCAATTAGACATTCTGCGGAGCGATGAGAGTTAGGCAGGCTCTTGCCACATAGTCACTTCTTCTATTCACAGTACTATTCTACAGCACTTGTTGTATGAGCGTTGTGCCAGGCACTTGGCGAAGTGTAGGCCCATGCGTTTTGCTAAGGAGAAGTATCAGTCGTGCCTGAAAGTCATTACCTATTTCTGTGGTAGATTTGAGTTTGACTTTCCATTGGCTTTTCGTTGGGTTGGTTTAAAGCCAATTGATCGTTCTACTGTTGAGCTTTTTGATAAAGGAATTGGATTTTCTTGGAGAGCATACAGGAACTTAGGTACAGGTTACACATGCACAGATTCTGTTATGGGTCCATTTGTTGACACTGCCGTGACCACCACTCCATTGACCGATTTCGAGGAGAGAGGGATTACTTACTTAGTAGCCACCAATGCTAGGTGGTTGCCTTATCTGGCTGACGAGGGCATTAGGTTTGTGCACTATCCTGCCAACAGGGTGAGAAGATAGTTTGGGCTAGATCAGGACATTCTTGGTGATCTTTCTTCCCTTATGAAGTCTCCCACCTCCATTCGACCATTCCTGGGGCATGATGCTTTTGAGTTTTGGAGGAAGCATTTCACTGCAGTTACTATTCTAGGCTCGCAGAGAGAGGGCATTTGTACTCCTGCTATGCACAAATATGGGCAAGCTGTGATGACTTCATTTGAGCAAGAATTGATGGGTAGCCAGGGTTTTTCTCTTATTCCTCCTGACGGGCTTAGTGCGGTCATTTCAGCCAACCCTCGGCTGCTTCTACCCTCTAAATCTGTGTTGGCATATGCATGGAAGTAGAATCGGTCTGCCATTTTTGAGTGGGTTGAGAAGGATAAGTGGTGGTTATAGCATGCTGGTGACTATCCCGTGGGTTGGGAGAAGAAAGTAAAGGTGATAAACATTCCTGTGCCAAGTAAGAAAGGTTCTACCAAGCCTAAGTCCGCTAAAAAGGGTGGTGATTCTTCTGAGGCTTGCTCAGACGTTGTACCTTTTGAGAGTGGCCTCCCTCCCATAAGCAATATAGTTTTTAAGGGCTCTCTTCCTTCTTCTACCCGTACCCGTTCTAGCATGCACCCCACTGCCAATAAGCCTAAGTTCACTGCTCCGCGGCCGTCTACCGATGCTCCTCCTTCCAGTAGGACACGAGGCAGTAAGAGAAAGACCCCTCATCCCCTTGCGTCCACCACCACTAAGCGGAGAGTATGTTATCTCTAACTTTGCCCCTTTTTACATACACACACACACACACACACACACACACACACACACACATATATATACGGCTTTTCCTGCGGTTAATCCTTATACACTTGTTAACTCATATCTTCATCTCTGTCTTCTACTTTCTTTTCTTTTGCAGTCTAAGCATAAGGAGGACGTGTCTGCCACCCGTCCTATATTACTTGATGAGCCCGAGTTTAAGGTATGTCTCATCCCTTTCTTCTTTCTTTTTCTTCTCTTTAGCTTATATTTCCTCTGCCATATGCCTTTGGTTGTCTCATCTCCTTTTCAACACCATCATTAGTTATGGATTCCTTTGTTCCTCTTTTTTTTTTTTTTTTTTTTTTTTGCTTTCCAGGATGAGCCCGAGCCTATCTTTGTATACCACTTCACGGCTGAGGAGATTTCTGCATCCATAGGCACACCCATGGAAGGTTTCTTTGATGGGGCTGATGTAGTGTTTGAGGCTGCAACACCTGCCCCACCTCTTGTTATCTCTACCAGTGATCCCTTTGCAACTTTATCTCAGGCCGTGAAGGATGGTTCCTCCTTGGTGGTTAATCCTTCTTCCATCCCAAGCTCTACCACACGTGGACCTGATGCAAACTTGTCTTCTGAGGGATCTGAGGATGTTCTCGAGGATCCTAATGACGAACCCACCATGAAAAAGAGGGTTTCTAATTCTGAGGAGGAGGAAAGTGCTGAGCATGAGGCCGAATTCATGGGTATGTGTCTCCTTATCTTGCTAAGTTCCCTCCTCCCTCCTTTTTTTTTTCTTGTTATCTCCTCTTTATGCATATGTATTTGTGTCACCCCTTTGTTGCGATCTCCCATTATTTTGTTTGTCCGTTCTTCTGGTTGCAGAGACCTTTGAGGAGCCAGGAGTTGTAGCAAACACAGATATGCCTACAACCACTTCTCCTACCGCACTTGTAGCACCTGTTTTTGACATACCTTCAGCACCAGTTTCTGCCGTACCTACTTATCAATTTCATTTATTCCCACAGCACCAGTTCCTGCAGTCTCCATAGCCCCTACTCCTATGGGTCTTAGTGTGTTTCTTTCCCTCCTCTCTTTCTTCACTTCTTCATTGTAAGCTCGTTCCCCTTAGCGAATGGTTTCTCACACCATGCTTCATATTTTCTTAATAGGTCCACTTCCCACTGCCCCTTCTCAATTTGAGGTGGGCAGTAGTTCTGCCGTAGTTCCAGACCCTGTGAGTGAGGCCGCAGCCTTTTTTGCTCGCTTTGATCAACCTGAGGTTAATGACCTTGATCCTGCAGACTTCTGGGGTTCGGGGCCTCCCTATGTAGACTTCCATGGCTTTAGAGTTCCCGAGGATTGTGCTTCTCATTTAGAGGCGGTCTACAATAGCTGTGGTGACTTCATACAAGGATTCCGAGTTGGACATTTTGCAAGAGAGCACTTTTTGAAGCTGTTGAGGAGCGTGATGAACGATATTGAGCATAATTTTGTTGACACAGTTTCTACCGAGAGGATCCTACAGTGGAGGGCTGCAATATAAGAGCTTATTAGCGTGGGTTTTATTGTGGAGTTCATTCTAGACCATCTTCTTGAGATTGCCCAAGCCTTCTTCATGAGGAAGGTTCAGCCTGCTGTTGATGCCATTGATACACGTATCGAGGCTCTGAGGAAGGAGGTGGTAAACTTGGAGGGTCGTCATGAGCGCTTTCTTTCCAGCATTGGTGGATCTAGCCGTTTTGGAGATCAGCCCCTTATTTCTAGGTTTCATTGATGATGATGTAGTTCCCCTTCTTCCCCTTTTTTTTTTTTTTTTTGGTTCTCTTATTACCCTGTCTAGTACACTTTATGTTTCCTATAGCACTTATTTGGCAAATTTGCCACCGTTTGGGTTTGTAACTATGATGCCACACTTTGTTACTGCTTTTGCTATTGCTATGACATATAATGCTTTTATAATACTTCGTACTTTTTCATTACATACTCATGAAAGCACGTTACAATCTTGTCTTGTGACATAGTCACTTGAAGGAAAAAGGAAACATAAAACTCATTAAACAAAAGGGATAACTACATAACCTTTTTTTTTTTTTTAAGCATAATAACATTTCAGCCACTTCCCATTGATGGGATCCAGCAGGTCCTTGCCATCTATCTGGGCCAGATGGTAATATCCACTTGGATGCGCCTCTCTTATCACAAGGGGTCCCTCCCATTTTTGTGTAAATTTAGATGGTCCTACCATGCCTCGCCTAACGTAGTCTGCTACCTTTAACACAAGTTGCCCTTCCGCAAACACTCTTTCTTTAGTCATTTTGTCATAGGCTTCAGTCATCCTTTGCCTATATCTGTGACACGCACTCTTGAGCCTCTTCCCTGCTTTCATCAAGCCCTTCTAGGTCTTCATACCTTTCTACCGCAAAGACCTCCTTTTCTTTTCCCTTCTCCCACTCCTGCATAACTCTTAGGGATGGAGTCATTACTTCTGCCGGGCTAATTACCTCTATCCTATAGACTAAGGAAAAAGGTAAAAATCCTATGGTAGATTTTGGCGAATTTCTATAGGCCCAGAGAGCGTCTGGCAGATGCATTGCCCATCCTCCGGTGTATTCTTGGCTCATTTTGCTGATGATCTTTATGAGGGTCTTGTTTGTCGCCTCTGCTTGCCCATTTTCTTAAGGGTAATAGGGTGATGAACGATGGTGCTTGACTTGGTAGAATTCCAGCATCTTCCTTACTTCACTATGGACAAAGGGTGTGCCATTGTCACTAATAATCCTGTGGGGTACCCCAAACCTCAAAATTACGTTTTCTTTGATGAAGTTTGCTATTGCTCCTCCTGTGGCTTTATGGAGTGGCACTGCCTTTGCCCATTTGGTAAAGTATTTCGTAGCCACCAGGATCCATATGTACCCACGCGATAGGGGATTAACTGGTCCCACCAAATCAAGCCCCCAAGTATGGAAAGGCCATGGGGTGACCATGCTGTGTAAGTTCTGCGGATGAGTATGAATTAAGTTGGCCTGTACTTGGTAGCTATGGCATTTTTTTACAAATTATGCGTGTCTTTCTTCATTGTGGGCCAGTAGTAACCCATTTGTAGTAGGCATTTGTATAGCTTTTTCTTCCCTTGGTGTTCCCCACATTCTCCTAAGTGCACTTCTTTTATCATCCTTTTTGCTTCCTCGGGACCCAAACATCTTAAGGGATCCCCATTATACCCTTTTTGAAAAAGACTGTGTTATGTAAAAAGTAACGTGTTGCCACCCTCTTAAACTTGTATCTTTCACTATGCTTTTGTGGCAGGATACCTTCTGTTAAGTACTGCGTGAATGGATTTCTCCAGTCTTTGCTGACAAACACAACGTAACTTTCCTTTCTGTCTGCTATAAGCTGGCAGGTCTCGCATTGGGTTTGGACTTGGTCTGTGTCTTTACCCATACTTGGCCAATAGAAGCCTGCCCTTTAAAGTCTACGATAAAGGTTGACCTCTCCGCAAGATCCGTAAGTCTTGTCATGTACTTCTTTTAACTTTCTCTAGGCCTTCTCCTGCGCTACGCATCTGGACAAGACCCCACCTGGCATCCTGTAGTACAATTCTCCTCTCACCAGGGTGTAGTCTTTTAGCACCTTTACTTCTGCAGCGTCTTCTTCCTTCATCAAGGCCTTCCTTTTGGGAATCCGCCAATCTCCTTCACATTGTTCCTCCTGGAACCTTTCCTTCAACATCTCAATAATAGACTCTTTCCTTTTGCTGACTTCTATCCTGGTGCTATCCCTTTCGAAAATTATTTGTAAGCCTAATGCGGCCAGCGCATCTGCAAACCAATTTTCGTTTCTTGGAGTATGCTCTATTTCGAAGGTTGAAAACTTTTCCTCCATCTTTTGGGCCATTGTTCTATACGGGGTTAAGCTGGGTTCCTTTAAGGAGAAGCTCCCTTTGATCTAGCAGACCACTAGGTTTGAGTCACCCATTACTCTTAAATGCTTGATTCCCATTTCGAGGGTTGTGGCTAGCCCGATTAGATAGGCTTCATATCCTGCAGTGTTGTTCAAATAGGGGAATTCTAATTTGAATGATAGTGCCACAGCCTTGTCTTCTTCATGATACAAAACTACTCCCATTCCTCCTAATTGGGTGGTGGAAGACCCATCAAATTTCATTATCCATTGCTCTCTGGCTTCTTCTGCTATGGCTACTTCTCTTGGGACCTTATCATCCAACAGGAATTCTTCTTCTCCTGGAAACTGTGCTAACAAATCTGCTATAGCCTAACTTTTTACTGCTTTGGGCATCCTTGCTTTTAGGTCATTCTGTGACAATTGTAATAACCACTGGGATATTCTGTCAGAAAGAATCGGTTGCCACAACAAGGCTTTGATTGAGTGAGACTTAATCATCAGCCACACCTCGTAAGCCAAGAAATAATGGCGTAGCCTTTGCGAAGCATACACAATACCCAGGCATGCCCTTTCTGCTCTTGGGTAACGCGTTTCTATATCTTTTAGAGCATGGCTGATATAGTAAACTAGCTACTTAATGCCTTCTCCATCCTCTTAAGCGATTTATGCACCTATGGCACACTGGTTGGTGGCTAGGTAGAGCAACAATGGCTTCTTGCGGATTGGGACTTACACAGTAGAGAGGTTCATCATAATCTGCTATAGCCTTTTGAAGGCCGTCTGCTGTGCTTCTCCCCACTCAAAGCTTTGCCATTTCTTGAGTAATTTGCCGAAAGCAGAAGTAATTGATGCCAATCTAGGGATGAATCTTCGGATATATGAGACCTTCCCCAAGAAACTCTTCAACTCCTTTACTGTGGCCGGAGGTTTCATGGTTGCTATGGCCGTAGCTTTGGTCGGGTCCACATCTATTCCTCTGCTATGAACCAGGAAACCCAAGAATTTCCCTGAGGATACTCCGAATGTGCACTTGAGAAGGTTCATCCTTAGTTTGAAAGTTCTGCACCTCTCAAATACCTTTTTCAACACTTCGACGTGTTCTTCTCGCTTCTTTGATTTTACTACTATGTCATCAACATAGTTCTTTAATTCTTGGTGCATCATATCGTGAAATATAGCCGTCATTGTCCATTGATAAGTTACGCCTGCATTTTTCAACCCAAACGGCATCACTGTGTAGTAGAAGTTGCCTATGGGTGTTATAAAAGCAGTTTTCTCTGCATCCTTTGGCGTCATTTTGATCTGATTGTACCCACTGAATCTGTCCATAAATGAGAACATGGCGCTCCCTGCCACAGAATCTATCAGTAAATCCATGTTTGGCAATGGGAATTCATCTTTCGGGTAGGCCTTGTTGAGATTTCTGAAATCTACATAACACCTTATCTGCCCGTTCTTCTTCTTCACTAGCACTATGTTGGATAATCAGCGCGGGTGCTAAATGGGATTAATGAATCCTATAGCTAGCAATTTCTGTACCTCCTTGACTATTTGTCCTTCTATCTCGGTGTGGAATATCCTGGCAGGCTGGGCCACTGGCTTGGCCTCGTGATTCACATTTAGTGTATGCACTACCAGCCCTAGATCCAACCCTAGCATTTCACTATAGCCCCATGCGAAGACATCTTTGTATTCCTTCAGCAACAATATCAATTCTGACTTTTCCTTTTCTGACAACCTTGAACTGATTGAGATGGGCCTTGGTTCTTGCGAGTCAGATTCAAGGTTAATTTCTTCCAACTTTTCTTCTGCCATAACCTGTACATCTTTTTCTGCCACGACTTCTTCATCTTTTTCTTCATTACTTCCTTCATCTGAGCTTTCTTAAGCCACGTAACATACCAGGCTCTTGTGCTGTCGCTCTTGTCTAGGGCACACTTGTACTTCAGTCGTGGGCCCCGCGCACCTTCATAATTTGTATATAATCCTTCCATCAGGGCTTTGAACAATAACACATTGTGGTGTGTCATTTGATTCTGCGGTGGGTGCTTACTTCCTTTTCTTTTTTTGTGCTAGCAACTCCCTCATGGCTTTAATACTGAGCTTTCCCCAGATGGTGCCCATTGGTCGTAGAACATAGTTTCTACTAAATGAGCCTCCGCCTACTCAAATGGTGAGGGAATTGCTGCTATGCATATTATTCTGCCATTCAACCTTCCCTTCACACACTAGTGATAGGTGGATGGGACTAATCAGTGTTTGTGCAACCATGGCCTCCCCAACAGCACATGATACGAGACCTCCGTCTTTACCATATGGAACCGAGCTAAGGAAGCTATGGGGCCCACCTTTAACCACAGTTGGATGTGGCCCACGGTGTATTCGCTCCTTCCTCCGAACCCTGTCACTTCCATTGGGCACCCCTGAATCTTTCTTTTTGAAATTCCTACTGCTTGTAAAGTGCTCAATGGAATGAGATTTATAGAAGCACTTGTATCCACCAAGGCTCTCTTGATGGGGATTTGATTTATGAATGCTGCTAAGTAAAGGGGCCTCCTGTGGTCTGGGTACCCCACCTCCATATCCTCATTACTAAAAGTGATTTCACTCAAATCTTATAAGAGGGCTTTGTCATCTGTGACTTCTGCTGATAAACATTTTATTCCTGCCTCGGAGGCAATGCTCACTAGGGCCTTTATGGCTATCTTTCGCTCCTTCGCTGTAAGCCTCAATTGGTCAAATAAAATTTTGAGTTTGGAGCTCTTCTATAAAGTGGTGATTGCTATGGCAGGCATGGTGGATTCTCCTCTTAGTCCTCCCTTGGATTTGCACAAATTACTACCGCTGCTACACCCTCTCCTTTGTGGTTTAGGAGTAGGTTTCTTTGAACTTCCTGCTGAGATAGTTCTAGAATTCCTTCTTTGATCTTGTGGTGCACCAGTCTGCAGAGCGCCCAACATTCTGCGGTAGGATATTACACATAGTTGTGCAGTCAGCGGATGCGTGGGTCCCTCCGCTCTTCTTCTATAGGCTCTCTAGAAACTTGATTAGGCTTAAAGACTCCATCTGCTATCCACTTGTCTAGGAACACATCTAACTCCTTTGGGGTATATGGTATTGGTGGGGGAGTATCGTATTCCCTTCCATCAGTTTTCCTTCTTCGTTCACTAGTGGATACTACCATAACCTGTGGAGCATTTCTTTTGTTGGAACTTGGTTTCACTGACTAGGCAATCTTCTTGGCTTTTTGCAATAACTGCACAAACTGGGAGATTTCTAAGTTTTCCAAGACTGCCCTGTACTCCCTGATCATATTTGCCATACACATTTTCACCAATGTTCTTTCTTCACAATGATAATAGCAGTCAAGTGCTATGTCCCTGAACCTTTTAATATATTCCATTAAATCCTCACCATTTCTTTGCTTGGTTGCTTGCAGGGTTGCAAGCGTTACTGTTTCTTCCCCATGGAAGTATTTAGTGCAAAATACATCCACCATGTCATCCCAAGTTGGGATGGATCCTGGCTTTAAGTTGATGTACCAGGTGTATGCTTGGTCACATAGTGATTTGGAAAACTCCCGAAAACATAAGTCCTCGTCTGCTGTATAAAGGCCAAGAGTATTAATAAACTTGCTCACATGCTCAACGACACTTCCCTTCTTGTCATCGTATTGTGCGAAAGCTCGTGGTTCATATCTTTCGGGGTACGGTTTGCTAAGTACCCTTAGTGGGTAAGGAGGTCTTCGTGCATAGAATCTCTTCTTAGGTGCTCTGGCCCTCTCCTGCTCCAGGAGGGCTGCTATTCCGGCCATAGTGATGAAACGTTGTTTCACATGTTATGGGACACCTCCTGCTAGTGTCTCCTCTTTATCTGCCACATGCTCTGGGTCATGTTGGCTTCCTTTCTCCTTCATTTTGTCTGTTTTCAACTGATGGATTTCTTCCATCATTTGCTGCTGTGAGTGCTGTAAGGACTGCAACACCTCAATGAAGACGTTGGCATTGTCAGTGGGGATTCTTGGCTGTGGTTGGGATTCAGCCCCTACTCTGTTAACGCCTTCTATCTGGTTAGGCTATTGTTGGTGAGGCGTCGTTGGCCTAAACTTTGCCTCTAAGGGCACGGTGCTCATGTTTCGCGTTGTCCTGAATTTTGAGGGCATTTGTTTGCGAGGGTTTCTGTCCCTATCTGCTTCCCAACTCCCCAGTGGAGTTGCCAATTTAAATATGGTGGGCCTTTTTGTAATGTTGGGCTAGGCTGTCTCCTGTCGTACTGGGCCCAAGTGTTCTGGATTAAGGAGTTGGGACCAGTCCAATTGTAACCCACCTTGGTCTGGCTTATACACAAACTATGCCCCATTTGCCAAAGCTTTGGTTACATGCCTATGACAGGCGGACCTATTATGGGAGAGTTATGATAGGCAAATATAATAAAGATAACAAAAAAGATACGTTTGCTACCCAGACAAAAATAAATAAAGGGTAGCAACAAGAAAGTACCCTTTTCATGAAATAGTAAAAATAAGTGAGGATGAGATAGCAATAAGTTTATTGAATCAAAGAGAGAAATGTCAGTTTGCTGTGCCAAGTTATGTTACAAGGCCGGAGTCAAGAAGGGTATCATTTCCTCAATGCGAATAATCTCCCCAGGAAGAAATTAATTACTTTGAGGGAGCGGGCCTAAATGACTTGTGCCTAAAAGAATCTTTTGCCTTTGACAGAGAGCATGGGCTTTAGAGGAAGAGAAGGGATCAACCTATTGGTGCATGCCTGCCACTCTATGCTCTCTATTTTTTTTTTTGTTATTTCTAATTCTTTTTCTTTTTCTCTCTTCTTTTCTCAATGTTTGCTTCTTCGTTGCAATTCTCTCCTAGAGATTAGTATTACTGTGTTCATGATCCCCTTCTGTGCACGACAAAGGCGGTGTATATAATGTCTGTCAAGACTGGATTTTATTATTTTAGCCTTTAACTATCTTTGTCTGATATAGGTGTCCTTGCCGACCACCACTGGTTTGTCAGTCGCCCAGCCACCACCACTTACTTGTGCTGGCTGTGCCACCAGACAAAGAAGACTATTTTGTTTATTTGTTTGTCGTGACACTCTTACCTGCTATGGTGTGGGTGCTCTCTCTCTTCCTATCCCTCATGGCATGCACTTAGTGGTTTCAACTCATTTTTGCTTCTTTTGAGTGGTATGTCATCCCAGCAGGACATTTTCCTTAAAAGAGCCTGAGCAGGAACCCCAGAATAGGTTTTCCCCCTCTCCCCACCGCCAGACCATACCCTCTTACCTTTGACCCATGACCTCACCACTTCTTGTATTGGTTGAGTACATGCTGGTGATGTCTGGGCCTTGTGCATTCTTCACTTCTGTGAATGTTTAAAATATGTATGCTGCTCATGCATTTGCTGTGGTCTAGAGACTCGTCTGCACATTCTGCCGCCCATCCTTGGCTTCTTATGGCGTGAGCCATTTTCTGACTTCTCATTCTTTAGGGCCTGCTCGACTGCTCCCTCAGGGGGCTGGGTTTTGCTTGACTGTGGGCCTTTTCTCCTTCAGCCTATTCTTTTGCTCTTTTCTGTTGTCCTTATATTTCCTGCCGTACTGCTCTGCTATTCCTGCCGCGATGTTATTTGACCCAAGCCTGCTAGGCCTTTTTAGACTTGCTGCTTATTCTTCTCTCAATGACTCAGTATGGTCATTGGGCTTTTTGATTACATTGCTTGTGGGCTCTGTGTCCCATTCATTTCCTTTTGGGCATCCTTGGCCCATTTACTTTCGTTGGGCATCCTCGGCCCTTTCTAATTCTGTGTTCTCATGGGCTTTTACTAACTCCTTTGGGCTTCCCTAGCCCAATTACTTTATCCTTTTTCCTTGGGACTCATGGACTTTCCATCAACCCCCTACTTTCTTTACTTGCATTACTTCGGGCTTGCTGTGGCCCATTCTCACTTTTCTACATCACATACTACTCATGGGTTTGCTACTTCTCTCTTTCTGGGCTCCTCTAGGCCCGTTTACTTCCTCAAGGTCCATTTGTTTATTTTATGGCCTTATGATCCATTATTTCAGCCGCTTGGGTTTAATGGCTTTTCTATCCAATTACTAACTCATTTCTGCCTATGTTGCTAGACTTCTTCCTTCTACTAGGCTTCCAAAAATGATCATCAACAAATATTAACAAAATTTTTAAACAAAAAAAAAAATTATGCATAGCACGACACCAACATTTTTGTTTTCTTATAGAGTTGGTAATTGTCCTTATTATCTCATAAATTTTATAAAGAAAATGATCATTTGAATAATTTAAGTTTAATTAAATTTTAATGAAAAATATTTTACAAGTAACAATAAACTATAAAAATATCAATTTTCAATTACCACCGCACACCCTTGATGCGATGGTCACTCTACAAGTATAAATGCTTGTGGAATGTGGGGGGCAAGGGCTGGGGTTCAAGTCTTCAGGAGAGAACTTTACACACGTATGCACTTAGATTAGGCTAGAGTAGAATTCTATCTTGTATTAAAAAAAATATATCAATTTTCAATTAATTATTTGCAAAACTTTAATGAATTTCAATTAATTATTTGCAAAACTTTAATGAATTTGTACATTGTATGCCTTTACAAACAAAGAGTATCTAAATTCATAGTCTATATGTTGTGAGTGGTAAGGGGATAGTCTTAATTGAGTGTTTACCCTTACAGTGACTTGTCCTTGAGGAACCTTTTATTATACCTAAACATAAACATGTCAAGTGTCAACATAAATTTTAGTCAAGTAATTATATAATTTTTTATGTTCATTCCATGTGTGCAAAACTTTTGTCCTATATGATACACATTAGAGAGAAAAATATCGGGATTTTTATAGTCATAACCAAAAGAGTATACACATTTTTTTATTCCAACAACATGTTAGTGAAACACAATTCAAAGAAACAAGGTAATAACAGTAGTGTTTCAAAATTCATAGTTTATTTACGCCAATAAAATACAAATTGGTATATGTGCAATTAAGTGTAATGGTTTTTAAAAAAGTATATTGAATATATGATTTTCATTTCAGGTATCCTGGTGCATAGGTGTACTTTAGCCAAAAAAATTGAGTTGGTGAATGAATAAAAATGGGTGAAAAATTGTTGTTGCTTTAACATTGCTTCCAAGTGCAGGACTATAGTTAAATAATAATTCGATGAGTCCAAGGTCAATTTCACAAGGAAAATGAGTTGATTAGCAATTCACAAAATAAAATAAAATAAAACAAATAAAATTTTATTAAACAAAAATTATGATGGGTTGATAAGGAAAAAATTAAATTGAGGAAAACAACAATATTTTAAAACATTTAGGACCTATTTGGTATTGTTGTTTACACAATAGTTTTTGTTGTTTAAATAACAGTATACGTATTTTCACAACACTTTTTCATCCACATGTATTTTCATAACACTTAAACAACGTTAATATAAATCTCTTACCAAACAAGCTCTAAGGTTTAGGGAGATCTAGACAATACATCTATTGGTTTTTTTTTTTTTTTTTTTTTTTTTTTTGGAGTTAAAATATCAGAAACTTGTATCGATAATGAAGGAAAAGTAAACAAATTGGGTCTAGTGTTGTAGGACAAAACAGACGAAAGAGTGAAAACAGCTCAATGAAAGAGCATAGCAGATAAACACATAATATGACAAAGCTATATAAAGAGAAAACAAAACTTGACATAAGGGTTTCGGCTATGTCTTCTTTTTGTGCTTCTGTGAAGTGCTGTTACTCGGCCAGAAAAACAACAGTAGCTCCATCACTGATGGCCTTCGGTTGTAAATGAATTTTTTCAAAATAGAACTTGTTACGAGTGTTCCATAGAGACCAAGTGATGACCGTCCAAATCTCAAGCTCTCTGGCAGGCCTAACTTGTTTATCTCGGCCGAAACAATAAGAAAAGAAAGGAAAAAAAAAAAACCTATGGGAGTCCCGAGTCCCTCTGACCATTGCCCAAACATTTCTAGCTAAAGGCATTCCCACAAGACGTGGCTTACATTCTTTGGTTGCTGATAACAAAATTCACACCGCGGTTCCACCTTTAATTTTCTTCTCTGTAAATTATCTCTTGTGGTTGTGGGTAGGATGTTGAGGCATGCTCTCTGCACAAATATAAAGCATGGATTTTTCCGCAGTCCCACTGCATAGTACCTTCGTCAAGGAGGTCTATTACTCGCATAGATTGTGGAATAGGGCCAGTAAAAATTGAAGGATGATGATTTTATACTTCAGCTAAAACTCATACGAAAGCTGATTTTAGCACTAAGAACACAATAATTATCCTTCTAAAGGTATTTATATGAATTATATTGATTTTAGGCAAGACAAAACTAGTATTTTAATTCTCAGGGAATCCTAAGTATGTGCATGGAGTCTATTAAATCTAAGTTAAATTTAAATATTATACATAACTAAACATTTTCCTAGGTAAGTAATTCAATAAAATTTAATTAAAAAAAGAAAAGAAAAGAAACATTAAAATCATAAAAGTATTGTTAAGAACATACTGATAGAAGTTTGGGTTTCAGCTTTAGCTTTAGAAAGACTTCTAGCAAGCCATTAAACCCCAATATATATATATATATATATATATAAGAAATAACTAATTTCATTCTAGAGCTGCCACTTTTTTGAATTTTTTTTAATATAAAAAGCCTTTAAATAGGCCAAGAAATTTTATTTTAAATAGAAATCTCGTTTAAAAAAAACTTTGGTTTTTAGGCTTCACTGAAACAACTTGTTTGGCCCATTAAACATCATAATTTGGAGTTTTCATAAACTCCAAAGGGCGGAGTCAATAGTTCAAGAAACTATCAATATTGGCAAGATCTCAATAATGTAGACACGATTATATTCCAAGCAACAACGAGGCCAAGCACACGGGTGGAACCAGGATTCTATTGTCTCGAGAGCACAACAATTTAGGACACAACCTAGTCACCCTTGTAGGAAAATAAGGACCATGATGCTTCCAATTTCATCACATTTCATACCATATAAGACGCTTCATTTGTACTTTTCCTTTTAACTCCCTTTTCTAGGAACCCTGCAGAGCTATAAGGCTAAAATGATAAAAGGATGTAAACCTAACGACCCTCCCACATCTACTGCTACCACATGCAACACTTGAATCAAGCAACAACAGTTCAGCCTAAGAACGACAGCAAAGACTTAGCGTAAATGTCTAAGGTTGCATAACCTTATTTAAGTTTAATTCTCGTTGATTCTCCCGACAGATTGGCCATAATCAAGCGTTGAGAACCATGTCCTAAATAATGTTTCTTGCAAATCAGAGCAAACATTCAGCAAAAGAATCTATCAGCTCAGGGGGCGGAGCCAAGAATTTTTGTTTGGAGGGGCCAAGTTGTGACGCTAATATATTTATCAAGACAACCTCCACATACACACACATATATATATACACACTTTTTTATTTGACAGGTTATATATATACACACACCCAACAAAAAAAAAAACAAAAAAAAACTTAGTATTTTCAATCAAAATTATTTTTGATGGCGATTTTTCATAAAATAAAATTTATTTTTTCCATTTTCATTGTGAAATTCTTAAAAAGTTTCATTTTAAATACAAATTATCAAATTTTATACTACAGTAAGTAAAAAAATCTTTCAATTGAACTAATGAAATTTTCAAAAACATGAATAATCCAAAATTTGGCGGAATAAATTAGGCTCCAAACATAATTAAAGCTACCTTACTCTAACCCATTATATAGCAACTAAAGACACATTTCATGTGTAGTTTTAGTAACAAATTTTTTTTTTTAATGAGTCAATGACTTGTTAATCACCAAATAACGAGTTTTTTTTTTTTAGAAAGTTTCAACCTATGACATCTGCTCCTGATGATAGTTCTTTATTATCAGACCAAAACACCAATCAATTTTTGGTGTAAGCGGGGATTGAACTCCAGATTTCTTATACAACCATCAGAGATTTTACCAGTTGAACTAACTGGAACCCACACCACATAACAAGTTGAAAAATATAGATTCAAACATGTTTGATACCAAATTTTATCAAATATTTAACAAATATAAAAGCACATTTTACAATAAAAAATAGAATTGCAAAAAATAAAGTTATATCTCTATAACTATTAGACCAAATTTTTTTTTAAGAGCATTATTGGACTAATTCAAATATTTGGAGGGGTCAACTCTTATTTTTGTAGACTAAATTTTGAAAACATTAAAATAATTGTATATATATTTTTAAAAAATTCAAAATTTTGGGGGGGGCCATGGTCCCCCACCCCTGTACATACCTCCACCCCTGTATCAGCTAGCTTTAATAGTTGGAGTAGTCTTGGTGGTTTTAAAAATACTCAACCCACTACCTTTAATAGTTGATCCAACCCAACCCACTTGAAAATCAATATCAATATCATATCCATATAGGACAATGCGATGCTGAGCAGGTTGAATAGTTTGACGGAATAATCGGGTTATTACACAAGCATAATTAGAACTCATAGGCGATAAATGAGGATTCTAGCCTTTTACCCCTATTTTTAAAAATATTTGGCAATATGCCCCTGTTTCCAAACTATTTAGGTCCGTGCTCCTGTTTCGAAACTCGATAAAATCAAATATTGGGCAATCAAAAAAAAAAATTGCATGGAACTCGAGTTCCATACCTATAGCTGCGTTTTATAAGACCTATAGTGGCATTTTATATGGAACTCAAGCTCCATGAACTCAAGTTCCATGCAAAATTTTTTTTTTCTTAAGCTTGATCGACCCAAACCTATAGCTACATTTAGGAAGACCTATAGCGGCGTTTTATATGGAACTCGAGCTTCATGAACTCAAGTTCCATGCAATTATTATTATTATTATTATTATTATTTTTTTTTTTAAAGTTTGATCACCCAAAACCTACAGCTATGTTCAGAAAAACCTATAGTGGCGTTTTATATGGACCTATAGTGGCGTTTAATAGTTGGAGTAGTCTTGGTGGTTTTAAAAATACTCAACCCGCTACCTTTAATAGTTGATCCAACCCAACCCACTTGAAAATCAATATCAACATCATATCCATATAGGAGAATGCGGGGCTGAGTAGGTTGAATAGTTGGACGGAATAATCGGTTTATTACACAAGCATAATCAGAACTCATAGGCAATAAATGGGGGATTCTAGCCTTTTACCCCTATTTTTAAAAATATTTGGCAATATGCCCCTGTTTCCAAACTATTTAGGTTAGTGCCCCTATTTCGAAACTCAATAAAATCGAGTTTTAATCAAAGAACTTGATTGGTAGAAAATCGAATATTGGGCAATTAAACTTAAAAAAAAAAAGTAAATAAATAAATAAAAAAACTTACATGGAACTTGAGTTCCATACCTATAGCTGCGTTTTATAAGACCTATAGTGGCGTTTTATATGGAACTCAAGCTCCATGAACTCAAGTTCCATGCAAAATTTTTTTTTTCTTAAGCTTGATCGACCCAAACCTATAGATGCGTTCAGGAAGACCTATAGCGGCGTTTTATATAGAACTCGAGCTTCATGAACTCAAGTTCCATGCTTTTTTTTTATTTTTTTATTTTTTTATAAGTTTGATCACCCAAAACCTATAGCTGCATTCAGGAAAACTTATAGTGGCGTTTTATATGGAACTCGAGCTCCATGCATTTTTTTTTTTTTTTTTTAAGTTTGATCGAGAATAACTCGATTATAAACCAATCGAGTTTTTCATTGAAACTCAATTTTGAGAAAATAAAGTTTCAAAACAAGTGCACGGCCCTAAATAGTTTGAAAACATGGGCATATTGTCAAATATTTTTAAAAATAGAGGTAAAAGGCTAGAATACCCCTATAAATGTCAAAAGTACTCTCACTACGTTGACCACATCATTGAGCATGCAAGAAAATGATTGCAGCCGAACCTTATAAGTTTATAATCATGCTTCAAAGTGGAAAAGTAATTGAAAAGAACATTTTCAAAGGCCATGAACAGGACAAAGCTTACAAAATAAAGAATAGTGACAAGACTGAGAGATGTCCTAGCTTTACTCATTCTTCTCATAGGCTAATACCCCCTCGAAGGTGAATCAATAACTGCAATTTCAATTCAATTAAATTTTATTGTTTTAATTTGATCTATCTTATGAATTGTTAATCAATACTCCTCGATGCGGAATCGACTTCTGACTCGTCAAGTTATCACTTCGCACTAATTTTCAGTTGGGAACTTTATTGAAATTGTAACACTTACCACACCCAGAGTATGAATGATTTTTTATTTTATTTGAGAATCTGCTGTATGAAACTATGAATGATTTAATTGAAAGTTGAAACTAAAGGTGCAACAAGAGCAAAAACATAAGCTGAGACCTTTAGATAACGTACCGGCATAATACAGTCTAGGTAATGTAATATACAACTTTTTTTTTTCATTCTTTTCCATTTTAAACCTTGATCGAAACTGGAAAAGAATTTGCCAAAATAGGAGAAAACGAGACACCTTAGCAAAGTGAACAAGTTACTGTAGAATCATAATCTAATTAGTGAATAAGGTCGTAATCCATTCCATCTAATGGACCTTAAAAACTTTTAAATGGCGTGACCATTAACACAGGTAGATACAATAAATAAAGACAGGTAGATACAATAAATAAGTTCTTAACCGTGAAATGTACTCTATCCATTACTTGATATGACGAGGATCCTACTCATCGAGAGAGAGAGAGAGAGAGAGAGAGAGAACAAACCAAAAGTAAAATTAGGAAACAAACAGTAAAACCCACAAGTATATGGGTATTGAATACCTGAAATGAGTCATGTTTCATATGTTACATATTGTTACACACAAGACATGTACAAGTACGTGGTCTTTAACAAGAAGCTTAAAATAATAATATAAAATTAAATAAGAAAAGAGAGGTAGTAAGATGCGAATGAACTTCTACTGTGGAATTTTGTCCTTCAAATAATTCAGAACAGCTTTCGTTCCTCTGTCTAAAATTGTCCTCCGAATACTGTAAAAGATATAGAAAGAATAGAGCATCACAAAAATTTATCACAGCATTCTGTACTCCCTTTTAGTAATACACATAATTTTATCTTAATATTATTTACCTATGAAATTATTTCTGGCAACATGAGTAGTAAAATATTTGAAACGTTGTTACTTGTTTTTTACTCTTTCTTCCAGATGCTATAGTTTTCAGAGAGTACAGACCATGGAATGCTAATTGCAAAAGGAGACAATAAAAGTTCATGAAAATAATATATCAAGAATTACATAGGAAGGGTACTCTCTCTTTTTTTTTTTGGCTCAACACATGGGAAGGGTACATGAGCTCTATACACGCACATAAGTGACTTGGCCTAGTGTTAAACTAACAAACTTTATGCCGCCATTGCCATAAAGTTCAAATCCTGTCACCCATGGAAACTGAATCACACTACCACCTCCTACATGATATTTGTAGAAACACGTCTTCTTCTTCTTCCTTTTTGATAGGTACGGCTTCTTTCTTTCCTTAAGACATTAGCCTCTTTCTCTACTGAGCAACGGCTTGATTTTAATTTCCAGTAAAAGACAACATTTCAATAAATTTGGTAATTGTGGTCATGATATGAAGCTCTCTAAATCTCAAGCAAAACAAAAAATTAATTATCTAGCAGAATTTTATTTTTGTCCATTGTGCTCCTTCAGGTCAAACAATATTGTTGCTTAATCATGAGCTTCAGATTCCAAATTATTCAGGATCCGATTCTCATAGATGCTCCAGGGAGAGCTGTACTTGGTCTCTAATAGAAGTTTCAATCCATAGATCAAATTAAGTACTCTTATTTCCATGAGACTTAACATCCCCATAATGCTTTATGTACTCAAGTTGCAGAAAGTGGTTATGTTCAGAGCTTTAGATGAGACCTTTAACTTCACTTGGCATTATTGTGTACTCGTGCATCATTATCCCAAAACTAATAGTATTATTGATTTGTAATTATGATCACCCAAATGTGTATAATTTGTCTTGACGCATCACTACAAAAAGATTGCAAGTTTCAACCAAATGAACAAGTTCAGAAGTGACAAAGCTAGATGAAATTGGAAGGCTTTGCATGTTTATTAAGTCAATGTCCTTTTTCACCTGGGAAGTTGTTAGGCTACAATGATGCCTGTGAATTAGACAACTTCTATTATTATTGCCTAATCAAAATTTAACCCTATAACATACAAAGGATATTAATATCTTAACCCTCACAATACAAAATGACACAATTACCCTTACACTTAAACCAATATCACTTATAATATCGCAAAAACCAGAAAACTAAAGCAAAGCTATTGAAACTTCTAAAGAAATTAAATAGTGTTAAAAAAATAAAGCTGGAGAAACAGCAAAATGTAGCATACCTTCTCATTGGATTTCCGTCAAGTCTTAAAGCCTGTAGGCTCGGTTCAAGCAAACCCTGACCAAAATAAACTCCTTATACTTAGATAATGTAAAAAAATCCTTGAAAATATGTCCAGAAAAATGTATCATTTGAAGCAGTAGATATATCCTAAAGCCAAACTCTTATTGATTAATGCGTGTAATGCACTGAAGAACAAGTTATTATTACTTGAAAATTAAGACAGGAAAGACAAACAAAAATAATCAGTTAAGCTAATAAAAAAATGTGATAACAGGCTTGTTTATACCATATGTTATGCGATTTAAACCAACCATCACGGAACAAATTATTGGTGATATGAAAATGTATAGTCTGAATTTTGCCCCCAGAAATGCTTTGTAGGGAAAAGTACGGAGCATTTCCCTGTTCTATTTGCTTCTCACCAAAAAAAAGTAGGATATAAGAAAAACTAATCGTTATGCTAGAAGTATACTAACTTGATGAGCCCATTGATCAGATAAAAAAAACATGAGTTATTTTTGTGATTTGATCATTAGAAAGACAGAAATTTTGAGAATTCAAGAGAAGGTCACAGTGAGATGAGTTGTTTATCGTTAAGACAGGTGTCAAGTGGACATTCAGAGATGTATGCAGCTGAGAACATGATATTTCCCATTTCTCGCTGCTGACATTAAACACTAGCTGGACCATACAGATTTTATGTACCATAATATCTAAGAAAACACCATAGGAAAAAGGATTCCATATACTGACCAGCTCTGGGGGAAGTACTGAGATGTTGTTGTCAGATAGGCCAAGCTCAGAGAGTGAAGTAAGACGTTGGAACTCCTGCATGCCAGTATTAACAAACACCATCACAAATTTGATGGCAGTTGATGCTCCCAAAAGAGGAAAGTTTGCATCCATAAACAAAATTTATGAATTCAGGATTCATCTCAGTAAACAATAGATAGACAGAACGAGTAAAATTGAGTATGTCAACTTGCAGGGTTCCTAGCATGTCCATAGTAATCAACCTCCTATCAATACATCAATTTGTAGATTCAGGAATCACTTACACCAATGAGCTCTAGTTCAACTGGCACCTTCCCTTGGATTTGAGGTCATGGGTCCAATGACAAATCAGATGCATGTGCAATTTACCAATAAATAAAAAATTTAGAAGAAAAAAAACCATGAACCATGAGCCAGTTATATGGTCATTGTGAAAAATATAACCTTCTAACCGTGTCCAAAAAAATATTAAATCCACTAAACTAAAAATGATCGCTTCACTTCCATGTTCTCCAATGTTGAAACTGAAACTCTTAACCTGTAAAACCTAACAGACCTTGGCCTGTCATATCTATTTCCATACACAATAAAATGACCAAGAAAAAAAATCTTTCGACTTGAATGAACCAAAAGAACACATTCCTGTCCACCAATCAAGAAAAATAAAATCCTGAAGCCTGTTATATACAACATGGATCTTTTTTCAAGTCTGTCTAGCCCCAATACTAAAGCAAAGGCAATCAATAGACTTTAACAAGTTCTAAATTAAGAAGTGTCATAATACAGGTTGAAATATTTTCTTTTTAAGAAAGATATATATTACCACTGAAACCGATTGAAGGGAATTTTGGCTCAGGTCAAGGATCCGCAATTGCTGTAAGTTAAATATATCTGAGGGAACTTCGTGTAGCTGCATTCTTCTGTCAAGTGGAATAAGATGTAAGAATAATAGCTTAGACATTAGAGAAAATAGGCAGACTAAGGCATAAAACCGTGTGCATGTACATCAATGTGTGTGATTGTATTGGAATTTCCAGCTGACTGACCTCAGGTAAAGCTCTTGCAAATAAGACATGCTTGAAAATGCTGGATGCTCCGGTAATGAAGATGCATTACCACTTAGATCCAGAGCCTGAACCCTAGAGACTGCTTGAAATCCATCAGATGGAATCTGCAGGTCGAACAATTTGAGGGTAGTCAGATCATAGAGGTAACAAAGTCTCAGAACACATTCTCTAAATATGGATATCTTAGCAAAATAGTTCCAGAAAATATCTATAATGTTGAACTGACGATATCAGACAATTGATATACAGTACCATGCGTCTAAATTGACAGGGTACTTATTTTGCTGTGTGTGTGTGTGTTTGTGTTAAGAAAAAAGGTCCAAACCTTTTTGACAGATACATTTATGCCAAAGAACTAAGGCCATATATTATCCATGTTGGGAAAGTCCAGTGCCAAAGTCTGGGTAAGTAGGCTATCATGAAGGTTTCTATTTTTTAAATATATCCTTGTGTGATTCAAGTTGTGGCATACACTTAGCTAATTTGTGTTTTTCCATATGTTCATGATACATGCTTTATTTATTTATTAGAAAGAGGGGGGGGGGGGGGGGGGGGGGGGGGGGGGGGAGGGGATGGGGTGCGCACGGCAATGTTGAGGTGCCAAGTTATGGACTGTGTCCCCTGCATGTTTTCCATTGGCGCTCTTAATAAATGGGGTTATGAAAGTTAATTCATTAACAAAAGACAGGAAAAAAAAAGTTTCAAAGTGTCCATTTTTTTCAACAGCAACACCTAACTCATATGGTTCAAGAGAGAAGCATAAAATTAGATCTATTTTACCTGTCTCAGTGGATTATTGTCCAACTTCAAACACAAAAGATTAGGAAGTGACTTTAAAATTGCACCTGGCCAGTCTTTAATCTTGTTCCTGGCTAAAATCAAAGTCTGTACATTTGGGGAAAAAATGATGCATTAATAGACAATATCAGATTCAAACAAGCCAAATGATCAGTATAGAAGAATCCTTGACTAACTTAAATCCTAACCATAGCTGATCTGAAATGGGATGGACCAAAAGTTTTTAAAGAGGAATTTCTGTACAACTGGACCTGGTGATGCAGGACAAAATTCAAAGGATATATGGGGAAAACAAATAGAACAAGAAAAGCAAAGATAAACCTAAGAATAGGCACATAGGGTTGCTTGGAATCAACACTAAGCAGGAAAACCTAGAAATCAACACCTAAGCTACCAGGAATCGGCACAAAGCCATTGGAAAATTGTCAACATAAAATTTTATTCATCAATCATTTGTCCATAATATTTTTTCTAGGGACTTTAAATAGGCTTTTAAATAGGCTTCCAAATTACATCAAGGAAGGAAAATGAAATGATAACCAGATAGCAGTCAAATTCCTAAAAACTCTCAAAATAAAATAAAATTCAAATCAGTTCAAATCCTATATAATTCAAATTAATTCAAAACTCATAATTTGGACTAATGGAATCAATCAGTATTAATCTGGTGCGCACCAACTTTCCCAGAGTGGAGAGACTCAACCCCGTCAAGTATAGCTCTAAATAGTACTCTAGCAGATCAAGTTCCAGATGACACAACTTGGCCCTGGTAATCCATGTGTAGTCAAAACTTGGTCGCATCTTGCAATATACTCAGTAGTGAAAACAATCTGCTCATACAAATTAGCATCTATATGTTCTTTATGTGATGGGGGAGGGTTTAGACTTTAGTGGTATTGGATCAAGTATAAATTTTTAACTGGGTCATGAAAAGACTCATCAAAGGGGCATATGGAATGATTGTTGGACCTTTATAAGATGGAATGTCAACAAAATATGCATTCTTTCCACCAGGATTTAACACTTTGAACAATCTCAAAGAAAATCTCTAGGGACTAAGGAGTAAATCTATAGGCTTCATAAGTTTGTAACCAAGCACTTCAAATAGATGCATGCCTATGGATCTATTGACAATATTTGGTGCACATTGGGCTTCAGGAAAAATGGAATCTTTGTTTGATTCCCTTTTAGACTCTTTTGGGCTTGTAGCGTTTCAGTCCTCTTCTTTTGTTGTCTCTTTAGGTTTTGATAACGCACACTTTACTCACTTTAGATGTCTCAACTTTGATGTTCGCTATTACCCATCCATTAGAGTTTCTAGGTTCCCTGAGTTTAATATGGTTTGGATAGTCTAAACAATGCCCTAGACTAAGATCCCTATTGAAATGAGCCAGACAATTTTGGTTGGGAAGTAGCTTGCCCTCAATGATAGACTAATCAAAATTTTCAACTTAAATATCAATTAATGAAGTCAAGCTATAAATTAACTATGTCTAACACAATGAGGTTTAAAGATAGGGGTAGCCCCTATTGATGAAAAGATGAGAGCGAATCGTGAGTAATGAACCAGTAAGAAAGAGTGAATTAATCCAAATTGAGGGAACAAAAAAAGGTTGAGAAAGGTCAAAATAACATTATTTAAAAAATAAAAAATAATAATAAAAAAGGACACATCAATTAGGGAATTAACAGATAGTATGACTTTAGATAGGATAGAATGGAGAAAAAAAATTCAAGTGGCCGACCCAGTCTAATCTGTCGAGGATTCATAGGCAACCCCAAATTCTGGGACTAAGGCTTTCTTCTTGTTGTTGTTTTTATATAATTAACCAAGCATCTAAAAAAAAAAATTTTATAAGTAATAAGATATATTGATATCAAAAAGGAAACACCCTAATACACAGGGAGTGAACAAGGGGATAACAAATCAAAAACAAAAATTGCAAGAATCTAAAAAATTAGAACAACATTCAAATGGCGAGTCAAGTCCACAAAAGAAAAGGATGAGAATTCACACTTGGGATGGGCTCAGCACATGCTTGAACTAATCTGAGCACATGCAAGTATGAGTATTAGACTAGGTTGCTAATATCATGGCCTGGTTTGCCAAGAATTCACACTTGGTATGGGCTGAGCACGTGTTTGAACTAATCTGGGTGTGGGATAGATCTGAGTCACATGCTGGTATGAGTATTAGACTAGGTTGCTAATGTCATGGCCTGGTTTGCCAAGAATTCACACTTGGTATGAGCTGAGCACATGTTTGAACTAATCTGGGCATGGTGTGGGGTATATGTATGGTGGAGGTGGTAGGCTTGGGAGTGGGTCTGGTTACCGCAGTGGTGGTAAGGGTGGGGATTGCAAACATCTAACTCTTTGTTTGCATGCCCGCATGCCCTAGATTTAGTAACGTACCGCCCCCTCCACATGGATAAATATTAAAGCTTTAACTCCAGCCTTGCATAACGTCAAACTAAATGGACAAATTATTCACTCCCGGAGGACCACATCAGTAATGCCTTGTGGTCCTTCCACTGGATAATAGTCTTCCATGTGTGACAATTTTATTGAGTCACATTCTAGTCACCAGTCCAGTCAGAATTTAAGATTAGGAAAAAATAATAATCAAATAAAAGCCTTCACTTTCACCCTCACCCTCACTGCCAGTGGCTCCACCGCCATCCCCAACTCCAATCAGACAAGGCCACCATCCATCGTGGAAATATCATTCAATCCACCACCAAGTCAGCCATTCAAACAGCACAAGGGAAAGACATTTTATTGGTCACAATAGACAATTAGAGAGTCTCACATAAATTGCTTCTTGGTGAGTATCAATTTGTGACTATTAAAATGAGGGTGAACCAATTTCGAGCTGTGCAATAAAAAACTTAGGAAATTTCTGCGGAAATTGCAGGTCAATTAAAGTATGATAATGGCGAACCCACATGGTGCTGTTTGGAGAAAGTTCTCCACGAAGCCCCCATCCTCAAATCAGGCGAGTTACTGCCATCCCGCTCCATCTATTCTTCCTGCCATTTGGAGAAGGTTCCAAGAGGTTCCACCGACACACACCCCAGATGCACAGATCTGAGACAGAGTGAGAGAGAGATGCCTATGCCTTGTCTAATTGGAGTTGGGGATGGTGGTGGAGGAGCCACCAGCATTGAGGGTGCTCCTTCTGGAGAAGTGAATAATTTCTCAACCAAAAAGAGCTTCCAAAAAGCATGTCCACATAATTTATTATCCCTTGCACCTTATTAAAACAAAATAACTGCTTTAATTTCAAATTTTAGTATTCACCATTTAATGAATCCATTAATCAAGTAATGCAAATATACCTTTTTCTTTTTTCGATATGTAGAAATACAAATTTTTTTTTTTTCTTTTTTTAAATCAAGGAATAGGCTGACTCAGATTCTGATTTTTTTTTTTTTTTTTGGTTTTGGATAGGTAAGAAAGATGTATACTCAAAAAACTGCTAAATGCAAAGTAGTACCAACATATCGAAAGTACAAAAAAAGATGGAAAAAAAAAACATAAAAAAACACTAATTACAAAGAGGAAGAGAGCTAAGGAATAAAGGAAGAGAATCACTAGATGTGAGTCCCCAAGCCCTAGCCCAATCAAAAAGGGAACCAGAAAAGAGAGCAAGCAGTTAGTCATCGAACATATCCAAATCCACAAACGTTCGCCGATTGCGTTCCCTCCAAATGCACCACATCAAACACAAAGGAACTAAATTCCAAATGTGAGATGAATGCTTCTCCAACCAATTCCACCAACCGAAAAGAAAATCTGACACCATACATAAGGGGACCCATGAAATCTCAAAAGTTCTATAGACAAAGCACCATAGCCGATAAGCCTTTCCACAATGTAACAACAAATGGTTCATTGTCTCCCCACAACAACAACAACACATAATACACCAGTCAACGAAGTCAAAGCCCCTAAGCCACAAGTTATCTCTCGTGAGAATCCTATCCCATGCCGCTGTCCAAACAAAAAAAGAGACACGCCGGGGTGCCTTAACCTTCCAAATACCTTTCCATGGAAAAACAATGAAGGAAAAACCATGTAACTTATGGTAATACGAGCAGATAGTAAAATCCCCGTTCCTTGTCAACTTCCATCTCATACGATCACTATCAATCACTAAAGGTAAACTGGATCCCAAGAATCGAAAGAAATCATCCACCACATCTGCCTCCTAATCATTAGGACCCCAATGAAACAAACATCTCAAGTTCTCCTATTCCCCGCTCCTTGACATATCAAAGATGATACTGCAAGGCCTTTGTTTGCAACAAAATTGTACAAGATTGGAAAAGCCAAATGGAGAGGAAGATCTCCACACCACCTATCTGTCCAGAATTTCATTCTATCCCCCACCCCAACCTTAAACTGGACATTTTTGCTAAACACTTCCCATCCCATTCGGATACTTCTTCACAAACCACACCCATGAACACCCCTTCCTAACTTAGAGGTCCATCCCCCCCATTCTTCCCCAAATTTCAAAGCTACCACCCTCCTCCAAAGCCTATTCTCCTCAATCCCGAAACGCCAAAGCCACTTTCCCAGTAAGGCTTTATTGAAAGTGGTCAACTTCCTAATACCCAAACCGTCATTAGCAATAAGCATACACACCTTATCCCAACCCAACAAATGTGTCTTAAAGTCACCCCCACAAAAAGTTCCTTTGCAGCTTCTCACTTTTGTTTGCCACATGTGTAGGAATGGTGAAAAGAGATAGAAATAAGTAGGGGGCTAGATAGTGTGCTTTTAAGCAATGTCAATCTACCACCTTTTGACAAATACAATTTCTTCCACCCTGATAACTTTCTTTCAATTTTTTCCAAAATAGGGTTCCAAATAGAGGGGGGATTTATAGGACGCCCCCAACAGCATATCAAGATAAGTCATTGGCAGGGCCCCAACCCTACAACCCAATATCTCTGCCAAAACATGCACATTATTTACCTCTCCTATAGGATTCATTTCACTCTTAGCTACGTTAACCTTCAAACCGATCACAGCCTAAAAACAAAGTAGCAACAATCGAACATGTAGGATTTGCTCCACCACTGCATCATAAAACAAAATAGTATCATCCACAAACAGCAAATGCGAAACACATTCCCCTCTACCCCTCCTACCATCTGCCCTAAAGCCACTAAGTAATCCTGCCCCCTCCATTCTCTTCACCACCCTACTAAACACCTCCATCATAACTAAAAATAACATGGGAGATAACGAATCCCCTTGTCTCAAACCTCTAGAGCTACCAAAGAAGTCAACTAGAGACCCATTGACTAACACAGAAAACTGAACTGTAGAGATACAAGTTCGAATCCAGCTACACCATTTCTCCCCAAAGCCCATTTTCTTCAACAACTTCAGAAGTGCCTCCCAATTCACATTGTCATATGCTTTCTCAATATCTAACTTACAGATCACCCCCAGAATCTTACTCTTCGTCCGGCTGTCAACACACTAATTGGCAATGAGAACTGAATCAAGGATTTGTCTACCTCCCACAAAACTATTCTGAGATTCAGATATCAGTTGATCTAACACCACTTTCAATCGATTTGCCAAAACCTTGGCCAAGATCTTATACATGCTCCCCACTAAACTAATAGGTTTGAAATCTCAAATGTTAGAGACATCATTCTTCAAAGTGATTAAAGCTATAAAGGTAGTATTAAGAGATTTCTCAAACTTACAGTGCCGAAAGAACTCTTCAAAAACTGCTAAAACATCTCTTTCTACAACTCTCCAGCAATGATGGAAAAAGACCATAGAAAAGCCATCTGGACCTGGAGCTTTATTCCCTTCCATATCTCTGACCACTGATAGTATCTCGTCCTTCTCAAACCTCCTCTCCAGCCAGCCCCTCTCCAACTCCACAATTTGATCAAACTCTAGACCTTCCACAAAAGGTCTCCACTTTTTGGACTTTTGATACTAAGTTTTATAAAATTGAACTACCTAAGCAACCAATTCTGCTCCTTCCTCATAAATCACCCCATCCACTTCTAAGAAACTCAGATGGTTATATCTTCTATGAGAATCAGCCATCTTGTGAAAGAACTTAGTATTATTATCACCCTCCTTAATGCACAACATCCTCGATTTCTGTCTCCATGAGATCTCCTCTAGAGAAAGAAGATGCTCTATTTGCGATCTCACTTCATTTCTCTCGTTCATCTCTATTTTAGTGAGTCCAAGAACCCCATCCTTATCATCTAATAACTCTAAAGCCCCCAATAATTCTTTCTTCTTGCGACCAACATTGCTAAATTCTTGGCAATTCCACTAAATAATGTCTTCTTTCAAAGCTTTCAATTTTTTAGCAAACACATAACTAGGTGTACTCGAAAAAGAATGGCGATTCCACCATGAATCAACTCTATCAACAAACCCGTCCATTTTCAACCACAGATTCTCAAACCGGAAGGGAATTTTCCCCTTCGCCATACCCCCTGCCTCCAAAAGAATTGGGAAATGATCTGAAACAGGTCGTGGTAGAATTCGCTGGATCACATCCGGAAAGTGTTACTCCCAGTCATTTGACACCAAAACTCTATCAATCTTGGACATGGATGGCTGGTTAGTACCACCAGACCATGTATAACTCTCTCCCTCCAATGGCAAATCTATCAAGTTTAGGTCCTCGATAAATTCAGAAAACTTTTCCATAGACAGAGTAAGCCAAGACCCACCCCTCCGTTCATTAGGAAAACGAACAACATTAAAATCCCCAAAACAGCACCAGGGAACATTCCAGTATACCAACCAACTCATCCCACATATAACCCCTCATATTGTTGTCATTTGGGCCATACCTATGAAGCACGGGTGCGTTTTCAGATTCGGGTGCAGGTGCGGCGATTAAAAAATTATTAAAAATATTTTTATTTTTAATATATTGCTAAGCATCTTTTTCACATTATATAAACATATACCAAATTTAAGAGCAATAGTAGATAATAACTAAAACATGATGTTCATAAATTAAATACAATCCACTTAATACCCTTTTTCAAGACAAAATTAAATTAAATTAAATTAAATCCTTAATACCCCCCACTTAACAAAGCCACCTTCACGTGGGTTTGAAAATCGTTTTTTTTTTTCCTTTTTGCCCTTAGTTATTTTTGTTTTGATAAACTTTTTGCCTTCAGTTAGCACAATTGTCGAAGTAGCAAGAAAAGCAAGGCCCTGTAGTGGCAAACTGAGAGACACAAAGAGAGAGACTTTCTTTTCTTCTCTTCTTCGACTTTCTTTTCTTCTCCTAATAATTCTATCCTCTTTCCACTCCATCTTCGCTGGCTCAAAAGACAATCAGTCACAAGTTTTTATCCATTTTTTTGTTTGTTTGTTTTCATTTTCTTGTTCGGTGTCAGTACGGTGTGTTTCGGCGGTTTCGGCCGACACACACCGATTTGGCCCGAATCAGCCCAATTCAGCGCGAGTCCAGTCGAGTCTGCACCGCATCGGCGGGAGTTGTGAAACAAGAAAAAAAAAAGCTGGATGCAGCACCGTCGCACAGGCAGCAGCGTCCCTCGCGCATCACCGCACCAGATGCAGGTGAGGCAGGCGTTTTGCCGCGTCCGTGCATCCCAAGGCCATACACCCCTAAACATGCCCAAATAAAACCATCCTCCACACCTTTCCATTGAACCAACACCGAGAACGAACCCACCAAAACCTCCAACTTTTCTAAAATCCTTCTATCCCACATAATCAAGACTCCCCCAGCCGTCTGATCAGCATCTAGAACTACCCAATCCACATACGGACAACTCCACAAACTGCAAACCATCTGTCCATCCATGCCATCAAGCTTTGTTTCTTGACAGCATACAACATCACACTTCTATTCTCGTAACAAGTTTCTAACTGCCAAACGTTTCTGGGAGTCGTTCAATCCTCTAACATTCCATGAAATCATTTTCATCTTCATTAATACTTTTATTTCCCCACTACTTCTTCTACTGCACTACCAACACTCTATCGCCCATCATAATTAACCGAGGAAATTAAATTCCTCAACTCTCTTTTCCCTTTACCCGTAGAGGAGGTTGCCTTTTGGTTAACCGCTGCTTTCTTCCGTCGTTCTTTAACTACCTCCATCTCCCTTTCTAGCCTTAGAAGATAGTCAATGCACAACCTCTCATGACGGTTCACAAAAAGCCCAACCACTTTACTAAAACCTGGGATCCTATGCTTCACCCAACTTGAGACATCTAGCCTACTACCAAGACCCAACACCTTAATATCCTTGTGCATTTCCATCAATAGGTCCAGCCCCAGAGGAGCAATAGTGGACAGTGGATTACAATTTGCCAAACTCTCCCCTCACCGAAAAAAGCTACTTTTGAGATAGCCCCTCCCTCCTCCATCGAGACACCCAAATCAAATATGCCACAAACTGACTTTGATTCAATCAACGCTAAATTGGGCTGATCAGTCTCAACAACATCTATCTGCCAGGTGCACTTGTCATCCACCCCCTAAATCAAATGCACTCTACTCCCACTTCCAGCTTTATCCACACCATTTACACCAAAATCCACCAACCCAGCATCCATCATTCTCTAAAGGGCTATTGCCAAGAAAATACCCATAGAAAGTGGCGTATCTACCCTGTCGGCCTTACCCAAAGCCACTATGGAGTCATCGGAGCTGACCCCAGCACTATCCAACACCATCTAAGTCACTGTGTGGCCTTTGGAGCTAAACCCATCAGAGGAATTACATCTAACCTCCGTCAGAGCCACCCCAAGGCAAACAGAACTATTCCCAACCACCATTTGAGGCACTGTGAGACCGTCGGAGTTGAAACCATCCGAGAAGCTACAAACAACCTTTGTCAGAGCCACCGCACTTCCATCAGAGCTGATCCTAGCCTCCAACTAAGCCACCGCAAGATCGGCAAAGTTGAAACCATCAAAGAAACTACTATTACCCTCTATCAGAGCCACCGCAATTCTATCGGAGCTGATCCCAGCCTCCATCCGACCCATCACAAGCCTATCAGAGTTAAGACCGACAGATAAACCACTATTGACCATCATCAGAACCACCGCAAAACCATTGGCGCTAATCCCAACCTCCATCCGACCCACCGTGAGACTATCGGAGCTGGTCTCAGACAAACAACTGCGCTGAACAACCATCGGAGGCTCTGCCTGTCGATCTGCCACCACTTCAGTGAGCATCGAGGACTTGGGTTTGTCTAAGAAAGCTTCTACCATTGTCGCTGAGTGGGCCAAGGGTGTCGGACTGGCCTTGGCAGATGGCTCACCCATTTCATGAGAGCTTGGGCTTGAGAAGTTTGCTACGGTCAGCTAAGTAGATCCCAAACCAGGTCGGGCCAACTTGGGTTTCAAACTTAAGCCCACAGTTGGCTTTTTTTTACTTGTTTCTCGCGGAGCCCACTTAAAGCACTTTGGTCCACCTTTGTTATAATCCCATGAAACCCTCCTCTTTCCTTTCTCATCTATCTCCACAGTCAACCCTTTCCCTGTCCAGCATGCAGTCCTTAAATCACTCCCAATACCATAAACAGCTTCTTTTGAATTTGAATTAAACCGTAATGGAAATCTCAGTTTATTTCCTGCCGGTATTTTCTCTCCCAAATTAATATCCCCATTAATGCTCCAAGGTTTCACAGCCCCTCCACCAGCAACTAACGGGCAAGAATTGACCACCGATCTACCGCTCACCACCTTCTTTGCATGTTTAGAATCCGGCACCACCATCTTCTCCTCTCCTATCTGTGTCTTCCCCTTATCTGTGGCACATGATTGCATCGGATGCTTTCTATCCTCTACTTTTACGTGATAGCCTTGCACCATTTCAACAAAAGTTCTAGAGTTCTGAATCTCCGAATTTTGCGGAGCAACCAATTTCAATTGGCTTGAGCCACCCACCGCATATTGTGAAGGATACATCATCTTTCTTAATTCAATCCCGAACATCCTCAACCATTTTTTGCTCCGCCTTCAAGGATAATGACCGACCTCCTAGAGCCACCAGCTTTGAGTTCAGTCGATAATAAGAACTGCTCAAAAGAGTTGGCGCACCTTTGGAGAGTATAAGCAATATCACTGTCCCTAAATGTAAAAAACTGTTTGGAATTAACCCCAACGACAATGTGCTCAATATTCTTCATCAGCCATTGTGCTGCATTCTTCCCCATGAAAAATGACCTCATAGAGTATTTGCCACGCTCGAAAATCTGTAGCAAGAAATAACGTCCCCCTTCCTCTATAACTAATTGAAAAAGCTTGGATTCAATGAAGAAACTGCGATAGCCCCCCATATCTGATCAGAAAAGATGAAAAGAACAAAATATCTAGCTAATCTGAGGTAGTCGGGCCTCCTAGAGCATAGTGTAGTGACATACAACAAATTAAATAAGCAGAAGGAAGAAAACTGATTCAGATTCTAATACTCTGGAACCAAAAACATTTCTTGAATTCTTTTTTATTGGTAAGTTACATAAGCACCTAGTGGGTCTTGAACTAAGAAATAACCCTCCACCTTGTTCTTTATAAGGAGAGGAGCTGACATTTTAATCTAGAGTTTATTGGCTTCTAGATTTAATCAAAAGATGTAGACAGATGCGTCCATCATTTAAGGAGGTTAGCAGTAACTTAGACTTGCCAACACAAATAGCATTTCACTTTATCATTATCTCCCCCCCCCCCCCCCCCCCCCCCACAACCCCAAAAAAAAAAAAAAAAAACTGTACAAACCAGGATCAACTAAGAAATTTACCTGGAGTGAAATACATGAGGAAAGCTCAACTGGAAGCTCTTGAATGGCATTCCTAGAAAGATCAACTTTTATGACCTCACCCAATTCCCATACTTCTGATGGAACAGCACTCAAACTAAGCCCTTCCAAAGAAAGTTCCTGAAATTTCCACATTAATAAAGGTGAAATTTCCTATTTGAAGACAGAAAGATTAAATGAAAGGCAAATCAGAAGCTCCACGCTAATTAAGATCACTATGGAGGGATAAGTATGCATAGCACAACATGACGACCAGAATCAAAGGCAGCACAGGAAACCCAACAGTTGATATCAAAAATAAAAAATATGAACCTAAGACCAATTTAAATCCCACCCCACCCTTAAGTACCAAAGCCACAGCCCAAGGCCCAAATTTCCAAAATTCTATACCAGAAAGTGTGTATCAAACAATATCATCCAGCAAATTAAACTTTCAAATACCATGAATAGCAGGATTAACAAAACGAAAAAGGAAAAGTATCAATTATTCAATCCAACAGAGTTTAAACCTTGCTACTTGGGATCAGCTAGCCATCCAGCTCTAATAGGTTCATGTCCTTTGAAGCTGCCATGAATCCACTAACTTCACCTCAGGTCCAGTATAGATCTCATAAATGATCAAAACCATATTGCACGCATAGCTAACACTCCTCTTATCATCTATCTGAGCTTACCTCTAACTTCTCATAACAGCATTCAGTTGTTTAGTCAAATCTTGAAACCATCCAAAACCTCTCATTTATGCTCCACACCTTTTATAGGCATGATGTTTTATGGCAATTCATTAAAATCTATCAAAAAGATAAACAAAAAAATTCATAACTTTGATAACAAAATAATTGGTGCAACCCTTGCAGTCACCTTTGTTCTTATACTAAAACATATAGAATACTTCTGGTCCAAAAAAGAAAAAAGAAAAAAACATATAGAATACTTCTTCCACTTGTCAAGGATTTCGTAACCTTTGAGATAATTTTATCTTTTTTTAAATAAAAAAAATTATATATAAGTATTCATATCTCATTAACAGTGCAAAAGGGCACAACCCATGTACACAGGAAGCGTACAAGAGATTCCCCCAACAAGTCAAGAGAATGTAAAAAGATCAAAAAATTCTAACAGATTAGAAAATGTAAAACAAGAATTGGCAACCATCCAATCATATAAAGCCTTCAGTACAGAGGTTTTAAGTCCAAACAACATATCCAACAAGGCCATCATGACCATCAATTTCCAACACTTATGATAGCAGCTCATACAAACTACCCACAAGGCTAATAGGACAAAAGTCCCTAATGTTAATAGTATTGATCTTCTTAGGAATCAGACATAAGAAAGTGGCATTAAGGGATTTTTCAAAGACGCAAGCTCTATGAAAATCCACAAAAAAGCCATAAAATCTTCTTCTACCACACTCCCAACACTTTTGGAAAATACCCATAGTAAAACCATTTGGCCCAAGTGCCTTATCACCGTCAACCTCCTTTAAAACTACAAGAATCTCCTCCTTATCGAACTCCCTCTCTAAAGATAGTCTCTAAGATTCATCCAAGCAAGCAAACTCCAAGCCATCAATAGTAAGTCTCCAAGATTCAGGCTCTTGATATAGATTCTTATAAAATTCCACCACCTGAGCTTGAACCTCCCTGTCATCGTCATAAAGCACACCCTCAACCTCCATTCCCCTAATTTGATTGGTTTGCCTGAGTGAGTTAGCCAACCTATGCAAAAACCGAGTATTATTATCCCCCTCTTTCATGAACAAGGCCTTGGATTTTTGCCTCCAAGAAATTTCCTTCAAAGAAGCTAAATGTTCGATATCAGCTTTGATCATAGTTCTTCTAGATCTATTTTCTAGAGACAAAACTTGCAGCTCTTCTCTCATATCAAGCTCTAACAACTCAGTCAAAAGACATTTCTTCCTAAAAGCCACATCCCCAAACACATGCTTATTCCAATGCTTCAAATCACCTTTCAAAGCCTTCAATTTACAAGTTAAAACATAACTTGGAGGTCCCACAAAGTGATAACCCCTCCACCACTGCTGAACTTGATCCACAAAACCCTCCACTTTCAGCAACATATTTTCAAATTTATAAGCACTCATCCCCCTCAACATACCTCCTGCCTCCACTAAAATAGGACAATGATCCAACACCACCCGAGGAAGAGACTTCTATGTCACATCCAAAAAATGATCCTCCCAGTCAGCTGAAATTAGAGCCCTATCAATTCTGGACATGGAAGGATTACTAGAATCACGAAACCAGGTGTAACCACCACCCTCCAAAGGCAGATCAACCAAGTTGTGTTTCTCAATAAAGTCAGAGAATTTAAACATGGCAGAGCTAAAAGAGTTACAACCAAGCTTCTCTACCGGATATATGATGATGTTAAAATCACCAATCAAACACCAAGCCAAAATCCACTGCAATCTCATAGAATCAAGTTCCACCCACATATCATTCCTAGCACTGTCATCAGATGGACCGTACACCCCCAAACACACCCATTCAAAACCGTCTACCACTCCCTTCAACAAAACAGAAACAGAGAATCTACCAACAAAATAATCAACTTTCTCAAACAACCTCCTATACCATGCCAACCAAATACCCCCAGCAGTGTGAATTGCATCCAAAACTGCCCAATCTACTAATGGGCTGCCCCATAAACTTTTCACAGCGGTAGAGTTAGTACTGTCCAATTTGGTTTCCTGTAAACAAATGACATCACCCTTCCATTACTTAAGCAAAATTTTCACAATAACCCTCTTATGAAAATTGTTTAAACCCCTCACATTCCAAGATAGGATTTTTAAATTCATGGATACTGATCTGAGCCCAACCCAATGGATTTCAAACTACCTTTAGAGTTTGTACCAGCCTTCCTATCTTAATTAATGGAAGAGACTAAACTCCTTAAACTCCTTACTTTTCTTTAGGAAACCATATATACTAGGCTCAAAAAGGAGGTTACTCCAGCTTGGAAGATTTATCTTAAGAGCAACTTTGAGTGACATTATAATCAAGCCAATGTTGAGTTAAGTAATTTTGTCTGCCCCCCACCCCAGCCCCCCCAAAAAAGTAGTATTTTATGTACCAGTCCCACAAAAATTGATTTATTCTATATAGATTGGCATAGGGTTTGAAATCAATGCCAATGAGCCAAGTCTCAAGCAGCAATTCCTTCTCTCACATGTATGAGTGGAGGGTGAGGTCATGAGTCCAAAACCCAATAGGTATGTATTGCATGTAGTTAGAATAATGGTTTATATACATAAGTAAATGAAAGCAAAGGAGTGCAACACAAAGACTGACTTTCCAAGAGGTCACCCATCCTAGTGATTGTTAAAATAATGATTAAATTCACTATTTTCTAATAGTTTAAGATTTTGGGAAAAATGTTAATATATCATAGTACCAGAACAGGTGGTCTTAAGTTTAAACCTATCTCTTTTACCTCCCATTTAATAAGTTAAAAATCTCACGTGTTTGGCTTTACTTAGGGAGAGTCCAGGCCCACACATGAGGGGGTGTTAGAATAATGGTTGAATGATTTAAGTTCATCATTTCTTAATAGTTGAACTTTTGGGATAAGTGGAAATTTTGTCATTTGCTACTTAACAATCAAAAAACAATTGTTTGAAACTTATAGTGCTATGGATAGCATTCAGAAGATTCTACTTGCTTTCTCCTAAACTTGTTTTTACAAAATGGAATTTAAATATTTAACTAATGACCGTATTTTCACATTATATGCAAGGGCCTTGTATAAATTTTATGAAGAGTTCCTTTAGGGGTTGGGAGGCTATCCCAGTATTAGATGTTCCCCACTTCACAAGGATCATTCTAGCAATATATTCAATTCTTGTGGGTTCTATACATCACCACAAAATCTACTTGGCCTCCACCAGCAGAAAGATATATAGCAAGCTCCACAGAAAAAGCAGTTAGACGAAAATGACTATTGAATATAATCAGATTATATGGTACCAGTAAAATAGTAGTTTTCCAGGTAAACCCAAGCAACTAAATTACATCAATAACACGTGAAATTGTAGACAGTTTACTCTCAAAAAAGAATATTGTCTTTAAAAAAGAAAAAAAAAATTACAGCTATAACAAGTGATACCTTTGAAGCGATAGACAATCGAGCTGCCCTGGTAATTACATCTTCTTTTGTTGGTGTTGTAATTTCAGAGTCTACATAACATTTTGAATCTAATTACTCACAACAGAAGATAACTCATAAAGGACAAAAAAAAGGGCTTGGTATGTTAAAGACCATCGCACGGAAGCATGCTTAGCAAGAACCAACATACCTTCACCCTCAGAAAGTCGACTTCGAAGATACTTCAGTAAAGCAGGTGTTGGTCCAGAAACCAATGAACTGGAGGAGAAAAGGTTTCAGTTGGATAATCCTTTAATTATAAGACACATATGACACGCTAAAGGCCAACATAATGACTCACACCTTCGAAGAGTTCGCAAAGGATTTCCAGTAAGCAAAAGTTTTCGCAGGGTAGTCATATTGCCTAGAAAAAAAAAATTTAATTAGATTCTCCATTATATACTGATCATATCAATTCCCAATCTTTGAGTTGTTTACAGTGCTTAAGTTCATAACTGACATTAAAAAAGAACTTTCTGAAAGATAAGGGGTAAGGCTTTGTTGAGCTCAGCTGAGTGACTTAAAAAGAAGAATAAAGGGAAAAAAGAAAAGTCCAAGATCCAGCATTAGAATAGCCAGAAGTTAAACCAAAGGGTTTATCTTGGCCTAAAAGATTTTCCAGTTTGGACCAATTGGAGTAAAATTGTAATATCTTCATCATGTTTGAAATAATTTAGAAGTGAAAAGATCTCTTCAAAGCCTCATAAGCTATTCAGGAAGTTAAGAATCCTAAGAAAATATGCCAGATCCAGAACCTACGTAACTACAACTTGCGAACCTTACCCATTTCTGGGGGCAATCCAGTCAATGAATTATTTGAAAGATCCAGAACCGAAAGATGCAATTTGCATGCCTCTACCGGATATTCCTTCAACTGCATGAACAATTAGCAGGCAAGTGTAAATTTAGAGATCCAACACCTGAGTATTTCAAAATGCCCCTCCTTCCACCCCAACCAAAAAAAAAAAAAAAAAAGAAGACATTTGGCAGACAATAGTATAATTTTTTTTGGTAAGTTAGACATGCACCTAATAATTTTTTAAATTCGTGGCATTACACTCCACCTTATTCTTACAAGGGGAGAAAGTGAGATCTGAACTAGAATTCATGGCAATTTGGTAGACAAAAACATAAAGGAACAACAACATAAATAATTAACACATTAAAGCATAACTACTTACTCTTCTCAGAAACCAAAGAACAATGGCCATAAGCTCTAGTTCATATAGCACCTCCTCCCATTGTAAGAGCAAGGTGGAGGATGAGGTCATGGATTCAATATCTACCAGGTGTGTGTAACATACTACTTTAAAATAAATAATTAAATAAATCAAACACGGGCAACAATTTGCATGGACCTCCTTCCATGTACGTATTCAAATGTATCACTAGAATACAAATTCATAGATCTATTACAACTCATATAATACTTTTAGAATATTGTTGGAATTGATATTTGATAATGAGAGATAAGAGAGAGAAATAGTAGGCAAAAGCATAATTTAACATGGTTCAACCTAATCACTTACATCCACAATGGAAAGCCCTAAGCAGCTACATCTTTGCTTTATATAATTATTGTATTTCAATGGACCCAATATAGAGTAAAAATGGGAAAATATTATGCCTAGTATAAGAGGTCGTACCCAATGCACAAAACTCCCACTTTTGTGGGCTCTGCAAGAAGTCGTGGTAGGCAGCCTTATCCCCAATGTTTTAGAGGCTGATTTTCGGACTTGAACCCAGACCTGTTGCATTTGGTGGAAGGCACTTGCCATCGTACCAAGACTTGACCTCTAAAATATTATGTCTAGTAATAACCACGGTAGCTAGTGGTATTGCAAAACCTTGTAGCCCATAGTATTCTACAAAACCATGGTCC
Source organism: Quercus ilex subsp. ballota (assembly GCA_032727855.1). Classification (NCBI taxonomy): domain Eukaryota; kingdom Viridiplantae; phylum Streptophyta; class Magnoliopsida; order Fagales; family Fagaceae; genus Quercus; species Quercus ilex. Next base: position 20,114,714 of record CM064915.1, read on the forward strand.
ACATATTTATGGTACATCCTATTCGTCCTTAAACTCAAAGGTGGAAACTAGATTTTGGAATGTGAGGCCATTGAGAAAATGCTACCTGGTTGAACATGGGATGGAACACACAAAAATTAGCCACAGGTGACACCAAATGATGACGGTCAGCAACAAATGGAGGCCAGAAAATGGTGGTTGTGGCTAGAGGATGAATACTATTATTGGAGGATGAATGCACCATAGCTAGAGAACATTGGCAGAAAAACAATGACCAAACAATGGAATAATCGAGACAAACACAGGCAATAGAGGAAATCCCCAATGATCAGTGACCAAAGGATGGTGAAACCAACGACTATAGGAGAGTGGCACTGTTGGCCAAAGGACATCAGCAAAGAGAAGCGTTATAGGAAATGGAAGACATCAACAAAGGAAAATGTCATAGTGAGAGATATGAACGAGTTTACAGCCTTTGGGGAACCAACAAAAGGCCTGACTTTGATAGCATGTTTAAATTGTTGTTGCGATTAATATTAAGAGAGAATAGAGAAATATATAAAGCAAAAGCAAAATTAATGTGGTTCAACTTAACAGCCTACATCCAAGTTCTAAAAAGCTACATCATTGCTATATAGACTAATTGAATTACAATGGACCCGACATAGGCTTATATAGGATAATATTAGGGCCCAGCATGGTAACCCTAAAACTGCAATAGCTCGTGGTATTGCAAAACTAAATTATTAAAAATCATTCTTTGACTCTGCACTACTAGAAATTGTCTCCACCAACTGATACTTAATTCTACATACAAGTCCACTCAAGCAACTAAATCAATAGAGTACATATAATATTAGGAAGGACTAAAGAATTTACATGCAAAATAATTATTACCAAATGAGCAACAGATTTCAAAGAGAAATAAACATAAGGAATTACTGATATGAACAAAATACTAGTCAACTGGTGTTGCATGTGTAAGGATAGTGGAGAATATGTGGATCATCTTCTGCTTCATTGTCCAGTTGCTCATAATTTGTTTTTTTTTTTAAAGTAATGAAAATATTATTAAGCAAAGAAAAACAACCAACCTAAGTACATTGGGAATGTACTAAGGGGGCACAAATCAAGGACCAAGGCTACAATGATCAAGTAAAACAGGAAGGGAAGAACAAGAAATATGACAAAAAACCACACTCCAACCAAGGAGAGTGTAAAAAAAAAAACTTAATCTCTAACATAAACCGTTCACATCCCTCAAAGTTTCTAGCATTTCTTTCACGCCAAATACACCATAACAAGCAATGAGGCACAAGTCTCCACAAATCTATGTTACGATGTCGTCGAAACATACCCTACCAAGACTTAAACAACCCAATAACCTTGTGAGGCATAACCTAGTGGATACCAAACAAACAGAGCACCAACGACCACAACTCACAAGCTATGGGGCAATAAAGAAGAAGATGATCCACTGACTCCCCACAATTCTTACACATATAGCACCAATCAAGAACTAGCACACGGCTTTTGCGAAGGTTATCTGTTGTTAAAATCTTACCTAAGGAAGCAAACCATGAAAAGAAAGCTACCATTGGAGGAACCTTCGAATGTCATATCATTCTCCAAGGGAAGGATAAGAGGGTAGGAGGGTAGAAAGAAAGATAGAATCCTCTAACCTCAAAACCTCTACTCCTAGCTGGCTTCCAACAAACCCGATCAAGACCCAAACCCCGTACCATCGAAGAGTAGACCATATACAGTTGCTCATAATTTGTGAACCTTTATTTTCTTTGTTTTTGGGTTGCATTGGGTGATGTTGCACAAGGTGACAGATATTTTACCTTGTTGGAAAAGATTATATGGGAGGCATAGCAATAATGTTGTTTAGTCTGCGACTCCTCATTGTGTTGTGAGGATAATTTGGAGGGAACAGAATGATTGTATTCTTTGGAAAGCTCTTCCTACGAAGATTTTTCTTTTATTTTGTTAATAATAAAAAAAGAAATAAAGAAATTACTCAAGCCCATCTACCTTAACAAACTAATAGAAGGGAGATCTTCCCAAATAATATCTCTATATTCTAAAGCTTGGAATGTGACTATCCCCATCTAAAAATGTTACGATGTTTGTATTATTAGGATATACTACCTCATGTTGTTTTATAGTATTTATAGATATGTTAAACTTAAATATGTAAATTTCAAGACATATTTTGTATTTTTTTTTAGTCTTCATGTGGAATAGAATTAATTTTACATACAAAAAAGTTACCTGATTTGAGTGAAGATCTAAATTCCCTAAACGTGAAAGCACCCCAATCTCCGTTGGTAATGAAGACAGTGAGTTATTCCTGAAATTTGATGCCACAAATGCCAAACAAATATCAAAGATGCAGATTTTTCAAGTAGAAGAAAATCCATACACTCCAAATGCCACAAAAATTTTAATATTATCAATTAAGAATAAAGGAGAATAAGACCCCATATAGAACTCCACAAGAGAAGAGCATCCCATTATTGATGGTGGGATTGAAGAAATTTCTGCAGAAATCGTTACATAGAGAAATTTTTAGAAGACATGGAAGAAATGAGCTTAAATGAAACAAAAAAAAATGGATAAAAAAGAAGGTACTTCTTGCTTAATTTACTCACTGTTCTGATGAAGATCAAAACGAATGAGATGTGAAAGATTCCCAATGTTCTCTGGTATACTGCTCAACAAATTTTTTGCTGCAAAGATACAGTAACAAGCACCATTTCAACATATCCATAAATGTACATGTATGACTTAACACTTGGATGGTAAAACAGAAGATAATTACATGCATTGAATTCAGTAAGCATTGTCCATGATGCAATCAAATTCTCTGAAAGCATAGTTAGCTTGTTTCCCTGGCAGAAATAGAAGATGAATTACACATATGTAGCCACAAATACATCAACAATAATTACTTTACAGTATATAAACAAGCAGACCGGTCATCTAATTCATCATATTATAAACCTGACTAATACCTCCACATCTAGTTTTGTCAACTTTGAACAGTTTACTAGATCTTCTGGCAAGCCAACGATAACATTTTTTGATGCCTGAGAGAGAGTATCATAAGGCACATGTCACCAGAAAATACAAGCCAAAAAAAAAAAAAAGACTTTTATATCAAGAAGGCTTAGCAGATCACAAAAATAGCAAAGCGCAACATTAGGTTTCATTGATGTTTCGAAGGCTGATTGGGAGGGACAACCAATCAACTAGTGGAATTAGAAATTTAGAATATCCCAATTTAGAGCAACTTTACTAGTCATACAAAAGCAACAGTCTCAGTACCATGTTACAGAGTATGAAAGAGGTTTACTTTAAAATAAAAGGAAAGTAATGCAGATACAGTGCTAACAAAACCCTACAAAAGATTTTAGCTAAAATGTTGCATCCACTTACGAAGGTGTCAGGATCTGCTCTATATTTGTGATTCGTATAAAACAAAAATGTTCCAACAAGGTCAAAATTAAATTCAACAGATGATATTCCTTCAACGTACAGTATAACTGTAACAGGCATTAAGAGGCATAATGAGAGAATGAAGATAACATAATCATTGTGTTCACTATGTATCTCCTTTTCTGAACTTAATAATACAAATATAACATGTTCTGATTGTTAGTATGGTATAATGCATGGGCTATATAACCAAATGCCAACTTATCCACATCTAGAATACTCAACCTGCTTCTGTCCAAAGGTTAAACTCTACAGAAGCCCTTTTTTTTTTTTTGAATTTACCAATGGCATAGCCACTCCTGGATGTTTGCAATTCAATGACATTAAAGTGTTACCTTCAAATCTGATAATTCTACGCACTGTCCAATGGAGCTTGGAAGTTCCTTAAGCCGATTGCAAGAACAATCAAACCTGGAATGATCACATAAAAAACATTATTATCAAATGCTAAAGTTTTTTTTTTTTAAAATAAACTTGCTAAAGGTTAAAATCAACTCTATGTTCACTAGCAGGAAAATGAAAACATAAAAAGTTGTGTACAGATAAAAACAAGTGGCAGTCCTGCATATTGAGAACAACATGGTTTTGTTATATAAATACCACAAATTTGTTGCAGCAAAATGTATTTGTAATAAAGTAAATAAGAAACAATGGACAGTAACTGGCTAGGAATGTCATCACAATATCATCTTGAAATCAATAAAATGTCATATTGATTATGAATGAAAAGTTAAATTAAGTTCCTTGGAAAATTAAATCATTAAAATCTTGAAGCGTTTGGATTTAACTTTCACGTCAATGTCCTTCACTTAAACCAAAATTTGAGTTAGTATCTTAAAAAAGATATGGAGTTTGGGATAAGATACTCAATGGTGAGAATTTGAGGAAGGTTTCGCTTTTGTTGACTGGAACATTATGTGTTGTTGTTGTGGGGAGATAATGAATCATTTACTGCTTCATTGTGAGAAGGTTCATCAGTCATGGTGTTTTGTCTTTAGATCCTTTGGAGTTTCTAGGGTTCTATCAAGAACGGTACCAAGTCTTCTTTTTGATTGGAGGAATTGGTTGGGGAAGCACTTATCAGACATTTTGAATTTAGTTATGTTGTGCCTGATGTGGTGTATATGGAGGGAGCATAATAGACGTACTTTTGAGAACGTGGATAGTTCGAGAGACCAGTTGCTTGCTTCATTTAGTGTTTATCTGTATAATTGGCCTTGGGCTTTGAGACTCACATCTAGTGATTGCCTACCTCTATTCATTAGTTCTCTTCTCTCTAGTAACTAGTTTTCTATTCTTTTCTTTTTCCCGCTTGTACTATTTGACTTCTTTGTGCTTTTTTTGCATAAAGTAGTATTTTTAATATAAACTTATCTTACTTATCTAAAAATAAATAAAAAGATATGAGTTCATCAATAAAATATTAATTATTTTAAGCATTGAAGCATGTTGGCCTTTGTGCGTTCTTTTCTCCCTTTCTCTTCTCTCTTTTCTTCTTCTCTTTCTTCTAGTACGATGTTGAGACAGCCCCTAAACAACATAAAATTCTCTCTTTTCTTCTTCCTTACAACCCCTCTTTGTTCTAGTACTAATCACCAATGCTGTTGATACAGCCCCTAAACAGCATAAAATTCTCTCTTTTCTTCTTCTTTACAACCCCATACCAAGCTCTGTCTTTTACCTATCATAACCCTAAAGACCCCATGTGTCTTCTCTATCAAATAACCATATAAAGCTCATCAAAACCTAGTCAATTTTGACCCTTAATCACCTTTCTTCAACGATTGTAAACCCGAGATCTACAAATTCTCCTAAACCTAAACCCGCCAGTACCACACAGACAAATCTCCCAATTTAAATGGCTATTGCATATGACATTTTAGGGAGGAAAATACCGGTCTGTGGAGAATGGTTGTTGTTTTGATATATGGGGAGGTTTGGAGTGGTTGGTCAACAAAGCAGGTTAGAAGTGCCCACAATTGTAGTTTATGGAGGAATATTTGAGTAGGTATTTATCGGTCATAAGCAACTCGAGGTAAGGCATGGTGACTGAGTGAGATTTTGACATGACAAGTAACATAGAAGTCAATCTTTAACAAAGATAAACCAGAAGTTGTTTGCATATGCAGCTGATAAGATGCCTCAATTAATTCTTATGCAGAGAGTCAAAATGGAGGATGGACTTATGGAATCTCGGGTTTATAAGAGATTTCAATGATCATTAGAGTTGGTTAGTTGTTGGATGTTTTGTAATCCAACAAATCAAGTCAAGAGGTGGAGGTTGCAATGGCAACTTTGATGTTCGTTCGTACTTCATACTACAAGGGATTGTGAGGCTTAAGTGATGTGCTTTTCCTAGGGAAAAGCATTTGGAGTGCCAAGGCTCTGAAATGGTTGCATCTTTGCGTGGACAACAAGTACGGGGAAGACTCTTCTCGTGATAACCTTATGAAGAGAGGATTTACTCTGGCTGAATGATGCTACATGTGTAGGCAAAGTGGGGAGACTATGAAACATTTGTTGTTGCACATGATTTTGGAGTTTTGTCTTCTCTATGTTAGGATTAATTGGGTAATGCCAAGGAGTGTCATTGATCTTTTATTTGGTTGGAGAAATTGGTTTGGTAAACACTCTTCCTTTATCTGGAATTTAACCCCTATGCTTGTCGTGGACACTGGAGAGAGAGGAATTGTTGTCCATTTGAAGATATGGAAGCCTTGGTGGATCAATTGAAGTCATCTTTCATTAGAAAATTGATTGAATGGTCCCTTGCTTTGGGTCTTGTCAGTTTCCAATCTGTTGTAGATTTTGTTGATTCTCTCTTTTCGATTGTAATTCCCTTTATTTTGTAACCTTAGGATGTATTATATGCATGCAATGTGTGCGGAAGTAGTTCCATTTATCCATTAAAATTCACTAATTATAAAGAAATATAATGACATCCCCTCCATTTTTTTGTAATTCTTTAGGCTGCATTATATAACCCCACCCCACCCCCCTACCCACCCACCCACACAGACAGAAGAAAAACAAAACAAAAGGGAAACAGAGTGGAAAAAGACATGCAGCCACCTCAAATTCAATCAGTAGGAGGTTATTTCTATAGAGATGCTTGCATATAATATACGCTTGGCATTTCTTGTTTTTCACCCAGATATATCAAATACTAAGAACCATAAAGAAACAGAAATCCACACAAAGACACATAAAAACAGCAACAAGGAAGAAGAAAATCTACCAGATTTTATAAAATTAAAGGGAGGAGGGAGGGGGAAAGAGAATAAGAAGAGGAGGAAAAAGAAAGAAAGATACTTGACAAGAGAAGTTGCCGATCCAATTTCCTCAGGTATTTTTAGTATTGAGTTAAAGGACACATCTAATGATTTTAGCATAGGAAGCCTGTCAAATGTGTCAAAGAAAAAAAAAAATAAAAAATGCATCACATCAGTTAAAAACAGTAAGAAATGGGAAAAAATTCTCGAAAAATATGATAAATAAGTATGTTCAAACAACCCACTCTCCTATTGCAGCTGGAAGGTCGGAAAGTTTATTGTGGCTGACATTCAATACAGTAAGTTGAGGTAAATTCCTAAGATCTTCTTTCAATGACTCAATATTATTATGAGCCAAAATGAGCTTTTGTAGCTCCACAGCCTGTCATACAAGTAATGAAGCCGTCAGTTGGATTTATATATCTTTCATAATTGTCTGCAACTTAATCTCTAGCTAACATTTAATGAGATGTGTTAAGGAAGAACAAAATGAAAACATCAAAATAAATTACCTCCCACCAATTTTCATCCTTTCCAACGGCATCCAAACTTTGGTAGACCTCATTTGGCACATCCCTGATAATAGAAGCACAAAGAAATCAAAGTTAGAATACAGAATTAATTACATCATGCTCTACTATGATGAATTGTGATTATGCAAACTGCAATGAAGCAGCACTTAACAAATTTTTCCTAAAATTTTTTATTATTCTTGTCATTTTGGAAACGGTAAAGAGAATAAGTAAATAATGAACCATTGGCCTATCCTCTATGAAGAAAATAATTGTGGTTTCAACATGTCAAAGAATTTAAACCAAAAATTATATAAGAAAAATGCACAAAGAAAGTAAATTCTGCTTTTAGAATTTGACAAAACGAGACAAATAACTCCAAGGTACTTTAATACAAACAAATACAAATGTTACAAACAGATGTTGACAACTTAGGGAAAGGACAGCATCTCCTTTGCACCTGGAACTACTTCATCATAGAAAGAACCCCAAATGGAAAATCCGCCAATCATATGTAAGTCCCAAAAGGTAAGGGAGATTTCTCCCATAAATGTATGCAGCGTGTTCGTAGCAGGGCACCAACATTCGAAAAAAGCTTGCACTACATGCACATTACCATCATAGGGCAAGAGTGAGGCATATAGCCCTTTGAAGAGCTTAGCACCATTTATTACTTTGCAATAGCAGCTAAGTATTAACCATTGCTTGACAGTGTCTGCTGTAAAATAGAAAGATTTGCGGCATTTGCCCCACGTCATTGAGTCCTATGAAACAAAAGGCACCTTTCTTGAGTTTGTGGAGGTGCACAATGGCAGATCCAAGTGAGAGGGGGCAATTGCCCCCTGATCTCCCCAAAAAATGATATATACACTGATGCCTTAGTATATTCTAAGTATTTGGCTTTGGCCCCCTCCCATACAGCAATTTACTTCCCATAAAACAACCACATATATTGTGGTTTCCTAATCAAAAGATGGTGATAATGGGTCCACGTAAAACTAATATTTTAATAATTTATTTGCTTGTTATCACTCTTCTCACGGGAAGTCTTGATTAGTTGGTCCTACAAAATAATTTTAAAAAATGTATCTTTGTATACCAAAACCAATAGTAATATCATTTTTTTCACAACAAATTTCACAATTGCTAAAAGTGGTTGACTGAGAATGATGGACACAATTGACACTCATGAACTCAACACTTTTCTACATAATATTTTAAAAGCATTCTAGGTTATATTGATGTATTTTCTCATTTTATTTGAATCAAATTACATGTTTAAACTTCATGTATTTAAATTATTCTCTTAATTTAATTGTTATCAACTATAAATTAGTTATTTTTGTTTTCTTTATTTTAAGGATATGAAATATGTACTTTTAGTTAATTGAGATTATAGATACAATTACATTAGCATATAATTAATTAATTTTTTTTATATCTACTAATATTTTTTAGATTAATTTTAATTTCAATTTTATCTTTCATCTTGCCTCCTCTAAACTGAAATCTTGGCTCCACCACTAGAATTGCACCTTCCTAACCCCCAAAAGCATTTAGGGAGATGACATCCTTAGGTTGAGACTAGGACAGTACCTGATCATCTTCAAGTCACCAACTTACATTCTTGATTAATGAAAACATCATTGGTAAATGCTTTCACAATTATTCAGCTTTCATAAAACTAAATTTCACCTATAACTATTAAATACAACTGCCCTTGATTGTCCTTATTAATTTTTCTTTTATGATGTGGAACCTCACCAAGGTAGGGCCTTTGCACCAACTCTTGAGGAGTAAACCACAGATACACGATCCCACCCGCCAAAACCATGCATTAGGTAATCCAGGGGAACTGTTAGTGCAGATTGAACCCAAGATGTTTGAGTCTGCAGCTCATCTCAAGACTCCAACCACTAGGTAGACTATCCCTATTACTCATTACCCCAATCCCGAATGCCAACACAAAATAGAACCAAAATCACATGAGGTTATCCAATGCTGGTGTATTCAAAGTGTGTGCTTGCTTTGAGCACACTAATTTTAAATCTTGATAGGTGTTTGCTACATTTCAGGCGAGTAAGTTATCTTCCCTCATTTGTGACTTATTAAAAACAAAAGTACTCTCCCCTCATTTGTGACTGTAATTGCAACCTCTACATACTCATGAAACTAGGCGGTTATGGGTTTTATCATCTTTCACTTGGATTGCAATCTCTACGTACTTGATACTCTGAAGTGGTCGAGACCTCTCCACTCTTATCTTTCACATGGACCACAATCTCTACATACATGATATTTTTAAGTAATCATGACCCATTTATATTAAATCTTCTAGGCATTCTAGGGTACAAGGCGGCCGACCTACCTAACATATTTCTTAGGGTTATTCCACCTTGGAGTTCCTAAAATCCTATCCATTCATTTTAAAATGAGTAAATTAGATTTTACCCATGTCATCAACATTTATAAAATAATAAATAATAAATAAACATTGACTATCACAATTTTGGAATCTATTCAAATTATTGATGATGTGGCAAATTCCAATCCACTCATTTCAAAATGAACGGATAAAATTTTAGGAACTCCATAGTTGAGTTATCCTAGTAAGAACTTTGGAGGATACAACTCCCTGTTTCACAGGTCGTATTGTAAAGAATTAAGAATTAACATTCTTTGATAACTTCATATCGAAAATCCCAAATCAAGACTCGATTTAAAAAGTCGATAATGCAATCTAAATTAACTCTAAAATATCATACAGATTACCATAAAATAACATTAAGCATTTTACTTTGTAATGAATTTGATAGAACCCACGAAAAAATCAGAGTGATTCAAAACAAAACAAAAAAAATCATACACAGCACAATTGCATGTTAGATGGATATAGATTTTTCTGAACTTTCTTGGATTGTGATGAAAAGTCAAGAAATATTTGGTTGAATTTGATTTTTTTTTTTTTTTTTTTTTGAAGAAATAAAAAGTTATGGGTTTGTGGGGGCTTGCCTGAGGGAGCGATTTGATAGGTTGAGAGAACCGGACGTTCGTGCAGCTTTTAGCAGCCGATCCATGAAGAGAAGGCTCCTCGTACATGCGCTGCAGTTTGAGTTTTGCTTCAGATCAGAAGTCTGAGATGGTACATTTGATATTACTTTAGAAAGATGGCAGTTGAGTTTTTGCTATCAGATCAAAGTCTCAGATAGAAATTTTGAACCGGGTATTTCGGACATTTCCATTGTTTATTTTAAATATATTTGTCCTCTTTTTTTTTTCTTTTTTCTTTTTTTAAGTATTTAATATTTCTATCAGTAACCTATTGTATAAAATATTATATTACCTACTTTATTTTTTCTATATATAATAATTATAGAGAAGTATTATATTTATAATATTTTCACAAAATTTTTACAACAAATCATAGGTGGTAAGTTGTTATTGGTTCTAATTTGAACCAACCATTGAAATTATTTTTTTGTCCACTAATAACAACTCGTAACAACTTGCTACTTAAAATTTGTTGTGAAAGTATTATAAAAATTTTGTGATTGTAGCACTTCTCATAATTTTTTTTTTTTTTTGAGAAAGCACTTCTCATAATTATAAGAGCATCAACTTTTCGAAATCATTTTATTTTCATAACCTCAATGAGGCGTTTGGTTCGCTGTAATGTGTCTTTGATATAATGTCTACCCACTCATCAATCACAGTGTTCAGCTGACTTACACTGATGGATCCCTATTGTATTAGAATTTGGCACCCAACTTTTTCATGTTGTAAACTAATCTTTACTATGTTCAATTCTACTCTATGCTAGAACATTTCTGTGATTTTTTGTTTATTTTATTTTTATATCATTACCATAATTTAAAATTATAAAATATATCACATCACCTTAATTTCATAACATTTCTAAACATTACAATTAATGTAAGATTATAATAATGTAATATTACGGTGTAATATAACATTACGTCAAACCAAACACCACAAAAGAGTTTCTTTTACCTAAAGTAGCAGATATGCATTGTTGTTAAAATCATGATCCATATTATAGATCATAGAATCCTACTTGTCCAAAAAATTCAGGATCAATGCATTTGGTTTGGACTCAAGGATAGCATGTAGGATCCGATCATACAATCCCACTTAAAACCAAATTTTCTTTGGGCTACTAGTAGTCCAGTTAACCCCAATAAAAAACAACCATCCAATATATAGGCCCTTGTAAGTCTAGAAGTGTACCCCTTTGAAAAATGTAAAATATAAACAATATCTTAATTAAAAATAAAAAACCCAATGACAATATCAATACTCATAATCCCTTTCTTAGTTTCTTTCTCTCCTCTCAAAAATCCAAATCACTAAATTAGGAAACCCAAAATTGAGTTCGTGTTGTTTATTAGGATAAACGATTGAAAAATGAAAATATAAAAAATATCTTAATTAAAAATAAAAAACTCAATGACAATATCAATACTCATAATCCCTTTCTTAGTTTCTTTCTCTTCTCTCAAAAATCCAAATCACTAAATTAGGAAACCTAAAATTGAGTTCGTGTTGTTTATTAGGATAAATGAAAAACATTTATGCTTGGCTTTTTACTTGGAAAACTTATTGATATTGGATCAAGAATTAATTTTCTTGTGAATTTGCTTAGGCTTAGTGTTTGCATTTTATAATAAATAATTTTATTATGTTTGCTTCTTTTCTATTTAAGGGTTCAAAATTTTTATTTCAAATGATTGTGACAACATTTATGCTTGGTGTTGGATGTTATATATCATGTTTGCTTGTTGTGACGCAGGCCGAGACCCGTTGGGTTGGCAAAATCAAAGATTCAACCAAATGATAAGATGGATAGTTCCAAAATGTCACTAAACAGGAGGTAGTAGATGTCATTCAACACTACTGATTGAGGATATCACTCAACTCAACCAAGTTAAACATTTGATTGTTAGGAGGAGTAATTCAACTCCAAAGCAATGACACTTGCAAATAATTTTTTGAATAAAAACTCCCTACCTTCTTTTGATTTCTCATTGATATTTACAGGTGAATACATTACATGTAAAATAAATACTTACAATTAAATGCTTGACAACTTCCAATTAATGCAGAATTGCAAATGACGGCTTTCTAGATTGACTTCACATCACCTTATGATCAGATTTATTAGGCTATAGCAACTACCAACATGACTCATAATTAACTTAGATTGAATAATAAAAATAAATAAAAGACAATTGGACTCGTAAATAAATGATACATTTCACTAACGTGACTGCAACATAAGTTGCCACTATGCTCTTGCGTTTTCTTGTCTATTTAGGAGTTTGCTTATTTTATGATTCCATAGATTACTTCTTTTGAGTATGTCTTTGGATTCTAGTTCTTCTTCTTCTTCTTCTTTTGTAATTCTTCTTCTTCTTCTTCTTTTTTGTAATTTAGTCTATATTTTTTACTGTTGCTATTTGGCATAACTTGAGCCAAAATTTGTATCTTGGTGTATGATTGGTCTTGTTGCAGTTTTGGTACTTGGTTGTTAACTAAACATTTATTGGACTTTTAGGATAAATTGGATTAAAAATTAAGTATATCTTTTTTTCTTTAGTACAAATGTAGTGACGTATGGTACACAAGTTACATGTATAATGCTGCAGAATTTTGTTCTCTATGGATAAATTCATAATTTATGTGATTATTCAACATACAAATTTGCCACTAATTTGTTTATAGCTTTCTCTTTTTTCTATGGGAAAATTACAGTAAACCCACCTATGTTTAGGCTCATTTTCACTTTGCCTACCTGTGGTTCAAAACTTAACACTTTGTCCACTTGAGGTAACTTCTATTAGGGATCTGTTACCCACATCTTCCTTTGCCGTTAGAAAAACATATTTTTAGGGAAAAACAAACATTAAAAAAAAAAAATTTAAAAAGTTATGGTTTTTGATTGCTTAGAACTTCTACGAGAACAAAGTTGAGGAATAGCATACAAATCCCACTCTGTTATTGGCTTCTATCACCACCCAATTAGCTACCTCATACACAACTCTCTGTGCTCGTCTTTCGAGATCTCCAATGGGGTCTGAGGCTCGGGCATTGCGTTGAAACACTCGAACACCTTTTCCTGAATCTTTCAGTGCTTCCCTCTCATGTAATCCAACAACTTCGCTGTGTCCACTTCCAGCTTCTCCCTTGTTGTCGTTGCCCTGCACGTTACTTTCTGAAGCTGAAGATGATCATGATCTGGGCTGAGGAGGTGCAAGGAGAGTCGTCAAATTCACCGAGTTGTGGGGTCATCGGATTCGGTTTTATCAGATTGCTTATTCAAGTGTTTTGCTATTGTGGTTGGGATTTATAGTGGGTTTGAAGTTGGAATTGAGGGTGGGTTTGCTACTGTGGTTGGGATTCGAAGTGGGTTTGAAGTTGGAATTGGGGGTGGGTTTGAAGTTGGAAGGTTCCTTTACTTTCCTTGATTGGTGGTGTTTAGTTGTACAGAAAGGGACTGAGAATTTGGAGAGGTACAAGCAGCACCTAGGGTCGCCGCCACGCCACCAAACCCATGGCTGATCTACCACAATCCAAACCCAAGGACGGATTTCTCTTTACCTTATTCTTTGGTTGTTGATTGCTTATCTCTATCTCACTTTCTTTTGTTAATAACGTTGCTGGTTGTTGTGAGATTGTTGGTCTTCTTGTAAAAATTGGTTCACAATTTTGAGTTGTTATGAGATTGTTGATATTGATATAGATTAAAAGTGATTTCATTGAGCCCTTTGATTTGTGTGCTATTCCTCCACTTTGTTCTCATAGAAGTTCTTAAGCAATCAAAACCCTAACTTTTTTTATTTTTGTTATGTTTGTTTTTCCCTAAAAATATGTTTTTTCTAATGGTAAAAGGAGACGTGGGTAATAGATCCCTAATGAAAGTTACCTCAGGTGGGTAAAGTATTAAGTTTTGAATCATGGGTAGGCAAAGTGAAAACAGGCCTAACCACAGGTAGGTTTACTGTAATTTTCTCTTTTTATTATATATAAGAAAAAGAGTGGGATCTCATAATCTTACAATTTGATCTGATCTGACCCTCAAACCATCCTTAGTAGGATACCAATTTTGACAATCTTGGATTCATGTAATTGTTTTATACTTTTGCATGTTTTTAAATTAATTCTCAACTTCTAGAAAAATTCTAATTAGAACCAATAAATTTGTAATCCAATTCAATTCACACTATATTTGTGTCTTTATTAACTAAAAGTGACAAAAATTCACATAAGTTATGACTAAAACCTATCTAAGCACAACAATTGCTACATATGAAACTATAAGACCTATGGTGCAGTATATGAGATTTGTGAAATTATCTAAAAATCATTCAATTAGTCATTACTATAGACACCCCAATTTTGTATTTCTTTAAATCTCAAGTTCTTGGTCTCAAAGAGGAATCATCTCAAAATCCATTGTTACAAAGGCTTGACCATTCTACAAAATCTTAAAGGAGGCTCTACCTAATAAGGCGTATGCCACTTCCCACTACAAAGATCATAATTTTCGAAACACACTTCCCCCCATTTATTCTGATGATTCTAACAACTCCTAATTGGTTAAGGCTTGGTCTACCAAGCCCATTGGCCCTCTATCTTTATAAAAAGTTAATTAAACACTTAAGAAAATAATTTTTTTTAGATGAAAAAAGTGGAAGGAGAAAATAAATATAAAAATAGCTATATAAAGCACACAAATTAAAATAAAAATCTTAATTGTGACTATTCATTAATGTGGGGCAAGCCCCCTACCTTTGAATGGTGTTGGTCCTATGGACCATGAATGAATTCGCTTATGACCTTTCGGTATGTTAGAATTATATGAATTCACCATGGTAGAGCATTGTCCACCAAAATTGGCATACATTAGGTGCTATTAGTGGAACATAAGCCTATCTTTTTATGCAAGTAAATGTTGCAGGCACATAATGGTATGGCCAACAATGGGCCAAGTTGGTTGGACTAAAGTAAATGATTACTTATTATGGTCACCCACATTGCAACGTTTTCAACAACTCAACTTTCCTTCCAAGCATACCCACCATAGCCTTGATTGCCACAAACAAGAAGGCATAGATTATGCCAAGATTGCTTGAAACCCTATTCCAATTTTGGATTGTTACAAAATTGATATCATACACATAGCACCACTAGTGGATATGGTTGATATGGACTTCAAGGAAGGGGGATTTGGGTGGCAACGAATGAATCACTCATAAAGTTGATTTAGGATCACTCATGGTGGTTGTGTGGTTTAGTCTTGGCTTAACGTTGATAGAGCCAATTAGATTTTTTTGGGAAATGGGATATGGCTAGTGGTTTATGGTGGTTTTGCTAAGGGTTCACAACAACAGGTGTAAATCCATGGTCATTGGGGGGTGCAACTTGAACTTGACAGTAGGTGTGGGGTTTGGTTGATTTTACAATAGGTATGCATGAGTATTACATTTGGTTGTGAAGAAAGTGAGCATTTGGGGTATTATGCAATGCAACTTGTGAGGCTAATTGTTTTGCAACAACTTATGTGTCATGTGTGTTGGTGTTTGATTGCAAATAAAGTGTAAGAACATGAAGCACAACAATGGAAAGTAAATTGATTTATCATTTTATGAGTGAGGTTTTTAACTTATGCATCTTTTGGTTGACATGTTTTTTTAAGAGGAAACTTATATACAACGTCCGTTTGGCATGATTAATTTTGCTAACTTATTTTACTATTCAGCTTATTTTTGCTACTATTTATGGGCCTCACTGCACTTTTTGGTACTATTCATGAGTCTCATTGTACTATATCAGCTAACTTTTACATTTATCTACAGTACTTTGAATAAAAAAATTTTAGTTTCAGCAAAATAAGCGGATCCCAAACCGACCCACAGTACATTAGATGCAATATATTAGGTTTTTTAATTGAATTTAAACACTTGGTTACATTGACCAATAATATAAGAATAATTAAAATCAAAACAACAAAATACTTAAATTCAAGTGAGAAACTTAATGTAGTGTACCTAATATATTATATATAAGCTTTACCTTTTTTATTTTTTAATATTGTGGCTGAGTGACATGTAAGCAATTTATTAGCTATATCAATAGTTTTTGAGAAATTTTAGGTACACAACAAAACTTCATAACATTTAATTATTTTATTTGAACTTATGAGGGACAGACAAAGTTTAGTTACAAATTTGGTTGTAACCCAATGCTACAACTTCACTCAATATCTTTTTATTGAATGTGAATTTTGACAAATCCATGCTTGCAAAATTTCAATAACTATGTCATTAAGCAATTATTTAAATTGCAAGTTTTTATTGTCTAAAGTTATGCATAAAAAATAAATTTATGGATCATATAGTAAATAATATCCGATTGACAAAAAAATTAACATGTGTTAAAAGCGTAAATATCATGCAATCCAATGGTTTAATTTTCAAAATATGTAACAATATAATTTTTTTAAAAAGAAATTATAGTAGGCTTAGGCTATCATTAATTTTGTGACCAAATTTTGTCCACGAGAGATTGATAACTCAAATGTTGTGACAATTTTTTGTGATCCTAGCCTAGCACAACTCAACAGTTTTTTTTAGCCAGAAGAATGACCAGGACCACATTGAACCGTGTTTAAAAAAGAGCACGAATATATTGCCACAAATTTAAATTTTTGTTAGTACCAAAATGCAATAACCTAAAAGCTGAGGACCAGATCTTATATTTTAAAGCTCCATCCATATTTCCGAGGCACCGACCCTCCTCTCTCCTCTTCTTAAACCCTAGACCTCAGCTTTTAGCTGCTGATCCCTAAAGCTCCCTAAAATGGCGAAGCAGAAGGAGAAGAAGGTGAACGTGTCGGGAAAGCCGAAGCACTCGCTGGACGCCAACCGTAGCGACGGCGGGAAGAATGGGTCGAAGCGTAGCGCCGCCACCGTCCGCCGCCTCAAGATGTACAACACCAGGCCCAAGCGTAACAGCGGCGGCAAGATCCTCAAGCACGACCTCCAATCCAAAGAGTTGCCCGACACTCGAATCCAACCCAACCGCCAGTGGTTCGGTAAATATCCCCAGTTTGAATTGCATATCATATCGTATGCTTTGAATTAATGTAATTAGGGTTTGGTTTCTGCTTATATTGATTGTAATGAAAAGTTTCCGTGTTAGAAATTCAAAGTAAGTATTGCTTAGAAACGAAGGAATTCTAGTAAAGAGATTCATTTTAGGTAGTTTTAGTGCTTTTCCTGCTCCAATTGAATTGCAATAATTAGGGTTTAGTTTCGGCTTATAGATTGTATTGAGTTTTTTCGGCTTTAGAATTCGTTTTAGTAAGTCAAAGTAAGTATTGCTTAGAAACCAGGAAATTGTAGTAAGAAGTTTCGGTTTTTGATGGAAATTCTATGTGTTAAGGTCTAGGTTAGATTTAGGCTCCATTTGGATACTGCTTATTTTGCTGAAAACTGAACACTTTGCTGAAAACTGAACACACTGTAACAAAATAATATTTTAAATGTCTGAATAGTGTCGTGAGACCATTTTTAATGAAAGTCTTGTTGAAAAAAGGTGTCTGTTGGTCCCGTGAACAGTACATGAGACCCACTGGAATCTCTCAAAAGTGCTGGAATGCGCTTCAAAAGAAAAAGAAAAAGAAAAGAGATGAAACGCAGACGCAATAAGTTTTCAGCTATCCAAACGCGTACTTAGAGTTTTAATGAGGTGTAAATTTGTTTCTTTTGTCAATCCACGACTCTGTAAAAAGAGTGAAAGAAGCCCTATCTAGTGGGGGGGGGGGGGGTCTTATCTTTTCATTTCTTTTGTCCATCATTGTTGGCGTTTTGTGACGAGGAGAGCTTTTTCCCTGCAAAGCTATACCGCATTTATGGTTCAGAGAAATAATATCATACATCGTAGGTATTATGTTAACATTATGTAAGTAATTTTGAAAAGAAAAGAGATCAAAGTTAGTAGAAGTATTTGCAAATAGCTATTTTTATTTACACAGTGATTATCACTTAATCTCTAATTTGGGGACAACTAACAAACTTGCAATTCTCATTAAAATTTTTGGCTGAATATGCAGGGAATACTCGTGTTGTGGATCAGAAAAAGCTTGAAGTTTGCCGTGAAGAGATTCAAAACCATATGTCTAGTGGCTACCATGTCATAGTAAATTCAAAGAGTGTTCCCTGGTCCCTCGTAAATGATCACCAAAAGGTATTGAGCTTTCTAGATTTTAGCTTTCTGTTCCACTTTGTGGAGGAAACATAAAATTATTTACACCTGGTGCACACAAAAAAAAGGGAAATCACTTACACCATTTTTAGCTGAACTGTATTTGCTTATTCCATTGTGTTTGGTGTCACATATTTATCTTCCACACCTTGGAAATATCTATAGTAACAACATTTTTGATAAGTAATATTAATATTCAATAGAAAAGAGGGAAAAAAAAAAAACCTGCGCTGCCCTAGTACATGGGAAGTATACAATGGAAATATCTATCGTCACTGCTAAAACGAGACTGATCAAAATCAATTTGGCAGTGCATACATGATCAAACATTGAAATCATTGATCAATTTGGTTTTACACTTTTACCTATCAAAAAAAAAAATTGAACAATTTGGTTTACAAGATTTAGTTGGTTTTGATTCATGCAGTCATGATAAATGCTAAATCTTGTGAATTATTAGTGGAAATAGTAACACGTTTTACCATTCAAGCAAGTTTTGTAGTCACAGTTTTAGGTTGATGAAAGTATTGTATATTTTCATTTGCTAATTGAGTGCTTTATATATCTGTGAAGCAAGCCAGAGTTCATCTTCTTGACACTCAGCCATTTGAGAATACATTCGGGCCTAAGTCAAAGAGGAAGCGTCCAAAGCTCATGGCAGCAGATTATGATTCCTTGGTTAAGAAAGCTGATGGTTCTCAGGGTACATGAATGTTCTTCCTTCCTCTCTCCTCTCTTTCTCCCTCTTCTAGGTCTTCTTTCCATTTAGTTGGTTGGCCTCTTTGGACTGGGCCATGATTAAAATGTGAAATAAGCATTTTGTGTTTGCAGTTTCATGTGATAGCTCAGTATATTATGAATTTAAAACGTTTATTTATTTAATTTATTTTTATTGATTACTTAGATGCGTTTGAGCAGAAGCATGTTGCTAATGCCTCTGCTGAAGGAAATGAAGAAGATGGACTTCGGGACCTGGTTCGGCATACAATGTTTGAAAAGGGTCAAAGTAAGCGTATATGGGGTGAGCTCTATAAAGTAGTAGACTCTTCTGATGTGGTTGTCCAGGTTAGTGTTTCTTTGTTGATTGGTTGAAATGTATAAATCTATTTATATCTGTCTTGTTTTTTTTCTTACTTATCAAAAAAAAAAAAAAATTATATCTGTCTTGTTTCTCTCTCTCAATTATCATAGGCACTCTTTTATATTTTGTTAGCTTTTTAATTTTTTAATTTTTAGCCCTTTGCAATCTTGATATTGATTTATTGGGTGGCTACATGTACCAAGGGAAGGTTGAGAAGTTTGATCAGTGCCCTTGATCTTGAATTTCCCAAGCATTTGTTGCCATATCAAATGGCTGAGAGAAGTTACCGTTAAAAAAAAAAGGCCGAGAGTGTTGACTAATCTGCTTTCTGAACTTCACAAATTATATTTTTCTAGGGTTTTATTTATTTATTTTATTTTAATAAATTTATTTTGTGTTGTGGGGGGGGGGGGGGGGTGGGTTTGAAAGAGAAGGGAGAGAAGAGGGAAATGGCATAGGATTTAGCCTTTTTAAGAGGCCCTTCTCAAAAATCAACTATTAAAGGGTCACCTTCCAGGCAAGCTGCTTTGATTTCCAGCAGTTTGCATCTATTGGTGCCTACACACTATTAAATTTATTTTCTTATAAAAAAAAAGTAACGTATAAAATTTCACCTTCCAGGCAAGCTGCTTTGATTCTTGTTCTATTTTTGGGGTATTGCTTGCTTTGTACTCCTAGGCATTATTTTGGATGGTTAATTATTGGCGAAAATGTTTTTTAAGGAGCTTGTTACATGGGTGGTTGGAATCATAGTGGTTAGTAATATCGTATTGTGTATTAAAAGTTTCGTATTGTAAGGGCGTATCGTTAGTGCTCATGAATTGTATGATACATAGACATGTTCTTTAAAATGGGTTTTTTTGGTTAAAATTTGTGCTTTTATTTGAATCCAATAAGTTGTTAGATTTGTTTTTAACACAAAATTATTAGGTTATTTAATTTATCATAAGTTTTTTTTTTCTTGTACAAAATTTGGACTACACACTTACACTTTACTTTCATATTTGTAAATTTCTTTCTATACTATGAATAAGGTATTAATTGACAATATAATGATTTTTTTTTTATTTTTTATTTTTGTCATTGTTATTATAAATTGAAGAAGTTAGTATGCCAAGAAGAAATATTATTAAAAAAAAAAATTTATTAAAATAAAAGAACAATAAGAGAGTTGATGATGATGAATAAAATTTCAATGAAGAAATAAATTTGCAAAATGATAAACATGATGATAATATTGATGTAGATGAATTGACTAGGCAAGGTGAAGAATATGATGAAAATAAATTATTAATTTGGGTTATTTGTCACGTATTATCATTTTTGAGTTTAGTCAATTTGAATATGTATATTATACACATGTTAATTTGATTTCTTTAGTCAACTTGTTAAATATTATTACATAAAGTGATATTAAATTAGTAATTAATTGAATATAATCTAAATTTATAATGAATATAATTTTTTTTTTAATGTATATGTGTAATTTTTGTATAAATTTTATTAGTGTTTGTATATCTTATGATACACGATACAGAAAAATAAATAATCAATTCATGATATGATTTACATTTTGACTACTATGGTTGGAATTATCAAATGATCTAATTTAGTTTTTTTTTTTTTTTTGTTTTTGTTTTTGTGATTTATTTCGTCTTATGCTTGCTTGCCATGCCTTTTCATGCCAAAATACTGCTGGTAGGACACATTTTGCTTGATTGAGCATTCCCCTTTCCCTTCCTAATTTCTTTTGTTCCTTTCAATTTGTTCTTATGCATTGCAGGTTTTGGATGGGAGGGACCCACTAGGTACGAGATGTTACCATCTAGAGAAGCATTTGAAAGAGCATTGCAAGCATAAAAACTTGATTTTTTTGTTAAACAAGGTTTGCTGTGTTTTATACATCATTAGTTTGGTGAGATGATAAGGATTTACTTATTCTTTTATGCTTGAACATTCTAACGTTCGGTTTTCTCAGTGTGATCTTATTCCAGCTTGGGCTACAAAAGGATGGCTTAGAGTGCTATCGAAGGAATATCCAACTCTAGCATTCCATGCAAGCATCAAAAAGTCATTTGGCAAGGTACCCTTATTGGCTCGTGTAACTTTGTGGTCGTGATAACTGCTAACTTCTTGATATCTAACAATGTGTGGTATGCTTTGCAGTACTTATTATTATTACTACAAATTCCAGATGTTTCCTATAATATTACCTCCCCTTTTATACGCACTACTATATTACATACATCTCATGAAGCAAATGTCATTACTTTGAATTTTCATTTACCCCCCTCCCCTTGGGGCCTAACTCATATACTCCCTCCGTCCTTAATTTTTAGGCCTCTATTACTATCAATAAATAAATTTCCTAACATATTTTTTTACCTTATTTAAAATGTCAGTGCCTCTCTTTCACTAAAGTTTAAATTAGGGAGTGTAGTTTTGGAAAATTTTACCTTTTATGTAAAAGATAACGCATTAAATGATATTTCTTTAAAAAGTTGGATTTTCTAAACAGGCCTAATAAAATGGGTTGGAGGGAGTTAAAAAAAAAAAAAAAAACTCAATTCGATTCAATTAGTTTGGCCAAATTATATGACCAACAATTATCCTACAATGTAGACATATAAAGTTATGGCCAAATACACACACACACACACACATTTTTTTTCTTTTCATTTCCTTCTTTTATTTTCAAGCCACATCCAAAGGAACTGTCAGGTTGCGTTTGGTAATGGCTTAAAAATCGAGCTTATTTTACTATTTAGCTTTATTCATGGTCTTACTTCACTTTTTGGTACTATTCATGGGTCTCACTGTACTATTTCAGCTAACTTTTACTTTTATTGTACTTTCAACAAAAAGTTTTCAGTTTCAGCTAAATAAATTGTTCCCAAACGGTCACTTAACATGATTAATATGGAAGGACCTTATACTCAAAGTTTAGGATTCACTGAATATATAAATGGCACATTGTATATGTGTAACTCTTAGTGTGATTTAGCTTAAAAAGCTGTTCTAATATGTTCTTTTCAAATTTATATCTTTCTTGGACTCAGGGTTCTCTTCTGTCAGTATTGAGACAATTTGCTCGCATAAAAAGTGACAAGCAATCCATATCTGTCGGATTCGTTGGTTATCCCAATGTTGGAAAGTCGTCGGTTATCAATACACTTCGCACAAAGAATGTAATATTTCTCTTCTCCTTTGCTGCCTGTAATGTGTTATTCTTCTACAGCTGCTAATTTAATTAAGGGCGTGCGGGCACACACATAATCATATATACAAGGTCTGTTTGTATAAACAAGGATCTATTCATATATTTATTTCTCTAAATGTTATGTTTGATATATTATAGTAGTTTGATCATTGGATTATAAAATAGAACTTAAACAATTTGGTTACCTTTTGTGCAGTGCAAGTAGATTGCATTTAAATTTGGACTCATTTTACTTTTCAAAATTTTTTGGATTTATTTGTGATTTGTTCTGTTTATGCTGTATTAGACTTTGAATGCCCCATAATGTTAGGATATGAACATGTTATTTAGAATTGAGATATGTAGCTTGTCGTACAACATCCTCAACCTCCCTACTGTGTGCTTGCGGTGGCATTCTGCCGGGCTGTAGCTCAACCTACTGCCTGAAACACATGCATGAGTGTGGAGCTATGTTTTGGGAGGCCAAAACAAGAAAGCATAATCAAATTCCTGCAATAAGCTTTGTGCATTTTGTGATGGTGGTTTAAAGCTATGAATTTCCTTTTTTGTTGTTGGTCAGCACAAGTTATTTTGTCCTGTAAAATCTATGCAATTATGGTAGTGTCTTCTTTGATTAAATCTCGATCTTACATTGCAAGAATATTTCTTTGGATGCTTCAAATTACACATTGCATACGCATTTTACCATTACTGTCAATACCAAGAAGCTTGCCGGCAAAGGACATTGGTAAACAGCCCCATTCTTAGGATTTATACCCTTGTGTTCCTTCTTGAGGAAAGACAAGTTCAATATTTCTTATCCATAAAACAAGAGAGAGTCCAATTTATCTGGTCAAGAGAGAGAGCATCCAGTTTACTGATACGAGGAAAAAAAAGGACTTTGATTTTAATGATGTTTGTGATCTATTGCTTTTATGTGACAAGGTTGTACTAATGGTTTGGTTTACTAACATACTTGTGTTCTTCTTCAAAGGTTTGCAATGTTGCTCCTATTCCTGGTGAAACTAAAGTGTGGAAGTATATTACCCTCACAAATAGGATCCATTTGATTGACAGCCCTGGAGTTGTTTATAAGAGCAGTGACTCTGAAACAGATGTTGTACTGAAAGGCGTGGTATGTTCTACTTATGTGCTTCCATGATAAATTTTAACCAATTTCGAAACATTGATTTGCTGATGCTATTGTTATAATTATCCTTATTTGTTCTCAACTATGCCTTTGGTTTCTAAACTGTAGAATACAGGAATGAGCCATTGAAGCAATATCATCATGATTGAGTTACATTATGCAGTAAAGTTGTGGTCAAACCTATATTGTATGTGCCATGTGATTGGGCATCATGTTCAAACTGTCTTGAGCTAGATTTGAAACTGTTCAGGGTTAATTTAGTTTATTTTAGGCATAGAAGCTGATATAAGCTCATGCAACTATAATAAACATTTTCCCCATGTATATATTTCAATAGTTATTCATCCTATTTATTTGTTATTAGTCTTGTATAACAATTCCACAAACATTTCTAAAACTAGTTTGCTTTTATCCATGTTTTGGAGTGCCTTTTATTTTTTATTTTTATTTGTGGTTTATATGTTTGAAGTTTTTGTATTACGTTGTTGTTGTTGTCGTTGTTTTTTTTTTTTTTTTTTTTTTTTTTGAGATGATGTATCTGTTTTAATTGACTATGAGAATTTGGTCATCATGTTAGTAAATTAATCTTGCCTTATTGTTGCATATTATATATGGGGCTAGCCTATTTGGATCTTGCTTTGTTATATAAGATCCTTCTTCCTAATGATTGCTATCTTGCCATGTTTTCATGTGCCTTTTATTTTTATTTGTGGTTTATATGTTTGAAGTTTTTGTATTAATTTTAATTTTAATTTTTAGATGATGTATCTGTTTTACTTGATCTATGAGAATTCGGTCATCGTGTTAGTAAATTAATCTTACCTTATTGTTGCATATTATACGTGGGGCTAGCCTATTTGAATTTTGCTTTGTTATATAAGGTCCTTCTCCCTAATGATTGCTATCTGGCCTCTTTATTTTATTGGATCTATAGAGAACTCCATTTTATCTCTCTTTCTATTTCATATTAATGCATGTGCGTTTTTATTAAGCAAATTGGTATTTTATGAGTCATTTATATTGTTTTTAATAAGGATTTTGCCCTTGTTTCCAGGTACGTGTCACGAACCTGCAGGATGCTTCTGAACACATTGGAGAAGTTTTGAAACGTGTGAAGAAGGAACACTTGGAAAGAGCATATAAGATAAAAGATTGGTGCGTCTCTCTCTTCTATAGTTTTAATTTTAATAAAATATCATGTCATGATTCTAACGAGACATTCTAGAGCATCTTGCCTTTCCATGTGTCTCCTTGCAAGAGGTCTTTTTGCACTTTTATTTTTGGTGGGTCTTGAACCCAAGATCTTTCCCTCCATGTAGCATTTACAGGGGAGGAGGTGCCAGTTGGGCTAGAGCTCATTGTCAAATGGTCTCTTTCCACTTTGAATGTCCTGGGCTTTCGTTGGTGTTAAAACTGCAGCTATGAGCAAAGTTCTAAAACTTCACAACATCAGAATTCATTCTTGCTTTTATATTATACACCGTCATTTCTTGGGTCTTCTTGGTGTTAAAAATACCAAATATAGGATATTAGATATAAAAGTCACGTGGATCATTATCAATGATTGCTATCAATGGATTTTAGGTAATAGTTATCTGGAGTCTGATTTTAGTGAATTTGACTAGAAGTAAATACAAAAAAGGGTGCAGTTTAACATTTTCCTTGTTTTTTATTCTAGGATTTTATAGCATGTGTATTATTTTGTTTGCTTGCTTTGTCTAGGCTTCTGTATGAGATTCTTAATTCCTTTATTTGCACCGTTTTTCTTTTCGTTTTTTTAAGAGAAATATACAACATTGTTTGCAGAATGCTAATTATTTGTTTGGGGGTGATCTCAGGAATGATGATAATGACTTTCTAGTTCAGCTATGCAAATTGACAGGAAAGCTTTTGAAGGTACAATTATATATATATATATATATTATTTTTGATAACTAAGGTACTTATATTGGCTATAATGCTTAATGGTGATGTTAGGATACCACTTTTGTCAAATGCTTGCAATTATTCTTCAATTCAGCTTGATATAATTTTTAACAAGATTAGAAGACACTGCCTTTTCTTATGTTTCTTTGAGGTTCTTTTTTTATAAGTAATTTCATTAAAAAAGAACAGGAAGTATACAAAGGAAGAGCCAAAAAGAAAAACAAAAAAAAAATTACAATAGTATTGAGAAAACTTCATATCAGCTTGGAAGTCAACAAGGTTTAGGTGGTAAAAGAGGGGAAATTCAACATCCACTCATAGATGAGGAACAAAAACTTCAGATGTTCCATGTCCTTTCCCTCAAAAGTACGCCTATACAGTGTTACTCATTAAGCACAGAAAGATTGACTCCCAAGCCTCTTTACTATCATGCTTACCCCTTTCCAGCATGTTAAGTGGGCAGTCACTGAACTCAGCATCACCCAACTTTCCTTCAAGAGACATAAAACAAGTGTCCATAACTCTGACGCCATTGAACATTGAATGGTTAGCATATGTGCCGTTAGATTTATACATACAACACCAATCCATTAATGGCAACTTGGCTCTTGATGTTTTTACTTTTGCTCTTGAAATTAACAGCTGTGGTTCATTATTGACACTAATATGTTACAAATGGGCTGTCTAGGGTGGTGAACCTGACTTGATGACTGCGGCAAAGATGGTCCTCCATGACTGGCAGAGAGGTAAAATACCCTTTTTTGTGCCCCCTCCACGACAAGAAGACAAGTCGGCAGATGAACCCAATGTTTTTGGTGCTGACCAAGATGAAGTGGGTAGCAGTCAGGCATCTGCAGCAGCTTTCAGAGCTATTGCAAATGTTATTTCCTCCCAGCAGCAAATGTCTGTCCCTGTTCAAAGGGATCTCTTCAGTGAGAACGAGTTAAGGGGTGACACAGACAAGCTGGAAGGGGGTGAGAAATTCAAGCAGGTCTCAGATGCCAAGGGTGATACTCATGAACTTTGTCCAGCAACCTAGGGTAGATTGCCGGCCAGCTTCCTGCTAGTTAGTCATAGGCCAGCTTCCTGCTAGTTAGTCATAGGCTTTTGTGCGGAGGGATTTTCATTTTTGTAGTCTGGGCAGTTTTTTATGTCTAAAATTAATTTTGTTTGAGTATTTATACCTGGGAGCTTGTCTTAATTACAGATTATATCAAATTACATGCCTAATTATATTATACCGCAAGTTTGTTTTTTCCCCCCAACAATCTAATTCAAGGAAATCAATTTAATAATTTGGCTTTTCATGCATTTTAAAAGGCAGGAAACTTATCATGCTATGATTGGGAACAATGGCAATTACATTATTTATATCAGGATTTGTGACCTTGAAATTTTAGAGCTACTGCTATTTATGGGGTTGGCCTTCTGCTTGTTTCATAACCAGTGTGAATTCTTTGATCATAAGCCATTGTTTCATCTAACATCGGGTGGTTTACCAACTTTACCTGATTTACATTTGCATATATTGAGAACGAAATATGATATGTTGATGGGATGGTAAGATATGGGAATGACAATATATATATAAAATAACTTTTAAATGTTTACTATTGCAATTAAGTCAAACGTGTAGATAACATCAATCCAATCTATTTGATGTATCAAACGGCTTATGAAAACCAGGGAAGCTGTAGACATGGCTCAATTTTTGCCGGACTGATATGCTTTGATGTGCAATTGGACAATCTTGGGTCAAACACTCAGTCGTCAGACATCGTCGATACAGATTTATTTCTTGGTGGCTCCCTGGAGAGCATGTGAGCAGAGGGCGGGGAGGGGTTTCGAACCCCAGCCTAGATGTTTCATCAATTGAGGCTCTCTTTTTGAAAACTCGTATTGTACTACTCATCCCTCAAGCATCCAAAACTTGAAATCAATGAGAATAGAACAAAATTCTGGGGTTATGCACTGATATTTTTTGTGTGCTCTCAACCGATCAAGCTCATTTGCTCCCACTAGTATCTCCTTTACATACACAATTTGAAGGTTGGCATTAAGTGTCAACAATGCTCCTTCAGTTAATGTATCAGATATGCTTAGGAGATGAGTAATTTGGGTTAAAGCATAAATGTATGGCAGAAAAAAAACGAGATGAAGGTCCATATCAGCAATTTTATGCTCATAAAACTCATTTAGGTTTATCAATAGACAAGATGAAACAAGAAGTACAACTTGTCTTCATTCCAGGGCATACTTATTCAATTAACTCTTCCATATTGCCCTTTGACCTATCCTGGAATTCCCAAACAGACATTATTGGTCTTGTTGTAAAGAGATAACACATTTTGAAAGAAAATGGTTTTAGTAAATCAGGGGATTATTTTCTTTTTCGTTTTCCTTTTTGACCAGTAAGTGATATTTATTATATTTCAATCAAGCTGATTCTTATGAAATCATTTTATGAAAAGCCAGAGAATGTTCCCCAATTGTGCTGAAGTTCATGCAAATGAAAACCTGCGAGTGGAATGTAGGTTTGAGGGAGGATACGCTAATGATGCATTACAGATGATAAACCGACAAAAGTATATAATCTTTGGTGCATACTGGCAGACCTTTACTCTCTGCAGATAGGATCTTTTGAACATTCGACTCATCTTGATCAATTGTTGTTGCTGATATGTCAAGGATAGAACATCATGTGGAAGGTCCAAGTTTTTATAATTTACCAAACTCATGAAATGCACCAAAGAAAAAACAAGAAGAATTATGGTCAAAGGATATAGAATTGATCAATGAATTTATTTTTATGACATCAACTACATCAAAATATCAATTACAGCAGGATTGTGGCAGAAGGAAAGTTGAAAATTTTATGACAGCTAAACTATTTTTTTTTTTTGATAGGTAATAGATATTTTCATTAAAAAAAAGTACGTCATGTTCACAATGATGAACATAAAGTACCATAAACAAATACAAACAAATCAAATAGAAATAGAATGCACGAAATCAGAAATGGAAATACATTGTGTAAAACCCCATATACGAGACCACCAAAACAAAGTCCCAACTAGCAAAGACTTCAAAAAATTAGTAGATTTCTAAACATCCTCAAAAGTGTAGGTATTTCGTTCTCTCCAAATTAGCCACATCAAACAGGCTGGATCTATATTCCAGACCGAAGAAGAGTGTAACCCCAAATAATTCTCCCATGCAAAAAGAAGAGAAACAACCATCCTTAGCATCACCCACTGCAAACCAAACATCAAAAACACTTCACTCCATAAGGTGTGTGCGAACATGCAATGAAGTGAAAGATGATCCACTGTTTCTCCATCGCAATGACACAAGCAACAGCAATTAACCAAAGACAACTTCCATTTTACAAGGTTGTCAATAGTAAGAATACTATCTCGAGCTACAGTCCATAAAAAGAAAGACACTCTTTTAGGTATCTTACTACTCCAAATTCATTTTCACGGGAAAGGAAAGGTAGGAGTAGATAAGGAATTACAGAAAGAGTGCACATCAAAAACACAATTTAGGGTTAACTTCCAAAACAAACTATCAGTCCCCTCTCCCCTAGGTATTTTGGAATAAATAAGCTCGTAAAAAGCAAACACTCTCTCCTCCTCCCAATCATCAGAAGCCCTATGGAATTGAATATTCTGACTCCTACTACCACCATCTTAGGAGCCTTGTGGAATTGAATATTCCGACTCTTACTACCACCATCTGGTGAAATACTAATCAACTTAGAAATCCAAGCTTCTTTACCTATAGCACGAGAGAAAAGATCAGGGTAAAGATCCTTTAAGGGAATGTGCCCACACCACAGATCATACCAAAATCGAATACGAAGACCCTCTTCCGCCACATACAACACAAGACCAAAGAAACTCTCAGCACATTTCCTAATATTCTTCCACATTCCACATCCCTGAGCACCTCTACTAACTCTAGTGCACCAACCTCCACTAAACTCCCCATACTTGATAGCTACAACCTAATGCCATAAATGATTGGTTTCACTTCCGAAACGCCATAACCATTTTCCAAGCAGGGCTTGATTAAACAAACCAAACCTCTTTCTCCCCAAACCTCCTGCTTCAACTGGCCAACACACCTTATTCCAAGCAGCAAGTGGATATTTGAAAGCTTCCTCAGAACTCCCCCACTTGAAATTTCTCTAGATCCTTTCTAATATATCTGCCACAGCTGGAGGGTTAGCGAACAAAGATAAGAAATTAGTGGGAAGGCTTGAAAGGGTACTTTTCAATAAAGTTAATCTACTCCCTTTCGAAAAATACAAACATTTTCAACTGGAAAGTTTCTTCTCTATGTTTTCTATAATAGGATTCCAAATTGATGGATCCTTAAAATGAGCTCCAAGAGGCATACCCAAGTAAATCATGGGCAGCCTACCAACATTGCAACCTAAGACACAAGCTAGAGTATCCAAACTCCCTACCAACCCCACTGAAACAATCTCACTTTTACCAATATTAACTTTCAAGCCTGTGATAACCTCAAAGAAAATCATCACCATCCGAATATATAAAAGTTGTTCCCTAGTTGCATCACAAAAAAGGATAGTGTCATCAGCAAAAAGAAGATGAGAAATATGCAAACCTCCTTGTGAATGGGAATGGGAATTCGCTTGAAAACCCCTAAGAAAGCCTCCCTCTTCTGTTCTTTTCAACAGCCTACTCAAAACTTCCATCACCAACAGGAAAAGAAGAGGAGACAAAGAGTCCCCTTGACGAAGGTCTCGAGTACCTACCAAAAAAACCCATTGGAGAGCCATTAACAAGAAATGAAAATCGGACTGTAGAAACACAAAACTTCATCCACCTCCACCGCTTCTCTCCAAAACCCATCCTCTCCATGAGATAAAACAAAGCATCCCAATTCACGTGATCTTATGCCTTCTCAATATCCAACTTGACAATCACACTTGGAATTCCACTCTTCATTCTACTATCCAAACATTCATTAGCAATGAGAATAGAATCAAGAATTTGTCTCCCTCCAATAAAAGAATTATGTTAATTAGAAATAAGTTTATCCAAAACACAACGAAGCCTATGTGCCAACACTTTTGATAGCACAAACTACCCACAAGGCTAATAGTACAAAAGTCCTTAATGTTAATAGCATTGGTCTTCTTAGGAATCAGACATAAGAAAGTGGCATTAAGAGATTTTTCAAAGATGCAAGTTCTATTGAAAATCCACAAAAAAAGCCATAACATCTTCTTCTACCACACCCCAACACGTTTGGAAAAAACCCATAGTAAAACCATCTGGCCCAAATGCCTTATCACCTTCAGCTTCCTTTAAAACTGCAATAATTTCCTCCTTATCGAACTCCCTCTCTAAAGATAGCCTCTCAGATTCATCCAAGCAAGCAAACTCCAGGCCATCAATAGTAGGTCTCCAAGATTCAGGCTCTTGATATAGATTCTTATAAAATTTCACCACCTGAGCTTGAACCTCCCTGTCATCCTCATAAAGCACACCCTCAACCTCCACTCCCCTAATTTGATTGGTTCGCTTGTGTGAGTTAGCCAACCTGTGGAAAAACCGAGTATTATTATCCTCCTCTTTTATGAACAAGGCCTTGGATTTTTGCCTCCAAGAAATTTCCTCCAAAGAAGCTAAATGCTCGATGTTAGCTTTGATCACAGTTCTTCTAGATCTATCTTCTAGAGACAAAACTCGCAGCTCATCTCTCATATCAAGTTCCAACAACTCAGTCAAAAGACATTTTTTCCTAAAAGCCACATCCCCAAACACATGCTTATTCCAATGCTTCAAATCACCTTTCAAAGCCTTCAATTTACAAGCTAAAACATAACTTGGAGGCCCCACAAAGTGATAACCCCTCCACCATTGCTGAATTCGATCCACAAAACCCTTCACTTTCAGCCACATATTTTCAAATTTAAAAGCACTCTTCCCCCTCAACATACCTCTTGCCTCCACTAAAATAGGACAATGATCTGACACCACCCGAGGAAGAGACTTCTGTGTCACATCCAAAAAATGATCCTCCCAATTAGCTGAAATCAGAGCCCTATCAATTTTGGACATGGAAGGATTATTAGAATCACGAAACCAGGTGTAATAACCTCCCTCCAAAGGCAGATAAACTAGATTGTGTTTCTCAATAAAGTTAGAGAATTTAAACATGGCTGAGCTAAAAGAGTTACAACTAAGCCTCTCTACCGGATATCTGATGATGTTAAAATCACCAATCAAACACCAAGCCGAACTCCACTGCAATCTCATAGAATCAAGTTCCACCCACATATCATTCCTAGCACTGTCGTCAAATGGACTGTACACTACCGAATACACCCATTCAAAAACTGTCTACGATTCCCTTCAACAAAACAGAAACAGAAAATCTACCAACAAAAAAATCAACTTTCTCAAACAACCTCCTATCCCATGCCAACCAAATACCCCTAGCAGTGTGAATTGCATCCAAAACTGCCCAATCTACAAATGGGCTTCCCAATAAACTTTTCACAACGGTAGAGTTGTACTGTTCAATTTGGTTTCCTATAAACAAATAACATCACCCTTCCAATCCTTAAGAAAAATTTTCACCCCTCTTATGAAAATTATTTAAACCCCTCACATTCCAGGATAGGATTTTTAAATTCATGGATACTGATTTGAGCCCAACCCAATGGATTTCAAACTACCTTAGAGTTTGTACCAGCCTTCCTATCATAATTAATGGAAGAGACTAAACTCCTTAATGTTCTCATACCTTTCTTACTTTTGTTCCCTGTCCTACTAATGAGAGGATTTAGAAGTACCAGATTTCTTTTAAAACCATGTCAGCCATGAAGCTTTAAATAATTAACATATTTATTTTATAAGAAAAATTATGAGACTAAAATTAAAAGGGAAAAGTAACAAGTCATATGTTTGTCAGACTAGAACAACTTAAAAATCAAGTTACCTGTAGTGCTCTATTGGTTAAAATTCTAGCGAACCAAGGGATTTTTGAGGGTGTCTCAGTCCTAGTTCAGGAACTCTCTGAGCATCTATGTTGGTGCCTATTTCAATGACAACCCCCAAGTTCTTGTATACATAATCTAAAAGCCATTTGACTTGAGGTGCCACATAAATATCATCGTCTCTGTAGCACAAACCAATTAGCAAGCAAGATCCATGTAATTGCATATGGTCATTTACTGATTATATCTGTCAATTCTCATATATATATGCCTTGCCTTCTATTATACAAGGAATGAAGATGCTTAGAACATGAAAGTGAGATGTAGCTTCTAAGATGTATACACAACAAACCTGAGAGTGTATAGAGAAAGTCTTCTCCGTCTCAGAAAATTTTGAGACAATGATCAAATCTCTCAAAGTGCTTCTGGTCATCCATAGAATAAAAAACACATCAAGAAATTATCAAGATAGTGTCTTTGGCTCAAAAGGAAACGTTACCTTATTTTGATGATATAGCCAAATGAAAGCAACTCTCTGTTCCTGTATCAAAATCTGTCAGAGAGCTGCAACCATGTCCATGACTGAAAAACATATCTACGATGGCAATCATCTTAAGTCTCTCTATTCATTTTTGTTCTCCTAGCAGATGGAAAGTAAAGAAATCATCTAAGTCTCCCATGTTCATGTTCCAGACTGGCCTTCACCAGTCTATTGAGCCAACTAGCCTTGATACTTGTAATTTTTCCAAGAGATACGGTAATCATCTCCTTTGGTGATCCTTTAAAGTTTTATTGATTTCATTAACTATTGAAGTATAAGAAGCATAATCTGAAATAAGGCCTTTTTCACTTCGTAATTTATCAAAATGCTCTGGGTTTCCATTCTTGCAATGCCCTTCTAACAAAATGTTGTATGTAATATCATCTGGAACCACCCCCAAATTAAGCATAGCATCTAAGAGCATATTTGCATTTTTCATCTGCCCTAGCTTACAAAGGCCATTCATAAGTACGTTATACGTTACAACACCTGGAACATGGCCATCACTCTGAATTTCTTTAAGCAACTTAAAAGCCATTTTAACATCACCCTTCTTACAAAAACCATCCATGACCATGGTATATGTTGCATCATCAGGTTTCATACCAGCACACAACATCTCCCTCATTGTTCTTTCTGCATCAACAACTCTTCCTTCCCTACACAGCCCTGAAATAAGAGCTGTGAAAGCCACATTATCAAGTTCAATCCCTTCATCACTCATTCTCTTCCTAATCTTTAAGGCTGATTCTAAATCTCCTTCCTTGCAATTCCCATCAATAAGAATAGTGTATGTGATCATGTCAGGCTTCAATCCCCTTGCACTCATCTCATCAAAAAGGTTCCCCACTTCTTTCAAATCTCCAATCTTGAAAAGTCCATTGATGAGTGTATTATACGTAATCAAATCAGGTTTCACACCTTTCCCCAACATTTGCTGATAAATTTCCATGGCCAAATCAATTCTCCCATTCTTACATTGCCCATCAATCAATGTCGTGAAAGTAACATCATTCGGAACCAACCCCCTCTCACACATTTCATCAAACAACCTATTCGCATCATCCAAGCTACCCTCCTTACACAACCCGTGAATCAAAACACTGTAAGTAAAAACATCAGGATGCATTTTACTCTCCTCTATAACCCTTTTCAACCTAAACCCCTCCTTTAAATCCCCACACTTACAATACCCATTAATCAAAGTATTGAAACTAACAACCGTGGGACGCAAACCCCACTTCGGAATTTCCTCAAACACAAGCTGGGCTTCCCTAATTTTACCCTCTTTACACAATTTATGCATCAAAACATTGAAGTTACACACATTTGGTGGATACCCACAATCCAAAACCTCCATATAAAACGCACAAGCCGATGAGGCTGTCTTCGACTTCATCATCTTATCAAGCAAAGACCCACACCCTCGAAATGGGACTCGAAAATTATGCTTCCTAACCAATCTAAAGCACTGAATAGCATCAGAAACAAAACCATTATCCGTATACGCAATCATCAAAGCATCAAACACAGAATTGGAGTAATGGATACCTTTGGTTTCGACGAGGGAAGCAAAAACAGAGCAAGCCGAGTCCTTGCCTTTCCGAGAGACAAGGAAGTGGAGGAGTGACTGGGCTTGAGGGAACATGTTGTGGGAGAAGAGGAAGTGGGCCATGGTGCAATAGGAATGGAGGGTGTGGCGGAAAGTGGGGTGAGAAGAGAGGCATTGGAAGAAGGAGAGGAGAGAGTGTGGAGAGAGAGAGTAGGGGTTGTGGTTGATGAGGTTGATAACATGTTGGGGTGTGAGAGAAGTGAGGAGGTTTCTGAGAGAGGAGTGGTGGAGTGGTTTGGTTTTGGAGTTGAGAATGGCTTTAGAGATTGCTGAGAGTACAGGGTCTTCTTGGTGAGGTGATGGTGGAGGAGTGTACTTGTACCAGGCTGAAGATGAAGAGAAGGAGTGGTGTGTTGTTCTTGAGAGCTTGAGGTTGGTCATGCCTTTGCTTCTCATTCTGATGGTAATTATCTCTCGCTCTCCCCTCTGTTTTGAACGAAAGAATATTTCTAAACGTTTTAACAAGAGGGAAAAAACAAGAAAAGAAAGAAGAAGGGGGAATATATGGCCTACAACAGGGTGAATATGCAAACCTTGGCCAAATTGGATTATTACCATATAAAATGACACGTGAGATTGTGAGTTTTGGGGTTCATATGAAAGTGATGGTTTACCCATTACAGTCTGATGAGTCGGATATTAATATAATATCAAATTGCGGGCAAAGTTATGGCAAAGTGTGATTGTAGAACTAAAAATAAAATAAAATAAAATATAGGTTAGTTTGGAATCAACACCAAAAAAAGAAAACTTAGGTATAAATCAACACGTCCACCAAGTGTCCTCTCTACCTGTAATCGTGGTTGGCCATGAGATTTCATATATGATATATCACTTAAAACAATTTTAACTGATGAAAAATGAATAATTCATAGCTGTTAGTTGTATATTGTCTTCAATACATTTTCAGGCTTTGAAAGTATTTGACTTGATAATACCTGGTGCAGGGCCTGAATTTTTCCATGCATATTCTACCACCTGTTGAAAGGGGCCTCTGCTGTATGCAATTGGCTGTAACCATAATAAAAATCTTGAGCCAAATTGGATTGCCATATAATCAAATATCTGTTCTTGATTTATCTCAATTATTTTGGTTAATTCAATATTTTATTTGAACATTACTTTTGAATATCTCTCTGTATTTCTATGCCTGGCTCCAACATGTAAAGTTAACCAGGTAACTTAAAATGTTTGACAAAGTCAATTATTTTTGGTGAGCTATTAAATTGCTGAATGGTAGTGTTTAAGGACACCGGAGGCCACACAGAATGATATTGTCATGAATCTCTGAGAGTTGCCTACTGCTGCCATGTAGATGGCAGATTTGAAGATAAGGAGAGGTGAGTACTTTTGGTCTTGTAACTTTAATTGCCTTCACCCGCCAACCTATCTGCCTTTTTCAAGTGCACAAGGTAATCAGTACATTACATTAATTCCCAGATATCATTTCTTGCTAAAATATAGTTGGGTGGCTTGAACTCTCAGCCTCACTAGGGAGGTCCTTAGATGTCGATAGATAAATCAATTATCACTTCAAATTCCATTTGTGATAATCTGTCAATAGTCAACTTGAACGTGTAGTTGCAAACGCAGGTGATTTACATTGGTCCTTAAGACAGCTGCAGGTGTAGATTTATGTCAGCTGCTTGCAGTTGGCCTTGTTAAGGGCGTAAGGCAGTTATATACATGTTTGGACCTTTGAGGGGTTCCATGTTTCTGTGATAAGTTTTTATTTTTTTTTTCTGTGATAAGTTGAAGCTTAGACTTGGGGTCGAGTTTTGAGTGATAGCTGGATCTAGTTGCTTCTCCTTCTCTTCTTCCATGATTTATTTGGACCTTTAATTTATTCGGGGTTAACTTTGATTTATTTATTTATTTATTACACAATTCTCCTTTTATGCTTCCCATGTGCTAGGGTTGTGTCATTTTTTGCATTTCAATAAATCGATGTCCTGGGAGGGCAGTTCTACTTCCTTGTACATATCCAAATAAGAGAGAGAGATTTCAAATCCAAACTACTGGCATCAAAATCTAGTCACATTGGAGAAATTGGGCATGAAAGGAGAACTTTGACTATAGGTCTACTATACCTTATAAGATTCAAATCTACCAACAAGCTACAAATCAGTAGCCTGGATTCTAAGTGACCACAGGTTGGAGGTCAAGAGCACATCGGTGAAAGAAGATGAACAGGGGTTAAGTTTTAGCTTTGTTTTTCTGTAAAAAATGCAGAAATGACTGAAAAAATCGAATATAACATTCATATGGAATTAATTAGCAACTAATCTTTTTGCATAATATACTTGTAGAGAATCAAATTAGGCAGTGAATCCATGTCAATATATCAAGTCTGATGCTAGACCAGATAGAAAAGTGCAGATTATAAGATGTAATTTCTCTGGGTAGGATCTTTCAAAACCTAATAGAGAGCCGTCAAAGATTTTTTCTTTGAGTGGCCATGCACTAGAAAGTTGCCTTCAACAAGAGAAATTTGTTCCTGTTAAGCCATGGAAGAAAAATGATGCAGATGATACAGCTCTTTTGGACTTTATACCATTTCTTGAATGTAGGGATTCTTCAATTTCTGTATTATAATATAGGATACACTCTTTAGTGCTTTTAATTATCATGTTTGTTGAATAAAACCACTGACCTTGTGAAAATGCATTACCATCTGGTTGGTTTGTGTGCATTTGTTAACTGTACTAGTCCATCTGATATCAGACAATTACCGGCATCAGATCAAGGGTGTGAGATACCAACAGAATTCATCTATATCAGACAAGTACTGCCGTACTGGCATCATACCCGAGGCGCATACATGCAATAATTTTTCTTTTGATGGAACACATACATGTAATTAGATACAAGTCAATATGAAAAGTAGCTTATGATTTTACAATATTGATTATACTATACATGCACTCCCCATCAACAAAAGCAGATCCAGATCATTCAATTTTCAACAATAACTAACAGATGCGCATTTGTATCTAATAATCCACCAAGAAAATACCAATTTGCTGGTCTCCCTGAAACTTGTTCTGATTTAGATTAAAGTTTTAGGGAAGTGAGCACAAGAAAGGATGCATGGTATGCTGCATGCACCAAGATATGTTTCACATAAAAACCGATATGTACAGATATTTGAAGATCTTGACTTCTTTAAAAAATCCCTTGCTGTGAAACTTGAATTACAAAAATTTGCATCCATGTAGATAGAACTTCTTTATTCTCATGATTAATTCAAGTATCAATACATACTCAATTAAGGTAATCACTCTGCAGTACATGTAATAAATGCTATTTACTCAACTATCGCATCAATAAAACTGATCGCTATCTATTTTAAATGTAAAACCACTCAATTAAGGCAATCACTCAGAAATAAGAATTTAAAGAAAAGTGCCATGTATATTCTATTTTTTTTTTTTTATAAATAATAAAATTTTATACAAAGAGACTACTTCATGCACAAATGGCATAAAGTGGCCTAAGGAATTACAAACTAAAACAAAAAGAAAACGACTCAATAAACATTGAAACATAGTCTATAAGCGAGAGTCCTCAGACTTGAGAGCAATGAAAACAGGTACCATCAACGCTAAAAACATAAATGTAAGGGCCATAATAAATTCCTCCTTGCCTGTTGTTGTTCCTACATTTTCTTCTCTACGTAAATGCACAGTCGGTTTGTCGAGCAAAACTATAATCTCAACATAAGAATCAACAAAAGTATGACAATTTCCAACAATCCTAAGATCTTTAATCTCTTGTAGAGACCCATTTACAAAAGCCTGTGGGTCGCAAAAACTTACAGCTCCTGTGGGAGGCAAAGTAGTAAGCGTTTTTAATTCAACCGTGGCAAGTGAGTAAACCTCAACGTCAGGTGGAGACTCGTAGTCCCAGTCATCTTTATCCAGAAATGTCAGAAACCTCACCACCTTATAGTCATTGGTTTTGGAATCAAATCCAAACCCAACAGATGCATCGTGCCCACCATGTGTGTGGAAGGTGATATTGGGTTGAGGAAAGTTCCACAAACTTTCTAACACAAGGGTTCCAGAGAATGAATTTATAATAGTCTATATAAAAATCATCAGCAAGGCAGATGAGACCGTTGCAAGTACCCACCACACGGTATATTTCGCAAGGGCTTCGATCATGGAAAGGGAAGCCAAACCTAGTGTGTTCATAGAAATTTTTGTTGTCGTCCCAATGCAATGCGTAGTGTTGTTTTTCATGTTGGTCAGTTGTTTGTCTGAAGAGGAGGAGGGGATGGTTGCTGTTGTTAGAGGATTGGTGGAGATGCATGGAAATGAAGGTAGGGTTTTGGATAAGGGATTTCCATGTTTTGCAGACTGAGGTGCAAGTTACGATGGATCTGACAGGTAGACGTATGAGAACATGGGTTAGGATTTCAAGAGGTAGAGAGTCCCACATTGCTTCTTTGGTGAATAAAGATTTGCAGACTTTAGGAGGCAAGTAGTCTGACATTATTCTTTGCTTGTTTCAAGCTTCAAAGAGAGAGAAATGAGAGAAAAGGGTTTAGAGATTGTAGAGGCAGTGAATAGAAGAGTTTAACAGTAATAGTTGGAGTGAGAGAGAGAGACTCAGTGTCAACAGGGCCACAGTTGAAAGCTTTAAGTGCTATCATGATTTCCCCTCGTTGAGAAGATGTCTCACTATAAGCCTTGAAATCTGAGTTAAATTAATCCAACAAAGCAAACAACTGCACCTGTTCAGAGATCAAAGATAAGTACTAATATGAAGATCAAGAAAATGCCTTGTATAGTTGTATGAAATTCAGATCATAAAAAAACTGCTAGTTAACAAACAGAATATGAAGATCAATAAGAGACATATATGGTGAAAAATTAATCTATTAACAAATAAAAAAATATGAATATCTTTTTAACAAACAAGAAAATCAAAACATCCCTACAAGCAAGCAAATTTACTTAATAAATCATTCTTGGCATTTACTAGTTGATACAAATCTACCAGTTCACAGAGCAGGAAACACAGCCCCCACTGCAAATACAAAACAAGATATTATGGAACCACCTTGAAATGAGACTTCACTTATATATTTTATATACAAAGAAAAGGGGGAAACAAAGAAACTATATACATCACATAAAGAATGACATTATAAAATTGAAATCCAGAAGAGGGGAGAGCTTGAGACGATGAGAGATCAGGTTATTATACGAGAAAAATGCTTCACTACATGAATAAATTTCAAGATAATTTCCATTGAGTTTGAACTTCATGCACCCAATTGATAAGAAAATCAGACTCCATTTGAGAATCATCAATTACACATTTAAACGTGCATTGGGGATCTACACAACAAGGATAATTGGGTATGTTTAGTATTTTACAGCCAGGTCCATCATGTTTTGGCCGCTTCTGAAAATTATAGGAAGACTGAAGAAGACAAACATAGGTTGCATGTCATATCTAACAGATAAGCCACCTTCACTTTCTCCACCATTACTGCTAGTCCAACTACAGAATTTCGTTACTAATACCTCTGCACTACAGCTGCTATCGTTTGGGTTTAAAATGACAAGCACCACTTCATTATTGGAGCTTATAAAACTGAAAGAAAATTTTAGGCTTTGCTTACGTCATAAACTGAATTAGAGACTGATTTATATAAAAAGGAAAGCCAACCTCACTCAAAAATCACAAATTTAAGTCCAGATTGTGACCATTGCAGCAGATTTAGAGTTCCCTGTGCTATGCTTAAAAAGTTGGAAGATATTTTATGTTAGAAAATTCCTCCCATAAATATGGGATTCAAAATCCTTGAGTAAAACAAGAGACAGCCACAGAAACATACCCCACCATTATCAAACTTGGTCAATTAGAAATTAGCTTAAATGAATTTTAAGAATTTAATTCCTTTTGATACCAATTAGTGAAGGAGTTCCCTGATCTCAGTACTATAATTAAAAGATGAACTCTATTTAACCTATATTTCTTGTTTGAAATAATCCTCCACATTGTTTTGTATTGAAGAGTTGAAACTTGAAGCATACCCTACTATAATTCCATTACTTAACCAAACTAGGAGTCCTGGATATTAATTTCAGAAACCAACCAAAATACAAAAATAAAGCCAAATCACAAACACACCAACCATAAAAAGAAAAAAACCAATCTCTTTTTCTAATAATATTAAATCAAGAAATTAAGCTGTTAAGTACTGCCTCTTCAACAACCAGAAAACTGAAATATTCCATGTAAGAAAGGGAAAAACAATGGAAGGTGATAGATGGCTCATTAAGGGACCAATATTTCAATTTTATGGTCCTTGAGGGGCTTGTGAACATAGTGATTTGGAAACTTGGAAACTCAGGGAGGTCTAGAAGTAGATAACCATGGAATGCAATTAGACAAAGATTGCTTGTGGGGGATGGGTATGAGATCTTATATGGAATGCAAAGTCTGTTACCAAGTGATATGGATATGGAACTAGTTTGGTTTAGGGGAAAAAAAATTCAAAGGTAAGAGTTTAGTGTAAAAAAAAAAAAAAGCTATTAGAATGGCTTGAACAACTGTAATAATAGATGGATTAATAAAAATGGTTACAAGAACGGTGGCATAAATATGATTACAGCATCAACCCACAGCCCACTTCCCCCCCCACCCCCCCCCCCCCCCCTCCCCCCCCCCCCCACACACACACACACACACGTTAGTATTAAATTGAAAAAGAATCATTGACCTGAAAGCACTAATGGTCTTTCAAGATTGCTCCTACTGTATCTGTGACTATCTCTCTTAGCCTTTAAGTTCTTCTCTCTTTCTTCCTGGCTTGTAATCATATCAATTTTTTTTTTTTGGTTGTACAATCTCGTTTGATGGCTTTCTTGACTGACCTTTGATGAATAGAAAAGCCAAGAGAAAAAAAGGGTAAGGGGGGGGGGGAATATTATTTCAATTTGGATAGATTCTGAAAATGGCCCGTACACCAGTTCATTTCACTTTTAATAGAAGAAAGTGGAATGTAAAAACTACCATTCAATGAAGAAGAGAGAGAGGTTGGCAACCGTAAACGACTAACTTTTGAGAAGAAGAAGAAGAAGAAGAAGAAACGACAGATAAGCTTTTTAAGAGAAGGCAGAACCAGAGTCCTATGCGGTTCAACAGGATATGATCTTAATGCTGAAGGCTTCCTTGTTTATATATACTATAGTTAGGAAAGTGAACACGTGAAAGGATACACGGTATGCTGCATGCAGCAAGATATGTTTCACATAATAACTGATATGTACAGATATGATGAACATCTTGAGTTTTTTCACATAACAAGTAACTCCGTAAAAAATTCCCTTGTAGTGAAAATTGAATTACAAAAATGTGCATCCATGTACATAGAGCTTCCTCAATTTCTTCATGATTAATTCAAGTATCAATATATACCTATTGATGGCTTCACTAATATTGGGTTAAAATTCTTTTTCAAATTATGCGAAGGAGATTAAGATAACAAAAATAGTTTAAGACGAGGATCATAAACAAGTCATTTTCAATTCTTAAACCTCCAAAGCAAGCAATAACCACCGTATAGCTGGTTTGTCAATGAACATCGATCTTTTGAATGTTTTCAATAAGATGTGGGAATGGAAGATTTAAAATGTATATGAAATATCTTTAGCATAAATAGATCACAATTGACAAATTAAGATTTTTTTTTTGATAAGTAACAAATTAAGATTCTTTATAAAAAAAAATTGAAAAGAAAAAAAAATCCATGAAGAACATTTAGTAGAAGTGTAAGAATATGAAGTTAAAAAGAGGTCACCATAACATTATCAAGAAAGAAAAAGTTGAGTACATCTATCTATAAAATGTAATTTATAAGTGGCAGGAAACATGAAATTCACACAATCCATTTATCTTTAAGCACTTGACAATTAAGCATGCAAAAGTTAATAACCAACATGAACCAGTTTGTTTTTTTGTTTTTTGTTTTACAAGTATTATGAAATAGATAACTGATAAGTTATCTATCTTAAATATAAAGCCACTCAATTCAGGTAATCAATCATAAATAAGAATTTAAAGAACAGTGTCATAGATATTCACATCCAAACCATAATCAATGCCAAGTGTATATGAATAACAAAATGGAAAATCATAAAAATAAGGATTAAAATAGAATGTTACCTTGCCTATTGTTGTTCCTCTTTAATTTTTCTCAGTAACTGCAGAGTTGGGATTTTTTGTCATTCAAAACTAGACTCTCAACATAATAATCAACATAAGTATGATAATATCCAGCATTCCCAGGATCTTTAATCTCTTGGGTCTCAAGGTCTCGCGAGATGAATTTTGTGTCATTCATTTTCAATATAACCTCACCACTCTTCCTAAAACCTTTTGCACTTGGTCTGTAATATCTGGGACCTTGATCAGCCAAAATTACAATTTTGGTCCACGAGGACGCATTCCCGTACTCCTTCATCAGCCATATATTGAGATAGTTCATAGAAACCTCTTGATACAAGGCAAGGGAATTCCCATATGCTGAAATAGTTGACGGCAAGTTACGTTCATTTTCGGCAAACTTTGGCATCGCTATCTCACTGAAAATCTCATCCTCCAAATCGAGCACCATAACAAACTTGATAAGTATATTGTCTTTAGTTCTTCTGGAAGCAACCCAATGCAGAGCCCCATTGACAGAAGCATGTGGGTTACCATAGCATTCAGTACCTGTGGGAGGCAAGGCTGTAGTAGTAAGCGTTTTCCATTCAGCAGTGGCAAGTGAGTAAACCTCAACCTCAAGCTTGGCTGGAGACGCGCTTTTTCTATCTCGAAAACTCAGAATCCTCGCCACCTTATAGTCACTGGTTTTGGAACCAACTCCAAACCCAACAGAAACACTGTATCTGAATGGTGGGATATTGGGTAGAGGTAGAGGTTTACTCACCTGGACGAACTTTCTGATGCAAGGGTTCCAGATGATGAAAGTGTCACAACATATATAATTGGCAAGGCAGATGAGGCCGTCACAAGTACCCACCACACGGAATCTTTCCTGACCATGGAGAAGAGGGAACTAAAACTTGGTGTATTCATTGAAATCTTTGTTGTCGTCCCAATGCAATGCTATTGCTCTTTTCCTTGTTCGTGGGGGATTCTATATACTTGCCAGGCGGTCTTGGAGTAGAGGCTGAAAAGGAGGTATTTGGTGGCGGCATGGCGGAGATGGTCGGAAATGAAAGAAGGGTTTTGGATTAGAGATTTCCATGTTTTGCAAACAGAGGTGCAAGTTATGATGGATTTGATGGGTAGTCGTATGATTATATCGAGTAGGATTTCTGGAGGCAGAGAGTGAGAGTCCCACATGATCGCTTCTTCAGTGAAAGATCTGGGGAGTTCGGGTAAATTGTCTGACATTATTATTTATTATTCGCTGCTCCCTTCAACTTCCACAAAGAACAAAAATCGCAACACCACTTAAAGCACCAGATCTGACTGCACAATCACCACCACCGCCGTCGCCCACCAGAAACTCCGCCTATTTGTTGGTGATTGTTATATGACGAAGACGGACAGACAGAGTCGGACGAAGAAAGAAAGGGGAGAGAGAGGGCCTGTGAGAAACTGAATTAAAAAAATTCTTTCTTTATGTAGCGACTAGAGATGAACAGTAGTTGGAATGTCAAAAATTGGTGAGAATACTCTTAAAAAAAATAGAACTAAAGTATTTATTTTCAAATTCAAAGTAGTTGATATTGGATAGGCCCGACCACTGGTGTCTCACAGAAATTATCTTAATGAATTGTCTGGATTGGAGTGGCACAACACTTCAAGCTATTAATTTAATTGTGGTTCCATAAAGTCTGTTACGCTCAATAAAAAAATTTGGAGTTTGATCACCGCCTACATCATAAATCAATTGGTATCTTAATCTGACGATAAATAGTTATTA
Organism: Quercus ilex subsp. ballota; assembly: GCA_032727855.1. Classification (NCBI taxonomy): domain Eukaryota; kingdom Viridiplantae; phylum Streptophyta; class Magnoliopsida; order Fagales; family Fagaceae; genus Quercus; species Quercus ilex. The sequence continues at coordinate 20,159,710 of CM064915.1, forward strand.
TCAAGAGCGGACGTGCTATATATTGAAATTCTCTAAGAAAAAAAGCTATTAATTTAATTTGTTTTCATTTATCCCTCTTCTCGAGGCTAATTTATATTTATATACCCTATCGGTACTAAATTGTGAGCGCTAGTAATAGAGGATGTAAAAAAACATATTTTACATTCTCAAACACTACTTTATTTATTTTATCATATCATTTTATAACTCACATAATATCTCAGTTTTTATTTTTAGATACAACTCATTAAAATAATATAAATTATACCAACAAATAATATAAAAAATAATACAACTCTTCCATCTCTCTACCTTTTTGTCTTTCTCTCTCTCTACCAAACCTACACACTACTTAAAATAATAATATTTAAGTTTACCACCAAACTACAGTAAGTTGCAAATACTGTAGCAAGGTGGCATATATTTTTACAACTACATACCCCAATGGAGTGAGTTTTTAGTGAATTTGGTTGTAAAATAGCAACTTGGGGTTTTACACCCCCAATGCTAGTGCTCTTAGCATTCACATCAAGAATGTTAAAAATGCTAAAAAGCCATTTAACAACCTACACACAAAAATACCTACTACATTAGAGCTCTCAAATGCTAAAAATTTGACACTTAGCTACAGTGAGCTGCCAAAAAATATTTATTTAATCCCTCAAGCGTGCCTCTAAGTTTCTCCCTCTTTCTCTCTTTCTCACGCTGAACCTTGTTCCACATCTTTTTAGTTGGTTCTCCCTCGACCCATCCCTTCCCTTCTCCCATGCCTAAGACAAAACCCAAGCTTGAAACTCTGACCAGCGTGGGCATCAGTGTCGAGGTGAGATTAGTGTGAAGATCGGTATGGGTCATTGGTGTGGAATGGTGGTGGTTGTTTAGGTTACAGGTTTTTGTTGGTTGTGGTATGGGTGGGTTTGTCTTCCTTGGTGATGGTTGTGATTGTTGTGGCTGTGGCTAGGGTGGCTAGTGGCAGTGGGTGTGGGTGTGGGTGTGGGTTTGAGTTTGTGATTTGATTTTGGGGTTATGATTTGGTTTTGGGTTTTTTTGTTTGTTGTGATTTTGGTGGTTGGGGGTTGAGAGTTGAGGTTATGGGTGGTGGTGGCGGTGGCTGTGGTAATGGGTGTGGTTTGGGCGGTGGTGGTTGGTGGCAGTGGGTTAGGTTTGCAGTGGGTTGGGTGTTTTTGTTTGGGAGAAGCGAGATACACGTACAAAAAAAGAGAGGAAGAAAGAGAGAGAGGAAGAGATGAGATTGAAATTAAAAAATAATTACAAAATAATAAAGAAATAATATTTGAATGAAGTGGTAAAAAATATAAAATTTTTGATGTTGGGTATATTATAAAGTGTGATGTTAAAATAGATAAATAGTGTTTTGAGTTGCTAAATGCTATATTTTTTAGCATTCTTGATGTCAGTGATACTTCTATTCCAATTAATAAATAAATTTCTTAATATAATTTTCTCTATATTTAAAACTATTGTGTAGTCCCGTGTATATTTACGATTACAATTAAAAATAATCACAATTATACGGTTCAAATTATACATTTTTTTTGAGAAGATGTTTAAATTATACATGGTATTAGTTTACACATTTTTTTTAAAACCATAAATTTCTAAAATATGTAATGGTTTCTCTCTCTCTCTCTCTCTCTCTCTCTCTCTCTCTCTCTATATATATATATATATAGAATTTGATTGGATTTAGACTCTTCAATTTTTGCACCAAATAATTCACTTACCACAAAAATTAAAAACTTAGATGGATACACGGCAAAAAATTGGACTCCAATTGAAAATTCAATTTAAAATCTAATTGGACTTGAAATTTTCGATTTTTTCAGTCAATACTCACTTTGCACAAAATTAAAAATTAAACTGGACATGTGGTACAAAATTGAGAATCATATTAAAATCTAATTAGATTTTCTTTGAATTTTGGCTATTAATATATATATATATATATATATATCAATACTTCTCATTCACTAAAATTTAAATTAGGGAGGGTAGTTTTAGAAACTTGTACATTTTTATGTAAAAAACAATGCATTAAAGATGTTTCTTTAAAAATGTAGATTTTCTAAACTGGCCTAATAAAATGGGACAGAGGTAGTAAAAAAAAAAAAAAACTCGATTCGATTCAATTTTGTTTTTTTGTTTTGAGAAAGAAGTTCATTTATATTATTCCAAAGAAACTGTAAAATTAGTTTGCACAAAATGAGAAATTGATGGTGGAACATCTCCGTCCATAAAACAATATCGGACAAGTTAAGCGCTAATCTCGCCAAATCATGTGCCACTTTGTTACCCTTTCTCTTTGTATGAGAGTAGGATAATTCTGAAAAGCTCTTCTCTAATAGCTTAGCATCTTCAACGAGTAAACCATATGATGCTAATCTTGCATTGTTGAACCTTAATGCTTCCGTAACCACACTCGAATCCCCTTCAATCACAATTCTATCCACACCAACTTCTGCGGCAAACTCAATGGCTCGGGTTGCTGCCATAGCTTCGATCTCACCCAGTTTGTAAGCTTGACTGATATTTTGAGCAAGTGACGCGATAACCAAACCACCATGATTTCTGATAACAACTCCTATACCTGAACAGTTTGAGCTTGTACAAACAGCTCCATCATAGTTGACTTTGAAGGAACTGGGGGAGGGGTCTTCCACTTTATGCCATTGGGTTGTGCAGTCCGTATAGGTGTGGTTGGCTGGGCAGCAACGAATTCAGCAAGCCAGTCTACAGCAACCCGAGACAGCCGATCAATGGGATGGTGGGCTGTTGATTTCGCACCTTGTTTCGCTGCTGCCAGATACACCACACTGTCACTGAAAATGTTTCAGCTCGCTTGCCCTGATCAAAAATCCAGTTCAGCAGCTCCCTGAAGTTTTGGGAATGTACCCAAGACCTGAAATTCCATTATGCAGCATCCCACACCCCATCCAATTCGGGATATGACCAAAGTGCATGAAGCATATCTTCTTGAGATGTTGAACACCTGTCACAGCGATGATCAGTGAGCACCTGTCGACGAACCAAATTGCATTTCGTTGGCAGAGAGTTTCTAAGGCACGCCATATGAAGTGTTTCACCTTGTTTGGAACATCAAGAGCCCAGATTTTTTTTCCAAAGAGATTGAGCAGGGTCTGGTGGATCTGGATGAGCGAAACCAGCACCTTGATTTTTTAAAAATTGGTACCCGGACTTGCAAGAGTATAGCCCATTCTCAACTCTAGGCCAAAACACTGAATCTGTGGCTACATTTTTTGCTAAGGGAATTCTTTTGATTAATTCCGCCTCTTGTGGAGCAAAAATCCCATCAATCATTTCATGATTCCAGGTTCTATTGTTCTGATTAATCAAGCATTCCACCGTTGCTTCTTCCATTAAATCTAGGATAGGGGATGAAATTTTGGTTGGGTGTTTTGTAGGTAGCCAGCAGTGTTGCCAAATTTTGATGGACCCATCGCCAACCCTCCAACAAGCGCCTTCTAGAATCACATCTCGCCCTTTGAGGATGCTTCTCCATGCATAAGAACTTGCCTTTGACTCCTTTGCATCCAAAATAGAGCAATTGGAAAGAACTTTGCTTTGAAGACTCTATGGAAGAGAGAATCAGTGTTGTTGAGGAGGCACCATGTTTGCTTAGCAAGTAGAGCATCATTGAATAGGATTAAATCTTTGAAGCCCATTCCACCGACAAACTTGGATTTTGTTAACTCCTCCCACCGGATCCAATGAATTTTTCTTCTCTCCCCATGTTGTCCCCACCAAAAGTTTTTCACCATGGCTTCAATTTCATGACACAACTCTATTGGCAATTTGAAGCAACCCATTGTAAAAGTTGGAATGGCTTGAATCACAGATTTAATGAGCACTTCTCTCCCAGCTTGTGAGAGTAATTTTTCCTCCCACCCTTGTAGCTTTCTCCAAACTCTTACTTTGATGTAATTGAAACTCGCATGCTTTCCCCTCTCAATCAAAGATGGCAGCCCCAAATACTTTTCATAAAAATTTATTTCTTGTACTCCAAGGAGGTTTTTTATGGCATTTTTCATTGACGAAGGAGTTGCCTTGCTGAAAAAAAGTTTGTTTTTTCCTTGTTTATTTTCTGCCCCGATGCCGCCTCATACATATCCAACAAATTTAGAATTTTTTGACATTTTGATTCATTTGACTTGTAGAATAACAAACTATCATCTGCGAAGAACAGATGGGTTAGTTTAGGACCATCCTTGCATATAGAAAAGCCCCTCAAATCACCATCAACTGCTACTTTTGTGATAAGCCCATGCAGTCCTTCCATACATAAAAGGAATAGGAAGGGGGATAGTGGGTCCCCTTGTCTAATCTCTCTAGTAGGTTGGATGAGCCCATGGGGTTCATCATTCACCAAAATCGAATAAGTAACTATTTTAACACAAATCATCATGAGATTAATCCACTTGTCATAGAAACCCATTCTCCTTATAATACTTTCCAAATACCCCCATTCAACTCTATCATAGGCTTTACTCATATCCAATTTTATCGCCATGAAACCATCTCCCTTGGATTTATAATTTTTCATACAATGCAGGGTCTCAAAAGCTATAAGGATATTGTCAGATATCAACCTATCTTTCGTAAAAGCTGATTGATTTTCAGTAATAATGGTTGGTAAGAATTTTTCAAGCGGTTTGCTAAAACTTTTGAAAACACCTTGTACAAGACATTGCACAAACTAATAGGCCGAAACTCAGTGCTAATTCAGGACTATCAACTTTAAGGATGAGAGTGATAAAAGTATGGTTAACAGGTGAAGGTAGAGTACCTAAATTAAGCCATAAGAGGATAGAACTGGTTACATCACCCTCAACCATCTACCAAAAGTGCTTGTAAAACAAGGGCGGCATTCCATCGGGACCTGGTACCTTCAAATGAGCCATTTGGTTAAAGGCTGCCACAACTGCCCACTCATGAAAAGTACCAACCAAATTAGCATTCACGGATTTGGTCACCATTGGAGGAATATTTTGGATTGCTTCTTGAACCCATGGAGGGTTTGAAGTGGTGAGCAGCTTAGTATAGTATTGAATGAAGTATTGTCCAATATCCCCCGATTGATCCACCCAACTTCCATCCTCAACCTGAATATCCATTATAGAATTCCTTTGAAATCTCTTTGTGGCCTTGCTATGAAAATACTTAGTATTGTTGTCCCCATTGTTCAACCATAAGACCCTTGATCTCTGATTCCACATTCTAGCCTCTCTATCAAGCAGAACATTTATCTCACCCTTCAGTTTTCGAACTAAAAAATTATCTCCACCCACCATTGCTATTCTTTCTGCTTCTGCCAGTTGTTTTTTTTTCCCCCTAACTCTTTTCGAACATTCCCAAAACAATTGTTATTCCACTAGGTAAGGTCTTTTTCACCATTTGCCACTTTTTGTAAAATTATGTTATCAGAATTCCGTCCCTCCAAATGCCTCCATGCTGCTTCTACGGTTTCCCCACATGTTGAATCAGACAACCACATCTCCTCAAACTTGAATATTTTCCGCCTTACAAGAATCTCCAAACCAAATAGATTGAAAAATAGGGGTAAATGGTCCGAAGTGTTGCAAGAAAGATGGTGTACTTTGGCTCTTGGGAATTTTAGAAACCAACCATTATTCGCCAAGCCCCTATCCAATCTCTCCCAAATAGACACCCCATTATTGAAATGTTTGCTCCAAGCGTATTTAGAGCCAACAAACCCCATGTCCATAAAGCTACATTCATTGATTACCTCCCTAAATAACTGCATTTGATTGTGGCTTCGCAAGGCACCCCCCAATTTTTCATCTTGACCAATAATCTCATTGAAATCCCCTGCACATAACCATGGTTTGTTCATGCTTCGGTTAAGTCTTCTTAGTTTCTCCCATGCCTCACCTCTTCTTGCTGTTTCTGGTTCACCATTGAAGCCAGTAAATCTACATTCATCATCCCCACTACCATTGATTACCGCATCAATATAGTATCTATGAGAATCCACCACATCTAATCTGACAGAGTTTCTCCAAAATATAACCAATCCGCCACCTCTAGTTGTTCTTGGCACCACCCACTTGTTATTCGATTCAATTAGTCGGCAAAATTATATGACCAATAATTATCTTACAATGTGGACATCTAATGTTATGTTCATACTCACACGGAAGCTTGGAAATGAAAAGAAAACATGAGTTCTTCCCCATGACAATTTTGATATCCAATTTTCTATAAAATATTAAATGAAAAAAAGAAACATAAACAGAAACTTCTTCTTTAAAAAAAAAAATGCAATTGAACCCATTGAAATAATATGAATATTATTCAAAAAAAAAAAAAAATTGGGTGCAAATCAAAATTCATAAATAAATTTAAAATTTTCACATAATAAGTAATCCAACTCTTAATCAGATTATCAAAAAACTTCCTCAAACTAAAATCACAAATTATGTAATTGAAACCCATTGAACTAATATGAAAGAGTAATTGAACCCCAATTCATGATCAGAGTTTCAAGAAATGTTCAACCAATTCACAAATAATTAAAACCCAATTTGTAAAATATTAAAAATCACTTTGCTCAATGGTAAAATCACATGAAAGCAAATGGATTAAAAAAATTATAGTTCAAAATAAAGGTTGACAAAATAGATTTAAAGAAATTGGTCATATATACAACATTCATCTGAAAATTACAATGATATGGAATGATTGTAACCATCAGCAGGAAGGCCTATGATACAATCGTACAAACAGTCTACGTTAGACATGCATACATATATCATATAGTAATATAGTAGCAAATTACTTCAATTCACAGCAAATTGAAGTAGCTAGCTGATTAGGCTCTTAGAAAACAGTCTGACCTACTTAAAAGCCATTATATCTATTTACCAACTAAATTGTCTCACGTCACTAAAGAGAAAATGAGGCATCCATCAGGGAATTTTGTTGCCTTTGCAAAATTCCACCACAATGTTACTTAACAGAAGGAAGATGATGGTTGAATTGCCTCGCTGCAGAATTGATAATAGCTCTCTGATCTTGATGCATGTCGTTAGCTTTTTGTCTTGAGTCTCCCCGTCATGACACCCTACTACCATATTTCCCCCCATCTATTCTTGCCAACAAAGCACCTTCTGTTCATAGCTAAAGTAGATTCAGAGAAACAATTTTCCTTGCAAATACAACTTTATTTCTAGTAATCCAGATTGACCACATGATGCAGCACAAGAAGTAATAAATTCTAAAGAATCAATCTAGTTAGCATTTCTATTGCAAAATCACTCATACACCTAGTGTATTAGTTTTAAGCCCACTACTTAAGCTATACCAAAGAGCTTTAGCAAAATTATGCTTTAGAACAGATGGTCTTGAGATTTAGTATTAGAGGAGCATAATGGATATAAGATTTCAATCAAAGCAATTCCCTTGCCCACTTCAGCCTTAACAGGAAGACCATCAGAGCAAATCTTCCATAGTAAAGTCATAACCTTAAAAGGAAGTTCGAGGTTCCAAATTTTATGAAATTTCCATTTAATTTATTTGGCCTATTAACTTAACAGGTCTTCATTGGGACAGATTAGTTGATAATCTCCTCTAACTTCATAACAACCTGATCTGAAGCCAAAAACTTAAGGAGATGAATATTAAGAATCTGTACCATTTTCCTCCCCATAAAGTTGCTTCACCAACTCTGAATTCTATTTGGCTATAGTGCCATCAATAAGATCAGCAACTAATTAATATACGCCTCCAGATGACCCACAATTAACCTTATGCAAGATGTATGATACATTAATATTGCATGATATCCTCAAGAATGCTGCAAAATGTAAAAGTAGCAACTGCTATCATTCAAACAAATGAAATGAGTAGTTCTAGCAGATTTTTTTTGGTTGTAAATCTCATATCTAAATTGCTAAAGAAATATAAAAAAGAACCACATCTTTATTATCAGAGTGAAATACAAATCATGTGTTACAATGAACCTATTATGGGTATTTATAATAGGCTAAATCTTAGACTAACCATACACTATCTATGGTTAATAGGCTTGTGGTACAAGTATAAGATTTGGCTAGGACACAAAGTAGGTAGACCTTGAGCCTATACTATTGGGCTACTATATCTCTAACATATATCATTTGGAAAAGGTCCTCATTAAATACCTCTCCACTTCCAATCAATTTAATTCTAAAAATATATATAAAGCCAAACATATCAATGTTCGTAATATCAATAATCAAAGAATTGAAGACTTGATCACCGACACATTCGTCTTTAATTCAAAATTTCAGTAATGCTATACAAAGATAACTGGATTTTCTATACAAAAAATGTTTAGATAAAGAAAAGAAGGTCTGTCTTCCTAATAAATAGACAGAAAAACAAAAATGAGAATGGCAAGGTAGAAGCATGTTATAGTCCAAGTGTTGAATAGTTAGCTATATTGTTAAAATTTGCCCAAATTTCTGGACAAAATTGGCAAATGTCATTTTTGGGCAAAATAAGCAGCATTTTGCTCAATTTCACAAACTAATTAGGGAAATGCCCCTCTTTTGAAACTCAATTTTCTCAAAATCGAGTTAAGCCATATAGTGGCGTTTTTAAGGAACCTATAATGACGTTTTAAGGACCTATAGTGGAGTTTTGGAACTCGAGCTTCATGAACTCGAGTTATAAAACGCCACTATAGGTCCTTAAAATGTCATTATAGGTTCCTTAAAATGCCACTATAGGGCTCTAGATTTTTTTTTTAAACTCCATTTTGAGAAAATCGAGTTTCAAAAGAAGGCGCATTTCCCTAATTAGTTTGGAAAGAGGGCAAAATGCTACTTTTTTTGCTCGAAAAGGGCATGTGCCAATTTTGTCCCAAATTTCTTAGAGCAAATTGCAAAAAGCACATGTTAATAATATAATGCAGGAATGGTATAAGAATCAAAAAAATTTAGCATATTTTTAGTGTATTCCAAATACATGTGACCAAATCTAATTCTCCTTATTAACCCCGAGAGAAAGAAAGAAAAAAAGTAAAGAGAAGATTTACAATTTCTTTTTTGTTTACTGTAACTTCCAGGTACATCTCCGATTTAGAAAGGCAGATGTTTTGAGCAATGCTCATATAGAATTCATGATAAATGGCCTACCAATAAGATGCATCTTTCACTTTACTTCAATCTGTTCAAGACTGGATTTTTAATTTGAACTCAAACCTTGTCAATAAAAGAACTACAACCACAAAGCATCAACGCCTTCAAGCCAATCTGTCAATTATATTTTCCATACCATTCTTTCCCCTTCTCATAATACCATAACCAATTCTGACATGTAGTAGAAAGCCAATCAATTAGTTGTTGACATGCACCAACAATAAAAACAATTAGTCCAATCTTAACACAGCCAAATCTAAAAAAAAATGTATTAGAACATAAAACCAAAACAACACATTTATTATCAAATGAAACCAATAGTTTCCTCCAAAAAAAAAAAAAAAAAGGATCAGTTTTTCTACAAAAAATATCCCAAAAGCAGCAAAACTGATGCAAGATTTAGCAAAGGAAAAATTTCAATGCTTGTGGTCAATTGGAAGTTAATTTTCCAAGTAGGATAAGCAAATGAAAGGGTTAAAAATTGCATATTAATTGAGACACAGCATTTGTATTAAAAAGAAAAAGAATCTTTGACCAAAAAACACTAATAGTTTTTGAAGATTGCTCCTACTGCATCTGTGACTCTCTTTCTTAGCCTTTAAGTTCTTTCTCTCTTTCTTCCTGGCTAGTAATCATCTGTCATTTTTTTTTTTTTTTTGTGCAGTCTCATTTGATGGCTTTCTTGACAAATCTTTGATGATGAGAAAAGCCGAGAGGGGTGGGGAGGGGAGGGGAAGGGGGGGTGGGGGGGTGGGGGGGAGTATTTCAATTCAGATAAATTTTGAAACGACCCTTACACTAGTTCATTTCACTGTCAATAAAAACGGGTTCATTTCACTGTTAATAAAAGAAAACTCGAACGTAATAACAACAGTTTAATGAAGAAGAAAGAGAGGTTGGCAATCTGAAACCACTAACTTTTGAAGAAGAAGACACAGCTAAGCTTCCTTAAGAGAAGACTGAGCATGGAGTCCTACCTGGCTCAACAGGATGCAATCTTAATTAATGCTAAAGGCCTCCGTTTTTATATATAGTATAGATAGGGAAGTGAATGTTGGGTGCATCAACGCACATTGATCCAGCCCACATAAGGCTAGGGCTTCTTAATGGGCTTGTCCAAAGTTGTAGCAAACAAGTAGCCATGTACATGACAAGAATTCTAGTTAAACTAGTGTTAGGAATCCAAGTATCCATGTGCATGACAAGAATTCTAGTTAAACTAGTGTTAGGAATCCATTTGTTCCTAGTATTTTGTTCCTAGTATTCATGTGGGGCGGTAGACTTGCTTATAAAAGCAAGGACTAGTGTGCCGCATAAGAATTGGTGAGAGCAACAAGGGTGTGCCGCAAATAAAATAGAAAATAAAGAAAGAAGAAACCACATAAGAGAAAAGAAAGAGCAGCAAAGAGGGAGCCGCTTAGAGAAAAAGAAGACAGTCAAGAGAGAGAGCTATGTAAGGAGAAGAAAAATAGGAAGGAGAGAGCAAAGTGTTGCCGCCTTTGAGTAATGTGTGTGAGAGTAAAGAAAAACAAGAGAGTTTTTTCTTTAGCTGTGAGACATACACAAGAATTATTGTAATTGATTTGATAATAGTGAAATTATTGGGAGTTTGTCCTGTAATTTTTACCTTTAAAGAGAAAGGGTTTTCCATGTAAATATTTGTATTCTTGTGTGTGATAGCTATTTTAAATTGATAATTTTTTTGATAATATTATTTGGGACCCAACAAGTGGTATCAGAGTTAAGGTTTAAGTGGAAGCAATAGCTGGAGAAGAAGGCAAGGCTTCAGGAATTGAGAAGTTTGATGGAACAGACTTTGGATATTGGAGGATGCAGATTGAAGATTATCTCTATGGAAAGAAATTGCATCTGTCTCTTTTGGGGAAGAAATCTGAAACTATGAAGGATGAAGACTGGAACCTTCTTGATAGACAAGTATTAGGAGTTATTCAATTAACTCTATCAAGATTAGTTGCACACATTGTTGTGAAAGAAAATACCACAGTGGATTTGATGAGGGCTTTGTCTGGCATGTATGAAAAGTTGTCGGCTAACAACAAGGTGCATCTGATGAAGAAGTTATTTAATTTGAAGAAGGCAGAGGGCACTCCTGTAGCATAGCATCTGAATGAGTTCAATACAATCACAAATCAATTATCCTCGGTGGAAATTGAATTTGATGATGAGGTTTGTGCATCGATTCTTTTGGCTTCTTTACCAAACAATTGGGAAGCCATAAGAATGGCAGTGAGTAATTCTACAGGAAAAAGCAAACTCAAGTATGATGATATTTGAGATTTGATTTTAAGAGAAAAGGTTTGTAGGAGAGATGCGAATATAGACAATGTACAAGATCAAGCTTTTGTCATGGAGAACAAAAGTAGAGGTAGAAGTAAAGGACCTAATGATTGAAAATTCAAAAGTAGGTCACAATCAAGAGATAGATCTCAATTTAAGGAAATTAGAGAATGCTTCTATTGTGAGAAAAAGGGTCACATAAAAAGGGATTGTTGGCATTGGAATAAAGAACAAACTGAAGGCAAAGATAAAAAAAAATGATAGTGAGAAAAATACTACAGTTGCTGTGATTGTTGAGGATGTTGTGGTGCTCTCTGTTGAAGAGCAAAAGTGTAAGCATGTTGCTAATAATGGTGTTGAGTGGGTTGTTGATACGTCCCACCATGTTATCCCTAAGAAAGGGTAGTTTACCATGTACAAAGTAGGAGACTTTGGTACAATGAAGATGGGTAATTCTAGTTACTAAAAAATTGTGGTAATTGGTGATGTGCGCATCAAAACCAATATTGGTAGCACCACAAGGTTGAATGATGTGCGACATGTTCCAGATTTAAGGATGAATGTGTTTTCTACAATGGCTATGGATCTAGCGGGTTATATAACCACAATGGTAATGGAAGGTGGAAACTTACTAAGGGGCCATTGGTTGTTGCAAGAGGACATGTTTGCAGCGGTATGTACAAGACTCATGTGAAGACTTGTAAGAAGAAGCTCAATGAGATTAAAGATTTTGAGAGGACTCCAACGATGAGAGTTTGGATTGATGGTGATGATATCAAGAGGTTGAAATTCTCATTGCCTAATAGTGCTTCAGATGAGGAAGTAATAGGTGATGAAGAATATGAAGATGCTAAAAATACATGGGATGATGATGAAGTGAAAGATCATAAAGGTCTTGAGTAGTGGGAGCAATATCCTTAACTAGAGATTGATGAACCTCATAAGAAGAGGACTACTGGAGAACTTCGAACTGTAAGCTTCGAGAATAATTAGGCTTCTGATGAAGGGGAGCCAAGAAATTGGATTAAGGAAATCCAAGATGAGATGAATTCTTTGAGAATGAAAGGTATTAACATTGATGAGGTGCTCTCAGTGCTAGTGAAGATAATGAAAAAGGTCAAGCCTTTTGTTGGCTTGACTAGCGTGGATTTGAATTGAAGAGATAGAATGAAGATCTCCTCCCATTGGTGGGCTGGAGGGGGATATTGTTGGGTGAATCAACGCACATTGATCCATTCCACATAAGGCTAGAGCTTCTTAATGGGATTGTCCAAAGTTGGCAAACAAGTATCCATGTACATGACAAGAATTCTAGTTAAACTAGTGTTAGGAATCCATGTGTTCCTAAGATTCATGTGGGACGGTAGACTTGCTTATAAAAGTAAGGACTAGTGTGCACCATAAGAATTGGTGAGAGCAACAACAAGGGTGTGTCACATATAGAATAGAAAAGAAAGAAAGAAGAAACCACATAAGAGAAAAGAAAGCGCAGCCAAGAGGTAGCCACTTAGAGAAAAAGAAGACAGCTAAGAGAGAGAGCTATGCGTGGAGAGGAAAAATAGAAAGGAGAGAGTAAAGTGTTGCCACCTTTAAGTAGTGTGTGTGAGAGTAAAGAAAAATAAGAGAGTTTTCTCTTTAACCATGAGAAATACACAAGAATTATTGTAATTGATTTGATAATAGTGAAATTATTCGAAATTTGTCCCGTGGTTTTTCCCTTCAAGGAGAAAGGGTTTTCCACCTAAATATTTGTGTTCTTGCGTGTGATTGCTATTTTAAATTGATAGTTTTTGTGATAATATTATTTGGGACCTGATAGTGAACACAAGAAAGGTTACATTGTATGTTGCATGCACCAAGATAAGTTTAGCATAATAAATGAATATGTATAGATCTGATGAAGATCTTGAGTTTTTTCATATAGTAAGTAACTCTTTAAAAAATGGGGAAAATACACTTTACTCACCTATGGTTTGCCCGAAAAACATTTTGCCTACATGTGGTTTAAAAATTGGCATTTTATGCACTTGGGGTTAGCTTTATTTGTCTCCTATTACCCACATATATTAAAAATAGGGGCAAATTTGTTTTTTTGTTACCCTTTTATTTCCCTCTTATCTCAAAATATAAAAAACTAAAAAATCAAGAGAAAAGAAGATCTAAAAGCTAGGTTTTGTAAAAATTAAAACCTAACTTTTACATATTTTCATGTATCAACTTTTAGATCTTCTATTTTAACACATTAAAAATTGAAATTGAAGGGGATAAAACCCAAGATAGATGGATCCAATTAATTGAGTCAGTCATAAGCAACTGTGTTAAGAAAAGGGATGGTCTAAAAGGACTGATAGTCAAGTAACTAGTAGAAGGGATTGTGTCCCGGATGGCAGGGCAGGATGGTGGACGGACTCTCCATATCAGACAGACTCCAACAAGACGGATGCAAGGGAGACGGGTAATGAAGCCACGTGGCGCCTAAGTGGTCTCCAAGGAACCTCATATGGAAATGTCTTGTGCCCTACAACTAACCTTAATCAGTGAAGTCTCTACAAGGAAAGGATCCCGCAAAATACGTGTATTAATAAGGATACTTCCCACAAGGAAACACCTCCACCAAAACGCAAAACCCAAAACCCACAAAAATCAAGGTACACATAATTTACCCCAGCTTTGGCATTCTAGAGTTGTAAAAGTTCTCTAACTTAACATTTGGAGGGTATTTGGCCAGTACCACATTGGTATTCTCTGTGAGGTCTTCTCTATCTTTATTTCACAGGTTTTTTGTCTAGAGAATGTGAGGACTATGCAACTAATTGATGATTTTTGGCATCATCAGAAATGATGCATTTCCTCACTTGAACTAGAGAATGGAAAGAAAACCAGTCAAAAGTAGGACAATCACACATGAGTTAATAATTGAAAATCAATGAATTTCCAAGTGATGTGGTAAAGAAGAAGCATATGAGTACTTCTCTATTCTCTTCTTAAAAGGAATTTTTGTTTCCTTCCACTTCATAGTGTACATGAACTCAAGTTCCACTTCCTTCATTCCTTGTCCTCGGTCAAGTCCACTAGAGATTGAGGATCCATATGAGCCACAATTTCAATCACACGGTCTTTATTGTAGGAAACATTGAATTGAATATGCTTGAAAAGAAAATATTTGTATTCACTAGGGTCAACTTTGCCTTCTTTTTCAACCTTTCCAATGAAACCCCAGATTGGCATGTCATTATAATACATTTGGAAGTTGAAGAGGAAGAATTATACATGACGGACCGGACTATGTGGACTGGACGGGTTTGGGTAAGTAAGACTAATGTGGACGGATCCCATAGGGACGGACTCGACACGGACGGGTCAAGCGCCCGTGTGGCGTCCAACTTATCATCTTATGGTCTCCAAGAAACCCTAGATGGAAAACCCTTGTGGCCCATGCTTGGCCATCACAGAATCCTAGTATAAATGGAATTCTGATAGAAGGAGGATTCCGAAAGATACGCACATTGAGGAAGATCTTCTCCATAAGAAAATGTCTTGCTCACCACATTTGGACTACTCAAGAGGATTCCTATAAGGAGAAGACTTCTACACCAAGGAAGAGAGGTTAACCCTCTACTACTATAAAAGCCCCAATACCCTCACAAATCAAGGTACGCATAATTTACCTCTTCTCTAGCACTCTAGAGTTGAGAGAATAGTTCTAACTTAACCTTCAGAGGGTATTCAGCCGGTACCATACCGGTGCTCTCTGTTAGGTCTTCTCTCTTTGGTTGCGCAGGTATCGTTACGAGTGTGAGAAGATCATGTGGCTCACTAGTGATTTTTACGACATCATCAATTGGTGCCGTCTGTGGGAATCTCGTTTGCGATTTGTAAGCCATATTAACGCTTCAAGAACAAAAGAGTTGCATGGTACTCACTCGCTCGATGGCAACCACTAACGACATTCAAGAAGAGGAACCACCCACGACTGCACTCGAGAAACAAGTTCAAACTCTCGCCGCCACCATGGAATGCCTCACCAAACAAAACCACAACTTGGAAGAATAGTTGCGCTAGAAAAATGCAGCACCGAATAACCAAAGAGAAGATCAAGAAGGGACCAGCGCTGAAAGAAGAAACCAAGAGGGGCCTGAAGGCAGCAACGCCCCGAGCCGACAAGAACGACAGGAAACCAACTGTCCCTTCGGCTTTGATACAACCCCCCTTACATGGTCACGGAGATGCAGTTGATGAAGGAAAGGATGGACCTTATGATGAACGCCATCAAAAGACGGGTGTTTAGCGACCTCGACTATTTGGTCCACCGAACCGATTCGTCGTTCACTGCCTCTGTCAATTCCTTCCCCTTACCGCAGAAATTTTACATGCCACAGATAGAGAGCTACAATGGAGCCAAGGACTCTCTTGATCACCTAGAGACTTTCAAGACCTTGATGCATCTTTAAGGAGTAGCAGACGAGATCATGTGTAGAGCCTTCCCTACAACGCTGAAGGGTCCCGCGAGAGTTTGGTTCAGCCGACTGACGCCAAACTCCATCAGCACTTTCAAAGAACTGAGCGCCTAATTCACTTCGCACTTTATTGGGGAGCACAGGTATAAAAAGCCCATTGCATGCTTGATGAACATCAAGCAACGAGAAGATGAGAGGCTACGGTTTTACATCACCCGTTTCAACAAGGAGGCCCTTTCGATTAACGATGCGGACGATAAGATACTCGTGGCTGCCTTCACAAACAGACTGTGAAAGGGTAAGTTCCTGTTTTCCCTATACAAGAATGATCCCAAAACTATGTCAGATGTGTTATACAGGGCAACCAAATACATGAATGCAGAAGATGCATTGCTGGCCCGAGAAGAGAGGCCCAAAAAGAAGGAAAGACAGGAAGACACAAGGCAGGATAGAGGGCCAAAAAGGGCGAGGACTGGAGAACAACGGGAAGACAGGCGCTCAAAACCCCCTACGGGAAAATTCACGAGTTTCACCCTGCTGAATGCCCCAATCAACCAGGTTTTGATGCAAATCAAGGACGAAGGAGCCTTAACTTTCCCGGTAAGTTGAAGGGAGATTCTAATAAAAGGCCTAGAGATAAGTATTGTCGGTTCCATCGTGATCACGGCCATGACACAACTAACTGTTACGACATGAAGCAACAGATTGAAGCCCTTATACCACAAGGAAAGTTGCAAAGATTTATCGACAAGGAGAGGACGGACCAGCCGCAAGAGCAGGCCCCTTGGCGGGAGAATGAGCGCCCCAGGCCACCCATAGGGGATATAAGAATGATAGTAGGGGGCACAACGACCACTGGTTCATCCAAAAAGGCCAGGAAAACATACTTGTGGATGGTCTAGAATGTTCAACTAATGGGCTCCACACCAAAAATACTGCAGATGGACTACCCCGTCATTAGGTTCTCAGAAGAAGACGCTTGATGTTTTCACCACCCACATGACGATGCACTCGTGCTCAGTGTTCAAGTAGGAGATTACAATATGCACTGAATCTTGGTTGATAATGGTAGCTCAGCTGACATCCTCTATTACCCAGCTTTCCAGCAAATAAGGATTGATAGAGAACGATTGATTCTGACGGACGCTCCGCTCGTTGGATTTGGAGGAACACGGGTATTCCCCCTTGGTGCCATTACACTATCCATAACGCTAGGTGACTACCCCCAACAAATCACTAAGGACGTAACCTTCCTTGTGGTCGATTGTTTATTCGCTTTCAATGCTATCATAGGACGGCTAACCCTCAACTCATGGAAGGCAGTAACCTTAACCTACCATTTGAAGATTAAATTCCCTAAGGATTACGGAGTAGGGGAGTTGTGCAGAAATCAGGTGGCCGTACGCGAATGCTACATTGCCATACTAGAGATGGAAGATCACCAACAGACCATGTGCATAGAAGGGCAACGGACCATAATGGAGCTGGTTGAAGAACTAGAAGAGGTAACCCTTGATGAATCAAGACCGGAACGGACGACTAGAATGGAGACGTTGGCCAGCCAGTCGATACGTCAAGCCCTCACAGCATTCCTTAGGAAGAATCAAGACGTGTTCGCATGGAGCCACGAGGACATGCCCGTGATTGATCCCTCAGTCATAGTTCACAGGTTGAATGTGAACCCCTCATTCTCACCCGTCTGATAGAAAAAGTGAGTGTTCGCTCAAGAGCGAGACAAAGCGATAGCAAAAGAGGTCAGAAAGCTACTGGAAGCAGATTTCATTCGAGAAGTATACTACCCTGATTGGTTAGCAAACGTAGTTATGATCAAGAAGGCTAATGGGAAGTGGCGAATGTGTGTCGATTTCACAAACCTCAACAGGGCGTGCCCGAAGGACAGCTACCCACTCCCTCGGATAAATACCTTGGTAAACTCGATGGCAAGACACCAGCTCCTAAGCTTCATGTATGCCTTTTTGGGCTACAATCAAATCAAGATAGAGGAGGCTGATCAAGAGAAAACCTCATTCGTCACCAGCCAAGGACTTTCCTGCTATAAGGTGATGCCGTTTGGGCTCAAGAACGCAGGGACGATGTACCAAAGACTTATGAACAAAATGTTCGCGCACCAGATTAGGAGGAACGTACAAGTTTATGTTGATGACATGCTAGTTAAGAGCCTACGTGAAGATGATCACCTAGACGACCTCCGGGTGACCTTCGACACCCTCTGGTCATATAACATGAAGCTGAATCTGAACAAGTGCGCGTTCGGGGTGACGGCGGGGAGATTCTTAGGCTTCATGGTATCCCAAAGAGGTATAGAGGTTAACCCAGAGAAGATATGAGCCAAAATGGAGTTAGAAACACTGAGGACAGTCAAGGAGGTACAAAGCTTGAACGGCAAAATTGCAGCCCTGAACAGGTTGGTCTTGAAAGCAACGGACAAATGTCTTCCCTTCTTCCGCACTCTGAGAAAATCATTCGAGTGGATGCACGAGTGCCAGAAGGCCTTTGAAGATTTAAAGAAATACCTTTCATCTACGCCATTGTTTAGCCCGTCTAAACCAAGGGAAGAGCTCTACCTCTACTTAGCAATTTCGCAAGCAGCAATCAGCGCGACCTTAGTAAGAGAGGAAGATGGATCTCAAAGACCCATCTACTTTATAAGCCGGGTGTTTCAAGGAGCAAAAGAAAGGTACCCCCAAATGGAGAAATTGGCCTTAGCATTAGTAACTGCTGCATGAAAGCTCAAGCCGTACTTCCAGGCACATACCATCATAGTCATAAAGGAAGAGCCATGAGTAGCCCAAAGGCTGCCGGACGGATGGCTTTATGGGCAGTAGATCTGAGTGAGTTTGATATATAGTACCGCACGTGAACTGCGATAAAAGGGCAAGCTGTGGCTGACTTCATCGTCGAGTTTACTTAATCGGAAGGCAAGGGGGTAGAGACCACTGCACAGTGGAGCATCCATACAGACAGATCTTCCAATAAGCGAGCAGGAGGGGCCGGTGTGGTAATCAAAACCCCAGAGGGGGATAAGATCGAGTGCATGATTCGACTGGACTTCCCCACAACCAACAATGAGGTCGAGTATGAAGCATTGGTGGCGGGGCTAGACATCGCAAAAGTAGCAGGTGTTGAAAACATGGTCGTACATTGCGACTTCCAGGTGGTAAGAAGTCAGATTAATGGCGGCTACGAGTGTAAGAATGAAAGGATGAAGAGGTATCTAGAAGAGGTGAATAATCGAATCAGTAGCCTCGAAGTTAGATTCGTTCAAATCCCAAGGGAGGAAAACAAATGTGTTGACCGTCTAGTAAAAGCTGCCTCAGCAGAATTTATGCTTATCCCCGAATAGGTACTGTCATTTGTTCAAGTCTCCTCACTTATTGATGACGGAACGAATGTGCAGGAGGTAGATTCTGAAAGCAAACTATGCCATTGATATCCTACCGGAGAATTGGCACGTTACCAGATAGGAAAGGTGCCAATAAGAGGTTGAAGGTCCAAGCATCATGATTTGTGCTGATAAAAGATGTCTTATACAAAAGAGGATTCTCTTAACTGTACCTGAGATGTTTAAGCCACGAGGAAGCGGATTACGTAATGCGAGAAGTCCACGAGGGCATCTGCAGAAACCACTCGGGGGCACGGTCATTAGTGCACAAGTCGATCCGAGCAGGATACTATTGGCCTACAATGCTGAAGGGATGCACAAGCTTATGTCAAGACCTGCGACAAGTGCCAGAGATTCAGTAATTTCATCAGGCAATTGTCCAAAGAGCTGACCCCCATGATGGTGCCCTGGCCATTCGCTCAATGGGGACTAGATATCATGGGCCACTTCCTGACAGCTGTTAGGCAGCAAAAGTTTATGGTAGTTGGTGTCGACTACTTCACTAAGTGGGTGGAAGCAGAAGTCCTAGCCATTATCACAGAGAAAAATATTTGAAGTTTTGTTTAGAGGAATATCATCTGCAGGTATGGGATACCCAGAGTGCTTGTCTCCGACAACGGAAAGCAATTCGACAACAGCGCATTTAGGGACTTCTATTCAGAGCTAGAGATCAAGAATCACTACTTATCACCTGCACACCCACAGGCCAATGGGCAAGTTGAAGTCACGAACCAATCCTTGCTCAAGATCATCAAGACTCGGCTCGAGGGGGCAAAGGGTATTTGGCCCGACGAGCTACCAAGCATTCGGTGGGCATACCGAACTACAGCAAGAACACCTATTGGAGAAACACCGTTTCGACTAGCATACGGAAGTGACGATGTCATCCCAGCATAAGTAGGGCTTATAAGCTATTGGGTGGAGAACTACAACAAAGATAAGAACGAAGAGGCCATACACCTTCCGCACGACTTGGTGGACGAAGTCCGGGCGACAGCGGAGCAATGGTTGGCGCGGTATCAGAATCTCATGGTGAAACACTACAACTCCAAAGTCAAGCATAGAGACTTTCAGGTTGGAGATCTTGTACTACAGAAGGTAGTGGGCGCTACTAGAGATCCTTCGCAAGGAAAACTCGGCCCTAATTGGGAAGGACCCTATAGGATCGCATCATGGCAAAGGAAGGGCACTTACCACCTCAAGACGCTAGATGGACGAAAGCTACAGCATCCATGGAACACGGAGCACCTACGGAAATACTACCAGTAGAGATAATATGAAGAACAATGGAGCTCCCCAATTTCCCAGTTTATTTAGGTTTACTACACAATTACTAGTTTTACTTAGACAATTTTTTGCTACAATATGTATCTTTTCAAGCCCAAGGGGGCAGGTACTTTTCTACAAACGCATGGTTTTCTAATTAATAAGAGGATTATTCAGATATAACTATGTTTTTCTACTTGAATTCTTACAGTCCAAAAAGAGGACGGATATAAACTAAAGTCCACAAATTGGACGGATCATCCTAAGAGGATGAAAATTCTTACAAAACTCCACAATATGGACGGAGTCTATCATCGAATAGACAAAAATATAGTCCACAAAGTGGACGGGGTCTATCATTGAATAAACAAAAAAAAAAAAAAAAAAAGGTCCACAAAGTGGACGGGGTCTATCATTGAATAGACAAAAATATAAAGTCCGCAAAGTGGACGGGGTCTATCATTGAATAGACAAAAATATAGTCCACAAAGTGGATGGGGTCTACCATTGAATAGACGAAATTATAGTCCACAAAATGGACGGGTCAATTATTAAACGACAAATTCATCAAGTTCACAAAATGAACAGGTGTCTATCATAAAGAGGACGGGTTCCATCATTCAAATAAAGTGAACGGGGTCTATCTTTAATTAAAAAGATCACAAAGTTCACAATATGGACAGGGTCTATTCACACTCTTGTCCATAGGAGGGACAGGTCTATCGAACGGACCCATAGTTCACATATTGGACGAATCCAATGATTCACTAATTAACACGGGATGATAACCTACATAAAGGACGAAATCATTCACAGTGGTGAAATTAAATAAGCTCTAGTCATAAAAAGTGAAATAGACAAAATAATTAAGCTGGAACCCACGAAGGGGAGAAGTTTAAGATGACGGTTAAGACAAAACATTTAATGTTCTCCAAGGATTCATTAAAAAAAAAAAAAAAAATTTAAGTACACATCTGCAGTAGGGGTCTCATCCTCCTCAGTGTGATGGGCTTGACCATCTTTTGGTTCACTTTGGCTTTCAACAACAGTCCTTTCATTAGGGGTATCATTGACGGGGGCATTCTTGCCAAAAAGCTCATCCATATTCTCAGATTGAACAGGTTGGACGGACGTTTGCTCTTGGGCATTAATATTGACTGTGGACAAATCCAACTCTGGATATAAAGCCTTCACTTGACGGATGGCATCGTCAAAACCGTCACCATATGAGACTCCAAGCTTTGACAAAAGGGCGTCGTACTCTCGAACTGCAACTTCCTTCGCTAGACGGATCTCTTTATCCTTGTCTTCCAGGACCTTCTTTAGTTCCTCCGTCAACTTGTAATACTCATCCCTAGCTTCTTCCACCATTTTGAGTTTCTTCTCCTGGATCACATTCTAGGCCTTCAGTTCGATCAGCTCATCCTCCATCAACCTTGCCTTCTCACGTATACAGCCCAACATCGTCTCACGATTTAGACACCGTCCCATTAACCCCTTCATCATAACCATGGCCTGAAAAATAGGTATGAATTAGTTTCAAACAAAGAGATAAGGACGGATGAAAAGATGACGGAAAAATTACCTGGGCGATGCTAAAAAGTCTCGTCTCCCCCATAGCCTCCGTCGAATGATTGCATAAGTTCTCATAATCTTCAGGAGTTATGATGGACAAAAGCCTCTCTAAGGCATGTTTAGAGTCTTCCCGAAGGAGGATGGGTGGCTTCTTCTGATTAGTAGATGGAGCTTTCATAAGGCCTTTGCCAGCCCTATGCTTCGCTAGGGTAACCATCTTTACACCCTCAGCCATTAACCCTACAACGGGCTCCAAAGGGACCTTGGATTTCTTAGGAGGATGGTCCCCTTTGGATGGTTGCTTCCTTTTTACAAACGGGTTGCTTGAGCCCTTCCCCTTGGGATCCACATTGTCGGTCTCCTTTTTCTTGGCAGCTTAGCCCTGCTCTTAGCGTTGTCCATTTCTGCAGAGGTGGACGGATGAAGTTAATTACTAAGATAAAAATTAAAACCATTCAAACAGAATGAGGACGACGGACTTATGTTGGCGAATTCTGGGCGTCGTATCTGATGGCTGCTGGCATTGGTTCAGGACTATCACAATACCAATGGATGGTATCGAGTGTGATTAGTTTGGCCCAAGTCCTTTCCTCTTGCTTGGACTTGGCAAAAATTCTCTCAAGAAAGCTGAACTCCTCAAGTTCAATTTGTGGACCCCGTCGAACTACAAAGAAGAAGACGGTTAAAAGTATTGAAGAAATTATAATAAACTGAACGGTTATGTAAAGGGTTCGCACACTTGGACAGGTGCATATCGGACGGAGGCAATATGCCCTAAGTCGTGTTGACGGGCATGTGTTCTGTGTCTCCTGGATGACACATACACCTGTCACCCTCTAAGAAGAAATAACGGCTCTTCCAGTCCCTATTGGAGTCTGGGGTTTCAAATATAACCTTTAACAACGGACTCCTAGGCATAAAGCTATACATCCCCCTTGATTTGTCTATTTCATCTAGACGGTAGCAGTAAATGAATTTTCACACCGTCAGCCTCTTAGCTTCATTTGACATAGCACCGTACAGGATCTCTATGGCTATGAAGACCTTCTAGGCATTTGGGGATACTTGGTTGATAGATAAGCCCAAGTATTTGAGAAGCTCACGGTGAAGGGAACTTAGTGGAAACCTAAGTCTTGCCTTCAGCATCTGTTCGTACACCTCGACACCTTCTACCCCTTCATAGTAGCATTTCTTTGACTTATAGGGTAGATGGATGGGGATGTTATCTAGAATTTGGTAATTGGCCTTAAGATTGTTGAAGTGTTTCTTCTTGATGGTGGACCTAAAAGCATTCACCGTCCACTCCGATAGCATGATGAACTCCCTAAGCCCATCAGCACCTACGACGGACCTTATTGGTTGTTCCTCGCCGTTATCAGAACCCTCTTCTGGGTTAGCCATCTCCATATCCTCATTTGTTGAGGATGGAAGAGACGGACAAACTCCTCTCTTCGTTTGGACTCTCTTGGTCTTTGTGACCTGACGGATATACTTCCTCGTAATCCGCCCCGTCACGGACAACTGACTGGTTACTTGACGCACTAGACATTGCCTACACGTGACGACAAAATCTAAGACTCTGACGGGTATAGAAGGGGTGACGGGGGTATAAAGTGAAGGAAAATAAAAAGAGTATATCTGAAAGTAAAAAGAGACTTGTGAAAAAGAGAGAGTACTTACCAAGTCAGTAAGTGAACGGAGGAAGGGCATTGATGATGGATACAGAAACTGAATGGAGTGGTCTCTGACAAGGATGACAGATGCGCTCTGACAATTTGTTTCAGCGGGAAGTAGAGAAATGAGAGAAGAAGAGTGTGATATTTATAGAGGAACTGCACGGAAGACGAAGCGACGCCTCGATCCGAGAAAAGAACCATTAGAAAGATGACACGTGTCGTATGTCATAAATGATTTTCAGATAGGACTATCAGGGTCATGCACAATTCATGAAGTCCCTATCAAACCGTCACCCCGTGGGTCCATCCGGATATCACGATCCCTCGGGGTGAAATGGGCAATTGAAGAGGAAGAATTATACATGACGGATCGGACTACATGGACTGGACAGTTTGGGCAAGTAAGATTGATATGGACGGATCCTATAGGGACGGACGGGTCAAGCGCCCGTGTGGCATCCAACTTATCATCTTATGGTCTCCAAGAAACCCTAGATGGAAAACCCTTGTGGCCCATGCTTGGCCATCACAGAATCCTAGTATAAATGGAATTCCGACAGAGAGAGGATTTCAGAAGATACGCGCATTGATGAAGATCTTCTCCATAAGGAGATGTCTTGCTCACCACGTTTGGACTACTTAAGAGGATTCCTATAAGGAGAAGACTTCTATACCAAGGAAGAAAGGTTAACCCTCTACTACTATAAAAGCCCAATACCCTCACAAATCAAGGTACGTATAATTTACACCTTCTCTAGCATTCTAGAGTTGAGAGAATAATTCTAACTTAACCTTTGAAGGGTATTCAGCCGATACCACACTGGTACTCTCTGTTAGGTCTTCTTTCTTTGGTTGCGCATGTATCGTTATGAGCGTGAGAAGATCGTGTGGCTCACTGGTGATTTTTACGGCATCATCAGAAGTAATAGTCTTTTTGCATTGCATTCTGGAAATGGGTGACATCATCCTTAGACGGCTTCCTTTTATAGGCCACTTCAATGTCTTTCTTTTTCTTCCATTCTCTGGTTCAAGTGAGGAAATGCATAATTTAATATTTTAATATGTTAAACTAGAATATCTAAAAGTTGATACATGAAAAGAATATGTAAAAGTTAGGTTTTAATTTTTACAAAACCTAGCTTTTAGATCTTCTCTTCTCTTAATTTTTTAGTTTTTTATGTTTTGAGAGAAGAGAGACATAAAAAGGTAACAAAAATACAAATTTACCCATGTTTTTAATAGAGGTGGGTAACTGAAATATCTAAAAGTTGATACATGAAAAGAATATGTGAAAGTTAGGTTTTAATTTTTACAAAACCTAGCTTTTAGATCTTCTTTTCCCTTGATTTTTTAGTTTTTTATGTTTTGAGAAGAGAGAGACATAAAAAGGTAATAAATATATAAATTTACCCCTGTTTTTAATAGAGCTGGGTAACTGGAGACAACGAAGCTAACCTTAGGTGGGTAAAATGCCAATTTTTAAACCACAGGTAAGCAATGTGTTTTTCGGGCAAACCATAGGTGGACAAAATGTAATTTCCTCTTAAAAAATTCCCTTGCAGTGAAACTTGAATTTCAAATATTTTTCTCATGAACCACTTCGCTTTTTTCTTATAAGTATTAAATGATTATTGAAGAAGAACTGAAATGAGGCTAAAGAACAATGCCATATATATTCACATTTAACTCATAATCAATGCTAAGTATATATTGTTAAATATTAGTTATAATATATTCCATATTGAATGTGCTTGAATATACGCGGAAAAGGAAAGCATAAAATAGGAGTACAAGAACACAAGGGCTACGTGGTTCAGCCTTACGGCTTACATCCATTAAGGAAACCCTAAAGGATTACATCAATAATAAATTAGAGTGTAGTACAAATCTTGTGTTACAATGGACCATAACATGGGTATATATAGTAGACTAAACCTTAGACTAATAGACTTCTAGTACAAATAAGAGACTTGGCTTGTACACAAAGTAGAATTAGGTTTGGGCCTATGCTAATGGGCTAATATATCTCTAACACCATCTCTCAAACTCAAGATAGAAGCTTGATGAAACCTTGAGATTTGATAAGGTTGAGAAGATCCCTTGAATAAAGTTTGGCTCTGTTATGGTGGTTTGAGGAAGGCAATAGTCTTTTAGTGTTGATGCGACTTCTAAAGGTGGCATGACTAAACTAGAGAGTTTTGACGGCAGCAGTAGGAAGCCAAAGAAGATGAACATAGTGAAGAAACACTGAGAAAGACAAAGATTGCTTTCGAACACACCATAAGGACAGAAAACCATAGCCACAGGAAGGTGGCTCTGATACCATGTTAAATATTAGCCATAATATATTCCATGTTGAATATGCTTGAATAGATGCGGAAGAAGGAAGCATAAAATAGAAGTACAAGAATACAAGAGTTACATGGTTCAGCCTTACGGCCTATGTCTATTGAGGAAACCTTAAAGGATTACATCAAGTGTAATACAAATCATGTATTACAATGAGCCATAACATGGGTATATACAGTAGACTAAATCCTAAACTAATAGACTTTTGGTATAAGTAAGAGACTTGGCTTGCACACAAAGTAGAATTAGGCTTGGACCTATACTAATGGGCTAATATATCTCTAAAGATTCTGGCATTTTACCCTTAATTTTTAAAAAATTTGGCAATATGCCCATGTTTGCAAACTATATAGGGGCGTGCCCCTGTTTTGGTACTCGATTACCTTAAAATCAAGTTTCAATTAAATACTCGATTCAGGAACTCGAGTTCCATGCAATTTTTTTTTTTTATGTGTGATCACCCTATACCAATTTCAAGGAGCCCTATAGTGGCGTTTTTAAGCCCTATAGTGGCGTTTTTAGGCCCTATAGTGACGTTTTAAATCCCTATAGCGGCGTTTTCCTGCAATTTTTTTTTTTTGGTTATAAGTGTGATCGCCCCATACCAGGTTTAGGGAGCCCTATAGTGGCCTTTTTAAGACCTATAGTAACGTTTTAAAGCCCTATAGTGGCATTTTCTTACAAATTTTTTTTTTTTTTTTATAAGCGTGATCGCCCCATACCTGTTCAAGGAGCCCTATAGTGGCATTTTTAAGACCTATAGTGACGTTTTAAAACCCTATAGTGGCGTTTTGGAACTTGAGTTCCATAAACTCAAGTTCCATGCAATTTTTATTTTATTTTATTTTATTTTTTAAGTTTGATCGGGCATAACTCGATTTTCTACGAATCGAGTATTTCATTGAAACTCGATTATAAGGTAATCGAGTATTAAAATAGGGGCATATCCCTATATAGTTTCGAAATATGGAACTTGAGTTCCATGCAATTTTTATTTTATTTTATTTTTATTTTTTTTAAGTTTGATTGGGCATAACTTGATTTTTTACGAATTGAGTATTTCATTGAAACTTGATTTTAGGTAATCGAGTATCGAAACAGGGGCATATCCCTATATAGTTTCGAAATAGGGGCATATTGCTAATTTTTAAAAAAATTAAGGGCAAAAGGCTAGAATTCCTATATATCTCTAACATATATGAATGACAAAATAGAAAACCATAAAAGTAAGGACCAAAATAAAATGCTACCTTCCCTATTGTTGCTCCTCCATTTTCCTCAGTAAGTAATTGCATGGTTGGTTTTGTTGAGCAAAACTAGACTCTCAACATAAGAGTCAACAAAAGTATTATAAGATCCAGGAATCCCAAGATCTTTAATTTCTTGGGTCTCAAGGCGTCGTGAGACAATTTTCCGTTGGTCATTAACAATATAACCTCACCACTCTTCCTAAAACCTTTTACCTAAGGCTTGTTTCGTCTGGGACCTTCATCAACAAAAGTTACAATTTTGGTCCACGAGGATGCATTCCCATACTCTTCCATTATCCATATACTAAGAGGGTCCATAGAAACCTTTTGAAACAAGGCAAGGGAATTCCCATATGCTGAAATAAACGTGGTTTGGTATCAAATCCAAACCCGAAAGAAGCGATGTAGGTGAGGTGTTTGGGGAATTTGATATTGGGTTTAGGAAGTTGGACGAACTTTCTAACGCAAGGGTTCCAGAGAATGAAATTGTGAGACTAGCAGCCGAAATCATCGACAAGGCAAACGAGGCCGTTACAAGTACCCACCACACGAAATATTCCGCGACGGCATTGAGCATGGAAAGGGAAGTCATCAAACCTGGTGTATTCATTAAAATCTTGGTTGTCCCAATGCAATGCGTAGAACTCCTTTTCATCTTTGAACCATACCGGCCTCCCAGTCCCAAGTACCACCTTCTTAGAGCAGAGCCTGAAGAGTAAGAGGCGGTGATCGTATTTGGTGGTGGAATGGCGGAGATGGTCAGAAATGAAGGAAGGGTTTTGGATGAGAGATTTCCATGTTTTGCAAACAGAGGTGCAAGTTATGATGGATTTGATGGGTAGTCGTATGATAATATCGAGTAGGATTTCTGAAGGTAAAGAGTCCCACATTGACTCTTCTTGTTGTTGTTGGGTGAATAATGATTTGGAGAATTTAGGCAAACTGTCTGACATTATTTGCACCTTCAAAGACAGAGAGAAAATGGTTTAGAGGTAGAGAGTCCCGCATGTTCACTTCTTATTCGGTGAAGGATTTAGGTAAATTGCTTGACATTATTCGCTGCTCCCTTTGCTTCAAGACAAAGAAAGAGATTGAGAAAGTGAGTAAACAAATAGAGCTATTTATTTTCAAATTCAAAGTACTGAATAGGCCCAACTGCCCCAGCCCAACCCGTCATTGTCCAATGGTATCTCACATAAACTTGGTTGAAAAAAAAAAACCACTCTCAAAGTTTACCAAGACTTTTAGTAGGGATGGCAATTATTGCCCGACCCGTGGGTACCCGGCCCGGCCCGACCCGACCCTAATGGGCCGGATTTTACCCGGTCCGATTAGAAATAGGGTCGGGTATGGGTTTTTAAAAAAAAACCCGAAGCGGGTCCGGGTCGGGTTCGGATTTTATCAAAAAAATCCGAAACCCGGCCCGGATATAACCCGGTTGACATAAAATTACAAAAAAAACCCTATATATATATATATATATATATATCTATTACTAACCCTAAGCTAAGTCCCTCATTTTTTTCAGCAGCAGCTCTCACGCCTCCCTCAGTCCCTCTCTCACCCTCACACACTTTCACTTAGTCACTCTCATCCCTGCATCACTGCCGCCGGCCACAGCCCCATTCGTTCCCATGCCTCACTGCCTCAGCCCAGCCTCCTCGCTCCCTTCGTGTGTCTCCACCAGACCACCTCGTTCTCTCTCTTTTCTTTTTCTTTTTTTTGGGGGTTCATTTCATCTTTGTTTTCTCTGATTTCATCTTAAGGTATTAAAATTGTTTTGATTATGGTGTTACGGTGATACTAAGATTTTTCTATGGGTTTGTTCTTTAGTGGGTACAATAAGAACACAACGCAAGGAAGAATTTTTTTTTTTTTTTTGGGTATGGGTTTTCTTGTGGGGACTGGGGATGGGTTACTAATTCGTTACTCATTTCCTAATTTTGATTGTAAAAGTTCACAAAATGAGTTGAATTTATATACAAGTTTCTAGCTGTGATTATTAAACAAGTTTCGGTTTTTGAAAGTATTATATTTGCATTCATGTAATATATAAAAAAAAAAAATGATCTTTTTATTGATTCCTTTGAAGAGCTCAGGTAGTTTGATTCAACGATGAATTTGTTAAAAACTCTTTGAATTTCTGTGTTGTGTTACTTTGCATACCCAATTCATTGGCAATGGCAATAGGTCGGCACAGAGGTGATGCTGCAAAGGGAAGAGAGAGGGGGCAAAGAATAAAAGTATTTTATTCTTCAATTCTATTTTTGGGTTTCAATTCTTTTTTTTTTTTTTTGGTTGGGCCACGATTTGGGCCGCGGATTGGGCCCAAATCTGGCAAGGCTTAACGGGGCCTGTGGGGCCTGTTGGGGCGAGTCAGGGCCCCGGGGAAAAAATCCGTTTAGTAAAGGGGCCGGGTTCGGGCTGCGGGTCTTGGCCCGCGGGTCGGGTCCAGGTATGAAAAAACCCGGCCCGAACCCGACCCGTTGCCATTCCTAACTTTTAGAGGAGAGGGGAACAAATAGAGTGATACAAAAATAACATTTTATGGCACAAAGTATTCATCTAAAAAATCTAGGATGTTAAACATGAGAAGAGTTTTGTCAAAAGACCCCAATACACACAGTATATGAAAATCATCTGTAATTTTTTTTAAAAAAAAGAAAGAACTGTTCCATGTGGCTTACACATAATTGGTTTTTTAATAATTCTTAATAAAATATGAAAGAATATAGACAAACGCATGGGTTATGAAACTAAAAATAAGAAAAAAGATACAAAAACACAAAATATGAAGGGAGTCTATAACAACCAAATGTAAGAACTTTCCTTGTTCTTTATATAAGAACTTTTGTCAACCAAGTATTGCAATTCTAAACCAAAATATAAATTCAATAGAGGGAAATTTAGGCTATCTTGACCTTTTAGTTTGATGTAGTTACTCTTCTTGTAAAATATCCAACGGTCTTCTCTGGCAGAGTAACTCTATGCTTTGACAAAAGGATAGGAAAAAAGGAAAATTAAAATACAAATAAAGTTGGAAGATAGACTAACAAAAAAACTGAAGGAAAACCGAAAGATATTTGAAGAAGAAAAACAATGGGGGTAATCTAAAAAAATCAATCGTTGTAAGCAAAAAATGAACAACAATCTGGTTTAAAGCGTAAAGAGTGCTTGAATAAGAAAATTAATCATGCTATTCTAACATTTGTACCTGTTTATATATATGTTATTGCAGCTAATTGAAAGCTTGAAGGAGAGGGAGCCTTGAGCGAGCGAAACGGTAGAGGGGGGTTTTGGTTTTGTGCTTTATTTATATAGAGTACATACATTAAGTTGGCAATATTAAAAAAATGAAAAAAGAAAAGTGAATTCCAAGTGTAACTTGGATACTTGAAGTTAATATTTAAGAATATATTAATAAATAAAAAATTAAGAAGAGAATTGTTAAAAAAAAAAAACTTATATTAGAATTTGTTTAGTATTTCCTCAAAAAATATTTTTACAGTATTTGATTGCTTCATTCCAATAAAAAAATTGTTTTTATTTTATTTTATGGAAACAACAGTTCTAATTGGTTTTAAATAACTCTAACCAAAAAAAAAAAAAATTGCCCATAGTATTTGATTGCTTTATTCTAATAAAACAACTAAATGGAAACAACGGCTGAATTCCAAGTATAACTTGGATACCTGAACATTCCCAAAAAAAAAAAAAAAAAAAAAAAAAAAAAAAAAAATTGGATACCTGAAATTAATATTTATGAATTATTGATAAATAAAAAATTAATAAGATAATTGGTAAAAAAAAATTATTAGAATATGTTTCATTTTTCCTAAATAAAAGTTGTTTATAGTATTTGATTGCATTATTCCAATAAAATAAATATTCTATTTTTTTTTAATGGAAACAACGGTTCTAATTGGTTTCAACTGGTTTCAACTAACTTATGCAAAAGGAAAAATTTATAGTCTTTGATTGTCTTATTATAATAATAAAAAAATCTTGTTATTTTTTTTAATGTAAACAACAGTTCTAATTAGTTCTCTCTCAAAAAAAAAAAAAAAAAAAAACAGTTCTAATTAGTTTCTAATAACTATAACAATTAAAATGCTAAGCAATAGAATAATGTGACCGAAAGAGGAAATCCTAAAAATGCAAAACTCATCTATTTGGAATTCCAAGTATTCCATGGATATTAAGTCCTAATAGGACTTTTAAAAAAATTAAAAAAAAAAAAAATTGGTGATGTAGAAATTTTGAGTACATACCTTAAGTCAGACAATAAAAAAAGTGAATTCCAAGTATAACTTGGATACTTGAAGTTAATATTTAAGAATATATTAATAAATAAATAAAATTAATAAGGAATTGGTTAAACAAAATTAAAAAAAAAAAAAAATCTATTTTTTTAATGGAAACAAGTGTACTAATTGGTTTTGATAACTACAACAAAAAAAATTGTATCTCAAAATTAAATTATAATTAAATCTTACCCCTTGATTCGAGGAAATATATCCTCACAAATAATAAAATAATAAAATAAAATAATGAATAAAACAAAAGATGCAACTTGAGGGGAAAAAACCAGTGGGATGCTGTATGGGATTTTAGATTTCAGTTTCAAATTTATTATTTTTTTTTTTCTAGGGAAGGAAGTTAAAAAATTTATAATATACTTTTAGTTTGAATAAAATTTAAATATGTTAAAATTTAAATGATAAAGTTTTATGCAAATTAAGCGGTTGTTAATTTTATCCCTTAATTTTGAGGAAATATATCCTTATAATTAATAAAGAATTAATTTAATAATTAATGATAGTAGTTTTTATTAGGAAAAATTATTCCACATAGATAGAGAGTATATAAATTTATCAACTCTTATGAATCTTTACAACATGTATATCCTTCCAATTCAAATACATATGTGTAAGTTGCAACTCGAAAAAAACAAAAATAAAATAAACAAAAACATTGGGTGCAAGAGAGATTCTATGGAAAGACCATTGGTGAATATATATATATATATATATATATATTGTAGGGGCATTGGGCCCCGGAGCCCATTATTTATGTATATAATGGACCTAAGGCCCAAGCCGAGGACTGAAGGCGTTCGAAGGGGGGAGGGGGGAGAAGGGGGGGTTGAACACTGTCAAAAGAGCCCATATTGGCAAACGGAGAAGTCATTTTAGATCCTAACAGCCCAGGGGGTTGTGCTGAGGATAAGAGACTCCTCAGCTAACCGAGGCCGAGGTCTGTAGAGGTGGTCTGCTGTCCGGGAGAACGTCACAAAAACACTCAGTTGATACGGATAGGCATTATGTGAGCTCAGGACAGGGAAGTATCCTAAAATATCTAAGGAGAAGGCTGCTATCTCCATATTAAATGCACTGCAGCTAACTCCCTGGCCGCATTAATGTGGAGGTGATACCTGAACAGTGGATTTCAGCCTTACAACTACTACATGAAGACTTATGGGAGGTGCTGATAAGACAAGTATCAACATCAACCATTTGGCACGCACGTGGAAGGTAGGGATGAAAAAGAAAGACAGTATAAAAGAAGGAAGGGGCAACGAGATGAGGGGATCGCGAAATCAAGAAAGAAACATTATAGCGATCTAGAACCAGACTTGTAATCATATTTGAGAGCATTATACAAGAACCAGTATTCTCGAACTTTTCCGAGGACATTTTTTCTTCAGTTCAAACTTGTCTATTTTCACTCTTTTCTCACCAGCCTACTTAATTTGTTGTTTGATTAACTAAAGCCCAGTTTTCTAATCAATTCTCTATAAATTCATTGTTTTGAGCTTTTTGAGCCTAAGTCCATTCATATTTTTGGGCTAGGAATTCAAATTTGGTTCTTACATATATATATATATATATATATAAGTTTTGAAAGTTTGATAATATATTTTTAGTTGTTGTAGGATTTAAATTTTTGAAACTTAGTTGCATGTTGTATTTTTTGTTAAAACACTTATTATTGCTTTATCTAAAAAAATTGGTAAAAACAAAAAAAAATTGTTCTCTCTATCAACTGAAACTTAGATGCATGTTGCATGTTTTGTAAAACACTTATTGTTACTTTATTTGATAGGAACAAATAAATTATTGTCTCTATCAACTAAAACTTAGATGCATATTGCATGCTTTGTTAACACTTATTATTATTTTATCTAAAATGCAGGTGAAAATGGCCAAATACCACCATTTTGCAAAATTTGTAGCAATTTAGCATTGTTTCGGAACTAATTAGCAATCTACCACTTTTCTAGTACTCGAGTTTATGAAACTCGAGTTCCTAGAAATTTTGCCACCGTGGCACAGGCTGAGCTGGCATTTGGGATAAAAAATGCCACTTGGTACTCAAGTTCCTAGGACTCGAGTACTGTGTTAGTGTAGTACTCGAGTTTCTATAACTCGAGTTTCTATAACTCAAGTATGGCTCGGGTTGCACGGTACTAAAAACACAAAAGATTCAACTTTATTTGTCACTTTCACTTCTCATTCTCACTTACCAGAACACTCTCTGACTCTCCTTCACACCCAAACATACAAACCCCAAACCCTCACTTCACCGGAGACAAGCGCATCTCATCGCGGCAAAAGACTCTCGTCGGTGACCTCTCACTGTCTCGCACTGAGGTCAGTTTTTTAGTTTTAGGGTTACATCTTTCATCTGAAACTTTAATGGATTCAAAATTAGAAATATTGAAAAAAAAAAACACAGAGCTGATATTGTGTTTCTATCAATAGAAGTGCAAAGAAGTAAGACTCAAAACTACTTTTCCTTTTTTCTTATTTTTAATTATTTTGGGGCCTGAGAAACAAGATTCTTATATATCTTAGCTTAATATATTTGGGTTATTTAAAATTTGGAAGAAAGGTAAATGTAAGCCTCAAAATTACTTTTCCCTTTTCCTTTTCTTTTTGTTACAAACAGAGTTGGAATTGATATGGTTGCTTGGAGTTTAAATCATCTGTTTTGATTTTATATTTTTTGGGGATAGTTGAATTTGATTTTGATTTTGCCTTTTGTTAGGTTCTAAGGAATTAGGAACAAATGTATTAGAACTTCATTTTGTAATGTTGGCAAACCATGATCAAAACATTTTAGTCTTGTTTAGACTTGCTCAAAGTATATGTAAAGTTGGAATCAAGTTGCTGTAGGATTTACTGTGTAAATTTGTCGGGCTCGATCGATCGAGAATTAGACTTGACTGATCGAAAGTCGTGCAGATTATTTTTTCTGCAGAATTTCTAACTCAGCCCAAGCCTGTTTGATGTGTAGGCTTTTATGTTTTGTCTTAAGTATAAAAGAGAAAACCCTGGCCACGTTTTTGGGTTGCTCTTTATGCTGTGTGTGTGAATCTTCTATGAGATCTAGAGGTATTTACCTTCACACATACTTAGGGCTTCCAAGATTATGTCAAGAATTTGGTGATCATTCAGTTGCAAATTCAAGAGCTTAAAGATACACAAGCGGGAGTGCTTGTACTTGCTCAGAATCCAAGAAAGAAGTAGTCCGTGGACTCGGAGCTATCACGTGGTCGTGGTAGTAAGGTTCCTACTCGAGGTAGCAATAGGATGTTAGTGGTCTAAGTTGCTATTATGTAAACTTCAATTCTTTCATAATGGATTCGTTTTACCTTGATGATAGCTAGGTTAAATCCTCCCCAGGTTTTTTACCGGTTTGGTTTTCCTGGGTCATCATATCTTTGTGTTTTATATTTTCTGCACTTTACATTGACATGATATATTTGTGTTAACCTAGATCTGATAATTTGACTAAGTAATCACTTGGCTAATTAACTAGGTTAATCTGGTTGTGTTTTAAGGGGTCTAAAAATGTACAAGTGGTATCAGAGCATATAGCTCTCTTGTTGTAGATCCTTTAATCTAAGAGCTGATCCTTGACCCTGGTTGTCATGGAGCACGGACACTCTCTTGTTATTCCACCTCACTTTGATGGGAATAATTATGTTTATTGGAAAGGAAGGATGAAAGCATTCCTGAAATCAATTGATGAGAGAGTTTGGAACTCCGTTGAATACGGATAGGAGAAGCCCACTACTCCTGTGAGTGAGTGGCAAATTTCTCCGAAAGAAGCAGCCGCTTTCAATAACAAAGCTATGAACGCTATATTTAATGCTGTTTCTATGGAGGAATTTAAGAGAATATCTAATGTTGAGGTTGCTCATACTGCTTGGAAAATCCTCCAAACTGTGCATGAAGGCACAAAGGCAGTTAAAATTAATAAGCTGCAGTAATTAACAACTAGATTTGAAAGTATTAGGATGTCTGATGATGAATCTTTTGATGAATTCTTTGCTAAGCTTAATGATATTGTTAATTCTGCTTATAATCTAGGTGAAATTTATGATCAACCTAAAATTGTTAGAAAGATTCTCAGATCTTTGACTGAAGATTTTAGACCCAAAGTGACCGCCATCACTGAAAGCAAAGATGTGGACTCCATCCCTATTGATGAACTTGTAGGATCTCTTCAGTCCTATAAGTTGGACCTACCTAAGACTAGCAAATGATAGGCCAAAAACGAATTGACCCCTTGTGATAAATTAACCAATTAATTTAGCCAAGTGAATTAATTTAGTCAATTAACATGCCAATGCATGGTAGCACAAACAAATTACCAATAAACTAATTATGCAGCGGAAAATAAATAACATAGTAATTTGTTTACAAATGGGGAAAACCTGACGGCAAAAACCCCACCGGGTGATTTTCAGGTCTCCCCTCCCGAAATTCCACTATTATCACAACAAGCGGTTACAAGTAAAGAAATCTCAGTACCTTATACCAATCTACAGTTGAACCCTTACCCTAATACCCAATTGGACTTGTTCTGTAGTGACAATTTTTCCCTTTAATGCACGGCTCCCAAGTACGTGACTAACCAATGCGCGGATCCCAGTACGCGACTTCAATCACCAACTAGAAAGAGTTATTGGCTGCAAAGTTCTTCAGTTCATCCTCGATGAAGATCAAGAAAATGCTTGGTCATAAAACCCAAGGTGCACATACACAACAACTTCTTCAGAAGAAATGAACTAGGGCAAAACTTTGTCTCCGGTCACAAATTGCTTGAATAAACTTTGCTCAATGCTTGTGCAACTTGTGTACTCTTTGACGGCCCTTAAAATAGTCCTTTTATATGTATAGGGTTAGGAGAAAAGAAGGCCCAAACACATAAACATGGATCCCAAGAAATCAGATCAGAAATTCTGATTTTGTAAACCTCGACAGATAGAAGTTGTCGAGCATCTGTCGAGCTAGCTGTCGAGCCATGGGCAGAACAACTTCCTTAAACCTCGACACATGCTAGCTGTCTAGCTTTAGTAACTTTGCACTTTTAGCTTGTTTTCTTGGACAGACTTGAAGGCTTCAGCACTTGATCTTGAAACATGGTTTCTTGAACTATTTCAACACATCCTAGATCTACCCAAATACAAGTAAAGTGCATTTTGTCAAAGGATTAGCCAATTACATAAAATCATGACATATGTTCTTAACATGTGAACCACATATGTCCTAACAATCTCCCCTTTTGGCAATTCGTGACAAAACCACAACTAACAAATGAACATATGAGAGAAGTCATAAATCACTCAACTCATATTCACTTGTTGAATACAATAAAATCTATCCTAACAAAAACTCTTGAAAAACTTTGCAAGAAGAGAGTTTATGGCAAGTAGACTTTGACAACCTGTATTTCTGAAACACTTTAAACAAAACTCATCAAGGCATCTTAGTGTGAAATAGAAATAATGGATTGCATACAAGTATAAGAAGCATGTGTATAAAGAAAAGAAACAACACATGAAAGATAGGTGAAAGAAACATACATCCACATATAAAGAATATAAGTACAATGTATGTGTAAAAATGGTCACAAGACCCAATGTACAAGAACAATGTATCTATCAAAGAAAAGAAAAGAAAAGATACATCATATCCTCATTACATCCCTCATATCAACAATACTCTCCCTAACACAAAAAGTCCTATACTAACTCTTCCCCTAAGAATGACTACTTTCATATCCCAAAACTACTTCCCCTTTTTCTCATGAGTGACAAAGGGTAAGAGTGTCAAGTAGACATCTCATTGGTAGAACTAGCATCTCCATCATCATCAGAAGCATCATCGTCACTGCCATCATCATCATCATCCTCAGCATCAGAATCAGAAGCCACTAGAGGAGGTGGTGAAGGAGAAGCCTTAGAAGCAAAGTCACCCATGGCTGCCTGCCGTCTTGCAATACGACCGACACGAACGTTCACCTGATACAACTCAGTAGAGAGTGTATCAAGGCGAGCATCCATGTGCTGCAGCTGTGCCATGATGTCTCCAAGTGACACATTGCACATGGAAGAAGAAGGAGCGGATGTAGATGGAGTAGACCGAGATGGTGCCAAATGAGATGGAGTCGAACCAGAGGGAGGAGCTGCTGATTCCTGTCGCAACAGAAATTGTGCCTCACTACGTTTTACGGTAGTGGCGTCTATGGCACACATGAAGGTGAAATGGTCGGACACAGAGAAAAGGACGAAAAAATGGCGTAAAATCCTTGTGATAGTGGAAGGAAAGATGAGTTTATCACGGGACGCCGAATCTAGATGAACATCTATGATAGAAAGAATGAAGTGAGAAGGGAAATCTATAGTAAGATGATCAAGTAGGGACAACAAAAATCGAGCCTGAGGCTCTGTAATGGAGTTGTAGTGAGAGAAAGGATGGAGTATAAAGGTCATCACCATGTTCAATAATCTAGGACCTTTAGCAAAACACCGACATGGTGTAAACTGACGTTCACCCCAAGCAAAAGGGCGCTCATAGAAAGCGGACATAAACTCATCCTTGGACACAGTCCTCAGACGTTCACGGCTAGGATAGTCAGGAAACTCTATCCTAGGAACCCGAAGCACATCCGCAACAAGTTGCGGTGTGATAGGGATGTGCGTACCTCGAACGCGAGTGAAGAAAAGAGGTACTGAACGATCAATCCTGTGCATGTTGGAGTAAAACTCCTGAATAAGCACGAGTGGATAGGTGACCGGGACGTCACACAGTGACTCCCATCCCCTACTGTGAATGACAGTGGGAAGGTTGGTGTCAGCTGATAGGCTACAAACTGAATGACCCCTTATGATAGAAATTAATTAATTAATTAGCCAAGTTATTAATTAATCAATTTATCATGCAAAAGCGTGGTAGCACAAACAAATCACCAAATAACTAAATATGCAGCGAAAATTAAATGACACGGTCGATTTGTTTACGAATAGGGAAAACCTAACGGCAAAAACCCCACTGGGTGATTTTCAGGTCACCATTCTCGAAACTCCACTATTATCACAACAAGTGGTTACAAGTAAAGGAATCCCAAGTACCTTACCAACCTACAGTTGAATCCTTACCCCAATACCCAATTGGACTTGTTCTGTAGTGACAGTTTCCCTTTTTGATGCACGGCTCCTAAGTACGTGACTAACCAATTTGTGCGGATCCCAGTACGCGACTGCAACACCAACTAGAAAGAGAGGTTGGCTGCAAAGTTCTTCAGTTTATCCTACACGATGAAGATCAAGAAGATGCTTGGTCACAAAACTTAAAGGTGCACATACACAGCAACTTTTTTAGAAGAGATGAACAAGGGTAGAACTTTATCTCTGGTCATAATTTGCTTCAACAGAGTTTTTCCAATGCTTGTGCAACTTGTGTACTTGTTGACGGCCCTTAAAACAATCCTTTTATATGTCTAGGGTTAGGAGAAAAGAAGGCCTAAAGACACATTCACGGATCCCAAGAAATCAAATCAGAAATTCTGATTTTTATAAACCTCGACAGATAGAAACTGTCGAGAAGCTGTCGAGCAGGTGTCGAGCTTAAGGGCTGGAACAGCTTTCTAAACCTTGACACATACTAGCTATCGAGCTCTAGTAACCTTGCACTTTCAGGTTGTTTTCTTGGATAGACTTGAAGGCTTCCACACTTGATCTTGAAACATAGTTTCTTGAGTATTTCAACACATCCTAGATCTACCCAAATACAAGTAAAGTGCATTTTATCAAAGGATTAGTCAATTACATAAAAGAGTGACATATGTCCTTAACAAGTGAACTACATATGTCCTAATAATCTTCCCTTTTGGTAATCCGTGACAAAACTACAACGAACAAATGAACATATGAGAGAAGTCATAAATCACTCAACTCATACTCACTTGTTGAATACAATAAAATCTATCCTAACACAAACTCTTGAAAAACTTTGCAAGAAGAGAGTTTATGGCAAGTAAACTTTGACAACCTGTATTTCTGAAACACTTTAAACAAAACTCATCAAGACATCTTGTGTGAAACAGAAATAATAGATTACATACAAGTAAAGAAGCATGTGTATAAAGAGAGAAAAGAAACAACACATGTAAAGGTAGGTGAAAGAACATACATCCATATATAGAAAGAACTAAGTACAATGTATGTGTAAAAATGATCACAAGATCCAATGTACAAGAACAATGTATCTAAAAAGAAAAGAAAAGATACATCACATCCTCACTACATCTCTCAAAACAATAACAACACTCCCCCTAACAAAAATGTCCTATACTAACTCTCCCCCTAAGAATGACTACGCTCATATCCAAAACTACTCCCTCTTTTTGTCACGAGTGACAAAGGGTAAAGTGTTAAGTAGACATCTCATCGATAAAGCTAACATCTCCATCATCATCATCATCAGAAGCATCATCGTCATCGCCATCATCATCCTTAGAGTCAGAAGCCGCTGGAGAAGTAGCCTCAGGAGCAAAACCACCCATGGTCGCCTGTCGTCGTGCAATACGACCAACATGAACATTCACCTGATAGAACTCAGTGGAGAGTGTATTAAGGCGAGCATCCATGTGCTGTAGCTGCGCCATGATATCTCCAAGGGACACATCGCTCATGGAGGAAGAAGGAGCGGATGTAGATGGAGCAGATCGAGATGGAGTTGAACGGGAATGAGGAGTGGAATCTGGCTGTCTTGACCTAAACTGCGCCTCACTATGTTTTACGGTAGCGGCATCTATGGCACATATGAATGTGAAATGGTCGAAAATGGGAAAAGGGACAAAAAATGGCGTAAAATCCTCGTGATAGCAGAAGGAAAGATGAGCTTATCACGGGTCGTCGCATCCAAATGAACATCTATAATAGACAGAATGAAATGAGAAGGAAAATCTATGGTAAGATGCTCAAGGAGAGATAACAAAAATCGAGCACGAGGCTCTGTGATGGAGTTATAGTGAGAAAGCGGATGAAGTACAAAAGTCATCCCCATGTTTAAGAATCTAGGACCTTTAGTAAAAGGCCGACATGATGTAAACTGATGCTCACCCCACTTCGAAGGGCGCTCACAAAAAGCAGATATGAGCTCATCCTTGGACACAGTCCGTAGACGCTTACAAGAAGGATAGTCAGGAAACTCTATCCTAGGAACCCGAAGCACATCCGTAACAAGCTGTGGTGTGACAGGAATGCGCATACCTCGAACGCGAGTGAAGAAAAGAGGTACTGAATGATCAATCCCGTGTATGTTGGAGTAAAACTCCTGAATAAGCATGAGAGGACATATGACCGGGACGTCACACAGTGACTCCCATCCCCGACTGCGAATGACATCGGGAAGGTCAGCGACGGCGAAGTCCGCCAAAATGACTTGGCGTTTCGAATGAACACCTCGTCTAGAAAAGTTCTCCGAGAATGCCTTGTGGGCATTATCATCACGGAACCGAAGAGTAAGAGGAGAAGAATCAGAAGATGAAGAAGCTCTAGAATGAAGAGGGTTTCGAGCCGGAGTAGATTTACGCTTAGGTGCCATAGACACTACTAACGTAAACAGAATGAGAGAGAAGGAGAAAGAGACAATCAGAAAAGTCCCAATGCAATTCAAATATAACAAGTATATTGAATAGAGAGTACGTATGCATGGGGAATGCATGAACATGTGACATGTAAAAGAAATATCATCATGGGCTCAGCCCAATCAAATCCTACTAGCACACAAACATATTACACACATATAAATGCATGGAAATACCATTATAATGCAAATGTGATGCAATGCATGAGATTTTGAACACCTTTAAATGAAAACCCATCCCAAAATTTCAAGAAACACTCATTAATTTTGAAAAACCCTAAAATTTTCAAAAACCCCAAAACCTAAGATTCAAAAACATGAAATGCATGAAGAATGAAGGAAAAGAGATCATACCAAGTGATTTGAAGCAAAGAAGGGCCGAAAATCACGTGGGTTGAAGGTTTTGAGTGAGAAAAGAGAGTTTGGGAGGTGAACAGGTGCTGACAGATCGAGAGAGATCAAGAAAATGAGAATCGGATCGCATGAGGAGCTTAAATAAATCCTCAGTAAAGCTCGATAGATACAGGTATCAAGGGGTGTCGAGACATCTGTCAGAGAGGTGTCGAGGAAAATGGTCATCGACAGATACAGGTGTCGAGGAGGTATCGAGAAATAAACACTAGAACCAAGAACAGAAGCTCGATCGATCGACCAGGTGTCAATAAGCTATCGAGGAGGCAGAAACTTTCTCGATTGATCCACCAAGTGTCGAGGAAGTGTCGAGATTGTGATAAAAAAAAAAAAAGCTTGAGAAGCTTAACAGATAGCTAGGTATCGAGGAGGTGTCGAGGAGGTGTCGAGCCAGCTTTCAAAAACAGTTTTTCGAGAAGTGAAAAACACAGACATGAATGCAATCCAACATGCAACTCAACAATGATCCAATCCACATAATAGGTTCTCAAAATCAACTGTAAATTTTTTTTTAAGCACATGGATCCCAAAAACACATACACACACACTAAACAAGTCTAACCAATTTTATATTTCAAAAACAAGTCAAGAAAGTTTAGTAATCATACATAAGCACATGTAAACCTAGTGATGGCCAAATCACATTGTACCTGCATATGTATCAAGAGTAGCAAAGAATATTGCGTGTTGTGTGTGAAAAACATCGCAAGATTGCATAAGTGTATACATGTTATTACGATTTGAGATATGAGAAAATCACTTTAACTCACACACAATCATAACTGTTTGATGGGGACTATCACCTTTGAGGTACATCCTATAACTCCCACATCTCCTAGAATACACACTTGCAATCATATTTAAAGCATTTTTAATCTTTTTGCCTTTTATTTTCTTTGCATATTTTCTTTTTAAGCATATCATGCTTGGGCATATAAGAGAGAGAAAAGAAATACCCATTGATATTTGATATTCCAATTTTGCTATGCCA
Organism: Quercus ilex subsp. ballota; assembly: GCA_032727855.1. Classification (NCBI taxonomy): domain Eukaryota; kingdom Viridiplantae; phylum Streptophyta; class Magnoliopsida; order Fagales; family Fagaceae; genus Quercus; species Quercus ilex. The sequence continues at coordinate 20,202,511 of CM064915.1, forward strand.
AAGCACACAAATGTCATTGACACTGCATTTTTGCTATGCCGAAGCATACATGTGTCATTTTATGATTGGCGGGTAACAGTGGTGAGATGGTTATTTATGCCTTTCTCTTAGGATTTTCTAGTCCTATCATCAAAAAGAGTGATATGAGTGTTAAGTTCAAGAGATAACTTAATCTTACTCATCACAAACAAGAGCCACAAAGCTTACTTGCTTAGTTGTGCATAGAGATGCTCATCTAAGCTACAAAAGATACAATGTTGAAAACTTTGTTTCAATGACCATCCAATGTATACAAGTACCAATGTACACAAAACACACTGTTTTTGTATTTTCTGATTTTTCAGTTTTTATTTATTTATTTATTTTTATATAAAAAAAATAAACAAAACTGAAAATAAACAAACAAAAACATGTTATCAAAGCAAAGCATAGAACTAGATGCAAATGCATGAAGAGAAGGAGAAGAGAAAGAAATCAATCTATGGAGATAACACCAATGTTTTGACGAAGGAATTCAAAACGTTTGTTGTCAAGAGGTTTGGTGTACAAGTCAGCTTTCTGATCATCAGTGTGAATAAACTCAAGAGTGAGAATACCATCTTTGACAAGCTCCTTAATGAAGTGATGTCGAATCTCTATGTGTTTGGTTTGAGAATGTTGAATCGGATTCTTAGAGATATTGATGGCACTGGTATTGTCACAGTAGATAGTGAGATGCTCTTGACAAATACCATAATCATGAAGGAGTTTTTGCATCTAAAGGAGTTGGGTGCAACAGCTACCAACAGCAATGTACTCAGCTTCAACAGTGGATAAAGAGATGGAGTTCTGCTTTTTGCTCATCCAAGAGACAAGATTGTTGCCTACATAAAAACAACCCCCCGATGTACTTATTCTATCATCAGCATTCCCAGCATAATCCGCATCAGAATACCCAGCTAAGACATCATTTGTGTCCTTGTTGTACCACAAGCCAAACTCAGCAGTGGTTTTGACATACTTTATAATTCTTTTCAAAGCAGTCATATGTGATTCTTTGGGGTTAGCCTGATATCTAGCTCTACTAGCAGTAAGGTAAAGAAGACTACCTATCATGCTTCTATAGAGAGAAGGATCAACACTCTTGCCTAACACATCTACAGTGAGTTTAACATTTGGGCTCATAGGGGTTCGAACAGAACTAGCAGATTCCAAACCAAAGTTTTTCACAAAATTCTTAGCATATTTAGATTGAGATAGGAATATACCTGAATCTTGTTGACGAATTTGCAATCCAAGGAAGTGAGTCAGCTCTCCAATCATGCTCATCTCGAACTCGGCTTGCATGAGTTTTGAGAAGCCATGAGCAAGTTCATCCTTAGTTGACCTAAAGACAATGTCATCAACATACACTTGAGCAACTACTAACTCGCCATCTTCCTTTTTGATGAAGAGAGTTTGATCAGCTTTTCTTCTTGTGAACCCATGTGACACCAGATATTGTGTGAGTCTATCATACCAAGCTCTAGGGGCTTGCTTTAAACCATAAAGTGCCTTCTTGAGGTACAACACATGATCTGGAAAGAGTGGATCAATGAATCCTTTTGGTTGAGCCACATAGACATCCTCTTTAAGCAGCTCATTCAAGAAAGCAGTCTTCACATCCATCTGATAAAGTTTGAACTTCAGATGACATGCTAGGGCAAGAAGAATTCTGATGGACTCCATTCAGGCAACTGGGGCAAATGTTTCATCATAGTCTACTCCTTCCATTTGTGAGTATCCTTGAGCTACAAGTCGAGCCTTGTTGTGAATCACATTGCCTTCTTCATCAGTCTTATTGTGGAATATCCACTTTGTACCGATGATGTGCTCACACTCCGGTCTAGGTACTAGAGTCCACACATCATTCCTCTGAAACTGAAGTAGTTCATCACGCATTGCTTAGACCCAACTTTCATCTTGTAGTGCTTCCTCAACTTTCTTGGGTCCAACCTATGACAAGTAGTAAGAATAAGACACAAAGTTAGCAACACATTTATCAAATGTACGTTTCCTTAATGTGAGTTCATTCATGTTTTCTACAATAACTTCTGGAGAATGATTTAATTTGATCCTAGAGGAAGGTCCTTTCTCTTCGTGAGATTCAGAATCTGGTGAAGAGGGTATGTCTGCAGATTCTTCCACAACACTGGGAGTACCGGGAGTACTTAGAGATGCAGGTTCTTGTTCAACAATGTCTTGAACTTCCTTAGGCTCAGGAGGAAGAATTTCTTTGGGGAGTTCCTCAATGCCTTTCTCAGAACTGGAGTCTGAAGATTCATCAATGACAACATTTACTGTCTCCATTACCTTCATAGTTCTTTTGTTGTATACCCGATAAGCCTTGCTTGTAGAAGTGTAACCCAGAAATATACCTTCATCGCTCCGAGACTCAAACTTTCCCATATTCTCTCTATCTTTGAGGATGAAACAAGTACTTCAAAAGATTCTGAAATACTTCACATTTGGCTTCCTTCCTTTCCATAACTTATAGGGAGTCTTTTTGGTACTGGGTCTGAAGTACACCCTATTAATCGTATGACATGCAGTGTTCACGGCTTCTCCCTACAAGTTTCTAGCCACATTTTTGTTATGCAACATGGCTCTGGCCATCTCCTGAATAACCATATTCTTCCTTTCTACCACACCATTTTGCTGAGGAGTAATAGGAACAGAGAATTCTTGAGATATACCTGACCTTGTGCAAAAGGACTCCATATATGAGTTCTCGAATTCTTTACCATGGTCACTTCAAATTTGATCAATCTTTAGGCTCTTTTCATTTTGCAGCCTTGTGCACAAAGCCTCAATGTGCTTAGGAGCATCAGATTTGGATCGCAGGAGAATGACCCAAGTATATCTAGTGAAGTCGTCTACCACAACCATGACGTATCTCTTACCACCAAGAGACTCGGTTCTAGTTGGACCCATAAAATCTAAGTGTAGAAGCTCCAATGGTCTAGATGTAGCTGATGTCTGAGTACCTGGATGCTTAACTTTCATCTGTTTGCCAAGCTGACATGGTCCACATACCACATTGCTCATTCTACTAAGCTTTGGTATCCCCAAGACTGATTCATGCTTAGATACAATAGACAGATGCTTGTAACTAGCATGTCCCATCCGTTGATGCCATAGATCTTCATTAGGCAAACAAATGCTATTACACACAATAGCAGAATCAGGAACCAATCCATAATAGTTGTCTAAAGTGCGAACACCATTAATGAGCTTCTTTCCAGATTCATCCATGACAAGACATTTTTCCTTTGAGAACAGTACCATGAAGTCTTGATCACATATCTGACTTATGCTCAACAGGTTCACCCTTAGACCTTTTACATAAAGAACATTAGCAATGTCTGGCAGTCCAGGTAAAGAGATAATTCCTTTCCCTTTGATCTGTGACTTGCTCCCATCGCCAAAAGTGACATTGCCACCTTTCTTAGACCCGAAAACCTTGAAAAGAGATCGGTCTCTAGTCATATGTCTTGAGCAGCTACTGTCAAGGTACCACAAACATGTGTCCATCACTTTAAATGCAGACTTCATCATAAAACATACTACGTGCTTAGATGACAAATCAGTGGGAATGGTGTTTTCTCTCAACTGCCTTTTATGAGCCAAGCCTTTAACTTTCACTCTTCTCAGACGAACTCCTTTGCACATTTTCATCCTAAGATAGTTTAGTTTCTTCTTAGCCAAACTGAGATCTTTTCCAATAGTCATCATATACGAATTCAAATAACTTTTAGACTTATATTTTCTAAGACACTCAAACAAATAGTGATTAGAAAAACAAGATGTATTTGAAAGCAAAGATTTCTTTAAGCCGGTTACAGCCATGACAACAGGGGTTAATGGATCAAACACAGCAAAGATTAAAACCTAATCAGAGTGTGTCTGCTCTGATACCACTTGATAGGCCACAAACTGAATGACCCCTTGTGATAGAAATTAATTAATTAATTAGCCAAGTTATTAATTAATCAATTTATCATGCAAACATATGGTAGCACAAACAAATCACCAAATAACTAAATATGCAGCGGAAATTAAATGACACGGGCGATTTGTTTACGAATGGGGAAAACCTAACGGCAAAAACCCCACTGGGTGATTTTCAAGTCACCACTCCCGAAACTCCACTATTATCACAACAAGCGGTTACAAGTAAAGGAATCCCAAGTACCTTACTAACCTACAGTTGAACCCTTACCCCAATACCCAATTAGACTTGTTCTGTAGTGACAGTTTCCCCTTTTGATGCACGGCTCCCAAGTACGTGACTAACCAATTTGCGCGGATTCCAGGACGCGACTTCAACACCAAATAGAAAGAGAGGTTGGCTACAAAGTTCTTCAATTCATCCTACACGATGAAGATCAAGAAGATGCTTGGTCATAAAACCCAAAGGTGCACATACACAGCAACTTTTTCAGAAGAGATGAACAAGGGCAAAACTTTGTCTCCAATCACAATTTGCTTCAACAGAGTTTTTCCAATGCTTGTGCAACTTGTGTACTTGTTGACGGCCTTTAAAAAAAATCCTTTTATATGTCTAGGGTAGGAGAAAAGAAGGCCCAAAGACACATTCATGGATCCTAAGAAATCAGATAAAAAATTCTGATTTTTATAAACCTCGACAGATAGAAGCTGTCGAGAAGCTGTCGAGCAGGTGTCGAGCTTACCGGCTGGAACAGCTTTCTAAACCTTGACACATACTAGCTGTCGAGCTTTAGTAACCTTGCACTTTCAGCTTGTTTTGTTGGATAGACCTGAAGGCTTCCACACTTGATCTTGAAACATAGTTTCTTGAAGTATTTCAACACATCCTAAATCTACCCAAATATAAGTAAAATGTGTTTTGTCAAAAGATTAGCCAATTACATAAAAGGGTGACATATGTCCTTAACAAGTGAACTACATATGTCTTAACATCGGCGAAGTTCGCCAAAATGACTTGGCGTTCCGAATGAACACCTCGTCTAGAAAAGTTCTTTGAGAAAGCCTTTCGGGCATCCTTATCACGGAACCGAATGTTAGAAGGAGTACGATCAGTAGAAGACAATGCCCCGGAACGAAGAGGGTTTCGAGATGGAGCAGATTTAAGCTTAGGTGCCATAGACACGATTAACGAAAAAGGAAAGAGAGGGAGACAGAGAGAGACAAGCAGAAAAGTCCTAAATCAATTCAAATATAACAAGTATATTGAATAGAGAGAACGTATGCATGGGAATGCATGGACATGTGCCATGTAAAACAGATTTCATCATGGCCTTAACCCAATCTAATCCTACTAGCACACAAACATATTGCACACATCTAAATGCATGAAAATACTATTATAATGCATATGTGATGCAATGTATGAGATTTTAAAGCCATATAAGTGAAAACCCATCCCAAAATTTCAACAAAACTCATCAATTTTGAAAAACCCTAAAATTTTTCAAAAACCCCAAATCCTAGGTTTCAAATCATGAAATGCACGAAGAATGAAGAGATAAGAGAGCATACCAAGTGATTTGAAGCAAAGAGAGGCCGAAAATCACGTGGATTGAAGGTTTTGAGTTAGAAAAGAGAGTTTGGGAGGTGAACAGACGCGGATAGATCTAGAGAGATCGAGAAAATGAGAACCGGATCGCATGAGGAAGCTTAAATAGAACCTCGGTAAAGCTCGATAGATGAAGGTGTCGAGAGGTGTTGAGACATCTGTCGAGGAAGGTGTCGAGAAAAACAACGTTGACAGATACAGGTGTCGAGAAGATGTCGAGGAACAAACCACCAGAACTAAGAATAGAAGCTCGATCGATCAACCAGGTGTCGAAAAGCTATCAAGGAGGCAGGAACTTTCTCGATCGATCCACCAGGTGTTGAGAAGTTGTCGAGATTGTGATAAGAAAAAGCTTGAGAAGCTCGACAGATAGCTAGGTATCGAGGAGGTGTCGAGCTAGCTTTTAAAAACCAGTTTTTCGAGAGGAGAAAAATACAGACATGAATGCAATTAGACATACAACTTAACCAATGATCCAATCAACATATTAGGCTCTCAAAAACATCTCTCAACAAGAATTTTAAGTTCATGGATCTCAAAAACATACACACACATACTAAACAAGTCTAACCAATTTGATATTTCAAAAATAAGTCAAGACAGTTTAGTGAGCATACATTAACACGTGTAAAACCTTGTGATGGCCAAATCACATTGTACCTGCACATGTATCAAGAGTAGCAAAAAATATTGCGTGTTGTGTGTGAAAAACATCGCAAGATTGCATAAGTGTCAACTAGTTATGATGATTTGAGATACGAGAAAATCACTTTAACTCACACACAATCATAACTGTTTGATGGGGACTATCACCTTCGAGGTACATCCTATAACTCCCACATCTCCTAGAATACACACTTGCAATCATATTTAAAGCATTTTTGATCTTTTTGTTTTTTATTTTCTTTGCGTATTTTTCTTTTATTTAGCATATTATGCATGGGAAAATAAAAGAGAGAAAAGAAATACCCAATGATATTTGACATTCCAATTTTGCTATGCCGAAGCACACAAATGTCATTGACACTGCACTTTTACTCTGCCGAAGTATACAGGTGTCATATTATGATTGGCGGGCAACAGTGGTGAGATGATTATTTATGCCTTTCTCTTAGGATTTTCTAGTTCTTCCCGTCAAAAAGAGTGATATGAGTGTTAAGTACAAGAGATAACTTAATCTTACTCATCACAAACAAGAGCCACAAAGCTCACTTGCTTAGTTGTGCATAGAGATGCTCATCTAAGCTACAAGAGATACAAAATTTAGAAAACTTTGTTTCAATGGCCATCCAAGGTACACAAGTACCAATGTACACAAAACACACATTGTTTTTGTATTTTTTTGATTTTTCAATTTTTTATTATTATTTTTATATGAAAAACAAAATAAACAAAACTAAAAAATAACCAAACAAAAACATGTTAAACAAAACAAAGCATAAAACTAGATGCAAATGCATGAGAAAACGGAGGAGAGAAGGAGATCAATCCAAGGATATAACACCAATGTTTTGACGAAGAAATTCAAAACGTTTGCTGTCAAGAGGTTTGGTGAACAAGTCAGCCTTTTGATCATCAGTGTGAATAAACTCAAGAGTGAGAATACCATCTTCGACAAGCTCTCTAATGAAGTGATGTTGAATCTCTATGTGTTTGGTTCGAGAATGTTGGACTGGATTCTTAGAGATATTGATGGCACTGGTATTGTCACAGTAGATACTGAGATGCTTTTGATAAATACCATAATCACGAAGGAGTTTTTGCATCCAGAGGAGTTGGGTGCAACAGCTACCGGCTGCAATGTACTCAGCTTCTGCAGTGGATAAAGAGACGGAGTTCTGCTTTTTGCTCATCCAAGAGACAAGATTGTTACCCACATAAAAACAACCCCCTGATGTACTTTTTCTATCATCAGCATTCCCAGCCCAATCTGCATCAGAATACCCAGCTAAGACATCATTTGTGTCCTTGCTGTACCACACACCGAACTTAGCAGTGGTTTTGACATACTTTATAATTCTTTTTAAAGCAGTCATGAGATTCTTTGGGGTTAGCCTGATATCTAGCACACACACTAACACTGTAACTAATGTTAGGTCTACTAACAGTAAGGTAAAGAAGACTACCTATCATGCTTCTATAGAGAGATGAATCAACACTCTTGCCTAACAAGTCTACAGTGAGTTTAACATTTGGGCTCATAGAGGTTCCAACAGAACTAGCAGATTCCAAACCAAACTTTTTCACAAGATTCTTAACATATTCAGATTGAGATAGGAATATACCTGAATCTTGTTGACGAATTTACAATCCAAGGAAGTGAGTTAGCTCTCCAATCATGCTCATCTCGAACTCGGCTTGCATGAGTTTTAAGAAGCCATGAGCAAGTTTATCCTTAGTCGACCTAAAGATGATATCATCAACATAGACTTGAGCAACTATCAACTCACCATCTTCCTTTTTGATGAATAGAGTTTGATTAGCCTTACCTCTTGTGAACCCATGTGACATCAGATATTGTGTGCGTCTATCATACCAGGCTCTAGAGGCTTGCTTCAACCCATAAAGTGCCTGCTTAAGGTACAACACATGATCCGGAAAGTGTGGATCAACGAATCCTTTTGGTTGTGCCACATAGACATCCTCCTTAAGCAGCCCATTCAAGAAAGCAGTCTTCACATCCATCTGATAAAGTTTGAACATCAGATGACATGCTAGGGCAAGGAGAATTCTGATGGACTCCATTCGGGCAACTGGGGCCAATGTTTCATCATAGTCTACTCCTTCCATTTGTGAGTATCCTTGAGCTACAAGCCGAGCCTTGTTGCGGATCACATTGCCTTCTTCATCAATCTTATTGCAGAATATTCACTTTGTACTGATGATGTGCTCACCCTCTGGTCTAGGTACTGGAGTCCAAACATCATTCCTCTAAAACTGAAGCAGTTCATCATGCATTGCTTCGGCCCAACTTTCATCTTGTAATGCTTCCTCAAATTTCATGGGTTCAACCTATGACAAATAACAAGAATAAGACACAAAGTTAGCAACACATTTATCAACTATACGTTTCCTTAATGTGAGTTCATTCATGTTTCCCACAATAACTTCTGGAGGATGATTTAATTTAATCCTAGAGGAAGGTCATTTCTCTTCATGAGATTCAGAATCTAGTGAAGTGGGTATGTCTGTAGAGTCTTCCACAACACTGAGAGTACCGGGAGTACTTGGAGATGCAAGTTCTTGTTCAACAATGTCTTGAACTTCCTTAGGCTCAGGTGGAGAAATTTCTTTGGGGAGTTCCTCAATGCCTTTCTCAGAACTGGACTTTGAGGACTCATCAATGACAACATTTACTGTCTCCATTACCTTCATAGTTCTTTTATTGTATACCCGATAAGCCTTGCTTGTAGAAGAGTAACCCAGAAATATGCCTTCATCGCTCCGAGAGTCAAACTTTCCCACATTTTCTCTATCCTTGAGGATGAAACAAGTACTTCCAAAGATTCTAAAATATTTCACATATGGCTTCCTTCCTTCCCATAACTCATAAGAAGTCTTTTTGGTACTGGGTCTGAAGTACACCCTATTAACCATATGACATGCATTGTTAACGGCTTCTCTCCACAAGTTTCTAGCCACATCTTTGTTATGCAACATGGCTCTGGGCATCTCTTGAATAACCCTGTTCTTTCTTTCTACCACACCATTCTGCTGAGGAGTAATAGGAGCAGAGAATTCTTGAGATATACCTGATCTTGTGCAAAAGGACTCCATATATGAGTTCTTGAATTCTTTACCATGGTCACTTCGAATTTGATCAATCTTTCGGCTCTTTTCATTCTGCAGTCTTGTGTATAAAGCCTCAATGTGCTCAGGAGCATCAGACTTGGATCATAGGAGAATGACCCAAGTGTACCTTGTGAAGTCGTCTACCACAACCATGATACATCTCTTACCACCAAGAGACTCGGTTCTTGTTGGACCCATTAGATCCAAATGTAGAAGCTCCAACGGCCTAGATGTAGTTGATGTCTGAGTGCCTGGATGCTTAGCTTTTGTTTGTTTCCCAAGCTGACATGGTCCACACACCACATTGCTCATTCTACTAAGTTTTGGTATCCCCAAGACTGATTCATGCTTAGATACAATAGAAAGATGTTTGTAACTAGCATGTCCCATTCGTTGATACCATAGATCTTCATTAGGCAAACGAATGCTATTGAACACAATATCAGCATCAGGAACCAATCCATAACAGTTGTCTAAAGTGCGAACACCACTAATAAGCTTCTTTCCAAACTTATCCATGACAAGACACTTTCCCTTTGAGAATAGTACCATGAAGTCTTGATCACATATCTAACTTATGCTCAACAGGTTCACCCTTAAACGTTCTACATACAGAACATTTGCAATGTCTGGCAATCTAGGTAGAGAGATGATTCATTTCCCTTTAATCTGTGACTTGCTCTCATCACCAAAAGTGACATTGCCACATTTCTTAGACTTAAAAATGTTGAAGAGAGATCGGTCTCCAGTCATGTGTCTTGAGTAACCGCTGTCAAGGTACCACAAACATGTGTCTATAACTTTAAATGCGGACTTCATCATGAAACACACTTTGTGCTTAGATGACAGATTAGTGGGAATGGTACTTTCTCTAATCTGCCTTTTACAAGCTAAGCCTTTAATTTTTACTCTTCTCAGACTAACTTCTTTGCACATTTTTATTCTGAGACAGTCTAATCTCTTCTTGGTCAAACTGAGATTTTTTACCAATAGTCATTATAAGAGAATTCAAATAACTTTTAGACTTGTATTTTCTGAAACACTCAAACAAATAGAGATTAGAAAAACAAGATGTATTTGAAAACAAAGATCTCCTCAAGCCGGTTACAGCCATGACAACAGGGGTCAATGGATCAACACAGCAAAGATTATAACCTAATCAGAGTGTGCCTGCTCTGATACCACTTGATAGGCCAAAAATGAATTAACCCCTTGTGATAAATTAACCAATTAATTTAGCCAAGTGAATTAATTAAGTTAATTAACATGCCAACGCGTGGTAGCACAAACAAATCACCAATAAACTAATTATGTAGCGGAAAATAAATAACACGGTGATTTGTTTACGAATGGGGAAAACCTGACAGCAAGAACCCCATCGGCTGATTTTCAGGCCATCACTCCCGAAATTCCACTATTATCATAACAAGCGGTTATAAGTAAAGGAATTCCAGTACCTTATACCAACCTACAGTTGAACCCTTACCCCAATACCTAATTGGACTTGTTCTGTAGTGACAATTTTTCCTTTTGATGCTTAGTTCCCAAGTACATGACTAACCAATGCGCGGATCCCAGTACGTGACTTTAATCACCAACTAGAAAGAGTTGTTGGCTGCAAATTTCTTTAGTTCATCCTTGATGAAGATCAAGAAGATACTTGGTCACAAAACCCAAGGTGCACATACATAACAACTTTTTCAGAAGAGATGAACTAGGGCAAAACTTTGTCTTTGGTCACAAATTGCTTGAACAAACTTGGCTCAATGCTTGTGCAACTTGTGTACTCTTTGAACCCAATTCCATAAATTTTATTCCTTCTACTGAACTCCCTGTGAGTGAGGTTGTCAAAACCTCTGTGAGTGAGGCTGTTAAATCTGTAGAAGTTACACCTCCTACGAAGATCAGGGTTGATCTTCAAGAGTTTAAACCTAAGGCTCCTAATCCTCCCAAGGGCAAGTTACAAGATAAGCTTGCATGTGTTTGTCATTTTTGTGGAAAGTCTGGGCACATTCGTCCAAACTGTTTCAAGCTGCAAGCTGCTAAGTGAGCAAACAAACCAAAAGTACCTGTGCCTTAAGCACAAGATCCTATGGTACTTATTGGTGAATTGGTAAAGGCTCTAAACCTTTATTCCAATCCTGGAGTTGCTCAGAATTCTAATGTGAAGAATAACTCCAATGCAAGAGTTACATCTAAAAAGTTTTGGATGCAAAATGCTCGATCTAATTAAGTCTTTCTGACATGGTCCTTGTGCTTTATTGCTCTACTCTTTGTGACTATTGCTCTTTGCTGTTCTGTTTTCTTTGTTTTTCTAGGATTTGCATTGCATAACATTCATACATTTCATTCTAGGATTTTTTTTTTAAATTAAAAAAAAAAGGAAAAAGGAAGCAAAATGTGTTTTGCATTATTTTTCTTGGATTTGAAATCAAGGTTGGCCAATTTATCTTTACATAACATGTTTATGTACCTTGCTTAGATTTGATGAGCTTATTTATTTCACTTTACAAGTTTGAGCTTTGTAGTGCATGTTGTGTGGGAAGATGTTTATAGTTTTTGATCACATGATCTTGATCTTGAAATCACATGCCTTTGATTGTCGGACTTGAACTTATTGAGAAAGGCATAAATAACCATGTCACCACTATTTACTAGCCAATCATGAAAAATTTAGTGCATATCGTAAGATTTTGTGCTCAAGAAAGTGTAGCACATGCACAAAACGAACATAAGGTGTAGCCTCGGTTTAAATGCTAAAATTGGTGTGTACATTATTGGGCCATAATAACTTTAAATCAAATAAAATTGGTGTGTACATTATCCCGACTATTTTTAATAAGTTTCTGATTAAGTAAAATTGGTGTGTAAATTATGAGGCAAATCAAGAAACTTACATGATTGCAAGCTTTTATTCTAGGAGATGTGGGAGTTATATGATGTAACTCTTTAGGTGATAGTCTCTTTCAAACTCTATGTGATGAATTTTGTAGAGATTGTGATTGATCACTGTTCATATATCACCTCACATGTATCTCAAGTTTTTGCTAGTTGCACACACTACACAAGTTACTCTTTGCTAAACTTTGTACATGTTATTGTGTGTGATTTTGGTTTGACCAACCAAATTTGAAAATTCCTTGAGTTTTATGCAAAACATGTTTGTTGTTTGAGAATTTAAGGTGAATTGATTGAAAATCTTAATTTTGGGAAAACTGGGTTCAAAACAAGCGTTTTTGAAAAGCATTTCATCTCATACTCATGCATTTTATTAATAAAATTCAATACTTTGAGGAGTAGTTGCAAAAAATTGCTCTGTTTTTCAAAAAATTGTGTTTTCTAGATTTTCGATCAATCGAACCTGTTTTTCGACCGATCGAAAATGCGATTAAAATTTTGGTCGGCTTTTGTCTGTTTCGATCGGTGCTCAATTGATGTTGGATCAATCAAAGCATTTTTGACCGATCGAACCTAATTTTCGATCAATTGAAAGTCGTATAGAGTTTTTTAAAAAACATTTGTATTTCACGTGTTCAAACACTTTTCGAACTTTTCAAAACTTTTTCTCTCTCTATCCAATCGGTCAAGGCTACCAATCAAGATTTTTGTCATTTTCCTTTGATCTTTTTGCAAGGTTTTTCTCTCCCAAGGCCGGTAAGACCATATTACCCTTCCTTTTTCATTTATTTTCAAGTTTCATGCATTTTTGTCATGCATATTTGGGAAATTTTGAACCTAAGGATTTTTGGGATTTTTGATAATTTAAGCATTTTCTTTGGAAATTGATCAATGGGTTTTTGTTGTCAGATGTTATAAATATGATCCTTGTGGTTTAATTTGATCAATTTGTTGAATTGTGAAAATTTGAAATTTTCTAGGGCTTGAAACTACCCGAATTAGGGATTTTGTTCAATTAGGTTTAATTTGATGAAATTGGCTTGTTGGATTGATTCATCTGATCATTATATTGTGTTATCTATCTTGTTTAATGATCACTTGGTCAATTTATTGAAAATTGTAAAAGTGTTTTTTCAAAATTTTGGGGATTTTGAAGTAAACTCTATGCTTAAGCCAATTTTGTGATTTTAAAGTTAAATTGAACTTATTCTCACTGCATTAGAGCATGCATCATTTGCTTCTACTGTTCATGCATCATATAGAATTGTTATTTCTATATTTTTTGTGCTAACTTGCAGTCTGTCCTTGGTTTTTCTTTTATTTCTTTTTGGTTCTTTTCTATATGTCTTGTCTTTTCCTTAGCACTATGTCTAGGATGACTAGAGCCAATAGGAAATCCTCTTCTTCTTCTTCTTCTACCCCTCATTTGATAATGAGAGATTCTTGAGTGAGAATAACCAGGAAGCATATGAGAAGCTTAACCTTAAGAGGAACATTTGGGCTGAGAGAAAGGTTCTTTTAGATGAGCTAGATGGTGAGATTAGGAGAAACTTTGACCGTCAGGGTTGGTTACCTCTGTTGGATGTTGATCATCCTCCTCTGGCTACCTTGATTAGAGAGTTCTACTCGAACCTCTCTGTCCACGCCTATGATTCCAACACTCTTGTGAGGAGTTGGATATGGGGTGATGAGTACACCATTACTCCTTCAGTAGTGGCTAATGCTCTTGGGGTGCCACTGGTCCAGCATCTTGTCTACCCTTACGATGAGTCTCCTCCCCTAGACGACATCATGTCTTACATCACTGGGTCTTCTATCCAGTAGGGTTTTGATCCTCAGATCACTACTGGTAAGCTTACTGAGATTCACTATCTTTTCTTTAGGATTGCTTGTCATTCTTTGTGGCTTATCTCTCATCTACACACCATTCCTTTGGAGCGTTGTGCATCTTTGTATGCCTTTGTTGCTGATGCTCCTATGAGCTTTCCTCATCTTTTTATTCGTTTTTTGATTGAGGTTCATCGGAGTAGTTGTACTGCTTATGCTCTTTTCTTCCCTGTTTTTATTCATCGGATTCTTTTGCATCTAGGATTAGATGAGTTTCCTGTGTCTGAGCCTGTTCATATTATTGCTCCCATAGGTGCCACCTTTCTTAGGCAGAGGGCTGCTCAGATGAGGGCAAGCTTTAAACGTCCTAGGATTGAGTCTTTTGGTGTCGTACCTCCTTCTCCCTCTTTTACAGGTGCTACTGCTGCTGAGGCGTCTATTGATCTGATTGCTGCTGCTGCTGTTCCTCCATCATCTACTTCAGATGATTCAGACATTCGTCATACATTGGAGACTGTTATGACCGTTTAGGCGGCTCATGGTCAGCTTTTGGTGGACATGCTTGATGAGCTTCATGCCTTGCGCGCAGATTTAGAGCATTTTAGATGGTCGCCTCCGCCACCTCCTTTTGATGATGAGTTTTGATTGTCCTTTGGCAATTCGTCACAAAAAGGGGGAGTACATTTGTAGACAAGTTTTTGTTGTTTTGTAGATGAGTTTTTGTTGTTAGGGGGTATTTTTTGTTTTAGAGTTGTGGAGCTTTTAGATTGTATTTAGGTGCTTCATTTTGTATCTATCATTTTTTTGGCTCATGATGTATTTTTGTTTGGGTTGTCCATGATAGGGGGAGGTACATTGATTATATATCTTTCTTGTTTCACATTGCGTATTGACTTATATTTATGAGGTTATTCATGATATATGTCTTTATTTTGTGTTATGTGAAATCAAGAAATTATTTTGTTTTACTTGTATTTTCCGCACATGCGTTTATGCGTTTGTTGAGTGTTTCAGGAAATATACAGGTTGATTCAGTCATGCTGCTGTCTACACCTGCAACTGATAGATAGTAGTTAGGTTAGATTTGTTGTGTTGGGAAATATTTTTGTAATTGGCTGTTTTTATGTAAACTTTGAGCATATTGTTAAATTTGTGTTTTGTCACAGATTGCCAAAGGGGGAGTTTGTTAGGTTTTAAGGAATTAGGAACAAATGTATTAGAACTTCATTTTGTAATGTTAGCAAACTATGATAAAAACATTTTAGTCTTGTTTAGACTTGCTCAAAGTATATGTAAAGTTGGAATCAAGTTGCTGCAGGATTTATTGTGTAAATCTGCCTGGCTCGATCAATCGAGAATTAGACTCGACCGATCGAAAGTCGTGCAGTTTGTTTTTTCTGCAAAATTTTCAACTCAGCCCAAGCCCGTTTGACTTGTTGGGTTTTATGTTTTGTCTTAAGTATAAAAGGGAAAACCCTAGCCACGTTTTTAGGTTGCTCTTTATGCTGTGTGTGTGAATCTTCTGTGAGATCTAGAGGTGTTTAACTTCACACATACTTAGGGTTTCCAAGATTCAAGATTATGTCAAGAACTTGGTGATCATTCATTTGCAGATTCAAGAGCTTAAAGATACATAAGCGGGAGTGCTTGTACTTGCTGGGAATCCAAGAAAGAAGTAGTCCATGGACTTGGAGCTGTCACGTGGTTGTGGTAGTAAGTTTCCTACTCGAGGTAGCAATAGGATGTTAGTGGTCTAAGTTGCTACTGTGTAAACTTCAATTCTTTCATAGTGGATTCGTTTTACCTTGAGGATAGCTAGGTTAAATCCTCCCCAGGTTTTTTACCGGTTTGGTTTTCCTGGGTCATCATATCTTTGTGTTCTTTATTTTCCGCACTTTACATTGATATAATATATTTGTGTTGACCTAGATCTGATAATTTGACTAAGTAATCACTTGGCTAATTAACTAGGTTAATCTAGTTGTGTTTTAAGGGGTCTAAAAACGTACACCTTTTATTTTATTTTTGAGTGGAAAATGTAATTGGGCTATTGCTGAATCATGCTGATAAGTTTGTGTACGTTATTGCTGATGATAACAAACATTATGGCATGCGTAGCAACAACATATTATTTGCTCACCATGTAGAAATTACTATAATAAGTGTTGTTTATTGCAATGAAAAATGTCCCAAAATGCTAATTTGAGGCTATCATAGAAACTTTGTTTGTTTCTTAAAAGCAATTACAACTATTTCTCAAAAAGAAAATTACAACTCCCCATTTTTTTTCTTCTATATCAGATAAGAATTACACATTGTTTTGAAATTCATCAGTGAGATGAACTTTCATTATTATTTTAATCATTTCCAATTGTGGATTTTAAGATTAAGCTACTCACAAACAATTGGTGGGAAAAGATTGAAGCTTAGTATTTGGGACACTGGATTATTTTGAATTGTAATCCATATTAATCTTTGATTAATGATACTTCTAGAAGTGATAGTTTAGGGTAACATGTAATATTTCTCTTCACAGCTTTTGATGCATAAATAGATTGTTTGTACATTAGACAATCTCTGCAGTAGAAATTGTTCATTACTTATCTCTCTCTCTCTCTCTCTCTCTCTCTCTCTCTCTCTCTATATATATATATATATATATATTAATAGGTAAAGTTTAGAGAAAATCCAATTACATTCTATAATTGAAGTCCAATTTTGCACAATGTATCCTAAATTAATTATTTTTAGAGAGTTTTATTTCTTAATTTTGGAGTCAAATGTGGGACCATATCAATAAAGACAAACTGCTATCACTAGACCAGTAGTAATTACTCTCTTATTTGGTACAAAATCAGAGAACACTCACTTTCATGGAAAGAGAAAAACAATGATAAAGGAGAAATAGTTTCTTGGTTCCAATCTTGTAGATGGGGGAGGGTACTTGGGTTTTCTCTAAATTGTATTTGTTTTATAGTGAAACTATCTCTCTTTCTCTCTCTCCTATTATTTTCTTTTGAAAATAAATTGCATAGAATACATAGTGATTGATACATCCACTAACATTAAAAATTCTAAACTTTATTGATGCTTAAGTGAGTTTAGTTGTTCTTGTGGTTGATGGGATCCTTGTTGAACCAAATTGGTAGGGCTGGTTTTAATGGTGGTGGTGGGGTTGTGAAGGGGGTGTTCAATTATGTTTCTTTATTTGTTAAATTGGTAGTTGTGTGGTAGACTTGTTGAACTTGATTGCTTTAAATATCTCTTATATATATTGCGAATTGGGATTGATCAGGGGAGGTTAGCTTTGCTTACACTGGCTTTGCTAGTTTTGAGGGATTAATTACTTAAGAAAAGAAAATATATTTGTATTCGTTCATTTTAGTATCTAATGCAAGTGGTTTAGGCATGAGTAAATATTTTATTTGCTTATGAGGCCATAAAAAGTGTCTTCTTTCTTTGTGTGTGTGTGTATATATATATAATTGCTTATGGGTATTTGATGAATATGCTTTCAAATCTGATTAGAATGATATTTAAAAAAAAAGAAAAATTGATAGGCCAAGAATGTATTGACCCCTTGTGATGAATTAATTGATTAATTAGCCAAGTTTATTAATTAATCAAATTAACATACAATATGCATGGTAGCACAAACAAATCACAAATTAAACTAAGTATGCAGCGAAAAATAAATTGACACGGTGATTTGTTTATAAATGGGGAAAACCTACACGACAAAATCCCCACCGGGCCACTCTCGAGAATCCACTATTTTCAAAACAAGCGGTTACAAGTAAAGGAATCCCAGTACCTTATACCAATCTACAATTGAACCCTTACCCTAATACCCAATTGGACTTGTTCTGTAGTGACAATCTCTCATTTTCAATGCACGGCTCCCAATACGTGACTAACCAATTGAGCGAATCCCAGTACGCAACTTGACCACCAACTTAAGAAGGATGTTGGCTGCAAAGTTCTTCAGTTCATCTAGATGATGAAAAACAAGAAGCTCCTTGGTCACAAAACCCTACGGTGTAAAAACATAGTAGCTTTTTGAAGAGAAAGAAGAACTAGGGCAAACTAGGTTTCCGGTCACACGTTTCTTCACACTTGTGGAATTGTGCTCTTGTGCAACTTGTGTCACCTTTTTCAGCCTTTAAAATGATCCTTATATATATATATATTTAGGGTTGTGAGAAAAGAAAGCCTAAACATGCATTCACGGATTGGATGAAAAACAGTCTTGAAAAACTGAGTTTCATAAACCTCGATAGATAGCCATCTATCGAGCTAGCTGTCGAGCCACGGGCTTCAGCAACTTTTAAACATCGATAGATGGTAGTTGTCGAGCTTTAAAATCCTGCACTTTCTCACTTGATTCTTGGATAGACTTGCATGGCTTTAACACTTGAACTTGAAACCTTATTTCTTGAAGCATTGAACACATCCTAGATCTACCCAATTACAAGTAAAGTGCATTTTGTCAAAGGATTAGCCAATTACATAAAATGTTGACATATGTTCCTAACATGAATCACATATGTCCTAACAATCTCCCCCTTTGGAAATTCGTGACAAAACCACAACAAACAAATGAACATATGACAGAAGTCATAAATCACTTAACTCATATTCACTTGTTGAATACAATAAAATCTATCCTAACACAAACTCTTGAAAAACTTTGCAAGAAGAGAGTTTATGCAAGAAGATTTTGACAACCTGTATTTCTGAAACACTTTAAACAAAACTCATCAAGACATCTTAGTGTGAAACATAAATAAAAGATTACATACAATTAATAAGAAACATGTGTATAAAGATAGAAAATAAATAATACATGGAGAGATAGGTGAAAGAACATACATCAATATATATAAACTAAATATAAGTACAATGTATGTCAAAATGGTCACAAGACCAATATACAAGATATAATGTATTTGAAAAAGAAAGAAAAGAAAAGATACATAAATCCTCACTACATCCCTCAATATACACTCCCCCTATCTCCTAAACTAACCCTACCCTTATGAGTATGACTACTCTTATCTCAAAACTACTTCCCCTTTTTGTCATGAGTGACAAAGGGCAAGTAAATCAAGTAGACATCTCATCATCACCAGGCGAGCCATCATCATTATCCTCAGCATCATCAGCACTATTGGAGCCATCGTCATCCTCAGAAGCTGGCGGAGATGGAGAGGAAGCCACTGTGAAATCACCCATCACAGCCTGTTGCCATGCGATACGACTGACATGGGTGTTCACCTGACACAACTCATCGTTGAGAGTGTCAAGGCGTGCATCCATGCGCACAAGCTGTGCCATGATGGCCTTAAGTGTCACTCCACCTACTGAAGAAGAAGAAGAAGGAGCGGAGGTGGATGGAGCGGTAGAAACTGAAGGAGCTGCCGTCTGCGTCTAGGGCTGCCTTGAGCGAAGTTGTGCAAGACTCCGCTTCACGGTAGTGGCGTCAATGGCACACATATAAGAAAAGTGAGGAGACTCGGGATAGGAGACGGAAAAATGGTGAAGGAGTCTCATGATAGCGGAAGGAAAAGTAAGCTTATTACGAGTCCCCGTGGCCTTATAGACATCTATAAGGGAAAGTATAAAATGTGAAGGAAAGTCGATAGAGATATCCTCAATGAGGGACAAAAAAAATCGAGCACGATGCTCTGTGATAGTGTTATATTGAGACAATGGATGAATAACAAATGTCATCACCATGTTTAGGAATCTCAGACCTTTAGCAAAGGTCAAGCAAGGGGTGTTTTGACGGTCAGCCCAAGATGATGGTGTCTCACAAAACAGAGATGCAAGTTTGTCTTTGGACACTATCCTCAGATGCGCATAGCCCGGGTAGTCAGGATGCGCTACCCTAGGCACGTATAGTACGTCGAAAACAATCTCTGAAGTAACTACCATGCGTATACCCCAAATGTGAGTAGAAAACTGAGGTATAAAGTAATTGAATCTGTGCATATTAGAGTAGAACTCCTGTATGATCATGGAAGGGCACATGATCGGGACGCCACAAAGTGACTCCCACCTCCTACTGTGGATGACAGTGGGTAGATCAGTGTTAGAGAAATCTGATAGAACGACTTGGTGTTCCGAATGAATGCTGCGTCGTGAAAAGTTCTCCGAGAAGTCTGATTTGGCCTTCTCATCACAGAACCAGACATGAGAAGAAGTAGGGTCAGATGGAGAAGAAGAAGAAGATGCCCCTGAATGAAAAGGGTTCCTGGACAGAGTAGACTTACGCTTAGGTGCCATGAAGTAACTAATGTAAGAGGGAGAGAAAGAGAGAAAGAGAGGGAGACAATCAGAAAAGTACTAAGCAACAAATATATCAAAATATATAGAATTGAAGGTACGTATGCATTCTCATGCATGAACATGTGACATGCAAAAATAAATTCATCATGGGCTCAGCCCAATCCAAACCTATTAGCACACAACATAGCAACAAAGTAAACACACATCTAAATGCATGAAACATTGTTATAATGCCCATGTGATGCAATGCATGAAGTTTTAAATGTCATTTTGACAAAACCCATCCCAAAAATTAAACGAAAACTTCATTGATTTTGAAAAATCTCAAAACTTTCAAAAAAAATCCCAAAAGTTAGGTCAAACATATGAAATGCATGATGAAGAGAGGGATTAAGGACCTTACCAGAGAAGAAAAGCAAGATTAAGGTTGAAGAAAGCTTGGGAATGAAGTTTGGAGTGAGTGAGAGATGTTTAGGAGGAGAAAAGACTGAAAGCTATCGAGAGAGATCGAGGGTGTGAGATCTGAAATCGCGATGGCTGCTTATATAGAAATCTCATAAATCTTAATCGATCGAGAGCTGTCGAGCAGCTATTGAAGTTTAAAACGCGTGTTCTAGCTATCAAACTTGCTAACGAGAAGCTATCGAGGATCAAACAAGAGGTTTTCAACACAAAGAAGCTCGATGGATCGAGGTAGCTATCAAGCAGACAGAAAGTTTCTTGATTGCTTGAACTAGCTATTGAGAGCTATCGAGAATGCAAAGGGTCTTGATAGATAGCTTATCTGTCGAGAGGTATCGATGAGCTATAAAGATTGCTTAAAAATAGTTTTTTTTTTTTTTTAAGAAGAGAAAAACACAGATATGAATGCAATCAAGTATGCTACTCAAACACAGATCCAAACAACATTTTAAGCTCTCAAAAACATCTCTCAACAATAAAAATGATGGACATTTAGATCCAAAACACGCACACACACAACAAGTCTAACCAATTTTATATTTCAAAAACAAGTCAAGACAGCTTAGTAAGCATACATTAACACAAGTATTCCTTGTGATGACCAAATCACATTATACCTGCACATGTATCAAAAGTAGTAAAGAATATTGCGTGTTGTGTGTGAAAAACATCGCAAGATTACATAAGTGTCTACGCATTATGACAATTTGAGATATGAGAAAATCACTTTAACTCACACACAATCATAACTGTTTGATGGAGACAATCACCTTCGAGGTACATCCTATAACTCCCACATCTCCTAGAATACACGCTTGCAATCATATATAAAGCATTTTGATCTTTTTGCTTTTTATTTTTCATTGCGTATTTTTCTTTTAAGTAAATCATGCATGGGCATATAAGAGAGAGAAAAGAAATACCCAATGATGTTAAGCATTTGACATTGCACTTTTGCTATGCCGAAGCATACCGATGTCATTTCATGATTGGCGGGCAACAATGCTGAGATGGTTATTTATGCCTTTCTTTTAGGATTTTCTAGTCCTTCTAGTCAAAAAGAGTGATATGAGTGTTAAGTACAAGAGATTCCTTAACCGTACTCATCACAAACACGAGCCACAAAACTCACTTGCTTAGTTGTGCATAGAGATGCTCATCTAAGCTACAAAATATACAAAGTTTAGAAAACTTTGTTTTAATGGCCATCCAAGGTACACAAGTACCAATGTACACAAACACACATTGTTTTTGTATTTTTCTGATTTTTCAATTTTTATTTTTATTTTTATGAAAAACAAAATAAAGCAAAATTGAAAACTAAACAAACAAAAACATGTTAAACAAAACAAAGCAATGCATAAAATTAGACTAACTCAAAATAATAAAGCAAAACACACAAGTAATGTAAAAACAAAAACACGAAGGGGAGAGAGAGAATAAGTGATAGAATCACTTGGAGCCCTTTTCCTTCCACACCTTGGAAGAACCTTTTCCTTTAGCAAACCCTTGATCCGGCGGTGAGGGGGAAGAATTAAAACCGTCAAGTTTGAAAGGAACATGAGGGCTTTGAGAAGATCTCCAAGAGGAGCGAAAGAGGATGGAAACAGATTTTGGTCTCCCGACGCAATCATGCTGTTGCTCTTTTGAGTGGCTAACCACTTGTAGCAATTTGGTCGAGTATGTCCAGCTGCACTACAGTGATGACAGAAATGCTGCTTTTTTCTGTTTTGGATTTTGAGAGTTTCCCTTCTTAGCCCTAGGGTTTTTAATCTCTTTCTTATCAAGCTTAGGGGGTGCTCCTAAGATAGATTTATCATTGTCTATGTTCTCACTAGCTTATTTCTTTTTTAACATCATTGTTCTCAGTTTCAATATTATTAGTAGGAGGAGCAAAAACAGTAGCACTAATAGAAGTGAAGAGAAATTATACCTTAAACCGGTTCGATTGGAAGCCAATTTCTGAAGACTGAGCATCTCATCGAGCTTAGCACTTGAAGTCCTTTCTAGCTGAGTTCTGACTTGGAACAGTTCTGCCTCAAGCTTCTTAGTCTTCTCAGCTAAGAAATTATTCTCAAATCTCAGTGCTCCAATAGTCTGATTGGCTTCATCAAACTTTGTAGAGATTTCTTCTCGCTCAAGCTCCACATCACTAAGCTTCTTGGTGGCCAACCTATACAACTTCTCATGCTTTTCTGAGACCTTGTATAACTTTGCATAGGTTGTGTGGATGTCATCTTGCTCATCCATCTTTTTAAACTTAAACTCCACCAATTCCTCTTCTTCATCCACATCTTCAACAATCTCTTCAATAGGATTTACGGTGGCAGTGAAGGCATTTAGGATTCCATCATCCTCATTATCAGAATCATCCTTAGGCTCAATTTCACTCAGTGTAGCAACAAGTGCCTTACTCTTCCCAATGGTCTTGAGATATGTAGGGCACTCTTGTTTCATATAACCGAAACCTTGACATCCAAAGCACTTTGGTCCTGAGGGAACAGTCTACTGACTGCCATCCCTAGCATCCTTTTTCCCTTTATCTTGGCTCTTTAACTGTGAGGAACTAGATTGCCTACGGTCCTTGTTGAAACTCTTTGCATTGGCATTCTTCATAAACTTCTTGAATTGCCTGGTGATGTAGGACTTCATCTTAGAATCTTCATCATCAGAAAACTCATCAGTATTACTGCTTTTGACCTTCAATTCCATGTTTTTGCTCTTTCTCGATTTCCCGATCCTTGTCAAACCCAACTCATAGGTCTGCAGATTGCTAACCAACTCTGTCAAATGAATTTTGTCAATGTCCTTTGATTCCTTAATGGCAGTGATCTTGGCATGGAATCTCTCGGGTAGAGATCTCAGCACCTTTCTCACAATCTTGGGTTCAGGAATGGTTTCTCCAAGATTAAAAGCTGAGTTCACTATGTCCTTAAGTTTGGCATAGAACTCATCAAACGACTCATCCTCCTCCACCTTGATCTCTTCAAAGCTTGTAGTGAGCCTCTGAAGCTTTGAATCCTTGACAGCCTTGGTTCCTTCATAGGTTGTCTGGAGAATGGTCCATGCTTCCTTAGCAGTTTCAGTGAAGGATATCTTCTTGAATTCCTTATTAGTGACTGCACTGAATAGAGCATTCAATGCCCTGCTACTAAAGTTTGTCGCCTTGATTTTAGCATCATCCCAGTTGGCCGGCGCTTTCGTAGGCTTGGTCCAACCTATCTCCACAGCTTGCCACACTTTTTCTTCTAAAGACTGCAAGAAAGCTCTCATGTGCACTTTCCAATATGCATAGTTAGTGCCATCAAATAAAGGAGGTATAATAAGATATTGTCCTCTATCCATGACAAACAGAGGTGAATGGATCACACAGCAAAGATTAACCCTAATCAGAGTGTGTCTGCTCTAATACCACTTGATAGGCCAAGAATGTATTGACCCATTGTGATGAATTAATTGATTAATTAGCCAAGTTTATTAATTAATCAAATTAACATGCAATATGCGTGGTAACACAAACAAATCACCAATTAAACTAAGTATGCAGCGGAAAATAAATTGACACAGTGATTTGTTTACGAATGGGGAAAACCTACACGACAAAAACCCCACTGAGTGATTTTAAGGTCACCACTCTCGAGAATCCACTATTATCAAAACAAGCTATTACAAGTAAAGGAATCCCAGTACCTTATACCAACCTACAGTTGAACCCTTACCCCAATACCCAATTGGACTTGTTCTGTAGTGACAATCTCTCATTTTCAATGCATGGCTCCCAGTATGTGACTAACCAATTGCGCGGATCACAGTACGCGACTTGATCACTAACTTGAGAAGGATGTTGGCTGCAAAGTTCTTCAGTTCATCCAGACGATGAAAAAAAAGAAGCTCCTTGGTCACAAAACTCTATGGTGTAAAAACACAGCAGCTCCTTGAAGAGAAAGAAGAACTATGGCAAATAAGGTTTTCGGTCACACATTTCTTCACACTTGTGGAATTGTGCTCTTGTGCAACTTGTGTCACATTTTTCAACCTTTAAAATGATCCTTTTATATGTTTAGGGTTGTGAGAAAAGAAAGCCTAAACATAAATTCACAGATTGGGTGAAAAACAGTCCTGAAAAACTAAGTTTCATAAACCTTGATAGAGAGCCAGCTATCGAGTTAGCTGTCGAGCCACGGGCTTCAGCAGCTTTTAAATCTCGATAGATGCTAGCTGTCGAGTTTTAAAATCCTACACTTTCTTACTTGATTCTTGGATAGACTTGCATGGCTTTAACACTTGAATTTGAAACCTTGTTTCTTGAAGCATTAAACACATCCTAGATCTACCCAATTACAAGTAAAGTGCGTTTTGTCAAAAGATTAGCCAATTATATAAAATGTTGACATATGTTCCTCACATGAATCACATATGTCCTCTGAAAAAAAAAAAAAAAGATCTAAAAGGTTAGGCCTTGGGCATGCTCCTTAAAAAGAGAATTAGAATTAGAATGTGTCATGCTCCTTAAAAAAAATAGGATTAGAATGTTTATGCTTTGCATTCGCCCTAATGAGCCATTAATCACCTTTAATTTATGCCAGATATGCACCCACATGGAGCGGGACCCTCTGTCTAACCTTTGTTGACGAGGCAGCCTATGCATTGTTCAAGCTCACTTTGGGATGCTCCTTCGGCAGGCGAGGTATGCACTTGTCCAAAACCGTAGTGCAGTAGAAAGATTTTTCTTACTATGCACTTGTCCCTAGCATTGGCATTTAAGTTTGAAGCATATTTATTACGTGCTTCATGAGTGCTATTATTAATACAATGTTGCTTCGTTTGCAGGAAGTGCTAGGTATACTGACTTGCCGTCACTGATTTATAAGTGTGCCAGAAGGTGGGTTAGATCCACGGATTCCCGCTTATATCATAGATGCAGGGTTAGAGGGGCGACTTTGGGTCCCAAATATAGACCTTGGCCGTGCATTGATCATGGCGTTGGTGGAGAGATGGCGGCCGGAGATGCACTCATTCCACTTGCCACATGGTGAGATGACCATCACGCTACAAGACATGGAGGTTATAATGGGGGTACTTGTAGATGGCTTGCTGGTGGTGGGATTTACCCATATGCAAGATTAGGGCGACCTTTGCGCTGAATTGCTAGGCCATAGGCCGTCGAACAAACAAGTTGGCGCTAGTAAGAACACTGCAGTGATGGAAGGGCTGAGGGTAAAAGCCAAATGGCTCGAGGAGCAGTTTAGCAACCCTCTCCCGGCTGACGCCACTGAGGTGCTTGTGCAGTAGTATGCTCAGTTTTACATACTAGGGATGTTGGGTGGTATGCTGTTTATGGACTAGTCTGGTGAATGGCTCTCAATTATGTTGGGTGGTATGCTGTAATTTGTCTTGAAATTGAATCACATCAAAAGACAAAGCTAAGTTTGAAAGGAAAATCTAAATTGACAAAAATCTTCGGCAATGAATAAACAGGATGTGTCCTGTGATAAAATTACAAACTCAGTTTTTCTGGACATCCTTTTATTTAGTTCTTAAAGCTAAGAGATGCTAACAGTGATTCATACAAGAAATACCAATGCTCTGACACCTAGAGTTTAGGTTGTCATGACATGTTTGACACTAGAACAAGCATTAATTAAGCCAAAATAACAGAGTGTTGAGGATATGAGACTTGAAATTCCCTTTGCCATCATATGGAAAAATTAAGTGAGAGCAACAAAACTAACCATACAATAAACTTAGACTGAACCCAAATGACAACCATGATATAATAGAACACTGAGAAACTTAGAGGACTCGGTTACTGCTAACACAGTACTCGAGTCCATGAAACTCGAGTATGAACCTGGATGATTTCACTTATATACCCGAGCCATACTCGAGTTATAGAAACTCGGGTACACACTAACACAGTACTCTAGTCCTAGAAACTCGAGTACCAAGTGGCATTTTTTAATGCCCAAATGCCATGTCAGACAATGCCACAGTGGAATGTTCACTAGGAACTTGAGTTTGCTATACTCGAGTACCATTTGGAACTCGAATTTGTAGAGCTCGAGTACTAGAAAAGTGGTAGATTCCTCATTAGTTCCGAAACAGTGCTAAATTGCTACAAATTTTGCAAAATGATAGTATTTGGCCATTTTCACCTAAAATGCATGTTGCATGTTTTGTTAAAATACTTATTGACTTATAGTTACTTTATCTAAAGAAATTTATAAGAACAAATAAGTTATTGTCTCTATTAATTGAAACTTAAGTGCATGTGGCATGTTTTATTAAAACATTTATTGTTACTTTTTGGATTTAAAAAAATGAATAAGGATACATTCTTTTATCTTCTAAAATTCATCTCATAGAACTAGGATCTTGGTCAACGCAAGTATGTAATGGTCTTGCAAACCGGAAAGAAAGGGCCTTGCTCTTGTTAGGTTTTTCAAAACTGATGTCGCGGAGTATCACATACCCGGTTGCGTTGTTTCAGGAGGTTTTCGAGCCTTAACACAAGTTCTTCTCCAAAAAAAATCTTAACTCAAGCAAAACTTTTGAGGTTTATACAAATAACTCTATGCAAGTGCCAATTCATTAAAAAACAAAAATGTCAAGAAACAGACAAGTGAAAGTCATAAATAAAAGCAGTGAGCAGTGAGCAGTGAGCAGTGAGTAGTAAAGCAAAAAGTCAGAAAGGTGAAAAAAGTGAATAATCATGAAGACTGGTATGTTCGATTGGTGATCAAAGGTTGAAGTCACAAAGCCTTCATTGTTCATTATAGAGGAGAATAAAATTTTCCTATCAATTGAAACTTAGATTGCATGTTACATGTATTGTTAAAATATTTATTATTATTTTATCTAATAAAATTGATAAGAATAAATAAGTTGTTGTGTCTATCTAAAAAACTGGAGAAGTCATTTGACACAACCATAACTTCTAAACTCGACTTTTATTATATAGTATATGATATATGATATAATATGATATAGGTATAGATATAGTGTGTAGAACTATTGAATTATCAAAAAGGGAAGAAAAAAAAGTACTACTAGTCTCAACCTATATAAATAAAAAAAAATTCATTACATTATATAATCGATTATTACTAACAAAATCAAGCTAGCTTTTTACTCTTTTTTTTTTTTTTTTTTCATAAAATCAAATATCGTTGACATGTTTGAAAATTAATCAAAAGGTATAAATGTTAAAAAAATTACTCATTTTATATTCCTATGGAACTAGATATCATACAATATAAATTAGAGTTTGAAACTCAAAAAATCTTCTTTCATAATTCGATAGTGTACATTCTGGAAACTGCTATCCCACCGTTGGAGTTAAGTCCATTGGAACACAATGGAAATTCCTCTTACAACTGAATTCTCAATGGATTCATAGCTTTTCCGGAATAGGGCTGATGGTTGTGAACCAAGCGGAGAACCCAATTTTTCAATAAACTAGTCGCTAATCCGTGCTATCTATCTATTTGTGAGGTAGACTAAAATAATTTTATAAAATCTTAAATTGATTAAGACTTCAATTTGTGTTACAATTTGATGAAGAAGCCATTCCTTGAACATGTAATAACTTACAAAAAAATAACTCAAAAATTCAGATATTAAAACTTCTGAAAGACCAAAAAATATTAAAGAATCAGATAATTCACTACTTATAAATTATTGAAACAAAACAAAATATATATGACTAAACAATAGAAAAATATAAGAGAAAGATGAGTTACATTCAAAAGAATAATCCATTCGAAGGAATCAAAAAATTCAGAGCCTACAAATTATAGATAAAATATATATATATATATATATATATATGACTACATAACAAAGAAATATAAGAGAAAGATGTGTTACCATCAAAAGAATAATTCAGATGTTAAAACGTTTGAAAGGCCAAAAAATATTAAAGAATCATAAGATTTACTTCCTATAATATTTTTAAACAAAACAAAATGTATACGATTACACAATAGAGAAATATAAAAGAAAAATTGATTACCATAAAAAATATTAAAATTTTCTAAACATGTTCAAATATTGTAAAAACTAACACAAATTTAGATGTTAAAACTTCTAAAATGCAAAAAGAAAAAAAGAAAAGAAAAAAGATATATAATTAAGGAATAAGTAATTGAAACAATTCAAAAAATATATGACTACTGAGTATTCTCACTAAATACAACTCATCCACCTCTTCTTGAGATTGTTGGTTAGGTTCTTCCTCTTGCTCTTCATTGTCAAGATCAGGTTCAGGAGGATCAATAACCACACTTGGTGGTGATGAATATGGACTTGTGTTGCTTCTTGGTACGTTCAGGGCTTGTAGTAATACAAAACAACCTACTATATTATTAAATGGAAATCATGACTTGATTTGTGAAATTAGGTACCATGAGACTTAGCTTCTTGTTTTGCTGATTATGATTAGAAATCATTATTGGCTTGTTTTGCTGATGATACATACTCTACTCTCTCTCTCCCCTTTTATACTGGACTTCGTAAAGAAGTCCACTTCATTTCAGACTCTATTTTCAAGTATCTTTGTGAGCACAGGACACTACTTTCGGAGTTATTAGGTAAACACTAAACTCATAATCCTCTGATAAAACTAATACAATTAGATCATATCTTCGGATTTTAGAGGACTACGTAAGTTGATAAGTCCGAATAGTTTGCACCATATCATAAAATATTACGTTAGTGAAGTAGAGAAAGAAAAAAAAAAAAAAAAAAAGAGAGAGAGAGAGAGAAACCGGCTTCAATATAAAATTATTTTAAAAAGGGGGTCTATATTTGGTTTCTTGCCATAACTTCTTTTGGAAATATATCCTGCTAGGATGGTATCTTACCCAAAAGAAGTAATATATGGTTGGGACCATCTGATGCATGTCATAGAGCTAGGTAGTGAGGTAGCCCAATCCTGATCTTTGAACCTAGAGGTAGAGGTATACGGCAGGAACAAAACAAAAGAAAATTTTGTCGTGCAGCAAACATGTTCTGAGTAGATGGCAGTGGTCGGGGCAACCAATGGGTGAGTGGGTAATCTTGAAAGGATGCCCACAACAAACCAAAAATAGTTAGTGAAGCCCTAGGGGCAAAAGAGAGAAATCCCATTGAATCAGTTTGCTATAAAAGGAAGGTAACCACGGCAGAAAAAAGGGAGACAAAGGGAGAGAAAAAGGACGGAGGTAGAGGAAAAAACAGGGAAAAGAGTAAAAAACAGGGGAAGAAGAAAAACACCCAGGGGGAGACACCCGGGGGGAACCCGGAGGGGTGATCAAAAAAATA
This sequence comes from Quercus ilex subsp. ballota, assembly GCA_032727855.1. NCBI lineage: Eukaryota > Viridiplantae > Streptophyta > Magnoliopsida > Fagales > Fagaceae > Quercus > Quercus ilex. The sequence continues at coordinate 20,232,662 of CM064915.1, forward strand.
GGGAAGCACCCAGAGAGAGAGACCCAAGAAAATGAAAGACCCAAGTGAGAAAAACAACCCACGGCAAGATAGTAGTGAGAAACTAAGAGTAAAAAAAAGAACACAGAGAAAGAGAAAGAAGAGAGAAAATGTGGCAGGAATAGGGGCATGCATCAATAGATCATCTTTTCCCTCCCTCTTAGCAAACCCACTCTTTGAAGTTTTCAAAAGTAATAGCTAGTAGCCATTTAGGCCTATTCTCCAAAATGCACAACTTTTATGGCAGGAGCCTATGACAAGGTTGTTCAAGTTGGAGTTTGAGTTCCTTCTTGGTTTACTTATCCTATGGGCAGATTCAATACTTGATTTTGATTGCAAATACATTTGATTTCTCTCATTATAACTTATATCTGCCGTATTTAGTCATCCTGCTGTAGCACATTTTTATCACGTCTGCCGCATCAGTTGTCCTGCTATGGTGTCTTTATTTGCTATATTATTTATTCTGCTATAGTACATTTTTATTATATTTACCGTGTTAATTATTATACAAGCTAAACATTTCCTGCCGAAGCTTTCCTCTTTATTTGTTATTACGTATTTTACTGTTGACACAAGCTAATCATTATCCTGTCATAAGTATATATATACATATATCTTTATTTATGAATATGTGTACATATTTGAGAACTTACTAACCCATTTAAACTAACATTTGTTTGATGGGTATTTTCTTTGGGTTTTAGATTCGTTTATGTGCAGGAAGTGGAAAAGTATTTCTGCAGTAAAAATGAAGAGTAGTCATTCACACGGCAGACAGCTTTAAAGTACAGCAGAAAGCTTTAATGCACAGCAGATAGCTCTATTGCACAGCGGATGGCTTTACGGCAGGAAGCTTTAAAGCACAGCAGAAAGCTTTAATGCACAGCAGACAGCTCTATTGCACAGCATAAGGCATTACGGCCGGAAGCTTTACTGCACAGCAGAAAGCTTCATTGCACAACAGACAGTCTTACTATGCGGCAGACAGTCTTACTACGCGGCAGACAGTTTTACTGCATAGTAGAAAAGTCAGACCTGTGGCAGAAACCAGAGAAAAGTTCCTTCTGCGGCAGAAACATTAATCCTGCGGCAGAAACTGGCAGTGGCAGAAACAGAAAAGTCAATCCTGCGGCAAAAACTGGAGAAAAGTCTTCTGCGGCAGAAATAGAGGATAAGCCCACTTTGTTGCGTCTTTTCTTGGACTTGGACTCAACGTTTACGCACAAGCCGGAAAAAATTGAGTTGCAGTTGGACCGGTCTCAACTCCCTTATTCAGAATACTTGGGCCTACTACCGCGGGAGGCAGCCCAGCCCAACGCACAACGAAAATGCCCCTACATTAAAATGGCGACTCCACTGGGGAGTTGGGATCAAGATGGGGAGAATGAGAAATTTCTCCCTCGCAAACATGTTTCCAAGTCCTTACCTAAGCAAGACATGCAGATGTTCTTAAACCTTCCAAGCTATACTCTCAGGGAAGTATCCAAAACGTCATAGCAGTCTCATAGCAGAATTCTATGGCAGAATATCACAACAGTGTGGCAGAATTCTATGGCAGAACATTGCAACAACGTTACCGCAGGACGGTACCATAGCAGAATTCTATGGCGGAATATCACAGCGGGGTTGCAGCAGAACAGTACCGCAGTAGAATTCTGTGGCAGAATACAGCAACGTTACAGCAAGACAGTGCCGCAGCAAAATTCTGTGGCAAAATGCAGCAGTGTTACAATAGGACAGTACCGTAGCAGAATTCTGTGGCAGAATACAACAACGTTACAGTAGGACAGTGCCGTAGCAGAATTTTGTAGAGCAATGTTAAAATAGAGCAGAAATGAGAACTCTACAATAGATGGCCTTTACAATACTTGGTCCTATCCTGTAAATGCCACTTGTTTTCCTTGTCATGCATGTGAGACATGTGGCAAGCCACTTATTCAAACATGCAAAACCAAAAGTTCCACCACTTTTTGCTCTCATTTATTTTAAGGAAGCACTAGAAGCTTTCTAAACTCTCTCCATCTCCACCTTCAGGTCCAGCACTTAAAGTAGAAAAACCCCTTCATTCGCTCACAAGGTTTCAATCATTTTTTTTTATGCTAGTGATTCTAGCTCTACTTCCCCTGAAGAACCAAAAGCTAGGAAAAAAAAAAAATGAAGCTATTGTAGCCAAAGGAAAATTTTCATCATTACTATACTGTTGCAAATAACTATTTCCTCTGTGAAGTATCCTCCAGTAGACTTTTCTAGAAGTGCAAAATATCCCTTCGCAGAAATTTTGCAGCAGAAAATACAGGTCTTTCGACAGACTGTTCATAGCAAAATCTGCTGAATTCTAGAAGTGCAAAATGTCCCTCTGCAAAAATTTCATAGCAGAAAGTATAGATCCTTCGGCAGACTATTCACAGCAGAACTTGTTGAATTTCAGAAGGGCAAAATGCTTGTCCGCAGAATATTTTATAGTAGAAAATTTCAGAAGCAAAAATGTAGATCTCTCTACGGATTATTTACAGCAGAATTTGCTGAATTTCAGAAATGCAGGATGCCCATCTGTTGAATGTTTCATAGCAGAAAGTTTCAGAAGCCAAAGTGCAAATATCTCAGCAGACTGCTCACAGCAGAATATTTTGCGGTAGAATATTCTACAACAGAATTTTGTATTCCAGCAGGTCTTTTTGCAGAATATCCTACTACAAAATTCAGTATTGAATTCTTGAACTTTCTAAGTGCAATCACAAATCCAATGTAGTTATCTTCTACAACAAAAGTGATCATTGCCCCATTAAGAATTCATGGGAACACCAACACTGTGAAGATGTGTAAAAGAGCAGTGGACGATTCTACTACAGCAAGAAATTCGTGTCTAGATCTTGTTCAACAAATTTGAGATTTGCTCTCAAATAAAGAAAGGTGCTTACAAAGCCTATCATGTTCACTTTTGCTGAATGTATCAGTATCAATGAAGGGAGGAGGGAGAAGTTATCAATTCGGTGATATCGAAACATCCGTTTTCAACCAAAGAATACGTTGAAGGCATGTGACAGGGTGGTGAAGTGCCCAAATTAAATCCAGACCTTGGAATGAAGCCAATCACTCAATTACGGCATACTCTCCATAAAGAAGCCCAAATCTACAAGTTGCTTGTGAACTGCCCTTTGTCCATTATTGGGTCTGGCAAACCGATTCAACAACCTTGAAGAGTTGAGAAGTTTTTTGTGAAGCACCTCAAAGGATTTATGCCTAGAGTGGCATTAATGATCATTATCTTTATGATGTTTCTAAAAAAGAATGTATCAGACCACTTGTTCTACGAACTATGCAACTCCACCATCACTTTTCAAGTCATGAAGCTCATTGGTGCCCATGTCTCATCCTAGAAGAACTCTGCAATAGTGACAAACTCAAAGCTCTTTCTTTTGGCTTGTGTACAAAATGGAAATAGCAGAAACAATTGCTGACTCACATCCTGCCGTGAATAGGGTTGCTTATCTTATTGCTGCAAAAAACTATTACGTAGTTTTTTATTGAAGGTATTCTGCTGCAAGGGCATTCTGCCACAAGAATAAAGAAGCATGATGTCCTAGAAAGATGTGGGTACGTCATGAGAAAATTCTATATTAGAGGCCACTGACTTTTGGCTATTACCAGCCAACCATGAAGCAAGAGACGTAGCAAGCTCCATCTAAATATTCCCATACTTAAAGCAAGCAAAGAAGAAACCTATGAATTATGGGTTTTAGTAGCGAAAGCCAGCAGAAGGGTTGTGGTTATGAATTCTTGGCTAGAAGCTAGCAAAGGAACCATGGTTGTGAGTTCTTGGCAAAAGCCCATAATGGGGGCTACACTTAATCAAACCCGCAAAGGAGCCATGATCGCAAGTCTTTGGAAAGAATTTGCAGAAGAGCTATAGCCACAATCATATGTAGCAGAAAATACATGGGAAGCAATTGTGCTTGCAGTGGAACGAAGTCAAAGCATGCTTGGGAAGTAACTTTTTCCCAAATTCTCTAGCAACGAAGAATTTCTACAATGTGGCAACTTGTAGATCCATGGCATCTAATTTTTTTACTGAAGAATGCATGAACCACATGATGTAGCATCAACACCAAGAGAAGGTGATATCAAGCTCATCCAGTTGTCTCACATGCTGGGGGCTAAAGCTCATTCTGTGGCAAACACGGGAAGCCTCCTGCTGAAAGCTAAGGGCTTATTCTCATATATTGGGGGCTGTTCCATTTTGCAACAAAATTTGGGAAGTCTTCTTCAAAAAAGCTAAAGACTCATCTAGTTGTCTCACGTGCTGGGGGCTAAAGCTCATTCTGCGGCAAACACGAGAAGCCTCCTGCTGAAAGCTAAGGGCTTATTCTCGTATATTGGGGGCTGTCCCATTCTGCAACAAAATTTGGGAAGTCTTCTTCAAAAAGCTAAAGACTCATCCAGCTGTCTCACATGCTGGGGGGCTAAGGCCCGTTCTATAGTAAATTTAGAAAGCCTACCGCAAAGTGCTTAAAGTATCAATATGAAGCAGCAACATCATGTATCTTCTACAAAAACTTGGTATGTTGCGTGGTTCAAGAAAGCTTGGAGGAGGAGAGTAATGAAGAAAAAGAAAAAGAAAAACAAAGAAGTTGTGGCAGAAAAGGATGTATAGGTTGTGGCAGAAGAAAAATTGGAGGAAATTAACCTGGGGTTAGACCCACAGGAACCAAGACCCATCTCAATTAGCTCAAGACGTTCAAAAAAGGAGAAATCAGAATTGATGCTATTGCTGAAAGAATTCAAAGATGTCTTCACATGGGGTTATAGTGAAAATGCCAGGATGGGATCCTAGGCTAATAGTGCATACATTGAATGTGGACCACGAGGCCAAGCTAGTAGCCCAGCCTGCTAGGGTGTTCCACACAGCCAGCCAGGGTGTTCCACACTGCCTGCCAGGGCATTCCATACTGCCTACTAGGGCGTTCCACACTGCCTGCCAGGGTGTTCCACGCTAAGATAGAAGGGGCAAAGCTTTGAGGAAAGAAGTACAGCAGGCAGCCTTCAAAAGGCTACAGTAGATCATGATGAACCTTCCTACTGTGCAAGCCCCAATTCGCAAAAAGCCATTGTTACTCTACCTAGCCACTAACTCGTATGCCATAGGTGCATTGATTGCCCAAGAAGATGGAGGTGGCATAGAGCAACCAGTTTACTACATTAGCCATGCTCTAAAAGATACAGAAATTCGTTACCCAAGGGCAAAAAGGGCGTGCTTAGCTATTGTGTATGCTTCACGAAGGTTACACCATTATTTCTTGGCTTACGAAGTATGGTTGATGACCAAGTCCCATGCCATCAAAGCCTTGTTGCGACAACTGATTCTCTTTGGCAGAATATCCCAGTGGTTGTTACAATTGTCAAAATACAACTTGAGAATGGGGACACCTAGGGCGGTGAAAAGCCAAGCTATAGCAGATTTATTGGCATAGTTTCCAAGAGAGGAAGAATTCTCGCTGGATGATGAAGTCCCAGGAGAAGTAGCCATGGCAAAAGAGGTCAGAGAAAAATGAGTAATGAAATTTGATGGGTCTTCTACCACCCAATCAGGGGGAGTGGGAGTAGTTTTGTATCATGAAGAAGATAAGGCAGTGGCACTACCATTTAAACTAGAATTTTCCTGCTCAAACAACATAGCAGAATGCGAAGCCTACCTAACTGGGCTGGCCACAGCTCTCGAAATGGGAATCAAGCATTTAAGAGTAATGGGTGATTCGAACTTAGTGGTCTGCTAGACCAAAGGGAGCTTCTCCTTAAAGGAACCTAGCCTAGTCCTGTACAGAGCAATGGCCTAGAAGATGGAGGAAAAGTTTTCAACCTTTGAAATAGAGCATACTCCAAAGAACGAAAACCGGTTTGCGGATGCGTTGGCCGCATTAGGCTCACAAATAATTTTCGAAGGGGATAGCACCGGGATAAAAGTTAGCAAGGGAAATAGTCTACTATTGAGATGTTGAAAGAAAGGTTCCAGGAGGAACAGTGTGAAGGAGATTTATGGATTCTCATAAGAGAAGGCCTTGACAGAGGAAGAAGACACCGCAGAACTGAAGATGCTGAAGGACTATGCCTTAGTAAGAGGAGAATTGTACCGCAAGATGCCAGGTGGGGTCTTGTCTAGGTGCGTGCGGCAGGAGGAAGCCCAAAGAAAGTTAAAAGAAATACATGACAAGACTTGCAGATCCTGCGGGGAGGTTAGCCTTTACCACAGGCTTTAAAGGGCAGGCTTCTGTTAGCCAAGTATGGGTAAAGACGCAGATCAAGTCCAAACCTAGTGTGGGACCTACCAGCTTGTGGCAGACAGAGAAAAAAGTTACACTGTGTTCGTCATTGGAGACTGGAGAAGCTCATTCATGCAGTACCTGACAGAAGGCATCCTGCCACAAAAGCACAATAAAAGATACAAGCTTAAGAGGTTGGCAACACGTTACTTTTTGCATAACATGGTCCTTTTCAAGAAAGGGTATGATGGGAACCTCTTAAGATGTTTAGGTCCCTTAAGAAGCAAGGGAAATGATAAAAGATATGCACTCAAGAGAGTGTGGGGAACACCAGGGAAAGAAAAAGCTTTACAGATGCCAGCTGCAAATGGCTACTATTGGCCTACCACAAAAAAATGCAGCAAGATTTGAAAAAAAAATGCACCTGCCGGACGCTCTTTGGGCTTATAGAAATTCACCAAAGTCAGCCATAGGGTTTTCACCTTTTTCCTTGGTCTGCAGAACAGAGGTAATGAGCCCAGCAGAAGTGAAGATTTCTTATGGGCACCTTAAAATGAGTGGCAGACTCAGTCATTTCTGCAGAAAGATCAATTTTGCAGCAAAACTAGAATTTATGGCAGAATTAGAAACAGTCCGCAATGCAAACATCAAAGGCCCAACATCCTTCTCCACAGAAACTTCATCTTGGCAAAGAATACATTATCAGCAAATGAAAGATTACTCCATTATGATGAGGGCTTGCAATGTTAGCTTTACACTTTGTTTTAAGAAAAAGAAATGAAGATACGTGAATGCAAAGAGAAGAAGAAGGCACAAGAAAAGGGAGTGAAGTCACCCTTTGATCTACACACTTAGAGGAAGCTTTCCTCTTGTGAAAGAACTTTACTTGAAGAAAGTGAAGTGGCAGAGTTGTTTTGATGAAACTATTTTCAGTCGTCGGCTTAGATGCGAAGGGAGTAGAAGATAACACTTTCTCTATTTTTAGAGAATGAATGAAGCCCGAAGTGAAGCAACCTTAAGTGGCTAAAAGAAAAGAAAAATGAAGACTGTAAGAAGGATCATTGCTCCGCAAAAGTGTTGTTCGCGAAGTTGGCAGGAAGAAGAGTTAAAGAATCCAAAGAGCCAATTTTGAGCATTCTGCAGAGATGAGAAAATGTAAAACATCATAATGAAGAAGAACCCAACAAGAAATGATGAAGAGATGATGCTAAGGAATATGTGGGGAAAGTAAGCAGTTAAGCCTAACTCTTCTGCCGCAAAATCTGCTACAACCTTCACTTCCTACAGTATAGATGTTGCTCTAGCAGAAGCAGAGTAAGAGGTGTATTGACGCAGAGAAATAAGTGCATATATTGCGGCAGAAAGTGTCTGCATATTCTGCGGAAGCAGAAAAATGAGTATTTATCCCTACAAAAGCAAAGAAATGAGTACATGCTGTTGCAGAAACGTGAAGAAATAAGTATACAAATTGCCGCAGGCATAAAGAAATGAGTACCATTGTAGAAGTTCAAGATCACAAGGAATTTTCAAGAAGCAAACCAAGAAACAAGTAAAGAAATGATGAAGAGAAGGATGCACACATCATCATCATCAACAATCCCTTTGAATGAAAACCATATGGGAAGAAAAGAGTTTATAAAGTGAGAAAAAAACCATTAAGCCCAAGCGGCAGGAATAATGGATCACAGGTCCATGAAATAAACAAATGGGCCTTAAGGGAGCAAACGAGCTTAAAGGAGCTAGGAAAGAGAGAAAGCAAACCCATGGGCTATATGTGATGTGTAAAAGTGAGAATGGGCCACAGTAGGCTCGAAGTAATGCAAACAAAGAAAGTAAGGGGTTGATGGCAAGCCCATGAGCCCCAAGGATGAGTATACAGTAATTGGACTGGGGAAGCCCAATGAAATTAGTAAAAGCCCATGGGAGTAAAGAATTGAAACGGGTCAAGGATGCCCAAAAGAGTAAAATGGGACAAAGGAGCCCGAAAGTGATGAAACGGGCCGAGGATACCCAAAAGAATAAAACGGGACAAAAGAGCCTGAAAGCAATGAAATGAGCCAAGGAAGCCCGAAACTGCATAGTACAAGCCCAATGATAGTACTAGGCTAATGGAATTTAGCAAAAGGAAAACATACAGCCGGCCTAAAGAGGCCCAGCAGGCACAAGTCATGAAGAGCAAAAGAAAAGCATACAGCAGGCCCAAAGAGGCCCAGCAGACCCAGCACCACCCTCATGAAGAGCAACTTTTTGGCTACCCTTTAAGGGTCATGAATGTGCCGAAAGAAAGAGAATGATTTCCCTAAGTAGAGTAAAGATTGAAACAACAAGCCCACGAAGAAAATAAGAGAGGCATTTGCATGTGAGTTGTGAAACAACCCGTAAAAGAGAACTGCATGAGTTTTCACATACGAATTGCAGGAGCAATCCATATGCTCAGGGGGCTGAATGTTGATGCCCAATTTTGCAAATCTGTACCCAAAGGCCCATAAGGAAGAAAACCCAATGAGAAACAAGGCCCAAAGACCCACCAAAAAGATCGAAGAGCAAAGAAAGAAGTGCAAGTGAAAACGCAAATCTGCAGCAAAATACAAATCTGCTGCAGAATACAGCTTTACCACAGAATACAGTTCTCTAGCAGGATGGCTTCGACAGATGAAGATAAATTGGGTCCAATACCCTTTTGATTCAGTCAACATTATTTGGCTCACAAAGGCCCAAATCCTTTTTTATAAAAAAGAGACAGGCCTGAAAACTGATATGAAAAAGAACGATGAAAGGAAACAAGGAGCAGCAGGAAGTGTCAGCAGCAAGAATCACGTGAAGGAAAGAAAAGCCCAAACTAAAGAAAATGACAAACATAGCAGGAAACGTGTGAAAGACTTGCAGCAGGACAAAACAGAGTTGATCTGCTATGGCAGGAACAACGTGGGAACGAAAGAAGACAAAAAACAGAAGGGCCGAGGCACCACCAACCTGTACCCAGCCAATACAAGGGAGGTGGGCCCACGGTCAAAGAGATTCAGAGGGCGTGGTTTGGTGGTGGGGGGAAAAGGGGGTCTATATTTGGTTTCCTGCCATAACTTCTTTTGGGAATATATCCTACTGGGATGATATCTTACCCAAAAGAAGTAATAAATGGTTAGGACCATCTGATGCATGCCATAGAGCTAGGTAGTGAGGTAGCCCAATCCTGATCTTTGAACCTAGAGGTAGAGTATACGGCAGGAACAAAACAAAAGAAAATTTTGTCGTGCAGCAAATATGTTCTGAGCAGATGGCAGTGTTCGGGGCAACCAATGGGTGAGTGGGTAATCTTGAAAGGATGCCCACAACAAACCAAAAACAATTGGTGAAGCCCTAGGGGTAAAAGGGAGAAATCCCATTGAATCAGTTTGCTATAAAAGGAAGGTAATCACGGTAGAAAAAAGGGAGACAAAGGGAGAGAAAAAGGACGGAGGTAGAGGAAAAAACAGGGAAAAGAGTAAAAAACAGGGGAAGAAGAAAAACACCCAGGGGGAGAGACCCGAGGGGAACCCGGAGGGGAGATCAAAAAAATAGGGAAGCACCCAGAGAGAGAGACCCAAGAAAATGAAAGACCCAAGTGAGAAAAACAACCCACAGCAAGATAGTAGTGAGAAACTAAGAGTAAAAAAAAGAACACAGAGAATGAAAAAGAAGAGAGAAAACGTGGCAGGAATAGGGGCATGCATCAGTAGACCATATTTTCCCTCCCTCTTACCAAACCCACTCTTTGAAGTCTCCAAAAGTAATAGCTAGTAGCCATTTAGGCCTATTCTCCAAAATGCACAACTTTTATGGCAGGAGCCTATGACAAGGTTGTTCAAGTTGGAGTTTGGGTTCCTTCTTGGTTTACTTATCCTATGGGCAGATTCAATACTTGATTTTGATTGCAAATACATTTGATTTCTCTCATTATAACTTATATCTGCCATATTTAGTCATCCTACTGTAGCACATTTTTATCACGTCTGCCGCATCAGTTGTCCTGCTGTAGTGTCTTTACTTGCTATATTATTTATTCTGCTGTAGTATATTTTTATTATATTTACCGTGTTAATTATTATAAAAGCTAAACATTTCCTGCCGAAACTTCCTCTTTATTTGTTATTACGTATTTTACTATTGACACAAGCAAATCATTATCTTGCCATAAGAATATATATACATATATCTTTATTTATGAATATGTGTACATATTTGAGAACATACTAACCCATTTAAACTAACATTTGTTTGATGGGTATTTTCTTTGGGTTTTAGATTCGTTTATGTGCAGGAAGTGGAAAAGTATTTCTGCAGTGAAAATGAAGAGTAGTCATTCACATGGCAGACAGCTTTAAAGCACAGCAGAAAGCTTTAATGCACAGCAGACAGCTCTATTGCACAGCAGAAGGCTTTACGGCGGGAAGCTTTAAAGTACAGCAGAAAACTTTAATGCACAGCAGACAGCTCTATTGCACAGTAGAAGACGTTACGGCTGGAAGATTTACTGCACAGCAGAAAGTTTCATTGCACAGCAGACAGTCTTACCACGCAGCAAACAGTCTTACTACGCGGCAGACAGTTTTGCTGCATAGCAGAAAAGTCAGACCTGTGGTAGAAACCGGAGAAAAGTTCCTTCTGCGGTAGAAACATCAATCCTACGGCAGAAACAGAAAAGTCAATCCTGCGGCAAAAACTGGAGAAAAGTCTTCTGCGGCAAAAACAGAGGATAGGCCCACTTTACTGCGTCTTCTCTTGGATTTGGACTCAACATTTGCGCACAAGCCGGACCAAATTGAGTTGCAGTTGGACCAGTCTCAACTCCCTTACACAGAATACTTGGGCCTACTACTGCGGGAGGCAGCCCAGCCCAACGCACAACGAAAAGGCACCTACACACTTATTGTTAAGTTTGGATTAAACAAAAATAATTTTATTTAAATATTGTGCTGACGTGAAAAATTGTGAGAGTTTCAGAATGTTGGTTATATATATATATATATATATATAGATTACATGCAATGCTCAAAATTTTCCATTCCCACCAAGTTCATATATGCTATCTTTATCTGGCCTTTTTTTTTTTTTTTTTGGTTGTTGTGCAAGGTACACTCATAGTTAACACATCTCCAATACAAAGCTACAAAAATTCACATCCGAACACTTTTGAGTTTTGAGGTAGCATTCAGTTACAAAAAGTGGACTAAATATTGCTAAAATAATCCTAATAAGTTTAATAACTAACTAACCATGAGCATTTTTTTCTATCCCTGGGAAGTGACAGCAAATTTTGTTACCGTTTCCAAAACAGAAATAAAAAAATGCTTCACAGATCAACCACACGAGACAGCTTCTGGATCCGGTTCAATAGGAAGTCCCCTTGCTTGATAGTTGCTTGGTAAAGAGCATTCTTTGCAACTGGACGATTAGTCTCAAGAACTCCTACAACTTTATCAATCTTGCAATGAAGCTTCCCAGCTGCAATAAAATGCGAGAACTCCAGATCAATGAACTCCATAGTTCAGAAGAAAATACTTAAACTTATACATTTTCTATCCTTTTCCTGCAATTTCTTATCTACAAAACAAAAATTAAAACAAAAGGGTCTCAAAGTGCAGAATTACCTTCCAACGCTCCCATTGATTCCAACTCACAAATTCAGGCACTAACTTAGTCCTAAACTGTTCCAACTCACCCCGACCTTTGCTGACCCCTTCCTTAGCTCATCCCACAAACTCACCCACCTTCACATTGGCATCTTCCAAGCAAAACCAGTTTCCTTTTCCCTGACTCACCGAGTTTCACCATAACCGCTCCGAGCCACGCCGGATCGACCGAGTCAGACTCAGCCATGAAAACCCATCAGACCCATTTGGGTTTGCAGAAGCTAGAACACGAAAATTGGGTCTATGGTGGGAATTTTTGGACCTGGGATTCTTAGGAAGCTTGAGAAGAATGAGAGTTTGAGAGTTGAGTGTGGTAGAGGAAGGCAGAGCATCGAGGAGGAGCTAGTAGAGTATTGTGGTTTGCTGTAATTTTATTACTTTTTTTTTTTTTTAATATTGTGCTGACGTGGAAAGTTGTGGGGGTTTCAAAGGCTTCGGTTTTATATATATATATATATATATATAGACTAGTCGCAAACCCGTGCAATGCACGGGAAAACTATTGTGTAAGTAGATGTTAACAACTATTTGTCTCTTCCCCTTTAATTGTACATAGTCGCTAACCCATGCAATGCAGAGAATAATTTGAGAAAAATAATATATATTTACTTTGCTTAAAAACTCACTTTAAAATGAATAAGCTAGCTTTCTACTCATAATATGACTCAACATACTCAAAAACTAGAATCACATTTAATTAAAGGAAAATTGAACAATATCAACTATTGCAAAAATGGTAAATGAACAAAAATATATAACAAATGAAAATTTTCCATTATGTTTATGCTTTTTTTTGTTCTAAATAAAATATTTTATAATGTATAATATTTTACATGTAAAATATTTTTAGTAAAATGTTTTCATTTTATGGTACTTTGCATAATTGGAAATGTTTTAGAAATCATTTTTTAGTGTTTGTTTTCAAAACCCACTAAATGCAAGTACAATTACACAACTACGCACATAAACCACCACTGACAACCACCCAAAATTCTAGATAACCAACCAAAAATCCAAATCTAAAAATCCGACCAAATTTGCTCCAATCTCCACAAACACCAATCTCATCCCAACCACCATCAGCTAATATCCAATACAGCCATAACCCAAAAAAGAAGAACGGGGAAAACTTAACCCACACCGCAACAACCGCATACAACCCACCTGCCAAAGTAGACAGCCACTACAATACAACCCAACCTTCGATCCACACCCTCAAACCCAATGAAAACCCACATCTCTATGTCTCTAACTAACCCATAGCAAGCCTCTCAATGACATCGACTTGAGCAGTGATAGCCACCTACACATTGATTTCTCATTGGGAGTTTTGGGTGTAGAAGTTCCAAGCAAAAGAGAGACAATTAGGGGTGGCTGACGGTGTGCATTTTAGGTGAAGGGACATGAGGGAGATTTGGTAGAGGTTGGGTATTTGGATTTGATACGGATTTGTAATGGTTGGTTATTTGTTTGATGGATTTTGGATTATGGGTGTGGCTTTTTGTTTGTGGCTGATTTCTGCATTTAGGATCGGGTTTGTAATTTGTATTTGGTGGGGAAAAAAAATTTTATTATTATTTATATAAGTATTGCTGATGCGGAAAATTGTGGGAATTTTAAAAGTTTTGGTTATATATATATATATATATATATAGATTAGTTATAGGCCCGTGCGTTGCATGGTTTTATGAAAAAAGTTATTAATTATATGTATAAATAATTATATATTTTAATAACTATTATAACAAAATAAGTACTAATTTGTTAGTGACTTGAAGTATTGTTAAAAATAATGTCAATGATTAAAAAATGTTAGAAGTATTTTTTTTCCTTTGGAAAATCTTTGAATACTTATTTGTACACTATGTTTTTAGAGTATCTTTATTCTTCTTCGTCATTGTTCTTTATTAAAATATTTAGACATAGTATTATAAAAATTGGCCACTTTTAAGAGATAGAACGAATCAAAGAATAATAATCTTTAATTTGTTCTAACTATAGAACCTATCATAATTTTTGCTTCCTATACGTTGCACGATTTTATACATAGATTCATATAATACAAAATTTATTTAAGAAACAAAAAGAAAATGAATAGTTTGAATTGTAAGAGAGACACTACGTGTAAATGAAAAAAAAAATGCAGAGCTCTACATATAGATTACACACCTTTCTTAGGATGCTTGGAATCTTTTCTGACAAACCTGGAAAACAAAATCAAGAAAAAAATTAAACCGAGTTTTAAAAAAAAAAAAATATTGAACCATATAGATTGTAAAATTGCATATGAGTCTATGACCATTTAATATTAGGCTTTAAAATAAATTTTTTTTCTATAAAGAGCTATCATTTCCACTTTGATTTTACTACTTTAGTCAAATAAGTTCCATAATCGCAAGGAAAAAAAAACCTATTTTATAATGATGGTCCAAAATTTTGCAATTTAAAACCAAAAATATAAAAAGATTAATGAAGAATTTGTTGGGAATAGAAAATTATACTAATAATTAGCAAAAAAAATATTAATTAATGTTGCAAACGGATACATAATTCTATGCACACTTTACATAAATAAATGATGATATTCAAAATAAAAATAAAAAGTAAAAAGGGAACAACATGAATAAATCATACTTGACAAAATTTATTTCATTTTGTTTGATAAATTATATAAAATAAATCCTATTAACTTAGTTTTAGTGTATTTAAATGATCTAGAAAAATAATGAAGCATATGCTTTTGAGCCTAATCACATCTAGCAAAATAATAAAGCATTCAAAATATTGAAAGGCAATTTAAGTTCATATATGCTTGCATGAGAAACGTAATTGTCCATAGTAGCAATGGAAGCCTCATCTTTGATATGAAGAATCAATGTAATGCTAATAAAAAATAAAATAAAAAAAGAGAGAAAGAGAACTTGGTTGATATTTTTTTTATTACATAAATGATGCAAAAATTCATATCTAGTTAAACATCTAGATGATGAAAGACAACCTGCAAAAATGACAAATTTAACAAAAAGAAAAACACAGCTAGGTTCTTAGTTGCGCTGATAAAAAAACAAAATGTATCACAGATAATCAACAAATATTAAGCACTGAATCCAACACTACTTTTACTCATCCTCCTCATCATCATCGGCTACGGAGTTGGATTTGCAGTGCTAGAGCGGCTAAATCAAGCTGTGCACTAGATTCCATCTAGATGACAACAAAGGTAGGGCAACGTATCTATCCTTAGAATTTGGAAGGAAGGTGAATCCCCACATACGGCGCCAAACTGATGATGCCAAAATTGTCAGCAATTATGATCGTTTAGATGGCTCCAGTGTAACTTGCAAGATGATAAGAAAGTGTAACAAATAGGCCATTGGCGTGGTGCTAGTCGATGAACCAACGATGGTAGAGAGAGAGAGAGAGAGAGAGAGAGAGAGAGAATGGAAAGTTCTAGTTGATGGGAGTATAATTCTAATGATGCTTTACCTTTGGTTGGATGTGCCTTATATAAGCTTCTGTTCTCCTAGTCGTTGGAAGCCCATTAATGGTGGTTTAATTCCCTGTTTGGATAACGCCTTTGACAGTTAATGCTAAGATATAGAGACCTCTGAGTTGTTATTCTCTTTACTTCATCCAATCGTAACAGCTTAGTAATTAAAGGCTTCATTTATGGTTCCTTCCTCATCCATGGTCATGTCTAGACGAGTAGGATTTCTTGACTCATTAGTATACCCTACTTTTTCCAAGGTCGAAACTCTAACTCTCAAAAGAGTGTTCTTTTATGGTTCATATATCTAAACATGTTTAAGAGATATCTAGATCTCTAAATTTCCTATGAAAAAAAAAAAAAAGAAAGAATAAAATTAAGGTCAACTTAAAGGCATCCTTCTCGATCTCTAAAAATAGTACATAAAAAAAATAAATAAAAAAAGGGTTGGCCTGTGATTCGACCCATTTTTTTGCGGGTCAACCCAACCTAATCAGTGACCCAAACTATTTTTTTTCAAGTAAAAAAATAATATAATTAAGACAATATTGGTTTAATTGTTTGTTGTGAGATTTAAAGAAACAATTGAAAATTTTATATTATTGCATGTAAATGAATTGAAAGATGAATGGTTGATGCATTCTTAAATGAGTAAAGATTTTTAGATATCAAATAACAAAATACATGCCAAGATAATCTAGTTGCAATAGAATTAATAAACATATATTTAAAGTTACAGACATGTATGAGGAAAATTCATAAGTGTGGAAAGAGTGAAGCCAAAGTATCAATGAAATCAGCATAAATTATGAATGCTTAGGTTTATGTTTTAACAATTTATGTCCAAAATAAACGGGTTTTCAAAATAAATTATGATATTTCATAGAGTATGTGTTGCTTAATAATGACATGATATTCATAAAAGAGACAATGTATAAATAAATAAACAATCAAACTTTAATGTATATTCTCAAATTAAAATAGAGTGTTAACCACAATTGATAATAGATTATAAAATTAGTTTTCAGGATTGTAAATTTCTTATATGTTTTTATTCTTTGTCAAATTAGTTATGATAGACCAAAAATGTATTGACCCCTTATGATAAATTAACAAATTAATTAGCCAAGTTAATTAATTAATTCAATTAGCATGCAATACGCATGGTAACATAAACAAATCACCAATTAAGTTAAAGTGCAGCGGAAAATAAATTGACACGGTGATTTGTTTATGAATGGGGAAAACCTACACGGCAAAAACCTCACTGGGTGATTTTAAGGTTACCACTCTCGAGAATTCACTATTATCATAATAAGCGGTTGCAAGTAAAAAAAATTCAATACCTTATACCAACCTATAGTTGAACTCTTACCCCAATACCCAATTAGACTTGTTCTATAGTGGCAATCTCTCCTTGTAATGCACGGCTCTTGGTACATGACTAACCAATTCGATGTGCGGATCCCAGTACGCAGCTTACTCACCAACTTGAGAAAGATGTTCACTGCAAAGTTCTCCAGTTCATCAACATGATGAAGACTACGAAATTCCTTAGTTACAAAACCTTATGATGTATAAACACAACAGCTTCTTCAAGAGAAAGATGAACTAGGACAAATTCTGTCTTTGGTCACAATTTGCATGAACACAACTTTGCTTCACACTTGTGCAACATTTTACGGCCCTTAAAACAATCCTTATATATGTTTAGGGTTGTGAGAAAAGAAAACCCAAACATGTATTCACAGATTGAAGTGAAATCAGTTCTGAAAAACTGATTTTCATAAACCTCGATAGATAGCTTATCTGTCAAGAAGCTGTCGAACATCAGGCTTTAGCAGCCTTTTAAACCTCGATAGATACTAGCTGTCGAGTTTTAAAATCCAGCACTTCTTCACTTGATTCTTAGACAGACTTGCATGGCTTTAACACTTGAACTTGAAATCTTGTTCCTTGAAGCATTAAACACATCCTACATCTACCTAATTACAAGTAAAGTGCGTGTAGCTGTAGATAGAGTAGCTCTTGAGGGGGAGCCCTACCTTGAGGGGGAGAAATGTTTATAAGCTTTTTTAGTTTTTATGGTTTATGTTTGGATTTAGGTTTATTATGGGTTTTCATAGCACTTATCTTAGTATATTGGTTTGGTTTTTAAGTACTCTATAACTTTAGTACTTGGTTTTTAAAATATTTGGACATGGTGTGTTATGAATGCTTGAATGTTTTAGCTAATTATACCTTTGCTTTGTAGCTTATTAATACTTTTAGTTAATGTTATGCATTTTTTTTAGTACTCCACACTTGTGCCCTTGTTGGATCTTGTATCCTTGATGCAAATACCTTTGTGTTTTTGTATCGGTTATGTGTTGGACATGCAAATGATGTTTTGCATTGAGCTTATTTGCTTGCATGTCCGGATGTTCATTCCTTGTGTGAATGATCATTGTGATAACTATTTATAGTGATTGTTTATGTTTGGTCAAGCCATGCTTTATTGCTATAGTCGTTACTGCTTGATCGCATTGTGCTTGTTCTATATGTATTTCAAGATTTTTGCTTACAATGATCATCTTGTGTTATTGTTTTCAGGAAAACTTGTCCGTTTGGTTCAAGGGCTCCTCAGTTTTTAGAGTTAGGTGTGAGTAAGTTTTGGTAATTGTTCCTAACTCAAATTTTAAGTCTAGAGTATGTTTTAGGGTTTTGTCATGGAATAGCCAAAGGGGAAGATTGTAAGGTTGAATTTATTCAATCATGTGTTGGCTTTATTCTGTGCCACATTTGCATGTATTTTAGCAATTAGATACCCTGTATTTAGGTGGGAATCATATAAGGATTGTGTGTAACAGAGTGTGAAGAAAACTCAAAATGCGTGCAAATCAAAGGAGTCTCGTGACTGGATCTCGCGACTGACTCGCGATTAGCAAGTCGTCAAAGTGGCACACGTGTGAAGCATGCAGGGAACTGAAGGGTCACGACAGCTGTAGCACTACAGGACAAAAATATACAGTCCTGCCAGACAATTAGCTCGCGACTCGTTCTAGTCACGAGGCTGAGTTGCCAGAATGCCTTATTTTGATGAAAACTGACTTTTCACATTCCTCACATACACTACTATAAATACCTTTATACCCACGAAATTTAGAGAGCTTCCAGAGAGAATTTTGAAAGAGAAACCATCGAGAAAAATAAGATTGACTCATCCACAATCTTCATCATTTGATTATCCAAATTCTTCCACTCTCACCCTTTCCATTGACATATCCTTAAGAGATGCATTTTGCCAAATCCTTATCTCACCATACCCATATCAGTGAAGATATATTTTGGTGCTTAGGCAACAGTTTAGAGATGACCAATTTACTTGGTTGATGCAATGGGTTTATTATAAGATCCGAGAAGCCAAAGAAGACAAGGTTAGGCGTAACCCTGTTGGAGCAAGAAGCTTAGAGGGCTTAGGTGCATTTGGTAGATTAAGCTTGAAGGGTCTTCTGCTATTCATGTATCCCAATTGCATTCTTTAGTGGATCATTTGACCGCTTGGAAGGTGGTGGAGAGGTTTTTCGCCGAGTTTTTTTGTTTCCTCTTCGATCACATGTGCTGGTGTTATCTTTGTGTTTGCATCTCTCTTCCCTTACTCTTTACCTTTTAATTGCTGCTATGTTTGTGATTAATTATGGTTTAGAGAGTTTTACCTATTTGGTTATTGCTTATATACATCATTCTGCACATATATTGTTTGTGTATAAGCTTGTGTTGGTATTGTTAAATTTGGGGGTCTAAACATTCATTAGTATTTTACACACTAATTGAACTTTCATTAGTCTATACTTCAGAACTTCTCTTAGTTCTTGGCTTCTATTTGTCTTCACAACCTCACAATTTTATTTCTTGCTTGTGATCACATATTACAACAATTGAAACACATTTGAGAAGCAAATCGTTTTCTAGAAAAAAAGAAAAAACAAAAAGAAGCAATTTGAAACCCAATACTAGAAAAGAATGCTATGAATTACCAACCCACAAGCGTATCAAAAACTTGCTACTTAGTTCAAGTAACACACTTTATAGATATTCTAATATTAAGCAAATCAATTACTTATTACTTTACAACTCATAGACAGTTCATAGTAGCATTTCATCAAACACATAATTTGCATTACAAACCCACAAATAAAAACAAAAATAAAAAATAAAGACAAACTCAAAACAAACAACATGGTGCTAATCCAACTAGAAAACTGTTAAATATACCAAATAGCATCAGTAAAACCATAAAATGCACTAGGAAATGAATTTCATGGGGGATGAACAAGAAAAAAGTCTAAGCAATAACACCCTATGAATTTTAAAAATAAATTATATGTTAATCCCTCAAGCAAACTGGGAATGAAACATACTTCAAATTATAATTTTTTTTCCCAAACCACTATTGAGCATCATGCATATTGTGTAGCTATTCTAACAATGCAAGATCATACATTTGTGCAAAGTTTGGTCATACAAGGTTTCAGCTAAACAATTCTTTCGTTACAGGTGTCAATGGCTTAGCTAGTCCCTTTTACATATCAATTGCATGGAATTTTTGATAAGTAATTACATATTACATTTTATTCGTCTGTAAGTAGTTATATAGAAAAAGGGAACCATACTATATTTTCATGCTACTAAACATCTAATCATCATCAGCATCAGGTTAATGCAAAGCCTGACTCTTATTTACGAAATCAACCACAGGAAACACAACATGAGGCACACATTGCAAAGCCTGACTCTTGTTTGCAATGTATAAAGCTATGAAAAATTAGTTCCTAATCTCTCATGGACTTGGATTTTTTTCCTTGTACTGAATGTACATCAATGTCTGTGTGAAGTAGCTCAAAACCTCAGCCTAAAACTCTTGCATTAAAATAGATAGCTCATAGAGGCATTTCATCAAACAGTTAATTGCATTTCAATTAGAGCCACCCTGAACTGTAAAAAAACATAAAATCTCTGAAAATATCTTTACAAAACTAAATGTGAATGCCCCATCTCTATGGGCAAATCAAACCTCCCTACCCATGTATTACTAGTGAAATTGTATATGTCAACATAAGAGTGCACCTACAAGACATATACATAGGCAAAAGCAAAGATCATCAATATCAATGATTTGAAGTTGTCTAAAATACATTCCAATATCTGAGTTACATTTTATATATTCTGGTGATGCCTCAATAAGGGTCAAAGAAGTACAGTCATAGTTTAAAAACAAAAGGATTCAACCTGCCAATGATGTCCTATTGAAGCATAAACTAGCATTGAACTTGAATATTGAACAATCAAAATATTCAGATATTGTTAGATTCTCACATAGTCAAGTGTGCGATATCCTGCAAACACATATAAAAGATTTTTAATCTGTATGGATGCTCCATCAAGATGAGGTACCAGTGCTGGTGGCATCTCCTCCCATTGTAATTCAGGTGCAGGTAAATCAGCAAAAGTTGGGGATAAAAATCTCTCAGGTGTGCGTTCTTTTCTACCTTTAATATCTTCTCTCTACAAAATATAAGACCATTCAGAATTCAATTGTACTAATCCACAACGAGACCTCACTTCACTTGTAAAAATGTGATTATAGAGAGCGGCCAGCCCTGAAAATCCAGACTAAACTAACAAATCTACTACTACACTAGACAATCAATAGACTAGAATGGAGCACCTCACAAAAACTTCAATAGAGAACTTAACACTACCAGCTTATGAAAAAACAGAAAATAAAGTTGGGTGGGCAACCATATTGGGAATCAGAGATATCCATTGCCAAGAACTAAAACCAAAATCAAAATCTCTATAAGTTTCACATTATACATTTGCTAAAGGATATTTTAGGGGGCAAATTTCACATAGATTACAATTGGGGGGAAATCGAAGAAAATGGTTTCGTTTTCAATTGGAATCTGCCGAATAGGAAATTTCAGTTAAGATTTCACAAATTTCCCAATATTAGTGCTCCAAAATTCCTAGATGAAATAAAACCTCTCAAATAGGCCCAACATAAATAATAGAGAAAAAAATGGTTAAACCCACCATTCAAAAGCACAAACCTATAGGGTAAAATTCAGGAAGAAGGATGAAAAATGATTACCTGAGAGTTCAGGGCAAACGTGGTGAAGATTGGCGGGAAAAATGATGAAAATGGTTAGCTGAGAGTTGGGGCAGACGTGGTGCAGATTGGCGGGAAAAATCTCTCTCTCTCTCTCTCTCTCACCCTAACCTTTTCTGTCGGTGAATGATAACCCACTTAAATTATTTAAATGGTCAAGATTAAAAGCATTAGAATATATAGTTCAGATTTAAGTGGATATCGTACCCTCAAAATAAATTGAGATACCATAGAATGACCCCCAAGAAAATAGCTTAATGAGCCAAGGCTTTTGACTTCAAATTCAAAGCTTAAGGATTTGTTGAGGTAATCAATAAAGGTGATATTATTTATAGTGATGACAATGTGTAATAGGTAGTTTGCAATGTTCTAATCACGGGCTTACACCCCATTTACCAACCTTCGATTAAAATAATCAAGGGCAAAATTGTTATTTCACAACTCGAGGTTAAAATTGAAATTTGATCATTGGATTTCCTAAAACTTCATATAAAACAAATCTAGAAAATGTAACGATCAAAGCAATGTGTCATGTTGTTCAATCGAACCATCATATTAAAAGTTATAGCTGAATCAAGTTTTAACGATTAATATATGTCTTTAGTTACAATTAGAACTAGACATGTTCAATTATGGTTAATTAATTATGATTGGTACTATTAATTATAACTAATGGTGTGTCATATCTCATCACAATACCCTCTACTCCCTCTATAAAGTGGGGGGATCCACGTTTCAAAGAACCTCATTCTCTTAAAGCTCAAGAGGAAGGAACTGAGTACAATCATTGTGCAACTAGTGATCCTTAATTTAGTTTACGACCAAGTCTTTCATTGCCTATTCTCTAGAACTCTAGTGAAATTTCTTCCCTTTTTATGCAAGTATTATTGTTAGGGTCATTCTTTGCACGATTGTTTTACTATATTGGATTGCTAGTTAAATGAACATATTTTGTTGTGATGATATGGGATAATTAGGATTGAAGCATATTGGATTTTAGAAATAAATCAAATGATGTTCACATGTTTATTACATAATGTTCTTGCAATAATCCATTTGTTCTTATGAAGTTCATGATAATCGCATGTTAGATCTTAAATTCTCATTGATAACATTGCAATCACAAGTTTAATACTTTCAAATTAAAAGTATAAGTCATTACAACAATAAAACCTAGGGCATGTCGAGTACGTTGTAATGATCATTGTTATTGATTCCGTTCCGTTCCGGCCGGAATGGCAGGAATTTTTCGTACCGGTATGCAAACCGGTATTGGAATACCTCACGTTCCACCTCGGGTCAAATTTCGGGCCATTCTGGGCCATTCCAGTCATTCCGGTCAATTCCTGCCAATTTCGGCCGAGATGCAAATTTCGGCCGGTACCAGATTTGCCTTTAAAAAAAAAAAAAAAAAAAGTGTAAAGGTCCAATGGGTGCTGGTAGTTCTTGGGATTTCTTTTGATGATGAATTTGATCCTTCTCTCATGGATGATGATGAGGAGGAGTAAATCTTGTATTTTTTGATATTTAGTTATTGTCTTGTAAATCTTCTTATTGTTTTAAGAGTTAAGAGTTAAGACTAAATGATTTGTATTATTTGAAATTTAGTTATTTATTTATTAGAATTGACAATTTTATGTTCAGCAAGAATATAAATAAATTATTTTTTAAGAACCCCGAAACACCCTGAAACGGTACGCCGAAATCGGCCGGTACCGAAATATTCCATTCCACTGGACAAACCGAAACGGGGTCCGAAACGGTATCATAACAATGTTAATGATGATTACATAATTTACATTGTAATATAAAAAGCTGTAATGAAATAATTATTCTTATACATCTATTTGGTGATATGACATGATAAGGTAATAGAATGACGTTATATTTTTGTCAAAATTTCTAAAGTACCCTTATGTAGGTAATTATATATTTATATTTTTTTTTTAAGTCTCATTAATTTAATACTATAATGATATCATACCAATGGGTCCTTATTAGGCCTAAAAAGCCATTTATTATTATTATAAAGTTTCAACCTATGGCATCCGCTTTTGATAATTCTACTCTTTATTATCAGATCAAGATACCAAGACGTTTTTTGTGTAGACAGGGATTGAACCCTAGATCTTTTATTTAACCATTAGAGACTTTACTAGTAGAGCTAACTTAAACAAAACCATTGAATTATAAGATATGAAGAAGTATATATATTAAAAATAAGGGAAATTATATTAAACTCACCTTTGATTATGCTTATTTTAATAGTGCCTGCATCTGGTTTGGACTTTATCACTTTACCCACCTCATTAGTTACCCCCTCCCCCCCTTAGAACATTGATATTGGAGATGCTAAAACTACTTAGCTATTTAAGGATCTCCAATCATAAAAATTATACTACACTGGTGGTGCTATATCTAAAAAAAGTTGACATTAAACTACAATTAGCTCTTATAAATAAGAGTTCACTGTAGCAACTCTTATTTGTTTTTATTGTCTCTCTCATCTCTTAGACTCAATCTCACTCCCTCTCCTCTCTTAGACTCCCTCTTGTTCGTCTCTCTCTCTCTCTCTCTCTCCTTGATCGAATATGTGGGTTTTGTTTGTGTTGTTTGTTGCCGTTGGTGGGTTTCAGTTGTGGCCATGGGTTGTTGTGTATATGGGTGTCCACCCACCCGTAATCAATTCAAGAACTCAGACAGTTGGCGGCGAGTTTCTGACTTTAAAAATTGACTCTGATGGGTCAATTGGCAGGTTCTCTTCTCTTAATCTCGACTCACTGGACCCAACCATAAAACCCAACAAAATCTAGAAACTCCAAGCATTTTCTGGTAAGTATGTGGTGAATATTCATCAAATCCACATAGATTTCTGCTGGATGTGGCGAGATCTCACCAGATTCGACGAGATAGAAAAGTAGGAGGATTAATTTTCTCTCATATGTGTTTGGTTGGGAGGAAAGAAAAGTAGAGACATGAAAAATTATGAAAAAAAAAGTTGGTATAAATTTATAATTATGTTCATATTAAATAAAACAAAAAGTTAAACATTTTTTATACTCATTTGTTATTAAAAAAAATGTGTATAAACACTTCATTTTTTTTTTTTTTTTTATCACAAGCCAAAAGGACCCAAAACAAATAATAAAAAAAGAGAAAAAAAAAAAGGAAAAAAAATGAGAATGGAAGAAATAGATAAAAACAAAAGAAATTAACAAAAAGACAAAAAGTAAGATGAGCACCAAAAAAAAAAAAAAACTTTGCTTGTTGGTTGCCAAGGAAAATTTTGTCAAAATCATAGTTTCTCATTTTCACTTCTATTTTCTCCTTAATTTGGGGAGATCAAGTTTTGGTGGGTTTTGAGAGAAAGTAGCCAAGCCCTATCATTTCTTTACCTCCCTCCCCTCTTACTCATTTTTTCTCATATTTTCCACTCTTATTTTTTTCATCTTTTTCAAAATTATCCCAACCAGACATACCTTTAGATAAGAGAGAGACAGAGAAGAAGAGAAAGAAAGATATATAGAGGAAAAATAATGAAAGATTAAAAAAATGATTTTAAATAAATGGTAAAAAAAAATATTTGATATTAGATATATTGTAAATCTTTTAGTTGCTCTTACTCCTGCGCAACCCTTGAAATTCTCACCATTAAAGTGATTAGATAAGATTTCCATCATTTTTGTTGGTTTCTCTTTCAAATCTCATATAGACACGGAAAGAAAAAGTGACACATATGCTTTGAGCCTGTACCCCAAGACACTTTTTGATCAGCAAATTTTGACACTTTCGCCTTCTTCTTCTCTCTTGAGTTTTCTTCTCTCATGATTTTTTTTGTTGACCGAGCTTATTCCCCTCCTCTGCCACCACCATTTCCTCTCCAGTAGAAGAGTCCTTCGACTGCCACTTCCCCAACAACATTTTCGGTCTTTCATCCTTCTATGATAGAACCAATCTGTAATTGCCGATGCTTTCTAGAATAGGACTTTGGGTAACAAATTGGACTTCCATTTGGGTAGGTAACACAAAGATAACAGAAAAAGAAGTTGTGAGTCTTACAACCAAACCTAGTTCAGAGATTGGTTATGGGCCCCATATGGTGTGGAAGGAGATATTGATTGCTCTCTCTAGCATTTTTTGCTCTAGAGGTAAATTTGATATTGGATTTTCCTTGTGTTTGGACTTTGGATTGAAGTTTTTTCATGTGGGTCGTTGATTGTTTATGTTTACTATTGCTCTTTTTTGTTAACCAAGCTCATTCTCCACCTCTACCCGTAGATGTCTTAGTTGTGGTTGAATGATACAAGCTTGATAAATAGCTAATTTTTTAGCATGATATGTTTTGAAGATGACTTATAGATATATGAGATTTGAAGAGAGACAAGAGAGGGGATGGCATAGGGATATAGTTTGTGTGATTTTTACAAAGCTCTAATCTTTCGATCTTTTTTTTTTTAATGTATTTTTTGTTTTGAGGTGGTTTAAAGAGTTATATATATATATATATAATGGTTTAAAGAGGTCTAACCGAGGGTATTTCACGTTGCTAAATAAAAATGTGAAAGTCAAAATAAACCTAGCCACAAATGGGTTTATAGTTTACTATAATTTCCCCTTATAAAGTAATTAAAACAAAAGGAAAGAAAGAGGGAAAAAATTCAATGTTCAAGAGAAAGAGATTGTTAATGACAAAGCCCTGGGAAAAAAAAATCAAGGTTTTCATTATCAGGTTCCATTCGTTGATGATTCTAAAGAAAAGAATATGGTTGCATTTGTAGATGCAAGCTTGATGGCATAAACAAAACCCAGGAGGATACTGGTTGTACGCAATTTCTTTTTTTATTTCTTTTTTATTTTTGATATGTTGCGGCACACTATTTAAAAATGATTATTTGAATTTTATTTGTTGAAGTTGTTATGTAGATTAAAGAATAACTATTAATTAAGGAGTTTTTAATAAGGAATAATTATTTTTTATTTTAAATAATAATTATTCATAAGAAGAACAAAAAATGATTCTTTGTAATAAAAATGCAACTACTTGGTTATTCATAAAGAATAACCTCTCAATTGTGTTTACAAAGAGCTTCCTTAACCTCTCAATTACCCTCGCTCCCTCACAGTATATAATAAATGGTAGTGTAGGGAAGCAAAAGATAACAACTTGATAAATTTTAAGATAAACTTTATGTACCCAACCCCACTAGAATGGTACAATAATTATAATCTCCCACAAAAATATACCAACAGTAAATCCCATCATCATTATAAACATAGTGCAACATTATTAAATAAGAAACCAGTAGTTTAGCAAAAAAAAAAAAAAAAAAGCAAAGATTTTCCTTTTATTTTCAATATAAATGGGCCTTATATATTAGAATATCAACAGACTTGGATCCTATTCAAGTCCTTTATTCTTTATGAAGATACTTATTTTGTCACCCCATTTATATTGGTATTGGGTCTATAAGCACTGATGCAACATTATCTTTCATCTCTTTTCCAACGTGAGTGTAGCCATCCCCTTCCTTGTAAATGACATCTATTACTCGTGCAAGATTAAGAACACGCATAAGTAGAGGCTTGGGAACAGCAGTAGGTCTTATACATTCCTTATTAATGTCCTTCCATGCATTAGCAACTTGCTTGTTGAGTTCATCATGGACTACTTGCTCTGAGACACCATGTTGCTTCATGTAGCATTCAACTGCTGAGGCAGCATGCCCTCTCTCTTGCTCAAACTACATACAAAGTTTTTCAAAAGGGTAAGTAGAAAGTTGGCAACACATATGAAATAGACCTCGCACAGTAGCTTGTGAAACTTGATAAGATTTTTTGATTGCATACCTTATGTGACTTCATATCATCCATGAGTCTACCAATTATAGATGAAGCTGTAATAATCTTGGGGTTGCTAAAGATCCAATCAAATGCCTCTTTTGTAACGATGTCACCCATGCCAAGGAAAGAGATAGTTGTGAGCATAGGGTAACCAGAGGTTTTAAGTGCAACATGCATATACTCCTCCATTGTTGGGATGTAATTTTGGTGGAACCATTTGGCTTCGTCAAAGTAGGCCCGAACCAAACGTTTCATCTAAGTTTTAAACAACGTAAATGAAATAAGTACGTAGCATGAAAAAGTAGACAAAAAAATATGAAAAGTTAAGTTGCTTGACGCTTACAGCATCTTTTGCATAGCTAATACGGTATGATCTTTCTTTCTTGGCCAACTCATTTTCAATTGCTTCAAATACATCAAAGAGTGCACGATAGCATATTTGCATGTATTCTGGAAGTTGATCTATGCAGCTAATATCCCACCTGAAAATATCATGTACCAATTACAAAAGTTAGATTGACATTATACATCATAGTCTTAACATATATATTAGTTAATTCAATCTATAAACCTCTCAATTGCTTCAGTGAAGGGCTCGAGTTCTTCAAGTGTGCCATAAACATCATATATATCGTCTAGAATGGATGTCATGGAAATAACTTTGGTTAGTATTTTTCTTGCAAGTGAATATTGGGGCTCAAAGTAGACCGCGACTATCCAAAAGTAGCACTCGACAACTCTATCTCTTGCAAAAGGTAGCTTCGTTGCAAAATCTAAATCTTTCCACCACCTACAATTTGAATATAACAATTAATATTAATTGATTGTAAGTAATCAAAAATATATAACAAAATGCTAGGATTACTTTAAATTTTACTACAAAAAATTAATAAATTGTTGTTATCAAGAATATGATTACTACTATATACCACTTCAACAATCTAATAAATGAAGTTTGAATTAATTTTTTTATTATTATTTGTAACATGTTATTTTGCAAGGTTTATATAGTAAAATCTATAGTATTCCCTTCACCATGTCCAAAAATATTCGTACGTTGTCTTTTTGGATCATGGTTTTAGAACTAATTACCTTATGATATCACTAAGTTCCTCTTTGTGCAATGATTGCACTAGATTAAAATCTAATATTGAAAGCTTGAGCAAAACTTTGTTATGTGAAGCATCCTGTTCATAGACAGAAATGTATCGCCGAGCCTCTAGCCGTGGAATGCCCTTGTGCAAGGGCTGCTTTAGGGCACGAGTTATTTGTGTTGCCAACGGATTGCCTATAAGGGATGCTATGGACTTAAGGTGAGTGGTAGTGAACTCAAGGGCCGCATCAAGAATGTCTTCTTCATGCACCCTCAGATGTGTAGCTTCATAGAAGGCTAGCATGCCTTCAACGTTACTGGTCAAGCTTTCCTTGAATTGACCATCTTCGTCTTTGAACTTGTTGAAGACATCTGTTTAGGGAAAACCAAACTTGTTTAATAAAAAACGTCGCTAACTCGCTATTACATGAAGAAATCAATAATACTCGGGTCTTACCACATGAAATCTTAAATCCTTCTTGGCGTAGCAATCGAAAACTGAGGGAAACTTTGTAGAGATCATCAACATCATTTTTGTCGTTAAAAGCAGTGTATATAAGTTCTAGAGCTTCTTGGATTTCTCTCTCAAAGTGGTAAGCAATGCCTAGGCGCTGGAGTGCATCAATTAAGCCCAGCTGTTGTGAAAGATGACCCGTAAAGGCAAAGAGCTCGTTTCTCACCTCATCTTTCAGCTCTTCAACTTCACGTACTTTACGTAAATGAATATCCTACACCATGAATTGCATGAACAAATAAGTATATTGTAACAAAAAATGCTCAAAAAATTATAAATTTTACTACATAATCTTCATAATCTAGGGTAGCAAATAATCATGTTACCTTGTCCTCTGAAGTATTGTTGATGAAACGGTCACCCCAAATGCTTGGATGGAAATTTGCAGTTCGGCGAACAACCTCTGATTTGCCTTTTTGGGATGAAGCCCCTGAGACTTGGGTAGACATATTTTTTTTAAAGTTCAAGGACGAGTCTATGTTTTGAGTGATAAGGTATGATGGGATTTGTTCTCTGTGAACTTCTTGAGCGAGATGTAGAATGCCTTCAAGGCCACGGTATTTATAAGCAATGGAGAGAAAGGTAGGTAAGGGGAATAAAGTATAATTTTATTGATTAGAATAGTCAGTAGAGTATAATTTTTTTATTCACATTTAAGTATGATGAAACATGACACTAGAATAACCATTTGAGTTTAACTTTTTGACTAACAACTAAATGTGTTGAATCGTGCATATGTCTCAATTGAATAGAGATAATGGACATATTCTATATGTCATAATGCACTTGATCGAGACGGTGGGGGAGGATGGTGGCTGTATTGATATGAATCAAGATTTTGAAAAGTCTACTTATTCCAAAAATAAATAAGTTTAATTAGTAATTTTTTCTTTTTACTTTGAAAAGTCTATTTACCCTAAAAATAAATTATTAATTTCCTTTTACCTAATTACGAGCTATCCCTCTGCCCTTACATGAAAGAAAAGAAGGAAATTTTATATCCCTTGTATTCAAATATAATCAAAAGTTAAGAAAAAAAATATATAAGCAAAAGTTTAGATATTTAAAAAATGTAAAAAATTATCTCATAAAATAATTATTAACATATTATAGAAATAAGACTTTGTTAATGTTTAATTTTAATTCAATCTTTCTATATTAAATTTAGAAATTTAACTTTATCATGCTAAGAAGTTTAGAAGAGAAAATTGATAATCTCAAAATTTGAAGTTTTCACTTATGCTGTAGATGCATTTTTATGTGTGTGTACGTGTCCCTTTTGAGCAATTGTTTTTTGGTTCTACACTTGGTAATGCTTATTTCTATTTATATAAGTGAATTGGAGTAATCTAATTTAGGTGACAAGGTATACATAAGAAAAAGTTTACCTTCAAACTGGTTTGGAAGAAATTTTTTCAAACTTACTATATGACAATTGATAAGATCATTCGTGTATATTTTTAGTTACATAACTTATTTAATAAGTTTTGTGACTCTGTTTAAATAATGTACATAGATGGTTTTATGAGTCATCATGTAGGCTAGTTAAAATTTCTCCAAGCCGTCATGGAAGAAAACTTTTTCCATGCGTAAATTATTATTATTTTAAAAAAAATCATGTATAATACATATATACATATCTGTTTATTAGAAAAAAGAAGAAGAAAAAAGTGTTATTTGATTCAATAAAAGTAGGTGGTATTATCAAGAGCCTTATAGCTCAATTGGCTAGCATTTTCTAGTGTTTTCAACAAAGATATTCAGAGTTTTAATCCCTCATCTCACAACTATTGATTTATAAAAATAAAAAATAAAATAAAAGTAGTAGCATGGGTTATTTAGTTAGATCACTTCCGATTCAATTGCTAATTGAAAACGATTTTGTATTAGACAGTAAATTAAGTAGTATTCAAAATTGTTTACAATTTTTGGAGTAAAATATAATTAGAATAAATTGGATAAATGTACTAAATTATAAACAAAAAATTGAAAGATTCAATGATGTAGAGAACTTTCAATTATCACTGCCTTGTAACTTAAATTAGGCTTAAACTATCTTGTAACTCCATGCATATGCATATATATACTTAAAATACACACATTAAGATGTATAGTATAGTAATCTTACATATATAATCTAAATATTATTGATAGTCATTCTTATATTTTTTTTT
Source organism: Quercus ilex subsp. ballota (assembly GCA_032727855.1). Lineage (NCBI taxonomy): Eukaryota > Viridiplantae > Streptophyta > Magnoliopsida > Fagales > Fagaceae > Quercus > Quercus ilex. The sequence continues at coordinate 20,263,866 of CM064915.1, forward strand.
TTAACTCTTTAAAAAGTCTTGTAAGAATGTTATTAGGTAGAAAATTAAATTGTCCATTTTTAACATATTTTTATGTTCATTAATTCTAGATTTTTTATTTTTGTACACAATAACTCACTTGAATGGATATTTATGACATGGTCCTACATTTGATTCCAAAATCAAGAAATAAAACACTCTAAAAATAAATAATTTAGGACACATGGCGCAAAATTGGACTTCCATTGTATAATCTAATTGGATTTTCTCTAAGTTTTACCTATTAATATATATATATATATATATATATAATTTTTGTGCCAAATGAATTGTTTTTAGTTATAAAAAAAAAAAAAAAAGGCTCATAAATATAAAATCATTCAAGCTCTCTCTTCCTCTAATTTTATTTATAGTGTTAGATATATGATTATGTTTTTTTATGATTTATTTATATTGGACTCCTTGTTTTCTACTCTAAATTAACTCATTTGGCACAAAAACTAAAAAAACTTCGATTAGATGGAACATGTTCCATAAAATTAAACTCTAATTGAAATCCAATTTTTACACTGAACTAATTAACTTGGTTCAAAATTTTAAAAATTTTGATTAGATGGGACATGTGTCGCTAAATTAGACTCTAATTAAATTCAAATTTAAAATCTAATTAAATTTTCTCTCAGCTTTACTTTATATATATATATATATATATATATGACTTATAAACTTGAATTTTTTTTAGTTCTACAAAAACAAAAAAATAACAAATATATATATATATATATATATATATATAAAATCATTCAAAAATTATGTTTTTCTTATAATTTACCTATATTGGACTTCTCGTTTTTTATACTAAATTAACTCATTTGTTATAAAAATTAAAGAACTTAGATTAGATGGGACACATGTCGTAAAATTAAATTCTAATTGAAATCCAATATTTATATTGAATTAACTCACTTGGCACAAAAATTTTAAAACTTAGATTAGATGGGACACGTGGCGCAAAATTAAACTTTAATTGAATTCCAATTTGAAATCTAATTAGATTTTCTCTAGGCTTTACCTATTATTATATATATAGATATATAGATATGTGATTTGGAGGTGCTAAATATAATCCTGGAATGATGACATGACGTAGCTCTTGGATTGCAATGGAGTTGGTGCTAGGAAGTTTCTCCATATATGCCTGCCTGCATGAGGGATGAAGCTTTCTAAATTTCTATGACATAAACTCGTGCATGAGGCTGCATGCTGGGAGGGGTGTTACTTATTCTTCAGGAGAAAACAAGATTGTCAAACTTTGTCTCTTTGGCAGCAAAATATGAATCTTTGGATAGACCATACTCCTTTCTTTTGGCTCCTTTTTCTATACCATATATTCTCTTATTGTATACCTCATACTAATAAGTCCTATAACTTCTTTTTTTTTTTTTTCCTCCAAAATAAGAAAAATGAGGCTGATCAAAATGACACTTGACGCAGAATAAAAAGGACAAAGTATAGCTCCAAATTTTTGGAGCTATTTTCTCCGATCTAATATATAATGATTTATAAGATTAGTTATAAGGATTATTTACATAAATTACATGATTTATTATAAAATTCATGCGCGATCAAAATTAAATATAGGTGATCTCTTTATCAATCGTCGCATAGTAGGTCAGAGAAAGATAACTCTAAACCAATTTTGAGTTAAACTTCTTCCAAATCAAACATCATTATAACTTAATGAAAATCCTTATTATTAATCTTTTTTTTTAGTCAAAACTGCTAACATGTGCATTAATTATCTGCCTGGGGGTATTCCCTCCATTACGTAAGCTGCGTAGAAGATCTTTCTATCACGAATGTAAAGAGATTTTCGTTCCAAAGGACAAATATTCCTTGTGCTTAATTCTTCCAGAATAGACAATAAGAATATTTGGGAAATTGCTAGTCCATCTTGATGTTTCTTGACCCATTCAACATTATGACTCTCTGCACCTGATCAAGGAATATTAAACGCTATATCTAAAACTCATCAATCCACATTATTTCAAACGTTATCGAATGATCAGTGCATCCGCATCAGTGTACATAAGACAGCAACCATGCATGCGAGGAAGCTTCACTTTTATATATATATATATATATATATATATGCGTCTATGTCCTATTCTTCTATATGTTTATTATTTTTGTTAAAACTTTTTTTTTTTAAAGATAGTTACAACTGCTAATCTTGTTCCCACCGTTGGAACTTTTTCCCTCCTTAGCTATTTCTATTAAAACATAAAAATTCATTATTGGGTGACTTGTGAATATGAATTTTATTGGTTAAGTAAACACTTAATATATTATTTATGTATAAATCAGTGTGGTTATATGAGTTAATAATTAATATAAAGCTAGTATGTTGAGTTTTGTAATTTAGTTTAAAGTACTTTTATAAAAACAATGACAAATAGATAATGAAAATTGCATAAAAAAAATGTTATACAAACTTAATAAAATAAAATGGATAATGAAATATAATGTAATGATTTCAAAATATGAAAAATTGTATAAAAAAAATTTGTAAAAGTTCATGTATTTTTTTTAATTTGATATATTCAAGTTTTTTTTTTATTATTAAATTTGTTTGGTTTAACTTTCTTAATTCTATAAAATAAAAATAAAAAATAAAAAAAATTCAGCGAGCAGCCAGGGAAATAGTGGCCAACTGGATGGTTGAAAGAGTAGTAATATTCATCGATCATAGTAAATACATACATAAAAAAATAAAATAAAAAAATAAAAAAAAGTAAAACATATTTCATCATTACATTTATACAATTATACTGCCGACGCTTAGGCTGGGTTTGGATAGGAAGTTGTGTTTGGCATTTGCATTTTGCTGCCTTTTTTTTTTTTTTTTTTCCACGCGTTTCCAGACTGTTTAGAGACAAATTTTACTATTTATGAACAGTAAATGCACTGTGTATGCACTGTTCACACATTTAAAAATATTAAAAATGGGTCTCACGGTACTATTTATACATTTAAAAATTATTTTGCTACACTGTTTTCAATTTTTAGTTTTTAGTTTAGAAAAATAAGTTGTACCCAAACAGACCCTAACTGATCTCTAGTCTTTACGAACAGGTTTTGGTCTTGGAGAAAATCTATTGTGTTTCCGGAACATGCATCCTCTCTCTCACAAGAAGGTGGACCCCACATGTATTTTTACACAACATTACACATATATGTTTTTTGTTTTTAAACAACATTACACGTATTTTTACACATTTTTTCACCCACACGTATTTTCAAAAAAACTAAAAACTGTTGTTCAAACACACATGTCAAATGCCCTAAGAGACCTTGCAGCAGTCTTCAACGTTGTCAACTGTTTGAAAAATCAGGCGAATAATACTAAACATTTTCTAATCTTTGAAAAATCAAGGCCCACCATTTATTGTATAAGTCATGGACTCCCTTGACATAGAAAACTTATGATGTTAACTCTTTCTTTTAATTGACTACTTGAGTATGTATTATGATAGGCATAGTGTTAGTGTGTGCCTTATGACTAGACTATTTAGTTTCTAAACCAATCCTTATTTTCCTGACCTCTAAGTTCAAAATGGATCAAAATTCTCTCATAATTTTATCATCGCTATTTTTTGATGTGTTTTGATGTGTTCTCATAATTTTACACGTCTATTTTAAATAAATAAAAAATCCTTACAAAATGAAATGTTTCCAATACAATAATTTTATCTCATCTTTTTTTTTTTTTTTTTTTTTGCTGCTAAATTTTATCTCATCTTGAATATTTTATGTTATACTTCATGAATAATTCTAATATGATATGTGTCAGACTTTTTTTCTAATTTAGTAGAGCATAAAGTAAAACATTTTTTTTTAAGGGAAAAATAGTAAAACACTTGAATTATAAAGTTTGATTTTTTTTCTTCTTTTTTATCTGGATATATTCCTGTAACGTGTTCGACCAAATTCACAAACATTTTGTGATACCTGGCCGGTTCAAAAAAAAAAATAATAAAAAGGAGATTTTTTTGGACGATTGCAAGCACTTGATGACCAAATTCCAGTAAGTTCAGTTGAAGCACTGCTACCATGAGGCTAACTGATGTGCTGGCCTAATAGCTAGACTAGGGGCTGAACAAGAACTAGAATATAGGCTATTTTCAAGTCCGCCTGTGGACTTAACTAAGGTATTGCAGGATGATTGTAATGGTGTCTCCTTCATCAGATTAGTACTGACTTAGATGTTATGTTTTGAGTTTAATGAAATCGTCATTTACCAACAATATATATATATACATGCATATATATATATATATACCTTATGTCAAAAACCCTAGCCACCGTAAAAACACATTTGTGGTCTTATATTAGAAAGGGTAGGGAGAAGGTTGCATGGTTTATATTATAAATAAATAAATAAAAAGTTAGAAATGCATTTTTCGTCCCTATGTTTTGCCATGATTCTCGTTTTGGTCCATACATTTTATTTTTACCATATTTAGTACCTATTTAGAAAAACACCATCCATTTTAGTCATTTCCGTCAGTGCTCTAACGGCAAAATCCTAGGTGGCAGACGAAACTATTAAAATAGTAATAATTTTTTTTTTTCGCATTAAAAAATGACACGTCAGCATCTAAATTAAAAAAAATTAATTTATTAATTTCAATTAATAAAAAAAATTAAAAACAGAATCACATGAATTGAGATCTAAGTGTGTCTTGAACAAGAACACAAACCCAATTTTAAGAACACAAACCCAGAAATTTAAAAAAAAAAAAAAAAAAAAAAAATCAACAAACAGCCATTCAACACCGAATTCACCAGAAGAGACCGAATCACATTTCAATAAATGAAGCAATCAAATTTAAGGACACAAACTTAGATTTAAGAACACAAACCCAGATTTAAGAACACAAACCTAGGAATTTTAGGAGAAAAAAAAAAAAAAAAACCAACTAATCAGCCATACAACACCGAATTCTCCAGCAAATCAAACCCATAAACCCAATAAACAAACCAATCTCCAACAAACCCGTAAACCTATAAATTTTCTTGGGAAACAAACACCAAAAAAAAAAAAAAAAAACCCAAAAAATTTAGCTCAAGTACAAATTCATAAATCCAAAAGCCCCCATTTTCTCAAACCCAACAAAATCATTAAAGACCCATAACAGGTCACACCCAAAATCTTCATTCCTTTTCTTGTTCTTTTTCCCTAAGAATAATACTTAAACCACTTCATCTGTTCATCTTGAGTTGTTTTGCCACTTTGTGCCATTTTCTCTGTCTTTTTATTGATCTCTCCTTCTCAACCCCAAATTTGAAATTGCAATCCCAAAACACACTAAATCGGTAGATTAACATAAAATGAAATGAAAAGCACAAACATTTTCAGCTTTTCTTCTTCTTCCTCATCTGCATTTACCTTCTTCTTCCTCCTTCCTTTTTTCCTTTTTGCTCCTTTCTTCTTCTATCACCAGTCACTAGTACCCAAAAGACAGGTTTTTTTCTTTTTCAATGAGTTGTCTATCACTATGGCATTGACAGGAGTCAGGCACTACCATTTTCCCATGTGAAAAGTTGGACATGTGGCTATCTCTCCACCTTTCATTGGGTTTGTAATTTTTTTAAAAAAAATTATTTGATTTGATTGCTTCATTTATTGAAATGTGATTCGGTCTTTTCTAGAGAATTCGGTGTTGAATGGCTATTTGTTGGTTTTTTTTTTTTAATTTCTGGGTTTGTGTTCTAAAATCTAGGTTTGTGTTCTTGTTATTCTTGTTCAAGACACAGTTAGATCTCAATTCATGTGATTTTTAGTTTTTAATTATGTTTTTAATTTTTATTTATTTATTTAAAATTAATAAAAAATTTTAATTTAGATGCTAATGTGGCATTTTTTAATACCAAAATAAAATTTATTATTATTATTTTAATCATTCTGTCTGCCACCTAGGATTTTGCCATTAGGGCACTGACGGAAAAGACTAAAATGGATGACATTTTTCTAAATAGGGACTAAATTAGTAAAAATAAAATGTAGAGACCAAAATGAGAAACAGGGCAAAACATAAGGACGAAAAGTGCATTTCTGCCTAAAAAAATAAAGACTTGATTTTGTATTTGTTCAAGAGGTAGAAATTGAATTTGTCAATCTTTACCACTTTAGGGTGGGGTAGAAACATTGTACAATTGGATATAAAATTTTAGAGGGAAGTTTTCAATTCTTATAAGCATGTAATGTAAGTAACATTTCTCCTAATTAGTTTTGTTTTGCTTATACTATTGTATTTTAGTTACCGAATATTGTTTCACAATTATTAAAATTTTATTTCAATTGTTTTGGCTACATTGATTTAAAGTAAAAAATAATGAATTATCACATATATATATATATATATATATATTTGATTATTGAATATATATTTTATATATGCATTTGAATGAAATATGTGTTTGAACAATGATATATATATATATATATATATGAATTTGGACAATCTGACTATGTCTTGACACTAATACCCAACGAATGATGGTTATTCATTGGTACTGAAACTAGTTTCATATAGGGCATTATGAGTCTATCATGTTTTTGGATCCAACTAATAGAGGATATACATTAGCGTAGAACTAGTTTCATCTAAATCTAATGCCCACTCATGGGGATATACCGTGACCATAGTCAAAAAAGATTGTTAAGAATATGAATTTTTATTTGAGTTATTGAATTGTTTTAAGCCCATGAAACTTATGTTTTTGGAACCTATTGTAAATTATAGCTCTTGATATATGAAAAAATGATTATTTTCTAATCAATCTATGATATATTTTTAAGAGTGAAATATTATATCTATGTACAATTTACTATTTTACTGATCTATTTGCTTGATCCAACTTAATTATTAGAACTTTGGTTACTTATTGAGTTGTCAACTCACCCTTCAGTTTCAAATTATGAAGAATAGCAAGTTTTGGGACTTTTGCTGAGGGTGTATGCATGAAAGGAGATTAGGAATTTTTGAAATACGATGATCTTGTAATAATTAGTATATCTTTTGTTTAACAGTTATGAGGTTTGGATTGTTTTTCTATTAGTACTTTGGAGATCTTTTGACAATTGCATTATTGAGGATATTTTCTTTGAGGATAATTCTTAGTAGTTAAGAAGGCCTTGCACACTTGTAAAGTGTAAACTATATAAGCGTGCGGCCGTTGTCACGTGCCTAGCTTTTGCTTGGGTTTGGAGTGTGATAATTTTATGGTATCAAAGCCCATGCCCTAGCCGGAAGTGTGGGCCCCATATGCAAGGATGCATGTGGTCGTGAAGGAGGTAGATTGTAGAGATCCAAAAGGAGGGTATTGCAATCTATGGAATCTTACATCGCATAGGGAAGCACACGGGATGTGCTTATAAGGAGTGACTTCTCTTTAATGTGTAGAGGTCTTTTCTCCCACTGATGTGTGCTTTGGCGAGAGAACAAAACCATGAATGGTATGGACCCCAGAGCGGATAATATCTACATGGTTGGGACAAGTCATTACACATTTGTTAGCAAAAACACGCATAGATTTTGATCTTTATACCAATAAACATAAAATTAAGACTAGAGTGAAGAGAAATATCTAAAAGAAAATCTTGTTTCGCAATTTAAAACTTTCTATGGAATGGATTAGAGCAATGAAGCAATGTAGCTTAAGGGAAGTAGTAGTTTAATTGGTGATTAGTTTATGCTGCCACACATATTGTATGTTAATCTAATTAATTAATCAACTTGGCTAATTAATTGGTTAATTTATCACAAGGGGTCAATATATTCTTGGCCTATCAAGTGGTATCAAAGAAGGCACACTTTGATTATATTTTAATCTTTGCTGTGTGATCTATTGACCCTTGTTTGTCATGGATAGAGGACAGTCTTTTATTATACCTCCTTTATTCGATGACATTAACTATGCATACTGAAAAGTACATATGAGAGTTTTCTTGCAGTCATTAGATGAAAAAGTGTGGCAAGCTATGGAGATAGGTTGGACTAAGTCTATGGAAGCGCTGGCCGACTGGGATGATGCTAAGATCAAGGCGGCAAATTTCAACAGTAGGGCATTGAAAGCTTTATTTAGTGCAGTCACAAATGAGGAGTTCAAGAAAATATCCTCCATTGAAACTGTAAATGAAGCATGGACCATCCTTCAGACAACCTACGAGGGAACCAAGGCTGTCAAGGATTCAAAGCTTCAAAGGCTCACTACAAGCTTTGAAGAGATCAAGATAGAGGAGGATGAGTCGTTCGATAAGTTCTATGCCAAGCTCAAGGACATAGTGAACTCAGCCTTTAATTTTGGGGAAACCATTCCTGAACCCAAGATTGTGAGAAAGGTGCTCAAATCTCTACCTAAGAGATTTCATACCAAGATCACTGCAATTGAGGAATCAAAGGATATTGACAAAATTCCTTTGACAGAGTTGGTTGGCAATCTACAGACCTATAAGTTAGGTTTGACAAGGATCGGGAAATCGAGTAAGAGCAAGAGCATGACATTGAAGGCCAAGAGCAGTAATACTGATGAATCTTCAGACGATGAAGATTCTAAAATGAAGTCCTACATTACAAGGCGATTCAAAAAGTTCATGAAGAATGCCAATGGGAAAGGCTTCGACAAGGACCGTAGGCAATCCAGTTCCTCACAATTCAAGAGCCAAGATAAAGGGAAAAAGAATGCTAGGGATGGCGGTCAGTACACTGTTCCCCCAGGACCAAAGTGCTTTGGGTGTCAAGGTTTCAGTCATATGAAATAGAAGTGCCCTACTTATCTCAAGACCATCGAAAAAAGTAAGGCACTTGCTGCTACCTTGAGCGACACTGAGCTTGAGGATGACTTTGATAATGAGGATGATGGAATCCTAAATGCCTTCACTGCCACCATAAATCCTACTGAAGGGATTGTTGAAGATGTGGATGAAGAAGAGGACTTGGTGAAATCTAAATTTGAGAAGATGGATGAACAAGATGACATCCACACAGCCAATGCAAAGTTATACAAGGTCTCCGAAAAGCATGAGAAGTTATATAGGTTGGCCACTAAGAAGCTTAGTGATGTGGAGCTTGAGCGAGAAGAAATCTCCACAAAGTTTGATGAAGCCAATCAGACTATTGGAGCACTGGGATTTGAGAATAATTTCTTGGCTGAGAAGACCAAGAAGCTTGAGGCAAAACTGTTCTAAGTCAGTGCTCAATTGGAAAGGACTTCAAGCACTAAGCTCGATGAGATGCTCAATTTTCAGAAATCTGCTTTCGATTGAACCGGTTTAGGGTATGATTTATTTTCTCCTAATATTGCTACTTCTAGTACTATTGTTTTTGTTTCTCCTGCTAATAATGTTGAATCTGAGAACACTAATGTCAAAACTGTTTTAGCTAGTGAGAACATAGACAAGGGTAAATATATCTTAGGAGCACCCCCTAAGAAGGATAAGAAAGAAGTTAAAAACCCTACGGCTAAGGAGGGAAACTCTCAAAAGCCTAAGTAAAAGAAGCAGTAAAAGAAGCAGCATCTCTGTCATCACTGTGGAGTTGCTGGACATACTCGACCTAATTGCTATAAGTGGTTTGCCACTCAAAAGAGCAATAGCATGATCGTGTCGGGAAACCAGAATCAGTTTCCATCCTCCTTTGCTTCTCTTGGAGATCTTCTCAAAGCCCTCATGTTCCTTTCGAACTTGAACGGTTTAAATTCTTCCCTCTCACCGCCAGATCAAGGGTTTGCTAAACGGAAAAGGTCTTCCAAGGTGTGAAAGGAAAATGGATTCAAGTGATTCTGTCACTATTTCTCTCTCTATCCTTTCTTGTTTTTGTTTTTGCATTACTTGTGTGTTTTAATTTCGTGTTTTGAGTTAGTCTATTTTTATGCATTGTTATGTTTAACATGTTTTTGGTTGTTTTCTTTTTAGTATTACTTTATTTTTATTTTAAAATAAAAAAAATTGAAAAAAAAAAATACAAAAACAGTGGTGTTTGTGTACCTTGGATGGCCATTGAAATAAAGTTTTCTAAACTTTGTATCTTTTGTAGCTTAGATGAGCATCTCTATGCACAACTAAGTAAGTGAGCTTTGCGGCTCGTGTTTGTGATGACTAAGATTAAGTAATCTCTTGTACTTAACACTCGTATCACTCTTTTTGAGGAGAATGACTAGAAAATCCTAAGAGAAAGGCATAAATAACCATCTCACTATTGTTGCTCACCATTCATGAAATGACATTTGTATGCTTTGGCATAGCAAAAGTGGAATGTCAAATGCTTAACATCATTGGTATTGCCCATGCATGGTTTGCTTATTAAAAGAAAAATAAAAGCAAAAAGATCAAAATGCTCTATATATGATTGCAAGCATGTATTCTAGGAGATGTGGGAGTTATAGGGTGTACCTCGAAGGTGATAGTCCCCATCAAACAGTTATGATTGTGTGTGAGTTAAAGTGATTTTCTCATATCTCAAATCGTCATAACATGTAGACACTTATACAATCTTGTGATGTTTTTCACACACAACATGCAATATTCTTTGCTACCTTTGATACATGTGCAAGTACAATATGATTTGGCCATCACAAAGAATACATGTGTTAATGTATGCTCACTAAATTGTCTTAACATGTTTTTGAAATACAAAATTGGTTAGACATGTTTAGTATGTGTGTGTGTGTTAACATTTTTCTTGATTGAGAGATGATTTTGAGAACTTGAAATGTTGTTTAGATCTTTGGTTGAGTAGTATGCTTGATTGCATTCATATCTGTGTTTTTCTCTTCTTTGAAAAACTGTTTTTAAGCAATCTCAATAGTTCTCAACAGCTAGGCTATCTATCGAGACCCTTCAGCTGCTTTTTATCGCATTCTCAATAGCTCTCGATAGTTAGTTCGATCCATCGAGAAACTTTCTGTCCTCTCGATAGTTGCCTCGATCCATCAAGAATCCTTGCTGTGGACACCTCTTGTTAGATCCTCGATAGCTCTTCGATAGCTAAAAGGCGCGTTTTAAATCTCGATAGCTCTCGATCGATTGAGATTTATGATTTTTCTATATATAGGCGCCTCATGATTTCAGATCTATTCTCTTCGATCTCTCTCGATTGATTTGAGTCTTTTCACCTCCCAAACTCCTCTCTCTCACTCCAAACTTCATTCCCAAGAGTTCTTCGACCTTAATCTTGTTCTTCTTCACTGGTAAGGTCCTTAATCGTTCTCTTCATCATGCATTTCACATTTTGTGACCTAACTTTTAGGGTTTTTGGAAAGTTTTGAGATTTTTCAAAATCAATGAAGTTTTTGCTATTTTTTTGGGATGTGTTTTGTATATTTGATCCTAAATGATTAAGCATTGCATCACATGTGCATTATAACAATGTTTCATGCATTTTAGATGTGTGTTGACTTTGTTGATATGTTGTGTACTGGTAGGTTTGGATTGGGCTGAGCCCATGATGTATTTAAATTTGTATGTCACATGTTCATGCATTTTTATGCAGACGTACCTACATGTTTTTATCTTTTGATATTAAACCTGTTTGGTGCTTTTTTGATTGTCTCTCTCTCTCCCTCTCTCTCTCTCCCACACACACACACACACACACACTCTCTCTCTCTCTCTCTCTTTTACATTAGTTGCATCATGGCATCTAAACGTAAATCCACTCCGTCCCGGAACCATCTTCGTTCTGGGGCATCTTCTTCTTCTCCCTCTGACCCCACTCCATCTCACGTACGGTTCCGTGATAAGAAGGCCAAATCGGATTTCTTGGAGAACTTTTCACAACGAGACATTCATTCAGAACGCCAAGTCGTTCTGTAAAATTTTTCTGACACTGACCTACTCACTGTCATCTATAGTAGGGGTTGGAAGTTACTGTGTGGCGTCCCGGTCATGTGCCCTTCCATGATTATACAGGAGTTCTACTCTAATATGCACGAATTTGAATATTCTATACTCCTGTTTGTCACTCGCGTTCGGGGTATATGCATGATAGTTACTTTGGATATTGTATCCGAGGTACTACACATTCCTAGGGTAGCGCATCCTGACTACCCTGGTTGTGATCATCTTAAGACTGTGTCTAAAGATGAACTCACGTCTCTCTTTTGTGAGACACAATCATCTTGGGGTGAGCATCAAAACACCCCTTGCTCGGCCTTTACAAAAGGTCCAAGATTTCTTAATATGGTGATGACATTTATTCTTCATCCTTTGTCTCACTATAACACTATCACAGAGCCTTGTGCTCAATTTTTGTCATCCCTTATTGGGGATCTTTCTATTGACTTCCCTTCTCATTTTATACTCTCCCTTATAGGTGTCTATAAGGATACGGCGACCCGTGATAACTCATTTTTCCTTTAGCTATCACGCGGCTTCTTCGCCATTTTTCTGTCTCCTATCCTGAGTCTCCCCACTTCATATTTATGTGTGCCATAGATGCAACTACCGTTCGACGGAGCGTGGCATAGCTTAGACTGAAGTAGCCCCGGACAAAGACGGCAGCTCCTCTAGCTTCTATTGCTCCATCCACCTCCGCTCCTTCGTCTTCAACGGGTGGAGTGACACTTGAGGCTATTATGGCACAGCTTGTGCGCATGGATGCTCGCCTTGACACTCTCAGCGATGAGTTGTGTCAGATGAACACCTGTGTTGGTCGTATCGCACGACAATAAGCTGTCATAGGTGGTTTCACTGTTGCTTCCTCTCCATCTCCATCGGCTTCTGAGGATGAGAGTGACAATGGCTCCAGCAATCATAATGCTAATGAGGATGATGATGTTGGTTCTCCTAGTGATGATGAGATGTCTACTTGATATACTTACCATTTGTCACTCGTGACAAAAAAAGGGAGTAGTTTTGAGATGAGAGTAGTCATACTCATAGCGGGAGGGTTAGTATAGGAGATAGGAGGAGTGATTATGAGGGATGTAGTGAGGATTTTTTGTATCTTTTCTTTTCTTTCTATTTTAGATACATTATCTCTTGCACATTGGTCTTTTGACCATTTGACATACATTGTACTTATATTTGGTTTATATATATTTTGATGTATGTTATTTCATCTATCTCTCAATGTGTTGTTTTTTTTCTCTCTTTATACACATATTTCTTATTTATTGTACGCAATCTTTTATTTATGTTTCACACTAAGATGCCTTGATGAGTTTTGTTTAAAGTGTTTCAGAAATACAGGTTGTCAAAGTCTTTCTTGCCATGAACTCTCTTCTTGCAAAAATTTTCAAGAGTTTGTGTTAGGATAGATTTTATTGTATTCAACAAGTGAGTATAAGTTGAGTGATTTATAACTTCTCTCATATGTTTATTTTTTTTGTTGTGGTTTTGTCACGGATTGCTAAAGGGAGAGATTGTTATGACATATGTGATTTGATGTTAGGAACATATGTCAATATTTTTATGCAATTGGCTAATCCTTTAACAAAACACACTTTACTTGTAATTGGGTAGATCTAGGATATGTTTAATGCTTCAAGGAATAAGGTTTCAAGTTCAAGTGTTAAAACCATGCAAGTCTGTCCAAGAAATAAATGAAGAAGTGTTGGTTTTTAAAACTCAACAGTTAGCATCTATCGAGGTTTGAAAGCTGTTTCAGCCCGTGACTCAACAGCTAGCTCGATAGATGGCTATCTATCAAGGTTTATGAAATTTAGTTTTTCAAAGCTAATTTCACTCCAATTTGTAAGTATGTGTTTAGGTCTTCTTTTCTCACAACCCTAAACATATATAACGATTATTTTAAGAGCCGTCAAAGGTTGCACAGTTGCGCAAGTGTGAAGCAAAGTTTTGTTCGTGCAAATTGTGACCAGAGACAGAATTTGCCCTAGTTCATCTTTCTCTTGAAGAAGCTACTGTGTTTGTACACCGTAGGGTTTTGTGACCAAAAAGCTTCTTGATCTTTATCGTGTGATGAACTGAAGAACTTTGCAGCCAACATCTTTCTCAAGTTGGTGATTAAGTCATGTACTGGGATACGCGCATCTATTGGTTAGTCACATACTGGGAGCCGTGCATTGAAAGGAGAGATTGTCACAATAGGACAAGTCCAATTGGGTATTGGGGTAAGGGTTCAACTGTAGGTTGGTATAAGGTATTGGGATTCCTTTACTTGTAACCGCTTGTTTTGATAATAGTGGATTCTCGAGAAGGGTGATCTTAAAATCACCCGGTAGGATTTTTGCCGTGTTGGTTTTCCCCATTCGAAAACAAATCACCCGTGTCAACTTAATTTCCGCCACATTTAGTTTAATTAGTGATTTGTTTGTGCTGCCACGCATATTGTATGTTAATCTGATTAATTAATTGAACTTGGCTAATTAATTGGTTAATTTATCACAAAGGGTCAATACATTCTTGACCTATCAACATTGTAGAAATAAGAATTAGTTAATGTTTAGTTTAAATTCAACCTTTCTATATTAAATTTTGAAGTGAATGAATTACTAAATATTACAGTTTAAATTTTTAATACACAATCGTATTAAATGATGATATCTCCAATAATTTGATAATTATTAGGGTGGGAGGATTTAGACTCTTAACATTTTCTTTTTTTTTAAAGAACAATAAAATTGTGAACCAATTAATTTACAGTGGCTTTTGACATATCAAATAATGATATTTAATTGAACTTTAAAATGTTAAAAAGTTTAAAAGAGAAAATTAATAATCTCAAAATATGAACTTTTCACTTGTGTTGTAGTTATGTGTCTATATGTGCGTCAACGCGCGTCCCTTAGCAAAAATTTTGGTTCTATGCATGGCAATCCCTACTTCTATTTATATTAACAAATCAAAACACTCTAGTTTAGATGACTTAGTATATAGAAGAGAAGTTTAGCTTCAAACTAATTTGGAAGAAAATTTCTCAAATCTATCATATGACAATTGATAAAATCATTTACATGTATTTTTAGTTATATAACTTATTTAATGAGTTATATGACTTTATTTAAATATGAAAATAGATGGTGTTACAAAAAAAAAATTATTTTCCACGTTTTAAAAATAAGAAAAATCCTGTATAATATTAAGTGTTTTGGCTAAATATTGTTAAAATCAAAATTTATTGGCAGTTAAACGAGGAGAGAGATAGAATTCGGTAGGAAGATTCTGACATCAAATTTTACTTTTAAATTGCGGAATTTGATGTAAAATATTCTCTCTCTTGCTTCCTATTGATACTGTCCTTTTGTTTTTTTTTGCCGCGTGATACATGTTGGTTTCTTAGTTGATTTTGATTTTGATTTTAATTTTTATTTTTGGTGATGGTTTCTTTAAAAACATAAATGCCGCTGGCAAGGTTTTAACCGAACAAACCACCAAGTTACTCCACACTTTGATAACCATACTGGAAGCTAAATTATTTGTTCTGAAAATAAATAAATATTTCAATAAATAAAGTATATATATCTATATATATATTTTTTAAAATCAATAGTTATAACTACAGAGGACATAGAGGAGCGGAGGTATGCCTCACACCTTATTTAAGAGCTGACCCCCAGATTATCAACAACAAAAAAAAAAAGGGCTGACTCCCAGATTATCAAAAAAAAAGGGCTGACCAGATTATCAACAAAAAAAAAAAAAAAAGGCTGACCCCCAGATTAAAAAAAAAAAAAAAAGAACTGACCCCCCAGATGATCAAAAATGAGAACTGACCCCCCTATGAGAAAAGCTGGCCCTATATCCCAAATCCCAAGTTTTCATCTTTTGACTTCTCCTTTCGTCCTTTAAGCATGGCGGCCATATATCACATTTTCTCTTTTTTTGAGTGAGACCATATCTTATATCTATTTTAAGGACCCTGAGTGAGAAGATATCCCATATTTATTTAAGGACCTAGCTAGGTTGTATTGGTGTGAAAATTATCATCGGAGAGTAGAGAGACTGTAAGGGTATAATATTAGACTTTTTTTTTTTTTTTTTTGACAACATATAATATTAGACTTTTAGTAGCAACTAGTGACAGGAAGCAAATTTGAGATAATTTTTGTGCTAATGGGCATCTTGTTAATGAAGTCCAAACTCTTCTAGTCATGTGTAGGTTATAGAGTTTTAGAATCTGTTTGAAAACCATTTGTTTTACTAAAATTAAAAAAAATTTATTGAAAGTATGTAAAATAAATAAATAAATAAACTAAACTAAACTAAAAGCTGGCTTCTTATGCTTTATCATAGCATAATATGACTATATGGATGGTGGGAAGTGGGAAATTATTAAATAGTTTAGAAGTATCATAAGTACGTACTCTTTTCTCTCACATAAAGTGTGAGTCTCACCATAAATTTAATTAGTAGGATTCACAGTTATGTGAGAGTGAAGAATACTCAATAATTACCCGGGTTTATTTGAGATCTGCTTATTTTGCTAAAATAAAATTTTTTTTACTGAAAATACTGTAAATAAAAGTAAAAGTTATATGAAATAGTATAGTATGACTCATAAATAGTACCAAAAAGTATAGTTAGACCTATAAATAATAACAAAATAAACTAAATAGTAAAATAAGTTGACAAATATAATTTTTATCAAATACACGCTTAAAGTAAGTTTAAATATATGTGATTTGTTGTTGCTAGGAAATGTCTCCATGCCTGCAGCCTACGTGAGGCCAAGTTTTTTATGATATAAAGCTCTGGAGTCCGTACGACTTGTTCCTGGAGGGCTGTAAAACAAGACTGTGAAACATAAACCTTTGTCTACGCATGCTTTTACCGCAGCATAATATGACCATATGGATGGAGGGGAGTCCTCCTCTACTTCCGGTCATTAATTGCTTTTGATTTTTGGTTTCTTCTTCTATATTGTTCTCTTCTTGTACTTCCGGTCATTAATTAGTAACTTTTTTTATTAAAAAAAAGAGACTAACATTAATTTTAAATTAGAGAGGTTGCTCATCTTGATTCTTGACCACTAAATTATTTTTCTGAAGTACCGGCCGAATAGAAACTCCTTTTGGTCCTTTCAAAAGTTAGTGAATGGTCATTGCATCTACCTCAATAATAAGACAGCCCATGTGAGGAAACTTCACTTATATATGCGTGTCTATGTTTATTCTTGTTAAAACATATAGTTTATTACTGGGTGCCAGTGACTACGGATTTTACAAGTATATACGTACACCAAAAGGTATCACCTAGTTGAGTTACAAAACTCTTAATTATTGTAGTACAATTTTAAATAAAAGGTAAATGGAGTACATACATGAACAATTTGTTTCTTCGAGACTTCGATGACCTCAAAAAGAAAAATAGATGCGCTTCGATGCATTTTACTAATTTCTTATTTGCTAAAATTATTATAAATTATGAGAAGAAGAAATTAAAACCAAAAAAAAAAAAAAAAAACAAAAACAAAACAAAACGCACAGTTAAAAATTCTAATATCTTGTCAACAAATTAAAATAGGTGATATTCCATTAATTAGTTAATCATTGATATCTATTATTTAGGGTTTGGAATTAGGCAGTCTATGCCGGAACGTGTAACAGCAGCACCCTCCCTCGTGGTCCAAGAACGGACCTGCTCAGTTTGCGCTGGAACCTGTAACAGCGGCAGGGTTTGGAATTAGGAAAATGAGTATCTAAAATCAGGAATAAATTGTGTTTAAAGGAAATAAGATGTTTTTCTCTTTAATTTTTTTTTGTATTATATCAAATTAAATTGATTATCTATATATTGGTTCTCCTCATTAAAAAGAACAGTTAATGCTACTAAATTACAATGCTCTTGATATATATAAACACTGATAATATGTTTATTTATGTGTGTATTTTTGTTAACATTATTTTTTGTTATTATTATTATTATTTGATAGATAGATAGATAATGGGAGGGGGGGGGGGGGGTTTGAGATATAGAGGTGGGCACCACCCAATTATAGCATTATTATTATTATTATTATTATTATTATTATATTCCTTGCTTGTATTATATGATATTGTATGATTATTTATATTGTTGTTTATCACCATTGAATATAAATAAATATATATATATATATATATGCTTAATATATATATATATATAGCTCTATTTCATTAATTTTATTTTAAAAAAAGTTAATAATTTAGAAACTAATTATACACATCTGGATTTTAATATTAACATTTTAGTTCCCATATATAAAGCGTTCTTTTAGATCTTCAAAAAGTCGAATCCAAAGAGCATATATTTAGATCTCTAATGGCCGAACCAATATACTAACTTATTTTAAGATAATAAGTTGTAATAATATACACAACAGAAAGAAATTATAAAAAGAAAAGTAAAAACATACTTTGTCATATATATTTTTAAGGAGAACAGTCAATACCACTAAATTACAATACTTTTGGCATATATAAATTTGACCATATATTTATATATGTTTTTTTAACATAATGTTTAATTATTATTATTATTATTATTTGCGATTGTTTGTGTTTGTAGTCGGCCAGGGTTGCCCTACAGCCAACTTAGACCGACGTCCACGAATACATACATATTGAGCTAAGACACGTACATGCTGATAACGTGTAATGTTGAGAATGTGAAGCACACAAAGGTAAACAGTGGTCAACAGGAAGAGGTCTTGGTCTAAGGATTTAAACATATTTCGTCGTTACAGATTTCCACTACCAACTTAGACTTCTCCACGAGGTGGTCTTGGTCTGGGATCCGCACGCACGTGTTTATAGTTTATACCCTAAAATGATGGAAGATCGAGCACGCAGTATTTAAAGAGCGATCATCCTGATTTAAAAACAATTGAATCTTGATTTGAAGGCCATAATAAACGCAGCCCACGTTTGAAAATCGTAAAATCCTATTAATCGTAATTGAGGGGCCTACTGGTCTAGACCGTTTTCAAAATGTTTGAAAATTCAGGCTTTTGACTGCTCAGTGCTACACATTTTTCCAAATTCCGAAAAATCAAGCCCACGATTACTGTGTGAAGTTGTGGGCTTAAGGTTCTTACGTGTAGAACAACTTTCAAGTCGTGAACTTAAGTTAATTTGAGGACAAATTCTTTATGTAAAATGACACAATTTGTATCACAATTGCTTAAGTGGTAGATGATGAATAGTAAAAAAATGATTAGTTCAAGTAAAAGTAACAAATAATCGATCACAATTTAACACGTAAGATAGTTGTGACAAAAATTATAGTAATTTATGTGATATTAGAACTATTCTAATTTATGTGAAGAGAATGTATGGATAATAAGACATTGTGCTTACGAATGACGATGGCTATTTTGGACGTGACAAACTGTTAGAAGTATTGGTTAAATAATTAAATAAACCATATCCTAATAGTTTAAACTATTGGAACAATCGGTTATTTAACACAGACCATCAATGAGGATTTTTTATTTTTATTTTTTGGAATTATCCTAAATAATTTGAAATTTTTTAAAAGAACCTTATCATTTTGGCCCCCCATACCCGATAATACACACACACACACACACACACACACACACACACACACACACACATCTATTTAAGAAAGTCTAAAAATAAACATAACTTCATTTAAATAGAAGAATAATACTAGAGATACAAACTAAGTTATAAAAAATATTACAAACTACTGATGTGGTGAGTGATTATTGGTAAATGAAAAAATGATATTAATGGTTAGTTTAGATGAAAACCAATAAGAAGTTGGCCACGTCAACATTTTGTAAAAATATTGTAAAATAAAATGCAATCCATAAATATATATGTCAAAAAATTAAATAATTAAACATTCAGCATTTTTAAAATGAACATATAGATATTTTATCAATTACCTCAAAAAATAAAAGAGAAATTTTCTAATTTTCATCCCAACACATCTAGGGCTTACTTGTACCACAATAGTAGAAAAATTGAAAAATCAACAAATGTGTTGATTTGCCGCACCACGAAGTCTGATAGGCCAAGAATGTATTGACCCTTTGTGATAAATTAACCAATTAACTTAGCCAAGTGAATTGATTAAGTTAATTAACATGCAAAGCACGTGGTAGCATAAACAAATCACCAATTATCTAAAGTATGCAGCGTAAATTAAATTGATACGGTGATTTGTTTACGAATGGTAAAAACTTACACAACAAAACCCCACTGGGTGATTTTAAGGTCACCACTCCCGAGAATCCACTATTATCAAAACAAGCGGTTACAAGTAAATGAATTCTAGTACCTTATACCAACCTACAGTTGAACCCTTACCCCAATACCCAATTGGACTTGTTCTATAGTGACAATTTCTCATTTTTAATGCACGGGTCCTAGTACGTGACTAACTAATAAATGAATGGATCCCAGTACGTGACTTAATCACCAACTTGAGATGGATGTTGATTGCAAAGTTCTTCAGTTCATTCAGACGATGAAAATCAAGAAGCTCCTTGGTCACAAAACCCTACGGTGTACAAACACAGCAACTTTTTCAAGAGAAATATGAATTACGACAAATTCTGTCTCTGGTCACAATTTGCATGAACAAGACTTTGGATAAATCTCAAAATAATCCTTATATATGTTTAGGGTTATAAGAAAAAAAAACATAAACACATACTCACGGACTGGATGAAAATCAACTTTGCAAAACTGAGTTTCATAAACCTTGATAGATAGCCATCTATCGAGCTAGTTATCAAGCCACAGGTTTCAGCAGCTTTTAAACCTCGATAGATGCTAGCTGTTGAGTTTTAAAATCCAACACTTCATTACTTGATTCTTGGACAGACTTGCATGGCTTTAATACTTGAACTTGAAACCTTGTTTCTTGAAGTATTAAACACATCCTAGATCTACCCAAATACAAGTAAAGTGCATTTTGTCAAAGGATTAGCCAATTACATAAAATAGTGACATATGTTCCTAACATTGAATCACAAATGTCCTAACAAAGTCCTCTACACAATTGCAGAAAATTTTGCCCATAGTGCTCTCACAGGTAACATTCTCTCTCTCTGTCTCTTTCTCTCTGTCTGTCTTCGTTGGCATTTGCTTTCTTTTTTCTTTTTTCTTTTTTTTTTCTTTTTTTTCTTTTTCCAGTTCTTTCCTTTTCCCATTGCTGCCACAGTTTTGTGTTTACAATATAAAAGTAAAAGTTCTGTGTGACTAAACTAGACAAGAAAAAGTGGAAGACAAGCTTGAAGCTTTCGTAAGCCCCTCAACCCTATACAGTGCTCCTGTGTTACTTTACTTTTCATTTGCTTTCTTTTTGTTAGGTTCTAAAAGTTTAGAATAATTGGCAAACTGTGAGTTCAAAGTTGTCTAGGTATAGATCTTAGAGTTTATAGGGTTTATTAGACAATGCTCAAGGTGTTACAAGTCAGAACACAAGAACATAAAAGCTGCAGAAAGAAGAATTTGAATTCAGTGAAATCCGATCGATTGAAAATTAGATTCAACTGATCAAAAATCGCATACATGAAATTTCTGCAAAATTCTATTTTAGCCCAAACTCTGCTTAAACGTTTTGGGTTTCAAGTGAAACAGTTCTAGTATATAAAGGAAAACTCTAACTATGTTTTTAGAGTTTTTGAGAGACTTTGGAGGTGCTCTTGTAAGATCTAAAAGGTATTGTGCATTCCTCTTTCAAAGTCACTATCGGAAATTATTCTCATATCATTAGATCCAATAAATCTGAAGTTGTTGCAACAAGATCAACAACATCTAATGATTTAAACCTTCAAGGGTGGTTTTGGAGTCACAAACTGGAGAGTTTGTATTGCTAAACTTTTGAGTGAGATCTCAAAGTCACAAGCAAGGGTGTGCTTGTGTTGTTTTAAATCCAAGAAGAGAAGGAGTCCATGGATTCGAAACTTGCACATGGTCGTGTTAGTAAGTTACTACATGAGGTAGCAATAGATTTAGGGTTAAATCTGATTGTGAAAACTTCAATTCTCTTATGGTGGATTTATTTTATCTTGAGGATAGCTAGGTGAAATCCTCTCTAGGTTTTTACCTTGAAACAGTTTGTTTTATCGATTTTCCTAGGTCATCATATCATGGTGTTGTTTACTTGTCCACATCTTTTTATGATATGATTTGTAAAGTTGTGATTTACAACTATTTTGTGTTGGCTTTTATTCCGTGCCAAATTTGATTGTAATTTTGTTCAATCTTTTGTACCCTGTATTTTATATGAAATTTCATTGTAAGGGTTGTGTGAGAAAGAGTATGAAGACTCAAGGCAAATTGAAGATCAAAGAAGTTTTCACGGGTAGCTCGCTAGAAGCCTTCCCACAAAGTGAAGCATGTGCTCAGCACATTACTGAAATGTGAAGAATCATGACAGATAGTGATAACTGATAACTGGTTTTCGTGAGTGTCTCGCAGGTAAGGCCTTCTTGCAAGATACCTGCGAAACATTTTATTTTGCAAATTTGTCATATCTGATAAACCAAGTCTTTACCCACACTATATATATTCACATTACCCACATATTGTGAGGAGTGCTTTTTAGAGAGAAAACCCTAGCCATTACCCTTGAGAGTGAGAGATTGTTATACCCACAATTCTCTACACAATCCATTGTGGTTTTCCTCAACTCCGACCTCTGCATTTCCAAATCCTTGAGAGGTTGATAGCTTAAACACTTACAACACCCATCCTGAGTGTAAAGTGAGGTTTTAGTGCTGTTGGGAAGCATTGGAAGAAGCCATTTGTTTGGTGGATGCAATCTGGCTGAATTATGTGATCTGGAGAGCTAGAGAAGACAAGGATTTGTTAAGTCAGTTGGAAGCAGGAGTTTGGAGGGCTTGAGTACATGGGGTGGACTAGGCTTAGAGGGTCTTTTGTTATTCGTGTACTCCAACTTATTCTCTAGTGGATCGATTTACCGCTTGGAGGGCGGCGGAGAGGTTTTTCGTCGAGTTCTTTGGTTTCCTCTTTGATAACACATCGGTGTGTTATCTTGTGTTTGCATTCTTCTTCCTTATTCTTTTAGCTTTCATTTTACTGCTGTGATTTGATGAATATGGCTTAGAGTAGTTATATTGTTTTTTCGCTCGCATTTACTCTTTTTCGCACTTAGTTTAAGTTAGAGTAAAATCAACTGAACTGTAATTTTAGTTTAGAGGTCTAAACAACTCTTGTGCTTTCACACAAATTCGAGCTTTCAATTGGTATCAGAGCGGATACACTTGCTGTGATTTCATTACCTAAGTGTGATCCTCGACCCTGTTTGAGATAGACCGATTTCAATCGCTTAATGCACTTCCATACTTTAATGGGATCAATTATGCTTTTTGAAAAGTCCATATGAGGGTATTTCTATGTTCTATTGATGATAGTGTTTGGGACGTTGTCGAGATAGGATGGACTAGGCCGGAGGCCGCCAAATCCACATGAGATAAGGCTACTTTTATGGCAGCTAATGCTAATAGTGAGGCTTTATGCAATTTTTTGTGGTGTTTCCCCTGATGAATTTCACAGGATCTCTCATATTACAATTGCCAAGTAGGCGTGGCAAATCTTGGAGATAACTTATGAAGGCACCAAAAAGGTGAAGGACACCAAGTTGCAAATGCTTATCACATGCTTCGAAGAGCTGAAGATGAGTGAAGACAAGTCATTCGACTCATTTTATGGGAAGCTAAATGAAGTGGTGATTGGGAAATTCAATTTGGGAGAAAAGACGGAGGACTCCAAGATTGTGAATAAGATTCTACATTCATTGCCGAAGAGTTTCCATGCAAAGGTCACTGCCATCGAAGAGAGCAAAGACCTTGATGAGATTAAAATTCAAGAACTCATTGGTTCTCTTCAAACTTATGATCTATCTCTACCATCTCAAAGGAAGAGCAAATCTCTTGCTCTTAAGACAGTCAATGAGAGATTGGAAGCTCAAGACTCCTTGGATGAGGATGAAGTTGAAAGGGATGTGGCGTACCTTGCCAAGAACTTCCGTAAGTTCTTAAAGTTCAAGAGAGATGGAAAGTCTTTTGAGAAGGGCAAATTCTCAAAGTTCAAGAAGGACAAGAAAGACCTCAAGAAGAAGGATTCAAGAGATTCCTCACCGTCTGAAATGCTCACATGCTTTAAGTGCAAAGGGCATGGGCATGTGAAGAAAGAATGCCCCACATATTTGAAAGCGAAGGGTAAAGTCTTTGCAACTACCCTTAGTGACTCAGATAGTTCAAATTCTGATTTGGAAGAAAGCTATGACGGAGAAGGAAATTACTCCGCATTTATGACCATTGCACCCATGGACTTATCGGAAGATTTGAGCCTTCTAGTGGAAAAACTTCGTGAGCACACCAAAGTAGAGTCTATAGGAATTGGGGAAGAATTGGATGATGAAGATGAAGGAAACAAGGCACTGCAAGAATCTTATAATTCTCTTCTTGATAAAACCGGAGAGTATGCTAGAGTGGCTAAGGCAACCATCAGAAAAAATGAAGAAAGCTGAACAAGACTACAAGAGCATATTTGTAAGGTACAAGGAAATGAAGTGTGAAGTTGAGGTGCTAAATGGAGAACTCACCAAGGCCTACTCCAAGATCAAGTTTCTTGAGCTTAAGGTGATTCAAGCTAATGCCAAAGTGGAGCACGTTGCCTCCAAGAAACTTGACGAAGTTCTTACACATCAAAAACTTTTTTCTGACAAAAATGGATTAGGATACTTCAGAGAGAGTAGTTCCAGTGCCAATGTGTTCAAGGAGATGAAATTTGTTAAAGCTAAAGAACCAATGGTAGCAACTCCAAGTGTTGAGTATGCAAAAGTGGAGAAGAAGCCAAATTGAACTGCTCAAAGTGTTTTGACAAAACCTCAAAATCCATTTGTGGCCAAACCCAAGGCTAAAGGGAAGTCGCTCCCAAAGCCTCAAAGGGGTCCTCAAGTTCAACACTTCTGCCACCATTGTGGAGTTAGAGGACACACAAGACCTAACTGCTATAAACTTCACGCATTGAAGAAAGCGAATTCTCTAAGGCTAAGAAGACAAGGAAAGGGAAATTGGAACGCCAAGCAATCAAAAGGATGAGAAGTTGATTCTGGGTTTGGTAATGTGATAAAGATAATTGATACCATCACTTCTTGTTTGGCAAGCTTCAACCAAAGGTTTGAGAATCACAGCACTAGTACCCAATCCTCTAGGGATATCACCCCAAATGCACGTGCCGTGTGGGTGAAGAAGGGTACACATACATAAGCATTTGACCATGTCCATGCATTAATAATTCCTATATGTTGTGACTTTGAATTGGTTGTTTGCTTATGTTTTACATTCTAGCATGTTTCTGTTCAAGTTTGTTTTGTGCTTCTTCTTGTTGTAACATTTTGGTGAAAGAATCCAACAAAAAATGATGATATGCATACGATCAGTTTAAAATTTTGAATGTTGTGGAGCGTCCAAAACTTGACATAGTTATCTTTTTATGTATGTGTTCATTACAAAATTCACAGATATTGACACTTTCTAGCAATCTTGAATATCCTGTGTAAAGTAATTGTCCTGTTCTCCCTCTCTCTCATCTGGTTATATACTGAATCTCTGCATGTTCTCTCAACCATTCAAGCACCTTTGCTCCCTCTAGTATCTCCTGTACCTACACAATTTCAGAGGGAAAATTTGTTCATTGTTAATAGTCCTTAAAATTCTCCTACCAGCATTAGGGCCAAAGGTTATATATAAGCCAGAAAAGAAAAAAAAAATGAAGATCAATTTTACAGAAATATCAAAAACACAGAAGCACAGTGCAGATCAATGCTAGTAGAAGTACTTCAACTCTATTCTTTGTTCCAATAGTATTGTTGTAAACTAACTGTTATATGTTGTCCTTTGACCTGTTGGGGAATCCCTAGACAGGCCTTTGTGAAGGCTTTAACGATAACAGCATTGGCTTATAAAAAAGGTTTAGCCAAAAGGAAAGTAGTAATAGTACCTGTTCCCTCACCCTCTCCTCATCGTATTCTTGTTTTTGACGTTTAAATTCAGCAATAGAGTTCTCAACCTCTTTCACAAGCTCATCAGTTGAAAACTGCAAAACAAGCAATTAAGATATTCACATAGTTGTAAAAAGCAATGTATTTTCAATAAAGCAAGTGATGCTTCTCTTTTAACCAGCAAGTAAAATTTATTTTAAGGAAAAAGAAAAAGATAATTCTGATAAGATCAATTGGAGCCCCACAGACCCTTCTTCCTACAGTCTGGTTAATCCATGCAACACAACAGGAAGAATCAAAGTCATGAGCAGAAAGATAACGTAAATTCACAAAAGATGTCAAACCCAAAATTTTGAGACTTAATTGCTGTTTTGTTGTGGTACATTCACAGAAGTTGAAAGAAAAATTATCTTCTATTGTAGATGTATACCTGCAAATTTTCACGTTTATATATATCTCCAACTGCAAGATTCTGTTTTATTACATTCAATATGTTGTCCTTCTGGTTTTCAAGATACTCATTAACTGCCTTTGGGCTTGACAGAGAAGCCAATTGTTGTTCATTCAGTTTCATATTTGCCTGTGCCACGATAATACTAGAATGAGTACCAATACACAGAACTGAGAAAATGGGAGAGAGTTGAAACCAAAACATGCATATGAAGGTAGATTTTTGGAACCCTAGTAATAGATATTGATGCAAGTACCAACCTGTATCTGTAGAAGTTTGGCTCCATATAACTGCCTACCTTGTTCTTCAAACAAGGATTGAGGAATATCAGCCTCTACCATCTAAAAACACACACACACACACACACACAAATATGTAAAAAAAAAATTCACAATTATAAATAAATAGGGATATGGTTCAAAAATAAATTCATGATTTATTAATCATATTCTTCTGGCAGGATGAACTGAGTGACAGATTTAATTATTATCAATTCAAGTTGTCAATATACAGGGCCACAACATGGGTCCCATCAAAATATGTCCTGACATGCTGTCAAAAGAGAGGATCATAATAATAAAATAAAGTCTAATGATTGGTACATTATGTTTCTCACATGATAATTCTTTAGTTTCTATATCATGTATGGACTGTGGATCCATTAAAAGATAGATCAATTAGATTACATTAATGTGCAAACTCACAAGAAATCATCCAATAAGGTTTCTCTCTCTCTCTCTCTCTCTCTCTCTCTCTCTATTCATTTTCTTAATTAGTAAACAAATGTTAGAAAGAGAGATTTTCCTAAAAAGTTCATGCAACATAGGCCAAAAACAGTTAAAACACACAAAATTCTGTTTTGTTTATGCATTTCGATAATACAAAGCCATGTACAGACAATGTTCAGAGAGCAAGAACCAATCAGAAACCACAAATGAATTCAATATCAAAGATGCTTTTTTTGAAGACTCACCTTTTGAAGCTGGTCTAGAATCACATTATCTGTTGCTTGTTCTCTTGCTGTTTGCTCCACTTCTAGACATCTCTGAAACAATGATTCCTTGACCTGAAGATTTGAACAACATAAAATGTTATATTTTAGAGATAATCGGGTGGGATATTTAAATTTTGGGGGGAAAATTAAGAGTATATATGAGTGCACAAGGGTTCCAATGAGCTCTAGCTAGAATTACATCTTCTATCCTTGTAAGAACAAAGTGAAGGATAATTTGTGGGTTTAAGACCCACTGAGTTCGTGAGTAATTACCAATATAAAAAAAGGTGTAAGTGCACAAGGCTTACCTGGTTCAGAGTGGTGCACCCAGTAAGCAGCCTGTCAGCAAGGGAGTCATCCAACTCAGGTAAGTCTCTGTAAAACAGTTCTTTGCATTCAACCTAAAAAAGAATATATAAAAAATTTCACATTTTGCTAAGCTCAGCACAATGAACATATATAGATTACTACAGAAAACAATTAACAAATTTTTTAACAGACTGAAAGGCTAAAAAGAACAAAAGAACTGCAATATCGTTTCATCATTCATATATATGTGTCTTTATTTTATGATTGGAATTTTTTTAAATGAATTTACTCACAGTAAATTGTGCATGAACACCACGAAGATTTTCTTGTTTCCATGATTCAGGGAATACAAGTTGAAATGACTTTGTTTCACCTCTTTGAATTCCTATAATTGAATCTAGGAAACCAGGAAGTACTTTGTCACCATCTTCTGTATCAAAATGAAAACCTGCAGGTAGAACATAGAGTTGAGGGAGGAAATGCTCAAGATGCTTTTACAAATGAGAAACTAACAGAAGTGTAATCTTCAGTGCACACTGGCAGACCTTTACTCTCTGCAGAAGGAATCTTTTGAACATTCGACTCATCTTGATCAACTGTTGTCGCTGATATATCAAGGACTGCAACATCCCCAATCTGTGGAAGGTTCAATTTTTTGATAAGTGGAAGGTTCAAGTTTTTACAATTTACACAACTCATATGAAAAGAAGCCCCCCAACAGGGAAAAAGAATTATGCTCAAAGGATAAAAGATTAAATCATGAATTTCTTTCTATGGCATCAAGAACTGCAATTTAACAATTACAACATGATTACTACACAGGGAAAGTTGGACAATTGATGCTGGCTAAACATTTTTTCATTCATCTTTTGACAGGATGTAGGAGTAGTTAATTTCTTTTAAACCAAATTAGCCATGAAGCTGTTAATCAATATGGTTATAAAAATGAAACTAAGGGTGAAAAGCAACAAGTTATATGCTTATGAGACTAGAGTAACTTTAACTTGAGTTACCTGTAGTCCTCTATCAGTTACAATCCTCATTGAACCAAGTGACTTGTGACGGCGTCTCAGTTCTTGTTCAGAAGCTCTGCTAGCATCTATGTCACTGTCTATTTCAACAACAATCTTCAAGTTCTTGTACCCCTTCTCAGGAATCCATTTGACTTGAGGTGCTACATCAACAATGACATCATATCTAGAGCACAAGTCAATTAGCAATCAAGATCCATGAAATTGCATGCTGAGTCATTCACTGTTTACTTCTATCATTCTCCTCAATATATATGAGTGTGTGTGTGTGCGCGCGCGCGCGCGCGTGCGTGCATGCCCCTCCTTTTAAGATACAATGAAAGAAAATGGTAAGAGCATGCAAATGAAAGGTAGCTTATAAGATGTATACATGACAAACCTAAGAGAGTTGAGAGAAGAATAGGTCTGCTCCATCTCAGAAAATTTGGTTACAATGCGGACCGAATCTCTCAAGGCCCTTCCTGTCACCTATAAAGTAAAAGCAAATCAAGAGTTCAATTAACATGCCTAAGAAAATGATCAATGTAGTACCAATGAGCTCTGCCTTGAATGGCAGTCTTCCTTCCACAAGAATTAGAGGTCGGGGTTTGAAAACCCACCTGGTGCATGTGTAACTTACCAATTAGAAAAATAAAGAAAAAGAAAATGATCAAAGGTAAGTATCTTTGGCTCCAATAATCTACATAATCAAAACTAGATGTGGAATAAATGCTGCAAAGATGTAAACTCTTTCTTGTAGAATAAGGCTCAGTTCAAGTCCTTATTGGAAAGGTAATACACAGTCAAAAGGGATTTCTGGTTTTGAAAGCTGATACAACTTTCACAGGCTTTTGTAAGTGATAAATCGTTTTCTTTCAGGGGATGAGGAATGTAGAATACAAAATGTGCTGCGTATATTTTTTTTATAGAAATTTTGAAACTGTTGTAAATAAGTTACAGATCATGGACCATCTAATATATCTATTTTAAATGGATCCCCTCAACTTCTATGATACAGAACTTGAAACAACAAATGAGAATTTGCAAATTCCAGTATCAATGCAAGCATCTATATCCATATAAACATAATGAACTGAAGTGAACCCAAAGAAAATTAAAGGCTAAATGAAAAATATTACCCTAATATAAATTAAATAAAAACGAAAAAAAAAAAAAAAAGTAACCGAATGTTACTTTCCACATACTGAGGACATGGCATGTGGAAGTGTCCTCTTCAAGATAGATTCAACAGTAGCCTTTTGGACATTTTTCTTCCCGACATAACTTATAAGAATACTCTCGGGAACTTCCTTTCCTGGGCGAAATCCAGGGACCTAAGTACACAAAAAACCAGTATTACAAAATATAACAACATCCTTGTTTCACAGGCTAAAACATTTATCTTCCCAAGAGCACCTTGGCTTGCTTCATGAATTCATTTAAGACCCTACTGTAGCAGTCATCGCATACAGCTGGTGGAACTTGTACACTCAACCTAACCTGCACAAAGAGAGATACATATTACTACAGATTTTTACTAATTTCAACTTTCTCAATTACACAAATGCAAAAATGTAGTTCTCAAAAGTAATTTAAAGACCAAAAAAAAAAAAAAAAGAAGAATTTGAAAAAAAAAAAACACCCAGTTGAATTAAATAACTACTAATATACTTGGAAATTGTAAGTGCTTAAAAAGGAAAAACTCAAACAAAAGAGAGAGGCCTAGCGTTTTTAGCTCATCAGAGAAAACAATAAAGACCCAATTGAACAAAACCAAGTAAAACTTAAAGCAATGATAATTATACAAAGAAAAACAACCACTGATTAACTGGGAAAACATGAGAGACAATGAAGTAACTAAAAAAAAAAAAACTCACGCTGCAATTGGGTTCTTGGGTCTCCTTGACCTCAATATCTGCTGGAAGCTGATCTTTTTCATTGCCAGTAGCGACTGAAGAAGAGGCTGAAGCGGTGAAGCGAGAGGGGTTTGGAGGTGATTGAAGTTGAAGGAGGTGGAATTGGCGGGAAGGAGAGGGAAGCTTGAGAAAAGTGAAGGGTCTGTGAGTATGGTTGAAATGGAGAAGTGGGTTTCTGAGAGAATTGTGAGAGGGTCGAGATGGGTTCAAGTTGAGGACCCTTGTAGTTGTAGTGCTACTGAGACACAGCTCCATTGTTGGACTTTGCTAGTTGCTACAACAATAGGATAGAGAGAGAGAAAGACAGAGACATTAATATAGGATAATTCGTTTTGTGGGACAGTTTTTGGTTATTTTACGGTAAACGACTGTAGTTGGTTTGCTGACGACAAGGTTCGATCATATTTATTGGTCGTTTTATCATTTATGGAGATTATAGTTATATAGAGGGGCTTTTGGCAACAAAGTTGTAGATCATTAACATTGGGTATGCTAAAATAGTCCAAATACCAAAATAAAACGTCAACATCTAGTGTGCTATAGCTAAATTTTTTAGCTTAAGCTAAACATAAAAAATAAAAATAAAAGTTTTTTTTATATTCAATTTTCTATCTCTTCTATATGCATAAAGAAATAATAAAGAAAGAAATTGACAAAAAGAAAAATAGAGAGTCTTTGGAGTAGTTTGGACTATAACTTTAAAACGATATTAGAATGCAAAATGAGATCCTTAATTTGGTGCTTCTCATTTTGACTCAAAAAACCATTAATGGAAAATACAAAATATATTTCAAGAAATTAAAATTTTTTTCCAAACACACAAGAAATTTGCAAAAATATATTGTCCATAAGCTATGAAATATAAAATGTCAAAAATACATCGTACATTCCTATCCATCTTCTAAAGTTTCTTGATTTAAAAAGTTTTTAAAATATTTTTTTGTAACGTTGTTTCTTTTAAGAGCATTTACATTTGGTCTGTTAAAAAATTTAGCATTTAATATACCAAAAAATCATTTTATTTATTTTAACGTGCCACTTAACAATACACTCTACATCTTATACTCTATTATTTTACCATTCAATTTAAATATTATTTATTTATTTATTAAGTTTAATATCATTCCGAAGTTCTTATTAAGTAGTGGTTTCTTAATTTATAATGCTGCACTGCTTGCAAGGAACAGAATGCTTCGAGAAAGAAATGTTTTGGAAGTCTGTAAAAAATTCCAGTGTGATGCAGCCTGTATGTTATACTCGCACTGTCTATGACCTTATCACTGATATTCAGGTATTTTAAAATGTCTGCATTTCATAGCTTTTTGGATAATGAAATGTATTGGTGCAAATTTCTTGTGTGCTTGGCAATTTTCTATTAAATTTCGTTAAACGTATTTTATATTTCTCTATTTTTGGAGTCACAATGAGAATTCCAAAATTATGGATTCTCTCCTCTTTGATTTAAACTATATGGATTCCACATCCAATTTGTATTTTTCTCCCCCTTTTTTTAATTTCTTTATCTATATAATTTTTCCTTTTCTCAAGTGAGATGGAAGATCAACACACAGGACAATTCATGACAACCTGAAGCCCAAATGAGTCACACACGACCATCATTGTTCCAAACCCATTGGAGTTCACTCACAAAGCCCACCCCCAAAGCCAAATCGCTAGGAGCCTAGGACCAATGGTCCAAACCACCAATCCGACGTAACCATACACAGCGGCCCACACCTTGCCAAACCATACACGACAATGGTGGCTCCATTTGCACAAAAGAAACTAACAATAGCCCAAAACGCCACTGCTACAGTGAGTCAGTGACCCAACAGAGAGGAGCCACAAAGTAACCACCAACACCCCACAAGCTCAAATCAAAGCCACTACACAGGGTGGCCTACTAGGGAAATGCATGGTAGATGGAGAAAGATCAAGATTTAGAGTAAAACTTTTGAAAAGTTTACGTAAAATGGTAATAATAATTAAATTTAGAGTAAAACATTTGCAAAGTTCACATAAAAGTTCATATACAAACAATGAAACCAAACTGCAAATCACCTAGAAATACTAAAATAAGAAAGGAGTTTAACATACTTCATTAAGCATAAATACATTATAACAACTACAATCCCTTTTGACAAGATAAACTAATGCAAACTAAATACCATAAAAAAGGCTTGTTGAATCTTTCTCTTGATGAGTTTAGTCCATTATTTGCTCATCACCACCATGATTGCACAAAGGTTCTGCAAAAAAGTTTTAAAAACTGTAAGGCTGTTTTTGTTTGTGATTTAATACTAGAAGTAGACAAAATAACATTAATTATTGTCATCACTATATAGTAAAACCTACAACAATATTTGTGGTTTTTCAGAATGTACAGAATAAGAAATACTGCAAGCATTTACCACATGAACATGTGCACTGGGGGGATGGGGGAGTGAGAAATGAGCAAGCAGATTCCCATGCCAGCAATAATATAATAAGAAAATATCTTGCTAATTAACAAAGGGAAATTGTAAAGAGAAAATACAGCATTCCAAAAGAAAATAAAAGTAGAATATCACACAATTCAAGGTAAAATAAAGAACACAAATACATTATGAAATCAACCGTTATTTACAACCAAAACAATTTCAATGTAAAGCCAAAGCCAACCAACAATTCTATTATTGAGTCAAGGTTTGTATCATCCCTCTACATACTCTCTAGAATACATCTCTAGCTCTTAGTTAAGGATATCTGGAAAAGAAAAAAGAAAAAAAAAAGTACATCAGTGAGTGTTCAAAGTGTCCAATGTGGAGGGCATTATTCCTTGCTCAACAATTATTGATCAATTGTGTATTTTTTTCATTCATAACATTAAGGCTTTCTTAAATTGTTTAAGAAAAATCTTTAACCTTCCTCTAAATGATAACTTTGACCTAAAGAACAAACTAGGAACATTAGCACATTATAGGATGAAATAATGTTCAAGCTTATAAAATAATTTAGGAGTTGTATTGGGATTATATGTGTGTGGGGGGTGAGAATGTAAAAGAAACTAGATGCAAAAGTTACTGGCCTCCAAAACAAGAAAAATACATGACAGGAAATATTCAGAAATTGTAACAAATCTTATTGCTGCAATGAGAAGTCACTCTAATGAACCTAGGATTGTGCTGTCCATCCACATTTTTCATTTATGAAAAAATACAAGGCTAAAAAGGTGCTAACTACCTATGAACTTCAATAATTTACCCTCCAAATAATGAGGCAAAACCTCTTGTATGCTTGCATAGAAGAAGAATTATCAAACTCATTGAGTGCTTATACATATTTACAGAAATGTTAATAACCAAATGTTGTAAGTCAAAAACAAATACAAACACTTAAATCCATTATTACTTTTTTTTTTTTTGGGTGGGTGGGGGGAACCAAAACAAAGCATAGATTAAGAACAATCCCATTTCTAATAGTAGCATAGATCAAGACCAATCCCATTTCTAGTAGTATAAATTGAGAATATAAGCTGTATGCACTGCCTCATCAACAACTAGAATATTCCATGTAACAAAAAATGAGAAAGGGAAAAACTGTGGAAGGCATGATTGAAAAGTTATGGTCCTTGAGGTGAATGTGATCTTTCAATACCTCGACATGTAAAGGCTTTTGCATCATTCAAGGAGAAGATTGGTCTTGGCCAGCCACAAGATTAGGTAACATTGTGATTTGGAGCTTAACTGTGACTCTGATTCAAACATGTAACGTTCAACTAAATGTGTCTACAACTTCAGAAACATTAAATGCAAATAGACACATATTTCCTGTGATAATTAGTATGAGATCCTATATGTAATGCTTAGTCTTACTAAGTTTATGAAGGATATTAGAATAACTGCAACAATTTCTTTCAAGATCTAGAGCTGATTCCTCTAAGCAACAAAACATTGTAATAAGTCGAGTCCATTCCTAGTTTATGTATAAAAATAATATAGTGAACAGTGAAAGAAACCAAAGTTGAGTAATGATGATAGAAGAGACAGAACTTTAAGTAAGGCCAACAGTTAAAAATAGGGGGAAAATGTAAAGTACACAATGACAGCAAAGTAGAAATAGAATTCTCTTGCTCGATACATACATTAGAAAAAAGCTCCAAAAAGAATAATTATGGACAGAACATAAAGTTTGAATAAAGGCTACCCAAAAAAAAATCAACAGAATACGCTGGAACAAAATGGTAACTCCATGCATCAGCCAACACACTCAAAATGGAAACTAAAGGAAAGGAAGCTGAAAATTATATTAGTGCTCTTCAAAGAAAGAACAAAAAAAGAACTTATAATGATAACAAAGTAACAGACATTAGAAAGTGACTTCCACAAAATGGTGGCAACAACATATAAAACTCTGAAACACAGTTCACATATCATTTCTCCGATTTTTCGATAAAAAAATAAAAGAAGGTTAGGAAAAATAAAATGAAGAGTAAAAGAAACATCAGATATGTAAATGTAGAAAAGAAGCTACCATCAGCAACTGAAAACCCTTTTTAACAAATTTCACAACTACAAGAAGTTCCCAATCATATATAAATCTTGAGTTCAGTATATATGATCCCAAATTTTTTGGAATTACTATAAGTTGAACAGCTACTGCACACATTTATCCCCAAATACAACAGTGATTCTCATTTTCATTTTTTAGGATGTTTCCAAATAAGTTGAACAGCAACTGCAGGAATTTATAGAACTGTACCATATATATTCATATCCAACTTATAATCAATGCCAAGTATATATGAATAACAAGATGGAAAATGATAAAAATAAGCATGAAATGCCTCTTGCCTGTTGTTCCTCTTTCTTTTTACTCAGTATGCAAATGCACAGTTGGGTTTGTCGAGCAAAACTAGACTCTCAACATAAGAATCAACAAAAGTACATTTATCTCCAATAGTCCTAATATCTTTAATCTGTTGGGTCTCAAGGTCTCGTGAGACGAGCTGTCCTTCATGCATTTCCAATAAAACCTCACCAGTCTTCTTAAAACCTATTGGCCTTGGTAAGAAGCCTCCTTGATCAGCCAAAGTTGAAAGCATTTTGGTCCAAGAGGACGCAACGGCGTACCGTTTCATCACCCATATATCGACACAACGAATAGAAACCCCACATTGAATTAAGGCAAGTGAATTCCTATAAGCTGAAACAGACACGCCCACCAAATTCTTAGGAATATTCAAAGGTTTTGGCATTGCTATCTCGCGGAATACCTCGTCCCCCAAATCGAACACCAATATAAAATTCAGAATTTCGTTGTCAATATTGCTTTTACTGGCAACACAATGCAAAGCCCCATTGACAAAAGCATGTGGATCACATTTGTTTGCAAATGCAGTACCTGTGGGAGGCACTGCAGTAACCACTCTCCATTGATCAGTGGCGAGCGAGTAAACCTCAACCTTGGGTTCACTCTCGCTAGCACTCACAATCCTCACCACCTTATAGTCATTAGTTTTGGAATCAAATCCAAACCCAATAGAGGGGTTGTAAAAACGAAGTGTTCGGAGGCCAACACTGGGTGTAGGAAGATCCACAAGCTTTCTAACAAGAGGGTTCCAGAAAAAGAACCTGTCAGTGAATTTCACGGCAAAGCAGACCAAGCCGTTACAAGTACCCACCACACGGAACGTCCCGCTGAGAGGGAAGTCAAACCTGGTGTGTTCATATAAATCTGGGTTGTTGTTGTTGTTGTTGTTGTTGTTGTCACAATACAATGCGTAGAGTTCTTTATCACTAACCCTGTGTTCACTTGGAGGGAGCCTGAAGAGAAGGAGGGGGTGCTTGTTTTTGGAGTGGTGGAGATGAATGGAGATGAAGGAAGGGTTTTGGATGATGGATTTCCATGTTTTGGAAACGGAGGTGCAAGTTATGATGGATTTTATTGGTAACCGTATGAGAACAAAGGTTAGGATTTCTGGAGGTGGAGAATCCCATATCGCTAAGCTTCGGTTAATAATCATGATTTGGAGAGATTGATGAAGATCTGGGTTTGAAAGCTTTGGTTGAAAAGAAATCGAAAAGGATGAGATAATGGGGTTCAACTGTTTTTATTTTTAAGTTTAATCATAAATGGGCCCCACCACCTTGGAAAAAAAAAAAAGTTCGTGATTATTATCGAACCAGACTGTGCCACAATAGCAAAAAACCAAAAGTACAGCTGAGAGAATTAGTGCTGCGAAAGTTACAAACCATAATTGATCTTATTATTGATGGACGAGCTGTGGCACAAAGGTCTATCTAGCATTACTTCAAGTATTAAAGACATGTTCCAGCCTAAACAACCTAGGATGATGTGTTTGCTTTTATGATCAAATCAATGCAAACCAAGATTGTTTTTGGTCAACCAATTTTTCAGTGCCTGCTCCAACTTTCTGAGCATAGATTATGGGTTTGATTCATGTGTTTCTTCAAACTGCTTTGATTGATTCGAATTTAGGCAAACTTTGTAGATTAAGAATGGTGTTTGATGAATGCCTGAAAGAGATGTTTTGCGCGGACTACAATAGTTTTTGCTCATATCTGTGCTGGGGATTTGAGTTCTACTAGGAAATAGTTTGAGGAGATGCCTGAGAGGAATACTGCTACATGGAACACTATGGTCTATGGATATGCAAGAATAAGGAATTTTGAGTCTGTGGAATTGTTGTTCGATCAGATGCCTGCAAAGGATACGATCTCAGCACCAGAAATTTAGAGAAGCATTGGCAGTATTTAATGAAATGATGAGTGATGGGATTCATCCTGATGAAGTGACCATGGCAGCTATTATATCAGCTTGTGCTCATCTAGGAGCTCTTGACTTAGGAAGGGAAATACATCTTTATATATTGCAGAATGGATTTGATCTTAATGTTTATATTGGGTCTACACTGATTGATATGTATGCCAAGTGTGGAAGCTTAGATAAGTCACTTTCAGTGTTCTTCAAGTTGCTAGAGAAAAATTTGTTTTGTTGGAATTCAGTTATTGATGGGCTTGTAGCTCAAAGGCATGCAGATAAAGCACTAAAGATGTTTAGCAGAATGGAGAGGGAGAAGATCAAACCCAATGGAATTACTTTTATTAGTGTTTTAAGCGCCTGCACTCATGTAGGACTTGTTGAAGAAGGCCGTAGGATGTTTCTGAGCATGACCAATGACTATTCCATCTCTCCTGAAGTTGGACACTATGTATGCATGGTTGATCTACAGAGCAAAGCGGGCTTAATTAAAGATCACTAGAGTTAATAAGAAGCATGAAAATTGAACCAAACTCCATTATATGGGGAGCCTTGGTAGGTGGGTGTAAGCTCCATAGAAACTTGGAGATGCCCAAGTTGCTACTAACGAACTATTGGTTTTGGAGCCAAACAACAGTAGCCATTACAAACTTCTGGTTAACATGTATGCTGAAGCAAATAGATGGGTTGAGGTTGCAAAAATCCAGGCAGCCATGAAGAATCTAGGAGTAGAAAAGAATTGTCCTAGATCTAATTGGATTGAAATGGAAAGCAAGATTCATCAGTTTGCTACATCTGATAAATCTCACCTAGCTTCTAGTAAAATTTACTTGTTACTGGCTTAATTAGACGTGCAGCTGAAGCTAGTTGGCTATGTTCCTGAACTAATATGGGGGATTTAGGCAGAACTGCCTACACCTTTTATGGTTGATGTAACATAATATTTTGGGGTTCTTTCCAATTGCCCCTTAAACACAAACTCTCTCTAGAAATGGCTGACCAATCTGTGAAGCATATCTAATAAGTCTTGTTATGTATAAATCAAAATTGCGGTCTCAGGTTGAGATTAAGATGGGCAATGATCTTATGCTCAGCAGATAAAGTTTTGATGAGGAATATTTTTGTTGGGTTTTTGTGGAGCCTAGTTGTGTTCAATTTGGATGATAACTTGACTTGAAATAATGTTGTATGGTTTGGGTTGACAAGCCCAATTTGTAGTGCTTATGGATAAGTCTTTTCGGGGTCCGGGGGCAATGCCCCAGGGAAAAAAAATTGGCTTATTTTGTAGCCCATTGTGAATCCTGTGTGCAGGATGTAGAAAACGTTGTTTTGGTGATTAGAGTTGGTTGTTGTAGTTTTTGAGTGAGAGAAAAAATGTACTACCGCACTTGTATTTTTCCCTAATTATAGTGAAATCCTTGCAATTCCGTGGACATAGGCAAATTGCCGAACCACGTAAATACTGTCTTGTACGTGTGATTATTTTTCTTTGGCGTGCGTTTTCTCTATTTTTTGTTTTTCACAGGTTGAGAATTTCGTGTTAATTCCCTACAACTAGTATCAGAGCTTAGGGTTAGGTTTGAGTGGGAGCAATGACAGAGGAAGCAAGAAAGGTGTTTGGAATAGAAAAGTTCGATGGCATAGACTTTGGATTTTGGATGATGCAAATCGAGGATTATCTTTATGGGAAGAAGTTACATCTGCCGCTTCTAAGGGAAAAACCTGCGACTGTGAAGAATGAGGAATGGGCTCTTCTTGACAGACAGGTACTAGGAGTTATCAGGTTAACTCTGTCTAGGTCTATTGCACACAATGTTGTAAAGGAGAAGACCGCAACAGATCTGATGAAGGCTTTGTCTGGTATGTATGAAAAGCCGTCAGCAAACAACAAGGTGCATCTGATGAAGAAACTGTTCAATCTGAAGATGGCAGAGAACGCATTAGTAGCACAACATCTGAATGAATTTAACACTATCACAAATCAATTGTCGTCTGTAGAAATTGATTTTGATGATGAGATCCGTGCACTGATCGTTTTGGCTTCTTTGCCAAACAGCTGGGAGGCAATAAGGATGGCAGTAAGCAATTCTACAGGAAAAGAAAAACTAAAGTACAATGACATACGAGATTTAATTCTGACTGAGGAGATTCGCAGAAGAGATGCAGGTGAACCCTCAGGATATGGTTCTGCCCTAAACCTTGAGACAAGAGGCAGAGGTAATGATAGAAATTCTAATCGTGGCAGATCAAAATCTAGAAATTCTAATCGGAATAGAAGTAAATCTAGATCAGGCCAACAAGTACAATGTTGGAACTGTGGGAAAACAGGTCACTTTAGGAAGCAATGCAAAAGTTCTAAGAAGAATAATAAAAATGATTCTACTAATGTTTAACAGAAGAGGTACATGATGCTTACTTCTTGTAGTAGACAGTTCACTTGATGATTGAGTTTTGGACTCAGGAGTTTTGTTTCATACCACTCCACACTAAGAAATCATACAGAATTATGTTGTAGGTGTATTTGGTTGATGGTGCAGCCTTGGATGTTATGCGTATGGAAGATGTTCGGATATTGTTTCCCAATGGGTCTGTTTGGTTACTGAAGAAGGTTCGACATATTCCTAACCTGAGGAGGAATCTAATTTCTGTTGGACAACTTGATGATGAAGGGCATGCAATACTATTTGTTGGTGGTCCTTGGAAGGTTACAAAGGGAGCCAGAGTATTGACTCATGGAAAGAAGACTGGTACTCTATATATGACTTCAAGTCCAAGAGACACAATTGCAGTTGCTGAAGCAAGTACTAATACAAGCCTATAGCACCGCAGACTTGGTCACATGAGTGAGAAAGGGATAAAGATGCTGCTGTCAAAAGGAAAACTACCAGAATTGAAGTTTGTTGATTTTGACATATGTGAAAGTTGCATCTTAGGAAAGCAGAAAAAAATGAGCTTCTTGAAAACTGGCAGGACACCGAAGGCTAAAAAATTCGAGTTAGTACACACTGATTTGTGGGGGCCTTCTCCAGTTGCATCCCTTGGAGGTTCAAGGTATTACATCACTTTCATTGATGACTCAAGCAGAAAGGTATGGGTTTATTTTAAAAAAAATAAATCTAATGTATTTGAAACTTTTAAGAAGTGGAAGACCATGGTTGAGACAAAAACAGGTTTGAAAGTAAAATGTTTGAGGTCAGATAATGGAGGAGAGTACATAAATTGAGGTTTCAGTGAGTATTGTGCTACACAAGGAATTAGAATGGAGAATACCATTCCTGGGACACCACAACAGAATGGTGTGGTTGAGCGCATGAACAAAACTCTCAATGAGCGTGTTAGGAGTATAAGGTTGCATGCTGGACTACCAAAAACTTTTTGGGCTGATGTTGTTAGCACTGCAACTTACTCGATAAACCAAGGACCATTAGTTCCCAAAGAGTTCAGACTTCCTGAAGAGGTTTGGAGCGGTAAAGAGGTAAAGTTTTCCCATTTAAAAGTTTTTGATTGTGTTTCTTATATTCATATTGATTTTGATGCTCGTGGTAAACTTGATGCATAGTCTAAAATATGTTTTTTCATTGGCTATAGGTTTTAGTATGAACAAAACAGGAAAATCATCAGAAGTAGAAATGTGATGTTTAATGAACATGTTATGTATAAGGACAGGTCAACTGTAGTGCCAGAAGTTATAGAGATAGATTAAAATAAATCTGAGTTTGTCAACTTAGATGAATCGACTGAAAGTACTGTCCAGAAAATGGGTGAAAAAGATAAGGAGAATGTAGATTCATAGGTAGATCAGAGCACACTTGTAGCTGAAGTCCATAGATCTTCTAGGACCATTAGACTTCCACAGCGTTATTCACCTACTCTAAATTATCTTCTGCTGACTGATGATGGTGAGCTAGAATGTTATGATAAAGCCTTGCAAGATGAAAATTCAAGCAAGTGGGAGTTAGCCATGAAGGATGAGATGGATTCCTTGTTAGGGAATCAGACATGAGAATTGACTGAATTACCAGTAGGAAAGAAGGTTTTGCACAACAAGTGGGTATACAGAATAAATAATGAGTATGATGGTAGCAAGCGTTACAAGGCCAGATTAGTTGTCAAAGGGTTCTAGTAGAAGAAGGGCATTGACTACTCAGAAATATTTTCTCCAGTTGTGAAGATGTCAACAATTAGACTGGTACTAGGAATGGTGGCTGCAGAAAATTTACATCTTGAGCAATTAGATGGGAAGATGGCATTCGTTCATGGTGACTTGAAGGAAGACATTTACATGATTCAGCTAGGAGGGTTTATTATTCAAGGACAAAAGAATCTAGTTTGCAAACTAAGAAAAAGCTTGTATGGCTTAAAACAAGCTCCAAGACAGTGGTACAAGAAATTTGACAATTTTATGCATAGAATTGGGTTTAAGAGATGTGAAACTGATCACTGTTGCTATGTTAAGTTCTTTGACAATTCTTATATCATTTTACTGTTGTATGTGGATGATATGCTCATTGCAGGGTCTAGCATTAAGGATATTAATGATCTAAAGAAGAAATTGTCAAAATAGTTTGCAATGAAAGATTTGGAAGTTGCAAAGTAAATCCTTAGTATGAGAATCATTAGAGACAAGGCTAATGGTACATTAAAGCTTTCACAGTCAGAGTATGTTATGAAAGTTCTCAGCAGGTTCAACATGAATGAAGTTAAACCAGTGAGCACACTCTTGGGTAGTCATTTCAAACTAAACAAAAAACAGTTACCGAAGACAGAAGAAGAAGGAGACTATATGAGTAAGGTGCCCTATGCCTTAGCTATTGGCAGCTTGATGTATGCTATGGTGTGTACAAGGCTAGACATTGCACATGCAGTGGGAGTTGTGAGCAGATTCATGAGTAGGCCAAGAAAACAGTATTGGGAGGCAGTCAAGTGGATTCTGAGATATCTGAAAGGTTCATCAGATACATGTCTTTGCTTCACAGGTGCAAGTTTGAAACTGCAGCGTTATGTAGATGCTGATTTTGCTGGTGATATTAATAGTAGACAGAGTATTACTGGGTTTGTATTTACTTTGGGTGGTACAGCTATATCATGGGCCTCAAATCTATAAAAGATTGTTATCTTGTCTACTACAGAAGCTAAGTATGTTGTAGCAACTGAAACTAGAAAGGAGATGATTTGGATACATGGCTTCTTAGATGAATTGGATAAGAAGCAGGAGATGAACATTCTACACAATGACAGTCAGAGTGCAATTTTTCTTACTAAAAATTCGGCTTTTCATTCAAAGCTGAAGCATATATAGACAAAATACCAATTTATCCGTTACCTTATTGAAGATAAGATGATAATACTTGAGAAGATTTGTGGATCTAAGAACCTGAAAAACACGTTGACTAAGGGTGTCACTATTGAGAAGCTAATGCTGTGTCCAGCTTCAATTGGTCTTCTAGCTTGAGGACAGGAGGATGAGTTGCAAGGATGAGGGATTGTTTTTGGAGGATTACAGTTGATGTTGGTGATTGAACTAGTCTCTAAGTGGGAGATTTGATGGGCTTTGTGGAGCCTAGTTGTGTTTGATCCGGGTGATGACCCGACCTGAAATAATGTTGCCGGATGTAGAAAACGTTGTTTTGGTGATTAGGGTTGGTTGTTGTAGTTTTTGAGTGAGAGAAAAACTGTACTGCCACATTTGTATTTTTCTCTGATAATAGTGAAATCCCTGCAACTCCGTGGACATAGACAAATTGTCAAACCACGTAAATATTGTCTTGTGTGTGTGATTATTTTTCTTTGGCATGTGCTTTCTCTATTTTTTGTTTCTCATAGGTTGGGAATTTCGTGTTAATTCCCTACATATTTCTCTGTTAGAAAGTGGAAGTTAGAGCTTGCTTGGCTCAGAAAAGCCCTTGAAACAGCTCTGCAATTGTGTTGGTGGGTTTTGCCAACAGGTCTGTTTATTCTACTTCGTGTTCATCTAATGGAATAACTTGTGTGAATGGTGCTTACCGTATAAATCAGTCATGGCACTATGGTAGAGTCTTGTTATTTGTGTCAGTTTGTCTAACTTCAGAACTTTGGAACAAGAATCTAAGAGTAGATGACTCAATCAACTATTGCCATTCTTAAACTTATGCCATTCTTAAAACTGAATTTCATTATATTTTGTGGACTACATTCGTCCTTCCAAAAAAAATCCACAAAAAAAGAAAAATTGGTCTTCTGATTAAATGAGGTTTGATTGGTAATTTTCCATTGTCCATGTTTTCATGTTGACAATTTAACACCTGTATAATGCATATATGTGCCGTAACTCCAAGTTGGATCATAATTTTAAAGTTTTTAGAATGATCAAAATACCTAAACATCAACTGCTCAGCTTGTTAGGCAATAGTTATTCATTTAAAAGTGTCCTTACAAGTTTGTCAATTTCATTTTTAAGGTATCTAATAATTTTCTGGGAAGGTGGTTTCTAAAATCTACATAAAGGACACACCCCCCCCCCCCCCGCTTTTTAAATATAGATCACTGTACATGTGAGGGCTGGTTCTTTTGTAGGATATGGAAGTTGGGTTTTTCTGTTTCAGAAAGACATTTATATTTACAC
The DNA here is from genome assembly GCA_032727855.1 of Quercus ilex subsp. ballota. Lineage (NCBI taxonomy): Eukaryota > Viridiplantae > Streptophyta > Magnoliopsida > Fagales > Fagaceae > Quercus > Quercus ilex. Next base: position 20,307,845 of record CM064915.1, read on the forward strand.
GGCAGTTTTTTGGTAATGGACAAGGAATTTGTTTTCTCAATATAAAAAATTTATAAAACTTAATTCTCAATTTTTGTCAAGATAAGTGTGGTTGAGAAGGGTGACCGAAAAACGTAATAGATCTGGTTACAAACTACGCAAAGCAGGTCGCGTGTTCAGTGCAATTTGTAGCTTGAAAGCTTGCTGATTATGCAAAGACTGATAGGATGTGGAATGAGTGGTTGATGGCAGTGGCGACGCTACGTTAGAGTCAGGGTGTTACTAGGAACACCCTGACTTGAAAAAAAAAATTATATATAATAATTAAAAAAAATTTATTTTTTTATCCTTAAAAAAAAAAATGAGGAACACCCTCAAGAAAATGAGGAACACTCTCAAATTTAAAAAAAAAAAAAAAATTATTTGTTCTACTTTCAAGCAAAAAAAAAAAAAAAAAATGCCCAAAAAAATTTTGAACTAAAATCTGAAAAAAAAAAAAAATTTTTTTTAACAGAGCAAGCCCACAAAAAAGCCCAACATCAATCCTAAATGTAAAGCAAACCCAATCTAAACAAAAAAACAACCCAACAAATGGTAAACAGTAAAGCAAACCCACAGATTTTCAAAAAAAAAAAAAAAAACCAAAACCAAAACCCAATATATACTGCAAATCACTAAATCAGAAACTTCAAATCACTAATCAGATATCACTAAAGCAAACCTAGAGACAAAAACGTCAACAGAGCAACGCAGCCAACATTGTAACACAAGCCAATAGACAGATCAGGCATCGCCGCATCGGAGATCGGTCAGCCAACACAACTCGAGCTCCAGTCCAGAGCACATCGCATCGGGATTCGGGCATCAGAGATCGCTCACTGGATCAGATCAGAGATCGACGATCGGTCACGTCGCTTGCTCCGTCACTCGTCGCTCGGCTTGCTCCGGTGCTCCCCCAAGGTATTTCATAACTTCTCTTTTTTTTTTTTCTCTCTCTGACTCTCTCAGCCTCTCTCTCTTTATCTGAAAAATTAAAATGAAAGTGCTTTCTTCTCTCTAACTCTCTCAGTCTCTCTCTTTTATCTGGAAAATTAAAATGAAGTGAAATTTGAAATGAAATGAATGAGGCTCTCTCTTTATTCTTTTAAGACTTTAACAGTTAACTTTAATAATTTATCTAATTTTTTTGGATAACTGTGATTGGCTCAGTTTAGCTTTAACTTTATTAATATTTTAGCCCTATTCTTGACTTTTTCTTTTTGGCTTTATCTGTTGGTGTTGGTGTGTGTTGGTGTTGGTGTTGGTATTGGTGTTGGTTAGATACAATTAATTGTTTTATTGTGATTTATGATTGTGAAATTTTCTGATTAGCAGCTAGCTCTTGTGATGGGGTTTGTCTCATTGTCTGATGAGTGGGGTAGGGGTGGATGGGCACATCACATGGGGCCAAGCGAGGAATTTGGATTGGGGGAAGTAAATGCACATGGTGCCACTAATAAATAATAATTTAAGTAATTAATAATTAATTAAGGGAAGCAACTAATAAACAATAATTAATAATTTAATTAATCAATATATTATAAAAAATAAACAAATTAAATTATTTTAGGCTAAATAATATTTTATAATTTTATAATTAATGAAAAAAATATAACAAATTATAGTTTATAAAAGACAAACAAATTAATGAAACAACTAAACAATAATAATTAATAATTTTATTAATATTTCAAATCAACTTATAGTTTATTGTTTATTCTTTTGCTAAAATTCTAGACAAATATTTGATAAAAAAAACCACGTACCCAAGATTCATCTACTTGATAATGGCTTTGGCCTTTGGATCTTTCAATTGAAAAAAAAAAAAAAAAAAATTAGGAACACCCTGGGAAAAATTCTTGGAGTCGCCACTGGTTGATGGAATCAAGCGATGATAAGAAGTGACTGCTCTTGGAGAGTCACAACTCACAAGTACCTTCAAGAGAAAAAGAGAGAAACTAAGGAGTGAGGGAGAACTTTAGAGGGGAAAATATGAAATTGCATCAGTTTTCTTATTATGAGCTCCATCACTAGCAAGACAAGAGGATTTATATACATTGCCATGCTTAATTCCTGTTTGTAGGCTAATTGCGCATGTGCTGAAAGAGCTGGAATTTACAATAGCATGTGTTAAATGTGCCTAACCCAACTGATGTTAACCAATTAAGCTTATCCATCAAAATTTACCAATAAAAACATCTCCAAAAAAATCATATATTGGCTTAAATAGTTTAACATTCAGATTGTTCATCAATAAAATAAAAATAAATAAAGAAATCTTCTTTTATTCTCTACCCTCTCTCTCTCCTTTCCAAATATTATTTCTTTTTTCTCTCTCATGCACTGATCTAGTCATATTGGCAAAGATGGAGTGTGACGAAGGGTGGTTGATGGCAGTGCCGCTTCAAGACCTAGGCAACTTAGGCCTCTTATTTGTCCCAATTTTTTAAAAAAGTTTTAAGACTTCCATTAATGTAACAAAAGGCTTCCAAATTGAGGAAAAAATTGTAGAATGATAACTAATTTTTTTTAAAGAAAACTATTTGTGAGTTTTGCATTCTTTTCCCATCTTCAAGAAAGCCCCAACATATTGGACCAATAGAAATCTAACACAATTAAAAACCTAAATTTTTTTCTTTAAAAAAATTGTTAGGATTTTGTAATTAATGTGTTGAATAATCATTGACAATCAATTTTCTTAACAATTTATAAAAGTGATATTAATAAAATCTAAATACAAAAACTATATTAGCAATTTTGTATCTTAAAAAGCAAAAAGAGTAGTTTTACAAAAAGAATTTATAATATAAAAAATTTAATACATAATACATAATCAATATATATATATATATATATATATATATAACCGAAGCCTCTGAAGTTCCCACAATTTTCCACGTCATCACTATTTTCTTTTTCTTTTTATTTTAGGTTTATATCTTATATTTCTCTTTAACATGTAATTATCTTATCAAGTGTTACAATAGATTAGTTTAAGTAAAACTCTATTAGATATATGTTTTAAGAGCTTGAAAATTCTATTTCAACTAAAATTTTATAACAAAAATTTCAACAAATTTACACCTCATTAATATTTTTTAAAAAGTTTTATTTTTAAAAAACCTTTAGGGTTTCTTCCTTTCTTGCATAAGAACCTTGTACGGCACCAACACAAATATAAACCTTGATTTTTTTCCCCCTTTCTTGCACACAAACCTCCCTTTATAGCACCAACACAAATATTAAACCTCATTAGTATCTTTGCGTCCCACTCCTCGATGAAGGTTGATTTTCCACTCCCTCTTTGTTTCTTGGAATTATTTGTTTAGTATTTCTTGGAATTGATATATAGATTACTTTTCTTTTCTTTTCTTTTTAGATGAGAATTGCATATGCAGGAGTTTTCCTATATAGGGATTTTTGTGTGTGTGTGTGTGTGTGGCTTTTAGATTGGCGGCAATCAGCAAAGAGAGAGAGCAAACTAAGTTAAAGAGCAGCGTTGTGACTACTCATATTCACGTTTTATTCAGCAGAGCCTAAACATCAAGTTGAGTACATTGATTTATTGTATTTTATCCAATACAAATTTCACACCTGATCTTTTTATTGTAGAACTTTTTAATTTTTGACACCTCCACCCTTCACCTCCCTCTTGCACACGTATTTAGCATAATATCTGATTCAATTCATATTAGCCCATTAATCACCACAATTAAAAGCAATAAAATAGTCTTTCTCCTTTTTAATGTGGGATTAAATATTTTCACTAACTCCTCATCTTCCATATTCACTCCCACATCTTTACATTTATGTTGTAATATTTATTCATTTTAATTAATTAATATTAAAATGCTCCAACATGTTCATTATGCTGTAGGCAATCATGATTAAAAGTGAACACATTTAGCATTTGAATTTAAAATATTTTATTCCATGTTGTAGAATTCAATAGGTGTGTTTGAAAGATTGAATTAATCTTAATTAAGTTTTCAATATCTTTTCATTATCCTCTCCTTATATCAATTTCAAATTCTAATCATGTTTTGACAAATCAAGGAGGTGATACTAAATTCTAATATTGTCACCATATTTATAATCAACTTACTGGTGTTTGCTTTTATGAATAATCATTGAATCAGTTATTATTTGTACTATACTGGATGTTTTAAACTAATACTAATTATTTCGACTAGACATTGTCAGGGACGTTTTGCGACAAGGGCCGAAAATGCGAGAATGACCCAAATCTCCCCTTGGGTTCTTTAAAGGTGTTTATTGTGGAGAATCAAGCCCAAAATTTCAAAATGTATAATAAACAAAAGGTTAATGGTGCTTTGACAAGAGAATATCAAAATGCTTATAACAAAGGTGCAGAAAGTCATAAAAACATAACAGGTCTGAAACTTTGACCTACAGTCACACAAAAGAGGGAATTGAGAGAGGTTGTGAGGAAGAGAGGGAAGGTTCCCCTGTACCCATATTTCCACCCCCAAACTTTGAAATTGTAAGATTGTTGACTGGTTGAACGGGGTTTTGCTTTGAAGTTTTAGGTATGTGAGTAGAACTTGGTTAGTTGTTTTTTTAGTTGAAGAAAGACTCTTGTATTGAGCTTGGGGTGTTGCTCTCAGAGTAAAACGTCCTCCCCTTATTTTGAATCTGATTGTGAAATTTATATTGAGTTTGGAGCGCTCTAAGTGACTGGTTTTTGATCAATAGAAAAGGCTTTGGACCCCAAGGTGTTAAGCAAGTAGTAATTTTCAGGTTTGCTTTTGTTTGGATAAAAGGAATGACTACTTTTATCATCATTAAGGGAAATGCTTGACTAAATCCTCATTGGCTCCTCATTTTCAGTTGTTTCAGACTATTGAGAGGCTCAACTAGATGAGAGCTAGTAGCTGAAGTTGGCCAATGAGAGCCAACCATTTTTAAGGAAAAAAAGGTTCGGACATAAACTTTGGGTCACAGTCACACAGAGTATAAAAGCTGTTTTGGGGTGGAAATTTTGGATACAGGACCTCCTCCACGAGCCTGAGGTGCTACCAGTGTCCCTTGCCCACTTGGTAGCATGCATGGGCTGGGCTCATACAAAAGGTTTGAAAGGAACCGACCCATACCCTCCAAACCACACTTCCTCAATTTTCCCAATAAGTCGCATGGGCTTGAGCCATGCTTAAAAAAATAAAATATAATATAATACATGAATTGAGCCCACAAGGAAGTCAGGCTTGTTTGAATCAGGCTTGTATGAAATGTGTCGCGAAAATGGGTATCAATAGACATTATATTAAATTGTATATTTTTAGAATGACTGAATTATCTTGATTGTCTTTTTTTTTTATATTTAGGTCTCTTTATTTCCTTTCAATTTATATTTTTGTTGGTTCTAACATCTAATTGAAATGTTTGATTTAGCCACTGGCCATAACAAACTCCAACCAACTCTTTGTTAGTTTAAAAGTTTCAATTATTGGTTAATCAACAAAGAATGGGAAAAACACGGCAAGGAGGTACAAAAATAGCACAAGACTACAAGAGAGCTTGGTGAGCTTCAACTTCTAGAGTTTTTGCCTCTCTATTGAGGTAAATTGATGTTATTTAGGAATGAAATATCATTTGAGTTATTGAGAGAATAATAATTTTATTTTTTACTGTGACATCAAAATCAGTATAAATTTTACAAATTTATGTTAAATAATACCATACATTGCACATGTTAGCGACTAGTTAGTATCTAAAGGTGTGCTTAAATTTGGTTTATACCTTTTTAGTCTTAAACCATGTGATCATGAAATGTTAAGAAAGAGAGTGTTTTAGAGAAGTGAGGTAAGGTGGTGGGGCTGTGTATGGGTAAGGAAAATAATAAAAAAGATGTAAAAAAATATTATTTTAATAAAAAAGGGTGTATTATAATTTATAAGTAATTTGATATGAGTATTTTTGCAAATTGATAGTGTAAGATAAGGAAAAAAAAAAAGTAGATTTTTATTGTAAAATAGAAGAAATCTGGGTTTAATTGAGTATATTGTTTTTGGATTAAATGGGGTTCAATAAGTTTTTAGTTAAAACTCAATAATTACTGAGTTTAATTGAGTTGATGTCTATTTAACTCAAATAATAATAGGGTAGATTTAGGTTCAATTGGAGTGAGTAAATTTAGATAAGTAAATGAGTTAGACCTTACATTACCACCCCTAAATTAATGATGAACAGCGGTGGATAAAAAAAAGAACAGATAGTAGTAGGTAAAAAAAAGAACGGACAGTAGTAGGAAAACAGCTGTCAAGCACTTTGGCAGCAAGAAATTTTGTACTGTAGTAAAAACTGAAAAGAGCTCTGTTTTCTCACTCTCACATCACATTCACACATTTCTCATTCCCACGACTCATCGTCAGCTTCGCTAGCCGCTAGGGTTTTACCTCCGATCCAACTCTCCGGGTCCACTCGCTCTCCACTCTCCAATCTCAAAGTCAGTCTCTCTCTCTCTCTCTCTCTCTCTCATTTTTTTTCCCTCTCACACTATCCAGCTAAAAACATTTAAAAAAGAAAAAAAAGAAGAAAAAAGGAAATCTGGGTTGTTTGGTATTTACCGATTCAGTAACATTTTGGCACATACTATTTCTTTATTGTATCACTCTGTTAAAAGTTTAATTTGTTAAACCCCAAAACCCTTTTTCTCTCTTTCTTTGAATCTTGAAGGAACTAGCAATGTCAGACAACTTACCTGAACTCACCAAGTCCTTCCCTGAAGGTTTTTTACACAACGAAGAAGAATCGGTTTTGGACTCTCTGCCTCCCGAAATCATACCCGAAATTCTCATTCGACTGCCCACAAAGGCCATCGTCAAGTGCACCTCCGTCTGCAAGACATGGAAATCACTCATCCAAAGCCCCGCCTTCATTTCCGACTATCTCCGCCACTCCGCCACCAAAAACGACCACCCCCTCCTCCTCTTCAGGCTCTGCTCCGAGAACCTCGCGAAAGCGGTGGAGAGCCTGAGACGGGACGAAGTCGAAAAAGAAGTGTACGCTCTGCATTGGGACGACAACAAAGATTTCAGTGAACACGCCATGTTCGACTTCCCCTTCCATGGCCAAAGCATCAATGGAGTGTTCCGCGTCGTGGGCACCTGTAATGGCCTGGTCTGCCTCGCCGATGATTTGTACAGGTACTGCTACAATTTCATCATCTGGAACCCGTGCATTCGAAAGTTCGTCCAGCTTCCTAGACCCCATATGCGTTTCTCCACGCACGGTGGCTACGATGCCTCTGTTGGGTTTGGATTCGACTCCGAATCCAATGACTACAAGGTGGTGAGGTTTGTGAGTCTTCAAAATAAAGGCCCGTTTGGCAAGTTCCCGCCAGAGGTCGAGGTCTACTCACTCGCCACTGGTGAATGGAGGATTCTAAAGGCCTCGCCTCCCAAAGGCTGCGTACCTTATCGCGACCAGGCTTTTGTCGATAACCAAGAGGCCTTTGTCAATGGGGCGCTGCATTGGGTTGCTCTGAGGTGGTCTAAGAAAAAACTTATCAACTTTGTGATGGTGTTCGATTTGGGGGACGAGGCCTTCCGCGAGATAGCACTGCCAAATCTTGATGAGTGTGCGCTGAGTGATTCTATTTGGGCATATGGGAACTCGCTTGCCTTGATTCAACATTCTAATTTATGGGTGATGAAGGAGTACGCAAATGCGTCGTCTTGGACCAAGATTCTAAGTTTGGCTGATCAAGGTGTCCGAATGGGCATACCGAGGCCGTTAGGCATGGGAGCAAGCAAATCTAAGGCAAGAGGTTTTAGGAAGAGTGGCGAGGTTATTGTAGAAATGGGTGACGGCCAGCTCATTTCTCGAGACCTTAAGACCCAAGAGATTAAAGATCTTGGGATTTCTGGATATGGGTTTACTTTTGTTGGCTCTTATGTTGAGAGTCTAGCTTTACTCGACAATCCCAACCAAAGAGCAAAAACAACAGGCAAGATGCATTTTGTTTTCGTGCTTTTTCCATTTTGTTCTTGATATGACTTGGCATTGATTACCTTAGTTAAGTGGCTTTATATTTGCGATAGATAGATTATTGTTGAGTAGGTAGCATGTATCCTCAACTATCAAAAAACAAATTGGTTTATGTTGGTTATCAACTTTGAGCAGTCTTTTATCAAGTATTTGAGATAAATGGACACTGTGAATTTCATTTTTCCTGCCACTTGTAATATGCAATATGTATATTGGTGTACTCAACTTTTTCTTTCTTAATAATGTAATGGTGACCTCTTTAAACTCCATGTTTTCACATTCGTGCTAAATTTTGTTCATCTATTCCTTGGAATTTTAAAATTTTTAATCTGTCAATTATGACGTATATAACTAAAGATAGATCCACTTTAAGCTAATTGTTGAACACTTTTCTTAAAAAAATTTGTTAATCTTTAAAATTATTGTACACTTTAAATCTTCTATTGCTTTAGATGCCTATCTTCTTACTGAAAACATTCCCCATGGAGAACCATATTCATTGAGAAAGTAGCCCACCAGTGGTTATTGCTTGCATTGGGTGGTTAAGAATTAAAATTACTTGTTTATAATCCTCTTGAACTATTTTTGCTATCTTTCCATCCTTATCATAATTTGAACATTTTTATCCCAACAATGTTGTTATGCTTGGATCTATTGTTTAGTGAATTAATTCCCTTCCATTGTTTTCCTTTTCCCTCTCTTCATTTTTTGTGAATGAGTTACTATTTTCTATCACAATCTCTATGGATCTTGACATTTACTTTTGTTCATTCTTGTGTAGAAGGTCTAGCTTTCCTCGATGAAGCCACCAGTGCAATTACTGAGGCACAAGAATGGGATGAAACGGTAAGATGTATTTCACTCTTATTTTTATAGTTTTCTATTTTGTTCTTCCTGTATACTTTGCATTCATTATAAGTTAGATATGAGCATTATTATTGACCGTTCTCTCTTTTTTTTTTTCCTTATTATAAGTTAGATAGGATAATTAGCTTATCGAGGTTGTCATTTTTCTTGGATATTAACTTTAAGCAAGCCTATTTATCAAGTTTTTGAAGAGTGTGAACTTCGTGTTCCCTATCACTTATAATTTAAAATGTGTAAATAGATGAGTTCAGCTCTTTTTTATTTCCTTGAAAATTATATTTGACCTCTTTCTTACTGTAAAACCTTCCAATAGAGCCAAGGTTTATTGAGAAAGCGGCTCATTAGTGGGTATTGCTTGCTTTTTGTGGTTAGGAACTTAAACGTGTTTATAAAGCTCTTCATGAACTATTATCATCTATACTTCCGTAGCAAAATTTGAGTCCTTTTCTTTATTCACAATAAAGCAGTTACACTTAAGATGTATTATTTTGTCGACTCCATTCTATTTGATTGTCCTTTATCCTAACTATTTTCATGAAGCCTACTATTCCTTTCTGTCTGAGCATAATTTATTACCTATTACATTTGCTCAAGCCATTCTAATTCTAATAACAATCTTATTAAACTCTTAGCTTTGTTTTTTGTTTTCTCATATTTTTGGGTGGTCTGACACTTAAAACTCCAACTCAAATCTTGCTCCATAAATCATTGGAGATATTACAATCAAAAGACAATTGATTCCTAAATTTAATTCTTAGTTTGTAGAAAAGAACATTATCTTGATGGTTGATGCCCTGATTTTATTTATTTATCTCTAGTGAGGAGCTTGTTCCTAATAGCCAGCCAAGCTATAGAACATATTGCAGTACTTGGTGACAGATTAAGCATACAATACAGGTCTCATACCAATTCACCATAGGCAATCTGAGTCTAATTGCACTCCATGTTTCTTGTAATTGAAACCCCCCCCCCCCCCCCCCCCTTTCCCCCCGTGACTTTTCAGGTTTCCAAATCACTGTGTTTATGGTTTGTGTTTAGTTACCTCCCTTCTCTATTTTCTAAAAGCATTTATCTGATCCAGAATTACTTCTCTGGTTCTCCTTGTCTGATTTAGAAATCTTTTCCTGCTGAGGTGTTGTAGAATCATCTGTTCAAATTGCACTCGAGGACCATAAGTTTGCAATATTTATCTATTGAGGTGCCATCTGTCATGCCTTGAGAAATTATGCCTTATGCCTTTGTTACATGAAATATTTTAGTTTTCTAGTTGTTGATGAGGGAGGGCTTACTTCTTACATTCTCAATTTAATACATTAGAAAAGGGATTGGTGTTATTTGGATGGTTGTCCCTCATTGCTTGATGTGGTGCATTTGATGGGAGAGAAAGAACTGGTACTTTGAGGATTCAGAAAGGACAGTAGCTGATGTTAAACTCTCTTCTTTAAAATGCTATCTGATTAAATGTCCATCGTATGAAGCCACTCTATTTTTTCAATCTATGATTTGATGGATGTTTGTAACTTATGTACTTGATTGTTATAGTCTGCAGCTGTATACATTGTGTATGCTTAGGTGATTCTTTTTTATGATTTAAATAAAATTTCCATTACTTATATAAAAAAAGGGTATTGGTTTTTATCTATGTATGGTTTTGGTGCCCCCCTTTTCTCATTTCAACAGTGAATGGATGTTAAGTATTTGGGGTTACTGATGCATCCATGTGTGTGCATAATCACTGACTGAGTTTGATAATTCTTCTTTTTTGCAAGCATAAGAGAGCTTTTGCAACCATTAGAGAGCATTTGCAACCATTGTAGCTTAGTGATAAGTATATTGCATTTTTTGGAAGGGAAAAATATAGAAGTTCATAGGTAGATAGTGTCTGATTTTATTATAGAGGTCTATGATTGATTACCTTAATTGTGTGGCTCTATAGTTAGGATAGATAGCTCATCAAGGTTGTGGTTGTGGTCATTTATATCGAGATAGTTTAGTAAAGAGCATATATACTTAATGATTAGAAAACCAGGTGGTTTGTATTGGTTATAAATTTGGTTGAAGATAAATGGACCGTGTGAATTTCATGTTTCCTTCCACTTATAATTTGCATAATAAGGATAGATGTAAATTTTTCTTTCTTGATTATGCTATGGTGTGGGCTCTTTTAACTTCATCTTTTCACAATTGTACTAAATCTTCTTCATGTTCTCCTTGGATTATTAAACTTTTTTCTTAATCTGTCAATTATGATCTATTTATGCTAAAGATATTGCTTGTACATTTTAAATCTTTAATTTCTGCCTGCCTATCAAAAAAAAAAAAAAAAAATGTAGTTACCTACAATAAAAAAAAGTAATCTTTAATTGCTGCCTATCATCTTAACAAAAACATTCCCATAGAGCCATGTTCACTGAGAATGCAGCTCACCAGTGTTTATTCCTTTGCTTTAAGAATTGAAAATGACTTGTTTATAATCCTCTCCTTGAATTGTTTTTGTTATCTTTCCGTCCTTCCTTTGCATAATTTGAATATTTTTATTCCAAAAAAAATAGTTATGCTTAGATGTATTGTTTTGCTGACTTGATTTCATTCCCTTGTTGTCCTTTTCCCTCTCCACATCTTTTGTGACTAAGTCGTCAATCACATCAACCATCAGCTGGTGGTGGTGCTGTTGCGTCAGCCATCAGCTGTCAAACGCATTGCACCTCTCTGCCGATCAGGCAGCTCTATCTCTTGCTGACTCTTAACTTGCTTTTCTTCAGTACTTTTATTTTTCTTTTAGAAGTATCTATGTCACACCCTCACATCAGATCTTATTCTATATTCTTTTTATCTTTTTATTTTTATTTTTTTAATTGTATGTCTCTTGCCTGCCCCTGATATGGTGCCTTTCTCTATTCTTTCTTTCAACTTTCTAGACCTTTCTACAATACTCTGATGACAATGATTTTGAGTTTTGAAATTTATTTTTGGTTTTTTGTTTTTTAATTGTATCAGTTTTGGACCTTTGGTTAAGATGATTACTTATTATTTATTAATAGATAATGGTATAAATAAATTGTTGAATCACAGCCGTGATGTGTCCTAGTTTTTCAAGAATTGTCATGTAGCCATGTCCGTATTGTGTCGTGTTAGAGTTTGTGCTTCCTTTAAGCACTCAGTGTGTTTGATAATTGGTTTTTCCCTTGATGTAGCTCACTTGTGAATATTATTCCCCTATTTGGAGAGGAAAATTATGGAAGTGCATTGATGGTTAGCTATCCTTGTTGGTGGACAAATCAATCCTTACTGTTGTTGCTTGGCCAGAAATTTTTGTTTAGATTCTGATTTTTGCATATATTTTTCTTGTTATGGAGGATGCTGACTTTTGCATTTCACCCCCCCCCCCCCCCCCCCCCCCCCCAAAAAATTAAGGTTTTCATAGCTCAGAGGCAAAATAGGTTGCAGGATTAGGAAGCATTTTATTATAGGCATCCCTCTTCCACGAAGCTAAGCTGGCACCTTTTCTTTGTTAATTATTCTGCTGAAATTTATTTCATCTTATAATGTGCTAATGTTCTTAGTTTCTTCTTTAGGTCAATATATCTTTTAGAGGAGGGTTAAAATCAATCCTTGGTATAAGAGTGATTTCTAACTATAGCAATGAGACCTGTGATACTTATTGAAAGAAAGCAAGTAGATTTGTGATAATTCGTGATTTTTGCTTGGCAAGGGATGTTTTACTAAAGAGCACATGATGGATGAGACAACCCTTCATTCAAATTAGTGTTTTGTGGTTGCCTAGTCAGCTTTGACTTTACTTTGAAATAATTTGTTTTGGTTTTAATTTACGGTTGATTTCATATTGTATATTTGATCTTTCTTTTACCATGAATTTTGCAATATTTGTTCCCTTATTTTCATTTGGAACACAATCTTCTCTTTACAATTGTGCTTTGTTAAGTAGCAATATATCTTATTAAATAATTGTTGGCATGGGAACTTGCTTAGATCATTTACCCCATTCCCCTTGGTGCACATGTTCATGTGGTAAAGGTTTTGAGTATTTCTTATTTTTTACATTTTGAAAAACGACAAATTTCGGTTTAGGTGTTTTCTATAAGGCTACTAAATTGATTAGTATTATTTAATTTTATTATGGTATTAAATCACAAACAAGCATGCACTTACAGTCTTTAAATTCTTGCAGGACTTTGCGATGGAACTTTTCCGACAAATGTTTCTGATGCCGTTCTTAAGTAGTTTAACTCAGTGATAGAAAAGATTCAACAAAGTTTTTTGTTGGTGCTTACTTGCTTAGTGTTGGCATTTGTTTATTATGCCAAAATGAATTGTAGTTATTATTAGGTTAAGGAGCTTATTTTGTTAAACTCATTTGGACTACACCACTACACCACCGACCACTCTTATGTTAGTATTTCTGGATGATTTACAGTTTAGTTTCAGTGTGACTACAAAAATGGCTAGGCACTAAACTATGTATGTCATGCTTGCATTGTGTGTGTGTGTGTGTGTTGAATCTCGTCTTTCTTGGTGAACTAGATAGCAGTTATTTATATGTAATTGGTATTATGGTAGCTATGGAAACTGTATATAAATATGTGTTTTAGTCTTAGGATATTTACATTTAAGATGATATGGAGGGATTGCATATTGCATTTTACCATCTAACAAGGCTTTGTTGGATACATTCAATTTGCAACTTATGTGTTTTAACTTTTAATCTCTCGTGTCCCTTACTAGAAGAATCTGGGCATAAATCTCACCCTTGATGTAAGTATTGAATCATAAATAAATATTGCGACATATGTTTAATTTTAAATTTTTAGTCGTGTGTTGTACATGTGAATTTTATCTTAAGATTAACCATATGTTTATAAGCTCTTGTATACTCTCCCCTTGCAAGCTGGTTTTTAAGGGTGAGTTCTACCCATGGGTTCTTAACAAATTCCTACAATGATAGCAAGTTTAAAGTTCAGAACCAAATGTAATTGTTAATTAAATGGCTACACTCGAAACATTAAATTGAAGGCCTTCTATGCACAGGAAAAGCAGGCAAATTGGCATCTGGCAATGAATAAGGATGCAAGCCTAAACAATTAATCCCAATACTGATATGCCTAAGCCAAAACAATGAATAATTGTCAGGTAAAGTAGCTCACTCTTTGGCCTTATATCCCAAATCTCTTTTGAAAATTATATTTCTCGTGTTCTTTTATCATGTCATTTATTTGTTCTTATCTCTGCTAAAAATGCTATTATTCCTTGCTCTCATTTGACGTTTCGTTTTTGTTAATGTTATGGAAATATGTAATAAACATTTCTTTTAGCTGTTAAGTGGTGGCTTAGAAAGTGGATTGGTGTAAAATTGGCCACACTCAGAAAATTAACAATTTTTACGTAATGGAACACCAATTTAAGGAGCTTGTGTTCAATGAGTTAGGGAGAAAGACAAAAAGGGAAAAACTTATCTCTAAAATAATTTAGTAGCTAGATTGAAATTCTATAGATTTCTTGACAAGTTGTAGTCTGCCTGCAAGAAGGGACAAAAATTTCGGTGAAGGGAATAAAAAGGAAATGGTTTGAACAATATATATATATATATATATATATATATATTATGTATTATATGAAATCTATTATGTAAAATTGGTTTTAGTTGCTGTTGAGTAAATATTATAGACCTAGAGTTTTCAAGAGTTAACAAGTAAAATTGGATTAAAAAAAAAAAAAAAAAAAATTCTTAACCCTTTTTTTACATTTCCACAACAACTAAATTGAATGTTGACGACAAATCTCCCTTGTTAACAAGATTTTCTTCTTCCCTACAGATTTCTTATTAGAGTAAAATCAAATCTGTACTCTAATTGGTAGTGTTGGGTGTTGATGATCTCTATACTCGAATCCTAATAGTAGAATCACCTCTCTCTCTCTCTTCAACCTGCCTTCAGATAAGATAACAGGGCGCTCCACTATGATTTTTTCCGAGATAAACAAACTCTCTCTCTCTCTCTCTCTCTCTCTCTCTCTCGCCTTTAGAGTAAGCTATTATAACAATTTTTAAAAAAAATTATAAAGAAATTAGTTAGAACAAGGCCAAAAAAAAAGAAAAAAAAAAAATCTTGCTCTCTATTAAGAAATTCAAGCATTCTGTGATTGGCAAATACCACTAACTGGTGTAGCATAACTTTTATGGGGAAAAGAAAAAATTTGCTCAAATAGACAATAGACAACAATATTGAACAATAAATAAACACAATAAAAAACAAAAAATCATTTACTAATTGATTTTGTTTGTTTGTGATTTTTCAGGAATGATGAGTTGATTTGTGGTTTAACTCCTACAATTTCACAATTTGAAACAGTAGTACCCTTTCTTTTCCCTCAAAACAATTGTGAATTGAGACTAATTTTGTTTGCCTGTTAATATTACCTCATTAAATAGTTCCTAAAAATCCTTCCATTAAATAATTGAGGGCTTTCGATGTTAAGTAGAATTGATAGAACCCTTGCTCTTACTATTGATTTGTAAGGCCATTTGGACAAGTAGGAAAACTTTTTAGTTTCCTCCAAACCTTCAATTTGATTTGTAAGGCCATTTGGACAAGTAGGAAAACTTTTTAGTTTCCTCCAAACCTTCAATTTGATTTTAAGAGTGTGGAATTGGAAGTGTTGGATTTAATGGAATGGAAGATTTGACTATTTGTCTCCAAATTTTTTTTTCTCCTCAATTGTTTCAATGAAGATTTTGGTAAACCTATGAGTTACTTGAAAATAATTGTAGTAAATTAAGCATAAAGTTCATCACACTAAAATACTTCTATAGCTAAAATTGTGCCACAACTGTGAAAGTGTTCGTCATCCTTACCAAGTCATTATGAAAGCAAAGCCAAATAAGTGAAGATAAAAACTTCATAAAAATTTTTATTTTCCTATCTTTGATTCAATTATCTTGCCATCGATTTTTTTTTTTTTCTTCTCTAATCATTTTTGTACTCTCTCTCTATCTCTTTTCGTTGCTTTAAAAAAAAAAAAAAAAATTATGCTCCAAATCAAGATTCTTTGAGAAAATTCAAAGTGGAACATTAATAGATATCAACACTGTTCAAGTAAAATAATTGTTCAATTTGTTTTAGATGCTTTTTCACATGATATATTGATATTTGCATCAGTGTAGAATTGCCTCTCTTTTGTGGCTGCTTAATTTAATTTTAGGCATTTATCCTTGGTTATTAGTCCTTTACTTTTTAGTTTTTACGATTAATTTTTAGGTACTCACAGAGTACGAAGAATGGTGCTCTTTCCTTTCACATTTATGGTAGAGTTTGCTCATTAAATTCATGGTGGGGTCCACAATGAATGTGAGAGGCGGGAACATCATTTCACTATACTTTAAGAGGTTCTAAGAATTTTCCACTTTTTACATGCTTAACAAATTATGTATGAGAAAGGAATAAATTATTAATTCATGTAATTGTACATGTAAAAAGAGAATTCCATAAAATGTCCACCAAGCATTATCTATGGTCTTTACTACACATTATTAGTATTAAAAGTCTTTGTTTAGTGTGCCTTTATATTAAAACCCATTTCTCTTGATGTGATGGTCACTCCATAAATATAAGTACTTATGAGGTGTAGGGGTAAGGATCGGGGTTCAAGTTTTCAGAGAGAGTTTCACACACATATACATTTAGATTATACTAGAGTAGAATTTCTATCTTGTAAAAAAAAAAAAATCCTTTGTTCAAATTTACAAGATTGCAAAGTTCTTACAAAGGAATAATAAATAAATAAAATTTTACATTTTATTCAAGAAAATATACTGCACAATATTAGTAATTTGCTCGGTTGAGCCATGTCTGGTTTTTATTTTATTTTATTTTTTTAATATCCAATATTGAGTATTTAGGAGACATTTTTGGTTACATCTAGAACTTCATGATGTACACTATCTAATGAGTTTCAAGAAAAAAGTCAATATTGAGATTGTGAAGTACTACCTTACTAAACTTAAAAAATAAAAATAACAAAATCACATAACAAAATCCTTTAATTTGATTCAAAATTAATTCTTTTAGATGATGGAATTTAGTCATTTTAACTCACACCTTTTGTGGTTAATTATTATTTTTAAATCGTATTTATGTCATATTATACATAGAAAAAAAAAATTATATATACAAATATATACAAGGAGTGCAAAATTCACATTTGGCAAATCAAACAAAAAAAATTATGAAACTAAAAAGATAATTGTAGTTTATAAAAATAAAATCAAACAAAAAAATTGTAGTTTATATCAATAATTAAACTAAAAAATTATGCAACTAAAAAGATAATTGAATATGAAAAATGAAAAAAATTGTTATTAGAAGAAGAAAAAATTTTAGGGATACCATTCAATTAAGTTGACGTGAAATTTATGATTAACTTCCATGTTTATGTAAATATATTGGATAAAATTGATAAATTTAATCATAATACAGAGTGAATGGGATTTCTGTCTCTTTTTGGATGTTTGGGTTTCTTTTAGAAATGGGGCTGAAATGTTGGGCTTTTGTAGTTCTCAATGGGCTCGGTTGTATTAGAGAAGTCAGATTGTTGATTCATTTCCCTACTTAATCCTTATTAGTATCACTCTATTAACTGCCTCTTCGATCCTTAAACTAAATATGACAAAATGGGTCAGAATTTTCTGACCTAATTTGAAAAATACTCGATTCGAACTTAATTTTTTTGACCCGAAGCAAAAATGGGTTGACCTGTGACCTGACTTGTGTTTTTTGTGGGTCAACCCGTGACCCAAACCATTTTTTAAAACTTTTCTTTTTTGGGTAAAAAAAAAATTAAAATTAAGACAATATTGGTTTAATTGTTTGTTATGAATTTTAAGGAAACAATTGAGACATTTACATAATTGCATGCAAACGAATTGAAAGATGAATGGTTGAGTATTTGTAATAAGTAAAGATTTTTAGATATCGAATAGCAAAGTACATGTCAAAATAATCTGGTTATAGTAGAATTAAAAACGTAGATTTAAAATTGTAGACATGTGTGAGAAACATTTATAAGTGTGAAAATAGTGAGGCCAAAGTATCAAATTAGCATAAATTATGAATGGTTAGACTTATTTTTTAACAATTTATGTCCAAAATAAACGGCTTTTCAAAATAAATTATGATATTTCCTAAAGTGTGTGTTGCTTAACAATGATATAATATTCATAAAAGAGACCATGTATAAATAAATAAACAATCAAACTTTAATGTATATTCTCAAATTGAAATATACATTAAAGTTTAGAGGACTCTAATTAAGTCCTTGCAAGTCTTTTGAAATGAATAATAATAAATATGAAAAAAAAGATCTATTCTTATTGCTCCACAATTGATTTTCCAATTGCTATAATTGCAGTTAACACCTTCCCTTTGAATGAGATCAATAGACAAAAAACCCAAAGCAATACCAGTTTTGTTTTTCTGTAATTCGAAATGTATTATGTATATAACCATGTTTTGAAGCTTGGCCTTTGGTAGCATTTGTTTCACAGAATGGACCTCACAAGAAGACTAAATTACTGAACTTTGTTTTGAGAATCAACTAAATTACTAAACTTAATGAGATATATAAGGCTACATTCAGGAAATAATCAATTAACCATGTTCTAAGGCATCGATATGGTTGCTAAAAAATGTGCTAGACACTGATCTCAATGTTGATTTTTTCCCCCCTTAGCTCATCGTGCTTAAATAGTAGTCACATGACATAAGAGGCATAGATTTAAAAAAAGTTTGCTGTTAATTACTACTTCTCAATTTGAGGAAAATATCACATCTACAATGGTTTAAGACGTGTCCATTAGAAACAAATATCACAAAATATCCAAAGAATTTTTCAAACAACTTAATAAATAATTAGGGATACATCTCAAGGCTAAAAATGACTAAAACAGACAATTTACTACTCAAGGCAGTGTTTGAGGGACTTTGCTAGAGACATATAGCTACATAGGGCTGATAGAACATTTGATAGAAGTGGAGTCAAACAACAAAGTAAAAAAAATTAATTCAATTACCGTAGGTAACAATCTACACTAACATAGAACACTTGATAGAAGTGGAGACAAACAACAAAGTCAAAACTCTAATCTCACAATCACAAAGGAAAGCTGCTACAATATGTAAAACTCCAATCGAATTACCTTCAGTATCAATCTACAATAACACAGATATTTTATACAGTTTTTTTAAAATTGGAATACATACACAGATTTCTCATCACACTATCACAAAGCAAAGCTGCTACAATATTCAAAACTCCAATTGAATTACCTTCAGTACCAATCAACAGTGACACAAATATTTGATACAATTTGTTTAAATTGAAATACATACATAGAGGAGGTCTGCTACAATATTGAAAATGCTAATCGAATGACCTTGGGTATCAATCTACACTGACACAAATATTTGGCATTGTAATAAATACACAAAAAATTGTTTCAGCTACAACAATATTGCCTTATTTTGCATAGACTACATGAACTAATCTGAGTCGCATCACAACACTCAAGAGGCAGTGGGTAGTAACAAAATGTATGAAGGGAATAAAAAACATCAAGCAATCAAGCAAAAAGAATAGAGCAGAAAACAGACTGGGATTTAGAGATACCTGAATTGAAGCATCCAACTTCTGTCAATATTCATATACCATGAGGAAAGGAGTAAGGAAGACAGAGAGGCTGCCGTTAGAAGGTGGGGAAGGGGAAAGAACACATTTTGCGCAAGAATTTTGCGGTTAGAATGTGGGGAAGGGGAAGTTACACAGTTTGTGTGAGAAATCTGTAGTTAGAAGGTTGGGAAGGGGAAATAACACATGAGAAAATAAAGGGAAGGAAATCCAGAGGTTGTAATTGTGATTTTCAAAGGGTTTTAAGTTTAGAAGGCTTGGGTTTAGGCTTTAAGTTAGAATTAAATTTAGAAGATGTGGGCAGGTGGAATTAAATTTAAAAGAAGTGGGTTTTATGGTGGAGATAGACTGGAAATAATTTTAGAGGATAGGAATGACATAGCTGCTAACGTGGCTTAATGTGAGTATAGCAACATTAAATGCTATACTTCAATATTTATATACTGTGTGGAAAGGGGTAAGGAAGACAGAGAGGCTGCCATTAGAAGGTGGGGAAGGGGAAAGAACACATTTTGCGCAAGAAGTTTGTGGTTAGAATGTGGGGAAGGGGAAGTCACACAGTTTGTGTGAGAAATTTGCCGTTAGAAGGTGGGGAAGGGGAAAGAACACGTGAGAAACAAAAAGGGAAAGAAATCCAGAAGTTGTAACCATGGTTTTCAAAGGGTTTTCAGTTTAGAAGGCTTGGATTTAGGCTTTGAGTTAGAAATAGGCTGGAAATAATTTTAGTTTTATTAATATTTAAAAATTGATAAAAAGTATTTTAAAATTGTAGGATAAATTTAGGAAAGAGTATAGAAATAACATGGTTGCTGACGTGGCTTAACGTGAGCATAGCAACATTAAATGCTACGCTTTAGTTTTTAATAATATATAGATTAGTTCATCAAGGTTGTCATTGTTCTTGGATATTAACTTTAAGCAAGCCTATTTATCAAGTTTTTGAAGATAAATGAAGAGTGCGAACTTCATGTTTCCTACCACTTATAATTTAAAATGTGTAGATAGATGAGTTCAACTCTTTTTGTCCCCTTGAAAATTTAATATGACCTCTTTCTTACTGAAAAACCTTCACATAGAGCCATGTTCATTGAAAAAGCAACTCATTTGTGGGAATTGCTTGCTTAAAGTGGTCAGGAATTGAAAACATGTTTATAATGCTCTTCATGAACTAATGTTATCGCTACTTACCAAAGTTTGTGTCCTTTTTTCTTAATTACAATAAAGTAGATATGCTTAAGATGTGTTATTTTGTTGACTCCACTGTGTTAGTATTCCATTATTCTTTTTTCCCTAACCATTTTCATGAAGCCGTCTATTCCTTTCTGTCCAAGCATAATTTATTACAATTGCTCAAGCCATTCTAAATCTAATAACAATTTTCTGTAACTCTTACCTTTGTTCACAACACCGCCCCCCCCCCACCCCCCCCCCCCCCCCCCCCCAAAAAAAACTATTGGTCTTTTAACCCAAAAAAAAAAAAAAAAAAAAAGGTTGGTCACTTTGTAGGCATTGTGCTGTGAATTTGTACCAAATTATCAATAAAACATTTTTGTACGTGAAGGGTGGGAAGTAAACACTACCAATAAAAACATCTCCAAAAAAATCATACATTAGCGTAAATAGTTTAACATTCACAAATAACAAATAAACAGGACTTTCTCAAAAAAAGAAAAAGAAAAAAGGAGATTGTTCATCAATAAAATAAAAATAAATAAAGAAATATTTTTTTATTCTCTACCCTCTCTCTCTCCTTTCCAAATATTATTTCTTTTTTCTCTCTCATGCACTGATCTAGTCATATTGGCAAAGATGGAATGTGACGAAGGGCGGTTGATGGCAGTGCCACTTCAAGGCCTAGGCAACTTAGGCCTCTTATTTGTCCCAATCTTTAAAAAAAGTTTTAAGACTTCCATTAATGTAACAAAAGGCTTCCAAATTGAGGAAAAAAATGGTAGAATGATAACTAATTTTTTTAAAAGAAAAATATTTGTGAGTTTTGCATTCTTTTCCCATCTTCAAGAAAGCCCCAACATATTGGACCAATAGAAATCTAACACAATTAAAAACCTAAATTTTTTTCTTTAAAAAAATTGTTAGGATTTTGTTATTAATGTATTGAATAATCATTGACAATCAATTTTCTTAACAATTTATAAAAGTGATATTAATAAAATCTAAATACAAAAACTATATTAGCAATTTTGTATCTTAAAAAGCAAAAAGAGTGGTTTTACAAAATGAATTTATAAAATAAAAAATTAAAAATGTGTAAATAGATGAGTTCAGCTCTTTTTTATTTCCTTGAAAATTATATTTGACCTCTTTCTTACTGTAAAACCTTCCAATAGAGCCAAGGTTTATTGAGAAAGCGGCTCATTAGTGGGTATTGCTTGCTTTTTGTGGTTAGGAACTGAAACGTGTTTATAAAGCTCTTCATGAACTATTATTATCTATACTTCCGTAGCAAAATTTGAGTCCTTTTCTTTATTCACAATAAAGCAGTTACACTTAAAGATGTATTATTTTGTCTACTCCATTCTATTCGATTGTTCTTTATCCTAACTATTTTCATGAAGCCTACTATTCCTTTCTGTCTGAGCATAATTTATTAACTATTACATTTGCTCAAGCCATTCTAATTCTAATAACAATCTTATTAAACTCTTACCTTTGTTTTTTGTTTTCTCATATTTCTGGGTGGTCTGACACTTAAAACTCCCAACTCAAATCTTGCTCCATAAATCATTGGAGACATCACAATCAAAAGGCAAGTGATTCCTAAATTTAATTCTTAGTTTGTAGAAAAGAACATTATCTTGATGGTTGATGCCCTGATTTTATTTATTTATCTCTAGTGAGGAGTTTGTTCCTAATAGCCAGCCAAGCTATAGAACATATTGCAGTACTTGGTGACAGATTAAGCATACAATACAAGTGTTGGGAAATTTAGATCCCGGTTGATAGAATTAACAAGTTTTAAACCCAAGTTATTAATTAGATTTATTATGAACAAAACTTGTTAAAACAAACAAATATCAATATCATGTCAAAATCATGCAGCGGAAAAAATAAATAAGACAAGATATAATGACCCAGGAAAAACCAATGAAACCAACCAGTTTCAGAGTAAAAAACCTGGGGGGAAACCTTCCCGAAAAGCAATCCACTATAGTAAAGAAAAGTTTCAGATCTAGTACAAAACCTTTGTCCCTAGACTCTACAATCCCCGTAGATGAACTCATAGCAAAAACCTTCTACCGCTTCAGAACCTCTAAACTCTTCAATATATGAACTCTATCCTTTTTGTTGCACGGATCCTAGTACGTGACTAACTCTTTTGCACGAATCCCAATACATGACTCACTCACCAACTTAAGGAAGAAGAATGTTGGCTGCAAAATTCTTCACTTCATCAACAATGAAGATCAAGAAGCACTTGGTTACAAAACCCTACGGCGCAAAGACGCAGTAGCTTCTTTCAAAGAGAATAAGGTATCGGTCACCTTTTGCATATTTTCTCCTTGTATTATCTTATGTGACGGCCTCTAAAATAAGCCTTATATAGGTTTAGAGTTGTGACAAAAGAAACCCTACACAAATACATAAGCCTGGCCCAAAAATCAGATCTGAAAATTCTAATTTCCGTAACCTCGATAGATAACAGGTGTCGAGCAGGTGTTGAGGAGGTGTCAAGCTTTAATGAGGCTCGACAGATACAGCTATCGAGGAGGTGTCGAGAAGGTGTCGAGGAGACATAAACTTTCTCGATCGATCCACCAGGTGTCCAGGAGGTGCCGAGATTGCGATAAAGAAAAGCTTGAGAAGCTCGATAGATAGCTAGCTATTGAGATATCTGTCCACAGGTGTCGAGCTATCTGTCCAGCTTTATTGAACACCTTTTCTTCACTTGTTTTTTGGTCCAATCTTCATGGCTTTAATACTAGACTTGAATAACATGTTTCTTGAAGTATTAAACACATCTTAGATCTACCCAAATACAAGTAAAATGCGTTTTGTCAAAGGATTAGCCAACTACATAAAATATGTCCTTAAAAACAAGGTCTCATACCAATTCACCATAGGCAATCTGAGTCTAATTGCATTCCATGTTTCTTGTAATTGAACCAATCCCCCACCCCCCCCCCCTACCCCCGGCGGCGCGGGCGACTTTTCAGGTTTTCAAATCACTGTGTTTATGGTTTGTGTTTAGTTGCCTTCCTTCTCTTTTTTCTAAAAGCATTTATCTGATCCAAAATTAATTCTCTGGTTCTCCTTGTCTGATTTAGAAATATTTTCCTGCTGAGGTGTTGTAGAATCATCTGTTCAAATTGCACTCGAGGACCATAAGTTTGCAATATTTATCTATTGAGGTGCCATCTGTCATGCCTTGAGAAATTATGCCTTATGCCTTTGTTACATGAAATATTTTAGTTTTCTAGTTGTTGACAAGGGAGTGCTTACTTCTTACATTCTCAATTTAATGTATTAGAAAAGGGATTGGTGTTATTTGGATGGTTGTCCCTCATTGCTTGATGTGGTGCATTTTACGGTAGAGAAATAACTGGTACTTTGAGGATTCAGAAAGGACAGTAGCTGATCTAAACATAGTGGCTTTGAAGATCTCTCTTATAACACAACCCTCTCCTCTTCATGCTCCTTACAAAACCCAAACGTTCTCCTTAATAACACCTACTCATCACTTTCTACCTCTACCTATTCTGAGTTTGACCTTTCACTTTTCCGTTTCAATCTCAATTTTAAAGCAATGACTTCAAAGTGCCTCAAATACATGACCGAGATGTTCTCTATGCTTGGAATCGATTTTGCTAGGTCCGTAAATCTCTCTAACTCTGTTTCTCTTAAAAATATAATGTCCCTTTTGTTTCTATAGAAAGTAGCACTTCAAAGATTTTTTTCAGAAAATTTTTGTGCCAAGACTAAATGGAATTTGAACTTTGAGTTTCTATGTGGTCTTTTAACATTCTGAATGATGATTCCAGCAATTGAGGACCGATCCAAAAGATCAACCTCAAGCCAAACAGTCGACCTGTCAAGGTAAAAAATAACCTACTTATGAGTTTTTTATTTTATAATTTTTCTTTTTGCATGGTGTAGTTAAATTCTTTTAAAAAAAATTTCTGTTAATTTGTTAATTCATATCCATCAATATCCAAATTTATGTAAATAGAAATGGATCCCATAGATTTAGGATTGAAGCCAAAAACACAATCTGCTCATGAAATATAAAAACTAAGGAACAAATACTTGAAAGTATCAAGAAGAATGTGAAGGCTTGAGTTGAGTTCTTTTGGTGCGGGTAGTTGTCCAAGGCTCCAAGTAATTGGCAATGATCTTGGGTCCAGGTAACATTAGTCACGTAAATAAGTGTAGGGACATAACTAGAAATTTAAGACTCTTGAGGTAGTGTGTGCAATTCAACATTTGCAGAGGTATATGTGTTCACGACTTTTTCTGGGTGTTGAAGAAGCCACAAGATTTTGTGTGTAGATACTAGATACAAGTAACATTCCCATCCAGGGCTTAACATTTGCAAAGTCCAAAATTAACTTTGTTATTCATGATGTATATACTCCACTCCATGTCTTCCCTACTCAAAATTTTCATGTGTTTTATGGCTGCCTTAGAAATTTTAGTAATTTCCTGTTCTAGGTATGTGTGTGTATATATATATATATATATTGATGGATCTATTCTAGGTATATCAATTACAGCTTGCCAGATGCATATTATCAATTTGGTTGTTAATACTTACGCTCTGTAAAGATTCTATAAACTTGAAAATTGTTAATATTAGTTCTTATCCTTCCAATCTTTGAACTTTTATTTTTATTTTAATTTTATTTTATTTATTTTTTAAATTTTGGTTGGATCATGGTCCCCAAAGACTAAACAAATTTCCAATAATTGTATTGTTTGTAGTTGCACCTATCTCAGTTGTGCATCAACTGTTGCTCAAGATGGGAGGGTTGGCATGCCTATCCATTGAAGATTACTACGTTCGTGTTTTTTATCCTCTTAAGTTTAGTCAAGCAGCCTAAAAAATTAGTTCAACTACTGATTCTTTAATTTTTTTTTTTTATAATTATTTTAGTTCTAGACTTTGAATCAGTTCAAATTTGAAATTGCAACTTAGCATATGACGTTCTTTGAATATGTTTGAAAAAATTACTACCAAATTTTGTCACTAATGCTACTTCTCTTGACTATATGAAATTCTTTTCAAATTTATTAGTTCTCCAACTTGGATCATGATTTTAATAAAGTTGATCTATGGATGAAATTCACAGAGTCTCCCTTTTAAAATTTTCTTTTAGGCCTTAACTATGGTGTTTGATTACTACAAAAGCAATTTTTCAATAACTAATGACATATTTGCAACACTTGGATTGAAAATTCATGGTGGCAAAAATGTCCCTTATGTGTAGGACATTTTCAGGGTATTAGGTCTTGGTATGTATTCAGTAAATTCTTGAGAAATACATAATGAGAGTTCCAAGTAGAAGACTTGGTCTTGGTGCCAAAGGATTTATTTCTTGGTGCATTTGGTCATAGATAATGTATATTAGAAGCTTCAGGGGTGCTGAAAACTCATTATAAATGAATCCTTACACTACTATTAATAAGTTGAACAATGGTGAGATATCACCCCTTTCATTTTCTTTATAAAGATGGTTGTTGTTAAAAGAAAATTATCTTCCTTCTCGACTCTATTCCATGGTGATACAATGATTGGGAAATTATGTGTTGGGCATAATTTGGTGTGTCTTTGTTGTAACAAGAGCAATAGGTTTCTCCATTGGCCTGGTGTTTTAAAAAATTGTGAGTATGGAAACAAAATTTGAGAGTAGTAGTAGTTTTGAAAATTTAACTATTAAAGGTTTTTTTTTTTTTTGAAGAGAAAGAAAGTTTTTTTAAGAGAGAAAGAAAGAGAATGGAGGCATATAGTCAAAGTTGAGAGGGGAAGGCAAAGCGCGAGAGAGAGGTTGGGGAGTCAAAGGTTTAGAAAATCCTACGTTAATCATTATAGCAGAGTATTGATAATGTACATAATGTGAAAACAAAAAGACAAAAACCAAAACATCATTTTGGAGGCAAGCTGTGATTAATGCATCTACACAATCATAAAGGCAGAAACTTTTTATATAGCTAAAGTAAAAACTTGCCGTACCAAAAAAAAAAAAAAAAAAAAAAGACTAACAGAGGAGGGAGACTTTGTTTATGAGATGTTTGTATGTAAATTCATCACCGTAAAATAATAAGGATTCCCATAGAATAAAATAAAATAAAAATGATTATATTAAATAAAAGATATGGATTTGTGTAATTTAGGCAACAGAAATGCTAGAAGATTATCTATCTCGATCTCATTATTTATTAGTATCCCTTTTTATTAAAAAAAAAAAAAAAAAAAACTGAAACATTTGGTATACTAAAAGACATGAAGAAGAGAGAGAGTTGTGGTGTAAACTCAGTCAATTAATGGGAGAGTTGGATGATTGTAGAGAAACTTCATAGGAGGAGCCACTTGGCAAAAGCTTAGACCCTCTCACAATGAGGTCTCTACTTTTATATATATATTGATGATTAGCTGAAAAGATTCAAGAATTACTTGGAGAAATGTACTTTATAATGACTTGGCAATTTAAGGGAGTTTTTGCCCCATGTTGATGAAATATATAGGTTTGATATCTATTTCTCAAACCATTCATTGCTAGATGGGAGTTAGGTTAATACTCACAAACCAAACCAATTATATGCTCGCTCTCTTTCAAAGGATGTGAAAATAATAATGTGCAGGTAACTTAACCAAAATATTTAAATTATAGTGAATTCACTCACGCAAAGCTTTTTTAATATATAATATAATTGATGCTAATTATGTAAATATTATACCACAAGATTAAATTTTAATATTATTATTATTATTTTTATGAATCATAAAAATTAGTTAGAAATTATTTCAAAATAAAATTATAAATTATCTACGCATCGCGCGGGACATCATCTAGTTGCTAATTAAATTACTACACTCGAAACATTAAATTGAAGGCCTTCTATGCACAGGAAAAGCAGGCAAATTGGCATCTGGCAATGAATCAGGATGCAAGCCTAAACAATTAATCCCAATACTGATAAACCTAAGCCAAAACAATGAATAATTGTCAGGTAAAGTAGCTCACTCTTTGGCCTTATATCCCAAATCTCTATTGAAAATTATATTTCTCGTGTTCTTTTATCATGTCATTTATTTGTTCTTATCTCTGCTAAATTGCTATTATTCTATGCTCTCATTTGTCGTTTCGTTTTTGTTAATGTTATGAAAATATGTAATAAGCATTTCCTTTAGTTGTTAAGTGGTGGCTTAGAAAGTGGATTGGTGTAAAATTGGCCACACTCAGAAAATTAACAATTTTTACGTAATGGAGCACCAATTTAAGAAGCTTGTGTTCAATATGAGTTAGGGAGAGAGACAAAAAGGGAAAAACTTATCTCTAAAATAATTAGTAGCTAGATTAAAATTCTATAGATTTCTTGACAAGTTGTAGCCTGCCTGCAAGAAGGGACAAAAATTTCGGTGAAGGGAATAAAAAGGAAATGGTTTGAGCAATATATATATATATATATATATATTATGTATTATATGAAATCTATTATGTAAAATTTGTTTTAGTTGCTGTTGAGTAAATATTATAGTTTTCCAAAGTTAACAAGTAAAATTGGATTAAAAAAAAATTCAATTCTTAACCCATTTTCTACATTTCCACAACAACTAAATTGAATGTTGACGACAAATCTCCCTTGTTAACAAGATTTTCTTCTTCCCTACAGATGTCTTATTAGAGTAAAATCAAATCTGTACTCTAATTGGTAGTGTTGGGTGTTGATGATCTCTGTACTCGAATCCTAATAGTAGAATCACCTCTCTCTCTCTCTCCTTTAGAGTAAGCTATTATAACATTTTTAAAAAAAATTATAAAGAAATTAGTTAGAACAAGGCTAAAAAAAAAAAAAAAAAAAAAATCTTGCTCTCTATTAGGAAATTCAAGCATTCTGTGATTGGCAAATACCACAAACTGGTGTAGCATAACTTTTATTTGATTTGTCCCTGAAGAGGAAAAAATCTAGGTTGACGGATCTCCATGAAATGGGCTTGACGGTTCTACATCCGTGGGCCGATAGAGGACAGACCCAACGCGTGCAAGTTCTGTTATGGACGGGACCTACATGAACGAATGCAGGAGGGACGGATCGAGCATCCGTATGGCAGCCAGAAACCCTAGATGGAAAACCCTTGCGGCCCACGCTTGGCCATCATAGAATCCTAGTATAAATGGAATTCCAATAGAAGGAGGATTCCAGAAGATACGCGCATTAAGGAATATATTCTCCATAAGGAAATGTCTTGCTCACCACGTTTGGACTACTTAAGAGGATTCCTATAAGGAAAAGACTTCTACACTAAGGAAGAGAGGTTAACCCTCTACTACTATAAAAGCCCTAATACCCTCACAAATCAAGGTATGCATGATTTACCCCTTCTCTAGCACTCTAGAGTTGTGAGAATAGTTCTAACTTAACCTTCGGAGGGTATTTGGCTGGTACCACACCGGTGCTCTCTGTTAGGTCTTCTCTCTTTGGTTGCGCAGGTATTGTTATGAGCGTGAGAAGATCGTGTGGCTCACTGATGATTTTTATGGCATCATTAGTCTCCTTTAGGATACAATACTAATTACCTACTAATTTATTATAAAAATAAAAGTACCTATTAGTTCAACTAAAAAAAGAAAAAAAAGAAAAGAAAAAGGAATTGATAGTATATTATCAAAATCTTTTTTTTTTTTTTTGAATAACTATATTATCAAAATCAGTTACACGTTAAGATGATTTTTTTTTTGGCTCAAATGGACAATATACACCTAAAAATATTGAACAATAAAAAAACACAATACAAAACAAAAAATCATTTACTAATTGATTTTGTTTGTTTGTGATTTTTTAGGAATGATGAGTTGATTTGTGGTTTAACTCCTACAATTTCAAAATTTGAAACAGTAGTACCCTTTCGTTTCCCTCAAAACAATTGTGAATTGAGACTAATTTTGTTTGCCTGTTAATATTACCTCATTAAATAGTTCCTAAAAATCCTTCCATTAAATAATTGAGGGCTTTCGATGTTAAGTAGAATTGATAGAACCCTTGCTCTTACAATTGATTTGTAAGGCCATTTGGACAAGTGGGAAAACTTTTTAGTTTCCTCCAAACCTTCAATTTGATTTGAAGAGTGTGGAATTGGAAGTGTTGGATTTAATGGATTGGAAAATTTGACTATTTGTCTCCAAATTTTTTTCTCCTCAATTGTTTCAATGAACTTTTTGGTAAACCTATGAGTTACTTGAAAATAACTGCAGTATATATTAAGCATAAAGTCCTTCACACTAAAATACTTCTATAGCTAAAATTGTGCCACAACTGTGAAAGTGTTCGTCATCCTTACCAAGTCATTATGAAAGCAAAGCCAAATAAGTGAAGATGAAAACTTCATAAATTTTTTATTTTCTTATCTCTGATTCAATTATCTTGCCATTGTTTTTTTCCCCCCCTTCTCTAATCATTTTTGTACTCTCTCTCTTTTCGTTGCTTAAATAAAAAGAAATTATGCTACAAATCAAGATTCTCTGAGAAAATTCAAAGTGGAACATTAATAGATGTAGGGGTGATAGGCCCAGTAGTATATATCTATGTATATATTGGGCCGGGGGCCTAATCTGGGAACATAAAGTAGTCCAAAGATGGGTAAACATTGTCATGGGAGTCCGCGTTAGTGAGTGAAAAGGTGAGGTTTGGTCATAAGAGTCCGAGAGGGTGGTCCAAGGAGGAATGCCTGGGCTGAGCAAAACTGAGGTTCGAAGGTGTGGTCTGCCATCCAGGGCAATGTTCCAGGAGATTCTATTGATGATGATATGCATCATAGAAGCACAAGACAGAGGGAAGTTATAAAATATCTAATAAGAGAAAGCTGCAACTACCGCATTGAATGCTTTGTAGCTAACTCTCTGGCTGCATTAATGAGAAAGTGATACTTGAACAATAATTTTCAGCCTTACAACTACTCCCAAAGACTTCAGGAAGGTATTGATGGGACAAGGATCAACACCAGCGATCTAATCTACACGTGGAAGGTGGAGATGAAAGAAAGAAGAGAGTATAAAATAGAAAGAAAACCTTGAGGGGAGGGGATCGAAGAATTAAGAGAAAAACACTGTAAGAATAAGAATTGTGCTTGTAATCAAATTCAAGAGATATATACAAGAATTGATCTCCTCGGATTGTGTTGAGGACGATTTTCTTTAGATAAAATCAGTCTATCTTTACTTTATTGTCATTGGATCCATTATAATTGTTACCCAACTCATTAGACCCTAGTTTTCTAACCCACTATCTATAAATTCATTGTATTGGGCTCTTTGTGCCTAAATCCTTTTACCTTTTGGGTTTAGGAACCAAAAATTGTGTCCTTATAATTGGCGCCGTCTGTGGGAATTACTTGAGCTTTATTGAGCTCGACGTCCAATTATGGTAGGTTTAGGGCTAAACCAGGAGGAATCTATTGGTTCCCAATGTTAGGATCAGTTCCTCAACCTTAAGCAGAGGAGGGACAAGGAGTTTAGCGTGCATACCACGTACACTAGGGGGAGTCAGCCTCGAGGTGGAAGTCACCTCTCTCATGAAGAGAATATTAGGAGCATGCAACTGGAGATTGATCGTTTAAGAAGGAGGTTACGCCGCGAGCGAGGTAGGACAACCCTTTCAGGTTCTGGCCCCTTTTCTGATGATGATAGTGATATTAGCTATCAGCCAAGGTCCAGGACTCCTCCCAGCGAATCCTTTTCATGTGATAAGGATCATCATTACAGGCGGAGAAGGGAGAGTCCGCCTCGCCAAGGTCTGGGTAATAACACTATGGGTAGGGCTTTGAATCAGATTTCTAAGTCACCTTTTACCCGTAGGATTGAAAGTGGAAAACTTCCTCAGCGGTTTACTCAGCCATCGTTCACCATGTACAACGGTAGAACGGCCCCAGTGGAGCATGTTAGCCACTTTAACTAGAAGATGACAGTTCACTCTAGGAATGAAGCCTTGCTATGCAAAGTGTTCCCATCTAGTTTAGGGCTTATGGCAATGAGATGGTTTGATGGTTTGAAAGAAGGTTCTATTAGCTCCTTTAAGGAGCTTACTAGGGCATTCGGGGCCCGGTTTATGACTTGTAGCAGGGTTCCTCGGCCCTTAGACTCCCTGTTGTCTATGACCATGCGAGAAGGGGAGACCTTGAAAACATACTCAGACAGATACTGAGAGATGTTCAATAAGATCGATGGGGACTTTACATCAGCCCAATGGACAAGGAGGTTAGGCAGGATCGGGATCTCAGAGAGATGCTTTTTCAAGAGCCCTTTTGGGCACGATTAATGTCATCGTCATGGCTTCGAGGAGAACTGGTTCTCACTCCTTCAGAGTGATGTCTGTAGCTCGGCCACCTGCCAAAGACTCTAACCCTGAGCCGAAGAGGGCTAGGACGAAAAATCGACTAGCATTGAGTTTCTCGGATTAGGACAAGGTTGGGACCATACAGCCATATGATGATGCCTAATCGTCACCCTTATAATAGGGGGTATGATGTGAAAAGGGTGTTGGTAGATTAGGGCAGCGGGGCAGATATTATGTACCTTGATTTGTATAAAGGACTAAAATTGAGACTTGAGGATTTGACAACTTATGATTCACCTTTGTTAGGCTTTGATGGGAAAGTTGTTGTTCTAAGGGGCCAAATTCGACTACTCGTGCAAGCAGGCTTAGAGGTGGTAGAGGTGGACTTCATTGTAGTGGATGCTAATTCTCCCTACACGGCCATTGTAACAAGACCTTGGCTCTATGCCTTAGGAGCAATTTCTTCCACTCTGCATTTGAAAGTGAAATATCCGTCCAGGGAACAGATTGAGGAGCTGGTTGGGAGCTAGTCCATGGCTAGGCAGTGCTTGGTGGCTGCAATAACGTATCAGCTAGGAGTTGAGTCATCAGCCTCTACTGAAAGGGGCTTATAACAATCAAGGACTCTGGTGTTATCTACGGACGTGGTGTCAGAAGTGGCAAAATGTGAGAAGTTAGAGAAAATTGTTATTGATGATGATTTGGAAAGGTTCTTTCAGGTCGGAGCCCAATTGCCTCCTTGAGAGAAGGAAGAGTTGATAGTGTTTCTTAAGAGGAATATTGACGTATTGGACTACTTACAAAGCCCCTGGGGTGGATCCAAACTTCATCTGCCATCATTTGAATGTCAATCTGTTTGTCGTCCCCAAAAGCAACCACCTCAGCGCTCAATTATGAACCATGCAGATACTGTCAAGGATGAGGTGATCAAACTCAAGCAGGCCGAGGCTATTAAAGAGGTGTTTTATCTTAAGTGGCTAGCCAATACTGTAGTGGTATGGAAGAAGAGTGAAAAGTGGCGAGTATGTGTGGACTTTACAGATTTGAATAAGGCTTGTCCAAAAGATCCTTTCCCTGTGCCTTGGATAGACTAGCTAGTGGATGCAACTATAGGTCATCCTCGGATGAGTTTCTTGGATGCCTTCCAAGGATACCATCAAATACCATTAAATATCACTAGCTTTGGGTGATCAGGAGAAGACAGCTTTTGTCACTCCTATTGGAAATTACCACTACAAGGTGATGCCTTTTGGATTGAAGAATGCAGGGTCTACCTATTAGAGGATGATGACCAGGATGTTCGAGCCACAATTAGGCAAAAATATTGAAGTTTATATAGATGATAGGGTGGTGAAGAGTAAGGTGGTGTCTAAGCACGTGGGAGACCTCGACAATTTTTTTGAGATATTGAGGAAACACAAACTGCGCCTCAATGCTTCCAAGTGCTCTTTTGGCATGGGATCAGGTAAATTTCTGGGCTATATGGTCACTCTTCGTGGAATTGAGGTCAACCCTGATCAAGTTAAGGCAATTAACAGTTTACAGCCACCTCATAATCCCAAAGAAGTCCATAAATTAACAGGAATGACTGTCGCCTTGAATCGGTTTATCTCTCGGTTAGTAGACAGGTGCAGACCTTTCTTCCAGTTGTTGAATAAATGGAAGAGATTTGAGTGGATCGAGGAGTGTGCCTTGGCCTTCTAGCAGCTTAAGGAATACCTTTCTCGGACACCTGTTATGTCCAGGCCTGAGGTGGATGAGGTCTTGTTTACTTACATTGTTGTGGCTTCTCCTACTGTAAGCTTGGTGTTGATACGGGTTGACAATGGCGTGCAGAGACTAGTTTACTATGTGAGCAAGTCTTTGCATGAAGCAGAAGTTCGTTACTTACCACAGGAAAAGGCCATTTTGGCAGTAGTACATGCTACACGTAAACTCCCTCATTACTTCCAATCCTACACAGTTGTTGTTTTAACCCAACTTTCGCTTTGATCACTACTTCAGAGTGCTGATTACACTGGAAGGGTTGCCAAGTGGGGTACGATCCTAGGGGCTTTTGATATCAAGTATATGCCTCGCACCTCTATTAAGGGATAGGTCCTCGCAGATTTGGTGGTCGAGTTTGCTGAATCCCCATTGGAAGAGGAGGTAGAGAAGTAAGACATGAATGAAAAATCAGTTGACATGATCTCCTTGCAATAACCCTTATCCTAGAGGGTATACGTTGATGGCACGGCAAATCAAAGCGGATCTGAGGTGGGGCTAGTTGTAATTTTTCCAGATAAGATCATTATTGAAAATTCCTTAAGGTTGGGTTTCTCGGCCATAAACAATGAGGCCGAGTATGAGGCTCTGTTGGTAGGGATGACTATGGTTCAGAAAATGGGAGGAAAAACAGTGGAGATATTCTCTGATTCAAGGTTGGTTGTAGGCTAGGTGAAGGGAGAGTTGGAGGCCAAGGATGTGAGAATGCAAGAATACTTAAATCAGGTTAGGCACTTACAAATAGGGTTTGAGTCTTTCAACTTACTGCACATCCCTAGAAGCAGAAACACCCATGCTGATTCTTTGGCCACTCTTGCAACCTTCTCGACGCAGAGCTTGCCTCGAGTTATCCTTGTTGAAGACTTGTGCAAACCTACTGAGGTGAAGAAAGAGATGGTCCATATTCATCAAATTAGAGTGGGACCTAATTGGATGGACTCTATTGTGTTATTCCTTAAGGAGGATGTCTTGCCCGAGGGGAAGTTTGAGGCTGACAAAGTGCGAAGAAAGGCTCTTCATTTTTGGCTGTCCGAGGACTAAAAGTTATACAAGCGCTCTTTTTCTGGGCCGTATTTGCTATGCATACACCCTGAGGCATCAGAGCTACTCCTAGAGGAGTTACATGAAGGGATTTGTGGAAGCCACATAAGAGGCAGATCTTTGTCTCATAGAGCCCTCATTAAGGAATATTGGTGGCCGAACATGCAGAAGGAAGTACAAGAGTATGTGAAGAAGTGTGACCAATGCTAGAGATTCGCCTCAAACATTTATCAACCAGGGGGTGTCCTTAATCCTCTGTCTAGCCCTTGGCTTTTTGCTCAATAAGGCTTGGATATTGTATGGTCTTTCCCTAAGACAGCAGGAAATAAGAGATGGTTGTTGGTCGGCACAGATTACTTCATCAAGTGGGTTGAAATTGAACCATTAGCAAATATCAGGGATGTGGATGCCAAAGATTTGTTTGGGAAAATATTGTCACTTGGTTTGGGATCCCTCATACCCTCATCTTAGACAACGGTCTTCAATTTGATAGCAAAGCCTTCAAGAGGTACTGTTGTGTCTTGGGCATTACAAATAGGTATTCCACCCCAGGCTTATCCTCAGGGGAATGGACAGGCCGAGACTGTCAATAAGGTCATAGTGAATAGATTCAAGAAGAGGCTAGATGATGTAAAGGGAAAATGGGTGGAAGAGCTGTCACACGTCCTTTGGATATATCAGACTACTCATTGTAGGTCAACAGGGGAGACCCCCTTCTTAATGAGGTCCCTCTTCAGGCTGAGGAACACTTCATGCTTTCTTATTAACCTGAGGTCGGCCATGTCAAAGGGAAGCAGCAGCGCCTGTTCTACTGTGTTGGCCACGTAGCCAGCCCTCCCCTACTGGAATCCCCTGATAGAAGCATCAACGAGCAGGGGAGCTTTGTCCAACATAAAGGTAAGGGTCCAAGCCGGAGGTCCGACTTGAGAATCATGTCTCTTGCGGGCTCAACCTCTTGGGAAGGGTGGCCTTTTCCTACTTCCACCACCTCTTTTCCCTTCTACTCCCTCTTCCTCTTATGGTCGGTGGGCTCAGGTTGGAGGGATTGGGGGGGTGGAAGGGTAGGAAGCTTGGTCTGTGCTGCCCTCCCCGGTGCGTTTCCACCAGCTTGGGGCTCCAACGCCTCTTGGAGACTTTACCTTGACCTACGCTGTATCCCCATGGCGTCTGGAATATTAGTGGCTTCTTGGTTATGGCTAACTTGGGCTGGAAGGAGATGGCCGAGATCACTAGTTAGGATTTCCAGGGACTGGGACTGGTTGAAGACCTTGTAGTCATCCTTTAAGTCCGAAACGTCTACTATTTCTTCTCCTTCCTCTTTTTTGATTATTGGTTGAGAGGGAGTTGCTTCTGCCTCGACTGCAAATTGGGAGGGTAGCTCTACTTGCATTACACCCTCTAGAATGGGACCAGAGATGAGGAAGCCGGGGACTGCTACATTGATTTGGTGCAAACGCGGGTCCCTCGCCTAGGATTCTAAACATGTTGGGGGTACACTGGATGGGGGCTAATCTATGAGCTATCAAATAATCACTAGTGACTCTACCCATAGGAATTCTCATTCCCCATTTTATGAAGGCAATCATTGGGATTACCACTTTTCCCTCTTGCCTCTAGGCGAACCAGTCCCCTTGTTTACAGTATCTAATGGAAACCCCTTACAGGATTCCATATCGAGCTTTAAAGCTCTCTATATTCTCTAGGGAGTCTACTAGATGAGCGAATCTATCCATTTTTTTAGAGATAAGTGAAGGAGAGAAGAAGGTGAAGGGGAATTAAGAGGGCCGAGGAGAAGAGGACTCTGTGTAAAGAAAAGTAGAAGGAAAAATAAATAGAAAGGGTAAAAAAGACTTACGCAAAGAAAGAAACTCTCCTCGAACTAGCTCTTGATATTTATGAGTGCAAAGGTTCAGTGAATGAGTGCAAAAGTGAAGTGAAGGAAGTGTACAAGCACTATTTGTTTCAGAAAGGTGGACAAGCAGGAAAATTTCCACCCGAGTTCCAATAAAAACCCCAACCGTAAGATCCGTATCGCACCGTAGAACGTGGAGAACATAGAGCTGTAAAAATTTAATGAAGGTGCGTCTCAGATGCCGAAGTTCAGGAGCATACGTTGGGCAGTTAAAAAGGTACTTGTGTAGACAGAGATGATGTATGATAAAAGCAGGGTAATTGTAATGATATCGAAATCCTCCTTTCTTCTTGAGGAGCCAGAGAGGAGAATTTCGAGGGGCTATTGTAGGGGTGATAAGCCTAGTAGTATATATCTATGTATATATTGGGCTAGGGGCCTAATCCGAGGACATAAAGTAGTCCGAGGATAGGTAAACATTGTCATGGGTGTTCGCGTTAGTGAGTGAAGAGGTGAGGTTTGGTCATAAGAGTACGAGAGGGTGGTCCGAGGAGGAATGCCTCCTCGGCTGACCAAAGTAGAGGTTCGAAGGTGTGGTCTGCCATCTAGGGCAACATTCCGGGAGATTCTATTAATGATGATACACATCATAGAGGTACAGATAGAGGGAAACCATAAAATATCTAAGAGAAAGCTGCTACCACCGCATTGAATGCTCTGTAACTAACTCTCTAGCCGCATTAATGAAGAAGTGATACCTGAATAGTAATTTTCAGCCTTACAGCTACTCTCAAAGACTTCAGGAAGGTGCTGATAGGACAAGGATCAACACCAGCGATCTAATCTACACGTTGAAGGTGGAGATGAAAGAAAGAAGAGAGTATAAAATAGAAAGAAGACCCTGAGGGGAGGGGATTTGAGAATTAAGAGAAAAAAAATTGTAAGAACAAGAACTGTGCTTGTAATCAAATTCAAGAGATATATACAAAAATTGATCTCCTCAGATTGTGCAAATGATGATTTTCTTTAGATAAAACCAGTCTATCTTTACTTTATTGTCATTTGGATCCATTATCATTGTTACCCAACTCACTAGGGCCAAGTTTTCTAATCCACTCTCTACAAATTCATTGTATTGGATTCTTTGGGCCTAGATCCTTTTACCTTTTGGGTTTAGGAACAAAAAATTGTGTCTTTACAATTTGCACTGTCAATGGGAATTACTTGAGCTTTATTGAGTTTGATATTCAACTATGGTAGGTTTAGGGACAAACCAGGAGGAATCTATTGGTTCCTAACATCAGGATGAGTTCCTTAACCTTGAGCGGAGGAGGGACAAGGAGTTTAGCATGCATACCACGCACACTGGGGGGAGTCAGTCTCGAGGTGGAAGCCACCTCTCTCATGAAGAGAATACTAGGAGCATGCAATTGGAGATTGATCATTTACGAAGGAGGTTACGCTGCGAGCAACATAGGACAACCTTTTCAAGTTCTGGCCCCTCTTTTGATGATGATAGTGATATTAGCTATCGGCCAAGGTCCAAGACTCCTCCCAGGGAATCCTTTTTGTGTGATAAGGATCATCATTACAAGCGGAGAAGGGAGAGCCCGTTCACATTTATGGTAGAGTTCGCTTATTAAAGAGAGCTCTCTCTTTTTCTTATTCTTTTTGACAAGAATGAGAATGTGCGAATGTGATAGCTGTTTCCCTAATACCCTACATTTTTTGTTTTTGGTAAATTAGAGGAATTTGATTCATTAAACAATAGACATAAACAAGTTTACAGAGTTAATATATATACATGTATGATAACTGTTAAAAAAAAAATGTGGATTTTTGTTGGTTATCAAATTTTAGCAGGCTCTTTAATTAAGTGGTTGAAGATAAATGGACAATAAGAAATTCAATAAAAGTATTTTTACCTATAAAAATAATAAAAAATAGACAGTGTGAAATTCATGTTTCCTGACACCTGTAATTTACATTATGTAGATAGTTGTACTCAACTTTTTACTTACAAAAAAATAAATACGTACTCGACTTTTTCTTTCTTGGTAACATACTGGTGACCTCTTTTAACTTCATGTTTTCACATGCATACTAAATATTGTACATGTTCTCCTTGGATTTTTAATAATTTTTTTGTAATAATTGAAAATGACTTGTTTATAATCCTCTTCTTGAACTTTTTTTGTTATCTTTCCTTAGCATAACTTGAACA
The DNA here is from genome assembly GCA_032727855.1 of Quercus ilex subsp. ballota. Taxonomy (NCBI): domain Eukaryota; kingdom Viridiplantae; phylum Streptophyta; class Magnoliopsida; order Fagales; family Fagaceae; genus Quercus; species Quercus ilex. Next base: position 20,346,823 of record CM064915.1, read on the forward strand.
TTTTTATCCTAATAATGTAGGTATGCTTAAATGTATTGTTACGTTGACTGCATTTTATTTTCTTTCATATGTACTTGCAAATTTGTTTATCACAGAATGTTATCAAAAGTAGTCATCGGAGTACAAAGGATATAACTATAATTTATTCATTTCAATTCGATAGGCTCTTAACTATAGCCCTTACTTAGTTGCCTTACTTGGCCTTGTAATCACTCTAGAGTTAATCAACCGTCTTCCCAACCTAGTAAAATTTAATTTTCTTCAAAATAGATAGATAGGATTTTATAAATTTCAAGTTAGAGTTATGCTAAAAACTTTAGAGGACTCTAATTAAGTCCTTGCAAGTCTTTTTAAATAAATAATAATAAATATGAAAAAAAAAAAATCTATTCTTATTGCTCCACAAATGATTTTCCAATTGCTATAATTGCAGTTAACGCCTTCCCTTTGAATGAGATCAATAGAAAAAAAATCGAAAACAATAACAATTTTGTTTTTCTATAATTTGAAATGTATTATGTATATAACCATGTTTTGATAGCAATTGTTTCACAGAATGGACCTCACAAGAAGACTAAATTACAGAACTTTTTTTTTTGAGAATCAACTAAATTACTAAACTTAATGAGATATATAAGGCTACATTCAGGAAATAATTAATTAACCATGTTCTAAGGCATCGATATGGTTGCTAAAAGATGCGCTAGACATTAATCTCAATTTTGATTTTTTTTCCCTTTGCTCATCGTGCTTAAATAGTAGTCACATGATATAAGAGGCATTGATTTAAAAAAAGTTTGCAATTAATTACAACTTCTCACTTTGAGGAAAATATCGTGTCTACAGTAGTTTAAGACGTGTCCATTAGAAACAAATATCACAAAAGATCCAAAGAATTTTCCAAACAACTTAATAAATAATTTAGGATACATCTCAAGGTTAAAAATGACTAAAACAGACAGTTTACTGCTCAAGGTTGCGTTTGAGGGACTTTGCTGGAGACATAATATAGCTACATAGGGCTGATAGAACATTTGATAGAAGTGGAGTCAACCAACAAAGTAAAAAATTTAATCCAATTACCATAGGTAACAATCTACACTAACACAGAACACTTGATAGAAGTAGAGACAAATAACAAAGTCAAAACTCTAATCTGATCCATATATAATTGAGCACACACACACATCACATTTAAACAATTACAATCAAACAAATGAATAAGGCATTCATTGAACATTAGGCATGTGTGTTGTGTGTGTGTGTATCAAATGTGGAATAGTCCTTAGTCTAGAGTGAAGATTCAATGACCAATTCAATCAAGTCATACACAACTAGTACTAAGTCAAGTGGTCTATCTCAATTATAGAAATGAACATATATGACCTCACACAAGAAAATGATTACATATCTTTGAAGCTTTTCATTTGGCTTCTTTACAATTCATAATATTTGATCATTTTGAATCAATACATCTCATTTTGGGATCGATGCCTGAAATTTTTGATATTTCAATTTGATGAACAAGTCTTTGGCTTTTTGGGCATCATACATTTTCATATAAGTCGCTTTCCCTTTTTACTAGTATGTGCGACAGCTTTTGCAGCTCAAAATCTCTTTTCACTTTGAGATTTACATTTGTTGAGCTCTTTAAGCAATATATATATATATATATATATATATATATAAAAGATTGGGAAGATATATAGGCACAAGTCTATGCATTTATCAAAACCAACATGACTATTGACTAATCATTCATGACAAGCTTGAAGATCGATTTACAACAATCACACAAAGATGTCAAGATTTTTCCCACAAAGATATAAGTACATAAAGAACAAGCTAAGCTCGTAAATGCATAAAGCCATTTGTACGAAGGTACAAGGCAAAACTCACATGTGATATGTGCTCAAACATATACAATCAAACTTTTTGAATATTTCATTTTTTATATGGTTTCGGATTTTTTACTCACACAAAACTAAAACAAAAAAGTAAGATCAAAACAAAAGCAACGCATACAAATAAATGCAAAATGCATAAATGCATGAAGATATGACATTCAATGCATGAAGGGTCCTACAAAGATTGAAAGAATTAGATCAAGGACCAAAAGAGCAACAACTCAACCATAGGAACCCTTCCTCATCCAAACGGAACGATTGTTTGGAATGGGTGTCTCAAGAGAAGTGAGACAAGGGTTGGAAGAATGATAACCGGAGATGTACATAGACAAGGAGTTAAAAGCATTAAACACTTTCTTTAACAACATGCTATTTTCACTCAAAACCGGTTTATCCTTTTTAGCACAACTTCCAAGAAGCTCAAGTTTCTCTTTTCTTTTGATTCTTTTGAGAGCATGAAACTTAGAACCATGAGATCTTAGATGACCAAAAGCACCACAATGTTGACAAACAATGTGTTTAGGTCCACTAGGCTTTTTGGGAAGGGATCTAGCAACATGCTTTTATTCTCTCTTCAACTCATGACATTGAGGTCTTATATGACCAATCACACAACAATGGTGGCAAGTTGGAACAAACTTAGATCCATCCAAAGCCTTAGGTTGAGACCTAAATGGAGGCTTTGACTTAACAGCCTTTCTCTCCATCTTTTGATTTCTTTTATGTAGAGGAATGTACACCGATTTGTCCTTTGAGGTAGAACACACAATAGTCACTAAATCGGGTACCACAACATGATTGCAACAAATATTTTCATCCTTTTTAGCAATAGGTTCAACAATCAAACACTTGGCATGCATCCTAAGAGATTCATTTTCACATTTTAGCTCATCAACAAATTTGTTAGACAAAACAAGTTTAGCATCCAAGTCCATATTCAAACATTCAAACCCTTTTAGCTTTTCAAGAGAATTTTTAGCAAGTTTCTTATATTTCTCAACCAATTTATTGGATTCACTGAGCTTAGCAATAAAGTCATTCTTTTCACAAAATAACTTGCTCAAATTCTTTTGAAACTTCTTAGCCTTTTTCTTCAAGAGTTTGCCATTTGGAATATCAACAACACCCAAAGATTCATGTAATATAGCATCACAATCATGAAGATTATCACTCAAAAGGCATTTTCATAAACATGTGGCATGTTACATTCATCAATATCGAAAAGATGCATAGAGGCATACAAAGCACTATCCACGGCAAATAAACACAAGGGGTTAAGGATCACACTTAGGTATTTAAACCCCAACAAGTGCACCTGCTCTGATACCAATTGAATGTTCAAAATGTGTGTAAAACACCCTTGAACGTTTAGACCCCCAATTTACAAATTACCAATTCAAGCTTATTAACAAACAATGTACGTGCGAAAAATGTAAATAAGCTAAACCAGAATTTATAACATAATCTAAACCAAATAAAATCACATCCACAGCAAAAAGTAAATGGCAAAGATTAAGGGAAGAGAGATGCAAACACAAAGACAACACAATGATGTGTTATCGAAGAGGAAACCGAAGTCCTCGATGTAAAAGCCTCTCCGCTGCCCTCCAAGCGGTCAATAATCCACTAAAGAATAAAGTTGGGATACATGAACAGCAGAAGACCCTCCAAGTCTAATCTACCTAGTGTACCTAAGCCTTCCAAAGCTTCTTGCTCCAACAAGGTTACGCCGAACCTTTGTCTTCTTTAACTTACCAGATTCTGCTATAGCCCATAACATCAACCAATATCCATTGGTCCCTTTCTAACTGCTTCCCAAGCACCAAATGACCTTCTCACAGATATGGGTATGGTGAGAAAATGATTTGGGTAATGAACCTCTCAAGAATATAACAATGGAGAGGGTGAGAGTAGAGGAATTTGAATAGTCACTGTGTAAAGATTGTGGATGAGTCAATCTTGTTTTTCTCTAGGGTTTCTCTCTCAAAATTCTCTCTGGAAGCTCTCTACATTTTGTGGGTATAAGGGGTATTTATACTAGAGTGAGAATGGAATGAGAAGAGTCAGCTTTTCCAAAATAAAGTGGACTGGCGACTTGGCCTCACGACTTGACTGAGTCGCGAGTTCAAGCCGCGAACTAACTGAATGGCTAGTCTGGACTTTTTGTCCTGTAGTGCTCCAACTGGCGTGACTGTTCATCTCCTATGCATACTCCACATGTGTGCCACTTTTGGCATATTGCAAGCCGTGAGATCCAATCGCGAGCCATTTGCTGAGTGCACAAACTTAAACTTTTCTTCACACTCTCTCACACACTACCCTTACATGATTCCCACCTAAATACAGGGTTTCTAAATGCTAAAATACAAGCAAATTTGGAACGAAATAAAGCCAACAGAATGGTTGATTAAATTCAACCTTACATGAGCATTTATGATAAACCATTCACCTGCTCAACATCTGGGCGACAGTGCCCCATCAAAATTTCAGGGAATTGCATTAACATCCCTTCTTGTCATTCTCATGTTGCCTTTCTTAGATCCCTAATGTGGCATGTTTGCCTTGATAGGTCATTTCGACGATTGACATGAAAATGGAGTTTGTAAAGGGAAGACCTCCATCCCCTAAATGGATCTTTGCGAAAGCTTCTGGATATTGGGAATGCCATCCATCTGAAACACTGGAACCCAGATTTGGCCTAGTCACTACATCCCAAACATTGCCTCAACAAAACCTTCTCTCAGTTCGATTAGCTTAGGTTTGTTGCATTCTTGTACACATTTTTCAAAAAAAAAAGAAAAAGAAAAAAGAAGAAGAGATTTTTCCAAAATAAGATCAAAGCATAAGTGTTCAATTCAAACATCAAATCATGAAAATCTGTGTTTTAAAGTGCATGCATCTTCTAAGAGCACCAAGTCAATGCCAAAACCCCTGTTGTCGGGAAAGAGTTTGTTTGAGTAAAGTGGTTGTCCCTCACCAGGGATAAGGGGCATATGATCCCCAAACACTCACCTCATGATATCCCATCTCAATAACGCCACTTTCCTTAAACGTTCATCACTTATGCAAAGTGCACATTCAATTCTTGACAATCAATCCCCCCCTTGGGGAGGTCCTACCCACGATTGGTGTGGATCCCGAATTAGTGAATGACCATATGTTCAAGTTTCATTGACCAACTGATTAGATTTTAAATGATGGAGGCATTTATTTCAGCTATCCAAACAGTTATATCACTTGATAGCCCTTTTGAGCCAGAAAGAAAATGTTTTTCAAAAATCACCCGAATTTATAATTTGGCACATAAGCTCCTAGGGCTAAGAAGTAAGCGTTCAAGGTGATGGAGAAAGGCATTCATTTCACTACTATCCCACTTGCAGAGGAATATCCCTTGCTAGCCTAGTTAAGCCTGTTGAATTCTTTTCTTGTTTAACCCAGTCAAGGATTACCCCTCACACTGGGGTGGGTTAGATGGTTACAAGGACCTCATGCTAGGTGACTTCCAATATTTGAGTCCATCAAATGAGTCTCTAATTGAAAAAATAAATTAAGAAAGGAGCCCAAATCAAATTACAAAATTCATGGGCCAATCAAGTCTAATGAAGCCCTAAGTAAAGAAAGGGCAAAAGAAAAATTCAGCTCGAAACAATCAAGAAACATGGACTAAATAAAATAAAATGAAAGCCCCAAAAATGAAATAGGCAAAATTCAAGAAATGGACTCAAATTGAGGATATAACTGAGCATGAGAGACAACCAAAATGCTTTTGATGAAGTGTAATCCTTGACTTTAGGAAAGCCTTCAAAGAATTGCACAGCCAAAATATCCTCCTATAAGCCTAGGAAACCCATATCCTTACATTATGGTCTTGAGAAAGTCCTTTCTGATTGAGAGCGACTACTTAGCCTATGAAGCCTATGCCAAATAATCACCCACATGTGAAAATTTTGAGCCTGATATCCTTCATTTCAAGCACCCAATTAATCTCAAGGCCACGTTACAACCTAATGAAAGACCTCACTAATCATTGACGATCGGTTGGTCGTGGCACATTGAACATTTGGTCAATCATTGATGACAGAATCATCTGCTTATGCCAAGGCATCATGCCTCAAAAAGGGTAGGGTCCTCTCCTAATCCACCCGATGAGTTCAAAAAACCAAACACATCATTCATGTTTTCCCTACATAGCTTAAAAAGGGACCCCCACTCATTTGATAAGCACAAGCACTTTGCTCAAGAAATCCTTGCTTGCAAGCATGTTCCTTATTCAGGGTAAATGATAGCCATCAAGCACATACACTCACAAACCACATAGGAAACATGGCCTTAGCGAGCCCCTCTTGTGGTACATATATTTAAACAGAATTTCATGATCATGAATGAATTTCCAAAATTTCTGAGCCGGGTTCTCAAAACCAATTGAAATAGAAGGGAAAATTAATGACCCTCAAAGATTTCAAATGATAAGGATTTTGGATCCTCCAAACTTTTCAAGTCCAAAAATAAATCCTTGAGGGTTATTCATTTCTTCTCAAGGAATTTCTAGAAAAATGAGGTTTTAAGATATCTACAGCTTATGCAAGCCTCCCTCATCATTACCAGGAACTTTCAAAAAGACCTGAACCCAGAGGATTCAAATGATCAACCCCAGGTTTAAAATACCATGTGAGCATCACTCCCCTAAAACACTTTTCAAGCCTTTCGAACTCATCCTAATAGAGGATGCCTGAGTCATTGCTTCAAACATGACCTCCAATGCCCAAGGGTTGGCCCCAGTTTCAATCTTGATACTAAGGCAGTTTTATTTCTGATATTTCCAAACCATAGATGGTATTCCCGTTATCTAGTGCAATTCAAGATATCCACTAGAAGAAGGAGGAATCTCTCCCCGTGAGAGCCTGAATAGGTACCCAACATGCACAATACATCAAAACTGCATAGAATTTAGTATCAAGGCAGGTCTTGTCTAGCTATGACCAAGAGTGTCAGCATCTCCAAGAAAGGACCTTCCCTAAAATTCAAATATAGAATTTAGCAAATCAAGGAACCCGTTGTGGTATAATTGTCCAATACAAGCTCAAACTTATGTCAAGTCAGTTTGTCGACCTAGAACCCTGCAAAATCCTACACTGGGGCAGTTTATTTTTTCCATTCACTTTGTGCTAATTAGTATGCAAGAACGAGTTCATCCCTCCAAGGACTTTTCCTGTCATTTCAAGAATTGCACAAAACCTACACTAGGGCAGCTTTATTTTGTGCAGTCTCTCCCTTTTTCATTTCCCTTAATGGATTGATCACTATCAGATTGAATCGATAAACCCGTGAGGATACGACACGATGCAAGTGCTACCAATATCATACACCAGCCCTTTCAAAGGCAATTTACAAAATATACATGTAAGTCCTACCTAGAGGCATTTTTTCTTGCATACAACAGCAGCCCTTTGAAACGCGACATCTAGAGTTTTACATGTAAGTCCTATCTAGAGGCATTGTTTCTTACATACGACAACAACCCTTTTAAAGGCGACATTTAGAATTACACATCAGCAACCCTCTCAAAGGCGATTTATCTAGAACTACGCGTGTAAGTCCTAATCAGAGGCATTGTTTTTCACATATATCAGCAACCCTCTTAAAGGCACTTTTCCTAAAGTCATACAATAGCCCTCTCAAAGGCAGTTTCCAGAGTTATACAAGACCCTTTCTGTTAGGACATATGTGGATATTGTTAGAGACATATGTTATGTAAATTGGCTAGTCCTTTGACAAGACACACTTTACTTGTAATATGGTAGATCTAGGATGTGTTTAGTACTTCAAGGAACAAGAGTTCAAGTCTAGAATTGAAGCCATGCAAATCTGTCCAAGAAACAAGTGAAGAAGTGATGTTCATTAAATTTTGACAGATAACTCAATAGATATATCTATCAAGGTCTTGATAGAAGCTCGACAGAAATATCTATCGAGATCTACAAAATAAGAATTTCCAGATCTGATTTTCGGCCCATGCTGACATATATGTGTAGGGTTTCTTTTCTCAAACCCTAGATATATATAAGGCTTATTTTAAAGGTGGTCACATAAGAGAATACAAGGAGAACACATGCAAAAAGTGACCGAGTGCCTTATTCTCTCTACAAGAAGTTATTGCGTCTTTTGTGCCTTAGGATTTTGTAACCAAGTACTTCTTGATCTTCATTATTGATGAAGTGAAGAACTTTGCAGCCAACAACATCTTCAAGTTGCTGGAGTTAGTCACGTATTAGGATCTATGCAAAAGGGTGGCGTCCATATATTGAAGAGTTCAGAGGTTCTGAAGCGATAGAGAATTTCTGCTGTAAGTTTATCTAAGGGGATTGTAAAGTCTAGGAACAAAGGTTTTGTATTAGATCTGAAACTTTTCTTTATTATAGTGTACTGCTTTTCAGGAAGGTTTTCCCTAGATTTTTTACTGTGAAACTAGTTTGTTTCATTGGTTTCCCTGGGTCATCATATCTTATCTTATTTACTATTTCGATGTGCATGATATTGACGTTTGTTTTAACAAGATTTATTCAGAATAAATCTAATTAACAACTTTGGTTTAAAACTTGTTAATTCTATCAACCGGGGTCTAAATTTCCTAACAAGTGGTATCAGAGCAGGTACACTCTGATTGGATTAATTTCTTGAGTGTGATCCTTGACCCCCGTTGTCATGGATTGTGGACAATATCTTTTGATTCCTCCTTTATTTGATGGCACTAATTATGCGTATTGGAAAGTTCGTATTAAAGTTTTTTTGCAGCTCTAGTTGAAAAAGTATGGCAAGCTGTTGAAGTTGGCTGGATTAAGCCTAAGGAAGTGCCGGTGGATTGGGATGAAGCAACAATCAAAGTGGCAAATTTCAACAGTAGGGCCTTGAATTCTTTGTTTAGTAGGGTGACCAATGAGGAATTCAAGAAAGTATCATCCATGGAAGTTGCCAGGGAAGCTTAGACCATTCTTGAGACCACCTATAAAGGTACTAGGGCAGTAAAGACTGTGAAGCTTTAAAGACTCACTAGTAGTTTTGAAGAAATAAGGATGGAGGAGGATGCGACCTTTGATGAGTTCGATGCTAAACTCAAGGATATTGTGAATTATGTCTTCAACTTTGGAGAATCTATAGCAGGATCCAAAATTGTTAGGAAAATCCTTAGGTCCGTACCTGAAAGATTTGTTAGGACATATGTAATTCACTCATTAAGAACATATGTCATTATTTTATGTAATTGGCTAATCCTTTTGACAAAATGCACTCTACTTGTAATTGGGTAGTTCTAGGTGTTTTTAATACTTCAAGAAACAAGGTTTCAAGATCAAGTGTTGAAGTCATCAAGTCTGTCCAAGAAAACAAGCTGATAGTGCAATTTCATTAAAGCTCGACAGTTGGCTCGACAGCTACATCTATCGAACTTAAGAAAGCTGTTCAAGCCCGTAAGCTCGACACCTTCTCGACAGCTTCTCGACACCTCCTATCTGTCGAGATTTAAGAAAATCAGAATTCTGATTTGATTTCTTGGGATCTGTGAATGTGTCTTTGGGCTTTCTTTTCTCCTAACCCTAGACATATAAAAGGATTGTTTTTAGGGCCGTCAAAGAGTTCACAAGTTGCACAAGCATTGAGAAAACTCTGTTGAAGCAAATTATGACTAGAGACGAAGTTCTTGCCCTAGTTCATCTCTTCTGAAGAAGTTGCTGTGTATTTGCACCTTTGGGTTTTGTGACCAAGCATCTTCTTGATCTTCATCGTGTAGGATAAACTGAAGAACTTTACAGCCAACCTCTCTTTCAGTTGGTGTTGAAGTCACGTACTGGGATCTGCGCATTGGTTAGTCACGTACTTGGGAGCCGTGCAACAAAAAGGGAGAACTGTCACTACAGAACAAGTCCAATTGGGTATTGGGGTAAAGGTTCAACTGTAGGTTGGTAAGGTACTTGGGATTCCTTTACTTGTAATCACTTGTTGTGATAATAGTGGAGTTTCGGGAATGGTGACCTGAAAATCAACCGGTGGGGTTTTTGCCGCAAGGGTTTTTCCCATTCGTAAACAAATCACCGTGTCATTTAATTTCCGCTGCATATTTAGATTATTGGAGATTTGTTTGTACTTTCACATGTTTGCATGATTAATTGATTAATTAATAACTTAGCTAATTAATTAATTGGTTTAATCACAAAGGGGTCATTTAGTTTGTGGCCTATCAAGATTCTATGCCAATATCACTACCATTGAGAAAGTGAAGGACATTGATCAAATTCCTTTGACTGAGTTTGTAGGGAACCTTCAAACCTATGAGATAGGATTAGGTTTTATGGGAAAAGGTGGAAAAAGTAGAAACTTGGCTTTTAAGGGTATAGAGGAAGAGATTGATGGCTTTGAAGATGAAGATGAAAGTGAAGATGAAGAAGAAGATAATGATGAGGATGAGGATATAACCTTTAAAGCTAATGAGATTATCAAGCTTCTTCCATTTAGGAAAAATGATAAGGACAAACCTCCTAGGAAATCTAAATCCTCTAGGAAGGGTAAGAGTAAGAAACCCCTTGAAAGCTCGATAATGTGTTGAAAACACAAGAGCTGTTTAGACCCCCAATTAAAATTACGGCTCGATAGATTTTACACAACTTTAATACAAAGTGCAGAATAGTGTAAAAGCGAGTAGATGAACAAGTAAGCTACTCTAATCCATAAACTAAGCAACACAGCAGTATAATGGAATTAAACAAGAGTAGGGAAGAATGATGCAAACACAAAAAACACCGAGACGTGTTCTCGAAGAGGAAACCGAAGAACTCGGCGAAAAACCTCTCCGCCGCCCTCCAAGCGAAAATCGATCCACTAGACAATCAGTTGGGATACATGGGTTAGCAAAAGACCCTCCAAGCCTAATCTACCCGATGCACCTAAGCCCTCCAAGCTCCTACTCCAACAAGGCTTCTCGAAACCGTGTCTTGTCTAGCACCCCGGATCCCACAATAAGCTCCATGTTGCATCTGCCATTCCAGGCTTCTTCCAATGCTACCCAACAGCACCAAAAACGTCTCATAGCACTCTCAAATGGTGTGATAAATGTTTTGGCTATCAACCTCTCAATGGTGTGGAAATGGAAAGGGAAGGGTTGAGGAGATACCACAAGCAAGTGTATAGAGAAATGTGGGGACGACAATCTCTAATTCACAATGTGTTTGGCTAGGGTTTTCTCTCTGAAGCATTCCTCAATATTTGTGGGTAATGAGGGTTTATATAGGATAGGTGCAAAATGTGTGAGTCAGTCAGTACAGGCTGGCAGAACAGCTTGTCTCGCGGGAAGGCCTTACCCGCGAGATACTCGCGAGAGACAGCTGTCTCCACCTGGCCTGACTCTTTGCATTCCAGCATGTGTAGGGCACATGCTTCACTTTGCGGGAAGCTAGGTCACGACATACCTGCGAGAATCCTCCAGTCTTCCAAATGCTTGAGTCTTTACACACTCTTTCTATCACACAACCCTTACATCAAATCCTACAAAGAATATAGGGTATAAACGATTGAGAATAATTACAATCAAATTTGGCACGGAATAAAAGCCAACAAAAATACGTAGTTGTAAATAACAACTTTACAATCTCCCTCTTTGGCTATTCCGTGACAAAACCCTAAAACAGACTCTAGACTTAAACGTGAGTTTGGGAACAAAGCCAAAACTCACTCACACCTAATTCTAGATTCTGAAAAGCTCTTGAAACATATGAACAAGTATCTCCTGAAACACAACAACAAACTAATATCATTGTATGCAGAAAAACTTGAAAAGCATATGGAGCAATAATAGCATGATCAAGCAAAATGGAATAAAAACAATAGACCATGGCAAGATCAAACAAGCAATCACTTATGCAAAAGTGATCACTATGCTCATTCACACAAGGAATGACCATCCGGACATGCAAGGTGATAAGCTCAAATAAAGAGTATCATTTGCAAGTCCAACACTCAACCAATGCGAAATACATGAAGTATTTGCATCTAGGAACAATCCTACTAAGGCACAAGAGTGTTCATCACTCAACCAATGCATAGAACATATATGCATCTAGGAACAATCCTACACGGGTACAAGAGTGATGTACTGAAGTAAAATGTGTGACATTAAACTTCAATAACACAAGCATAAAGGCTGCATAAACAAAGTACTGAATATGCATGGCACATACCATAAAAGGCTACAAACATATGCAAAGAAATAAACCCTTAAAGCTTACAAAAGCAACATGGGTACATGCAAAGTATGCTAAAAAGCATAGAGAATATCACAAAAGAAACTACTGAAATTATACTTAAATAAAAACATAGTATCAAAGTTTTAGATTAGAAGCAGAAAACATAAAACATAGGAACTGTTGTTGTTGACTTCTTCTCCCCCTATCACCATACTCCCCCTATCAATGACATCATCTCCCCCTTTTTGTCATGGAATAGCTAGTCATTCTCTTCTAGCTTCCGTTGAATCTCGTCTAGCTGAGTTTGAAGTGATGTGAACTGTGAATCAAGACGTCGGTGGTGAGTGTACATGATATTCGCCAGCCCGGACATCTTTGTACTCATCTCTTGAAGAGCAATGGAGATATTGTTGAACTGTTCATCATAGGTACGAGTTGCAGAACTCGAGGTTCCCGATGGTGCGTTACTTTTTCGCTTGGTGCTCTTCTTGGTGTGGCTTATACTCGCATGGAAAGAGCGAATGTTAATTGGACTTGTCCTTGGATACAGACGTTCATCCTCCAATGGACGGACACCTTTGAGCTTCAAAATCTTTGAGATAAGGCGACAGAAAGGAATGCAATTCCTTGAAGCGGTCCAGTCAACTGTTTTTGCCAAAATGTGAAAAATATGAGAGCACACATCAATCTCTACGTCCGTGATCAGATCATTTAGAAACAATGCTCAACCAAGATTCATATATCCGGTGCTGGACAAAGGATATAGATTGCTACACATGATCATTGAGAGAAGTCGTAATTCGGAAGAAAGAGATGCCACACTGATTGACTTCTTATTGGAGGAGAATTCCAAATTGGCTCCTAAAGACTGTTTGAGATACTCTTCATCTGGGTTCAGCTTATCATATACCGGCGGTATGGGGAGTATTGGCCGGTTGATGTGTAGAATTTCCGCCAAGTACATTGGTGTGACGGAAAAACTCTTTCCTCTAACCCAACACTTAATCTTTTCTCCGACGACACTTGCATTGGCATAGAATTCCTTAACCATGTTTTCGTATGTATCCTCGAGAGTTGAGAGCAGATAGTTCCAATCTTTCGTGGCAAACTAAATGGGTACTTTTGTGTCCCTGAGTGATGGCTGATCAACCCCCCTTTCAACTATCAAAGGAGCATCCCGAAAGTGGTTCTTGTAGGATTCAAAAGCAGCATAATACCTAAACAAGTGAGGATCAAAAACTTCCGTTAAACAATGAGCTCTCTTTGGTCTAGGTGAATCAGCATCAACATCAATGATCAGCTCTTTCACTTTGTTGCTACCTCCTTTCACAGCTGAAGTCTTGAATGGAGACATCTGTGCAACAGAGCACACAAACAAAACAGGTGACAAGTGTACCACACACAACACAGAATTTAATTAGATCCAAGTTAGGTCAAAACAAACGTAACACTGCATAGATCACTGCATAATCAACTCTAAACAATATGCTGAATGCATAGACATAATGTATAAAACTAAGAGACTATGCAAGTGTGTGTGTCTGTGTGCATGTGCTGATGAGTGTGTGCGGCACGGGATGTATGAGGGTGCCCAAGTGTGCCTAGTTGAGTGCCAAGAGTATGCAACATAAGTAAAGTGAAAGAAATATGGGTTCAATGACTAAACCAAGTACAATAAGGTTAAACAAGTGAAAGTTCATGGATTGAAGTCACTTGATTTCAATTTGGCACAAACATGTCACTCGGACATATTCACAAACACTTATCATGCACAAATGTAAATATATTATGAATAATGCATGAACATGGGAAAATCTACCCTCAATACATGATAAAATGCCACAAGGGGCCAACACATATGTAGAAACAAGAAATGGAACAAAGCCCAATCAAAATATTTGAGAGAAAATCACCCAATTTGGAAACTAACCCAAAGTTTCGAAAATCCCCAATTATCAAAACCCTACCCAAAAATTCTGCATACTCTAAGCAAAAACTTAAAAAGAATTGAATAACAAACATACTTTGAAGAAGAAAATGTAGAAAAAATGCTTGGATTGAAGGGGATTGAATGGAATAGTGATTTGGGTTGGAAAAGGTTCGAGAGAGGTTGAACGAGGGGAAGTTTTTGTGTTTTGAAACACTGTCACATCAGCAATATAAAACTGAAAACACGCGTTTTTCGCGGGTTAGATAGTGGCGACACAATCGCGAGACAGTCGCGAGAAGGGCCACTGAGGCACAACAACTTTCGCGAGAAGCATTAAGTCGCGGAACAGTCGCGATACAGTCGCGAAAGTTTCTGTCTGAATTTTTTAGAAGTCCAATTTTTAGCCAAACAGCATCTCGCGAGAAGCATTTGGTCGCAAGATAGTCGCGAGACAGTCGCGAAAGTTTCTGTGTGACAGGATGAAAAAATATTTCCCTCAAGCCCTTTTCGCAGGAAGCTATAAGTCGCGAGCTTCTCGCGAGACAACCCCTGAACCAGTTTTTCGAAGGAAGACTCAAATGAGCATTTTGAACAAAAACGAAATACAAGAAAGTACAAAATCACTTTCAAAAACAAATAAAACACTCAAAAATCTTTTTGGATTTGATCAAACAAAGATTGAGCATGTGAAAACAGATTTTATCAAGTACAATCACACAGATGAATATGACATTCATTGAACATAGACTTGTGTGTTGTGTGTGGATATCAAACATGAGATAGTCTTTAGTCCAATGTGAAGCTTCAATGATCAATTCAATCAAGGCATACACAACTAGCACTAGATTATGTGACCTATCTCAATTATAGAAACATGCATATATGACCTCCCACACAAACTTGATAACAATTCATTGAAGCTTTTCATTTGGCTCCATATTCAACATATCATTTGCAACTTTTGAGCAAAGAAAATCTCATTTAGAGATAGATGCCTGAAATTTTGATATTTCAATTGATGAGTTAGCCTTTGGCTTTTTGGGCATCATACAATTTATTTTGGTCGCTTTCCATTTTTCCTAGTCGAATACTAGTATGTGCGACAGGCTTTTGCAGCTCTATATCTCTTTTCATTTGGAGATTTACATTTAGAGAGCTCTTTTAAGAAAAAAAAATTAAAAATGGGAAGATATATAGGCATGAGTCTATGCATGTCTCAAGATCAACAAAACCATTCACTAATCATTCATGACAAGGTTGAAGATCTATTTACAACAGTCACATAGATTTCAGAATTTCTTTCACAATGATATGAGTACATGAGAGACAAGCTAAGCTCGTTAAATGCACAAAGCCATAAGTACAAATGTACAAGGCAAAACATGTTTTGAAACAAAACTCAACAAAGTGATCAAATTTTTGGATTTTCTCTATATTTTTTGTTTTCGAATTTTTGAACACACCTAAAACAGAACAAGAAAGGAAAGATCAACACAAATAGCTGGTACAAACCAATCAGACAAAATAACAACAGTAAAAAGAATGCAATGCATGAAAAGATGCAATAGCAAATGTCCCTAAACATTGAAAGAATTTATGCGTGGACATGTTATAATGCTTATGCATGAGTACCCCTCTTCACCCACACGTCACGTGCGTTTGGGGTGATATCCTTAACGGATTGGGTACGAGAATTTGGATTGTCAAACCTTCTGGTGAAACTCTCCAAGCAAGTGGTGAAGGCACCGATCATTTTCATCACGTCCATCATACCGGGATCACGATTTTGACTTCTCAGTTGTTCACCACCCCAAGACCTCATGTCATTTCTCCTTCCTCGTGACCGAGGTGCGCTTGCATTGTTGTCTGATCTCAGCTTTTGACAGTTGGGTCTGGTATGTCCTTGCAATCCACAGTAATGACACACATAATCCGTTCTAGGACCCCGTTGTGATCTTGGGAGAGATCTTCCTCTGGTTTCATGTTTAACCACTGATTGATTTCGGGGCTTATTCACCATTCGTTGCTCAGCCACATTCTTCTTCTTTACGTCCTCAACTTTCTTAAGAATGGGCTCTTCTACAACTGTCTCGTTTGCCTTTACAAACTTTACTTCTTTGGTGACTTTGACTGATGAGCAGCTTCCTCCGGTGTATCCAAACCCGGACTTGTCTGAAGAAGGTTTTTGAGATGAGATAACATCATCTAACTACTGGGAGGAGACTCTCTCTATCTTGGCATGAGCTTGCACTCCCTCTTGCTCAAGAAACCTCACATTCGTATAGGCTTCAGACAACTCATCATTTAGTGTCTCAATCTCACACTTAGCCTCTTTATATCTGACTAAGAGACTTCTGAAATCTTTCTCAGCTTTCTTCATTTTCCTTACAGCTGCCTTGGCTACTCTGGTATACTCTCCCGACTTCTCGAGTAGTAAGGAGTAATTTTCTTGAAGATTAGTTGTATTTTCTTCCTCTTCAGCATCTGATTCTTCCACAATCCCAATTGACTCTGAATCAGAATGCTCACCAAGCTCCTTCACAAGTGCACCCAAATCATCTGATGACTCTACGTGAGCAATGGTCATGAAGGCGGAGTAGTTTCCCTCTCCGTCACAACTCTCTTCCGAGTTAGAATCAGAAGAGTCTGAATCACTGAGCATAGTTGCATAAGCCTTCCCTTTTCCCCTCAAAAAATTTGGACACTCATTCTTTAGATGTCCATGGCCATTGCACTCATAACACACAATGTCTGTAGGAGGTTGAGAATCCCTCCCTTCCTTCCTCGTAAACTCTTTCCTATCACCTCTTGAAGATGAGAATTTTCCTTCGTTGAATGGTTTTCCACTGTTCTTCATCTTCAGAAATTTTCGGAAGTTTTTCGCAAGGTATACTACTTCCTTCTCCACTCCATCTTCTTCGGAAGGATCATCTATTCTTTCGGTGATGGTTTTAAGTGCAAGTGATTTACTCGTCCTGTGGGAAGGCAGTCCAAGCTCATACTTTTGGAGTGATCCAATGAGCTCTTGGATATTGATTTCATCCAAATCCTTGCTTTCCTCTATGGTTGTGACTTTTGCCCGAAAGCTCTCTGGTAAGGACCTCAGAATTTTTCTCACCACTTTATTCTCTTCAATCTTCTCCCCGAGATTGAATTTAGCAATTACAATTTCATTGAGCTTCCCATAGAATGAATCAAATGGTTCATCATCACCCATCTTGAGTTCTTCAAATTTAGTGGTAAGCATCTGAAGTTTTGTGTCCTTAACTTTCTTCGTACCCTCATATGTCGTCTCCAAAATCTTCCAAGCTTCCTTGGCTACCGTCATATGAGAGATCTTATGGAATTCATCAGGAGACACACAACAGAAAATAGCATTTAAAGCTCTACTATTTGCATTGGCGGCTGCGAGAGCTGCCTTATCCCAAGTGGACTTAGGTTCCTCCGACTTAGTCCAGCCTATCTCAACTACATCCCATACGGTATCCACCATAGAACATAAAAATGCTCTCATTCTGACTTTCCGGAATGCATAATTGTTCCCATCAAAAAATGGTGGAACATTGAGCGATTGAGACCGGTCCATCTCAAATAGGGTCAAGGATCACACTTAGGTATTTAAACCACTGCAAATGTACCAACTCTGATACCAATTGAAAGCTTGATAATGTGTTGAAAACACAAGAGCTGTTTAGACCCCCAATTAAAATTACGGCTCGATAGATTTTACACAACTTTAATACAAAGTGCGGAATAGTGTAAAAGCGAGCGGATGAACAAGTAAGCTACTCTAATCCATAAACTAAGCAACACAGCAGTATAATAGAATTAAACAAGAGTAGGGAAGAATGATGCAAACATAGAAAACATCGAGACGTGTTCTTGAAGAGGAAACTGAAGAACTCGGCGAAAAACCTCTCCGCCGCCCTCCAAGCGGAAATCGATCCACTAGACAATCAGTTGGGATACATGGGTTAGCAAGAGACCCTCCAAGCCTAATCTACCCAATGCACCTAAGCCCTCCAAGCTCCTACTCCAACAAGGCTTCTCGGAACCGTGTCTTGTCTAGCACCCCGGATCCCGTAACAAGCTCCATGTTGCATCTGCCATTCCAGGCTTCTTCGAATGCTTCCCAGCAGCACCAAAAACATCTCACAGCACTCTCAAAGGGTGTGATAAGTGTTTTGGCTATCAACCTCTCAATGGTGTGGAAATGGAAAGGGAAGGGTTGAGGAGATACCACAAGCAAGTGTATAGAGAAATGTGGGGATGACAATCTCTAATTCACAATGTGTTTGGCTAGGGTTTTCTCTCTGAAGCATTCCTCAACATTTGTGGGTAATGAGGGTTTATATAGGATAGGTGCAAAATTTGTGAGTCAGTCAGTACAGGCTGGCAGAACAGCTTGTCTCGCGGGTGTCTTGCAGGAAGGCCTTACCCGCGAGATACTCACGAGAGATAGCTGTCTCCACCTGGCCTGACTCTTCGCATTCCAGCATGTGCAGGGCACATGCTTCACTTCGCGGGAAGCTAGGTCGCGACATACCCGCGAGAATCCTCCAATCTTCCAAATGCTTGAGTCTTCACACACTCTTTCTATCACACAACCTTTACATCAAATCCCACAAAGAATACAGGGTATAAACGATTGAGAATAATTACAATCAAATTTGGCACGGAATAAAAGCCAACAAAAATACATAGTTGTAAATAACAACTTTACACCCCTTATCCAGTGCCATGAGTGCAAAGGTTTTGGTCATATAAGGATAGAATGCCCAAACTACCTCATGAAGTAAAAGACCAAGAAGCCAAAAGATAAAGGGTTGGTTGCTACCTGAAGTGATACTGAGAATGACTCTTCTGATGAGTATGTGGATGAATGTGGTCACTTTATGGCTTTTGCTACCACAATCAATAAGGTGATTGTAGAGAGTGCTAGTGACAGTGAGGATTCTTTTGATGATGAAGTACCCAAGAAGATGACCATTTAGGAAGTCTATGTTAAGCTATGCACTGAATTTATAAAATCTGAAAAGGCTTCTTATCATTGTAGAAATGATCTTAATAAGGTAAAAACTGAAAAAGTTGATCTATTAGTCAAATTAGATGAGACTACAAGGTTGGTTGAGACTCTTATTGTGGAGAACACCTCATTAGATGAGAAAGTCAAGAATCTTGAGCTAGAGCTTAGTCAAACTAGAACTCAAATAGAGAGGATGTTTAGTGCAAAGCTTGATGAGGTCTTGAGTGCTCAAAAGCCTAGTTCTGATTAGGCTGGCTTAGGATATGTTGACTCCTCCATTTCCTCCTCTTCCATGGCTTCTGGATCAAAGACTGTCTTTGTGCCCCAATATGAGAAAGGTGATAAAGGTATGAAATCCAAAATTGATTTGACTAATTCTAAATCCTTTATTAGACCTCATGTTTGTCACCATTATGGTGTTTCTAGACACATTGGTCCTAATTGCTTTAAGTTGTATCCTCAAAAGCAAGTGTCCAAACAGTCACATGTTTCCTCTCAAGGACCTACACCTTTGTTTGGAGAGTTATTAAAAGTTTTGAGCTTTTTAACTCAATTTCAGGAGAATTCTAATTCTTCTATGTCCTTTAGTAGACATACTAGGACACATACCTTTTCATCTTCACAGCTAATGACTCGTGCTGTGTGGGTGAGAAAGGAGCCTAAGACTTAATTGTCTTTTCTGTGTGTCATCTACTTTAATTCTTTCTATCTAAAGTAGGACTCTCTATACTTGATTTCTTATTTGTTTTTGGGATCATGCTTTCATGCATCTGCATCTATTTTCATACTTTCATGTTGTTTGTTTGTTTTTGTTTGGTTGTTTAGTTTTTATTTTATTTTGTTTTCAAAATAATTAAAAAAAAAAAAGAAAAATCATAA
This sequence comes from Quercus ilex subsp. ballota, assembly GCA_032727855.1. Classification (NCBI taxonomy): domain Eukaryota; kingdom Viridiplantae; phylum Streptophyta; class Magnoliopsida; order Fagales; family Fagaceae; genus Quercus; species Quercus ilex. The sequence continues at coordinate 20,366,794 of CM064915.1, forward strand.
AAATACAAAAAAAGTGTGTTTGTGTTCAATTGGTACTAGTGTACCTTGGATGGCCATTGAAACAAAGTTTTCTAAACTTTGTATCATTTGTAGCTTAGATGAGCATCTCAACGCACAACTAAGCAAGTGAGCTTTGTGTCTCGTGTTATGATGAATACGATTAAGTAATCTCTTATACTTAACACTCATATCACTCTTTTTGACGGGAATGACTAAAAAATCCTAAGAAAAAGGCATAAATAACCATCTCACCACTAAAGCCTGCCAATTATGAATAAACATCTATATGCTTCAGCATAGCAAAATTATGATGTTCAAGCTTAACATAATTGAGTATTTCTTCTCTCTCTTATATGCCCATGCATGATATGTTCAAAAAAATATGCCAAAAAAAAAAAAAAAGGCAAAAAGAATCAAAATGCTTTTAAATATGGTTACAAGCATGTTTCTAGGAGATGTAGGAGTTATAGGATGTACCTTGAAGTTGAGAGTCCCCATCAAGCAATTATGATTGTGTGTGAGTTAAATTGATTTTCTCATATCTCAAATCGTCATAACATGAGACATTTATGCAATCTTGCGATGTTTACACACACAACACGAATATTCTTTGCTACTTTTGATACATGTGCAGGTACAATATGATTTGACCATCATTAGGAATACATGTGTTAATGTATACTCACTAAACTGTCTTGACTTGTTTTCGAAATATAAAATTAGTTAGACTTGTTTAGTGTGTGTGTGTGTGTGTTTTTGGATCTATGGTTGAGTAGTTTGCTTGTTGCATTCATCTCTTTGTGTTTTTCCTCTCTTTGAAAAACTACTTTTTATCAAGCTCAACAACTTCTCGATAGATGCTCTACAGGTTTCTATCTATCGAGCCCCTTGGACTTCCTTTCTCGACAAAAGTTATCGCATACTCGATCTATCAAGGTTTCTGGACTTTGTCTCGATAGCTTCTCAATCCATCAAGAAGCTTTCTCTCTAGCCAATAGATCCTCGACAATTTCTCGATCCATCGAGGTTGGCTTCTGCTTGATAGCAGCTTGACAGCTTCTCGATCTGCCGAGACCTTCTTGCATGCATTGCTTTTCACATGTTTTGCATCTTTTTATTATCTTGTCATCCATAGCATCTTGTTTCATTACATTCATGCATTTATATGGATTCCTTGTGCCCTCTTGATCATCTTTGATAATCTTTGTGTTTATCGGGTGAAGCTTTATAGCTTCTTATACCATTTATGAATCATGACAAAAAGTGGGAGAAAATGTGGTTTCTTTTTAAGATTCTACATGTTAGGGGGAAAAATACATGCCTTTGTAAGGGGGAGTTGTGTTTCATCTTGTTAGGGGAGGTGCTTATCTTCACCTACCTCTATATGTGTAGTTTCTTTTCTTTCTTTATACATTTGTTTCTTTACCAATTTTAGAATTAAAAACATTCAAAACCAGTAAGCTGAATCAGAAAGCATATTATAATGAAAAGAGTTCTCAACAGACTTAGCAGACTTAACAGACTCAACTAAAACAGACTCAATAGGAATACTATCACAAATAAACTCAACAGGAATAGTAATACTAGCAGAAACAGACTCAATAGGAATAGAAACTATGTTTTTGGTATGAGCAACTGGCTCGATGGTCTTGATCTTCTTGACAGGAGTGATTGGCTCGATGGTCTCGATCTTCCTCACAGAGTCCTCTATAGGGTGGGTGGCTTCCTCCTATGCCCAGTTCTTCAACTCGGTTGTGGCTTCAATAATGGCAGGTGGCTCCCAGTGAGTTTCTTCTTCCCTTAGCATCAGTATCGAGGGGTCTTCATCCATATAGTCCATGCCTTCATCATTAATCTCCATATCTGTGGGCTTGTCAATAACATAAGCATCCAAACGTGTTAGGACATATGTGTTTCACTTGTTTAAGAACATATGTCATTCTTTTATGTAATTGGCTAATCCTTTGACAAAACACACTTTACTTGTAATTGGGTAGTTTTAGGTGTTTTTGATACTTCAAGAAACAAGGTTTCAAGATCAAGTGTTGAAGTCATCAAGTTTGTCCAAGAAAACAAGCTGATTGTGCAAATTCATTAAAGCTTGACAGCTAGCTCGATAGCTGCATCTATCGAGCTTAAGAAAGCTGTTCAAGCCTGTAAGCTCGACAACTTCTCGACACCTCCTATCTGTCGAGATTTAAGAAATTTAGAATTCTAATATGATTTCTTGGGATCCGTGAATGTGTCTTTGGGCCTTCTTTTCTCCTAACCCTAGACATATAAAATGATTGTTTTTAGGGCCGTCAAACAGTTCACAAGTTGCACAAGCATTGAGAAAACTCTATAGAAGCAAATTGTAACCAGAGACGAAGTTCTTGCCCTAGTTCATCTCTTTTGAAGAAGTTGCTGTGTATTTGCACCTTTGGGTTTTGTGACCAAGCATCTTCTTGATTTTCATCGTGTAGGATGAACTGAAGAACTTTGTAGCCAACCTCTCTTTCAGTTGGTGTTGAAGTCGCATATTGGGATCTGCGCATTGGTTAGTCACGTACTTGGGAGCCGTGCAACAAAAAGGGGGAACTGTCACTACAGAACAAGTCCAATTAGGTATTGGGGTAAGGGTTCAACTGTAGCTTGGTAAGGTACTTGAGATTCCTTTACTTGTAACCGCTTGTTGTGATAATAGTGGAGTTTTGGGAGTGATGACTTGAAAATCACCCGGTGGCCTTTTTGCGGTAAGGTTTTCCCTATTCGTAAACAAATCACCGTATCATTTAATTTCTGCTGCATAATTAGTTTATTGGTGATTTGTTTGTGCTTCCACGCATGTGCATGTTAAATTGATTAATTAATAACCTGACTAATTTATTAATTGGTTTAATCACAAGGGGTCATTCAGTTTGTGGCCTATCAAAACGCTCTATGCTATCCATCCAGTCACCAAACAGATCTTGCTGTCCTTTGTTGCTCAAGTGGGTGCATTGAGGGAGGTATTTTAACTCATTCCTTTCCATTTTCTCATCATCACCTCCATAATTCTCAAGTGTTAAGGTTTTGAGATTGTGGACCATCAGTTTTTGGTCTAGAGCGGCCAATCTAGCGTCTATGTCATCTTCTTCCTTAGTGTATGGGGTCATTGAGCCAAGCTCTGAATTATGGAATGACCCTAACTCAGGAATCTCTCTACCATTCTTGTCATATCGAGGATCAGACCTTAAACTAACATCAGTAATATAGCTCCAATTTGAGAGGCGCCCATACGGGTAATCATCATAGTTTATATCATTGGCTTCTTCAATCTCCACTCCTACAGCCTCCAACACATTTACTAGCCTATCTTAATCACTTTTGGCGTCACTTCCCATTTCTATGGGTTCAGCTTCAGCATCATCTTCTATATCTCTATCATAATAGTCTACATCATCATCATAGCCTTCATAGTAAAGCCCTTTGTCTTCATCTTCTCTATCACTAGGGGGTTCACCAAAATCATTGCCACTATATTGGCTATCATAGGCTTCATTATCATTGCTTTCACTATCACTGTTGCTATCATCCTCACCATGTCCATTGTCACTACTACTGCTGTCACTACTACTGTCACTTTAGCTATTGCTATCTTCATCATCATCACTAGGGGCTGCTCCCCCTTCCTCATCTTCATCACTTGTTCTTACTTCATGCGGACTCTTTAATGCATGTTGGTAAGCCTTCCAGTACTCTTCTTCCTCTATATTGCAAATGGCATCCCCCAGAAGCATAGTCATTGCATCAGGGTCCATGTAGTTAGTCCAATTAGTACGAACCCAGGTTGCATCTTCCTTCCTTAGTTTTGGAAGCTTGTTGTTGCAATCAAGTAGTAACTCAAACCCAGGCATCATAGTTCTAGTCTTAGGATCAAATCTTGGTTTGAGGAATCCCTAATAGCGTTGACTATCTCTAGCTTTAACAAACTTTCTGTTCAACGTAGGAGTATAGGGCTTTAGGGGTTCTGAAGGACAAGGAAGTCCTTTTGCTTTGGCTTTGGCTCTGGCTCGGGCCATCTTTCTCACCTCTATTTCTAACAAGTCATCATCAGTGGGCTTATAGCCTAGCCTAAAAGGTGGTGTGGCAGTAGGAATTATTGGGTTTTGAACAGTTGGCTTTTTCACAGTCTTTCTTAAGTTCATTCCCAGAAGATAATTCATTCTCATCATCATTGCTACCATGTTGTTGTTGCTGTAGGAAGCAAAGTCCATGAGGATCTTCTCCACTTCTTCTTCTCTTCTTTCAAAATCAGGCTTCTCAATCTCAAAGCCATCCAAACTCAATGGCTCTTTCTTAGAATCAATACCAAAAATAGGCTTTGGCATAGTCAGAGTATAGCCATATATGGTTACAATAGCTACTTCATGTGGAAACCAAACCTTTTGGTATAGGGATAAAGGTACGACCTTTGTGTCATGGATCCATGGTCTCCTAAGGAGCATATTGAAGCATGGGGCTATGTCAAGGACTTGAAACTCCCCCTTCTTGATCATTGGCCCTATAGTGAACTATAATGTTACGGTTCCCAAGACCTCTCTTCTACTATTGTCATATTCCCTCACATACTGATCAGTAGGCACAAAGTCTTTAATGTTTAGACCCAAGCAACTTGTAGCCTTTAAAGGACACACGTTTAAGGCATGTCCATCATCAATGAGAATGACCAGAATCCTCTTGGCTTTAGCATCTACAGTAATATGCAGTGGGTCATTATGGTGCTTACCCTTCTTTGTCAAATCTTTGTTAGAGTAGGAAATAGTGAGTTCCCTACTTATAGACCCAATCATAGCATTCAGATCTTCAGAAGTTATGGTTGTAAGGACTTGGATTTGGTCGAGAAGGTCTACTAGATTTTGACGGTGCTTGTATAAGGCTAAGAGTAAACCCCATAAAGATATATTGGCTTGTGTTTTCTGCAATTACTTAAGGACTTCATCCTCCTCAGTGGGTGTTTGTTGGGTGGCTTTGTTCAAGGCTTCTATTGGGTTGTTTGTCCTCAAATGTGGGGGGTTTAAAGTGCCTCCCTTCCCTTGTGATGTGGGCAATTTTTGTTGAGTCATCCAGGTCGGTGTTTTGAAGTGTCTCCCCCCATTTGTGGATGTTGGGCCATTTGATTGGGGTTCGAAGTGTCTCTCTCTGTTTGTAGGTATTGGGTTGTTTGATTGGGATTCGAAGTGTCTCCCTCCATTTGTAGGTATTGGGTTGTTTAACTGGGGTTTGAAATGTCTCCCCCTATTTATGGATGTTAGGTGATTTGGTTGGGGTTTGAAGTGTTTCCCCCCATTTGTAGGTATTGGGTTGTTTAACTGGGGTTTGAAGTGTCTCGGTTTCTTCACTCCATATATCATATCCTGTAGTGGATGTCATACCCATCAATTCTTCCCATGTCATCATAAAACACTTGGGTAGGTCATAGATCAATTTAGATGGGTCCTCTTTACTTTCTTCTTCAGCCATCAAACAATTAATCCTCGATCCTCTCCCAAATTTGTGGTTGGGCAAGGGATTATTAGTGATGCTAGGCCTTGTCAGCAGTGCAATCACCTTGTTGTCTATAAAGTCTTGAATTGCATGATGAAGGCCAAAATACCTATCAATATCATGGCCAGGGCCTTGGTGGTAGGCACATCTTTTATTCACATCAAACCTTGAAGGTAGCAGGTTTGGAATTAGTCTTGGGTCTAAGGGCTTTAGTAACCCTTTTGCTTTTAGCTTCTCCAATACTTGGCTCATGGGCATATATAACTCATGAAACTCCCTCCTAGGCCTTGGGAATGGCCCTTGTGATATTAGCACAGGTGCAATGGGTGCAATCAGTTGATATGGATCATTTTTATGGATATTAGAAACTTCTGCAGTTTTAAAACTAGATCCTAAATTCTTTTTAAACTTGGGTGGGTCCTCATTCTTTATAGTGCCATTATTTATTGCATCTTCAATTTGGGTTCCAGAAACAATCAAAGCTTTGAAATTAGGAAAATATTGGGCAAACAAGTACTTATGGTATACAAGTAATAAATTCTTTACAACCATAGCTAACTGTTCTTCTTCACTTGGCCTATTCATCATCTGTGCAGCTTTGGACCTCCACTTGGTAATGAAGGTAGAGAAAGATTCTTTTAGTTCTTGCTTTATGGTCTCAAGATCCCTCTTTGTTATATCCACCTCTATGTTGTACTTATATTGAATGTGAAACTCACGACAGATATCCTCCCAACTCTTTGCTCTAGTATCATCTAGGTTGAGGAACCATCTAAGAGCGACCCCGGTTAGTGTTTTGGAACATTTGAGCAAGTAGTTCTTCAGTCACAACTAGGGGTTGCATGGCCCTCATATACATCTTCAAACAGGACTTTGGGTAGCCAGTCGCATTGAACTTGTCTAAGTTTGGCATCTTGAACTTGGGAGGCAGTCTCACTTTGGGGAAAAGTGAGAGTGATTGGTAGTCCATAAGGTCCTCCATTTTGCGAGCTTTCTTGATCATCTCTTCCATCTTGTTCATTCTTTTGTTGATCTTCTTCTTACTCTCCATGGTTGGCGGATTATGGTCAGCCTTGTTCTCCTCTTGATTACTCTTCAATCTTTGAACTTGTTGTACCATAAGGTTCATGTCCTCCCTTAACTGGATTTGACTAGCTACCATGGTGTTATGTAGCTCTTGAGTGTTCATAGGTTCTTCAGTGTTTAGATGTTCTCTCTCTTCTACCATAGTGTTAGGAGCTTTAGACTTCTTGTGGCTTGAACTGTCTTGTAGGTCGAATATTGGATTGTGGTGTCACAACAGTTGAGTGTCCTCTATGCTTACGGGCTTCAGTATTGTGATGGGAGTGATGGGCTTGGAACTGGAGTTGCTAGCTTGAGTATCAGCCTTAGGTTCTCTTTGCAACCTTCCTGCAGATCTTGACCAAACTCTTCCTTAATGATAAGCTTGGTCGGGTTAATCAAAACTAGGTCCCCATCTACATCAATCAACTAACCAAACAAACACACGCAACATGCAATGCAATTTAATCTAAGTCATTACATTGTATGGTGGGTTTGTTGTTTTATTGTTTTCCATAGCTAGGACTTTACACCTCTCAACTTGTAATGTAATGAACATTGTGTTGGTTTGAATGGAATGGTCTGTCCTTTACAGACAACAAGAAATGATCCAATGACTTTGGGCTATGAGTTGGTGAGTTCACCTCTAGGTACCCGAATCTAATGAAGATCAGTGATCCATGGTTACTACCACCATATTGTTGAGAGGGGTGCATACATTTTTGTTGTTTTGATGGCACACACTATGATAGTTAATGAAAGCTCTTAACAAACAAACATGGCAACATAAAACAAAAATATCATACAAACATCTCAAGACATAAATAAACAAACAAACAACAATATCATGCAAAATCATGCAAAAGAGAAGGGTATATTGTTGGTCACTTAAGTCTAACACGAAGCTTAGCCCTCGACGTCCCCAACAGAGTTGCCACTGTGAGAGACTAGAAAATCTTCTAAATGAAGAGGATGCTCTCAGAAAAGAGATTCGGGTGCTTTGAAGGGCACCTATCTTTTTGGGTAAATGGTGTGGAGTCGTCACTTATTTTTTATACAAAAAAAAAAAATAAGAAAAAAAATAAAATACAAAATTACATGACAAAATGCTTCATTGTTATTGATTGAACAGAAATAAATATAGTTTGATAAATTGAATCTTACAAGGCTTTGAGTCCTAGTTCAATCTACCAAAAGAATACATGACTTTTTGTCCTAGATACAATCTGCCCAAAACTAAAAAGAAAGACAAGGCATAGATCTACCTATCCAAAAGAACTAAGTTTGGAGGCTAGGTTACGGAATGAGAAGGTGTTAGGCACCCATTTCGCCTAGACAAAGTCTGGTCTTCTAGACTCTAATGACCAATATACCCTTTTTTTGTGCATGATGTTGAATGATATGTTGCATGTATATGACAAACACTTGGCTAACCCTAACTCAAATAAACTCATCTTTGAATGTATCCTCTTTTTAGAATTTTTTTTATTTTTTATTTGACCCATTAAAAAAAGGAAACCAGGTCTTTTTTTTTTCTTTTTTTGTAGATTAAAAAAAAAAAAGTTTTGTGAAGAAAATCAAATATATTTTTTTATACAAAGAAAAGAACAAGATTTTTGTAAAAAATATCAGATCTATTTTTGGTGTAAAGTTAAAAAAAAAAAAAAAAATTTATTTTACTAAAAAGTATAAGATCAGTTTTGATTAGTAAGAAAATGATTTTTGGTTTATATGTAAAAATATCAGATTTGTTGTTGAACATAAAATGAAAAACTTTTTGAGAGAGGACTCACACTCATGAGATTAAATTATTTTACATGCATCACATATTTAAAAAAAAAAAAAAAGACTTCAACCTAATCTTTAATTTCTTCTTTTAAATTCCCAAAATCTACAATTGTGTCACAAAGAAAGTTTTTCTGAAAACAATCAGATCTATATTTAATGAAAATACAAATCAATTTGAAGTGTTAAAAAAAATCAAATCTGTATTTTTTGAAGTGTTAAAAAAAATCAAATCTATATTTAATGAAAATACAGATCAGATTTATATTTTAAAAAAAATCAGATTTGAAAAATTTAGATCAGTTTTAGTTTAGGTTTTTTTTTTTTTTTTTTTTTTGTTTTTTTTTGTTTTTTTTTTCTTTCTTTCTTTCTTTTAAATCTTTGTCAATTAGCAGATTTTTGAGACTCAAAAGAGAAATCATAACAACAAAAATATACTAAGAACATGTTTTAAAGAAAAGTTTAAACAACACATGGCAATAACATATAAAATTAGAAAAAAAGAAAAATCCTAAACCTATTCATGCATCCTCAAACAATATTAATAGATAAAAACAAAAGAAAAGAGAAAAGAAGTAGACTACCTCTTGCATGAGCATGCTCTTCTTTGTGAAATGATATTTTAGGATTCAAAGAAATTTATTTAATTCTCTTTGAAGCCTAAAATATTTTGCTTACAGTAAAGAAATTCCTAAGGCAAGAGCCTCCAAAACGTCTTTAATGCAAGAGGGAAAAGAAAAGAATAAAAGAGCCAGAAAGAGGGGAGTCAAAGAACGTGAAAAAGTGTACTGAATTTTGAGAGGCATTCTCTATTTATTGAGGCTAGGAGGTTTGAAAAATTAGCTAAATGATCAGAATGCGAACTGGGACACGTCCTTATCTCTAAAAAATCGAAAAGGATGAGTTTTATCTCAATCCAAATGCCCTCGGGCCATGGCTCGCATTTGTGCCAATCAGCACTTGAAAAGTGCCGAATGGCCCTTTTGGGTGCTAGTCTCGTGTTTGAGTTTTTGTCCACTTTGGACTCCTTTTTTGAGGTTTTTTTTAGTCAAAACTTGCACTTAGACGCATTTTAATCCATATTCTAAAAGTTATACTCTTTTTCTGATAATTTATGTCTTTTCAGCAATGATTATCTTGTAGATAAATACTCCAAAAAGTCTTGATTATCCACAATTTTGTAGTCATTTGATTATCCTCTTTTATTACCATGCAAGCAAGCCTATTTTTAACACTAACAACCAATCACAAAATTATTTAATTAATTTTAATTGTCTAGCCAATCAAAATTAATTTAAACTAATCATGTGTGGTTGGTTTCACCCAAACAAAATGCATGTAGATCGTGTAAACCTGATCATGCGACATCTTTCAATCCAACGGTCCGATTTGGAAATCAAGTACACCGTCGTGATTGTGAGAATCTCAAGATCATTTTTATGATATGCAATGAATAAATTAATGCACGTGATGCAATCATAAATTTTGGCTATACGAATGGTCATTCTAGCCATCTTTCTTAATTAAATTATGGGTACAAAGTCGAGTATCTACAAAAAGAAAAGTTCAACAAAGCATTTTAATGGTGTTTAGTTTAGGGTATTGACACCAGTTTATTATATGTCAAAATGGATTGTAGTTGTAACATTATAGTTTATTGAGTTAAACTCATTTGGGTACACCACTATTATTTTTGGATGATTTGTAGTTTGGTTTCGATTTTCTTATATATATGACTAAGCACTTAACTGTTTCTGCCATACTTGTAATTAGTGTGTTAAATTTCTCCTTGCTTAGTGAGTTAGAAACAATTATATCTATCGAATGTTGTAAAGGTATCTAAGGAAACTAAGCTATTTCTATAAATCTGTCTTTTTATCTTAGGATGTTTCTATCAAAATCTTAGGATATTTACATCTAAGATGATAGGAAGATAAAATGGAGGGGGATGCCTATTACATTTTACCATCTAATAAGGGCTACGCTGGATTCATCTAAATCTCAACAAATGCTAAATTTTATTTTTCTGATCATTTATGTTGAACATAAAATGCCAATTTTATCTAAGTATTCTACAATGATAACTAATTAAAGAACTGAAAAATGGAGAGATTCAAGATTTTTTTAGGTCAGACTGGGGTTCGAGGAGTGTGTATTTTCCAAAAAACACACTCCCCGAACCGGATGTACAAAAACCACTTGATAATAAGTAACTTAATATTTTTTATGTGTTTTATAGTTTAAATTGTTTAATCATTAAGTAAGGTCATGTTTTAATATTTTGGAATAAGCAAAATCTATCACGATCTGGTGTTGCATCCTATCAATTTTTGATGTGATTTAAATTTTTTTTTTTTGTGTGGATATTATAGGGAAAAAGTTAAGACTTTGTTATATTTTTGTTTTCCTTTTTATGCTTTGGATCAAGAGTTTGTTGGGTTTTGGGTCGTGAAAGACTTTCTTTCATTTTTGTCTTTTTTTTTTAATGAATATAAAAATGGGTAGAGGGGTGACCTTAGTTGGCGTCTTCTACTTGGGCGTGACCATAGTATCACTCCACCTATTGGGCCCAGGCTTGTAGGAGCTGGGGATCCGGATGAGTTATAGCTTTGCACCCAGCCCCATCGAAGACGCTAGTGAGCATGAGCCGAGAGAATGAAGTTCTTTTCCCAGACACTTCCCATTGCGGAATTTATTTTTGTTTCTTTGAATACCAATTTTTTGAAATATATATAAAAGTGATTTCAGTTAAGTTGTAATAGAAATTTATATTAAAAACAAACAATATTTATAGACAAAAATTTGAATATATATGGAATCCGTTTTAAGAGCTTTACATCTTACCATCCTGGAGGAGTTTGAGAACATGTTAACTTGGACCTAGAAAACATGCATGCTAATGAGTTGAATCTCAACATATCATGAACACAAGCATTTATTTGCAAATGATAAAAAGAATTTAGTAAGTGTTGAATAACAATTTTAATTTTTATTAAGAAAGATCTCAATTGCAATAACAAAACAAATACTATCTACAACAACACTACAGATTATAACAGATTTCAGCAAAAGGCTGGACTTAAACAACTCAAAAAATAACTAAGCGAAATTCCCCAATTTCATTTAAATGAAGAAAAAGGGAACATGCTATACACAAGTAAATGGGATTTTATTTAAAATACAACCCCTATAATCTATCTGCAAATAGTATTTCTTCATTCTACATTAGTTACAACAGCTTGGGAGGCATTTCATTAAAGTTTGTTGGTACAAGCAGGAGGGTTCTGCTTGCCCAAAACCGCGGGCTTCACGTTAGCACAAGAGGAAGTAGTAGATCCTCCACCTCCCTTGTATGCAAGATCAATGTCAGAAAGCACCACTTGTTGGCACCGTACACTCTTACTGCAAATAAGCTTCACAGCTTCCTTTGTTGAAGAAGTGCCTCTAATTTTCTTAAAGCTAACATTGTTGATTTTAACTTTAGAGGGAGACTGAAACAAAACAAACAAACAAAGAAATTGATATTAGTATTTGTAATTTGTTTTACTTTTTTTTTTTTCCTTTAACATCAAAATTTGTGTATATATTTGTGATGTTTATAATAACCTTGTTTGAGCATTGATTGTTTGGACAATAGTTTTGATCAATGATGATAGGATTGGCAACATTTTTCATGACAATATCCTTGAAATGTATAACAAAAGCAACTCCAGAATAGGCAGAAGGCCACGTTTTGATTCTAACACCGTTTTTTGTATTGCTAAGTGTAGCACCAGAAACTCTGATTCCTGAAATAGGTTGTTCGTTCTCGTACTTTCCAATACTTCCAATGCTGATACCATGTCTAGGTCCACAAGTTACTTGGTTAGCAGAAACATCTTGGTTTCCATCACCAATGGAGATGCAATCATCACCTGTTCCAATATTGGCATTGGTAATGGTGATCTGAGATGAACGTCCCATGTGGATTCCATCGATGTTGGGGCTATCTGCAAGTGCGGTTATGGTAACACGTTGGAATTGCAACTTCTTGCATTCCAAAAGGTTGATGTGGAAAAATTTGCTGTCCTTCGATGTAATGTCTTGGACTATTGAATTTGTGACGTAGTCGAACCTTATATTCTGTTCATTTTTCAAAGTTAGATAATTGAAAACACTAAATATGAGCTCTCAAGTTTCATTTAAGCATTCACTTAAAAAAAGTTTTCATTTAAAAACCTTTTAATTAGTAAAATGCTAACGATTCTTTTAATTATATAAAAATAAATAAAAATTTGTTTGGAAATAAATGTGATCATTAAAACAACATAAAAAAATAAGAAAAATGGTAAAGCTATAGAAAATATTATTACATAAAAAATTACAAGCGAATTTGTCTATGAACGTGGTTGGTACTATTTCAATAATATTATATTACATAAACAATTCTTCATGGACCACAAGCTTTTTTAAAAGATGACATGTGCGATTGTGATTACGGAACTATCACTTTCAGATTTAACCATTGCTTTTTCTCTTTCGATTATAGTCGTATAGGTTAGTGTTGTGGCACATAAAGTTGTGTACATACTCCTTAAACTTTTTCATATTGAAATTTTAAAATTAATTCTTTTTTGAGTTGTGACACATCACTATACAAAACTTATGTGAAAATTATTTGTAAAATATCATTTATCATATAAATGTTTGAATTATTTTTTCGTAATGGGTAAAATGTGTAAAGTTGTAGTGTCTATGTATGTCTACGTAGAAAATGATGGAAATGTAAATTCTAATTAATTAAGATTGAAATCTTACAATAGGAACTGCATTGCAGTTTTTGTCCTTTTTACAATCATTTTTTCCCACGCTAGTTGTCCTTTGCCATCAAAAACTCCACCACCCAACACAGTGAGACCGTCGATGTGTTCAAAAACGACCCAACCATTTTTACCTTTGAAGGAGGCAACATCTGATGGGGCCTGTAGGGTTCCCTGAAGGGTAAACTCAATAGCACCTTTGCATGGACCCAACAAAGTCACTAAACCTAATTTGTATGCCCCTGCTGAAATCACAACTTTACTTCCTGCTACTGTGCATGCAGCTTTCCAAGCTTTTGTCAAAGCCTAAACACATTATGAAAATTCAAAATTAGTATATAACAATCATTTTGCATGTTAATGTTTTATCACCTGGTTATGACATTGATCAATTTCTAATGTAAATGGAGTTGAACCAAAGTTCTCTTATTCAAAGTTAAAAGTCTTTATCAGTTAAGTTAACTGGAACACACTCTTCATGTTAATTAAGTATAGTTGATTGCACTGCAAATATTTATACCTGGGTGATATCAGCATTAGGCTTTGCTCCATATGATTTAACATCAAACACCTGCTCGGCATTGGTGGATGCCAACACCAATAGCAAGGAAATTGTTGCAATGCTTAAATTCTTTCCCATCTTACTGTCCTTTATTTCCTTTCTATTGCCAATTTGTTGTACGAAATGATGGTTACCCCATCTGGTTTGAAGCTATTTATACTTCAATACTTGAGCTCAACACCATTGAAACTACCCCACTAATATTATCTAATTTTGTGCATGGTTGCTAAGAACTCTCCTGTATATACTTCAACTTCCATACCATTATTAGTTTTTGAGCTTCCTCCTCCACTAACTAGCATCCTATCTTCTTAGCTTTGAATGGAAATCTGTTAGCCACTTGAAATTTGTTTATTTTATCTTGTAAACAAAGTGAATACTTCCCGTTGGTAAGGGGGAAAAAGTCTAGTAAAATTATCATCTATCAAAATTTTCCAAATTTAGTTTAGGCAGCATGCTCATCTATGGTTTACAATAGCAAATAATGAAAATACTATATAGGGGAGGCTAAACACACCTTTTTAGTTATTATCTTTATTTATTGTTATTATTGTAATTATTTAGGAGATCTTTGTCAATTATTATATACAAGTCGGTAACCCATGTAATATGTTGAAAATTTTGATATAATTCATTTTTTTTTTTCTAAATAAATTTTTTGATAATTAAGATAACTAATGAGCATTCACTGTAATTGCGTTTGTATATGAAATTATATATTCTAGTAGTATGCATTTATTATGATTGTATTTGTCTCTTGATCTATATATTCTACCATTTAAAGAAAATATGAGAATTCTAATGGACTGTTTGAATATAGAATATGATTTAAATTTAATTAATTATATACATATATATTAAAATAATGTCATGTAAAAATATGAAACATTAGAAGTTTATCTGACACAATATTATGAAATCAACTAAAAACGAAAATTAGCACCATTAGAAATGTCAATACAATTCTTTCTACTCGAACGGGTCTGCGTCGTAGTAGAGCATCTTAAAAAGATATCTTCAATATGTTGATAGAAAAGCTTCCTTGCTACTAGTCACCTAAAGCTGGTCCCACCAATCTTCTAATAGTTTTATTGCATGTATGGAGTTATACCTGCCAACATATATAGAATGTATTGAGTTCATGTCTCCTGCCTATTGACAACATACTGCATTCATCATAGAATCTACAACTCATCTTATATATCTCAAAATCATTGATTCCGCTACACATTCTTGCCAAAACAGAACAAAAAGGGAGGCAAAATAAATTCAATGCACATATACATAACTTGTGAAGGTGTTTGATCTTCTCAATATCAACAATAAAACGATTCCAAAGAGGTGTATCAGTCTCTTCATTTTCAACTGGTTGTCCCTAAACAACAAGCACATCTACCAGTAACAATGACACATTGAACCAAAATAGTTCAGCAGAATTACACCACCAAATACCAACAACCATGACATAACACTATAACAACATTATAGATCATATAAAAAAAATGCAGTTATATTACTTTGCGTAGATCATATCACAAAAATTAGTAATCATTAAAAGCTCTTGCTCTCATAAATATAATATTGATTTAGAGGTCCTAAGCTAGATTCTACCAATTTGAAAAATCTCATTGAATCATTCTATAACCCACAGCTTCATACCTTTAAAGCAGAAATATCAATTAACATATATACATCCCAACACCCACAGATAGAAGCCAGCAAGTGTCATTACTATTGTTACTATTATTCTCTAACAACAAATAAACCCATTCTCCCACACTTACACACCCGCACTCACGCTTCATTAGACCTCTAACGTGCTCAACTTCATAAAATCAATATATCAAATGGTAGAAAAGCCTGGCTGACCTTGTATCTGTCAAAGAAGCCCACTACTAAAGGGCGGAGGTATGTAATAGGGTGGGGGGATGGCCCCCCACCCCCCAATTTTGAAATTGTTTACAATATATATATATATATATATACATATAATTATTTCAATGTTTTCAATTTACTGTACAAAAATAAGAGTTGGCCCCTCCAAATATTTCAATTAGTCCAATGACGCTCTTAAAAAAAATAATTGGTCTAACAGTTATTGCGATATACCTTTATTTTTCGCAATTCTATTTTTATTGTAAAATGTGCTATTATATCTATTAAATATTTGATAAATTTTGGCACCAAACATGTTTGAATCTAACTTTTTCTACCTGTTATGTGGCAATTAACAATTTATTGACTCATTAAAAAAATTTGTTACTGAAACTACACATAAAATGTCTCTTTAGTTGCCACATAATAGGTTAGAGCAAAATAGCTTCAAATATATTTAGAGCTTAACTTATTCGTCAAAGTTTTGGATCATTCATGTTTTTGAAAATTTCATTAGTTTAATTGACAGATTTTTTTTATTTACTTTTGTATAAGATTTGGTAATTTGTATTGAAAATGAAACTTTATAAGAATTTCACTATGAAAATGGTAAAAATGAATTTTATTTTATGAAAGATCACTATCAAACATAATTTTAATTGAAAATACTAAATTTTTTTTTGTTGGGTGCGTGTATATATATATATATATATATATAACTTATCAAATAAAAAAGTGTGTATATATAATAAAAAAACATGTATATATATATGTGTGTGTGTGTGTGTGTGTTTGTTTGTTTTTTTTTTTTTTTTTTTTTTTTTTGGGGGGGGGGGGGGGGGGAGTTGTTATATATTAGTGCCACAACTTGGCCGCCAAACAAAAATTCCTAGCTTTGCTCCTGCACTACCTTGCTATGTTTACCCGTGGTTATGGCATTACATTTATCTCGCATATGAACCAATAGAGTCAAAAAGCCTACGTTTTTTGAGTCACAAATATCAACATCTAACCAGCCATAATCAAGAGATTACTTGTACAGATTAGAATTGTTGGTTTAAATTAGTTGAGCATATTTGTTATAGAGTTGTGAAGTGACTGTGTGGTCTTAGTTCTAAAATAGATAGCTTGAGTGAATGTTGTTGTTGCTCGGAATTTAAGGTTTGATTGATGGAATGGTCATGGTGCTATGGATTTTCCGCTAGAAGACTTGGTTCTGTTTGGGACATATTTATGTAATTGGCTAATCTTTTGACAAAGCGCACTTTACTCGTAATTGGGTTGATTTGGGATGGGTTTAGTACATCAAGAAACAAGTGTTCAAGTTTAGTATTGAAACCATGCAAGTTTGACCAAGAAACAAGTGAAGTAGTGTTGTTCATTAAAGCTCGACAAATGTCTCAATAGAATCCTTCCTATCGAGGTTTAATGTTGAAGCTCGACAGAAGCTTGACAGAAGCTATATCTGTCGAGAAATACGAAATCAAAATTTCCCGATCTGATTACACACATATCCTTGAGTATTTGTGTAGGGTTTCTTTTCTCACAACCCACGACATATATAAGGATTATTTTAAGAGCCGTCATGGGTGATGCAAGGGATGCAAGTTGTTACAGAACAGAATACATGCATATTGTGACTGGAGGCCCTAGTTCATCTTATTCTCTATAGAAACTACTGCGTCTTTACACCAAAGGTTTTGTGACGAAGGAGCATCCTGATCTTCATTGTTGATGATTTGAAGAACTTTGCAACCAACAATCTTCCTCAATTTGGTGTGCTAGTCACGTACTAGGATCTGTGCATCATTGGTTAGTCACGTACTGGGATTCGTGCATTGAATGGAGAGATTTCTGCTACAATACAAGTCCAATTGGGTATTGGGGTAAGGGTTCAACTGTAGGTTGGTATTGGGTACTGGGATTCTTTTTACTTGTAACCGCTTGTGATTGATAATAGTAGATTCTTGGGAGTGGTGACCTTAAATTTACCTAGTAGGGTTTTGCCTCGGTGGTTTTCCCCATTCATAAACAAATCGCTTGTGTCAAAACGCACTTTCTGCTGCATTTAACTAAGTTGGTGATTTGTTTGTGCTACCACGCTATTGCATGTTAAATTGACTTAATTAATTCACTTGGGTAATTAATTAATTAATTTGCCAAAGAGGTCAACCCATTTTTGTCCTATCAAGTGGTATCAGAGCTAGCACACTCTGATTGGGTTTAATCTTTACAGTGTGATCCATTAACCCCTGTTGCCATGGCTACAAGCGGCATGAAAAGATCTTTTATTTCAAATATTTCTTGCTTTTCTAATCTCTCATTGATTGAGTGTTTTAGAAAATATAAGTCTAAAAGTTTTTTGAAAGCTATCTTGATGATTGTTGAAAAAGGTCCTAGTGTGACAAGGAAGAAACTAGACTGTCTTAAAATGAAGATGTGCAAAGCAGTTCGTTTGAAAAGGGTGAAACTTAAAAGTTTTATTCATTAATGGCAAAAGAGAGAGAAAACCATTCCTACTAATTTGTCAAGTAAGCATGAAGTGTGCTTTATGATGAAGTTTGCATTTAAGGTAATGGACACATGTTTATGGTACCTTGACAGTGGATGCTCAAGACACATGACTGGAGACCGTTCTCTCTTTGAGATTTTTGAGTCTAAGAAAGGTGGAAATGTCACTTTTGGTGATTGGAGCAAATTACAAATAAAAGGGAAGGGAACCATCTCTCTACCTAGACTGCCAGACATTACAAATGTGTTGCATGTAGAAGGTCTGAGAGTGAACTTGTTGAGCATAAGTCAGATGTGTGATCAAGACTTCACGGTGTTGTTCTAAAAAGGGAAGTGTTTCGTTTTGAATGAGTCTGGAAAGAAACTCATAAGCGGAGTCCGCACTCTGGATAGCTGCTATAGATTGGTACCTGATGCTGATATTGTGTGCAATGGTGTTCGTTTGCCATGGCACCAAAGAATGGGACATGCTAGCTACAAACATCTGTCAATTGTATATAAGCATGAATCAGTGCTGGGAATACCAAACCTCAGTAGGGTTAGCAATGTTGTTTGTGGACCGTGTCAGCTTGGGAAACGGACAAAAGCAAAACGTCCAACCACTCTGACATCAACTACATCTAGACCTTTGGAGCTACTACATTTGGATCTCATGGGTCCAACTAGAACCGAATCTCTTGGAGGAAAGAGATACATCATGGTTGTAGTAGATGATTTCACCAGGTACACTTGGGTCATTCTTCTAAGATCCAAGTCAAATGCTCCTGAGCACATTGAAGCTTTGTGTACAAGACTGCAAAATGAGAAGAACATGAAGATTGATCAAATTCGAAGTGATCATGGTAAAGAATTCGAGAACTCACACATGGAATCCTTTTGCACTAGATCTGGTATATCTCAAGAATTCTTTACTCCTATTACTCCTGAGTAAAATGGTGTAGTAGAAAGAAAGAACAGAGTCATTCAAGAGGTGGCTAGAGCCACGTTACACAATAAAGATGTGGCCAGAAATTTATGGTGAGAAGCACTCAACACCGCATGTCATACGGTTAACTGGGTATATTTCAAACCCGGAACAAAGAAGACTTCCTATGAATTGTGGAAGGGAAGAAAGCCGAATGTGAAGTATTTCAAAATCTTTGGAAGTACTTGTTTCATCCTTAGGGCCAGAGAGAATGTGGGAAAGTTTGATTCCCAAAGTGATGAAGGAAGATTTTTGGGATACTCCTCCACAAGCAAAGCTTATCGGGTGTACAACAAAAGAACCAAGAAGGTGATGGAAACCATGAATGTTGTTATTGATGAAGCTTCAGATTCTAGTTCTGAGAAAAGTAGTGAGGAAATACCTAAGGAAATTCTTCCTTCAGAGCCTGAGGTTGTTCAAGAAGAAGTTGATCAAGAGCCCGTTTTTCCAAGTACTCTAAGTGTTGTAGAAGTATTAGCAAATATTCCTACATCACCTGAGTCTGAATCTCATGAAGAAAACGGACCTTTCAAGGATCAAGCTGAATCACCCTCCTGAAGTTATTGTGGGAAATATGAATGAACTTACACTAAGAAAGCGTACAATTGATAAAGGTGTTGTAAGGTTGAAATTTATCAACCATCTTGTTGGCTTTATTTCGTGCCAATTTGCTTGTAATTTAGCACTTAGTAACCCTGTATTTAAGTGGGATTCATTTAAGGGTAGTGTGTGAAGAGAGTGTGAAGAAAAGCTCAAGTTGTGCAAAGAAGCAGAGTTTCGTGGCTAGGACTCGCGACTGGCAAGCTGCCAAATGCAGGCATGTGAGAAGCACATAGGGAAGCTGAAGGGTCACGCCAGCTGTTGCACTACAGGACAAAAGTCCCAAGCTAACCAGGCCGTTATGTCGCGACTTGAACTCGCGACTTGGACAAGCTGCGAGGCCAAGCCGCCAATCAGCCCTGTTTGGCAAAAATTGACTCTTCGTATTCTAAACACACACCACTATATATAGACCCTTATACCCACTAAATTGAGAGAGTTTCAAGAGAGAATTTTGTGAGAGAAACCCTAGAGAAATACAAGATTGATTCATCCACAATCTTTACCTTAGAGACTCTACAAATTCCTCTACTCTTTTCCTCTCCATTGTCATGCCCTTGAGAGGTCATTGACCAAATTCTTTTCACACCACACCCACGTCTGTGAGAAGGTTCATTTGGTGCTAAGGGAAACAGTTTGGAAGGAACCAATATACTTTGGTTGATGCTATGGTCTAGTAGCGGAATTCGGGAAGCTAAAGAAGACATAGGTTCGGCGTAACCTCATTGGAGCAAGAAGCTTGGAAGGCTTAGGTACTTGGGTAGATTAGGCTTGGAGGGTCTTCTGCTGTTCATGTATCCCAACTACATTCTTTAGTTGATTATTTGACCACTTGGAGGGCGGCGGAGAGGTTTTATGCTGAGGACTTCGGTTTCCTCTTCGATAACACATCGTGTATTGTCCGTGTGTTTGCATCTTCCTTCCCTTTATCTTTGCCTTATATTTACTGTTGTTGATGTGTTTATATTTGGCTTAGATTGTTTATCAATTCTGTTATAAGCTTGTTATCATGTTTCGCACATTAATTGTTTGATATAAAGCTTGAATTGGTAATTTTGTAATTGGGGGTCCAAACGTTCAAAGCTGTTTTACACGCATTTTGAACTTTCAATTGGTATCAGAGCGGGTACACTTGTTGTGGTTTAAATACCTGAGTGTGATCCTTGACCCTTTTTGAGATGGATAGATCTCAATCCTTAAATGTTCTACCATTTTTTTATGGTAATAATTATGCCTTCTGGAAAGTTAGAATGAGGGCATTTCTATGCTCTATTGATGACACAGTTTGGGATGCGGTTGAAGTCGGTTGGACCAGGCCGGAGGCTGCAAAATCCACCTGGGATAAGGCAGCTCTTGCGGCGGCTAATGCTAATAGTAAAGCCTTAAATACTATTTTCTGTGGTGTGTCTCCAGATGAATTCCACAGGATATCTCACATGACAGTGGCCAAGGAAGCTTGGGAGATCTTGGAGACAACTTATGAGGGGACTAAGAAGGTAAAGGACACAAAGCTCCAAATGCTTACCACCAAATTTGAAGAGCTTAAGATGAGAGATGATGAGTCCTTTGATTCGTTTTATGGGAAGCTCAATGAAATTGTGATTGTGAAGCTCAATCTTGGTGAGAAGATTGAAGATACTAAGGTGGTGAGAAAAATTTTGAGGTCCTTACCAGAGAGCTTTCGAGCAAAAGTCACAGCCATAGAGGAAAGCAAGGATTTGGATGAAATTAAGATCCAAGAGCTCATTGGGTCACTTCAAACGTATGAGCTTGGATTGCCTTCCTACAAGACGAGTAAACCACTTGCTCTTAAAACCATCACAGAAAGAATGGATGATTATTCCGAAGAAGATGGAGTGGAGAACGAAGTAGCATATCTTGCGAAAAACTTCCGCAAATTTTTGAAGATGAAGAACAGTGGGAAACCATTCAACAGAGGGAAATTTTCATCTTCAAGAGGTGATAGGAAAGAGCTTACGAGGAAAGAAGGGAAGGATTTTCAATCTCCTTCAAACATTGTGCGTTTTGAATGCAATGCCCATGGACATCTCAAGAAGGAGTGTCCCAATTTCTTGAGAGGGAAAGGCAAGGCGTATGCCATAACGCTGAGTGATATAGACTCTTCGAGTCTTGATTCTGAAGAGAGTTGTGACGGAGAAGGAAACTACTCCACATTCATGACCATTGCACATATGGAGTCCTCGAATGATTTGGGTACATTTGTGAAGGAGCTTGGGGAACATTCTGATTTGGAGTCTATTGGAATAGTTGAGGAGTCTGAAGATAAGGAAGTTGGATAAGCAGTGGGATTGCAAGAGACTTACGACTCACTCCTTGAGAAGACCGGTGAATATGCTAAGGTAGCTAATGCAGCCATTAAGAAGATGAAGAGGGCTGAGGAAGATTACAAAAGTCTTCTGGCAAGATACAAAGAGGCAAAGTGTGAGATTGAAGCACTTAATGGTGAGCTATCAGAAGCTTACACAAAAGTGAGATTCCTTGAGCAAGAGGTAGTGGAAGCTCATGCCAAGATAGATAGGGTCTCCTCCAGGAAGTTAGATGATGTTATTTCATCTCAAAAACATGCCTCAGACAAGTCCGGATTGGGATATGCCGGAGGAAGTAGCTCATCAGCAAATGTCACCAAAGAAGTGAAGTTTGTAAAGGCCAAAGAGACGGCTGTGGATAAGCCTATTCCTGTGAAAGTTAAGGCCGAGAAGAAGAAGAATGCGGCTGATCAATGGGTGTTAATTAAGTCCCATAATCAATCAGAATCCAGATATGGAGCTAGAGGAAGATCACTTCCAAGATCACAACAGGGTCCTAGAACGGATTATGTTTGTCACTATTACGGATTGCAAGGACATACCAAACCCAACTGTCAAAAGCTGAGAGCAGATAACAATGCAAGTGCACCTTGGTCACGAGGAAGAAGAAATGACATGAGGTCTTGGGGTGGTGAGCAACCAAGAAGTCAAAACCGTGATCTAGGAATGATGGACGTGATGAAGATGATTGGTGCCTTCACCAATTTCCTGAAAAGCTTCACATGAAGGTTTGACAGTCCCAACTCTTGTACCTGATTCGTCAAGGATATCACCCCAAACGCACGTGACGTGTGGGTGACAAAGGGTACTCATGCATAAGCATTACAACATGTCCATGCATCAATACTTCTCATGTTTGTGAATATACTTGGTTGTGTGCTTCTTGCTAGTATTTATGTTGTTATTTTGTGTGTGTGATTGTCTTTGGTTCAAATGTTTTTACAATTTTTATGTTATGTTTTTTATCAATCTTTTACTACTTTTGTGTCAAAAATCCAAAAACACATAAAAAGTAGAAAATCCAAAAAGTTTGATCGGCGTTGTTGAAAGCATGTTTTGCCTTGTACCTTTGTACTAATGGCTTTGTGCATCTAACGAGCTTAGCTTGTCTCTCATGCATTCATGTCATTGTGGAAGAAATTCTGAAATCTATGTGACTGTTGTAAATAGATCTTCAACCTTGTCATGAATAATTAGTGAATGGTTTTATTGATCTTGAGACATGCATAGACTCATGTCTATATATCTTCCCACTTTTTATTTTTATGCTTAAAAGAGCTCTCTAAATGTAAATCTCCAAATGAAAAGAGATATAAAGCTGCAAAAGCCTGTCGCACATACTAGTATTCGACTAGGAAAAAGGGAAAGTGACCAAAATAAAATGTATGATGCCTAAAAAGCCAAAGGCTAACTCATCAATTGAAATATCAAAAATTTCAGGCATCTATCTCACAATGAGATTTTCTTTGCTCAAAAAGTGCAAATGATATGTTAAATATGGAGCCAAATGAAAAGCTTCAAAGATTTGTTATCAAGTGCTTGTGGGAGGTCATATATGTATGTTTCTATAATTGAGATAGGTCACATTATCTAGTGCTAGTTGTGTATGCCTTGATTGAATTGATCATTGAAGCTTCACATTGGACTAAGGACTATCTCATTTTTGATATCCACACACAACAAACAAGTCTATGTTCAATGAATGCCATATTCATTTGTGTGATTGTACTTGATTAAATGTGTTTTCACATACTCAATCTTTGTTGATCAAACACAAAAAGATTTTTGAGTGTTTTAGTTTGTTTTTGGAAAGTATTTTGTTTTACAAAAAATGTCAAAATTTTCAAAAACAGTGTTGCCCTGTTTTGGCGACTCAGTCGCGGGTAGGTCCAGTCGCATGCTCCAGTCACGAAGCTCACTCAGAGAGTTTTCGCGGGTCACTGGCGAGTCAAGGCTGCAGTCGCGAAAAAGACTTAGAAATGTTTCAAAATTTTGAGTTTTTGTGGTTTTCGCGGCTCAATGTGGCGACTTGTTCGCGTGTGGAAGGTCTAGTCGCGAGGGGTACACAAGATTTTCGCGGCTCCCCTGGTGACTATCTCGTGGGTAGACCTTCCAGTCGCGAAAAACACTTAGAGAAAATTTTCAAGTTTCTTACCTTCACAGTGTTTCGCGGCTTACCCTGGCGACTTGATCCAGTTGCGAAAAATGCGTATTTTGCATTTTGAAGACAATTTTTAAAATGGTTTTTCAGTTTTTCCCTCGAATATCAGTGTCTGTTCATCTTCTTCCCAAAATCTCTCTCTCAACACTCCGTGTCTTTTTGCAAAAGCTTTCAAATTCTGCATCATGTCTTCATCAAACACCAAGAAAAAGGTATGGGTTTTCTTGTCTTCACTTCATTCATCATGATTTCATTGTTGTTCTCTTGAATCTGGGTGTTGTGTTGTTGGTTTGTGTTTTTGAGGGGCTCGAACATGGGTTTGCCTATATTGTTGAAAATGAGTGAGTGATTTTATTTGCCCTTGTTGCAATGGTGTGTTTAAGGTTATTAGTTTACATCAGGTTGCTTATCTTTAGTCTGAGCATTGATATTTGACAGTTTGTTTTTGGGCATATGGATGTGGGGTTTTCTGCAATTTTTATTGTGGTTCTAAGTTTATCTGTTTTGTTGTGCTTGTGGTGCTTATGGTTAGCATTATTTTGTTTTTCAAATCACCATATCTTGTAGGTGTTGCTGCATGTGTTTTCCTTTTTGCACTGTTCATACCCAATGGGTCATGACTCATTGTCATTTGCTCAAATCTATCTGAATTTGTCTGCATACATACAGTTTAAACTTGGTTAACTTGTTCTATCCAATGTTTGGTTATCAACTATGCTTATTCTGTGTTTTGTCTAGTCCCTCTGATTCTCACTGTGTATCTAACTTGTTAGTAATGTGTGTGCATTTCCCCATTCTGTGCTTTGTCTTGTTGTGGCCTTTTCTGCTTTTTTACAGATGGCTGCATCTCCTACAAAGAAGAAGACAACTGCTAAGAAATCTGACAAAAGAATGAAAATGGACCCTAACCTGTTTAGGTCTATTCAACACTTTGAGAGATATAGGGATTCTTTTTCAAAAGGAACCATCATTCAGGAAAGATTTGTTGATTTCAGGGAATTGAAGGACACCTTCATTCTAGAGTGTTTTGAGGGTAGAGGTTGGGAAAAACTGCTGAGTGACTTTCCACTTGTGTGCAATCCTCTAATCAGAGAATTCTATGCAAATGCTGTGATAAGGGAGGAGGAGTTGAGTTGTTGGGTGAGAAGAAAGTTATTTACCTTAGATGCTCATGACATTGATAGGGTTCTAGGGCTTGAGGGTTTGGAAGATTATGAATTCACTAACTACAAGGACAGAATGCTTTCTTTAGAAACTGTCCAGAAAAGAATTGGTGGGGTTATAGAAAAGAGATGTCTTAACACTTCTGATTTTCCTAAAGACATGAGGTGTTTAACCACCATAATGATGTACAACCTGTATCCTATAAGGAAGATGACTACACTGACAAATGCCAGAGCTATCTTTCTCATAGAACTTAAGGAGAAAACCTTCATTGACATCAGTTCTCACATTTTTGATACTATAATGGATGAGACTAGATCCACCTCCCAAGCTGATATTTCCCAGTCTTCTCATAAGGATTTTCAGAGAAAGGGGTGTTGCAATCCCTCAGGATATCAGTCCTTTGCCTCTTCTATCAGCCATTAATAAATTTACTCTCACAAGGATACAAAGTCGTCTTCCAGGTGAAGAAGTGGAGGATGTTCAAGAAGAAGGGGATCCAATGGAGACTGAAGCAGAAGCTGCAGAACAATCAGTCACACCCAGGAGCAGAAGAAAGAGGAGCAGAGCCTCAACTTCATCAGCTGTACCTCCGGATGCATTTTAGATCATCCTGGAGAGGCTTGACACACTTAGAGAGGTTCAAATCAACATACTGAAAGGATGACAGCAATGTAGGATCAACTTGATGTACTTTCAGCCAAGTTTGACAACATACACACCGACCAAGAGCAGTGACCCTTTGGCCATTCCGGTCAAAAATGGGGAGAATTTTTGGGGCAGCTCTTAAGGCGGAGCCTTTGGTTGAGGGGGAGCTTTAAATTTTCTAGTGTTGTTATGTCTATAGCTTTGATACTATGTTTTGGTTAAATGCTGGTTTTATTGGTTTGTTACAATGTGGTTTCAGTGTTTGTTTGGCTTAAACTCTTAACTTTTGGTTAGTGGATCTTTGGTGGTAATTATTCAGTTTATATAACATGATGTTATTCAGCATTTGTACTGTTTTGCTTTGTTTTGTACCTGGTACCTTTGTAGGTTGTTAAGGTTTCTGTTTTTGCTTGTACCCATGTTGCTTTTGTAAGCTTTAAGGGTTTGTTTTTAAGCACACTTGTAGGCCTTTATGGTTTGTGCCATGCTTTATGTAGCCTTTGTGTTTTGTTAAATCAGTACTTCTAACTAAATGTCATGCATTTTCTTTTGAGTACTATCACTCTTGTGCCCGTGTAGGATTTTTCCTAGATGCACATACTTCATGTATTGTGCATTGGTTGAGTGTTGGTCATTCAAGTGATTTGCCTTGTGTTTGTCATCTTGAATGAGCATTGTGATCACTTGGTTATAGTGATTACCTGTTTTGGTCTTGCCTTGGTTTATTGCTTTATTCCTTTGTGCTTGATCGCATTGTGCTTGCTCCATATGCATTTCAAGTTTTCTGCATACAATGAACTTATTGTGTTGTTGTGTTTCAGGAGTACTTGTTCTTATGGTTCAAAAGCTTTACAGATTCTAGAGTTAGGTGTGAGTGAGTTTTCCAACTGTTCCCAACTCACGCGTTAAGTCTAGAGTTTGTTTTAGGGTTTTGTCACGGAATAGCCAAAAGGGGAGATTGTAAGGTTAAAATTTATCAACCATCTTGTTGGCTTTATTCCGTGTCAATTTGCTTGTAATTTAGCACTTAGTAACCCTGTATTTAAGTGGGATTAATGTAAGGGAGTGTGTGAAGAGAGTGTGAAGAAAAACTCAAGTTGTGCAAAGAAGCAGAGTTTCACGGCTAGGACTCGCGGCTGACTCGCGACTGGCAAGCCGCCAAATGTAGGCACGTGAGAAGCACACAGGGAAGCTGAAGGGTCACGCCAGCTGTTGCACTACAGGACAAAAGTCCCATGCTGGCCAGGCTGTTACGTTGTGACTTGAACTCGCAACTTGGACAAGCCGCGAGGCCAAGCCGCCAATCAGCCCTGTTTGGCAAAAACTGACTCTTCGTATTCCAAACACACACCACTATATATAGACCCTTATA
The DNA here is from genome assembly GCA_032727855.1 of Quercus ilex subsp. ballota. Taxonomy (NCBI): domain Eukaryota; kingdom Viridiplantae; phylum Streptophyta; class Magnoliopsida; order Fagales; family Fagaceae; genus Quercus; species Quercus ilex. The sequence goes on from CM064915.1 coordinate 20,394,132, forward strand.
CCCACTAAATTGAGAGAGTTTCAAGAGAGAATTTTGTGAGAGAAACCCTAGAGAAATACAAGATTGATTCATCCACAATCTTTACCTTAGAGACTCTACAAATTCCTCTACTCTCTTCCTCTCTATTGTCATACCCTTGAGAGGTCATTGACCAAATCCTTTTCTCACCACACCCACGTCTATGAGAAGGTTCATTTGGTGCTAAGGGAAGCAGTTTGGAAGGAACCAATATACTTTGGTTGATGCTATGGTCTAGTAGCGGAATTCGAGAAGCTAAAGAGGAAATAGGTTCGGCGTAACCTCGTTGGAGCAAGAAGCTTAGAAGGCTTAGGTACTTGGATAGATTAGGCTTGGAGAGTCTTTTGCTGTTCATGTATCCCAACTACATTCTTTAGTGGATTATTTGACCGCTTGGAGGGCGGCGGAGAGGTTTTACGCCGAGCACTTCGGTTTCCTCTTCGATAACACATCGTGTGTTGTCCGTGTGTTTGCATCTTCCTTCCCTTTATCTTTGCCTTATATTTACTGTTGTGGATGTGTTTATATTTGGCTTAGATTGTTTATCAATTCTGTTATAAGCTTGTTATCATGTTCCGCACATTAATTGTTTGATATAAAGCTTGAATTGGTAATTTTGTAATTGGGGGTCCAAACGTTCAAAGGTGTTTTACAAGCATTTTGAACTTTCAGGTGTTGCTAACTTTGTGTTTTATTCTTGCTATTTGTCACAAGTTGAACCCACCAAGGTTGAGGATGCTCACTAGGATGAAAGCTAGGTTGAGGCCATGCATTTTGAACTGCTCCAGTTGCAAAGGAATGATGTGTGGACCCTAGTACCTAGACCGGAAGGAGAGTACATCATTGGCACAAAGTGGATATTCTGTAATCAAACTAATGAGGAGGGAAACGTGATTCCCAAGAAGGCTCGTCTGGTGGCCTAAGAATACTCTCAAGTGGAAGGAGTAGATTTTGATGAAACATTTGCTCTTATAGCTCGCATGGAATCCATTGGGTTCTCCTAGCCCTTGCTTGTCACTTGAAGTTCAAGCTTTACCAAATGGATGTGAAGACTGCATTCTTGAGAGGGTTTCTTAAAGAAGATTTCTATGTTGCTTAGCCAAATGGATTCATTGATCCACACTTTCCAGATCATGTGTTGTACCTCAAGAAGGCTCTCTGTGGACTAAATTAAGCACCCAGAGCTTGGACTTGACTGGCTTACGCAATACCTGGTCTCACATGGTTTTACAAGAGGACAAGCTGACCAAACTCTTTTTATAAAAAGGGAGAAGGCTAAGTTGATAGTTTCTCAAGTCTATGTCGATGATATCATCTTCGAGCCTACAAATTTTCGAAGCTTATGTAGGCCGAGTTCGAGATGAGCATAATTGGAGAGTTGAATTACTTCATTGGATTGCAGATTCATCAGTAAGAGTCAGGCGTATTCATATCTCAATCTAAATATGCCAAAAATCTTGTGAAAAAGTTTGATTCCGGTTCTGCTAGTCCTATTAGAACCCCAATGAGCCCTAATTTTAAACTCACTATTGACTTGTTAGGCAAAAGTGTCAATTCTTCTTTATATATAAGCATGATAGGCAGCCTCCTTAAGAATCATAAAATATGACAAATCCACTGCCGATTTCGGAGTGTGGTATAGCAAGGACACCAATGATGTCTTAGCTGGGTATTCTGATGCAAACTAGGCTGGGAATGCTGATGATAAAAAAAGTACTTCGGGGGGTTGCTTTTATGTGGGTAATTATCTTGTCTCCTCGATGAGTAAGAAGCAGAAGCATTGAAACACTACACTTGCAACACTCATAAAAATTTAAGCCTAATTCTTTGACATTCAAAATTCTTTGACTTTATTACATTAATTTATTTCTTTGTTTATTTTCAATGTACTTACATAATCTATATCTATACTACTATTTAAACTACTCCTCTTGTTTGGACTCCCAACTTTGGATGCCCAAAATATCTCAATCCTACTCAAAATTTTTAACTAAGGACGATAAGTACTGTAGCCCCACAATTTTAAACCTCCCACCAACTCCGTGTTTGCGTCAATTTACAACCCAATAACCTCCTCATCTCTTTCATCTCATTATCCACTGTTGAGGCTGAATACATTGCTGCCGGTAGCTGTTGCACCCACCTTCTGTGGATGCAAAAACTCCCCTTCGACTATGGTATCCGTCAAGAACATCTTACCATTTATTGTGACAATACCAATGCCATTAACATCTCTAAAAATCTTGCTAAACATTCTCGAACAAAACATATGGAGATACGACACCACTTCATTCGGGAGCTTGTCGAAGATGACACACTCACTCTTGAGTTCATCCATACTGATGATTAGAAGGCTGATTTGTTCACTAAAGCTCTTGATAGCAAACGGTTTGAATTCCTACACCAAGCCATTGGTGTAATCTTCATTGAGTGATCTCTCCTCTTTCTCCTCCTTTCTCATGCATTTGAATCTAGTTTCATGCATTATAGATGTGTGTTTGATTATTGTTGAATGTGTGCTTGTATGTAATATTGGGTTTCACCGATGTCGCAATTTAAATTTTCCACGTCACATGTTCATGCATACGTATCCTTTCATTCCTATTTCTGGTTGTGATTGTGTTTCTCTCTCTCTCTCTCTCTCTCTCTCTCTGATAGACTGTGCATGGCACCCAAAGTGAGTAAAGCCACCCTGGACCAAAATCATCTTCATGGTTTTGGTTCTTCTTCTTCTTCTTCTGATCCCATCCCCCCTCCTCATGTTCGGTTCCGTGATGAGAAGGCCCAAAAGGACTTCTTGGAGAACTTTCAGAAATGTGGCGTTCATTCGGAGTGCCATGTTGTTCTATCGGACTTTTCCGACACACCTCTCCCTGCCATCATTCGGACTCGAGGCTAGGAATCTCTATGTGAGAGACCCTTGAGGTGTTCCATCGTGTTTATATAGGATTTTTACTCTAATATACACCGTATCGATACCTCTGTACCTCGGTTTGCCATGATATTTTGAGGTAGACGTATCGTAGTCACCTTGGATCTTATATCCGAGGTACTACATGTTCCACGGGTAGCGTTTCGTAACTACCCCAACTGTGATCGTCTTCAGACTATGTCCAGAGACAAGCTTCTATCTCATTCTTGTGAAACACCTTCCACATGGGGTGGAAAGCAAAACACCCCATGCTCGGGCTTTGCAAAAGGTCCGAGGTTCCTTAATATGTTGATGACATTTACTCTTACTCCTTTGTCTCACTATAACTCTATCACAGAGCCTCGTGCCCATTTTCTTTTGTCTCCCTTAGAGGATCTTTCTTTTGACTTCCTCTTTCACTTCATCACTTCTATCCTCGATGTCTATTTGGATATGGCAACCCGTGATAAGCTCATCTTTCCTTCGGCTATCAAGCAGATCCTTCGCCACTTTTCCATCCCCATTCCTGTTTCTCCTTACTACAACACCATGGGTGTCATCAACACCGGTTCTGTTCGACAGAGCGAGGCTTAGCTTCGACCAAAGCAGCCACGTGTGGAGTCTACCGGTCCTGCAACTTCTGCTATTCCATTTACCTCTGCTCCTTCTTCCTCGACTAGTGATGTGACCTTGGAGGCTGTCATGGCGCAGTTTCAGCACATGGATGCTCGCCTTAACACTCTTACTAATGAGTTATGTAAAGTGAACACCCATGTTGGTCGTATAGCACGATGACAGGCTTGCCTTGTTTGTTTCGCCACTTCTTTTTCTCCTTCTCCAAAGGCTTTGGCAAATAAGGATGGTGATGATGGTGATGATGATGAGGATGCTAGCTCTTCCTATGATGATGAGATGACGACCTCTCAATGATTTACCCTTTGTCATTCATGACAAAAAGCGGGAGTAATTTTGGGTTGAGAGTAGTCTTGTACTTAGAGGGAGAGTTAGTATATGACATTTTTGTTAAAGGGAGTGTTTATAGATTTTGAGGGATGTAGTGAGGTTCTTATGTTTTTTTTCTTTTCTTTCTTTTACCTCATGTATAATGGTCTTGTGAACATTTATTGACATACATTGTACTTATCTTTTAATATATATATATATATATATATGTATATGTATGTTTCTTCACCTATCTCTCCATGTGTTGTTCTTTTTTATCTTTATACACATGTTTCTTTATGTACGCAATCCTTTATTTCTGTTTTACACAAGATACTTTAATGAGTTTTGTTTAAGTGTTTCAGAAAGACAGGTTGTTAAAGTCTACCATGCCATGAACTCTCTTCTTGTAAAGTTTATCAAGAGCTTGTGTTAGGGTTAGATTTATTTTGTATTTCAACAAGTGATTATGAGTTTAGTGATTTCAGACTTATCTCATGATTCGTTTGTTTGTTGAGGTTTTGTCACGAATTGCCAAAGGGGGAGATTGTTAGGAACATATTTATGTAATTAGCTAATCCTTTGACAAAACGCACTTTATTTGTAATTGGGTAGATCTGGGATGGGTTAGTACTTCAAGAAACAAGTGTTCAAGTTTAGTCTTGAAGCCATGCAAGTCTAACCAAGAAACAAGTGAAGAAGTGATGGTCATTAAAGCTCGACAGATGTCTCGACAGAATCCTTTCTATCGAGGTTTAATGTTAAAGTCTGACAGAAACTGTATCTGTCGAGAATTACGAAATCAGAATTTCCAAATCTGATTACACATATGAATAAAATGATAAAAAAATAATAGGACAATGAGGGTACAAACCTCTGGTCGGAGATCCTTCTATGGGTAGCGTTTAGGTTGTATCTTTTCCACCATTAATGATTAAGCAAGACCTATGAATACATTTTTTATAGACAATTTTTAAAAAATAATTTTTATTCTTCATTAATTTCATTTTTCAATTATAAGCAATCGAAAGTAGAATTCTAAAAACCACAAATATTCATCAATTTAAGGTTGAACTGCAAGAAAAATAATAATAATAAATCCAACATAAAATGAAAAAAAAAAATTTGAGAGAGAGGGAGAGAGAGAGAGAGAGATAAATTTTTTTGTATAGGGAAAATATGCATAGAATGGAAGAGACTAGAAAATTTATAATAAGAGGATGAGAATAAAAAGTGCCAAAATAAAGCAAGATAAAAGGGCAAAATAATATTTAAATTTAAAACCGCACAAGAGGAATGTATGTGGACAACACTGTAGCATCAAAATTATCCAAATACAATAATTATCCAAATTTTGGTAGGAATTATTACATCTATTTTGTGTTTATTTCCACACTTACACGCAAATACGAGAATTTGCAAGTTTTCTCTAAAATATACTCATTACGTGTATTTTTATCATGTAGGAGATTAAAATTAATGAGCTAATCTTGCAAACATGAAGCCAAGAAAATCCAAGGGTGAAACTCAATTGAGAATTGTCTTCTTGAGAATTTAATGAGTCAAAGATTTGTGGAAACATAAAAAGAAATAGAGAAATTTGTTTGAGCTATTGTTGGAAAAATCCAGTCATGGAAAAATTCTGACTAGTTTTGGTGTTTTCGTCATATCTTTTTACTCCGATGTTAGATTGACTTGATTCTTGCAACCATGGAAATAGAACTTGAAGATATAAAAATTTTTAGTTTATCAAAACTTCAGAATCAGCTATTTTAAGGCCAAAACCTACCTGGAAGTTGACCCATTGTTGAAAAAGGGGAATTGAGTTTTTTTTTTTTTTTTTTTTCCTTTTTGGGGAGCATATGTTATAGGGTTTTGAATGTTATACATATTAAAAGGATACAAGAGCAGCCACATTTTTTTTCTGCTAGAAAACCTTATTTTTCATTAATTTTTGAGAGTTTTTATTTTTTTATGGAAGCTTAAGAACCTAAGCTAGGGTTAAGGGTGAATCCCCAATGCTATAAGTTGTCCACTTATCAATCCAAGCATATTTTTCATGTTTTGGTTATTGAAATCAATTGTTCTCTTTTTATAATTGTTTTGTTAGATTGATGTTTAATTGCTAATTCTTTCATACGTCTATCCTTGAATATTCTTATAATTAGAATAGGGTTTTATAATCTCTCTTGCAAAATGTGATCATCTTGTTAGATATTACTTTTGCCATAGCCATTGGGGTATGCGATGTTTTTGAGTTTTTCTATCAAAGAGAGTTTTATTAATAAAACTTATTTCTAAATCTTCCAACTAGATAGTTTATGTATACTTACCCAATTGTGTACTAAATTGGATTGGTAGTAAATGCTTAACAATATTGGTCGACAAACCCTAACGCCCTAGTGATTTTGATTATTGAAATTTGCCAAACTTTCTTTGCCCTAATTTCAATCATATTTTTCTATATATTATTGATGCTTTTAACATGTTCTTATTTTCCTTTTCTCAGTAGAATGACAACCATAGCTTGACTACAATTTCTATTACAAAATTGAAAGACATCACTAATCATTTGTTAGAATATGCAGATTAATCATCCTAAATTTCTTCATTTTAGAAAGAAAACTAAGTTAATTAAAATATTTATGCACTCAGTTTGTATTTCCTACCATAATTTTTGTTATATAGATCTAATTACTTTTGTTAATATTTGTTATATTTAAAAAAAAAAAGTGATTTCAATTAAGTTGTAATAGAAATTTATATTAAAAACAAAAAATATTTATAGACAAAAATTTGAATATATATGGAATCCGTTTTAAGAGCTTTACATCTTACCGTCCTGGAGGAGTTTGAGAACATGTTAACTTGGACCTAGAAAACATGCATGCTAATGAGTTGAATCTTAACATATCATGAACACAAGCATATATTTGCGAAGAATAAAAAGAATTTAGTAAGAGTTGAATAACAATTTTGATTTTTATTAAGAAAGATCTCAATTGCAATAACAAAAAAAATACTGTCTACAACAACACTATAGATTATAACAGATTTCAGCAAAAGGCTAAACTTAAACAACTCAAAGAATAACTAAGCGAAATTCCCCAATTTCATTTAAATGAAGAAAAAGGGAACATGCTAGACACAAGTAAATGGGATTTTATTTACAATACAACCCCTATAACCTATCTGCAAATAGTATTTCTTCATTCTACATTAGTTACAACAGCTTGGGAGGCATTTCATTAAAGTTTGTTGGTACAAGCAGGAGGGTTCTGCTTGCCTGAAACCGCGGGCTTGACGTTAGCACAAGAGGAAGTAGTAGATCCTCCACCTCCCTTGTATGCAAGATCAATGTCAGAAAGCACCACTTGTTGGCACGGTACACTCTTACTGCAAATAAGCTTCACAGCTTCCTTTGTTGAAGAAGTGCCTCTAATTTTCTTAAAGTTAACATTGCTGATTTTAACTTTAGAGGGAGACTGAAAGAAAACAAAAAAAAACAAAAAAAAAAAAAAAAAAAAAAAACAAAGAAATTGATATTAGTATTTGTAATTTGTTTTACTGTTTTTTTTCCTTTAACATCAAAATTTGTGTATATATTTGTGATGTTTATAATAACCTTGTTTGAGCATTGATTGTTTGGGCAGTAGTTTTGATCAATGATGACAGGATTTGCAACATTTTTCATGACAATATCCTCAAAATGTATATCAGAAGCAACTCCAGAATGGGCAAAAGGCCAGGTTTTGATTCTAACACCATTTTTTGTATTGCTAAGTGTAGCACCAGAAACTCTGATTCCTGAAACAGGTTGTTCATTCTCGTACTTTCCAAGACTTCCAATGCTAATACCATGGCCAGGTCCACAAGTTACTTGGTTAGCAGAAACATCTTGGTTTCCTTCACCAATGGAGATGCAATCATCACATGTTCCAATATTGGCATTGGTAATGGTGATCTGAGATGAACGTCCCATGTGGATTCCATCGGTGTTGGGGCTATCTGTGGGTGCAGTTATGGTAACACGTTGGAATTGCAACTTCTTGCATTCCAAAAGGTTGATGTGGAAAAATTTGCTGTCCTTTGATGTAATGTCTTGGACTATTGAATTTGTGACGTAGTCAAACCTTATATTCTGTTCATGTTTCAAAGTTAGATAAGTTAAAACACTAAATATGAGCACTCAAGTATCATTTAAGCATTCACTTAAAAAAAGTTTTCATTTAAAAACCTTTTAATTAGTAAAATGCTAATGATTGTTTTAATTATATAAAAATAAATAAAAATATGTTTGGAAATAAATGTTATCATTAAAACAACATAAAAAAAATAAGAAAAATGGTAAAGTTATAGCAAATATTATTACATAAAAAATTACAAGAGAATTTGTCTATGAATGTGGTTGGTACTACTTCAATAATATTATATTACATAAACAATTCTTCAAGGACCGCATGCTTTTTTAAAAGATGACATGTGCGATTGTGATTAGTGAACTATTACTTTTAGATTTAACCATTGCTTTTTCTCTATCGCTTATAGTCGCACAGGTTAGTGTTGTGGCACAAAAAGTTGTGTCCATACTCCATAAACTTTTTCATATTGAAATTTTAAAATTAATCCTTTTTTGAGTTGTGACACATCACTATACAAAACTTATGTGAAAATTATTTGTAAAACATCAATTAACATATAAATGTTTGAATTATTTTTTCATAATGGGTAAAGTGTGTAAAGTTGTAGTGTCTATTTATGTCTACGTAGAAAATGATGCAAATGTAAATGCTAATTAATTAAGATTGAAATCTTACAATAGGAAGTGTGTTGCAATTTTTTTCCTTGTTACAATCATTTTTTTCCCACGCTAGTTGTCCTTTGCCATCAAAAACTCCACCACCTGACACAGTGAGACCGTCGATACGTTCAAAAATGACCCAACCATCTTTACCTTTGAAGGAGGCAACATCTGATGGGGCCTGTAGGGTTCCTTGAAGGTTAAACTCAATAGCACCTTTGCATAGACCCAACAAAGTCACTAAACCTAGTTTGTATGCCCCTACTGAAATCACAACTTTACTTCCTGCTACTGCACATGCAGCTTTCCAAGCTTTTGTCAAAGCCTAAACACATTATGAAAATTCAAAATTAGTATATAACAATCATTTTGCATGTTAATGTTTTATCATCTGGTTATGACATTGATCAGTTTCTAAAGTAAACGGAGTTGAACCTAAGTTCTCTTATTCAAAGTTAAAAGTCTTCATCAGTTAAGTTAACTAGAACACACTCTTCCTTTAATTAAGTATAGTTGATTGCATTGCAAATATTTATACCTGGGTGATATCAGCATTAGGCTTTGCTCCATATGATTTAACATCAAAGACCTGCTCGGCATTGGTGGATGCCAACACCAATAGCAAGGAAATTGTTGCAATGCTTAAATTCTTTCCCATCTTACTGTCCTTTATTTCCTTTCTATTGCCAATTTGTTGTACGAAATGATGCTTACCCCATTTGGTTTGAAGCTATTTATACTTCAATATCTGAGCTCAACACCATTGAAACTACCCCACTAATATTATCTAATTTTGTGCATGGTCGCTAAGAACTCTCCTGTATATACTTCAACTTCTGTACTATTATTAGTTTTTGAGCTACCTCCTCCACTAACTAGTTATCGTTTGTTATTATATAAGATAAGATTATTTTACTTTCATATAGCATCCTAACTTCTTAGCTTTAAATGGAAAGCTGTTAGCCACTTGAAATTTGTTCATTTTATCTTGTAAACAAAGTGAATACTTCTCGTTAGTAAGGGGGAAAAAGTCTAGTAAAATCATCATCTATCAAAATTTTCCAAATTTAGTTTAGGCAGCATGCTCATCTATGGTTTACAATAGCAAATAATGAAAATACTATATAGGAGAGGCTAAACGCACCTTTTTAGTTATTATCTTTATTTATTGTTATTACTGTAATTATTTAGGAGATCTTTGTCAATTATTATATACTAGTCGGTAACCCATGTAATATATTGAAAATTTTGACATAATTTTTTTCTTTTTAAAATAAAAATTTTGATAATTAAGATAACTAATGAGCATTCACTGTAATTGTGTTTGTATATGAAATTATATATTCTAGTAGTATGCATTCATTATGATTGTATTTGTCTATTGATCTATATATTCTACCATTTAAAGAAAATATGAGAATTCTAATGGACTGTTTGAATATAGAATATGATTTAAATTTAATTAATTATATATATATATATATATATTAAAATAATGTCATGTAAAAATATGAAATATTAGAAGTTTATAATATTATGAAATCAACTAAAAACGAAAATTAGCAACATTAGAAATCTCAATACAATTCTTCCTATTCGAACGGGTCAGCGTCGTAGTAGAGCATCTTAAAAAGCTATCTTCAATATGCAGATAGAAAAGCTTCATTGCTACTAGTCACCCAAAGCTGGTCCCACCAATCTTCTAATAGTTTTATAGCATGTATGGAGTTTTACCAGCCAACATATATAGAATGTATTGAGTTCATGTCTCCTGCCTATTGACAACGTACTGCATTCATCGTAGAATCTACAACTCATCTTATATATCTCAAAATCATTGATTCTGCTGCACATTCTTGCCAAAACAGAACTAAAAGGGAGGCAAAATAAATTCAATATACATATACATAACTTGTGAAGGTGTTTGATCTTCTCAATATCAACAATAAAACGATTCAAAAGAGGTGTATCAGTCTCTTCATTTTCAACTGGTCGTCCCGAAACAACAAGCACATCTACCAGTATCAATGAAACATTGAACCAAAATAGTTCAGCAGAATTACACCACCAAATACCAACAACCATGACATAACACTATAACAACATCATAGATCATATAAAAAAAAAATGCAGTTATATTACTTTGCGTAGATCATATCACAAAAATTAGTAATCATTAAAAGCTCTTGCTCTCATAAATCTAATATTGATTTAGAGGTCCTAAGCTAGATTCTACCTAGTTGAAAAATCTCATTGACTCATTCTATAACCCACTGCTAGATACCTTTAAAACAGAAATATCAATTAACATATGTACATCACAACACCCACAGATAGAAGCCAGTAAGTGTCATTACTATTGTTACTATTATTCTCTAACATCAAATAAACCCATTCTCCCACACTTACACACCCATACTCACGCTTCATTAGACCTCTAACGTGCTTGACTTCATAAAATCAATATATCAAATGGTAGTAAAGCCTGGCTGACCTTGTATCGGTCAAAGAAGCCCACTACTCAAGGGGGTGGAGGTATGTAATAGGGTGGGGGCCCATCCCCCCACCCCAAAATTTTGAAATATATATATATATATATATAATTATTTCAATGTTTTAAAAATTTAGTCTACAAAAATAAGAGTTGGCCCCTCCAAATATTTCAATTAGTCCAATGATGATCTTAAAAAAAATAATTGGTCTAATAGTTATAACGATATAGCTTTATTTTTCGCATTTCTATTTTTATTGTAAAATCTGCTCTTATATCTGTTAAATATTTGATAAATTTTGGCACCAAACATGTTTGAATCTAACTTTTTCAATCTGTTATGTGGCAATTAACAAGTTATTGACTCATTAAAAAAATCTTGTCACTGAAACTACACATGAAATGTCTCTTTAGTTGCCACATAATAGATGAGAGCAAAATAGCTTCAAATATGTTTGGAGCTTAACTTATTCCTCAAAATTTTGGATCATTCATGTTTTAGAAAATTTTATTAGTTTAATTGACAGATTTTTTTATTTACTTTAGTATAAGATTTGATCATTTGTATTGAAAATGAAACTTTTTAAAAATTTCACTATGAAAATGGTAAAAATGAATTTTATTTTACAAAAGATCACTATCAAACATAATTTTTGATTGAAAATACTAAACTTTTTTGTTATTGTTGGGTGCAAGTATATATATAACTTGTCAAATGAAAAAGTTTGTATATATAATAAAAAAGCATGTATATATATATATAAGCATGTGTGTGTGTGTGTGTGTTTTTTTTGGGGGGGGTGGGGGGGGGGGGGGGGGGGGTTGTGCCACAACTTGGCCCCCGAACAAAAATTCCTAGCTCCGCTCCTGCACTACCTTGCTATGTTTACCCGTGGTTATGGCATTACATTTATCTAGCATATGAACCACTAGAGTCAAAAAGCCTACGTTTTTTGAGTCACAAATATCAACATCTAACAGGCCATAGTCAAGAGATTACTTTTACCGATTAGAATTGTTGGTTTAAATTAGTTGAGCATATTTGTTCTAGTGTTTCAAAGTGACTGTATGGTCTTAGTTCTGAAATAGTGCTGTTCATTAAAACTCGACAAATGTCTCCACAGAATCCTTTCTATCGAGGTTTAATGTTGAAGCTCGACAAAAGCTTGACAGAGGCTATATCTGTCGAGAAATACAAAATCAAAATTTCTCAATCTGATTACACGCATATCATTGAGTATTTTGTAAGGTTTCTTTTCTCACAACCTTAGATATATATAAGGATTATTTTAAAAGTCGTCATGGGTGATGCAAGGGATGCAAGTTGTTGCAGAGAATACATGCATATTGTGACCGGAGGCCCTAGTTCACCTTATTCTCTGTGAAAGCTACTGCGTCTTTACGCCAAAGGTTTTGAGACCAAAAAGCTTCTTGATCTTCATTATTGATGAACTGAAGAACTTTGTAGCCAACAATCTTCCTCAAGTTGGTATGTTAGTCACGTACTGGAATTCGTGCATCATTGGTTAGTCACGTACTGGGATTCGTGCATTGAACGGAGAGATTGCCACTACCATACAAGTCCAATTGGGTATTGGGGTAAGGGTTCAACTATAGGTTGGTATTGGATACTGAGATTCCTTTTACTTGTAACTGCTTTTGATTGAAAATAGTAGATTCTCGAGAGTGGTGACCCTAAATTCACCTGGTGGGGTTTTGCCTCAGTGGTTTTCCCCATTCATAAACAAATCACCTATATCAAATTTATTTTTCGCTGCAGTTAACTTAGTTGGTGATTTGTTTGTGCAACCACGCTATTGCATGTTAAATTGACTTAATTAATTCAGTTGGGTAATTAATTAATTAATTTGCCAAAGAGGTTAATACATTTTTGTCCTATTAAGTGGTATCAGAGTGGGCACACTCTGATTAAGTTTAATCTTTGCTGTGTGATCCAAGGACCCATGTTGTCATGGCTACAAGGGGCATGAAAAGATCTTTTATTTCAAATACATCTTGCTTTTCTAATCTCTATTTGATTGAGTGTTTTAGAAAATGTAAGTCTAAAAGTTATTTGAAAGCTATCTTGATGATTGTTGAAAAAGGTCTTAGTGTGACAAGGAAGAAAATAGATTGTCTCAAAATGAAGATGTGCAAAGCAATTCATCTGAGAAGGGTGAAACTTAAAAGTTTTATTCATTAATGGCAAATGAGAGAGAAAACCATTCCTACTAATTTGTCAAGTAAGAATGAAGTGTACTTTATGATGAAGTCTGCATTTAAGGTAATGGACACATGTTTATGGTACCTTGATAGTGGATGCTCAAGACACATGACTGGAGACCGTTCTCTCTTTGAGGTTTTTGAGTCTAAGAAAGGTGGAAATGTCACTTTTGGGGAAGGGAACCATCTCTCTACCTGGACTGCCACACATTACAAATGTGTTGTATGTAGGAGGTCTGAGTGTGAACTTGTTGAGCATAAGTCAGATATGTGATCAAGACTTCATGGTGTTGTTCTCAAAAGGTAAGTGTTTTGTTTTGAATGAGTCTGGAAAGAAACTCATAAGCAGAGTCCGCACTCTGGATAACTGCTATGGATTGGTACCTGATGCTGATATTGTGTGCAATAGTATTCATTTGCCACGGCACTAAAGAATGGGACATGCTAGCAACAAACATCTATCAATTGTATCTAAGCATGAATCTGTGCTGGGAATACCAAACCTCAATAGGGTTAGCAATGTTGTGTGTGGATCGTGTCAGCTTGGGAAACAGATGAAAGCAAAACATCCAATCACTCAGATATCAACTACATCTAGACCTTTGGAGCTACTACATTTGGATCTCATGGGTACAACTAGAAACGAATCTCTTGGAGGAAAGAGATACATCATGGTTGTAGTAAATGACTTCACTAGGTACACTTGGGTCATTCTTCTAAGATCCAAGTCAATGCTCCTGAGCACATTGAAGTTTTGTGTACAAGACTACAAAATGAGAAGAACATGAAGATTGATCAAATTCGAAGTGATCATGGTAAAGAATTCGAGAGCTCATACATGGAATCCTTTTGCACTAGATCTGGTATATCTTAAGAATTCTCTATGATAGGCCACAAACTGAATGACCCTTTGTGATTAAACCAATTAATTAATTAGCCAAGTTATTAATTAATCAATTTAACATGCAAATACGTGGAAGTACAAACAAATCACTAAATAATAAATATGCAGTGGAAATTAAATAACACGGTGATTTGTTTACGAATGGGGAAAACCCTAACGGCAAAAACCCCACCGGGTGATTTTCAGGTCACCACTCCCGAAACTCCACTCTTATCAAATCAAGCGGTTACAAGTAAAAGAATCCCAAGTACCTTACCAACCTACAGTTGAACCCTTACCCCAATACCCAATTGGACTTGATCTGTAGTGACAGTTCCCCCTTTTGATGCACGGCTCCTAAGTACGTGACTAATACGCGACTTCAAACACCAACTAAGAAGGAGAGGTTGGCTGCAAAGTTCTTCAGTTCATCCTACACGATAAAGATCAGGAAGATGCTTGGTCACAAAACCCTTTGGTGCAAATACACAGCAACTTATTCAGAGAAGATGAACTGGGTCAAGAACTTCATCTTTGATCACAATTTGCTTGAACAGAGATTGCTCAATGCTTTTGCAACTTGTGTGCAATTTGATGGCTCTTAAAACAATCCTTTTATATGTTTAGGGTTAGAAGAAAAGAAAGCCCAAAAGCATATTCACGGATCCCAAGGAAATTAGATCAGAAAATCTGATTTTATAATTCTCGACAGATAGCAGGTGTCGAGGTAGCTATCGAGCAGGTGCCGAGATTTAATGAATTTGCACTTCAGCTTGTTTTTCTTAGACAGACTTGATGACTTCAACACTTGATCTTGAAACTTTGTTTCTTGAAGTATTAAGAACACCTAGAACTACCCAATTACAAGTAGAGTGTGTTTTGTCAAAAGGATTAGCCAATTTACATAAATAAGTGACATATGTTCTTAACAAGTGAAAACACATATGTCCTAACAATCTCCCCCTTTGGCAATCTGTGACAAAATCACAACAAACAAATGAACATATGAGAGAAGTCATAAATCACTCAACTCATACTCACTTGTTGAATACAATAAAATCTATCCTAACACAAACTCTTGAAAAACTTTGCAAGAAGAGAGTTTATGGCAAGTAGACTTTGACAACCTGTATTTCTGAAACACTTTAAACAAAACTCATCAAGGCATCTTGTGTGAAACAGAAATAATAGATTGCATACAAATATAATGAACATGTGTATAAAGATAGAGAAGAAACAACACATAAAGAGAGAGGTGAAAGAAACATACATCCACATATAATGAATATAAGTACAATGTATGTAAAATTGGTCACAAGAACTCATATACAAGATCAATGTATCTATAAAGAATAGAAAAGAAAAGATACATCAAAACCTCACTACATCCCTCAAAATATCAACACTCTCCCTATCAAAAATGTCTTATACTAACTCTCCCCCTAAGATGACTACTCTCATAACCCAAAACTACTCCCCCTTTTTGTTACGAGTGACAAAAGGTAGAGTGTCATGTAGACATCTCATCAGTAGAGCTAGCATCTCCATCATCATCTGAAGCGTCATCATCATCACCATCATCATCATCATCCTCGGAGTCTGAAGTCGCTGGAAAAGGTGGTGAAGGAGTAGCCTCAGGAGCAAAACCACCCATGGTCGCCTGCCGTTGTCTAATACGACCAACACGAACATTCACCTGATACAACTCAGAGGAGAGTGTATCGAGGTGAGCATCCATGCGTTGCAGCTGCGCCATGATGTCTCCAAGAGATACATCACCCGTAGAGGAAGAAGGAGCAGATGTAGATGGAGGAGATCTGGATGGAGCTGAACTGGAGAGAGGAGTGGAATCCGTCTGTCTCGACCTAAATTGAGCCTCACTACGTTTTAGGGTAGCTGCATCTATGGCACAGATGTGTGTGAAGTGGTCGGACACAAGAAAATGGATAGAAAAATGGCGTAAGATCCTCGTGATAGTAGAAGGAAAAATGAGCTTATCACGGGACGCCGAATCTAGATGGACATCTATGATAGAAAGGATGAAATGAGAAGTAAAATCTATAGTCAGATGCTCAAGAAAAGATAACAAAAATGGAGCACGAGGCTCTGTGATGGAGTTGTAGTGAGAGAGTGGATGGAGCACAAAAGTCATCACCATGTTTAAGAATCTAGGACCTTTGGCAAAAGGCCTACATGATGTGTACTGATGTTCACCCCAATCAGCAGGGCACTCACAGAAAGCAGAGATGAGCTCATCTTTGGACACAGTCCTCAGACGCTTACAAGAAGGATAGTCAGGAAACTCTATCCTAGGAACCCTAAACACATCCGCAACTAGCTGCGGTGTGACAGAGATGCACGTACCTCGAACGCGAGTGAAAAAGAAAGGTACTGAATGATCAATCCCGTGCATATTGGAGTAGAACTCCTGAATGAGCACAAGAGGACATGTGACTGGAAAATCACACAGTGACTCCCATCCCCTACTGTGAATAACAGAGGGAAGGTCAGTGTCGGCAAAGTCCGCCAAAATGACTTGGCATTCAGAATGAACACCTCTCTAGAAAAGTTCTCTAAAAATGCCTTGTGGGCATCTCCATCACGGAACTGAAGATTTAGAGGAGCAGAATCAGAAGATGAAGAAGCTCCAGAATGCAGAGGATTCTGAGCCGGAGTAGATTTACGTTTGGGTTCCATAGACATTACTAACGTAAATAGAAGAAGAAAGAGATAGAGAAAGAGACAATCAGAAAAGTCCCAAAACAGTTCACATATATCAAATATATTGAACAATGAGTACGTATGCATGGGGAAGGCATGAACATGTGACATGCAAATTGAAAAACATCATGGGCTCAGCCCAATCCAATCCTACCAACACACAAACATAGAGCACACATCTAAATGCATGTCAATACCATTCTAATGCACATGAAATGCAATGTATGACATTTTGAACACATTTAAGCAAAAACCTAACCCAAAATTTCAAGAAAAACTCATCTATTTTGAAAACCCCCAAAAATTTTCAAAAATCCCAAAACCTAAGTTTCAAAACATGAAATGCATGAGAAATGAAGGGAAATGAGATCTTACCAAGTGATTAGAAGCAAGGTAGGGCCGAAAATCAAGTGGGTTGGAAGTTTTGAGTGAGAAAATCAAGTTTGGGAGAGGAACCGTCACGGACAGATCGAGAGAGATCGAGAGAAATGAGATCAGAATCGCGACTGCAGCTTAAATAGGCACCTCAGTAATTCTTGACAGCTGAGGTGTCGAGAGGTATCGAGCAAGCTATCCAGAAAGGTATCAAGAAAAGCACGTCGACAGCTGAAGGTGTCAAGAAGGTGTCAAGGAATGAACACCAGAACCAAGAACAAAAGCTCGATCGATCGACAAGGTATTGAGAAGGTATCGAGGAGACAGGAGATTTCTCGATCGATCCATCAAGTGTCGAGGAGGTGTCGAGATTGCGATAAGAAAAAGGCTTGAAAAGCTCGACAGATAACAAGGTATCGAGGAGGTGTTGAGAAGGTGTCGAGCTTGCAGTTAAAAGCAGTTTTTCGAGAAGTGAAAAACACAGACATGAATACAATCCAACATACACCTCAACCAATGATCCAATCAACATATTAAGCTCTCAAAATCATCTCTCAACAAAAATTTTAAGCACATAGATCCTCAGAAACACACACACACACTAAACAAGTCTAACCAATTTTATTTTTCAAAAACAAGTCAAGATAGTTTAGTGAGTATACATTAGTACATGTAAACACCTGTGATGGCCAAATCACATTGTACCTACACATGTATCAATAGTAGCAAAGAATATTGCGTGTTGTGTGTGAAAACATCGCAAGATTGCATATGTGTATACATGTTATGACGATCTGAGATCTGAGAAAATAACTTTAACTCACACACAATCATAACTGTTTGATAGGGACTATCACCTTTGAGGTACATCCTATGACTCCAACATCTCCTAGAAAACACGCTTGCAATCATATTTAAAGCATTTTAATCTTTTTGCTTTTTATTTTCTTTGCATATTTTCTTTTAAGCATATCATGCATGGGCATAAAAAGAGAGAAAAGAAATACCCAACATGTTAAGCATAGACATTGCACTTTTGCTATGCCGAAGCATACGGATGTCTTTGACACTGCACTTTTGCTATGCCGAAGCATACAGGTGTCATACTATGATTGGTGGGTAACAGTGGTGAGATGGTCATTTATGCCTTTCTCTTAGGATTTTCTAGTCCTACCCGTCAAAAAGAGTGATATAAGTGTTAAGTTTTAAGAGATAACTTAATCTTACTCATCACAAACAAGAGCCACAAAGCTCACTTGCTTAGTTGTACATAGAGATGCTCATCTAAGCTACAAGAGATACAAAGTTTAGAAAACTCTATTTCATTGGCCATCCAAGGTACACAAATACCAAAGTACACAAAACACACACTATTTTTGTATTTTTCTGATTTTTCAATTTTTTTTTTTATATTAAAAACAAAATAAACAAAACTGAAAGTAAACACACAAAAACATGTTAAACAAACAAAGCATAAAACTAGATGCAAATGCATGAGGAAGAGGAACAAGAGAAGGAAATCAATCCATGGAGATGACACCAATGTTTTGACGAAGGAATTCAAAACGTTTGCTGTCAAGAGGTTTGGTGAACAGGTCAGCCTTCTGATCATCAGTGTGGATGAACTCAAGAGTGAGAGTACCATCTTCGACAAGCTCCCTAATGAAGTGATGTCGAATCTCTATATGTTTGGTTCTAGAATGTTGAACAAGGTTCTTAGAGATATTAATGGCACTGGTATTTTCACAATAAATAGTGAGATACTATTGACAAATACCATAATCATGAAGGAGTTTTTGCATCCAGAGGAGTTAGGTGCAACAGCTACCGACAGTGATGTACTCAGCTTCTGCAGTGGATAAGGAGATGGAGTTCCGCTTTTTGCTCATCCAAGAGACAATATTGTTACCCACATAAAAACAACCCCCCGAAGTACTCTTTCTATCATCAGCATTGCCAGGCCAATCAGCATCAGAGTACCCAGCTAAGACACCATTAGTGTCCTTACTATACCACACACCGAACTCAGCAGTGGTTTTGACATACTTTATAATTCTTTTTAAAGCAGTCATGTGAGATTCTTTGGGGTTAGCCTGATATCTAGCACACACACAACTAATGTCAGGTCTACTAGCAGTAAGGTAAAGAAGACTACCTATCATGCTTCTATAGAGAGAATGATCAACACTCTTACCTAACAAGTCTACAGTGAGTTTAACATTAGGACTCATAGGGGTTCTAACAGAACTAGCAGATTCCAAACCAAACTTTTTCACAAGATTCTTAACATATTTAGATTGAGAAAGGAATATACCTGAATCTTGTTGGCGAATCTGCAATCCTAGGAAGTGAGTCAGCTCTCCAATCATGCTTATCTCGAACTCGGCTTGCATGAATTTTGAGAAGCCATGAGCAAGTTCATCCTTAGTCAACCCAAAGATGATATCATCAACATAGACTTGAGCAACTATCAACTTACCATCTTCCTTTTTGATGAAGAGAGTTTGATCAGCCTTCCCTCTTGTGAACCTATGTGACACCAGATATTATGTGAGTCTATCATACCAGGCTCTAGGAGCTTGCTTTAACCCATAAAGTGCCTTTTTAAGGTATAGCACATGATCCGGAAAGTGTGGATCAATGAATCCTTTTGGTTGAGCCACATAGACATCCTCTTTGAGTAACCCATTCAAGAAAGCAGTCTTTACATCCATCTGATAAAGTTTTAAATTTAGCTGACATGCTAGGGCAAGAAGAATTCTGATTGACTCCATTCGGGCAACTGGGGCAAATATTTCATCATAGTCTACTCCTTCCATTTGCGAGTATCCTTGAGCCACAAGTCGAGCCTTGTTGTGAATCACATTGCCTTCTTCATCAGTCTTGTTGCGGAATATCCACTTTGTACCGATGATGTGTTCACTTTCCGGTCTAGGTACTAGAGTCCAAACATCATTCCTCTGAAACTGAAGTAGTTCATCATGTATTGCTTCGACCCAACTCTCATCTTGTAATGCTTCCTCAACTTCCTTAGGTTCAACCTGTGACAAGTAGCAGGAATAAGACACAAAGTTAGCAACACATTTATCAACTGTTCGTTTCCTCAATGTGAGTTCATTCATGTCTCCCACAATAACTTCTGGAGGATGATTTAATTTGATTCTAGATGAAGGTCCCTTCTTTTCATGAGATTCAGACTCTGGTGAAATGGGTAAGTCTGCAGAATCTTCCACAATACTAGAAGTACTGGGAGTACTTGGAGAAGCAGGTTCTTGTTCAGTAATGTCTTGAACTTCCCTAGGCTCAGGAGGAAGAATTTCTTTGGAGAGTCCCTCAATGCCTTTCTCAGAACTGGACTCTGAAGACTCATCAATGACGACATTTACTGTCTCCATTACCTTCATAGTTCTTTTGTTGTACACCCGATAAGCCTTGCTTGTAGAAGAGTAGCCCAGAAATATGCCTTCATCGCTTCGAGAGTCAAACTTTCCCACATTCTCTCTATCCTTGAGAATGAAGCAAGTACTTCCAAAGATTCTGAAGTACTTCACATTTGGTTTCCTTCCTTTCCACAACTCATAAGGAGTCTTTTTGGTATCGGGTCTGAAGTATACCCTATTAACCGTATGACATGCAATGTTTACAGCTTCTCCCCACAAGTTTCTAGCCACATCTTTGTTATGCAGAGAATTCTTGAGATATACCCGATCTTATGAAGAAAGACTCCAT
Source organism: Quercus ilex subsp. ballota (assembly GCA_032727855.1). Taxonomy (NCBI): domain Eukaryota; kingdom Viridiplantae; phylum Streptophyta; class Magnoliopsida; order Fagales; family Fagaceae; genus Quercus; species Quercus ilex. The sequence goes on from CM064915.1 coordinate 20,415,226, forward strand.
GTGTGAGTTCTCGAATTCCTTCCCTTGGTCACTTTGAATTCGATCAATCTTTAGGCTCTTTTCATTCTGCAGTGTTGTGCATAAAGCCTCAATGTGCTTAGGAGCATCAGACTTGGATCGTAGTAGAATGACCGAAGTGTATCTAGTGAAGTCGTCTACCACAACCATGATGTATCTCTTACCCCCAAGAGACTCGGTTCTGGTTGGACCTATAAGATCTAAATGTAACAGCTCCAATGGTCTGGATGTAGCTGATGTCTGGGTGCCTGGATGCTTAGCTTTCGTCTGTTTTCCAAGATGACATGGTCCACACACCATATTGGTTATTCTACTAAGCTTTGATATCCCCAAAACTGATTCATGCTTAGATACAATAGATAGATGCTTATAACTAGCATGTCCCATTCGTTGATGCCATAGATCTTCATTAGGCAAACGAATGCTATTACACATAATATCAGTATCAGGAACCAGTCCATACCAGTTGTCCAAAGTGTGAACCCATTAATGAGCTTCTTTCCAGACTCATCCATGACAAGACACTTTCCCTTTGAGAATAGCACCATGAAGTATTGATCACATATCTGACTTATGCTCAATAGGTTCACCCTTAGACCTTCTACATAAAGAACATTTGCAATGTCCGACAGTCTTGGCAGAGATATGATTCCTTTCCCTTTAATCTGTGACTTGCTTCCATAACCAAAGGTAACATTGCCACCTTTCTTAGACTCGAAGACCTTGAAGAGAGATCTGTCTCCAGTCATGTGTCTTGAGCAACCACTGTCAAGATACCATAGACATGTGTCCATCACTTTGAATGCAGACTTCATCATGAAACACACTTCATGCTTAGATGACAAATCAGAGGGAATGGTTCTTTCTCTTAACTGCCTTTTATGAGCTTAGCCTATAACTTTCACTATTCTCAGACGAACTCCTTTGCACATTTTCATTCTGAGACAGTCTAGTTTCTTCTTAGCCAAACAGAGATCTTTTCCAATAGTCATCATAAGAGAATTCAAATAACTTTTAGACTTGTATTTTCTGAGATACTCAAACAAATAGTGATTAGAAAAACAAGATGTATATGAAAACAAAGATCTCTTCAAGCCGGTTACAGCCATGATAGCAGAGGTCAATGGATCAAACACAGCAAAGATTAAACCTAATCAGAGTGTGCCTGCTCTGATACCACTTGATAGGCCACAAACTGAATGACCTCTTGTGATCAAACCAATTAATTAATTAGCCAAGTTATTAATTAATCAATTTAACATGCAACTACGTGGAAGCACAAACGAATCACCAAATACTAAATATGCAGCAGAAATTAAATAACACGGTGATTTATTTACGAATGGGGAAAACCCTAACGGCAAAAACCCCACCGAGTGATTTTCAGGTTACCACTCTTGAAACTCCACTATTATCAAATCAAGCGGTTACAAGTAAAGGAATCCCAAGTACCTTACCAACCTACAGTTGAACCCTTACCCCAATACCCAATTGGACTTGATCTGTAGTGACAGTTACCCCTTTTGATGCGCGGCTCCCAAGTACGTGACTAACTAATGCGCGGATCCCAGTACACGACTTCAAACACCAACTAAGAAGGAGAGGTTGGCTGCAAAGTTCTTCAGTTCATCCTACACGATGAAGATCAGGAAGATGCTTGGTCACAAAACCCTTTGGTGCAAATACACAACAACTTCTTTAGAGAAGATGAACTAGGTCAAGAACTTCATCTTTGATCACAATTTACTTGAACAGAGATTGCTCAATGCTTTTACAACTTGTGTACAATTTGACGGCTCTTAAAACAATCCTTTTATATGTTTAGGGTTAGAAGAAAAGAAGGCCCAAAAGCATATTCACAGATCCCAAGGAAATCAGATCAGAAAATCTGATTTTATAATTCTCGACAGATAACAGGTGTCGAGGTAGCTATCGAGCAGGTGTCGAGATTTAATGAATTTGCACTTCAGCTTGTTTTTCTTGGACAGACTTGATGACTTCAACACTTGATCTAACTTTGTTTCTTGAAGTATTAAGAACACCTAGAACTACCCAATTACAAGTAGAGTGCGTTTTGTCAAAAGAATTAGCCAATTTACATAAATAAGTGACATATGTTCTTAACAAGTGAAAACACATATGTCCTAACACTCTACTCCTATTACTCCTCAGCAAAATGGTGCAGTAGGAAGAAAGAATAGAGTCATTCAAGAGGTGGCTAGAGCTGCATTACACAATAAAGATGTGGCTAGAAATTTATGGGGAGAAGCAGTCAACACAGCATGTCATACGGTTAACTGGGTACATTTCAAACTCGGAACAAAGAAGACTCCCAATGAATTGTGGAAGGGAAGAAAGCTGAATGTGAAGTATTTCAAAATCTTTGGAAGTACTTGTTTTATCCTTAAGCACAGAGAGAATGTGGGAAAGTTTGACAACCGAAGTGATGAAGGAATATTTTTAGGATACTCCTCCACAAGCAAAGCTTATTGGGTGTACAACAAAAGAACCAAGAAGGTGATGGAAACTGTGAATGTTGTTATTGATGAAGCTTTAGATTTTGATTCTAAGAAAAGTAGTGAGGAAATACCTAAGGAAATTCTTCCTTCAGAGCCCAAGGTTGTTCAAGAAGAAGTTGATCAAGAGCCCATTTCTCCATGTACTCCAAGTGTTGTAGAAGTATCAACAAATATTCCTACATCACCTAAGTTTGAATCTCATGAAGAAAAATGACCTTCCTCAGGATCAAGCTGAATCACCCTCCTGAATTTATTGTGGGAAATATGAATGAACTTACACTAAGAAAGCGTATAATTGATAAATGTGTTGCTAACTTTGTGTCTTATTCTTGCTATTTGTGACAGGTTGAACCCAGCAAGGTTAAGTATGCTCTCTAGGATGAAAGCAAGGTTGAGGCCATGCATTTTGAACTGCTTTAGTTGCAAAGGAATGATGTATGGACCCTAGTACCTAGACCGGAAGGAGAGCACATCATTGGTAGAAAGTGGATATTCTACAATAAAACTTATGAGGAGGGAAATGTGATTCGCAACAAGGCTCGTCTGGTGGCCTAAGAATACTCTCACGTGGAAAGAGTAGATTTTTATGAAAAATTTGCTCTTGTAGCTCACATGGAATCCATTAGGGTTCTCCTAGCCCTGGCTTATCACTTGAAGTTCAAGCTTTACCAAATGGATGTGAAGACTGCATTCTTGAACGGATTTCTTAAAGATGTCTATGTTTCTTAGCCAAAATGATTCATTGATCCACACTTTCCGGATCATGTGTTGTACCTCAAGAAGGCTCTCTATGGACTAAATCAAGCACCCAGAGCTTGGAATGACCAGCTTACGCAATACCTGGTCCCACATGGTTTTACAAGAGGACAAGCTGACCAAACTCTTTTTTATAAAAAGGAAGAAGGCTAAGTTGATAATTGCTCAAGTCTATGTCGATGATATCATCTTCGAGCCTACAAAGGATGAACTTGCTCATGATTTTTCGAAGCTTATGTAGGCCGAATTCGAGATGAGCATGATTGGAGAGTTGAATAACTTCATTGGATTGCAAATTCATCAGCAAAAGTTAGGTATATTCATATCTCAATCTAAATATGCCAAAAATCTTGTGAAAAAGTTTGGTTTGGATTCTACTAGTCTTGTTAGAACCCCATTAAAACCTAAGGTTAAACTCACTATTGACTTGTTAGGCAAAAGTGTCGATTTTTCTTTATATAGAAGCATGATAGGCAGCCTCCTTTACCTTACTGCTAGTAGACCTGACATTAGTTACAGTGTAGGAGTGTGTGCTAGTATCAGGCAAACCCTAAAGAGTCTCATATGATTGCTTTAAAAATAATCATAAAATATGTCAAATCCATTGCCGATTTCAGAGTGTGGTATAGCAAGGACACCAATGATGTCTTAGCTGGGTATTCTGATGCAGACTGGGCTGGGAATGCTGATGATAAAAAAAGTACTTCGGGGGGTTGCTTTTATGTGGGTAATAATCTTGTCTCTTGGATGAGTAAGAAGCAGAATTCCATCTCATTATCCACTGCTGAGGCTGAATACATTGCTGCCGGTAGCTATTGCACCCAACTTCTGTGGATGTAAAAACTCCTCTTTGATTATAGTATTCGTCAAGAACATCTTACCATTTATTGTGACAATACCAATGCCATTAACATCTCTAAAAATTCTGTTCAACATTCTCGAACAAAACATATGGAGATACAACGCCACTTCATTCGGGAGCTTGTCGAAGATGGCATACTCACTCTTGAGTTCATCCATACTGATAATCAGAAGGCCGATTTGTTCATTAAACCTCTTGATAGCAAACGGTTTGAATTCTTACGCCAAATCATTGGTGTAATCTTCATGGAGTGATCTCTCCTCTTTCTCCTCATTTCTCATGCATTTGCATCTAGTTTTATGCTTTGTGTGTTCCTTTATGTTTTTGTTTGGTTGTTTTTCTTTTCTTTTTTTCTTTTTTCTTTTTTCTTTTTTTTCTTTTTTTTTTTGGGTGCTTTTCATAAAAAAAAAAAAACAAGTGTGTGTTTGTGTATATTGGTACTTGTGTACCTTGGATGGCCATTGAAACAAAGTTTTCTAAACTTTGTATCTCTTGTAGCTTAGATGAGCATCTCAATGCACAACTAAGCAAGTGAGCTTTATGGCTTGTGTTTGTGATGAGTACGATTAAGTAATCTCCTATACTTAACACTCGTATCACTCCTTTTGACGGGAAGGACTAGAAAATTGTAAGAGAAAAGCATAAATAACCCTCTCACCACTAAAGCCCACCATTTATGTATAACATCTGTGTGCTTCGACATAGCAAAATTGTGATGTTTAAGCTTATATAATTGGGTGTTTCTTTTCTCTCCCTTAAATGCCCATGCATGCTATGCTCAAAAAGAAAAATATGCAAATAAAATCAAAAGCAAAAAGAATCAAAATGCTTTTAAATATGGTTGCAAGCGTGTTTCTAGGAGATGTGAGACCTATAGGATGTACCTCGAAGGTTATAGTCTCCATCAAGCAGTTATGATTGTGTGTGAGTGTATTTGATTTTCTCATATCTCAAATTGTCATAATATGAGACACTTATGCACTCTTGCTATGTTTCACACACAACACACAAATTCTTTACTACTTTTAATACATGTGCAGGTACAATGTGATTTGGCCATCACAAGGAACACATGTGTTAATATATGCTCACTAAACTGTCTTAACTTATTTTTGAGACTTGTTTAGTGTGTGTGTGTAAGATTGAATTTTATCAACCATCTTGTTGTCCTTATTCCGTGCCAATTTGCTTGTATTTCAGCACTTAGAAACCCTGTATTTAGGTGGGATTCATCTAAGGGTAGTGTGTGAGAAAGTGTGAAGAAATGATCAATAGTGTGCAAAGAAGCAAGGATTCGTGGCTGGGACTCGCGAGTGACTCGCGACTAGCAAGCCGCCAAAATGCAGCACACGAGTGAAGCGTGCGAGAAGATGAATAGTCATGCCAGCTGGTGCACTACAGGACAAAAATCCAGCCTAGCCATTCTGTTACCTCGCAGCTTGATCTCGCGACTCAGTCAAGTCGCGAGGCCAAGCCGCCAACCAGCCCTATTTGGGAAAAACTGACTCTTCGCATTCCTTTCTCACCCCACTATATATAGACCCCTTAAACCCACAAAATGTAGTGAGCTTCCAGAGAGAATTTTGAGAGAGAAACCCTAGAGAAAAACAAGATTGATTCATCCACAATCTTCATCTAAGAGACTCTTCAAATTCCACTACTCTCTTCTTCTCCATTGATACATCCTTGAGAGGTACTTGACCAAATCCTTTTCTCACTACACCCACGTCTGTGAGAAGGTCTTTTGGTGCTTAGGGAAGCAGTTTGGAAGGGACCAATGGTTATTGGTTGATGCTATGGGCTATAGCAGAATCCGGTAAGCTAGAGAAGAAAAAGGTTATGCGTAACCTCGTTGGAGCAAGAAGCTTGGAGGGCTTAGGTACCTGGGTAGATTAGGCTTGGAGGGTCTATTGTTGTTCATGTATCCCAACTACATTTTCTAGTGGATTATTTACCGCTTGAAGGGCAGTAAAGAGGTTTTACGCCGAGGACTTCGGTTTCCTCTTCTATAACATATCGTCGTGTTATCTTTGTGTTTGCATCTCTCTTCCCTTAATTTTTGCCTTTTAATTTCTATTGTAGACATGATTTTAATTGGCTTAGATTGTTTATCAATTCTGTCATTAGCTTATATTCATGTTCTGCACATTTATTGTTTGATAATAAGTTTGAATTGATTTTTTATTATTGGGGATCTAAACGTTCATAGTGTTTTCAACGCTATTTGAACTTTCAGTGTGTGTGTGTGTTTTGGATCTTGAATGCTTTGCATATATGTTGAGAGATTTTTTGAGAGCTTAACACATTGATTGGATCTATGTTTGTGTAGCTTGCTTATTGCATTCATCTCTTTGTGTTTTTCCCTTCTTCAAAAAACTCCTTTTCTTCAAGCTCGATAGCTTCTCGATAGATTCCCTTCTATTGAGCCCCTCCTTCTTCTTGTCTCAACAAATCTTAACGCAATCTCGATCCATCGAGATTTCTAGGTTTCTTCTCGATAGATTCTCGACAGATTCTTCTATCCATCGAGCAACTTTCTGTCTGGCCAATAGATTCTCAATAGCTTCTCGATCCATCGACAAATCCTTGACAACACCTCAACAAATTCATTTCTATCAAGATTTAGTCCTCGATAGATCTCGATAGATATCTCGATCCATCAAGCTGCGATTTCTTTATATAGTCTGAGTGCAAATCAGATTTCATTTCTCATTTCTCTCTCTCTCGACAGAAAATCTTTTCTCTCGCTGCAAACACTTCTCACTCACTCAAAACCTTTTACCCTTGTGTTTTTCGGCCTAGATCAAGCTTCAAACACTTGGTAAGTATTCTATTCTTCTCTCTTTTCATGCATTCATGCATTTTAGACCTAGGTTTTGGGGTTTTTCAAAATTTTGGGGTTTTTGAGTTTTTCCTGAAATTTTTGGGTTGGGTTTTGCGAAATTGTTGTTGTATGCTCATGCATAGCATTCTCATTGCATTCTAACAATGTTTCATGCATTATAGATGTGTGTTTGATTATTGTTGAATGTGTGTTGGTAGGTTTCGATTGGGTTTCACCCATGATGCAATTTAAATTTTGCATGTCACATGTTCATGTATATTTCATGCATACGTATCCTTTTATTTCATTGTCGGTTTATAGTAGTGTGATTAAGCACCTCGCCTTGGTGTATATGCCTTGCTCCCAACGAAGGGTGTTTAATTTATGGTACTACAGATTTGACTTCTTAATGATGGATGATATGTGTTTTTACATTAAGAGTAACCACACTATTGTGGAGTTACTTAATGACTCACATAGATTTCAGGCAATGGTGTACACTAGACTAAGTTTAATGTTAACTTCCCTACAGAGCTATGTCATTATTTCTTAGAGGCTAAAGGAAATTCAGCATATTATTAGTGTTTGATAAGAGTTATCATGATAGCACTAATAATGAGAATAGTACTCAATCAGTCATAGTGTTTATAATTTACTTGCTACCAAGGAATTTGAAACATGGGTTTGGGTTGTCGTTGCATATTTTATATTATGGTTTTATTCAGGTTCCATTTTATATGTTTATATGCTAAATTGATATTGATTTTGAATGTTCAAATAGCGTTGAAAACACTATGAACGTTTAGATCCTCAATTACAAAAAATAAATTTAAGCTTATTATCAAACAATAAATGTGCGGAACATGAACATAAGCTAATAATAGAATTGATAAACAATCTAAACCAATTAAAATCACATCCACAACAGAAATTAAATGGAAAAGATTAAGGGAAGAGAGATGTAAATACAAGGACAACACAACGATATGTTATCAAAGAGGAAACCGAAGCCCTCGGCATAAAACCTCTCCGCCGCCCTCCAAGCGGTAAATAACCCACTAAAAAATGTAGTTGGGATACGTGAATAGCAGAAGACCCTCTAAGCCTAATCTACCCAGCATACCTAAGCCCTCTAAGCTTCTTGCTCCAACGAGGTTACACCAAACCTATTTCTTCTTTAGCTTATCGGATTCCGCTAGAGCCCATAGCATCAACTAATAGTCATTGGTTCCTTCCTAACTGCTTCCCAAAGCACCAAAAAGCCTTCTCATAGATGTGGGTTTGGTGAGAAAAGGATTTGGGTAAGAACCTCTCAAGGATGTAACAATGGAGAGGGTGAGAGTAGAGGAATTTGAAGAGTCTCTATGTGAAGATTGTGGATGAATCAATCTTGTTTTTCTCTAAGGTTTCTCTCTCAAAATTCTCTATGGAAGCTCTCTACATTTCGTGGGTTTAAGGGGTATTTATATTAGGGTGAGATAGAAATGCGAAGAGTCAGGTTTTTCAAAACAGAGCTGGTTGGCAGCTTGGCCTTGTGACTTGACTGAGTCGCGAGTTCAAGCCATGAGATAACAGAATGGCCAAGCTAGACCTTTTGTCCTGTAGTGCACCAGTCGGCTGACTGTTCAACTTCTCGCATGCTTCACTCGTGTGCTGTAGTTGGCGACTTGCCAGTCGCGAGTCACCCGCGAGTCCTAGCCGTGAATCCCTGCGTCCTTACACAATCTTGAACATTTCTTCACACTCTCTTACTCACTACCCTTACATGAATCCCACCTAAATACAGGGTTTCTAAGTGCTGAAATACAAGCAAATTGGCACGAAATAAAGCCAACAAGATGGTTGATTAAATTCAACCTTACAATCTCCCCCTTTGGCTATTCCGTGACAAAACCCTACAACAAACTCTAGACTTAACGCGTGAGTTGGGAACAGTTGGAAAACTCACTCACACCTAACTCTAGAATCTGTGATGCTCTTGAACCATAAGACTATATATCTCCTGAAACACAACAACACAATAAGTTCATTGTATGCAGAAAACTTGAAATGCATATGGAGCAAGCACAATGCGATCAAGCAAAATGAGATAAATCAATAAACCATGGCTTGACCAAACAGGCAATCACTATATACTAGTGATCACAATGCTCATTCACTCAAGGAACGAACATCCAGACATGCAAGCTAATAAGCTTATTTGCAAAGTATCATTTGCATGTCAATGAACCAAACATGTTCCTAATGAGGAAACATGAGAAACCCCAAAGTTTGGTACTCATCGGAGTCCAAAAAAGCGAGAAATTACAATGTGAACAATGCATGAACATCACGAAAACCACCCTTAATACATGTTCTTTTTGCCACAAGGGGCCAACATCCAAAGCAAATCAACAAAAGAAACCAATCTCATACAAAAATTTGACAAAAATTAAGTTTTCCCAACCCCTATGATGAAAATCCCAACCAAGAGCATAAAACTCACCAAAACATAATCTAAGGATCCAAAACAATGAAAAGAATTTAAAATTACCTTAGAAATGTTAATGGAATGAAAACCATTCAAATTGGTTGGGTTTTGATGTAAAAATATTGAAAGAGGGGTTTAAGAGAGGATGGGAGAGGTTTAAAACAGGTTTCCCACGAAAAACACTTTAAAAAATTGTTTTTGGGCGTTTCGCGACTAGGCGAGTCGCGAAGTTCAGTAGCCAAAATTTTCGCGAGTCGCGAGTGAGTTGCCAAAACCTTCTGGATGAACTAGCGACTTGTGTTGCATGACTGGTGAGTCACGAGATGAGTCGTAAAATTTTTCTCGAGTTGCGAGTGAGTCGCGAAAAACTCAGATACTTGTTTTTCAACACAAAACATGTTTAAACAATGAAAGACAAAGTAAGCACTAAACATGAACACAAAGAGTGATAAAAATCACTTCCAAAAACATATAAAATGATCAAAAATCTTTTTGGATTGATCCATATATAGTTGAGCACACACACATCACATTTAAACAAGTAAAATCGAATAAATAAATAAGGCATTCATTGAACATTAGGCATGTGTGTTGTGTGTGCGTATCAAGTGTGGAATAGTCCATAGTCTAGAGTGAAGTTTCAATTATCAATTCAATCAAGTCATACACAACTAGTACTAAGTCAAGTGATCTATCTCAATTATAGAAATGAATATATATGACCTCCCACAAGAAAATGATTACATAACTTTGAAGCTTTTTATTTGGTTTCTTTACAATTCAAAACATTTGATCAGTTTTTATCTTTATATCTCATTTTGAGACCGATGCCTGAAATTTTTTATATTTCAATTTGATGAACAAACCTTTGGCTTTTTGGGCATCATACATTTTCATAAAAGTCGCTTTCCCTTTTTCCTAGTCAAATATTAGTATATGCGACGGCTTTTGCAGCTCATTATCTCTTTTCATTTTGACACTTACATTTGTTGAGCACTTTAAGCAAAAAATAAATAAAAGAGTGGGAAGAGATATAGGCATAAGTCTACGCATATATCAAAACCAAAATGACTATTGACTAATCATTCATGACAAGCTTGAAGATCGATTTACAACAATCACACAAAGATGTCAATATTTTTCCCACAAAGATAGATGTGCATATAGAACAAGCTAAGCTCATAAATGTACCATGCCATTAGTACGAAGGTACTAGGCTAAACTCACATGAGATATGTGCTCAAACATATACAATCAAACTTTTTGAATTTTTCACTTTTTATGTGATTTTGAATTTTTACTCACACAAAACAAAGACAAAAAAGTGAGATAAAAAAAGAAAAAAAGAAAAAAAAAGATGCATGATGCACAAATGCATGACAATGAAGCATCTAATGCATGAAGGGTCCTACAAAGATTGAAAGAATTAGATCAAGGACCAAAAAAGCAGAAGCTCAACCATAGGAACCCTTCCTCATCCAAACGGAACGATTGTTTGGAATGAGTGCCTCATGAGAAGTGAGACAAGGGTTAGAAGAATAAGAACTGGAGATGCACATAGTCAAGGAGTTAAGAGCATTAAACACTTTCTTTAACAACATGCTATCTTCACTCAAAACCAATTTACCCTTTTTAGCATAACTTCCAAGACGCTTAAGTTTCTCTTTTCTTTTGATTCTTTTAAAAGCGAGCATTGAGGTCTTAGATGACCAAAGGCACCAAAATGGTGACAAACAATATGTTTAGGTCCATTAGGCTTTTTAGGAAGTGGTCTAACAACATGGTTTTGTTCTCTCTTCAACTTATGATATTGTGGTCTTATATGACCAATCACACCACAATGGTGGCAAGTTGGAACAAATTTAGATCCATCCAAAACCTTAGGATGAGACCTAAACAGATGATTTGACTTAACAGCCTTTCTCTCCACCTTTTGATTTCTTTAATGTGGAGGAATGTACACCGATTTGTCCTTTGAGATAGAACACACAATAGGCACAAAATCGGGTACTACAACATGATTGCAACAAATATTTTCATCCTTTTTAACAATAGGCTCAGCAATCAAACACTTGGCATGCATCTTGAGAGATTCATTTTCACATTTTAGCTCATCAACAAGTTTGTTAGATAAAAAAAGTTTAGCATCCAAGTCCATATTCAAACATTCAAACTCTTTCAGCTTTTGAAGAGAAATTTCAACAAGTTTCTTATATTTTTCAACCAATTTGTTGGATTCTTTGAGCTTAGTAATCAAATCATCATTTTCACAAAATAACATGCTCAAATTCTTTTAAAACTTTTTAGCATTTTTCTTCAAGGGTTTGATGTTAGGAATATCAACAACATCAAAAGATTCATGTAACATAGCACCACAGTCACGAGGATTATCACTCATAGCGGCATTTTCACAAACACGTGGCATGTTACATTCATCACCAACCAAATCATACAAAGACACATACAAAGCACAATCCATGGCAAATGAACACAAAGGGTCAAGGATCACACTTAGGTATTTAAACCACAGCAAGTGCACCTGCTCTGATACCAATTAAATGTTCAAATAGCGTTGAAAACACTATGAACGTTTAGACCCCCAATTACAAAATACCAATTCAAGCTTATTATCAAACAATAAATGTGTAAAACTTGAACATAAGCTAATAACAGAATTGATAAAAAATCTAAACCAATTAAAATTACATCCACAACAAAAATTAAATGGCAAAGATTAAGGGAAAAGAGATGCAAACACAAGGAAAACACAACGATGTGTTATCGAAGAGGAAACCGAAGCCCTCGACGTAAAACCTCTCTGCCACCCCCCAAGCGGTAAAAAATCCACTAAAGAATGTAGTTGGGATACATGAACAGCAGAAGACCCTCCAAGCCTAATCTACCCAATGTACCTAAGCCCTCCAAGCTTCTTGCTCCAACAAGGTTACGCCGAACCTATTTCTTCCTTAGCTTACCGGATTCCGCTATAGCCCATGGCATCAACCAATAGTCATTGGTTCCTTCCTAACTGCTTCCAAAACACCAAAAAGCCTTCTCATAGATGTGGGTATGGTGAGAAAAGGATTTGGGTAAGAACCTCTCAAGGATGTAACAATGGAGAGGGTGAGAGTAGAGGAATTTGAAGAGTCTCTATGTGAAGATTGTGGATGAATCAATCTTATTTTTCTCTAGGCTTTCTCTCTCAAAATTATCTTTAGAAGCTCTCTACATTTCGTGGGTTTAAGGGATATTTATATTAGGGTGAGATAGGAATGCGAAGAGTTAGGTTTTTCAAAATAGAGCTGGTTAGCGGCTTGGCCTCGCGACTTGACTGAGTCGCAAGTTCTAGCTGCGAGATAACAGAACCGCCAGGCTGGACCTTTTGTCCTGTAGTGCACTAGCTGGCGTGACTGTTCATCTTCACACACGCTTCACTCGTGTGCTATAGTTGGCGACTTGCCAGTTGCGAGTCACCCGCGAGTCCCAGCCGCGAATCCCTGCATCCTTGCACAATCTTGAGCATTTCTTCACACTCTCTCACTCACTATCCTTACATGAATCCCACCTAAATACAGGGTTTCTAAGTGCTGAAATACAAGCAAATTGGCACAGAATAAAGCCAACAAAATGGTTGATTAAATTCAACCTTACAAATTTGAACTAGGTGTCCTCATCTTCCGACGATTCATCATTATTATCATTCTTAACCTTCAAAGTCATGTTCTTACTTTTGCTACCCTTGCCAACCCTTACTAAACCTAGTTCATAGGTTTGCAAATTCCCATTCAATTTTTTCAAAGGAATAGAGTCAAGATCCTTCGATTCTTCTATGGTAGTGATCTTGGCATGAAATCTTTCTAAAAGAGATCTAAGAATCTTTCTAAGAATCTTGGGCTCTAAAATCTGTTCTCCAGGATTGAAGGCTGAATTCACTATGTCCTTGAGCTTGGCATAGAATTCATCGAATGACTCATCATCATCCATCCATATTTCCTCAAAGCTGGTTGTGAGCCTTTGGAGTTTGGAGTTTTTACAGCTTTTGTCCCCTCGTAGGTATTCTGAAGAATAGTCCATGCCTTCTTTGCATTTTCAGTAGAGGAGATCTTTTTGAATTCCTCATTGGCCACAACACTAAATAAGGCATTTACAGGTTTACTATGAAAGTTTGCAACTTTGATCTTGGCATCATCCAATGATGCTAGTGGATTTTCAAGTTTCTTCCAACCTACTTCAACTGCAAGCCATACATTCTCATCTAAAGATAGTAAAAAGGCTCTAATGCATACTTTCTAATATGCATAGTTAGCACCAACAAATAAAGGAGGAATAATCAGGGATTTCCCAAATCCATAACAATAGGGGTCAATGGATCACACAACAAAGATTAAAACTAAATCAGAGTGTGCCTGCTCTGATACCACTTGTTGGGTTAAGATAGCTTGACCCTAGTTAATTAATTCAATTACTTAAGTTGATTAACTAGGTTCAATTGCATGCAAATAGTGAAGTACCAACAAATCACCAATTAAATAATATGCAGTGAAAAAATAAATAACTTGGTGATTTGTTGATAAATCGGGAAAACCTCTCACAAGGCAAAAACCCCATCAGGTGATTTTAAGGTCACCACTCCCAAGAATCCACTAATCAATAATCAAGCAGTTACAAGTATAAGGAATCTAATACTACCTTGGCCTATCTCAAAATACCAACCTATAGTTGAACCTTCGCTTCAATACCCAATTGAACTTGATCTTGTAGTAGCTTTCTTTCCCTTAATACACAAATCTCCAATCTGTGACTAATCTTTTGCACAGATCCCAGTACATGATTGTTGGGAAATATAGACCCCGGTTGATAGAATTAACAAGTTTTAAACCCAAGTTGTTAATTAGATTTATTATGAACAAACCTTGTTAAAACAAACAAACATCAATATCATGTCAATAATGAATGCAGCAGAAAAGTAAATAAGACAAGATATGATGACCCAAGAAAACCAATGAAACCAACCAGTTTCACAGTAAAAAACCTGGGGGGAAACCTTCCCGAAAAGCAATCCACTATAGAAAAGAGAAGTTTCAAATCTAGTACAAAACCTTTGTCCCTAGACTCTACAATCCCCGTAGATGAACTCACAGCAAAAACATTCTACCGCTTCAGAACCTCTGAACTCTTCAATATATGAACGCCACCCTTTTTGTTGCACGGATCCCAATACGTGACTCACTCACCAACTTGAGAAAGAAGAATGTTGGCTGCAAAGTTCTTCACTTCATCAACAATGAAGATCAAGAAGCACTTGGTTACAAAACCTTAAGGCGCAAAAACGCAGTAACTTCTTTCAGAGAGAATAAGGCATCAATCACCTTTTTGCATATGTTCTCCTTGTATTCTCTCATTCTCTTATGTGACGGCCTTTAAAATAAGCCTTATATAAGTCTAGGGTTGTGAGAAAAGAAACCCTACTCAAATACATAAGCCTGGCCCAAAAATCAAAAAGTTGAAAATTCTGATTTCCCGTAACCTCGATCGATCGAAAGGTGTCGAAGAGGTGTCGAGGTTTAATGAATCTCAACAGATAGCAGCTATCGAGGAGGTGTCGAGAAGGTGTCGAGGAGACAGAAACTTTCTCGATCGATCGACCAGCTATTGAGAAGCTATCGAGATTGCGATAAGAATCAGCTGAAGATCTCGACAGATAGCCAGGTGTCGAGGTAGCTATCGAGAAGGTGTCGAGATTTAAAAACCTTGCACTTCAGCTTGCTTTCTCTTGGATAGACTTGATGGCTCCAACACTTGACCTTGAAACATTGTTTCTTGAAGTATTAAAAACACCTAGAACTACCCAATTACAAGCAGAGTGCGTTTTGTCAAAGGATTAGCCAATTTACATAACTAAATGACATATGTTCTTAAACAAGTTAAAACATATATGTCCTAACAATGACTAACTTTAGCAACTTGAACAGATGTTGCTGGCTGCAAAATTCTTCACTTCATCAACAATGAAGATCAAAAAGAACTTGTTTAAAAACTCTATGATGTATAAACAGAGCAGCTTCTCACAGAAAGAAAATAAATCTCTTGGTCTCTATATCCTTGTGAGATGGCTCTTAAAATAAGCCTTATATATGTCTAGGGTTGTGAGAAAAAAAACCCTAAACAAACACAATACCTGAAAATTCTGAAACTGTAATTCTTTATAGATTAAGCTGATGTCCAGCTATCTATCATGCTTCATATAAAGTCCTTGATAGCAGGCATCTGTCGAGCTATCTATCGAGACTTAATGAACAGCTTTTCTTCACTTATTTCTTGGACAATCTTCATGTCTTTTAATACAAACACTTTGATAGGCCAAGCATGTATTGACCCCTTTTGGCAAATTAATTAATTAATTATCCAAGTGAATTAATTAGATTCAATTACATGCAATAAGCATGGTAGCACAAACAAATCACCAACTAAGTTAAATGCAGTGAAAAATAAATTTGACATAGGTGATTTGTTTACGAATTGGGAAAATCACCGAGGCAAAAACCCACCGGGTGAATTTAAGGTCACCACTCCCGATAATCCACTATTATTAAAACAAGCGGTCATAAGTAAAAGGAATCTCAATACCTAGTACCAACCTACAGTTGAACCTTTACCCCAATACCTAATTGGACGTGTAATGTAGCGGCAATCTCTCCTTTCAATGCACGGCTCTCAGTACATGACTAACCAATGATGCACAGATCCCAGTATGTGACTAACATAGCAACTTGAGGAAGATGTTGACTGCAAAATTCTTCAATTCATCCAAAAATGAAGATCAAAAAGCTTCTTGGTTACAAAACCTTGGCGCAAAGACGCAGTAGCTTCTAAAGAGAATATAATGAACTAGGGCAAATTGTCTCCAGTCACAATATGCATGTATAATCACTTTGCATCAAGTTGCATCCCGTATAATGGCCTTTAAAATAATCCTCATATATGTCTAGGGTCGTGAGAAAAGAAACCCTATACAAATACTCATGGATAAGCGTGAAATCAGATCTGAAAATTCTAATTTTGTAATTCTTGACAGATACAGCTTCTGTCAAGCTTTAACATTAAACCTCGATTAAAAGGATTCTGTCGAGACATCTATCGAGATTTAATGAATAGCACTTCTTCACTTGTTTCTTGGTCAGACTTGCATGGCTTCAATACTAAACTTGAACACTTGTTTCTTGAAGTACTAAACTCATCCTAGATCTACCCAATTACAAGTAAAGTGTGTTTTCTTAAAAGATTAGCCAATTTACATCACATATGTTTCTAACAATTCTCACATATTTCCTAACACACTTGATATGCTTGAACAACATATTTCTTGATGTATTAAACCCAACTTAGATCTGCCCAATTACAAGTAAAGTACATTTTGTCAAAAGATTAGCCAATTACATAAAATATGACCCTAACACTATTATAATCTAACAGCTGATAATAAACTCTCACTGTTGTGATAACACAATATATGGCTTAACTATGATACATAAGATGATGCAACCAACATAAATAAAAGAATTTTTCCAACAAATAATATAGTGAAAAAAGTGTGAATGAATAAAAAAATAATTTACCCATATATGAGCTCTTGTAAAGTTGTAATTTACAACCATATGTTTTGTTCGCTTTTATTCCGTGCCAAATTTAATTGTAATTATGTTCAATCTTTTATACCCTGTATCATTTGTGGGATTTCATTGTAAGGGTTGTGTGTGTGAGAGAGAGAGAGTGTGTGAAGACTCAACGCATGAAGACTAAAGTTTTTTTCCCGAGTAGCTCGCGATTAAGCATCTTGTGAAATGATGCATATGCCCTGCACATGACTGGAATGCGAAGATTCAGGACAGGATAGAGACAACTATGTTTCACAAGTAGCTCACAAGTAAGGCCTTCCCACGAGACACCCACAAAACATTCTGTTTTGCCAGAGTGTCATTTCTGATACACACTTTCTGTGCCTACACTATTTATACCCACATTACCCACAAATGTTGAAGGGTGCCTCTGAGAGAAAACCCTAGCCACAAACCTTGAGAGTTAGAGATTTTTATACCCACATTTGTCTACACAATTGCTTGTGGATTTTCCTCAACTCCTACCTCTCCATTTCCATACCATTGAGAGGTTGATAGCTTAAACACTTACCACACCCTTTCAGAGTGTTCAGTGAGGTTTTGGTGCTGCTGGGAAGCATTGGAAGAAGCCAAGCTTTGGCGGATGTAATCGGATGTATTGCAAAATCCAGAGAGATAGACAAGACACGGTTTCGAGAAACCTTGTTGGAGTAAGAGCTTGGAGGGCTTAGGTACATCGGGTAGATTAGGCTTGGAGGGTTTCTTGCTAACCCATGTATCCCAACTGATTGTCTAGTGGATCGATTACCGCTTGGAGGGCAGCAGAGAGGTTTTTCGCCGAGTTCTTCAGTTTCCTCTTCGATAACACATCGGCATGTTATCTTGTGTTTGCATTCTTCTTCCCTACTCTTTTACCTTTCATTTTACTGCTATGTTATAATGATTATGGGTTAGAGTGGTTTATTTGTTTATCCGTTCACATTTACTCTATTCCGCACTTAGTGTTAAGTTAGAATAAAATCTATCGAGCCGTAACTTTAATTTGGGGGTCTAAACAGCTCTTGTGTTTTCAACACATTTTCAAGCTTTCAGCTCTTAATGGAGGTTCACAACCCTTAGAAATTGCCTCATGAAAAATCTACAACTTTTGTTGAACTCTTTGAGTATATGCTCTCCCGTTGTTATTTACAACTATCCATTGATGCAACCTCTTTTTAGCATGCCTTTTTGCTTTTCTTCAAAACATTAAGGTTAATGTTAGATTTAGGTTGGGGGTGAGATACTCTTTTCTTGCATACTTTTTGTGTTTTCTTCTTCTTTCCCTTGTGTTTTTCAAAAACAAGAATATATGAAGAACAAGAATATATCATGCAAGTGCGAGAAATTAAAAGAGACATGATATGATGACTCAAGAAAACTTATGAAAAAAATTGTTTCAAAAAAAAAAAAAAAAAACCAGGGGGCACTTGACCTTATCAATCCCAAGATAATAGTTTCACCATAAGACGGAGATTTACAGTAAAAAATAACTCTATTCGCAGTAAATCTAACTTCAGTTACCAAATTGAGCTCTTAATCCCACAAACTTCTCTTGCAATGAACTATTGCAACATGAACCTCCAGTTCACGACTTCAAGCCCACCCTTGAAGGTTTAGATCTTCAATACACTTGATAGCCGAAGGTTTACAACTTGAATCCACCAGTTCAATGTGTATATATGTGATCTCCGATAGAGGCTTGAAAGAGCAGGAGGTACAGAACCTCTAAGGTCTCAAAAGAGTAGCTCTCAATACTTAAAAAACATGCATTAGGGTTTCCCTTAAGTATAGTTGAACTAAAACCCTAAACATCTAATGGGATGATGGGCTACAAATTTAATTCTATTGATACAACTTTTGATCGGTTGAACTTAATTTCAATCGGTCGAACCTAATGATAATTCTATTCATGCATCAACAGCTTTCCTGTTCTTGCACACGAACTTGCTACACCATGAGCATTGTCTAATCATACCTATAGACTCTATGATCTATATCTAGACAAGTTTATATTCACGTGTTTGCCAACAAACCTATACAAATATAGAACCTAACAATATTTATTTGAGAGGCATCAAATTTTATTAGATTCTCTGTCTCGTACACCTCTTTATGTATCAACCATTCTATTTTATTACCTTAAAAAAGACAGATTCTTGATAAGAAATGGTATATTTGTAAGCTCAACTATAACAAACAACAAAGAAGCAAATGTACTATTTTTATATTTATTTTGTATTAGTCATTGTTTCCAGCATAAAGACAAGCAACATTTTCAAAAGATCAAGCGGGGAAGAAAAATGTAAAACACATTAGAAGGTTTGAGTGCAATATAAAAGTCAGGAAGTCATCCGAGAAAATGTGCTTCTCAACAAAGGATGACATTTGGTGATAGTAATGAACAGACCTGAAAACAGGAAACATCATCACATAATTTTGCAAGATTTGGAAACCCATGACTTGAACCAGCAAGGGCGGCTCCAAGACCAACCCAGGGGGTTCAAATGAACCCCCTGACCTGATCCCAAAAAAAAAGAAAAAAAAATAATTATATATATATATATACTCCTACAATAAAAATTTGAACACCCTAACTATAAATTTTTTGCTAAACTCAATTGAAATAAGTTTGAACATGATCTTTAGTTTTTCTCTATGTCTAATTTGTATTTATGTTTTCTTAGTTTTTCTCTATGTCCAATCAAGTATTTTGATAAGTGCTCTACACATTTCTAAGTCTAAGAAATCTTCTACTATTTACTCCAATTCCAAGAGAGTGACCGCGTGCACATTTAAAAAACCATACACTTCAAAAGCAAAATTTTTTTACTAGAGTATCATTTTTCTTAGTTTCACACTTACTTTCAGGCTCTGGCCCTACTCCTAAGTGTGTTACTATTCTTATTTATTTAATATTTTTTTATTCAATTGATATAATTTATAAATATAAATTATATATTAATTTGATAAAAATGTATAATTAGTTATTTAATTCTATTCATTTACACATACAATGATTGTTATCTTAACGATCTTTCGAATGTTAATATTTTTTAAGATTATTGTGCAATATAGTTGTGTTGTATATAACATAAAAGTTATATAAAAAATAAAAATAAAAAAATAAACTAAAAATAATCATTTTATTTTTTACTCATGCCTCCCCCACCAATAAATTCATGGCTCCACCATTATTGACCCCCCTAAATAAAAATCCTGGAACCGCGACTGTGAACCAGATTAAAAATTCAATACTTTCTATATGTCAGATCAAAAACAGGAAACATCAATCACATAGTAGCCAATAATATGTGGTTCTTGGGAAGAGTGATGCACTAATACTTGAGATACATGCAAGTTTTTTTGGGTTTGGAGTGTGGATTTCCTCATTTGTTTTTGTTTTATGCGTAGGGGCACGACATTTTGTAATTTTCTTTGTATTTATTTCAGATTTGGCTGGTTGAAATGGACTTCAGCTCGTATCTCCACTGTGACATTCTCAGATCCTGTAAACAGGTTTCCAACTGGCTTTTTCAACTTTATAGTTGTTTAAGAAAGGGGGATCCTATAGCCTTTCTTATATTTATTTATTTGGTTATGAATATGCTGAAAAGGATGATTGCAAGAACAGCAAGAGGCATTCTTATTGTGTTTCAGGTGGGAAAGGTAATTGAGATTTCACACTTCATCATAGACGATCCCATCATCTTCTATTGGAGATATAACCTAGGAAGCACGGACGCGGCGCCAGAGGAGCTGCACCCGCATCCGATGCGGCCCAACGCGGCGACGCGGGAGGGACGC
This sequence comes from Quercus ilex subsp. ballota, assembly GCA_032727855.1. Taxonomy (NCBI): domain Eukaryota; kingdom Viridiplantae; phylum Streptophyta; class Magnoliopsida; order Fagales; family Fagaceae; genus Quercus; species Quercus ilex. Next base: position 20,436,134 of record CM064915.1, read on the forward strand.
CGCTGACCGCTCGTCGGGCCGCATCCTGCCACGTGTTCTTTTTTTTTTTTTCACGACTCGCGCCGACACGGCTCAGACTCGGGCAGATTCGCGCCGACTCGGGCCATATCGGACATATCAAGCAAAACCGCCGAAACACACCGTGCCGGCGCCGAACAAGAAAATGAAAACAAACAAAAAAATGGACAAAAACTTGTGACTGACTGTCTCTTGAGCCAGCGAAGATGGAGAGGAAAGAGATTAGATTGTAATACCGGTGACCTTAACCCCTTTCTTCTTCTTTGCTTCTTCGTTTTCTTCTTCCTTTTTTTTCGCCAGAGCCCCTGCTTCTGTAACTCTGTTCTGTTTCTTTTTTTGAAAAGTTTTGTTTTTTCTTTTGTTTTTTTTACCGTAAAATGATAGGACTTTGTTAACTTTATTTTGTTTTTTTTTTTTTTTTGTGCCTCTTTGACCAAACACGTGAGCCAGCCACAACTTTCCTTTTTTTTTTTTTTTTTTTTTTTTGGGTAATGGGAAGAAGCTACACCTATTTTAATATCTGCCACCTGTATCATTTAATTTGTTTTTGGGTTGGCCAAATACATGAGCCACTAAGCCACTTTTATTTATTTATTTATGGGATGTTCCATCTATTTTGATACATCTGTCTATAATTCAAGTGTCAAAAATTTTAGTGTACTTATTATTATCTATTTATTTATTTTATTACTATTATTATTATATGAGTATTCTATTATTATTATATAAAAAAGTATGCTTAGTAATATATTAAAAATATAAACAAAAATATTTTTAATAATTTTTTAATTGCCGAGTCCCGCCGCACCCGCACCCACCTTTTTTAAAAATTGCCGAGTCCCGCACCCGCACCCGAGTCCCGAAACGCACCCGTGCTTCATAGGATATAACTGAGCTAGGCTATCTTAGTTTTCTGCTTCTTTGCATTGAGACATTTCTGCATTAACAAAGAATATGGGTTCTAGTGAATTGGTTTCAGCAGAAGATGAATTGGGGGTATTATAAGTTGTTATAAGGTAGGTTCTCTTCCCATTTGAAATTAACTTTGTATGCGAGGATCTTTGTTTTAGGCAGCTTGGAATTTGATGATTGAACAAATGTGGACATTAAGGGTTGAAGAAATTGTATTTGTCAAAAGGGGACATGATCACCCTTTTAGGATTACTTTTTGGAGTTTAACAAGCTATTTTCTCTCTCTTCAGTATGCTGATAGGTGGCCTACATGTAAGATAACTTGAAGTGCATTTTCCATTTTTGAGTTTGATTTCATTTGATAGTTATGTTTTGTTCTGTCCTAAGTACAAGTAAGGGTGTCAATTCGGGTTAGCGTGTCGGGTTCGTTTCATGTCGAGGTAGGAGTATTCGACTAAATGGCTCAACCCTAACCCGACCCATTTAATAATCATGTTATGATCTTTCAACCCTAACCCGACCTATTAATAAGACGGGTTGATCTAACCCAACCCATTTGACATGCTTAATAAACAAGTCATGTTGGGTTGACATGAATGTAACACAACCCATTTCAACCTGCATAATATTAAATATAACATCTATCTAGAAATAATTTTTTTTACATCCTAAAAAGCAGTGCATACACTTCAAGTCTTTAACCCACATTCAAAATAATATAGTTCAACAAAAAAAATAACATTTATCTAGAAAATAAGTTATTTACACTCCAAAAGAAGTGCATACACTTCAACCCAAATTCAAAGTAACAAAGTTTAACAAAAATAAAATAACATAGTTCAACAAAAATATAATATCCTTAGAACTCGCCAAATGCTAAGTATCAATATTGAAAGAATTTGAGCAAATAGTAGACTAATCCTGACTATGACCACGATTATTATGCATAGATTCTTTGTTGATGTCCAAATTCATAACATCTTCCACAAGCTCATCCAATTTCATTTGTGCAAGTTCTATACCCCAAAATATATATATATATATATATATATATATATATATTATAGTAGTTCTAGGGTCTGTAAAGTTTCAATTTCCAATTATATCCCTTGTAAATTTTTGTAATTACTCACATTTCTTTTTAAATTTAAAATATATGTTGGATATAAAAGGTATTTGACAAATCTAAAATAAAATAAATATTTATTTGTTATACGAGTTAAACGGGTTTTGTTAAGTGGGTCATTTCGGATTGACACAAATAAATTGGTGTGTCAAACGTGTCTATTGCGTGTTATACAGGTTGACCCGTTTATGACACGTTTCTTATCGTGTCGCTTTTGGGTTGACCCGTTTATGACACAAACCCATTAAAATCCAACCCTAACCCGAAAAAACCCGTGTCAAATTCGTGTCGTGTTCGCGAGTTGGGTCGAACATTGACACTCCTAAGTACAAGATTAAATATTTGCAAAAGTGGAGAAAATATAAAAATGTTATTTTCTCAAATATATTTTCTTGTCCTTTCCTAATTTAGGCTTCGTGGAAGGGGGTTGCCCTTTCTCAGATCCCACTTTTTACATCCTAAAAAATTCCCTTTTAAATGTTCTTGTTACGAGGTTTTTTTTTTTTTTTTTTTGGGGTTTGCAAATGCATTTCTAATCATGTTAGCAAGACAGTGATATGGAAGGTGGTGGACCCTGTCTCAGATTTATTTGTAATCATGCATTAAGAGAAAGTTAACACTTAACATGTAGTTGTATCGATCTGCTTCGAATTGAAGTTGAAAATAAATCTTGTTCTTTTGTACTAGCTATGCGATATGCTCCTCTCCTATTTCTTGTAGTTCAATAGGCTTGACATGATTTTAATTAAATGAAATTTTTATATGCTAATTAGTAATTACCTTAGATTTCATACCTAAATTGAGTGGCATTGTTTTTTGGGTTAAGTTATTTGTGGGTTTTATGTAGTTCTCAATATAATGGTGTTTATAAAATATCGAGAGTCAGATTTTGATTCAGTTCACGCAAGGATTATCAGCATATGACTTACCATAAATTTAAAAATGCCTATTTAAGCCCATGAGGATTGTCAAAGTTGTGTACAATATTCTTGTACTTTTGTTATTCAGCTGTCACTAAGAATGAAAGACAGCTGTGACATTATGCACACAAATATGGGAAATTATTTCATTTATTTGTTAATAGATGGCATATATGCAAAGATATCTAACATATATATAATAAAGTAGAAGCATCTAGTGAGGCTGTGCCATAATTATGAACTATGTAAAATTTAAGATTTATAAGATAAAATGGTATGGTTGTAGAGGAGTTTGGGGGTGTTTCAAGACAGAGGAGGAGAACGTAGAGCAAAGTTCAATTCATTACACTAACTTGTATATATTGGTGTGGTTCTTGTAGGTGAAGAGAATTATCAATCCTTTGCCAATAATGAGCTTGATGAAAGAGTATACGGGCATCACCGATCTCCTCAATTAGAATGGCTTTGCTTGGGATGAAATTACCGATACGGTGGCACTGTGGCAGCTGATGTTTAGCTTTGGGAAGCTTATATCAAGGTGTCATTCTATCTCATTAGTAATTTTGCTAGGATAAAGGGTTTTCCTTTCGTTATCACTAAAGAGCACCCCAAAGCATAGCCCACACACACTTGTATTTTTCCCCCCTTTGATGAAATGATGTTACCTCTGTATTCATTAGTAAACTGAGTGTTTTTGGGTAACATGGGATGAAGAATATGATCATATTGATTCTATAATAATCAAAGAACTGGAAAATTTTGAGTAGCTTTCATTTAAAAATGACATTTTGAGTAGCTTTCATATTTCTTATTTGTGTTTGATTTATGGTAATGAAAGTCAGAACGGCAAATCAAGTTGTTTGGACATGAAATGGAGGTCAACAATAATGCCATTTGGATGGAGTTGACGATAACTTGGGATATGTAATATCCAGCTAGAGAGTTTGAAATATCTTATCAAGGTAAAAACGAAATTAAAGTTTGCAACTTCTTAAGACTCAGCATGTTCTCAAAAATTTCAAAGAACATCAAGGGAGAGATACAAGAAGCACTTGAAGAAAGGCCATGAGTAGTCAAAACAAATGTGGGTACCGAGAAGGACAACGACTACAATTCAATAGCATGTATTGATACAACACTTAAAATTGTTCTTGAAATAGATGAGAACCTCTTTTTGGGGGGTTTTTGAACTCTTAGAAGATGGGAGAATGACCATGAAATTTGCAGCAGGGAAATGGTTATTGAGAAAGTTTTGATGGGACATCTATTTTGCTTGTCAAATTGGGATAAATTTTGGTTCCGGAGTTTTGTCAATGTAAATAAGATCCAATTTTAGAGTAAAGATATTTTTGGAATAGAATTCCTTGCATGATTTCATTGTTATACACTTATACCCAAATCATTTTCAAGTGCTCAAAGTTTTAATGGGAAGTCAGTTTGATTTTGTTGGAAATACCTGCAACTGCATGGTGATGTTTACTATCTTGCTTCGTTGATGAAAAAGTAACAAAGTTTATATTAAATATTAACTTCATAACTTGTCACTATCATTCTCTAGGTTTGAGAGTTGAGATAACCCAGAAGACAAAAGTATTGAACGTATTTTCAATTACATATATACAGATTTACTTTTTAAGGCATCATGTTCTTATAAATTCTGTTACCAAAATAAAAAAATTGTACTTATAAATTTTAAATTAAAAAAAAATATATTAGTTATACGTCTTTTCTTACCTTATTTTAGGTGGTTTGGGCTCATGTTTTTTAGAATTTATCTACTCATCTCTTTTATTCGCATGGTAATAAATAAATAAATAATACTACCAATAAGTATAAGCAATTTTCATGCTAAAATGGCAAAGAGGGTGTTGTTTGCAGCCAATACAATATACATATAACCTTTTCGGCATTTATGTCATTTAAATATGGGCTAAGAACAACAACCTAAACATTTTATCCTTGTGGCCCAATATGTCAAAATTTATCCTATTTGTCAAACGGTATATTGTTTATTATCAAGGATGTAAAAAATTGTGTCATTTTTGTCTTAATGCGGATCATGTCATTTAGAAATTGAGAGGAAAATAGATTGAACAATTCACTATAATTCTCATTGTAAGGTTGAAATTTATCAATCATCTTGTTGGCTTTATTCCGTGCCAATTTGCTTGTAATTTAGCACTTAGTAACCCTGTATTTAGGTGGGATTCATGTAAGGGTAATGTGTAAAGAGAGTGTGAAGAAAAACTCAAGAATGTGCAAAGAAGCAGAGTTTCGCAGCTGGGACTCGCGGCTGACTCGCGACTGGCAAGCCGCCAAATGCAGGCATGTGAGATGCACACAGGGGAGCTGAAGGGTCGTGCCAGCTGTCACACTACAGGACAAAAGTCTCAGGCTGGCCAGGCCGTTACGTCGCAACTTGAACTCGCGACTTGGACAAGCCGCGAGGCCAAGCTGCCAATCAGCCCTGTTTGGCAAAAACTGTCTCTTCGTATTCCAAACACACACTACTATATATAGACCCTTATACCCACTAAATTGAGAGAGCTTTCAGAGAGAATTTTGTGAGAGAAACCCTAGAGAAATACAAGATTGATTCATCCACAATCTTTATCTAAGAGACTCTACAAATTTCTCTACTCTCTTCCTCTCCATTGATACATCCTTGAGAAGTCATTGACCAAATCCTTTTCTCACCACACCCACGCTTGTGAGAAGGTTCATTTGGTGCTAAGGGAAGCAGTTTGGAAGGAACCAATATACATTGGTTGATGCTATGATCTAGTAGCGGAATCCGGGAAGCTAAAGAAGAAATAGGTTCGGCGTAACCTCGTTGGAGCAAGAAGCTTGGAGGGCTTAGGTACTTGGGTAGATTATGCTTGGAGGGTCTTCTGCTGTTCATGTATCCCAACTACATTTTTTAGTGGATTATTTGACCGCTTGGAGGGTGGCGGAGAGGTTTTACGCCGAGGACTTCGGTTTCCTCTTCGATAACACATCGTGTGTTGTCCGTGTGTTTGCATCTTCCTTCTCTTTATCTTTACCTTATATTTACTGTTGTGGATGTGTTTATATTTGGCTTAGATTGTTTATCAATTATGTTATAAGCTTGTTATCATGTTCCGCACATTAATTGTTTGATATAAAACTTGAATTAGTAATTTTGTAATTGGGAGTCTAAACGTTCAAGGGTGTTTATACACATATTGAACTTTCACTCATTAATTAGAAAGTCCAAGTACTCCTCTATATACTATATATAAATACATCCATAACAGAGCAAGACTACCTGCAAATTAGTCAAAGGAAAAACTAACTTAGTAGCTAATAATCACAATCAGTCATCTGTATAAGTAATGTCACGTGACTAGTGTGTGACTTCACTTAAGTAACACATTTACAGTATACGACATTTTTTAAGCAGAAGTCAACATATACAAGAGTAGCTTAAGTGACTGTAGCTTATGGAGTAAAACACTGAACTGATTCAACATTGCAGCTTCACCTTCACTTGAATTGTAGATAAAAATTTTAAAAAAAATTTAAAATTTAAAATTTAAAAAAAAATTAAAAAATTAAAAAATTAAAAAAAAAAAAAAAAGATTATATCAGCAGGTTTATTGTTTTCATAATTTATTCATTTCCCAACTGCCAAGCTCAATCCTGGAAATTTGAACATTTCTTGTCCTCCTAGTTTAAACCAATAATGATGAAACCAAAGCCAGAACCAGCCAAGCTAGCTACTCCTGAGGTCCTGCAGAACCAATGGACTCAGAGAATTCTACAACTTCTGTGTAGTTCTTTCAAATGGTTCTTGCCTCTTACTGTTATTATTCAAGAAGAATTTGGTTCTTGTGTATAAGTACTTTTCTGATTTTGAGTCTAGGAAAAACTAGGTAGTGGGCCGGTCTATCATGAAGCTTTTGGAATGTCAACCACATTTGAGTCTGTGAAGTCTTTTCTGAAGTGGGTGGTTTGCCAAATTTTATAGATAAAATTATGGTAGCTCTCCAGTATCCATTTATTTATATATTTAAATTATCTTTGGAGGGTTTTCAAGAGAAATGATTGAGAGAGTCTTAACTCTTTTAACTCTTTAGTGTCATTGCCTTTTATGTTAGTATGCTCTGCAATCTGCAAAATTAATTTCTGGAATCTAGTTTTTCACATGTAATGGTGTGCTTAACTTCTCCTGTTTCATTCCGTTATCTTTTTCTGTCATTTGAAGGTCATGTCAATGATATTGTTTAATGTTGGGTTGTGGCCTCTCCACTACTTTGAAAATATTATTAGCTTTCTTTGTTTTCTCATCACTTTATCTTCTCATCTCGAACACATTCACTTTATCAACATTCAATAATATTGATTCACTAGAATCCAAGTTGTCATTTCTAGGAAACTCAGCGTTTCCAAATGAGTCTCTCTCGCACTTTCCAACTTAAAACGTAAAAAAGAAAAACTGGGTTGCTTGTTATTTGTTAATTCTCTACCGAAGAAGCTAACATGTGGGATTCTCTACCTCCTGAAATCCTAACGCTTGTTTTCCTACGCCTACCTATCAAAACCATAAGAATTTGCACCTTTGTCTGCAAAACATGGAAATCCCTCATCAAAAACCCTTCCTTCATTTCCATCCATCTCCACCACTCCAAAAAAAGCGCCCCCAACCCCCCCCCCCCCCCCCTCCCCCCTCCCCTTTTCCCCTTTAGGCTCTGCTCTAAGAAGCTCGTGGAAGCATTTAATACCCGAAAAGGGTCGAACATGAAAAAGAGCTCTGCGAATTGCATTGGGACGACAACCATGATTTGAATAAATACACCAGGCTTGAATTCCAGTACGGTACTATTCCGTGTGGTTGGTACTTGTAATGGCCTGCTCTGCCTTACCCCTTAGTTTTTCAGCTACGCTTCTGAATTCATTATCTGGAACCCTTGCGTTAGAAAATTCATCAAACTTCCTATACCCAATTGTAAAGTTGTTATTTACAACTATATGTTTTGTTGGCTTATATTTCGTGCCAAATTTGATTGTAATTACATTCAATTTGTTGTACCCTGTATTTATTATGGGATTTTATTGTAAGAGTTGTGTGATAGAGAGAGTGGTGTGAAGACTCAAGCATTTGAAGACGGAAGAAGGTTTCGCGGGTATCTCGCGACTTAGCATCCCGCAAAGTATATCATGTGCCTTGCACATGTTGGAATGCGAAGAGTCAGGCCAGATGGAGACAGCTGTGTCTCGCGAGTATCTCGTGGGTAAGGCCTTCTCGCGAGACACCCGCAAGGCATTCTATTCTGCCAGCCTGTCCAATCTAATACACACTATCTGTGCTTACACTATTTATATCAACATTACCCACAAATATAAAGGAGAGCTTTTGAGAGAAAACCCTAGCCAAACACCTTAAGAGTTAGAGATTATTATACGCACAATCCTCTACACATTTGTTTTGGAAATTTCCTTATCTCCTACCTCTCCATTTCCATATCACTGAGAAGTTGATAACCCAAACACTTACCACACCCTTTCAGAATGTCAAGTGGAGTTTTGGTGCTGTTGGGAAGTATTGGAAGAAGCTTAGAATGGCAGATGCAACATGAAGCTTGTTGCGAGATCCGGAGAACTAGACAAGACACGGTTCCGAGAAGCCTTGTTGGAGTAGGAGCTTGAAGGGCTTAGGTATATCGAGTAGATTAGGCTTGGAGGGTCTCTTGCTAACCCATGTATCCCAACTGATTGTCTAGTAGATCGATTTCTGCTTGGAGGGCAGCGGTGAGGTTTTTCACCGAGTTCTTCGGTTTCCTCTTCGATAACACGTTTCGGTGTTATCTGTGTTTGCATCTCTCTTCCCTACTCTTGTTCATTTCATTTTTACTACTGTGTTGCTTTAAATATGGATTAGAGTAGTTGTCTTGCTTATATGCTTGTGTTTACACTATTCCGCACTTAGTATTAAGTTAGTGTAAAATCAACTAAGCCGTAACTTTATTTTGGGGGTCTAAACAGCTCTTGTGTTTTCGACACATTTTCGAGCTTTCACAAATGTCTCTTTATGCCCACCAATCTATGAGGTAAGTATTGGGATTGGATTTGATTCAAAAACTAATGACTAAGGAGGATTGTGACTCTTCAGAATAGTCGCATCACGGGCAAGTCTCCACTAGGAATGAGGTTTACTCGCCCCTGGTGAATGGAGAATGGTAACTGCTTTGCCTTCCACTATAAATGTTCGTGGATCACAGGTTTTTGTCAATGGGGCTCTGCATTGCATTGCTTTGAGAACTATATCTCGCAAATTTGTCTACTTTGTTTTTGTGCTTGATTTGGGAAATGAGGTCTTCCGTGAGATTGAGCTGCCAAAATTGTCGAATAATCTCACTGGAAAGGAGGATTGGCTGCTCTTGTCTGTTTCAGCATGTAGGAATTCCCTTGCCTTGTTTTATAGAGAAGGTTCTCCTAGTTACTGTTTTTTTTTTTTTTTTTTTTTTTGAAGACCTCTGAGTTACTGTTTAAATATATGGGTGATGAAAGAATATGCTAATGCTCTGTTTGTTTCAGCATTAAAATTTTCTGAAAAATGGTTCATTTTTCAAAGAGCATTTTCTAAAACTATCTTATTTTACAGTGTTTGGTAACGACTTTGAAAATGAGCTTGAGAATGTTTTCTAGTGTTTGGTATGCAATTTTTTTAAAATATTTCTTGCATAATTTAAAACATGTATATTATGTAAACTAATTAATGTAATCATTATAAATAAAAAACCAAGAATGAATTTGGTTTTCATACTAAAATTTTGACAATAGATACAATCAAAATTAATTAGTTGTCAAATTTTCATGATTTCTACCACTCATCTTGCTCATATATATAGATAGTAACGTACGTACACATACACACATATATCAACCATTTGTCTATATATATCTATATCTATATAATAACTAATAGTCAAAACGTTTGACTTTTTGTTGACCGCTTCTTATTGTGTCATGTGACTACACAAATTTATGCCACGTATACATTTAAAAACAGCGAATAATTGTATTTTTTTTCAATATGTCTATTCACAATTATACCTATTCTGAACCGGTGTCAGTGTGCCTATAAAGAGGCATCTCTCATTTCATTTTTAAAAAGTTAGTTTTTTCATTCATTCATAAGAATCTTTAGAGAGAGACACACAATTCTATTTGTTGTGCCTGGAAATTGTAGTGCATCTTCTACATGTTGTTGATCATTGTATCTTGGTCAGTTTTATATCAAAAATTATGTATTCATTTGGTTTGTAAGTTTTACTTTATTTCTCTTAATTTCTCTTAGGGCACAAGCCCTAACAATCTAATTCTAGCATTAGCATGAGAGCATCTATATCGGTACCGAAAAAGAAAATTCCTTGAATGTTTACATAGTTAACTTCTCAAATAACATCATGCATATATTATCAATTCAAGGATCTAAACTAATCCGACTGAAGTCAGGCCATGAATCCTATATAAAGATTGACGGTGTACAACACTAATAAAAAAAACTAGCAACGTCGGCACCGTCATTAAAAGATATACTGTGGGCCACTTCGTCCATCAGTTATACTTCTCAGTGCCGGAAAAAAGAACTTGAACTGATATATACCTTCAAAGCATTAGTTAAAAGGCTTATATGATTCGCATGCATATATATGAATCCATATATATAAAAATATATTAAAGGATTTCAAGAATACAAAAGCACGATTCATTAAACTTTAATATTACCAATAAAAGTCTATGTGTTCATCGATAATATAAAGACTATCAAAACACGGCATCCTTAACTAAGGGACATGATCAGATTTGTGCATATATTGTTTATTGATCTTATTCACAAAACTACAGAAGTAAATTATTTGTGTAATAATATCTAACAATCTTAAGACAGATTTTCCTCAATTTATTTTTGTGATTTCAGTGGAAAGTTTCTGTGTGTGCACTAAATAAGTTTTGAGAAGTTATTTTGTAATTGAATTGGGATAATTATATAAGTTCTACTATTGGTGATTGCGTTTTGCATAAATAAAATCGTGTTTGCACGTAAAGGGAGTTTTGTTTTCAACCTTAATTTTTTTCTTTTCTAAATTAACTGCTCGCACCAGCCGTTTGGAATTGGAATACACAATATATATTTATATATAGCAATAACTGATTGCACTATTTGATAAACTTTTTGAAAGATTTCGTTAATGTTCAGTTATTATTAATGGCCCACTAAATTGACCTTTTATATAACTGTTGCAATTGTATGATATATATAACAATCATTGTTATAATATATTATATGAATTTGGTTGATTCTCTATCAGTTTTCGTGGTATAATATATTTAAATACTTTTGGATTGTTTTGATTCATAGCGAAGAGAATCAGAAATCTAAGAAGAATAGGATTCGTAAGGTGTGTAAAGAAATTATTCAGTATTATTGTTGCTATTGTTGGTGTGGCTTGATTCTTAGACCATTTCATTATTTAACCCAAAAAAAAAAAAAAATTCGACTTACAAATAGAAATTTTGGAAAAGATCTACATGTTTCATGTGTTTTTAAGAAAGATTAAAGACAAAAAGTTTAGAAAAGTAACCAAATAAAGAAATCGTTCAATATTATTGTTGCCACCATTGGTGTGACTTGATTTATGGACGTTTTTACTATTTAACAAAGAAAACTAACTTACAAATAGAAGTTTTGGAAAAGACCCACAGGCTTCTTGTGTTTCTAAGAAATATGAAAGAGAAGAAATTAAGAAGAAGTTACCAAATGAATATGAACAACTATTTATACCCAAAAGATTATAACCCCTTAACAGGCATTTTTCATTCAATATGCACATTTTTGGTCAATGGACACATTTTTATTTAATAGGCACATTTTTTGCCAATAAGCACCTTTAATATATATCGAATATGAAGAATTATGACCTTTCAATAGGCACTTTTTGGTATATCTAATTTGAATAGTTATAACTGTAAAATTGTGATTTACAACTATATTTTATGTTAGCTTTATTCCATGACAAAAAGTGTTGTAATTGCTTTAATTTATTTCCTTATATTTTGTGAGATTTTATTGTATTGGGTTTAATATTAAGTTGGTGAAGACTCAAGCTTAATTGAAGATCAGTGTATTTCACGACTAGCTCGTGAGAAGTTTGCGAGAAGAGTTCCCGCGAAAAGGGCATGTGACAAGCACATGATTGGAAGCTGAAGAGTCGTGTCAGGCTGTCGTTTTCACAAGTGTCTCGCGGGTAAGGCCTTCCTGCGAGGTAGTCACGAAACATTCTGCCTGGAGGATTTTAATGTGACTTTCTTACCCTTCACCCATACTATATATACCCTCATTACCCACAAATGTAGAGGAGGTCATTCAAAGAGAAAAACCTTAGATAGGTTTTCTACAACACACACACTCATCTTTTAATTTGGAGAGAGAGCTACTCATCTTTAGTAAGAAATCATTGTAGCTTGTTCTCCTTCCCTCTCCCATTGTCATACCTTGAGAGGAGATTTGTATTCAAACACAACACACACCTATTCAGGGTGTAGAGAGTGTTTTGGAGCTTGGGAAGCTTTGGGGAATTGCCAAAAGAAGCCGGTGAGGCTTGGTGGACGCAACCGGGCGTATTGCGGGATCCGAAGAGCTAGACAAGACTCAGTTCCGAGAAGTCTTGTTAGAGTAGGACCTTGGAGGGCTTAGGTACATCGGGTAGATTAGGCTCAGAGGGTCTCTTGCTAACCCATGTATCCCAACTGATTGTCTAGTGGATCGATTACCGCTTAGAGGGCGGCGGAGAGGTTTTTCACTAAGTTCTTCAGTTTCCTTTTTGATAACACATCAGCATGTTATCTTGTGTTTGCATCTCTCTTCCCTACTCTTTTTCATTCCATTTTACTACTGTGTTGTCATGATTATGGATTAGAGTAGCTTGTTTGTTTATCTACTCACATTTACACTATTCCGTACCTAGTATTAAGTTAGTGTAAAATCTATCGAGCCGTAACTTTAATTTTGGAGTCTAAACAGCTCTTGTGTTTTCAACACATTTTCGAGCTTTCAATAACCTTTTAATGGCCACCTTTTAGTATATATATTACAACATATTATATATATATATATATATAATTAGGTTTCTTATTCATTCTCACAAAAAATCTAATAAATAAAAATTATTTCTTTTTTCCTCGAAACTCATCCGGTAGCTATTCCCGTGCATTGCACAAGTTAGCGACTAGTGTGTATATATATATATATATATATATATAAATTTGACAGGGGAATACATTTTCAATAAATATAAATAACAATAATTTTTAATTGTCTACTCTTTTTGTTGGTATACTAATTGTCTACTATGGTCAACCACAAGTCTTTAATATTACTCTAAATTATGTATTTACATAATGTACTATATAATATATCATCACTGCATAGTATCTGCCAACAAAAAAAGTATTTACCAACAAATGCGATTCTTCTAAAAAATTATCATTCATTATATAACAATATTATTAGTCCACAGTAAAGATTGTCTCATGTAAAAGCAATTTCAAGCAATATAGGCACTATGTTTAAAATTTTCATCTTTTACTTCATTTATTCTTTCTTCTTCTTTTTTTATTTTTTTATTTTATTTTTTTGCACTTTATGTACGAAAAAGAAGTAATTACTGTCTAGAATCCATCAAACCGAAAATTTCTTAGAGAAAAAAGAAAATCGAGCTTGAAATTCAAAGCAAAGAATTAGGATTTTGGTAGAGAGGAATGAAATAATTACCACTACAAATTTGTTCTCATTTGCAAGTCAGAGCTATTGACCGATCAGTGAAGGAAAAAAAAATCTAATCAAAGAATTGTGTTACAAAGAGGAAGAGAAACATGGAGAAAAGAGAGAAGAGAGACAGTTAAAGAGAGATCTATGGGAAGAGGAGAGACCAGAGTTAGTGACAGTGAGTGTGTAAGGAGAGAAAAAGCAAAGGGAAGAGAGGAAAAGTGAGAAAACTTACCATGAGAGAGAGAAGGCACCAAAAAAACTATATTTCCCACGGTTATAGATGAAGATAATATTTATAGGAGGTGCAACGCGTGAGAGAGAGATTGTTTTCCAAAAAAAAAAAATTTAAAACAACCTATAGAAAATAAGCCTTATTTTTATTAGAGTTTTCCGTTGACCAAAAATAGTTTTCCATTGACCAGGTTTTTTTGTGCTACCAAACACTGGAAAATGTGGAAAACTATTTTTATAGAAGGTTTTCCAACAAAACAAACAGAGCATAATGCGTCCTCCTGGACCAAAATTTTAACCTTGGTTGATGATCAAGGTTCCAGAGGCCACCTACCAAGGGCTTTGGCTTTTAGGAAAAGTGGTGAGATTATATTGCAAATGCATAATGGACAGCTTGTCTCACAACACCTTGATAAAACATGAGATTAAAGATCAAAAGATTACTAGTTGTGTGTGTGTGTGTGTGTGTTGGGGGGGAGGGGGGGTTTTCACGGTGTGGTTTTGGGCCAAGTTTTAAACTATTGAGCTAGTTTTTCTTTATTTTGGGCTAGCTTTCCTAGTCAACACTTGCTAGAGTTATCAAACAATTTTTTTTTTTTTTTTTTTGAAAACCAGGACTATTAAACTATTAATAATATATTTAATATTAAAAATATATTAATATATAGAGAGGGTGCGATGTGGTGCAGTTTGTATGGTTTTCTTATTACAAAACTACAAACCGCACTACACCATACAGTGCGGTGTACTTTTACTTGTGGTGCAGTGCGGTTATGCCATTTTGCGGACGGTTTTGATGTGGTTTTTGTAGTTTGTGCGATTTATGCAGTTCGGTGAACACCTCTAGTATGGGCATCTAACAAATCTTAGAATTACCGGATTTGGATATGCTTTTGTTAATTCTTATGTTGAGACTTTAGTTTTGCTTGATGAACCCAACCGTGCATTTACTTACTAAGGAAAAAGAAAGAGGAACAACAAGAAGCAAGATGCATTTTATATTTATGGGCTTTTTATTTTGTTCTTTGTATATACTTGGAATTGATTATGAGTTAGATATATATACACACATGGGCTGGCAATTTTTTAAAAAATATATAAAATATTTTTTTTTATTTGACCCTCTGAAAATAAAAATTTGAACACCCTAGCCCTAAATTTTTTTTTTTTTAACCCACTTGAAATAAGCTTAAATATAATCATTTCAACAATATTTGAAATAAACTAATGAAAAAAGACATAGTTTACGTTGTACTATCAATGTAAGATTTCCATTGTTTTTAAAAAAATATGAACAATATTGTAAATGTTTTTGCAAATGTGTACAATATAATTGTCTACAATGTAAATCTTACATTGATTCTAAACAAATGTGTACAATATAATTGTCTACAATGTAAATATTACAATAATAGTACAATGTGAACATATAATTGTCCTAAACTAATAGATAAAAGTATTTTAGGCAGTAATAATTGAAATTAAATTAACAAAAATAATTATAATATGTTCATTGTATTAAGAAAAAATATGTTAAATGAACCTGTAGTTTGTTTTTATTCTATTGCTAGTACATGCTATAGACAAATTTGTAATAAGGAAATCAAGTAGATCGTAAGATTCATCTCTTACTCAAAATGCATCTTTTTACTGACTTCCCTAAAAACAATTCTTAAAGCTGCCACTGTATATATATAACGTGGCACTTCTCTATAAATTTTTATTGTTCATTGATTACCTTAATTGAGTGGCTTTATATTCAGGATTTTAGCTAAGCAAGGTTGTCACTGCTGTTGGTTATATTGAGGAGATAGTTTAGTAAATAGCAAGCATACTCAAAATTCTTTAGCCTCATTTCAACTTTTCTTTGATAGTCATTTATTAAGTATAAAAAACAAAATGGTTTGTGTTGGCTAACAACTTTTAGCAAGCTTATTTATCAAGTGGTTTTTGAATTTCATTTGTTATGACATTTATAATTTACAAAGAATCGATAGATGTACTCAAATTTTTATTTATTGATAATGTAAAGTTGTGATTTTCAACTTTGTTTTGTTGGCTTTAATTCCGTGTCAAATTTGATTGTATTCTATCAATCTTTTCCTGTATGTTTGTGGGATTTAACGTAAGGGTTAAGTGTGAGAGTTTGGTGAAGAATTGTGAAGACAGAAAAGTTTGCGATTGTCTCATAAGTGGACAACCCGCAAAAGGACACGTGAGAAGCACATGCCGAAATCTGAACATTCTTTTGTCAATCTGTATTTCGCGAGTCACTTCGTGACTTAGCCAACTCGCGAGTGACCCACAAAACTCTTTGCTTGGATCATTTTAAAGAGTGCTTTCCTCATTTCTTTACCCACACTATAAACGCTCGCATTACCCATGAAATTGTAAGGAGACTTTCAGAGAAAAAACCCTAGCAATACATTTAAGAGTAAAGATTGTAAATCCACAATCATCTACACAATTTCTCTTAATTTTCCTCTACTCATACCTCTGCAATTACAAATCCTAGAGAGATTTTTAGCCCAAACACTTGCCTCACCCAATCTGAGTGTTGAGAGAAGTTTTGGTGAGTGTGGGAAGCATTGGAAGAAGCCATTGATTGGCAGATGCAATTTAGAGCTAATTGCGGGATCTGGATAACTAGTGAAGATAAGACTCGGTGAAGTCCGTTGAAAGCTAGAACTCGGAGGTTCATGTACAGTAGGTAGATTAGGCTTGGAGGGTCTTTTTGATATCCTTGTACTCCAACCTTATTCACTAGTGGATCATTTCCGCTTGAAGGGCCGCGGAGAGGTTCTTCGCCGAGTAAGGTTTCCTCTTCAATAACACGTCCAATGTTATCTTGTATTTACATCTCTCTTCTCTTACTCTTTGTGCTTTACAATTATTTTTTTATGCTTATGTTTATGCACTAGAGTAGTTGCATGCATAACTCATTAACTTTTCCATTTACACATTTTCTAAGTCAACTCTATTTGCTATGAATTTTGCTTTGGATGGCTTATATAGGTTGGTGGATTCAATGGTAATGGATCACAATTCACAATTTGTAAGCTGAATTGGTTAATCCAAATTTGGTTGGCAAAGTAGTTCGTTACATAAACGGTATTGTTCTCATTACGGTTTAGTGGTATTATCTCAAATACATGCATTATGGGCTCTCGCGCTTTTTTTTTTTTATTGTTAAGGAAATGATGGTGTAGACACTCGATTTTGCACCCATGATTTAATCAAGGAGAATGACTGGAATGACCATTCATATACCCCAAAAATCATGATTGCATTACATGCATTAACTTGTTCATTACATATCATAAAAATGATCTTGAGAATCTAATGGCTGCGACAGTATGCCTGATTTTCAAATTGGACCGTCGGATTGAAAGATATTGCATGATCAAGTTTGCACGGTCAGTATGCATTGTGTTTAGGTAGAGTTGACCACGCATGATTAATTTAAATCAATTCTGAATGGTTAAACAATTAAAATTAATTAAATAATTTTGTGATCGGTTGATAATTAGTATCTAAAATAGGATTGCTTGCATGGGAATAAAG
This sequence comes from Quercus ilex subsp. ballota, assembly GCA_032727855.1. Taxonomy (NCBI): domain Eukaryota; kingdom Viridiplantae; phylum Streptophyta; class Magnoliopsida; order Fagales; family Fagaceae; genus Quercus; species Quercus ilex. Next base: position 20,453,700 of record CM064915.1, read on the forward strand.
GGGATAATTGGATAACAATAAAATTGTGGATAATATAGACTTTATCAAGATTTATTTTAGAATATTTATCCACAAGATAATTGTTGCTGAAAAGACCTGAATTGTCTAGAAAAGAGATAAAAATCTTAGAATACGGATTGAAAAAGCGTTTAAGTGCAAGGCCCGTCTCAAGAAAACCTAAAAAAGGAGTCTAAAATGCACCTGAACACGAAAGCGTGATGGGCATCCAAGACTGCCATTCGGCACTTTCGAAGTGCCGAATGGCACCTATAAGGGCTTTGGCCCGACGCTCCCTAAGTGACGATAAAACACATCATTTTAGATTTTTTCGCAGAAGGACGCGTCCCAATTCACATTCTAATCGTCATTGCTTATTTTTTAAGCATTCCAGCCTCTATAAATAGAGACTGGATCTCAAAATTCAAGACACTCTTTTACGCTCTAGGGGAGACACTTTCTCACACTCTCAATTTTCTCATATTTCTGATCTCCCTTTTTGATATTCTCTCTTAAGCAAGGCTTTTTAGGTTTCAAAGATAATTGCATAAATTTCTTTGAACCCTAAAATATCCCCTCAAGAAGAAGAGTTCTCCATGTAAGAGGTTGTTTCTTATTAACCCTTTTTTTTCTTATGTTTCTATTGTTGTGATGATGCATGTTTAAATATTTTTTTAGTTTAGTTGTTTCAAATATTCATATCATGAATTCTTGATTTATTTTGTTGAAACATGTTCTTGATTCTTTTTATTATTGTTATGATCTATTTCTTAGTTTCAAAATTTTGCATGTTCTCACTTCTTTTTCTCAAATAAAAACGGATTTGCATCTTCATTAGATGCATATATGAATTTTTCTCAAATCAAAAACAGATCTGCATCTTCATTAGATGCAAATCTAAATTTTTCTTAAATCAAAAAAGGATCTACATCTTCATTAGATGCAGATCTGAATTTTTCTCAAATTAAAAAACTGATTTGCATCTTCATTAGATGCAGATCTGAATTTTTTTTAAATAAAAATAGATTTGTATCTTCCTTAGATAAAGATCTGATTTTTTTTAAAACATAGCAGATTTTGAATTTATATATATATAAAAAAAAATAAAAAAAATAAAAAAGGTCATGAGCGGTTTTGTTTGTTTGTTTAGTGCATGTAGCATAGATTTATTTCATGAATAAAGTCCTCTTCTTAAAATTTTTTTAAAAAAAATTTAATCTTTTTCTTAATATTGTTTACTCATATAAAAACAAATCTGATTTTTTTATATATCACAAAACAGATCTGATTTTTCTTTCATCAAAAAACCAATTCTTTCAGTCCTCAAAAACATATCTAATTTTTCTTTCATCAAAAAACCAATTTTTTTTAGTTCTCAAAAATAGATCTGATTTTTCTTTCATCAAAAAACCACCTTTTTTTAGTTCTCAAAAACAAATCTAATTTTTCCAAACCCAATTCAATTTTTTATCACAACAACAGATCTGAATTTTGTTTAACAAAGAGGAGGATGCATTCATAAATAAACTTATGTGATTTAGTTTTTTAGTTTTTTTTTATGTGTGCAACATATCATTCATGTCATGCGTAAAGGGGTACATTGGTCACAAGAGTCTAGAAGACCAAACTCTGTCTAGGCAGAATGGGTGCCTAACACCTTCCCATTTTGTAACATAGCCTCTGAATTTAGTGTCTTTAGATAGGTAGACCTAGGCTTTATCTTTATTTTTATTTTGGGTAGATTGTAACTAGGACAAAAAAGCTATGTAATTATTTGGTAGTTTGTAACTAGGACCCAAAGCCATGTAATGCTTAATTTATCAAATATGTATTCTTTTTTATTCAATCAATGAAATGGAACAATTCAGTCATGTATTCTATATTTAATTTTTTTCTTATTTTTTTGTATAAAAAATAAGGGGTGACTCCATGCCGCTTACCCAAAAAGAGAGGTGCCCTTAAAAGCACTCAAAAATCTCTTTTTCTTTAGAGGCACTTTTGCGGTCTCTCACAGATGGTTGACTTTGTTCATTCAATATCATACTATACAATTGGAAAGAGAAAAGCGGGTCAAACAATAGCCTCCTCATTCTCTTTTGCAACACTAGTAAGAGCTAGAGCATCACAATTACATTTTAAAAGAAACAATATATATATATATATATATATATACACACACTAACAAATTGTTCACAGATCAACTTAATATTCTTTAAGATCCAGCCAGCCACTTCCAAAGAAAACAACCTAATCTTGATTGTATTGACCTCCATGAACTCCATAGTGTAAGTAGTAGTACGAGACCATAGACTTCAAAGATCAATTCATTTAACTTCTATAAACTAAACATGCATGGCCGGCCTAAATGAGTTTCAATAAGGAGCATGAAACCAAACAACTTGTGCAAAGGAACGACTTGTGCAAAAGAACATTGTCATAGCAGGTTTATACATGATTCAGTTGGATTAGAGGTTGAAGTCATGTTGTGTCTGGAAGCATCATCAATGGTTGTTAAGTCTAGTTCTCACGATTAAACTAATATTCAGAAGAAAATCCTCTCTCTCTCTCTCTCTCTCTCTCAAGGTGCATGAATTATCATGAAATATAGGGTTAAACTCATTTTACACAATCGATGCATGCCACATGATTTAGAGCACTGACATCAGTGCTTGTATAATAGAAAAAAGTAACACATTTTAGGCAATCAAGTCCAAAATATATTCACACTAGGCCATATAAAGTTGTGTAAAAATACATAATTGCTAAAATTTTCGTGTAAATTTACACAAGTACTATTCATTTTGCATTTAATTTTTTTCTTTGTTTACGTATCTTGAGAATGAAAGAAGAGAGTGGATATAGTGTAAAATATATAATCTAAAGTGGAGTGTTTTGAAAATTGAGTATGTAAAATAGAAAAGTAGGTTGTAGTGTGGGGTCAAAGTTCTTTTCGTATTGTCAAACCTTTAATGCTAGTATGTATGCATAATTAATTTCTGGAATTTGGTGTTTTCCATTATCTTTTTCTGTCATTTAAAGTTAGTGAAAATGATTTTTTGGAATTTCTTAGGGATATTTATTCTTGCAAGGTTTGTGATACAAGTGTTAACGTGTAATAGGTTGTGGGCTTTAGGCCCACCTTGTTTACTTGTACTACACACTCTGCCTCTTATATAAAGGCACTCTTGTATATTTTATTACTTGTGACGAAATACGATACTATTCATTCAATATTTCTAACATGGTATCAAAGCATTATTAAATCGAAAAATTTTTGATACATTTGGAAAATTGAGTTTCAACCATTTTTGCAAAATTAGATTATACTTCCAATAATTTAGAACAATGTTTCATATGAAAAATCCAGCTATAGCGGGAATAATCATCAACAAAGACAACAAAATATTAAGATCCACCAATACTAGTGACAAAGGAAGGCCCCCCAGACATTAGAATGAATTAGGTCAAAGATATCAATGAACATTGATTCACTAGTATTGAAAGGCAAAATTGGTTGTTTTCCTAACTGACATGAAACACAATCAAAATTTTCTAGGGACGCTGAACCTAACAAACCTCTAGAAGCCAAGTGTTGTACCCAAGAGGAAGATGCGTGACCAAGTCGGGCATGCCAAAGTGCAAAGGAAGGAATAGAAGAAATTGTAGCAGCTGCAACAGCAACAGAAATAGGAGCAATAAGTGGAAGATGAAGGTTGTCCACGGTAAACATATGTCCAACTCTAAGACCAGTCCCAAGCTCCTGTCCCATCCTCGGATCCTGCACAATACACCCAGAATAATCAAAGGTAATGCAATAACCTAACTCAGCTAATTATGAAGAGACCTTTGCTCCAGTTGCTTGAATCTCATCTATTCATGCCCTCTTAACTGTTGTCACTGCCAGTAAAAGAGACATTTTTCAGATGGATGTCAAAAATGCCTTCCTTAATGGGAATTTAAGTGAAGAAGTTTATATGCAACCTCCTCCTAGTCTCTCTATTGAACCGAACAAGGTTTGTCACCTTCGTTGTGCACTTTTTGGCCTTAAACAAGCTGCACGAGTTTGGTTTACCAAGTTCAGCACTACCATCTCTCACTTAGGTTACATTACCAGTCATTATGATTATGCCTTATTTCTTTGTCGCACAGACAAAGGCATTATTTTGCTTCTCCTATATGTGGATGATATGATCATAACTGGTAATGACCTTAATGGCATTCAAGAACTCAAGAATTTTCTCAGTCAACAGTTTGAAATAAAAGATCTTGGACATCTCAGCTACTTCTTGGGTCTTGAAATCACTCATTTCACAGATGGTCTTTACATTACTCAGGCCATATATGCTTCTGAACTTTTATCTCGAGTTGGACTCACTGAAAGCAAGACTGTTGACACTTCAATTGAACTTAATGCACATCTGACTCCCTTAGGGGGGGGGGAGGGAACCATTGTCTAATCCCTCTCTTTACAGACGATTGGTTGGCAGCCTAGTTTATCTCACTATTACTCGTCCAAACATTTCCTATGCTATTCACCAGGTGAGCCAATATCTGTCTGCTCCACGATCGACTCACTATGCTGCTATTCTGCGCATTCTTCGATACCTAAAAGGCACTCTCTTCCATGGCCTTTTCTACTCTGCTCAGTCTCCTCGTATTCTTTGTGCATTTGTTGATGCTAATTGGGCAGGAGATCTCACTAATCACAGGTCCACCACTATTGCTTTATTCTTGGTTCTTCTCTAATTTCTTGGCAAAGCGAGAAACAAACCCTTGTGGCCCGCTCCAGTATTAAAGTAGAATATCGTGCCTTTGCTGATACCACATCTAAACTCATTTGGCTACGATGGCTTTTTAAGGACTTAGGTGTGTCCACATCCTCTGCTACTCCTCTTTATTGTGACAACTAGAGTGTCATTCATATTACTCATAATGATGTCTTCTATGAACGGACTAAACACATCGAGATCGATTGTCATTTTATCCGTTATCATCTTGTCCATGATGCTCTCAAGCTATTCTCGATCTCCTCTAAAAATCAACTTGTAGATATCTTCACCAAGTCACATTCTGAGGGACGCATTCGTGCTTTGGTTGACAACATCAAGTTGGTCTCACACCCACCTTGAGTTTTTGGAGGGCTCTTAACGTGTACTAGGTTGTGGGCTTTAGGCTTATCTTGTTTACTTGTACTACACACATACTTGTACTACACACTCTACCTCTTATATAAAGGCACTCTTGTATATTTTATTACTTATGAAATACAATTCTATTCATTCAGTATTTCTTACAATAAGTTTTTTCTTTTTCTTTTTGGTGGGGGGATAAGAAATCATTATGCCAATCATATCTATGAAGTTGTCAACAATGGAATGAGGAGGAGGTAAATATAGTTCTCTAGGAGAAGGAAGATGTTGCAGCCATCACAAAAATTCCTCTCAACCCACTACGCTTGAGAGACAGACTGATCTGGGATAGGAATTAAAACTATCAATTTAAAGTGAAATGCACTTATTGGTTGGCCTTCAACGAAATGATAATGGTGAAAGCTCCAAGGGGTTAAGTAGCAGGATATGATCAAGATATGGAAGTCTAAACTGATAGGATTACACAACGAGCTGGATTTGACAGGGATTAACACTTCACGACCAGGCTTTTTAAGTCTTTTATGACTAGTCATGGAGAAATAAACTCCCGAGTTGTTTGAAAATTTTCTTACTATATCATGGATCTATTTTTAGGGGGAACAACTATCTGGTGTAGATGTAATCATTAGATTTTATGAAGGCCAATTTATAGCAGAAATGACACAATAGGGACGACCCTAATTGGATTCTCATGAAACTAAGATTACAGTGGCAATCACGGCTCTCTGTTTTGCCATGGAAGCTGGAATTATGGATATAGATATTGAGGGATATTCAACCAATATTATCCATGCTATTCAATCAATGAAGGAAGATTTATCTAGCCTAGGCAATTTAATTCATTAGAAGAGACTATTTACCAAATAAGTTTCGTACGTGGACAATAGGCCATAAGTGAAAATCAAGCAGCCCATATTCTAGCAAAACAGTCAAAAAACTTACCATCTCCCAGTTACTGGTTGGAAGATAACCCCAGTTCCTAGCCCAACAACTTGTAATTGATGCTTCTCATGTATCTCAACTTGATTATGGTTGCTAGCTTAAATTTTAGTTGGAAGATGATACTCCATAAGAGATATATAAGGTATTGCTTCACCAATTACAAGCTGTTGGAGGATTGTAAAAGAATTGGAGAGAATGTAATTGTTAAGTGTAGATGGTGTTAAGTTATGGTTTTTCACATAATATTTGTGTTGGCTTTACTCTATGACAAAAAGTGTTGTAATTGAATTAATTTATTTCCTTGTACTTTGTGGGATTTATTTGTAATGGGTTTAATATTAAGTTGGTGAAGATTGCTCAAAAAGTTGATCTCGTGACTTGGCTCGCGAGTGGTGCAACCCACGAAGGTTATAGGAGGAGCACATGTGGAAACTGAAGAGTAAGTAAGTTTCGCTACTCATCTCACGAATTGGCCAACTCGCGAGATAATCTACGAAATGCATTGACAGCTGATATTTTAAGTGTAACTCTTATACCCTTCGCCCATATTATATATACACTCATTATCCACAAAATTATAAGGAGACTATTCAGAAGAAAATCCTAGAGAGGTTTCTACAACACCCATCTTTTAGAGAGATAGCTACTCATCCTTAAGTGGGAATTTTTTGTAGTCTCTTCTCCTTCCCTCTCCCATTGTTATACCTTGAGAGTAGATTTGTACCCAAACACAACTCACACTTATTCAAAGTGTAAAGAGTGATTTAGAGCTTGGGATGCATTAGGGATTTGCCAAAATAAGCCGATAAAGCTTGGCGAATGCAATTAGGTGATATTGCGGGATCTAGGAAGCTAGAGAAGACAAGATTCCAAGAAGTTCGTTGGTAGTTAGAGCTTAGAGGGCTCAAGTACTTTGGGTAGATTAGGCTTGGAGGATCTTTTTGGTATCCTTGTACTCCAACTTATTCACTAGTGGATCATTTCAACTTGGAGGGTCGCAGAGAGGTTTTTCGCCGAGTTCTTTGGTTTCCTCTTCGATAACACATCGCCATGTTATCTTGTGTTTGCATCTCTCTTCCCTTACTCTTTGTGCTTTACATTTATTGTCTAATGCTTATGTTTATGCACTAGAGTAGTTCCAATTTATTGTATTTCATTTACTCTTGTTCCGCACTTAGATAAGTAAAGTAAAAGCAATCAAGCCGTGTTTTTAAAATTGGGGGTCTAAACAAGTTATAGTGCTTTAAACTATTTTAGCTTTCAAATGGTGAAAGTCTAGAATGATGGGGTGTGAAGTGGGTACGGTGGGCTTGGTTTCAACTAAGTTTATGTGTGTGATATACCCATTGGATAGTGCAAGCTTGGGCCTCTATCCACTGCTTTGAAACTGAATTGGTCTCTCAAGTTTACTCTATGTGTGCAGTTAGTCCCTAAAGTTTCAAAGAAGCACAATTAGTCCCTCAAGTTTTAAAATTGAGTTGTATTAATCCTTTTACTAACTGCCGTTAGTACTGTTACTAACATAACTAACGGAACAATGACTTAGCATTTTTTTAAATGATATGGCATTTTTTTATTAAAAAATTACAAAATAAATTTACACGTAAGAAATTCACAAACCAATACCGAATTAAAACCAATATTGCAACTGATTCACAACCCACACTACTAAAAAAAAAAAAATTCACAAGAAGGAATCAAGATAACCGTATGTATGCTTTTTGTTATACTATAGCAAGCTTGCATAAGTTCGATGCCAGATTCCTATATACATGGATTCATCATCTGGACTCAAGGATACCCCAAAGATCTCTCCGAAGAAATCAATCTCTTGGCGCTTTTGGTAATCTGACTTTGTACTATACACATGAACAAAATCTGCAAGTTCAACAACCACCATGAACTGACCATCTGATGAGAAGCGAATTGATAGGGTGACACACAATTAGTTATTCTTGAGAATTGCAATTGGTGATGATAGCTTTCTTATGTCCCATACTCGACAAGTCTTATCCTGATTCCCAATGGCAAAGTTGCGTCCATCAAGGTGCCATGCAGAAGCAAAAGAGTAATCTAGATGACCAGCCACTATAGCAACGGTCTAGAAACATCAAATAGTAATTCAATCTTATCACCGGCGGCAGCTAGGGCTTGGACTGTTGCTGGTGACAACTAGGGTTTGGGTCTCCACGGGCAACGGGTCAGTCCCCTTCTCTCTCCCGTGGGTGGGTCCATGTATTTTTTTTTTTTTTTGAACCGCGGGTTTGTGAATCAGTCGCAATACTAGTTTTAATTGGTATTGGTTTTTGAATTTCTTATGTGTAAATTTATTTTGTAATTTTTTAATAAAAAAATGTCACATCATTAAAAAAAATGCTAAGTCATTGTTTCGTTAGCTATGCAAGTAACACCACTAATGGCAGTTAGTAAAAAGACTAATACAAATCAATTTTAAAACTTGAGGGACCAATTGTGCTCCCTTGAAACTTGAGAGACCAATTGCACACACAAAGTAAACTTGAGGGACCAACATTGTAGTTTCACCTTGAAAATATTTGTTCTATTTATTTTCTCAGATTTGAGAATCCAAACTCCAAAGTTCTCATTTCTTTCCAACTAAATAAATAGGTAAATTAATTAATTAATAAATAAATATATCGAAATCACTTCACTCTCTCGCGCTCTCCGCTAATTGTCAAATTTTGTTACATTTCTTGATTGTCACTCTCTCTTTAGTCTTTACTAACTCTTTCATTCTTCATTCTTCAATCTCTATCCCTTTTTCTCTTTGAGTCAAAAAAAAAAAAAAAATCCCAAAAGCAGCAAATAAAAATGTCAGACAATCAATCAATCAATATATATATATATATATATAAAGCAAATATCTCATGTTAGAGATAATGAGGATGTGTCATGTGGCGCATTCTTTGAAGTTCTCTTTATTTAGGATTCTAAATCAACAAAGTTTGCATTTATATTAAAGTATTAGTTCATTTAATTAGTCAATAGAGTAAATGCTTATATTAATTTCTATAGTTGTGCACTAATTATTTATATCAAATGAATTTACATGATTAATTTCCTATCTCCTTAGCCACATGCAATATATATATATATATATGTATGTATGTATGTATGTATGTATGTATGTATGTAGACACTCGATTTTGCACCCATAATATAATCTGGGAAGATGACTAGAGTGACCATTCATATACCCAAAATTTAGAGTTGCATTACATGCATTAATTTATTCATTGCATGTTATAATAATGATCTTGAGATTCTAACGATCATGACTGTATGTCCAATTTCCAAATTGGACTGTCGATTTGAAAGATATCACATGATCAAGTTCTCACGGTTTGCATGCATTTTGTTTGGGTGGAGCTGATCACGCATGATTAATTCAAATTAATTATGATTGGTTAAAAAATTAAGATTAATTAAATAATTGGTGTAAAACCCATTTTCTTCCCTACATTTTTACGCGATTCTCACTTTGGTCCCTAACTTTTTTTTCACCGCTTTTAGTCCCTGAAATCAAAAATGCTATCTCGTTTTTGTCCCTACTGTCAGTGCCCTAACGGCAAAGTCCTAGGTGGCAGACGGAACGCCCTATTAGCTGACGTGGCACTGATGTGACACTGATGTGGCTATTAAAATATTATTTGGCTTTTTTAAATGCCACGTCAGCATTTTAATTTTTTTTAAATCATGTCAAAAAATTTAAAAAAATAAATTAAATTAAAAAAACCTTAAATTTAATTTAATTAAAAAAATTTCTTAATGTTCTTCGTGTTCATTTTACAACTTGTTCTACATATTCTTCCCAAATCAAACCCAACAACCAAGAACTCAAACCCATCACAAGATCACAAACCCAGTAGCCCAAGAACTCAAACCCAAATCACTAGGACATAAATGAAAACAAGAAGAAAGAATTAAATTAAATGCTAACAGGAAGAATGAAGAAACCAAGAACTCAAATCTCCAGCAAATCAAGAACTTCCAAATCAAACCCAGAAACCCAAGAACTCAAACCCAAATCTTCAGCAAATCAAACCTACAAACCCAATAAACAAACCAATCTCCAACCTATAATCAAACCCAGATCCCAAAACCACCACCACCACTACCACAATCAAACCTAGATCCCAAAACCACCGCCACCACCACTGACCAATAGATCCCAAAACCACCACCACCACCACCACCACCCCACCAATCAAACCCATTTCCCAAAACAGCAAACACCATGACCCCGCCGAGAGAGAAGGAATCGGAAACGGAAGAAGAAGGAGGGATTTTTTGAGACCCAACAATTCAGGGTAGCGGCGAAGAATGGGTTTTAGTTGGAGGAGCACTAGCAGCGGAGGAGTTGTCGATGTCGATGTTGATGTTAATGCCACTGTGCCGCCGCCGATGATGCAAATTGTAATGGATAGAGAGAAAGAGAGAGAGAGAGAGAGATAAATAGATCACACTACTTGTGAGTTTGACCCAAGAGGGAGAGAGAGATAAGAAAATGAAATTTTGATTTTATATATTTTATTTAGGTTTTAATGTTTGTTTTTAATTTATTTTATTTCTGGGTTTGTGTTAGATCTGAGTTTGTGTTAGATCTATCTGGGTTCATGTTTTTAATTTAAGTTTTGTTTTTTAATTTATTTTCTTTTTTGGTTTAAATTTTCTGACATGGCTTTTTAAAAAGAATAAAAATGCTGACGTGGCATTTTAAAAAGCCAAATAATATTTTTTTAATAATATTTTAATTGCCACATCAGTGCCACGTCAACTAATAGGGTGATCCGTTTGCCACCTAGGACTTTGCCGTTAAGGCACTAACGGTAGGGACAAAAACGAGATCGCATTTTTTATTTCAGGGTCTAAAAGCAGTGAAAAAAAAAAATAGGGACCAAAGTGAGAATCGCGTGAAAATGTAAGGACAAAAATAGGTTTTACGCCTAAATAATTTTGTGATTGGTTGTTGGTTAGTGTCAAAAATAGACCTACTTGCATGGGAATAAAGTGGATAATTAGATAACAAAGAAATTGTGGATAATCAAGTCTTTTTTGGAATATTTATCTACAAAATAATTATCACTTTAAAGACATGAATATCAAGAAAAAGGGATTAATTTTTAGAATACGGATTAAAAACGCGTCTAGGTGCAATTCCCGGCTCAAAAATCCTCAAAAAATGAGTTCAAATTGGACCAAAACTCAAACGCGGACCTGGCACCCAAGAGGACCATTCAGCACTCTTGGAGTGCCGAACGACGCATGAGAAGTGCCAATCGGTGCATGAGAAGTGTCGATTGGCCCAAATTTGCAGCCCGGCCCAGGGACTTCCTGATTAAGATAAAGCCTATCCACTTTTTAGAGATAAGGACACGTTCCAATTCATATCTGATCTCATTCAGCAACCCAACCTCTATAAATAGAGGAAACAAATCAGAATTAAGGGCTCTTCTCTTCTGACTTTTCAATTCCCCTTACGTTAAAGACGTTCTAGAGGCTTTTGCTTTAGAAATTTCTTTTTTGTAAGTAAAGTATTTTAGACATCAAAGAGGTGAACAAACTTCTTTGATTTCTAAAATATTCATTCATTAGAAGAGCACGCTCATGCAAGAGGTATTCTGTTTTCTTTCTTTTCTTTCTTCCGTTAATTAGTATGTTTTTGTTTGATGCTTGAATATGTTTAGTATGTTTTATGGTGTCTTGTTCTTAATATATAATTGCCATGCTTAGATACTTTGCTAGAATTTTCTTTGCATGTTCTTTAGATGATTGTTGGTTGTAATTCTTTTTCTTAAATTTCAAAATCTGCTAATGACTATCAAAGCTTTTTTATAAAATCTCAAAGCTGATTTTTCAGATCTGATTTTTTTTCTCTAAACAAAACTGATTTGTATTTTCATTAAATGTAGATCTAATTTTTTTCTAAAATCTCAAAACTATTTTTTTTTTTTTTTTTTTTTAATGTGAGAAACAATTGAAACACTATATCATGCAACAATTGAAGTAATGTCCAACAGAAAGGGGAAAAATTGTAGCACACAATCAAGAATGAAAAAAAATAAATAAATAATTGAAGGATATATGCATTTTTTTAGTAGGCATGAAACATGCTTATCTATATTAACCAATATATCATGCAATTTTCAATTTGTGAACGCATATATATAGTGTGATTTCTATTTTGTCTATAAAATAACTAAAGATTACAATTTTTTACAAGGAAATTTATTCAAAAAAAAAAATTTATACATCGATAGTTGGGGGGATTTAAATCATGAATGTCTTTATTGGAAATTGAGGTGCCAACCAATTAAGCTACAAGATTCTTGGTAAACTTATTGAACTATTGGAAAAAACTAATAATAAGTTGCACTACACATCATAACCTCTGTTTGCAAAACATAGAAAACTCTCATCCAAAACCCTTCCTTCATTTCCGACCATATCTACCATTCTACCACCAAATACGACCACCCCTCCTCCTCTTCAAGCTCTGCTCTGAGAAGCTCTTGGAAATATTTAAGAGTAGGGGATAGGTCCAGTCCAAGATGAAGAAAAAGAGCTCTACATATTAAGTTGGGACAACAACTAGTATTTGAATGAATACACCAGGTTTGATGACTTCCCTTTCTATTGTTAAAGCCACTGGTGTGGTGGGTATTTCTAACAGCCTTGTTTGCCTTGCCAATGATTCCGAAAGATACCATTCCAAATATAATTTCATTCTCTAGAACCCTTGTGTGAGAAAGTTCCTCAAGCTTCCTGCACCACCCAAAGCCACCTACTTGGTAAACTTATTGTAATAACAGAGAAAACTAATAATAAGTTGCACTGCACATCGTAACCTCTGTTTGCAAAACATAGAAAACTCTCATCCAAAACCCTTCCTTCATTTCTGACCATCTCCGCCATTCCACCAGCAAATACGACCACCTCTCCTCCTTTTCAAGCTCTACTCTAAGAAGCTCTTGGAAATATTTAAGAGCAGGGGATGGGTCCAAGTCCAAGATGAAGAAAAAGAGCTCTACATATTATGTTGGAACGATAACTAGTATTTGAATGAATACACTAGGTTTGATGACTTCCCTTTCCATTGTCAAAGCCGCTGGTGTGGTGGGTCCTTGTGCTAAGGACATATTTTTATGTAATTGGCATATCCTTTGACAAAATGCACTTTACTTGTATTTAGGTAAATCTATGAAGGTTCAAGATGATCATTACAAGTTGCTAAATTGAAGACATGAAGATTACTCAAGAACTGATCAAGAAAAGTGCAATCTACAAGTCTCGATACCTCCTCAACAGAAACTCGATCTATCGAGATTCATTAAAGCTTAACACATGTCTCTATCTATCAAGCTTATGGGATTCAGACTATAGCTAGCAACGTTTTTATTCTAAAATGCTATTTGTTTGTGGGTTTGTATAATCCTTATTGGACAAGGAAAAGCCCAAGGTTTATGTAAACCTATTTGGAATATGAGAGCCCATTAAGCTCCTATTTAAAAGAGTTGAAAAAGAAAAACATTACCCTAAAGAGCTTCATAAGGTTTTCTTCTTGAAACCCTAGCCTCCTCCTATAGAAGAAAGAGTTCATGCTGCGTTCCTGTACGCCTTTGGGTTCTATAACCAAACAAAGTCTCTTGCACCAACATTGAAGATCTTATTAGTATTTCTATGTGAAACTGCTGCAAATCAACTACAACAATCAAAGGGTTGTTGTGGAGTTAGTCATGTACTTGAATTCGTGCAAAGGAGTAAGCCGCATACTAGGATCTGCGCATCAGATTGGTTAGTTACGTACTAGGAGACATGCATTAAAAGGAGAGATTGTCACTACAAAACAAGTCCAATTGGGTATTTGGGTAAGGGTTCAAGTGTAGGTTGGTATAAGGTACTGGGATTCCTTTACTTGTAACCGCTTGTTGTGATAATAGTGGATTCTCGAGAGTGGCGACCTTAAAATCACGCAGTGGAGTTTTGCCTCGGTGGTTTTCTCCATTTATAAACAAATCACTATTGTTATTTAATTTCCACTGCATTTAGTTATTTGGTGATTTGATTGTGCTACCACGCGTTTTGCATGTTAATTTGATTAATTAATAAACTTGGCTAATTAATCAATTAATATATCATAAGGGGTCAATAAGTTTTTGGCCTATCACCTTGTAATGGCCTCGTTTGCCTTGTCGATGATTCTGAAAGATACCATTCCAAATACAATTTTATTCTCTGGAACCCTTGTGTGAGAAAGTTCCTCAAGTTTCCTGCACCACCCAATGCCACCTACTCCACACGCAATGTTGGGTTTGGATTTGATGCCAAAACTAATGACTATAAGGTTGTAAGTTTTGTGACTTCGGGTGGCATATCCCAAATGGGTGATTCTCCACTCAAGTTTCAGGTTTACTCGCTTGTCACTGGTGATTGGAGAATGGTTACTACTTTGTCTCCCATAGTTCGTTTGAATTATCATAACTTACATGCCTTTGTCAATGGGGCTATGCATTGGCTTGCTTTAAAGAAAATTGCTAACGAAGTTATTCATTTTGTTATGGTTCTCAATTTGGAGGATTTCGTCTTCCGCAAGTTTGCACAGCCTAAACTTCCTCCTACTAATAATAATAATAATAATGAGCATTGGTTTCTTAAGTCTCTTTTGGAATATGGGGATTCTCTTGCCGCATTTCAAGTGGCATTCATTACTGATCTAATCAATATATGGGTGATGAAAGAATATGGTGTTGCATCCTTGTGGACCAAAATTTTTACTATTTCTCAAATGTTTTTCCCAAGGGGAGTAGGTTTTACGGGAAATGGTGAGCTTATATTGGAAGTCCTTAGAGGACAACTTGTCTCGCAACACCTTGAGACCCAAATGATTAAATATCTTAGGATTATTGGATATCAGTATACTTTTGTTGATTCTTATGTTAAGAGTCTAGTTTTGCTCAACAAACCCAACCACGCAATTACTTACTAAGAAAAATGAAAAAGGAACAACAACATTTCATGCTTATTCCATTTTGTCCTTCATGTATACTTGGCATTGATTACGAATTACATATGAACATAAATTCTTTTTACTAATTGATTACCTTAATTGAGTGGCTTTAAAATTAGGTTGGATAGCTTATCAAGGATATGGATTGAGGAGATAGTTGAGTAAATAACATGTATACACAACTAAATTTTTTTTCCATGTTTTCCTTGGATTATATAAAAATTCTTAATCTATCAATTGTGATCTATTTATACTAAAGATGTTCTTGTACATTTAATCCTCCATTACCTACTGTTGAGGTTCAAAATTGCAATAGGGAACCAAACCCTTAAAAGTGAGAAAGGCCCAGCCCATGAAGAAGAAATGCTTGGCCCTCAAAAAAAAAAAAAAAATAAAGAAGGGGGAGCCCGGCCTATGGAGAGAGAAGAATAAAGTATTGGACCTTAGGAATAATAAAGAGGCACAAAGAGAAGCATGGGCCATGAACTTAAGCAAGAGGTGGTACCTAAGGAAGCCCAAAAGGGGAGGCGGGCAGGAGCTCGGCCAGGTTGCATGGGATCCACCAGAGTCAGGAGGGATCCTCGGGAAATGCTAGGGAAAACTAGCTAAGACGTGGACAGGTCAGGGTGGTGTGCCCATGGGCACAAAAAACAAAGGAGACCCCATCAACCGCCCACAATTCAGAAGAAAGCTTTGGGGACAGATGGTGGCTTAAAAGTCAGCACCTGATGAAGGAGCCTAGTACCTCGGGTAAAGTAGGAATGGGGAACCAAGAAGGAAGGTGGCCGGGAGTCTTTCTACCTTCTAGCATCAGCAATGAGGAATCTGCCCATTTAAAGGAAATGGACAAAGTGAAAAGCAGCCAAAGCTTTAAGATTTTTTTTTTAAAGACCTTGGGAAAAGGATGAGAAGCCTTGACTTGGGAAGAGCATCTAGGATTACTCAAATAGGATCTCCCATAAGGGGAAGGTCAGTTGGGGACTTTTGGGCTACCAAACCTCAAAAGGGGAAACAATGAGAGAAAGAGGAAAGGACCAGCCACCAATGTTGCAGACACAACATTGGTTCTAGTACCTAGAGCACCAAGAGAATGGATCAATGGTATGGAAAAACCCTAGAAATGGCACTATAAAAGGGGCTAAAGCTCCAGCCAAAAGGCATTCAGCAAGAAGCACTTAATATACTAGATAATGCACTAGAAAGAGAGTTGTGAGCTTGAAATAGAGTGAAGAGTGAGGTACTTTGAAAGATCCTACAGAAAATACTTAAGAACACACTTGGATTCAAAGGAATTCAAACTTCACAAGTCTTGGAAGCCCAAAGAGAGCTATCTAAGTCTGTGATTTTTGAACTTTATTGAACCTTGTGGCATATCCCAGCGAAGTAGGACCTAATGTATTCAAACACTTGATATAATGAAAATATAATCCCACTCTATTTTGAGGATCCTTGATGTTCTTTTATTGCACTCTTTTAGTTCCTTTTGCTATTCCTTAAACCAGTGTGTGTGTGTGTGTGTGTGTGTGTGTACATTTGTGTTGTGAAGCCCATGTCTTGTGCATAGATTGGCTCGTAAACAACCCAACAAAGCCGCAGTCAATCAAGCCTAGTCCAACAACTATCAACATCATCCTTTGGAGGCCCAGGATCCTCTCAGACCATTGGGCTTGGGTTTTGTCCAAAGAGGAACCCACACCTAGATGCCTATCTTCTTACTGAAAACATTCCCATGGAGCCATGTTCATTGATAAAGCAGTTCACCAGTGGTTATTGCTTGCTTTGGGTGGTTAAGATTCGAAAATGACTTGTTTATAATCCTCTTCTTGAACTATTTTTGTTATCTTTCATTCCTTAGCATATAACTTGTTTTAATGGGATGTAGGTCTATGAATTTATTTTTTTTGCAAGTATGGTAGTTTTAATGGGATGTGTTCGTTTGTGTGTGTATTGTCTCCAACTTACAAGTTTTGGTTATTACTGTTTCCATAAATGTGCATTAGCACTGATCAATGTATTTGATAATTCATATTGCCCCATTGCAACTCACTGATGAACATATTCTCTTATTTGGAAAGGAAAATTCTGGGAGTTCATAGATAGCTATCATCTTTTAGCCTTTTATTTTCCTGTAATTGAAAACGAGATGGTGGCAAAATCAATCCTTGTTATAAGAGTGATTTCTAAATGTAGCAACGAAATTTGTGTTATCAAAAGAAAGCAACTATTTATGTTATAATTTGTGATTGTTGCTTGGCAAGAAATCAAGGTAGTTTCTGATTTTTGCATATATTTTGTTATGGTGGATGCTAACTTTTGATCTAGTTTCTTTTACTTTCCCCTTATTTAGGTGGTTGCTTCTCTACTGCATAGTGTTTTATGGTTCAGAGGCAGTTAGGGGGTAAATGGTTTTACCAATTGTACAAAAAAAATTTATTTCCAACTTTTTCTTAGCTCTGCTTAATTTGCTTGTATTTTTCTCAATGTGCTTTATGTTCATCATCATGAACATAGAGTAGTCCTTTTCATTTTCAATACCAAGGGCATTGGGTTTTAGAAGAAGTGGTGAGGTTATAATTGAAATGCATGATGGGGAGCTCATCTCACTACACTTTGAGCGTGTAAAAATCAAAGAGCTTGGGATTACTAGATATGGGTTTACTTTTGTTGATCCTTATGTTGAGAGTCTAGTTCTGCTAGACAAACGACCCAATCATGCAGTTACTTACTAGGAAAAAAGAAAGAGGAACAACAACAGGCAAGATGCATTTTATTTTCGTGCTTATAATTTTGGGCTTTTTTTTTATTTTTTTCCGTCATATACACTTGACAAGTTGGCATTGCTTATGACTTTTATATATGTGTAACATTACTATATAAATTCTTATCGAGTGGCTTTATATTTAGAATAGAGAGCTTATCATGGTTGTTATTGGTTATATTGAGGAGATAGTTGAGTAAATAGTATGTATTCTAAAATCCTTTCGGCTCATTTCAAATTTTTTTGATAATCATATATTAAGTATCAAAACACAAAGTGGTCTATGCTGGTTATCAATAGGAATGGCAACGAGGCAGGTATAGGGCTGGTTTCCTATTCCCCACCTCCACCCCACTTCAGCTTCGGGGCAGGTTTTTACCCCTCGTGTCTAATGGGAGTAAGTTGGGCCGTGCCTCGAAGGTTGGGGGATCTTTTGTGTTGTTGGGCTGCTATTACAGTTAAAAATGGCATGTTGCTTGTGTGGCAATTCCTTCCTGCCTTATGTGGATTTGTTGGAGGGAAAGGAATTTGCGGGTGTTTGAAGACAAAGAATCCTCAGTTCTCCTTCTTAAGTCTCAGCTGCTGAGCACTATTTTCTCATGGCATAGGGCTCATTTTCTTCCGAGTTTTCCTTAGATTTAGTCAATGTGGGATGGTTTCACATTATGCTGATTTTTATTTTCTTTTCATGCCTGTATTGTTCTGTAGTATACTTCCTGTATACTGAACCCCCCTTTTTTCTTCAAAAAAAAGGGGAGGGTGGTCATAGTGTCCTTTGTACACAGATAGCGTACCCAGACACACCATTCCAGTAACTTTTTTACTAAGTGTAAAGTTGTGATTTACAACTATATTTTATGTTGACTTTATTTCATGACAAAAAGTATTGTAATTACATTAATTTATTTCCTTGTATTTTGTGGGATTTTATTGTATTGGATTTAGTATTAAGTTGGTGAAGAATTTAGCATAAAACGAAGATTAGTGCAATTTCACGACTAGCTCGCAAGAAGTTTGCGAGTAAAGTTTCCCATGAAAAGAGCACGTGAGAAGCACATGCTGAAAGCTAAAAAGTCAAGTGTCAAGCTGCATTTCGCTAGTGCTTCGCGAGACAAGCCATCTCGCGAGGTACCCGCAAAACATTCTGTCTGGAGGATTTTAAATGTGACTTTCTTACCTTTCACCCATACTATATGTTAAGACATATGTGATTTACTTGTTAGGAACATATGTCACTATTTTATGTAATTGGCTAATCTTTTGACAAAACGCACTTTACTTGTATTTAAGTAGATCTAAGATATGTTTAATACTTCAAAAAATTGTGTTTCAAGATCAAGTGTTGAAGTCATGCAAGTTTGTCCAAGATTCAAGCTAAAAAGTGCAAGGTCATTAAAGCTCGATAGCTAGTATCTATTGAGCTTAAAGAACTGTTCCAACCCCGTCGCTTGACAGCTGCTTGACAGATGGCTATCTGTCAAGGTATATGAAAAACAGAATGCAGCTATAGGATATAGCGCATTTCCTATAGCTGCGTTTACAAACTCAACCTATACTATGTAGCAATAGCCCCCTACGAGTCTATAGCCGCGTTTTTATAACCGCGGCTAAAGGTTAGATCTATAGCTGCATTTCTTAACTGCGGCTATTGACCCGCTTTGGGCTGTGTTTATAACCGTGGTTATAGGCTGCGGACCTATAACTTCATTTTTAAAAACGTGGTTATAGTATTTTGTTTTTTTTTTTTAATTCCTGGTTTTTTTTTTTTCCCCAGAAAATTCAAAATTGAAATAAAAAATTTCAAAATTAAACACAAATCCAAAAAATTCAAAATCAAACACAAACCCAGAAAATTCAAAATCAAACACAACATACTCACAATACAAACACACCCAAAAAATTCAAAATCAAACACAAACCCAGAAAATTAAAAATCAAACACAACATAGTCACAATACAAACACACCCAGAAAATTCAAAATCAAACACAATGTGCTCCAAAATATAAGAACACAAACCCATGAATCTCCTCTTTCAACAAAACCAACCCAAATCTAACACTAATTCCATTCAAGGAACACAAAAGCACAAGCTCAAAAACACAAAAGAAACAAGCTCAAGAACACAAACCCATTTAAAAATAAGCACAATATCAGCAACACAAAAGCACAAATTCAAGCACAAATCCAAAAAATTCAAAATCAAAACTCAAATCCAAATCAAGACATAGACACAAATATTGCTAGAATATCCACTTCATTCAAAATTTTCAGCATTTCCTCCATTTTCTTACTAACTAAATATAAAATAACAACAACAACAAAAACTTGATCTATAGACACAACAACAACAACAACAACAACTACAACAACAACAAGAAAAAAGAGCAAAAAGAGAGATAAAGGAAGGAAAAGAGGGCTAACTAGTGTGGATGGCAATGTAGGTGGGTCAGCATGGCTGGGTCAACAAAGAAACAAAGACAAAAAAAAGAGTTGTGCTGGAGTAAAAAAAAAAAAAAAAAAAAAAGGAAGAGTCAGGGCGTGACTTGCAAAGAAGAAAAAAATAAACTCAGGAAAGCACAAAAAGAATTACCAAAGAAAGAAAAGATGAGAGCGGGGTAGGTGGAAAAGTGGGGGTAGGTGGGGATGTCATTCGGTGGGTTTTACCTCATTTAAAAAATAATTTTTTATCCAGCTCTATATTGCAGGCCATCCTTTTAAAATATATATATTATTCGGCTGGACTTATAGTTGCATTTTTTAAAATGCGGCTATAGCTCCTTCTTTATAAAATTATTAGGTTGGACCTATAGCTGCGTTTCAAAAAAACGCAGCTAAAGACACTTACAAACACGGCTATAGGTCAGATATAGCTGCGTTTTTGGTAAAAAGGGCTATAGCCCGCATTTTTTGTAGTGAATTATCTTGCAATCATAGTTCGCAATCAGCTGTAAATAAGTAACAAATTTCAACTCGGCAAAGAAAAGATTAACAAAGCTTTTTGATGGTGTTTTGTTTCTCATTATTGGCATTAGAGTATTATGTTAAGATGGATTGTAATTGTTATAACGTTACAGGAGTTTGTTATGTTAAACTTGTTTGTGGCTACACTATTCTTAAGTATTGTTTGCACTTTGGTTTTAGTTTGCTTATAGAAATTATTAATTACTTAATTATGTCTGCCATGCTTGCATTGTGCATTGCGTATGAAGTTTCTCCTTGCTCGGTCAACTAGATGGCAGTTATACCTATCTAATGGTCTTTCATGTCATGAGTCACACAATTCATCCAATTAGGTCATTTAAAGCATAAAAAGGAAAATTTTAAAAAATAAAATAAAATAAAAGCAAAAAGTAAAACAATTCATTCAATGAAAACGAAAAACTTGAAATAAAATATCAAAATATTAGCACATGTGAGATGACAAAGTTTGCAATCAAAAGACATGTGAGATGACAAAATTTACAATCAAAAGATAATTATTATCCATTATTTAGAAAATTATGGCCTAATGTGATTCACTTGCATACGTGTTGAAATGTTAACATGTGATCATGTTAGTGTTGATCACATCATTGCAAATCTGAATTTTCTCATGTGCATGTCATCACTAGATTCTTATGACCTCATCATTTCATGTCATTATATGGAATTACTCAAATTATTCAAATCATGCAAATTAGATTCTTCATCATGAACATCATGTCAAAATGTTAACACCCTAATCAAAACGACGTGTGATCATTCATTTTGGTTAGCCCATAGCATCAAATGAAAACATGTTAGTGCAAGAAGTTTAGAACAATGTGAAAAATTTATAGAGCAAGAAATTTAAGTAATTTAAAAGAAATAGACCTGCATGCATACCTTCTGCAAGGACTAAGTCGGGGAATGACCTTCATATAGTCATATGTGAAGTTCCGTTCCTTCGAAAGATACAGTTGCTCTTTTATATATATATAAATATATATATATATATATATATATATATATATATATATATATATATTGCACCTTCAGTTCCTCTTCTATAAAATCCTAATGTGGATCAAGAAACTTCGGATGAGGGTCTCTGGGAATGATATTATGTAATTGATTTAGTTAAGAGTAATGCTACATAAAAAAATAAAAATCATATTTTTTTTACAAGAGTTGAGTTGGTAAGTTTTTATTGGATTTTATCTAAATCTACTACTGATATCACTTTTTTACTTGCCACTAACAATTTACGTACATTAGCAAGTGTCAATTTTTTGTGTTTATAGATTTTCTCTTTAGTGAATGGTCACTTAGGTATTATGGTGGCAATACTTGAAAATAAATCCATGGACTGAATTTTTTTTTTTTAACGAATGAGGGTGATAAAATGTGTTTTATGACCTAGGGTTGTTTGATGGATAGGGAATTATATTGGAAATAGTAATGTATATTACACGATCATTTACACACAAATTATTTACATGTAAAATTTTTTAAAATTGAAATTGTGACTTGAAGTATTGCCACGACAACGATATTACACACAACTTTGTGTGTAATAGCCTCTACACACTAGTCATTTCTCTATAATTATCTGGGGTCGGGGGTTGGTTTTTAAAAAAATGGGAACATACTCATTTATGATTTAACTTTGGCTTTTTAGAAAACAAGAGAGAAAGGTAAATGTTCCATTATCTCCACACCCGATCATTTTACTTAAGTTTGTTTTATAATCGTTTTCAACCAACCCCACTAGTTGGTCTCTAATCTAACTATTAAATTATATATTCTTTATGCCCTTAATACACATATCAATTTTTGTGTTAATCAAATATTATTTACTATATGATCTATAAGCTTATATTTTATGCATAATTTTAAACTATAAAAACTTGCAATTTAAACAATTTATTAATAACATGGCTATTGATCTTTAATTTTCTAAAAAATTTACAAGCATAGAGAATATAAGAAGAAGATATAATCTAATGGTAAATTTGTCAAAATTCACCTTCAATAAAAATATATTGAGTAAGATTGTAGCATTTACAACCAATTTTGTAACTAAATTTTTTCCTTCTTTTTTTATAAACTATTCATCGATGAATCCTAGTGCAGCTGATCTTCAAACCCATCAAAATCTCTGCCAGCGGTTCACTATTTGGATTACTATGTAGTAGATTATTCAAAGAAGCATGCTGACATTGAAAGAGATTGAAGCAAGGCCGGGTCACTGGTTCAACGAATTCTTTTCAAACTCAGGTAGCCTGATGTAGGAGCATTAGCAGTACTGATAAAACGTCTAGCAACACCAAGTCCAGGCTGAAGTCTAAAAAATTCATGGGAAAATCAAAATCTCTTAGCTATTCAAGTGGCATAGGTTAAAACCCTTCATAGTTCTAAAATAAACAAGTTTCAAGGCTTAGGAAATTGGAGGATATATATTTTTAGGCTTAGTTATCATGTTTAGTTTTCCTAAGAATTATTTCTATAACTTTGGGATATTGTATCAACATGCTATGTAGGATAACAAATTATCTTTTATGAAATATGTTTCAATTTTGAGTTGTTTTCACTTTTGCTTATTCTAATCTCAACTGTCAGTCTGTCATCATCGAAAGTGAATTGAGTGATATATATCTTGCCCCATTTTTGTCACAACCCATGAACGTTGGGCTATTGCAGTCGCAGATACCCTTCTGTCATCACTCATCAGAGACCACAATTTTATTCTTCAGCATTAATTGTAAACCATACGCTTTGAGAGCCAATACAACTTCCCCACCACCA
The DNA here is from genome assembly GCA_032727855.1 of Quercus ilex subsp. ballota. Taxonomy (NCBI): domain Eukaryota; kingdom Viridiplantae; phylum Streptophyta; class Magnoliopsida; order Fagales; family Fagaceae; genus Quercus; species Quercus ilex. Next base: position 20,477,343 of record CM064915.1, read on the forward strand.
AAGAAATATTGCTTTTTGAAAGCCCATATTATTTGATTGGCTCCAAACTTGTGACAGACACAACGTACTGAACAATAATTGTCCGATTGGGAAGAGAATTAAGGGTAACACATTGAGCCGCTTTCTCTAAATGTAGTTAGACTTGTTGTCCCCCACGGAATAGATACATTACAGTTGTGTAGTAGCTACTATAAGTAGATCAACCTGTCCTGATTGGCTGATACCAAACCATGCAGCCACGCGTTGAGCACAGAGCGAACTATTCCTTCGCCTTTTACTAAAGAATACTGTGTGCACGTCGCAAATAGTGGCATACGCCTATTTTTGGAGGGGTTCATCTCTTGGAGAATCCCCTAAAATGGAAACAAAATGTTCATCTCTGATTGAAACCAGAATCTGTCTCTCTCTATGAATAAAGAAAAAAGGTAATCTGATTAACTACTTGGTGGTAGGTCTGTCCACAGTAGGTTCGGGTCTGGTTTGTGCCCAACGGAACTAACCCGACTAGATCGAGTGGTCAATATTTCAACCCGCTGTCGACCGGAGTGGTTGATCGGATCAGGTGGGTCGGAGCTTCCACGGATGTTGGGCAGATCGGTTAGAGTTGATTGTCTGGAAAACAGCGAGATACTGGCCAAGAAAAGATGAAAATGACAGAAATTCGGCTAGAAAATTTTGAAAAATGGCAGAAATCCGGCTAAATCTTGCCAAATCCAGCGAGATCTCGGCCATTTTTGGCTAGATCTAGCGAAATCTCGCTTAATCTAGCCTAAATCTTTCCAAAAAAATCCCAAAATATGCCGGATCTACACTTTATCGCCAGAAAAATAACACTTTATCGCCGGAAAAATAAAAGGTCGGTCAGATCGGGTTTCTCGAATTTGAGAGGAGAAGATTAGATATCCAATCAGCTCAACTCGAATTTTGGAGAATGAAATTCCTCACCAACCATAGGAGTAGTCAGTTTGGTACGCGATAGGTCAAGTTCGGTCGGCGGCAGGGAGTGGGTCGATTCCAGCGAGTCCTTGGACAACGCTACTTACTAGAGTTCTTAAATGTGGATTAGCTTTTGGAAATGTCAAAAAATCATTTTCGTCAACTACTGGTCAATTCAGGAAAAAAAAATCCCACGTAAAGATTAAGGTTGAATTTGGATTGCACTGAAAAATGAAAGTTGGAGTGTTTAGTATTTGGTCCCCTGGCATTATTCACACATTTAAAAATTATTTTACTATAGCGTTTTCAGTTTTTAGTAATAAGCGGTATCCAAACAGACTCTAAGCATATGTTTGGATTGCACTGAAAACAGGGGGCTTGCGCGTCTGCATTTTTTTGTGTGGGTCCCATGCACTGTTCACGAAAGCCGCAAGTACGGATTTCAGCAAATTTTTATTTAAAACTGGGTCTCACAATACTATTTATACATTTAAAAATTATTTTGTTACAGTATTTTCAGTTTTCAGTTTTCAGGAATAAGCGGTATCCAAACAAACCCTAAGACTTGAGACCAAAAGCCCAACTCTTTTGTCACACTCACATGGGTCAACTATTGGGAGATTAGCTAATTTTGAATAATATGGTGTTTGTTTGGCAAGAAGGAGGAGGTATCATTAGATCTCTCTTTTATTGTGGTAAATTACTAATTATAAAAATAGTATACCATGAGATCTCTCTTTTATTGTAGTAAATCACTAATTATGAAAATAGTTTTGACCGTATTAATAAAACTTTTTCTTTCTTTTACATATAATTTTTAATTAATTCTCTTCTATTGAGGTAAATCACTAATTATGAAAATAGTTTTGACGGTATTAATAGAAATTTTTCTCTTTTTACATATAATTTTTAATTAATTCATGCATTGCACAAGAATTCTACTAGTAGACTCTTCTTCTTCTTTTTTTCATAAATATGTTATATGTCGTTTTCTTCTTCTAGTAAGCTATAAAATTTAAGGATAATTACGTAAATTAACGTAAGTTATAATTGGTACTAAAATCTTTAGACTTTTTTTTTCTTTAAATATGTCGTTTCCTTTTTCTAGTAAGTTATAAAATTTAATGATAATCACGTAAATTTACGTAAGTTATAATTGGTACTAAAAATCTTTAGACTTTTTTAATTTCATAAATATGTCGTTTTCTTATACTAGTAAGTTATAAAATTTAGGGATAATTATATAGATTTACGTAAGTTATAATTGGTATTTATGTAAGTATTAAAAATCTTTTTAATTCATAAGTCGAAGAAAACTGCATATTCATGAAAAGAAAATAAAAAGATTACAAAATATAACGAATATGCTATATATATGTAGGGGTATTGGGCCCAGAAGCGCATTATCTATATATATATATATATATATATATATATATATTAGGCTTAGGGCCTAATCCGAGGACGAAAGGTCGTCTGAGGAAGAGTAAACATTGTCAAATGAGTCCACATTAGTAAATGAAGAAGTTAGTTTTGATCATAAGGACCCAGGAGGGTGGGCCAAAGATGAATGCCTCATCAGCTAACCAAAGCCGAGGTCCAAAGAAGTGGTCTGTCGTCCAGGAGAACGCTTCAGGAAGTCCTGTTGATACGAATAAGCATTACAGAAACATAGGACAAGGGGGGTTCTAAAATATCTAAGGAAAAGGCTGCTACCACTGCATTGAATACTATGCAACTAACTTTCTAGCTGCATTAATGTGGAGAAGACCCCTGAACAATGCTGCATTGGCTGCTCTAGCGCACAGAGGGCCTGAGAGGGTGTCTGATAGGATAAGCACTCAAGTAATAGTTTGGATAATCAACAAGTGGAGTGCCAAGATTGTCTAAGGAGAACTATATAATGGAAGAGGCCCTCCATGGTGGGGGGGTGTCGAGAAACTAAGAGAAAAACAATGTAGCATCAAGAACTGATTTTATAATCAAACTTGAAAGAATTATATAAGAACAGATCTCCTTGGACTTTGCCGAGGACGATTTTTTTTTAGTTTAAACTTGTCCATCTTCATTCTCTTGTCATCAAGATCTACATTATTTGTTATCTGATTCACTAAAGCCCAATTTTCCAACCCACTCTCTACAAATTCATTGTTTTGGGCTTTTTGGGCCTGAGTCCATCTATTTTTTGGGTTAGAGACTCAAATCTGGTCCTTACAATATATATATATATATATATATATTTTCTTTTTCTTTTTCTTTTCCCTACACTAAAATATAAACTATTATACACATGAATAGACCAAAATGGCCAAATACCACTTTTTTTTTGAAATTTTTAGCAAAAAAACACTGTTTCGGAAATAAATAACAAAGTACCACTTTTTCTAGAACTAGAGTTTCAAAAACTCGAGTTCCTCATCAATTCCGCCACCGTGGCACTGCTGAGCTGGAATTTGTGTGATTAAAAAAATTATGTGGTACTCGAGCTTGGTAAACTCGAGTTCCACGCAACACAATACTCAAGTATACTAGGCTCGAGTACGTTTTATAAATAAACTAAAGATAAAAAAATTTACACAGTACTTGAGTTTACCAAACTCGAGTACCGTATAAATTTATTTATTTATTTATTTTTTTTTTTTTTTGCTTTGGGGATAATCGACAAATAAACATAAAGATAAAAATAATTGGCTTTTTTATGTTTTTATTTATTTAAACATAAGCATTATAAAATATAGAGATTTTAATTTCAAAATATGAATTTAATTTCTACATTAATTAAAATTATTCATTGTTTTCTCATAAAAATTGTTCACTGTTTTCTGTATAAACTATTTCTACGATTTTGCATAAAATTATTTTCTGTTCAGCATTATTTAAGAAATTTTTCACTATCTTTTCTGCATAAATTATTTTTTGTTTACTGTTTAAAAAATTATTCATTGTTTTCTCATAAAACACCTAGTGAAATCGTGTTTTCTTAATTTAAATGCCAAATCTGAATACTTTTTCATGTTTGAATTTCACAATAATCAAATATATTTTTCTACATTGATAAAATCTATTTCTACATTAATAAAATTTGCTCTCTGCAAATCATATTTACTGTATATTCAAATCTACTTACTACATGCATAAAATCTGTTTTTTGCATTAATTAAAATTGTTCATTGTTTTCTCATAAAAATTGTTCACTGTTTTCTGCATAAACTATTTCTACGATTTTGCATAAAATTATTTTCTGTTCAGCATTATTTAAAAAATTGTTCACTCTCTTTTCTGTATAAATTATTTTCTATTTACTGTTTAAAAAATTGTTCACTGTTTTCTCATAAAACACTTAGTGAAATTGTGTTTTCTAAATTTAAAAGCCAAATCTGAATGATTTTTCATGTTTAAATTTCACAATAATCGAATTTGTTTTTCTGCATTGATAAAATCTGTTTATACGTTAATAAAATTTGCTCTCTACACATCATGTTAACTATATATTCGAAGCTGCTAACCGTATTCATAAAATCTGTTTTTTGCATTAATTAAAACTGTTCATTGTTTTCTCATAAAAATTGTTCACTGTTTTTTGCATAAATTGTTTTTAGCATTGGTGCAGTTATTGCACTTAAATGGTTTTTGTGTTTTTTTAAATATGTAACCATATGAATAATGGACAAACTCCATGAAAGAAAAATGAATGATTCGTATAAATCACCTAACAGTAAATGCCTCGAAAAATTCGAATTTGTAAAAAAGTTCAAATTAGTTGAATGTAGAACTGTTCATTAAGTAAAACTGTTTTCTGCATTAAGTAAAACTGTTCACTGTTTTCTCATGAAAATTGTTCACTATTTTCTGCATAAACTATTTCTAGTATTCTGCATAAAATTATTTTCTGTTCAGCATTATTTAAAAAATTATTCACTCTCTTTTCTGTGTAAATTATTCTCTGTTCACTATTTAAAAAATTGTTCACTGTTTTCTCATAAAACACCTAGTGAAATCGTGTTTTCTAAATTTAAAAGCCAAATCTGAATACTTGTTCATGTTTAAATTTCACAATAATCAAATTTGTTTTTCATGTTTAAATTTCATGCTTAAATGAACTCTATTGCGGTGTATCTGTACTTAGTTTTGTAGGTTTGCTGACCATGATGTGCCCGACGCTTCCAAGACTCTCCTACGTGTATATTGGCATATTAAGGAAACTAGCTTTTAAACCCGTGCAAATGCACGGGAATTACATAAGTACATGTATTTTCGGGTTCTTGGGAAAAAAAATACATCTATTTTCAACAAAATAGAAATAAAAATAATGTAAATTTTGTAAGAGTCCACAAATAAATTTTTGTACATAGAAATAATTAGAATCCGAGAAACCAAATATATTCAAATAATTTTAGGTAAATATTTGGAGAAACATTTTGTTTCAAAAGTCGTACTTAAATAAATTTAATTAAATAAGTATGTAGCTAATGCAATTGAATTTATAAATTTTAAAAAATAACACTTGGTATGAATTTCAAATTTAAAATGTATATAACACTCAGTATGCTATCCATAAAAATGTGTTGTCTTACAAATAGATTTTCTTTTAAGCCTATTCTAAACAACTAAAACTATAACATCCACTATTATGGAGAGAAAAATATTTCTAGCAATTGAAAAAAAAAATCCAGCTAAACAGAATGGTGTGATCATCCTTCCTTGGAAGCAAATTTGTGGAGAGTAACCCAATCCAATTCCTTTTAATTTTGGTTTAGAATAACCCAAACATAACCTTTTCTATCCCAAGTTCTTTGCAGGATTTCATCGAACACCTAGTACTCATTTTAATAACCCATCTAGAACCCAATCGCTAATACAGCTCCCCAACCAAAAAAAAAATCTAATTAAAACAAAATTAGCCAACATTTATAAGGTTCATCCACTTCTGGATCTCCCTTTTGTTTAATTTTTCTTCCTTCTTTTTCTTTTATATATATATATATATATATATTTATTTTTATGATGGAAGTTCACTCAATATTCTCAAATTTGTTTTCAATATGCAACATTAAGAAGTAGGAAAGCAACAACAAAGCAACATTGATCACATGAATAAGGACCTGAATAGGGTTGCTCTTGTGACTGCATTATTAAATCATGTTATAAATGAAAAGAAGTAACTACATAAAGTAAGAAATCAACACAAAACATGTAAGGAAACCAAATGATTTAATTGATTAAATAGTAGTATGTTATAGCAAAAAGAGTGTTGAAATTACAACCAACCAAAAATAAAATAAATAATGAATTTACTATAAATTGATATATATACAAAATATAGAGATGAAGGATAACAATGCAACAACACTCATCAGGGTTCCAAAGGTAAGCATTGATTAATCACATCAAGTGCAACAACAAAAACAGAAAGCTACATGATAATTTCTGGAAACTTGCAGAGAAAACAATATCATATTTCCACATAACTGTCAAAAAACTAAACCACGGGACTCTCAGAACTTCTCTAAGGAGCATAAATGATTCAAGGCAAGATTTCTACTTATAATCACCTGTCTGACATGATGAACAATAGCTTTCTTTTCATTGGTTTCCCTTAGTCTTTCAATAGACTAAAGCTTCCCTTCCAAACATCCTTCATGCATAACCATCAGTTTATGGGCTACCTACATAGTTAGAGAAAGTGCACAAACCCCAATAGTCAATAGTAAATATTACCCTCATATTCAAATGAATAAGCAGAGACCTAGTTTAGACATGCTTGCACAGAAAATTGATGACATGCTTGCATTCCAAAACCAATGGGCCAATGCCCCTAGTGTAGACATGTTTGATCCAAAGAAAGTCACAAACTGTCCAGCTTTACAATTAGAATCATTTGCAAGTTAGACTACAAAATTGGGTAAAAGAATCAAACACACGTTACGAACTATCTAGCTTTTTATTGGTAGCAGAATCACTTGCATGTTCAAATTTGGTCTCAATGGATCAAGTGAAATCCTTCATCTAGATATTCTAGTATCAGGATAGATGATATGTTTTTGATAGGTAAGAATTAAGATAAATAACAATTACACATATACACAACTCCAAAAAAAATAAAATCATTTATTGAAGAAGCTCAAAAATGTAAATTTTGCCAAACAAAACATCACATATAATGTATAAGCACACATCTACATAACTTTTGAATCATCCAAGTGCAACAACATTAGAAGCAACCTTTAGGCTTCTTTCCTATTTCAAGTGTCTCCTAAACGAAGTCCTTTTTCCTTCTCAGTTCTTTTCATCATTCTACAACATAAAAATCACAATCAACATGTATACATCTCATAAAATTCGTAAGCCTTTTTCCTTTTTTTTTTTTTTTTAAGAAAAAAATTCCTTCACGCTTCTTAGTTTGACTACAAAGAAATCAAAGTGAATGAAAAACTTTTTTTAAAAATTAATAATTTAAAACTAAAGGTCAAAGTTTACTTCTTTACAGTGTTTCACATAAAGTAGATACAAAACCATGTTTTTAATAAGAGTTTAAGTTAATTTCAAAACACAAACAGGTCCAGTTCAATATAATGCAGCAAGAATCTTTGAGAATGAAACTACTACATTCTTCAAATAATTGGAAACTTGTAAATGCATAACCTCAGTCATGATTAGAAAGACATTATCATGAATGAGCTCTAAAGTATAAACTACCAAATAAAATTGAGTGGCATCATATTAGGATGATAGACTATCCTACATTAAATTTTTTTTTTTTTTTTTACTTAAAAAAACAATCCATTGACAAATTGAAATCACTCAAATAAAACTTTCATCAACAAATTCAGAACTATTGATTCAGAATCTAACTATAATCATTCATGTTGACTTCTAAAAGTTCTACAAAATGACGATGTTACAATAGCAAACAAAGAAGCAATGTCACCATGATACTTGAAAACAATGATATACAAAATGCTAAGCACACTAACGTAATCAAATATAAAGGTAACAGAAATACCTTGCAAAGAATCTGTTTGTTTCTTTAAATATCTTATTCTGATGTAATATCTGTAAACTCAATAGAATTTAGCAACATATGATCTAAATCAAGAACCAAGTATAGCTTCTTATGATGTAAAAAATTCTTCTTGTCTGCTTCTTTCAAATTGACAATTTCAACATTGTGAATGAAAATAAGATCATCACTATACTTATGCTACTATAAATTCTTGAATAGGAATGGATTTATAAGTTCAAAGTTGGTTTACATCGTGTGACCACTAGTCATAGAGGAATCCATTCAGCCTTGTAGTAATAAGTGCAACCGAATATCCAATAATGAAAACCCAATTCGCACTTTGAGATATTTCATCAATATAAAAGTAACATTCTAGGCAACAAAAATCCAGACACAAAAAAAAAAAAAAAAAAAAAAAAAAAAAAAAACAATAACAACAACAACAAATGAAACATGACAAACATCAATTTACCCTGCCATAATTCAAAATAAGGAGCCCAAAAACAAATACCCAATTAAAATCAAAAGAATGAAAAGTTTCATGTTCCTAGCATATGTCTTCTTAGTCGCAAGTTCATGTTGCCTTTCTCACATTGCTTGTTGACTTTACACATCCTTGTCCTTCTCAAAACTCATTCGAACTTGAAAAACCTAAGCAATTCCAACCAAAACAAAAAATATATGTATGAATTTCAAAAAATATTTGCTGCGAACAAAAATTATCTGCAAATCAACAGCTATAGCCCAACTGAAAACAGAAAATTAAAACCTATAAATTACAATTTGATACAAACCAAGACAAAAATATTATATTACTCATTGAAATGTCTTAAAAAGACACAAATAGATTATCTGCTATATGAAAAAAATCATTAATGTAAGCATATATCGTATACATCTAAAAAAAATTTGAAAATCTTCAAGACAAAGTAAGCCTTGAGAGTTGAGTCATATTTATTTCATTTTTTTTTTTTTTGGGTCAATGATAGATTGCTAACCTTGCTATAAAAGATAGATAAAATTTTTAAAAAAAAAAAAAAATTAAGTCATATTGAATTACCCATCCATGTGCAAGAGCAATGGCCATGATAGTTGCAATTGACTACATATATGAGACAAATAACTTTTCATTAAGAAAAATCCATCAAGGTTTGCAGAAAATTCAAGAAATTTCATTCAACATGAAACTAGAACCATCCAAAATTACAATGAAAGAAGTCCACAAGTCAGAGATAAACAACTGTACGGAAACCCCAGTTACTTTGTCTTGATAAAAATCTTTCATTAAGATCAAGCCATATAACACCAAGGGCCAACTGAACAAAAAATATACCAATTCCTAAACCAACAACATCAGTATTTTGCAGAAAATGAACAGCACAGTATACTTTAAATCATATAGCAGGTAGTGGATTCCATCTACTCATACCCAGCACTAGTAATAAATTAGTTTTGCAATCTAATTGTGATAGCTACTGCTACAGTAGAATGTTATAAGTTATGGGGAAACAGGGACCTTTTTTTCTAGTAATAATATCTCTCTATTCCCCCTCCCCCCCCCCCCCCCAAAAAAAACTACAAATACTACCCTTTAAACAAAATAATGCATATCAAATAAAATCAATCTAAGCCATCATACACAATTAATAGAAGCATTCAACTTTTATATTTGATAATTAAAATCATGATTTTGTTATCACATAACCAAAAAAAAAAAAATTGATTATAGATTACACCTTAGCACTTTGCCGAACACTTTAAGGATATGGGGTTGCCTCTATTCTCTTCTCATGCAATGAAGAACTATTACAGCCTACTAGTTTCTTTTATTCATTTCAAGCATTCCACCATAAAAAATATATCTTGTAAAAAAATAAAAAAAAGAGCTGAAGACATTCAGGGGTCTGCCGCTAGCAGGAGGTTGGACAATAATTTGGCTGTGCAAAGGCTTGAATCGACCATGAAGCGAATTAGTGAAAGGCTAGAGGGAGTTCTGCGTTTAATGAGATTGAGGAGAAAGAAGAGGATTTGTCAAACAATAATCGGTGAGATTGAGTAATGAGCCCTAAACATGCTTATGTTATGTATTGTGCGGCAATTCTGCAATCCAATGAAAAAATAAAGGAAATTACAATGAGGTGTAAAAATCACATGCCCAAACTGTTTACTGCATTCATAAAATCTGTTTTTTGCATTAATTCAAACTGTTTTCTGCATGTGGTTCGTATGACTATAGTTGGCGTCTACGTAAATTATTTTCTGTTCACTATTTAAAAAATTGTTCGTGTTTTCTCATAAAACACCTAGTGAAATCGTGTTTTCTAAATTTAAAAGTCAAATCTAAATGCTTTTTCATGTTTAAATTTCACAATAATCGAATTGGTTTTTCTGCATTAATAAAATTTGCTCTCTGTACATCATGTTTACTATATATTCAAATCTGCTTACTGTATTCATAAAATCTATTTTCTGCATTATTTAAAATTGTTCACTATTTTCTCATAAAAAATTTTCACTGTTTTCTGCATAAACTATTTTTAGCATTCTGCATAAAAGTATTTTCTCTTCAGCATTATTTGAAAAATTGTTCACTATTTTTTCTGTATAAATTATTCACTATTCATTAGGTGTTTTATGATCCGAATGCTCTAATACCAATGACTACCCAGGAGAAAGCACAGCAATAATATGGAAGCATAAACAATGATAAAATAGATAATAAAGAAGTAAATAGCAAAATAGATATTTTCAAAATAAGCTTAAAAACTAGTAAAATCTTACTTGAATAAAAACTTTAGTCTTTGATAAACTTTAAAACAAACTGCTGTCTTTGATACAAGCTTGAAAATAAAACTGGCTGAAGAGAAAGGTTACAAGATTACAAGAGGGGAGAGAGTACAAAAGTCTTTCTGAGGGAGAGGGAAGGCTATTACAAAAGGCTTTCTAAAACTTGGAACTTAAAAGCTTAGAATCTTAGAAACTTAGAAACTTGTCTTCTGTCTTTGTAGTCCGTCTCTTTTATAGGTGAAATGAACCATGGTAAAGTAACCTGAGTAAGTAAATTTAACTCAAGTTAATCTGTCGTTGGTATGGAAATTAGTACTGATGAGTAATAGTCTGTCTGCGTCTGTCTGGGAATCTTTCAAATCTCAAGAATCTATCAGATCTCTTTTTACACATGCTAGTAAATAGTAGTAACTTTTGAACATCTGTCTGTATTTGTCTAGACAGTTTTACTTAATGCAAAAAACAAATTTTATGAATGCAGTAAACAGATTCGAATATACAGTAAACATGATGTCCAGAGAGCAAATTTTATTAATGTAGAAAAACCAATTCGATTATTGTGAAATTTAAACATGAAAAAGCATTTAGATTTGGCTTTCAAATTTAGAAAACATGATTTCACTATGTGTTTTATGAGAAAACAGCGAACAATTTTTTAAATAGTGAACAGAAAATAATTTACGCAGACGCCAACTATAGTCATACGAACCACATGTAGAAAACAGTTTGAATTAATGCAGAAAATAGATTTTATGAACAGCTCGGCACGATTTCACACGTGCTGTTCAACAGCTCGGCAATACTCTGATATTTGAGAGCATAAATATCAAAGTACTGCAAGCGAAGAACACATTGAAAAAATTCTATTGTCCTAGCAATGGCTGACCCTGCTCTATGTGGTGTTGTGATATTGGAATTGGACTCAATCAAAAGTCCCCCTGCAGGAGTAGGAGGGGTAACCTTAGATTCAATTGCAATGTCTTTTCATATGCTTAAACTTTTTAAGAACACTGGCTAACACAATAAGATTCTTTTTTTTTAATCAAATTAACAAATAGCAATTTCGGAGGGAACCTCCAATCTTCTAAGAAGGAATCCCAGAAGTCCAAGTCATCCACTCATCAGAAAGATTAAGGAAATCATATAGCAAACAGAATTTTCTTTGCTTTACTCCTCCATCGAGTCTATCTTTCGGTCAACACTCAGAATATTTATCTAGGTTTTTCATTTTTGCTCTCTTTCAATATCCTCCACACGTTCTAGTCCATACCTCTAGATTATTATTTCTTATTGTTTGATGATTAATTTGTGGTCTGGTGACGTGAAAATAACTGATATCTAATAAATTAAATGTTGTGTCGTGAGGACAATTCATGTGACAATATCATACCCAATGTATAGTAGTTTCAAAGCTACTAATTAGTCAACATGAAGAGATAAGAGACTAGGATGGAGCTAGGATTTAAACGTGGGGGCAGGGCCAAATTTAATGTAAGCTCATCGAATTTCATCTTGTTCAATAAAACTATAATCTCATATTTGTGGACACAATCTTCTATCATGATACAATGAACAAATACTAATTGTAGGAGCATGGTAGGTATGTATTGTTTAGAGAGATTCCACAGGGAATGGTGGCTGGCATTTCCAATTTGATGGAGGTTGCCAATGATGGGAAGCTTTGGAGGGTCTGGGGGAAGGTTGGTTGCTTTCTTGACTTTCCTTTGTTTCAAAATCAATGACAAAGAGAGGATGAGAATGAGTACAAGAAAGATAGTTGGAATCCAAAGTAATGTGAGAAATAATAGATTCATGTTTTTTGTTTGGTGATGTAGGAAAAATAGATGTGTTTAAAAAAAAAATACACAAGAATGTGAGTTCATTAGCTCGAGCTTTAGGTAGCTAGATCGAGGGGAGACTATTTAGATGGAGACGGCGTTAGATTTGAGAGTATGATATACATGTGGATTTGGGTCCTAGTTACACTTTGTGTAACTCTAAGTTATTTTACATCACACAATATTTCTTTGTTGGATGTGAATTTTAACAAATCTTTTGTTGGGTTAAATTCACTTCTAATACTCTATGTGCTAGCAAAATATACATACACACACTATAGCTGAGGAGTTGTTGGATTCTAATAAAAATATGGTATTATTGCACAGTTATTGCTTGCTAAATTATTTAATTCTAGAACATTTTTTTCTCTCTTTTATTTATTACAACTATCTAAGAAAGAAGAAAAAAATTATGCAAAAAAATAAAACCTTTAGAGAGATAAGAGTCTGTTTGGCATCAATTTCAGTTTTTAGCTTTTAGTTTTTGTGTACAGCTTTTTAAAACCTCATTTTTTTTCTGCATTATTTTTCACCTTTTCAAATTTTTTCAAAGTACAAACATAATTTAGCACACTTTTAGCAAACAGCTAAATAAGCTGTAAATGAACACTAAGCTTAAAAATAGTAGAACCTTAGAAATAGCTATTAATTACCATTTTGTTTCGGTAGTAACACCCCATGTTCCACCCCGGGAATAATTTCAGGTCATTCCGATGTGTTTTGGCCATTTTGGATTCAGAGACGGAGATAGAAGTTTGATTGAGGGGATTAAAATATAAACAAAAAATGTGTATCATCTATTTAGTATTAAGAAACTATCAACAAATAAAAAATACAAAATAATTATTTCTTAATATATTAAAATAAAATTTATTTATTAAAAGAGAAAACGGCCTTCTTTTAAATGACAGAAATCATCAATATTAAATTTGTACTAACTCATTTTCCATAGGTAAAGACAAATCACAAATAAACAAATAATTGCACAAACAAAAAGAGCCAAATACAGACAAAATACATACTATGTACACAGGTTAGCGCTACAATTCACACTATAATAAACTGATTTTATAAAATTTTAGCAACTAACCATTCAAAGTTTCAAACCAATTCCACTTTAAAAGGCTCCACTCAATATATCCAGATCAATAAAAATAAAGACAGATAATCTACTACCGTAAGTTTCTAAACCAATTCTACTTTAATAGCAAATTATTTGTTTTATAATAAAAAAATACAACTATTTGGATGGCAAAATTAAAGAGAAATACAAGAGCCCGTGGGGCGAAAATGGCCAAATACCACCATTTTTAGAAATTTGTAGCAAAAAAACACTGTTTCTGAACTATATAGGGAAATACCACTTTTTCTGGAACTCGAGTTTATGAAACTATGGAGGGAAATGGGTTGGAAAGAAGAGAGATTTCCTGAATATGCCAATATACATGTACGAGAGTCTTGGAAGCGTCAGGCACATCATGGTCGGCAAATCTACAAAACTAAGTACAGATACCACCGCAATAGAGTTCATTTAAACATGAAATTTAAACATGAAAAACAAATTCGATTATTGTGAAATTTAAACATGAAAAAGTATTCAGATTTGGATTTTAAATTTAGAAAACACGATTTCACTAGGTGTTTTATGAGAAAACAGTGAACAATTTTTTAAATAGTGAACAGATAATAATTTACACAGAAAAGAGACTGAACAATTTTTTAAATAATGCCGAACAGAAAATGATTTTATGCAAAATACTAGAAATAGTTTATGCAGAAAATAGTGAACAATTTTCATGAGAAAACAGTGAACAGCTTTACTTAATGCAAAAAACAGTTTTACTTAATGAACAGTTCTACATTCAACTAATTCGAACTTATTTTACAAATTTGAATTTTTAGAGGCATTTACCGTTGGGTGATTTATACGAATCATTCATTTTTCTTTCATGGAGTTTGTCCATTATTCATATAGTTACATATTTAAAAAAACACAACAACCATTTAAGTGCAATAACTGCGCCAATGCTAAAAACAGTTTATGCAGAAAACAGTGAATAATTTTTATGAGAAAACAGTGAACAGTTTTAATTAATGCAAAAAACAGATTTTATGAATGCGGTAAGTAGCTTTGAATATATAGTAAACATGATGTGTAGAGAGCAAATTTTATTAACATAGAAACAAATTTTATCAATGCAGAAAAATAAATTCGATTATTGTGAAATTTAAACATGAAAAAGCATTCAGATTTGGCTTTTAAATTTAGAAAACACAATTTCACTAGGTGTTTTATGAGAAAACAGCGAACAATTTTTTAAATAGTGAACAGAAAATAATATACGCATAAAAGAGAGTGAACAATTTTTTAAATAATGCTGAACAGAAAATAATTTTATGCAGAATGCTAGAAATAGTTTATGCAGAAAACAGTGAACAATTTTTATGAGAAAACAGTGAACAGTTTTAATTAATGCAAAAAAAAGATTTTATGAATGCAGTAAGTAGATTTGAATATACAGTAAATATAATGTGCAGAAAGCAAATTTTATTAATGTAGAAACAGATTTTATCAATGCAGAAAAATATATTTGATTATTGTGAAATTCAAACATGAATAAGCATTCAGATTTGGCGTTTAAATTTAGATAACACGATTTCACTAAGTGTTTTATGAGAAAACAGTGAACAATTTTTTAAACAGTAAACAGAAAATAATTTATGCAGAAAAGAGAGTGAACAATTTCTTAAATAATGCTGAACAGAAAATAATTTTATGCAAAATCGTAGAAATAGTTTATACAGAAAACAGTGAACAATTTTTATGAGAAAACAATAAACAATTTTAATTAATGTAGAAATTAAATTCATATATTGAAATTAAAATCTCTATATTTTATAATGCTTATGTTTAAATAAATAAAAACATAAAAAAGCCACTTATTTTCATCTTTATGTTTATTTGTCGATTATCCCCAAAGCAAAGCAAAAAAAATAAAAAATAAAAAATAACACAGTACTCGAGTTTGGTAAACTCGAGTACTGTGTAAATTTTTTTATCTGCAGTTTATTTATAAAACGTACTCGAGCCTGGAATACTCGAGTATTGTGTTGCATGGAACTCGAGTACCACATAATTTTTTTTAATCACACAGCCACAGTGGCGGAATTGATGACGAACTCGAGTTTCTGAAACTCGAGTTCTAGAAAAAGTGGTACTTTGCTATTTATTTCCGAAACAGTGTTTTTTTGCTAAAAATTTCAAAAAAAAGTGGTATTTGGCCATTTTGGCCTGAATTGGTTTATATATGCGTAGGGGAAATATGTCAATAATACCTTGGAAACCTCCAGTTGAATAGTTACTATAACATATAAAACACTACTTAATCAATATGCGTAAGTTTGTGGATTCTAATTAGCTCAACTGATAAAGTCTTTGAATGTTGAATAAAATATCTGGAGTTCAATTCTCGCCTACACTGAAAACTAATTGGTATCTTGGTCTGATGATAAAGAGCTATCAAGAGGGGACACCATAAGTTGAAACTCTCTTTAAAAAAAAAAAATGTTTATGAATTTGAACCCAACTAAGTTATATTAATCATTCGTTCCTCAAAAATATATATATATATATATATATTAATTATTCACTTTTTTCATTATTATTATTATTACACATTATGAGACTCCATTCACACCACATGTGTGTGTGTCTATACACACACACACACACACACACATATATATATATATATATTGTGTGTGTTTCAAGTGTATGTGTATATATTACGTGTTTAAATTATGTCCCTCTTGGAGTCAAACCTTAGTCCCGTCATTGCTTGGGCCATAATATTGAGTAATTCTAAGATCGCAGTCTTTACTACACTATTTTTCATAATTATTTTATGTAGTAGACTGTGATTGTCTATCTGTCATTTTCGTATGAACTCACCATTTTTTTATCACTACTCACAACCTGTCAAATTTAAGTTGTGGTAAAGTCATTGAGAAAAATTGTGTGGTTCTAGATTTTTTCTATAATATCCTCAACATGGAGGTTTCTCCCACATTATGAGATGATGGGCTTGTGGAGTAGATTCCATTTGTAGTATCTAAGCGTGGTAAAATTTGTTTAAGTGTGAAATGATAATTCTTGTAGACGAGTATGATGTGTGGACGACTAACACACCATATATGGACGACTAATTATGGTCTTATTGTTAAAAGATGCAACATTCTCTTATTCTGAACAACCGAAAATGATATGGACGAGACTATAGATGAGATATCCATTTTATTCCCTATCAAGTAGACTTGCCAATGGAGAGATCTAATGTGGATCAAGAAACTTCGGACAAGGGTCTTTAGGAATGATAGGTAATTGATTTAGTGAAGAACAATTATATACACAAAAACTTTCACAACTTTTTTCACAATAGTTGAATTGACATAATTTTATTAGTTCTTATCTAAACCAATGACATTATTTTTTTAACCTACCACTAACAATTTGCCGCATCAACAAGTGTCAAATTTTTTGTGTCTATAGATTTTCTCCTTAGTGAATGACCACCTGAGTATTAGGGTGGCAATACCTAGAGCGAGGGTGATAGAATGTGTTCCTATGACCCAGGGTTGTTTGATGGATAACTTAAGGGATTACATTGGGAATGGCTTTTGGGTGAAGGAAATTGGTATTCTCTCTAATTCTGTGGGTTGGAGATTGATTTTGAAAAACAATTGGGAGCTTATTCATTTAACTTTGGCATTTTAGAAAACCTAAGAGAAAGGTAAATGTTCCACTATCTTCACCCTGTGATTTTACTGAGCTTATTTTATAATTCTCTTCATTAATTTAACTATTAGAGTGCCTTCAACCAACCGCTCTAGTTAGTCTCTAACCTAATAAATAGGTTTATTCTTCTTTGACAAATGTTATGTCCACCATATTTTCACAACAAATTAAATGTAGCAAGTTGTTATAGTTAGTAAAAAAGTGATGTCCGTGGCGGGTTCAGATTAGAACAAAAAAACAGGTTTCCATCTAATATTTGTTATAAAATTATTGTGAAATTGTTGTGGATTTAGCATTACTCATTCTTGTTTTGTAGACTATTCATCAATGAATCCTAGAGCTCTCATTTTCATGCACATCAGAATTCCTGCCAGCAATTCATTAATCCTCCATTTCATCCACGTACAAGAAACTACATACATTGTTAGTTAAAAAGGATTTGGGTTGCTAAGTAGTGGATTATTCAAAGAAGCTATGCTGACATTGAAAGAGACTGTAGCAAGGTTAGCTCAACTAATTCTTTTCAAATTCAGGTAGCCTTACGCAGGAACATTAGCAGTACCGATAAAACTTCTAGCAACAAGAAGTCCAAGAGGAAGTCTAAAATATTCATGGGAAAATCAACGTCTCTTATCTATTCAAGTGGCTTGGGTTAAAACTCTTCATAGTTTAGAATAAACAGGTTTCAAGGCTTAGGAAATTGGGGGATATATTATTAGGCTTGGTTATTATGTTTAGTTTTCCTAAGAATTATTTCTATAAATTTGGGATGTATCACATACTGTGTAGGCTATCATGTTACTTTTTTGAGTTGACATTCACTCTTGTTTCTTGCCCCATTTTTGTCACAATGCACGGTGTGCTGTTGTAAATGCCCTTCTGGCATCATGCAAGACCATAATCTTAATTTTCAGCACTGTAAGCTCTAGCTCTGAGAGTCAATACAACTTCCCCACCACCAAAGAGTTATTGCTTTGAAAGCCCATATTATTTAATTGGCTCCAAACTTGTGACGGACACAACTGAACAATAATTGTCCGATTGGAAGAAAATTAAGGGTCACACATTGAGCCGCGTTCTTTAAATGTGGTTAGACTTGTTGTCCCACACGGAATAGATACATTACAGTTGTGTAGATAGCTACTATAAGTAGATCAACCGATCGTTTCAGCATAATACGCAGCCACGCGATGAGCACAGAGCGAGCTATTCTTTCGCCTTTTACTAAAGAATACCGTTTGTTCGTCGCACATTGTGGCATACGCCCATTTTTGGAGGGATATCTCCTCTAGGAGAATCTCCTAAAAAGGAAACAAAATATTTTAACTTTGACTGAAATCTGAATCTGGCTTTTCTTTCTAAGTAATATGATTAAAATACATACTGGAATTCTTAAATGAGGATTGTCTTTTGGAAGTGTCATAACTCATAAAATCATTTTCGTCCACCACTGGTCATTTCAAAAAACTTTATTAATAAAAAAAATCACTCGTAAAGATTAAGACTAGACCAAAATCAAATTAAGCCCCAACTCTTTGTCACACGTTACATTGGCAACTATCGGGAGCTAAACTAGTAAACTGTTGGGACTTGGGAGCTCAGCTAATTTTGATCAATCTAGTATTTGTTTGGGAATAAGGTATATCATGAAACTATCTTATAAGAAATCTTATGAGATCTTACTTACAAGTGGGACTCACATATCAAATAATATTATTTAGGTGAATTATTAATTATGAAAATAATTTCGACAATATTAGCAAAACATTTTTTCTTTTAAATTAGGGATGATTATATAATAACATATATTTACCGTAAGTCATAATTGGTATCTATGTAACTATTAATTAAAAATCATTTAATTCATAAGCAGAAGAAAATGGAAATATAATATTTCCGTTTTTTTCTGCTTATTTTCTAAAGTACTCTACCAAATAGATTTCCTTAAATATTAATCATTCTTTAATGATTTAATTTTAATGATTTAATGATCAAGATTCTGTCATGTCAGTATTCTACTAACAATAATCTTAATTGTTTTGTTTGCAACATTATTTTATTATTTTAAAAATATTATTAGTGGAATGCTGACATGGCAGAATCTTGACCATTAAATCATTAAAAAGTGGTTAAGATTTAAAGAAATTTACTGATAAAGTACCCTAAAAAATCTAGAGGATCTGAATCTACTGGTAGAAGACCTTGTCTATCGAAAGCATAACTACGACTACAAAATCCATGACCGGTGCAGTAACTAAAAGCCGATTTTCCATTATGGCATTGGATGGCTAATAAATTTGTGACAAGTTTTTAGTTTTTAGTGCTAACTTAGTAGTTGGCCTCGAGTCGTTACGCGTTCTGGTCCAAAGGCTTCGTGTTTGGTACGTTTAGGTTGCAAGGCCGGTAGCAATTAATTAATGGCTTCACTAGTTCCGTAGACATTGAATTAATGTTGATTAAATAATTTTTTTTAAAAAGGGCTCCTCACAACTTCAAAAACTGCATACGAATAGGCCAAAATTTAAACAGCTAGCCTTAATTGCCATTTCAATGAATGGACTGTGTTAATTAAGCATTTTGCATCGCTGGTTCCCTCTTCTACTCTCTCTAACTAACAATTTTTTTTTTATACGCTCTAACTAACAATTAAATTAAAACAATATCTAATTTGTCAATCATGCTATCTACCAATATCTAATTAGTCAATCATGCAATCTAACTGTATCATATTAGTGACAAACATACAGTGAAATGCAATCACTTTCCTAGCTTTCTCAAGCTCTAAACCAGACCTATAGTAAAGGACATTTTTTAATGACGTGCTACTATACATGCACAGAAAAATTTTACAAAAATTTCTTATATAATAATGTGATAGTGCATTTTGCACATTAAGTACATTCTGGAATAAAATTTACATATGTTTTGATAAAATAATAGACTTTAACATTGTTTTATTTGAAAATTTTAGTAATACCTTCTTATAACAAAAGCATTTTTCCTTCAAATAAAGAACCTATCTATGTTTCAAACTCATTTAGGGGACAATATTAAATTTGTGCATCATATGATAATGTGATCCATCAGTTTACAAAGGAACATTTTTTTCAATCAAAATTTTAAAAAGGGACATTGAGTATTACAATATATATATATAATGATGAGTAGGGGTGGCGCCACCTTAAGGCTAAGGTGGTTCCAAGACCTCCCTGACCTGAAATTTTTTTATATATATATAATAATGTAAAAAAATTTATTTGTCTACCCTTCAAAAAATATTTGGGAACAACCTCAGTTTTTTTTATGCCAGTAAAATTAAATTTTACTCCATAATTTGTTCTACATTCAGCGAATGAATGATTACTTGTTGTATACATTAAAAAAGATGTATCTTATAGCATTGATAATAAGACTATCATGCACCAATTTCAAAATATAAAAACTCATAGAAGGCAATTGTAAATTTTATGTATTTGTGTTTTTTTTTTTTTTGGTCAATATATGAATTTCTCTTTTTATTAGATTATATAATTTATGCTTCTTAAAGAGAAAAATTCTTGGAGCTGCCACTGATGATAAGCCATTTTAGACTTTCACTCAATGTTTGACCTAACGACTAAGCTTCTATAAATAATTATATAAACTATTATTCCGAATATAAAGCCCTAATGCCTAATTTAGTTGTAGGGGTTGACTATCCATTTCATAGGGGAAAAAAGTGATAATGGATTTTAATTAGTTGAATTGTGAATATATTTTTTGCTCAAGTAAGATACTTGTGAATTATGATCGAATATGGACATAATAATAAGAAACAAACATCATAAAATTAATACATTTATAGATCTAGTAATAAATAAAATTTGATTTACACAAAATTTTGCGTGTTTTAAGAAAATAAAGATCATATAATTCAATAGATAAATTTTCAAAATATATAATTATGTTAATTTTTTAAGTGAAAGTTATAGCCAAATTTTATCTTAAAAGTAACAAAAGAAAAAAATGATAATTTTTATTTTATATATATATATATATATATATATCATATTATATATAATAAAAATTGGGCTTAAACGCCGTGGTTGCGCCAAGTGGCTTCACCAAATTGCAGAAATTTTCTTAGATTTTTAGATTTTAAGAAAAATATATATATATATATATATATATATATATATATATAATTTTTCTTCTCCTATGATTTCTAAGTGGATATTGGACACTCAAGTAAACCTAACAATATTGGACACATAGTGCTAAAAAAAAGGAAAGATTTTGATGAACACAAAAACTTAATAATTTAATAATATATATCAATCTCTTCTTTGGATAAATATAGACTTCTCTTAAGGGAAAAAAACAATTCGGTAAAATTAGGTTTTTTTTTTTTCTTATAAAAATTTTAAACGTCCCATAAAAAAAAAAGTTTAAACGATACAATTAGAGTCCACACATAAATTACTGATTTTTTTTTTTTTTTTGGGGAAACCACGTGAATTAAGGAGTTTGAATAGCACTCATAATGGTATGTAGCATATAGTGATATATATTGAGTGTAATATTTATTTTTGTTGTTATCTAAATTTTTTTGCAATTTGGTTTCTTAAAAACTCTATATTAACGTAGACTTCAAGAAGTTTAGGGTAAACTGCTGATGTGGCCAACCTTTTATTGGTTTTCATCTAGGCTCAGCATTAATATCACTTTTTCATTTACCAATAATCATTAGCCACATCAGCAGTTTGTAAATTTTTTTGTAAAATAATTTGTATCTCTAGCATTATTCTTTGATTTTTACTTGGTTTCCTTTTAGGTGGAGTGTATATATATTCACGGTTATTAAGTGTTTTTTTTTAATTCTCCAACCTATTGTATGGTCTTTTGGTTTAGTCTTCCATTCTTCTATCTATGGCACCTACAAAGGTATGTATTTGTATACTATGATTTTTTTATTATTATAACCAAATTGAATAGATTTTTGTTTAATTATTATAACATGTTTTACTTCTCAATTCTCATCATATCTCAATGCTAATGAAGTTATTTACTTCCCAATTCTCATCATATCTTAAAAGTTATTTTCAATTATTAATGCAAACTTACTGCCAAGGTTTTAACTTTTAGTTTTTTTATTAAAAAAAAATATTGAAGTTTGTGCGTATGTATAAACCCTCTTTTTTCTTTTGTAGGGTGAAACTCACCCAAGTTTTGGTGTCTCCTCCCCATCTTTCAAAGACAAAAATTAAATTATCATGTGAGTTTCTCCACTTTCATTTTTTTTAAAGTTTAGTAATTCGAATGGTTCTTGACTATTGAATTATGGTTACCACCTAAATATGCTTTCAATTATTATTTTTTGGATTGATTATAATTATTGAATTCAAGGTTTTTGCATTTATATATGCAATGGTGAGTACTTAAGCTTTAAAGCTTAATATATATAATGCAAACTCCCTGAATACTTTTTTTTTTCCTCAGAAAAAAGAAAAGAAAAGAAAAGAAAAAGAGTTATGTAGTTATCTATCATCTTCCGTTACTAGACTTATATTTGATTTTTTTATTATTATATAAAAACCTTAGTCTTACACAATATGCATTCATTAAAAAAAGAAAAGAAAAAGAGTTATATGGTTATTTATCATCTTCCATTAATAGACTTATATTTGATTTTTTTTTATTATTATACAAAATCCTTAGTCATACACAAAATGCATTCATTATATAACCCAGAGTAAAAGAGTACTTTATTTTTATTATTTAATTTTAATTAAATTAATAAAAAATTTCTTTAGTTTGCAACTACACATCATCTATATATATATATATATATATATATATATATATATGTAGGGACTGGGTTTTTGGTTGCCCAAGCCCAATGGACACGGGTCAAAAGCCCAACGAACCCCGCAATGAATTTATAGAGAGTGGGTCGAAGGTCTAGGCGCCGGCCGGCGCTCGAGTGGCGTGAACTTCGGTCTCTTTTACTTAAAGAAAAAGATTTAGCACAGCTTACAAATGGGATGGGCTCCTCGGCCATGAGCCGAGGAGGCTCTCGTCCTTTTTTCTCTCTCTTTTTCCTTTTTCTTCCGCCCTCCCTCCTTTTTTCAGGAGGGATTCCCTTACATTATATATCCCTGGCCCAACCAATCCTAGCCCTACACTTGTTGAGTGATCATGACCTTTGCTCAGGTGCTTGTCCCATCAGCTGCCTTCCCAGTCTCTCTGGGAGTCGCGGTAACCAAGGCGACACTGGTGAAGGTCCTTTCCTCATTAATGTGGCCAGGGCGGTTGTCAGATGCGTTTATTGTGGAGATGACCGCTTGCTGCGAATACGTCCTTCAAACTCTTGGACGTCCGATGATGAGGTCATCCTCGGACTTGGATGTCTCCTCGGCTCGGGCCTTCGGCCCAAGAATGAAGTGGGCTGGGCCGTGGGATTATTTGGCCCCACAATATATCATATCCTATCATATTATATTATATATAATAAAAGTTGGGCTTAGATGTCGTGGTTGCGCCGCATGACTTCACTAAATTGCATAAATTTTATTAAAATTCTAGAGTTTTAAAGAACTAAAAAGGAATAGTATACTTCATTCTCCAAAAAAATAAAGGAATAGTATACTAGCAAGACTCTAATTCATTCTTATCATTAAGTAGTTTATCTCAAAAAAAAAAAAAAAAAAACTATCACTTGCTTCAACTATCATTAGGTAGTTTATCTAAGGGGGGAAAAAAAAAAAGCTACTGCTTCTTTTTTTGTATTAACTTAAACGTAAACAAAAAATAAATAAATAAATAACAATCTGGCTAATAACCTTAACTAATTTTTTGGGATAAAATATACCTAAACTTTTTAATTAGGTAAGCTCCTTTTTCTTTTTGTTCATATCAAATTATCAACTTCTTCACAACTTAAAATTATCTAATATAAAAGTGAGGGTATACTATCATTAATCTAATTCATTCTTATCATTAAGTAGTTTATCTCAAACAAAAAAAAAAGTGCTTCACGTCTAAAGTAAGTGTATATCTATAAAAAATAAAATAAAAAATACTGAAAAAAAAAATTACTTCTTCAAGTTAACGTAAAAAAAATATATATATATATATATATATATAAATATATATATATATATATATATATATATATATATCTAATAACAATTTAGATAATAATGTTAACTATTTGTTTGGGATAAATTATTTTTAAAAAAACTAATATGTAATTAAACCTAAACTCCTTGATTGGGTAAACTCCATTTTCTTTTTGTTATATCAAGTTATTAACTTCTTCATAACTTAAAATTATCTAATATAAAAGTGGAGATATATATACAGTTGGGGTATTTTTTTTTTTTCCCCTTTTCCTACTGTACAGTTTGTTGATATTATTTAAATACGTTTTATGTATTTGTTGCCTTTTGGTTTCATAACCAGTGAAGACAATTCTATATCAATTCTATAGCCATATTTCTTTTGTGCTACTGAGGTCAGGTTTGTAATCTAGATGTAGAACTTTGCAATTTTTTTTTTTTTCTCATTTACACCAAGTTTATATATAAAACTGTGCATTGCATGGAAAAAATTAGAACAAAGGTTTTATTTCTCGAATAGTTCTATCTTTAAAAGTGGCAAATTTTATGTTACTTTGTCTAAAGATTTTAATCATTAATATTATTGTTAACAATACTGCAAATCACTTATATTGTAGATTCATTAGATATAAAATTCATATGCAAATAGTTTGATACATGTAACTACAAATGATATTATAGCACAATTGGCATGTTAGAAGATAATTTTGTATTGAGGTGCTATCATTTTATATTTGATGTACTCATGCAATTTATTCCTTTCGTTTAATAATTACTTATTTGGTATAATAATTATATATATTCTATAAATTTTAACATAAAACCGTGCAATGCACGGGCTTTTAACTAGTATTAAATATAGTCAATACTTGGTTTTATGTCATGACTCTTATAAGAAAGAAAATGGTGAAAAATAAAAATTATCATTTTTTTCTCTTATTATTTTTTAGAAAAGAAGTTTGAAGGTGACATGTGGGTTCAAGCCAAAATAATGCGTGAAAGGTGGGTGGAACCCAATTTGCTTTATCAAGATTCAAAAGTCAACTTCCTCAACAAAAAAAAAAAGATTCAAAAGTCATAGTTAGTTTTCTTTTTCTTTTTTTCTTTTTTTGGTCTCTAATTGATCCGGCTGTGGAAGCCAATTCCGCCACGATGGGAGGCGTTAAAAAGCAGTGTACAGATACAACAAAGAGCTCACTTCCACTAGATTTTGTCAAAGGGGAAGGGCTAAAAGTAAAAGTAAACACCTCATTTTGTTTTCTTTTTTTTTTTTTTTTTTTGTGCAAAGATTTTGTCATATATGTTTTATAGAGGAAAAAATAGTCCTTTTCTTTTCTTCATTATTTTCACAAAGATTAAAATGAGTGATACTAAATTTGGTATAATAAACTAACAGTATAGTTGGATGGAGGGAAATAAAAGCGGAGTAGAGAAAAGAGAAGGGGGTTGGTTTAATTCACGCTATTTGGATGTTTTTTAATTAACAAAAAGATGAGAGAGAAATGGTTTGAAGAGATTTGGAGGGTTAAAATACCTCTCCAAAGTCTTCATTTATGATTTCTCAAATTGGGAGAATTTAGAGAGAGGGTTCACTTATATTAAGAAAATTTAAATTATCATTTTGCTCTTATAATATCAATTTATATTTATTTCTTAAAAAAGAACAAAAAAATTGGTATAATTATCAATTTATATGATATATTATTATTTTCTCTTATTCTAATTTAATTTCTTGCTTTATGTTTGGAAGTTTAAAAAATTGTTGACTGAAATTGAACAAAAAATGAAAAATAAATTATATTTCTCACTTTTTTTTTTTTTTTTTGAGAATGCACTTTTTTTTAAAGTTTTAAAGAAATAAAATGGAATGAAAAGTATCCTTTTTATAGCGTTATTATGTCATTAAATAAAATAAGGGTATTATGGAGATTTTAATAAAAATTCATTAAAACAAGTTTTAGCTTGAAAAAAACTACCAAATAATGAATGCAAACAATATCAGTTAAAAATTATTATTCTTTCCATTTCAGTTTCTCAAATTTCTCTGTTTCCAAAACAAGCTAACATATTTAAACATATAAAAAAAATTTAATTCTCATAATTTAATACAGAGGAAGGGATGTCATTCCCCTCCCCTTTACTCCTAACTCCTCTCCTTCCTCTGGTTACCTTCTACTCTTCTCTCCCTTCAAATTTGCAAACACATTGTAAATTTGTATAAATCTTTAGAACTTTGACATGGCAAAAAGGCATTGTTGAATCTATTGGCAAACAAGATTGGGGTTTGGATAGGAGTATTTCATCTCTCTGATAAAAAAGAGGTGAGGATTTTTCTCTTAAAATAAGGATTATATCATGGATTTTAATATTTTTATATAAAAGCCTTTAATGCACTAAAAAAATAAGACTAATAGATTGCTTAATACTCTCTCTCTCTCTCTCTCTCTCTCTCTCTCTCTCTCTCTCTATATATATATATATATGTATATTTATTTATTTAAGATTTAGCTTGCTTAAAATTCTTTGATATATTCTCTTCATGCTTTTTTAAGAACAGGATCCTTGATATTTCATATAATAACTTATGTAGACTTTCTAAATTTGAACCATTAGTTTTAAATAAATAGTTTAGATTTTATCATCTTTTTCAGTACATTAAAGGCTTTTTTCATCTTGGTATATAACTTAAAGACATGTAATGAATTGAGGAAAAACCCAAAGAGAGAGAGAGAGAAGGTTTTACGTTCAATGGACAAAGTCACAAAGGTACATTCTTTTCTTATGGAGTTTTTGTTTTTGGGCCTAATTTTATGTTTTGGAACAAGAAAAAATTATATTCATACCTCATACGGCTTTAAAAGGCTGGAATAAAGTCATTGCAATTGAAATGAAATTTTAAATATATGCAATAGAATAGACCATTTCTTCAAAATTTTATCCTATCTTCTCTAGAATTTGAACTATATACCTTTCTCTCTTTAAAAAACACAAATGAACTTGTAACTATACAAATTGATTGGTTATCACCAATATGGTAAGATCTAAATCTTCTCCAAGAAAAAAAAGTGGTTTAATTCAAGATAAATGATCAAGATTTCTAGACCTCCATATTGTAAAGTTACCCGTAAAAATAAATATGAAGGATGAGTGATTCATTTTCTGTACTGTACATGTGTTAAAAGATAAATATGATTTAATTCCTCATATAAAGGCTAAAATGATTTGTTTATGCAAATTCACATGCATGTACATGTGCATGTGCTTAAAAATGTGACATCAATTCATAACCACTTCCAAACATCCGGTTGTACATTAAAACAAAACTTGGATACCCTTTTTTTTAACTGAGCATGAGAAAAAATAAAAATTGAAATAATTTTATATTTTACCCTTATTCCAATTTTGGTTCTTCTAGCATCTTTGTGCTACAATTTTTCTTGCAACTCTCTTGTGGTTGACTCGTGTATAAATATATTCACAATATGTTCCACTACCCTTAGTTTTGAGAAAAATTGTGACACAAGAAAAGTAATTATTAAGTACTAAGTAATTATTAGATACTTTAGTAGGTACTATTGTTAATATAAAAAAAAGAGTGATACTATATTCATAAATTATTTTACAATATTTTTACAAAATGTTAATGTAACAAACTTCTTATTAGTTTTCATTTAAATCTATCATTAATATTAATTTTTCATTTACCATTAATCATTCACCACATTAACAGTTTGTAAAATTTTTTATAAAATAGTTTATATTTTTAGCATTATTCTAAAAAGAAAGAATATCATGTCTACATTATATCTCATCATGTTCTCTTTTTCTTTTTATCAAAAGAAAAACAGAGTTTAGCAATAAAAAAAGAAAAAAGAAAATAAAGAGATTTTTAGGCCTTAATGCATACTTTAAAACCAGAAAAACAAATCTGTAACACCATGATTAAAACTGAAAAAACATTTTGTTTTGTTTTTTAGTACTAATTTATACTGAAACAGTGCATCTTCCAGGTTCTTCCGAGTCCAACTCTCCGTGATTAGCGGGCAAAAGAGAAAGAAAAAGTGAAAAGCTACTGTGCACAAACAAATGAACAATCAGCAATACAATCCGAACGACGTAGTTCTCTGTCTGTGCTGATTTAAAATTTTCCAACCCTGTTCATTACCATAATTTTTTTTTTTTTTGAAAAAAGAGATTTAAGATCTCTTCTCTCTGGTGAAGGTACATATGCATTTGGTTAGTTGAGTTGTGTTTACCTAGGCTAGACAGTTCACACGAAACCTCAAACCTGTCCCATACTCCCATATTATTGAGAGAAACCTTGTCCTATCGATAATGGTCCTAAATTTATATATGTATTTGTTTGATTAGTGCTTCTCAAAAAAAAAAAAAAAAAAAAATTTTGTTTGACTAGTACTAGTACTAATACTAGTGTGTCACAGTGTGGCGGTTCTAGTTCTACAAGCCCAAAAAGAGAAGGAAGAACAAGTTCATGCAAAAAAAAATGACTTTTTTCTTGGAGTTGGTAAATGGGTCCAGCTGGGTGTCCAGTTTCTGAATCTGTTTTTGTGCATATGATGAACAAGTGGAAAAGTAGATCCGAGAGCTGAATGTGGGTGCTCTATAATTGAGAAACTCCAAGGCTTTGCGGGACCAAAAAAAAAGTTACACACTTTAGGAAAGAGAGAAAGCTATAGACAGAGACAGTCACGGATTCTGAGAGAGCTTTTTGTAAAGAAAGAAAGGAACTTTCCAGAGAGAGAGAGAGAGAGTGTGTGTGTGTAGAAAAAGAAGCAGCAGTAGTTGGGAAATTATTACTAATTAGTAATTACAGGGCTCAACTGGTTCATTGAGAAAGCTGAAGTTCTTTTGGGGTTTTGATTTTGCAAGTTCACATTTTTCCAGTGTAAGGGGCTAGAAAGATTTAGTATTTGAGACAGTGGCAGTGATACTTTCTGGATAGAAATATTTTTGAAGTTGTATCTGATTCTGGGAGCGAAGATTCCAAGGATTCCAGGTTCTTTTACATGCCCTTTTTTTTGCATTTGTCATTTTGTGGGTTTGTTTGAGCTTGGAATTAAGATTTGAGGAGTACCCATTTTTTGTGTTGGCTTTTTCTGAGTATGTATTTCTATTTTGGTTGAGTAGCTGTGTGTGTCATACTTGAAGGGATCACATTTTAGGACTTGCTCTGATTTCACGTTATGTAATATCAGTACGTTTTTGGACAATCAAGTAGTCATTATGATTCTGATTGTCTATGTGGATGCTGTTTTATTATCAAGGACGAGGATTTTGGATTGTAAGTTGTATATTTGAGGAAATTCTGCTGAGATTGTTGTAGTGTAGGAATTTTTGGGGGTTGTATTTGGGGTAAGGTTTAAGGTCTGTGAGTAAGATTATTCAGAATGGCTGAAAATACCCAAGAAATGCGATCTTTGGCCTTGACCCCAACGTGGTCTGTTGCTACGGTGTTGACAATCTTTGTGGCTGTTTCTTTGCTTGTGGAACGATCCATCCACCGATTGAGCCATGTAAGTAGTTTTCCGTATTCTCTTTGCTTGTTGAATCAAACATGTCAGTTTAATTAAGTTTTGCAAGGTATATACTACTGCTTTTGTCTATTGACTGCAATCTGGGACAGTTATTCTTGCATAGGATCAGCTTCGTTGAGGTCGCATTTAACTTAACTAAAACTTTGGACTGTTCCACATTTATTTCAAATGTTTGTATTTGATATTGAGACAACTTTATTTAGTTGATGACTTGATGTAAAGTTTGTTGCTTTTGTATGCATGTTATGTGACTCGTGTATATATGATAGAATTTATACAAAGCAATATTACCATATACTTCTCCCATCAAGTGGAGCTATCCCTAGGCTTGTTGAGGCACTTTGGTGATTATCTACATGCTTAATCCCCTTGAGGCACTTTGGTAATAATATGTTTTGACTATTAAAAAAAAAAAAAAAAAACCATGCTTGAGATTCATACACAAAGAAAGACAGAAAGTCTGGGTTGGCAAATAGCATTGCACCCCACCGTCTTAGTTTCTTACGGTGGATGGTTTTCTGCAAACTTCCACATAGAATTTAGAAGATAAGTTGGTCTGTTTATACTTTATTTAGGTGGATACCCTGATTACACAACCTTTCAATGCTCCACGCTGTCATTTGAATTTATTTTGGTGCCTAAGACTGGAGCACAGCTATATCAACATGAACCTTTGTACAGCCTTGGAAACTCTGGTAAGAAGCTTCCAGTTTGACTGAAGTGTCCATTTGACACCAGTTCGGGCATTTCAATTGCTGACCCATTTTGGGATGAAGCTTTATTGAGTTGGGTCTTCCATTATGATGTTCATGTTAATCTGTATATATCTTATCAACTATTTTATGGGTATCTAGTAGTGGGCTTCATAACACACATGATGTGCCACATCTTTTCCTGAGTTACATAAGACACTCTGATTTAGGTTTGAAGCTTCAACCCAGTGAATCATTGTACAGTGATTTGAAATATTAAAGTGTTAATTTTTTTAGACCAACAACTCTACAAGATATTTGACTCTTAATCATTTCTCTCCTTACCCCAAAAAATTTTGATGTGCCCTTTTGCAATACTTTTAACAATATGAACTGTACAACTTATGTATGTATTCCATCTGAGGTTGTGGATTTTCTGTTTCAGTGGCTACGGAAAACTAACCGAAAGCCCTTGCTTGCAGCTGTGGAGAAAATGAAAGAAGGTATTAAGCATTAGTCTTACATTTTGGTGATAAGAGGCTCTTATTGACACTCAGTTATAAACTTTCATTATGTGCTTCTCTCATCAGAGTTGATGCTGCTTGGATTTATTTCTCTTCTTTTAACGGCTACCTCAAGCATGATAGCAAATATTTGCATCCCATCGAGGTTTTATGACAGCACTTTTGCTCCATGCTCCAGATCAGAGATTGAGAAAGAAACTGAAAACAAGTCATCTGACGACCGTAAACTCTTGATGGTTTCTTTGCTACCTCACTTGTTTAGGAGGGTGTTGAATGACTTGAATCAAAATACCTGTCCAAAGGTACATCACTTATCTATAAGAAATAAACCAAAAATCTCTATAAATACATGCATAATACACGCCTATGCGCACGCGCATACACGTGTGTGTGCGCGCGTGCGTCTGTGAAGATATGTGCATCTTATGTGTAATATATGTAAAATTTCAGAATAATCTTTGGATAATATAGAATTTCTTCTGTTCCACAGGATCGTGAGCCATTTGTCTCATATCAAGGTCTTGAGCAGTTGCACCGTTTCATCTTTGTCATGGCAATAACACATATATCTTACAGCTGCTTAACAATGTTGCTTGCAATTGTGAAGGTTAGACATTCTGAATTGTACACTTAACCTAACCGAGAAGTTCCATGTTCATTTGCTCTATAGTTGTCTACAAATTCTCAGAGAAATATTGATGTCTTATTTTGGTGTGATTTCATATCAAATTGCAATGTCAAATCTTGTTGTTCTAATGTTCTCATTTGCAAGCTACAAATAGTATTGATCATGTTAACTTTGATACACCAACAGTATGTAAGCTATTGGTCCAGACCTGCCAACATGGGCAAGGTACTCTTTGCCCCGTTCTGTTTGGAGGTTAAACCCAAGGCAACGTGCCCACGAAACGCTGTCTTGGCTGCTTTCCCATGGGGGCTGCCATGGCCTTACTAAGGAGCCATCAGCTGAAGTAGAGGTTGCGTACTCTTTTGTATCCAGGAGATGTTATTTAGTAGATATGGAATGTGGTAGAGTACCAATTTTTTTCAGGATAAATGTTTTAATTCATATCCTATTTTTGACTTTTTTGGGGGGGTTGGGGGTATAAAATATTAAACCAGCATAAGGACATTTGGAGTTCAAGAACACCCCACAACTTATTTAGGTGGATACCCAATAAGAATCGAGTAGACCTAATCCCCTGAAAAAACAACCTACTAAACCTGAAGCAAAATACAAACAAATTTCTGAAAAAAGGAGACCAAGCACTTTATTGGTCCTATTTGCTATGTTCATGTTACAACATGCCTTTTTAGTTTCTAAGCAAGAAGCATCTCTTGGTACTACTTCAGCTTCTCAGGGCTTAATATGTTGCTGTACATATGTGAAGTTAGAGTGTATGATGTGCAGCTTAATGTATTTTTTGTTGAGCTTAATTTGGTTTCTGTCAAATTGCTCTTAAAGGAAATGGTGTATAATCAAGTTATATGCATTGATCCTTTCTCTGAAAGTGTACCGTGTACTGATATTTTTGATATACTGGGTAACTTAACTGGAATCAATGAAAATAGAATGCAATGCCTTTGTTGTTTTGTAATGATGTTTAAAATTGTATAAATTCCACCAGATTCACAGCTGGAGGCTATGGGAGGATGAGGCTCACATAGACCGGCATGATGATTTAACTGGTAAGCTGAAGTGGTGGTGGGTATAATTAACTAACAGTCATCTTTGATACTTCCCTTCACGCAATTATTTTATTTGATAATTAATGCATTAGGAATCTTTTTGACTGTCAAGGATCCTACATTGTTTAGAGTTTCTTCCTTTTGAAAGAAAAATATGTGTGCAATAATTTTATGGGCAATGTTGGTATGATCTATTATTAGATAACTATGCATTAGGAATCTTTTTGACTGTCTAGGATCCTACATTGTTTAGAGTTTCTTCCTTTTGAAAGAAAAATATGTGTGCTATAATTTTATGAGCAA
The DNA here is from genome assembly GCA_032727855.1 of Quercus ilex subsp. ballota. Classification (NCBI taxonomy): domain Eukaryota; kingdom Viridiplantae; phylum Streptophyta; class Magnoliopsida; order Fagales; family Fagaceae; genus Quercus; species Quercus ilex. Next base: position 20,510,565 of record CM064915.1, read on the forward strand.
TGTTGGTAAGTTCTAATAGATTCAGGACTACAAGAACTATCATCATCTAGAAATAAATAGAGATCAATAGGTAAGGGTTTTAAGAGCAAGAGAATGAGAGATGATTTAGCTTATAGTAATTTAGTAGGGAATAGTTCCCAGCCATAAATAAAAAATGGATATTTATGTTTTTGTCACTGAAGCAGAGGCTTTCTCATGTAGTCAAAGATTTACTCAACATCCTCATGCAACCATCAAGTAATAATAGCAGTTTTCAGCTATAAGGATTTCTTTATTATATTAACTGCTCCTTCCCACCAATCCAAATATCTTGGTCATGAGTATGGGTGCATCCATGTACTTTCTTTACATAGCTTTGCTCCTTCCTCTAACACACAGCATACAGCACTGCCAACGTGCATGGTGTAAGATTTTTCCTTTCAAGAACCTCTGGTGAGTGAGGCCCTTTGGCTCCTAAAGCTACCAAAATTATATAACATTATAGCTCAATGAGAGACACCAATATAATATGGTGTTAGTATCCTCCTTTTTCCATCTTTTAGGTCTTTTGTTTTTTAATTATTGGTAAGTTACAGAAACATGTAGCTTCAACCCACAACCTCACCCTCTGCCTTGGTCTTGCAAGATGAGGAGGTATCATTTGAGCTAAAGCTCATTGGCAAGGTATATTGTTTTGTTCAGGCCAGCAAATTTATTGTCTCCCATTCCTAGGCTGATTTTTTACATAAGATCAGTTATAACTAAAAGAGTTGTAGGCAAGCCTTGATTCTTTCCTTTCAAGGACGTGATTTGTAACTATCCAGTATTGGGTGTCATAAAAACATGGGTTGGCATGATGGATATTGTGTTTCCCATTTTGATTTCATATATCACTGATCACATAGCAGTCCAAGATTTAAACATTTGGAAGCAATCACATTCTGCTCCAATTACTGGCTCCACTTCATTCTTATTGACACTTCAGGGCATTTTTTCTACTTTGGATGTATCATGGTAATCAGACTCCTCTGCACCATTAATTTAATGCCTGGTTCAGTGAGAAGTGCTTTTCTTTTATTATCTTGGTTCTGTTTATCCTAAACTCTATATTATGAAGCATCTCTATCATTTATTTCTCTGACTTGATATGTAGCATACTTCAATTTCATCAGCAGATCATAATAAGCAGATAACATGCACCATGGCATATCTTTTAGTATATGTTCAGTAAGTTTAATAAGTGCAAGAATATGAAGGTTTGATATTGACTGAAAATGTTATTGTGATCAGAAAGTCACTTGACATTCCCCCCAAACAATATGAAGCTTGTTCTGGCTCTATCTCACATGTCATTAGATGCATAGGCCTGTCAAGTTAAAATTCCCTTATTTTCAAGAACCACCAGATCATTCCTTCGTATCCCCATTTGGAGTCAGTGAACACCTGTAAGACACTTCTCCATCAATTGCCTGAGTATGAGAGGAGTTCCAATAATTGATCTTCTAAACATGATTCATGAAATCAAATTTATATTCTTAATACTATTGTTTCATGTCTTTTATATAATGTAGTCTCCTACAAGGTCAAGTTTGACTCTGAACTGTATTTACCCTTACATTTTTTTTAGCATAAAATATAACTAACAGAGTACTTCACCTGCATTGTTTTATTCATTTTTATGATCTTGATGCAAGAAAAGACATACTTGCATTTTCTATAAAATAACAGAGTACTTGCATTATTGAAAAAAAAAAAAAAAGAAGAAGAAGAAGAAGAAGAAGAAGAAGAAAAGAGATCAGATGAGAATTGATGTATCATGCCAATCTTAATGACTTCCCAGGAACCATTCTTAATTTGTAGGCACTGTGTTTTTGTCAAAGTACTTAATGCTTTTGGAGTGATCAGTTATGATCTTATTCGATGCTTATGATCAATAGAGTTTTATAATTTAGTTGATGTGGTATAGTGTTGCTATTGTAGATTTTCTCTTCTTTCTTTTTTTTCTCAATAATACCTTTTTTTTGGTAATAGAAATCACAAGAGAGCAGATATTGCGAAGGCAATCAACATTTGTCAAATTTCACACATCAAACCCTTTGTCCAAGAATAGTTTCCTTATCTGGGTGGTAGGTTCACTACTTTTATTTTTCTTGTGCTTTATTCTTTAGCGGTACTTATTAAAAAAGAAATAAGAAATTTTTTTTTAATAACTAGTAATATTTAATTGATAAAACAGCATAAAGAACATATCATTAAACTCTAGGGGAGAAATTCTATGCATACACACCTAAATGGCTTTTTGGTGATGTCCATGCATGTGTGCTTCTTTAAATTATTTTTTTAACTTCAAGAGTATTGTTTCTTTGATATTTGTCTTTGAAAGAGGATCAATTTATCCTCATCTAAAGTTGTTGTGTTGTTATAATGTTTATATTAAGGTTTATAGTTTGCTAACTTGCAGACATGTTTCTTCCGGCAATTTGGGCGTTCAGTGGTCCGTGCTGACTACCTTGCACTCCGTAAGGGCTTCATCGTGGTATGCAATTTTCTCACACGTTTAAGAGATAATTTTAGCCTGGCATGCTAAGATATTAATTTCAGAAATACTTTTCTAAAATCTACTATATAAACCTTGTCTTACAACAGGTTACCCCTGTTTATGTTACATCCAAAAATTTGAGTCAATCTTAATATTGTTAACTAGGTTTGCATGTCTGCCATGCTGGGGAAAAAGCACCAAACAAAGAAGCATATAAATCATTCAAATCACAAACTCATGCAACTTTCCAATATTTTGCTGGAAGAACTGTTATTTTAAGACTCGTCTGGTAATAAAGAGGAAGATGGTATCTGTTTATGGACTTGTGGTATAGTTTTGGTAGACAATATTATGATGCAAAACTCTTAAAATAACATTTCTTCTCATAATATACATAGGAAACTGTACATAGTATTTTTGAATTGTTTTAGCAACTATTTCATTCTATTTCAGGTTGTATGCATCTTTAAGATATAATAGTTTCCTATTGATGAGTGCCTTAAGGGCACAAGTTAAAGACTAATAAATGTTCAATTATGAGTTGTAATGCCACTTTTCAAAAAATAAGATACATATGTTAATGATTCATTGGCTTACAAGCACAAAGTCATTGTGGTTGTGTGTGCTTTTTTGGATGTGTACAGTTTGACTTTATTTTTAAAAAAATGTATAAAAACATTTTAGAATAAAGCATTAAATGCATCTTAACTACTGCCCTTAGGGCATTCATTAACACAATCCAATATATTATGCTTTATTATATTGATAAGTCTTGACCATTTTGAACTTGTCCTGATTTCCACTGTGGAACTCTATTATGCATTTTTCGATAGTGATTATTCTCTTGCATTCGAATCAGTTATATTTACAACATTGTGAGATCTGTTTCCTTTTCATGTCTCTACTTTTGATATTTAATTTGGTGAGGCATTTTACATCGTAAAGGTTATTTCCTGCTGCTATGTTAGAAGTACTTTTATCCCAACTGCTATATGAATATTTAACTTTTTTTCCTTATTCATGGCAGAATCACAACCTCCCACTAAAATATGATTTTCATAGCTATATGGTCCGCTCCATGGAAGATGAATTCCAAATGATAGTTGGTGTGAGGTAACTTGTATTTTACAGTTCACTATTTTTTTATTGCCACATTATGTTCAAACTATTATTGTTAGTTTCTGCTCATACATGGTGACCTCTTATCTTCTGTTTATTGAATTTTAAGCATCACTTTGGATTTGCTTTTGCTACTGAGATCAAATTGCAATCTTCATGACATTTTATTGGTTATATACTTCCAGCAAATTATTTGCAAATAGGCTTCTATTAGTTTGATTTACCTTATGTGTTCATCTCTTAATCATACTATTCTATGTTATAAATAATCTTAAAAGCTTACACTGGTTAGAAATTCCTCGAATAAAATCATTTTAAGGTGAAATGGGGTAAAGAAATGTCACAGAACTCTTACTAAAGCTGAGTTGAAGGTCCATGTCAAGGGCATAAATGAAAGGATGTCTCTAGGATAAGTAACAATGCAACCAGATGAGGATACAGGATTTCCTTCAGAATACTCCAATTTTTCCTTCAGCTCTCTTCTTATATACGCATCAGGAATTTTACTGTTTAGTCTAGGACAAGCAGGATTTGGGGGGCCACTGGAGTGTACTTGCCTATAGAGAACCTAGGGGATGCTTTTCTGGTATTTTTTTTTTCCCCCTGGATAGTAGTATTGTTTTGCATTATTAAAATCCTTTGAGAAATTTACATCTAATGTGCTTGTTTGTGTAAACTCTTGCAGTGGCCCACTGTGGGGATTCGTTGTTGCTTTCATGCTGTTTAATGTAAAAGGTATTGCAACTGCAAAATGGGGCCATAAATAGTTGTTTTATGCTTGCTTTGGTTTAATACAGGAAATTTTAAACTGTGGTCAAATGATTATACTTCTAGTCCTTCTATATATATATGTATATATATATATATACATTCTTTTTTTCCCTTGTCGAAGTGACTGTTTCTGTAGGAATGCTCCAGTCACTATGATCAATATAGCTTGTAGCCTTGTACTTCTCATATAGTTGTATATCTCATTTGTAGATTGTTGTTTGACCTGATCGCAAGGCATTGCGAATTCTCTAAAATGCAATCATTTTTTTTTTTTTTCCTGGTGCCCAATACAGGGTCTAATCTCTATTTTTGGATAGCAATCATTCCTATTTCAGTAAGTTCTCTTTTTCTTTCTTCTTTTTCAATTTTTTTTTTTTCATTTGTAGCTTTAACAGTTATGCTGATTCAATACATTGTACATTCTAAGGTGGTAGCGTAGATGTGCATTGACAAACTGACAGTTGCATAAAAAATCGAAAGAAATCCATTTCAAAAAAATAATCAACAATCAACATATTTCACCTTAAAACTAACAATTCGTTCAGAAGGAGGGAAATGAATGGAATAAAAAGGATCTTAAAGGGATATTCCATCTATTCACTTACTTGGGAGTTTAGTTGGAAGGAATAAAATAGTTACAAGGGAATGATCATTCCATTCCATTCCTCCCAAGCATTCTTCTAAAAAATGGAAGAAATCATTCCTTTAATGAAATGGAGGTGAAATATAATTTTTATCCCTATTTTTTAAAATGAAAAATAAAAAGTGATGGGTATGTTAGTAAATATATTTATTTATTTTCATTTTTCTTCTTTTATGAACTCCCAAACACATTAGAAAAAATACAACATATTCTGTTCCATTTATTTATAATCTATCCATTCCATTCTTTTACAAACTCCCAAAAATAGTGTAAATCTCCCGGAGGAGGATCTACAATAGGAGCGAAATTTCTAAGTTAAACCTTCATCTGTCTTAAATTTGTTCAATGACTGCAATTTCTGCAATTTCCTCACGTACATGTAAGTTAATTTGTTCTACGTGTTCTTGTGCAGCTTGTTCTTCTGGTGGGCACAAAGTTGCAGCACGTAATTGCAACCTTGGCAATAGAGAATACTGGATCCTTCTCAGGAACAAAGCTGAGGCCTCGAGATGATCTTTTCTGGTTTAAGAGGCCAGAACTATTGTTGTCCTTGATCCATTTTATTCTGTTCCAGGTTGGCAAAAGGCATCTACAGTTCCCTTTTTCTTTGTCCCTAATGATCTGTTCTCTACTGGTTTAATATCGAATAGGAAAATTGATATGCTTGTTTCTTTCTTTTTCTTAACTCTTTGCAGAACGCATTTGAATTGGCTTCATTCTTTTGGTTCTGGGTACTTCCTCTTCCTTAACTAGAATGGTATTCATTTGGAGTGCTGGAGAAGACTTCTTCTGCACAATATTGAACAATGTTATATTGACTTGGAAATTTATTTCATCTTACATAGATTAGTGGAGAAAATGATGTGATTTTGACAAAGCTGTTTAAAATATTTACAAAGCATTTTGTGGTTACAAAATCATTAAAAAAAAAAAAAATTCCTGGTTTACTTAATATGCAAGGATGTAGTATCTGTGCATTTAAACTAAATTATCTTTATTTTTGTGACTGCAGTGGCAGTTTGGATATAATTCTTGCTTTATATGGAATCATACGCTTGTGTACTTAAGGCTGATTTTGGGGTAGGCATCCTTTTGAACCAGTTGTGATGATCTTGTTTAGAATTTTTTATCAATGGGCCCTTTTTTACTGTCATTTACCTGTAGGTTTGCTGGACAGTTCCTGTGCAGCTACAGCACCTTGCCACTATATGCATTGGTTACTCAGGTATTATTGTCTAAATGGTCAATTGGAATTTAGCATATGCATGAAAGCATGTATTTATTTGTATCTCCTGAGACAAATTTGATTGCTAATGTGATTAACTAAGGAACTTCGATTACTTTTACAACAAAAGCAAAGTAATTACTAAATAATACTTGGAAAGGTATTTGGAAAGTTAAGGCTCCTAGGTGTGTTTCCTTCTTTGTTTGGACTGTATCTTGGAATAGGATTTTTACGGGTGATAATTTGAGACTTAGGGGCTTTGATTTTGTTGGCCAGTGTATTATGTGCCATTGTTGTGGGGAGACTATAAATCACTTACTGCTTCATTGTGAGATGGCTCATTGATTGTGGAATTTTGTTTTCAAGTCTTTTGGGATTTTGTGGGTCTTACCTAGTACGGTTTCAGATTTGCTCTTTGGTTGGTGGAATTGATTGGGGAAGCATTCCTCAAAATTTTGGAACTTAGTACCATTGTGCCTACAATAGTGTATTTGGAGGGAACGTAATTAGCGAACCTTTGAGGACTTAGATAGTTCTAGAGATCAGCTGCTTTGTTCTTTTAGTGGATCTTTCTTTGACTGGTCGTAGGCTTGGGGACTCACTTCTAATGATTCTCTCCCCTTTTTCCTAATCTCTCTTCTCCTTTTAATTAATTTTCTGTTTTGTTTTCTTTTCTCTGTATTTTTGGATTGCTTTATGCTTTTCATGCATAAAGTAGCTTCTTGAATATACATCTTTCTTACTTGTCAAAAAATAAAATAAAATACTTGGTGGGAACTGTTATCTTTCAGAACATGCTTATGGTCAATGCATTTTGAAATTAACTTTTTTATAGGAAAATACAACACGCACCCAGATAAATATGTTTCATCGCTTACTATGCTTTAACCCCCCAATCAGCCATGCTCGGTTATCTTCCTCTATGGAGAATGGACAATGAAGCCTTCTTTCTAACACAATGAATCAGTACAACTAACTATTGGATTTTCTGATTCCAGACATATACAGAACATTTTAATTAAGTGTGCAAATTTGAGTGTGTAATTAACGTTTGCTAGTTATATTGCTTGCCAGATAATTTCTGAATGCCTGTAAATGACATGACATGTTCAGCCTCTGTTATCGTTTTTGCTAGTTTTGTTAGTTCTTGATATTCTTCTATTAAAATTTAGCCTGACATTACTACTAAATTTACTCTTTCCCTTCCATGTTATTATGTAGCAGTAAATCACTAACACAATGTTAGTGTTAGGATAGTGGATTGCCTCATTCTGATGTCTATTGTTGTTTAAGATAGGCTATGTATCACAAGATTGTAGTATTTTACTTAATACAGATGCATCAAGTGAAGCATTTAATAATAGATCTCATTAATAGCAGCAGATGTTTTGTGCCTTCATATTTTTATCTACTAAATATCCTAAAAGCAACGAGTTAATTTTTATTTTTCATTTTCAGATGGGAACAAACTATAAGGCAGCCTTAATTCCTCAGAGAATAAGGGAGACCATACATGGATGGGGGGAGGCAGCTAGGAGGAGGAGGAGGAGGAGGTTTGGTAATTTTGCTGATGATTCCACTATACACACAGACACAAGCACAGTAATGTCACTTGAGGAAGATGATCATGAGTCGCTTGATGACCCTGGAACTGCCAATGGTGCATGCACCGAAATTGAGTTACAGCCATCTGCTAATATTACAACCAGCCCTTCCCCAGTTGCTAATGAAACCTCAAGCAGGGCCGGTACACCCCTCCTTCGACCCTGTGCTACAGTTTCTTCATCAGTCACAATGACATATGAGTCATATGGTATTCCAAGATCTTGTTCTTTGCCAACCAGAAGAGAGTGAATCAATTAAGATAATGATGATGAAAACAGTAGACATATACCACATTTGATAAAATTAGGCTTTACTTGGATTCCCGAAAGAAAGAGATGTGCTTGATAGATGCTTCCCTTTTTGTAATCGTCCTCCCTAGGTTCTTTCTGAGATCCAATGAAAGGGTAAAGCTCACAGAATAGTTACAGGATACTAGTTGTAACATTATTAAATAGATACCAATATACAAGCTTTTGATGTAACATATACATGAAACTTCCAAAATGTATACTCGCAGATAAAAGCGATGATATGAGGTTATAGTTTCTAAGCTTTTTTCATTAAACATCATCCCCTTTTTCAGTAGAGTAAAATAAAAATAAGTATATACAAACATGCAAGGAATGATAGACTTTTGCAGCCTAAAAATGTTAAGATTTTTAGCAAAGTATTCATTTTAATCCAAACCAACCAAATGTTATATCTCCCCGAGCCATCTGAACAATATTCGTTAGTCTCTCCCTCTTATTTCTTGATCATTAGTTACTAATCTTTCAATTAAAACCTCAAAGATCATCCTTGGTTTGAATTATTGTCAATGCTACTTAAAGGGTGAAACGGATGGTAGCCAATGCAAGCCATTTTCATGCTGCATTAGGAGGAAAGTAAATCATGGCACTTCAAAACCAAAAAAGTAAATAAATAAATAAAATTAAAAGGAATAGGGGAAGTGGGGGGAGGAAAAGTATTGATACTTAAAATTCTCGGTGGGGTTATGCCATGTACTCTAATTGCTCAGTGATGAATATTTTGCTTTATACGTACACATATCTTGTACACGTAGAGCAGTCAGTATAGATCCCACAAAGCTTTGGTTTTAAGAGACGGGGCGGGGCTTTCATAATTCTATATTTATTGGATCATAAATATATACGTATATATCTTATTAGAAAATGAGCCAATCTTAGAAGCTTTTATTTGAAGCTATCAAGCATCTCAATGGCATGACCATGGGTTTCATTTGTTGGCTCATCTAAGAAAGCCCTTAGTCTCTTCCTTGGATGACGCTACTATATTTTGGGTGATAAGCGCCTACACCACCGAATCCAACCCCATATCCACTACCCGAGCCAAACCCACCACCGCTTCCATAACCTGACCCGTATCCCATCCCGCCACTTGTGCCATAACTAGATCCATCACCAAATCCTGGTCCAAATGTGCCACCACCTCCATGCCCAAATCCAACTCCAACGCCTCCTCTTGGAGCATAACCAATACCATGTCCATTACCATATCCACCACCATCACCAAAGTTGCCACCATTACTAATGCCAATGCCAGTTCCCACTCCCTGACCACCAAAGTCACCGTCACTACCAATGCCAATTCCCATCCCTTGACCACCAGAACTACCACCTTTACCAGTGTCAATGCCAGTTCCTACCCCTTCACCACCAAAGCCACCACCACTACCAAAGCCTTGACCACTAGAGCCACCACCACTGCCAAAGCCAATGCCAGTTCCTACCCCATGACCACCGAAACTTCCACCATTACCAAAACCAATGCCAGATCCTTGCTCTTGACCACTAGAGCCTCCACCACTACCAGTTCCCACTCCTTGACCACTGAAGCCACTACCACTATCAAAGCCAATACTAGATCCTTGCTCTTGACTGCTAGAACCACCACTATTGTCAAAGCCAATGCTAGTTCCTACCCCTTGACCATTGGAGCCACTGCCACCGCCACCGCCACCACCATTACCAAAACCAATACTAGATCCTTACTCTTGACCACTAGAACCACCACCATCGCCAAAGCCAATGCCAGTTCCTACCCCTTGACTACCGAAGCCAATGCCGTTTCTAACACCCTGATTACTAGAGCCATTACCAAAGCCAATACCAGATCCTTGCTCTTGACCACTAGAATCACCACATTTGCCAAAGCCAGTGTCAGTTCCTACCCTTTGACCACTAGAGCCACTGCCATTACTAAAACCAATGCTAGATCCTTGCTTTTGACCATTAGAACTGCCACCATTGCCTAAGTCAATGCCAGTTCCTACACTTTGACCGTCGAAGCCATCGCCATTACCAAAACCATTGCTAGATCCTTGCTCTTGACCGCTAGAGCCTCCATCCCTGTCAAAACTAGTGCTAGTTCCCACTCCCTGACCACTGGAGCCACCACCACTGCTAATGCCAATGCCAAATCCTTGCCCTTGACTATCGGAGTTACTACCACTACCAAAGCCAATGCTAGTTCCTCTGCCTTGGCTACTAGGGTTGCTACCACTAACAAAGTCAATGCCAGTTCCTCCTCCTTGTCCACCAAAGCCACTGTTGCTACCACTAAAGCCACTACCGCTGCCAAAGCCAAGGCCACTTCCTACCCCACTACCTAACCAACCTAAAAGAGAGCCTTCGAGTTTTTGGTCACCATGGGTGTCCATGAGCACCCTGGCCCTGCTGAAGCTTAAGCATACAAACACCAAGAAACCCACGAAGGCAAATCTTAGCATGGCCATCTTTATTTATGATCTTTTGTGCTTTGCATTGCTTTTAAAAAATTGAATGTCCTCGGTTATTTATACTTTTATACTAAGAGTCCTTTCACGTCGTTGTTGAAACAAACCGAGTGCTTGCGCGAGATGGCAAAGCATGTGCAAGCACCAAAAGCATCACATTGGTTTGTTACCGTAATCTCTCGAGTCATGAGGGTTGTGTGAGTGGCAAGGTAGGGAATACGTGCTGTCTCTGTAAGATCAACCCCTTCTTTACAGAGCCCTTACGCATATACCGATTTGACCTTATTTTTTGGTTACAGTAAAGACCCAAAGTTAAATATCACATTGGAAGTAAATACTCTCCTACTTTCATATTTCCACTTGTTGACCTTTCCTTTTCCGTTTTATTCTTCAACTTACTAATAGTTTTTTCCCCTTTTTTTTTCCTTAGTAAATGAATTTACTAATTAGCCTTGAAGGCATGAGAATATTACGTGCCCAGAATGATAACTAGTTTGGATTTCTGGTATTTCCAAGAATATATATCATTTAAATACCATCCTCCAAAACTTCGATAACCATCAAGATAACTATGTAGACCTCAAAAAGGGTTTGAGAAACATGTAAAAAATTAAAATGTTTGGTGGCAATTATTCATTATTACTTCTAACATACTACTATCATCCTTCTAAAGTAAAATAGAAAGAAAACCCTGTGTCATCAATAAAATTGATGTCATATGCGGGGGGAAAAAGGATAAAGAAACTTTCAAAGGGGAAAAAAAAAGTTTAAGAAACATTTAACATAAACAGATGGCCCAATTTGGAAACTTGGGGAAGCTCTTCAAAAAGTTGTTAAAAGCATCTCATCATTTATATATGTCAGTATTCAAACATCCTCACCACCTCCTTCACCTTCCATAGCCTTCAAATTTTCAGCCATCATCCGTTCCCTGTTCTTTATTTGTCTATCTACGGCAACCATATATAGGCCTAAAGGGTAGTAGTAATCACCACCAAGAAAAGAGAATAGGAAGATAAAGAGAAAAACGTTTGTGAGGCAATATGACAAAGAACTCAGAACTTATATAAATTTGGTCAATAATATATTTGGAATAAAACTATGAAAGGGTTATGGATGCATACCAACAGCACTTCCAAGTGCACAGACCCATAGAACCCTCATAGACCACTTATCTGGTATAGCTCCCCTGCCTCCCATGTCTTGCTGCCGAAACACATTGCATTGCTTTAAGCATAGGAGCATTCCAAATACTAAACATAATTGCTAGTCTTACAGGGTATTAAAAGTTATCCAGAAGCTTTTAAGATCAAACACCTATAATGGAATCTGATTATCAAATACATGACTTACAGAAGTCTTTATCTAATCAACAGAATAGTTCCAATCCCAGTGAAAAACCGACCTAAATTCAAATTGCAGTTACTGAAGAAGCAGTGATACATGGTTAATGTATCAACTAAAATTAATGATGTGCTGATGAACTGCAAAATCAGATGGCAGTAAGTGCAGTTGTAGATAGCTACTTTTTATTTATTTATTATTAAAAACTGAGTTTTGGCCCTAGGGGGAGTGGACAGATAGTTACACAATGCAAACCATTAATTAAATACAAAAGAAGTAAGCTACTTAGAGCAGTAATCTTCATAATGCCGCTTCAACAGTGAACCATGCTACAGATTAGAAAAAGTAAAGCAATCTTATCATTTTCCTAGAATTACAGTTCAGTCCATTTATACCAATATACCCCCTCCAATGAAGGAGAGTAAGCTAATTTGCTAGAATAGCGGCAACTGATCTTGGTCTAGTCTGATGAGAAAAGCATATAAGTCATTCTCAGCTTGCCATCCTCTGGTATTAAAACTTACCCAAAACTCATAGAATAGGAGATAAATAGCAACATAATAATTTTCAGACAATTATGCGTTTCTTTTACATAATCTACTTAAGCTATACAAATATATCACTAAGGATCCACAGCATTCAACAGTCCAGTTCAAATCCTGAAAAATAAGGAGACGTGTACACGCAAAACTCTAGCTGAGCTTAAGAACCTACGGTGCAATCAAATATAGGGGCTTGGAAGAACAGGCACTAAGAGCTCAAATATAGATTCTCTTCCTGGCAGGATGAAAATTTGGTATGCAGAGATAAATTTCACAAACAAGTTGATATACAACACTGAATTTCAATTCACTCAAGATCTAGTATGTAAAAATCAGAGAGCTTGTAAATCAAAATCTAGAGAGAGACAAGTTAAACATGCACAAATCATTAAATGGAAAAATGTCACTTCAAAATTGAACCAATCAAGTTCTGCACCCTAAATACCTATAAAGGGGAAGCAGATAATGCTCATAACAGAAAATTAAACCAATAATTAACAGATGCTTAACCGGCTTGTTACTTTATCCCACTTCAACGCCATGAATTTGCTACTGTATGAAAAGGAAAAGAGAACAAAATATAAAAGTTTATTTATACATTATGTCTAATCATGTCTTCATGAACCATATACACACCTTCTAAATCACAAACCAAATAAAGAATACTCCATATGGAGCATGCATTAATCCTAAAGTAAATCAAATCATAAATATCTATTCTTCTGTTTATGACTAAAGTCATAATTCATGAACTCCTAAGGGGCTAAAACAATACATATATTTAAACATTAAAAAGCAAAGTCAACTTTAAAAATGTCATAACAAAAAAAAAGGCTTAATTGGATGCCAAATAATATAATGGGGATTTTTTTTTTTTTCTTTTCTTTTCTTTTTGATAAGTAATAAAGTGCGGAAATAAAAGGTATTTGAAAATTTAGTTATCAAATAATTAAATAGGAACAGAAAAAAGAGAAGTTCACTTCAACTGGTTTACGTTAAGCAATTATTCATCTTAAATTTGAAAGGTTTGTGTTTTCTCCTTCAAAAATTTTTTTTTAAAAAGTTTTACATTACACATTTTCCTCTAGTTCCCCACCAAGCATATTACATAGTTCTAATTTGATTGGATGTCACCAAATGCTACCCATATCAAACAGTTTTTCATATCTATCTCTCTTGAGAAAAATCTGACAGAAACTCAGAGATTCACACAGTTTGTATCAACCATCAAGGAATAAAAAGCAAACTAAATTAATTCTAAAAATTACAAGCTTTTTTACTTTTATTTTTTATTTTTTCTTTTCCTACATTTTCTTAACGTTCAGCATATAAACTTCATTTCAAAAATTTTATCCAAAAAAAAAAAAAAAAAAAGGCATAGAAGCTTCGTTTCTATCTTTTCCAACAATGTAAAAACAGCATGCCCTCATTCTCAACAGCCTCATCAATGTTTGTTTCTCTTTTCCTTGACAAATTAAGAAAGTTAAACAATTGGGGTTATTTAATAGCTTATGCTCAAGATCCAACAGCATGAGATCTCACAAATTGTATAGCAAATTCTTTAGAGACTGAAATTAAGCCAAACCCAGCTTCAAACAAGGCTATTAAAATCCAAGAATACTTGCTAAGGTAACCACCAAATTTATGCAACTAAAGAAAAAACTTCAATACAGGCGAAATGTGAAATACCCAATTCATTTTCAATCATCCTACTACTTCTTCTTCTGAAGTTAAGCACTCACGAGAGAGAGAGAGAGAGAGAGAGTACCTTTACGAAGCTGATAGTGAAATAGGCTGAAGAGAGGCAGGAACTATTTGGAGAGTGGGGTTTTGGTATTTACAGGGTTTTTGTGTATAAGGTTTAAGAAGTGACTCTATTTTTCATCAAAGAAAAAAAAAATTGACTATTTCAGAACGGTGGGAGGTTTGATTACATAGAAGAGAGAGTGAGACTGCGGTTTTTACTTCTTAGGAGTGAATAAATAGGACAGTTTTTTTTTTTTTTTTTTAAGGGCAAAAATTGTACCGGGCGAAATTCTCATTCTGCCCGAAACTATCCATAAATGATCGAAACACCCCGAAACAATCCGAGGTGGAATGTGCAGTATTATCGTTCTAGATTGCACATAAAAACGAAAAATGTAGGTTGTTCTAGTTAGAATGGAACAAAATTAATAACATTGGTATGTACAGCTTGCCAAACTACAATTTATCCTTGAAAAAAAATATATTCACAATTCACACTTTGCAAAATCTTTGAAACCAAATAATTTTTCCTCCATGTTTTGAAAACCATCGTTCGTTATTCTCTCTAAAATATATATGCATATATATATATATATATATTTTATGAATACTCTTGTGCAAAGTCTAAAATACCCCAAATAAATATGAAAATACCAAAAATAAATTGCTTTGTGTTTTGGGTATTTGTTTTGTTGTAGGTGATTTCACGATGCTGCGTGTGTTGATATGAGAATGAGGAACAAGATGGATGTTGATTGGTTTGCATTGGGTATTCTTTTGGTTGAAGGTGAAAATTGGTCATTTATATGAGTTAAATTTTATTTATCTAGGAAGTTTCAAGAGTAGAGCATGGAACAAAGTTTAGTGGTGGGTTTGGACTTTGGAGTTTTTATTTTTATTTTTTGAAAAGGAAATATTCATTCATTCATTCATATGTAAATAATGTACAAAGCATCCACAACAGGGGGAGGTGAATCTTCCAACCAATACATTTCATCAATGATATTCTTAGCATATCAAGCTAAGACACGTGTTACCATATTCCCCCCCCCCCCCCCCTCTTCTCTTTTAATGCAGCTGATGGAGGCAAATTGCAGACCACAAACAAAGCATTGGACGTCCTCAAACACATGACCCAGCAAGGAGTGATTAGCTGTTGAAGAAGAGATTGCCTTCATAACATTAATGTTGTCTCCTTTTATGACTAACTCTGAGAAACCAGCATCAATGGAGAACTCTAGAGCATTCCTGCAAGCTAAAGCTAAAGCTTCTTCACTGTTATTTACATAAGGCCCTTTGACAGACATTGCTGCCATCACCTCACCTCCCTCATTGCGAATTATTGCACCAAAGCCAGCGCATTTCAGGTCCGAAAAAATGGCAGCATCAAAATTCAGTTTATAAACTGATGGAGGGGGAAGTCACCAAAAATCCCTGCTTGGTGCTGTGACTAGGATTGACAGATGGTCCTGGGATTTTTTTTTTATTCATCCAAGTAATGCATTGCTCTTTTATTCAGCCACATCGGGTCCTTAGCTGCCCCCATGCACCACTGTGTTCCTTTGATTCCAAATAATCCATGCTTGAACAAGAAACAATTCAAACTCACCTGTAGAGAGCCTCTCCAAAAGATTCTTAAACAACTGAATAATGTAATGTTGATCATTAGAGCACTTTTGCAAACTGATAGAGCTCCCAGCCCACACATCCTGAGCAACACAACATTCCCAAATTGCGTGAACTACAAATTCTAGAGATCTTTTGCAGCCTAGACATACATTGTCTAAAATGATTCTTCTTCTAGCAAAATTCATACGGGTATGTATGTAAGATTTCTTAGCATGCTCTCCATCCAAACACCTTGATTTTATTTGGTACTATAAGTTTCCAAAGATTTCTCCATTCCTACTGGCCAACTGGACCCCTAGAGCTTTCAACCCAATTCTCTTCTCTCAGCATCTTCCTTGCCACATGGTACCCAGATCTAACTGAGTACATCCCATTCTTATTATTAAGCCATACAACAAGGTCAGACACAGTCCTACGACTTAGTGGAATTCTGCAAGGCATCCTCCCTGTGAAAGCTTGCCATAATGAGATCACGCCTCCACCAATTTAAATCTAGGTTTGGACTTAGGAGTTTAATTATTAATTTGGGCTTCCTAAAGGAATGAGGAACAAAGGAGACTGGTAGGAATTAGATTTATGTCAAAAAATCATGAGATAGTAGTTAGTGTTATATTGTGATTGAAATATGGTTTTTTTTTTTTTTTTTTTTGCCTTATTTTCTTTTGATCTCATCTTTCATCTGAAAGTATTATTTTGTTGTTATTTAGTCTCATTATTCTTTGATTTGGTAGAATGGTAAGAATTCATCAATTATATCATTTATATGTCACACTTGAATATGTTAAAGTCGTAGATTTTGAAAAACTATCACAATCCTTAAGAGATATTTTAGGTCATCATTGTTTATTTTGAACCTTTATTTTTTTCCCTTTTTCTTTTTCTTGGTACATTATCACTAGTAAGTAATAACTCATTTGAGTCTATTATTTTAGCCATTCTTTCATGAATCATTTCCCAAGTTTCCAATAATGAATGCAATCTAATTGTCTTATCGTGGTAGATTTGTGGTGAAATAGTTGGAATAAAATGAGGGCTCAAGCAAAAAAGAAGAAGAAGAAGACACAATCAAAAAAGGGAAATATATGCTAATAAAAATGATAATGTGAAAGAGGAATAAAAAGAGAATGAATTTATTGATGAAATTTTAAAGAAAGAGGGGGAAAAAGTGAAAATGTTATATTCAAGAAAATTGAGAAGATGAAATCAAATGTCATATGCTCTAAAGAAGTTGTTTCTTTAATTATTATTGGAAACACTTTTTATGTTTACCTACTCTTTGTTCTTAATTTCTCCTCTTTATCCTAAATTATGTCCAAATAAAAGTCCTATTTGATCAAAAGGAAGGTATGGTTTGGATATTGGCATGACTAATCAATGTGTGTGATGTAATATTCTAAGTATTTGACATCCTTCATGAGACTATATATGTTCTTTATTTTGCTTCATTGTTATTCATCTTACTTATATGTGAGATATTTGTCTTTATTTTACATAATTCCACTCACGTATGTTTTAGAGTATTATACCATTTTCAATTTGTTGAGTGTTAACACCGGTGAGATTTAAGTTGAAACATAATTTTAGATAGAAATTCAAGCCATATTTTATCTTAAGACTGAGGATGTATTTGTGTTGGCTAAACTATTCACACAATTGGTATTGATAGTATGTGGAATATATTTGATAGTTGTTAGTGTTTTGACATTTGATTAATTATTTCTACTAAAGCAATAAAATTTTGTTTTTTTGTGTCTTTGTTTCGAGTCACTTAATTTGCTAGGGACTAGCGATAAGCCGGTAGGAGAGTGTGATAATAGCTTAATTTTGCATACTTATATCAATATAGAAAGCATTATCATATTTATATTTGTGTTAATTCATGCATTTTATAGTTGGTTTTGGAATAATATTGAATAATTAATTTTGTGCATAAATGAATTTTAATGCATAAATATTGCTTTTGTATAAGAATGGAATTAAATTTAGCAGAAAAGGTGTAAGCGGATTTGTGCAAAGAACAAGATTAATGGACTTTATTTTTACAATTGTCATAATGAAGTTAAAGAAGATCAACCCAATTAAATTTGAGTCTAATTGGGGAAAGGAATCGAAGAAAATTTGCACCAAAACCAAGTTCAATTCAGATCAAGACTCTAGCCTATGCACATTTAGTCTTTTGAACATAACTTTCGGCTCAAATATCCAATTGTGATGATTCAAGTTGGACTGGAAAGCTATCTTAAACGGATGCAATTTTTAAGTTCATTAGAACTCCAAATTCTTACTTTAAATAAGCCAAAAACATCAATTAAATGAAGCTTAAAAATTTAAGATTTTCTCCAAATGGGAATCCAACTTGTAATATGATTTCTTGGCCTATTTAATGCTTTTTAGGGAAAAATTCAAAGGCTAGGTGTCGTAAAATGAAAATTATATATGTTTTCTTAAAGTTTATTTACATTTTTTAGAGTTTTATTTGGTGTAATAGTTTGCTAGAAGCCTTGTTAAGGTAAGGGGTGAAGCTCAACCATTTATTGTTATGTTTTTAACAACAATTTTATGGTTTTAGTGCTTATGTTCTTGTGTTTTTTATTTATTTACTTATCTAGAAAAATGTTTAGTTTTGTATAATTGTTTAATTTAATGTATACTCAGAGCAAATTAGAAAATTAATTCTTGAGTTCTTATTGCTAAATCATCCAACTAAGATCATCATTTGTATGGATTTTATTTGAGTTATAAAAATAAATTATTAAGACTACCAATAGATGTGTTGTGTATGTATCTCTAAATCTTAGTTCCTTAATATATTGTTGTTGTTCTTTCCCTTAATTTACATTTTCTTTTCCAAAGCATTGAAATTTCTCTTTAATTAAATTTTATAGCATTTTTTTTAATATTTTATTATTATTCTTTTGTGGTTTGCTAATCAATTCATTTTCTTGTAGATTTGACATCGGACTCAATGAGATATTATTTTGGGACAATCCTGCACTTGGGAGCATTAAGTCGAAGGCAAATTGGTTCGTATGGCACTCCCTATGACTACTTATTTGGAAAACGTCTCATACATATTTATATATGAAACAAAAATGGACGATGATTATATTCTTCTTTTATGCTTCCTTGCTCTCTACCCCTCTTCCGTCTACTCTCAGTCCAGGAGAGTCTTGCAATAAAAAATTAGAGGAGCCAAAGATGGTGCCACAACAACAAAAGCTGTTAGCCAATTTATAGCCAGAGCAAAATCAATATCTAGGTTTATAGATTTAAATCCTAGTTTTCATTATCCAATTGAAATTTGTATTGACCTAGCTTTGGACTCATCCTTATAGGTTCTCACTCTTAGGCCATGGAGGTTTGATTGAGAGAGGGATGTTCTAGATAGGGTTTAATTTAGATTACACCCTAAGTTTAATTTCTTTGTTGTGTTTTCTGTGTTTAATTTACTCAAATTTGGTTATGGGGTATTTTATACTTTGCACAAAATAATATTTTTATAACTATGAATAATGGAGAAAGTAACGGAGTAGGGGTATTTAACTATTTGCTCATTTCCAAAATATAGAAGAAAAATTGCTTGGTTTCAAAGTTTTTTTTTTTGGAGGGGGAGAGGGGGGGGGGGGGGGGGGATTGTGAACTATCCCAAACTTAGAAAGGAAAAGTGTTTTTCTCCTTTTTCTTTTTCTTATTGTTGGAAAAAGTTGGGATTTAAAGATGTTCAGAGTTATCTCACTTTAACCTATTATGTGGGGACTATCAATATATAGTTTTAGTCATATTAGTTTTTCATTGAGTCATGTAACTTGTTTAAATATTATACAAATATCATTTCTAAATAATAATAAAAACAAGTAAATCTAGATAATCTTATAAATGGCCACTAAATGAGTTGGAAAATATAATTTTAAACATGTTTGCAGTCAAACTTTATTAATTTTCTTTTGAGTTTTTTCAATTTTTTAGAGTCAGTTAGGGGTAGAATAAAAGGAAATGTATAGCAATAAAAAGGCTCAATCCATTTTTTTTCAAACAATTAAAAATGTTAAGATGTGCCACTTGAGCTACAAGACTTTTGGTTGCTCACAACTAGTATGTTATATGATGTGGTTTTACAATAATTATCAAAAAGAAATACTAGCCTATTCATAGTTAGTAAAATACGCTATGAGTTTGATACGGTAAGTATATGGACATGTATTATTTGACTCTTTTTTTTCAAAAGTACGTTTCAAAAATTTGGCATAAAAATACAAAAACAGTAAAAAAAAAAAAAGGTATGTGTATAATACAAGTATAATACATTTATTTTTTAAAAAACACGGAAATATATACTATATACTTTTTTAAAATATAAATACAATCATCTTTGCATAATAAAGTTTAACTCTTACAAAATGTGATATAATCATTGGAACATCCAAATATAATCATAATCACAAAACTAACCATAATTATAAGGAGTATGGTATTTTCAATGCTCTCTCTCTCTCTCTCTCTCTCTCTCTCAAATCCCTTGTTGGGGGGACCAAAATTTGACTCTCTACAACAACTCTAAAAACAAGCACGCAGAGTGTGATGTCAAATGTCATAAAAGATTTGAGTATGTTTTCCTCAACATCAATTAATTTTGAGGTGGAGTGGCACAACTCCCAATTTGAAAAATGGTATTAGAGCTAAGGTCAGGGATTCGAGTCACAGGAGTGTCATTGTGAGGGAGGGATTGTTGGGGGGGACCACAATTCGACTTCTTACGACCTCTCTAAAAACAGGCCCACGGGGAGTGATGTCAAATGCCATAAAGGATTTGAGTGTGTCTTCCTTATCACTAATTGATTTTGAGGTGAAATGTCATAACTCACGGTCCAACTTCCCTAACCCTAGCGTTTGTAGCTAAGTTTTCCCTATTGCCACCATTTTTTATTCACAGTTGTCGTTGCACTTACCATTTTTGGTTAAGTTTCACTCAAACCCCACTCTTTTGTAGTAAAGCCTCCTCTGAGGCTCTTATCTTGTTCAATCTAATGGTGGATGTATTGATCTTGTGATGGATGTGGTGATGCTAGGGGAGGGAGTGGTGGTGGTGTCGGTTGAGTCTTTTCTCTCTCTCTCTCTCTCTTCATTTTAGTCTCAGATATAGGTTTGTGGTATTTTTGGTCCTATTTGGTTTTAGTCTCAGATCTGGGTTTGTTGTATTTCTTGTGTTGTTTGATTTCTCTAACTTTTGATTGTGGTTGTAAGTTGTTTAGGTTTGTGTTCTTTGGGTTTGATTTCTTTTGAGTTTTTGATCTTCAAATACAAAATCACCTAATAGCTCTGACCCATTCAACCAATGACTCGAGCCACTAGGTCTGACCTGAATATTCAGTCAGCAGCGGGTCCATTTTCTATTCACCCGATTGATCCAGTTAGGTTAGGTGTGGTCAACCCTAACCCTAATCCGACCCAACCCATGGACAGCCCAAGATATGTTTCATTCTTTTTAAATCCAAAACAGGTCAAATTTGTGTTCATTTTGAAGGCTCAAATGTCTACTTTCCATTAAAACCTGATAGGTATGTGATGTGCATGAAATATATATAATAAAGTACTCACATATCTACATATTTAGCTTTACTTTTATGTTATTTTGTGACTGATTATATAATATCTTTGTGTTGCAGGTAACAAGGGCTTTACATGCAAAGTGGGGCTAAGCCAATTGAATCAAGCCAACTTACATCCAGTCAGGCATGAATTCAAGAGAATACCAACTCAATTAAATTTAAGTTCAATTGGAGCAAGAAATCAAAAGAAATTTGCACCAAATCCAAGTCCAATTCGGATTAAGATTCCAGCCTACACATCAGTTAGCATTTTTGGCATAACTTTCGGCTCAGATGTCCAATCGAGATGATTCAAGTTGGGCTGGAAAGTGAACTTAAAGGGCTACAACTTTGTAGTTTACCAAAAGTCCGAATTCTGATGTTAAATGGGCCAAAATAGTCGGTTAAGTTTGGGGGTTGAGGCTAGTGCTAGGGCTGAGATGCAAAACAGAAAATTGGAGCAAGAGTCAGTGCCGCATATGGCTTCTCTGTAGATTTTCTCCATGATAACATTGTGACTATTTCTTTCTCTATTTTATTTGTCTAGTTTAATGTTTAGTATTTTATTCTTTTGTTTTATTTCAATTACCATGAGTAGCTAAATTTATAATTAGGGTTGAGGATGAAACCTTGTTAAGGATTATCAGTAATATTTATGTGATTTGATTTTTCCCACAATAGTTGTTCTTTAATGATTTAAATTGTTCTTACTTCATATCAATTGACTAAGATGGGATTCTAGATATGAGTATTTGTTTTAATTAATTGAATGCTTGGTTTATTAATTCTTGATTATAAAATTGGATATCATTTGTGATTTGTCTGCTAGTGGATGCAATTTATGATTTGATTTTTAGAATTGGATATATCTTGTGATTTGTTTGGCTACGGATACAATTGATGATTTGGTTTTATACTTAAGAAGCGAAGAAGGACATGCTTTAGATATTTAAATAGAAGTTTTAATGGTAATATTTTCCATGGTAGCAAGATTGATTTCTAGATTATCATGTAGTGAGTTGGGAAAAATTAATGATCATAAATATATGCTGATATGACTTACAAGGCGGATTCCAAAACCTTAATTCCTTTCCCTTGATTGTTTACATCTTTTTATTGCTTTATATTATATCTTTGCTTAGTTTATTTAATTTTAAAACAACCAATTTTTATTAAACTAGATTAGGATTAATTTGGTTAAGATTTGATTTAATTTTCCTACGTTCATTCAAGTCCCTGTGGGTTCGACCTCGGTACGGTTCGTACACTTGCGAGTACTTTAAAATTTCACAACAATATGCTCTCACACGAACCCTTCTTAGATAATCAAGGTCGGTCAGCGGTGCAACCCTCAGGGGGATCCTGCCAATCAGCTTCCTTGCGCCTTACTGGTTTACTGGCCCGTTGACTCACACACATGTCAAACTCCTTGGTTTGTGTTTCAAGACGGGCTGAATGGAAAGCCCGCAGGCTAATGCCAGAAGCATGCAGATGTTGAGGGCCACTTGAGGCACGCCGTGAGGCGTGTGCTGCCTAGGTTTCCTAACCCAAAAAATAAAGGGAGAGGGAGGGACATAAGGAGTTCATGTCACTTGTGCAGTTATCCTATAGTTGGTTAAAATAAATTAACTGGGGCTATGTTTCTTTTTTACTAAATGGGAGAATATAATATTCATCATAGCAAAAGTTATAAAGTTCACAAATTCACAAAGTAACTATGATAAAAGTAGATTAATGCTTCATTAACTAATATGAATAATTACATGACATAAGAACGATTGTAAATTACAAATGCAACATTAAAAAGCTGCAGTAGGAAATGAAAACCAATTGAAAATTTATTATCATGGAAAAGATATCGATCGAAAAAAAAATATCAACTTTTAAAATTTAAGCATATCGAAACTTTGTTGTCTTTGAGGAGCCTTTGACATGCCCTAAACCCTAATATAGTTTTATTGACACAAACTAACTTTGACATGTTGTCATTAGTTTCCTAACATTTCTTTGAACCCTATGAATTTGATAATGTAATATCTCAGAAACAACATAAAGCAATAAGCAAACAACAAATTTTATCTTGATTGCTTGCTTACAAGCCAATAAATGACTTGTTGGTTTTAGATAACTATTTCAAGCTGAGAAATTTTCGAATGAGAACTTGAAGTCTCATTAGAACTACTTTTTTTCGTAATTAAGAAACTAGTTAAATAGATTATAAGTAGCCTCAAACTTTTTTGTTATTTAAGAAGCCATTTTAAGCCTTTAACATTCAAATAAGACTGATGTTACAAACTTATGAAATAAAACTATGTTTAACTTACAAAATGTACAATAGAAATATCAATTATTAGATATGCAATAATAAAATTAATATGAAGTTTGGCTATCGAGCCTCTAATAGTGTAACGGTAATTTCATTGGTTGAGGATGATTGGTCCTCGCTTGATGAATGTGATTTTTTTCCTACAAAAGAAGCAGGCTCTTTAGGTTCAAGTAATGAACTCTCACCATGCAGCATCATAACCACAGATGACATGTTAGGCCGATCCTCAGGATGTTGTTGCAAACATAAGAAACTAATCTGCAAGCAACGTACAATCTCCAACAAGATGCAAGAGTCCTCTAAGCAAGTATCAATAAGTTCTAAAGGCTTGCCTTCTTTCCATAATTTCCATGCCTAAAACATTTATAAATTTCTTATCATTATTCATATCATTATCTATGAAATGGAGAGACAATTGTTTTGATAACTCACATTTCCAACAAGGTTTTGACCATGGCTTGGATGGAAAGATCCTCGATTTTTCTTTCCACTTAATATCTCCAACAACAATATTCCAAAGCTAAATACATCAGATTTGACTGAAAATAGACCATCAATGGCATATTCAGGTGCCATATAACCACTGCAAAATATCATTAAGAATGAAACACTTTGATTAGGAGTTGATAATAGAGCATGTTAAGAATACTTACTAGGTTCCAGCTACTCTATTTGTATTTCCTTCGGTCTGATCTCCACCAAATATTCTAGCCAAACCAAAGTCAGAAATTTTTGGATTCATATTACTATCAAGTAAAACGTTACTTGCTTTGAGATCTCTGTGTATGATCCTTAGTCTAGAATCTTCATGAAGATAGAGAAGCCCCCGTGCAATCCCACAAATAATGTTGAAGCGCATAGACCAACGCAAAACTCCAGCTCTTGTTTGATCTGGCAAGTTTCTCATTCATGTTTATACTAAGTCCAACTTAAACAATAAAACAAGAAATTGGAATTTATTTAAATAAGAATAAAAAATAAACAAATTTTTCCTCCAAACTGGGTTAGGAAAATGTCCTCCACATGCATTAATTTGCATAATTCATTAAATAATTTGAACAAGATATATGACAGTTAAGTAGATTATGTGACAAAAAGTACACAAGGGTAGATTTTAAAGTTGCCATGTAGTAGATATTTTCTCTAAATTGGTTTGGAGAAACTTTGTCCTAAAAAACAATACATGAAATTTGGCAAAGAATTATTAAGTTTTTGAGAAGTTCAAACCAAAAATGAAGGAGTCTAAACTTCCGTTGGGCATGTATTCATAGATTAGGATTGTCTCATGTCCTTCGATGCAATAGCCTAAAAGCCTAACAAGATTACGGTGCTGCAATTTGGCAATCAACGTAACTTCATTTTTAAACTCATTCAATCCTTGTACAGAACTTTGTGAAAGCCTTTTCACAGCAATTTCCTGTCCATCTGTAAGTGTACCCTGGAAATTCTCATCTATTAGTATATTTTATTGATATTAATATGATGAGAGTTGCGCTTTCTATGGTTTGGTCTTTATAAATCATCTTGTGAGTTTACCTTGTATACGAGTCCAAAACCCCCTTCACCGAGCTTGTTATTGATTGAAAAGTTGTTAGTGGCAGTGGCTATGGTAGCTAGGCTGAAGAATGGGACCTCTAAGTCTTCACTTTGGCCTTCAATGCTCTGGCCTATCATAACATTGTTCTCCATTATATCTGATAAGAGCAAGATGGTCTATACATTATATAAAAGAAACTAAAATATGACAACTATTAAATTCAGTTTAGTCCTATGAGAAATTATTATATAGCAAAATTATTATTTAATTTCAAATTAAATCAATTATATGATCCAAAATATCAATATTGTGTTCCAATAAACAACAAGTCGCCAAGCCTTGTTGCAGAATAATAAAAATGATAAAATCATGAGACACACTATATGCTAATAATGTGGAAAAACGATGGAGAAGTCACAAAAAGGGTAAAGCACTACAAGAATAAATTTTACTAAGAGTAATTTTTTCTAACTAAGAAAATTATTTACCAGAGGAGTTTTACAATTTGTTATACTTATACTATATAGTTTTAGGAGATAACTCACTCTTATGACCACAACTAGTTTGGAACTTTTAACTTATTCTTCTATGGATCCCTTCATAAATGACACATCTGCATGAACAAACTAGAAACTTTGGCACACTCTAAGGTGCTTCCTTAAAGATTTGATCTAAAGTGAACTAATTGGAAGAGAGACTCTTGAGATTTCAAACTTTGGATCACAAGCTTTTTATAGAACTAAAGGATTTCTCATGAAAGCTCATGGGATGAAAGACATGAGTTTTCTCTCTAACAGTGTGTTTAGTTGGGTGAAAATAGGGAGAATAGAAAATGGGGGAGAAAAAATATGAGAAAAAAATGGGTTTTTGGTTTGTTTGGTTAGGGTGAAAAATTGAAGAGATTTTGATGGAGGTATTTTCTCCCTGGGACCACCAGAATCTTTTCTCCCAAATTTGGGGTGGTTTTAGGAGAGAAAATGGAGAGGAGAGTGGTAGATGAGAAAATACTAAATCTACCCTCTCTCCATTGTGGTTGTGTGCTTAACGTTGTTCTTATTCATGTTCCTTTTTTTCTTTTTCTTTTAAATTGCTTTTTCTCTTTTAATCAAATTGTGGATTTCCCCTTTTCTTTTTTGAATCGATGGTGGTTATTTTTTTCTTTTAACCAAATGGTGGTTTTCACCTCTAATCGTTCATATATTTATATATATATAAATATATATATTGGAAAATTTAGACATCGGTTGATAGAATTAACAAGTTTTAAATCCAAGTTGTTAATTATATCTATTATTAATGAACCTTGTTCAAACAAACAAACATCAATAGTAAGTCAAAATCATGCACAATGGAATAGTAAATAAGACAAGATATGATGACCCAAGAAAACTAATGAAATAAACTAGTTTCACAGTAAAAAGTCTGGGGGGGAAACCTTTCCAAGAAGTAATTTACTATAATAAAGAGAAGTTTTAAGATCTAGTACAGAACCTTTGTTCCTAGACTCTACAACCAGTAGATGAACTTACAGTAGAAACTTTCTACCGCTTCAGAACCTCTAAACTCTACAATATATAAACAATTCACCCACAATCACAATTGGAATCTCCAACTGACTTCAAGAACCTCTTGAAGGTTTTCTTCACAGTAGCAAGTATGTGGTGGTTGCTATGACTTCAGCTTCTTCACAAATGGAATCTTCAAATCTACTTTGAAACTCTTTGGTTTAGTGAAATAGAGAAAACTTGGTTACAAAACCTAGCCACATAAACAGAGTGTCTCTCTCTCTCTCTCTAAAAAGCCTTCTAATAGATGGCTTATGATGTCCTTTAAATACCGGTTCAAACGGATCTCAATTTGGGCTTCAAACGAATAAGTTATAGTCTTTTTCGTGTTGCTGATTTTTGCTAACCCGTGACACTCAAAGCATCAAGGAGGTATCGAGATTGCTATCTAGGAGGCAGTAGGTTTCGAGCTTCTATCGAGTGGTATCTAGGTAGTATCGAGACTACTATTGAGAGGTATCGAGATTGCTCTTGAAGTACATGCTAAAAATGTGTTGAAAATGTGTTTTTCTTGAGCTTTTCTTGAGCAAACTTTGTGTCTTCAACTTGGTCTTCAATTACAAATTTAAGACACATCAAAACTCAATAAAAGACACATAATTTGGCATTGTTTGACAATACCAAAATATATGACCCTAGCAATATATAAATATATATATATATATATATAACACAGAAAAAAATATATATAATATGAACTGTGTTAATTTTTATAAAATGTTATTTTTAAAATTTTAATTGATAATAAGTAAAAATTTTTTAATGATTATAAAGAAATTATTTCTTATATTATGTACTAGGGGTATGGGAGAAAATATATACACACTACACTTTCTGTCCTCTCATTTTTCTTCTCAACAAAATAAATGAGTTTTCCGTCGCATCACTTTTCCATCCCAAAACCAAACAGCATGAGAGAAAATTAAAATATCTTCTATCCTCCAACTTTTTCCATCCCCTCCTCATTTTCTATCCCCTAATCAAACGAAACCTAAAAGTGCTAATGACTTCCTGCTTCTCTAAAAGTGCTTACTTTTTGCCACTTTAACATCAGACTCATTTTAGTAGGTATTTACATGTAGGGTTAAAATTCTAATCTTAACAGGATTTAGATTATGTTTTTGCGATTCTCACTAGAGTGAGCCTCAAGCTCAAGTTAGGCAAGGCCTTGCTTGAGCAGGCTTTAATGAACTACATGAGCCTGTATGTATTTACCTGCTTGAGCTGGCCTTGTTTACTGCTTAAGTGAGTTCATAAATTAACCCCCTTTTTTTCTCATCAAATAAATTACATAATAAAATTTACTTAACACCCATATTCTTCTTGTTAAATATTAGCTTTGATGTGTACACCATGTTGAAATTGCTATAAGTACTACAAGTATTTCAAGTTTGCTCACAATCGTGATCTAGTGACATTGTTTAATTGACTTGCGTAATTCTTTCAATTAGCTTATGCAAATTTTCTTCCCTAAGCATGATTTTATATTAAGATCAAATGGCTATATATCACAAATTTTATTGTTCAACATGTTACTAGCTGCTCTGTACGATTCTAGAAGTTAAATTACACAATCTTTCGATATCTATTCCGAAGTAAGTAAGAGAAAGTAATATTACCTCTCAAGCTTGTCATTTTGCAAAGGCAGTAAAGAATCCAGAGCACCCCAAAAACAGAGGCAATGGCAACCACAACTATTACTATCACCTTCATCTTCTGCTTGCCTTTAACTACGTCATGGTTGAATTTGCAATAAAACAGATGAAAACAAAGATCTTAGTTTGGATTGCACATCAAAATACGAATAAGTTGTACTACAGGTAAATTGATGGCACATCGATCAAAATACGAATGGTTGAATTAGCAATAGAAAAGCAAACATATTTTAGGAACAGCAATGAAGATTATAGGCCCATACCTTGCTTTGAAGCAGGCATTCGAATATATACATCCTGACTATTATTAGCTGCAGTCGGTTTAATATCAAATAGATCCCCATGCCAGATGACGCAGCCACTTCCTCCATCTCTGATATCTGAGTTTGAGTAAGCGATGCAGGAACAGTTGTTCAAGCATTTGATTCTGCATTCCTCTAGATTCATACTTTGGTTGACCCAAGTATACTTGGTATCTGGCAATTTGTACCCAACAAATTTAACGAACCCAATTTTTTCTTTATCCTGGCAGCTCAATTGCGTACTGCGTACACATCCCTTAGACCACTCCTCTGGATTCCATGTTTCCTCTGACTTATGCTTGAATCCTTGTATACATTGACAGATAGGTGACTCACCAATGATACAATTTCCATAAACACCACAAAAATTATAAGTGTCACATTCGTCTCTTGGAAAATAATAGTACCGGCTCCATTTTCCATCGACCCATATGTAGCGCTCATACTGAGTTTGGTTCAAAACTGCTCTTGAGATTACAGAACGCTGAATCATGTCGAATATGAAGTATACCTCGTCCTTGTTGGAGACAAAACTGAAGTTGTAAACCGCGGTGGACCTTATCTCTGGTGCGCCACTGAAACCAAGGCCATTCCATGGACCAGTCCGGAAGAACTCACCGGAGCCTTTCTTCATGACTATCTCAGGGTATTCATGGAGTTCAACCCCCCAACTCAGTTCTCCAGGAGAGGGGTCATCTGGACTCTTCCAGGCAGTTAGGCGCCTTTCAAAACGTGTCCTTAAGTCCCATCCAACCTTCATCCCTGGTAGCCACGTATCCGAAGGATAGTCAAAGCTTTGCCATAAATAATTTTCTGGGTTTTCTTCATTCTCTTCTCTTAATACTAGATTTCCTGAATCTAAAAGCTGTACTATTGAATTCCCGGCTTCTTTTGTTGAATTTGCCAACCAAGCAACAGTTGAATTTTGTTTGAGAAGAACAAGACTACCTGAACTGTTAACCATCAACACACCAGACGTGTCTGTGATTGGATTGCGCCGATTTGCTACCCAAACAACTGTTTTAATCGGAATATTGTTGTACCAAATTCCCAAGTAACGGTTAGTGGAATCACCAGGACTAAAGAACCCCAGAACAAAGACTCCATCTTTAGAAGCCAAGGTTGTGCCCTCACTATCACTGAGGGATTGGGATTGAGTAATGTTGTCAGCGGCATGTGAGAATACAAAGTAGAAAAGAAAAAAACTGGCACTCAAAAACAGAAAAGCAGAGATGTCCATTGCTTTCTGTTCTTAGCCAACATGTTAAAAGGGTCATTTATTATGATGAGCAAAGACAATAACATAAAAGGTCATGCATTGACTCAAGCAAGGGGTTGATATTTGAAATTTCTACAATTTGTTGTGAACAAGAATTTCCGCATTACTCCCTTTCGTAGATGCCACATTTTTTGTAGTTTAACATTTAGTCTTCATCCCAACTATTTCTGCACAAGGATGTGATAGAAAGGCCGACAAAGGAATGAAATGGTCAGCATTGAGCACCAGGATTTGGAATTCCAAAAAGAAGCACCAGGATTTGGAATTCTAAAAAGGACTGAAAAGAATTCATGAGTATTCTTTAATCGAAACATATCGGGAATTGTTTTGTCACGCATTCAAATGGCAGCCATATTTTTGTCCTTACACTGGTAGGTAGGAAGTCTTATAATTTTGACCAAGACACTTGTACGTAATTTGGTACGACCGTCCACCTGTAGGTAAAAAGACTTAGAATTTCAACCAAGGCACTTGTAGGTGACTTGGTTCATCCGTCCACTCGTAAGTAGGAAGACTTAGAATTTTGTCCAAGGTAAGCGTGAGTGGCTTGTTCGTCCTTCCACCCGTAGGTATGAGTTAATTTTTGTACCAAGGCACTTATGCGTGACTTGGTTCGTTCGTCCACCCGTAGGTAAGAAGACTTAGAATTCTGTCCAAGGCATTCGTGAGTGGCTTGGTTCATCTTTCCACCAGTAGGTAGGAAGACTTATAATTTTGACCAAGGCACTTGTGGGTGACTTGGTTCGTCCTTCCACCAATAGGTAGGAAGACATATAATTTTGACCAAGGCACTTGTGGGTGACTTAATTCGTCCGTCGACCCGTAGGTAGGAAGACTTAGAATTTCAACCAAGACACTTCTAGGTGACTTGGTTCGTCTGTCCACCCGTAGGGAGGAAGAATTAAAATTTTGTCCAAGCCACTCGTGAATGACTTGGTTAGTCTGTCCACCCGTAAGTAAGAAGACTTAGAACTTTGTCTAAACCACTCGTGACTGGCTTGGTTCGTCCTTCCACCCATAGGTAGGAAGGCTTCAAATTTTGTCAAAGGCACTCGTGAGTGGCTTGCTTCGTCCTTCCACCCGTAAGTAGGACTTAATTTTTGTACGAAGGCACTTGTGGGTGACTTGGTACGTCCGTCCACACGTAGCTCAGAAGACTTATATTTTTGTCCTAGGCACTCATGACTGGCTTGGTTCATCCTTCCACCAGTAAGTAGGAAGATTTATAATTTTGACCAACGCACCTGTGGGTTACTTGGTTCGTCCATCCAATCGTAGGTAGGAAGACTTAGAATTTCAACCAAGGCACTTCTGGGTGACTTGATTCGTCCGCCCACCTGTAGGTAGAAAGACTTATAATTTTGACTAAGGCATTTTTGGGTGACTTGGTTCGTCCTACCACCAGTAGGTAGGAAGAGTTAAAATTTTGAGCAACACACTTATGTGTGACTTGGTTTGTTCGTCCACCCGTAGGTAGGAAGACTTAGAATTTCAACCAAGGCACTTCAGGGTGACTTGGTTCGTCCGTCCACCCATAGGAAGAAAGATTTAAAATTTTGTCCAAGCAACTCGTAGGTAGGAAGACTTATAATTTTGACCAAGACACTTATAGGTGACTTGGTTCGTCCGTCCTCTTGTGGGTAGGAAGTCTTAGAATTTTGTCCAAGGCACTCGTGGCTGGCTTGATTCGTCCTTCCACCTGTGGGAAGGAAGACTTATAATTTTGACCAAGGCAGTTTTAGGTGACTTGGTTCATCCTTCCACCTATAGTTAGGAAGACTTAGAATTTTGTTCAAGCCACTCATGAGTGACTTGGTTCATCCGTCCACTCATAGGTAGGAAGACTTAGAATTTTGTCGAAGGCACTCGTGAGTGGCTTGCTTCATCCTTACACCAATAGGTAGGAAGGCTTATAATTTTGACCGAGGCATTTGTGGGTGACTTGGTTCGTCCAGTCACCCATAGGTAGGAAGACTTAGAATTTCAACTAAGACATTTCTGGGTGACTTGGTTCGTCTGTCCACCCGTAGGTTGGAAGGCTTCAAATTTTGTCCAAGCCACTCATGAGTGACTTGGTTCGTCTATCCACTCGTAGGTAGGAAGACTTAGAATTTTGTCCATGGCATTCGTGAGTGGCTTGGTTCGTCCTTCCACCAGTAAGAAGGAAAACTTATAATTTTGACGAAGGCACTTGTGGCTGACTTGGTTCGTCCGTCCACCTGTAGGTAGGAAGACTTAGAATTTCAACCAAGGCACTTCTGGGTGACTTGGTTCGTCCTTCCACCCGTAAGTAGGATGACTTAGAATTTTGTCTAAGGCACTCGTGAGTGGCTTGCTTCGTCCTTCCACCCGTAGGTAGGACTTAATTTTTGTACCAAGGCATTTATGGGTGACTTGGTTCGTCCGTCCACCCGTAGGTAGTAAGACATAGAATTTTGTCCAAGGCACTCGTGAGTGGCTTGGTTCGTCCTTCCACCCGTAGGTAGGACTTAGTTTTGGATTAGAATCAGGTGCCGTTGGCATCCTTGATCGTCGGTACCCTTGGTTGTTGATTCATCTCATTGGAATGGGGATTAGGTGCCCGTCGGCTTCCTTTTGTAGTGTTTAGCCATGAGGCCTTGCTGAAGCGTTAGCATTTGTCGTATGGTTTTACGTAGGATTGCGCATCCTTCTACACAATAGGCCACTAGTACATTGCCCCTGGGACGCGTGATGCCTGAACTTTCAACCTTCGGGACACGTTGTAGTCCTTTGGAAGCATCCCATTGTTAAGGTATTTCGTCCAACCCATACCTACTTGTATCATTTGTATTTCCAGTTCCTTAGTGACGACCAATAGTCATGTGTTCAGTTGAAATCTTCATTCTTCCTATAATTAAATCAAGAAAAAAAAAATGAAAGTCTAAGGACAAAAAAAAAAAAAAAAAAAAAAAACACACACACACACACAATATTTTCATAATACTTTTATTTTTAGTCGCAATTAGTTTGAATATGGTATAATATTTTATTTCATTTTAACCTATGGGTGAGCTATCACCTCAGCTGTTATAGGCATGTTGTAACATTTTATTATGTTCTTAGTACAACTAAGAAAGAATAACATAATGAATATACATACATATATATATATATATATAGAGAGAGAGAGAGAGAGAGAGAGATACTATGTCTATAACATCATAACTCTAATGTTATTATTTCCTCTCTTATAGATGATTGTAGGTAGTTGGCTACCCAGATCCCTCAAGTGAGGTTTAGGCATGTCTACAGATAAGCAAATAGATGTGCGGACCACCTGGCTAAATTAGGGTCTTCTATGAATGTTGATTTTGTTGTTTTTTCTTGTCCACCTATGGACATCCTTTCTATTTTTGAGGTTGATTGCCGTGGTCTATCTGCAAATAGGCTATGTCTTGAACCTGTGTTTTCTTTTTAGTTTAATATTATATCCCTTTCTACAAAAAAAATATTAAAAAAAAAATAAAAAAAACATTTTCACAACAAATCATAAGTGACAGGTTGTTATTAGTTGTTATTATTGGGACAAAAAAGCAATCTCAGTGGTAGATTCAAATTTAAACTTATAACAATTAACCATCTATGATTTGTTGTAAAAATATTGTAAAAATGTTGTGAACATAGCACTTCTATATATACTAGCCTCTAAGCACGCGCGTGAGACTCTTCTATTTTTTAGGTAAAAATTAACACTACAACAAAAGTAGACTATGTTGACGAAACCTTTCGTCACAATATGTCCTTATTTCGTCACCAAATACATATGGTGACGAAATGGTGATGAAACAGCATTCGTCACCTAAGCCCCGTCACAGAATGTATTGGTGACGAAAATGTTTCGTCACCAATAAAAAAATGATAGGTGACGAAATTTTTTCGTCACCAATAAAAAATGATAGGTGACGAATTCGTCACCTAATATTTTCGTCACTAAACCTTATTTTCAGTGACGGAATATTTCGTCACCAAATGTATTTTTTTTTCCAATTTCAATAAATTAGGTGACGAAGTTTTGCGTCACCGATTGTTTTTATTTTTTTTTAATTTCAATAGATTAGGTGGCGAATTATTTCGTCACCAATTTCTACTTATAGTCAGATATGACGACGAAAATTATCGTCACCAATTTTATTTTTTTTATGAATATTCTTTACATTTACTTGTCATTACATTAACCTGTTCGTTTCTAACCAAATCCATAAAAACAAACATCCATTCATTTCTAACCAAATCCATAAAAAAAAAAAAAAAAAAAAAAAACATCCATACAATCTAAAAATGCAATAAAGATGATCACAAAGTAATTACAATCATTTATATACAAATGATGTCTTAGCTTCCAAATTTTACAGAAAATTATTTGAGTTCAAGTAGTCCCTCAAAAGCTATCTTTTTGCCACCAATCCCATATCTGCACAAGTATAAACAAAAATACATCAACAACAAACTAGACTGTAAACCTATATCCTTGATAAGATGTACTACAACAAAAAAAGATTATTATTAGTAAGACAATATAGAAAAAGTTCACAGAATACCCAATAACAAATTAGACAAAATAATCATAATGCAACATCATATGAAGCCAAACTATCAAAGGAAGAAGACCCACAACATTCTCATCAAATAAAAACCAAACCCACATTACAAACCATGGAGAAATCATAAAGAATGTAAAAAATCCCAATTAAAAACAAAACAAATAAAGTGAAATCCAAAACAAAAACCCAGCCACCATCATAAACACAAACCCAACCACCACAACGAATAAAAAATCTAACCAACACTATTTATAAATAAATAAATAAAAACTAGCCACCACCATTAAACAAAACCACAGCCAACTTCATAAACAAAAAACCCGGTCATCACAATAAACAAAAAACTCAACCACCACCATAAACAAAAAACCCTCCACCACTATTAAACAAAAAAACACAGCCACTACCATAAATAAAAAACCCAACCACCATCATTAAACAAAAAGCACAACCACCACCATTAACACAAAAACCCAATCACTACCATTAAACAAAAAGCACAACCACCACCATAAACAAAAAACCCAGCCATCACAATAAACAAATAACCCACTACCAACATTAAACAAAAAACCCAATCACCACCATAAACACAAAAATCCAAACACACAATAAACAAAAAATCCAGCCACCATCATTAACACAAAACCCACCACCACCATTAAACAAAAATCCAACCACCACCACAAACAAAAAACCCACCACCACCATTAAACAATATAGCAACATATACCATATACAAGCCCCAATACTAATGCTTTTAGGCAGGAAAATAAAACACTAACCAAGGTGTGTTCTAGTTAGTAGATGAGCTCCCCCCACCGCTACAAATGTCACTGTCACCCTTGCTCCTCAAATATTGTATGATGCAATCCATCTTCTTCTCCAACCTGAAGTTTGCATCCTGAAACTCTTCTACTCGACCCTCTAGCCTGTAGTTTGCATCTTAAAGCTCTTCTACTAGATCCTTAAGTTGTTGAGTATACTGAGTTGAGGAAGATGAGGTAGGAGTCTTAAGAGAGGAGGAAGGCCTCATGCCAAGTCCCTTTACATAGCCAAATCTCGGCTTAGGAACCATCATAAATATCTCCTCTTCGGTCAAAGGTTGTGCTTCAAGAGTGCTACAATGCTCATCTTGTACTCTCAACATCTCTTGCTGTCATTTCAAATAATAGAAACCATCAAAAATATATATGTTCTAGTTTTGCAAACATATATAGAATAAAAATACATATATTCTAGTTTTGCAAACCCAAGGCATATACTGATATACATACATATGTATGTTCACAATCAGAGTGTACCCACTGTTTTGTCTTTGAATTGAAATGGTTATCATAGTAGAGTTGTGCCAGCCTAGGAATATGACCTTCATTTTTCCGTCTCTGATCAGTTTGCTTTCCAATGTTAGAAGACAAGTTAATTAATTACAACAAGTAATATACTAAGCTTTTGAAAAATTGAAATAACACACCGTCTCATCCACCCTAACTGCAAGCAACTTGCTTCCACAAAAGGGCATGTTAAGGACACCATTGACAGTGAACAACCCATAGTCCTGCTATTCTAAATTAAGTAAAGGTAATGAGAAAAACTAAGTACAATAAGACCATGTAAACATCTTGCTATTCTAAATTAAGTACAAGGCAATGAGAAAAATTAAGTACAATAAGGCCAAATGTAATGGGGATATCAACTTACATTTGATTGTTTCGAACTCATAGGCCTAAAGGGTCTGCTAAGAATCACCCTTCAATTCATCTGAATCTGAACCACTGGCATTATAACCTACCATATACCAACATATGAACTTTTAATTAGAAGAAGAACAACTAAAAAAAAAAATAAGAAGTAAATTCAGAAGACATGTGTGCAGCATTGAAACAGAGCTCATCTGAAAAGCAGATAACATTCAAAAGACGTGTAAATTACCAATCAAAAAAACAAATGAATTAAAATGAAACAGCCACAAACTATTATATAGATTTTTATTTTTTTTAAAAGCGTAAAATACAATCTTCAAATACCAAGGTTTTTGCTAATTCATGATAACTCAATATATTAAACAAATACACGTACACAACACTACACAATGTTATGGATCCATAGAGCAAATAATTACTATTCATGTACAGAAATGGTTGGGCAATCAATCAGAAGGCAAATATTGCTATTACTATGCAGAGACTTCAAAAATAAACCCAAAATCCATACTTTAAAAAGGCACACACAAAAAATCAGATCTGATATTTAACTTTATAAACTTTTGGAGAGCGAGGATCGATGAGAGAGAGCTTACCAATCTTTTTGGGAGAGGCTGAGAGGCGTGGGTCTGTCTATGGAAGGAGAAAGAGAAACAGTGTTTTGTTTACACAAAGATGAGTAAAACTTACCTTATTTTAGATGTTGTTCTCAGATTCCTCTCTTCAAATTTTATTAAGTGGCTTTTTTTTTATAGATAAAAGTGTATTTTTAAAATTAAGTAGCCACATAAAAGAATTTTAAAAGAAAAACTTAAGCAACAGCACTTAAAATATTATTAATAAATTTTATTTATAAAAATAATGAAAAAAAAAAAACCTAAAAAATTTAGAACCCGCCTAAAAATTGTTCACCGCGCAAAAAGAAATCAAAAAAATTCACTACGCGCTGCCCACTACTCAAAAGAAAAAACTGACCTTTACTTTTAGTTTACGAAGTGTGTGCCTCACTACTTTGCTAGTCTGCTAGCGCTATTTGTATACACAACAAATCAAAGAGAGCCACACCTTTATTTTTTAGTTTTTAATATAGAATGAATGAGAGCCACGTAATTTTGTTATACCTTTACTTTTAGTTTTTGTCTTGCAACATTGTACATTACACTTTTTTTTTTTTTTTTTTTTGGTTAGGTGTACATTGTACTGCCACTTTCCAAAAACATTATAATATATATATATATATATATATATATATTACCACTACAACTTGACAATTATGATTTAGCTTTGTTATTCACGGAATTTAGTTTTTTTTTTTTTTTTTTCTTCTTATGATAATTATGATTAGAAAAAAAAATAGTAATTTTAATTAATTAAGTGAATAAATTTAAAAAGTACTTAATTTTTCTCTAATATTAATTCATTAATATATATATACATACATATAAATAAATAATAAATATTTTATTCTTAAGATTACAATTCAACATATGTGCTGGTCCATTTTGAAGAAAAATAATTAAATCTAAATGAAAAGTATCACTAAAAAATGTTACACCACTCAAAAACTTATTATTGAATGCATATTTTAAAAATCCAACCGTTAGATTACATGATCTATATGTTCTTAACATACATGCCAATTTTCATGTCAATCGGGTGTAACTTACCACTTGATCTTTAAACTCATCTTTTATGCATTATTTTAAACTACAAAAACTTGAATTTAAACAATTGATTGATGACATGCCTATTAATCTTTGATCACCTTGAAATTTCGAAAGCAAGAAAAATATATGAATATAATATAATCCAACGGTAGATTTTTCAAAATTCACATCGATTTAAGAAATATAGGGCTGGGTTCAAGTTACACCTGATGTTATTCAAAAAAATGTTACACCACCCAATAACTTATTATTGAATTCATATTTTAAAAATCCAACCATTGGATTACATGCTCTATGTGTTCTTAACACGCATGCCAATTTTCATGCCAATCGGGGGTAATTTACCATTTGATCTTTAAACTCATCTTTTATACGTTATTTTAAACTACAAAAACTTGAATTTAGACAATTGATTGATGACATGCCTATTAATCTTTGATCACCATGAAATTTTCAAAGCATGAAAAATATATGAAGATAATATAATCTAACGGTAGCTTTCTCAAAATTCACATCGAATTAAGAAATATAGAGCTAGGTTCAAGTTACATTGGACGTAACTATAAAAAATGTTACACTACCCAATAACTTATTATTGAATTCATTTTTTTAAAATCCAACCGTTGAATTACATGTTCTATATGTTCTTAACATGCATGTCAGTTTTTGTGCCAATTGGATGTAGTTTACCATTTGATCTTTTAACTCATCTTTTATGCGTTGTTTTAAACTAGAAAAACTTGAATTAAAACAATTGATTGATTACATGCCTATTAATCTTTGATCAACTTGAAATTTTGTAAGCATGAAAAATATATAAGAATAATGTAATTTAACAATAGATTTGTCAAAATACACATTGAATTTAGAAATATAGGGTTGGGTTCAAGTTACACCTGATATAACTCAAAAAAATGCTACACCACCCAATAACTTATTATCGAATTCATATTTTTAAAATCCGACCGTTGAATTATATGTTTTATATGTTCTTAACATGCATGACAATTTCTATGCCAATCGGGTCTAATTTACCATTCGATCTTTAAACTCATCTTTTATATGTTATTTTAAACTACAAAAACTTGAATTTAGACAATTGATTGATGACATGCCTATTAATTTTTGATCACCTTGAAATTTTGAAGGTCTGAAAAATAAATCAAGATAATGTACTCTAACGGTAGATTTGTCAAAATTCACATCGAATTAAGAAATATAGGGCTTGGTTCAAGTTACACCTAATGTTACTCTAAAAAATGTTACACCACCCAATAACTTATTATCAAATTCATATTTTGAAAATCCAACCGTTGGATTACATGTTCTACATGTTCTTAACATGCATGCCAATTTTTATGCCAATCGGGTGTAGTTTACCATTTGATCTTTTAACTCATCTTTTATGCGTTGTTTTAAACTAGAAAAACTTGAATTAAAACAATTGATTGATTACATGCCTATTAATCTTTGATCAACTTGAAATTTTGTAAGCATGAAAAATATATAAGAATAATGTAATTTAACAGTAGATTTGTCAAAATACACATTGAATTTAGAAATATAGGGTTGGGTTCAAGTTACACCTGATATAACTCAAAAAAATGCTACACCACCCAATAACTTATTATCGAATTCATATTTTTAAAATCCGACCGTTGAATTATATGTTTTATATGTTCTTAACATGCATGACAATTTCTATGCCAATCGGGTCTAATTTACTATTCGATCTTTAAACTCATCTTTTATATGTTATTTTAAACTACAAAAACTTGAATTTAGACAATTGATTGATGACATGCCTATTAATTTTTGATCACCTTGAAATTTTGAAGGTCTGAAAAATAAATCAAGATAATGTACTCTAACGGTAGATTTGTCAAAATTCACATCGAATTAAGAAATTTAGGGCTTGGTTCAAGTTACACCTAATGTTACTCTAAAAAATGTTACACCACCCAATAACTTATTATCGAATTCATATTTTGAAAATCCAACCGTTGGATTACATGTTCTACATGTTCTTAACATGCATGCCAATTTTTATGCCAATCGGGTGTAATTTACCATTTGATCTTTAAACTCATCTTTTATACGTTATTTTAAACTACAAAAACTTAAATTTAGACAATTGATTGATGACATGCCTATTAATTTTTGATTACCTTGAAATTTTGTAAGCAAAAGAATTATATGAAGATAATGTAATCTAACGGTACATTTGTTAAAATTCACATCGAATTAAGAAATATAAGGCTGGGTTCAAGTTACACCTGATGTTACTCTAAAAAATGTTACACCACCCAATATGTTATTATTGAATTCATATTTTGAAAATCCAACCATTGGATTATATGTTCTATATGTTCTTAACATGCATACCTATTTCCCTGCCAATCGGATGTAGTTTACCATTGGATCTTTAAACTCATCTTTTATGCGTTGTTTTAAACAACAAAAACTTGAATTTAAACAATTGATTGATCACCTTGAAATTTTGTAAGCATGAAAAATATACGAACATAATGTACTCTAATGGTAGAAATATAGGACTGGGTTCAAGTTACACTTGATATTACTCTAAAAAATATTACACCACCAAATAACTTATTATCGAATTCATATGTTGAAAATCTAACCGTTGGATTACATGTTCTATATTTTCTTAACATGCATGCCAATTTTCATGCCAATAGGATGTAATTTACCGTTTGATCTTTAAACTCATCTTTTATACGTTATTTTAAATTACAAAAACTTGAATTTAAACAATTGATTGATGACATGCCTATTAATGTTTGATCACATTGAAATTTTGAAGGTATGAAAAATATATTAAGATAATGTACTCTAACGATAGATTTGTCAAAATTCACATCGAATTAAGAAATAAAGGGCTTGGTTCAAGTTACACTTGATGTTACTCTAAAAAATGTTACACCACCCAATAACTTATTATCGAATTTTATATTTTGAAAATCCAACCGTTGGATTACATGTTCTATATGTTCTTAACATGCATGCCAATTTTCATGCCAATCGGGTACAATTTACCATTTGATCTTTAAACTCAACTTTTATACGTTATTTTAAACTACAAAAACTTGAATTTAGAGAATTAATTGATGACATGCCTATTAATCTTTGATCACCTTGAAATTTTGTAAGCAAAAAAAATATATGAAGATAGTGTAATCTAACGGTACATTTGTCAAAATTCACATCGAATTAAGAAATATAGGGCTGGGTTCAAGTTACACCTGATGTTACTCTAAAAAATGTTACACCAGCCAATATGTTATTATTGAATTCATATTTTGAAAATCAAACCGTTGGATTATATGATCTTAACATGCATACCAATTTTCCTGTCAATCGGATGTAGTTTACCATTTGATCTTTAAACTCCTCTTTTATGCGTTGTTTTAAACAACAAAAACTTTAATTTAAACAATTGATTGATGACATGCCTATTAATCTTTGATCACCTTGAAATTTTGTAAGCATGAAAAATATATGAACATAATGTAATCTAACAATAGATTTGTCAAAATTCATATCGAATTAAAAAAATATAGGGCTGGGTTCAAGTTATACCTGATGTTGCTCTAAAAAATGTTACACCACCTAATATGTTATTATCGAAATCATATTTTGAAAATCCAACCATTGGATTAGATGTTCTATATGTTTTTAACATGCATACCAATTTTCTTGCCAATCGGATGTAGTTTGCCATTTGATCTTTAAACTCATCTTTTATACATTATTTTAAACTACAAAAACTTGAATTTGGACAATTGATTGATGACATGCCTATTAATGTTTGATCACCTTGAAATTTTGAAAGTATGAAACATATATTAAGATAATGTACTCTAACGGTAGTTTTGTCAAAATTCACATCGAATTAAGAAATATAGGGCTTGATTCAAGTTACACCTGATGTTACTCTAAAACATGTTACACCACCCAATAACTTATTATCGAATTCATATTTTGAAAATACAACCGTTGGATTATATTTTCTATATGTTCTTAACATGCATGCCAATTTTCATGCCAATCGGGTGTAATTTACCATTTGATCTTTAAATTTATTTTTTATACGTTATTTTAAACTACAAAAACTTGAATTTAAACAATTGATTGATAACATGCCTATTAATTT
This sequence comes from Quercus ilex subsp. ballota, assembly GCA_032727855.1. Lineage (NCBI taxonomy): Eukaryota > Viridiplantae > Streptophyta > Magnoliopsida > Fagales > Fagaceae > Quercus > Quercus ilex. The sequence goes on from CM064915.1 coordinate 20,552,817, forward strand.
TTTATCACTTTGAAATTTTGAACGTATGAAAAATATATCAAGATAATGTAATCTAATAGTAGATTTGTCAAAATTCACATCGAATTAAGAAATATAGGGCTGGGTTCAAGTTACACCTGATGTTACTCTAAAAAATGTTACACCACCCAATAACTTATTATCGAAATCATATTTTGAAAATTCAACCGTTGGATTACATGTTCTCTATGTTCTTAACATGCATGCCAATTTTCATGCCAATCGGGTGTAGTTTACCATTTGATCTTTAAACTCATCTTTTATGCGTTGTTTTAAATTACAAAAACTTGAATTTAAACAATTGATTGATGACATGCCTATTAATCTTTAATCACCTTGAAATTTTGTAAGCATGAAAAATATATGAGGATAATGTAATCTAACAGTAAATTTGTTAAAATTCACATCGAATTAAAAAATATAGGGCTGAGGTCAAGTTACACCTGATGTTACTATAAAAAATGTTACACCACCCAATAACTTATTATCGAATTCATTTTTTGAAAATCCAACCGTTGGATTACATGTTCTCTATGTTCTTAACATGCATGCCAATTTTCATGCCAATCGGATGTAGTTTACCATTTGATCTTTAAACTCATCTTTTATGCGTTGTTTTAAACTACAAAAAACTTGAATTTAAACAATTGATTGATGACATGCCTATTAATCTTTGATCACCTTGAATTTTATAAGCATGAAAAATATATGAGGATAATGTAATCTAATGGTAGATTTGTTAAAATTCACATCGAATTTAGAAATATAGGGCTGGGTTCAAGTTACACTTGACGTTACTCTAAAAAGTGTTACACCACCCAATAACTTATTATTGAAGTCATATTTAGAAAATCCAACTGTTGGATTACATGTTCTATCTGTTTTTAACATGCATGCCAATTTTCATGCCAATCGGATGTAGTTTACCATTTGATCTTTTAACTCATCTTTTATGCGTTATTTTAAACTACAAAAACATGAATTTAAACTATTGATTAATGATATGCCTATTAATCTTTGTTCACCTTGAAATTTTGTAAGCATGAAAAATATATGAAGATAATGTAATCTAACGAAAGATTTGTCAAAATTCACATCGAATTAAGAAATACGGGGCTGGATTCAAATTACACCTGATTGGTGTAATTTTTGAGATTTGCTCATTTTAGAGATTTTGGGATATTTTGGTCATTTTAGTGGGTTTTTAGCATAATTGGTGATTTTAGAGATTGTAGGAGTATTTTGGTCATTTTAAAGGTTTCATGTGTGTTTTGCTTATTTTTGTGATTTTGATGATATATTGGTCATTTTAGTGGTTTTTTAGCATATTTGGTGATTTTATAAAAATCGGCTTTGGATAGGGTATGGATATCTATGGATAAACATACCAGGTAACAATTGGATATGGATACTAATTGGGTAAGGTAATCGGATATCCATGGATAAATTAATTGGGTCGAGTATATATGGGTATACCCTGCCCATCCTTAATTATTTGTAAACAATAGGTGACGCACACTTATTTCTTCCCCAAAAACACCTCCATCTTAATATTGAATGATGAATTTGGAATTTCGTCACCTCCGGTTAGTCTTTGGTTAAACAATAGGTGACGAAAATTTATTTCGTCACCAAAAAAACCTACATCCTAATATTGGGTGACGAATTTAGAATTTCGTCACCTCTAGTAAGTCTTTGGTGACGCGAATATTTCATCACCCTAGGTTTGCCTTTTTTTCATGACCTATAGTGACGAAATAAATATTTCGTCACCAATTTGTACATCTTTGGTGACGAAATATTGTTTTCGTCACCAATTGGTACATTTTTGGTGACGAAATATTGATTTCGTCACCAATTTAAATTTTTTATAATATTTGGTGACGAATTCTTCTTTTACTCACTAAATGTTATCATTTTGTGACGAAATTGTTTATCCTCACTAGATTTCGTCACCATAGCCCACTTTTGTTGTAGTGTAATAATTTGCATTAATTATAATTTGGGATTTTTACTTTTTTTCAATCACAAAAAGAAAAATGAATACATGGGGTGAGTATTGTAGATTGGAGAAGTTTTAAAACTAACAAAAGAGTGATCCTATTTTGTAGAAAGTTAGAGAGTAGAAGTATGAATTTAAAGAGAGATGCTACGTTCACAATATTTTTACAATATTTTCACAACAAATCACAGGTGGTTAGTTGTTATTGGTTCAAATTTGAACCTAGCACTAAGATTAATTTTTTACCCCAATAAAAACAACCAATAACAACATGCCACTTAATATTTGTTGTAAAAATGTTGTGGACATATCATTTCTCAAATTTAAATTAATGTAAAAGTAGGAGTTTATTAGAAGCAGGAAGACATTTCAACGTAGAAGTAGAAATTTATTATTTTTGTCAATTTACTATTTTAACCCCATTTTTAAGTTTTAGGTAGGGGTATTTTTTACAGTAAAAAAAACAATAACTAACTTTCTTTTGCCAATTTACTATTTTAACCCTATTTTTAAGTTGTTAGTTAATTAATTTAAGAATATTTTTGACAAAACAAAAAAATAATAACTAACTTTTTGAATCCTCTTAATATATATATATATATATATATATATAGTATGAGATGGGTTCAAGTTACACCTGGTGTAATTTCGTAATTTCATAATAGTTACACCTGGTGTAATTTTATAATAGTTACACCTTTTTTATACTATTGATTTCAAAAAGATTTAACAATTAAAAATACATCATTAAATGTTTATTACTTTTGACATCCATACCTAATTAATTGCATCTTTTCTCTCTCTCTCTCTCTCTCTCTCTCTCTCCTTATTTATTCCTTTCCAAATTACACCTCATTAAATGGGCATGCCACCACTTCTTCGTCTTCTTTCCTTTTAAAAAAAAAAAGAAACAATGGTTAATTTTATTGCCAAAAAAAAAAAAAAAAACCTAAGGAATTGTACAATTTTCTGTAAACAATCTTGAGGGACTTTGTTGCTGTTACCTCTATGTTTCTATAATCCTCTCCACTGAAACTATATTTCAGCAGTTCAATTTCCTTTCCCATAAACGATGTCGTATTTGCGTTTGAAAACAATGACCTATCATTCATAAACGCTAGTGGATTCATTAAAAAAAAAAAAAAAAACACTGGATTCCAATTTGTATTCATAAACGCTAGCGGATTCATAAACTTAAAATCTCCTAGCAAAAGCAATTATTAATATTCAGTTGCAAAAGACTTTCAACATGGGGCTTCAAACCTTAATTTTTTCACACCACACAAATATTATGTATTTTATGTTCTCTTATTATGAGTCACGTCCTTTGTATAATATTATTGATGGCAGTTTCAACTCACTGATTTGCAACTTAAGAACGTTGAGAATAAGACCATGAGAAAGCAAATCAGCAACTTAATACGGTAAAAACAGGCACTTGTGCAAGGTTAGGGAGGAATTAATTAGGAGAGAGAAACAAAGTAAAAAAGGAAATAATATAATATTCTCTCAAATTAATTTAGTTGGCTGATATGGTTTTTGAACCGTTAGATCTCTAAGAGATCTACGGTATAAAAATAGTGTAACTTTTATAAAATTATACCAGGTATAACTTGAACCAATCTCATATAGTATTGAACTATGAGTCATAATTATATTTTGGCCACTTTTGTTTTTTAAGAGCATTCACAACAGTGGAGCTAAAAATTTAGCTATTTAGCTCCATTAAAAGTTGCTTTATCTATTTTACCTACACACATGCTGCAGCAGTGGATCTATTTTAGCTTTCAACACAATAAAATAATATAAACATCACAATAAAATAATATATCTATTACAATAAAATAATTCATCTCACTGCAATAAAATAATATATTAACTACACCCATACATCACAGCCACACACAACCACAACCACAACCAACACCAGCACCAGCACCACCACAGCTCACAACAAAAGAAAAGAAAAATCAACCAACCACCTACCACACCCACAACCACAACCACAACCACCACCACCACCACACCACAGCCCACAGCAGAAAAAAAAAAAAAAAAAAACAAAACAAAACAAAAAGTGCTGATTGGCGCCCACAACCCAGCCACCCACCGATGAACCCAACCACCTATTGACGCCGATCTACCCACACAACCGCCATCACGAAACCCAAAGATGGGACGACGATGAAGATCGGCGATGAAGATCAGCGATGAAGGACTTGGCGATGAAGATCAGCGATGAAGGATTGAGCGATGAAGGGACGGCGATGAAGATCAGCGATGAAGGACTGGGCGATGAAGATCGGCGATGAAGGATTGGGTGATGAAGGATCGGGGATGAAGATCGGCGATAAAGATCGGCAATGAAGGACTGGGCGATGAAGATGAACCCAGAACAGTCGAGAGAGTAGATGAGGGAGAGAAAAAAAAATGAGAAGGAAAAATGAAGAAAGAAGAGAAGCCGGAGAGAGAAACAGTGAAAAAGAAAGAAATGGAAAATATTTTTTAAATGAAAGAGGAAAGAGAAATTTATTAAAATATTTTTTTTTTTTTAGCTTTCATGAACAGTACACATCTATCTATAGATGTGTACTGTAGCAAATCAGCTAAAAAAAATAAGGATAGCTCCACTGCTGGAGCTTACTTTTTGGGTTTGTGGAGCTAAATTTTAGTATTATAGCAATATACCTCCACTGCTATGAATGCTCTAATAAGGTAAAAATAAAGATGTTTCAAAACAAAAAAAAAAGTAAAAAAAAGATCCCATAAAAAAAAAGTAAAAAAAAAGAAAAATGCTAATACTAGTAAGTTTGACCAATAGATTTCCATTGAGATTTTTTTTTTAATAAACGCGTCATACGGATTCATTTAATTTTACCCAGACGTTTTTGTTTTCTTGTGAAAACCAACGAATTTAGCAGCCGTATTTTACAACTTCCGTTTGTTTACGGTGATTAAAAAACTTGAGATTTTAAAAAAACGCGTTAAGTTCCGTACCGTTGGAACCAAAACGGGAGTTTTATTTATTTAAATAATCAGACGTACGCATTCTGATGGGTACAGTATGCGTTTTTACTAACTAAAGCTCACTCTCTCTTATTTTATTGTTTGTCTATGTATTAAGAGAATTCAGAAAATTAGTTATTGTTTTTTTTCTGGTCAAAAATACTCCTAAATTAATTAATCAACAACTTAAAAATAGGGTTAAAATAGTAAACTGAAAAAAGAAAGTTAGTTATTACTTTTTTTACTGTCAAAAATACTCATACCTAAAACTTAAAAATGATATTAAAATAGTAAATTGACAAAAATAATAAATTCCTACTTTTATATTGAAATGCCTTATTTATTCTAATAAACTCCTACTTTTACGTTGATTTAAATTCCTACTTCTATTCACTAACTCCCTACAAAATAGGATTACTCTTTTCTTAATTTTAAAACTCCTCCAATCTACAAAACTCACTCCACGTATTCATTTTTTTTTTACTTCATCACGATGTATTTGTTTCTTTACTCAAAAAATGAAAATTATTAATCTTTACCCAAAAAATAGAAGAGCCACGCGCGTGTCCAGAGGCTAGTATATATTAAAAGGATTCAGAAAGTTAGTTATTACTTTTTCTTTGTAAAAAATATCCATAAATTAATTAACCAACAACTTAAAAATGAGGTTAAAATAATAAATTGGAAAAAGAAAGTTTTTTTTTTTTTTGAGATATAAAAAGAAAGTTTGTTATTGCTTTTTTTAATGTAAAAAATATCTCTACCTAAAACTTAAAAATATGATTAAAATAGTAAATTGACAAAAATAATAAATTCTTACTGCTACGTTGAAATGCTTTCCTGCTTCTAATAAACTCCTACTTTTACGTTGATTTAAATTCATACTTCTACTCACTACTTTCTCAAAAGAAAAGAAAAGAAAAGAAAAAAAAAAAAAAACCCGTCTACTCATTAACTCCTTACAAAATAGGATTACTTTTTTGTTAGTTTTAAAACTCTTCCAATTTACAAAACTCATCCCACATATTCATTTTTTTTTTTACTTCATCACGATGTATTTGTTTCTTCTGTCCCTATTTTTTCATTTTTTTTATAATTCCATTACTCTAATCTCACGTTTTTATTGTATTTGTTTCTTCTGTCCCCCTTTTTTTCAATTTTTTTTTTTTTAAAATCTCATGTTTTTATTTTCTCAAATCTCTTCTTCTTTATGAAAAAAAAAAAAAAAAAACTCCTATTATAAAACCAGTACTATAACTTCTATCCGCCCTTATCATCCCAACATCCCCACTAAAAAGTAGTTACTACTATGTAATTTCTCACGCTTTTATTTTTGTTTTTCACTTTCTCACTCACGATCTCCTTATTATCACTAACCTTCACGTTTGTTAGTCAGTTTTATATTTATCTTATATTTGTGAAGGCCAAGTTTCATTATCATCAATCTCATGTTTCTTTTTCTCTGTAAATTTTTTTAGACAATTTGTTCAATTTGTGCTTTTTAATTGTTATTTTTTAAAATTAAGCCAAACTTTAGCAACTAATTGATGACTTCAATGGATTTAATGTTAGGGACACATTTTACGTGGTTTGGAATTGAGATTAGCAAATGCAATCAAGACTCAAACCATTCGTTGAGCAAACAGGTGTCTTCCATAATTCTTAGTAGTATTAATTTATGCATTTGTGGGGGAAATAATTTCTTCATTACACCCTTATTTTTTTTTTTTTAATTATTGGAAAAAATAGAAATCCCAAATTATAATAAATGCAAATTATTAATCTTTACCAAAAAAATAGATTAGCCTCTAAACACGCGCGTGAGAGGCTAGTATAATTTAATTGTTACATGTGTGTGTGAATTTGAATCCTAATTCACCTCATACAAAAAACCAATCAATACCACCAAATTATGATACACAAGCTAATCCATAAAAGACGAATTAATCCACAAGTTTTTTTTTTTTTTTTAAGAAAGAATTAATACACAAGCTAATCAATAGATTCAATACACAAACTATTCATATAGGCTCTACATATATTTGGAGGAATTTCTTTTTGAAACTTACAATAAATCCTAAAACTCAAATCCTCATCGTACAAGTTAATCCATAAAAGACGAATTAAGGTGTACAAGTTAATCCATAAAAGAAAAATTAAACAAGTTAGATATTGTTAGATATTCCGTAATTACAACTCCATTGCAATAAAATGGATTTTTTTTTTTGGAGAACAATACAAGCAATCCATTTGATACAACAATTTGAGATGAGCTTTAAAAAGTCCTATGAAAAGAATAAAATTTTATATTAGATGATTTGTTTTTATTGGTATGAAAAACCATATAGCTATATTCTACTAGTGTTCAATAATTACACGAAAAAAAGAAAAGAAAAAGAAGATATTTTTTTTGAGAAGAAAGAAGAAGATATTTTAATAACACAAATAAATTAATTTGATATAATAGCTAGCCAGAGCGTGTACAATAGAAACATATTTTGATGAGACTATGAGAGGGTTAATGATACGAGAAAATCTCTAATAGTTGAATAAGAGACCCTAGATTCAATTCTTGCCTACACCAAAAACTGATTTGTGTCTTAATCTGATGAAAAAGAACTATTATTAAGAGCGGACGTCATAGGTTGAAATCCTCTAAAAAAAAACTTACTTTGAAACGTAGAGAGTTTACTTGATTATAAAAATAAATAACTCATTTGAACTTTAGAAAGTACATAAACCCTTTGATATCCAACTTTGTATTAACCTTGACATAAATACTTTTTTTTATTACTTAATTAGCCAAGAGCCTTGTAAGTTGTAGCTCAACTTTTTGACACTTCTTAATAATTTCAACGAAAGTATTCATGGTTCAAAACCTACCTCCTTAGTTATAAGTACTGAATTATCAACCAAAAAATATATAAATATATACTTTTTTCTTGAAAATTCAAAATAGTATTGGCCAATTAAAATAAATTGACTTAGCTTGGTGTTAATACTCCAAAAATAATGAACTAAATAGTGGTCTCATACTATATTATAAAGGTTGAATTTCTAATTTTGGTCCTTTAAGGATGAAGTTTATTTTAGTTCCTCAACTATTAGTTGTATTAATTTAGTCCCTCAACTTTCATAATTAGATCAGTTTCATTTGAATCTCCTCTTTGTTTAAATTAGAATGAAAATTAGTTTTTGTGACAAATGAAGCATAGGTTACAAAATTATAGAAAGCATACAATTTTCAAAATCAAATAAATTCCAATTCCATTAAAATTTAAATGAAAAGGAGGCCAATGATGAGATTGGCTTAGTTTCGAAAGTTGTGGATCCAAATAGTTAGGACCAAATTAGTAATTTGGCTTAAATAAATTACAGTTTTTTTTGAGACAATTACAATATGTTGCTAATCTTTTTCCCTTTAGACCCCAAGTATTTTGTGTATGTGAAGGTACCAATTCAATTATAAAACCCTTGACAAATAAATTATAGCTAAGTGACAAAAAATAAAGCAATTTGAAGTTTATTTCAAAGTTAGTGGCGAAGTTATAAAAAATTGAATCATATTTTGGACTATTAAAAGAATTAGAAAATTATGAAGTTCTAGATTTTGATATCGGACCAGGACTTTGACCAAAGGTTAGATTGAATTTGACCAAATGTTAGACCATGAAGATATCATGATTAACTTAATAATTAACTATAATACAAATAAATATTATAAAACTGTAAAAATTAGCAACCTTGATTTTTTTTTAAAATCTAAATATTTTTAAATAAATTTCAAAATTTTTTCATAAATTATAAAAAAATAAAAAATAAAATAAATTTGTTCACTCACATGATTAATCCTAATGAGTGAGTTCAACACACATAACCACGGTTTTAAAAACTATTTCAAATGACCAGTTTGTGCCTCGGTTCTCATTTCAATCCCCTTTTTTCCGGTTTTGACTCTTTTAAGGGATTTTACTGGACTAGACAAGTCTTGTGGTTGAATTGGTTGGTCCGGTTCGGTTTTTAAAACAATGAACATAACTTTGTCCACTTGCATAGGAAAGTAACCATTTGTACATATTTGTTTGCTAAGAAATTATGTATCTTAAATGAGAAATATTATGTATACAATATTGTTATAACTTTTTTCACAATAAATTTTAAATAACAGATTGTTACTAGTGGGTAAAAAAGTAATTTTAGTAATGAGTTTAAATTAGAATCAACAACAATTTACTACTGGTGATTTGTTGCGAAAGTGTTGTGAACGTCTTCTCATCTTAAATAGTTTTATTTTTTATTTTTTATTATATGATCCTCCTCATTTATTATAACTTTATAAAAAATTTCTACAATTGTTTGTTCTATGTTCGTTTACCTATAGTTTAGTTTAGCTTTTAACTTTTATGTACACATTTTAAAACTTTTATTATTACTTTTTAAAGTAATATACTTTGAGTAAAAAGTAATGGAAAAAAGTTAAATAAGTCGATGACAAACATTCACTAATAAAATGTGTAGTATGTTTGAACTTGATTATTTATTATTAAGAGTCTTGTAACACAACTGGTAGGTACTTTTTGGTGTTTCTAGAATATTTAAGGCTCAAATTTTCTCTTACTAATTTAAAAAAAAATAAAAAATTTCTCTCACTCTTGTAACTATCTGAATTATATAAAAAGAAAAAAAAAAGAACTTGATAATTTGTTATTTAAATTTAATGTACCCATTTAAAACTAAAAATTAAGAAAAGAAAACAAAAATAGAAAATAAGAAGAAGAGGAATAGGCTTTGCAAAATGCGCGTGTTGAGCACCTCCTTCTATATCGCGTGAACGGAGGACCCTGACAAATCGTTTGCGGCGAAAACAGCGCCAGGGCAAAAGTGGCGCTTTCGCAATTTCAATTTTCAATTTGATTAAAATTTATTATTTTTAAAATTTTTTTTGAGAAGAATTTTATTAATAATAAATAATAAAAATTTATTATTTTAAACTGAGTTCACAGATTGAATTAGACAATAATACTTTTGTCAGTACTGCCATGAATGGACAACTCACTGAAAGCAAGCACACACTGCACACTCCTCCTCCTATAAATACTACTATTCCTCACTCGCTTTCTCTCTGTCATTCACACTCTTTCACATTTCTGTTTCTCTTTTCCCAGAACCATCAACCTAGTGAGAGAGTGAGAGAACTTTTGTGTGTGTGTGTGTGACTGACCATTGCTCTCTCTGTCTCTCAGCGCTCAATCTCAATGTAAGCAATCTCTCATTCACTTCATCTGCATTGGATTTTCAACTACATCACTCACTTATTAATCTTTTCAAATGAAATTCAGTTCCATCAACGCTGATATCAATGGCTACGCTATTATAGAATTTGCTTAAGTTCATCACATTTTGAATGTAAAGCGTGTCTGGTTGGTGAGAAAATAACAAGAAACGGACCAGAAAGGAAAGAATGTTCTCTTTCCGTTGTCGTTGAAAACAATTGGTAATTATAGAAACCGCTTTTCAAAATGTGTTCAATCTCTTTGTTTGTTGAGAAAAATGAAAGAAAAGACAAGGAAACTATTGAGTATTTTAGGGTTAAGCACTGTGTCATTCCACTCGTTGACGCTGCTTTTACTTCATCAGTGTTTGCTAATTTTGTTCTGAGGAGTTTTTATGGCTTTGATTGTTGTTAAGGCCAATGCTGATGCTTGGACTTATGTTTCTTAGCGTCTTGATTACATTTTGACTTTGTGTCTAGTGTGATGCTTGTTCGGCAAGAAAAAGAAGGAAAAAACGGTAGAAATGGAGTGGAAAGTAATGAAAATACAAAAGATTGAAAAACAAATAACTAATGATTGAAGTTTCTTCCATGTTAGTGTGCTTCTTCTTCTTCTCCTTGTTGGTTTGTTTATTTTCCCCTAATTTTCTGTATAGTTATTTGGAAAATGTTTGGAAAGAAAGAAAGAAGATTTCAATCGTTAGATGTTTCGGCGAAGTCATAGTTATCTGTAGATTAATATTAGTACTATGAGTTTGGCCATGATTGTAATTTTTTTTTAAGCTATGCACAACTGTTTAGCCACAGTTAGATTTAGTCTACCTTGGTACTCTGTTTGGTTGGTGAGAAATTTAATGAAAGGGATGGAAGAAGGAAATTTGTCGATTCTATTCTGTCGTAATGAATTTTTGAGTGAAATGAATAGAAGGAAAGCTCTTCTAGTTTTCAAAGCATTAGCTGATGAATAACCGTGCTCTAAATCTGTGGGTCAATTAATTTTTAAGCTTGCCTTTGTGAAAAGTGCAGGGCAAGATTAGATATATTCTCCTTATTTATCCATCAAGATTGTTTTGTTGACTAGTGCTAAAAACAGTGTCAATGATTGGAATTTGTTTTAAACTAAGATGAATTCATCATATTTGTATTTTGTAATAAATTTTTTTTTTCTTCTGTCCTTATGGCACTGTTTTGTTAAAAATAGAATGGAAAGAATGGAAGAAACTAGTAGGAAAAAAAAAATGGAAAGAAGATTTTAACTCGTTTTTTGTTGTGTATTTTTTTTTTTCTTTCTAAATTATTGGAAAAATGATGTTAAAGTCAACATTTAAATTCGTTGTTGCCTCTTTTTAGTTTTAAGTATCACTACCGATTTGCTTGCTTACAACATATGTAGGGACAAAAAGGACAACTTTAAATACTAGTTTCAAGTAATCTCTGTATTTGTTCCTATACATTGCTTTATCATCCTTATTTGCTGCTTATTGTAATCTGATGAGCTTAAAATGGGTTTGTTTTTTGCTAGAAATAATGCCAACCATTAATTTTCCCCCCTTCAGCTATATACATCCAACAATTTGTAAATTACATTTTATTTTCCTAAGTTTGGATCAAGTCTTCACATAAGCACATTAATGTCTTAAAGATTCAAATATCGACCATTTGTTATTAATTCTCTTTGGTAATTACTTTATTGATGAAAAGATATAGTACACAGGAGATGTACACAGCTAGGTGTTATTAATTTATATTAATGCAAGTTTAGGTTGAGTCATGTTATGAATTTTAAAGCTATTTTCACATTCTAATCTTCTATCTTCCATCCATTTTCATTTGAGGGTTTATTTTTTTGGGCATCCTCTCTAGTTTATCAATAAACTAAGAAAAGGAAAACGTGTTATTGCAAAGGAGTGTATGTGCCACCTCTTTATTAGATTGCTTGAGAAGATCACATTTGTCGTTTATACGAACTAACTTGCTCTAGAAGTGACTCTTTTTGGTCATGCATTGCCTTTTAGTTAATTTTTAAATGATTATTTTTAGTGTTTCACCTATACTTCACCAAACAACTCTACAAATGGGTTTTAGACTCCCATTACTCCATCTTATTCCTTGAGAAGCATTGCTGAGAGAGAGAGAGAGAGAGAGAGAGAGAGAGAGAGAGCTTTCTGTTCCATTGCTCTCACACCTCTAAATTTTCAAGTAAGCAATTATTTATTCTCTTCCTCGCCATTTTCTTTCTATCACCTTTAGTTGCTTTATCTTATTGTATGAGCTTGAAATGGGTTTAATTAGTGGTAAAATCAGCGATAATGAAAACTATTTTTAAATTATATCTAATTTTCAATTTTGAGTCACATTTTTGTTTTGAGTTTGTTGTTTCCTGTTGCTGTGTGTCCTATGAAATAAAGAAAAAGAGATTTGCTTTTATTTGAATTTACTGATGAATGAAATTTATTCTGACTCTGGGTTTGGCATATATTTTGCTCATCTTTTTTCTTGAAAGTGTCTTAAGCAATCTTTTCTGTTTACAGGGAACTGAAGAAAAAGATTAAAAATGGAAAACCTTGAGTGTTGTGATGTATCTTGTTCTTGTGTTTTCTAAAAACTTAGAAAAGCTCCATTTAGGTTATAAGAACTGCTAATTGAAATTCCTCTAGAATCTTTGTGTATTTTTTGAACACATTTTGATTACATGTGTCTTTCTTTCATCCTCTGTTTTGGATACTGAGAAAATGGCGTGTTCCAAAACAGAAACTCAATTATGTCTAGTCAACCTCGCATTTATCACTCTTTTGCGAAACTTCTCGTACACCAAATTTATATATATTCACATTTCCTTTTTTGGATGTTTCAAAATTGTTGACCATTTTGTTATTGGATAATGTTTTTTCAACATAACATAACCCTTTATAATTACTAATGATAGCATGTACTTTCACAAATTATAGTTAATAGTAGTGTTTAAAAATCGGATGGGTTGAATTGTAAGCCACCTTTGAATTTGGTAGCTACAAAATTTTTTGGTTTCAGTTAGCTCAATTTGTAAAGTCTATTGTTGGTTATTGAACAAGAGACTTGGGATCAAATCCTACCCACAGCAAAAAAGAATCTTTTGGTGTCTTGGCTTGATAGTAAGAGCAATCATCATGGAGTGGGTGCCTTGTTTCAAATCCTATTGTATCTAAAAAAAAAAAAAAAAAAAAATCAACCACAACAATTCAATTTTTTTACCTATATTCCTTAATTATATATTTAAATATTCAACAATAGTAACTTTGTAACAAATTTGTATTATGACCTTTAACAAAAATTTTATTTTTGTCCCCATATAAATATGGAATATAAACATAGTATTTATTGACATACTATATATTATAATGTATTAGTCTATTATTTAATCTCTATATTATTATTCTATATCTTATGTTATATGTCTAATGTATAAATTAATAACTGTGTTTATCATGTTATGCTGATGTCACAGTTTGATCCTAGTTGACCTAATTGGACCTTTGACCCTTTCAATGCTTTGTTTTTTGAACTATTGGTATTAGTGAATTATTGTTTGAAAATCCATGTTATATATGGTTTGTATTACCTCTTTTTCATTTGGTATGCATTGTCCTTTTGTATGTCACAAATAAAGAAGTTGCTGATTATTGATTTTTTTTTTTGCTTTGCAGGCTTTGTATGTATTGATAGCATATACACATGACTCGTTTCTCTTACTTATAACTCATTGACTGGTTCTGAGTTCTTATCCTAATTGGTTGCATATGTAATGTTCATTAGGAGCTGTTTGAAAATTTCAAATTGGTAGGAGGCTCTATTAATTAATCTAGGAATAGACTTTACAACAATTTTTTTATAAACGTTTCAAGAAAAAAAAGGGGGAAACTATCAAAGCTAAAATATTATATGATTGAAATTAAAAAAAAAAAAAAAAAAAATTTAGATTGATGCAGAAAGAAAGAGAGGTGAGAGAGAGAAGAAAGCAAGAGAGGCACCCACTGGCTTGAATTACAGACCTTTTTATGCCAAAATATGAAATGGCCTTTAATTTTTTGGCTTGATTTCGTTGAGTCTTGCCTGATGCACCTTACAGTCTATTTAAGGCGCTCAGGTGCCTAATTAGGCTCCAAAGGTAGGTGCCTCACTAAAGGATTCTTGCCTCAAAGATTTAAAGCTGCCCTAGTGGCTTTGACTACACTGTTATGTTACATGAATAATGATAATTCTTTTTCAATGGGTATCTCTTTCTATTGTTGTTGCCTAAGTGCCCGACTGTCTGTCCTTCACCTATTTAAAAATTAAAAAAAAGGGTAGGGTATCAAAAAAAAAAGAGGAAAGAGAAAAGCTGTGGGTAGTGGACGTAAATTTGTCTTCTGATTATATGATGTGTCTGATATTTTAATAAATTATCTGAATACCAAGGGGTTGAAATAATGTAAGAAGAGTAGAGGGCTCCATATGGTAGTAATGTATATATGTGTCCTCTGTTCCAGAAAATTGAACAAAGACTTTCGTAGTTTAGTTGATCTATTGTTATGTATTTTTCTACAAGAAATATTTCTAATTGAAGAAATTTCTGGGTTGGCAGTTTTATATATTCTAATCAGGTTGTATTATTGGATGGTACATTAAAGAAAAGAGTATTTCTTGTTTGGCAGTAGTGGAGAGATGAGTAAAACACACGCTTAATGTTGATGGAGATGGGATTTTTTGTTGTCATTTCCTGAAAATTACAGTTATGCAAGAATAGAATTAGTTCTATCAATCTCTTCTCATCTGGTGGAATTCCTAATTTCTAACTGACATTTTGTTCTCCTTGTTCATTTTGAAGATTTTATAAAATGCAAGGAGTTACTTCATGCAATGCACCTTTTGATGCTGAAAAAAGGGACCTAGAGGGTTTGCTTGAAGTTTTTGGCTCTGCATTTTCTCTTGAGGACATAGCCTCTGCTTATTGCCAGGCAAGGCGCAATGTAGATATGGCTAGTGAAATTCTTTGTGCTTCAAGTGAAAGTACTCCTGTCATTGCTACTTGTGCATCTATAGATAAATTTAGGTGTGCAAGTTCAACATCTTCAGAAGTGTCATTTGAATTGGATGGTGAAAGTGCAATGCCTTCAGAAATGTCAGCTGATGAATTTTGTCAGAAGTCTAATCATGCAGGAAGAAATACCAGAGCATTGAAGTCAAAAGTGCGTCCTGTATCAATAGGTACTGTTTCAGGTGTTATTGCAAAAGATTATGTTATGTCGAGGCGAGTAACTAAAGAATATCCTGAAGCAACAAAACCGCCTAAATTATACGCAAAAGAATTTCCTGTCTCTGAGATATGGAGTGAGGAAGTTCTGCCAAGTATGAGAGCAAGAAATGGCGGCACTGCATGTGATGATGTTGAGGAATTTATGATTGAAATGCTTGGAGATGGCTTCCAGCTAGACGAGAATGTGATCCAAGAAGTTCTTGGTAAATTTTTCTTGTTGCATTAACCATTTATGCCGTCCATTACTCCTGCCAGCAAATTAATAATTCTCCATTGAAGTTTGTATGTGTGTCTGAAGTAGCTTCAGAGAAGGAATATGTCCAGTTTTCCTGACATTTAAATTTAATATGTATATATATATATATATATATTCCTTTTCGGTAAAATACACTTTTCTATTTTTAATTAAATATTATTAAAGCAGATAAAATGATTACTATTTTTCTTGTATGCATCGGAGATTATTATTAGGTATTGTTGTTTTCCTTATTAAGTTCACTTGCAGCGTTTGATATGATGCTTAATCAGGCATTTTGTTGAATTTGCAGGCTTTTGTGGTCATGATGTGCAAAAGGTATAGCGCAAATTCACTTTAAGGTTAAGGTGGTTTTTTGGATAATGATTTATATGCACCACATTGAATCTTCTCTCTTTCACCTTGAAAGAAGTGTTATCTAGAATTCATCTGGAAGCACTAACCAGTATGGTTTGGGGTCAGATGTTATGCGCGGGCAGGCACACATGCACCTTGGCTTTTTGGGTCATGAACACACGCACACATGTGCATACACACATCTTTTGATAAATAAAATAATTTTATTCAACAAAGACAAAAAAGAATACATAATACATTCTAAATTTTACATCTTCATTGTATGGTGGCTAGAGATATTTAATAATTACTCACATACATACATACATACATACATACATACATATATGTATGTATATATTCATACAGACTACATCTTTCAATTGAATAGATGTTTGGTATGATTAAATGTCTCAACATTAACTTCATCCATATAATATAACCATAAAGTGGAGACTAAATTGTTGTTGTTAATCCTGCTGATGGCAAATCACAGACCAAAATTGTAATTTGTGGTGCATCACTTAAAATTAACATGAGCTGGAAAAACTTATTCAAAATATTCAGACAGACTACATCTTTCAAACTTTAGAGTATGAAATATCTTATATTCATTGCAGGATGCCAATGAGAGTTGTCTTTCTTTTTTCCCCCATTGAGTTCACATTATGAACATAAATGTTTTCCCTTTTTTCTGCTCTTCATATGAATAGCAGATCATTATTAGAAGATCAGCATTTTGAGTTTTTTATTTGGGTTAAACTGTTACTATTAGTATATAAATCCTTCAATATTTTGCTTAAGTCAATAATCTTGAAGAATGATTTTGCTGACCATGTAGAGCATGGAGAAACTTCTTGACTTGTCAGCTTCAACGTTGGAGAAGCATGATGATGATGTTGACTTAGCTGGCAAAAAAGTAAGCTTTACTGGTAGTTTTATGCTTCTACCCAATTCCAATCTAGATATATGATTATTTATGAAATTAAATTATATAATATTTGGATTTGATGATGATTCTTCTCTCATTTCTCTTGTGACTGCTGCCTATATATATAAAAGTTTTTACTGGTGCCTTAATATGTTTGTACTGCATGGAGCCTTTCTATTGTCATGTTCAAATCCCAAAATCATTTCTACTTTAACCTTGATGATTGCTAGCAGAACGTTTATGAATATGTACATGCTACACCTATATTCTCAACTTTGAGCTTCATTCCTTGTTTGATGTGATGGTGACAAAGAGAACCAATGTAGTGGAGAATATAGTATTTTGGATATTTTGTTAAGTTGAGTAGTTAAATGTATCCAGTACATTAATCTTTCTGAATGCCATGCTTGCTAAGTGAGATGGGATTTTTAAACTTGAGGTCCCATTCTTCAATTTTGACACTGATAAGACCTTAATCATCTTTTGTAGAACATGAACACTATTTCTATTATATCTACAACAATGGTCTCCATCAGGTCTTTCACACAATAATATCTGATAGTATGATAATTAATTAATGAGCTATGGGCCTATGGCTGTTACTGTTTGCTTATACTGAAGTTCACTGTTAGTATACTAATTTGTATATTTATTTGTGCTTCTTGGCTTTTCTATTTGTAAAGCAGTTGTAAATTATTACTATTATTATTTTGTTTATACTTATATGGTTACCTTCTTTGGACATTAATATCATCTTTTGAAAAGTTAACTCAAACCTGGCATAAAAGACAAAATGATGATTAACAACCTCTTAATTTTCTCGTTATCTCTTCTGATCTATGTTCTTTTAACAGTCTTCAGATGAATGCCAAGACCTAGATTCATCCTGCAGGTGCGTTCTTGCCATTTTTGTTAATTTACTAGCTCACTCTTGGGGACTGGATATAGCTAAGGATCTGATTTGGGAAGGTCACTTTTTATTTGATCATCCTTTCATTTTGCATAGATCAAAATCTCATTATTTTTTTTCTTTTTGCCTATGCAGTGATGGAGCTAGAAATATGACAAAAAAATTAACAGTATCACCAAAAAAAGACAAAGAAAGACTTGTTCTTCAGAAGGAACTTTTAGAAGCATTGTTCACTGTTCCTGAAAGATCTGAGGAAGTGCCCAAAAGAATTCATCCAGTGAGGAGATCGAGACCTTTTGGTAAACCCGTGGTTGGAACTTTTACAGACACTGCTACAAAGCATAAGATTGCTACTGTGCGGCCAATAGAAGTTACTAAAGATGGTATGAAGTTTGATTATTATTTTTGTGTTATGAGGGAGTAGTTTATCTCACAGATTATTTTATAGAGACATTAACACAGTATTTGAAAGCTATTAGTTGATACTTGTGTGTTTGCTTCTTTACAACTTGAGCCCTACAAGTTGAATTTAGTTGTACTTACCTATCAAAAAAAAAAAAGTTGAATTTAGTTGTACTTATAAAAAAAAGAAAGAATTTAGTTGTAATTATGAAGTTTCTTTTTCCCCATGTTCCATTCTCATTTTGGAATGAAGTCTAATAATATATGCACTAGAATGCAAAGTAAATTTTTTCATGTAAAAGGTTGTGGGACACAAGTCATAGTGTAGTATGACAGATTCAGATATATCAGAATAACATTAATTATTGGATAAATATATTTTACTTGTATTATCCTTTTTCAATGACATTTCTGGCAATATATACTTTTAAAGATAGATTGAATTTAAGGATTAGATTCTTCTTGACCATGTCAAAGATGAACTTTTGTAGGGGAAACATCAACTTCTCCAAATTCCAGCCACCTCAAACCGTTCTACTCTCCTTCACTTGATTGAATCTAATCCCTAAATCTCCTTTACAAATATTAATTTAATATAATTTAAGATTTTAATTTCTTGGTGTTGGTGTTTTGTTTTAACTCCATTATGTTAATCGTGGGATAAGTTTCATATCAACATAGGTTTGCTCCAAGGATGAACATTAAGTTGGAAGTTCATATTCCTTTTCACTAGTAATGGATGAATTCACTACACAATTCAAGATGAAGTCTCTTGGTTTGCGGATTATATAGTTTTAGTGGATGAAACTAGAAGTAGAGTTAGTCTCAAGTTAGAAATTCGGAGAGATACTTTAGAATCTAAAAGCTTTTGGCTAAGTAGGAATTAAATAGAGTTAATGAAAAGTTTAGTAAAAGTAGAAACAAAGATGAAGGATTGTAAGATTTGATAGTCAAAATATACCAAAGAGTGGGTGCTTACAATATCTTGGATTAGTAATTCATAAGGATGGCGAGATTGAATAGGATGTGAATCGTTGGATAAGAGTAAGGTCGATTAAGTAGAGAAGTGCTTAAGATCGTAGAATACCTATTAAGTTCTATAAGATTTCTAAAAAACTAGTTATGCTCTATGGTGCTTAATGTTGGGCAATTGATAGTAACATGTCCATAAATTGAGTGTAGTTGAAACAAGAATGTGAAGATGAATAAGCAGAAATGCAAAGAAAGGTAGAATTCAAAATGAAGAAATTTGTATAAAGATTAGGGCGGTTCTTATTGATAAAGATAAATGAGAATTGCTTGAGTTGCATTGGTCATGTGTAAAGAAGAGATTAATGCATAGGTGAGGAAAAGGGACTTGATTCAAGTCTAGGGAGTGAAAAATGGTATAGGAAGACCTAAAATTAAACATTAGTGGTAGTAGTTGTAAAAAATGGCATATCAATTAAGGAGGTGATGGAGAGTATGATTTTGGATAGGACAGAATAGTGAAAAAGAATACGTGTAAATGATCATGATTAGTCTATTGGGGAATCTATAGAGAACACCAAAGTTTTGGGGCTAAGGCTTGTTTGAAGTTGTATGCTAATTGTTGGGCCAGTCCATCACATTTCTTGGAAACAATGGCTGATCTTGTTCTATGAGATGTGTTCAACACCAAATCAGGCTATCTGCCCAATAATAATGAGAACATGAATAGCCATTCTCTAATTCATGACTTAATTTTTCTCTTTTACTGTACATGATTTTTATGTTTGTGATATGGATTGTTTTCTTGTCTTCAACTTCTAATTCAAATAGATTTTGTAATGTTATTGCTTATTCCACATAAACATTCTTCTGAAATAGATGAAGATGATGAGAATAGCTATGAGGTCCTACGTAAAGCTGTAAAGGAATATTGGATTATGATGAAGGAATACTACCAAGCTGTAAGATCCTCCTTTTATATTTTTAGTTTATCTTATGCTCTTGGAAAATGTACTCGCTACAACTGTGTATAATATTTATAGGAATGGTATGGCAGAGGTATTTTTATCAAATCAGTGGAAAAATAGCGGTCTTGTTGCATTAAGAATGAAAGGGAGATACAATATCCTCACCATTGCTTTCTGTAAACTTTTCTGCTTGTTTTCCTTTGCCACAAACTTCTGCTGAAATTTTCATTTGATGTGCACTTTTGTGGTTGTGCAAATTCCCCGTTATGATCATTTTAATCCCCATTGGGAGTTGCTTTGTAGGCTGTTGATGCATTTGTTAAGAGAGATTATGTACGGGCAAACAAACTTCGAGAACAGGTATGGTATCTTTGTTTTATAGTAGTGACATTGAATTATTGATGCTTAAACGTGAAAATAGTTGCAAATCTAATTCTTCGCATTGTTCAGTAATTCTCATTTGACTTTGAAACTTTTTCTTGTATTCCTAGAAAATTGATTTCCAGCTCTTAATCAAATTAATTTAATTATGATAGGTTCAATTTAATTAAATTTAGTTTTGAACCAATTCATACATTGATAATTATTTAAATTTAGGGATAATTACACATTACCCACCCGTGGTTTCATTTTTGACACTTTACCCACCTGAGGTTACTTCCGTTTATGCTTTGTAACCCACCTCTCTTAAAAAAGAGGGGTAAATGGGTTTTTTTACACCCATTTTATGTCTCTCTCCTCCCAAACAAAAAAAAGAAAAAGAAAAAGAAAAACAAGATTAAAATATGGTATTAGTTTCTCCCCATTCACAAATATGAAGAACATACACAAACATGAAGAACATACACCCAAAAAATTAATACAAATCAAATCAAGCAATACCATCAAAGTACAATAGCCTCAGATCTTTGTACCTATAAAATTTTAAAAAAAAAAAAAATCAGATTTCAATGGCAAATAAAAAACTCACAAAAAATCCAAGCACCACGGTGATTCCATCCTTCATTCTTTTAAATTCCCATAACAATAGGCTTGAATCATCCGTGACCCAATCCAAGACTTCCACTATCATTGACTCATTGATATTTTAATACATGCAGACAAACCATAAATGATGCAAATGACATGATTTGTTGAATGGAAAAAGAACAAAAAATAAAAATTGTGGGTAAAGGGGATTGAGCTGGAGTAAGAAGACATCCAACAAAGCAAAAATAGAAGAACCCACAAAAATAAATAAAAAACAAGAAAAGAAGAAACAGAGGCAACAGACCTTGAAGGGCGAAGCGTCTTGCAAGCAGAGTAGGTGTTAAAGTATATAAACCCCAAAGCTAAGATGCTTCAGTTAAGTGACTGCCAAGCCTTCATATTTTCTTAAACCCCGCACATGACTGTGCCATTATTTTTATTTTTATTTTTTGTTCTTTTTTCTGTAATCAATTTTATTTTAGTTTCAGATATGCTTATCATGGATCTGGGTAAGAAGACATGATCCAGCTCAATCCCCTTTCCCCACAATTTTTATTTTAGTGGAAACTGGATGTAAGAAGACACGATCTTCGTTGATCTGCTGAATGGGTTCATGGGTGTCGCTCACTTCATTTCTAAGAAAATGATATGCTTATCATGGATTTGGGTTTGAGCAAAGGAATGGAGCCACCACTAGCAACACTGATGATCTACCACACCCATGATGACACCGCAACCAAGCCGCGTCCACCATAACAACCCAAAATCTTAGATCGACCACCACCAAAACCCAAATCGCAACCTACACATCACACTCCTCAAAACCCAGACCCAAATCAGTCATGCTCCTCCTCCACAAATCAAAACCCAGGTGGGTGAGCAAGATTGAGAAAGTGCGTGAGAGAGAGGAGTGTTTGATCTGATTTCTTGTTTGATTTTTTGATCAAACTTGTTAGAGTAACGGAAAAACTAGAGGTGGGTTATGGAGCATAAACGGCAGTAACCTCAGGTGGGTAAAGTGCCATTAGATTAATTAAAATGTAGAATCTACTTCAACCCACCCTGTTCCTTAACCACCAATGCCAATGCTTAGGGGCTGTATGCTGTAATAATTACTCATGGGCACAAGGTATCAGATGTTATTAGAAGATGCCACATTTATAGTCCGGCTTTTTTAAGTATGTAATTTTCGAAAGTAAAATTTTCCTGACATAACTTATTATGGAAATATAATCTATATAAAATCGAAGCAATTTAACTTTTAGTTGACCTCATGATAGTGTGCCATATAAATTTTTGAGGCCTTACAATTTTACAGATTATTATTTTAATATATATATATATATATATATT
This sequence comes from Quercus ilex subsp. ballota, assembly GCA_032727855.1. Classification (NCBI taxonomy): domain Eukaryota; kingdom Viridiplantae; phylum Streptophyta; class Magnoliopsida; order Fagales; family Fagaceae; genus Quercus; species Quercus ilex. The sequence continues at coordinate 20,575,481 of CM064915.1, forward strand.
AATCTTATTTAAATTTTATTTTACATTTGAACCATTCATCAGAATCTTGGCAGTTGGCACATCATATTTTATTTAAATGGTAGAATATACAAACAAACACAATCATAATAAATGCCTAATGCTAGAATATATAGTTCTATATACAATCACAATCGTAATAAATTCTTATTAATAATTATCATAATTATCACATTTCATATTTAGAAATTTTTTATTATTAAACTTTCCTGAAAGGGGTAGTACACGTGAGAAATGATTTAGCCATTTAGGACAATAACAGAAGCTTAAAAAGACAAGGTTGAATAGTATACATCTTTGGCGTTTTTATTAAAAATTGATGTGCCTTTGTGACATTAATTTTGTATAAATATTTTCCCTTAAGTTTTATTTGTTGTTTGAAAATTCTAGGGACACTTTTTTAACAGAAAGGCCAAAGAGGCAGATGAGAAATCTGCTCAAAAGGTTTTTGAAACCAGGTTGGTGCAATGTAATTCATTTCTTCTTGAGTAGCCTACTTGCCTGTCCTGTTTATAGCCTTATAAATCACTAATGAGTTTCAATTTAACAGCCAAGATGATGAAGTGTCCCTTGACTTGCATGACCATGAACCCAAGGATGCTGTACACTCACTGAGGCTTCATTTGACTAATATATGTGGCATCCAAGGTAGGCCATTCTTTCCCCCATTTATCCTCTTAATTTGAGAATATATGCCATGACTTTAGATTCTGCCTCTTAAATCCTTTGGTTCAAGACATTTCTTTCTTTCTCAAGAGAACAAAATAAAAAGATAAAAAGGGGATGACAAGACTTTGGATTTTGCTTTTATTTTTTATTTTTTTTATCAGGTTTTAAATACCTGAAGGTCATATTGGGGACCAACAATGAAGATACCAAAAAAGGGGCTCGGAAACGACTGGTATGACTAAATTCTCAAGCCAATAAGCAATTTAAACCTGTTTTATTTGCTTTTGAGGCTATATTTTTTTTTACATTTTTGTTTGAACTATTAAGTAGAACTCATTTGTTAAGGTCATCCTAGTTTTGGGTTCAGTTAAAACTTAAAAAGTGTAACAATCTCCTGGAAACTGTGAAGCAGCAACACTTCAATTTTTGTTTTTCTTGCTCTAATGGGACATGTTAATATCCATGTCTATGGAACACAATTTTTTGTCAATGAGCTTGTGTTGAGTTTTATTGGCTTGGCAAAGAATGGAATTATTTTAGGAGTGAAGGAAATGGCAAACTTCTGCATCAAGTATGAAGCTACTAGAAAAACAAGGCAAAACTTAATTGATTGCCACTTAAGCCCAATTTCTAGGAATTGCAGAGGATATGCTCTTATGTTATTCATTTTGGTAACCATTTTTTTATTCAATTGTTCTGATGAATAGTATATATTAGAAAAAAAATGTTATTTAGAAAATTTTTTTTTTTTTGGTCAGATACTTTTACCTTTCATTCCTATATAGTAATGAATATATTGATTGCAAAGGGATTGAAAATTTTGGCATCTGTTAGATCAGTCATTATAACCTGTTATGATCATGATTTGTGTGGGGCCCATTATTTAACTTTTATGTTGTGACTTGGGAGCCTTGTGACTCCTCTCTATATTGTGCAGGTGTCACATATTACAAATTTTTATTCATCCAAAAAAAAAAAAAAAAAATCATATTGTTTTGTCTGGATCGTCATATCTTTTGATAAAATGCTGGAAGCGAATTGTGAGCTTCTTGAAATGCTTTTCTGTTACCGCATGCCTATGTTACCCTGCTTAGTAATGAGATGGCTGAAATCTGTCATTTATAGTTTTTAATTTTATTCTGCAGATTTTGAAGCAACTGGAGAAGGAATCAATCAAATGGACAGAGGAGGATGATGGTGGAACCATTATCATTCAAGTGGATGTGATCAACCCAAAAGACTTGAGTTTTTGTAAGAAATGAATATAAAGAAAATTAGGAGAGTTCCAATCATTATAAAGCTTCTGGAAAATAGGAAATCACAACTTGGGTGAAAATCTTATTATATATATTTTTCTTAAAAATTACTCAATTTTTTTGGACTGATCACATCCACATTTATATAAAAAGAGTTTCACCCCCACCCCCCCCCCAAGAAAAGAAAAGAAAAGAAAAGAAAAAGGAATGGTTAAGATAGAGAACTGGAGACACTGGGGTAGGTGCGTAACTCCATGTGTCTGTTTAATTTGATACTCAGCAAAATTTTGTTGTGAGCCACTGTACTCCTAGATTGCGATGAGCTCATAATTATAAATGTGAAATTGAGTTCTATTCCTTATGGTTTCTTTTCTTTTCTTTGCTTATTGAAGCCAGACAGTTGTAGTTAAAAACTTAAAACTAAGTTTCCTCTCATTTTTACATGTCACTCATCTACTTAAAAATTTTAAGTAGATGAGTGACATGTAAAAAAAAAAAATCCAATAGTTAGAAAAAACCACCACTTTCTCATTTCTTTCTTGCCTCTCCCTTTCAGCACAAAACTCACCGTTAAAATTTCTTTTTTGCTTATATTCAACCCATCTGAATGACTGGTGGTGGAAGTCGAGGAAACAATATTACATCTACGATATCATAACATGGTTATTGGTGAATGGTGAGAATAAATTTGAAGATGCATTATTTTCTCCTTTAGGAACAAGTCTCTCTCTCTCTCTCTCTCTACCTAAATCCAAAAAAAAAAGAAAAAAGGAACAAGTCTCCCAAGTGGACTAGTGAGAACCAATCGCTCCTAGAATGCCTGTAGGCCTCACGTAGAGGTGAGTACACAGGAATGCACTCTACTTTTCCTCCATATGGACCAATGCATTCCCCTTATTACAGATCCAATTAGTAGATGAATTAATTGCATGCATTTATTTATGTTATAATTTAATTACCACAATTTATGCCTTGGTTTACTAATTTGATAGTCTACTCCTGAGGCAACACCGAGACGAATGGAATGCCGCTTTGCCTATGTGAAATCAGGTGCACTACTAGCAAATTTCAGTTTGCGACGAATTGACTCAATCATAAGGCGGATTGTATTCCATAAATGACACAAGCAGGAAGTCGAGCAACAAAGCGAAGGCATAATGGAATTTTTGGTTGCGTTGGCAATTGTAATAAGCAATTAAAATGCAAGGGGTTATTTCTGGGGACGATGTGGGGAAATAATTAAAGGTTGCATTTGGAAACATGGATTCGGATTCAGATTTTAAATTAATAGATTTGAAATGCCTTGATTTCAAATCCAGTGATTTTAGGAGGTATTTCAAATTAGGGATGTCAAAATCTGACACGAATGGCGAACCCAACATAGCTAACCCGTTTATATATAGGTCATAGGTTGTCGCTAAACAGGTTTGGGTCATATTCAGGTCGACACAGTTGACCCGTTTAATAAACAGGTTGTGTTTGTGTTCAACATTTTGACATGTTTGACCCGTTTAGCTTATAAATTAATTAGCTTTTGTTTTTAATATTTTGTTATTATTGCTTTTTTTTTTTTTAAATTATATGTTTATTACTATTATAATCAAACAAGTTATTAAATAAGTCATTTGTATTGACATTTACATGACCTGTTAATTAAATAGGTTAAATGTGTTGTGTCGGGTTGATCTGTTTAATAAACAAGTTGTACATTACACTAGCCAAGGCATGTGAGAGTGCTGATGTGGTTGGATCTAGACCCTACATGTGGGCTAGTTGAAAGGAAGGGAAGTGTCGGCTGAAGAAGAGGATATTTGGCTTGTGCCAACGGCGTGACCACCTTGGAGAAGAGTGAGATTTGCACTTGACATGGACACCCAACACTTGCACAAAAGGGAGATAGCGACCCCCTATGGTTAGATGCTATAGAACACTCCTTAGCGGCTGATTTTGTGCTAGACCACTGTTGTGGACACGTGCATCACTCTTAGCTTCCCTGATGTCATTTTCATTGTCTACAATGTGCTCCCCACGTAGTAGTAGAGCCACCCTTCGTTCTGCTACCTTGACATTAGCGTGTTTTCTCTCTCCTCCAGCCATAGTATAGTACAATAGCTATATTAGGGTTTGAAATGGGTGAATAAAGGTTTGACACTTGTCTGAATGTACCTCATAACATTCTTCGTACTATAAGAGGGACATGTTGCTGAGCAATTAGAGCAAGAACCTAGAGAAACAAAGAGAGAGAAAAAAAAAGTTTAGGTAGGAAAGTGAGGTAGAGAAAAAGGCTTTCTTTGGGAAGAACATCACCATTGTACAAAGACCTTAATTTTCACATAATAGAGAGCTCTAAAGAGTGAGGGACAATCTTCCCCTTATTCATGAGTGGTTTTTCATCCCTTCCAAAGGGTTTTCCACATATCTTCCCATGCCTTCTTTACTTTCCATGTTCACTTCATTTCTCTCGACATTAAAGTGTTAAAGTTTTATATTCATTGTTCTTAAGCTTTTTCACTAAAATGTATTGTTTGGCGTATCAATCATCTTATTTCATAGTTTTGATAACCTAACTTGCACGTACACAAGTCATGTTAGAGTTGAAGATTCTTGACACGTTTACTAAATAGGTCGGCTTTGGGTTAACCCATATAGCTGAATACTCATGGCTCGACACGACACAAACTTGACTCGTGAACACGAATTGCCACCCCTATTTCAAATTTAAGCATTTTAAAGGTTTAAAATCCTTGGTGGATTTGTCAAATCCAAATCCTCTGCTTTTTAAAATTGTCCAAATAATATATTTGAATTTTAATTACCCAAATCCAATTATCTAATTCCTGTTATCCAAACGCACCATTTGAAATCTCAAGTAACTCAAGTTGCAAATCATAAAAAACAAAGCTTCATCTTCTACTGTCTAGAAATCAATAGTGTACTGTGCATAAAGTTATTTGTGTTAGGTTCTAAGACTTTAGGATCCAAATGTATTAGAATTTCAACTTGTAATGTGTTGGCAAACCATGATCAAAATATTAAGTCTAGATTTAAGCTGCTTAAAGTGTGTTTATGTGTAAAGTTGGAATCGAGTAATTGCAGAAAATTATTATTCTATTTTTGTAAGGCTTGATCGATCGAAAATTAGACTCGATCAATTGAAACTTGTGCAGATTGTTTTTTCTGCAGAATTTCCAACCCAGCCGAAGCCCATATGACTTGTAGGGTTTTATATTTTGCTTCAAGTATAAAAGGAAAAACCCTAGCCACGTTTTAGAGGTTGTTGATATGCTGTGTGTGTGAATCTTCTGTGAGATCTAGAGGTGTTTACCTTCATACACACTTAGGGTTATTAAGATCAAGATTGATGTCGAGAACTTGGTGATCTCTTCATTTGCTGCTTCAAGAGCTTAAAAATAAACACAAGTAGGAGAACTTGTGGTTGTTGTGGATCAAGGAAAGAAGTAATCCCTGGACTCGGAGCTATCACGTGGTCGTGGTAGTAAGTTTTTTACACGAGGTAGTAATATGATGTTAGTGGTCTAAGTCTTATTGTAAAACTTCAATTCTTTCATAGTAGATCTGTTTTACCTTGAGGATAGCTAGGTTAAATCCTTCACAGGTTTTCTACCCGTTTGGTTTTCTTGGGTTATCATATCGTTGTGTTTTAAGGGGTCTAAAAAAGTAGAAGTGGTATCAGAGCCCGGTCATAGGTTCGAGTTGTTGGAGCCGCATTGTGAGGGAGGGATTGTGAGAGATTTCACAATTCACTCCAATACCAATGGGTTTGGTCTGCGATCGAATGCTATAAAAGATTTGTTCCCCCTTATCCTTCACCAATTGGTCATTGGATGGATCGCTCAGTGAGTTTTTAAAAAAGGTTTTCTCTTACGTGTTCTCATACTTTTCACATCTTTTTCAAAAGCTCTTTCCTTGTTCTGCGCTGACCGATCCACACCAAGCCTTTTTTGTCGTTTTCTTCCTAAAAATTCTCAAGTGTTTTTGTCTTCAAGTGCAGGTATGATCTAAATACCCTTCCTTTTTCATTAAAATCTCATTTTTCATGCATTTACATGCATTTTTCTCTAACAATTTCAAACATGGGATTTTTGGGATTTTTTATTTTAGGGTTGTTTTTAATCATATTTGACCAATGGGTTTTTGTTCTTAGATGTTGTAAACATGTTTCCCATGCATTAATTTGATAAATTTGGTGATTTGAGATCAATTGAAATTTCTATGGCTTGAAACTTTGAGAAATTGGGGTTTTTGTTCAATTGGGTGTAATTTGGTAAAATTGACTTGTGTAATTGATTGATTATGTCATTATATGATGGTTTCTATCTAGTGTAATGATTAATTACTCAATTTGGTTAATTTTTTGAAATTGGATTTTTCAAAATTTGGGGTTTTTGTTCTAAAACTCTATGTTCAAGTCAATTGTTGGTTCATAAAGTAAAATTGAACTATTTTCAATGCATTAGGGCATGCATCATATGTGAATTCATTTCATGCATCATATAGATTGTTATTTGTTGAGTTTTTTGTGCTTTAACCCTTTCTAATGCAGTCTGCCCTTGTGTTTTTTTTCTTTGCTTCTGTTTTCCATTCTTTCCAACCCTTAGCATCATGGTTGGGAAGTATAGAGCCCATAAGAAAACCTCTACCTCCTCTACCCCTGTTTTCCAGAGTGATAGGTTTCTTACCTCGAAAAATCAAGAAACCTTTGAGAAACTGAATGTCTATAGGAAGGTGTGGGCTGAGTGTAAAGTGATTTTAGATGAGGTTGATCCTAAGATTCTAGGAGTTTTGATCGTAGGGGTTGGTTGCCTCTTTTAGTTGTAGATCATTCTCCTCCAGCTGTTTTGATCAGAGAGTTCTACTCGAACCTCTCTGTCCAGTCCACTTCATCCAACATTCAGTTTGTGAAGAGTTGGATAAGGGGAGAAGAGTATGTCATTGCTCCTAAGGTAGTGGCCTTTACTCTTGGTGTACCTTTGGTACAACAGCCTGTCTATCCTTATATCGAGGTCCCTCCTCTTAATGACATCATGTCACTTATCATTGGTACTTCTATTTAGTGGGGTACTGAACCTTGTATCACCTCTCATAAGCTTACTGAGCTTAACTATCTATTTTTCTGGATTTTGTGTCATTCCATTTGGCCTATTTCTCATTTACACACTATTCCCATTGAGAGATGTGCTTTCTTGTATGCTCTTGTCATCGATGCTTCTATTTGTTTTCCTTATCTGTTTATTAGCTCTTTAGTTGAGGTTTATAGGAGTAGCTTGAAAGGGCATGGTCTTTTCTTTCCAGTTTTCATTCATAGGATTTTGTTAGATTTGGGTTTAGAGGATTTTCCTGCATCCAAGCCTATTCATATCATCGCCCCCATAGGTGCCACCTTCCTTAGGCAAAGAGCGGCTTAGATGTAAGCTAGCTCTAAACGCCCTAGAGTTGAGTCTTCCACAGGTGATGCATCTCGGCCTCCTCCATTTGGTGATCCATCTGCTGGGGAGTTTGTCGATCCCACCGCCGTTGTTGATCCTCCACCTTCTTCATCCAATGATGCTTCCATTCGGAGTATGTTGGAGATTGTCATGACCGTTCAGGTGGCGCATGGACAGATTTTGGTGGATGTGCTTGCTGAGCTTGAGGCTTTACGTGCAGATTTGGCGAGTGTTCGACATTCTACTCCACCTTCACCTTCTGATGATGAGTCTTGATTGCCCTTTGGCAATTCGTCACAAAAAGGGGGAGTATTTATGCATGTTGATAGAGGGAGATTTAGATTGTATTTAGGAGATTCATGATGTATTCATTTTCTTTGGCTCATGATGTATTTGTTTTTATTGGTTGTATATGTTTGGGGGAGACATTTGTGTTTTGTGTTTAGTATTTTTATTGTTTCTTGTTTCACATATGGTACATTTGATTATTGATTTATACCTATGAGGTTATTCATGAAATATGTTTTTTTTTTTTTTTTTTTTGATGTTTTGTGAAATCAAGAAGTTTAATTTTGGTTTACTTGTATTTTCCACACATGCGTTTATATATTTGTTGAGTGTTTCAGGAATTTACAGGTTAATTCAGTCGTGGCTGCTGTCTACATTAGCAACTGATAGATAGTAGTTAGGTTGAATTTTAATTGGGCTGTTTGTAACTTTGAGCATTTCATGATTGTGATATGTTTTGTCACAGATTGCCAAAGGGGGAGTTTGTTAGGTTCTAAGACTTTAGAATCTAAATGTATTAGAACTCCAACTTGTAATGTGTTGGCAAATCATGATCAAAACATTAAGTCTAGATTTAGGCTGCTCAAAGTGTGTTTATGTGTAAAGTTGGAATTGAGTAATTGTAGGAAATTATTATTCAATTTCTGCAAGGCTCGATTGATCGAAAATTAGACTCGATCGATTGAAGCTCGTGTAGATTGTTTTTTTTGCAAAATTTTCGACTCTGCCGAAGCCCATATGACGTGTAGGGTTTTATGTTTTGCTTCGAGTATAAAAGGAAAAACCATAGCCACATTTTAGAGGTTGTTGATATGCTGTGTGTGTGAATCTTCTATGAGATCTAGAGGTGTTTACAGTCATACACACTTAGGGTTATCAAGATCAAGATTGATGTCGAGAACTTGGTAATCTCTTCAGTTGCTGCTTTAAGAGCTTAAAGATAAACACAAGTAGGAGAACTTGTGGTTGTTGTGGATTAAGGAAAGAAGTAGTCCGTGGACTCGAAACTATTACGTGGTCATGTTAGTAAGTTTTCTACATGAGGTAGCAATAGGATGTTAGTGGTCTAAGTCTTATTGTAAAACTTCAATTCTTTCATAGTGGATTTGTTTTACCTTGAGGATAGCTAGGTTAAATCCTCCCTAGGTTTTTTACCGGTTTGGTTTTCTTGGGTTATCATATCGTTTTATTATTTACTTTTCCGCATTATTTGCATGATATGATTGTTTTGTTTTAACCTAGATTTGAATAATTTATCTAAGTAATGGTTAAATAACTAGGTTAAACAACCTGTGTTTTAAGGGTTCTAGAAACGTACAATTTGTACACAAATTTTTTGAAATCCAAAAAGAACTAAATAAATAAAACTAGGCCTTTGACAGTTCGACCTAAATCATTCTTTGAACACTATGAGCCAAAAATCTTGCTTAATCTAGGGGGGTAAAATCAAACCCATCAATTAATTCATAGTTTATTTCCTAATTTCTTGAATTAAAAAAAAAAAAAAAGCCATATATAAAACACATCCTAAAATGACCAAAATACTGCGAAAACCTCCAAAATGACCCAAGTAACCCCAAAACGTTCAAAATGATTTAAAAAAAAAAAAACCCCTTGAGCCATTAGAATGACTAAAAGACCCCCAAAATGATCAAAATTGAGAAAATATTCATGAAAAATCCTAAACGACCCAAATACCCCAAAAATGTCCAAGATAACTAAACTGCGCAAGAAAAACCACTTGAATGACCAAAACATCCTAGAGACTTCAGGAATAACCATGATATGTTTCAAAATAGCACCAAAACCTCTACAATTTACTAAAAGAACTCCAAAACTATTAAATTGACAAAAATTCTAAATCTCCAAAATGACCATGATATGTCTCAAAATTTCAGGATCACCCCAAAATTTTGAAAGTCCCACAAAAAGAACTTCCTAGTTCCTAGACCCTCAAAGTAATTCACAAACGTTGGAGATGCACTAAATTTTAGGGACTATTTTGAGGGTGTGGCAATAAAATTCTTTTACCTCGTTTCTTCCACAATTGCATATAATAAAATGTGTGCAGAGATACATGCAATCATGCACTTTAAATCCATTAAGAATTGGTGGATTCCACGAAGCCTAGATCATTATAATTAATTCTTCAATGATATCATATTACCATGCAATAATCGATCAATTATTACCATCATGAGTGCATGAATCTAGAATACATTATATTTTTCATTGATTTCAGATTAAGCATTAGCTACATTTTTTGGTTCCATAATTATTTCTGATAACTATCTGTGCAGTTCCCCTAGTACATATATTATGCACGAACGTGCAATTTGAATGCTAGAAGATCTTCGCGGTACTTGGCAGTTGGCAATCATTTGTTCAATTATCTTGACCTCCGTCTTTCTTTGCATAACTAACCATTGCGGATCACTTGGCCTTGCCAAAAGTATGTCCAAGCAATGAGAACCTGCAGAAAGTGAACATTTAGCACACCTAGTTAATAAACTACCACTAGTTCTAAAAGTTTAAGTGGTTAGTCATTTAATCATCGTTTTAACAATTAACAAGAGCCACCATAGGTAATAGGCATAATTTTTCTTAATTAAAAAAGTTTATTTGACCATTGTTTTGCTTACTTAATTTTGTTTTATTTTATATATACATATTTTTTTTGTTACTAGTAACAATCCTTTTAGGGAAATGATCAGTACCACTAATTGTAGTGACAGCAAGGATGTTTTCTGATATGTTCTCCAAAACCCTATGATATGAAATGGACAAACAAATAAGTAGGTACAATACAAACTTCCAAAGAAAATGACTAAAATGAAAATCTGATTTTTTTTTTTTAGTTTACCCGCCACTACTATAAGGATCTCTTAGTCCATTCGAGAATATAATGTTACTACCAAACCTATGGAGTGTCAGTTTCAAATCCTGCAATTTGACAAGTATCAGAAGCACAAAGAGTAATATCACCAAATACAGACAAAAAAAAAAAAAAATCATTTTGAAATGTTTGATAAGGTTAATTAAGAACATACTTGACCACCGTAATAAGTTGTCACCCAGTGAGGCTGAGGCAGGACACCGTAGAAGCTCTTGCATTCATTGATGAATTCGTTTAGATTGAAAGTTTGTGGTGGGAACATTGAGTCGGGGCTAGTACCAAAGCCAATGGGCATAACCATCTCACTACATGTCTGAGCATATAGGCTACACATATATTATAACAATTCAAAGACATTCCACCCACTCATGTTTTGTAGTTGGATAAAATTTCTCATTCCTTAAGAAAAACAAATAAATAAATAAAGAGAAGGGATATCTAGGCAGCAAATAATATTGTGCACAAATTATATTTAACATTTTCTTGCACAGTCGGATACTTTTAGGTGGGATCTGCTTAGTAAAGAGCTTAAAGATCCCAAAACTAATCACCAATAGAGCCATATTGAAGGTCATCTAGAGGTATACTTCTCATAATTCTTGATTAATATTTTCTACTATTCCTCTATATAAATTTTAAATAGTTAACTTAATCTTATAATATATAGCATTTAAAACATGTTACCACTATGCTTTTTTACTTTTTGGAAGAACTAAATTTTACAATAGCTAATATTATTAGGACAAAATTTAATTACAAAACTTGTTGTAACCTAAAACTACAACTTTAATAAATAAAATAAGCATTGTTACATATTTTGAAAATCTAACCGTTAAATTGCATGTTCTTTACACTCTTAATACACATGTCAAATTTTGTATCAATCGGATATTATTTATTATATGATCTATATGTTTATATTTTATATATAATTTTAAACTACAAAAACTTATAATTTAAACAATTTATTGATGACGATCTTTAATTTTCTAGAAATTTTGCAAGGATGTTATTATCATTAATTTATTTTATTATTATGCTCTTTTTGTAAGACCAATGAGACTATGACAGTGATATGTTTGATATTAAATGTAATGTAGAATTATATTGAAAGCTACCTGCCAATTCCACCCCTCAGAGGTTTCAGTTGGACGTTTGAATACATTCACGTCATAGCATGAATGGTTTCCCATATAAGCAACAACACCCGCATAGATCCGGCGAACAGTGTCTGTTCCTACAGAAGCTCCATCAATGGCATTGCATAGAATGCTAAGTAGGTAGCTTGGGGGGTGATTGTATTGAGCTGCATCAGAATATATTGTAACTAGATATTCCTCGAGATCGGAAGATGCATTTAATTCACTGTGAAGACAGAAGTTTTACATTGATTAGATTTGAAGTCTAGAAATAGAATCCTTTCAATTTCATGGTTAAGATTTTATTTTCTAAATTTAACAGTGCACCACATTATTTAAAAATTTTAAATGATGTGGGATCTAAGATCTATACGGATCACAACCACGAAATTGATCAATCTTGAATGGAGAGAATTCCTTTCCTAGAATTATATATTAAAATAAGTAAAATCTGTGTTAGTTAATTACTTGCAAGTATTAAATCGCTTGCTAAGGGTTGAAAGACCATGAGGCTCTGAAGCGACTCTGTCAATTTCAGCCCATGATTTCTGTATGGTTTTGTAGCAACTTTCACTAGTTTCCTGCACAGGCAACCATCACAGTTATAAGTTTCTGAAGGTTTTTAAATTGAGTAGGGCTAAGTATACAATATTTTTCAAAACTGCTTGATGTAACTTATTATGATTGAAGTAATATGACTCTTAAGAGCATACTCATCAAATGTGCCAAATGCCAAATATTTGGCATTTGGCACACCAAATGCTACTGTTTAAGCTTCATCAGATGTTCTAAATATTCTATAATTATAAAACATGCTACAGTACCGTCTCAAATATGAGACGCTACGGACCCAAATGCTATTTCTGAATAATAATTTTTTATTCAACGTTTTCTCTCTCCTCTCAATATTTAATTCAATGTTTTCTCTCTCTTCTCATTATTTTCTCTCTCTCCAGCCGATGTTCCCTCTCCCTTTCTTCTTCAGATCACCCTCCCTCACTCTTAAATCAACAGCAATCAAGCCGCCGATCACCGATCAAGCCGCCTCATCGTTCTACGTACGCCATCGTTCAACGGTATGGCGGCCTCACCGATCAACGGTACACCATCGTTCTCGCCATCGTCACGCTGATCTCGCCATCGCCGATCTCGGGTTTGTGGGTTTGTGCAGTCTCGGGTTTGTGGGTTCTCGCCATCACCATCGTTCTCGCCATCGCCATCGCCACGCCGATCTCAGGTTTGTGCCGTCTCGAGTTTGTGGGTTTGTGCCGTCTCGGGTTTGTGGGTTCTTGCCATCACCATCGTTCTCGCCATCGCCATTGCCGTCTCTTGTTGTGTTTTGTTTTTGTTTTTTTTGTTTTTTTGTTTTTTTTTTTTGAGGTGGCGTTGGTGGATGTGGGTTTGTGCTGGTGGTGGCTGGTGGCCGTTGTTGCGGCAGTGATAGTTGTGTTGTTGTTGTTGTTGCCGATGATAAGGATGATAGAGAGTAATTAATATATTATTTTAATGTATAGCAAATATTATTTTAATATATAGAATTGAAGTATAGAACATCTGATAAATGACATGTTGTAAAATGGTGTGCTAAAATGATAAAGTAGGTTTTTGGTGTGTTAAAATGGCATTTTTTATGAGAGAGCTGATGAGAATGCTCTAAGTGGGTTGACCGCTAACACTAGTTTTATTATGCACAAATTTAATGTTTTCTCCCAATTTATTGTTTTAAATTTAATTTAACACTCAGTATATCCATAAATATAAAATAAGTTAAGGTGTTACTTTAAAATCCTTGGTTACTATAGAGAAGTATCCAGCTTGTGGAGCAATGGTGTCAAAGTACAGGATTGGAGCTGAAGAAGCTATAGCTCCAAGGGCAATGTGAGGATACTTTAGCCGAAACCATGCAGCAAGCACCGCAAAATTACGTAAAAAAAGGAAAAAGAAAGAAGAAGAACAAAAATTAACGACAAAGCATGAAAACGTTATTGATTGACGATTGTCTAAGAAATGGATTTAGAGTGACTTACTTCCCCCATAGGAACCTCCAATAACAATTATCGGAGAATTTTCTGCAGATAAGTTTTTCTTTATGTGTAAGAGCACAGCAGCATAATCGGCTATAGCCTGAGCTGAGTTGAAATAACCCCGAATACTTTCATTTTTCAAAGCCGCTTTCATTGATCCAAATGGTACTGATTCTCCATAGTACCGATGCTATTTACAATACATGCATTCAACGGTTTTCAGTGAAATATTCCAATTTGTATTGTATCAAAACAAAAAATGATTTTATCCATTTAACAGACATTCAATTCATGGTTTGGTTTAAATACTACAAATTTGAAGGGATATCTAGTGCTACGTTATTCCAAATTTTAAATGAACGTAATACTTTGTGTGTGATTAGATTCAAGAAATAAATATTAATTACACATCCCAAATCAATATGAAAAAAAAAGTTGATTATAAGTTCACGTGTTACGGTGAAATAAATTATATATGTAATCACTTTTACGGTTTTACCTCTATGTATACTTGGAGAGCCTTAAACCTGGGGGCATTATCACTGGGAAATCCAATATTTGGAAATTCCTCATCCAAGGGAAATTCTGCGCCAAGATACGCAAATATTGGTGCACTTGCATTTGCTCCACCCCAATACCTATAGTTGATCACATATCTTTGTTTGAAAGTGGTGTAGCTATCAAGCCTATAGTTGAAGGTCAAATGGATGTTTCACTAATTGATTACCACAAAGCCAAGAAACAATTTTTCCCACTAGAAGATTAGAGTACTTTGAATAATTGTTTCTCTCTCTATCAAACTAATTACTAAGGGGCAAAGCATGAAAAAACTCATCAGTAACCAGAAAAGAATAATGTAACTTTACAACCTGAAGAATGTCTATTATAAATAGCAAATATTTGCAACTAGTGTTCAAAAGTTGCAAAGTACTATTAAAAAAAGTATACCTCATTCAACTGTAATAAAACATGTCATTGAGCACATTGAGAACACCAATAGTTTCTTGATAACACTTCACTTTATCTTTCTATCATAAACACTAATTGTTGCTGTCTTCAAGACTTTTGCCTCCTTTAGAACATATTTTACAAATTCCATTCCATGGACCAATCCTTGAAATTTTCTAAAATAGAAAGTAGTAAGGTGTGATGATAGTGACAGATGGTGGTTCCTTCCAGCTTGTCTTGTTCATAGGGCAACCAGAACTCTGATGACAATAGACACAGCAAATCATTAGTGTAAGTTTGGGGAAGATCACCATTTAATACATAAAATTAATTAAACTAACCTCATTAGAAACAAAAAGAACTTCAAGCTTCGGAGCACTTAGGAGCAAGGCTTGTAGCACATGCCAATTCCCCGCATTAACTTTGTAGTTCAGTTGTACCAAATTTCGGAACTGAGAAAGATAAGTAGAACCGTTGCAGAGACACTGCATGACTAGATTATAATTACAGCTCCTAACAAATTTTTTTTCCCCAGTTTTCAAGTGTGGCTGTTCGGTCTTTAATTTATGACCTCATTTTTTTCCATCACATTATTGTTGGAGGAAGAATCACAATTTGAACAAGAATGAAACGTAAATTTATCCAAAACAGAAATGAAAAGAAAGAACTCACCTTTGAGTAACAAGAGAACCACAAGAATTTGACACTATAGAGTGCTTCAAGAAGCTTGAATACCCTATCACATCCATGGTCTTCCAAATTTTCAAGTGTACAAATACTAACATCTGCCTGAAGTAAGTTCTCTAGTTTTTGAAGGAAAACAACGCTGCGCGGATGACCATTAAACTTAAAGTACTCCAGAACTGGGGTGTTTATCTCAATTTTGTAATTTATAAACTGAGCAAACTCATCATCTGTAAACTCTATAGTTAAGCGTTTGAGCGTAGATACACATTTTTCTATCCGTACAACTGTGCTTATAATCTGCTTTCAAAGAAAAATCTTCAAGGACCGGGCGGGCAGGCAGAGAGAAGCCTCAAAAAAGAGTCGGATGTGTAATAGATATCTGACAGATACAGTTGCTTTAGGCTTGGGAATTGAAAGGATGAAGGATGATCAATTAGCATACTGCCATCTAACTTCAGAACCAGAAAATGCTACTGACCAACGCAATAGTTATAGGATGATAATCCCAACTATAGAAAACATGGATATCAAGTTCCTCGACTTTACCTACTAGTTTTCTCTGTCACTAGTGAAAGTTTGGGTCTCCAAACTTCTCCTAGGCTGAGGAAGAGTTTGTCCCTTCACTTTGAAGGCTAGTTAGTCCCTGTTTGCAACCTCTTGGTCGCTTCAGGCTAGTGGGTTTTTTTCTTTTAGGGGCTCCAAGAAACACTTTCTTCTCTTTTGATAAAATGGATGAGATTACTGTAGGATGGAATAAGTTGTCTCTACAGGGACCGGAGGGTGATAAGTTCAATCTCCAATCTGACATGGGATCAAAGGAACATATTTTGGTTGCAAAATTTCTCATGAAACGGGTTCTTAATGTTGATGCAATAGCTCGAAACTTCTCTCAATTGTGGCGCACCTGGAGTGGTTTCAAGATAAAGGACTAGGGAAATCATATTGTTCTCTTTATCTTTGAGAACAAGCTTGACTGTGACAAAATCTTTTTCTCTCAACCTTGGAGTTTTGATAAATTCTTGGTGGCTTTTCAAAGGTACGATAATGGCACTCACATGCGAAACCTGGACTTTGGGAGAGTCCCTTTCTGGGTGCAAATTTATGATATCCCGATCAGCTTTATGAACAAAATGGTGGTTGAAGGATTATGCTCAGGTATAGGTGAAGTCTGTCCTTTTGATTTTGCAGTAATGGAAGAGGGAGATCATCTGCTTGTGCGAGTTATTCTTGATACATCTAAACCTCTTTGTCGAGGGCGCAAAATCACCCTTGAAGATGGAACCATGGGGTGGGTTTCCTTCAAATATGAAAGGCTGCCCAGTATTTGTTACTGGTGTGGATGCTTAACTCATGGGGACAAAGATTGTAAACTATGGATTAACAGTGAAGGCAGGCTCACAGCTAAGGATCAAAATTATGGGGCTTGGTTACGAGCTCCTTTATCAAACCAAATTAGAAAATTTAGCATTGTAGTCCCGGGTTTCTTCCAACAGAAAAATTTTCAAAGGTCTCTCAAGATTTGGAAAGCACAGATCTTTCAAAGCCTCATCGAACTCCCTCACCGGTGAACAGAGCTCTGACGGGATCTTTGGACAAGGTAAATCCGGATTCTCTGCCTCAAGATATTTCTAATGATGCTCGTACCCAAATTGCAAGGATTTGGATGATCCTCCACCGGGATTTGGGGGCCAAATCAGTGCTGAAGTAAACCTTATGCAAACTCTGTAAAAGATCAATTTAGAGCTGAATAAGTTTGACGGGATGGAAGTCGTGGATGAGAATTCTGAATTCTTACTAAATAAGGAGTCTAGTTGCCCAACTAAGCTTGTTACTGAGGCTACTTACGTAAGAAGGACATTTCTGCCCTTAGTCACGGGTGTATCTCCATCACATGTTGACAGGTCAGAACGGTCCTCTCTAGTGGACCTCTCAAACTCGTTAAACTCTCCCACGTGTACCCCACTTCCACCAAAACCCTCTTGGACCCGTGTTAATTGTATTCCTTATGTATTAGAGGAAAAATTAGAGGTATCCTTAGGGAAAAAAAGGGCTACTCGGTCTAGAAAAAATCAACAAGGAGGGGGGAAAAAAAAACAAAACGAGTTTCTCAGGCTGAAAAAGAAAATGCAGTCATATTGGTTGAGGCTGGTTCCTAGCCCTGCCAAGAACAATGAATCTCATCTGTTGGAATTGTCGGGGGTTTAGGAACCGGCAAACAGTTCAGGAGCTTAAAGATCTAGTCCGGGCACAAGATCCCTCAGTCGTGTTCTTAGCCGAAACATGGCTAGAAGAAGCAAGCCTAAGCAATATTTGTGGTTCTCTTCAGTTTGGCCATTACCATGGAGTGTGAAGAATCACTCATGGGGGTGGCTTAGCTCTTTTTTGGAAGATTGGATTAACTTTAGATGTGGAATCCTCATCTCCAAATCATATTGATGCGGTGATCAACAAAGGAAAAGACAATGCATGGCGTTTTATACGAGTTTATGGAGCTCCAAAAACGCAATTGAGATCGGCTACTTGGGACTTGATTCACTCTCTTCATAGACGTGGGACCTTGCCATGGCTATGTGGAGGCGATTTTAATGAAATTTTGAAATCACATGAAAAGTGGGGTGGCAGATTGTGACCCTATGGTTAGATGGAGCAGTTTTGTGAAGTATTGGATGAATGTAATTTGTTGGACCTCGGATTTTCAGGAAATAAGTTCACTTGGTCAAGGACTTATCCTAATGGCAGTATGGTTTGGGAGCGGCTGGATCGGGCAGTGTGCATGGCGGAGTGGTACGACTTATTTCCGTCAACAAGTGTATAGACTTTGACTTGTGTGTCTTCGATTGGAGGAGATTGAAGTTAAAACTTTGAGACCATGGCGGTTTGAACAAATGTGGCTTGAGGACTTGGGTTGCAAGGAGACAGTGGAGCGGACTTGGAACAGATCAGTCACGGGTTCTCCCATGGAAGTAGTAGTTGCTAAATTGGACGCTTGTCGGAAGAGTCTTTCGCAATGGAGTAAGCACTCTTTTTG
The DNA here is from genome assembly GCA_032727855.1 of Quercus ilex subsp. ballota. NCBI lineage: Eukaryota > Viridiplantae > Streptophyta > Magnoliopsida > Fagales > Fagaceae > Quercus > Quercus ilex. The sequence goes on from CM064915.1 coordinate 20,593,881, forward strand.
CCATGTGAGACGAGAGATTTCAGAAAAAAAAAGAAGATGCTGAAAATGGCTGAACGTGAAGCAACTCAGGGAAAAAATGTGGAAAGGTTCCTTAAGCTTAAATCAGATATAGCGGACCTCCTTCACCTGGATGAAAAAATGTGGCAGCAACGGAGTAAGGAGCATTGGATGATTTTCGGAGACCGTAATTCAAAATACTTCCATACAAAAGCTTCACAACGCTTCTGCCGTAACAGAATAATAAAGCTCCAAAATTCAGATGGGATGTTGGTTTCAAGTGAAGGTAATCTCTCAGGTATGGTTCGAGACTATTACAAAAATCTGTTCCTCTCCTCAAAGCCGACGGAAGTTGATGGGGTTGTTCAGGCCATTAAATCTGTTGTGATTGAGGATATGAATAACAGGCTGACTAGCCTTTTTTCTCAGGTGGAGATTGAGTCTGCTTTGAATCAAATGGCTCCCCTTAAAGCCCCTGGTCCCGATGGAATGCCTCCCATATTTATCAAAATTTTTGGAGTGATATTGGCTACGTCGTTGTGGAGTGGTGCTGTTTTGCCTTAACTCAGGTAGTCTCATTTCAAGTCTGAACCATACTTTTATTTCTCTTATTCCTAAAGTTAAAAATCCTAAGTTTGTCACTGAATTTCGACCTATTGCTCTTTGTAATAGTTTATATAAGCTTGTATCAAAAATGTTGGCAAATAGGTTAAAGAAAGTCTTCCTGTTTATTATCTCAGAATCTCAGAGCGCCTTTCAATCCGATAAGGCTATTTCTGATAAGATTTTAGTGGCTTTTAAGTCTCTTCACCACTTGAAGTGGAAGAAAGGGGGCAAAGTGGGGCACTTAGCTCTAAAGTTGGATATGAGTAAAGCATATGATAGATTGGAGCGGGGATTTCTCAAAAAGGTGATGGAAAAAATGGGCTTCCATAGTAGGTGGGTTGGTTGGATTATGGAGTGCGTTCAATTAGTGACTTACTCGGTTCTGATAAATGGGGCGCCTACGGATACCTTTACCCCAACTAGAGGTATTCGTCAGGGAGACCCCCTCTCCCCCTACCTTTTCCTTCTTTATTCAGAAGGTTTAAATGGCCTCTTGGAACAAGCGGTGGTGACTAAGCACCTTGAAGGTTTCTCCCTTTGTAAAAACGGACCAAAAATATCTCACCTTTTGTTCGCCGACGATAGTCTCCTTTTTTGCTGTGCTAAAGTTGAAGATGTGTCAAAAATCCTAGAGATCCTTGGGAAGTATGAGAGAGCTTCAGGGCAGAAAATAAATGCAAACAAAACCACAATTTTCTTTGGCGGTAATGTGACTGAGTTGGCCAAACAGCAAGTGCAAAATCTATTTGGTGTTCCAGAAATAAAGGAATATGAGAAATACTTGGGTTTGCATGTGGTTGTGGGGAGAAACAAAAGAGCAAGTCTTAATTATATAAAAGATCGTGTGTGGGGTAAGCTTCAAGGTTGGAAAGGAAAACTTTTATCTCAAGCCGGGAAAGAAGTTTTGCTCAAAGCCGTGGTCCAAGCCATTCTGACTTTTGCCATGAGTTGCTTTCGTCTTCCGGTTGGCCTTTGTCAAGATATCAAGATGCTTGTTCGTAGATTTTGATGGGGTCAAAGAGGGGATCGTCGCAAAATTCTTTGGAAGAAATAGGAAGTGTTATTTAAATCCAAAGAAGAGGGCGGTATGGGTTTTAAAGATTTATGCAAGTTCAATGAGGCATTGTGGGAAAAACAAGTGTGGAGGTTGGTTCATGATTGGAACTCACTATTTTATAAGGTGTTTAAAGCCAAGTATTTTCCTCATGGGTCCATTTTTGAAGCTACCGCATCTTTGGGGTCCTATGCATGGCAAAGCATTTTGAAATCAAGACATTTGATTAGAGCCGATGCAAGATGGAGAATAGGAGATGGGCAGCACATTAGAAAACATGGATATCAAGTTCCTTGACTTTACGACAAATGACGTTGTCAATCCATTTATCGATACAACAGTTACCAGTGGCAGCTCCACTTGTATGTGAGGGTGGTCCTAGGACTACCCTCACTTGCCAAATTCTTTTTTTATTCTTAGCAAAAAATATTATATAAATTATTAGTTTTTTTGGTTTCCCACAGTGTTTCCTCAAAACTTTCAACTAGAGACTAATCACTGTTCGCGACGGGTGGGCCCATAGCGGGATAAATCGCTGGCCCAAGGAGTTTTTTCAAAGTGTTGGTGCCTGGACTTGAACTAAGGAGCTCCTAGTCAAACCCAAGACAACCATTTTGAGACTGAGTACCCAACCACTCAGCCAACCCCACTGGGTTATAAATTATTAGTTTAAATTAATCTATTTTGTGACTACTTTGACTTGGAAAAAAAAAATGTTATACTTACAAAAAGAAATATTATACACTAAATTAATCTATTTTGACTACCCTAATAAAAATCTTAAACACTCTGACCTGAGAATCACAAGAATTTGAGTTCAACAAAAATAAGAGTAATGCTACATCCATAATATTTACACAATAAATATTATGTGGTAAGCTATTATTAATTTTAATTTTGGCTCAACGTTGACATGTTTTACCTACCAATAACAGTTTGTTGCATAAGATTTGTTATGAAAATATTGTGGTCACTTTATTGTTCTCATTTCAACATTTTCAATTTTCAATTTCCACTTTATTTCTTATTAGTCTTTTTTTTTTCTTTCACTTTGTTAGTACAAAAAAATTGTAACATTTCATGTATTTGTGTGATTTTTTTGTGACGTTGATATATTCAAGTTGTCTCTTTATTAGATTTTGTATAATTTAAATTTCTTAGTGACCACCCTAAAAAAAACTCTTAGAGCCACAGCTGACAGTTACTACAATTGTTATACACGAGGCGAAAAGTTTGGAGGGATGGCGCCTTGTGTTGAGCCAAAACTCTAGACATAACATGTTCAAAGTTGTTACATGGGCCGATTTCATAATATGGGACGTCGCTTCTGGACTGGAATTCGTTTTTGAGGACGAGAGTCCAAAGGTGTTTCCAACTGCTTGACAAAGTGCTTGTGGCGACGGCATCTTGGGTTGGAAGGAACCAAAGGATGTGACACAGACTGCTGATCCTGTCGGTGTCTTTTTCAAGTTTTGACATTGATTGATGAGTGGCTGATTCGGCCATCAAAAACAAGTCTCGGTTTATTTTTAAGCGAGAGGGTTAGGTTTTACGTGAGTTGGTACAGTATTTTGATTAGGGCTTCAGAAATCTCAAGCTAATTTGGCTCTGCTTGCTTGGTAGACAAGTAAGGGAAGTAAATTAGATAGCATTTGAGATACAACGCGGAGAGAAGATAATCTCTCACTAGCTAATAATGAAGCGTTTTCACCCAATGTTGTGTGACAGCAATGCAAGAGTGTTACCCTGAGTGTGTGTTGAAAGGAGTAACGGTAGTTAGTAAAAAGACTACAACTCAATTTTAAAACTTGAGATCAATTGTACTTGCTTCAAACTAGAAGGACCAATTGGAATAAAAACACGCATTTTGAACTCAAAATGCCAGTTTTTGCCCGTTTGTCTATGCGTGTTCTAACATTTACGTTTTAAAAAAATGCGATTTCAAAAAGAAAGTATATCCAGCGAATTTGAAAACACCATTTTGAAGTGTTGCAAAACGCATTTTTTAAAGTATGATTTACCACAAACACCCCCATCAAACTTGAACAAAGAACCCAGATAAATATTTCTCATTTTTTCCTCCATCGTATCTTCACCTCTGCTTCACCTTCCATTCCGTTTCCGCCCTTTTCTTACTCCCACCATAGCCTGCTAAATCCTCAATAAGCTGGAGCACTCGTATTCATTTTCTTTCTTTTCTTCAAGCCTCAAATGGAAAGTATCATGGACAACAAAAGGATGAGTATTTGATCGGTGAGGATAATTGTTACTGGAGGACAAGTGCAAAAGTAGGAGTAAAATGAAATTGGTAAAGTGAAATGTGTGCAGGTGCTAGGGAATCCTTTGTTAGGTGAAGTAGTTCACGTGTAGTGGTGTCTTCACCCTCCATGTGTATTTATTTATTTATTTTTATATTTAATAAATGGAATACTTTAATTTTATATATAAGATTTAATTGAAAAATGTAGGTGTATATAGGTCTTTTTGGTAATTTGCTGCTGAAACAATGGTTGAAAATCACACTATTTACAAATTTTGCCAAACACTACTGCATTTTCAAAGTGCACATTTTAAAACCGTTACTTTTTCAAAAATGCACTTTTACAAATAGCTTATCCAAACGAACCCTACATCTCTAACTAGCTAATAATGAAGTGTTTGCACCCAATGTTGTGTGACAATAATATAAGAGTGTTACCTTAAGTGTTAAAAAGAGTCACCACTGTGTACCCTTGGTGTGATAGTCACTCTACTAATATGAGTGCTTGTGGGGTGTAGGGGATAAGAGATGTGGTTCAAGTTTTCAAGATAGAGTTTTACACATATACACTTAGATTATTTTAGCTTAGAATTCTAAGCTTTGCTAGTGCAAATTAAATAATATTTTTTCCTGTCCAACCCCATCATGTGCACTAAACGGAACTCTAACCTTGGTACCTTTTGAGTTGTTGCTAATTTAACCTATAGTTCAGTGGAGATCTTCAATATCTTTCTTGCATACCAATCGAAGACCACATTTTTTCACTCTCAATCCTAAACCTTTGGTTTCAATTCTGATGCCAATTTGATTGAATCCATATGTATCACATTCCCATAATAAATTTATTGAGCGCTGATCGTAGTGTTGAGGAGACACATTAAATAGCCAAATGTGATTTGGGATATGTTTGGTATACTGAATGAGAATTACAATAGGAATTGTAATTTTTATTATTGGGGATAAAATGTGTTGTAATAAAATAACTAAACTTATTTATAAATTTGGTTGTAAGTTGTAACATCTATATCTATATATAACTAAAAGTTGAAGCGTGGCATTTATTGCTGCTGAGCTCCTGTTGTGCCATCTCATCACCACATCTTCGCCACATAATTATTACTTATTATTTATTCCTTTTAAAATATATATATATATATATATAAAAATAGATTATTGACTTTACATATTCATCTATGTCGGTTTTAACATCTATATATATTTCTTTTTTATTTTCAATTTTCTTATAATTTTTTTACATTCACTTATTTTTTAAATGTTCACACTTTCTTCAACCTTTCTTCTTTCCTTACCTTTTCATCTCCCCACTAGCCTGTACTTTAATATTGCTATTCATCTTTAACATCTTCCTTTATTTGTCTCTTCTTATCCCTTCCCTCTTACTATAAATTTGTCACTCTTTTCCATTCTTTGCATAGTTTTCTCTCACAAAAAGATTTTTTTTTTCTCTCTCTCTCTCTCAATGTTTTGGTGGATTTTTATTTTTTATTGCATCTCCGCTTTAGGTTGATAAATTTTTGTATTTTTAAGAACTCTAATTTAGGTTGTTACGATTTAGTTTTATGTTTTCAGTTATTATTATTATTATTTTGCTCTTTGATTGTTAACATTTATCCAATTACATTATAAAAATATAGGATAGTAGATAAAAATAAAATAGTATTCCATTACATAGCATAATTTGGATAATTTAGTGTTTATTGTTATATCTTATAATTTTTCTTATTTTTTTCTTCTCTTCTATTTTACTCAATATTGAAATTCAACCACATCCTCCTTATCATTACATTATTTATATTTTCTCTCTCTTTTTGTTTTAAAAAATAAAAAATGTAATATTTTACTTAAATTCAAACAAAAGAAAATTGTGCTCATCAAATTGTACTCATTTTTTGTAACATTTACACTTTCTCCAACCTTTCTCCTCCTCTTTACATTTTCATCTCCCCAAATATTCTACCTTGATATCACTCTTCCTCTTTCCTTTTAACTTCCTTTATTTTGTTTCTTTTTATTATCATCCTCTTGGTATAAATTTTTCATTCACTCTTCTATTCTTTACATAATTTTCTCTCACAAAAAATCTTTATTTCCCACTCTTTCTCCCTCAATTTTTTGGTGGATTTTTATTTTTATTTTCTTGCATCTCTATTTTAGCTTGATAAAGTTTTGTATTCTTTAGAACTTTATTTTGGATGATGGGATTTAGTTTTGTGTTTTAAGTTTTTATTTATTTTTTTATTTTTTATGAATTTATTGTTAAATATTATCATATTGCATTATAAATAATTAAAAATAGTATATAAGAATGTACTATTATTATATTACATAGAATTATTTGGATAAGTTAGTATTTATTGCTATGTATTTTATTTTTAGTTTTCTTCTCATATCATTTTATTTAACATTTAAATTTAGCCACACCCCCCATATATATCATTAAATTATTTATATTTCCACTCATTTTTTATTTTAAAAAATTTTAAATATAATATTTTGCCTAAATTAAATAAATAAAATTGTCCACATTAAGTGGAGTAATGTTAGGGAAACACTCATTCTCACACCCAATGCATCAAAGGAAGAATGAAATACAAAACAAATCAAGTTAGAAACACTAGATTAAAAAAAAAAAAAAAAAAACTAATAATGCATATTTAATGTCATAGAATTATCATCAAATTTAGGAAAACGATAGGTTGCCAATGGAGAGAGAGAGAGAGAGTATAAAAAAAAACTAATAGAAAGTAATAAAGAGTAGATAAAAAAAAAAAAACAAAAAAACAAACAAACAAACAAACGTCAATTAGTAATCGTTGATCGGAAAACAAAGAGGTTGTAAGGAGAAGTAAAAAATAAAATAGATATTACCGTGTAGAGAACATTAAAAACTTTACAGTGTAGTAACATAAACCGTTAAATTCACTTAAAAAATTAAATCAACAATCAACAATTAAATACAATCATAGTACTAAATTTAAATTTAAAACTAATCAAACTCTAACTGTAGTTAGAAAATTTAAAAATCCATTTTTTGAAATTTCATTTAACCTTATTTATAATATATATATATATGTATATAATTTTCATACACTATTACTTTCGAAAATCTAATGAACAATGCTACCTCTCATTTATTGTCTTTGTTATGCAAATCATCAGTTAGTAAATATATGATAATGGTAAAAAGCATTACAAATGATATCAATAAAAAAAAAAAAAAAAATATATATATATATATATATAAAATTAATTAGCCACTATCATTATGGAGTAGTAGTCTATAATTTTACACATCAAAAAAAGTGGAATATATAGAGTTTTCTTAAAGGTAAGTGTAAAGATTCACTATACATGTGTGTGTGTGTGTGTGTGTGTAAAGGTAAAAAAAGGTATATTTAAGGTTTTTATTAATTACTAAAATTATAGTATCAATAAAATATTTAATGATACCATCCTAAAAAAATTATTAGGCGCAACGTGAGGGTATATGACTAGTTATATTTTTGAATTGGAGAGAGAGATGGGTTATTTTTTTATGATTTTTTATTTTTATAATTGTTATGTGTACATGAAAAGTTTGTTTACATTATTACACTTACTAAAGAATAATAATTATAACCCTTATAGAGATGAATAGTTATTCATCATTTTAAAAAATAACTATTCATAAGGAATAGTTATTCCCTATAATAAAAATATAACCAAACTAAATAATAGCTAAACAATATGAATAATTATTATCTTATAGTACCTATTACAGTCTATCAAATATGCTCTTGATAAAACCTTAGCAATATTGCTAATGCCTGGTAGAGCATATATGTGATTTCCATTGGCTATCAAATGACACCCAAGTTCATGGTGGTTGATGATTTAAAGAAATCATTAATTTTTATTTCTCCTTTAGTTTTTCTTTTTAAAAAATTTATAAGTTGCCCTTTAGTTTAAAATCGTAGGGAAGTGAGTAGTACTTTTAAAATTGAGTCTGCAGTGCAAAAGGACAAAAGATGAAGAGAAGAATAGCGAAAGCATTTATCAAAGTTATAAAAATATGTTAAGTATAACAGTTAGAATCTTAGATGAATGGGAAACCTGTCCATTATGGTTCCACGTAGGAACATGTTGAAGTGATTTGAAATTTCTGTTTCAATTGCAGTTCTGCATCAACCTTGTAACCATATCACGACACATTTCACATTAGAACCACTTCAAATTTTTGGGTCTAGAAGCTTCCTTATCAAAATCCAAAATCATTTAAGATACAGCTGTTTAAATAGCCCTAAAATGGGTCATCATGATTCACGACTACTATAAACCATCAATAACATGAATTTATGAACTGAAAATGTATTACCAAGAACTTTTTCCTTCAAGATTCAAGAAGTTCAATAATAAACATAGGAATTGCAATTCCTGAATAAATACAACCAGTTAAGGCAAAACCTCCCAAGAAGATTTACCTTGGAGATCTTACTTTGTCATTTCATCTACATCAAGAAGTGCATCTTACTACATCTAACCCCTATTGGGATACATACCTACATTTTCTTACTGTCTTTGCATATCTAACTTATATACATTACAAGAAAGACAGAGGGAGGGGGAAAAAAAAAGGCAAAATGGGAGGAGTGGCCAAGGTTTGCACAATCATGTCAAGTAACGGAGCGGCCATGTCGATAGAAGGACTTTCTTCCAACATATAATTTATGAGGTCACACATTTGGCAGAAACATTTAATGATTTTACCATTTGAATTGTTAGTCTGACAACAAATTGAGTGAACCAAATTCTAAAACTTCAGGCATATCAAGAGGTATCAAAAGTTCTTTCATAAACATTTCTTTATTAAAGTTTTAGCTTGATTCAAAATCAACTATACTTATCTTATGAAGGTCAAATGGACGTTTCACTCACCGATTTCACAAAGCTAAGAAACAATTTATATAAGCGAAGGTTGGAGTACTTTGGATAATAGATTCTCTCTCTCTCTCTCTTATAATTTTAGAAAGGGGAAAATCATGAAAAAATTATTAATATTGAGAAAGTAGTAATGTAACCTTACCATCAGAAGAGTGCCTATTACAAACTGAAAATATTTGTAACGTGTGTTCAAATATAAGTACTAGTTGAACAAATATACCTCATGATGAAGCTAAATTCGTCAGGTTTGTCAAGATGGAACATGGCCAAAAGAACCTGGAACCCTGCACAAAACCAAAAAGTTGTGTTTCTCTTGAAAGGGTCCCAGCGTGGTGCCAGCCAATAAGCCTCTGATGATAAAGTCAAGCACTAGGAAAGAGAATGACAATGAACTAATGGGACTATGAAAGATGTGTCTGTACCTTTTCTTGAGGTCTAATGTAGTTTATATAGGATTTAGCCTTTCTAGCTGTTGAAGGCTTTCAATGGTGGCTTTAATGTCTTATCGTAACGCTTCGGGCCATTTAGTTAGGCGAAGATCCTACCAACAGTCGTGTCTCTATGTCCATCTATGTGTAACGATTCACACATTAAATGTTCCTTTATGGTGGTTTAGTCATCCAACGGCCTCTTTGGACTATGGTAATTTTCTAATTCATCACCTCATTTAACTATAAGAGGACATGTCATTGAGCACCTTGGGAACATAGATATTTTCTCGAGAACACTTCCCTTTAATTCTTTGTCATCGACACTAATTGTTGTTATTTTCAAGACTCTTGCCTCCTTTAGGATATATTTTACAAAGAAAAATGCTAACAGATGCCCTTGTCATCATGGTTTTCAGACCCGGACCGTTCATTGAACCGTAAAAGGGAGAGGTTCAAGGTTTTTGAGGTCTAACCGAGGTCGAACCGGGGTCGAACTGTGATGACGTCATAATTAATTTAATAATTATTTTAAATATATATAAAAACATTAAATTAATAAAAAATTGAAAAATTAACTAAAATTGTCCAAAATAAATATAGATATTATTTTTTATAACGCAACTTTCATAATACAAATAAAAATTATTAAATTCTAAAAAAATATAAATAACTATTGAGTTTCTAAATTATTTTTAAGTCAGGACAAAGCACACTTTAATACTCAATAACTTTTATTGTATGAAACCCAATAAAATAGTGAAGAGAAAATTCATTGCCAAGCCCATTTGACTGCCAGCCATTTTTTTTGTTCCAAGCCCGTTTGAATAGTCACTATCACCATTTATTATGAATTAAAAAAAAATCAAAATCAAAAGCTAGATCTGAATGATGTCCATGCATTTAAAAATGGTTAAAGTTAAACAAATAACAAAACCAAGAAAGAAGTGCTTGACAGCAAGCAAGTATTTATGTGAGTGGTTGACACGCACAGCAAAGAAGAAATCTCCAGAAACAGTAAAGAAGTCTACAACATTTTTAGGAATATTTTCACAACAAAATTTATATAAAAAAATCGTTATTAATTATAATTTGAACCCATTATTAAAATTATTTTTTTACTCACTGATATTAACTAATAACAATCTATTATTTAAAATTTATTGTGAAATATTATAAAAATATTATAGTAACATTTAATTGTGATTTTTTATTCTTTTTATTATTTTATCCTTCTTTGCTGGCATCCATTCGTTTCTTTTCCTTTTCTTTTCCTTTTTTTCTCTTGTTTTTTCTCCTCCACCCACGTATCCCCATCCCATCCCCACTCTTCTCATCTTGCTTTTATTTTGTCTAGACTCTTCCTTCTCCACGCAGAGTGTCCTCTGCTTTTATTTTTCTTTCTTTATCTCTAGCTCTCCGTTTCTCATTCTCTCTCTCATACTCTCACCTTGTCACACACACATTACCAGCAAAGAACAAAGCTAGAATTTAAAGCTTGCTTCGCCTAAGAGAAGAGTTTCTGAAGAGAGGGAGCTGCGTGATGTGCTCTGAAGAGAGATGAATAAGAAACATAAAGACATGCTATGTTTCTCTGGAGATGGCAGTGGTAGACATGGTGTACTTTTTTTTTTTCTTTTGAGAGGGAGTTGTGTTTCTGTGTTTCTCTGGAGAGGGAGTTGTGTTTCTTTTTCTTTTGTTTTTCTGTGTTTTTTTTTTTTCTTCTTCTTCAAGGTTCAGATTCAAACGGAACCGTGAAAAACGGTTTGATTACGGTCCTCAAAACCGTGCGGTTGAACCGCGGTTCAAACGGTTTCTTGCTTTTTGGGTATAGACCGGTTCTGGAGCCTAAAAGAACCGTGATTGTGAGAGGTTCACGGTTTTTCCGGTCGGACCGTACGGTCCGGTCCGGATTTCAAAACCATGCTTGTCATTGAGCACCTTGAGAACATAGATATTTTCTCGAGAACACTTCCCTTTAATTCTCTGTCATCGACATTAATTGTTGTTGTTTTCAAGACTCTTGCCTCCTTTAGGATATATTTTACAAAGAGAAATGCTAATAGATGCCCTTAAAGTAATGGTTAATAATTCATTTAAAGAAAATTTTTATGAAAAATAAATAAATAAATAAATAAAAATAAAAACAATTAATGTTTAGACAACTTTTTCCATTTTCCATGAAAGTAGTGTCAAAATTTTCCTAAAATTAATTGTTAACAATTTCCCTAAGAGCACTCATTAGCATATCCTTTTACAAATTCCACTTCTTGTTCCAAACCTTTTGATCCTAGAAATCCACTATAATAAAAACTACTAAGGTGTGATAACAGATAATTAGGATCACTCGGTGAATCCTTCCAGCATAACTTGTCTAGACAGCAGTATAACTCGTCTAGACAGGACTGGGCAGCCAGAAAGAAGCCTCATAAAAGAGTCGGATGAATAAAGAGTAATTTCTAACAGATACAATACCTTTAGGCTTGGGAATTGAAAGGAGGAATGAAGAGGACCAATTACAATGTCCCCACATAACTTCAGAACCACTAATGACTTGCAACAACAGAAAATGCTATTGGGCAACTCAAAAGACTCAGGCTCGTCCCAATAAGAAAGGAGAACTTCGATGTTGAGTTCTTCGACTTTGCGCACAGTGAGGTCGTCAATGGATTTGTTGAACTGTTCACTGTAACAGCCGCTACTATAGCAGTATATGAGGCAAAAAGCTCGGAGGTATGGTGCTTTGTGTTGGACCAAAACTGTGGACACAACGTGTGCAAAGCTGAGAAGTTGGTTGCTTATGTTGTTCTCATCATTATCACTTGAACAACATGAAGAAGAGAAGAGTCTCAACTTGCTGTTGGAAAAATATAATGTGGTGAATAAGAAATTGACGTTTAATATGTTCACCTGAAGATGTTATTAAAAGTGGTGAAAATTCCGAGTCCTACATAAGAAAGGAAAGAGATAGTATACGAGTTTAGATATTCATGAGCTGAACATTGGGTTGGGCTTTTGCATATATGGACTGAGCCCTCTTGTCCAAATAATAATTTTTTATTATTTTATTTTTGAGTCAGTCAGTTTGTGCACAGTAGTTTTTATTTGAATAGTGTATCTGTTCACTAATGTACATAAATTCTTAGTCCAAAACAATCTTCTGAAAAAACTCTCCTAGAGAGAATATTTTGTGCATTCATTTTGAGTCAAAGAGAGAGAAAGAGATATAGAATAGTTTGTAGAGCATGGACCATGGACCTTGTGTGCTTCTTCTCCGTGCTGTAGATCATTTTATCCTGGGAGGCAGACATCCATGAGTCTCAAAGCACCACAGATTATGTGAGAGGTAAAATCTGCTTTAAGAAGATTGTGTCAAACACAAAACTTAATCTAAATCATTCATCCTTCACGCATTTGGTCTGTGAGTTGTTAATTATTTGCAAATTTCTTCTTATATATAATACAATATTTATTTATTAGTTTTGCCTATCACGTCTATTTGTGTTATTACTTATATTTAGATCTATATGTTGTTCTTTTTGATTAATCACAAAAGTAAATTATTAAAATATATCTAACAATCTTAAAGCAATTTTATTTTTTATATTTTAATTTATTTTTGTGATTGCTGCGTGAATCGGTGTGAATTACTGTGCTATATTTAACCTTTGATACCTAGGTAGTTTTCGGAAATTGATATTGACTATGCGGGATTGGTTGACAGTTTTCTTTTAACGATATTGCTTTGGCTTTTTTGTTTAATTATTTTGGGTTATGTTTATCACAAATATCTTCTTGTTAATAAAATTAATTTGTGATCTTTGCTTTTTGATAAAGTTGATTCGTGTCTGGCAATTGGTGGTTTTGATTATTCAATGACTTCCATCTTCTTTAATTAAAAATCATAATATTATATAATAAGAGACAAAAAAAATCCTAATATTATATAATATTAGGAATTTTTTTTTTGTCTCTTTTGGATTATTGTTTGAGTAGGCATAGTGTAGATTCATTTGTGTAGACTGTATGAATTGTGCCTGCTCTGTTTCTAGCATTTCATGTGAATCTGCAATCTCTTTTTCTGTGTTGGCATCGTTTCTCACATTTCCTGTCTATTCTATAAAAGCAATCGGCAAACTCTGGCTTGATTATTATATTTGTGTTATTACTTATATTTACATCTGCATGTTGTTCTTTTTTATTAATCGCAGAAGTAAATTATTAAAATATATCCAACAATCTTAAAGTAGATTTTTTTTATATATTTTAATTTATATTTGTGATTGCTATGTGAATCAGTGTGAATTACTGTACTATATTTAGTCTTTGATTCCTGGGTAGTTTTCGAGAATTGATATTGACTATGTGAGATTGGTTGACAGTTTTCTTTTCACGATATTGCTTTGGCTTTTGTGTTTAATTATTTTGGGTTATGTTTATCGCAAATATCTTCTTGTTAATAAAATTAATTTGTGATCTTTGCTTTTGGATAAAGTTGATTCGTGTCTGGCAATTGGTGGTTTTGATTATTCAATGATTTCCATCTTCTTTAATTAAAAATCCTAATATTATATAATAAGAGAAAAAAAAAATCCTAATATTATATAATATTAAGATTTTTTTTTTTGTTTCTTTTGGATTATTGTTTGAGTAGGCATAGTGTAGATTCATTTGTGTAGACTGTATGAATTGTGTCTGTTCTGTTTCTAGCATTTCATGTGAATTTGCAATCTCTTTTTCTGTGTTGGCATCGTTTCTCGCATTTCCTGTCTATTCTACAAAAGCAATTGCAGACTCTGGCTTGATTATTATATTTGATATCATATTCTGCCTTTAGATACCATTTCATGTTCTTTGGTTACTGTGGATTGAATTAATATATATATATATATATATCTTGTATTGTATGCATCTTTGGCTCTTACTTTGAGATAGTTACTGTTACTGAGTTTTATAAAATATTGATTTTTGAGATCCAATTTGACTGAGTTTTGTTTGATAGAAATGTCGAATGAATCTGTTATGAAATCTGTTGCGGTACTTGTTGCTGCAATTATTACTGTTCCTATTAACCATTGAGAAAAGCCAGAAAAATTCAATGATACTAAGTTTAAGAGATGGCAGCAAAAAAAGCTATTCTATCTCACTACACTGAATTTGGCAAAATTCTTGTATGAGAATGCTAAGAATCTCAAGGGAAATGAGATGGGTAGGCAAGTGGTTGCTGCTGTGGAAGCATGGAAACATGCTGGCTTCTTGTGCAAAAACTATATTCTGAATGGATTGGACAACACATTGTACATGTGTATAGTTCAATCAAGACAGCAAAAGAATTGTGGGATTCCTTGGACAAGAAGTACAAGACAGAAGATGCTAGAACTAAAAAGTTCATTGTGGGCAAACTTCTAGATTAAAAAATGGTGGATTCCAAAATTGTGCTTAGTCAAATGCAAGAGATACAGTTGATCTTACATGAAATTCATGCTGGAGGTATGTCTGTAAGTGAATCATTTCAAGTGGCTACTATCATTGAGAAACTGCCTTCATCTTGGAAAGATTTCAAAAATTACTTGAAGCATAAGCACAAGGAGATGCGGCTAGAAGACTTGATCGTAAGATTGAGAATTGAGGAGGACAATCGTTCTTCGGAAAAAGCCGTAGGGAATCACTACATGGAATCTAAAGCAAACATTGTGGAGCATAATAAGAATAAGAAAAAAAGGGAAAATTAGTAAGTGCATTTTGTGTACATCCTTCTCTCATATAAGCATGAGCCCACTTTGTGGCTTGAGCAAGCACCACAACAACAATGTGAAGCCCGGCTACCTCAAATTAGTCACAAATATTGTTCCCGGTTAACTTTTACTTTCTGTTTTGGATCGATATGGGTGGATTTCGTAGTTTTTTTATTGAATCGAAGTTGTTTCAATTGGTGGTTGAGGAAGGGGGGAACTTTTTCTCCCTTAAGATTTTTGAACGGGGGAAGTATTTCATGCAATCAGTGTTTATGGGTAGGAATGCAGCACGCTGGTTAATGCAAAGCTTGGAACATATGGTGATTGGGGTTAACCCCAAACACTTCTTTACGCTCAGGGAAGGCGACACCGCATACACAGTGCAACGGGGTTCTAATTCGTTTGGCCGATATTTGTTAGTAATAGAATTAAAAGTTGGCGGGATGAGAAGATCGATCATTATTCCTGCAGGCAAGGCACACCAAGGTTGGAAGGTCTTTGGAATTGAATTAAGGAGGATGTTGGAACCTTCTCATTATGCGGTGGGTGGTCCAAAAGCTTTACCGTACAAGGCTAAGTTGGGTTCACTGATTCACCCTTCTCGGTCCTTTGTTGATACGGTAAAAGCGCCTCTGCAAGTAAGGAGGCAGTTGCATCAGCCCTCCATTAGAGAGACAGAGGAGATTCAAGTAGTGGAGAACACAACGTTTCCTTTGAGAGATGAAGCTAGGAATCAGGTGGTGGCTCTTGAAGTTCCGGCAAATACAGCTATACCGATTGCCGTGGGTGGTGTGGAGGGGAGTCACAGTGATATTAATGGAGTTGCTAAGTCTAAGGAGAAAATCCCGGAACAAAATAAATTCAGATTGCATAATTTGAATTTGAATGATGTTGGTGTTGGTAGGGAGCGTCAAAATAGGAGGTCTAGCTGGTTAAGGAAAGGTTTGACTGTGGAAGTTAATGAATTTGGAAAGAGGCGGGTGTTTTGGCAACATTATAGGGGTGATAAGCAAACTGTGAAGTGGGTGGCATGTGAGGTCAATTCTGCCCAGGGTGTTTTTAAGGGAATGGACACTGGGCTTTCTGTAGCCCATGCACCTGGATTAGGAAGTGTTAAGAGTTATTCAGGCCCACTATTGAATAAGCCTTTTATCTTTGAGGCAGGGGCTTGCTCTAAGCAGACCCAAATTAAGCCCAGCCCAAATATTACGTGTCTATCTGAGGATGGAGTGTTAGAGTCAAGCACTTCAGGCCTGAGTTCAGTCTCGTATGGTGAGAGTGCGACAGTGGTCCTTTCAAGCTTGGTGCTTCATTCTCTACCACCAAGGAGGCCGGCGATGGCTCCGATGGTCATACTGGGCTCAAATCCTTCCGTATCGGCACCGAAAATTCCTGGCGGGAGTGGGTCTGTCCAGATGAGTCCGAGATGGGCTACCCAGTCCCCCACGTTGCCGATAATGCCATCGGAAGTGACCCAAGTTGAATGCGAGATGGGTTTGCCAAACGTAGCTCCGTTGTGTCCTTCGTCGGAAATTCCTGGCGGTAGTGGGTCTGTCCAGGTGAGCTCGAGATGGGTAACCCAGTCCCCCACTTTGCCGATAGTGCCATCGAAAGTGACCCAAGTTGCATGCGAGCTGGGTTCACCAAACGTAGCTCCGTTTTGTTCTTCGTTGGAGCCGGCGGAGTTGACGGTGGTGTCTTCAGGGGACCCGATAGTAAAACTGGTGGAGACGTCGTTATCTCCGGTGGTGACGAAGGATGAAGATGATGATTTAGTGGGTCCGGATGTAAGGGAGATGGTGCAGGAGGTCTCTGATTGTGAAGTGGTAGTTAATTCTTCTCCCACTATTAGGGAATTGGTCACTGACTTGGACAAATCATGGGGTAATTCTAAAGAGTGGATGTTACAATTGCGGGATGGTCGACAAATTGTGATTCCGCTATCTCTATATCGATCTCCAGAGAGTGTATCGGATTGTTCAGTCACTGATGTAGAGAATGAAACAAGTAATGATTCTTTTATCAATGACGGCCAGATGGTTTGCTGGGAAGAAGACTGTGTTGGGTTAGTGGATTCTTTGTCTATTGTTAATGAGGCAGAGGAGGAGATGTGGGATTTTGATGAGAGGTCGATGACTTGGGAGTCTAGTGGCAAGCCTTTAGTTGTGGTACCTTTGGCCACAAAAGTTCCGTTGGAGTTGGAGTGTAGTTTTGAACTGGGGGTTGGGTGTACGGAGTCGGTTGAAGGTAATAATTTATCGCAATGGGTAACAAATCGGATTAAGGCTTTTAGAAAATCAGTGGGCACTTCTTTGGAAGGTTTTGAGGAGCAGATTACGGGACTGCTAATAGCTATAGAGGCCAGGAAAAAGAATAAAAAGCTTAAGACAGTAGATGATCATATGAAGCATGGCAAGTCGGGGTAGAAAGGTCAGCGGGAGTTGAAAAAGTTATTGACATCTATGAATGTCGAGGTTGGTTCAACAAAATTAAGGAATGTAAGTAAGGAGCGGGCTGTGGTGGTTCATCAATGAATTTGAAGATTATTTCTTGGAATGTTAGAGGGCTGAATGATAGGGATAAAAGGCTTCGGGTTCGTAATATGGTTAGGAGATGGAGGCCAGATGTTATTTGTCTTCAAGAAACTAAAATGGAGTTGATAACTAGAGCTGTGATTCGTAGTTTGTGGAGGGGTCAACATGTTGATTGGTCTTATCTAGGCTCTTGTGGAGCTTCTGGAGGGGTGCTTATGATGTGGGATACACGGGTTGTCAATAAAGTGGAGGAAGCTGTGGGGCGATTTTCGGTCTCTTGTAGATTTAAAAGTGTGTCAGATCAGTTTGTCTGGGCGTTTACTTGAGTTTATGGTCCTAATTCTGTGAGAGACAGAAGGTTTTTATGGGAGGAATTAGTTGGTTTGAACAGCTGGTGGAATGTTCCGTGGTGTGTGGGTGGTGATTTTAATGTGGTAAGGTTTCCTTCCGAGCGTTCTAGTTCTACCTCTTTTAATGCTGCTATGCGGGAGTTTTCCAGTTTTATTTCTGAGCAAGGCCTCATTGATATTCCGCTCCAAGGGGGCGCTTTCACTTGGTCTAATACTCGTGAAGTTGTTTCGAAGGCTAGGCTGGACAGATTTTTGTTTTCTGCAGATTGGGAGGATAAGTTTCCATCTGTCTCTCAACAACGTTTGCCTAGGCTGTTATCTGATCACTTCCCGATTCTTCTGGAGGGTGGTTCCTTTCAGAGAGGTAGGAGGCCGTTTAGGTTTGAGAACATGTGGCTTAAAGATGAAGGTTTTGTGGAGAGGGTGCGATCTTGGTGGGAATCTTATAATGTGGTAGGAGCTCCGAGTTTTGTTTTGGCCAATAAATTGAAGCTCTTGAAAAATGATTTAAAGCAATGGAATGTGGAGGTTTTTGGAAATGTTGAAGATCGGGTGAGAAAATTGTGGCAAGAGCTTAGTGATTTGGAAATGATTGCGGATAGTCGAGCTTTATTGGAGGAGGAAAGGCTGGAGTTGGAGAGAGTTCGAGGTGAATTAGAAAAAGTGACATTGATGGAGGAAATCTGTTGGAGGCAGAAGTCTAGAGTACTTTGTATTAGAGAAGGGGACAGGAATACCAGATTCTTTCATCGTATAGCTAACTCTCACAGAAGATTTAATTCCATTGATAGGCTTATGGTGGATGGAGAATTGTCTTCAAATCCAGAGGCTATAGCAAGTTGTATTTCTCATTTTTATAGGCAGCTATATGCTGAAACTGTTGCTCATAGACCTTTATTAGATGATGTGGAGTTCTCTTGTATCTCAGAGGAAGATGCACTTTGGCTAGATAGGCCATTTGATGAGGAAGAGGTGTTTGGGGTGATAAGTGATTTTAAGGGTGATAAGGCTCCTGGCCCGGATGGATTTTCTATGGCATTTTTTCAGTCTTGCTGGTGTATTTTGAAGGCTGAAATTATGGCAGTGTTTCAAAATTTTCATAATCAGGCTGTGTTTGAGAAGAGTCTTAATGCTTCTTTCCTTGCTCTTATTCCCAAAAAGGTGGATGCTGTGGAGATCAAGGATTTTCGACCTATTAGCTTAGTTGGTGGGATTTATAAGATTATCTCTAAGGTGTTGGCCAATCGTCTTAGAAGGGTGGCTCATGGGCTTATTTCAGATTCTCAGAATGCATTTGTGAAAGGTAGACAGATTTTGGACTCTTTTTTAATTGCTTCAGAATGTATTGATAGTAGATTGAAGTCAGGTGTTCCAGGAGTGTTGTGTAAGTTGGATGTGGAGAAGGCTTATGATCATGTGAGTTGGGGTTTCTTAATGTATATGCTTCAGCGCTGTGGGTTTTCAGAGAAATGGCGAAAATGGATAATGTATTGCATCTCCACTGTGAAATTCTCCATTCTGATCAATGGTAGTCCTTCTGATTTTTTTGGTAGTTCTAGGGGGATTCGACAAGGGGACCCCTTGTCTCCGTTGTTATTTGATATTGTTATGGAGGGTTTAAGTCGTATGTTAGATGTGGCTGCTACTACTAGTCAGTTCTCAGGCTTCTCTGTAGGTATTACGGCTGGCAATTTAGTGATGGTGTCTCGTCTTTTATTTGCTGATGACACTCTTATTTTTTGTGATGCTGATCCTACGCAAATAGCTTGTCTGAGAGCTATTTTGGCTAGATTTGAGGAGGTCTCAGGTTTAAGGATAAATTTGGGGAAATCGGAGTTGGTTCCTATAGGGGTGGTGCACAATATGGATGATCTGGTGGGAATGTTGGGTTGTAGGCAATCCTCTCTTCCATTGAGATATTTGGGGTTACCTTTAGGAGCTAAATTTAAGGAGTTGTCCATTTGGAATCCTATTTTGGAGAAGATGGAAAGGAGATTAGCAAGGTGGAAGAGGTTGTATCTATCTAAGGGGGGTAAGGTAACTCTTATTAAAAGTACTCTTTCCTCCTTACCTACATACTTCCTTTCCCTTCTGCCTTTACCTGGGAAAGTGACAAATCGTATGGAGAAGTTACAACGAGATTTTCTGTGGAGCGGTATTAATGGTGACTCTAAATTACACTTAGTCAGTTGGGCTCAGGTTTGTAAGCCACTGCAGGTTGGAGGTTTGGGCATTAGACGATTGAGGAGTTTTAATTCTGCATTGTTAGGAAAATGGTTATGGAGATATGGCATGGAGACCGATGCTTTATGGAGGAGGGTTATTGAGGTGAAATATGGGAATGATTGGGGTGGTTGGTGCACGAAAAAGGTGACCAATGCTTATGGTGTTAGTTTGTGGAGACATATTAGGAGTGGTTGGATGAGTTTTTCTAAACTTCTTCTGTATGATGTGGGGGATGGTACTAGAGTGAAGTTTTGGAAGCATGTGTGGTGTGGAGATTGTACTCTCCAAGAGGCTTTTCCGGAACTGTATTGTATTAGTAGAACAAAGGGCTCTTCAGTAGCGGAGGTTATGTGTTGGTCGGGTGGGAGGATTCATTGGGATGCTAAATTTCGTCGTCCTCCTCAAGATTGGGAACAAGAATCCTTTGATCTGTTTATGGATATGGTCTACTCTTCGACAGTACGGGGATTGGGTCCAGATCGGGTGTGTTGGAAGCCAGCAAGGAGTAGAGGTTTTGAGGTTAGAGGCTTCTATATTTCTTTCTACCCTCCAACCATCTTATCCTTTCCTTGGAAGATGATTTGGAAATCGAAGGTTCCTCCAAGGATAGCTTTCTTTTCTTGGTCTGCTTCTTTAGGTAAGATTTTAACAACAGACAACCTTCGCAAACGATGTGTGCTAGTTCTTGATTGGTGCTATATGTGTAAGAGTTGTGGGGAGTCCGTGGATCATCTTCTTCTTCACTGCCCCATTGCTTGTGAGTTGTGGTCGTTGGTGTTTTGTTTGTTTGGAATTCATTGGGTTATGCCTCAGAAGGTTATTGAGTTGTTTGAGTCTTGGCAAGGTAAGTTTGGACATCATAGAAATATAGAGTTGTGGAGAATGGTGCCTCATTGCTTGTTATGGTGTATTTGGCGCGAAAGGAATGCTAGAAGTTTTGAGGGATGTGAACGCTCTTTGTTAGAGATTAAGTCTTTTTTTTTTTTACACACTCTACTTGAGTGGAGTGTTGTCTTTTGTCATTTTTCCTGTTCTTCCCTTCCTGTTTTACTTGATCATTGTAATCTTGGTTATTGATTTATGCCCCCATAGTACATTCCCAATGTACTCGGGTTGGCTATTTTTCGTTTCTTAATAAAATTTTCGTTACTTATCAAAAAAAAAAATAATAAGAATAAGAGGAAATACTCCAGTGAAAGCTCGAATCAAGGAACCAATGGGGGTAACTTTACAAAGTTCAACGGAAAATGCTATGTGTGTGGCAAGATGGGGCATCGAGCTAAGGATTGCCATAAGCGTAAAGATCAAGGGACCAAGAAAGGCTCTCAAGCCAACAATGGAGAAGAAATATTCATGAGTAATTCCTCAACCTCTAAGGCTATAGGAAAAGGAAATGTAATATTGAAGATGACTTCAGACAAGGAACTTACTTTGAATGATGTGCTGCATGTGCTAGATATTCGTAAGAACCTTGTTTCTTGTTCATTGTTGAGTAAGAATGGTTTCAGATTGGTCATTAAATCTGGCAAGTTTGTACTCACAAAGAATGGCATGTATGTGGGAAAGGGTTATATCAGTAATTAATGGGTTGTTCAAAATTAATGTAGAGTGATTCTGTATTATTGCAAGTGTGGATTTGGTTTGTAATAATTTAAGTGTGATATTGTAGTTGTGTGATATAGAGGTAAATTTTATATATATAGTTTGTAGTTTTATATACTTTTGTATTGTAAAAGTATATATAATACTTCAGGAGATTTATTTGTGCTTAATGTAATATAATATAGAATTAGTTTTATTATTATTATTATTATTTTTCGGTTTATCTTCGTCTGTGCATATGATTCTTTGCAACTGGAAAAGCTATGTTTTTTTTTTTTTTTGAACTGGAAGATTTATAGCATAAAACCAAAAAGGAGTACAACATAGAAACAAACAAAACAGGGCATTAAGCCAGATACAACATGTCTTTGTGGACTAACGAAAACACAGCAGGGGGGAAACCCCATTCCACAAGCAAGAAGATTCCTCTCTCCGAGCCAGCTATGCAAGTTCATGCACCACAACATTGAAATCCCTATTTACATGCTGAAAAGTGCAGAGCTCAAAGGAATCACTTACACGCCTAATTCCTTGTAAAATATGGCCAAGCTCACTACCTGTGGAGTTGTCATTCAAGGCTTGAATCACAGCAAGTGCAGCACACTCCAGGATGACTCGAGATAATTGCAACTCCCTAGCAAGTAAAATGCCTTGCTCCAATGCTAAAGCTTCCACTTGGTTTGCTGCAAATCTGCCTGGCAGGTACTTATTTAGAGCTGCTACAACATGTCCATTAGAGTCCCTAATAATCACTCCAATGCTGGAATTTCTTCTTTGGTCAGAGGTTGCCCCATCGACGTTGATTTTGAATACTCCAAGAGGAGGAGCCTCCCACCTATTTTGAGAATACCTTGGGGGAATGATGTCTAGGGAAGCAGCATTTTTAAAGTCCTCCAATGTGCTGTTTGCCAGAAGCCAAACCTGAGATGGGGAAAGAGGAGAATCATTATGCACTATTTTATTTCTGTTATACCAGATAGCCCAAGATAATACAAAAAATAAATCTAGGACCTGTGAAGCATTAGAATGACATAAATGCAAGGCCATGTCAAGGAAAGACCAATTATGACTCTGAGGAGGTCTAGGATAATCTGACCAGAAGCACCAAACAAGGGAGGCAGCTTCACAATGAAGGAGAGCATGGTTGACATCCTCAGGCACCAAGCCACAACTGGGGCGAGTAGTGCTACAACTAATTCCTCTTTTGCTTATATTATCATAAGTGGGCAGCCCATTTACACAAGCCCTCCAAGCAAAGATTTTAATTTTTCTAGGGAGGTTTAGAAGCCAAAGTTTCTTCCAAAGCAGTCTATAAGGGTCCCTAGTAGAGCTTTCACCCCCATCATACGGATCAATGATGCTATGGGCTATATGATAAGCACTTTTCACCAAAAATTCCCCATTCTTGTTTCCAATCTAGATCAGCTTGTCTTCTGGCAGATTATAACTTAGAGGAATCTTCAAGATAGTTTCCACCTCAAAGGGTAGAAAGGTAGAGTGAAGAACTTCTGCATTCCACCATTTAGTATCCGGGTCTATGAGAGAGGAGACCAAAGGGAATTCAAAATTGTGGATCCGGGGAGAGATAACTTTGTAGGTTGAAGGTGTTGGGAGCCATCTATCCTCCCATATATGGATTTGTTTCCCGTTACCAACTCTCCACCAGGTTCCCCACCTTATAACTTCTAAGCTACTATGAATGCTTCTCCATGAGTACAAGGGGGAAGAACCAAGCTTAGCATTTAAAAGATCACCCGTAGGAAAGTACCTAGCTTTAAGCACCCTGGCTACCAAAGAGCTCGGATTAGAAAGAATTCTCCAAGCTTGCTTGGCAAGCATGGTCAAGTTAAAAGCTTTTAGATTTCTGAACCCCAACCCTCCACAAGCCTTTGAATTGCACATCCTCTTCCAACTAATCCAACCCAACTTTGTTTCCTTCTTCCTTTGGCCCCACCAAAAGTTCTTCATCATTCTTTCCATATCATCACATAGGCCTTGAGGAAGTAGGAAGCAACTCATAGTATATGTTGGAATTGCTTGCGCCACCGCCTTAATGAGAATTTCTTTCTCGCCCATAGAAAGAAGCTTACATTTCCAACCCACATGCTTATGACCAACCTTCTCCTTTAATATTGCAAAGACTTGACTTTTTGACCTTCCAATGAGAGAAGGGAGGCCAAGGTATTTAGTGTGCCTCGAGTTCTGCATAGGGCCCAAAATGTTAAAGATCTCATCTCTAGTTTCTTGGGCTATATTAGGGCTAAAAAAGATTGAGGATTTGTCTGTGTTAATTTTCTGCCTTGAAGCTTCTTCATATTGCCTCAAGATTGATCTTAGCAAATGGCATTCTTCAGAAGCTGCTTTACAAAAAAGGATGCTATCGTCGGCAAAGAAAAGGTGGGTCACCTTTGGGCAGCCCCTAGTTATGGAGATGCCTGTGATGAGCTTATTCCTGGCAGCCTGGTGTATAAGTGCTGAAAGGCCTTCAACACAAAGGAGAAAAATGCTAGGGGAGAGAGGGTCACCTTGACGAAGACCCCTCGAAGGATAGATGTTTCCATGAGCAACCTCGTTAATGAGGATTGAGTATGATACCGATGTGATGCATTGCATAACCAAGTCTCTCCATCTGTTACAAAACCCCATTTATTCCATGACTTTTGCTATGAAACCCCACTCAACTCTATCAAACGCCTTGCTCATGTCAAGTTTAACAGCCATAAAGCCCTCTTTCCCAACTGTTTTGTGATCTAAGTAATGCATCAACTCAAAAGCCACAAGCACATTATCTGTGATGAGTCTATTTGAGGTAAAGGCGCTTTGATTTTCTGATATAATATGAGGTAGGAGAGCTTTTAGATGATTTGCAAGAATTTTAGAAATGAGCTTATAAACAACATTGCAAAGGCTAATAGGGCGAAAGTCTGTCATTCTTTTGGGGTTATTTATTTTCGGAATTAGGGAGATATTGGTTTTGTTGAGCTCGGGTATAGGTAAGTTATGGTTTAGGACATTTAGGACCATGTCAGTAACATTACTGCCAACAATACTCCAATATTTTTGAAAAAACACAGCGGACATACCATCTGGTCTTGGGGCCTTATTAGGATGAATTTGTTTTAAAGCAGCCACCACTTCTTCTCTGGTGAATTCCCTTATTAAACTTTCATTCATATCATCAGTCACCTTAAAAGGGATAGCTTCAGTTACTTCCTCAATCTGGCTTGGGTGGGAGGAGCTGTATGTGTTGTCAAAATAAGATATGGCAGATTAGGCTATGCTTTCTTCATCATCACACCATCTTCCCTGCTCATCCCAAATGCCCACAATAGTATTCTGTTTTCTCCTTTCCGATGCTTGCGCATGGAAAAACTTGGTGTTTCTGTCTCCCTCTTTAAGCCAGTGTGCTTTTGCCCTTTGACCCCAATAAGTTTCCTCATCATCAAGGAGATCATTAATTTCTCCCCTTAGCCTATTAATCTCCAAGCTCAGATCCTCATCTTTTTCTCGCATGGCAAGAGCATTCAGCCTATTTCTTTTATCCTGAATTTTCTTAGGAATCTGCCCATATACCATTGAACTCCATCTGGAAAGTTCAGCAGCACAGATTCTAAGATTCTCTGATATTCCTTCCGGAGTACTAAGATCCACACCAAAACCCCAAGAGGCCTCAATAATGGCCTTGCAATCCTCCCTTTTAGTCCACTGAGCTTCAAAATGGAAGCGTCAAACCCTTGGTCGGTGCCTGATACTATTATCAGTGACAAGTAATGCACATTGGTCAGAAGTTGAATCCACTAAATGGTGCACTTTCATCCCTTCGAATTTGGCAGACCAATCTGGGGTAGCCAGAGCCCTATCAAGTCTAAGGCAAATCCTATTCTCCCCTTCTTGCATATTACTCCATGTGTAATCCGGACCACAATAGCCCAAATCATGGAAGCCACAATAATTAACAATATCCCTAAAACCATCCATTTGATGCTGAGAGTGGTTTGCTCCCCCAAATTTCTCATTTATTCAAAGGATTTCATTAAAATGACCTAAACATAACCAAGGAAGTTGGAATTGACTATTAAGAAAAGCAAGAAGGTGCCATGATTCGTACCTTTTATGTGTCTCTGGATGGCCGTAAAAACCGGTTAACCTCCATTTGTAATCATTGCTGGTCACGGAGATTACTGCATCAATATGGAATCTTGTATAGCTTTTAATCTCCAAATTAATTTCCCTTGTCCAGAGAAGAGCAATTCCCCCACTTCTACCAACACAAGGCACAATCAGACCATTTGCAAACCCAATTCTGTTCTTTATTCTTTCCATGCGATTCTTTTTTAGTTTTGTCTCCATAAGGAAGACAATTTTGGGGTTCCAACGCCGCACAAGATCATGCAGTGCCCTAACTAACCGGGGATTCCCCAGTCCCCAGCAATTCCAGCTTATGGTATTTATGGCTCCCAGCGATGCTGCCTAGCAAACACCGCCGATCTTTCATCTTTCTCATTGGAGAGCTTGGTAGTTTCCAAACACTGTTTCTTCTGAGTTGGAGCTTCTTCTTTCGTGAAGGTTATTTTCCCCCTCCGTTTAGCCCCCAGGATTTGAGTTTGAATTTCAGAAGTTGGGCTGTTATTTTTACCTTTTTCTCGTGCTATTTTTTTCCAGTGGCGTATTGCCTTGCCATTTTCTTCATCCTTTGGGCTTAAGTTGTCCTCAGCACAATTCTTAGTGTTCGTTGGGCTTGTCTTTGGCTTTGATGGGCTAGAAACGTCCATCATCTCTTTTTCAACATTTAATTGTTGGCCCACATCAGATAAAACATAACCAGCCCTCCTATCTTTGTCCATAACACCGAAGGGCCCATTTGGGGAGCTATCCAAGTTGGCACGTGGGAAAGTATTCTGCTCAGGAGCACGTTCCATTTGAATTTGAATGGAGTTGTTCTGTCCGTCCAGTTTCTGTGCTGATTGACACATTGGACTTCCTGTGAATTCCCATCCCATCATGCTCCCTTTGTCACTTAGCGTTTGCTTCCTACCATTTCTAGAACTACCCTCACCGCCTTCCGTTGCCGACGCTTGAGAATTTCTGGCTGTTGTCTGAACGTTTTCTGCATTTCTGTCACTGCCATTTTCATCTCTATCCCCACTACCGGTAGACCGCGACTTATCAAAACCCACCTTGCCATTTGCTCTTAACCAGTCACCGTATTGCCTTGGGGTGTTGCGCCAATCTGAAGTTTCTGGGCAATGTTTATCATCATGCCCCATTTTGCCACACAGGAAGCAAAAAGTTGGGACCCTTTCATATTTGAAGGTTACCCAAAATTTTCCTCCCTCCATATTAGTTATCTTCCCCCCACGTCGGAGAGGTTTTTCTAGCGAAAGATCGACTCTAATCCTCATAAACTTCGCTTGATCAGCTTGCCCAAACCTTTTATCCATCTCTATGAACTTCCCGAAACTATTTCCGAGCTCCTTTCCCACTTCATCATCCATCATTTCAAATGGGAGCCCCCAAACCTGAACCTAGAATGGAGAGTGCGAAAAATCGATGTTGGATGCCGTAAGACCTCTTCTTCATCTGCTAAGTAATAAGAGATTGTTTTTGAAATTCCATGGGCCATTTTTCTCAACCCATTTGAGTTGGTATTCTGAACCAAACTTGAACTGCAAAACATTAAGTCCAACATCAACAATCTGAAGATCGGAACCCATTTTCCAAGCCGATCTCAGAGTATTTTTCAGCGCACGTTGGTTTTGTTGTCTATTCGACAAAAGTTTGCCGAAAAGACTCAATGAGCACTATTCTAACAGGTCATGATCTACAACATGTTGTGATGGTGATTTCCTTCTCGTCCTCTTTCGTTAGACAGAGGTTGAGAAGACCATCCACCACCGCTTGCTCCATGGCGGCATTAGAGAGAAGACCCAGACAGCGAGAGAGGGAGAAAGGGATGGACCCTAGAGAAGACCCAGACAGCGTGAGAGGGAGAAAGATACTCGACTAGCTAGGCGAGAGAAAAAGACTCCTACAAAGGGAGAGAGAGATCTTAATGTCATTTCCTACTGGAAAAGCTATGTTGGCATATTACCGATGGAAAATGATGTCTTATAAGCTCACATGCTAGACTTGTCAAATCATTTAATATGCCTAAGTAAGCCATGTGTACTTGCCTAGTATCAAAGTGAGGCATTAGAAGTGTTCTTTTAACACAAAATGAAGTTTAATATAATTTGAAAAAAGGTTTAAGATGTGGGAGAAGACATTCCTACGTGTGAAAGGAAGAGTTCCTTTTGTTAAAATTATATTCTCTAACTAGTTGCCTTAAAGAAAATATGTAAGATGCTATGAATTATGGAAAGGTCAAATAACTTTTTTATAATTCTTTAAATGTGGGGGTATCTTCTTAAAAAGAAAGTGGTAGGACCAAAACTCATGTGTAGGCTTATTTAAAGAGAGTTTTGATTGAGATACAAAACAATGACATGAGAAATGTGCTACCTATTTCTAAATGTGTAATTACCAATTAGTGTTTTGGTAGTACACAGAGTTATGGTAGGTCTTGATATATTCATCAAAGACATAATACCATGAGGCAGTTGCTCTCAAATGAAAGTAGTTCCAAATTATAAAACGGATCTGTAATCAATTGTTTGAGTGGAGAGCAAGTAAATTGCATTGAGGTGAATTGGGTTAAAGTCTATAACCTAAAAGTCTCCGGGATGGCAACCCTACCTAGTTGACTGGAGATCCCAAGATCTTGGTTCAAAAGGATAACTGAATTGTGGAGAAGTTTTTATCGCTATGGAGATAAAATCTTCCACCAATTCCTATGATGAAATAGTGATCCCTACAAGCGATGTTTAGGGTAAGCTTTGCTTTTAATGATTT
The DNA here is from genome assembly GCA_032727855.1 of Quercus ilex subsp. ballota. Classification (NCBI taxonomy): domain Eukaryota; kingdom Viridiplantae; phylum Streptophyta; class Magnoliopsida; order Fagales; family Fagaceae; genus Quercus; species Quercus ilex. Next base: position 20,622,505 of record CM064915.1, read on the forward strand.
TTATATCTTGGAATTCCAAGTGGGGTATAGCAGGATATTCTTAATAAGAGTCACCTATATGAGTGTGAAGTGGGCCGCTTCCATGAGAGTTTTAAGGCTGAATTCTCTAAAGCACTTCGTGAATTTACCAGAATATGTTTAGGGCTGAAATGAACACAACTATGAGAATGAAATATGTTCGAAAAGGAGCTGTGTGAATTCTATTGTCTTGGTATACACAAATGGCTAATAGTTCAAAAACATCGTATTTACTGATTAGCCAGTATATCCAATAGTCTTTCACAAGGAAAGTTCAAAGCCAAAAATTACTTCTCCCGATACAATAACTTTTCTTCTACTCTCTCTTTGTCTGCATTATCATTTGTATTGTGTTTTATCAATTTCCATTCATGTGGGAGATTGTTGGAAAAATAGTATGTGGTGAATAAGAAATTGACGTTTAATATATTCACCTAAAGATGTTATTAAAAGTGGTGAAAATCCTGAGTCCCATATAGGAAAGGAAAGAAATAGTATACGAGTTTATATGCTCATGGGCTGGACATTGGGTTGGGCTTTGGCATATGTGGACTGAGCCCTTTTGTCCAAATAATAATTCTTCATTATTTTATTTTTGAGTCAGTCAGTCTGTGCACAGCAGTTTTTATTTGAACAGTGTGTCTATTCACTAACGTATATAAATCCATAGTCCCTCATTCTGTCATTCATGAAAAAAATCTTCTGAAAAAAACTCTCCCAGAGAGAATATTTGGTGCATTCATTTTAAGTCAAAGAGAGAGAAAGAGACATAGAGTAGTTCGCAGAGCACGGACTTTGTGTGCTTCTTCTCTGTGTTGTAGATCATTTTATCCTGGAAGGCAGACGTCTATGAGTCTCAAAGCACCATAGATTGTGTGCGGGGCGAAATCTGCTTTAAGGAGATTGTGTCAAACACAAGACTTGATCTGAATCATAGATCCTTCACGTATTTGGTCTATGAGTTGTTAATTATTTGCAGATTTCTTCTTATATATAATACAGTATTTATTTATTGCTTTTGCCTATCACGTCTATTTGTGTTATTGCTTATATTTAGATCTGTATGTTGTTCTTTTTGGTTAATCACAAAAGTAAATTGTTGAAATATATCCAACACTTGCTACGTTGGAGGTCGATTTTGGGAATGAGAGTCCAAAGGTGCTTCCACCTACTCGTGACCACGACATCTTGGGTTGGAAGGTAGGAAAGGATGTATTGTGGCAGAGAATACAATCGGACAGATTGCTAATCCTGTCAGTGTCTTTTTCAAGTTCTGACATAGACATTGATTTGAGTCTCAGTATAGTATCTGATTCGATCAATATCAATATCTATAGCTATAGTGGGGTTTGATAAAATGGGTTACCAATGGAACTAGGGTACAATTCCGATGGATGGCTTTTGATTCACGGGTGGGGTACTAATAAAGTAAGACATCTCGAGCAGCAGAGGCAAAGCTTATCCTTCTACTATTCGACGTTACATAGCCATCCTGTTGCCTATCACATCTATTTGTGTTATTGCTTATATTTAGATCTGTATGTTGTTCTTTTTGGTTAATCATAAATGTAAATTGTTGAAATATATCCAACACTTGCTACGTTGGAAGTCGATTTTGGGGTTGAGAGTCCAAAGGTGCTTTCACCTGCTCGTGACCATAGCATCTTAGGTTGGAAGGAAGGAAAGGATGTATTGTGGCAGAAAACACAGTCTGGTAGATTGCTAATCCTGTCGGTGTCTTTTTCGAGTTCTGACATAGACATTGATCGAGTCTCGATGCAGTATCTAATCCGATCAATATCAATATCTATAGTTGTAGTGTGGTTTGATAAAATGGGTTACCAATGCAACCAGAGTACAGTTCCAATAGATGGCTTCTAATTCACAGGTGGGGTACTAATAAAGTGAGACATCTAGAGCAGTAGAGGCAGGGCTTATCCTTCTACTGTTCTACGTTATATGGCCATCCTGTTGCCAATAGTTCCTTCATTTTTAGATACATAAAGAAAGAATAAAAAACTACATGCAAAGTGAATAGTGTCAGTGTAAATTTACACAATTTTAGCTTGACCGTTGTGGATGATTTTGAAGCATAAATATGTAAAAATACTTTTTTTTTTTTAATGCAAATGCTCTAATACTTAAATTGTTGCACACCATATACACAATCTATATTTTTAATTGGCTCGATTTTTTCTAAAATTTTTTTAATTGAAATCGTGATTTGAAGTCACGATTCTCAAAAACTAAAATCAATAACTAAAATGTATGCATGATGCGTGTAAGAGAAGAAGGTATTTCATTATTTTCTAAACATATTTCTCATTTATTGAATTTTGATACAAGTGACATAGTATATTTTGATACAAAACACTTTTTCATGTGATAAGCAATGTGTAGCTGCTTTTGTTTTTTGGGCCAAATATTCGCTCTCTGTGAATTATATCGAAAAAAGAGTCAAGTTCTATGCAATACCAGGGAATTCAAAATCAAGTTAAAACCAAGTTTTTTTATATAGTACTAAAAATTAACGGTACTCCAGTTTGGTTAAATCGTGTTTCATTTAGCAAAATTTTATAAACACTTTTATTACACGAATTTTATGACACTTTCTTATTACACGGATTTTTTTGTTTTCCAATGTTTTTTAATGTATTTAAATTTGGATTGTTTAATGGATTTATATTGTGTTAATCACTTTTAATCATCTCCCTCAGTTCACATGAAATCCTAAAAGTGAGGTATGAAGGACAGCATTTCGCTTGTGTTTCTGCCAAGCTTTGTTCGAGGTATGAATCTTTGACAAACAAGTTTTCTAAATATGAATCCTGTGCTGAGCACTTCGTATGAGATTGAATGCACTTTTGTACTATTTGCAAAAACCCCTTTCCATCAGTTTCTTGTATTCTGATCCATTGATTTTGCAAAAATTCATCAAGGGCACCCTTTCCCCCATGCTTTTCTCTGGTAATGAAGCATATACAGGGAGAAACTGAAAATTTTGGGGAAAAGCACAAAAATAACAGCACCTTACAATATATAAAACTTCTGGAATTCTGGAATGTGAACAAAATTATACAATGAGATACTTTAATGGGGACCTTGAGTGAGTCTCTGCATCTCATTTTGGTCATTAAGAGTTTCAATGAGAAGGGGAGGCGCATATTGGGCTGTCCCTTGGTGTTCTTCAGAATCCTGGCAGAATGAGAGGATGATGGTATCAATTGACATCTCCACCACTGCAAAGAAAAGAGTGGCAACGACATAACCAAGACCCCAGCACACCTGCTCAAACATGAATAGAAGTACACACATTTAATTATATAACAGACTGTATATGAAGATTGCAAGTCATAAGTACAAGTGCACATGACAGATGATGAAGAAACCCTAGTGATGTTGACATAAAATCTACACATCAAAAGTTGTGTGTGGTTCCAGAATGATGCTTCCTTTCCCAATCCTTTTCGTTTCTCAACTACTTGGGTTAAAGTAAAGGGTTATGGAAGATCTGATTAGAAAACAATCATTGGAGAAAAAAAGAAAAAAGAAAAAGCATACCACTACAGGAAACACTGGGGAAGAGATCTTGTTATGTGCAGATCTGTATTTGTGGGTATCCAACATGAGGAAAGCAAAAAGAGCACTTGAAAGGCTGACACACAATTTTCCAAGAAATAGGATAACATCTCCAATCACATTCACCCTCCCTATTCGAAGGATGTTGTTGATGATCAATTCGGTTGCAATTGCAGAAGCCTTACAGAAGCTTTTACCTGTGATGGCAATCTGCAAGTCACAAGCAGACAATCAGGAAACATGTGCGTGCATTAAAGGAACCAAATGAATCATGGCTTCAACATATGAATTGTGAACGGCCCTAAACAGTGACCTGCAATGAGTTCCTGATACACCCACAAGCAAAATAGAAGTTTATGGAATTAGGTGCCACAAGTAACAACTAAAATGGAGAGAGTTTTATTCCATACTAGCTTTTGCTTTTGCCTTTTCTATTCCAGTTTTTTCTTATTGTTGTGCATTTTTCAATTTTATTGTTCTACTTCCATGATCCATCGTCATATTCAACCACCCACGACTGATGGTGGAAGTCTCTCAGAAAAGAGAAAACAATATAGCATTTACCATTTGTATACTCTACGATATATCATAACATGGTGATTGGTGAGAATAAATTTGAAATGCATTATTTTCTCATTTACAACTATATCATTTTTAGAAATACATCTCCCAAGTGTTATTAGGAGAACCAATCCCTCCTGGCATTCAAATCACGTAGAAGAGGGTACTCAAGAATGCACTTTACCTTTCTTCCATACTGACCAAATAATTAAGGAAATTAGGAGATGAATTGAATGCATGCATACCCACATATGCAGATTTTCTAGAAACAGGTTTTTACTAAATTACCATAATGTAGGCATTGCGGTTTACTGATTTGATAGTCCACTCGATACACCTGAAGCAAAACCGAGATGAATGGAATGCCGCTTTGCCTATATAGCTATGAGGTGTGGTACTAGAAACCTTCAGTTTGCGACGAATTGACTCAAGCATAAAGCGGATAGATTCCACAAATGAAACAATCAGGGAGCCAAGGGCAACAGAGCCAAGGCCGTATCGCATAAGCCGCTTCATGGAGGAAAAAACAGGAAGAAATGGAATATCTGGCTGCATTGGCAAAAGTAGCAAGTGATTACAATGCAAAAGGTTTTTTCAATTTCTCTTTTTTTTTGGTTAAAATAAATAAATAAAAACCCCAAAATGAAATCTTGAGTAACTCAAGTTGCAGATTATCAAGGACAAGCTCCATCTTCTACTATTTAGAAATGAGTAAAAGTCATTAGTCTATTGTGCATAATGTGATCCACATATGATGTTTTGAAACCCAAAAAGAACTGCATAAATAAAATTAGGCCCTTTGACAGTTAGACCTAAATCATTCTCTAAACCAAGCCCAAAATCTTGCTTAATCCAGGGGGAAATAACAAACCATATGCTAGAATTAAATAATCTCAGATTCTATTTCCTAATTTGTGAAATTAGAAAAAGCTGTAGAATCCACTCTGTTTAATCAGGTTTAACATGTAAAACTGTAATTCAATATCTGTCTCCATATTAAATTGTTTCCATTCTCATAGTCAAAATCAAGAGAGTAACATATACATATAAAACCACAAATTTTTTTTTAAAAATCTCACTTTGTTGTGTAACTTGTGCATGTGGCTAAGTAACTTACTGATGTTTCACCACGAGCCCAATAATAGGAGGCAACAGAACCTGCAATCACTGTTGATGAGCATGCTATAAAAAACTGTGTAGCCCAGTAACATCCAAATAGGTGGAAGAGAATGGCAACTCCTATATGAGGAGTGTAGTGAATGCTATAACCACAGCAATGATCACAATTGACCCGCTTTGACACAAGATCATAAGCACAGCAGTTGGTGTTGCAGTCATTTTGGACAACCTGACCAGAACTGAACAGATGGAGAGCAGCTGAAAACCAGAACATGTAAAAAATTGCAAGGATAGTATATGGTATAATTGGAAAAATTATGAGCGCTTGAACTTCTCCTATGACCTTTGCCGCAACCTGTATACATATTAAACCATTGAAGTAATTAATTTCTGCAAGAAATAAAATATTCAGCACCCAAGATTACATAGATGATTGACCCAAAGCTGTGGCTGATTATGAAACAAGATCAAGTATTTAAGCACAAGAAAGGAAAATGCACATTTAAAGGAGTTTCCCTAGAAAATCAAATGTAACATTGGCAATCTCAGCACCAAATGTTTATTTATTTATTGTTTCCCAGAATTAGATTACCCTATACCATAATGCTTAACCCTAGCAACATTTGACCAGTGGTATAGAAGTGTTTCCGCTCAATATGACAACAGAGAAAGCATGATTTAACAGAAAGTTCTGATGCAGATCACAACTAACATGTTTTTTTTTTCTTTTGATTCATTTTAAAGAATAACACAACTTTTGAAGCACAGGAGGCACCCTACCTAAGGTTATATATCACAAGTGACACTCCAAAGGTTTGCATGAAATATGATGTGTATATGAAGCACATCAAGACATAAAAAGCTAGCAATCATCATGATCCAAAGCTGCACCTAGATTAATGCTGTGACCGTATTTCTTTGCCAAACCATGTCTTCTTTAGCATTCTTATGAAGCCTCTAAAGTGACTCAATCCATAATAACATGCTATTATGTAAATCAATGTGTAAAAAATATTTTTTACTTGCATATTATTCTTCCACTTTTTCCTCCATTTTATGTATTTCTTAAATATAAATGAAAAGCCAAAGGCAAACAGAAGTTTGACCTAAGTCAAAATATGGACCCTCTAACAACAGGAATTGGTAGTATCCTTTACAAATATCCCTTACATTTCAGCAAACTTCCTTGAAGTATCTGTGCCTCACTGGACTCCTGGTGCACTTTAAAAATTTTATCATCATTTAAACAACAAAAGTCCTTTACTATTTTGGATCTCACGCAATAATTTTACATAATACTTGCCTTAAGGACAGAGGTTGCCATAAGGATGCGGCGGACAATGGCAATCGATGTAAGAACGGCGACAATCATAATAAAGGTCATAAGAACAGCTACAGCACGGATATGATGAATCTCCTGAAAGATGAAAATTAATAAGTCACGAATAAATACATATGCAGGGAGCTTTCAGTATGAAGGCTTCAGTTGATGATGATACCAACCCTTCCAAATATACGAATGTATGGATCATGCTCACCAATGATGGGGGAGATGGCATCGTTCCCTATCCATCCAGCTAGTAGCAAGGAAGACAATAACTTCAGCATGATATTCACATTAGAAATTAAGTGCACAAATACTGTATTTCAATATGCTTGAATCCAAACAAGTATCAACAATCTGAAATTTATCTTTAGCAGAGTCTCTATCAAATTCCAACTGTAAGTTATTACTTATTATGGCAGTCAACCAAGGTTGTATTTAAATGATAGGATTTAAATCAAGGGATCTACATAGTAATTTATAGTATAAATTTCAACAATGCATGATAAGGATGAGTATTAAAGAAAAAAGAGGGGTTTGCTGTAACATTTCACTTATTATATTGTGAGCATTTAAATCAAGCAATTTACATAGGAATTTATTAGTATAAATTGCTTGATATAAAATTTTACAACGCAAGATAAAGTTGAGTTATTAAAGAGAGAGAGAGAGAGAGAGAGAATAAATTTCACAGTTAGTAATTTCAAATTCACATACTATTAAGGCTTTAAATCATCAATAAATTAGATCAATGAACAAACTTCTAATTTTCATACTTCATTCAAGCTGTTTGAACTAAAAATGAAGTCCAAATTCAAATGCTTCCTTCCAAATGAACCACGAATGTTTGTTACCCACCACCCCACCCCAAAAAAAACCTAGGAAAGAATAGTAAAAGATCATCTCCTGACCTTTTAAGTAGTAAAACATTGTCACTGATACTATGAGGACATTAAATAGGGCAACTGTTACCCAAGGCATTGCAGCAACAAAATGCCGAATCATCAGAAGCCATATCACTGATAAAAACAATGGCAAGAATCCTCCACAAACAATCAATACTGGCCATGCCTTTCCAATATCAGCCATGTATCTCTGCAAAAATTCCATATTTGATAAGTTCTACAATGCACAAAGCATATATGCTTAGTGGCAAGACATTTGATACATATTAGACAGAAAGGAATTATGAGAAAATTATATTCAACATATAAATCATAAATTAAGTTCAGATGGGATAAGGAAGAGGCTATATATTGAAGGGCTCTTTGTCAAATAACCAACCAATCAATAGGAGTAACCCCCACATTATCCGCAAAGATTCTCAAGAAAAGTCTTTTTCAGAAATCCTTATTGACAAGGATCGGCTGGTCTAATACTCTATGAATGGGGATGCCTTTAGTACCACAGCCATGAGCTGTGAAAATCAATAAATGTGCATGTTTGTGCGTGTCTATAATCTTTCTTAAAAACACATATTTATATAATAATAAAAAAAATAAAAATCTTAAAACATAAAATAGTCAGCAGAACATGACCAAATGCAATATCCAGGGAGAATCAAAGACACCTATTTAAAAAAAATAATAATAAATAAATAACATAGGTTTTAGAAGTAAAACATACTCAAAAGAGAGAGCGCGAGATAAAAAACTCAAGTAAACACGAAGTAGACAAACAGAATAAAAAATCTTTTAAATAGGCATAGAGGGAGCTCATGATTCCATTTACCCACTAATAGGCATTAATGGTTACCCCAAAACATATTAATGTCATATGGTTACCCCAACACAAATTGATGTCATCAAATTAAATTAAATCATACCAAGATTGATTTTCTAAAAAATAACATGCCAGTAAAAACAAAGTACAGTGCAGAAAACTATGTAAACAGGTAATTAATATACTTTGCATGAAATTCCAAAACCATTATTATCATAAAGGACTATTGAGACAAAAGGTCAACCTTTAAAACAGATGACCGAGAATTGATGGACCTGTGAATGGATTTGTCTATAAGGATGTCTTCGTTAATGTTCACCCCACCCATCTGCTGCCAATGCCTCAGTGAAATGTTTGATGCACGAGCAATATACTGGCAGCTCCAATAAACTGTAAAAAGAAGTAATAAATTTATGATGTAAAAGTAGAAGACAAACAAATATAAATCAAAAGAATATAATAGGCAAAAGTTATCTCCATGAGCTTCCAAAATCTTGTCCCATTGATAAAAATTTTGCAACCAACATTGCATATACATGTAGGAACCTTGTATACACACACAATATAAATGATAAAATAATTAAACAATATATGCACACATTGAACACGAAATGGACCTCAAAATCGCATCTTAAAAGAGTCAGTTAGAATACCATTTACACTTGGAAATATTACAGGGTAACAAGGACCCTGAAGTTGAAGAGAGCTGTTCCTCATTTCTGGTGTAAGGAACTCATAATAATCATAATTCCTATCAATCCAATCGTCCATTGAGAGATGAATATCTCCATCTGGATAATCACAGACCCAATTTAGTTGATCTTCAGAAGCAAAAGGGCAATCCAGCAAGCAAATACTCCGAGCATTGGCTAACTTAAACTCACTGCCTTTCAAACCACTTTGATAAACCTGATTTGGATTTAGCCAATATCTAAGTTCCAATTGTCGAAGTCCAGGTTGTGCATTCTTGTCGCCACAGACATTTCCTTTATAGTCCAGTCCATATGTAAGCCTGTCAAGCCACAGAACAATTAATCACAAGGAGAAAACACACACACACACACACACAAACACACAGATAATACATAATATAGCCAAAATAAGAAGAGCTACTGCATCAATTTGAACAATACCAGCAACAAGTTTATGCCCTTAATAAAAGAAGAGAATTTATTTTATCAATATTATATATATGGCTATAGAATAAAGTAACTGTGAAAAAGTAGATGAAAAGATCCCTATACAGAAATCATAGTAAAACAATGATAGCTTGAATCTAAGTCTGTTACATAATCCTTTTTGGACAGCAGGGACAAAAGTTATCTTTTTGCCAGCAATCATCTTTTGATTGTAGGAAGCAACAAGCCATATATAATATTATATTTATAGTAGATATGTCAAAGAACTATATAATATACAACTTCATAGCAATCATATAATTAATCAAAGTTTAAGATCCTTAACATAATTCCTTTTTTTTTTTAAGGCAAACTACAGTAACATAAATCCTTAGTTGTTTGCTGCTTTACATGCAAAACACAAACACACCACTGTGGGGCATTGCCTAGCAAGAAGGATGCTGCAAGAAGACAACACAACATCAATTGGTACACACTCACGTATTCGTTTATCGTGATGTTTTATAGTCTGAGCATATCAAAGTTTAAGGTCCTCATAATCTTTTCTTTTATATAATAGAATTTTCATGTTGTATCTTTGTATTTATAGAGAGGGTGACACATGCATGATACAGAAACACCATCATCAGGGTGTCACTTAGCAAGGATGTTAATAATATAGCTAACTCTTAATAACACACTCACTTTTCTTTCTTTCTTTCTTTCTTATTTTTTATTATTTTTGTTTCACTGCACAGATATTAGTAAGACAGATACTCCATACTCATATCATTAAGAAGAGAGAAAGAAAATAATGAATAGCTATATTTTGGGATTTAGATTGGCAAGATCCATTGACAACGTAATATGTAAAAAGAGTTATAAGACTTGGTCATTTGTTGAAGAACAAGTCAAGGTTGAAGCTGCTAAAAGAAGTCAAATCTATGAGAACTTGCTTGAGCAATCCTCTTTCTCGCTCAAGTAAACTAAAGACTTGCTTAAGAGACACAATAACTCAACCAGAAAGTTCACCTGTCGCTTGCTCAAGCGAGAAAATCAGACTTTGTTTCCGAGTTCAATTTTGAAAAGTTTCATGCAACCTTTGTTTAGCCTACATATAGATACTTAAAAGCATATCTTTCTAGGCAGCTGAGGAATATACCCATATTACTGTGTATTATTGAGAGCCTTTCCGTTGTTTCAAAAGCATAAAACCTACTGATTCTAGTTCTTAATCTTGCATATTTATGACATAACCTTGGTTCAGAACCTTCAGAATCCATGTTTAGCTGAAACCACATAATTCTCAACCCTGCATCAGTGCATGCATTGTGACCCCAGAGTTCCAGCTTGAAGTAGATGTGTCATTCATGGAGGGTAATGTATATAAGAAGTTTAAAGGATCTGGAGTTGCTGTGGTGATCTTAATAAGTTGTCTGTAGGGTGAGTAGAGTCTAATGACAAAGGTTGTGTGAGTTAATCTGTAAATTGTTTCTTTTATAGTGAATTGCCTAGTTGGGGGCATTACCCCAGATCCGTTGAACTTCTTCTTCTTCTTTGGTTTTCCACTTTATTACCAAACGATTATGTTATTTGCTTTATTAGTACTGTAACTGATTTGGTAATTGAGATTAGATTGTAACTTGTGCTTGAACTTAAAAATCAAATTCTTGTATTTTTATTAGTTAAGACGGCCACTTGTTTTCTTTTCCTCCATTCTATTCTATATGAAGTCATGCTCTCTATTACTTCCTCAATTGACATGTTCTTTTTTATTACTCCTACTAATGTTATTTTTGGTCTTCCTCTACCTTTTTCCATTCCCTCAACATGCTATCATATGCCAATGACTAAGATAAGTGAGATCAACATGTTAGCATTAATTAATGTTAGAGAAAAGGGTTTTTTAAACTTTAGGATATACCTTATATGTGACAAGCAACAATCAATGCTTTTGTCTTGAGTTATTGCCACTCATATTCATCAATATGTTTTCACCAAAAATCAAAACCATGAGACAAATATATCAAAAATCTACAATGCAGAATTCTGCAAGCATTAGATATTTCACGAGTACCACATCTTGTCTGTCCAAGGGACAAATAGGAGGATTGATTGCAGAGATTTAATAAGAGCTTAGTGTAACAAACAAACCTACAGATATGACCTTTAACAAGTTAGTAAAGGACAAATGTAGATCTTCATGATCCATCACCAACACAGATTCAACCGTCAGACACTTGAGCTACTTATCAAGGAAAAAAATTATATATAAGACACTTGAACTAAAAAGTGCATAGATATTTTGTAAAAATGATTGTAGGAATTGATTTCATGGAGTGCAGACTATAGCCCAGTGTATATATTATTCATGAACAAAACCAACTCCAAAATACTTTAAAGGCCTTCAATTATCAATAAGCCAATTACCTATCGGTAGCCATCTCCCTAAATACATAAATAGGAATAAATGACTCAACACTAAGTTGCTATTGAACTCACCTTAGCAGTTGCTCATACAACAATTTGACTCAATTTTACTTTTCCTTCCTTCTCCCCTATTTTTGCAACCAAAACAGCTTGGCAATGCGGAAAGAAATGAACACAACGCAATTATGCATAAAGCAACTCCTTAACTAAGTTGAGTCAAATTCATTATCTTAAGAAAATCACAATAACACACAATTGCCGTCTTCTCTTAACATCAATTTCTTTGAAATGTTGCAAATAACAAAGAAATCAAGTAACATTTGATGACCAGTACTGCTGCCAGAACTCAATGGAGAACTACTCTCCTATCCTATACCCAAAAAAACCTGAGTTTTCATATTCTAGCAGAAAAGATAATCAAAATGAAATGTCTTTCCTATATATCTTCAACCAAACCAACAAAGACAAGAAAACAAAATAAAGGTAAACCAAAGTACATAGCGAGAAACACTAATTGTGCCTCAAAAATCACTAGAACAGACCAATAAAATATGCAAAATTAAAAAGGTATCAACTTTAAGTACTAAAATGTAAATGATATATGTAGTGATTGCTCTGATTTCGTTCCAACAGCTAAGGACAAACATGGAGCAAAAAATGAGAAACCCATAAAAGATATTGCAAAATGAGAGCTAGAAAAAGGAAACCCATTAGAGAGGGTACAGTAGAAGTACTAGATTCTTTACCTTAATGGGTTTCCTTGGTTAAACCCAAAGCTAGAGTTGACAATCATAGCAACCCAGAAGGCAATAAAGATCACAAGAAAGGCAATATCTCTGCATTTCCTATTGCGCCTTATGATCCCACCCATTTGTGTATGCCCATCACTTGATGAGTACCTCCCTATCACAGCTCCCAGAGGACCCCTCATTTTCTACACACACACACTCACTCAGACTCTCTATCAAAGCTTCAAAAGCTAAAGAATTTTAGAGACACACACAGCCAGAGAGACAGAGAGGGATAGTGTGTAAAGGGACAGTAGTAGAGTAGAAGGTAGGATGGTGTGGACTGCTGTGAGAGAGTGAAGCAAGGGTTTTAGATTTGGAATATTTTGTTTAGTAATTTTACTTTACTTTTGATTTTAAGACAAAGATAGTGTATAAAAAGTTGGTGTATTCAGAATTTATGTCAGGCGGCTTAAGATAGATTCAGTTATTGGAGTAAGCAATGGAGTTGGCTCGGCTTGTTTTATGGAGTCTCGGCTAAAATTCTTGGGGTGAAATTTGGGTGCAGTGTTTAGTCATTGATATATCTATAACTATTCAATTTTTAGACATGTGTCACCATTTTAACGGTTTAATGCATTGAATCTACTAGATTTAAGTCTTATCCAAATTTTTGCACTTTGTTTTTTTAAGCGCTCATTTTGGGGTGCACTTTATAAAGAATCCAAATCTTTTGTCTTACTTTTCCTGCTCCACTCTATACTCTACCAATAAATACTTGTCACGTGTTCACCTAATTAATTAAGAGAAATACTACTGTTAATTAATAACTGTAGTATTAATAAGTCAATAATGATAGTATTTAATTAATTAGATGAACACGTTACAAAGTATTTATTGGTAGAATATAATGTAAAGTAGGAAAAATTGGACAGAAAATTTGGACTCCTTTACAAGCTCTTTTATTGTTTTTTTAAAATTATTATTTCTAAGTTTCACTGAAATATTTTTTTTTATATAATTTTTTTTTCTTATTATTTGTAAGTTTTAGGTAAATCACTTTCTTATTTTATTTAACTTTTACTAATAAATCGTTGCATTCCAAGAGCATTCACAATAATGCTTTTAAACAGCTAAAATGTTAATTTTACCGGCTCACACCACAAAAAACATGCTACAATGATAGTTCTATACTTAAAAATCTTTGCAAATGAAGCAAATGGCCATCTATAGCAGTCTATTGTAACTCAAAAATTATAAAATAAAATGTTATTTTATTCCATGACTTGATTTTTCTATTAAAATAATGGGTAAACTACATAAATGGTCTCTATCCTTTACACTATATCTCAATTTTGTCTATAACATTTTAATTGTGTCAATTTGATCCATAATCTTTCAGTAATGTGTTAATTTAATCTCTGTCGTCATCCTTTTGATGGAAAAATCTCCCATGTCAAATGAAAAAATAAAAAATTTGATTTACTAGCACATTGACTACCAATTGTGTAGCCATGTCATATTTGTTTTTATCAAAAAACAAAAACAAAATTCTACACATGAGTTAAAGTTTGGGGAAAAAACCAAATCCCTAACTTTCTCTCTTTCACCAGATTAATTTACTATGCTGGCTAACTTCCATATTCTTAATCTACCTCCTTAAAATTGAACAATATAAGTACCACAACCTTAATCATAAAGTATGCACGTATAACCTTAATCATAAAATATGCTGTTGGTTCTTATCCAGTTGGGTTCTTATATTAATCTTGCCAATTTGTTAGTAACAGTGTTTTGAACATTGGGTTTGTTCAAGTTTTGAACCTTCAATTTGTTTAAGTTGCGTTTGTGACAAGAGAGAGAAAGTTAGGAAGCATGAGAGTGATGGAGAGTAATCTATCGAAAGAGAAGGTTATTAGAGATTTTGTTTTTTCCCAATCTTAAACTCACATGAGAACCTTTTTTTTCTTTTCTTTTTTAATATGACAAGGCTACATAATTGGCAATTGATATGGCAAGTAAATCAATTTTTTATTTTTCCGTTTGACACATCAGATTTCGTCATCTAAGGAATAATGACAGGGACCAAATTGACACAATACTAAAATGTTAAAGACCAAATTGATATAATTGAAAGTTTAGAGACAAAATTGACATATAATATAAAGAATAAGGACTATTTATGTAGTTTACCCTAAAATAATATATTTTCTTTCTTCTTTCTTCTTCCCCACATCACTGCTCTCGCTTTTTTTCTTTCTTGTTCATCTCTCTCTCTCTCTCTCTCTCTCTCTCTTGTATTTTATTTATTTCTCTTTGCACCCTCTCTACCCAACCGCTCCACTAAAACAATGAAACATAGAACCCAGCCACTCTCTATTTATTCCTCCTCTCACCACCACTTCGCTACCATAGATCACCAAGGCCATCATGGCATCGAATCCATCTCTCTTCTCTCTTGGTTGTGATGATCGAAATTGCAATCGAAATTTTGGTATGTGATGGTTGTGATTGAGTTCTTGTTTTTGTGTGTGTTCATATGGATTTGGTGGTTGTGGGTTTGGTAGTAGTAATGATGGTGGCGATTGATTTTGGTTGTGAGATGGTGGGTTGTTGTGGCTAGTGGTGGCAGTGGTTGGTTGTGGCTGGTGGTGATGGGTTGTGGGGTTTTTTTTTTTTTTTTTCGATGGGTTGTGGACCTTATGATTGCTACAGTGGTGGAGGTGGAGGTGAAGGTGGAGGTGGCTATGGCTGTAGCTAGAAGCAATATGTTTTTATGGGAGTTTTTTTTTTAATGAGTTTTTTATATTATTTTAAATGGAGTGATAAAAAAAATTCTTTGATGTTGGGTACATAATAAAGTGAGGTGATAAAATAAATAAAGTCATTTTTGAAGATGTTAAAAGCTAAATTTGTTAGCACCATTAATGTTAATGTTCTAATAAAGCATTATTACCTTCAATTATATCAATATGCTGACATAATCGAGTCATTAATTTGTCATAGCTGGGTTATAAATACTTAAGAGGTTAAATATTAAATTGAGCCGAGTATTACACTGCCCAAGAACTCAACCTCTGCATCCTATTCTTCTCCACCAATTACCTTTGTTCCTTTTGTGTCAAGTCCATGGCAACTCCACCTAAAGCATCAAAACTTACATCGTTGGATGGATTAGACCACCAAAAAAAAAAAAAAAAAAAACTGACTTCAAGGGTTGACTATGTCGAAAACAAGAACCCCACATGGAATCACAAGTTCATATTTGCAATCAATAAAGATTTGGTGTTGGAGAGGCCTAACTCTACATTAGTACTTGAAATCTAAAGCAAGCGGCGTTACAGGAGGGATAAGGTCATTGGTAAAGTTCATATCTTGTTGGATGGTTTGATGGAGACAAACCACCACCTTATGGTATTCCAAAGGCATGCCTTAAGAGATCCTTAACCTGGATGGTTTGTTCAATCGAGCTATACCTAGTTTTCTTGGTTCAAGCTTGGCTATTGACTATAGAGAGTTAATGGGTAGCAAGTAGAGCGTTATGCATGCACATATAAGAACAAGCTCGTTCTTTTTATATATGATTATTTTTTATGTTCTAGAATTGTATTAGTACTAGCTGAATGCAGTAATTTTGCACTTCTTTTTTATCCCCTTTTTTATTAATAAGCTTTTGTATCTATTGATACTAGTGTTAAATAATATGTGAAGGGTGTGAAGGGTTTACTTTTAGGCCTTTGTTGTGTATATAAGGGTGTCCACAAGTTTGTCTAGGTAGGGTTTGTGCCACCCGATCCTATTGGTTGGTAGGCCAAAGGACCTACTGTCGACTGAGACCATTATCCAATCGAATCGAGCTAGCCACAACAATCGATGGATCTTGTTGGAGATCGTGTGATTTCCAATAGATCTAGGTAAAGATCTCAATCTCCCCAGAGATCACAAGATTTCTGCTAAATCCAGGTTGAATCCCAGACAATAATGTGATTTTGGGATTCATTCTTGGCGAAAATGGAGGATTCCAACAAGATTTCAAGATATATGGGTGGAGGGTTGGTCATGTTAGTTTATATCGGGTTTCAGAGGGCAGACTCACCACTCAACCTACCCCTTACGGGTTTTAGAGGAGGACACCCATCGTCGACTGCCATAGGCGTTGGATCTCTTGCCAATCGACTAAGGTCTGATCAATTAGGGTAGGTGGGTTAGGTCCTTCTCGCTCTATTTAAAAAAAAAAAGAAGAAAAAAGAAGAAGAAGAAGAAGATCATTTACCCTCTATATCATGTATAGCTAAATGATAAGTTTGTATCATTTAAAATTTTGTAGTTAGAACATTAAACATAAAATGATGTAGTTATCCTAAAATTTTGGAAGTGATGTGTGCTAAGAACTTGGATTTTTTTTTTTTTTTTTGGGTTTATAATTGGACTTAGTTTTTAAAGGTTGAGAGATTGTGATAGAGGAAGATAATAGATAATTTTGACTTTTTTTTTTGTGTGTGTTGACCGTGATAAAATCAATTTTAATTCTTTGTTTGTCTTTTTCAGAAAAGCCGACTTAACTAAAAGATAGGACTATTTTAAAATCTTAATTCAACTGACTTTTTGCTAACTTTGGTGGTTTGATTCTATATTATTATTATACTTCTGCAAATACTAAGTTTAATAAAACTATGCAGCATGGTTTGCATTTATACTGCCTAACAGTCTGATTTTGTCATTTATTTGATGATCTTTAGTTGCTTCTTTCGCTTTTTTTTTTTTTTAATAAAAATTATGACACTAAACCTCTCAAAAAAA
Organism: Quercus ilex subsp. ballota; assembly: GCA_032727855.1. Taxonomy (NCBI): domain Eukaryota; kingdom Viridiplantae; phylum Streptophyta; class Magnoliopsida; order Fagales; family Fagaceae; genus Quercus; species Quercus ilex. Next base: position 20,639,904 of record CM064915.1, read on the forward strand.
AGAGTCTTATAGAATGCACAAAGCGCATGTGGTGAGGCAATTTAAAATCAAGAATTTTGAAAATTAGTAAATATGACTTATCTATCCCTATTAATTAAAGTTTGTTAAGTTTTTAATTGTAATATGTGCAAGGGCAATTTAAGACTATTAAAAAGTCAAGCCCAAACAAGAGAATTCTATGGCGTTTGCTTATGTAAATTAGTAAGGGTTATGCTAACGAGTGCTCTTAGGGCATTTGTTAATAATCTATTTTAAGAAAATTTTAATACCACTTTTATGAGAAATGAAAAAAACTGTTAAAATATTAATTACTTTTTTTTTTCCATTTCCCATAAAAACTTTCTTTAAATTGATTATTAACTAGTGCCTTAAGGACACTCGTTAGTATTTTTCAATTAGTAAATATGACTTATTTGATGTGTGTGTGGGCAATTTGGAACACTTAAAAAAGTTAAGTTCAAATGAGAGAATTCTATGAATTCTGCTTCTGTAATTTTTGTTTTTTATCATTAAATTAAGATACTAATTAGTTTTTTAGTGTAGACAAAAATTAAATTTTAAATTCCTTATTCAACTATTAAAAATGGGCGAACGATAGATAAATCACAAGAATCATATTTATTTTTTCTAAACAAATAATTGCAACAAAAGCATAAAAAGTGGTCCCCACCCAAAAATATAATAAGACAAAAAAGTTTTTTTTTTTAATATAAAAGATATATATATATATATTTAAAAAAGTTGTAAGCTGTATTATAGGGACTTTGGAACGAGCCATTAGCCGACTAAATAAAAACAAGCCATTATGGAAGTAGCTATTTAATAATGCTATCTACCTTAATTATACTTAAATCCTCTAATTCCGCCGCTCAGCTGATAAAGACAGTGCTTATGAAATACTATTGTCCTCGTAAGTTGTACATCTTCCATTCCATGAAAACCGTTCGATGGTCTTCAAAAGTGATTGGAGCGCATATCAAGGTCCATCTAACGGTGCCAAAAGCATTCAGGGCGTGGATTGATTTGAACAAGGTAGTCTTTTCTAAAAAGTGCCCAGAAGGAAGGGTATATGGAGCCCCAAAAGAGAAAAAAATATGCCACTTTATCTCACTTTGGCTTTCTTGGAAGTCCCCTTGTGACTCTTCATGGCCTGATGGCCATGAATTGGCTGCAGACGAGAAAGGAGAAAATCTAGAGATAAAGGGCGTGTTTGGTTAATATTTTCATACATCTATTTTCAGTTTTTAAATAATATTTTATGTATTTTAATGTATTTTTTTTACTCACACATATTTTTACAAATATTTTTAAATAATAATTTTCAGTTTTTAAATACATGTACTAAACAGGCTCAAAATTTTCGAAAAAGTTAACGATGCCCAAAGTTATTGGTTAAGAAAATATTTTTTAGAATTTTTTTTAATGAAAAAAAGTAATTGTTTTTCTTAACAATTTTTTTATTTTTTTAATATTAAAATTTTCTTAAAATATTTCATAAACAAATATCTTAAGAATACCGGTTAATAGAGTCTAATATAATTAATTGTGATTAGTATAAAAAAAGTGGTGACAACCGATCATAATTTATTATATCAAAGTTAAAGCAAAAATTATGGCGCAAATAGTGTGGGTTTAGAACGTACCAATAATATCACAAGTTTGGTCAACTTGTTTTGCTTTCCAAGTTGTCAACAATCAAAGGAAAAAGTAATTTCAGTTTCGATTGATTGTAGAAAAGACCTATCGAAGAAAATAACTAGAAAATCCTGGCCTTGAAATCGTTTGACCATAAGAGTTGGTGAATTGTTAGCCCTGGGCCTGGATCATTGATAGTTTACAGGGACCCAAAATAAAGCTTTATCATGTCTATTCTTAAATTTGGACTAACACAAGTACGCAAGACTTTTGTTGGCAATAATTAAGTAAGAGTTTATCGGATTTCAGGTTTTCTATTATGTTGCTTTTTAGGGGGGGAAACCCTTGAATAGGTTAAGCTTGCAAAAAGGATTAATCAGTAACACTACAAAGATTATGAATGGCAGAATTTGGGTTGAGTATGGTAGTTGTTAATTGTTATGACTATAATATATACTCATGTTTGTAGTCAAGAGACTCAAGACAAGACACGTGAATGATTGTTCATTTGAACAGACATTCATGTGCAAGGGCTGAACATTTGGAAGTTTTCCAGCTCATGACGTGTGATCGATCTGGCAGAATTTGTAATGGATGGATCCAGCGCTATTACAATGAGAGCCTTGGAGGTTGGAATAACCATGGAACCCTTCCTTTCGCATCTGAGAGTGTAAAAGACAGGGCAATCGAGTATGGATATTTTGGCTCTGGATAGAACTATAAAAGTTCACGTTTAAAGTTTAAACCCCTACTAGAGTAGTGCAACTTGCTACAATTCTTAACCAATTATACTTAATCAAGTGATTGATTAACCCAATTCAAATTGAAAGTTGCAAGGATCAACAATAGCACAGCGAAAAACAACAATAAAAAAATCATAACACATATGGACAGGATATGATTATGAAAAGAAACTCTCAAGGGACAAAAACGCTCTAAGCCTAACCAATAAGCTCTCTGGTGTAGTTTGTTGCTGGAGCCTCCAACTCCTACTAGCAACAAAGTACACTAGTCGTTTATCTTCACAGTCTCCAATGCAAGTCAAGTACGTTGACCACCAGTTGTTTAAAGGCCTCTTGAGAATTTCAACGAGTCTTTGTAACTTTCCAACAATCCAAATCACTCGAAGTTATGAGAAAGTATCTTGAATCAAATAATTATATTTCGGTTGTATCAAAATTTAATAAGTGTAAGATGTGTTAACAAAATATAATTAACCTATTAATAAATAAAAGATATGTGTTAGTGGGTAGTTTTTTTTTGCACACATATCTCTCGTTTATTGAATTTTGAACTAATGACGTGATATCATTTGATATAAAATAATTTTTCCAAGGTTACACACAGTTTTCTGGTAAAGTTCTCTCAAGGGTCAATGGGAGAGGGTGAAGGTATAGGAGAATACAAGAAAGTCTCTTCCAAGGTACACTAGCCTTATGCCTTCATTCTATTCTATACAAGAAATATCAACGTTACAGATAAGTGGGGGAGGACTAGGGGTCAATAGGTAATTTCAATCAGCCCCTTCTCTTTTTTCACAATTTATGTCCAATTTTAAGGGATTGAATTTTGGTGGGCATAAGAGAAAATTGTCAAACCCCACCCGTTTCTATTCACCATGTTTTCACCCTAACTAACCAAATTGTTAGCGTTCCCTTACCCCACAACAAATACTAAAAAATTATAATTAAAATTTAGGTGAAAATAATATCTAATTAAAAAAATAACTTAAACCTACCACAACCTAGACCATCGTGAACCATGACAAGCAAAATTCTACTCTTCACTATCAAGCCACAATCGAACTCCCAAACCACCATTCTTAATTCCGAACTCACCCTAACCAAATACCATATTCACCATCTTTCACTATTAAACAACTGTTGCTATGACTAAGACCCGTTGGCCACTGTTAGGAGTGGCAATTTTTACCCATATCTATGAACCCACCCATTACCCACCTTCTTTGGATAAGTCTTAACCCAACCCATTTGAATATTTGGGTTAAATGGGTAAAGACTCATTTAGTTATTTAATTAGATGGGTCTAAATGGATAAACCCACTAATACCCACTAAACCCGTCTAAAATTTAAATAAACAACATAAAATCTAAATTTCTAGAAAATGACCAAAATACTCTTGAAACCTAATAAATACCAAAATACTCCCAAAATCCAAAAAATTACCAAAATACCTCCAAAACCCAAAAAATGACCAAAATACCCCAAAAACCTAAGAAAATTACCAAAATACCCCAAAAACCTAAAAATGACCAAAATATCCCAAAAACCCAAAAAATGACCAAAAAACCCCTGAAACCTAAAAAATGACCAAAATACCCCGAAAACCCAACAAATTACCAAAATACCCCAAAAACCTAAAAAATAAACAAAATACCCTCAAAATCTAAAAATTACCAACATACCTCAAAAACCCAAAAAATGACCAAAATACCCCAAAAACCTAAAAATTACCAAAAAATGACCAAAATACTCCCGAAACCTAAAAATGACCAAAATACCCTCAAAACCCAAAAAATGACCAAAATACCTCCAAAACCCAAAAAATGACCAAAATACTCACCAAACCTAAAAATGACCAAAATACCCTCAAAACCCAAAAAATGACCAAAATACCCCAAAAACCTAAAAATTACCAAAAAATGACCAAAATACCCCCAAAACCTAAAAAATGAACAAAATACCCCCGAAATCCAAAAAATGACCAAAATACCCCCAAAACCTAAAAAATGACCAAAATACCCCCAAAACCTAAAAATTACCAAAATATGACCAAAATACCCTCAAAACCCAAAAAATGACCAAAATACCCCAAAAACCTAAAAATTACCAAAAAATGACCAAAATACCCTCAAAACCCAAAAAATGACCAAAATACCCCTGAAACCCAAAAAATGACCAAAATACGTCTAAAACCTATAAAATGACTAAAATACCCCCGAAACCTAAAAAATGACCAAAATACCTCCGAAACCTATAAAATGACTAAAATACCACCGAAACCTGAAAAAATTACCAAATTACCCCGTAACCTAAAAAATGACTAAAATACATCTGAAACCCATAAAATTACCAAAATACCCTCTAAACTTAAAAAATGACTGAATTATCTTGAAACCTAAAAAAAGGACTAAAATACCCCCCCTGAAATCTAAAAAATGACCAAAATACTCCAAAAACCTAAAAAAAGACCGAAATACACTCGAAGCCTAAGAATTACCAAAATACACCCTAAACCTAAAAAATTACCAAAATACCCCCTAAACCTAAAAAATGACTAAAATACCCCTAAAACTTAGAAAATTACCAAAATACCCTGAAACCTAAAAAATGATCGAAATACCCCAAGACCTAAAAAAAGACTAAAATAACGCCAAAACCTAAAACAATGACCAAAATACCCCAAAAACCTAAAAAAATGATCGAAATACCCCCAAAACCTAACAATTACCAAAATACTCCCTAAACCTAAAAAATGACTGAAATACCTCAAAAACCTAAAAAATAATTGAAATACCCCCGAAACCTAAAAAAATTACCAAAATACCTTGAAACCTAAAAAATTATCGAAATACCCCCAAAACCTAAAAAATGACCAAAATAACCCCAAAACCTAAAAAAAAATGATCGATAAAAACCCCTGAAACCCAAATTATGACCAAAAGTGCTCTCATGCTCTTATGCATGTAGAAGCAGTGTGGTGTCTTGCGCTCAGCCTGCAAGAGTAGTGTGACCTCCCATCTGTGGTGAGGCCAGTATTGGTACCCCCCCCCCCCCCCTTTTCTCTTGTGAAAGCGTGTGGGGACAGTGAAAATACTGATGGCAGAAGAACTGGAGGAACTGTGGAAAAAGTTAACTATTACAGAAGTAGAAGATGAAGATATTAAGCTGGGAAGCAACAGTACAAGAGCTGCGAAGGAAATTAGGAAAAATTGTATGGTCATGAAGATACTCACCCAACGCACCATCATTTTGGAGGCCCTAAAAGAACATGAGGATGTTATGGAAGCCAAGCCAAGGAATGTAGATCTCTGAGATTTGTGAGGATTTATTCTTGGTGGAGTTCGGCAACGGGAGGGATAAGAAAAAAGTAACGGAGATGAGTCGGTGGAGCTATGAGAAACAACTGATTCTGATGCAAGATTTTGAAGGTGAGTTGGTCCCAAAGGAGATAAAACTAAAATGGGTCCCGTTTTGGGTTCAAATCTTCAATCTTCCGCTGAAATGCATGACTAAAGAATCTGGGTATGAGATTGGGTCGAAGATCGGAGTGGTCTTAGACGTCGATGTCCCGGAGAAAGGAGTGCAGTGGGGAAAATTCCTAAGAGTAAGAATACGTTTTGACACCACAGCAAAGCTCATAAGGGGGAAGAAGGTTTCGATTGAAGAAGGGAAAAGCAGATGGTTTTTCTTCAAATATGAATGGTTGTCGAATTTCTGCTACCGGTGTGGAAGGTTGGATCATGGGAAAAAAGATTGCCTAGAAAGAAAGGAGGGAGAAAATTATGGTGATGAAGAAAGGAAGCAGTACGGCGCGTAGCTGAAAGGGGGGCCAGGAAGAAGCATTGGGAGAGATTATGGCAAAATGGGCGAAGAAAACATGCCGGAAAAAAGGGACGAACACAAGGAACCTGCAGCGGAGACACCGACACGTGTAAAACTCCGACTGATGGAGAACTCGGTGGTAGGCAGGCAGCACGTGAGGGAGCAGACCCTCTGTCAGAAGGTTGGGATATGCAACGGCCACGCTGAACATGGAGAGGCAAGTCAGAAGGAAAAGTCATATCAGAGAGGGGAGATATTTCATGAAAATGGCAGGGTCAGTTTTTCAAAGGCAAAGGTTGAAGATAATCTAATCGAAAGTGGGAAGGCTCCTCTGACAGGCACGCTGAAAGGAAAAGATATGGAAGAGGATATGCAATGGGAGGAGGTGATGGATGACGTGGTTGGTGTTAAGTCTGAAGAAGGGGGAAAACATAAAAAAGAAATAAGTAGTAAGAGCTGTGTAGATAAGGAAAATCAAAATTGGGCTGAGTCTGAATCAAGCCCATTAGTAATGAGCTACGACCAAGTTAATGGTCGGACTACGGAAATATTGGGCCCAAAAAGTGGGCATTGGAAGCACCTAGCTCGCCAAGTGAAGGAAAAGGGCCCTACGGTAGTAAGTGACCCAGCAAACCAAAAGAGAAAAGGTGAAGCACCTCTAATAGAATTGGACCCAAATGTAAAGTGCAAAAAAGGGGCAAAAGGAAAGGCACACTCAGAACATACCCTTGATGAAGAAAAGAAAATGGTTGGCGATGTGGCGGTGGCTGCGATGCAGCACCGCCCAGCCCAATAACCGTCCTAGCTTGGAACTGTCGGGGATTGGGGACTTCGCCGGTAGTTCGTACGCTCACCGAAGAGGTGAAAAAGAAAAACCCCGTATTGGTATTTCTAGCAGAAACAAAAGCAAACACAGATAGGACGAAAGGATTTCAGAATAAGTTGGGCTTCACTCAGGGAATCATTGTCTCTAGCGATGGCAGAAGTGGTGGGTTGGCACTTTTGTGGCGGGAAGGAACGAACATCAGGTTCAAGAGTTGCTCTCATTCCCACATTGATGTGGTGGTCCATGGGGTTGGCAATGGAGGCCCTTGAAGAGTGACAGGCTTTTACGGACACCTCGATATCGGTAAAAGGTACACATCCTGGCAATTACTTGAAACACTTAATGCACAATGTGAGATGCTGTGGTTAGTGTGTGGTGATTTTAATGAGATTGTACATCCTGATGAGAAGGTGGGTTGGAAGGATAGAGATGTAGCACAAATGGAAGCTTTCAGAGAAGTGTTGGGCAAATACAGTCTAATCGACTTAGGTTTTGTGGGACCGAGGTTTACTTGGTGCAATGGCAGATTTGGTGAACAACGAACTCTCATCCGTTTGGACAGAATGTTTGCAAATGAAGCATGGTCTTTAGCTTTTCCGGAAGCAAAGGTTCACCATGTATCCATGTCATCCTCAGATCATTGTCTCCTTGCCCTGTTTCTAAATAAGGACCACCATCAAAGAAGACGAAAGAAACGCTTCTTCTTCGAAACAATGTGGACTCAGGAGGAAGAGTGTAAGGAGATGATTGAATTAGCATGGGAGCCGTATAGGGATGATTCGGCTCTGTCAATCCAGGAAAGACTAGAAAGATGTCAGAAGCAGCTTCAACAATGGAACCAAAATAGCTTTGGGAACATATACAAAGGATTAAAGCAGAAACAGAATCGGCTTCAACAGCCTGAGTCCCTTAACCTACTCCACGAAACGGCGGAGGAAATTCAAGCCCTAAAAAAAGAGATTAATGAGCTGCATACCAGGGAAAAGATTATGTGGAATCAAAGGTCACGGGTTTTGTGGCTGCAACATGGTGACAAAAACTCCAAGTTTTTCCTTGCTACGGCTAGTCAAAAAAGAAGGAAGAATAGAATTGGGGGAATGATGGATGATATGGGCGTTTGGCATGAAGGTCAGAAGACAACAGAGAAGTTAATCTTGGATTACTTTAAGTCCATTTACAACTCTAACCAACCGACCCGGTTTGATGAAAGTCTAGATGCTATGGATGTGAGAGTGACACCTGACATGAATGAAGGGCTCCAAAGGGAATTTAAGGCAGAGGAGGTGTGGTACGCACTCAAACAAATGCACCCCACCAAGGCACCGGGCCCGGATGGTATGTCCCCTTTCTTTTACCAAAATTACTGGGATATTGTTGGCCCTTCTGTTACGAATTGTGTAATGCAGGCCCTTAACATAGGTGTTATGCTGAAGGATATCAACAAAACATATATTTGCCTAATTCCTAAGACCAAAAACCCCTAAAAGATGACGGAATTTCATCCTATCAGCCTTTGCAACGTGATCTATAAAATCATCTCTAAAGTCCTTGCAAATAGGCTGAAGAAAATTCTTCATGGGGTTATAGATGAAGCTCAAAGTGCGTTTGTTCCGGGAAGAATGATAACGGACAATGTTATTGTAGCTTTCGAATCCATGCACTCCATTAATCAGAGAAGGAAGGGGAAGGAAGGGCTTATGGCAATAAAATTAGACATGAGTAAGGCGTACGACAGGGTTGAGTGGGCATATCTTGAGTCAATGATGAAGAAAATGGGTTTCGGGGAGAGGTGGATATCTCTCATTATGATGTGTGTAACCTCGGTGACCTTTTCGGTGCTAATCAATGGTGAGCTAAAAGGATCGATCACTCCTTCAAGAGGCCTTCGGCAAGGGGACCCAATTTCCCCGTATTTGTTCTTACTGTATGGAGAAGGATTGTCGGCAATGATAAAAAAGAAAGAAAGAGAGGGGCTGATTAGAGGGGTGGCGCTGCAAGACAAGCTCCGAGAATCTCTCATCTATTTTTTGCGGACGACATCATCATATTCTGCAGAGCTACAGTGGACGAATGTAAGCAAGTGGCTAAGGTGCTGGAAGTGTATGAGGAAGAATCTGGGCAAAAACTAAATAGAGATAAAACTTCTTTGTTTTTCAGCCGAAATACGAAAGATGAAATTAAGGAGTTTGCAAAAGGAATCTTTGGAGCCCAAATTATACAACACCATGAAAAGTACCTGGGCCTACCCCCACTGATTGGAAGGACGAAGAAAAAGGCTTTTAACCGCATAAAAGACCAAGTTGGGAGGAAGATAGCGGGTTGGAAAGGGAGTCTTCTGTCTAATGCAGGAAGGGAAGTGTTAATTAAAGCAGTGGCACAGGCCACTCCAACATACACCATGAATGTGTTCAAGCTCTCGGACTTACTGTGTTCAGAACTCAACTCAATGATGGGAGGCTTTTGGTGGGGTTAACGTGGAAGGGAGAAGAAGGCAGCTTGGATATCTTGGCAAAAACTGTGCAAACCAAAGGCAGAGGGCGACATGGGTTTCAGAGACCTAAAAGCCTTTAACTTAGCCCTTCTCGCTAAGCAAGGATGGAGGCTACAACAAAATCCCAATTCACTAGCCCATAGAGTGCTAAAGGCTAAATACTTCTCAAACTCCTCATTCTTGGAAGCCCAATTGGGGAAAAAGCCATCATACTTATGGAGGAGCATCATGGCGGCAAAAAATGTCATCAAGGAGGGTTCTTGGTGGGTGGTTGGTGATGGAAGAAGCATTGAGATATGGAACGCGAGATGGTTGCCTTCATCAGAATCAGGCAAGGTAATAACCACAAGAACTACAATGAGGCATGGTGAAAACGTTGCTTCTCTTATCAGCCATGAGAAAGGGGAGTGGAGAACTACGCTAATCAAGCACATCTTCCTCCCTCATGAAGCCGAGGATATACTGAGTATCCCCCTCAGCCCCTTGAACCCGACAGACTCCTTAGTATGGGCTAAGACACCAAATGGATGTTTCACAGTAAAGAGTGCATATTGGACAGCGGTGAAATGCCTTGCTGATGCAAAAAGAGGTGAGGAAGCACCTGAGGGGTCTGAAAAATTCAGGATGTCAACAATCTGGAGGACCATATGGGGCCTTCAATGCCCAAACAAAATAAAGCATTTCTTCTGGAGAGCAAGTAGAGATATACTCCCCACTAAGAAGTGCTTGGTGCATAGGAAGATTATGAAGGAAGATTGTTGTGATTTTTGCGGAGAAAGTGAAACCTCTGGCCATTGTCTTTGGAGTTGCATAATAGCGAAAGAAACATGGAAGGGGTTGGGCTTTAACATTGATCACTCTGTTCCTCCTCCCATGGAGTTCCTTGATGTGTTTTGGATTTTATTGGAATCACTGGGTGACAAAGATTGGGAGTTTTTTGCTATTGTGGCCTGGTGCTTATGGAATAATAGGAATACAGTTAGGCATGGGGGAGCTAGTAAAAAAGGGAAAACCATCGCGGAAGATGCAAGGAGGTATCGGGAGGAAGTCCGGGCTGCTGTGCAGCCCAAACGCCAGTTGCCTAGGCCTATGATTATCCACAAACATTGGTCCCCTCCTCCACAAGACTGGTATAAGGTGAATGTGGATGCTGCTGTGTTTAAGGAACAAGGTGCTTGTGGAATTGGTGTGGTTATCAGGAATAATAAGGGGCAGATAATGGGAGCAATGAGCAAAAAAGTGGAGTTTCCTTGGAGGGCATTAGAAGCAGAAGCCAAAGCTGCTGAAGCTGGCATTCTCCTTGCGTGGGACCTGGGTTTGAAGAATATCATAGTAGAAGGAGACGCACAAATGGTGATACAAGCTTTAAAAGGAGTAAGTGCGCCTGCCACCCCAATTCTAAAGATAACTGAAGGCTCCAGGAGATACTTGCAGATGTTTTGCTCTTGGAAGGCTGTCCACACGAACAGAATGCACAATACGGCTGCTCATTTACTCGCTAGAGATGCTAGGAATATAAAAGAAGGTGTAATCTGGGTTGAGGAATCCCCACCCTGTATTGAGAATCAAATCATGAATGATGTAATTGCATTGGACGTTAGTCCTTATTAATGAAATTTCTGGTACAAGTTGACTATCAAAAAAAAAAAAAAAAAACTAGCACAATATGTTTCAACAAGCACGTGCTATGTGTTTGCGTGCTTTTGTAACTGCCCTTAACTTCCTCGAGGTAACTACCTCACTCCTTTTGTAATCACTTCAAAGACGAGCTGGATTACTATCACTTGTCATCAATTTGAGCATAACCACATGCTCTTGTGAGTTGGAAACTTTAAAATGGTCTCAAGAATGGTGGCAATGGGTTTGTTCATTTGTTGGATTGTGTGTTTTGTTGGGTGAGTTGGTTTGCAACTCTATTGCTCACTTCACTTGTTAGGAAAATGGGCTCATCGGGTAAATTGTTCTGGTCGTACATCGCTTTTATGTTTCTAATTATCTTCCATTTAGCCACACACACCAAAAAAAAAAAAAAAACCAAAAACAAAAACCCATGTGGTACTCTGTTATAAACTTATAATGGCAATGTTGCAGAAGGATTGACTTAGTACGTTTATTAATTTTTTATTTTAGAGGATGAAAAAAATACTTTTCAAATTTTAGGATTAAATTAAAACCTTATTCAAAATTTTAGGGACTAAAAATATTTTTTCATCTCATAATTTTCTTTATCTTTTTTACTTAGTAAGAATCGCGAAAGCTTAAGAGGGTTTAGTGGCTAAGGGTTACGATGGTATTTTGTGCAATTGATATATGTATACTCTCATGGTGCACATGTCTCATAGAAAAGTAGAGTCTACATTGTTGGGTTAAAATGAATTGACCCATTTCAAATTAATAAATTACCCAAGTTAATTAATTAGTCAAATTACATGTAATAGCGTGGTAACACAAACAAATCACCAAATAACTAAATGCAGCGGAAATTAAATTTGACATAGGTGATTTGTTTACGAATGAGGAAAACTATCGAGGCAAAATCCCACTGGGTGAATTTAAGGTCACCACTCCCAAGAATCCACTATTATTAATCACAAGTGGTTACAAGTATAAATAATTTTACTAAACCCTTTGGCCTATTCCAAAATACCAACCTACAGTTGAACCTTTACCTTAATACTCAATTGGACTTGCATTGTAGCGGCAATCTTTCTGTTCAATACACGAATCCCAGTACGTAACTAACCAATGATGCACAAATCCCAGTACGTGACTAACTCCAGCAACTTGAAGAGGTTGTTGGCTGCAAAGTTCTTCAGTTCATCAACAATAAAGATCAAGAAGCTTCTTGGTCACAAAACCCTTGGCATAAAGACGCAATAGATTCTTTAGAGAAAATAATAAACTAGGGTACTTTCTGCATACGGTCACTTAAAAGATCTGTGACAACCTTTTAAAATAATTCTTATATATGTCTAGGGTTGTGAGAAAAGAAACCCTATACCAATATTTCAGCAAGGCCCAAAAATCAGATTTGGAAATTCTGATTTCGTAGATCTCGACAGATTCAACTTCTGTTGAGTTTTGTTCTTAAATTTTGATAGATATTAATTCTGTTGAGGTATCTGTCGAGCTTTAATGAACAGCTCTTTTTCACTTGTTACTTAGTCAGATATTCATGGCTTTAACACTTGACTTGAATAATATATTTCTTGAAGTCTTAAACCCAACCTAGATCTACCAAATTACAAGTAAAATGCATTTTGTCAAAGGATTAGCCAATTACATAAAATATGTCTCTAACATACATGCTATGAGGTGGATGCTATATATATTATATAATTATTAGCATAGACTAGGTGAGTATTGGTCGTATTGGTATACTTATGATGCCACGTTGTTAAGGGTTTTCTTCTCCCAAGATCTTGATCTATCAAATCACTCGACTCTTAGGCGGCGTTTGGTTCGCAATGATGTTACATTACACCGTAATATTATGTTATTGTAATATTATATTAATATAATCTCAATACAAGAATACAAAATTACATTGCTCAGGAAGATGATGCGATATATTTTGTAATTTTAAATTATGGTAATGTTAGAAAAAATAAAATAAACCAAAAACTTTAATGTCACATTATCGTAATGTGCATCTCATTAAAGACACATCACAGTAAACTAAACACCCCTTTAAGTCTTAGGTTGCCAAGCCATGAACTAAAAAAACACTCATAAGTTTGGCATTTTATAATTTTTGATAAATTATTTGTTAAGGTAAGATAACAAAATAAAAAAGTTAACTTATTTTGTAAAGGAATTTTTTTTTTTTGGGAAAGAAATTATACAAAAAGCAAAAAGATAAACACTAGTTGATTAATATGGCCAACCTGACACAGTCCAGATATTAAAATTAAAAAAATAAAATAAATAAGCCTTGGGAACACAACAAATTAAAAATGACTAAGATAGTATATAGTTATCCGTAAAAGGAAAAGTATAAAAACACATTTTACCATGAATTTTGTCATAAATCGCACTTGTTAAGTATTAATTGGATTAATGTTTTAGATATATATACATTATATAATCCAATTATAAGTTGAAACATGAGCAAGTTATGACAAAGTGTGATTGTAGAAGAATTATTATAAAATGATGTTAATAATAGATATATGTGGAAGTATAAATCCAAGTATATCAATGATCAGCAATTCAGGGGAAAAAAAAGGCCGAGACGAGAGAGGTGACATCTTGGACCCTTACAAGTTACAAATGCAATCCCTTGTGCTTTTAAAGTCAGGCCCACTCCTTGAAAGTGAGCAAGAGCTTATAAAAAACTGAAACGTCAAACGATCTTTTCATCCCAACGTTGTGGTTTTCAAGAGAAGCCACGACTCACTCAGGTACCCCATTTGCGAACAAATTCTCCAGAAATCTTCGTTCCATTTGCGTATTTCTCTAACAAATTTTATCCTTCACCTGAACAAAATCTGTACAACGCTTCTTTCAAACTTTCCGAAAATCAAATGGGCATAAAATCAATTTCAAAACGCCAGAAACTCTATCCAAAAAGAGACGCAATGATCGATAGGTTCTGTGATCTATCCAACTCTCTTCTCTGTCACATCCTTTCGTTCCTTACAACCAAAGAGGCTGTAGCAACAAGCATTCTGTCGAGGAGGTGGAAGACCCTTTGGACTCTCGTCCCAAAACTCGACCTCGACACTGATAACATGCACCTGTCTTTGGATAAAATAGGCAAGTGCAACCAACCCATCAATATCAGCTCTACAGATGTTCTGTCCAGAGTCTTGGCTTTGCACATTGCACCCTTCATCCGAAGCTTTCGCCTCAGGTGCAATTCAGATTGTCTTCCTTTCCATTTTGACACATGGATTCGCACCGCCATAGCACGTAACGTTGAAGAACTCAAGCTGCTAATTTTTTATTCGTTTGGGATACACATGGGCTTACCTTGCAGCATTTTCTATTGCCAAACTTTAGTGGCTCTGGAATTAAGTGGCGGAATTGATCTTGATCCTCCTTCGTCCTTTCAGTTACCGAACCTGAAGATTCTGCGGCTGTTAGAAATTTGTTATTGCAAAGACTCTTCCTGTTTTTCCAGGCTCCTCTCTGGCTGTCCAGTACTCGAAGATTTGTCATTTGAAAGAGATGGTTATGATTGTTTGTACCACTTTGAAATATCTGTTCCTACACTGAAATGTTTACATATCGCGTTTAGACCATACAGGCTCGATCTTAATGATTACACGATTGAGATAAAGGCCCCAGCTCTTGAATACTTCAAATTTGAAGGTGATCTGGGCCACATTGTTTTGCACGAAAAACTATACAACTTGTTTGAAGCAGATGTCTATATTTGCTCATTTGATGAGTCTGATTCTTTGGAAGGGAGTCAAAAAAGATGCTATGGAGATAGGGTTTTCAAGCTTCTTCGAGCACTAACTACCGCAAAATTCCTTTTATTATTTCCTGGTGTCACGGAGGTAAGATGCCTTTCTGTTTTATCATTTATTTTGTTCTTTTTTGAGGATGAATATTGCTTGAACTATAACAATGTGCTCCTGTTTAATTGGTTTCTTCTCCTTCTAAAATAACGGGATAAAAAGTGAGATTATAGTTTTAACACCCACTAGGTGCAACTGTAACTTGATAAATAAATAAATAAATAAATAAAATCTAATAAAGTCTCACTTTCATGCTAATTGATACAAATTTCTAGGACAACTTTTGTTTTTGTTGTTGTGATTATATTCTTGCCATGCAGTGCTTCGGCTTTGGTTCTATATATCCATCCAAGTTCCTAAATTTAGTCCAATTGGACTTCAAACTTAACCCTTCAAACTGGCATGTGCTACAAGCCTTGCTCCTAGTGGCTCCTAATTTAGAAGTTCTTGTTGTTGATAAGGTAATTTAAAATTAAATAATATTTTTAGTTGATCTACACTTAACTGAATTACACTTATAGTCTACTCTGTCTTTTGTCCTCCAGTGTTATTATAAGAGTAAAGACAAGTTATGCTGGATGGAGCCACCGGATGATCCTGGTTATCTATCATCAAACCTTACAAGTTTTAATTTTAGAGGATTTAAAGGATTAAAACTTGAAGTGGAATTTGTAAAATGTATTCTAAAGGAGGCAAGGATCTTAAAAACAATGACAATCAATGTTTCTAGTGGGGAATTGAAGGAAAGTGTTGTTGAGAAACTATCAAAGCTCCCAAGGCTGTCTAGAACATGTCTAGTTACAGTTGAATGAGGTATGTTTCTTTAAGAGTATTGAATCCCTTTTTCTCTTTGAACTAATTTTCAACGGGTAATTAGCAACTAATTTCGAGGGATGTCACAAATGTTTTATGTTTATAGGCCTCTACTGGAGATAAAGGTAATACGTTTTTACTCTTTCCTGGTTGTTAATTGCTCTTTCATGTTTTGCGATCCTATAAACTATATGATGGAGAGAGATAGAATGGATCAATTATCCAATGTTCTCTAATGTCCTTTGGATAGAAATTATTTCTTGCAACAACAAATGTGAAAAACATCCATTTGAGTCTTTGACTTTCACAAGATAATTTTTGTTTGTTTTTTTATTAGGCTGGAAGTAAAGCTTTTGAAATCTCTTGATATGCCTGATTATAAGATTATTTTTGCTCACCCCATTGTTGCTTGATTGGGATAGCTGAAATGATATTAAAAAAAAAAAAATTTGAATGCCTCTCTTGAAAGTGTGACCTCAAAAGTAAGCTATATGTTGGAAGAAAGGCATAAAATGTTTTATATACTCTTTAGATTTTTTTATTTTATTTTTATTAATTTTTTTATCAAATCATCTTCACCGGTATATAAAAGGAACTCAATGGTATCACTTTGGCATAGCAGGTCAGTGATTTGGCAAGATGCTTCTTTTGACATGGTACCTCTATTACTAGTCTTGTCTGTGTGTCCAACTTTAGTTGCCGTTGTAATGTACGAACAAGCTGAAGTAACCATAGGGGAGAAATATAGTAAGATCCTCTTCTTGGTGTAGATGAAATGATAAAGTAAAGATCCCAAAAGCAGAGGTGTCTTTTGGATCTTTTGCCTTATTACTGTTTTTGTTGATCAAATAGTTGTACACCCTTTGTTTCTTGATTCCTGGGGGGGAAAAGTTTCTGGTAGTCCATGTTTTATATTATCAATTCATGTTTATAGATGGTATTTTTAGTCTCAAGATATGACCCAGTTTTAGGTTGTACAAACACTCGTATCTGCAATGAATTTAGCTTTTGATTGCAAATTAAGTTTCTTAATGTGAAATGTTTCCATATTTAATTGTGTACTTGTTGCAGATGTAAAAGTGATTTACATTCCAACCATTGGGCAAAGAAATTCTTTCGGGCAATCAGATACCTTATGGTTGCTAGAAAAACATGGATTTTCATCATGCATGTGCAGTTCCGAAACAGTTTTAAACAAATTACTGAAAGAATTGTCATATTTACTATAAATACTGAGTATATGACAATGATGTTCACTGTTGAAATATATTGAAAACATACTGAAGAATAACAATTCGAAATAAAACCGGTAATCAGTAGCCAACGATGGAACTCTGGTAGATGAGGAAACACTATAATTTATTTACAGCATTAGAGCATTCACATCAGATCAGTTATAGTCTTCTAAAATACATATACAGTGTAAATTTTGCACATTTTGAGCAAAAAAACACCCACATCAGTGGGTGTAAAAATATGTAAAACCGGCCATATTTTTCCTTGAGCTACAGTACCCGTGTAAATATACACGGGTACTGTAGCTCGTGTATATACTAAAATAATATTATCCGTTCGCACCAAATTTTCTCTACCCATTCCGTGCACAACGACCTCAGCTCCTCATTTTCTTTTCCTCAGATGCACACAAACACACCCACACACAAACACATATCAACACACAAACAAACCCACACACACAAACCAAAAGACAGAGAGATCGGAGCTTGGTTCGTGTGTCGCCGGAGCTTGGTTCGTGGATCGGCCAGTGAAGACACGATCTGGGTCGCCGGGGCTTGGTTCTGAGTCGCCGGAGGTTGGTTCGTGGATCGGTCGGTGTAGACGCGATTTGGGTCGCTGGGGCTTGGTTCTGGGTCGCCGGAGCTTGGTTCGTGGAGCATGGTTCGTGGTTCGGCTGGTGAAGACGCGATCTGGGTCGCCGGGGCTTGGTTCGTAGATCTGCCGGTGAAGACGCGATCTGGGTCGCCGGAGCTTGATTTCTGGACCGGCCGGTGAAGAAAACTTCTGAATCCGGTGAAGAACTTTATCTGGGCTGGTAGTTTTTTGAGAAAGGACGAGATGGAGAGAGAGAGAGATAAGAGAGAGAGGCTGTTAAGAAAAAAATGAGAAGAGAGAGGGAGAGGTGACCTGATAAGAGAGGGGGCGTGTAGGTAGTTGGGAGATATAATAAAAAATTGAGAAGAGTGAATATTTTATTTAAATAAATGTGTATAATAAACAGACTGATGTAGGTGTCTTGTAAAATTGAGTGTGTAAAATAGAAAAAGTAAGTTTTGAATGTGTAAAATGGAAAAATTTATAAATGAGCTAATGGGAATGCTCTTAGTATTGGTGGAGGCATTTTGCTAAAATGCTAAATTTAGCATCAAAATATAGCCAAAGTCAAGTACATCAGTAGAGATAAAGGTATAGATTTTTTTCTGCTGAGCTACATTGTACAGCTATCTTTGCTTGTGAACCGTAGCTGTAGCTCAAATGTTAAAAAAAACAATATTTTATTATCACCATTGTAACTCAGATTTTTTATTGTAGTTGTTATTGTTTATTGTAGTAGACATATTATTTTATTGTATTGAATGTTAAAATACAATCACTTATGTTGAATCTTTTGTAAAATAAGGTGATTAAATAGATAAAGTAGTTTTTTGTAGTGTTAAATTGCTAAATTTTTTGCACCTCAAATGCTGATGCACTAATAGTCACATTTTAAGTCAACAATTATATTTACGGTTTAAGTCAACAATTATATTGGCATAGCCATCTCTGACTGTTTTGACTGCAGCACAAGGGCGGGTTAATTCTATAGTTAGACCTTATTTGGAGCTCAACTACTAATAGTCTAATAAGAGATATGCAACATGAGTATTTCCTTTTTGTATTTCTCTTAATTGGCCTAGTGCAATTGGTGTTTCCTTCCTGGTTATGAAAATTTTGGAGCTCTTTCTCTTCTTTCTAAAGAAAAAATTGCTAAAGACAAAAAGGATAATTCATATTGTGGTGGTTTGTTATCAACAACTTTAGGCTTTTGGGCCTAACCCCAATTTCCTTGTATTCTAAGATGGACTTATTCCACAACGGAAGGTCTAAGGCAGGTCCAGCCCTTCCATTAGGCCTATTAGGCCATTGCCTAAACCCCTCCAAAATTTTAGAAAAAAAGGGATAGTAAGAAAAAGAAAATTTAGTTTAAGATAAAATTTAAAAAATCTGGTATATCCTTGTCACGAAAAAAATAAAAAATTTGATACATCATAAAGATTGGTACCCAAAAAATTTATTAATCTAAACAAAATTAATTGTCCCAAAAATAACATTATTATCCTTTAGACAAACCAAAATTCAACTAGATAAAATACAAATCCGGTCTAAAAAATTAATCACAAAATAATTACAAATCAAAAATCTCAAATTCCTAAAATTTACTCATATTACCGTTTCTCTCTCTCACTCTTGCTCTCCGCCTCTCTCATTCTTTCTCTTCACTGGTCTTACTCTTAAATCCTTCTGTTCCTGACTCACGCTTCCTCCGATCTGATCACGTCTGAGACTCTGAACACTGATATTCTCTTAGGTATAGCTTTATTCTTTCTCTGATTTTCTCTTTCTTATTTGATTTTTTCTGCTGCATTCTGCAGATGCCGTGTTTTTACTGTGGGTGGAGTCTTGTCTAATAAGACTTCTAGCTAGGGCCATGGGCCTACTTGAGTGCTTGAGTTCTAGCTGGGGCCGCTGGGCCTTGAAGTTTTAGTTTTAAAATCTTGCGGTTTTTATTTATTTATTTATTTTTTTGTTATATGTAATAAGATCTATTTTGTTTTATTTTTTTGTGGGTGAGTTGTACACTTGTACTTCTGGCCGGCTTTGGTTTTTTATTTTTATTTTTTATTTTTATTTTTAATTTTAATCTTGCATTTTTTTATATATGTATTTTTTGTTATAGGTAATATAATGAATATGTATATATGTATTTATGTATGTAGGTTGAGATTGCTAGATACTTGTTATTATTTGATGAAACTACAATAGTACTTTTTATATACATCAAGTTATATTGCTCTACACTTGAAAGTTATTTTTTATTCCAATCATTATAAATATATTGTTTGTTTAGAAATGCCTACTAGAAAATATGCATCTGGATATGAAAAACTTAAAAAAAAAAAAAAAATCTTGAATCTTTTCTCAAACATGATGTTTATTATGATATTGATGGTTTAGATTTATTTTTAGAACTAAAAATTTTAAAAGAAATTTTACAAATAAAAGATTATACTCCAATTGATATACTATATTATATAAAAAAGGTTAGATTCATTTCCAAATACATGCATTGCTCATCTAATTATACTAACAATACATGTTACAGTTGCTTCTTTATAAAGAAGTTTTTCAAAATTAAAATTAATAAAATCATATCTAAAATTGACGATGTCCTAATAAAGATTAAGTAGATTAATTATATTATCGATTGAAAATGAGATGTTAGAAGAACTTTGTTAGGACATATGTGATTCAATGTTAGGAACATATGTCACTATTTTATGTAATTGGTTAATCCTTTGACAAATCGCACTTTACTTGTAATTGGGTAGATCTAGGATGTGTTTAATATTTCGAGAAACAAGGTTTCAAGTTCAAGAATCAAGTAATGAAGTACTGGATTTTAAATCTCGACAGCTAACATCTATCGAGGTTTAAAAGTTGCTAAAACTCGTGGCTTGACAGCTAGTTGATAGATGGCTATCTATCGAGGTTTATGAAAAACAGATTTTTAGGTCTGTTTTGCATCCAATCTGTGAGTATGTGTTTAGACTTTCTTTTTTTACAACCTTAAACATATATAAGAATTATTTTGAGGGCCGTAAAAGGTTGCACAATTGCACAAGTGTAGAGCAAAGTCTTGTTCATGTAAATTGTGATCAGACACAGAATTTGCTCTAGTTCATCTTTTTTTTGAAGAAGCTGCTGTGTTTGTACACCATAGGGTTTTGTGACTAAGGAGTTTCTTGATTTTCATCGTCTGGATGAGCTAAAGAACTTTGCAGCCAACATTATTCTCAAGTTGGTGATCAAATCGCGTACTGGGATCCACGCATCTATTAGTTACTCACGTACTGGAAGCCGTGCATTGAAAAGGAGAGATTGTCACTACAGAACAAGTCTAATTGGGTATTGAAGTAAGGGTTCAACTGTAAGTTGGTATAAGGTATTAAGATTCCTTTATTTGTGACCGCTTGTTTTGATAATAGTGGATTCTCGGGAGTGATTACCTTAAAATCACTCAGTGAAGTTTTTGCCGTGTAGGTTTTCCCCATTTGTAAATAAATTACCGTGTCAATTTATTTTCCACTGCATACTTTAGATAATTGGTGATTTGTTTGTTCTACCACGCGCTTTACATATTAATTTGAGTAATTAATAAACTTGGCTAATTAATCAATTAATATATCATAAGAGGTCAATACATTCTTGGCTTATCAAGTGGTATCAGAGCAGGCACACTCTGATTAGGTTTTAATATTTGTTGTGTGATCCATTGACCTCTGTTTGTCATGGATAGAGGACAATATCTTATTATACCTCCTTTATTTGATGACACTAACTATGCATACTAGAAAGTACGCATGAGAGCTTTCTTGCAGTCATTAGATGAAAAAGTGTGGCAAGTTGTGGAGATAGGCTGAACTAAGCCTACAGAAGCGCCGACCGACTGGGATGATGTTAAGATCAATGCGGCAAATTTCAACAGCAGGGCATTGAATGCTTTATTTAGTGCAGTCACAAATGAGGGGCTCAAGAAAATATCTTCCACTGAAACTGCAAAGGAATCATGGACCATCCTCTAAACAACCTATGAGGAAACCAAGGCTGTCAAGGATTCAAAACTTCAAAAACTCACTACAAGTTTTGAAGAGATCAAGATGAAGGAGGATGAGTCATTCGATAAGTGCTATACCAAACTCAAGGACATAGTGAACTTAGCCTTTAATTTTAGGGAAATCATTCTTGAACCTAAGATTGTGAGAAAGATATTCAGATCTCTACCTGAGAGATTTCATGCTAAGATCACCACGATTGAGGAATCAAAGGATATTGACAAAATTCCTTGGACAGAGTTGGTTGGAGATCTGCGGACCTATGAGTTGGGTTTGACAAGGATCGGGAAATCAAGCAAGAGCAAGAGCATGACATTGAAGGCCAAGTGCAGTGATACTGATGAGTCTTCAGACAATGAAGATTCTAAAATAAAGTCCGACATTACAAGGCAATTCAAAAAGTTCATGAAGAATGTAAATGGGAAGGGCTTCGACAAGGACTGTAGGCAATCTAATTCCTCACAGTTCAAGAGTCAAGATAAAGGGAAAAAGAATGCTAGAGATGTGTTGACAGCCCATTTTGCAACCCGCATTTAACCTCATATGGAGGGTAAAAGGGTAATTTCGTCTTGAAAATATGCATCTTGATTCTGGTGAATAGATACTTAATCTTACTTCACCAAAATGATCTTGATGTTGTAACGATTAAATCGATTGGTCATAAACCCTAATCGGACCATCAGATTGAAAGTTATCATCAAATCAAGTTTTAATGGCCGAGATGCACTATCACAAATTGAGTTCGACTATATGTAATTATGAACAATTGATTCCAATTGGTTATAATCAATATGAGATTAATGATGTGTCATAATTTGATTGGTTAGGACTACATTTTATGGTAAAGTTGCATACACCTAATTAATTAGATAGTTAAACATTAATTATTTAATGAGTAATTTGTGTAATTATCTTTTAATTAAGGTAAATTTGGAACTAATTAAGTTTGAAATGGGAGTGATTGGAGCCTATTAATGTTAATTGGAAACTAATTTAGGACCTATTAATGTTAATTGTGCTGATATTGTTTTCTAACAAATGACCTCTGCTTACCATTTCATTAATATCTCTCAGAATATTTTGAATCTGTAAATGAGGTTAATTTTTCCAAAGACTAGACATCTAGGGCTTCAATTTGAGTATAAGAACGAGACAATTCCAATAAGAATTAAGTCAGATATGATTTTTTGAAATTGGCTCTATAGGCTGTCACAGCAGCTATGGGAAAACCGAATTTTGGCTTACTCCTCACTTCTACCAATCTCTACATTTAATGTACCAGATTTCCCCAAAAGCTAAAATAAGGTCTAGGTTCATGATTCTTTGTCAACCTTCATTAAATAGTCTTCTATTTATATTTTCTCCACCACTACTATATAAACTCTTCCTCTCCTCCATTCCAAGACACACAAAAACCTCATCTCTTTTTTTCTCTTGAGTTCTAGTGAAATTGAGTTGTCTTGTCTTATCTTAGTCTTCTTGAGACTCAAGGTATTGAGTAAGACTCACTCTCCCTTTCCTAGCTCTTCTTTTTCTCCATTTATAGGATCTCCACCAAGAGTCCCTTCCTCCACCATATGGATCTTGCATGAAGGTATAATCATTTTTCCTAATTGGTTTTTTATGTTGCCATGATGAGAATTTAAGATTAAAGTATGATAGTAATTATTTAAATTCCCTTGAATATGTTTGAATATTCTTAAATGTTCTTATGTGTTTTTCACATGTTCTTGGTTGTTCATCATACGTTTATGCATAATACTAGTTTTAATCTTAAATCCACATAAAAAAAAAATATGAAAAACATGTTTGTTTCATAATTCTTTCAAATCCTTGAATCTAGGATACCAGCATCCACACACATTCACTAGAATTTATTTTTCAATCCAAATGCAATACTTAATAAATTGAATTAGGATTTATCAAATGCACACACATTAAATTCAACATGCAAATTGATTGACATATTGGATGATATGATATGAATGTTGGCCACTATAGTCTAGAAGACTGGTTTTACCGGGCAAGGTGGGTGCCTAATACATTTCCACCTTGTAACATAGCCTCCGAAGTTAGATCAAGGGTTGATAGACCAATGCATATCCTTGTAATTTTTAATTTTTAGATTGTAACTAGGAAACAAAACTATGTACTTTATCTTAGATTGTATCTAGGACCAAAGCCATATAATTTTCCTATGATCAATGTAAATTCAATTGCAAATAAATAAAATGAAGAATTTTTTAATTTTAGTTTTCTTATTTATTCCAATAATTAAATAAGTGGCAACTCCATTGTAAAACCTTAATCTAAAGGGGAAAATATAACTAAGACGACTCTACCCATTTACGTGGGTTTGACCCAACATCCACAAAAAAAATGGCCGGGGGCGCGGTCTCTCACAGGATGGCGGTCAGTACACTATTCCCGCAGGACCAAATTGCCTTGGGTGTCAAGATTTCGATCATATGAAACAAGAGTGCCCTAGTTATCTCAAGATCATTGGAAAAAGCAAGGCAGTTGCTGCTACCTTGAGCAACACTAAGCTTGAGGATGACTCTAATAATGAGAATAATGGAATCCTATATGCATTCACTGCCACTGTAAATCCTACTGAAGGGATTGTTGAAGACGTGGATGAAGAAGAGGAATTGGTGGAGTCTAAGTTTGAAAAGATGGATGAACAAGATGACATCTAAACAACCTATGCAAAGTTATACAAGGTCTCCGAAAAGCATGAGAAGTTGTATAGGTTGGCCACCAAGAAGCTTAGTGATTTGGAGCTTGAGCAAGAAGAAATCTCTACAAAGTTTGATGAAGCCAATTAGACTATTAGAGCACTGAGATTTGAGAATAATTTCTTGGCTGAGAAGACCAAGAAGCTTAAAGTAGAACTGTTCCAAGTCAGAGCCCAGCTAGAAAGGACTTCAAGTGCTAAGCTCGATTAGATGCTCAGTCTTCAGAAATCAGCTTTCGATCAAACCAGTTTAGGGTATGATTTCTCTTCTCCTAGTATTGTTTCTGCTAGTACTACTATTTTTGTTCCTCCTGCTAATAATGTTAAATATGAGAACACTGATATCAAAACTTTTTTAGCTAGTGAGAACATAGATAAGGGTAAATCTATCTTAGGAGCACCCCCCATGCTTGATAAGAAAAAGATTAAGAACCCTAGGGCTAAGAAGGGAAATACTTAAAAGCCAAAATAGAAAAAGTAGCATTTCTGTCATCATTATGACGCAGCTGGACATACTTGACCTAATTGCTATAAGTGGTTAGCCACTCAACATAGCAACGGCATGATCGTGTCGGGAAACCAAAATCAGATTCTATCCTCTTTTACTCCTCTTGGAAATCTTCTCAAAGCCCTCATGTTCCTTTCGAACTTGAACGGTTTTAACTCTTCTCCCTCACAGCTGGATCAAGGGTTTGCTAAACGAAAAGACTCTTCCAAGGTGTGGAAGGAAAAAGGCTTCAAGTGATTCTGTCACTTTTTCTCTCTCTCTCCCCTTCTTGTTTTTGGTTTGCATTACTTGTGTGTTTTGCTTTCTTGTTTTGAGTTAGTTTAGTTTTATGCATTGCTTTGTTTAACATGTTTTTGTTTGGTTATTTTTTCAGTTTTACTTTATTTTGTTTTTCATATAAAAAAAATTTGAAAAATCAGAAAAATACAAAACAGTATGTGTATGTGTATACATTGGTACTTGTGTACCTTGGATGGCCATTGAAATAAAATTTTCTAAACTTTGTATCTTTTGTAACTTAGATAAACATCTTTATGCACAACTAAGCAAGTGAGTTTTGTGGCTCGTGTTTGTGATGAGTAAGGTTAAGTGATCTCTTGTACTTAACACTCGTATCACTCTTTTTGACGGGAATGACTAGAAAATCCTAACAGAAAAGCATAAATAACCATCTCACCAATGTCTCTCGCTAATCATGAAATGATATTTGTATGCTTCAATATAGCAAAAGTGGAATGTCAAATGCTTAACATAATTGGGTATTTCTTTTCTATCTCTTATATGCCCATGCATGGTTTACTTAAAAGAAAAATAAAAGCAAAAAGATCAAAATGTTTTATATATGATTGCAAGCATGTATTTTAGGAGATGTAGGAGTTATAGGATGTACCTCGAAGGTGATAGTCCCCATCAAACAGTTATGATTGTGTGTGAGTTAAAGTGCTTCTCTCATATCTCAAATCGTCATGACATGTTGACACTTATGCAATCTTGCGATGTTTTTCACACATAACACGCAATATTCTTTGCTACTCTTGATACATGTGCAGGTACAATATGATTTAGCCATCACAAGGAATACGTGTGTTAATGTATGCTTACTAAACTGTCTTAACTTGTTTTTGAAATATAAAATTGGTTAGACTTGTTTAGTGTGTGTGTGTATTTTGGGATCTATGTGCTTAACATTTTACTTGTTGAGAGATGATTTTGAAAGCTTAAAATTTTGTTTGGATCTTTGTTTGAGTAGCATGTTTGATTGCATTCATATCTGTGTTTTTCTTTTCTTGGAAAAACTATTTTTAAGCAATCTCGATAGCTTCTTGATAGCTCTCAACAGATAAGCTATCTATCGAGACCCTTCATTTTTTTCTTATCGCATTCTTGATAGCTCTCGATAGCTTGTTCGATCCATCGAGAAACTTTCTATCTCCTCAATAGCTTCTCGATAGCTACTTCAATCCATTGAGCTTCATATAGCTGGTTCGATAGCTAAAACACGCATTTTTAAAGCTTGATAGCTCTCGATAGCTCTCGATCGATCAAGCTTTATGAAGTTTCTATATATACGCGCCTTGCGATTTTAGATCTCATTTCCTCGATCTCTCTCAACTGCTTCGTGTCTTTTCACATCCTAAACACCTCTCACTCACTCCAAACTTCATTCCCAAGCATTCTTCGACCTTAATCTTGCTTTTCTTCACTGGTAAGGTCCTTAATCCCTCTCTTCATCATGCATTTCATTCTTTTCTGACCTAAGTTTTGGTTCTTGAAGAATTTTTGGGGGTTTTTCAAAATTGATGAGATTTTGTAAAAATTTTTGGGTTGGGTGTTGCTTCAATGAGTTTAAAACTTCATGCATTGCATCACATGAGCATTAAAACAATGTTTCATGCATTTTAGATGTATGTTTACTTTGTAGCTACGTTGTGTGCTGGTAGGTTTGGATTGTGCTGAGCCCATGATGCATTTAAATTTGCATGTCACATGTTCATGCATTTTCATGCATACGTACCTTACTATTTTATCTTTTGATATTACAATTGTTTGGTGCTTTTCTGATTGTCTCTTTCACCCTCTCTCTCTCTTTCTTACGTTAGTTGTGTCATAACACGTAAATGTAAATTCACTTCGTCCAAGAACCCTCTTCGTTCAGGGGCATCTTCTTTTTCTTCTCCTTCTGACCCTACTCTATCTCACGTATGGTTCCGTGATAAGAAGGCCAAATTGGACTTCTTGGAGAACTTTTCATGATGAGGCATTCACTCGGAACGCCAAGTTGTTCTGTCAAACTTTTCTGACACTGACCTGCCCATTGTCATCTATAGTAGGGGTTGGGAGTCACTATGTGGCGCCTCGGTCACGTGCCCTTCCGTGATCATACAAGAGTTTTACTCTAATATGCACGGATTTTATTACTCTATACCCCAGTTTGTCACTCGCGTTCGGGGTATATGCATGGTAGTTACTTCGGGTATTGTATCCGAGGTACTACACATCCCTAGGGTAGCGGATCCTGACTACCTTGGCTATGAGCGCTTGGACAGTGTCCAAAGACGAACTTTCTTCTCTATTTTGTGAGACACCTTCTTCTTGACCATCAAAACACCTCATGCTCGGCCTTTGCTAAAGGTCCGAGAATCCTAAACATGGTGATGACATTTGTTCTCCATCCATTGTCTCATTATAACACTATCACAGAGCCTCGTGCTCGGTTTTTGTTATCCCTCATTGAGGATATTTCCATTGACTTTCCTTTTCACTTCATACTCTCCCTTATAGATGTCTATAAGGATACGGCGACCCGTGATAAGCTCATTTTTCCTTCGGCTATCACGCGATTCCTTCGCCATTTTTCTGTCTCCTATCCCAAGTCTCCCCACTTCACTTTCATGTGTGTCATTAATGCCACTACTGTTAAGCGGAGTCTTGCACAGCTTCGCTCGAGGCAGCCCTGGACTGAGACGGTAGCTCCTCCAACTTCTACCGCTCCATCCACTTCCGCTCTTTCGTCTTCAGCAGGTGGAGTGACACTTGAGGCCATCATGGCATAGCTTGTGCGCATGGATGCTCGCCTTGACACTCTTAGCGATGAGTTGTGTCAGGTGAACACTCGTGTCAGTTATATCACACGACGACAGGGTGTCATGGGTGGTTTCACTATCGCTTCCTCTCCATCTCCGCCAACATCTGAGGATGAGAGTGACGATGGCTCCAGTAGTGATGATGTTGATGAGGATGATGATGATGGCTTGCCTAGTGATGATGAGATGTCTACTTGATTTACTTGCCCTTTGTCACTCGTGACAAAAAGGGGGAGTAGTTTTGAGATGAGAGTAGTCATACTCATAGAGGGAGGGTTAGTATAGGAGATAAGGGGAGTGTATATTGAGGGATGTAGTGAGGATTCTTGTATCTTTTATTTTCTTTCTATTTTAGATACATTATTCTTTGTATATTGGTCTTATAACCACTTGACATACATTGTACTTATATTTGGTTGATATATATATTGATGTATGTTATTTCATCTATCTCTCCATGTGTTGTTTCTTTTTTCTCTCTATACACATGTTTCTTATATAATATATGCAATCTATTATTTTTGTTTCACACTAAGATGCCTTGATGAGTTTTGTTTAAAGTGTTTCAGAAATATAGGTTGTCAAAGTGTACTTGCCATAAACTCTATTCTTGCAAAAATTTTCAAGAGTTTGTGTTAGGATAGATTTTATTGTATTCAACAAGTGAGTATGAGTTGAGTGATCTATGACTACTCTCATATGTTCATTTGTTTGTTGTGGTTTTGTCACGGATTGCCAAAGGGGGAGATTGTTAGGACATATGTGATTCAATGTTAGGAACATATGTCACTATTTTATGTAATTGACTAATCCTTTGACAAAATGCATTTTACTTGTAATTGGGTAAATCTAGGATGTGTTTAATGCTTCAAAAAACAAGGTTTCAAATTCAAGTGTTAAAGCCATGCAAGTCTATCCAGGAATCAAGTAATAAAATGCTGGATTTTAAATCTTGACAGCTAGCATCTATCAAGGTTTAAAAGCTATTGGAGCCCTTAAAATCACTTGTAATCACTTTAGGTTGGCATAAGGTACTAAGATTCCTTTACTTATAATCACTTGATTTGATAATAGTGGATTCTCAAGAGTGGTGACCTTAAAATCATCCGGTGGGGTTTTTGCCGTGTAGGTTTTCCCCATTTGTAAACAAATCACTGTATCAATTTATTTTCCGCTACGTACTTTAGATAATTGGTGATTTGTTTGTGCTACCACGCGTTTTGTATGTTAATTTGATTAATTAATAAACTTGACTAATTAATCAATTAATATATCACAAGTGGGGGTCAATACATTCTTGGCCTATCAAACTTGAATACAAAAATTTAATTAGTCAATTTGCATCTTAAAAGGTAATAAAAATAGATTTTAAATGAAATATATTATATTATAAAAATATTAAATAAATATTAATTTAATTAATACATAATTATAAAAATGCCCTATTTTAGTTTTCAACTAAGACCCCAAAATGTCTAAGCCAGTCTTGGTCCAAGAAATGACTCTCAAGGTTACTAAGGCAGTTAGACTGTTATTTTGGCCATAAACTTTCTTGATCCTGGCTCAGTCAAGATGATGACTATACAGCCAAGCCCTTCCCCAGAAATCCGAACAGGATTTCTTAATTCCCGATTGAAGCGGCGTGTATAACTTCGATATTGCTTAAGGGAAGTGGCATTGTCCTCCCTTGGCTTCCTAGTGCCTGTCCTGTTGTATCCCCTCCTTAGCCGGCCGCATACTCCCTCAGATGCCCCGCTTTGACTAACTATTCTAATTAATCCTTGAATGTCTTGCACTGCTCGGTGTTATGCCCTTTATCTCGATGATAAGTGTAGTACAGATTTTGGTTTCTTCTAGTCGAATCTTTGCCCATTTTACCAAGCCATCATAAATAAGGCTCGTGCTTGATCTTCTCCAAGATCTTGTGCATAGGCTCCTTAAAAACTACGTTCACCCCTTCTACTCGACTAACAGTGTTTTGCCCCCCGACCTCTCTTCTAGGTCTTTGTTGAAAGCCCCCAGGTCAGTGTTCCTTCTGGTATGAAAACGCAGTAAGGGCCTTCCCTTTACCTATAACCTATCATCTTCAAGTTTCTTGTGTTCCTCTATTCGCCTCATCAACTAGTGCATGTTCTCGGGTGGCTTCATAGTCAGGAAGTCCCTTAGCTCAGACTCATAAGAAAACCCCAATTTAAAAGTGCTTGCAGCCACCTTTTTATTACCTTCTCCAATCTCATTATACAACTCCCATTATATGTCTGCATAGGACCAGAGAGTCTGCTCACTCCCCCATCTTCATGGATAGCAGGGCATCAATAGGTTGTGGCACTCGGCTGTAGGTTACAAAGAGAGCCCCAAATGCCTGGATTAACTCCCTAAAGTTGTGAAAGGAGCCCTTCTTTAGACCATTGAACCATCTCATCGTCGTGGGGCCGCGACTAGAAGGGAACACCTTGCATAGAAGCCCATCATTCCGAGAATAAAGAGCCATAAGTTGGATGAAATGACTTACGTGCTCTACTGGGTCTGTCTTGCTATCGTAAGAGGCGAACGATGGGTGAGTAAAGTGCCTCGACATCTTGGTACGCTCTATTTCCTCAAAAAAAGGTGATCGGGCTATCCTCCTAAGTGCTCGGCTCATGGCATCCATAGCAGCGTTTGGACGCTCATCCCTTACTCTCCTCGGTGGCACTGATCTTCTGTCTTTGGATTCATTTGGCTTGTCCCTTAACAACTGAGAATGATCCTGGTGAGATGATCTCCCTGTATGCCCTTTTACTGAGTCGTGATCACGGGATAACCCCTTAAGGGTCCTCCTATGGCGTTTGCCCTTTATCTTTAACTCTAATTGCCTAATCTATCTTCGCAGGCTCTCTATCTCACAATCTCGATCACTTTGGTGTGAACCCTCGGGCACATACGAAATAGTTCTTTCTCCCCTGGATTATGTTGCATATGAGTCCAATTGAGTCTCATGCCCATCTCGGCCACGATACCCTCTCCTTTGTTCCTGCTCCATCGACCTAAGGGCTTGGGATGAGCCTCTAGAATGATTCCCACTAGACCCCGCTAACTCTTCGCCTAGATGTTGCCTTTCTATCTAGTACATGCCTCCACCACCTCTAGACCTTCAGCTTAGTAGGAGATTCCCACAGACGACGCTAATTGTGGTGGTTCGTTCCCAACAACCTTGGGCTTTTAGTCCTAGACCCCCATTTTACTAGTACTCTAGGTTGGGCTTATTCCACAATGAGAGATCCAAGAAATGGCTTTCAAGGTTACTGGGGGAGTTAGACTGTTATTTTGGCCCTAAACTCTTTTGATCCTAGCTCGGTCGAGATGATGACTATACAGCCGAGCCCTCCCCCAGAAATCCAAACAGGAATTCTTAATTCCTGAGATGTACTTTTCCTTACTACTCTTGTGTTTCACTTCCCAAAATTTTTCAACCCTGTCTTCCTCCCTCTTTTCCTTTATTTATACCCTTTAATCAATGGGGTTTTTATAATGAGAGGATATTTCCCACATCAGTGGGCCCCTTCATATCATATCTCTGAACAAAGGGGGCCCACCTTCTACTACTAACATGACCTCTTAGTAACTTGTGCTTGACGCCGGTTATTGTTTGACTGGCAGATTCCCGATTCCCCCAAGACATTATCCCTTGTTCCCAACATATCTTAGGGGGTACTTAGTTCATATGCCTGGCCAGGCCTATCTCAGCTTAGCTAAGTGGGCTGAGATGGCCGAGATGATTCGGTGAGAGGGCTTGCAATTCAGAGCCGGCCTAATCTTCTCGGTCCACACACATATAAAGAAATGTGTTTTGATCCCTCCACTCTTTGGATTCATAACAAGAAAGCTAGAAATAATACTTCATCGCCTTCAAATTAATTCTATTAATTGTTTAAGTAAACCTTCAATTTAAAGGATCTTAAGATTGGATTCTGTTGAGGTCTTTCCATTTTGTTAATATCCACGTGGCAACTTTTCCCTAATGACAACTAGGAAGTCACATCATCACGTTAGACAAATTTGACTTAAAACATGTTCTAACTCACGTCAATGGTGCATACTATTTTTTCACAACTATTCATTTTTGGCAAAACTGCAATTTACCTCACCTATTTTGCCTAAAAAATCATTTTAGTCCTTTAAATTTGAAGTTGGTCATTTTTGTACAGTGACTTTATGTTTATTTTTACCCAAAATCATTTTAGTCATTTATGGGCTAAGGGACTAAAATGAATTTTTATGATCACTTCAAAGTTAAAGAACTTAAATGATTTCTAGGCATATTAACCAAATTAAAATGAACAACTTCAAAGTTAAAGGACTAATGATTTTTGGGTAAATTTATGAGACTTAAATAATTTTTCGGCAAAATTAGTGGGTGTAAATTACATTTTTGTCTTTAAATTTTAGAACTTGAGATAAAGGGACTTGAGGAATATGTAATACAATTTATAAATTACTTGATATAAATTTGGACAAATAAAGTAAATCAGTGGTAGAATAAGGTTAAAGTGATGTCATTCCATGTGAGTAGTAGAAAAAAGTTAAAGAAAATAATGTCCTCAACATTGACAATACTAATGCCGATTGAATAGGTTATGAAATTGACAATACTAATGTCGATTTTTTTTTTCTTTTAGTAATGCTATTGTCGATTCTTTAAATAAAATTGGTATTGGCCAATACTATTATTTATTTTCCTATATTCTTATGCATTTGGGGTAAAAGGCCAAAAACTTACGCAAAGCATATTATTTTACCAAAACCCTCATAAGATGTCGGTTCAAATTCATAATATCATAAATATTTTTATTTTAACAAATTTTGCAAAGCTCACATCATCATTTCTTGGTAAATTTATTACACTCTTCCATTGTAATCTTTAACTCAATTTACAATGTCTCACAAAATTTTGAAATGCACAACTAACCCCTAATTTCCACCCTGCCGTCTAACTTGGACAGAAAATAACTCATGTGCAAATTACATTGCATTTGAGTAATTGAAGGGTATTTTAATAGTTGAAATTTTGAACCATATAAAATTTCTGTAATATCCCTTCATTCTCTTTTTATATCACCAGACCCTCTCTTCTTCCTCATGATCAACTTCCACCTCTTAACTTCTCATGACCACCAATGAGGGGAGTGTTTTTGTGTTCTATTTCGCTAAGATTGACCATCTAATCTCACACTCTTCTCGCTTTGATCGGAGAGGGTGGAATGGGATTTTGGGTGGGATGGTTGTGTATTCACATTTAAATTATTTAATGGATCTTATTTCATGGGCAAGGTGTGAAGGGTGGTAAAGCTGAGTTTTGTTTGGTGACAACGAGGGTGGTGATCGTGTGGCGAGTTCGATGACGATATTTTTTGTGTTATACTACGTTCAGGGGAGTTTAGCCATTTTAAATTGTGGTGGACCCCATTTGGTTAAGTGGAATCATATATTATGTGTAATATTGGATGAAATAAGAGATCTGTGGTTCAATTCCCGCATATTCCAAAAGCCTCTGATAATAAAGAGCTATCATCAAGAACAGATGCCATAGGCTGAAACTCTCTAATATATATATATATATATCATGTGTACTGCATGTAGATAACTTCATTGTTAATGTTAATCACATTTTAGACGGTATGTTTTACTTTTATTTATTTAGGCTAAAGACGATAATATATACATTACAACAAAATTGCAAAACTTTCAAATTAATGGTTAATCATGCACCCATAAAAAATGCTAATCATGCATCATAAAAGTTTGGACAAATATTGTAAACGGAGTGATTTATATTGAATAATTTATACACCTTTATTTCAAATTCTAAAATCCAAATACAACACCTTCTTGAAGACTTCCTTGGGTCAAAACAATGTATTCTTCCTCCCAGAAAACCACATGCCATCCTGATATCGACTGGAGTGCAGTGTTCTCTATTACTATTTGGGTCATATATATAAATGACTCACAATAAAATCGTCAAGGAGAACCTACCTTTTGAACCTTGTGAAATTCTCGAGAAGATCAAAGCCCTTTACATTGATCACTTCTACTCCTTGCCATACATGACAAGGAAGTCTCAACTGAAATGCCGCCCATCCCTATAGTTTTTTCAAGCTTAACATATATGGGTTAGCCCAAGGAAACTCGAGAAGAACCAATGGAAGGGGTCTCATTAGAGACCATAAAGGAACATGGATCAATGATTTTTCTAGAAGCATTGGCTACACTCACTCTATGGTTGCTAAACTTTGGGGTATTTGCGATGGAATAGATGCACCACCCGTTGTTAGCATTATCATATCAGATTTCTCTATCCTTCCTCCAGTTGTATTTTGTACTAGCTTTTAGTTGATGCTTCGAGTACTATGAGTGTGTTTTCGTATTCCATCTCAGATGGTCCAATATTAAAACATGCTTTTGGGTTGATTGCGATTTCAAAAATCAAGATTTGGAAATCTTACCAAATGCAAAAACAAATGAAAAAAAAAAAAAAATCCCGATTTGAAATCTTAAACTTCATTTTGGCCTAAAAATGCTAAACCAAATGGTCACTAAAGCAACTTAAGAAATACAAAGTCTAGGATACATAATATAATTTTCCTTTTTAACCAAGAAAAAAGAAAAATCCAAATACCAGTATGGCATTGGGTTAAAGGGAAAAAAAAATTGGGGTAATTGTTTTTTGTTGAATAAAAACTTTATTGGGTAATTTAGTGTTGGTGGTAAGGAAATGAATTAAGACGAAACCCAAACTAAATTTTTTTTATTATCTATATATACTATAAAACTGAAGTCTTTAATTATTTGTTGATCTCATAAGAGTCTGCCACATAGGATTTGAAGTTCTCACAATTTTCCACATCAACAATTAATTTTTAATTTTTAACGTTTTATTATTAAAAAAAATAATTCAATTAAATTCTCTCAAAATAATTTGACTGTCTTTGAATGTAGCCTGCCTCTCTCCCTTTGAATACTCCGAAGACCTAGACGCAAAAAACAAACCAATTCTACTATCGTCCCAGCCGTGGTAGAGGGTATGGCTACTATGTATGACTCCCTTGCTTCTTAATTTCGCTTCATAATTGCAAGTTTGTTTTTTCCCTTTGCTGATTGGCTTCTCACAGTCCCAAAAAACCCACAAACTAAGCAGAGAAGCCATGAGCCATGGAGTATTGTTGTAGATTCAAGATTGGTCGTAAAGATTGGGATTTTAGGGTTGTTTATGAAAAACCCAAATAGATTTTTGAGAGGTTTTGTTTGATTCTTTGTTTGGTTGCAGACCCTAGCTTTTTCTCCAATGTCCTCCTTTAGCAACTTTGGCTTCGCCCTCTACCAAATTTATTTGTTAGTGATGGTAAAGTTTGTATATTTAATTTCGGTAGGAAGCTTAACATTCATAGTAAAAACTTAGGGCTTGCTATTGACTACTACTGAACTTTTTTTTTTCCCCCTGATTGCTACCATGCCCAACTAAGGACCAAATCTGTAGAGTTTAGAAGCCGTCTGCAAATCCCAACAACAGTAAAGTGCATGATTTGGAAGCAAAGGAAAAAGGTAGAGAGCTGTGTTTTTTCATCTTTCATATCTATTTTTAAAGCATATTTTGTGGGACTCCACCGTGATCCAAGTTGGTATATTGATTATTGAATTTAATAGGTAGTGGGTCATTTATCATTGTTGTGTTGCCTTTGAAAAGTGGGAGGATTTGCTTTGAAGGAACATTGGTTTATAATTCGCTCTTTATGATTCACCAATATAATAACTCTATTATGTATATGCTTTTTAGTTGCAATTACTGTTTGAAAAAATTACTCTTCAAACTATGCATCTTTATTCAGTTGTGTTTTTGTGTTTTGTATACGTTTCTTTCATTGTTTTATTTACGCATCATGCATGGTTGTGTACAATGTGAGATGGCCTAATTTTCCTAACCAAATTAGTCTTCTATTTGGTTTAAGAACCATGTTAATTCCGAATCTAGAAAATTGTTCTTGGTCATTTAAGAGCCACAGAAAGAGTTCGTTAGAATATATGTTTCTCTGTTTATAGAATACTAGCTTGTAATACTATGCATATGCTTAGATACACTTAAAGATATACAATAAGATGCATAATATAATTCCTAAAATATATAATTTAAATACTATTGATAGTCATTTTTATATTTTATGAACTCTTTACAAAATTTTGTAAAGATATTATTAGGTATAAAATGTAAACTATTCATTTATTATTATTATTATTATTATTGTGAAGCGCTTTTTTTTTTTTTTTTTTTTTTTTACGATTTATTTATTCTAGACTCTTTGGTTTTTGTACTTAATAACTCACTTGGGTGAATATTTATGATGTGGACCCACATTTGATTCTAAAATTAAGAAATAAAATTCTTTAAGAATAATAATTTAGGACTCAGGGTGCAAAATTGGAACTCTAATTTGGAATTCTAATTTGAGTTTCTCTCAGCTTCTTTATGATATGATCCCACATTTGATTCTAAAATCAAGAAATAAAACTCTTTAAGAATAAATAATTTAGGATACATGGCGCAAAATTGAAATTCTAATTTGGATTCTAATTTGAGTTTCTCTCAGTTTCTCCTATTATTACATACTATGCATATGACCTCAGCCACATATATAGTATCAAGCTTCCCCAATATGCCCCCATTCATTCTCAGATGTTCCATCACCACATAGAGAAAATCATCATTTTCCTAAATTAAATAAACATATCAATAACAAAACAAACAACATCAAAATTTGAAATCTACAAACCGTAATAGAAACATCAAAACAAATATCTAAATCTATACCTATCCAACCAAAATACCCAAAAACTAAGTCATATTTCAAACCAAGATCTAAGAAAGGGAAAAATATTACCGATGGCAGTTTTAGAGATCTAATGATGACAGGTAAATGGCCTGATCAACGGAGTTAATGGCACTTAGGTTTCTCTTCCTCAATCTCAATTCTTGTGTGTGCCTGCAATTTTGGTGTTCTGAGTTTGGCGAAGGAACGGATGGCGGCGGAAAAACTGACAGTAATGGTGGAACTTAGATATTTCTCTCTTGCCGCCGTACAAACCCTTTCTCTTTATGACTGTATCTTTCTCAAGCCTTCCGTTTGTATTTTTACCAAACTCTGTTCTCTTCCTCTTTCTCCATATAGCAAGCAAGCCTTTTTTTTAATTAATTTATGTAGTTATTTTTTGTTATTTATAATGAGAGGCTTTTAAACGGTGTGTAGTGATAAGGGTATTTTTAGACCTATAAAGCTGACGACATAACAAGACTGACGAACACATTTCCGTGGGTGGACGGATCCAGAGGAAGCAAAACCTCAGTTGGACGAACCTCAATATGGATGGACCTTAGGCGGATGGACCCAACAAAGGGGACGGACCCCAGGCAAATTTACCCGATGCACGACACTCACGTTCCCACATGGCTAGAAGTGCTCATCAAGAATCTTGATATGGAAAAGCCTTGCACCCTACACCTAACCATAATTAAAGGTCATCTACAAGGAATACCATCCCGAAAAATCCAGAAATTGGATGGAGAGTTCTCCCTATAAGAAAATGCCTTCCTCCTCATGAAATTAAGGTTAAATCTACACCACTATATAACCCCCAAAACCCTCTCTTATAAAGGTACACACAATTTCTCTAAAGCTCACACTCTCTAGCATTGTTGGAGCTCTCTTCTGATTAACCTTCGGAGGGTCTTTGGCCGGTACCCTACCGGTGCCCTTTGATTGGTTCTTCTCTTTTATTCTTGAGGTGCACCCATTGACATGTGTGGATGATCAACTCACTGATGATTTTTTGTGCATCATCAATTGGCATCGTCTGTGGGGAACGAGTGATCAGCTATATTATCGCTCCTAAGACAAAGAATTGCATGGTCCAGATGATCAATGGCTACCATTAACCAAGAGACTGAAAACTTGCCTAACTCCTTGGAGAGTTGTTGGAGCAAAAGTTGGGCTAGTGGAATGAATAGTATTTGAACCATCAAAATAATGAATAGGGCAGCAGCGAATGCAACAACGGCCGTCCCCCAACAGACGATCACCAAGAAAGGGATGACCAAGATGAAAGCATTTGAGTGGACCGACGAATGCCAAAGAGCATTTAAGGAATTGAAGGCATACCTCGCATCTCCACCACTCCCCACGGTTTTTAGTTTAGCTCTCATCCAAAAGGAGGATTGTGTACAATTACCTGTATGCTACACCAGTCGAGTGCTTAGAGGAGCGGGAGAAAGATATCCTCCCATGGAGAAGTTAGCCTCAGTCCAAGCATTAGCTGACTTCGTCACAAAATTTATGTCGAACAAGGTGGAAGGCAGGGGGTAGCTCCATGGAAGGTTTGAACGGACGGATCATCCAACAGACATGCTGGAGGGATCAAGGTAGTCCTACAATATTTTGAAAAAGATGTCATAAAGTGCCCCATTTGACTCTAGTTCCCAACGACCAATATTGAAGCTAAGTATGAAGCTATACTAACGAGGCTTGACTTAGCCAAAGCAGTTAGGGCCTCATCAATCATCATCCATAGCGACTCCTAAGTTGTTATCGGACATATCAATGAAGACTACGAAACCAAAGGAGAGCGAATGGAGTACCTTAGCCTTGTTAAAAGACGGAAAAATCAAAATTTTGTAGCAAAATTTGTACAAGTCCTAAGGGAAGAAAAAGAACATGTTGATCAATTGGCCAAGGCTGCATCTACCGAACATATGACTATTGGTCGTCACTGAGGAACTGGAAATACAAGTGATACAAGTAGGTATTGGTTGGACAGAATACCTTAAGAATGGGACTCTTCCAAAGGACTACAATGTGTCCCGAAGGTTGAAAATTCGGGTATCATGCGTCTCGGGGGCAGTGTACCAGTGGCCTACCGTGTATAAGGATGCCCAATCCTACGTAAAAGCATATGATAAATGCCAATGCTTCAGCGAGATCTCATGGCTAAATACTACAAAAGGAAGCCGATGGGCACCTAATCCTCATCCCAAAGGGATGGATTGACAACCAAGGATACCAACAATCAAGGATAACAACAGCACCTAATTCTCATCCAAAACTAAGTCCTATGGGTGGACGGACGAACCAAGCCATTCACTAGTGCCTGGGTCAAAATTCTAAGTCTTTCTACCTATGGGTGGAAGGATGAACCAAGCAACTCACGAATGCCTTGGTTAAAATTCTAAGTCTTCCTACCTACGAGTGGAAGGACGAACCAAGTTACCCACAAGTGTCATGGTACAAAATTTAAGTCCTACGGGTGGAAGGACGAACCAAGCCACTCACGAGTGCCCTGGACAAAATTCTAAGCGTTCCTACCTATGGGTGGACGGACGAACCAAGTCACCAACAAGTGCCTTGGTCAAAATTCTAAGTCTTCCGACTCATGAGTGGAAAGATGAACCAAGTCACCCATAAGTGCCTTAGTCAGAATTCTAAGTCTTCCTACCTATGGGTGGACAGACGAACCAAATCACCCAGAAGTGCCCTGGTTAAAATTCTAAGTCTTCCTACCTATGGGTGGAAGGACAAACCAAGTCACCCACAAGTGTCTTAGTACAAAATTTAAGTCCTATCTATGGATGGAATGATGACCCAAGCCACTCGTGAGTGCCTTGGACAAAATTCTAAGTCTTCCTACTTACGGGTGGACAGACGAACCAAGTCACCTACAAGTGTCTTGGTCAGAATTCTAAGTCTTCCTACCTATGGGTAGACGGATAAACCAAGTCACCCAGAAATGCCTTGGTTAAAATTCTAAGTCTTCCTACCTACGGGTGGAAGGATGAACCAAGTCACCCACAAGTGCATTGGTACAAAATTTAAGTCCTATCTACAGATGGAATGATGAACCAAGCCACTCACGAGTGCCTTGGACAAAATTCAGAGTCTTCCTACCAATGGGTGGACGGACGAACTAAGTCATCCACAAGTGCATTGGTACAAAATTTAAGTCCTATCTATGGATGGAAGGACAAACTAAGCCACTCACGAATGCCTTGGACAAAATTCAAAGTCTTCCTACCTACGGGTGGACGGACGAACCAAGTCACCAACAAGTGCCTTGGTTAAAATTCTAAGTCTTCCTACCTATGGGCGGATGGACGAACCAGGTCACCAACAAGTGCCTTGGTTAAAATTCTAAGTCTTCCGACCTACGGGTGGAAGGATGAACCAAGTCACCCACAAGTGCCTTGGTCAGAATTCTAAGTCTTCCTACCTATGGGTAGACAAATGAACCAAGTCACCTACAAGTGCCTTTGGTTAAAATTCTAAGTCTTTCGACCTACAGGTGGAAGGATGAACCAAGTCACTCATGAGTGCCTTGGACAAAATTCTAATTCTTCTTACCTATATGTGGACGAACGAACCAAGTCACTTACAAGTGCCTTAGACAAAATTTTAAGCCTTCCAACCTACAAGTGGATGGACGAACCAAGTCACCTAGAAGTGCCTTGGTTAAAATTCTAAGTCTTCCTATCTACGGGCGGATGGACGAACCAAGTCACCCACAAGTGCCTTGGTTCAAAATTTAAGTCCTACTTACGGGTAGAATGACGAAACAAGCCACCTAAGAGTACCTTGGTCAAGAGTCCAAATCTTCCTACCTACGGGTGAACGAACGAATTAAGCCACTCACAAGTGCCTTGATAAAAGATCTAAGTCTTCCTATCTGCTGGAGGATGGACAAACCAAGCCCTTCACAAGTGCATTGGTAAAAAATTTAAGTCCTCTTACCTACGGATGGACGGACGAACCAATCCACTAACAAGTACCTTGGTAAAAGATTCAAATCTTCTTACAGGGCGATGAATGA
The DNA here is from genome assembly GCA_032727855.1 of Quercus ilex subsp. ballota. Lineage (NCBI taxonomy): Eukaryota > Viridiplantae > Streptophyta > Magnoliopsida > Fagales > Fagaceae > Quercus > Quercus ilex. The sequence goes on from CM064915.1 coordinate 20,680,804, forward strand.
TCTAGGTGACGAACAATCCAAGTGATCCTCCAAAGATGATTGATTCAAATAGAAATCATCCAAGTCACCAAAGTGACAAACGACCCTCCAAAAATTTACTAAATCCATAGAAAGGACGGATACAAACTAGTATCCAAAATTTACTAAGTCCATAGAATGGACGGATGCAAATTAGTATCCAAAATTTACTACGCGCATAGAATGGACGGATACAAACTAGTATAAAAAATTTATAAAATTCAGAAAGTGGACGGATGCCACAAGATGGACAGATATATGAATTAAGTCCACATTGACTGCAACCACATGGCCTGTCTGTTTCAAGCATTGTACCATTAGAAGCTTGTCGAATGGGGATGACCTTGCCATGACACAGACCTTCTCAACTTTCTCTATTCTTTCTTTGTCCGTGTAGTTTCAAAACTCCTCGCCTTCTACCACTTCACCATTTAATTGATGACTCTGCTTTAGTATACCGCATTCTGTAGCTATAGCTTTTGCTGTGAAAATATTGTCTCTAGTGATCATTTTGATCTCCACTCCAGCGACTCTGCAAGCTTCCACGGCTTCATTGACACTCAGTCGGCAGGGATCCTTAAGACCAACTATCCCTAGCAAGGTTAAGCCATTTTCTTTTGGTCTTTGGCTTGTCCTCTTGTCATCATGGCATCCCATTTCTTTTTCTGATATTTGCTTATAAGCGAAAGCAATGCATCGAAGGCTACGAGCTGCCATGCCCTGGATTATTTTCTCAATCTTATTTCTAGCTTTATCTAGGGACTTTGTATTCCCACTACTTTCATAGAAACCTGAACACATTGCTAGGATTAACTCCGTAGCACCTTTCAGTGCACATGGATGGTGTTATCAACCTTATTCTTTATTGCAACCCCACTTCTTTTCTCTGTGGAGTTGAAGGTTTCAACATGGAGAACTGTATAATCTTGCTTTAACTTTTCCACGTCCATACCTAATCCCAAAACAGCCCAAGATAGAATTGCTTTTTCGGTTGGACTGCCAAAAATTTTTGGTTCAGATCCAGATACAGGTTTGTAAATAGTACCAGTCGTGTTTAAACCAACTCCTTGGTGGAATAGTGTAATAACGTTTGGTGCAATTACAATCAAAGAATCTTCTTCAATGGATTCTTCGCCAAGCCAAACTTGGTCACTTTCATCTAATTCAATATCAAGGTGCCAGTGTAATCGGTGCAAATAATTGTTGCTGATCCCATTGTTTCACACGTTGAAAGTTTCCTAACCATTGCTTGATCAACCATCATTCTCTTCATGGAGTAAGCAAGTGTGATTTTGACAGCCAATGGCAGACCTTCAGGGATTGCCACCACCATGATAGTGACTGCAGCAGCAACAATGCGCACAACTCCATTGAGTACATCATCGAAATTTGTTTTGCTACCAAGGTACTCTGTCTTCCCATTTTCATCTTTTGTGTTGCCCGTAAAATAACGAATAAACATGGCTACAAGGACGAGTAAAGCAACTATAAGGCCTACCTTTCCGATAGAAGAGCTTAATTTATCAAGCCAGCATCCAAATTTATGTCCACAGGATGGACGGGTACATTGACTAAGTCCACTAGGTGGACAGATGAATGATAAAGAATGAGGTACATCTAATTATTAACAAGTCCACGTGGTGGACGGATGAAAGATTTATGATGTACATCTAATTATTAACAAATCCACTAGGTGGATGGATACACCTAAAAAAGGCGTGAGGCATACTTGAATGTATCCCTACTTGAATGAAGTACATATAATGAAAAATTGGTATACACGCTTTTCAACAATTTTACAAGCTTGTGAAAGCATTATCCTGATGCTTAGGGTGCAATATACCCATTACGTAGGCTGTTATAATGAAGCAGCTTTTCATTATCTGGAAGGAGCAAAGATGAACGTGCAAATTTGATGCCTTTAATAAAGCTTAAGGTGTGACTGTGTGTGTGTGTGGATGTTTATTTGGTTTAGCAAGAGTCCGCAAGAAGGACAGGTCAGGGATACTTGAATGTGACTGATAAATACTGGGTCCACAAGGTGGACGGATACACATGAAAATGGTATCCACATTAACTACGAGGCGGACAGATGCATGATAACTTATCTAAAAGTGATGGGTTAACGGTTCCCCCCAAAAAAAAAAAAAAAATACGAATTAAAGCACTTACGAATTTTTCATGACACAAAAGAAAGAGGTCAAACACAAATATATAAGAGACAACGGCTACAAGAATCTGTCACCCCATAAGTCCGTGCAGGGTGAAATTGACGAACCCATGTGCTGAGGGGGCAGTTGATAAGGGTATTTTTAGACCCACAAAGCTGACGACATAACAAGACTGACGAACACATTTTTGTGGGCGAACAGATCCAGAGGAAGCAAAACCTCAATTAGACGGACCTCAATATGGATGGACCTCAGGCAGACAGACCCAACAAAGAGGACGGACCCCAGGCAGATGGACCTAATAAAGGGGGATGCACGATACTCACTTGGCTCCCATATGGCTGGAAGTGCCCATCAAAAATCCTAATATGGAAAAGCCTTGCACCCTATGTCCAACCATAATTAAGGGTCATCTACAAGGAAGACCATCCCGAAAAATTTGGGAATTTGATGGAGAGTTCTCCCCAGTAGGAAATGCCTTCCTCCTCACGAAATTAAGGTTAAATCTACACCACTATATAACCCCCAAAACCCTCTCTCACAAAGGTATGCACAATTTCTGTAAAGCTCATACTCTCTAGCATTGTTGGAGCTCTCTTCTGACTTAACTTTCGGAGGGTCTTTGGCCAGTACCCCACTGGTGCCATTTGATTGTTTCTTCTCTTTTGTTCTTCAGGTGCACCCATTGACACGTGTGGACGATCAACTCACTAACGATTTTTTGTGTATCATCATGTAGTATTGCTAAACAACATAATTTATCACTTTTTAACTCATATGTGGTAGAATTTTAAGTGGGCATTTTTTCTACAGGGCAGCACCTCCTTAATTGCAGGAAAAGGCTTCTGCTATTATATATAGTATATATGACTAGTGTGTAGCCCCATGCACATGCACGGATATAATCAAAAATAATTACAATTATACAGTTTAAATTATTATTTTTTTTTAAGAAGAGGTTCAAATTATACATGATATTAGCTTACAATTTTTTTTTAAACCATACATTTCTAAAATATGTAATAGTTTCTCATTATATATATAAGGTAGTACAAGCAAAATAGAACTTTTTTATAGGTAAATCTTCATTCCAAAAAAGAAGAAAAGGTACAGTAAAAAACCAAAGATCACAGGCAGTGTCCTAAGCGAAGCAAAATTTCTATACATGATGTGTTCAAAAAATCTACCAAGCACCAAAAGAATGAGCCTATTACCATTTAATTGATGTTCATTAAAGTTGGCCACTGTATTGTATAAGGGTAAAATATATAGGCCATTTCAAAAGAAACTCAAAATGTGCCTCCATCATAGCCTGCCCACCATAGTTTAATCTCTACCAAACTGCAATTTTGTTTGAGAAATAGCGATCCTTTTGTAGTGGAACATTGATTAGCCAGCTAACTTAATAGATTTAATTATTCAAATCCTCAAGAATCTCATATTGTAAAGATACAGTATAGTTCACAAATTGAGAAAATAAGCAAAGCACATTCTAAATGGAGACTTGGCAATAACAATGTTACTAAAAGAAATAAAAAGGCTAGTAATGTGCTTGAATCATTTAGCTTTTAAAATGAAAAGGCTACCAAGTAAACAGTTATACTATTAAAATTAGAATCGAAGTTTAAAATGACACAAAAGCTACCATGTAAGCTTGTCATGAATGTTATAACATTCAGATTCAAGCACTCTATACACTTCTCCATCTAACATAAAATGGTACATGGAAAGATAAGGAATAGAACAAGGTAGTTAAATATTCTGCTTTACATAATACACAAGATTATCCCTCCAATATGAGTTGCAATGGCAACAACAACCAAACCAATAATTCAAACAATATTTAAGCTCAAGTAGGTCCTTAAAATGCTTCTCCTGATGCATTTCCTCAAACCAGGGGTGATTAATGATTATCCATCCTTAAACTCGATAAACAGGAAATAGTGCAGTTACCCCAAAAAAAAAAAAATCATAGAAAAAGCTACACCACAGGAAGTTTCTAAAAATATACGTATGCACTCCAAAAATGAATTTGCATAACAAAGAAGACTGATAAAAATGAGAAATGCTAAATTACCAGAATCTAAATACAGAGATGTGGTGAATTGAAGGCTTAAATTCACCAAAACCTTTCATTGGCAAAGAAGCCCCATCCAAGACTTCGGGCTTTGGATCTTCTTTTGGCGGCAAAAACCCAATTAAGAGATTCAAGACATAGATCCCCAAATCATAGGAAACAACATAAAATCCTTGTACATAGTAAACACGCAAAAAGGCTATCCTAATGGTGGAGCAATTCAGGTTTCTTTCTTTCTCTCTGCCTTATGGACTTTCTCTCTCCCTCTATCTCTCGTTCTTTTTTTTATTTTATTTTTTATTGAATAGTAAACTCAGTGCATTTCATCCCTATAAATATAGTCACATGTTGCCATCCTAATGGCTGAATGCATAGTACTCCAACCAAGTTCTTATTGTAATCTCTTTGGATTTCGAGTTTAGTAGCAAAATTAAGAAAACTTAATTGATACAATAACTCACTTAGCACAAAAATTCAAAAACTTTTATAAGACACGTGGCATAAAATTGGAACTTTAATTTAGAATTCTAATTTGACTTTCTCTTAGTTTCACCTATATATATATATATATATATATATATAGACTAGTCACAGACCCACGCAATGTGTGAGAATATATAATTATTTTGTAATATGCTATAATGTATAATTTATTCTCTAAAAATTATTGAAAATAACTTGTTCTCCTTAACAATTGAACTATTTTTAAAAGTATTATCCATTTCCGTTCTATTATTTTGGGTTTTTCTTAATAACTAAATCATGAAATCAATGAAGAATAAAAAACAAAAAACAATGTCTATACATATCTATACTATATATAATAATGGAAGTTTTGAAAAAATAAAACTTTCTTTCTTCTCTTAAAGTTCCTTAGAAATGGTATATAAAAAAAGTTCCTTAGAAATGTCTTTGGCCACTTTAGAAACTTTCATTGTCAAACTCTCATGTATCTAGGTCAATGATCTTAAACCATGTAAGAACCAAATTCCACATTTAGCATTATCAAAATCAGATAAAAATTAAACCCTCAATTAATCATGTTTTGAGATTTTCTATTTCCTCGTGACCAAACCTTTGAGGTAGATTTTTTTTTTTTTGTCTATTAGACTGTAAGATCAAATTATTATGTGCTGCACATAATAAGAATAAGTGTGCTAAACATAATATTTGTCGAAGCCAAACAGAAATTGAGATAGGTGCCACAACAAAAAAGAACCTTTGAGTCAAGAAATATGAAACTAGTAACTGGAGTATAATTACAATGTATACTCTTTTATTGTTTCAAAACAATCATAGGTAAATACATTAAACTTTGGTTTTCTTTTCTTCCTTTTTTTACATAGAGTTAAACAAATGTCAAATGTAAGAAAATTAAAACGTCAAAGATAAACAAATTGAATGGGTAAAACACAAATATAAAATAAAAATCGTACAACATGAATATGAAGTAAGGAGTTGTTGTAGAGATTTCTAATTCTTGAAAACCCTTCTCATAACTAACAAACCAATCCTAGGCCCCCATAGCCCCAAAGTGATCACATTGTCGACAACACACAAAAAAGCATATCATCCACAAACTTTAGAAATCCAATGGAAAAACCGAAGTTGGGGGAAAAGAAAAAATAAGAAGGGAAAGAACAAACCTCAAAGGGACTTTCCAAATCAAATGCCACTTTGGCAACTTTTGCGGAGGTAGAGAGAGCAACTGTAAATTTATAGTGCTAAAAATAACATAGTTAGTCACAGAAGTGGCAATTGAAGAGTTTGAATTTCAAAAGAGCCAAACGGTTTTGAAGGAGAAAATAAAGAATTGGAAGAAGGATAAATTAATGGTGAGTTGGATTTAATGAGTTAAAGAATGTGTAAGGTTGTTCATGGTGGGTTAGATTTAATAAGTTAGAGAATGTGTAAAGTTGCACTATTTATTTATATATTAATATTGTTTAAAAAAATGAAGGGAAAAAAAAGGTGACATGGTCGATGATGTGACTCAACTGGAGTATAGTAACAATAAATGTTACGTTTCAGCTTTTAGATATATAAAATATAGATATATATATATATATATATATATTTCCCTATTTTCTTTTGCATGGGGTGAAAGGCCAAAAACCTATTAATTAACCCAAACGCTAGTATGATGTTAGTTCAAATTCAAAAAATCATGTTTTTTTTGTTTGAACAAAATTTGCAAAGCTTACATCGTAATTACTTGGTAAATTTATAGAAAAAGTACAATTTTCTACAATAATCTTTCATTCAATTTATAATGTCTCTCAAACTTTTGAAATGCATGACTAACTCCCTAATTTGAGAAAATTGTTACAATGTCCGCCCTACAATCTAAATTGGGCGTTAAGTTGGATGGAAAATAGCATACATGCAAATCATGTGGCATCTAAGCAAATGAAGGGTATTTAAGTAAGTTTCATCCATGTGAAATTACTATAATGCCCTTAATTTTCTTTGCCTATCACCATTCCCTCCTTCCTCACCACTCAACATCCATCTCTTGTTAGCTTCTCATGGCCATCACCATTGACACTTATATGCCTCCAAATCACTATCCCACTTCATTGACAAAAATATCTCTTCATAGCTATTACTCATGAGAAACAAAAACCTAAAAAAAAAAAAACACTTAAAAAATAAAGCTTACGTCAACTTTGCCAATTTATTTCTTGAAATCCAACGTCAATTTTAATGAGTTTAGATAATTAAATTGTTGGGATTTAAATCAAATACAATTTCAAACAAAAGCCCTGAAAGAATTTGGAATTTAAAAGCATATTACTTGTTGATTTAGAGAGATTACTCATGAGAAACAAAAACCTAAAAAAAAAACACTTAAAAAATAAAGCTTACGTCAACTTTGCCAATTTATTTCTTGAAAATCCAACGTCAATTTTAATGAGTTTAGATAATTAAATTGTTGGGATTTAAATCAAATACAATTTCAAACAAAAGCCCTGAAAGAATTTGGAATTTAAAAGCATATTACTTGTTGATTTAGAGAGATTGAACTTGAGGTTTCGTTTGGTTGGGTGGATTTTACGGAGGATGAAAAAAAAAAGAAAAAAGAGAGAGAGAAACAGAGGATGGAAATAAATTGATTGAAATGTTTAGTTGGAGGGATTTGTGGAAGGAAAAATGGTGGAACCCATCAAAATGTTTTATCTGGGAGAAAACTGAAGGGAGAACATAATGCCAACCAAAGAAATTTGTCCCTCCCTCTCCACTGTGCCTGTGTTTTGTGAGTTACGTTCACATGGTTTTTTTATCTTCAACGTTTTGTCTTTTTATTCAAATAATTGCTGTTGCATGGTGAGGTTCTTTTATATCAAATGGTGGCTTTCAATTTTTTATTTATTTATTTTATTTATAAAAGAAAACACCTCTAATTGTTATATTTAGATCAAATAAGAAAGAAAAATAAAATAATATTAATGATATGTTAATTTTTTTTATAAGATGGTATTCTTTTAATTTTAATTGATAATAAGTTTTTTTTTAATGATTGTTAGTAAATTATTTATTATATTATGTAATAAGGATATGAGAGTAATTTTATACAAACTTTATTTTTTTATCCTCTCACTTTTCTTCTCAACCAAACAAATGAGTTTTTTATCTCTGCATTTTTCCACCCACCAAACTTAACACATAAGAAAGAAAACTAAATTTCTTTTATCCTTTCATTTTTCTATCCCTTCCTCATTTTATATCCTTCCACTTTTCCACCACTCCAACCAAATGGACCCTTAGTTTGCTCTCCACTCTTTGTTCTCCTATAGGTGTCTATCCGTCTATGTGTTTTATTACCTTAAGGTCAACCCATCTAAGAACCCATCTAAGAACATTCACATAAGCTCATGCAAAACTTTCTATTTATTTTAGCATAAAAACCTAGTTTTTCTATTTTACAAAATCATTTTTTGTATAGTACACAAGCCCGTCAGAGTGGACACGAAGGCTTGATGACTAAAGATGGCATCTTGACCCTACATGTCAATGTCGTTGAGGTATGAAGGCAACATACTTCAATGAAGGGAGCCACGCCTTTGGCTTGTGCCAATAGCGTGGGCATCACCGCAAGATAAAGGGGACATGGCTTGGTACATTGTGTAGGTTGTTGAGCACTACCATGAGAAGGGATTTGGCCTCCCCTGGTTGAGTGCTGCACCATCCTCCTCATTGGCCAATACGTGCTTGGATCACACAGTAGGGCACGTGTAGCCCTCTCCACCATTGCAGCTCTCTCTCTCTCTCTCTCTCTCTCTCTCTCTCTCTCTCTCTCTCTCCTTTGTACCATTCAAAGTCACTCCTCAATGCACTCTCCATGCAAGAACGAGTTTCTCTCTCTTCCAGCTAAAGAACAGTAATATGCTAGTTCCTAGGGTTTGTGATAAGAAGTGGAATTGGGACACCTGTCTTTATACAGCTGGCCAAAATAGCCAAATACCACCGTTGGCTGAAATTTTTGTTAATCTACCACTATTTGAGAGATACTTAGCAATCTATCACCTTTATAAAACTCGAGTTTCAAGAACTCGAGTTCCATAAAAATAGCCACCGTGGCAGGCCACGTAGAACTCGAGTTTTATAAACTTGAGTTCCTTGTAGTTTCTAGATCTTAACACTTTCTAGTTTCTATGCTAAACATAAGGTGGAAAAAAAAAGGAACAAAATAAACCAAAGACAACGTGAGAAAGAAAAAAGAGAAAAAAAGAAAAACAAGATGAGAAGGTGAGGCTCAATTGTTTATAGGTTCATCATTGTCATCCTCACCGTCTGATTCCACTGCTTCAGACCCACAACTAGCTCCGTCGTCTAATTCCCAGGTGAAAAGACCTTGTGAGGTGACAAGGTGGATTGGGGTTGGGTTTGAGATCTTACGTTGTAAGGTTTTTACCTTGATTTCCTCTTTTCGAAATTATGATGCCACCAGAGGGGCATTTTGGTCAGTTGGCCTTGTTACCACGACAGTGGTAACAGTGGTGTTTTGGATATTATTCATGTGGGCTTGGCTGCGGCGGTGATAGAATGGGAGTGTGGATTGTTTGATGTTGAGATTTAGAGAACATTTTCTGTCAAAATAAGGAAAGTAGAAACTGATAAGGAGGGAAAGCATTTGTCTTGGAGAGGAGGAGCTCGTGAAAGGGAATTGCAAAATTTGTAGTCTTAAATTGTGGGGTTATATGGTGAATTAATTTCTCACCTAACATCCCTACTAATTTGGTTAACAAGTGTATGGATAGGCACTAGTTGTCATTCATGCACTAATTTGAGATTTGATTTTTTTCCAACAATTTTCCTAGTTTACTTGAATCTAGAGATTCATTGGGAGCTACCAAATTCTATGTTAAATTTTTTAATGAACTCGAGTTTAAAGAACTCAAGTTTTATATTACAATGAACTCAAATTTCACGTACTTGAGTTTCATGTGGATTTTTTAAGTAAAAAAATTAGATCAACAGGTGCCACCAACTTGAGTTTCAAGTGAATTTTTTAATTAAAAAGTGTCAGATCAATGGGTGCCACTGTAGCACATTTTTTAGGAACTCAATTTTTTTTAACTCAAATTTCATGAACTCGAGTTACAAAACAATGGTAGATTGCTAAATATTTTTCCAAATAGTGCTATATGGCAATTTTGGCCTTATATAGCTAGCAGCATTCCTTGTACTATAAGAGGAGAATGTTGCTAATCATCCTAGGTATCAGAATATAGTGAGGGAAATAGAGCAAAGAAAGATAGGGAGAAAAGAAAGAGAGTCTACAAAAGCTGTGTAAAAACTAGTGTTTTCCCAAACAAAAAGCAATACAATCTTTTACGAGGATATGGACACCAAGTCCTTCATCCCATAGTGGTTTCACCCTAAATCTTGGGGTTTTCCACATAACTCTCTTGTCATCTCCAATCTTTCCATTCACTGCCTTTTTATCCCTTTTTGTGGCAGTGGTGGCTGTGAAGAAGAAGCAAAGCAACAACAGCGAGGGCAACATGACTGAAAGAGAGGTGAGAGGTAAGAGAGAGGAGAAGTTGTGCGTTTGGGATGAGAGAGGGGTAAGAGGCAACATATTTGATTTGAGAGGAGAGAGAGAGAGGTCTTAAATTAAAATAATAATAATAATGTATATTGTTAGGACATATGTGTTTCACTTGTTAGGAACATATGTCACTATTTTATGTAACTGGCTAATGCTTTGATAAAATGCACTTTACTTGTAATTGGGTAGATCTATGATGTGTTTAATACTTCAAGAAACTTGTTGTTCAAGTCTAGTATTAAAGCTATGAAGATTGGATCAAGAAACAAGTGAAGAAAAGCTATTCATTAAAGCTGGACAGATAACTCGACACCTGCGGACAGATATCTCAACAGCTGCTCAACACCTCCTGATAGCTGGCTATCTATCAAGCTCTTCAGTTGATTGTTATCGCCAGTGTTATTAAATCCGTTCCGTTCCGGCCGGAATGGCCGGAATATTTCGTACCGGGATGCAATCCGGAACGGTAATACCACCCGTTCCACCTCGGGTCCAATTCCGGCCAGTTTCGGGTCATTCCGGCCATTCCGGTTGATTCCGGTCAATTTCGGCCGGTACCAGTTTTTAGCCAAAAAAAAAACAAAGAAAAAAGAAAAAAAACTTAATCTCACAAACCCATCAACACGGCATCTTTCCACCTAGCACTGATCGCCTAAAGAAGTTCAAAACTTCAAATCAAATCCACTACAAAGCTACCAAATGATTTGAAAAAAAAAAAAAAAAACAAAGGAAGAAGAAGAGAATAGAAATTTAGAGCAGTTGTGAAGGAAGCTCAAATTTTTGCTGCGTTGGAAACTTTCTTCTTTAGTCCAGAACATAAACTTTTGGTCTGGGTCTCTCAAACTTTCCAAGAACTACTTATGTAAGTGTAAGTCAGATGGAAATATGAAATGAAGAAGAAAGAGTGGAGGAGAAGGTGTAAGAAATGCACGTGGGTGATGGAATGGGATTAGGTGAAAAGGTTAAAAGTGGCTTCCTAGAAGTTTCCTTTCATGTTTATTTACAAAAATACCCAAATTTAAATTTTAAAATAACCAATTTAATCACTTTATTATTATAGTAATATTTATTTTAAAACACTATATTACATTCATTAAATATGATATTACATTTATAAAATTTGGCTTAAGAATAACAATGAGTAATAACATTTTTTTATTAATTACTAATATATATATATATATATATAATTGGTAATTCCGAAATGGTCTAAAACGGTACGCCGAAATAGGCCGGTACCGAAATATTCCGTTCCAATAGGCAAACCGAAACGGTATTCATAACAATGGTTATCGCAATCTCGATAGCTTCTCGATAGCTGGTGGATCGATTGAAAAAGCTTCTATCCCCTCGACACCTTCTCGACACCTCCTTGATAGCTATATCTGTCAAAGTTTAAAACTCGACACCTGCTCGACACTTGTTATCTATTGAGATTACGGAAATCAGAATTTTCAGATCTAATTTTTGGGCCAGGCTTATGTATTTGTATAGGGTATCTTCTCTCATAACCCTAAACCTATATAAGGCTTATTTTAGAGGCCGTCACATAAGAGAATACAAGGAGAACATATGCAAAAGGTGACCAATGCTTTATTCTCTCTAAAAGAAGCTACTACGTCTTTTGCACCTTAGGGTGTTGTAACCAAGTACTTTTTGATCTTCATTGTTGATGAAGTGAAGAACTTTGTAGCCAACATCTTCTTCTAGTTGATGATTGAGTCACGTACTGGGATCCGTGCAATTAGTTAGTCACGTACTGGGATTTGTGCATCATCAAAGGGTGACGTTCATATATTGAAGAGTTCAGAGGTTCTGAAGCGGTAGAAGGTTTCTACAGTGAGTTCATCTGCGGGGATTGTAGAGTCTAGGGACAAAAGTTTTGTACTAGATCTAAAACTTCTCTTTACTATAGTGGATTGCTTTTCGGGAATGTTTCCCCTAGGTTTTTTACTGTAAAACTAGTTTGTTTAATTGGTTTTCATGAGTCATCATATCTTTTCTTACTTACTTTTCCTCTGCATTCATTATTGACATGATATTGATGTTTGTTTGTTTTAACAAGTTTTATTCATAATAAATCTAATTATCAACTTGAGTTTAAAACTTGTTAATTCTATCAACTAGGGTCTAAATTTTTCAACAAGTGGTATCAGAGTAGGTTCACTCTGATTGGATTAATTTCCTGAGTGTAATCCTTGACCCTTGTTGTCATGGATCATGGACAATCTCTTTTGATTCCTCCTTTATTTGATGGAACTAATTATGCGTACTGGAAAGTTCGTATGAAAGTTTTTTTGCAGGCTCTACGTGAACAGGTATGGTAAGCTGTTGAAGTTGGCTAGATTAAGCCAAAGGAATCGCCGGTGGATTGGGATGATGCAACGATGATAGCGGCAAATTTCAACGGTAGGGCCCTGAATGCTCTGTTTTGTGGAGTGACCAATGAGGAATTCAAGAAAATATCATCCACGAAAGTTGCTAAGAAAGCATGGACCATTCTTGAGACCACCTATGAAGGTACCAAGGCAGTAAAGACTGTGAAGTTTCAACAACTCACTAGTAGTTTTGAAGAAATAAGGATGGAGGAGGATGAGACCTTTGATGAGTTTTATGCTAAACTCAAGGATATTGTGAATTTTGCTTTCAATCTTGGAGAATCTATTGCGGAATCCAAAATTATTAGGAAAATCCTTAGGTCCCTACCTGAAAGATTTCATGCCAAGATCAATGCCATTGAAGAAGCAAAGGACATTGATCAAATTCCTTTAGCTGAGCTTGTAGGGAACCTTCAAACCTATGAGATGGGATTAAGCTCAATGGGAAAAGGTGGAAAGAGTAAAAACTTGGCTCTCAAGGGTATAGAGGAAGAGATTGAGGACTCTAAAGATGAAGATCAAAGTGAAGATGAGGATGAAGATCTAACCTTCATAACTGATGAGAATATTGATAGGCCACAATCTGAATGACCCCTTGTGATTAAATCAATTAATTAATTAGCCAAGTTATTAATTAATCAATTTATCATGCAATTGCGTGGAAGTACAAACAAATCACCAAACAACTAAAAATGCAGCGGAAATTAAATGACACGGTGATTTGTTTACGAATGGGAAAAACCCTTGCGGAAAAAACCCCACCGGGTGATTTTCAGGTCACCACTCCCGAAACTCCATTATTATCAAATCAAGCGGTTACAAGTAAAGGAATCCCAAGTACCTTACCAACCTACAGTTGAACCCTTACCCCAATACCCAATTGGACTTGATCTGTAGTGACAATTTCCCCTTTTGATGCACGGCTCCCAAGTATGTGACTAACCAATGCGCGGATCCCAGTACGCGACTTCAAATACCAACTAAGAAGGAGAGATTGGCTGCAAAGTTTTTCAGTTCATCATACACGATAAAGATTAGGAAGATGCTTGGTTACAAAACCCTTTGGTGCAAATACACAGCAACTTCTTCAGAGAAGATGAACTAGGTCAAGAATTTCGTCTTTGATCACAATTTGCTTGAATAGAGATTGCTCAATACTTTTGCAACTTGTGTTTTTTAATATGACGGCTCTTAAAACAATCATTTTATATGTTTAGGGTTAGAAGAAAAGAAGGCCCAAAAACATATTCACGGATCCCAAGGAAATCAGATCAGAAAATCTGATTTTGTAATTCTCGACAGATAGTAGGTGTCGAGGTAGCTATCAAGCAGGTGTCGAGTTTTAATGAATTTGCACTTCAGCTTGTTTTTTTCTTGGACAGACTTGTTGATTTCAACACTTGATCTTGAAACCTTGTTTCTTGAAGTATTAAAAACACCTAGAACTACCCAATTACAAGTAGAGTGCATTTTGTCAAAGGATTAGCGAATTTACATAAATAAGTGACATATGTTCTTAACAAGTGAAAACATATGTGTCCTAACAATCTCCTCCTTTGGCAATCCGTGACAAAACCACAACAAACAAATGAACATATGAGAGAAGACATAAATCACTTAACTCATATTCACTTGTTGAATACAATAAAATCTATCCTAACACAAATTCTTGAAAAACTTTGCAAGAAGAGAGTTTATGGCAAGTAGACTTTGATAACCTGTATTTCTGAAACACTTTAAACAAAACTCATCAAGGCATCTTGTGTGAAACAGAAATAATAGATTGCATACAAGTATAAGAATCATGTGTATAAAGATAGAAAAGAAACAACACATGTAGAGAGAGGTGAAAGAAACATACATCCACATATAGAGAGAAGATAAGTACAATGTATGTAAAACTGGTCACAAGACCTCATATACAAGAACAATGTATCTATAAAGAATAGAAAAGAACAGATACATCAAAACCTCACTACATCCCTCAACATATCAACACTCCCCCTATCAAAAATGTCCTATATTACTAACTCTCCTCCTAAGATGACTACTCTCATAACCCAAAACTACTCCTCCTTTTTGTCACAAGTGACAAAGGGTAGAGTGTCATGTAGACATCTCATCAGTAGAGCTAGCATCTCCATCATCATCCGAAGCGTCATCGTCATCACCATCATTCGAAGCGTCATCGTCATCACCATCATCATCATCATCCTCAGAGTCAGAAGCTGCTGGAGGAAGTGGTGAAGGAGTAGCCTCAGAAGCAAAACCACCCATGGTCGCCTGCCGTCGTGCAATACAACCAACACGAACATTCACTTGATACAACTCAGTGGAGAGTGTATCGAGGCGAGCATCCATGCGCTGCAGCTGCACCATAATGTCTCTAAGAGATACATCGCCAGTAGAGGAAGATGGAGCAGATCTGGATGGAGCCAAATAGGAGGGAGGAGTGGAATCCGTCTGTCGCGACCTAAACTGAGCCTTACTACGTTTTACGGTAGCGGCATCTATGGCACAGATGTGTGTGAAGTGGTCGGACACAGGAAAAGGGATAGAAAAATGGCGTAAGATCCTCGTGATAGCGGAAGGAAAGATGAGCTTATCACGAGACGCCGAATCTAGATGGACATCTATGATAGACAGGATGAAATGAGAAGGAAAATCTATAGTAAGATGCTCTAGAAGTGATAACAAAAATCAAGCACGAGGCTCTGTGATGGAGTTGTAGTGAGAGAGTGGATGGAGTACAAAGGTCATCACCATGTTTAGAAATCTAGGACCTTTAGCAAAAGGCCTACATGATGTGTACTAATGCTCACTCTAATCAGCGGGGCGCTGACAAAAAGCAGAGATGAGCTCATCTTTGGACACAGTCCTCAGACGCTTACAGGAAGGATAGTTAGGAAAATCTATCCTTGGAACCCTAAGCACATCCGCAACTAGCTGAGGTGTGACAGGGATGCGCGTACCTCGAACGCGAGTGAAAAAGAGAGGTACTGAACGATCTATCCCGTGCATGTTGGAGTAAAACTCCTGAATTAGCACGAGAGGACAGGTGACCAGGACGTCACACAATGACTCCCATCCCCTACTGTGAATAACAGAGGGAAGGTCAGTGTCGGCGAAGTCTGCCAAAATGACTTGGCGTTCCGAATGAAAACCTCGTTTAGAAAAGTTCTCAAAAATGCCTTGTGGGCATCTCCATCACGGAGCCGAAGATTAAGAGGAACAGAATCAGAAGAAGAGGAAGCTCCAGAACGTAGAGGGTTCCGAGTCGGAGTGGATTTACGTTTGGGTGCCATAGACACTACTAACGTAAACAGAATGAGAAAGAGATAGAGAATGAGACAATAAGAAAAGTCCCAACACAGTTCACATATATCAAATATATTGAACAATGAGTACGAATGCATGGGGAATGCATGAGCATGTGACATGCAAAGGAAAAACATCATGGGCTCAGCCCAATCCAATCCTAGCAACACACAACCATAGAACACACATCTAAATGCATGTAAATACCATTCTAATGCACATGAAATGCAATGTATGACATTTTGAAAACATTTAAGTGAAAACCCAATCCAAAATTTCAAGAAACACTCATTAATTTTGAAAAACCCCAAAACCTAAGTTTCAAAACATGAAATGCATGAAAAAGGAAGGGAAATGTGACCTTACCAAGTGATTAGAAGTAAGGAATGGTCAAGATCCAAGTGGGTTGGAAGTTTTGAGTGAGAAAAAGTTGTTTGGGAAAGGAACTGCCACAGACAAATCGAGAGAGATCAAGTGAAATGAGAGAAGAATCGCGACAGAGCCTTAAATAGACACCTCAGTAAATCTCAACAGCTGAGGTGTCGAGAGGTATCGAGGAAGCTGTCGAGGAAGGTATCGAGGAAATGGTCGTCGACAGCTGAAGGTGTCGATAAGGTATCGGGGAGACAGAAGATTTCTCGATCGATCCATCAGGTGTCGAAGAGGTGTCGAGATTGCGATAAGAAAAGGCTTAAGAAGCTCGACAGATAACCAGGTATCGAGGAGGTGTCGAGGAGGTGTCGAGTCATCTTTAAAAAGCAGTTTTTTGAGAAGTGAAAAACAAAGACATGAATGCAATCCAACAAGCACCTCAACCAGTGATCCAATCAACATATTAAGCTCTTAAAATCATCTCTCAACAGAAATTTTAAGCACATGGATCCTCACAAACACACACACACACTAAACAAGTCTAATCAATTTTATTTTTCAAAAACAAGTCAAGACAGTTTAGTGAGCATACATTAGCACATGTAAACACTTGTGATGGCCAAATCACATTGTACCTGCACATGTGTCAAGAGTAGCAAAGAATATTGCGTGTTGTGTGTGAAAAACATCGCAAGATTGCATATGTGTATACATGTTATGACGATCTGAGATATGAGAAAATAACTTTAACTCACACACAATCATAACTGTTTGATGGGGACTATCACCTTCGAGGTACATCCTATAACTCCCACATCTCCTAGAAAACACGCTTGCAATCATATTTAAAGCATTTTAATCTTGTTGCTTTATATTTTCTTTGCATATTTTCTTTTAAGCATATCATGCATGGGCATAAAAAGAGAGAAAAGAAATACCCAACATGTTAAGCATAGACATTGCACTTTTGCTATGCCGAAGCATACAGATGTCTTTGACACTGCACTTTTGCTATGCCGAAGCATACAAGTGTCTATGACATTGCACTTTTGCTATGCCAAAGCATACAGGTGTCATACATGATTGGTGGGCAACAGTGGTGCGATGGTTATTTATGTCTTTCTCTTAGGATTTTCCAGTCCTACTCCTCAAAAAGAGTGATATGAGTGTTAAGTTTTAAGAGATAACTTAATCTTACTCATCACAAACAAGAGCCATAAAACTCACTTGCTTAGTTGTTTATAGAGATGCTCATCTAAGCTACAAAAGATACAAAGTTTAGAAAACTTTGTTTCAATGGCCATCCAAGGTATACAAGTACCAATGTACACAAAACACACACTGTTTTTGTATTTTTTTAATTTTTTAATTTATTTATTTATTTTTATATCAAAAACAAAATAAACAAAACTGAAAATAAACAAACAAAAACATGTTATCAAAGCAAAGCATAAAACTAGACTGACTCAAAAAAAATGCAAAACACACAAGTAATGCAACAAACAAAAAACAAGAAGATAGAAGAAAGTGATAAAATCACTTAGAGTCCTTTTTGTTCCACACTTTGGAAGAACCTTTCCTTTGATTGAACCCTTGAACCGGCGGTGAGGGGGAAGAATTGAAACCGTTTAAGTTCGAAAGGAACATGAGGGCTTTGAGAAGATCTCCAAGAGGAGCAAGAGAGGATTGAAGCTGATTTTGGCTTCTAGATGCTATCATGCCGTTGCTCTGTTGAATGGCTAGCCACTTGTAGCAATTTGGTCGAGTATGACCGGCAGCTCCACAATGATGACAGAGATGCTGCTTCTTTTGTTTAGGCTTTTGAGAGTTAGCCTTCTTAGCCTTAGGGTTTTTAACGTCTTTCTTATCTTACTTAGGGGGTGCTCCTAAGATAAATTTACCCTTATCTAAGTTCTCACTAGCTAATTCAGTTTTAACATCAGTGTTCTCAATTTCAGTGTTCTCAATTTCAGTGTTATTAGCAGGAGAAACAAAAACAGTATTACTAGTAGAAGCAGTATTAGAGAAAGAAAGACCATACCCTAAGCCTGTTCGATCCGAAGCAAATTTCTGATTGTTGAGCATCTCATCAAGCTTTGCACTTGAAGTCACCTCTAGTTTAGCTCTGACTTGAAACAGCTCCGCTTCAAGCTTCTTGGTCTTTTCAGCCAAGAAGTTGTTTTCAAACCTTAGTGCTCCAATAGTTTGATTTGCCTCATCAAACTTTGTGGACAACTCTTCACGATCAAGTTCCACATCACTGAGCTTCTTGGTGGCCAGCCTATACAATTTTTCATACTTTTCAGAGAGCTTGTAAAGCTTCTCATAGGTTGAATGGATATCATCTTGATCATCCATCTTCTCAAATTTGGACTCCACCAGTTCTTCTTCTTCGTCCACTTCTTCAACAATCTCTTCAGTAGGATTGACTGTGGCAGTGAAGGCATTTAAGATTCCGTCATCCTCATTGTCAGAATCATCTTCGGACTCAGTGTCACTCAAGGTAGCAGCAAGTGCCTTACTTTTTCCAATGCTCTTGAGATATGTAGGACACTCATGTTTCATGTGTCTGAACCCATGACATCCAAAGCACTTAGGTCCTGCGGGAATAGTATACTGACCGCCATCCTTAGCATCCTTCTTCCCTTTGTCTTGGCTTTTAAACTGAGAAGAACTGGACTGCCTGCGGTCCTTGTCGAAGCTCCTTCCATTGGCATTCTTCATAAACTTCTTGAACTGCCGGGTGATGTAGGACTTCATCTTGGAATCTTCATCATCGGAAGACTCATCTGTATCACTGCTCTTTGCCTTCAAGGCCATGCTTTTGCCTTTACTTGACTTGCCAATCCTAGATAACCCTATCTCATAGGTTTGCAAGTTTCCAACCAGTTTAGTCAAAGGAATCTTGTCAATATCCTTTGATTCGTCTATTGCCGTAATCTTGGCACGGAATCTCTCAGGTAGAGATCTGAGCACCTTCCTTACAATTTTGGGTTCAGGGATGGTTTCCCCAAGATTGAAGGCTGAATTCACTATGTCCTTAAGCTTGGCATAGAACTTATCAAACGACTCATCCTCCTCCATCTTAATCTCTTCAAAGCTTGTAGTGAGCCTCTGAAACTTTGAATCTTTGACAACCTTTGTTCCTTCATAGGTTGTCTGGAGGATGGTCCACGCTTTCTTAGCAGTTTCAGTTGAGGATATCTTCTTGAACTCCTCATTGGTGGCCGCACTGAACAACGCATTCAATGCCCTACTGTTGAAGTTTGCTGCCTTGATCTTGGCTTCATCCCAATCGGCCGGCGCTTCTTTTGGCTTAGTCCAGCCAATCTCAACAGCTTGCCACACCTTTTCATCTAAGGACTGCAAAAAAGCTCTTATGCGCACTTTCCAGTATATATAGTTAGTCCTATCAAATAAAGGAGGTATAATTAACGACTGTCCTCTATCCATAACAAACAGGGGTCAATGGATCAAACACAGCAAAGATTAAACCCTAATCAAAGTGTGTCTGGTCTGATACTACTTGATAGGCCACAATCTGAATGACCCATTGTGATTAAACCAATTAATTAATTAGCCAAGTTATTAATTAATCAATTTATCATGCAATTGCGTGGAAGTATAAACAAATCACCAAACAACTAAAAATGCAGCGAAAATTAAATGATACGGTGATTTGTTTATGAATGGGGAAAACCCTTGCGGCAAAAACCCCACCGAGTGATTTTCAGGTCACCACTCCCGAAACTCCACTATTATCAAATCAAGCGGTTACAAGTAAAGGAATCCCAAGTACCTTACCAACCTACAGTTGAACGCTTACCCCAATACCTAATTGGACTTGATCTGTAGTGACAATTTCTCCTTTTGATGCACGGCTCCTAAGTACGTGACTAACCAATACGCAGATCCCAGTACGCGACTTCAAACACCAACTAAGAAGGAGAGATTGGCTGCAAAGTTCTTCAGTTCATCATACACGATGAAGATCAGGAAGATGCTTGGTTACAAAACCCTTTGGTGCAAATATACAACAACTTCTTCAGGGAAGATGAACTAGGACAAGAACTTCGTCTTTGATCACAATTTACTTGAACAGATATTGCTCAATGCTTTTGCAACTTGTGTTTTTTAATATGACTGCTCTTAAAACAATCCTTTTATATGTTTAGGGTTAGAAGAAAAGAAGGCCTAAAAACATATTCACGGATCCCAAGGAAATCAGGTCAGAAAATCTGATTTTGTAATTCTCGACAGATAGCAGGAGTCGAGGTAGCTATCGAGCAAGTGTCGAGCTTTAATGAATTTGCACTTCAGCTTGTTTTTTTCTTGGACAGACTTGATGACTTCAACACTTGATCTTGAAACCTTGTTTCTTGTAGTATTAAAAATACCTAGAACTACCCAATTACAAGTAGAGTACATTTTGTCAAAGGATTAGTCAATTTACATAAATAACTGACATATGTTCTTAACAAGTGAAAACACATATGTCCTAACAAATATCAAGCTTCTTCAGTTTAGGAAAAAGGATAAGGGCAAACCTCCTAGGAAATCTAAATCCTCTAGGAATGGTAGAAATGAGAAACCCCTCATCCAATGCCATGAGTGTAAAGGTTTTGGTCATATGAGGATAGAGTGTCCAAATTACCTTATGAAGGAAAAGACCGAGAAGTTAAAAGATAAAAAGTTGGTTGCTACCTGGAGTGATACTGAGGATGACTCTTTTGATGAGTTAGTGGATGAATGTCGTCACGTTATGGCCTTTGTTGCCTCAACCGATAAGGTGATTGTGGAGAGTACTAGTGACAGTGAGGATTCTTCTGATGATGAAGTACCTAAGAAGATGACCCTTCAAAAAGCCTATGATAAGCTATGCATTAAATTCATAAAATTTGAAAAGACTTCTCATCTTTATAGAAAAGAGCTTAATGAGCTAAAAACTGAAAGAATTGATCTATTAGTCAAATTAGATGAGACTACAAGGTTAGTTGAGACTCTTATTGTGAAGAACACCTCATTAGAAGAGAAGGTCAAGAATCTTGAGGTTGAGCTTAGTCAAGCTAGAACTCAAATAGAGAGGATGTCTAGTGCAAAGCTTGATGAGGTATTGAGTGCTCAAAAGCCTAGTTCTGATAAGACTAGCTTAGGATATGCTGTTTCCTCTGGCCCCTCCTCTTCTATGGCTTCTGCATCAAGAATTGTTTTTGTGCCCCAATCTGAGAAATGTGATAAAGGTATGAAATCCAAAACTGATTTGTCAAATTCTAAATCCTTTATTAGACCTCATGTTTGTCACTATTGTGGTGTTTCTGGATACATTCGTCCTAATTGCTTTAAGTTGTATCCTCATAAGCAATTGTCCAAACAGTCACAGGTTTCCTCTCAAGGATCTACACCTCTGTTTGGAGAGTTATTAAAAGTCTTGAGCTTTTTAACTCAATTTCAGGAGAATTTTAATTCTTCTATGTCCTTTAGTAGTCATACTAGGACACGTACATTTTCATCTTCATGGCCAAAGACTCGTGCTGTGTGGGTGATAAAGGAGCTTAAGACTTAATTGTCTTTTCTGTTTGTCCTCTGCTTTAATTCTTTTTATCTAAAGTAGGACTCTCTTTGCTTGATTTCTTATCTGTTTTTGGAATCATGCTTTCATGCATCTGCACCTTTCTATCATGCCTTCATGCAAATGCTTCTTTCTTTCTACTTTCATGTTGTTTGTCTGTTTTTGTTTGGTTGTTTAGTTTTTATTTTGTTTTGTTTTCAAAATAAAAATAAAAAGAAAAAAAAATCAGAAAATACAAAAATAGTGTGTGTTTTGTGTACATTGGTACTTATGTACCTTGGATTGCCATTGAAACAAAGTTTCCAAAATTTGTATCTTTTGTACCTTAGATGAGCATCTCTATATACAACTAAGCAAGTGAGTTTTGTGGCTTGTATTTGTGATGAGTAAGGTTAAATGATTTCTTGTACTTAACACTCATATCACTCTTTTTGACGAGAAGGATTAGAAAATCCTAAGCGAAAGGCATAAATAACCATTTCACCACTGTTGTCCACCAATTATGAAAGACACCTGTATGCTTCGGCATAATAAAAGTGCAGTGTCAATGATATTTGTGTGCTTCGGCATAGCAAAATTGGAATATCAAATATCAATGGGTATTTCTTTTCTCTCTCTTATATGCCCATGCATGATATGTTAAATAAAAGAAAATATGCAAATAAAATAAAAAGCATTGCAAGTGTGTATTCTAGGAGATGTGGGAGTTATAGGTAGTACCTCGAAGGTGATAATCTTCATCAAACAGTTATGATTGTGTGTGAGTTAAAATGATTTTCTCATATCTCAAATTGTCATAACTAGTTGACACTTATGCAATCTTGTGATATTTTTCACACACAACACGCAACATTCTTTGCTACTCTTGATACATGTGCAGGTACAATGTGATTTGGCCATCACAAGGTTTTACATGTGATAATGTATGCTTACTAAACTATCTTGACTTTTTTTTAAAATATAAAATTGGTTAGACTTGTTTAGTGTGTGTGTGTGTGTGTGTGTGTTTTGAGATCAATGTGCTTAACATTTTTCTTATTGAGAGATGTGTTTTTCACATGTTTTGTATCTTTCTATTATCTTGTCATCCATAGTATCTTATTTCATTACATTTATGCATTTATATAGATTCTTTGTGCCCTTTGATCATCCTTGATCATCATTATATTTCTGGGGTGAAGCTTTTTAGCTTCTTGTACCCTCTGTCAATCATGACAAAAAGGGGGAGAAATTGTGTTTCATTTTGTTAGGGGGAGTGCTTACGCCATTCTTCTTGTACACCGGTCTTGTGACCATGTTTACATACATTATACTTATCTTCTTTATATGTTGATGTATGTCTTCTTCACCTACTTTTACATGTGTTGTTTCTTTTTTATCTTTATATACATGTTTCTTATTATTTGTATGCAATTTATTATTTTTGTTTTACACTAAGATGCCTTGATGAGTTTTGTTTAAAGTGTTTCAGAAATACAGATTGTCAAAGTCTACTTGGCATAAATTCTCTTCTTACAAAAATTTTCAAGAGTTTGTGTTAGGATAGATTTTATTATATTCAACAAGTGAGTATGAGTTGAGTGATTTATGACTTCTCTCATATGTTCATTTGTTTGTTGTGGTTTTGTCACCGATTGCCAAAGGGAGAGATTGTTAGGACATATGTGTTTCACTTGTTAAGAACATATGTCACTATTTTATGTAATTGGCTAATTCTTTGACAAAACGCACTTTACTTGTAATTGGGTAGATCTATGATGTGTTTAATACTTCAAGAAACTTATTGTTCAAGTCTAGTATTAAAACTATGAAGATTGGATCAATAAACAAGTGAAGAAAAGTTGTTCATTAAAACTGGACAGATAGCTTGACATTTGCGGACAGATATATCGACAGCTGCTCGACACCTCCTGACAGCTGGCTATCTATCAAGCTTTTCAGTTGATTGTTATCGCAATCTCGATAGCTTCTCGACAGCTGGTGGATCGATCGAGAAAGCTTCTGTCCCCTCAACACCTTCTCGACACCTCCTCAATAGCTGTATCTGTCGAAGTTTAAAGCTCGACACCTGCTATCTATCGAAGTTATGAAAATTAGAATTTTCAGATCTGATGTTTGGGCCAGATTTATGTATTTGTGTAGAGTTTCTTTTCTCACAACCCTAGACCTATATAAGGCTTATTTTAGAGACCGTCACATAAGAGAATACAAGGAGAATATATGCAAAAGGCGACCAATGCCTTATTCTCTCTAAAAGAAGCTACTGCGCCTTTTACGCCTTAGGATTTTGTAACCAAGTACTTCTTGATCTTCATTGTTAATAAAGTGAAGAACTTTGCAGCCAACATCTTCTTCTAGTTGGTGATTGAGTCGCATACTGGGATCCGTGCAATTAGTTAGTCACGTATTAGGATTCATGCATCATCAAAGGGTGGCATTCATATAATGAAGAGTTCAGAGGTTCTGAAGCGGTATAAGATTTCTACTGTGAGTTCATCTATAGGGATTGTAGAGTTTAGGGACAAAGGTTTTGTACTAGATCTAAAACTTCTTTTTACTATAGTGGATTACTTTTCAGGAAGGTTTTCCTCCTGGTTTTTTACTGTGAAACTGGTTTTTTACTGTGAAACTAGTTTGTTTCATTGGTTTTCCTAGGTCATCATATCTTGTCTTATTTACTTTTCCGTTGCATTCATTATTGACATGATATTGATGTTTGTTTGTTTTAACAAGTTTTATTCATAATAAATCTAATTAATAACTTGGATTTAAAACTTGTTAATTCTATCAACTGGGGTCTAAATTTTCAACATATAAAAATGATTATTTAAATAAAATAGATGGTACTTTCTAAAAAAAATAGACAAATTGATGTGGGAGTTTTGGATAAGTTGATGTGTAAAATAGAAAAAATAGGTTCTTATGCTAAAATAAACAGAAAATTTTGCAGAGACCAATGCAGTTGCTCTATAGTAAATATGTAAATTTACATATTTATATATTGATTAATGTAATTAATTTTTAGACAAAATTATGTAAATTTTACACATTTTTCTGTTATACACGAACTAGTGTAAATGATCTGAATTATCATTAGTCCCTAAAAGCATCCACAGCACAAAATCCTATCCTATTCTACTTTACCATCCCAACAAGTTACTTTATCAATTATACAATACCATTTTACAATACTCCAGCATCCCAACTTTTATTTTACAATACAACACATTAAAATAATATTTCTACAAAATAAAATAATATATCACAAAACTAAAATAAAAACAAAAACCCAAAACCCAAGACCCAAATCACAACCACCTGCTACTAGAACATACCCAAACTATTGTTCTCTTGAAACCCCAACCACAAACTCCGGCAATCACGGCAACCCACAAAATCAAACCAAACCACGGCAACCCCCAACTCCACCACCATGAACCCACAAAAAAAAAAAAAAAAAATCCATCCTAAAATCAAATCAAACCAATAGCAAAATGCCATACCCAATTCCTTTAAGCATCGGTCACAGCAACAACAACCAAAAAAAAAAAAAAACCAACCCAGAACCCACAGAGAAGATGATCCACCACGATCCACAGAGAAGACGATCCACCGCAACCCACCATGATCCACAGAGAAGACGAGAGAAGCTTGGCGTTGGAAGTAATGGTGAGAAAGAGAGGGGATGAGAGAGAAGAGAGAGGCTTGGTCAGGTGGCTTGTGGTGGCCTTGATGGTGGCTTGCGGTGGGGCCTGTGACAGTGAGTCTGGCCATGGTGGTTTGGTGATGGCGTTCATGTCCACCATGGTTTTGGGTCTGAAGAGGAGAGAACAAACAAGAGAGAAGAAGACAAGAGAGAGAGGGAAATGAAAGAATGAGAAAGGAAGAGAGAGAAGAATCAAATAATATAATAATAATTTTTAATTTACAATCTAGCTACAGCACCATCCTAGAAATAGGATGGTACTGTAGCAGTATTGTAAAATTTTTTACAATTAGCACATTTTGCAGGTTGGACTGGAGCAACATTTTAAGGCTTTAATGGTATATTGTATCAACATATAAAATATACCATTTGGGCTGTGGATGCTCTAACTCCCTCTATTTCAAATTCTAAAATCCAAAATTCCAAATACAAAGTGACAGCAACCATAATTAAGAAAAAATAAACAAAAAAATTGAAAATGTCAAAAACCTTGTGGTATTTGGTGGTGGAGGGCCTGTTGGCATTAGGAATGACTCTCTCTCTCTCTTAAAAAAAAAAGGGGGAAAATAAACTGTAACTCCAGCGTTCCAGCCATTTGCTTCAGCAAACCCTAAACCTTTGACCTCTTTGATGGCCGAATCGTCCACTCAATCAAATTCAAAACGCCAGACACTCTCTCCCGGAAAAGATGCAGTGGCCGACAGGATCAGTAGTCTACCGGAATCTCTTCTCTGCCACATTCTCTCCTTCCTTCCAACCAAAGAGTCAATCGCCACAAGCATTTTGTCAACCAGGTGGAAGCTCCTTTGGACTCTCGTCCCAAAGCTAGACCTCGACAGTGGCAAGATCAGCACTTCGGAGCTTTCGCTTGATGATGACGATGATGATGTTGAAGATGCACGTGAGATCATGCTTGCACATGTTGTGTCAAGTGTTTTGGCTAAACAACAATGTGGAGAGCTCCAAACTTTTCGCCTCGTATTGGAATTTTGGTGGGACAGTTCCCATCTCGACGCATGGCTTCGCACTGCCGCTGCTCGTAAAGTAAAAGAACTTAATCTCGAGATTTTTACTGATAGGGAGGAAAATCTGAAATTGCCTCCAAGCCTTTTCTCTTGCAGGACATTAGTGATTCTGAAATTAAGTGTTGGTATTGAGATTAATATTGATATTGACACTCCTTCATTATCCTTTATTTTCCCGAGCCTAAAGATACTACATCTAGTAGAAATTTCGTCGAGTATCATTAGTTCACATTCTTTCTTGAAACTCCTCTCTGGCTGCCCAGTCCTCGAAGATTTGTCATTTACAATTACTGACTTTTTCGGGGGTGAATATAAAATATGTGTTCCCACGCTCAAACGCTTAAGTATCGGAGAAATTGAATTTGATTACTCTGATTATGAATTCGAAATAAACGCCCCAGCTCTTGAGTACTTTGAATTCTATGGTGATCTACGCGACATCAAATTCTATAAAAAACTAGACAACGTAGTTCAATCGGATGTCTATATTTCTATATTTGATTATGTACCTGAAGAATTTTGCAGGAAATGGGTGTTCAATCTTTTTGCTGCACTGAATAACGTCAAATTCCTCTCATTTTCTCCAATTGGCACAGAGGTCAGATCCCCTTCATAAGTGCTTTATTTATTTTTCAATAAACCTATGATCTTTAGTTCAATTTCTTAGGACAATACGAAGTCATAATCTCGCTTTTATGTTATATCAAATTGATGTTGATGTGAGATTTTAATCTCGCATGCAGTGGCACAAATTTGGAAATATTTATCCTTCCTCATTCCAGAATTTGGTCAAACTAAAATTTAAAGTGAATGGTTGTAGCTGGAATGTGCTACGAGACTTGCTCCAAAAAGCTCCTAATCTAGAAACTCTTGTTATTACTAAGGTTAGTTGATTTAATACAAGTATTTCTGTTGATCATTCATCTTCCCTAAACTTACACTTATGATCTGCTGTGTTTGTTGTCATCAGGGTGATGATTTCGTTGAAAGCAACTTGTATTGGAAGGAGCCACAATATGATCCTGCTAATCTGTCATCACTCACAAGTTTTTATTACAGAGGATTTAAAGGTTTGAATGATGAAGTGGAACTTGTGAAATATGTTCTAAAGGGGGCAAGAGTTTTGAAGACAGCAACATTTCAAGTTTCTAGTGGAGAGTTGAAGGAAAGTGTTCTTGAGAAACTATCAATGTTCCCAAGGTGCTCAACAACATGTCTACTTAGAGTTGAATGAGGTATACTTCTTTAACTGGTACTCTGCAACTAATTCCAAAGGCAATGTTACAAATATTTTCTTTTTATTATAGACCCTCTGCTGGTGGTAAGCTTTTATTACTCTTTTTTATTTTTAAAATTTTCATGTTTTTCCCTCCGTTGAATTGATTGAGAGAGAGAGAGAGAGAGAGAGAGAGAGATGATCAATTATCCAATGTTCTCTGACCTCCTTGCAGTAGAAATTGTTTTTTGTGATAACAATTTTGCAAGACATCCATTTGACCTTCATAAGTGTTGTTTGTTTTTGAATTAGACTAAAAATTTGATATAGAAATGTTCATAAGTGAGCTTTTGTTACCTCTTTATAGTTTATGTGCCTGAATTTTTAGATTCTAGGCTTACTCATTCTGTTGGGTAACTAACGACAATTGAAATAATAAAACAGTTGAATGTAACTCTTGAAAGTATTATATGCGGATGAAAGATTTAGAATGTTTGATTTACTCTTTCACAAGCTTACTTTTTACCAAATCATTTTTTCTGGTACATATCTCACACATTTTGCTTCCTCATAACAGGTCAGTGTTTGGCTACATCTACATGGCACCTCCTTTCATGCCTATTTGCCCAGTTTTGTTTGCCTTATATAATGTTGTACATAAGCACAACTGCAGTACCCAATATACTTCCATTAGGGTGAGATATATTAAGATGCACTTCTTATTGTAGAAAAAAAATGATAAAGTAAGATCTCAAAGGTAAATGCCTTTGGTAGGTTTTGGCTTACCAATGGTTGTATTTATTAAATAGTTGTAAGTCCTTTGTCTTTTAATTGTGTTATTGATTCTTGGGGTAAATGTGTTGATGATCCATGTTTAGTTTATTAATTTATCCATAAAAATGGTATTTGGTGCTCTGAGAACCTGGTTGTGGTCTGTACATAACACCCTTATCTTGAAAGTGTTTGGCTTTCGATTAAGAAGCTTCTATAACAAAAAAAATTAGATGGTTTTAATGTGAAATGAGTCTGCCATCATGATATGTTTGATAGTTGATGCAGAACCTGTTAGTTCTTCTATAGTTCTATTGCATGACTGGAAGAGGGGATGCAAATACTATCAACAAGTGTGTTCCTACAAGTACGCGTCTGCCCCAACTCACACTATATATAAGAATGCATCACATCACTTCCATTGGATATTGGCTAAACTAATTGTTGATCAACATCTAAAAATACTATTAATCTTTTATCATTAGCTGCTCTACTCACCTGCATTGGTGCTTCTTGTTGAGACTATAAATCTTTTTTTGTTTTTGTGTTTTCTTATTTTCTTTTTTGATAATTAACTATAAATCTTTTATCATTAGCTGCTCTACCCATCTGCGTTGGTGCTTCTTGTTGAGACTATAAATCTTTTTTTTGTTTTTTGATAAGTAACTATAAATCTTTTATCATTAGCTGCTCTACTCATCTGCATTGGTGCTTCTTGTTAACCCTTCTCCATCTTAACTTTTTACTCATGAGCTTTCAACATTGGACTGGCATAGCATGGGCAACTTACAATTAACTTGTCTGAGGTACAGTTTCATTGCAATATTATGACCAGATGGCATGTGAAAAAACTATTCATCTAATCTGCTCTTAGATGGTTTCTGAGATGGATACCTTTTGACTTCAGCTTTTCCAATCCTTTCCTTTTGCATTTTCTTCCTCATCTGTATAGCTTTGGCTTCTTCTACCACCTTCTTTTCGTCAAGTCTTACCTTATTTTTATTCTGCATGACATTGTTCACCTACTTTTTATAGTTTTTAGTCTTGTTAAGCTGATGGTGGCATTAGTTGGGAGGAAGGAAAAGAAGAAATAAGGTGGTTTTCTGAAGGTTTTGCTTATGCTTCAGTTGACATACTGAACAGAGAGAACAAAATATCTTGTAATGTCCCACCCCTATTCTGCCCTTGAGTTAATTTAGGATTTTTAATGTTAAATTTCTAGTTATTTTCTAAACTGATAGTTCTGGAAGAAGAACTATAATGCTAATGGCTTCCTGCTGCCGCACAATTTACATAAAGTTGCACTGGCCTTGATGTGGTCTGGAATTGCACCTTTAAGGTAATTTAATAGCTAGATTTGGAAAGTTAGAAAAAGAAATGCTGAGATAGATTTTGTTTTGTGATGATGGGTGTGACCTTTATAAAAGCCTGAGTCAGAGTTTTGCTCTCTACCTTTCATTGATATTTTACTTTCTAGATCTCTGTGATAATTGCAAAGGTAGGGATTGGAATTCTCCTTATGAATTGGTAGTGGAAAAAAATTGTACAATGACCTTTTTTCCATTTTTATTTTATTTGTCGAGTTACACTACAGGGCTTCGTGGAACTTCAATCCCTTTGAATGGGTAGTCTACTGAGCATGTTTGGTTCATTGCGAAAACATCTAATCTCTTAGCTCATTTTTTTAACATAAAGAATCTGAGGAGTTTTATAATAATGCTCCTCCCATTGTCATGACTTCGACATGCTCTCTTGAGAAGGGCTCTACTGCCAATATTGAAAACCAAATCCACTTGGCGTGAGCTTGAAGTAAAAAACCAGTTCTTAGGTATTTTGAATTTAGCAGCCTTACCGAAGGTCTATTTTCAATGCATAATAACTCCATCCGTAGCTTGCTACAAAAGCATTGTTGAAATTCTCAACTTTTGTAAAACTGTGCCCTCGTAACACTTTTGGCTTACTAATGGACTACCACTTTCTTAGACATGTTAATTTTGAGCCCTTTGAGGCTTCCCACCAAAAATTATTTAAAATAGGATGCACCTTTGAGCAAGTGGCCTTTGGAGCCTGGACTCTTGATATGGCATACAAAGGGATAGAAGAGGCCATAGACCTATCACTTTTTTTTGGAAGGAAAGCATATGAATCAGAAACTAACTAGAAATTAAGTGAATTTTAGTTTAGTACTTTGTGATTAATGTTTAGTTTTTGAAATCATGTGTACATATGGTATTTAGTAGTATAAGGATCCATTTTTTGGGTTGGTTAAACACTTGTGTCTTAAATGTGTTTGGATTTAAATTAGGTTGCTGAATCTCTTGCCTTCAGGTGGGCAATGTTTGTAGCTCAGAAAATAGGTCATACTCGGGTGATTTTTGAAGAGAACTCAAAATGCTGCATTGAGGCAATTGTGATGGGAAATAGGTACCGCAGTTGATGATATTTTAACTCTCCAAAGAGATTTTGTTAATTGTAAATTTCAATGGGTGAAAAGAGATTTGAATGTAGTGTAGCTCATGTACATGCAAAATGGGCCTTGGGAAACCGTGTGGGTAGGTTGTTTGTTAAATAGTTGTTAGCCCTTTGTTCATGATTCCTGGGGGGGGTGGGGGGGGAAGTTTCTAGTGATCCATGTTTAGATTATCTATTCATGTTTACAGAATTTATTTAGTAGTCTTGTTGACCCAGTTTTGGTCTCTACAGACATTCGTATTTTGAATGCATTTGGCCTTTGATTGGAAGGTGTCTAAACTAAACGCCTCAAGTTGTTCTAATGTGAAATGTTTCCATATTTAATTTTAAACTTGGTGCACTTGTAAAAGTGATTTTTTTTTTTTTTTTTTTTTTTTTTTTAGATTCTACCATTTAGCGAAGAAGTACTTTTGGGCAATCAGATGAGCTTAGCTACCTTGTGGTTCCCATACACATCATATTAATAATTTGTACGAGTAAAGAAAAAGCTGGATTTTTTTAGCATCATGGCATGCTTAGTTCAGTAACATTGTTAAACACAATACTGAAATAAATGTCATATTGCCAAAAATAGAGAGTATATGACAATAATGTTAACTAGTGGAATATTGAGAACATATTGAATAACAATTAGAAATAAAAGCGGTAATTAGTAGCCAACATTGGAAGATGAGGAAGCAGTCCTGTCTTTGTAACTACTACTGGTCACATTTTAAGTTAACAACTACATTGGCATAGCCATCTGTGACTGTCTAGACTTGGTAGCCAAAGGGCGGGTTTTCTCTAAGAAATTCTATTATTAGTCCCTATTTGAAGCTCAACTGCCAAAGCACAAGTGATGCGGCATGCTATTTCCTTCGTGTGTTTCTCTAATTGGTTTAGAGCAGTTGCTGTTTCCATGTTGTTTATGGAAAATTTTGTTGGAGTTCCTCTATTTCTTTTTAGGATTATTTATATGATCAGAAAAGTGTTTCTATGCCTCTACTCAATGGGTTTGTGACAAGAAAACTGCATATAATAATGCACATTAATTATGTTTATTGTTTAAGGCAAATACCTTCAATTTAAAGGAACTCAAGATTGGATATTGTTGAGGTTTTTCCTCTTGGTTCATATCAACATGGTGGCTGCTTATTTTGTTCCCTAATGACTTTAGGAAGCCACATCATCACAACAGAAGAAAAATGGGTTATAAAGCATGTTCTACCAAGTCAGTTGTACAATAGTTTTGTACAACTAATTAACATGTTAGTTCAAATACATAAAATCATAACACAGGGATGGCAAATGGGCAGCTTGGGTCATAAATGAGTTGGATGTGTAATTATCCATTTATCCGTTTATGACCCGTTTATATATTAATTAATTATTCATTATCCGCTCAACCTATTTAATTAGTAACCCGTCCATTTAACCCAATATGACCCAAATATCTTTAAAACTAGTTGAATACCCTATTGACTTCCAAAATTACCAAAATACCTTTAAACAAAAACTGAAAATTTCTGAAATTGACTCACCAACAATTAGCAAAGCACATTACTGACACTGCTTTCACTGTTCACTCAAACAAGAACCGAAAATTTCTGAAACTTCACAAGAGCATTATAGCTAAATATTTATCAAAACATAAACAAAGCAAAACTATTCAAAACCATCAAATTATATCAGCCCACAACGCAACATCACACAGTTGTCCCAAACAAAAATTCTAGAAACTACAAAAAAAGAAAAAAAAAAAGAGAAAAAAGAAGAAGAAGAAGATCTTTCTCCATGGGATTTCAATGATTTTCCTGCATCTTTAATAATTTCCTTTAGTTGATCCGTACAAGCCATTCTTGAATGCTTTATGCCTTCAATTGCTTTTGCATTCATGAGAAGTTTGTGTACATCCTTTAAACG
This sequence comes from Quercus ilex subsp. ballota, assembly GCA_032727855.1. Classification (NCBI taxonomy): domain Eukaryota; kingdom Viridiplantae; phylum Streptophyta; class Magnoliopsida; order Fagales; family Fagaceae; genus Quercus; species Quercus ilex. Next base: position 20,713,854 of record CM064915.1, read on the forward strand.
ATGGCTTGCCCCTGACTGAGCTGATTGTGAAAGTTGTTCAGAAGAGAAGAAATACCATCGTCATTGGTTGTTGTGGCCTGAGATGAAAACATTTGCTTTTTTGGGACCGATGGACAAATTTCAATGAATCTCTTCTAACAGATTTCAATCCCTAAAAGTGTGTTTTTCTAACAATAATTTTTTTTTTTTGGTTTGGTTACTGAGAAAATCTTAGGGAAAATGTTTAAGGTTATACTGTTTATGTAAGTTTTAGATTTTAGAAGGGTTTGACGGGTATTTGTGGGTTTATTTAATTTTAAATTTTAGATGGATTTAGTAGATATTAGTGGATTTATCTATTTAGACTCATCTAATTAAATAACCAAATGGGTTTTTACCCATTTAACCCAAATATTCAAATGGGTTGAGTTAAGACTTATCCAAATAAGGTGGGTAATGGGCGGTTCATGAATATGGATAAAAATTGCCACTCCTATTTATAAGTATTTTTGTTTGAACAAAATTTGCAAAGCTTACATCATAATTACTTGGTAAATTTATAGGACAAAGTACATTTTTCTACAATAATCTCTTATTTGATTTACAATTTCTTTCAAACTTCTGAAATGCATGACAAACTCCCTAATTTGAGAAAATTGTTACAATATTCATCTTGTCATCTAAATTGGGGGTTAAGTTGGATGGAAAATAGCACACATGCAAATCATGTGGTATTTGTGCAAACGAATGGTATTTAAGTAATTTTATATCAATATGAAATTACTATAATGCCATTAGTTCTCTTTTCCTATCACCACGCTCTCCCTTCTTTCTCACCACCCAACATTCATCTCTTGTTAGCTTCATAGCTATTACTCCTAAGAAACAAAAACCTAAAAAAAAAAAAAAAAAAAACTTAGATTGACATTGCCAATTGCCAATTGCCAATTTATTTCTTGAAGATCCAACCTCAATTTTAAAGAGTTTAGATAATTTAATTGTTAGGATTTAAATGAAATACAATGTCAAACAAAAGCCCAAGACAACATTTGAATTTGGAGTTGGATTTGAAATTCATTGATTTAAAATGCCTTGATTTTGAAATTCTTTGTTTGGATTTTTTAAACAATGAAGAATTTAAAATTCGTCATTTGAGATTTTATTGTTTAGATAGCTAAATTTGGATTTGGATTTGAATTTCGATTTAAGATCAATAAAATGTATTTTTTAATTATTATTTTTCTTAATCATTCTACTTTTCAATTTTAAATACATGAGGTAATATTAATAATCCAATTGACAAGATGATGACTAAAAATTTTTAGTCATAGCCAACTAAAAAATATCTTACCAGCTATTGACGACTAAAATGTTTTATGTCAACTAGAGAGGACACCCAAATGCATGGTTTTATTTTTTTATTTTTTTTTTTTCACAACATTTAAAATCTCAAACTAAAAAATTATTCTAAAGTTATTAACAACTAAAAAATTATATATCAAGAGAAACAGATTAAATACCCAAAATGTGTCTTTCACACAACTTCCAAAAGAACAAATTAATGAGGACTAAGCAGAAGTCATATCCAATCCTTTTTATCATCATCATTTGAAAGACTTTTCAAAAACTTAATGTAACTTTTCAACTATTTTGAATATTTCAAACTGCATGAGTCCAGGCCCTTTTGAAACCACTACATATGTCTCTTCCCCAGGTTGTGGTTGCTCTTGATTTTTCTTTACTATGAAGTACTCATTTACAGATGAACAATACTCTTTAAGAGAAGAACCAATTTTTAACAACTTCAATGAGTGGATCTTTCCTACTCCTTTTTCTTTGGTGAGGCTTAGTTGCAGAACTTGTTGATACAAAATGCTAACGTGGTTGTTGTGTAATGCGAGAATTGTTAGAAATAAAGGAGAGATAATACCTGAATTTTCCTTGGAAATTATACAATTTGATATTACCAAAAAGAGGTGGCAGAGATGAGGCGTAGACCAAGTCACTGTCTTGAGACAAATCGTGCCGTCTACGGTATATCCGATGTAGTTAGACAAATAATTTCTGCACGTTGCCCCCAGGATACAACAGCCCAGCCACCTTTGCTGATTATCCTTGCGAGCCTACACTGCTCGTAGGATATAAGCTCTCTATAGTACTTTCTTTTCCTAGAAAAGTTTGTAAAAGATAGAATTTTTTTTTTTTTTGAGTTATAAAAAGTAATAGATGTTAAGTGTTTAGGACAATAAAAACTATTTTTGAAAAATTTTCAGCTTTGTAATTCAAGAAATATGTGTCTCTTCTACTTTATTTCTTTCCATATATATATATATATATATATAGCCGGACCTTTAACTTCTCCTTAGCCAAAAAATCAAAAAGATTTGATATCAATTAAATACTGATAAAGATATTGAAATTAATAATATAATCAATGGCTTTCTTAATATATATATATATATATATATATATATATATATATATATAACCGGTCAACAAAAGCTTCTGTACGTTGAGAACAAAAAAGAAAGAAACATGATCTATGCATTTAATGTCTCATAAAGTGGCTGAAGACAAAAAGCCAAAACGTGTAATACAATTTCAAATATGTATAAATATTGTCATTTGTTTTTTTTACTTTCCTTAAACCAAATAGTAAACACTTGTGTATATATGGTAACATAAAATAATTCAGCAATAACTATATATTTAAGTACTGAAATTCTTCCATATATGACGTTATTATGTCATATTCAAATAAGATAATAAAACCAAATATACTGGCAATTATGGTATTAATATTACATTAATGTTCATAAATTTCCTGATTAAAACCATTGACAAAAGCTATTCAAATTTTGAATTTCAAAATTTAGTATTCAACGTATCTGACATTAAGGGATAATTGATACACATAAATGAGTATCAAAATAAATATAATATTTTTTATTAAAATATCCAACAATCCCCCACTTATTTTTATAAAAAATAAATAGGTAAATATATATAAGAAATTTTCTGGGTTAAGTAGAACATTATGCATAATGGGAGTGCCAATGGCTTGAACCCTCATTTAGTGTTTCAGCAACATTGTTCCAAAGTTAATAGTGATTTAAGTCTTGAACTATAACTTTTTCTATGGATACAAAACATTACATCACACACATAATATTCCAGTACTCTACTACGAGCTTTTAAGCCAGCACATTACGGCCTTGTGCTTTATCCCAGTATCCATGAGCTATTTAGAGAACTAGCCCCATTCTCAAAGGAAGCGGCCTCACTTCCATGCTCACTTAGGTGTGGCTATCAAGGATGTTCTTGTAACTCTAACATCCCACTTATAAGAGCTATAGTCCACATTAAGAGTTTTTATAAAAACTCATCCTATATAACGTTACAAGATACATGCACGCACACCATAGGGAGGGACATGAGTATTATTACTCATACATATATTTAGTGCATGTTAATCAAACTACTCTATGATTAGTTTTTCCCTTTGAACCTAGTTCTTGGGATCTCCAGTCCCTAGGTAGGGTATCCTCATAGATAGTTTATTCTTCTTTGGGCTTAAGTCCCATTCCCCTCGATGCTATCCAGATCTTTTCTCTAGCTAGAGCTTTAGTTAATGGATTCGCAATATTATCATTTGTACTAATATAATCAACATTTATGGTATCATTGTTTATGTACGATCTCACAGTACTGTGTTTTCTTCTAATAGATCTGGATTTACCATTATAGTATTTATTGCGCACTCTACCAATAGTGGCAGTACTATCACAATGAATTAAGACGGGTGAAATAGGTTTCTCCCACATGGGAATTTCAGATAATAAATCTCGTAACCAACCCGCTTCTTCACTAGCTGAAGATAAGGCAATTAATTCTGCCTCCATGGTGGATTTAGCAATAATCTGTTGTTTTTTAGATTTCCAACTTATTGCTCCACGACCTATTGTAAATACATAGCCAGTGGTAGACAAAGAATCACCTGATAAGGTGTTCCAACTAGCATCACTATATCCTTCAAGAACAGCAGGATATCTTTGATAAAGCAAACCATAGTGCGCAGTTCTTTTTAAATATCTCATTAATTGAGTCATGGCATTCCAATGCTCAAAGTTAGGTTTGCTAGTATATCTTGCTAAAACTCCTACGGCATAAGCAATATCAGGTCTAGTACAATCAGTAGCATGTCTAAGACTACCAATAATACTAGCATATTCCTTTTGATTGTAAATATCATTTTCATCTTTAGTAGGAAAAAGATGCACACTAGAGTCAAAAGGAATACTTGTAGGCTTACAATCAAAGTAATTATATTTTTTCAAAATTTTTTCTATATAATGAGATTGATCTACAAATATGCCATTTGAAGTTCTAGAGATTTTCATGCCAAGAATCACATTAGCTTATCGTAAATCTTTCATATCAAAGTTATTCTTAAGAAGCATTTTGGCAGCATTTATAATATCCATATTAGGACCAAAAATTAGAAGATCATCAACATATAAACAAATTATAACATGAGCATCATCAAATGTTTTATAATATATACATTTGTCACTTTCATTTGTTTTAAAACCATTAGAAAGAAAAATTGATCAAATTTCTCATGCCACTGTCTAGGTGCTTGTTTTAGACCATATAAAGATTTTAATAATTTACATACCTTGTGCTCATTACCTGGCATTGTAAAACCTTCTGGTTGGTCCATGTAGATTTCTTCTTCTAAATCACCATTTAGAAATGCCCATTTTACATCCATTTGATGTATTATCAAATTATGAATAGCTGCTATAGCAATCAATAATCTAATAGATGTAACTTTAGTAACAGGAGAAAAAGTATCGAAAAAATCAATATCTTCTTTTTGTTTAAAACCTTTAGCTACAAGCCTTGCTTTGAATTTTTCAATAGATCCATCAGGTTTTAATTTTCTCCTAAGTACCCATTTACATCCAATTGTTTTGCAACCTGGAGGTAAATCTACAAGTTTCCAAGTATTATTAGATATAATAGAATCCATCTCATCATTGATGGCTTCTTTCCAAAAACCTGAATCAGGAGAAGATAAAGCTTCTTCTAAAGAAGTAGGGTCACCTTGTAAATTATACACATAATATTCAGGACCAAAATCCTTTTCAATTCTAGGTCTTTTACTCCTCCTAGGTTCAATCTCATATTCATTAATATCTCTTGACTTAGATGTTGAACATTCAAATTTCTCTTGTTGTTCAAAACCCCCACTATTTTTATATTTAAATGGAAATTTATTTTCATGAAAAATCGCATCTCTAGATTCAATTATTGTATTATTATCAATATCATAAAATCTATAAGTTGTGCTATATAAAGAATAACCCAAAAATACACATGTAGAAGCCTTTACCCCAAGTTTAGGTCTTTTGGGATCAGGTAGCCTCACATATGCTAAGCAACCCCAAACTTTGAAAAAATTCAGATCTGGTTTATATTTTTTCCATAATTCAAAAGGAGTTAAAAAAGTCTTTTTATGAGGTACTCTATTTAAAACAAAATTTGCAGTTAAAACAGCTTCACCCCAAAAATATTTAGGAGCCCCAGAACTAACAAGCATAGCATTAGTTAAATTTATAAGAGTCCTATTTTTACGTTCAGCTACTCCATTAGAAGATGGAGAATAAGGGGCAGTAGTCTCATGAACAACACGAAGAGATTGAATATAATTATTAAGACCAAGAGTATCATATTCTTTTCCTCTATCAGTTCTAAACCTTTTAACCTTTTTATCAAAAGTATTCTCAACTTCTTTTAAGAAAATTGATAATTTTTCAAAAGTATCACTTTTATTTTTCATAAGATAGACATATGAATATTTTGAAAAATCATCTATAAAGGTTATAAAATACCGATTACCTCCACGTGTCAAATGTCCTTCAAATTCACAAATATCACTATGAATAAGTTCTAGTAATTCAGTATTTCTTTCAACTGATTTATGAGGCTTTTGAGTAATTTTAGTCATGCTACAAATTTCACATTTTTCAAGTTCATTTTCAAGTTTAGGAATTAGACCTAAACTACTCATATTTTTCATATATTTATTATTAATATGACATAATCTACCATGCCAAACAGTCACACAAGAAACAATATAAGCAAAACTTGAATTTTCATTCATCTCAACATTAAGTTTAAACATGTCATCACAAGCATAGCCTTTGCCAACAAACATGCCCTTTTTAGAGAGTACATATTGATCAGCCTCAAAGACTTGTTTGAAACCAGCCTTATTCAACAAAAAACTAGAAACTAGATTCTTTCTAATGTCAGGAACATGAAAGACATCTTTGAGAGTGACTTCTCTCCCAGAAGTAAATTTGAGAAGCACATCTCCAATACCCACAACTTCAATGGTATGAGAATCACCAAGCATAATTTTCTTTTTCTCATCCAAGATGGTGTAGGTTTTGAACCAATTTTTATCATAGCAAACATGTCTAGTTGCCCCAGAATCAATCCACCACCCTCCTAAGCCTTCGAGAATATTAATCTCGGTAACCATAGCCACAAGAGGCTCTTCAATGACATTGGCTTGAGCCATAGGCCCATGTTTTCGAAAACGACAATTTCTAGCCGAATGTCCAGGCTTTCCACATACAAAACATGCATAATTGTTATTATTATTGTGGCTACCATTATTTGGAGCATGCTTAGGATGGTGTGCTTGATTCTTTCTTTGATAAGAGTGGGTCTTATGTTGAGGCTGATTTCCATTTGGCCTACGTTTGAAGTTTCTTTTCTTAGGCCTTACATAGTCATTATTTTTTGCATTGGCTTTTGACATGTTTTCATTTGAGGAGATGAAATTTACCTTAAGACCATTTGCTCCATGGAATTCAACAGCTTTGTCTTGGTTCCTTGCCTCTTCCTCCACTCTCAAACGGGTGATAAAGGATTCAATGGAGATTTCCTTTTGCTTGTGTCTCAGAACTTTGGCAAACTCCTTCCAAGACTCAGGCAGCTTGTCAATGATGGCTGAAACTTGCATTTGTTCATCTACTCGAATGCCTTCAGATCGAACATCTTGTGAAATCATTTGGAGTTCATAGGATTGTTCCACCACGAACTTGCCTTCAACCATTTGAAACCTGAAAAATCGGCTACATGCATATTTCTTGGATCCAGCTTCCTCTGTATCATATTTTTAATTCAATGCCTTCCATATCTTTTTGGCTGATTTGTAAGCTTGATCATAATAATCATACAAATCATCAGAAAGACAATTAAGTAAATAATTTCTACAGTAAAGATGATCCTTATCCCATTTCTTAACATCTTTTTCATGTTGAGAAAGTTCTTCTTCAGTCAATTGTTCAGATTTCTTTTTCTTTGGTTTTTTCTCAGTTAACACATAAGCCACATTCAAGAGAGTAAGATAGAATAAAGTCTTTTGTCTCCACCTCTTAAAGTTAACACCACGGAAGCGGAATGGCTTATTAAGATCACCCGCTCCAGAGGAATTAGACATAATATTACAATTTTCCAAGGATGATTTTGTGTTCTCCATATCGATTTGTCTCAAATTGTTAGAAATAAAGGAGGGATAATACCTGAATTTTCCTTGGAAATTATACAATTTGATATTACCAAAAAGAGGTGGCAGAGATGAGGCGTGGACCAAGTTACTGTCTTGAGACAAATCGTGCCGTCTACGGTATATCCGATGTAGTTAGACAAATAATTTCTGCACGTTGCCCCCAGGATACAACAGCCCAGCCACCTTTGCTGATTATCCTTGCGAGCCTACACTGCTCGTAGGATATAAGCTCTCTATAGTACTTTCTTTTCCCAGAAAAGTTTGTAAAAGATAGAATTTTTTTTTTTTTTTGAGTTATAAAAAGTAATAGATGGTAAGTGTTTAGGACAATAAAAACTATTTTTGAAAAATTTTTAGCTTTGTAATTCAAGAAATATGTGTCTCTTCTACTTTATTTCTTTCCATATATATATATATAGCCGGACCTTTAACTTCTCCTTAGCCAAAAAATCAAAAAGATTTGATATCAATTAAATACTCATAAAGATATTGAAATTAATAATATAATCAATGGCTTTCTTAATATATATATATAACCGGTCAACAAAAGCTTCTGTACGTTAAGAACAAAAAAGAAAGAAACATGATCTATGCATTTAATGTCTCATAAAGTGGCTGAAGACTAAAAGCCAAAATGTGTAATACAATTTCAAATATGTATAAATATTGTCATTTGTTTTTTTTACTTTCCTTAAACCAAATAGTAAACACTTGTGTATATATGGTAACATAAAATAATTCAGCAATAACTATATATTTAAGTGCTGAAATTCTTCCATATATGACGTTATTATGTCATATTCAAATAAGATAATAAAACCAAATATACTGGCAATTATAGTATTAATATTACATTAATGTTCATAAATTTCCTGATTAAAACCATTGACAAAAGCTATTCAAATTTTGAATTAAATTTGAATTTCAAAATTTAGTATTCAACGTATCTGACATTAAGAGATAATTGATACACATAAATGAGTATCAAAATAAATATAATATTTTTTATTAAAATATCCAACAAGAATTCACCTCATTTTCTCATTCATCAGCCATAACTTCAACTGCTTTGTTCATATGTTCTACACCAATGGCAGTAGTTCTATCTCTCCCACACAAGATCTTAATGTCCTCCTAATTGTCAATAACTTTGTTTTTATAAGCACTCACTTTTGAATTTTTCTAAAGAAGTTAAAAAAAAAGAAAAAAAAAGAAAAGAGAGAGATTAGCAAATTATTTTGCATAGTCTAAGCAAATCAGTTTAGTGAATGAAGTAGTCTAAGCAAATAATCTTGTCATGTTTGATTATAATTCTCAAGTCCTATTCAGTTTTCAAAGCCTGTCATACAAATAGGAAAAATCAAAGCAACTTACAAAAATTACAAAGCATTCTCATATTGCTGTAAAGAATGCAATGTGTGTGTGTGTGTGTGAGAGAGAGAGAGAGAGAGAGGACATGCCATTAATTGCACTGTAGTTAGTAACTTCATCATCATTCAGTTAATCTTGACATCCAAAATCCCTTTCAATCACAAACATGAAATCACTCCAGCAACCAACAACAAATCTATAAACGAAACTTCCTCTCTAAGAAAAAATGAAAAAAGAAAATTAGAAAAAAACCTTGAATTGAAGTGGCAAAGCACCACCATTAACTACTTTTTTATAATTTAATTTTTTGTTCTCTATTTTTATGGATAAAGGGGGAATAGAAAATGGATGGAAAAACTAGAAAAGAAGCTACTCGTAACTCCTACTCACTGTAATTCTAACTGGCATGCCTTGCCAATGGAAACTGTTTCTGCAAAATATTCCAACTACCTCAAGTAAAACAAGCTATAAGACCCACTTTTACAAAACCAAATAAACAGTGCCTAAAAATATATAGTAATTAAATTCCACTAATACACAAGGTTCTTAGATCCGGATTGACCGTATGGTTCGACCTAATTAACCGCAAACCCTTCATCATTCTGGTTCTTTTAACTCTAAGAACTTCTTTGTACGAAAAATGCATGAAACCGCTCAAACCGCGGTCAAATCGTACGGTTCTAAGAAATGAGAACCGTGGCCAGTTTTAGAGGTTTGCACGGTTCCATTTTTTTACTATATTTAGCCGAAAAACTGATCTCAATTCATAAAGAATTTGAATATAAAAAATACAAAAACAAATTGCGAGAGAGAAAAAGAAAACAGAGAGCGGGTCTTATGGCTCAGGAAGCTCTTTAAAAAAAAAAAAAAAAAACACCTAACCCATCACAGATGACGCAGCTCCTTCTTCTTCTTTATTTCTTCACTGCTTCTTCTTTCGTTCTTTATGGTCTCCTGCCTTCGGTCTAAGTAGATGACTTCTTTCAACATTATTTTTGCTTTTTAGTTTGGTGAGCCTAGCACGTCTGACATGACAAAGCCTTGAAAATGACAAAAATGAGTTTAAAAGTTTCTGACTCATTGCCCCTCCCCAACGTGAATATTAATATTGTTGAAAGCTGAGATAAGTTTGGGCTGAATTTTACTGTAGTGATATGATTGCTTGCTGGTTTGATAAGTACAAGTGTTTCTTCACTTTTGATACGATGCATCCATCTATTCTTTACAACCACATACCATAAATACAGTCAAGTAAAGTATGTAGGCTTGAATAGGCTTTGAAGATGATTGACAGCTTGCTTTCTGTCAACCACTCTTTTTTAAAATTTCGTTGGGCTCCTTATTTAATCAATTTTGTAAAACTTTAAGTCTTTATCCGGCCACTCCTCTAGATTTTGTTTATTTTTTTATTTTAAAAATTTTCATAAAGAGTTGAATATTCAAATGGGCTTTGGCTTAAAACAATTGATTGGATGGTCTAATGGGTTTGAGCATAACTTGAGATAATTTAGACATAAATTCTTATAAAAAGATTAAAAAAAAGTAGAGTATTGAGTTTTATCAAACAAAATTTATGTTTGCTTAAGATTTTATATTTTATATTTGCCTTATGAAGGTTGTGATATAAAAAAGACATTTGAAAATTAGATCTTTATATTTATTTAGACTATTTAGTTTATTTTTCTACTTATATTAATTTAATATATTAATTCATATTTTAAATAATTATTAAATTAATTATGACGTCATCACGGTTCGACTTCGGTATGACTTCGGTTCGACCTCAAAAACCTTGAACCTCTCATTTTTACAGTTCAATGAATGATTCGGATCTGAAAACGTTGCTAATACATTTACTGTCCATTACAAAAGGGTACACTAATTGTCTAATTGATCAACCATATAACGTAATGTTCCATAAACAACTTTTATTATTTCTAATTTTTTAAAATAAAAAAGAGAATAGACTAAATCTTTGTTAAAATATGTGATGAACGTATTTAAGAGAAAAAAGTCATAAGGGATCCTACCTTAACATAAGCATCCCACACCTGGTGATTATCCGCTTTGACAACAACCTTTTTCTTTGCTTCATCCCAAACAAGCCCGCTTTGATTTTTTATATTAGTAATCATAAATGTTGCTTCCACGCCTTTAGTCTATTTTAAACACTGTCCTTTGTCAAATTGAGAATCAATTGAGCATTTATGTACTCCATAGCAAGTTGGTATGCCACCTCTTTCCAGTACCCATCCTCCCTATTTCCTTGAGCTAATTGATCATATAAAATACTTGCTAATGCTTTGTCCATTTCTGTATCCATATTCCATTGAATATATTGTCTTGAATGTGATTTTGATTGAGATTGAGATTGTGATCCAGATGGGGATTGTGGTTGCTTATCTTTTCTTCCCATTTCTATTATGTTTTCAAATCTGGTATTTGGACCTTGGTATCAAATCTATCAACATCCTAAAAAATCTTAGATTAGCAACAAGAAGAGAAAAAAACACAATATACCCAAAAAAAAATGAAACCCATAGAAAACTCGAAAGCCTTTGTGATTCAAATTTAGTAGAAAGAGAGAAATAGAGAGGATAAAGAGGAAGAAAAGAGTTGAGAGAGACAAAGCTTGCTACAAGAAAGAGAGAAAGAAGAAAAGCTTGGGCGAGGAAGAGAGAGCATGATAGAGTTTCTGGAGCCAATGAGGAATTGAGAAGAGAGCTGAGCGTGAGGGCGAGGGATTTCTAAATTCTTGGGTTTGTGAGGGGATTTCAAATCCATGGATTCGGACCACTGAAATCCAAGATGGATTTGGGTCAAATCCAAATCATTTCTTTTAACTTACCCTAGCAAAGGATTCAGATATGGGCCCCTTAAATCCAAATCCAAATCCATGCCATCCAAATAGACCACAAAGGAATTTGGAATTTAAAATCACATTACATGTTGATTTTTGAGAGATTGAACTTCTGTTCTCCTCTCTTTGTTCTCCCATAGTTGTCTTGTCTATGTTCTCCTTTAAAAGTCAATTCATCTAATTTATGGTTGGCTATTTTTTATTTATTTTAAATTAGGAAAAAAAAAAAAAAAAAAACCTTGTTCTATTTGGTGGTGGGCCTAGGAATGAGTACGATGAAGCTTGAAACTCAATCATTAAAATAATTTACTTTAGTTTCTCAAAAAAAAAAAAAAAAGTTTTTTGTTTGTTTGTTTGTTTGTGTTTGATATTGATCTTTGGATACACAGTTTAGAAGAGAAGGGTCATGGGTGGTTGATTTTAATTTTTTTTTTTTGTTTGTTTTTGATATTGATCTTTAGGTACAGGGTTTAGAAGAGACGGGTCATGGGTGGTTGATTTGAAGGGCTAAGTTGATGAAATCATTGGGTTCAGAAAGGGGCAACCACCCAACAATACACAATCTGAACCCTCTTTCTGATAACTGTTGAGAGCATTCTCGTCAAGGATCTCAAAAAATTTAGCTTTTAGTATCTCAAAAAGCTACTTTATTTATTTTAACACTTCATTTTACAATACACCAAATATCAAAGATTCTATAATTTTTACCACTTCATTTAAATGTTCTTTTTTTTTTTTTTCAATATATATTTCTTTCTCTCTCTTCCTCTCTATCACTCTCAACCAAGCAAACTCACACTCACCTTCTCCACCCAGCAAACACATACCCACCCCATCCACCACCACCGCCAAAAAAAAAAAAAAAAACACCAGCCACCCATGCCCACTTGTCTATCCAACAAACTCACACACTTCCATCTCAAACCAGCAAACCCATATCCATCTCAGCCACCACCACTGGAGAGGAAAAAAAAAAAAAAACACACACACACACACATACACACACTAGCAGAAGCCGAAAACCCAGAAAAACCCATAGAGACCTACATAGATTCACCACAAAACCCAAAAAAACAACATCCACCATCGGAGATTCGAAGAAAACACCACAAAACCCAAAATCTTCAGTTTTGAGATGAGAATATGGGTTTCAAGACTGGGTTTTTGGGTTCGGCCAGGGAGAGAAGAGTGGGTTTGGTCAGAGGAAGAAGATAAGCAGTTGGGTTTGTGATTGTGGGTTCGATCAAGGAGAGAATGCTTGGGTTTGTGATTATGGGTTTAGTCAGAGGAAGAAGAGAAGATGTTGTGTTTGTGACGGTGGGATCGGTCAGAGGGAGTAGTGAAGTGCAGATGGGTTTGTCAGCGTGGGTTAAGGGAAGGGAGGCACGACTTGGGTTGAGGGAAAACAAAGAAAATAAAAAAGAACAAAGAGGAGGCAGAGGTGTAGGCATGGGAGAAGAGAGAACCAGGAAAAAAAAAATTTTGAAGGAAAAGAAGAAGGCAAAATTTGCCAAACAGTGCAATTTTTGAAAATTTTAAGTTGGATAGCACGCGTTCAAAGTTATTTTGTTAGTTAGACTCTTTTTGGAAGTCAAGTTTGGCAAACTCGAATTTGGGCTGAAAAACGAACACTATAGTAGCCTTTTTTTTAGTGGCATTTGTCAAAAACGCCACTATAGGTACCCTATAGTGGCGTTTTCTATAAACACTGCTATATGCACTAAAAAAACACCACTATATTATTCGTTTTCCAGCCCAAAGTCGAGTTTGCCAAACTCGACTTTCAAAAAGAGTCCAACTTACTAAATAACTTTGAACGCATGCCACACGCCTAATTTTTTCCCAAAAATAGTCTGTTTCGCAAATTTTATCAAAGAAGAAGGAGACAGGTGCAAAAAGGTGGAGCATGTGAGAGGAAAAGTGAAAAAGGGACACACGTGTTTTATTAAACAAGTATTTTTTTTAACATCTTGCTACAGTGGGCTGCTAGAGATAGCAACCCACTGTAGCTAGATGTCAAAAGTAATAGCATTTAGCATTCTTGATGGAGTGTGCTTTTTACGAATTTGATGTTAAAATTTAGCATTTATAACATTTAGCATTCTTTATAAAAATCCTATAAGAGCAACGACATCAGTCCATGGATAATCTTGCAAAATACAAAAAGCAACTCTTTTTACACATTTTGACCAAAAAAAAAAAAAAAAAAAACCCACATCAGTGGGTGTAAAATTGTGCATAAATATGCAAGAGCTACAGTAACCGTGCATATATACAAGGTTACTGTAGCTCTTCTATATATTATTTTAATAATTTCTAATTTTGCTCCTTTTTTTCTCTCTCTTCTCCATCTGTAAAACCAACACCCTCATCATTTGCTTCTTCCTCTGATACACACACTCCCACAAAAAAAATAAAAAATCAACCACAAAATTAACAACAAAATCAACCACAGAGACCACAAAACCAAACACACCCACACACAGACACACCAACGGAGATAGAGAGAGTGGATCGACACTTGTGGCAGATCAGCGTGCTTGGATCGACATTCTTCTCGTCGTGCTTGGATCGGAGTGTAGCTGTGTAAATAATTTTTTTAATAGTTTCAAATCGGTGCTTGTGGTGGTTGATTGGTTGAACCCATAGTGTTCAGCCATGGTGGTCTAGGCTAGGTGGGATTCGGGTTTAGAGAACTAGAAAGAGCAGGGGTTTAATTTATGTGGGTTTTTGCCTTTGTGATGGTTATGTGATGTTCGGCCATGGCCATGGAGCTCTAGCCATGGAGGTTTGGCTTTGTGACGGTGTGTGTGTGTGTGTGTGGAGGCAGGGGGTTTGGGATGAGAGAGGGGCAAAGATTTGAGACGAGGGAGATATAGATATTAACGAAGAGGTATATAATAAAATAATAATAAAAATGATTATTTAAATAAATTGATGTGTATAATAAACAAACTGATGTAAGTATTTTATAAAAATGAGAGTATAGAATAGAAAAAATAAGTTTTAAATGTGTAAATTTACAAAATTTTTGGTGGATGCTCTAAGAGTGTGAAGGAGGAGTAAGAGACGCAAAGCCCTAAAAAAAAAAATTAAAATTACTTAAACTTTACTGAAAAATCCATCTCTCTCAAAAAGAAAAAAAAAAAAAAATGATAAAAAAGAAACTGTAACTCCATCATTCCAAGTTCCTTCCAACCATTAGCTTCAGCAAACCCTATTCACCTCGTTGATGGCCGAATCAAAACGCCAGACACTTTCTCCCGAAAAAGATGGAGTGGTCGACAGGATCAGTAATCTACCGGAACCTCTTCTCTGCCACATCCTCTCCTTCCTTCCAACCAAAGAGTCAATCGCCACAAGCATTTTGTCAACCAGGTGGAAGCTCCTTTGGACTCTCGTCCCAAAGCTGGACCTCGGCAGTGATAAGATTAACACTTCGGAGCTTTCAGCTGATGATGATGATGATGATGATGAAGATGAACGTGAGATCATCTCGTCCCAAAGGTGGAGAGCTCCAAACTTTTCGCCTTCATTGGAAATTTGGGTGGGACGGTTCCCATCTCGACGCATGGCTTCGCACTGCTGCTGCTCGTAAAGTCAAAAAACTTGATCTCGACATTTTTATTCACGACTGTGATGTGGAAAATCTGAAATTGCCTCCAAGCTTTTTCTCTTGCAGGACATTAGTGGTTCTGAAATTAAGCGGTGATATTGATATTGATATTGACACTCCTTCATTATCCTTTTTTCGGGGGTGAGTATAAATTATGTGTACCCACGCTAAAACGCTTAAGTTTCAGCGAAAATGTATATAATTTATACGATTACGAACTCGAAATAAACGCCCCAGCTCGAGTACTTCAATTTCGAAGGTGATCTCCAAGACATCAAATTCCATGAAAAACTAGACAACCTAGTTCAGGCAAATGTCGAGTCGTATGTGCATGAATATGAACACAAAGAATTTGACAGAGAATGGGTATTCAGGCTTTTTACTGCTCTGAATAACGTCAAATTTCTCTCATTTTCCCCTTACGGCACAGAGGTTAGTTAGATCCCCACCCTTTTTTTTTTTTTTCAATAAACCTACGATCTTTATTAGTTCAATTTCTTAGGACAATACGAGGTCATAGTCTCGCTTTTATGTTCTATCTATTTGATGTTATGTGATTTTAATCTCGAATGCAGTGGCACAGCGTTGGAAATATTTATCCTTCCTCATTCCAGAATTTGGTCCAACTGGACTTTAAAGTTACTGATTGTAACAAGCTCCAAAATGCTCCTAATCTAGAAACTCTTGTTGTTACTAAGGTTAGCTTGTTTAATTGAGGTATTTTTAGTTGATCTTTCATCTCCCCTAAACTTACACTTATGATCTGCTGTGTTTGTTGTCATCAGGAATATACTTATGATAAAAGCAACTTATGCTGTAAGCAGCCACCATATGATCGTGACCATCTGTCATCACATCTTACAAGTTTTTATTATGGAGGATTTGAAGGTTTGAAAGATGAAGAGGAATTTGTAAAATATATTCTAAAGGGGGCAAGAGTTTTGAAGACAGCAACAATTCAAGTTTATAGAGGAAAGTCGAAGGAAAATGTTCTTGAGAAACTGTCAATGTTCCCAAGGCGTTCAACAACATGTCTACTTAGAGTTGAATGAGGTATACTTCTTTAACTGTTACTCTGCAACTAATCCGAAGGCAATGTTACAAATATTTTTTTTCTTTTTATTATAGACCCTCTGCAGGTCATAAACTGTTGTTACTCTTTTTATTTTTTCAAGTTAATAGAATTTTCATGTTTTTCCCTCCTTTGAATTAATTGAGAGAGAGAGGGGGGGGGGGGGGGGGGGGGGGGGGGGATTGATTATCCAATGTTCTTTGACCTACTCCCAGTAGAAATTGTTTCTTGTGATAACCATTTTGCAAAACATCCATATGACCTTCATAACATTAGTGGTTGTTTTTGAATTAGGCTAAAACTTTGATAGAGGAATGTTCATACGTAAGCTTTTGTTACCTCTTTATAGTTTATAAGCCTGAATTTTTAGATTCTAGGCACACTCATTCTGTTGGGTAACCAGAGACAATTGAAGTAATAAAACCGTTGAATGTAAATCTTGAAAGTATTATGTGTGGATGAAAGATTTAGAATGTTTGATTTACTCTTTTACAAGCTTACGTTTTACCAAATCATTTTTGCCAGTACATATCTCATACATTTTGCTTTGGCATAACAGGTCAGTGTTTGGCTACATCTACATGGCACCTCCTTTCATGTCAATTTGTCCAGCTTTGTTTGCCTTTGTATAATGTTGTACATAAGCACAACTGCAGTACCCAATATACTTCCATTAGGGTGAGATATAGTAAGATGCACTTCTTATTGTAAAAAAAATTGATAGAGTAAGATCTTGAAGGTAAATGTCTTTGGTTGGTTTTTGTCTTACTAATGGTTGTATTTATTAAATATTTGTAAGTCCTTGAGGGAAACCTTGAGGTTTTTGGCTTACTAATTGTTGTCTTTTAATTGTGTTATTGTTTCTTGAGGGAAACCTTTTTGAGATCCATGTTTAGTTTATCAATTTATTCATGAAATAGTATTTTGTACTAGTAGTCCAAGAACCCAATTTTGGTTTGCACAAAACACCCACATCTTGAATGTGTTTGGCATTTGATTAGTAAGCTTCTGTACCAAAAAAAAAAAAAAAAAAAAAATTAGATGTTTCTAATTTGAAATGAGTCTGGCATCAAGATATGTTAGATACATGCAGAACCTGTTAGTTCATCTATTGCATGACTGAAAGAAGGGATGCAATTTTATCGGAAAAAAAGAAAGAAGGGATGCAAATACTGTAACCAAGTGTGTTCCTATGAGTATGTGTTTGCCCTAACTCATATTTGTTGGATATTGGCTGAACTATTTGTTGATCAACCCCTACAAATACTATAAATGTTTTATCATTAGCTGCTCGTCTGCATTGGTGCTTCCTGTTGGGCCCTTCTCCATCTTAACTTTTTGTTCATTCATGCCTCAAAGCTCGCTAGCTCTTTAGCTTTGGACTGGCACAACATGGGCAACTTACAATTAACTTGTCTTAGGTTTGGGTTCATTACAATATTATGACCAGAAGGCATGTGAAAAACCTTTCAACTAATCTGCTCTTGGAAAGGTTCTGAGATTGATTCCTTGACTTAGATTTAACAATCCTTTCCTTATACATTTTCTTCCACATATGTATAGCTTTGGCTTCTTCTATGACCTTTTTTTCATCAAGTCTCATCATATATTTAGTCTACATGGCATTGTTCACCTACTCCTTATAGTTTATAGTCTTGTTAAGCTGATGGCAGCATCAGTTGTGAGGTATGAAAAGACGAAATAGGCGGTTTTCTGAAAGTTTTGCTTATGCTTCAGTTGACATGCTGAATAGAGAGAGAACAAAATAGCTTGTAATGTCCCATCCCCATTTGGCACTTTAGTGAATTTAGGATTTTTAATGTTAATTTTCTTTTTATTTTCTAAAATGCTAGTTTTGGAAAAAGAACTATAATGCCAATGGCTTCCTGCTGCCACACAATTTACTTAAAGTTACACTGGCCTTGATGTGGTCTGTAATTGCACCTTTAAACAGATGTAACAGCTAGTTTTGGAAAGGTAGAAAAAGAAATGCTGAGATGGCCTTTGTTTTGTTTAGATGGGTGTGACCTTCTTTACATAAGCCTAAGTCAGAATTTTGCTCTCTAACTTTCAGTGATATTTTACTTCCTAGATCTTTGTGATAATTGCAAAGGCTGGGATTTGAAATCCCCATATTAATTGCTTGGAGAAAAAAAAAAAAGTGAAATGGCCTTGTTTCCATTTTTTATTTCATTTGTTGAGTTACAATATCAGGCTTCATGGAACTTCAATCCCTTTGAATGGGTAGTCTACTGAGCATGTTTGGTCCATTGTGAGACAACATCTAATCTCTAAGCTCATTTTTTTAACATAAAGGATCTTCTCCAAGACTTTGTTAATCACGCTCCTCCCATTGCCATGCCTTCCACAGGCTCTCTTGAGAAGGGTTCTACTGCCAATATTGAAATCCAAATTGACTTGGCAGGAACTTGAAGAAAAAAAAAAACCAATTCTTAGGTATTTGGAATTTAGCAGCCTGACCAAAGGTTTATTTTCATTGTGTAATACAGTACATGTGTTCTTTGCTACAAAAGTAATGTTGAAATTTTCAATTTTAGCTTTCAAATGGACTCCCACGATTTTAGACATTTTAATTTTGAGCCCTTTGCAGCTCCCCACTAAAAATTCTTTAAAAGAGGATGTACCTTTGATCAAGTGGCCTTTGGAGCTTGGACTCTTGATATACAAATGGATAGAAGAAGCCATAGCTATTAGACACTTGGACATATGATTACATAGATATTTTATAAAAATTAATTATCATATATTTTTTTTCATTAGGAAAGCATATGAATCATAAACTAATGAGAAATTAAATGAATTTTAGTTTAGTAATTCGTTATTAATGTTTAGTTTTGAATTCATGTGTAAATGGTTATTACTATTTAGTAGTATAAGGATCCATTTTTTGGTTGGTTAAACACCTGTATCTTAAATATTTTTGGATTTCAATTTGGAAGCTTATGGTCTCAAAAAGTTAAATTCTGATATGAACTATGTCTGCTACCGTTTTTTGCATAGATATTTGATCCAGGAGTTGCTGAAAATCTCTTGCCATCGGGGTGGGCAATGTTTGTAGCTCGGCAATGTTTGTAGCTCAGCAATTGTGAGGCCAAGTTGTCCCATGGGATGGGAAATAGGTACAATAGTTGATGATATTTTAACTCTCCAAAGAGATTTTGTTAATTGTAAATTTTAAAGGGTGAAAAGAGATTTTAATATAGCAGCTCATGTACTTGCAAAATGGGCCTTGATAAACCACCATATAGGTTGTTTGTTTGATTCTTGTATTTCTGATTTTTTGGTTCAAGTTCTGGCTGTCAGCATTTGTCCATTTTGAGCTATTAGAAAATTTGTCGTTATTGATCAGCTATGCCCATATGCATGCTTCTCAGTTTTTTTTTTTTTTTTTTGGTTTATGGTATATTTAGGATATTCTCCTCTGTACTAATTATGTATTTGAGTTGCTTCTCTCTTACAACTCTCTGTTCTGCGCCTCTTTCTTTGTTCATTATCAATCTCTGTTACGCTTCTTCAACATACACTATAAAAGAGTACTTAAGTTATTATGTTGAATTTCTTCGACCTTTTGCTTAGTGTAACTAATTGCTTTATATCAAGATCTACTTGTATGCATAATTTTCCTTCTCCAGCATCTTCTCAAGTGGCAATACCAGAGCCTTCCTCACATTCAATGTAATTGTTGTCCCAAGGATTCAAGTTTAATTATGTGCCTCTACTCATTGGGTTTGTGACAAGAAAGCTGCAATGCCCTCATTTTAAAGGAATTTGTTGAGGTCTTTCCTTTTGGTTCATATCCACGTGGCGACTCTTCATTTATTCCCCATAGACCATGTTTTAACCCTATACAAGAAATTGGGTTAAAACATGGTCTATGCCTAAGTCAGTGGTACAATATTATTTTCACTTCTTTTTGAAACTATTAACTTGACTTGTTGTGATCGGTGCATATAAAAGTAATATCAATGATAAATTTTGGTGAAAGTGATGTTGTTCCTTGTGAGCAACTTTGAAAAAAAAATTATGAAAAATAGTGTTCTTAACATTATTCAATAAGATGTACTTCAGCCATATTTTATCTATTTCATATACAAAACAAATCATTAAATTGGCAACGTTATTATTGGTTTGTTGATATGTGTGTTTGCCTATGTATGTATGAATTGGGCAATTTGGCAATGTTATTGTCATCAATTTCTTAAACAAATAAAGATAAAATTTGGCATTGTATAACTTGCTTTCTATATTGTTATTTATTTCCCCATATTGCTTTGCATTAGGGTTAAAGAACCAAAAACTTACGCAAACATTATTATTTAACAAAACCTGTGGTAAAATGTTAAGTTCAAATTCTTAATATCACAAGTATTTTTGGTTTTAAAAAAAAATTGCAAAGATCACATCATAATTTCTCATTAAATTTATAGGGTTAATCGCACTTACCATCATAAACTTTCTCTCGAATTATATGTCTCAAATTTTGAAATACACGAACAACCCCCAAATTTAGGAAATTGTTACAATGTCAACCCTACCGTCTAAATTGGATGTTTAGTTGGAAGGAATATAGTGCACATGCAAATCATGTGGTATTTAATAAGCAATTGAAGGGTAGTTTGGTATTTTTAATCATATGAAATTAATATGATATTCCTTAATTCTCTTTTCCTATCACCAAACTCCCCCTTTTTCCCTTCATAATAAAAAAAAAATAATAATAAAAATAAAAATAAAAATAAAAAACCTATCCCTTTTTCCTTACCTCCCAAGAGTCCCAACCTCCATCACTTCTTAATTTTTCACAGCCACCAATGAGGCAATAGCATTGATCTAAATCAAATCACCATCTAGCTTCATTGACTAAAAATTTCTTCGTAGCCATTCAATCTTGAGAAACAAAGACCTAAAAAAACACCTAAGAAATAAAGCTTTAATCAGACATTGCCAAATTTTTGTTTCTTGAAATTTCAATCTAAATTTGAATGAGTTTAGCTAATTAAATTCTAAACAAGTCACCTACAAGTGCCTTGGTCAAAATTCTAAGTCTTCCTACCTATGTGTAGATGAACGAACCAAGTCACTTACGAGTGTCTTGGAAAAAATTTTAAGTCTTCCTACCTATAGGTAGATGGATGAACCAAGTTACCTAGAAGTGCCTTGGTTAAAATTCTAAGTCTTCCTACCTACGGGTGGAAAAACGAACCAAGTCACCCACAAGTGCCTTGGTACAAAATTTAAGTCCTACCTATGGGTGGAAGGACGAAACAAGCCACCTACGAGTACCTTGGTCAATAGTCCAAATCTTCCTACCTACAGGTGAATGAATGAATTAAGCCACTCACAAGTGCCTTGATAAAAGATCTAAGTCTTCCTACCTGTTGGAGGACGAACGAACCAAGCCCTTCACAAGTGCATTAGTAAAAAATTTACGTCTTCTTACCTATAGATGGACGGACGAACCAATCCACTAACGAGTACCTTGGTAAAAGATTCAAATCTTCCTACAGGGCGATGAATGATCCAGGTGACGAACAATCCAAGTGATCCTCCAAAGATGATTGATTCAAATAGAAATCATCCAAGTCACCAAAGTGACAAACGACCCTCCAAAAATTTACTAAATCCATAGAATGGACGGATACACACTAGTATCCAAAATTTACGAAGTCCATAGAATGGATGGATACAAATTAGCATCCAAAATTTACTACGCCAATAGAACGGACAAATACAAACTAGTATAAAAAATTTATAAAATCCACAAAGTGGACGGATGCCACAAGATGGACGGATATATGAACTAAGTCCACAATGATTGCAACCACATGGCCTTTTTGTTTCAAGCATTGTACCATTAGAAGCTTGTCGAATGGGAATGACCTTGCCATGACACAGACCTTCTCAACTTTCTCCATTCTTTCTTCGTCCGTGTAGTTTCAAAACTCCACGCCTTCTACCACTTCACCATTTAATTGATGACTCTGCTTTAGTATACCGCATTCTGTAGCTATAGCTTTTGCTGCGAAAACAGTCTCTAGTGATCATTTTGATCTCCACTCCAGCAACTCTGCAAGCTTCCACAGCTTCATTGACACCCGGTCAGCAGGGATCCTTAAGACCAACTATCCCTAGCAAGGTTAAGACATTTTCTTTTGGTCTTTGGCTCATCCTCTTGTCATCATGGCATCCCATTTCTTTTTCTGATATTTGCTTATAAGCGAAAGCAATGCATCGAAGGCTACGAGCTGCCATGCCCTGGATTATTTTCTCAATCTTATTTCTAGCTTTATCTAGGGACTTTGTATTCCCACTACTTTCATAGAAACTTGAACACATTGCTAGGATTAACTCCGTAGCACCTTTCCAGTGCACATGGATGGTGTTATCAACCTTATTCTTTATTGCAAACCCACTTCTTTTCTTCGTGGAGTTGAAGGTTTCAACATGGAGAACTATATAATCTTGCTTTAACTTTTCCACGTCCATACCTAATCCCAAAACAGCCCAAGATAGAATTGCTTTTTCGGTTGGACTACCAAAAATTTTTGGTTCAGATCCAGATACAGGTTTGTAGATAGTACCAGTCGTGTTTAAACCAACTCCTTGGTGGAATAGTGTAATAACGTTTGGTGCAATTACAATCAAAGAATCTTCTTCAATGGATTCTTCGCCAGGCCAAAACTTGGTCACTTTCATCTAATTCAATATCAAGGTGCCAGTTTTATCGGTGCAGATAATTGTTGCTGATCCCATTGTTTCACATGTTGAAAGTTTCTTAACCATTGCTTGATCAACCATCATTCTCTTCATGGAGTAAGCAAGTGTGATTTTGACAGCCAATGGTAGACCTTCAGGGATTGCCACCACCATGATAGTGACTGCAGCAGCAACAATGCGCACAACTCCATTAAGAATGATGCGCACAACAATGCGCACAACTCCATTGAGTACATCATCTAAATTTGTTTTGCTACCAAGGTACTCTGTCTTCCCATTTTTATCTTGTGTTGCCCGTAAAATAACGAATAAACATGGCTACAAGGACGAGTAAAGCAACTATAAGGCCTACCTTTCCGATAGAAGAGCTTAATTTATCAAGCCAGCATCCAAATTTATGTCCACGGGATGGACGGGTACATTGACTAAGTCCACGAGGTGGACAAATGAATGATAAAGAATGAGGTACATCTAATTATTAACAAGTCCACGTGGTGGACGGATGAAAGATTTATGACGAAGTACATCTAATTATTAACAAGTCCACTAGGTGGATGGATCCACATAAAAAAGGCGTGAGGCATACTTGAATGTATCTCTACTTGAATGAAGTACGTATAATGAAAAATTGGTATACATGCTTTCCAACAATTTTACAAGCTTGTGAAAGCATTATCCAGATGCTTAGGGTGCAATATACCTGACGAGGTAAACAAGTACTGACGAAACTATCGAGCCTGTCTTATGAGGACGAGACCTTCGATAGAGACGAGAACACCCTCAGGATAGACAACGTGGAAGGCAGCGCTACTGACGAGGACACCCAGTCCATTTAATGCAGTCAACTAAACGGTTACACTTCCAACTGTACGAACCGTTTGAAGACATTGATGCCTCATTACACAGCCCCAAAACATTACCCAATGGAGCATTAAGACCTCCATAACTCCTCCAATGGCTAGGGACCATGAGAGCATATATAAAGCCCATACACTCCCACAAAAAGGGAGAGAGACAAGTAAGAAAGGAGATTGTTTATTTGCTTTTCGGTTCATCTTATATTGCTTTTCTTTTAAGAGAGTTTCATATTCTGACTTTGGCATCGGAGGCGTTGTGGCAGGCACCACGCCGGTGACCATCTTCAAAGGCTGAAGAATCATCTCCGTCCGACGAACAGTGCTGACGAGTTTACACTCATCAGTTTGGCGCCGTCTGTGGGGACGACATTTTTCGTGTTCAAACTCGAAATAGTGGTTCCTTATTCTTATTCTTTTTAGGATGGAGTCTAATCAAGATTTTGCAGCTCTAGCTCAGCAAGTTCAAGCCCTTGCAGCCACAGTTGAAGAACTGACTAGGCAAAACCAAGAAATGAGGTTACGGCTTCAGCAGGAGGAAAATCGTTCGAAGGGAAATCAAGAAGATGAGGGGGATAGCAACAGAAGAAGTGACCATCGAAGGCCAAACACTCCCGCCGAGCAAAATTCAGATATTCTTCGGGAAATGAGGAGGGAGATGGACGAACTAAGGAATGCCATCAAAGAAAAAATGGAGCGGAGCGTGGATCGGATGGTCCGGGCGACGGATTCGCCATTCACAACAGCGGTCCTCGACTTCCCAGTGCCGTCAAAGTTCCGGTTACCTCAGCTCGAGCCTTTCGATGGGCTGAAGGACCCCCAAGATCGCCTAAACACCTTCAAGACGACCCTGGCACTTCAACATCCCCCAGATGAAATACTGTGTCGTTCCTTCCCAACTACACTCAGGGGAGCTGCCCGAGAATGGTTCACAAAGTTGCCAACATCGTCCATCGATACGTTCGAGTAGCTGAGCAACGCCTTCCTGCGTCACTTTATTGGAGGACAGCGACTAAAGAGGACCGCTGACCACTTGCTTACCATCAGGCAGGGAGAAAAGGAAACCCTGAGGTCGTATGTAAAATGTTTCACGAGGGAAACACTGGAGGTGGACGAAGCCGACGATATGGTGCAGCTGACGACGTTCAAGGCAGGGCTGAGGTCCAGGGATCTCGTCAGCTCACTCGCGAAGAACCCCCCAAAGACGATGGCTGAAATGCTCCTCAAGGCGCAGAAGTACATGAACGCTGAGGACGCATTGGTTGCTATCAAGGATGGGGACAGACCAGGGGACAAAGGAAGAAAAGAAGACGATCGTAGAGGGCAAAAGCGGGACCGACCAGATCGTCAAATTAATGACGGAGTCAGAAGGAAAGATGATAAAAATCCACGCACGGTAAAATTCACTCCTCTCGTTATGCCCGTTGACAAAATTTTAGCGCAGATCAAAGACGAGCACTACCTTAAGTGGCCGGGACTACTGCACTCATCTCCTAACGTCCGCGACAAAAGTAAATACTGTCGATTTCACAAAGATCATGGCCATTACACCGAAGATTGTAGGGATCTTAAAGAGCAGATAGAAGAATTGATACGAAGGGGGAAGCTGCAGAAATTCGTGAAGAAGGGGGAACACAATAAATTCAGAGATGAAAACAAAGGCCAACATGGGTCCTCATCCAGGAACGACGGCCGTCAATCACAACCTCCTCAAAATGTGGTCGGGGAGATACAGACAATCGCAAGGGGGCCTACCACCGGGGGCTCTTTCAAGTCACTCAAGAAAACACATCAACGACAAGTGAATAGCGTCCATATTACACCCTGCCAAAGTACAGACGAACTGATCAGGATATGACCTTCAACGAGAGTGACTCCAGAGGAGTGAAACAGCCTCACAATGACCCCTTGGTCATAATGCTCACCATAGAAGGGTTAACACCAAAAGGGTCCTCGTGGACAACGGTAGCTCTGCCGATATCATTTACTTTTCCGCATTCCAACAATTGAAGCTGGATCCCAAAAGACTTCGTCCATTCGATTCTCCACTCGTCAGTTTCAGCGGTGACAGGGTGTATCCCAGAGGCATAGTGACGCTGACGGTAACAGTGGGAACGTACCCAAAGCAGTTGACTCGTCAGATAGACTTTTTGGTAGTAGATTGTCACTCATCCTATAATGTCATCATCGGAAGGCCAGCACTCAACAAGTGGAAGGCGTCCACATCCACCTACTGCTTGAAGGTGAAATTTCCAACGGAAGATGGTGTTGGTGAAGTTAAAGGAGACCAAGTTCTAGCTCGAGAATGCTATCAAGCTGTTTTAGCAGCTAAGGAGAACCACACGTGGGTAGTGGAAGAAAAAGAGGAAGAAAAGGTGGAAGCACTGGAAGTAGTGGAGTTAATCGAAGGGGAAATGACGAAAACAACCAGAATAGGGACGACAATAAGTCCTGAGATGAGAACGAGGCTCATCCAATTTCTCAGGGAGAACTTGGACGTCTTTGCTTGGAGCCATGACGACATGTCTGGCATATCTCCAGAAGTTATTCAACATAGGTTGAATGTGGACCAGAGAGGAAACCCATCAAGCAGAGACGAAGAACTTTTGCACCCAAAAGAGACCAAGCAATTGCTGACGAGGTAAGTAAACTCTTGACTGCAGGCTTTATCAGGGAGGTGTACTATCCAGACTGGCTGGCAAACGTCGTCCTAGTAAAGAAAGCAAATGGAAAATGGAGAATGTGCGTGGACTTCACGGACCTAAACAAGGCCTGCCCGAAGGACAGTTTCCCTCTTCCCAGAATAGACCAGTTGGTAGACTCTACGGCCAGACACAAGCTGTTGACATTCATGGATGCATTCTCAGGGTACAACCAGATAAAAATGGCTGACGAGGATCAGGATAAAACCGCCTTCATCACCAGCCAGGGGTTCTACTGCTATAAGGTAATGCCCTTTGGACTGAAGAACGTAGGAGCGACGTATCAGAGGTTGGTGAATAAAATGTTCGTCAAGCAGATAGGCAGGAATATGGAAGTGTACGTCGACGATATGCTCGTCAAGAGCAAGGAAGAACTTGCGCATCAGGAGACATTCGATACCCTCAAGCAATACCAAATGAAGCTAAACCCTGATAAGTGTGTTTTTGGTGTCACCTCCGGAAAATTCCTCGGATTCATGGTGTCTCAGAGAGGAATAGAAGCAAATCCTGAGAAGGTGCAAGCTATACTCAATATGGCATCACCTAAGACCGTCAAGGAAGTCCAGAAGCTCACAGGCCGGATTGCAGCTCTTAACAGATTCGTGTCTAGAGCAACGGACAAATGCTTACCATTCTTTAAGACCCTGAAGCAAGCCTTTGAATGGACCGACGAATGTGAGGCGGCCTTCCAAGAACTCAAGCGTTACCTTAGCAATCCACCACTCCTAAGCCCGTCCAAAGAAGGTGAAAACTTGTACTTATACCTGGCAGTTTCATTTGCAGCCGTCAGTGCAGCCTTAATACGAGAAGAAGATAGGAAACAACTCCCAGTCTACTACGTCAGCCAAGCTTTCCAAGGAGCTGAATTCAGGTACCCAAAGATCGAGAAAATCACGTTTGCATTGATAGTAGCCTCGCACAAGCTCAGGCAATACTTCCAGGCAAACCCAATCTTAGTGATGACGGACCAACCCATCAAGAAGTCTAAGAATAAGCCCGAGGCAGCCGGGAGGATGGTCCAGTGGGCAATTGAACTCAGCCAATTCGACGTGGAGTACCATCCCAGGACGGCCATCAAAGCACAAGTTCTGGCTGACTTCATTGCCGAGTTTACCCACCCAGACAAGCCGAGCCTTGCCAACATAGACGAGACATGGGTGATGCAGACTGATGGCTCGTCAGCCCAAAAAAGAGAGGGAGTAGGGGTCGTCATAACCACTCCTAACGGAGAAACATTGAAATATGGAGTCCAGCTGAAATTTCCAGCCACCAATAACGAAGCTGAGTACGAAGGAATTCTGACGGGTTTAAGGCTCGGAAGAGAGCTTAGGGCCAGGAACCTGCTAGTCCAGAACGACTCAAAGCTAATAATTGGGCAAATCAGAGGAGAGTACGAAGCAAAAGAAGAAAGAATGCAGAAATATGTCAGGTTGACGAAACGCTTGACTCAAGAGTTCGAAAAAGTGGAGTTCATCCAGATTTCGAGAAGCCAGAATATGGTTGCAGACGAAGTCTCAAAGATAGCCTCGTCGGAAGAGACAGGATCAAGAACAGACTTGATGATGGAGATACAGAGAAACCCCAGCATAGAAGAAATTTCAACATTCGCAGTCGAGGGCACAAATAGCTGGATGACGCCTATCATGTCCTTCCTCCAGGATGGCCACCTACCCCAAAACGAAGATGAAGCTAGGAAGATCAAGAAGAGATCCGCCAGATTCACAATTCTCAATGATACCTTGTACAAAAGAGGTTTCTCCATGTCCTACTTGAGGTGTGTTGACGAAGGAGAGGCCAAATACGTCTTGAGAGAGGTCCATGAAGGGATCTGCGGAGATCATGCAGGCCCAAAATCCCTGGTAAGAAAAATTATGCGAACAGGTTACTTTTGGCCAACCATGCAAGATGACGCAACAAGATTTGTCAAGAAATGTGACAAATGTCAAAGGTTCGGGAATGTTCAACGACTCCCATCAGAAAAGCTGACGACGATAACATCTCCCGTTCTCACAATGGGGAATCGACATCGTTGGCCCACTGCCTCAAGGCAAAGGTCAGGTAAAATTCTTACTAGTTGCTATTGACTATTTCATTAAATGGGTTGAAGCAGAGGCACTGGCCACCATCACCGAGGCCAGAATCCAAGGGTTCGTATGGAGGAATATAGTTTGCAGGTTCGGGATCCCACGGACGATCATATTAGACAATGGACGATAGCTCGATAGCCAGAACTTCAAGGACTTCTGCTCGGGCTTGGGCATCAAGAACCAGTTCTCGTCACCAGGCCACCCACAGGCGAATGGATAGACGGAAGTAACGAACTGCACATTGCTCCAGATCATAAAGACCAAACTGGACGACGCGAAAGGAGCCTGGCCAGAAGAACTGCCCAACGTCTTGTGGGCCTACAGAACCACGGCTAGAACCCTAACGGGAGAGACCCCCTTCAGACTCACCTACGGTACCGAAGCAGTAATCCCTGTCGAAGTGGGAATAACCAGCACCAGGAGAGAAGCATTCAATGAAGAAGAAAATGACGACCTACTGCGAGTTGACCTAGACTGCCTTGACGAAGTACGAGACAAAGCCTTCAGCAAGATGATGGAATACCAGAGAAAAATAACAGACTACTACAACAGAAGGGTGAAGCTCAGGAGACTCAACATAGGGGACCTCGTCCTGCGCAAAGTAACCCAGGCAACCAAAGACCCAACTCAAGGAAAGCTCGGCCCCACGTGGGAGGGGCCATACAAAGTCATTCACTACTCCAGACAAGGCAGCTACCACCTGGAGACCTTAGACGGACAAAGGCTCCCAAGACCGTGGAACATTGAACACTTGAAGAAATACCATCAGTAGATGTAATGAAAAGACGTATTCGTCACTTACGATCAATAAATGAATTATTCAGCCAATATTTGTGTATAAACATGCCTGGAGAAACTAATGAAAGTCAAAAATGGCTAAGTAACAAGATTCCGCCTAGACGGATGTAAGTTACTGATGAAGACCACTAAATGATTAAGAAGCCAAAACAGCTAAGTAACAAGATTCCGCCTAGACGGATGTAAGTTACTGACAAAGACCACTAAATGATTAAGAAGCCAAAACGGCTAAGTAACAAGATTCCGCCTAGACGGATGTAAGTTACTAACGAAGACCACTAAGTGATTAAAAAGCCAAAAACGGCTAAGTAACAAGATTCCGCCTAGACGGATGTAAGTTACTAACGAAGACCACTAAGTGATTAAAAAGCCAAAAATGGCTAAGTAACAAGATTCCGCCTAAACGGATGTAAGTTACTGACGAAGATCACTAAGTATTTAAAAAAGCCAAAAACAGTTAAGTAACAAGATTCCGCCTAGACGGATGTAAGTTACTGACAAAGATCACTTAGTGATTGAAAAGCCAAAGACTGACGAAGATCACTAAAAAGCCAAAAATGGCTAAGTGATAAAGTCCCGCCTAGACGGATACAAGTTACTAACATGCATCAAACGAAAAAGAAGAGGGACGTGCGATCACAAATACAAGTAAGTGCCAAAGAAATAAAATTAAAAGCCAGAGGCTAGCAGGCTAATTGCCACTGTTTCTACAACTAAAAGCCCATAAACGCTGGGCTAAAAATGCTGTCCTCAAAATAAATAAAATTGTTTAGCAAATAGATTTACAGAAAAAAAAAAAAAAAAAAAAAAGCCCAAAACATGACGGGCACCACAAAAAGAAAGAAATTTTTTCTGCTAAGTGTCAAACTCGTCCAGCCGCGTCGTCGACAGAGGCATCCTCGGTACGAGCGGCGTCATCAGGAGCGTTAGCTGGAGCCTCAGTCTCGGTGGCAGACGATTGAACAGCCTCGTCAGCCGCCATTTCTTGATCCACCTCTTCCAAATCAAGCGCCTCCATGTTTACTCCGGAAGGGTGTTTGACGAGGTACCTCCTCAGAAGCTCGAAACCCTTGAAATACCAATTGAAGAGTACGATGTTGTACTCGTCAGTGGTCTGGAAGGCTGCTACTGATCTAGCTGCAATGGTCTTGAGGCTCTCCTTGGCTGCTACAATTTGCTCGTCCTTCTCAATGTTCAGCTGACGCTCCACCCTAAGATCATCTGTAAGTTTCTTTGCTTGCTCTCTCAAGGTATTCGCCGTGCCCATGGATTCGATGAGATCCTTCTTCAAGCCTGAATTTTCCGCTTCCAACGCCTCCACCCTATAAGTCAGGGACGCCACCTTTGCCTCCTGAGTAAGATACTCAGAGAAAAGATGAAGACTCTCCCTCAGCACCTAAAAGAGAGTTAGAGATTTTCAAAAAAAAAAAAAAAAAAAAAAAAAAAAAAGAAAAAAGAAAAGGGAGAGAAATCGAGGAAGAAGTACCTGGATGATCTTATGGACGTGGCCAGCAGCTACCCCACTGACGGGGACACCGGACAAGGCCTTTAAATCGGCAGCAGTCACTACTTCATGGGCTCGATCCACGGCCATTTTCTCGTCATTCCAGATGGTAGATGGACGAGAGTCAGCCTTCTCCTTCTCTTTCCCTTTTTGGGAGAGACGTGGCCTTTTCGAGACGGGAGTGCCACCTATCTCTTCCAACGATACCGTTGGAGAAGTTGTCCTCGTTGTCTCCCCTACGGAGACGATCGGGTGGACGGAAGCAGCTGGAGCAACGGGGGCGCCCCTCTCGGTAACACGAACTGTTTTCTTGCCGAGATTAGACAGCGGCTCATCTTTCTTCGACCTCATCTTGGCGTAAAGGTCCTTGTTAAACTTCGTCGTCATCTCTGCTAGAAAAGAGCAACATAAAAAAAAATAAATAAATAAAAAAATTAAAAAAAAAAAAAAAAAAAAAACACTGATGGATTCAACACTTACTTTTCTTTCCTTCGATTTTGATGTTTCGCAAAACGAAAGAGGAAGGATCTGGACCAAGATTGTAGAAGGCTAACGTCCTCGGGTCTACCAAGTCGTCCCAGTTTTCAATTGTCTGGGCGTATTCGATTGCCTGCTCAACGCGTTCCTTATACCTGCTCTTGAGCTTAGGCCGTCTCTTCACTACAAAAAGAAGGATAACAAAAATTGTGACGACCACAAACAAATGAATACAACAAAACTAAAACGACAATGAGGGAAACTGACGCACCTAAGGTCGGGGTTGCCCACCGACGGAGCAACCTTGGAATGTCACCCCATTCCGGACTGGAGGGAGTCTCAAAGTCATCCCCGGTCACAAAGAAAATCTTGACTTCCAATACCTGAAGGACGAAGGTAGCCCTCTAATAATCCTGGTCCTTCTTTCCCAAGGAACCAGCTCATAATACCCATACTCTTTTGATTCTTTTAAACGATAAAGGTGGACGAGTTCACCCACCTTAATCATATCTCCATTAGCAGCCAACCATATCTCCATACAGTTGACTACTATTCTCCATGAATTAGGCATTAACTGCCCAGGGGCGATCCCAAAATAGCTCAGGAGCTCCATGAAGAAAGGGTGGACGGGGAATCTGAGTCCACAGGTAAAGGCAGCCTCATAAAAGCACACCTCACCCGGGAAGAAATGACAAGCCCTATCCTCGTCATTAGGCCGACGAACACGAACCCTCTTTGGAAATTGAAACCTATCCCTAAATCTACTCACCGTCTCGGCATCCAGACCACAAACCTCTTCAAGGGCATAGAAAGCCCTAACGACACGGGGAGAAGAGACAGTTGTATCCCCCTCCACTGAATTGCCACTAGACGACAACCCAGTCTCGAGATCGCTGGATCTGACCTCGGACATAATGTTCTCCCTCCTCACCTGACCCTCGAACCAATCAACTGATTGCCTAATTAAAGGCAACAATTCAGTCAATACCACACTAAGGCCACTACCCTTAAAAACAAAATTCCCAAAATCAGAGAAAGTGCCTAAAGCCCCCTAAACGCGCAAAAATAAAAGAAACCGAGGGACAAACAACTCTAACCTCAGAACTACCAACCATGAAAATCCAACAAAAACACAGAAAAGACAAACAACCCAACTGAATCACAGGAAAATTAAAAACAATCAGGAACAGTACCACAAGCAAAACCAAGAAAAGAGAAACGAGAGGGAAAGAGAAGCATACCTTAATCAATGGCGGATCGAGGGAGCTCTGCTTGACCAACGTATCAACTCAAAGAAAAGTAGCAGGAAAAAGCTAAAAGAAGAGTAACGGCTGAAATGTGAAGGAGAAAAATGAGAAAGAGAAGGAAGTTAAAAA
Organism: Quercus ilex subsp. ballota; assembly: GCA_032727855.1. Classification (NCBI taxonomy): domain Eukaryota; kingdom Viridiplantae; phylum Streptophyta; class Magnoliopsida; order Fagales; family Fagaceae; genus Quercus; species Quercus ilex. Next base: position 20,746,876 of record CM064915.1, read on the forward strand.
GAAAAGCTCGAAAAACGAAAAGGTCGGCGGGAAAACCAATAGTCTCATCACCTTGGGCATTAATTGCACCAATCAGCGCGCGCCACGTAGGCCACGATCTGTGAAGCGCCGCAGCTTCGCACTTAATACGGAACAAAACCCCAAGAGTCATTTACAACCTGTAACCCTTCGTATTCTATGATCGTCATTAAAATGACGAACACAGAATCGGGGGGTAGATGACGAGGTAAACAAGTATTGACGAAACTATCGAGCCTGTCCTATGAGGACGAGACCTTCGATAGAGACGAGAACACCTTCAGGATAGACAACGTGGAAGGCAGCGCTACTGACGAGGACACCCAGTCCATTTAATGCAGTCAACTAAACGGTTACACTTCCAACTGTACGAACCGTTTGAAGACATTGATGCCTCATTACACAGCCCCAAAACGTTACCCAATGGAGCATTAAGACCTCCATAACTCCTCCAACGGCTAGGGACCATGAGAGCATATATAAAGCCCATACACTCCCACGAAAAGGGAGAGAGACAAGTAAGAAAGGAGATTGTTTATTTTCTTTTTCGATTCATCTTATATTGCTTTTCTTTTAAGAGAGTTTCATATTCTGACTTTGGCATCGGAGGCATTGTGGCAGGCACCATGCCGATGACCATCTTCAAAGGCTGAAGAATCATCTCCGTCCGACGAACAGTGCTGACGAGTTTACACTCATCAATACCCATTACGTAGGCTGTTATAATGAAGCGGCTTTTCATTATCTGGAAGGAGCAAAGGTGAACGTGAAATTCGATGCCTTCAATAAAGCTTAAGGTGTGACTGTGTGTGTGGATGTTTATCTGGTTTAGCAAGAGTCCACAAGAAGGACAGGTGAGGGATACTTGAATGTGACTGATAAATATTGGGTCCACAAGGTGGACAGATACACATGAAAATGGTATCCACATTAACTACGAGGTGGATAGATACATGAAAACTTATCTAAAAGTGATGGGTTAATGGTTCCCCAAAAAAAAAAAAATTACGAATTAAAGCACTTACGAATTTTTCATGACACAAAAGAAAGAGGTCAAACACAAATATATAAGAGACAATGGCTACAAGAATCTGTCACCCCATAAGTCCGTTCAGGGTGAAATTAACGGACCCATATGCTGAGGGGGTAGTTGATAAGGGTATTTTTAGACCCACAAAGCTGACGACATAACAAGACTGACGAACACATTTCTGTGGGCGAACGGATCCAGAGGAAGAAAAACCTCAATTAGACGGACCTCAATATGGATGGACCTCAGGCAGACAGACCCAACAAAGAGGACGGACCCCAGGCGGATGGACCCAATAAAGGGGGACGCACGATACTCACGTGGCTCACACATGGCTGGAAGTGCCCATCAAGAATCCTAATATGGAAAAGCCTTGCACCCTATGCCCAACCATAATTAAGGGTCATCTACAAGGAAGACCATCTCGAAAAATTTGGAAATTTGATGGAGAGTTCTCCCCGTAAGGAAATGCCTTCCTCCTCACGAAATTAAGGTAAAATCTACACCACTATATAACCCCCAAAACCCTCTCTCACAAAGGTACGCACAATTTCTGTAAAGCTCATACTTTCTAGCATTGTTGGACCTCTCTTTTGACTTAGCTTTTGGAGGGTCTTTGGCCAGTATCCCACTGGTACCATTTAATTGGTTCTTCTCTTTTGTTCTTCAAGTGCACCCATTGACACATGTGGACGATCAACTCACTGACGATTTTTTGTGTATCATCATGTAGTATTGCTAAACAACATAATTTATCGCTTTTTAACTCATATGTGGCAGAATTTTAAGTGGGCATTTTTTCTACATGGTAGCACCCCCTTAATTGCAGGAAAATGCTTCTGCTATTATATATAGTATATATGACTAGTGTGTAGCCCCGTACACATGCATGGGTATCATTAAAAATAATTACAATTATTCAGTTTAAATTAATTCTTTTTAAAGAAGAGGTTCAAATTATACATGATATTAGCTTACAATTTTTTTTAAACCATACGTTTCTAAAATATGTAATAGTTTCTCATTATATATATAAGGTAGTACAAGCCAAATAGAACTTTTTTATAGGTAAATCTTCATTCCAAAAAAGATGAAAAGGTACAGTAAAAAACCAAAGATCACAGGCAGTGTCCTAAGCTAAACAAAATTTCTATACATGATGTGTTCAAAAAATCTACCAAGCACCAAAGAATGAGCCTATTACCATTTAATTGATGTTCATTAAAGTTGGCCACTGTATTGTATAAGGGTAAAATATATAGGCCATTTCAAAAGAAACTCAAAATGTGCCTCCATCATGATAGCCCAAGCATGGTAAAGCCTAAGGCTTAGAGACTTGTTCATTTGGAAAAATCCAACCAAGCCTGCCCACCATAGTTTAATCTCTACCAAACTACAATTTTGTTTGAGAAATAGCGATCCTTTTGTAGTGGAACATTGATTAGCCAGCTAACTTAATAGATTCAATTATTCAAATCTTCAAGAATCTCATATCGTAAAGATACAGTATAGTTTACAAATTGAGAAAATAAGCAAAGCACATTCTAAATGGAGACTTGGCAATAACAATGTTACTAAAAGAAATGAAAAGGCTAGTAATGTGCTTGAATCATTTAGCTTTTAAAATGAAAAGGCTACCAAGTAAACAGTTATACTATTAAAATTAGAATTGAAGTTTAAAATGACACAAAAGCTACCATGTAAGCTTGTCATGAATGTTATAACATTCAGATTCAAGCACTCTATACACTTCTCCATCTAACATAAAATGGTCCATGGAAAGATAAGGAATAGAACAAGGTAGTTAAATATTCTGCTTTACATAATACACAAGATTATCCCTCCAATATGAGTTGCAATGGCAACAACAACCAAACCAATAATTCAAACAATATTTAAGCTCAAGTAGGTCCTTAAAATGCTTCTCCCGATGCATTTCCTCAAACCAGGGGTGATTAATGATTATGCATCCTTAAACTCAATAAACAGGAAATAGTGTAGTTACCCCCCCCTCCCCCCCCCCCCCCCCCAAAAAAATCATAAAAAAAGCTACACCAAAGGAAGTTTCTAAAAATATACGTATGCACTCTAGAAATGAATTTGCATAACAAAGAAGATTGATAAAAATGAGAAATGCTGAATTACCAGAATCTAAATTTGGGGACTTGGTGAATGAAAGGCTTAAATTCACCAGAACCTTTCATTGGCAAAGAAGCCCCATCCAGGAATTCAAGCTCTGGATCTTCTTTTGGCAACAAAAACCCGATTAAGAGATTCAAGACATAGATCCCCAAATCATAGGAAACAACATAAAATCCTTGTACATAGTAAACACGCAAAAAGGCTATCCTAATGGTGGAGCAATTCAAGTTTCTTTCTTTCTCTCTGCCTTATGGACTTTCTCTCTCCCTCTATCTCTCGTTCTTTTTTTAATTTTATTTTTTATTGAATAGTAAACTCGGTGCAATTCATCCCTATAAATATAGTCACATGTTGCCATCCTAATGGCTAAATGCATAGTACTCCAACCAAGTTCTTATTGTAATCTCTTTGGATTTCGCGTTTAGTAGCAAAATTAAGAAAACTTAATTGATACAATAACTCACTTAGCACAAAAATTCAAAAACTTTTATAAGACCCGTGGCATAAAATTGGAACTCTAATTTGGAATTCTAATTTGACTTTCTCTTAGTTTCACCTATTATATATATATATATATATATATATAGACTAGTCAAAGACCCATGTAATGTGTGAGAATATATAATTATTTTGTAATATGCTATAATGTATAATTTATTCTCTAAAAATTATTGAAAATAATTTGTTCTCCTTAAAAATTGAACTATTTTTAAAAGTATTATCCATTTCTGTTCTATTATTTTGGGTTTTTCTTAATAACTAAATCATGAAATCAATGAAGAATAAAAAACAAAAAACAAAAAACAAAAAACGAAAAATAATGTCTATACATATCTATACTATATATAATAATGGAAGTTTTGATAAAATAAAACTTTCTTTCTTCTCTTAAAGTTCCTTAGAAATGGTATAAAAAAAAGTTCCTTAGAAATGTCTTTGGCCACTTTAGAAACTTTCATTTTCAAACTCTTATGTATCTAGGTCAATGATCTTAAACCATGTAAGAACCAAATTCCACATTTAGCATTATCAAAATCAGATAAAAATTAACCCCCGAATTAATCATGTTTTGAGATTTTCTATTTCCTTTTGACCAAAGCTTTGAGGTAGATTTTTTTTTATTGTCTATTGGACTGTAAGATCAAATTATTATGTGCTGCACATAATAAGAATAAGTGTGCTAAACATAATATTTGTCGAAGCCAAATAGAAATTGAGATAGGTTCCACAACAAAAAAGAACCATTGAGTCAAAAAATATGAAAGCAGTAATTGGAGTATAATTACAATGTCTACTCTTTTATTGTTTCAAAACAATCATAGGTAAATACATTAAACTTTGGTTTTCTTTTCTTCCTTTTTTTTCACATAGAGTTAAACAAATGTCAAATGTAAGAAAACTAAAATGTCAAAGATAAACAAATTGAATGGGTAAAACACAAATATAAAATAAAAATTCTACAACATGAATATGAAGTAAGGAGTTGTTGTAGAGATTTCTAATTCTTGAAAACCCTTCTCATAACCGACAAACCAATCCTAGCCACCCATAGCCCCAAAGTGATCACATTGTCAGCAACACACAAAAAAGCATATCATCCACAAACTTTAGAAATCCAATGGAAAAACCAAAGTTGGGGGAAGAGAAAAAATAAGAAGGGAAAGAACAAACCTCAAAGGGACTTTCCAAATCTGATGCCACTTTGGCAACTTTTGCGGAGGTAAAGAGAGCAACTGTAAATTTATTGTGCTAAAAATAACATATTTAATCACAGAAGTGGCAATTGAAGGGTTTGAATTTCAAAAGAGCCAAACGGTTTTGAAGGGGAAAAAGAAGAATTGGAAGAAGGATAAATTAATGGTGAGTTGGATTTAATGAGTTAAAGAATGTGTAAGGTTGTTCATGGTGGGTTAGATTTAGTGAGTTAGAGAATGTGTAAAGTTGCACTATTTATTTATATATTAATATTGTTTAAAAAAATGAAGGAAAAAAAAAAGATCACATGGTTGATGATGTGACTCAACTAGAGCATAGCAACAATAAATGCTACATTTCAGCTTTTAGATATATATAAAATATAGATATAGATTTGCCCATTTTCTTTTGCATGGGGTGAAATGCCGAAAACCTATTAATTAACCCAAATGCTAGTACATGGTTTTGAAACCCAGACCGGACCGTACGGTCTGACCGGAAAAACCTCGAACCGCTCATTTTTGCGGTTCTTTTAGCCTCAAAAACCGTTCTATGGGAAAAAAAGCAGGGACCCATGCGAACCACGGTCGGACCTCACGGTTCTGAGAACCGTGAACGGTTCTTGCGGTTCTCACAGGTCCCTCTCAAAAAAAAAATTTAAAGCCTTAAACGGCACCATACTGCGATATACCGGATTCCGGCTGGTTAATGGATGCCGGACTGGTACAAAATTACATACAAAATGCTTCTTTCCCTCCCCTCATGCCAGTCATACTTTCTGCCTCCCTTCATTTCTAACTCTCTTTACACTAACGATGAAGTCATGCCATTTGGTGGAGAGCGGCGACACCAGTAAATATCCAGCAAGCTTTGAGTCCTTGAGAAGGGGTTGAAGGTCTGAAGCTTTAATAGAAAGAGAGAATCTGAGGTGAAAGATAGAGAGAGCTATGATTGAGGTGAAAGAGTTTTGGAAAAAAAATAAAGAAATGTTTGATAGTGAAGTGATAAGTTTGATCGTGTGGAGATGAGGCTTGTTGGAAATTTGAAGTGATAAGTTTGATCGTGTGGAGAAGAGGGCTTGTTGGAAATTGTAATGACAGGAGGCTGTATTTGTAGGTACTAGGCGTGTGATGTGGATCAGACAAAGAAAAATAAATTAATAGAGGTGGGAGTGGGAGGCAATTGGCAGGCATGCATGTGTTTGGTTTTATCACCCAAATTGATGCATATCATCCTCTTTTGTCCACTTGCCGGTACAAATTGATGCTTTTAATTTTTTTTTTTATATAAAAAAATGGTTATTATTATTATTATTGGGTGGATATTTTATATTTGGGCTTGAGATGGATATATTAAACATAGTTAAAATATGGATTTATACTTTTAATTGGACTATTTAATTTAATTTTTCTATTTATACTAATTTAATATATTTATTTTTATTTAAATAATTATTAAATTAATTATGACGTCATCACGGTTCGACCTCGGTTCAACCTCGGTTCGACCTCAAAAACCTTGAACCTCTCTCTTTTACGGTTCAATGAACGGTCCGGGTCTGAAAACCTTGCGCTAGTATGATGTTAGTTCAAATTCATAAAATCATGTTTTTTTTTTTGTTTGAACAAAATTTGCAAAGCTTACATTGTAATTACTTGGTAAATTTATCGAAAAAGTAGAATTTTCTACAATAATCTTTCATTCGATTTATAATGTCTCTCAAACTTTTGAAATGCATGACTAACTCCCTAATTTAAGAAAATTGTTAGAATGTCCGCCCTACAATCTAATTGGGCATTCAGTTGGATGGAAAATAGCACACAAGCAAATCATGTGGCATCTGAGCAAATGAAGGGTATTTAACTAATTTTAATCCATGTGAAATTACTATAATGCCCTTAATTTTCTTTGCCTATCGCCATTCCCTCCTTCCTCACCACTCAACATCCATCTCTTGTTAGCTTCTCATGGCCATCACCATTGACACTTATCTGCCTCCAAATCACTATCCCACTTCATTGACAAAAATATCTCTTCATAGCTATTACTCATGAGAAACAAAAACCTTTAAAAAAAAAAAACACTTAAAAAATAAAGCTTAAGTCAACTTTGCCAATTTATTTCTTGAAAATCCAACGTCAATTTTAATGAGTTTAGATAATTAAATTGTTGGGATTTAAATCAAATACAATTTCAAACAAAAGCCCTGAAAGAATTTGGAATTTAAAAGCATATTACTTGTTGATTTAGGTAGATTGAATTTGAGGTTTCGTTTGGTTGGGTGGATTTTAAGGAGGATGAAAAAAAAAAAAAAAAAGAGAGAGAGAAACAGAGGATGGAAATAAATTTATTGAAATGTTTAGTTGGAGGGATTTGTGGAAGCAAAAATGGTGGAACCCATCAAAATGTTTTATCTGGGAGAAAACTGAAGAGAAGACATAATGCCATCCAAAGAAATTCGTCCCTCCCTATCCACTGTCCGGTCTCCACTGTGCCTGTGTTTTGTGAGTTACGTTCACATGGTTTTTTTTATCTTCTACGTTTTGTCTTTTTATTCAAATAATTGCTGTTGCATGGTGAGGTTCTTTTATATCAAATGGTGGCTTTCAATTTTTTATTTATTTATTTTATTTATAAAAGAAAACACCTCTAATTGTTATATTTAGATCAAATAAGAAAGAAAAATAAAATAATATTAATGATATGTTAATTTTTTTTATAAGATGTTATTCTTTTAATTTTAATTGATAATAAGTTTTTTTTAATGATTGTTAGTAAATTATTTATTATATTATGTAATAAGGATATGATAGTAATTTTATAAAAACTTTATTTTTTAACCTCTCACTTTTTTTCTCAACCAAACAAATGGGTTTTTTATCTCTGCATTTTTCCACCCACCAAACTTAACACATAAGAAAGAAAACTAAATTTCTTTTATCCTTTCATTTTTCTATCCCTTCCTCATTTTATATCCTTCCACTTTTCCACCACTCCAACCAAATGGACCCTTAGTTTGCTCTCCACTCTTTGTTCTCCTATAGGTGTCTATCCGTCTATATGTTTTATTACCTTAAGGTCAACCCATCTAAGAACCCATCTAAGAACATTCACATAAGCTCATGCAAAACTTTCTATTTATTTGAGCATAAGAACCTAGTTTTTCTATTTTACAAAATCATTTTTTCTATAGTACACAAGCCCGTCGGAGTGGACATGAAGGCTTGATGACTAAAGATGGCATCCTGACCCTACTCGTCAATGTCATTGAGCTATGAAGGCAACATACATCAATGAAGGGAGCCACGCCTTTGGCTTGTGCCAATAGCGTGGGCATCACCGCAAGATAAAGGGGACATGGCTTGGTACACTGTGTAGGTTATTGAGCACTACCATTAGAAGGGATTTGGCCTCCCCTGGTCGAGTGCTACACCATCCTCCTCATTGGCCAATACGTGCTTGGATCGCACAGTAGGACACGTGTAGCCCTCTCCACCATTGCAGCTCTCTCTCTCTCTCTCCCTCTCCTGCTGTCCTTCGTACCATTCAAAGTCACTCCTCAATGCACTCTCCATGCAAGAACAACTATCTCTCTCTTCCAGCTAAAGAACAGTACTATGCTAGTTCCTAGGGTTTGTGATAAGCAGTGGAATTGGGACACTTGTCTTTATACAGCTGGCCAAAATAGCCAAATATCACCGTTGGCTGAAATTTTTATTAATCTACCACTATTTGAGAGATACTTATCAATCTATCACCTTTTTAAAACTCAAGTTTGTGAAACTTGAGTTTCAAGAGCTCGAGTTCCATAAAAATAGCCACCATGGCAGGCCACGTAGAACTCGAGTTTTGTAAACTCGAGTTCCTTGTAGTTTCTAGATCTTAAGACTTTCTAGTTTCTATGCTAAACATAAGGTGGGAAAAAAAAAAAGGAACAAAATAAACCAGAGACCACGTGAGAAAGAAAAAAAAGAAAAAAAAAAAAGAACAAGATGAGAAGGTGAGGTTCAATTGTTTATGGGTTTATCATTGTCATCCTTACCATCCGATTCCACTGCTTCAGACCCACAACTAGCTTCGTCGTCTAATTCCCTGGTGAAAAGACCTTGTGAGGTGACAAGGTGGATTGGGGTGGGGTTCGAGATCTTACGTTGTAAGGTTTTTGCCTTGATTTCCTCTTTTCGAAATTATGATGCCACCAAAGGGGCATTTTGGTCAGTTGGCCTTGTTGCCACGACAGTGGTAACAATGGTGTTTTGGAAATTATTCATGTGGGCTTGGCTGCGGCGGTGATGGAATGAGAGTGTGGATTGTTTGATGCTGAGATTTAGAGAACATTTTCTGTCAAAATAAGGAAAGTAGAAACTGATAAGGAGGGAAAGCATTCTTCTTGGAGAGGAGGAGCTCGTGAAAGGGAATTGCAAAATGTGTAGTCTTAAATTGTGGGGTTAGATGGTGAATTAATTTCTCACCTAACATCCCTACTAATTTGGTTAACAAGTGTATGGATAGGCACTTGTTGTCATTTTTGCACTAATTTGAGATTTGAATTTTTTCCAACAATTTTCCTAATTTACTCGAATCTAGAGATTCATTGGGAGCTACCAAATTCTACGTTAAATTTTTTAATGAGCTCGAGTTTAAAGAACTCAAGTTTTATATTACAATGAACTCAAATTTCACGTACTCGAGTTTCATGTGGATTTTTTAATTAAAAAAATTAGATCAACGGGTGCCACCAACTTGAGTTTCAAGTGAATTTTTTAATTAAAAAGTGTTAGATCAATGGGTGCCACCATAGCACATTTTTTAGGAACTCAATTTTTTTTTTAAACTCAAATTTCATAAACTCGAGTTTCAAAACAATGGTAGATTGCTATATATATTTCCAAATAGTGCTATATGGCAATTTTGGCCTTATTTAGCTAGAAACAGTCCTTGTACTATAAGAGGAGAATGTTGCTAAGCATCCTAGGTATTAGAATATAGTGAGGGAAATAGAGCAAAGAAAGATAGGGAGAAAAGAAAGAGAGTCTACAAAAGCTGTGTAAAAACCAGTGTTTTCCCAAACAAAAAGCAATACAATCTTTTACGAGGATATGGACACCAAGTCCTTCATCCCATAGTGGTTTCACCCTAAATCTCGGGGTTTTCCACATAAATCTCTTGTCATCTCCAATCTTTCCATTCATTGCCTTTTTATCCCTTTTTGTGGCAGTGGTGGCTGTGAAGAAGAAGCAGAGCAACAAAAGCGAGGGCAACACGATTGAGAGAGAGGTAAGAGGAGAGAGAGAGGAGAAGTTGTGCGTTTGGGATGAGAGAAGGGTGGGAGGCGACAGATTTGATCTGAGAGGAGAGAGAGAGAGAGGTTTTCAATGAAAATAATAATAATAATGTATATTGTTAGGACATATGTGTTTCACTTGTTAGGAACATATGTCACTATTTTATGTAATTAGCTAATCCTCTGACAAAATGCACTTTACTTGTAATTGATTAGATCTAGGATGTGTTTAATACTTCAAGAAATTTGTTGTTCAAGTCTAGTATTAAAGCCATGAAGATTGGATCAAGAAACAAGTGAAGAAAAGCTGTTCATTAAAGCTGGACAGATAGCTCGACACCTCCCGACAGTTGGCTATCTATCGAGCTCTTCAGTTGATTGTTATCACAATCTCGATAGCTTCTCGATAGTTGGTGGATCGATCGAGAAAGCTTCTGTCCCCTCGACACCTCCTCGATAGCTGTATTTGTTGAAGTTTAAAACTCGACACCTGCTCGACACCTGCTATCTATTGAGGTTATGGAAATCAGAATTTTTAGATCTGAGTTTTGGGCCAGGCTTATGTATTTGTGTAGGGTTTCTTTTCTCACAACCCTAGACTTATATAAGGCTTATTTTAGAAGCCGTCACATAAGAGAATACAAGGAGAACATATGCAAAAGACGACCAATGCCTTATTGTCTCTAAAAGAAGCTACTGCGTCTTTTGCGCCTTAGGGTTTTGTAACCAAGTGCTTCTTGATCTTCATTGTTAATGAAGTAAAGAACTTTGTAGCCAACATCTTCTTCTAGTTGGTGATTGAGTCACGTACTGGGATCCACGCAATTGGTTAGCCACATACTGGAATTCGTGCATCATCAAAGGGTGGCGTTCATATATTGAAGAGTTCAGAGGTTCTGAAGCAGTAAAAGGTTTCTACTGTGAGTTCATCTACGAGGATTGTAGAGTCTAGGGACAAATGTTTTGTACTAGATCTAAAACTTTTCTTTACTATAGTGGATTGCTTTTGGGGAAGGTTTCTCCCTAGGTTTTTTACTGTGAAAATAGTTTGTTTCATTGGTTTTCCTAAGTCATCATATCTTGTCTTATTTACTTTTCTGCTGTATTCATTATTGACATGATATTGATGTTTGTTTATTTTAACAAGTTTTATTCATAATAAATCTAATTAACAACTTAGGTTTAAAACTTGTTAATTCTATCAACTAGGGTCTAAATTTTCCAACAAGTGGTATCAGAGTAGGTTCACTCTGATTGGATTAATTTCCTGAGTGTAATCCTTAACCCCTGTTGTCATTGATCGTGGACAATCTCTTTTGATTCCTCCTTTATTTGATGGAATTAATTATGCGTACTGGAAAGTTCGTATGAAAGTTTTTTTGCAGGCTCTAGGTGAACAGGTATGGCAAGCTATTGAAGTTGGCTGGATTAAGCCAAAGGAAGCGCCGGTGGATTGGGATGATGCAACGATCATAGCGGCAAATTTTAACAGTAGGGCCCTGAATGCTCTGTTTTGTGGAGTGACCAATGAGGAATTCAAGAAAATATCATCCACGAAAATTGCCAAGGAAGCATAGACCATTCTTGAGACCACCTATGAAGGTACCAAGGCAGTAAAGACTATGAAACTTCAACAACTCACTAGTAGTTTTGAAGAAATAAGGATGAAGGAGGATGAGACCTTTGATGAGTTTTATGCCAAACTCAAGGATATCGTGAATTCTGCTTTCAATCTTGGAGAATCTATTGCGGAATCCAAAATTGTTAGGAAAATCCTTAGGTCCCTACCTGAAAGATTCTATGCCAAGATCACTGCCATTAAAGAAGCAAAGGATGTTGATCAGATTCCTTTGACTGAGCTTGTAGGGAACCTTCAAATCTATAAGATGAGATTAGGCTTAATGGAAAAAGGTGGAAAGAGTAAAAACTTGGCTCTCAAGGGTATAGAGGAAGAGATTCAGGACTCTGAAGATGAAGATGAAAGTGAAGATGAGGATGAGGATCTAACCTTCATAACTGATGAGAATATCAAGTTTCTTCAATTTAGGAAAAAGGATAAGGGCAAACCTCCTAGGAAAACTAAATCCTCTAGGAAGGATAAGAATGAGAAACTCCTCATCTAATGCCATGAGTGCAAAAGTTTTGATCATATGAGGATAGAGTGTCCAAATAACCTTATGAAGGAAAAGACCAAGAAGTCAAAAGATAAAGAGTTGGTTGCTATCTGGAGTGATACTGAGGATGACTCTTTTGATGAGTTTGTGGATGAATGTCATCACGTTATAGCCTTTGTTGCCTCAATCGATAAGGTGATTGTGGAGAGTGCTAGTGATAGTGAGGATTCTTCTGATGATGAAATACCCAAGAAGATGACCCTTTAGGAAGCCTATGATAAGCTATGCACTAAATTCATAAAATTTGAAAAGACTTCCCATCTTTGTAGAAAAGAGTTTAATGAGGTAAAAACTAAAAGATCTGATCTATTAGTCAAACTAGATGAGACTACAAGGTTAGTTGAAACTCTTATTGTGGAGAACACCTCATTAGAAGAGAATGTCAAGAATCTTGAGGTTGAACTTAGTCAAGCTAGAACTCAAATAGAGAGGATGTCTAGTGCAAAGTTTGATAAGGTATTGGGTGCTCAAAAGCCTAGTTCTGATAAAACTGGCTTAGGATATGCTGTTTCCTTTGGCCCCTCCTCTTCCATGGCTTCTGGATCAAGAACTGTCTTTGTGCCCCAATCTGAGAAAGGTGATAAAGGTATGAAATCCAAAATTGATTTATTTAATTCTAAATCTTTTATTAGACCTCATGTTTTTCACCATTGTGGTGTTTCTAGACACATTCGTCCTAATTGCTTTAAGTTGTACTCACATAAGCAATTGTCCAAACGGTCACAGGTTTCCTCTCAAGGACCTACATCTCTGTTTGGAGAGTTATTAAAAGTCTTGAGTTTTTTAACTCAATTTCAGGAGAATTTTAATTCTTCTATGTCCTTTAGTAGTCATAATAGGACACATGCCTTTTTATCTTCACGGCCAAAGACTCGTGCTGTGTGGGTAAGAAAGGAGCTTAAGACTTAAATGTCTTTTCTGTTTGTCCCTGCTTTAATTCTTTTTATCTAAAGTAGGACTCTCTTTACTTGATTTCTTATCTGTTTTTGGAATCATGCTTTCATTCATCTACACCTTTCTACCATGCCTTCATGCAAATGCATCTATCTTTCTACTTTCATGTTGTTTGTCTGTTTTTGTTTGGTTGTTTAGTTTTTATTTTGTTTGGACATATGTGTTTCACTTGTTAGGAACATATGTCACTATTTTATGTAATTAGCTAATTTTTTGACAAAACGCACTTTACTTGTAATTGGGTAGATCTAGGATGTGTTTAATACTTCAAAAAACTTCTTGTTCAAGTCTAGTATTAAAGCCATGAAGATTGGATCAAGAAACAAGTGAAGAAAAGCTGTTCATTAAAGTTGGACAGATAGCTCAACACCTGCGGATAGATATCTCGATAGCTACTCGACACCTCCCGATAGCTGGCTATCTATCGAGCTCTTCAGTTGATTGTTATCGCAATCTCGATAACTTCTTGACAACTGGTGGATCGATCGAGAAGGCTTTTGTCCCCTCGACACCTTCTCGACACCTTTTCGATAGCTGTATTTATCGAAGTTTAAAGCTCGACACCTACTATCTATCGAGGTTACGGAAATCAGAATTTTCAAATCTGATTTTTGGGCCAGGCTTATGTATTTGTGTAGTGTTTCTTTTCTCACAACCCTAGACCTATATAAGGCTTATTTTAGAGGTCGTCACATAAGAGAATACAAGGAGAATATATGCAAAAGGCAACCAATGTCTTATTCTCTTTAAAAAGAAGCTACTGCTTCTTTTGCGCCTTAGGGTTTTGTAACCAAGTGCTTCTTGATCTTCATTGTTGATGAAGTGAAGAACTTTGCAGCCAACATCTTCTTCTAGTTGGTGATTGAGTCGCATACTGGGATCCACGCAATTGGTTAGTCATATACTGGGATTCGTGCATCATCAAAGGGTGGTGTTCATATATTGAAGAGTTCAGAGGTTTTGAAACGGTAGAAGGTTTTTACTGTGAGTTCATCTACGGGGATTGTAGAATCTAGGGACAAAAGTTTTGTACTAGATCTAAAACTTCTCTTTACTATAGTGGATTGCTTTTCGGGAAGGTTTCCCCCTAGGTTTTTTACTGTGAAACTAGTTTGTTTCATTGGTTTTCTTGGGTTATCATATCTTGTCTTATTTACTTTTCCCCTGCATAATTATTGACATGATATTGATGTTTGTTTGTTTTAACAAGTTTTATTCATAATAAATCTAATTAACAACTTGGGTTTAAAACTTGTTAATTCTATCAATCGGTGTCTAAATTCCCAACATATAAAAATGACTATTTAAATAAAATAGATGGTACTTTCTTAAAAAAAATAGACAAATTGATGTGGGAGTTTTGGATAAGTGGATGTGTAAAATAGAAAAAGTAGGTTCTTATGCTAAAATAAATAGAAAATTTTGCAGAGACCAATGCAGTTGCTCTTTAGTAAATATGTAAATTTACATAATTATATATTGATTAATGTAATTAATTTTTAGACAAAATTATGTAAATTTTACACATTTTTCTATTATATACGAACTAGTGTAAATGATCTGAATAATCATTAGTCCCTAAGAGCATCCACAGCCCAAAATCCTATCCTATTCTACTTTACCATCCCAAAAAGTTACTTTGTCAATTATATAATACAATTTTACAATACTCCAGCATCCCAACTTTTATTTTACAATACAACACATTAAAATAATATTTCCACAAAATAAAATAATATATCTCAAAACTCAAATAAAAACAAAAACCCAAAACCCAAATCACAACCACCTACTACTAGAACATACCCAAACTGTTGTTCTCTTGAAACCCCAGCCACAAACTTCGGCAACCACGACAACCCACAAAATCAAAATCAAACCAAACCACGGCAACCCCCAACTCCACCACCATGAACCCACAAAAAAAGTCCATCCTAAAATCAAATCAAACCAATAGCAAAATGCCATACCCAATTCCTTTAAGCACTGGTCATAGCAACAACAACAACAACAACAACAACAACAACAACAACAAAAAAGAACTTAGAGAAGACGACCCACGGAAAAGATGATCCACCACGATCCACGAAGAAGACGATCCACCACGATCCACAAAGAAGACGATCCACAGAGAAGACGAGAAGCTTGGCGTTGGCAGCGATGGCGAGAGAGAGAGGGGATGAGAGAGAAGAGAGAGGCTTGGTCAGGTGGCTTGCAGTGGCCTTGATGGTGGGGCCTATGACAGTGAGTCCGGCCACGGTAGTTTGGTGATGGCGTTCATGTCCACCATGGTTTTGGGCCTGAAGAGGAGAGAACAAATAAGAGAGAAGAAGACATGAGAGAGAGGGAAATGAAAGAATGAGAAAGGAAGAGAGAGAAGAATCAGATAATATAATAATAATTTTTAATTATACAATCTTGCTATAGTACCATCCTAGAAATAGGATGGTATTGTAGCAGTATTGTAAAATTTTTTACAATTAGCACATTTTGCAAGCTGGACTAGAGCAACATTTTAAGGCTTTAATGGTATATTGTATCAACATATACAATATACCATTTGGGCTTTGGATGCTCGAGCATCCGTATCAGATGTGTCAAAAATTATGCCATTTTGCCACATTAAAACCCTACTTTATTATTTTACCACATCATTTTACAACATCTTATTTATCAGATGTTTTATCCTTCAATTCTATACATTAAAATAATATTTCCTACCCACTAAAATAATATATTAAATTTCTTCCCATCAGTTTCTCAAAAAAAAAAAATTTCTTCCCATCATCATCGTCATCATCGACCACCGCCGACCACCGCCGCAGCAACAACAATAACAACAACTACTACAACAATGCGGCCACAATCACCGATTCGCCCACCTATCAATGGCACAGCCACCTATCCAACCCAGTCACAGCCTCGCCGAACTAGCCACGGCCACAGCTCCGTCTACCCATTGCACATCCCAGAAAAACTAAAGTCCACCCACTACACAAACCAAAACCCACAGACGACACAAATCGAAACCCACAAAAGCCCCACAAACCGAAACGCAAGCCACCACACACGGCACAAACCGAAACCGGCGAGATCGGAGAGCGATGACGATGGCCCTTCTCGTCTTGGACGTCGGCGATGACGAGGGCTCGTGCGCCGTGAGCGACGATGGCTCGTGCGTCGTGAGCGGCGAATGACGATGGCTCGGCTCATGCTGCTTGGGCCTCCGGCGATAATGGTCGAGAACAGAGGGAATGGTGGCTGAGAAGAGAGGGAACTGTGAGAGAGAACAGAGGCGAGAGAGGAGATTCAGGAGAAAAGATTAAAGTGAAGAGAGAGGAGAGAGAAAAGAGATTAAAAAATAATAAAACTTATACCATTTGTGAACAGTACCGTTGCAAATTTGCAACGGTACTGTTCACGTGTGGCAAATTTTATAGAATTTGGCACATCTGATAAGAGGGCTTTTTGGTGTTTGGTGTGGTAAATGTGCCAAATATTTAGCATTTGGCACATTTACCACATCTGATGGTGATGCTCTAACTCCCTCTATTTCAATTTCTAAAATCCAAAATTCCAAATACAAAGTGACAGCAACCATAATTATTAAAAAATAAACAAAAAAACTGAAAATGTCGAAAACCTTTGGTATTTGGTGGTGGAGGGCCTGTTGGCATTAGAAATGACTCTCTCTCTCTCTCTCTCTCTTAAAAAAAAAAAAAAGGCTTTCAAAAAAAAAAAAAAAAAAAAAAAGGAAAAATAAACAGTAACTCCAGCGTTCCAGCCATTAGCTTCAGCAAACCCTAAACCTTTGACCTCTTTGATGGCCGAATCGTCCACTCAATCAAATTCAAAACGCCAGACACTCTCTCCCGGAAAAGATGCAGTGGTCGACAGGATCAGTAGTCTACCGGAATCTCTTCTCTGCCACATTCTCTCCTTCCTTCCAACCAAAGAGTCAATCGCCACAAGCATTTTGTCAACCAGGTGGAAGCTCCTTTGGACTCTCGTCCCAAAGCTAGACCTCGACAGTGACGAGATCAGCGCTTCGGAGCTTTTGCTTGATGATGATGATGATGAAGATGTTGAAAGTGCACGTGAGATCATGTTTGCACATGTTGTGTCAAGTGTTTTGGCTCAACAAGAATGTGGAGAGCTCCAAACTTTTCGCCTCAAATGGCAATATTGGTGGGACAGTTCCCATCTCGACGCATGGCTTCGCACTGCCGCTGCTCGTAAAGTCAAAGAACTTGATCTCGACATTTTTACAGATAGGGAAAATCTGAAATTGCCTCCAAGCTTTCTCTCTTGCAGGACATTAGTGGTTCTGAAATTATCTGGTACTATTGATATTGATATTGATATTGATACTGATACTCCTTCATTATCCTTTAATTTCCCGAGCCTAAAGATACTGAATTTAGTAGATATTTCGTTGCCGAGTATCATTAATTCACAAGAATACTCTTTCTTGAAACTTCTCTCTGGCTGCCCTGTCCTCGAAGATTTGTCATTTACAACTGAACTCTTTGAGGGTGAATATAAAATATGTGTTCCCACGCTCAAACGCTTAAGTATCCGAGAAGATTATTTTAATGACTCTGCTTATGAACTCGAGATAAACGCCCCAGCTCTTGAGTACTTTGAATTCTATGGTGATCTAGGCGACATCAAATTCTATGAAAAACTAAACAACCTAGTTCAGGCGGATCTCTATACTTCTATATTTGACTATGTACATGAAGAATTTTACAGGACATGGGTGTTCAATTTTTTCGCAGCACTGAATAACGTCCAATTCCTCTCATTTTCTCCAACAGGCACAGAGGTTAGATCCCCTTCATAAATGCAATTTTTTCGCAGCATAAATGCTTTTTTTTCCCCCCAATAAACCTATGGTCTTTAGTTCAATTTCTTAGGACAATACGAAGTTATAATCTGGCTTTTATTTTATATCAAATTGATGTTGATGTGATTTTAATCTCGCATGCAGTGGAACAACGTTGGAAATATTTGTCCTTCCTCATTCCAGAATTTGGTCAAACTAATATTTGAAGTGAATGGTTATAGCTGGAATGTGCTACGAGACTTGCTCCAAAAAGCTCCTAATCTAGAAACTCTTTTTATTACTACGGTTAGTTGATTTAATACAAGTATTTCTGTTAATCATTCATCTTCCCTAAACTTACACTTATGATCTGCTGTGTTTGTTGTCATCAGGGTTATGATTTCGTTGGAAGCAACTTATATTGGAAGGAGCCACAATATGATCCTGATAATCTTTCATCGCTCACAAGTTTTTATTACAGAGGATTTAAAGGTATGAATGATGAAGCGGAACTTGTGAAATATGTTCTAAAGGAGGCAAGAGTTTTGAAGACAGCAACATTTCAAGTTTCTAGTGGAGAGTCGAAGGAAAGTGTTCTTGAGAAACTATCAATGTTCCCAAGGTGCTCAACAACATGTCTACTTAGAGTTGAATGAGGTATACTTCTTTAACTGGTAATCTGCAACTAATTCCAAAGGCAATGTTACAAATATTTTCTTTTTATTGTAGACCCTCTGCTGGTGGTAAGCTTTTATTGCTCTTTTTTATTTTTTATTTTTAAAATTTTTATGTTTTCCCCTCCTTTGAATTGATTGAGAGAGAGAGAGAGAGAGAGATGATCAATTATCCAATGTTCTCTGACCTCCTTGCAGTAGAAATTGTTTTTTGTGATAACCATTTTGCAAGACATCCATTTGACCTTCATAAGTGTTGTTTGTTTTTGAATTAGACTAAAAATTTGACAGAGAAATGTTCATAAGTGAGCTTTTGTTACCTCTTTATAGTTTATGTGCCTGAATTTTTAGATTCTAGGCTTTCTCATTCTGTTGGGTAACTAGCGACAATTGAAATAATAAAACAGTTGAATGTAACTCTTAAAAGTATTATACGTGGATGAAAGATTTAGAATGTTTGATTTACTCTTTCACAAGCTTACTTTTTACCAAATCATTTTTGCTGGTACATATCTCACACATTTTGCTTTCACATAACAGGTCAGTGTTTGGCTACATCTACATGGCACCTCCTTTCATGCCTATTTGCCCAGTTTTGTTTGCCTTATATAATGTTGTACATAAGCACAACTGCAGTACCCAATATATTTCCATTAGGGTGAGATATATTAAGATGCACTCTGAGAACCTGGTTGTGGTCTGTACATAACACCCTTATCTTGAAGGTGTTTGGCTTTCGATTAAGAAGCTTCTATAACAAAAAAAATTAGATGGTTTTAATGTGTAATGAGTCTGCCATCATGATGTGTTTGATGGTTGATGCAGAACCTGTTAGTTCTTCTGTAGTTCTATTGCATGACTGGAAGAGGGGATGCAAATACTGTCAACAAGTGTGTTCCTACAAGTACGCGTCTGCCCCAACTCACAATATATATAAGAATGCATCACATCACTTCCATTGGATATTGGCTAAACTAATTGTTGATCAACATCTAAAAATACTATTAATCTTTAATCATTAGCTGCTCTACTCACCTGCATTGGTGCTCCTTGTTGAGACTATAAATCTTTTTTTGTTTTTTGTTTTTTGTTTTTTTGTTTTTTTTTGTGTTTTCTTATTTTCTTTTTTGATTGTTTGAGGTACGGTTTCATTGCAATATTATGACCAGATGGCATGTGAAAAAACTATTCATCTAATCTGCTCTTAGATGGTTTCTAAGATGGATACCTTTTGACTTCAGCTTTTCCAATCCTTTCCTTTTGCATTTCTTCCTCATCTGTATAGCTTTGGCTTCTTCTACCACCTTCTTTTCGTCAAGTCTTACCTTATTTTTACTCTGCATGACATTGTTCACCTACTTTTTATAGTTTTTAGTCTTGTTAAGCTGATGGTGGCATTAGTTGTGAGGAAGGAAAAGAAGAAATAAGGTGGTTTTCTGAAGGTTTTGCTTATGCTTCAGTTGACATACTGAATAGAGAGAACAAAATATCTTGTAATGTCCCACCCCTATTCTGCACTTGAGTTAATTTAGAATTTTTAATGTTAAATTTCTAGTTATTTTCTAAACTGATAGTTCTGGAAGAAGAACTTTTTTTTTTGATAAGTAGTTCTGGAAGGAGAACTATATTGCTAATGGCTTCCTGCTGCTGCACAATTTACATAAAGTTGCACTGGCCTTGATGTGGTCTGGAATTGCACCTTTAAGGTAATGTATTAGCTAGATTTGGAAAGTTAGAAAAAGAAATGCTGAGATAGATTTTGTTTTGTGATGATGGGTGTGACCTTTATAAAAGCCTAAGTCATAGTTTTGCTCTCTACCTTTCATTGATATTTTACTTTCTAGATCTTTGTGATAATTGCAAAGGTAGGGATTGGAATTCCCCTTATGAATTGCTAGTGGAAAAAAATTGTGCAATGACCTTGTTTCCATTTTTATTTTATTTGTCTAGTTACACTATAAGGCTTTGTGGAACTTCAATCCCTTTGAATGGGTAGTCTACTGAGCATGTTTGGTTCATTGCGAAAACATCTAATCTCTTAGCTCATTTTATTAACATAAAGAATCTTAGGAGTTTTATAATCATGCTCCTCCCATTGTCATACCTTCCACATGCTCTCTTGAGAAGGGCTCTACTGCCAATATTGAAAACCAAATCCACTTGGCGTGAGCTTGAAGTAAAAAACCAGTGCTTAGGTATTTAGAATTTAGCAGCCTCATTGAAGGTCTATTTTCAATGCATAATACCTCCATCCGTAGTTTGCTATGAAAGCATTGTTGAAATTCTCGACTTTTGTAAAACTGTGCCCTTGTAACACTTTTGGCTTACAAATGGACTCCCACTTTCTTAGACATGTTAATTTTGAGCCCTTTGAGGCTTCCCACCAAAAATTATTTAAAATAGGATGCACCTTTGAGCGAGTGGCCTTTGGAGCCTGGACTCTTGATATGGCATACAAAGGGATAGAAGAGGCCATAGACCTATCAATTTTTTTTGGAAGGAAAGCATATGAATCAGAAACTAACTAGTAATTAAGTGAATTTTAGTTTAGTACTTTGTGATTAATGTTTAGTTTCTGAAATCATGTGTACGTATGGTATTTAGTAGTATAAGGATCCATTTTTGGGTTGGTTAAACACTTTATGTGTAGCTCATGTACATGCAAAATGGGCCTTGGGAAACCATGTAGGTAGGTTGTTTGTTAAATAGTTGTTAGCCCTTTGTTTCATGATTCCCCCGGGGGAGGGGGGGGGGGGAGAGTTGGAGTTTCTAGTGGTCCATGTTTAGATTCTATTCATGTTTACAGAATTTATTTGGTAGTCTTGTTGACCCAGTTTTGGTCTCTGCAGACATTCGTATTTTGAATGCATTTGGCCTTTGATTGGAAGGTGTCTAGACTAAACGCCTCGAGTTGTTCTAATGTGAAATGTTTCCATATTTAATTGTAAACTTGGTGCACTTGTAAAAGTGATTTAGATTCTACCATTGAGCGAAGAAGTACTTTTGGGCAATCAGATGAGCTTAGCTACCTTGTGGTTCCCATACACATCATATTAATAATTTATACGAGTAAAGAAAAAGCTGGATTTTTTTAGCATCATGGCATGTTTAGTTCAGTAACATTGTTAAACACAATACTGAAAGAAATGTCATATTGCTAGAAATAGAGAGTATATGACAATAATGTTAACTAGTGGAATATTGAGTACATTTTGAATAACAATTCGAAATAAAAGCGGTAATTAGTAGCCAACATTGGAAGATGAGGAAAGTGTCCTGTCTTTGTAACTACTAATCACATTTTAAGTTAACAACTACATTGGCATAGCCATCTCTGACTGTCTAGACTTGGTAGCCCAAGGGCGGGTTTTCTCTAAGAAATTTTATTATTAGTCCCTATTTGAAGCTCAAATATATTCTGAATTGATTTTAAAGTTGATTGACATGATTTAAATATGAACATTAAAATAACAGTTTCTCTATGATTTGATACATCATGTTGTTTGGTGAATGTATTTTGTGTTTGGAGAATCTCGTTGAGGTGAGATTAGGAATTCATTGATTCTAAGAGATAGGTTTTGAGATGAATGTATAAGTTTATGATAAAGAATAATTGATAGTAATAAGTTTTGATATTTGGTTTAAGTATTACCAGCCTCAAGTCTGAGCTCCTTCGATTTTAGGCTCTCGGTTCCTTTGCTTTTAGGTTTGAGATAAGTTATATGAGCATTTGGTAAGTCATGAGATTATTTTAAAGTGTATTATGCATTAAAAGATTTTTTATTGGAGATATGACATATAATCATATTTTAAACAAAGATATGTTCGTGAGTTCTCGAATCCTTATGTATATGATTTAAGCATATTGATGCTATTACTAATTCTACGAACACGATGTTTAAAGAAAATAATGGAAATGCTTTTAATATGAAATGTTTTCGGGTTATGTCATCTGGTGACTTGAACTCAGTCAGTAGGGGTTAAATTATTGGCTTTTTATGGAAAATGTCATCTGATTGGCCATTAAAAGTGGGACTGGCTCTGCTGTTCCCGCCCTTGTTGGTTACGACCAACTTGTGGAGGATGTCAATTAACCCCATGGTTGAAGATATGTATTATAATATGATCCTGGAATCCCTTGCATTGTGGAGAATGCTGGATGCCTAGCATAGTGGTGCTAGAAGCCTCCCAAATAGGTACAGATTTATCAGATATGGACTAACTAATATGTTATTTATGAACAACTATATTATGTTATTAATCATGAGAGAATGATTTTGTTTGAATGCATTGTGAAAATTTAAAAGCTCATGGAAAAAAAAAGTTTCTGATGAAAAGAAAAGCTGTTCTTTAAAGATAAATTTTTTTGAAGTTCTGTTGTGCTATAAAGATAAAGCTTTAGATAAAAGTAAAAGTTTATGTTAAAAGTTATCAGATATCTGTTCTTTATGAAACGTTAAATTTTATGACCATGAAAGTTATAATATTTTATGAGAAGAAATTTATAAAGAAAAGTTTTCTTATTCGGCAAGATTTTTCTAGTTTAAGACAAAGTTACCAATTATCTTATTTAAGTTAAAATGATTATTTTGTAATGAGAATACATATGTATTGATTTTAAACAGGCAATATTATATTTGATGACTTTGTAAGAAATGAAAGAAATTCAATTTGAAAGGTTTTGGTAATATTATTCTGATAAGAAAAATGAAAACAATTATTTTCCTATGAAAAACGTATAAGTTATTATTATGAATAGTATAAAATACTATGCATGAAAAGATGTTCTCCTATCTAAATATTTATAAAATAAAAAGATTTAGTTTACATGCATTCTTATTAAATTTTTATGTATCTTACCCTTACTGAGCAGTGTAACTTACTCCTTCCACTATTTCAGTTAACATGTTTTATTTTGGAGCAGAGGAAGTCTTAGTCGAGTTTTGGAAGGAGCTGGTTTTAGTTTTATATGTATAGATTCTATATTAGTAATTTGATGTTTAGATTTGCAGTATGGTGTATATTAGAATCAAATGAAAGTTGTGTACCTTAAAATATTAACAGATATATTATGTGAAATCGTGGAAATTGAATAACTGGTGGATTGTGTTATCCCTTGAAGTACAATGTAGATGCTCTAAATATCAAGTGAAGTTATATCAAGAAGTAAAGAAACAAGAATGAAAAGAAATAGAGAAATTTTTGTAAAAAGTTTAGTTGATTCTTGTTAATACCAGGTTTAAACTTGATATTAACATGCCGATCATGGTCATAAATCTAGGTATTGAGTTTGGGACGTGACAAATGTCATTCCAGGTGAGTAATAGAAAAAGTTAAAGAAAATAATGTCCTCAACATTGACTATACTAATGCCGATTGAAAAGGTTATGAAATTGACAATACTAATGTCGATTTCTTTTTTAGTAATGCTATTGTCAATTCTTTAAATAAAATTGGTATTGGCCAGCATTGTTATTTATTTTCCTATATTCTTTTGCATTTGGGGTAAAAGGCCAAAAATTTACGCAAAGCATATTATTTTACCAAAACCCTCATAAGAGGTCAATTCAAATTCATAATGTTAGGTTCTAAAAGTTTAGAATAATTGGCAAATCATGAATACAAACTTACTTAGAAAATGCTCAAGGTAATTCAAGTCAAGATTCAAGAACAAGCAAGCTGCAGAAAACAGAATTTGAAATTTGCCTGGTTCGACCGATCGAGATATAGGCTCGATTGATCGAGATTTGTATCTGAAGAATTTTAATTAAGCCCAAACAGCAATTCAAGCTCATTGAGGATTAGAGTTTCAAATCTACTTCTCCTAGTATATAAAGGAAACTTTAAGCATGTTTTTAATAAGTTTTTTAGAGAGAGAAGAGTGTGCCTCTTTTATAGATCTAGGGTTTTGTACTCAAAAGCTCTCTAAGGTCTTTGTTGAGTTGTATTTTGAATCTTTTGTAAGATCTAGAGGTGTTTACCTTCATACACACACATTGAGCAATCAAGATCAAGATTCACATCAAGAACTTGATGGTTGTTTCAGTTGCTTCATAAAGAACATTAAAAAAGATCAAGATTCACAAGTAGGAGAACTTGTGGTTGCTGCAGATCAAAGAAAGAAGTAGTCTGTGGACTCAGAGCTATCATGAGGTCGTGGTAGTAAGTTTCTTACTCGAGGTAGTAATAGGATGTTAGTGGTCTAAGTCATTATTGTGCAAATTTCAATTCTTTCATAGTGGATTTGTTTTTTACCTTGAGGATAGCTAAGTTAAATCATCCCCAGGTTTTTTACCGGTTTGGTTTTCTTGAGTTATCATATCGAGTTTTCTTTATATTTCTGTTGCAATAGTATTCACTTGGTTAATTAATTAGATAAAATAATCTGGTTTTACAAGGGTCTAAAAATGTACACATAATATTAGAAATATTTTTATTTTAACGAATTTTGCAAGGCTCACATCATCATTTCTTGGTAAATTTATTACACTCTTCCATTGTAATTTTTAACTCAATTTACAATGTCTCACAAAATTTCGAAATGCACAACTAACCCCTAATTTCCACCCTGCCGTCTAACTTGGACAAAAAATAACTCATGTGCAAATTACATTGCATTTGAGTAATTGAAGGGTATTTTAATAGTTGAAATTTTGAACCATATAAAATTTCTGTAATATCCCTTCATTCTCTTTTTATATCACCAAACCCTCTCTTCTTTCTCACGATCAACTTCCACCTCTTAACTTCTCATGACCACCAATGAGGGGTGTGTTTTTGTGTTCTATTTCGCTAAGATTGACCATCTAGGCCCCGTTTGGCTGGCGCGTTGGGCGTTTGCGTTTGCGTTTTTTCCTTTTTTTTTTTTTTTTTTTTTTTTTTCACACGCGTTTCCAGCTTTCAGAGGCCACTATTTCACTGTAGCAACACTGTTTCGGTTACTGTTCATTGAACAGTAGCCGCAACATTTGACTTTTCCACAAAAAATTTACTGTTTATGGACCCACAATTTTCACTTTTCAGCAACTTTTTCATTAAAAATGGGTCCCACGGTACTATTCACACATTTAAAAATTATTTTGCTACAGTGTTTTCAGTTTTCAGTTTTCAGTTTTCAGCTGTATCCAAACGGACCCCTAATCTCACACTCTTCTTGCTTTGATTGGAGAGTGTAAAGTTGTAATTTACAACTATGTGTTTTGTTGGCTTTTATTCCGTGCCAAATTTGATTGTAATTACTATTAATTGTTTATACCCTGTATTTGTTGTGGGAATTGTTGTAAGGGGTGTGTGATAGAGAGTGTGTGATAGAGAGTGTGTGAAGACTCAAGCAATTTGGAAGCTGATGGAATCTCGCGTGTATCTCGCGACTAAGCTTCCCGCGAAGTGAAGCATGTGCCCTGCACATGCTGGAATGCGAAGTGTCATGACAGATGGAGACAGCTGTCTCTCGCGAGTATCTCACGGGTAAGGCCTTCCCGTGAGACACCCGCGAGACATGCTGTTCTGCCAGCCTGTACTGACTGACTCACACATTTTGCACCTATCCTATATAAACCCCCATTACCCACAAATGTTGAGGAATGCTTTAAAGAGAAAACCCTAGCCAAACACATTTGTAATTAGAGATTGTCATCCCCACATTTCTCTATACACTTGCTTGTGGTATCTCCTCAACCCTTCCCTCTCCATTTCCACACCATTGAGAGGTTGATAGCCCAAACACTTACCACACCTTTTGAGAGTGTTGTGTGACGTTTTGGTGCTGTTGGGAAGTATTAGAAGAAGCCTGGAATGGCAGATGCAACATGGAGCTTGTTGCGGGATCCGGAGAACTAAGACATGACACGGTTCCGAGAAGCCTTGTTGGAGTAGGAGCTTGGAGGGTTTAGGTACATCGGGTAGATTAGGCTTGGAGGGTCTTTTGCTTACTCATGTATCCCAACTGATTGTCTAGTGGATCGATTTCCGCTTGGAGGGCGGCGAAGAGGTTTTTCGCCGAGTTCTTCGGTTTTCTCTTCGAAAACACGTCTTGGTGTTTTCTGTGTTTGCATCTCTCTTCCCTACTCTTTTATATTCCATTACACTGCTGTGTTGTTTAGTTTATGGATTAGAGTAGCTATATTGTTCATCCGCTCGCTTTTACACTATTCCGCACTTTATATTAAAGTTGTGTAAAATCTATCGAGCCGTAATTTTAATCGGGGGTCTAAACAGCTCTTGTGTTTTTCAACACGTTTTTCGAGCTTTCAATTGGTATCAGAGCAGGTACACTTGCTTGGTTTAAATACCTTAGTGTGATCCTAGACCCCTTGGTGTGTTTTGAAAAGTGTTTTTGATTAAACCACCATGAAGGATTTGAAAAGTGTTTGTGAAAATGACTCAATAAGCATATTTAAAGATTGTTCCAGCAATGCTGTCTTAGAGTTATTTAAATCCAAGAAACATGCTAGAATTTTTTGTCATATGCTGAAATCATTAGTTCATAGGAACCATGATATACACAACAGCCTATGTGAGTCAAAGTCTTTAAACTATGAATATGAGAGAAGAAATAGACAGTTAAGTGATAAAATTGGTCGTTTAAAAGGGAAACTTCACTCATCCTTGAATGAAATAAAGAAAAATGAGTCTTGTTTTGATGATCAAGAATGTCTCTCTCATGCATGCCTTTTTGTTCATACCGCATTGAAAGTGTTTAACTCATGTTTGTGGTACCTTGACAGCGGGTGTTCTAGGCATATGACTGGAGAAAAATCTCTATTCAAAACTCTTAAAGAGAAGGAAGATGGATTTGTGACATTTGGGGATGGAAGTCATTCACAAGTACTTGGAAAGGGAACAGTGGATATTCCGGGTCTGCCTTTGATGACTGATGTGCTATATATTAAGGGTTTAAAAGTGAACTTGTTAAGTATCACTCAGATTTGTGATGAAGATTTCCTGGTCCAATTTTCAAAGAAAGGATGTCTAATCTTGAATGAAGAAGGTGTTCAAGTTCTAAAGGGACTAAGGACCACTGATAACTGCTATGGGATCATTCCAAAACCCAGCATAGCATGTCGAAGTGCTCGGGTAAATCTCTTGGAGCTGTGGCATCAACGGCTTGGTCATGCAAATTACAAACAAGTGGCGAAAGTCTCAAAGCTTGAGGCTGTGGTTGGTTTACCTAAGTTTGGGAAGATTGAAAAGAATGTGTGTGGTCCATGTCAATTGGGAAAACAAACAAAGTCAAGCCATCCTAAAGTGAATGTGGTTGCAACTTCTCGTCCGTTAGAATTACTGCATGTGGATTTGATGGGTCCTACAAGAACAGAGAGCATGGGTGGAAAGCGGTACATCATGGTGATAGTTGACGATTTCTCAAGGTATTCTTGGGTGGACTTCCTTAGAGAGAAATCGGAAGCATGTGATAAGATGGAGAAATTGTGCAAGAGATTGATGAATGAAAAGGGAGTACCTATCATCAAAATCAGGAGTGATCATGGGAAAGAGTTTGAAAATGCAAAGTTTGAAGCATTTTGCAATGAACACGGTATCAAGAAGGAATTCTCAGCCCCAAAGACTCCACAACAGAATGGAGTAGTTGAAAGGAAGAACCGGGTGATTCAAGAAATGGCTCGAGTAATGTTACTCAACAAAAATCTTCCACAGAAGTTTTGGGCTGAAGCTGTGAACACGTCTTGTCACATTGGGAATAGGATTTACTTTCGAGCAGGAACGAAGAAGACATCATATGAAATTTGGAGAGAAAAGAAGCCGAAGGTGAAATATTTCCGAATATTTGGGAGCAAATGTTATATTCTCAATGACAGAGAGAATCTCGGAAAATTTGATGCTAAAAGTGATGAGGGGATATTTCTAGGTTATTCATTAAATAGCCGAGCATATAGGGTGTTCAATAAACGCACCAAGACGGTAATGGAGTCAATAAATGTGGTCATTGATGATACCATATCTGAAAGGGAAAGGGATGACGGTGAAGGATCGAACCTGAAGAAGGGGGAAGTTGAGGACAACATGTCTCAAGATGATGAGATCGAGAAAGAATCACCAGAAAAAGAGTCTACACCTCCTATACCAAGAAGGGAGACCAGATCGATGCAAGGGCCCTCTAGCCCTCTCACTCCTCCGGAAGTTCAACCTCCAATCTCTCGAGATGAAGAATCTTCCACCTCCAAGAGACCATCATCAAGGGTAACCCTCAATCATCCATCAAGTAATATCATTGGTGACGTAAATGAGGGACTTCGTTTGAGAAAAGGACCAAAATACAGTGCGAATCATGTGACGTACAATTGTTATCTTGCTCAATTCGAACCCAAGAAGGTAGAGGAAGCCCTTAGAGACGAAAATTGGATCGAGTCTATGCATCAGGAGCTACATCAGTTTGTCAGAAATGATGTATGGGAGTTGGTTCCAAGACCCAAAGATACCCATGTCATTGGCACCAAGTGGATCTTCAAGAACAAAACTGACGAAGATGGTGAGGTAGTTCGAAACAAGTCTAGGTTGGTAGCTCAAGGATATACTCAAGTGGAAGGCATAGACTTTGATGATTCGTTTGCACCAGTAGCAAGGTTAGAGTCAATTCGAATTCTACTGTCTATTGCATGTGTTATGGATTTTAAATTGTACCAAATGGATGTAAAAAGTGCATTTCTGAATGGTTTCCTAAATGAAGAAGTATTTGTTGAGCAACCAAAAGGATTTCAAGATCCTCATTTTCCGGATCATGTGCTAAGGTTGAAGAAAGCACTGTATGGTTTGAAGCAAGCACCAAGAGCATGGTATGATCGTCTCACAACATACTTGTTGGATCGCGGATTCAAAAGAGGTCAAGCTGATCGAACCTTGTTTGTAAAGAGAGATGAGAAGTCTCTCCTAGTTGCTCAGGTGTATGTGGATGATATTGTTTTCGGTTCCACAATTGACCATTTGGCTCATGAATTCTCCGAAGAAATGAAAAGGGAGTTTGAGATGAGTATGGTGGGAGAGCTGAACTATTTTCTTGGTCTTCAAGTGAAACAGCGGAAAGATGGGATATTCATATCTCAAGAGAAATATGCCAAAAATCTTGTTAAAAGATTTGGTCTAGACTCTAAGAAACATACTTCCACTCCAATGAGCTCCTCATCAAAGCTGAGTCGGGATGCAGCAGGTATAGAAGTGGATCCAACGCTTTATCGAAGCATGATAGGCAGTCTCTTATACCTCACTGCTAGCAGACCAGACATAGCCTTCAGTGTAGGCGTGTGTGCTCGATTTCAGGCAGCCCCCAAAGAGTCACATTTAACAGCTGTCAAAAGAATTATCCGTTACATAAATGGCACCTCTGACTATGGGATTTGGTACTCAAGAGATTCAAATGAATGCTTAGCCGGATATTCTGATGCTGATTGGGCTGGGTGCATTGATGATAGAAAAAGTACTTCCGGTGGATGCTTCTATCTTGGAAATAACTTGGTGTCATGGATGAGCAAAAAACAGAATTCAGTCTCTCTATCAACAGCCGAAGCTGAATACATTGCTGCTGCAAGTTGCTGTGCTCAATTACTATGGATGAAGAAGCTTCTTCATGACTATGGAATCACTCAAGACACGATGTGTGTATATTGTGATAATACAAGTGCCATAAACTTGTCCAAGAATCCAGTTCAACACTCGAAGTCAAAACATATCGAAATTCGGTATCATTTCATTCGAGATTTGGTGGAGGAAAGGACCGTGTACTTAGAGTTCATCAACACTGAGAATCAGAAGGCAGACATATTCACTAAACCTCTAGATGGCCCAAAGTTTGAATCTTTGCGTAAGACCATCGGTGTCGGTATCATTCCCTGAACTCTATCTCTTGTGTGAACCTATAATACTCTGTGTTGCATACCTGTTGTTTTGGTTCCACATGTTTAGTGTCTAAATGTTTTGTTTTTTTTTCGGTTTTGGTTTGCACCTGCTACTTGTGTTGATCGTTTTTTTCTTATTCTGTTTTGGGTGTGTTCAAAAATTCAAAAACACATAAAAATAGAAAATCCAAAAAGTTTGATCACTTTGTTGAGTTTTTGTCTCAAAAACATGTTTTGCCTTGTACCTTTGTACTTATGGCTTTGTGCATTTAACGAGCTTAGCTTGTCTCTCATGCACTCATATCATTGTGGAAGAAATCCTAAAATCTATGTGACTGTTGTAAATAGATCTTCAACCTTGTCATGAATGATTAGTGAATGGTTTTGTTGATCTTGAGACATGCATAGACTCATGCCTATATATCTTCCCACTTTTATTTTCTGCTTTAAAAGAGCTCTCTAATTGTAAATCTCCAAATGAAAAGAGATATAGAGCTGCAAAAGCCTGTCGCACAAACTAGTATTCGACTAGGAAAAAGGGAAAGCGACCAAAATAAAATGTATGATGCCCAAAAAGCCAAAGGCTAACTCATAAATTGAAATATCAAAAATTTCAGGCATCTTTCTCTAAATGAGATTCTCTTTGCTCAAAAGTCGCAAATGATATGTTAAATATGGAGCCAAATGAAAAGCTTCAATGAATTGTTATCAAGTACGTGTGGGAGGTCATATATGCATGTTTCTATAATTGAGATAGGTCACATAATCTAGTGCTAGTTGTGTATGCCTTGATTGAATTGATCATTGAAGCTTCACATTGGACTAAGGACTATCTCATTTTTGATATCCACACACAACACACAAGTCTATGTTCAATGAATGCCTTATTCATTTGTGTGATTGTACTTGTTTAAATGTGTTTTCACATGCTCAATCTTTGTTGATCAAACCCAAAAAGATTTTTGAGTGTTTTATTTGTTTTTGAAAGTGTTTTTATACTTTCTTGTCTTTTGTTTTTGATTAAAATGCATGTTTTTGTGTTTCTTCAAAAACTGGTTCAGGGGTAGTTTCGCGAGAAGCTCGCGACTTAGAGCTTCCCGCGAAAAGGAGTTGAGGGAATTTTTTTTATTTTATCTTGTCTCACAGAAACTTTCGCGACTGTCTCGCGACCAAAAGCTACTCACGAAATATTGTTTGGCTAAAAAATTGGATTTTTCCAATTTCAGACAGAAGTTACCGCGACTATCTCGCGACTGTGTCGCGACCTAATGCTTCTCGCGAAAATTTTGTGCTTCAGTGGCCCTTCTCGCGACTGTTTCGCGACTGTCTCGCCCCTCTCTAACCCGCGAAAAACGCGTGTTTTCAGTTTTTATATAGCTGATGTGACAGTTTTTTCAAAACTATCAAACTTCCCTCGCTCAACCTCTCTCAAACTTTCTCAACCCAAAATCACTATTCCATTCATTTCCCTTCAATCCAAGCATTTTTTCTGCATTTTCTTCTTCAAGGTATGTTTGTCAACCATTTCTTCTTCAGTTTTTGCTTAGATTATGCAGAATTTTTGTTAGGGTTTTCAAAATTGGGGATTTTCGAAACTTTGGGTTGGTTTTCAAAATTGGGTGAATTTTTGTCAAATCTTTTGCTTGGGCTGTGTCCCATTGGTTGTTTCTGCTTCTGTGTTGGCCCTTTGTGGCATTTTATCTTGTATTGAGGGTAGATTTTCCCATGTTCATGCATTGCTCATGTCTTATTTGATGTTGTGCATGCTAGGTGTTTGTCAAAATGTCTGAGTGACATTTTTGTGCTAATTCGGAATCAAGTGATTTCAATCCATGGACTTTCACATGTTTGACCTTATTTCACTCAATTTGGTCATTGATAGTGTGTCTCATGCACCTTGCACTTGCTCACACATACATACACATGCACATTTGCTTTGTTCCATGCATTGTGTCTATGCATTCAGCAGTGTTACTTCTGCTTTGACCTAACTTGACTCTAATCAAGTTCTGTGTTCTGTGGTCTATGGGTTGTGCTCTTGTCTCCTGTGTGTTTTGTGTACTATGTTGCACAGATGTCTCCATTCAAGACTTCAGCTGTGAAAGGAGGCCGCGACAAAGGGAAAGAACCGATCATTGATGTTGATGCTGATTCACCTAGACCGAAGCGAACTCGTGGCTCAACAGGAACTTTTGATCCTCACTTGTTCAAGTCTCATGCTGCTTTTGAATCCTTCAAGAACCACTTTCAGGGTGCTCCTTTGATAGTTGAAAGGGGGGTTGACCAGCCATCACTCAAAGACACACAAATACCTATTTGGTTTGCCACGAAAGATTGGAACTATCTGCTGTCAACTTTCGAGGATACATTCGAGAACATGGTTAAGGAATTCTATGCCAATGCCAGTGTCGTCGGCGGTGAGATTAAATGTTGGGTTCGAGGAAAGAGCTTTTCTGTCACACCAATGTACTTGGCGGAAATTCTACACATTAACCGGCCAATACTCCCCATACCGCCGGTATATGATGAGCTGAACTCCAATGAAGAATATCTCAGACAGTCTTTAGGAGCTGATTTGGAATTCTCATCCACTAAGAAGTCAATCAATGTGGCATCTCTCTCTTCCGAGCTACGACTTCTCTCAATGATCATGTGTAGCAATCTCTATCCCTTGTCCAGCACCGGATATATGAACCTTGGTCGAGCTTTGTTTTTGAACGATCTGATCACGGATGTCGAAATTGATGTGTGCTCTCATATCTTTCACATTTTGGCAAAAACAGTTGACCGCACTGCTTCAAGGAATTGTCTTCCTTTCTCTCGCCTTATTTCAAAGATTTTGAATCTCAAAGGTGTCCGTCCATTGGATGATGAACGTCCATATCCAAGGCCAAGTCCAATCAACATTCGATCTCTCCATGCTAGTATGAGCCATGCCAATAAGAACACCAAGCAAGAAACTCATGCACCATCGGGTTCCTCGAGTTCTGCAGCTCGTATCAATGATGAACAGATCAACAATATCTTTACTGCTCTTCAAGAGATGAGTACAAAGATGTCCGAATTTGCGACTATCATGTACACTCACCACCGACGTCTTGATTCACAGCTCACATCTCTCCAAACTCAGATGGACGAAATTCAACGGAAGCTAGAAGGGAATGACTAGCTATTCCATGACAAAAAGGGGGAGATGATGTCATTGATAGGGGGAGAAGAAGTCAACAGTTCCTATGTTTACTTGTTTTGTGTTTAAAGCTTTGATACTATGCTTTATTTAAGTATTTATTTTCAGATGTTTCTTTTGTGATATTCTCTATGCTTTGTAGCACTCTTTGCATGTACCCATGTTGCTTTTGTAAGCTTTAAGGGTTGTTTTGTTTCATTGCATGATTTGTAGGCTTTTATGGTTTGTGCCATGTATTTGCAATACTTTGCTTATGCAGCCTTTATGCTTGTGCTATTGAAGTTTAATGTCATACATTTACTTCACTACATCACTCTTGTGCCCGTGTAGGATTGTTCCTAGATGCATATACGTTCTATGCATTGGTTGAGTGATGAACACTCTTGTGCCCTAGTAAGATTGTTCCAAGATGCAAATTCTTCAAGTATTTTGCATTGGTTGAGTGTTGGATGTGCAAATGGTACTCTTCATATGAGCTTATCATCTTGCATATCCGGATGTTCATTCCTTGTGTGAATGAGCATAGTAATTGCTTGTGTATAGTGATTACTCGTTTGATCTTGCCATGATTTAGTGTTTCTATTTCATTCAGCTTGATCATGTGCTTATTGCTCCATATGCTTTTCAAGTTTTCTGCATACAATGATAATATTTTGTTGTTGTGTCTCAGGGGTTACTTGTTCATAAGTTTCAAGAGCTTATCAGAATCTAGAATTAGGTGTGAGTGAGTTTTGCCTGTGTTCCCAAACTCACGTTTAAGTCTAGAGTCTGTTTTAGGGTTTTGTCACAGAATAGCCAAAGGGGGAGATTGTAAAGTTGTGATTTACAACTATGTGTTTTGTTGGCTTTTATTCCGTGCCAAATTTGATTGTAATTACTATCAATTGTTTATACCCTGTATTTGTTGTGGGAATTGTTGTAAGGGGTGTGTGATAGAGAGTGTGTGAAGACTCAAGCAATTTGGAAGCTGATAGAATCTCGTGGGTATCTCGCGACTAAGCTTCCCGCGAAGTGAAGCATGTGCCCTACACATGCTGGAATGCGAAGAGTCATGACAGATGGAGATAGCTGTCTCTCGCGAGTATCTCGCGGGTAAGGCCTTCCCGCGAGACACCCGCGAGACATGCTGTTCTGCCAGCCTGTACTGACTGACTCACACATTTTGCACATATCCTATATAAACCCCCATTACCCACAAATGTTGAGGAATGCTTTAGAGAGAAAACCCTAGCCAAACACATTTGTAATTAGAGATTGTCATCCCCACCTTTCTCTATACACTTGCTTGTGGTATCTCCTCAACCCTTCCCTCTCCATTTCCACACCATTGAGAGGTTGATAGCCCAAACACTTACCACACCTTTTGAGAGTGTTGTGTGACGTTTTGGTGCTGCTGGGAAGTATTGGAAGAAGCCTGGAATGGCAGATGCAACATGGAGCTTGTTGCGGGATCCGGAGAACTAAGACAAGACACGGTTCTGAGAAGCCTTGTTGGAGTAGGAGCTTGGAGGGCTTAGTTACATCGGGTAGATTAGGCTTGGAGGGTCTCTTGCTTACTCATGTATCCCAACTGATTGTCTAGTGGATCGATTTCCGCTTGGACGGCGGCGGAGAGGTTTTTCGCCGAGTTCTTCGGTTTCCTCTTCGAAAACACGTCTTGGTGTTTTCTGTGTTTGCATCTCTCTTCCCTACTCTTTTATATTCCATTACACTGCGGTGTTGTTTAGTTTATGGATTAGAGTAGCTATATTGTTCATCTGCTCGCTTTTACACTATTCCGCACTTTATATTAAAGTTGTGTAAAATCTATCGAGCCGTAATTTTAATCGGGGGTCTAAACAGCTCTTGTGTTTTTCAACACGTTTTTCGAGCTTTCAGAGAGGGTGGAATGGGATTTTGGGTGGGATGGTTGGGTATTCACATTTAAATTATTTAATGGATCTTAATTCATGGGCAAGGTGTGAATGGTGGTAAGGCTGAGTTTTGTTTGGTGACAACAAGGAGGGTGGTGATCGTGTGGCGAGTTCGATGATGATAGTTTTTGTGTTATACTACATTTAGGGGAGTTTAGCCATTTTAAATTGTGGTAGACTCCATTCGGTTAAGTAGAATCATATATTATATGTAATATTGGATGAAATAAAAGATTTGAAGTTCAATCTCCGTCTATTTCAAAAACTGATTAGTGTCTTGGTCTGATAATAAAGAGCTTTCATTAGGAACAGACGTCATAGGCTGAAACTCTCTAAAATATATATATATATATATATATCGGAGAAAATGGGCTTTTGCCCTTTCTTTTTAAAATATCCAGCAAAATGTCCC
This sequence comes from Quercus ilex subsp. ballota, assembly GCA_032727855.1. Taxonomy (NCBI): domain Eukaryota; kingdom Viridiplantae; phylum Streptophyta; class Magnoliopsida; order Fagales; family Fagaceae; genus Quercus; species Quercus ilex. Next base: position 20,783,033 of record CM064915.1, read on the forward strand.
ATATCTAAAACTAATTAGGAAAATGCCCCTATTTTGAAACTCGATTTTTTAAAAATCAAGTTTCAAATGTATAACTCGATTTTTAGAACATCGAGTTATAGCAAACGTGAACTTAGAATTTTTTTTTTTTTTTTGGGAACTCGAGTTCCATGTAAAGTACTGGAGTTCATGGAACTCGAGTTCCACTTGAATTTTTTCAAGGAACTTGAGTCCCATGAACTCGAGTACTTCACATGGAACTCAAGTTTTGTGAACTCCAGTTCCATAATTTTTTTTTTAATTTTTTTTAATTTTTCAGTTTGCTATAACTTGATTGTCTAAAAATCAACTTTAAATTGAAACTTGATTTTTAAAAAATCGAGTTTCAAAACAGGGACATTTCCTTAAATAGTTTCAGGTATGGGGCATTTTGCTGAATATTTTTTTAAAAAAGGACAAAAGCCCATTTTCACCTATATATATATATATATATATATATCATGTGTAATGCATGTGGATAACTTCATTGTTAATGTTAATCACAGTTTAGCTGATATGTTTTACTTTTATTTATTTATTTATTTTGGCTAAAGACGATAATATATACATTACAACAAAATTGCAAAACTTTGCAAATTAATGGTTAATCATGCACCCATAAAAAATGCTAATCATGCATCATAAAAGTTTGGGAAAATATTGAAAACGGAGTTATTTATATTGAATAATTTATACACCTTTATTTCAAATTCTAAAATCCAAATACAACACCTTCCTGAAGACTTCCATGGGTCAAAACAATGTATTCTTCCTCCCACAAAACCACATGCCATCCTGATATCGACTGGAGTGCAGTGTTCCCTATTACTATTTGGGCCATATGAATGACTCGCAATAAAATCGTTAAGGAGAACCTACCTTTTGAACCTTGTGAAATTCTCGAGAAGATCAAAGCCCTTTACATTGATCACTTCTACTCTTTGCCATACATGACAAGGAAGTCTCAACTGAAATGCCGCCCATCCTTATAGTTTTTTCAAGCTTAACATATATGGGTTAGCCCAAGGAAACTCGAGAAGAACCAATGCAAGGGGTCTCATTAGAGACCATAAAGGAACATGGATCAATGATTTTTCTAGAAGCATTGGCTACACTCACTCTATGGTTGCTGAACTTTGGGGTATTTGCAATGGAATAGATGCACCATCCGTTGTTAGCATTATCATATCAGATTTCTCTATCCTTCCTCCAGTTGTATTTTGTACTAGCTTTTAGTTGATGCTTCGAGTACTATAAGTGTGTTTTCGTATTCCATCTCAGATGGTCCAATATTAAAACACGCTTTTGGGTTGATTGCGATTTCAAAAATCAAGATTTGGAAATCTTACCAAATGCAAAAAAAAAAAAAAAAAAAAAAAAATCCCGATTTGAAATCTTTCTTTCTCGATTTGAAATCTCAAACTTCATTTTGGCCCAAAAATGCTGGACCAAATGGGCACTAAAGCAACTTAAGAAATACAAAGTCTAGGATACATAATATAATTTTCCTTTTTAACCAAGAAAAAAGAAAAATCCAAATACAAGTATGGCATTGGGTTAAAGGGAAAAAAAATTGGGGTTATTGTTTTTTGCTGAATAAAAACTTTATTGGGTAATTTGGTGTTGGTGGTATGGAAATGAATTAAGACGAAACCCAAGCTTATTTATTTATTTATATATACTATAAAACCAAAGTCTTTAATTATTTGTTGATCTCATGAGATTTTGATTTGAAGTTCTCACAATTTTCCACATCACCAATTAATTTTTAATTTTTAACGTTTTATTATTAAAAAGAAAAAAAAAATCGACAAAATTCTCTCAAAATAATTTGACTGTCTTTGAATGTAGCTTGCCCCTCTCCCTCTGAATACTCCCAAGACCCAGACGCAGAAAACAAACCAATTCTACCACCGTCCCAGCTGTGGTAGAGGGTATGGCTACTATGTATGACTCCCTTCCTTCTTAATTTCGCTTCATAATTGTAAGTCTGTTTTTTCCCTTTGCTGATTGGTTTCTCACAGTCCCAAAAATCCCACAAACTAAGCAAAGAAGCCATGAGCCGTGGAGTACTGTTGTAGATTCAAGATTGGTCGTAAAGATTGGGATTTTAGGGTCTTTTATGAAAAACCCAAACAGATTTTTGGAGGGCTTTTGTTTGATTCTTTGTTTGGTTGCAAACCTTAGCTTCTTCTCCAATGTCCTCCTTTAGCAACTTTGGCTTTGCCCTCTGCCAAATTTATTTGTTAGTGATGGTAAAGTTTGTATATTTAATTTCAGTAGGAAGCTAACATTCATAGTAAAAACTTAGGGCTTGCTATTAGCTACTACTGAACCTTTTTTTTTTCCTGATTGCTACCATGCCCAACTAAGGACCAAATTTGTAGAGTTTAGAAGCTGTCTGCAAATCCTAACAACAGCAAAGTGCATGATTTGGAAGCGAAGGAAAAAGGTAGAGAGCTATGTTTTTTCATCTTTCATATCTATTTTTGAAGCATATTTTGTGGGACTTCATCATGATCCAAGTTGGTATATTGATTATTGAATTTAATAGGTAGTGGGTCATTTATCATTGTTGTGTTGCCTATGAAAAGTGGGTGGATTTGCTTTGAAGGAACATTGGTTTATAATTCGCTCTTTATGATTCACCAATATAATAACTCTATTAATGTGGATGGCGCGTCGTCTTTGGAAGGTCATGGGGTGTCAGGAGTGGGAGTGATCATTCGTGATGCTAAAGGAGGTGTGGTTGCTGCCCTTAGTAAAGCTTTGCCTATGCACTATCTGGTTGAATGGACTGAGCTCTTTGCTATGGAGCAAGGAGTTCTTTTGGCTCGGGAAATGGCTATCCAGTTGGCCATCTTTGAATCCGATGCTTCCTTTGTCATTCAAGCCATTTCTCTAGACCTCCGTGGTGGTGAATCTGGCCACCTGATCTAAGGGATTCAGCTTGCGAAATCGAACTTCTTGAGTTGCTCTTTTCGACATGTGAAAAGGGACTCCAACAGGGCTGCCCATGAGTTGGCCTAGTATGCAAAATGTAATAATGTTAGTTGTATTTGGAAAGGTGTTTCTCCGCCTTTCTTAGATTTTTTGATACAATCAAGTCTAGGTTGAAAGTTGTTGGCTGAGGCCCTATTGTATTCCTTTTCATGTGTTAATGATATTATACTTTTTCTCAAAAAAAAAAAAAAGTATATGCTTTTAAGTTGCAGTTCAACTGTTTGAAAAAATTACTCTTAAGACTATGCATCGTTATTCAGTTGTGTTTGTGTGTTTTGTGTACGTTTCTTTCATTGTTTTATTTATGCATCATGCATGGTTATGTGCAATGTGAGATGGCCTAATTTTCCTAACCAAATTAGTCTTCTATTTGGTTTAACAACCCCGTTGAATCCAAATCTAGAAAACTATTTTGGTCATTTAAGAGCTATAGTTTTTTTTTTTCAAAACAGAGAGAGAGAGTTCGTTAGGATATATGTTTCTCTGTTTATAGAATACTAGCTTGTAACCTTATACATATGCATAGATACACTTAAAGATATACATAATATAATTCCTAAAATATATAATTTAAATACTATTGATACTCATTTTTATATTTTATTAACTCTTTACAAAATTTTGTAAAGATATTATTAGGTATAAAATGTAAATTGTCCATGTTTTTTTTTTTTTATAATTATTGTGAAGCACTTTTTTTTTTTTTTTTTTTTACGATTTATTTATTCTAGACTCTTTTGTTTTTGTACTTAATAACTCACTTGGATGAATATTTATGATGTGATCCCACATTTGATTCTAAAATTAAGAAATAAAACTCTTTAAGAATAAATAATTTAGGACACATGGCGCAAAATTGAAACTCTAATTTGGAATTCTAATTTGAGTTTCTCTTAGCTTCTTTATGATGTGGTCCCACATTTGATTCTAAAATTAAGAAATAAAACTCTTTAAGAATAAATAATTTATGACACATAGCGCAAAATTGGAACTCTAATTTGGAATTCTAATTTGAGTTTCTCTCAACTTCACCTATATATATATATATATATAAAACCAAAACCATTGAAACTCCCACAATTTTCCATGTCAGCACAATAAAAAATAAAATTAAAAACTCTTTTTCAAAAACAAAACCGAATACTTATCTTTAAATAAATAAATAAATAAAAAACCGAGCTTAAGAGACACATTTAGGACTCTTTTCCTATTTCAAACTCTATTGGTGTTTAGCCTAATTAGTTTAAAACCCTACACACCGACTTCAGATGCAGCCTCTTCAACAACCAAATGAGCGTTTGGATTGCGTCAAAACAGCCCTGTGTTTTGCGTTTCAGGCTTTTTTTTTTTTTTTTTTTGACCAGCGCCTGGTGCACTATTCATGGGACATGAACAGTGCACCAAGGCATATGAACAATAAACCACGCGTGAACAGTAAACTTTTTTTATTATTTTTTTATTGTTTTTAGTTTTTAGTTTTCAGCAAAATAAGCGGTATCCAAACAGACCCCAAGTCTTCTTGAGGAGTTTTTTATCACAAAACGCCAACCTCTCTCCTCAATTGAGTCCCAGAGACCCCAGCCTTTGACTAATATGAAATCATCCTGATCAGATTCTCACTACAATATGCAAACTAAAGCCTCTGAGATTCAACCCATCCTAACCCTAAGGGCCAGGAATGACTTTTATTTGTCAAACATGGCCTTGCGGTATTCTACATGTAATTTTGAAAGTTAGGTGTGTTACTATTAATTTGTAAATATGCATAAAGACTTTCTTCAAATTTCGTTGACACAATATTGCTGGTGGTTTGACGTTGAATTTACTGTCTCAATAGTGGTTTTTTTTTTCTTCAGTTAAATTGGACTATTAATTTCTCTTTTGTTTTTTCAATATGCTTTTCATCTGCTTCTCTACCCAAGGACAACCAATTGAAAGTGAGGAGAATTATACACCTCCTCCAAATTGTTTTACTATTGTTTTTAAGAAGATAAAATGCCTCTTAGATTGGTATTTTTGAATGAATTCTAAAGTAATATTCATCAAATCCCTAAAGAAGATTCATAAGGTGTAAATTAGAATTGGTGAGAACCACAAAGAAGCTTTACCTAGAGATGAATGTTTGGAAGCTCATTATATGTTTTGTAAGTAGTCAATTACTATAATTTAATTTTTGAATTATTTCTCTCGGAAACAAACTTGATTATAAGAGCTGAATTAGATTTTATAAATCTAAATGTGGAAATATACAAATCTCTATCAAAACTATTGAAAAAAGATGAAAATTTTCAATCAAATATTGTTGGCTTTCTCTTTAAATATTGTTGCTCCTTTTTCTGTACTTTGATCCAAGTCTTTAGAAGCTTGATTTGATTCTCACTTTTTGTGTTGTTTTCTTGCATGATCCATTTGTTCATCTTCAGGTCCCTTTTCTTGAGAATTTGTGATCAATGTCATTACTGTCTTTCTTAACCATTGTTGTTCCTTTTGTAAAGAACAAAGAAAAGATAAACAGTACATCAGAGACTGAGGGAAAAGAGAGGAAAACAAAGTTTAAATTGAGATCAAAATAGCAGAGGAATAAAAAAGAAAGAACTTTAAGAGAGATAAACAAAGAGTGCCTTAATTTTAATTCTCAATTCTGCAAAAAAGATTGGCATCTTTCTTGATCCCTTCAAGCTCCTCTCTACTCTTTCATTCTCACAACGTTGGCAATGCTTGACCAATTAACAATTCATTAACCCATATACAGGGGGCCAATATCACTATAGCTGGAGAGCTTCAACTTATGAAAAAAAAATAGGCGAAACTACACAGTAAGTCCCTAAAGTTTACTCGCTAAGCACAATTGGTCCCTAAACTTTTAAGTGAGTGCTATTGATCCCTAAAGTTTTAAAAATGAGCATTATTGGTCCCTTTGTAAACTTTTGTTAGTTTTTTTGCTTATGTGTCAAATGGAACAATGATGTGTCTGTTTTTAATGACATGGCAACTGTTTTCAGTATTAAAAAATTACTTGCCAACGAACACACCACCCTCAGGTTAGCCATTGTCTCTGATGCACCTCTGGCTCAGGCCAGCACTTAGTCCTCTTCCTCAGCTCACCTCCCCAAGCGCTTCTCCTCGTTGTGGACACCTCCTGTGACCTCATATGGATTATCTCTAATAAGCCTCATCAAACAAACTCAATAATTTCTTCAAATGGTACCCAGATTCCAATCTCAAATCAATATTAGAGGAAAATTTGCCCAAGATCTAAGCTTGAATTACAAAACCCATTTTTCAATAACCCCAGTTGCAACAAAATAGATGGTGGAAACCAAGAGGTGGGTCTGTTAGAGAACACATTTAAGCTCACAAAACCACAAAACGAAGAGGTGGGTCTTGCTCTTTTTTTTCTTTTCTTTTTTTTTTGGGCTAACTTGGTCTTGCTCCTAATTGATGGTGGCTAGTTTAGTATATTGAACAATAGCAATATTAATAGACGTTATAGAACAAGATTCGAAGGAATAGGAAATCCTTGGGTTTTTGGCTTTTATTTTTAGGGCCAAACAAGAAATGTGCGGTAAGCAAAATTGGGCTTGTAGGGATAGGGTCCAAACAATGCCGATGTAGGTGACAAAGAGGACGGGTTGGGGTGGAGACCCAAGGAGGAGGGAGATGAAAATATTGGCCGGATCTAGCAATGGCACCGGAGACTATGGCGGGCTTGAAGCAGTGGCAGTTTGAGGAGAGAACTTGGCATGAGGTGAGTGGTGTTTTTGCTGACATGTAATTTTTTAATTCTAAAAACAGTTGCCATGTCATTAAAAAAAGACACATCATTATTCTGTTAGATACATAGGCAAAAAAACTAACAGAAGTTAACAAAGGGACCGATAATGTTTATTTTTAAAACTTTATGGACCAATAGCGCTCACTTAAAACTTTAGGGATCAATTGCGCTCACTTAAAACTTTAGGGACCAATTGCGCTCAGTAGGTAAACTTTAGGGACTTGCACTGTAGTTTTGCCAAAAAAATATGATCATAAGTAAATATATGCAAAACTCTTTTAGGAAATACACAAGGAGAGATTGACTTGCAGCAAAGGACTGAGCACACTTGCTACTGATACAGTCAACTTTCAAGGAATGATTTATAATTTATTGGTGAATCTGTCAAATATTTGCCAAATTTTCACAATGACTAAAATCAGTTCTGCTTTTGACCATTATGTATAAAATTTTATTCTTCAAAATAGTCAGTGTGCATCATTAAGTTTACTTCCAATCAACAAAAAGTTCATACATACTTCTATTAATGTTTCTTGAATGTCAATTAAAAATCGAAATCTTATTGTTTTGCAAGTAGGGATTTGGAATTTTGTTATCTAGGTTATTTGGTAATACAACTACAAGACGAGCACAATCAGGTATTTACCAATCTTTCCTTTATTCTGTATTGTTTCTTGCATATTTATTGATAATATGCTTCTTTACTGAAAATCCAGGCCCTTTTATCATAATAGCTACATGTTTAACTGTCAAGACTTTCAAAAGCAAGTACATTTCTTTTCTCTATTTCTCTTTATAAGTAATTATGTGTAGTTTAACAATTTAGCCTTTAGACAAATTTGTATGCGGTTGCCTTTAGAATAATAAATAGATGATGGCTTTGGGAATTTACTTTTTCAACCAATCTTAACCATTAAAGACAAATATTAGATGGTTGAGATAGTGTGACAATCCATGAGTATACATATACTATATCCTCCTCCTCTCAGGTTCTCACATAAGAATGAGCTGGATCCCTGTACATAGAGTCCACCCTTATGTGAAATGAGAGAGATGTACTACAATGGCAGTTGGATATGACCAGACCAGAACGGCTTCAATTGACCGATGATTGGATTGAATTATAACATGTGGAAAACCTTATAGGAAAAAGTAAACACATGGTGCGACTAGGGTCATACAATGAGCCTACCCTTGGGCCTACAAAGGTCATAGCTGCTTGATAAAAGCATGGCTGATTAGAGTCTATGCATATAAGACCTGATAGGATTGGCTTTTAACATCCATAAAGTAAAAATCTTGGCAAATAAGAAGCAAGGTTGATGAGAGTTTTGAATTGCCACTTGCACACCACAGAATATTCAAAATAATATCCACTAAATGGTATCCAACATGCTGAAATTATTGTTTTTGTAAATGAGATTAAGGAAAGCAATGCGGTTCAATTAAAGCAGGAGTTAAAAAAGGAAAAGGGTGTTGAGCCATTGAATTACTTATTTGATACTGTTTTGACATTGGTCTACATATTTGAGTGACCAACTCGAACTTGAACTTGATGCCATGAGGTGTTCAATATCCCTCTCAAGTTCCAAATGTCTTCAACCTTTTCAGGTTGGACATTTGATGCTATATCCACCTGCCAATCAATGTAAATATGGCCCTTGAAATTGGATATGCAAATTCAGTTCACCTTTTGGTCCTAGAGGTGCTAGGTCCTGTTGGATTCATATGTTATTTGTACTGCTCATTTTGCATCTATGTTACTGGTACTTTGAACTTTTCATAAATGATGTACATTTCAAAGTGAGAGATATATAGGAAAAGTAAGATTGTTGATTATGGTCATGTTAGATATACTTATAATGTAAAATTGTTGAAGCACTGTTAAGTGATTTTGATGCAAACATCATATTAAAATGGAGTTAGTAAGTCACTGTCCAATAGAGAATTGTACTCTTTTTTTAATGAATTTCGTGCATTGCAGCATTGCAGGAGAGAATAACTTATCGTCAACAAGTGGAACAAGAGTTTAAATTGATTCAGAAATTCTTGAGACTGCTAATTTCAAAGATCAGTAAATGCTTTGTTTTGGATTCACATTTTTAATGTATTTATAATAAAATACACAAAAACTTATATGATATTAACATTTTATATGTCATTTCTCTTATCAAATATAGAATTCAATCAAAGGTTGAAGATAGCTCAGAAATGACCATATTCATTTTAATCTAAACTTAAGTTTGATTTCTATTTTTCATTACATAATTTATTGTTTCATATCAAGGATAGGAAACTATGACTAAGTAAGATTAAGAAAGTCATATTGTTGCTCAAATTTGAAGCTTGGTGTGTCTTCCTCATATCATGGTCTTTGTTTATATCTTTATAATTTATATTAGTTTTAGTGTGTGTATATATATAACTTTTGGATGTATATTTTGCTTTATTAATTTAATAATTGTAAATTACTTCGTAGGTTTCAGTAACTATGCACCTGTAGTGAGATGTTGACAACATAAGCATATATATATGGTATTAACATTTTATAAAAATCTCTCTTACAACCCAATAACATTCTATGTTAGACAACACTTCTAAACTATAGAAAAGCATAGAAGTTAAATATTTCTCTCCATTGTATTTTATTTAATATGACAGTTCTATTTTTTTTTTTTTAAATGCTAACTAGCAAAATGTCTATAATATGCATATTATTGACCCAATTTTCTATTTCTAAATTTCTTAGATTTTATTATATAAATAAAAATAATTACAATTATACAGTTTAAATTATATATTTTTTTTAAGAAGAGGTTCAAATTATACATGATATGAGCTTACAATTTTTTTTTTAAACCATACATTTCTAAAATATGTAATAGTTTCTCATTATATATATATATATATATATATATATATAAAGTAGTACAAGCCAAATAGAACTTCTTTTTTATAGGTAAATCTTCATTCCAAAAAAGATGAAAAGGTACAGTAAAAAACCAAAGATCACAGGTAGTGTCCTAAGCCAAACAGAATTTCTATACATGATGCATTCAAAAAAATCTACCAAGCACCAAAAGAATGAGCCTATTACCATTTAATTGATGTGCATTAAAGTTGGGCACCGTATTGTATAAGGGTAAAATATATAGGTCATTTCAAAAGAAACTCAAAATGTGCCTTTATCAGGATAGCCCAAGCATGATAAAGCCTGAGGCTTAGAGACATTCATTTGGAAAAAATCCAACTAGGCCTGCCCACCATAGTTTAATCTCTACCAAACTGCAATTTTGTTTGAGAAATAGCGATCCTTTCGTAGTGGAACATTGATTAGCCGGCTAACTTAATAGGTTCAATTATTCAAATCCTCAAGAATCTCATATTGTAAAGATACAGTATAGTTCACAAATTGAGAAAAGAAGCAAAGCACATTCTAAATGGAGACTTGGCAATAACAATGTTACTAAAAGAAATGAAAAGGCTAGTAATGTGCTTGAATCATTTAGCTTTTAAAATGAAAAGGCTATCATGCAAATAGTTATACTATTAAAATTAGAATCGAAGTTTAAAATGACACAAAAGCTACCATGTAAGCTTGTCATGTATGTTATAACATTCAGATTCAACCAGTCTATACACTTCTCCATCTAACATAAAATGGTACATGGAAAGATAAGGAATAGAACAAAGTAGTTAAATATTCTTCTTTACATAATACACTAGATTATCCCTCCAATATGAGTTGCAATGGCAACAACAACCAAACCAATAATTCAAACAATATTTAAGCTCAAGTAGGCCCTTAAAATGACTCTCTCGCTGCATTTCCTCAAACCAGGGGTGATTAATGATTATCCAGCCTTAAACTCAATAAACATGAGATAGTGTAGTTACCATAAAAAAATTAAAAAAAAAAAAAAAAAACTCATAAAAAAAAGATACACCACAGGAAGTTTCTAAAAATATACATATGCACTCCAAAAATGAATTTGCATAACAAAGAAGACTGATAAAAATGAGAAATGCTAAATTACTAGAATCTAAATTCAGGGACGTGGCAAATGAAAGGCTTGAATTCATCAGAACCTTTCATTGGCAAAGAATCCCCATCCAAGACTTCGAGCTCTAGATCTTCCTTTGGTGACAAAAACCCGATTAAGAGATTCAAGACATAGATCCCCAAACCATAGGAAACAACATAAAATCCTTGTACATAGTAAACACGTAAAAAGGCTAGCCTGACGGTGGTGCAATTCAGATTTCTTTCTTTCTCTCTGCCTTATGGACTTTCTCTCTCCCTCTATCTCTCATTCTATTTTTATTTATTTATTGAATAGTAAACAGTGCATTTCATCCCTATAAATATAGCCACATGTTGCCATCCTTATGGCTGAATGCATTGTACTCCAACCAAGTTCTTATTGTAATCTCTTTGGATTTCGCGTTTAGTAGCAAAATTAAGAAAACTTAATTGATACAATAACTCACTTAGCACAAAAATTCAAAAACTTATATAAGACACGTGGCATAAAATTGGAACTCTAATTTGGAATTCTAATTTGACTTTCTCTCAGCTTCACCTATTATATATATAGGATAGTCGCAGACCCACGCAATGCGTGGGAATATATAATTATTTTGTAATATGCTATAATGTATAATTTATTGTCTAAAAATTATTGAGAATAATTTGTTCTCCTTAAAAATTGAACTATTTTTAAAAGTGTTATCCATTTCCGTTTAATTATTTTGGGTTTTTCTTAATAACTAAATCATGAAATCAGTGAAGAATAAAAAACAAAAAATAATGTCTATACATATCTATACTATATATAATAATGGAAGTCTTGAAAAAAAAAAAAAAAAACTTTCTTTCTTCTCTTAAAGTTCCTCAGAAATGTTTTTGGCCGCTTAAGAAACTTTCATTGTCAAACTCTCATGTATCTAGGTCAATGACCCTAAACCTTGCAAGAACCAAATTTCACATTTAGCATTATCAAAATCAGATAAAAATTAAACCCCCAATTAATCATGTTTTGAGATTTTCTATTTCCTCGTGACCAAACCTTTGAGTTAGATTTCTTTTATTGTCTATTGGATTGTAAGATCAAATTATTATGTGTTGCATATAATAAGAAAGAGTGTGCTAAACATAATATTTGTCGAAGCCAAACAGAAATTGAGAAAGGTTCCACAACAAAAAAGAACCATTGAGTCAAAAAATATGAAAGCAGTAATTAGAGTATAAATCAAGGTAGTCAATACCATACCGGTACTGGCCGTACTAGCCGGTATGTACCATACTGGTATGTATACCGGTATTGAAACATCAATGTTTTGTACTAGTTTAAATACCGGCCGTAACGACTATGGACTGGTCATACTGGCCAATTTCAAAAAATACCAGTCGGTATAAAAAAAGATTTTTTTTTTTATTTTTAAAGTTTTGTAATTTTTGAATTTTTGTTAAGGCAGAATGGTAACTTTAATTTGGAATTCTAATTTGACTTTCTCTCAGCTTCACCTATTATATATATAGACTAGTCGCAGACCCACGCAACGCGTGGGAATATATAATTATTTTGTAATATGCTATAATGTATAATTTATTGTCTAAAAATTATTGAGAATAATTTGTTCTCCTTAAAAATTGAACAATTTTTGAAAGTATTATCCATTTCCGTTTTATTATTTTGGGTTTTTCTTAATAACTAAATCATGAAATAAATGAAGAATAAAAAACAAAAAAATAATGTCTATACATATCTATACTATATATAATAATGGAAGTCTTGAAAAAAAAAAAAAAACTTTCTTTCTTCTCTTAAAGTTCCTTAGAAATGTTTTTGGCCACTTAAGAAACTTTCATTGTCAAACTCTCATGTATCTAGGTCAATGACCCTAAACCTTGCAAGAACCAAATTCCACATTTAGCATTTTCAAAATAAGATAAAAATTAAACCCCCAATTAATCATGTCTAGAGATTTTCTATTTCCTCGTGACCAAACCTTTGAGTTAGATTTTTTATTTTGTTGTCTATTGGATTGTAAGATCAAATTATTACGTGTTGCACATAATAAGAAAGAGTGTGCTAAACATAATATTTGTCGAAGCCAAACAGAAATTTAGAAAGGTTCCACAACAAAAAAGAACCATTGAATCAAAAAATATGAAAGCAGTAATTAGAGTATAATTCAAGGTAGTCAATACCATACCGGTACCGGCCGTACTACCGTACTGGTATGTATACCAGTATCGAAACATCAACGTTTTGTACCGATTTAAATATCGGCCGTACCGGCTATGTACCGGCCATACCGGCCAATTTCAAAAAATACCAGCCAGTATAGAAAAAGTTTTTTTTTTTTTTTTTTGAATTTTTGTTAGGGCAGAATGTTAACTTATTTGTATTATTTGTTTTCTTAGTATGCAATGGTAACTCTTAAGCTTTGTATTTTTTATATTGTGTTTTTTTTTTCTTCTTTTAATTCATACTAAAGTATAAAACCATGAATAATTAGTATTGAATTGAGGAACACACACACACACACATATTTATTTATAAATATAAAAAATAGCGATAAACCCAAAACGATACACCGGTATTGACCGGTATCCGAAATATACCGTACTACTAGCCAAACCGGTACAGCCTCCGGTACGGTATTGACTCTCTTGGTATAATTACAACGTATACTCTTTTATTGTTTCAAAACAATCATCGGGAAATACATTAAACTTTGGTTTTCTTTTCTTCCTTTTTTTACATAGAGTTAAACAAATGTCAAATGTAAGAAAACTAAAATGTCAAAGATAAACAAATTGAATGGGTAAAACACAAATATAAAATAAAAATTGTACAACATGAATATGAAGTAAGGAGTTGTTGTAGAGATTTCTAATTCTTGAAAACCCTTCTCATAACCAAAAAACCAATCCTAGCCACCCATAGCCCCAAAGTGATCACATTGTCAGCAACCCACAAAAAAACATATCATCCTTAAACTTTAGAAATCCAATGGAAAAACCGAAGTTGGGGGAAAAGAAAAAATAAGAAGGGAAAGAACAAACCTCAAAGGGACTTTCCAAGTTTGATGCCACTTTGGCAACTTTTGCAGAGGTAGAGAGAGCAACTGTAAATTTATAGTGCTAAAAATAACGTAGTTAATCATAGAAGTGGCAATTGAAGGGTTTGAATTTCAAAAGAGCGAAACGGTTTTGAAGGGGAAAATGAAGAATTGGAAGAAGGATAAATTAATGGTGGTTGGATTTAATGAGTTAAACAATGTGTAAGGTTGTTCATGGAGGGTTGTATTTAATGAGTTAGAGAATGTGTAAAGTTGCACTATTTATTTATATATTAATATTGTTTAAGAAATGAAGGAAAAAAAAGAAAAGGTAACATTGTCGAAGATGTGGCTCAATTGGAGCGTAGCAACAATAAATGCTACGCTTCAGCTTTTAGATATATATAGATATAGATTTCCCAATTTTCTTTTTTATGGGGTGAAAGGCCAAAAACCTATCAAAGATTGAAAGTATATTAATTAACCCAAACGCTAGTATGATGTTAATTCAAATTCATAAAATCATGTTTTTTTGTTTTAACAAAATTTGCAAAGCTTACATCGTAATTACTTGGCAAATTTATAGAAAAAGTAAAATTTTCTACAATAATCTTTCATTCGATTTATAATGTCTCTCAAACTTTTGAAATGCAAGACTAAGTGTTTGTTTGGATCACATCCACATTTCGGACATTTGCGCTTCAGGCGTTCTTTTTATTTATTTATTTATTTATTTTAAGCGCTTAATGCATTGTTCATGGGACATGAATAGTGTATTTAGGCCAATGAACAGTGCTGAACAATAGTGAACAGTAATAAACAGTCACCAGCAATTTTTTTTTATTTTATTGTTTTCAGCAAAATAAGCGGTATCTAAATGCATGGTACGTTTGGTATGTTGGGAAATTTAGACCCCGGTTGATAGAATTAACAAGTTTTAAACCCAAGTTGTTAATTAGATTTATTACAAATAAAACTTATTAAAACAAACAAACATCAATATCATGTCAAAATCATGCAGCGGAAAAAATAAATAAGACAATATTAAGGATAGCAATTTAGATCCGATCCGTGGATACTCGGCCCGGCTGACCCTAATGGGCTGGATTTTACCCGGCCCGATAAAGAATAGGGTCGGGTATGGGTTTTAAAAAAAAACCTGAAGCGGGTCTGGGTTTTATAAAAAAAACCCGAAACCCGACCTGGATAAGACCCGGTTATATATATATATATATATATAATTACTAAATTACCCTCACCTATATATATTTAAAAATCCTAAACTTTTCTATTCCGCTCCTCATTTCAGCTCACACCTGCGCCTTTCCCTCTTCATCTCTCAACTCTCTCACACGCACGGCCACAAGCCCACAACACACATGGCCATAGTCAGTCCTCTACCCCTCTCATCTTCCTCACGCCGCCGCCCCTCTCATCTTCCTCGCCCATGGCCACAACTACAAGCGTGACACGGCCTTACTCTACCTCATTCTCCATTTTTTTTTTCTGGGTTCAGTTCGCCTCAATCATGTGAGTTTGTGTTTGTGTTTGTGTTTATGATTTCTGAAAAGGGAAAAATGAAAATCATAGATCTGAAATTTATGTTTGGTTTTGTGATTTTGAAAGGGATAATCGTAGATCTAAAATATGTGTTTGTGATTTCTGTGTTTATGTTTGTGATAGTGTTTGGATTTGTGTTTGTGTTTGTGATTTTGGGCCGAAAAATCATAAATCAAAATTTTTGTTTCTAACTTTGGGCTGGGCTAGTCATGAGGGACGGGGCCCACGGGGGCAGGTTCAGGTCCCAAAAAAAAATCTGTTTAGTAAACGGGCCAGGTTCGGGACGCAAGTCTTGGCCCGCGGGTCGGGTCCAGGTATGAAAAAACTCGGCCCGAACCCGACCTATTGCATTCCTAGACAAGATATGATGACCCAGGAAAACCAATGAAACCAACCAGTTTCACAGTAAAAAACCTAGGGGGAAACCTTCCCGAAAAGCAATCCACTATAGTAAAGAGAAGTTTCAGATCTAGTATAAAACCTTTGTCCTTAGACTCTACAATCCCCGTAGATGAACTCACAGTAGAAACCTTCTACCGCTTCAGAACTTCTGAACTCTTCAATATATGAACGTCACCCTTTGATGATGCACAAATCCCAGTATGTGACTAACTAATTGCGCGGATCCCAGTACGCGACTTAATCACCAACTAGAAGAAGATTGTTGGCTGCAAAGTTCTTCACTTCATCAACAATGAAGATCAAGAAGCATTTGGTTACAAAACCCTAAGGCGTAAAGACGCAGTAATTTTTTCAGAGAGAATAAGGCATCGGTCACATTTTGCATATGTTCTCCTTGTATTCTCTCATGTGACGACCTCTAAAATAAGCCTTATATAGGTCTAGGGTTGTGAGAAAAGAAACCCTACACAAATACAAAAGCCTAGCCCAAAAATCAAATCTGAAAATTTTGATTTCCGTAACCTCGATCGATTGGGAGGTGTCGAGTTTTAAACCTCGATAGATAGCTAGGTGTCGAGGAAGTGTCGAGAAGCTGTCGAGGGGACAGGAGTTTTCTCGATCAATCCACTAGCTATCGAGAAGGTGTCGAGATTGCGATAACAATCAACTGAAGAGCTCGATAGATAGCCAGCTGTCGAGAGATGTCGAGCAACTATCGGGCTATCTGTCGCCAGGTGTCGAGCCGTCTATCCAGCTTTAATGAACAACTTTTCTTCACTTGTTTCTTGGTCCAATCTTCATGGCTTTAATACTAGACTTGAACAACACGTTTCTTGAAGTAATAAACACATCCTAGATCTACCCAATTACAAGTAAAGTGCATTTTGTCAAAGGATTAGCCAACAACATAAAATAATGACATATGTTCTTAACAAGTGAAACACATATGTCCTAACATGATAGACTGTAATAGACATTGTAATGTAATTGATATTCCTATGGTATAACTATTCGGTTGTTTGATTATATTTTTATTACAATGAATAGTTATTCCTTATGCATAACTATTTTTCAAAAAGAGGAATAACTATTCCTTATGATCAAAGTCTGACAGCAAGCGTTTGACTTGGCTTAAATACTCTTGCATCCTCGCATCTCTAGCTTCCAACTCTCACTTTACCTGGCCAACTACCAATCTCGAGTCCGAGAACATCTCTACTGCTTTTCCTTCCATTTTCTGCACCATGGTCATTCCTTGTAACAAGGCCTTATACTCGGCTTTGTTATTTGTGGCCGAGAACCCAAGTCTCAGGGATTTCTCTATGATGGTCTTCTTAGGAGATTCTAGGACTAGCTCCACTCCGGACCCCCTTTGATTTGCTACGCCATCAACATACACCTTCCAACATGGGGGTCCTAGCATAGAGATTACCCAAAGAATTTTCCCTCCATGTTTCGTTTCTCTGCCACTATTTCTACAGGTGGTTCAGTAAACTCGGCCACCAAGTCAACCAGGACCTGACCCTTTACGGAGGTCCAAGGCATGTACTTGATGTCAAAAACTCCCAGAATTGCGTTCCATTTGGCAATCCTTCCAGTGTAATCGGAAATCCGAAGTACAGACTTCAGGAGTAGTTGGGTTAGAACAACCACTGTGTGAGCTTAGAAATAATGGGGAAGCTTTCGCGTGCCATGGACCACAGCTAGTATGGCCTTCTCTAAGGGTAAGTATCTGACCTCAGCTTCATATAGCGACTTGCTCACATAATAGACTGGCTTTTGGAGGCCATTGTCATCCCGTATTAGCACCAAGCTTACTGCATGAGGGGCTATAACAATATATGCAAATAGGACTTCATCGACTTCAGGATTGGACAGGATAGGTGGCCGGGATAGGTACTCCTTGAGTTACTGGAAGGCCACAATACACTCCTCAGACCACTCAAATCATTTTCACTTGTTGATCAAATGATAGAATGGTCTGCATCTATCCATCGACCTAGAAATGAATCAGTTCAAGGCTGCGATCATTCCAGTAAGCTTTTGGACCTCCTTGGCGTTTGTGGTGGTTTTAAATCATTAATAGCCTTGATCTGGTCAGGATTAATCTCAATACCCCTATGAGTAACCATGTAGCCTAAAAACTTGCCTGATCCCACTCCAAATGAGCATTTGGAAGCATTTAGGCGCAGCTTGTGCTTCCTTAAGACATCAAAGGTGCTGCCGAGGTCTCCTAAATGTTCGGACACCACTTTAATCTTCACCACCATATCATCGACATAGATTTCAATACTTTTGGCCAACTGCGGCTCGAACATCCTCGTCATCATCCTTTGATAAGTGGACCCTGCGTTCTTTAGACTGAACGACATTACCTTGTAGTGGTAGTTCCTAATAGGTGTCACGAAGGCTGTCTTCTCTTGGTCCTCCAGGACTAGTGGTATTTGATGATAGTCTTGAAAGGCATCTAGGAAGCTCATCTGAGGATGGCCCGCAGTTGCATCCACTAGCTGGTCTATCTGAGGCATGGGGAACGGGTCTTTTGGGCATGCCTTATTCAGGTCCGTGAAGTCTACACAAATCCGTCATTTTCCACTTTTCTTCTTGACCACCATGGTGTTAGCCAACCATTTGGGGTAAAAAACCTCTTTGATAGCCCTTGCACGCTTAAGCTTCTTCACTTCGTCCCTAATCGCATCAGCGTGCTCTCTTAAAGGGCACCGGGGTAGCTGCTTCTTGGGAGAGATGGATGGGTTGACATTGAGATGGTGACAGATGAAGGCTGGATCAATCCTTAGAGCATCACAGGCATCCCATGCAAATACGTCAATATTTTTTTTGAGAAACCCAATCAACTCCTCCTTCTCTTGAAGAGGCAGTTGAGCCCCGACCTAAAAGAACTTCTCTGGGTCACCGCCAATGATCACCTTCTCTAGATCTTCACATTTTGCCTCCTCGGCAACAGTATCGGGAGGCGACACCGGGACCCTTGATTGCTATAAGCTCTTTTCAACAGAGGCCGAGGACTCCGCGTCGAGCCGATGTGAAATGGTAGCCAATATACACTGCCTTGCCGTGGATTGGCAACCACGAATTTCGAGAACCTAGTCCCTTGACGGGAATTTCACCTTCTGATGCAGGGAGGAGGCAACAGTCCCCAAAGTATGGAGCCAGGGCCTACCAACGATGGCTGTATATGGAGAGTAGGTGTCCACCACGATAAAGTTCACCTCCACTATCTTTAGGCCGGTCTGGATGGGTAGCCTAATCATGTCCTTTGGAATAACAAGCTTTCCGTCGAAGCTCATCAAGGGAGAACTATAGAGCATCAAATCCTCTGGTTTTAACCTCAGCCCCTTGTAGAGGTCGGGATACATAACCTCGGCTCCACTGCCATCATCCACCATCACTCTTTTCACATCGTAGTCCTCGATTTTGAGAGTGATCACCAGCGCATCGTCATGGGGTTGGGTGGTTCCAACCCTGTCCTCTTCTAAAAAACTCAGAATTGGGTGAAAATTCATTCTGGCCCTTTTTGGCTCTGGCTAGGACTCCTCGGCAGGCAGTTAGGCCACAGATAACACTCGTGAAGGGCGCGTGCCTGTTCTTCCTAGCGCGACCAAGATTACACTGATCGTCCCTACAGGTGGCCCTAAGGAAATGTCTCTTTGGGGCTCCTGAGGGGTTTGGCCTTGATGACCACTGGAATGATACAGAAGGTGCTTCAGCTTTCCTTCTCCGACTAGTTGGTCCAGATAGTTCCATAGGTTCCTACAGCTCTCCGTGGTA
This sequence comes from Quercus ilex subsp. ballota, assembly GCA_032727855.1. Classification (NCBI taxonomy): domain Eukaryota; kingdom Viridiplantae; phylum Streptophyta; class Magnoliopsida; order Fagales; family Fagaceae; genus Quercus; species Quercus ilex. The sequence goes on from CM064915.1 coordinate 20,802,651, forward strand.
TGTCTATGGTCCTGGTGGTATTAGCAATAAAAGTTCTGATTGCACCTCGTGGACTCTCCCGCCATCTTATTCAGCCACTTAAAGTATGGTTCATTCTTGATTTTCTCCAACACTCGATGTACTGGTTCTCGGAATACAACATTGACAATCTGTGTGTTGGTTGCTCCGGATTGCCCTACGTAATCTCTTCTCGGGCGGTTTCTGTTATACCGGTCTGACCTGAAATCCCTCATCTCTTAAGGGATAACCTTCTCTTTTCCCTTGCCTTGCAGCTAGTCTTCCTCTACTCGCTTATACTTATCGATCTGATCCATTAGTTGGCGCACACTGGTGGCAGGCTTGCCAGTCAGAGACTTCCTCAAGCCGTGCTTGACTGGGAGACTATTTTTGAAGGTGCTGATGGCGACATCATCAAAATTGCCGTCCATTTCATTATACATCTCCCAATATCTGTCCGAGTAGGCCTTTAGAATTTCTCCTTCATGCATGAATAGGGACAATAACGCACTCAAGGGCCGAGAAGCTCTACTGTTTGTAACGAAACGGGAGCCAAAGGCTTGGGTTAACTGTCTATACGAGTCTATGGAATTCGTCTTTAAGCCATTGAACCACCTCATCGCCACTGGTCCCAAGCTAGATGAGAAAACCTTGCACATCAGCGCCTCATTTTTAGAATGAACAGCCATCCTTTGGTTAAACTGACTCATATGCTTCATGGGGTTTGTTTTGCCGTTATAGATGGTGAAGGTTGGCTGCTGGAGCCATCGAGGAAGTGTAGCCCCTTCTATGTGGTGTGTGAAGGGCAACTTGGAGAGTTGATCTAGTGCCCTGCTCATGGCATCGTTTCCCAAGCTCCTAGGAGATGGGTTTTTACGTTTACGCCTCTAGTAGTGCTCTTCTTCGTGAGAGAAGGTCTTGCTTAGAGGAGTTCTCGACCTTTGCTTATAGTCATCATCGCTTTCATCATCGGAAGGCATGTCAGGGCTAGAATGAGGCCGCTTTTGTTGTGCATGGCACAGCTTTCTCTTCAAGTTGTCTATCTCTCACTGCATGGCCTACTTATCACTCTGTTTCTGGGATACGTGACTCCTAACTTCTTCTGATTGCATGGCCCAGTTGTCATTTTGTCTTTAAAGCACGTGACTGCCCCTGCGAGAGTGGCGTCTACTGGTTTGAGTGGTGTGCACACTTCCCTCTCGAAACCTTCCATTCTCTTCATTCTAATCACGCTCAGGGTTGGGAAAGTTACCCTGTTGCTGGGATCTAGTCGGTTCAGGCTGATGGGAACCTGCTTGATGAGGGCCTGATCCTACCATGCTTGATTGCTGCCCTTACTAACACACAAGTTCTTCCCACAGACGGTGCCAATTGTAAGGACTGGGTTTGAGCACTTCTACTATGGGATGAGTGGACTCAGGCCCAACTAGCCCAATACAATAAATTTATAGAGAATGGGTTTAAGAACTAGGCCTTAGTGAGGGTTATAACATCTAGACATGGTTATGAGTGGATTGAATAATCAAGGACGTGGATTAAAGTGTAATATTCTGCCCTCGGCCTTCACTTGAGGAGCTAGTTGGTCTTATTGTTTCTTCAATACTTGGTTCCTAAGGCTTTGAAGATGATGCAAATTGCTACTGTCCTCTCTGTTTTTCATCCCCCCTTTTCTGGGGGATTTCTTACATTATATACCCCATTCCAGTTGATATTGGCTCTTCATTTGTTGATCATTCAGGTCACTACTCAAGTGTTTGTCCTATCAGCCACCTTCTCAAACCTCCTGTGAGTTGCAACAACCAAGTCAGCACTGTTCTGGGGTCATTTCCTCATTAATGCGGCCAGGACGTTAGTTGTGGGCATTTAATGTGGAGGTGATAGTTTCTCCTTGAATTGCTCCTCCACCATGCTTCCATGGCTGACCCATTGCGCTTGTCCTTTTTCTTGGGATGCTCTGGAAGGCTGCCTTTGATGGTGTTCCGCTCTTCCCTTCTATGATCTCGGTTGGCCGAGAACAGGATTGTCCTCGGCAATATCTCCTGGCAATTTGGACTTTCTTCGTTCGTCCTCGGGCATTTCTTCCTCCTTGGCATGGGCCTTGGGCTTGGTATAAAATGGGCCGGGGTTGCCAAATTCTTTGACCCCACAACCCTAAAATAAGTGTATTTTAGGAAATTTGACTTAAAAATGATTTAATTACATCTTCTTTTTATACTCTACTAAATTGTGAATGCATGTTCAGAATTCTATTCTTAAATAGTCACCAAACTAATGAATAGTAATACTTATTACATTCAAACTTAATGTATTCCTTGTAATACTTATTCCTATTGCCATGTAATAATCATTACAATGTACCAAGCGTGCCCTAACTCCCTAATTTGAGAAAATTGTTGCAATGTCCACCCTACAATCTAAATTGGGCGTTAAGTTGGATGGAAAATAGCACACATGCAAATCATGTGGCATCTGAGCAGATGAAGGGTATTTAAGTAATTTTCATCCATGTGAAATTACTATAATGCCCTTAATTTTCTTTTCCTATCACCATTCCTTCCTTTCTTCCTCACCACTCAACATCCATCTCCTGTTAGCTTCTCATGGCCACCACCATTGACACTTATCTGACTCCAAATCACTATCCCACTTCATTGACAAAAAAATCTCTTCATAGCTATTACTCTTGAGAAACAAAAACCTAAAAAAAAATACTTAAAAAATAAAGCTTACGTCAACTTTGCCAATTTATTTCTTGAAAATCTAGCGTCAATTTTAATGAGATTTAAATCAAATACAATTTCAAACAAAAGCCCTGAAAGAATTTGAAATTTAAAAGCATATTACTTGTTGATTAAGAGAGATTGAACTTGAGGTTCCGTTTGGTTGGGTGGATTTTAAGGACGGTGAAAAAAGAAAAAGAGAGAGAGAGAGAGAGAGAGAGAGAGAGAGAGAGAAACAGAGAATGGAAATAAATTTATTGAAATGTTTAGTTGGAGGGATTTGTGGAAGGAAAAATGGTGGAACCCATCAAAATGTTTTATCTGGGAGAAACCTGAAAGAGAAAACATAATACCAACCAAAGAAATTTGTCTCTCCCTTCCAGAGATGGAATCATGATTCGAACCTGAGGGGGGGCCAAAGCTTAAAACAATTTTTTTTTAATAAAAATAAAAACTAATATCTATTTCATATTTAACAAAATACTACATATAAAATAAGTGTTTCTTAAACATTTGATATTATAAAAATGTCAACAAAGTATAACATATAAAATAAGTATTTCTTAAATATTTTAACATATTTATCAAAATGGAACTCGACGCTATTTCAGAGGAGATCCAATATATATATATATATTTAAGGGAAAATCTTACTGTAGGTCCGCCCCTGCTCCCTTCTTCACTATTCGGTCTCCACTGTGCCTGTGTTTTGTGAGTTACGTTCGTTCACATGGGGTTTTTTTTTCAACGTTTTGTCTTTTTATTCAAACAATTGCTTTTGCATGGTGAGGTTCTTTTATATTAAATGGTGGCTTTCAATTTTTTATTTATTTATTTTATTTATAAAAGAAAACACCTCTAATTGTTATATTTAAATCAAATAAGAAAGAAAAATAAAATAATATTAATGATATGTTAATTTTTTTATAAGATGTTATTCTTTTAATTTTAATTGATAATAAGTTTTTTTTTAATGATTGTTAGTAAATTATTTATTATATTATGTAATAAGGATATGAGAGTAATTTTATACAAACTTTATTTTTTATTCTCTCACTTTTCTACTCAATCAGACAAATGAGTTTTTTATCTCTGCATTTTTCCACCCACCAAACTTAACACATAAGAAAGAAAACTAAATTTATTTTATCTTTCAACTTTTCTATCATTTCCTCATTTTATATCTTCGCACTTTTTCACCCTTCCAACCAAACGGACTCTTAGTTTGCTCTCCACTCTTTTTTTTTTTTTTTTGCTGGGTAGTTGTTTATGCAGGGGCTAGAACCCCTAAGTTGACGGTCACTAGGATAACCAGGTACCACCTGGGCCAAGAGGCCCGGTGGTTGCTCTCCACTCTTTGTTCTCCTATAGGTGTCTATCTGTCTATATGTTTATTACCTTAAGGTCAACCCATCTAAGAACATTCACATCAGCTCATGCAAAACTTTCTATCTATAAGCAAATAGTTTTTCTATTTTACAAAATCATTTTTTGTACAGTACACAAGCCCATCAGAGTGGACATGAAGGCTTGATGACTAAAGATGGCATCCTGACCCTACACATCAATGTCATTGAGCTATGAAGGCAACACACATCAATGAAGGGAGCCACGCCTTTGGCTTGTGCCAATAGCGTGGGCATCACTACAAGACAAAGGAGACATGGCTTGGTACACTGTGTAGGTTATTGAGCACTACCGTAAGAGGGGATTTGGTCTCCCCTAGTTGAGTGCTACACCATCCTCCTCATTGGCCAATACGTGCTTGGATCACATAGTAGGACACGTGTAGCCCTTTCCACCATTGCAGCTCTCTCTCTCTCTCTTGCTGTCCTTTGTACCCGCAAATACCACAGTTGGCTGAAATTTTTAGCAATCTACCCCTATTTGAGAGATACTTAACAATCTACCACTAGTTTCTAGATCTTAACACTTTCTAGTTTCTATGCTAAACATAAGGTGGGAAAAAAAAAAAAAGAAACAAAATAAGCCAGAGACAACGTGAGAAAGAAAAAAAAAAAGAATCAAGAACAAGATGAGAAGGTGAGGCTCAGCCTTTTATGGGTTCATCATTGTCATCCTCACTATTAGATTCCCTTGCTTCAGGCCCATAACTAGCTCCGTCGTCTGATTCCCAGGGAAAAGACCTAGTGAGGTGACAAGGTGGATTGGGTTTGGGTTTGAGATTTTACGTTGTAAGGTTTTTGCCTTGATTTCCTCTTTTCGAAATTATGATGCCACCAGAGGGGCATTTTGGTTAGTTGGCCTTGTTGCCACGACAGTGGTAACGGTGGTGTTTTGGATATTATTCATGTGGGCTCGGTTGCGGCAGTGATGGAATGGGAGTGTGGATTGTTTGATGATGAGATTTAGGAGAAATTATTGTGTACTCCCAGAAATGTGTACTCCTTCCTCTCACATGAATAATGGATCCCATTAATTAAATTCATGGTAGAATCTACTATTTATGTAACAGGGAGAAGTACGCATTTAAAGTACTCCAAGAGCACCTAATAATTTTCCGAGATTTAGAGAACATTTTCTGTCAAAATAAGGAAAGTAGAAACTGATAAGGAAGGAAAATATTTGTCTTGGAGAGGAGGAGCTCGTGAAAGGGAATTGCAAAATGTATAGTCTTAAATTGTGGGGTTAGGTGGTGAATTAATTTCTCACCTAACATCCCTACTAATTTGGTTAACAAGTGGATGGATAGGCACTAGTTGTCATTCATGCACTAATTTGAGATTTGAATTTTTTCCAACAATTTTCCTACTTTACTTGAATCCAAAGATTCATTGGGAGCTCCCAAATTCTATGTTAAATTTTGTAAAGAACTCGAGTTTAAAGAACTCAACTTTTATATTATAATGAACTCAAATTTCACATACTCGAGTTTCATGTGGATTTTTTAATTAAAAAATTAGATCAACGGGGTGCCACCAACTTGAGTTTCAAGTGGATTTTTTAATTAAGAAATGTTAGATCAACGGGTGCCACCGTAGCACATTTTTTAGGAACTTGATTTTTTTTGAACTCGAGTTTCACAAACTCGAGTTACAAAATAATGGTAGATTACTAAATATTTTGCCAAATAGGCTATATGGCAATTTTGGCCTTATATAGTTAGCAACATTCCTCGTACTATAAGAGGAGAATGTTGCTGAGCATCCTAGGTATCAGAATATAGTGAGGGAAATAGAGTGAAGAAAGATAGGGAGAAAAGAAAGAAAGTCTACAAAAGCTGTGTAAAATCCAATGTTTTCCCAAAAAAAAAAGTAATACAATCTTTTATGAGGATATGGACACCAAGTCCTTCATCCCATAGTGGTTTTTCACCCTAAATCTTGGGGTTTTCCGCGTAACTCTCTTGTCATCTCCAATCTTTCCATTCACTACCTTTTTATCCCTTTTTGTAGCCCACAAAATCACTATTTTTAGTATATAACAAAGATGATGTTTAAATGTACTCTTAAGACTTAGAAAATACAAGCTTTCATATTTTAAACTTAGCTTGCACATACACTTTTCAAAACATTCACATCAGATTATCTATTTTACACTTCATTTCATTAAAATATCAAATTTTCTTGATTTTTAAAATTATTTCTCTTACTTCACATACAACAACCATCATCCACTCACATCCTTCACCCTAAAGATATATAGAGAAAGAATAAACTGCTAAATACATAATGAATAGTGTTAGTATAAATTTACACAATTAAAGCACTCACATTAGTGGGTGCATTATAGAAAAAGTTGTGAAATTTACACAATATTGCTCAAAACTCACCTGCATCAGACCGTGTATTGCCTTTGTAAATTATTTCTCTTACTTCACATACAACAACCATCATCCACTCACATCTTTCATCCTCAAGATTTATAAAGAAAGAATAAACAACTAAATACGTTATGAATAGAATTAGTATAAATTTACACAATTAGAGCACTCACATTAGTGGGTGCATTTGTGAAATTTACACAATGTTGCTTAAAACTCACCTGCATCAAACTGTGTATTGCCTGTGTAAATATGCAAGCTAGCTACAGTAACCGTATAAATATATACAGTTACTGTAGCTTTATATTTTAATTTTTTATTATATTTTCTCTCCCCTCTCTCATCATATTCTGTCTCTTCTCTAACTCTATTCTCTGACTATCTCTTCTTAAATCCTAGCATCACTACAAATTCATCAAAATCATCCTAAATTTAGATCTAAACTCAATAAACCCACATACAAAAATTTAGATCCCAAACTCATCAAACATATATGAATCGTTATACCTATTATACAACAAAAAAAAAGAAAAAAAAAAAAAGAATCATCAAACCCATATTGCACAGAAGAAGAAGAAGAAGCACTAGCAGCAGTGAAGAAGAAGAAGAAGAAGAATCCGTAGCTGTGAAGAAGAAGAACTAGTAGCGACAGTTGGGCAGTAAAGAAAAAGCAGAGAGATTTTAAATGAAAATAATAATAATAATAATAATGTATAAAAATAATTATTTAAATAAAATAGATGGTACTTTCTAAAAAAATAAATTAGATAGCAGAACAGACAAATTGATGTGGGGGGTTTTGGATAAGTGGATCTGTAAAATAAAAAAAAGTAGGTTCTTATACTAAAATAAATAGAAAATTTTGCAAAGACCGATGCAATTGCTGTATAATAAACATGTAATTTTACATAATTATACATTAATTAATGTGAGTAATTTTTAGGTAAAATTATGTATATTTTACATATTTTTTTATTATACACGGACTGGCGTAAATGCAATGTATAATCATTAGTCCCTAACTCCCTATCTCAAAAAAAAAAAAAAAAAAAATCCCTATATTTCAAATTCTAAAATCCAAAATTCCAAATACAGAGTGACAGCAACCATAATTAAGAAAAAAAAAAAAACAAAAAAAAAAAAAAACTGAAAATGTCAAAAACCTTGTGGTATTTGGTGGTGGAGGGCCTGTTGGCACTGGGAATGACTCTCTCTCTCTCTTAAAAAAAAAAAGGAAAAATAAACTGGAACTCCAGCATTCCAGCCATTAGCTTCAGCAAACCCTAAACCTTGACCTCTTTGATGGCCGAATCGTCCACTCAATCAAATTCAAAACGCCAGACACTCTCTCCCGGAAAAGATGCAGTGGTTGACAGGATCAGTAGTCTACCGGAATCTCTTCTCTGCCACATTCTCTCCTTCCTTCCAACCAAAGAGTCAATCGCCACAAGCATTTTGTCAACCAGGTGGAAGCTCCTTTGGACTCTCGTCCCAAAGCTAGACCTCGACAGTGACAAGATTAGCACTTCGGGGCTTTCGCTTGATGATGATGATGATGTTGAAGATGCACGTGAGATCATGTTTGCACATGTTGTGTCAAGTGTTTTGGCTCAACAAGAATGTGGAGAGCTCCAAACTTTTCGCCTCAAATGGCAATTTTGGTGGGACGGTTCCCATCTCGACGCATGGCTTCGCACTGCCGCTGCTCGTAAAGTAAAAGAACTTAATCTCGACATTTTTACTGATAGGGAGGAAAATCTAGAATTGCCTCCAAGCTTTTTCTCTTGCAGGACATTAGTGGTTCTGAAATTAACTGGTACTATTGATATTGATATTGATACCCCTTCATTATCCTTTAATTTCCCGAGCCTAAAGATCCTGCATTTAGGACGTATTTTGTTGCCGAGTATCATTAATTCACAAGAACACTCTTTCTTGAAACTCCTCTCTGGCTGCCCTGTCCTCGAAGATTTATCATTTAGAACTGACCATTTTGAGGGTGAGTATAAATTATGTGTACCCACGCTGAAACGCTTAAGTATCAGCGGTTTTAATGACTCTGATTATGAACTCGAGATAAACGCCCCAGCTCTTGAGTACTTTGATTTCGATGGTGATCTACGCTACATCAAATTCTATGAAAAACTAAACAACCTAGTTCAGGCGGATGTCTGTGACTATACTTCTAGATTTGACTATGAACATGAAGAATTTTACAGGACATGGGTGTTCAATATTTTTGCTGCACTGCATAACGTCAAATTCCTCTCATTTTCTACAAGTGGCACAGAGGTTAGATCCCCTTCATAAGTGCTTGATTTATTTTTCAATAAACCTATGATCTTTAGTTCAATTTCTTAGGACAATACGAAGTTATAATCTCGCTTTTATGTTATATCAAATTGATGTGATGTGAGATTTTAATCTCGCATGCAGTGGAACAACGTTGGAAATATTTGTTCTTCTTCATTCCAGAATTTGGTCAAACTAATATTTGAAGTGAATGGTTATAGCTGGAATGTGCTACGAGACTTGCTCCAAAAAGCTCCTAATCTTGAAACTCTTTTTATTACTACGGTTAGTTGATTTAATACAAGTATTTCTGTTGATCATTCATCTTCCCTAAACTTACACTTATGATCTGCTGTGTTTGTTGTCATCAGGGTTATGATTTCATTGAGAGCAACTTATATCGAAAGGAGCCACAGTATGATCCTGATAATCTGTCATCACTCACAAGTTTTTATTACAGAGGATTTTTAGGAATGAATGATGAAGTGGCACTTGTGAAATATGTTCTAAAGGAGGCAAGAGTTTTGAAAACAGCAACATTTCAAGTTTCTAGTGGAGAGTCGAAGGAAAGTGTTCTTGAGAAACTATCAATGTTCCCAAGGTGCTCAACAACATGTTTACTAAGAGTTGAATGAGGTTTACTTCTTTAACTGGTACTCTGCAACTAATTCCAAAGGCAATGTTACAAATATTTTCTTTTTATTATAGACCCTCTGCTGGTGGTAAGCTTTTATTACTCTTTTTTATTTTTTAAATTTTCATGTTTTTACCTCCGTTGAATTGATTGAGAAAGAGAGAGAGAGAGATGATCAATTATCCAATGTTCTCTGACCTCCTTGCAGTAGAAATTGTTTTTTGTGATAACCATTTTGCAAGACATCCATTTGACCTTCATAAGTGTTGTTTGTTTTTGAATTAGACTAAAAATTTGACAGAGAAATGTTCATAAGTGAGCTTTTGTTACCTCTTTATAGTTTAGGTGCCTGAATTTTTAGATTCTAGGCTTACTCATTCTGTTGGGTAACTAGCGACAATTGAAATAATAAAACAGTTGAATGTAACTCTTGAAAGTATTATATGTGGATGAAAGATTTAGAATGTTTGATTTACTCTTTCACAAGCTTACTTTTTACCAAATCATTTTTGCCGGTACATATCTCACACATTTTGCTTTCGCATAACAGGTCAGTGTTTGGCTACATCTACATGGCACATCCTTTCATGTCTGTTTGCCCAGTTTTGTTTGCCTTATATAATGTTGTACATAAGCACCAATGCAATACCCAATATACTTCCATTAGGGTGAGATATATTAAGATGCACTTCTTATTGTAAAAAAAAAATGATAAAGTAAGATCTCAAAGGTAAATGCCTTCGGTAGGTTTTGCCTTACTAATGGTTGTATTTATTAAATAGTTGTAAGTCGTTTGTCTTTTAATTGTGTTATTGATTCTTGGGGGAAATGTGTTGATGATCCATGTTTAGCTTATCAATTTATCCATAAAAATGGTATTTGGCACTCTGAGAACCTGGTTGTGGTCTGTACATAACACCCTTATCTTGAATGTGTTTGGCTTTTGATTAAGAAGCTTCTATAACAAAAAAAATTAGATGGTTCTAATGTGAAATGAGTTTGCCATCATGATATGTTTGATAGTTGCTGCAGAACCTGTTAGTTCTTCTATAGTTCTATTGCATGACTGGAAGAGGGGATGCAAATACTGTCAACAAGTGTGTTCCTACAAGTACGCGTCTGCCGCAACTCACACTATATATAAGAATGCATCACATCACTTCCATTAGATATTGGCTAAACTAATTGTTGATTGACATCCAAAAATACTATTAATCTTTTATCAGTAGCTGCTCTACTCACCTGCATTGGTGCTTCTTGTTGAGACTATAAATCTTTTTTTGTTTTTGTTTTTTGTGTTTTCTTATTTTCTTTTTTGATAAGTAACTATTAATCTTTTATCATTAGCTGCTCTACTCATCTGCATTGGTGCTTCATGTTTAGCCCTTCTCCATCTTAACTTTTTACTCATGAGCTTTCAACATTGGACTGGCGTGGCATGGGCAACTTACAATTAACTTGTCTGAGGTACAGTTTCATTGCAATATTATGACCAGATGGCATGTGAAAAAACTATTCATCTAATCTGCCCTTAAGATGGTTTCTGAGATGGATACCTTTTGACTTTAGCTTTTCCAATCCTTTCCTTTTACATTTTCTTCCTCATCTGTATAGCTTTGGCTTCTTCTACCACCTTCTTTTCGTCCAGTCTTACCTTATTTTTACTCTGCATGACATTGTTCACCTACTTTTTATAGTTTTTAGTCTTGTTAAGCTGATGGTGGCATTAGTTGTGAGAAAGGAAAAGAATAAATAAGGTGGTTTTCTGAAGGTTTTGCTTATGCTTTAGTTGACATACTGAAGAGAGAGAACAAAATATCTTGTAATGTCCCACCCCTATTCTGCACTTGAGTTAATTTAGGATTTTTAATGTTAAATTTCTAGTTATTTTCTAAACTGATAGGTCTGGAAGAACTATAATGCTAATGGCTTCCTGCTGCTGCACAATTTACATAAAGTTGCACTGGGCTTGATGTGGTTTGGAATTGCACCTTTAAGGTAATGCTGGGATGCACGGACGCGGCGCCAGAGGAGCCTCACCCGCGTCCAATGCGGCGACGCGCGAGGGACGCCGCTGACCGCGCGTCGGTGCCGCGTCTGGCCGCGTCCTGCCACATGTTTTTTTTTTTTCCCAACTCGCGCCGACGCAGACAACGCAGAATCATATATCAGGCTTCTTCTTCTCTGTTTCCTCTTTACTCTTTTGTTCTTCGTTTTTGAGTCTTCTGACTTTCATCTGTTGCTCTTAGTTTCTCTGCTTTGTTTGTCTTTTATCTTTCTTTTTAGTTTTGTGAGCTTAGTCAGTAGTCACGTGACAAAGCATTGGAAAGTAGCAAAGAGAGTTTGAACTTTGAAACTCTCCAACTTTTTTATTAAGTCTGACCCTTTCCCCAAACGTAAATGTACTATCTTCTTTCTTTCTTTTTTCTTTTTTTTTAATTTTTTAACTTATGGCTTTTTTTTTTCTTTTTTTTTCATTATCTACGTACATACTATATTACTGTTTTAAACTTTTAATATTCTAAAAAGTGATAATTATTATTAACTTATTATTATAATTATAATTTAGGTAGATATTTAAGCGTAATATTGATATACTAGTTGAAACATAGACTTATAATTTTAATATTTTAAATAAATTATATAGGAAATATATGTATATAAATAAAATAAAATAAAAAACTGGTAATATTGATTTTTTATTTGGTATATGTTTATATAATGTGAAAAACTATGCTTAGCAATATATTAAAAATATAAATAAAAATATTTTAAATAATTTTTTAATTGCCAAGTCCCACCGCACCCGCACCCACCTTTTTCAAAAATTGTCGAGTCCTGCACCCGCACCCGCACCCGCACTCGAGTCCCGAAACGCACCCGTGCTTCATAGAGGTAATGTAATAGCTAGATTTGGAAAGTTAGAAAAAGAAATGCTGAGATAGATTTTGTTTTGTGATGATGGGTGTGACCTTTATAAAAGCATAAGTCAGAGTTTTGCTCTCTACCTTTCATTGATATTTTACTTTCTAAATCTCTGTGATAATTGCAAAGGTAGGGATTGGAATTCCCCTTATGAATTGGTAGTGGAAAAAAATTGTACAATAACCTTGTTTCCATTTTTATTTTATTTGTCGATTTACACTATAGGGCTTCATGGAACTTCAATCCCTTTGAATGGGTAGTCTATTGAGCATGTTTGGTTCATTGCAAAAACATCTAATCTCTTAGCTCATTTTATTAACATAAAGAATCTTAGGAGTTTTATAATCATGCTTCTCCCATTGTCATGCCTTCCACATGCTCTCTTGAGAAGGGCTCTACTGCCAATATTGAAAACCAAATCCACTTGGCATGAGCTTGAAGTAAAAAAAACCAGTTCTTAGGTATTTAGAGTTTAGCAGCCTCACCGAAGGTCTATTTTCAATGCATAATAACTCCATCCGTAGTTTGCTACAAAAGCATTGTTGAAATTCTCAACTTTTGTAAAACTGTGCCCTCGTAACACTTTTGGCTTACTAATGGACTCCCACTTTCTTAGACATGTTAATTTTGAGCCCTTTGAGGCTTCCCACCAAAAATTATTTAAAATAGGATGCACCTTTGAGCAAGTGGCCTTTGGAGCCTGGACTCATGATATGGCATACAAAGGGCTAGAAGAGGCCATAGACCTATCAATTTTTTTTGGAAGGAAAGCATATGAATTAGAAACTAACTAGAAATTAAGTGAATTTTAGTTTAGTACTTTGTGATTAATGTTTAGTTTCTGAAATCATGTGTACATATGGTATTTAGTAGTATAAGGATCCATTTTTGGGTTGGTTAAACACTTGTGTCTTAAATGTGTTTGGATTAAAATTAGGTTGCTGAATCTCTTGCCTTCAGGTGGCCAATGTTTGTAGCTCAGAAAATAGGTCATACTCGGGTGATTTTTGAAGAGAACTCAAAATGCTGCATTGAGGCAATTGTGATGGGAAATAGGTACCGTAGCTGATGATATTTTAACTCTCCAAAGAGACGTTGTTAATTGTAAATTTCAATGGGTGAAAAGAGATTTGAATGTAGTGTAGCTCATGTACATGCAAAATGGGCCTTGGGAAACCATGTGGTAGGTTGTTTATTAAATAGTTGTTAGCCCTTTGTTCGTGATTCCTGGGGGGGAAAAGTTTCTAGTGATCTATGTTTAGATTATCTATTCATGTTTACAGAATTTATTTAGTAGTCTTGTTGACCCAGTTTTGGTCTCTACAGACATTCGTATTTTGAATGCATTTGGCCTTTGATTGGAAGGTGTCTAAACTAAACGCCTCATGTTGTTCTAATGTGAAATGTTTCCATATTTAATTTTAAACTTGGTGCACTTGTAAAAGTGATTTAGATTCTACCATTGAGCGAAGAAGTACTTTTGGGCAATCAGATGAGCTTAGCTACCTTGTGTTTCCCATACACACCATATTAATAATTTAAACGAGTAAACAAAAAGCTGGATTTTTTTAGCATCATGGCATGCTTAGTTCAGTAACATTGTTAAGCACAATACTGAAATAAATGTCATACTGCTAAAAATAGAGAGTATATGACAATAATGTTAACTAGTGGAATATTGAGAACATATTGAATAACAATTCGAAATAAATGCGGTAATTAGTAGCCAACATTGGAAGATGAGGAAGCAGTCGTGTCTTTGTAACTACTAGTCACATTTTAAGTTAACAACTACATTGGCATAGCCATCTCTGACTGTCTGGACTTGGTAGCCAAAGGGCGGGTTTTCTCTAAGAAATTCTATTATTAGTCCCTATTTGAAGCTCAACTGCCAAAGCACAAGTGATGCGGCATGCTATTTCCTTCGTGTATTTCTCTAATTGGTCTAGAGCAGTTGCTGTTTCCTTGTTGTTTATGGAAAATTTTGTTGGAGTTTCTCTTCTTTTTTTTTTTTTCTAGGATTATTATATGATCAGAAAAGTGTTTCTATGCCTCTACTCAATGGGTTTGTGACAAGAAAACTGCATATAATAATGCACATTAATTATGTCTATTGTTTAAGGCAAATACCTTCAATTTAAAGGAACTCAAGATTGGATATTGTTGAGGTTTTTCCTTTTGGTTCATATCAACATGGTGGCTGCTTATTTTGTTCCCTAACGACTTTAGGAAGCCACATCATCACAACAGAAGAAAAATGGGTTATAAAACATGTTCTACCAAGTCAGTTATATAATAGTTTTGTACGAGTAATAAACATGTCAGTTCAAATTCATAAAATCATAAGTATTTTTGTTTGAACAAAATTTGCAAAGCTTACATCATAATTACTTGGTAAATATATAAGGCAAAGTACATTTTTCTACAATAATCTCTTATTTGATTTACAATTTCTTTCAAACTTCTAAAATGCACGACCAACTCTATATTTGAGAAAATTGTTACAATGTTCATCCTGTCATCTAAATTGGGGGTTTAGTTGGATGGAAAATAGCACACATGCAAATCATGTGGTATTTGTGCAGATGAATACTATAATGCCCTTAGTTCTCTTTTCCTATCACCGTGCTCTCCCTTCTTCCTCACCACACAACATTCATCTCTTGTTAGCTTCTCATGCCCTCTAATGACATTAATCTGGCTCCAAATCACCATCCCACTTTATTGACAAAAAAAATTTCTTCGTAGCTGTTACTCCTAAGAAACAAAAACCTTTAAAAAAAAATAATAATAATAAAAAAAAAAAAAAAAAAAAAACTTATATTGACATTGACATTGCCAATTGCCAATTTATTTCCTGAAGATCCAACCTCAATTTTAATGAGTTTAGATAATTAAATTGTCAGGATTTAAATCAAATACAATTTCAAACAAAAGCCCAAGGCAACATATGGAATTGGAATTGGATTTGAAATCCATTGATTTGAAATTCCTTGATTTTGAAATTCTTTGTTTGGATTTTTTTAAACAATGAAGGATTTAAAATTCATCATTTGAGTTTTATTCTACATTTCAATTTTAAATAAATGAGGTAATATTGATAATCCAATTGACAAGATGATGACTAAAAATTTTTAGTCATAGCCAACTAAAAAAATATCTTGCCAGCTATTGACAACTAAAATGTGTTATGTCAACTAGAGAGGACACCCAAATGCATGGGTTTTTTTTCACAACATTCAAAATCTCAAACTAAAAAATTATTCTAAAGTTATTAACAACTAAAAAGTTATATATCAAGAGAGACAGATTAAATATCCAAAATGTGTGTCTTTCACACAATTTCCAAAAGAACAAATTAATGAGGGCTAAGCAACAGTCATATCCAATTCTTTTTATCATCATCATTTGAAAGACTTTTCAAAAACTTAATGTAACTTTTCAACCATTTTGAATATTTCAAGCCGCTTGAGTCCAGACACTTTTGAAACCACTACATGTATCTCTTCACCAGAAAGTTGTGGTTGCTCTTGATTTTTCTTTGCTGTGAAGTACTCATTTAGAGATGAACAATACTCTTTAAGAGAAGAACCAATTTCTAACAACTTCAAAGAGTGGATCTTTCCTACTCTTTTTTCTTTGGTGAGACTTAGTTGCAGAACCTGTTGATACAAAATGCTAACGTGGTTGTTGTGTAATGGGAGAATTCACCTCATTTTCTCCTTCCTCAGCCATAACTTCAACTGCTTTGTTCATATGTTCTAAACCAATGCCAGTAGTTCTATTGCTCCCACACAAGATCTCAATGTCCTCCTAATTGTTAATAACTTTGTTTTTATAAGCATCTACTTTTGAATTTTTCTTAAAAAAAAAAGAAAAAAAAGAAAAGAAAAAAAGATTAGCAAATTATTTTGCATAGTCTAAACAAATCAATTTAGTGAATGAAGCAGTCTAAGCAAATAATCTTGTCATGTTTGATTATAATTCCCAAGTCCTATTTAGTTTTCAAAGCCTGTCATACAAATAGAGAGTATATGACAATAATGTTAACTAGTGGAATATTGAGAACATATTGAATAACAATTCGAAATAAAAGCGGTAATTAGTAGCCAACATTGGAAGATGAGAAAGCAGTCCTGTCTTTGTAACTACTAGTCACATTTTAAGTTAACAACTACATTGGCATAGCCGTCTCTGACTATCTAGACTTGGTAGCCAAAGGGCGGGTTTTCTCTAAGAAATTCTAGTCTTAGTCCCTATTTGAAGCTCAACTGCCAAAGCACAAGTGATGCGGCATGCTATTTCCTTCGTGTATTTCTCTAATTGGTTTAGATCAGTTGCTGTTTCCATGTTGTTTATGGAAAATTTTGTTGGAGTTTCTCTATTTCTTTTTAGGATTATTATATAATCCGAAAAGTGTTTCTATGCCTCTACTCAATGGGTTTGTGACAAGAAAACTGCATATAATAATGCACATTAATTATGTTTATTGTTTAAGGCAAATACCTTCAATTTAAAGGAACTCAAGATTGGATATTGTTGAGGTTTTTCCTTTTGGTTCATATCAACATGGTGGCTGCTTATTTTGTTCCCTAATGACTTTAGGAAGCCACATCATCACAACAGAAGAAAAATCAAAAATGGGTTCTAAAACATGCTCTACGAAGTCAGTTGTACAATAGTTTTGTACAACGAATTAACATGTCAGTTCAAATACATAAAATCATAAGTATTTTTTTTTGAACAAAATTTGCAAAGCTTACATCATAATTACTTGGTAAATTTATAGGACAGTACATTTTTCTACAATAATCTCTTATTTGATTTACAATTTCTTTCAAACTTCTGAAATGCACGACTAACTCCCTAATTTCAGAAAATTGTTACAATGTTCATCCTGTCATCTAAATTGGGGGTTAAGTTGGATGGAAAATAGCACACATGCAAATCATGTGGTATTTGTGCAAACGAATGGTATTTAAGTAATTTTATATCAATATGAAATTACTATAATGCCGTTAGTTCTCATTTCCTATCACCACGCTCTCCCTTCTTCCTCGCCACCCAACATTCATCTCTTGTTAGCTTCGTAGCTGTTACTTTTAAGAAACAAAAACCTAAAAAAAAATAAAAAATAAAACTTAGATTGACATTGCCAATTGCCAATTTATTTCTTGAAGATCCAACCTCATTTTAAAGAGTTTAGATAATTTAATTGTTAGGATTTAAATGAAATACAATGTCAAACAAAAGCCCAAGACAACATTTGGATTTGGAGTTGGATTTGAAATCCATTGATTTAAAATGCCTTGATTTTGAAATTCTTTGTTTGGATTTTTTTAAACAATGAAGGATTTAAAATTCATCATTTGAGATTTTATTGTTTAGATACCTAAATTTGGATTTGGATTTGGATTTGGATTTGGATTTGAATTTCGATTTAAGATAAATACAATATATTTTTTAATTATTATTGTGGGGGACGAAAAGCCCAACCTAACTTGGGCCCAAGGCCCCATTTAAGGAACACTGTTCGTCCGAGGAGATGAAAACATTTAATCAGAGGCCCATGTAAAGGGAGCATGTCTGGAGAGGAGCGCCGGCAATATCCGAGGAGATGTTTATTTGTCCGAGGAGTCCAATGCCCTCAGACCCGAAGAATCTTTGCCTGACAGACATATGGGAAGCTCAAGTGATCTTTCTGACAAGTATAAGGAGGGAAGTGAACCTCAGACACGCATGAAGATAACAAGAACAGGGAAATATCTAAGAGACAGGCCTCAACCACCGCATTAAATGCACTGCACCTACCTTCCTGGCCGCATTTATGTGGAGAGGACCTCTGAACAGTGCATTCTCAGTTACCGCCACTCACACAAGGCTAAAGAGAGTGTGATGGGACATGCACTCAAGTGGGCGTCTGGATGATGAACAAGTGGACGGTGAAGATGGAGGAAGGGGGTACTATATAAGAGAGGGATGCCCCTGATAGAAAAGGAAGAAAAAAAAGAGAAAGGGAGAATTTCATTACTGTAGTTTCTAAGAGTTGTAAACCAGGCTTGTGATATAGAAACACCTCTTCGGACGTGAGTATACATGCGTCTGAGCACGCTTTAACACAATTTCTTCCTAAAACATTGCTGTTATTTCTGTTTATTCAGCTCTAGCCTAGCTCTTTCACCCACTCTCTACAAATTTATTGTTTTGGGTTCAGTGGGCTCGAAATCCATATCTTCGTGGGCTTGGGCTGCAAAAATTGACCCTACAATTGGCGCCGTCTGTGGGAAGAGCTTGTGCGAGGGTGAAAACGACAGTTGATGATGGCAGGACAAGGTGAACAACAAGCAGAATCTAGGGCATCCCAACAAGTGGACCCTTTCGTAAACTTAGAGAGGAGACAAAATCGTGAGGGCAGCGTACACACTGTGCGCCTTAGCCAGAGCCAGTCACAGGGCGAAAGTCATATGTCTCATGCAGAGAAGAATCGTGACTTACAGCTAGAAGTGGAAAAACTGAAAAGAGAGTTGCGCCATGCAAAAAGGAAACGGGCTTCCTCATATTCTGAGGAGGACCTTGATGACGAGCAGGATGTCTCTTACCAGCATAAATCTAGGACACCAGCCAGCGAGTCCTACACCTATGAAGAGGAGTCCCATCGCCAGAGACAACGAAGAAGCCCATCACGTGAGGACGTGGAGAATGATGCCATGAACAGGGCTCTGAATCAGATATCTAGGTCACCCTTCACGCGCAGGATTGAGGAGGCCAAACTTCCTCGGCGCTTCAACCAACCAACGTTCACCATCTACAATGGTAAAACTGACCCCGTGGAGCACGTGAGTCATTTTAACCAGAGGATGGTGGTCTACTCCAGAGACGAAGCTCTGATGTGCAAGGTTTTCCCTTCCAGTCTTGGGC
Organism: Quercus ilex subsp. ballota; assembly: GCA_032727855.1. NCBI lineage: Eukaryota > Viridiplantae > Streptophyta > Magnoliopsida > Fagales > Fagaceae > Quercus > Quercus ilex. The sequence continues at coordinate 20,821,921 of CM064915.1, forward strand.
CTACTGCCATGAGGTGGTTTGACGGTTTGAGGACAGGCTCCATCAACTCCTTCAAAGAACTCACTCAGGCATTCGGCTCCCGTTTTGTCACGTGCCGAAGAGTGTCCAGGCCTTTCTCTTCACTGCTATCCTTGTCCATGCAGGAAGGCGAATCCTTGAAGGCGTATTCAGACAGATACTGGGAGATGTTCAACGATATGGAGGGCAACAACGATGCAATGGCCCTCAGCACTTTCAAGCTCGGCCTCCCTATTGACCACGGTTTGAGGACATCCTTATCTGGCAAACCGGTCACCAACGTGCGTCAATTGATGGACCGCATAGAAAAGTATAAGAGAGTTGAAGAAGACCAGCGGCAGGGCCAGGGAAAGGACAAGGTTATCCCTCAGGAGAGGAAGGATTACAGGTCGGACCGTTATAACCATGGTAAACTGCGGAGGGATTTTGTTGGGCAATCAGGATCGACGAATCCTCAAGCGGTCAACGCCGTGTTCAAAGACCCAGTGCACCAGGTCTTGGAAAAGATCAAGAACGAATCATTCTTCAGATGGCCGAACAAGATGGTAGGAAACCCCGAGAGGCGCAACCATAATCTCTACTGCCAATACCATCAAGACCATGGGCACACCACGGAGGACTGTAGGAGCTTGTGGGATCACTTGGACCAACTGGTTCGCGATGGTAGACTAAAACACCTCTTGCACCCCTCCAGTGGCCGAGGGGGCCAGACGGGCTCAAGGCCACGAAAAGATGACCCCTCGAAGCCGCCGCTAGGGACTATAAACGTTGTCTTCGCTGCGCCGGGGAGGACAGGATCCTAGCCATTGAAAGTTATGTCGGTAGGCCGACCATCAGCAGGGGAGTCTAGCCGAGGTCTGAAGAGAGTTAAGTCTGGGGCCCCGCTGCAGATAGGGTTCTCGGACGAAGACATGATGGGCACCATTCAACCCCACGACGATGCATTAGTCATCACCCTCAGAATAGCTAGGTATGATGTGAAGAGGGTGATGGTGGACCAAGGCAGTGCCGTGGAGATAATGTACCCAGACCTCTACAAGGGGCTAGGCCTGAGACCCCAGGACCTGACGCCATACAATTCCCCTCTCATAAGCTTTGAAGGAAGGCCTGTCACCCCGAAAGGCCGGATACGTCTACCCGTGCAGGCCGGCTCCGAGGTGGTGGAGCTGGATTTTATAGTTGTGGATGTATATTCGCCCTACACGACGCTTGTAGGCAGACCTTGGATTCATGCGCTTGGGGCTGTCCCCTCTACATTGCACCAGAAGGTCAAATACCCATCCGAAGGGCAGATCCATGAGATCCGAGGGGATCAGCCCGCTGCCCGACAGTGCCTGGTTGCTGCCATTCAACATGAGACCCAATCCGAGTTTTCGGCCATGTCCGAAGGGAGTTTATAGCAGCTACAGTCTCGGGAACAGCCCGTCGAAGATTCAGATGAAAGCAATCGATGTGAGGATCTAACGAAAGTGGTTATCGGAGATGATCCCGATAGGTTCTTCCAAGTTGGATCTCAGCTGCCTCCTCAAGAGAGGGAAGAGCTAATAGAGTTCCTCAAGCGAAATCTCGATGTGTTCGCCTGGAGCGCTTATGAAGCCCCAGGGGTAGATCCGGAGTTTGTATGTCACCATTTGAAGGTGAATCCCCTGGTCACCCCCAAGAAACAGCCTATTCGGCGTCCGTCCAAGGAACATGCGGACGCAGTGAGAGAGGAGGTAGCGAAACTCAAACAAGCTGGGGCTATCAAAGAAGTTTTTTATCCTAAATGGCTAGCAAATACCGTGGTGGTAAAGAAGAAGAGCAGGAAATGGTGAGTGTGCGTAGACTTCACCGATTTAAACAAGGCTTGCCCCAAAGATCCGTTCCTTATGCCGAAAATTGATCAGCTGGTAGATGCCACTGTCGGCCACCCTCGGATGAGTTTCCTAGACGCTTTCCAAGGCTATCACCAGATACCATTGGCCCCGGATGACCAGAAGAAAACTGCTTTTGTCACTCCTATTGGTAACTATCACTATAGAGTGATGCCATTCGGCTTGAAGAACGCCGGTGCTACCTACCAGAGGATGATGACGAGGATGTTCGAGCCACAGCTGGGCAAGAATATCGAGGTTTACATAGATGACATGGTGGTGAAGAGCAAGGTCGTCGCCGAGCATGTTAAGGACCTTGAAAGTACCTTTGAGGTTCTAAGAAAGTACAAGCTGCGACTGAATGCTTCGAAATGTTCATTTGGAGTAGGGTCCGGCAAGTTTTTGGGTTACATGGTGACTCACAGGGGGATTGAGGTTAACCCCGACCAGATAAGGGCCATATACGACCTACGAGCTCCTCGGAATCCCAAGGAAGTTCAGAAACTAACCGGAATGACAGCTGCCCTTAATCGGTTCATCTCTAGATCGGCAGACAGGTGTCGGCCTTTCTTTTCTCTGCTCCACAAGTGGAAGGGATTCGAATGGACTGAAGAGTGCGCCTTGGCATTTCAGCAGCTCAAGGATTATCTAGCTCGGCCACTAATCATGTCCAGTCCTGAGCCAGATGAGGTACTTTTCGCCTACATTGCCGTGGCTCCTTGTGCGGTGAGCCTGGTGTTAATACGATCAGACTGTGGCGTACAAAGACCAGTTTATTACGTGAGCAAGTCACTACATGAGGCCGAGATTCGTTACCTACCTCTGGAGAAGGCTATCCTAGCGGTAGTACTCGGCACACGAAAACTACCTCACTACTTCCAGGCCCACAAGGTCATTGTCCTTACTCAACTCCCACTCAAAGCTATACTCCGAAGCGCTGATTATACTGGTCGGATTGCCAAATGGGGAACAATCTTAGGGTCGTTCGATATAAGGTATATGCCCCGCACGTCGGTCAAGGGTCAGGTCCTCGCGGATTTGGTGGCAGAGTTCACGGAGCCCCAGTTAGAAGAAGTAAAGCCCACGCCAGGCATGGATGGAAAATCAGTTGGCATGATCTCACAACAGAATCCCTCCCATTAGGAAGTGTATGTAGACGGCGCGGCAAACCAACGAGGTTCTGGAGTGGGGTTGGTACTGATGTCCTCCGAGAAGATCATTATCGAGAAATCGTTAAGGCTGGACTTCTCGGCAACGAATAACGAGGCGGAGTATGAGGCCCTACTGATGGGAATGGCTATGGTCCTAAGAATGGGGGGAAAGTCCGTGGAGTTGTTCTCAGACTCAAGGTTGGTCGTAGGTCAAGTACAAGGCGAATTTGAGGCGAAGGACGAAAGAATGCAAGGGTACTTGAGCCGTGTCAAACATCTGCAATCAGAGTTCGACTCTTTCAGTTTGCGGCACATCCCCAGAAGTGGTAACTCGCATGCTGACTCCTTGGCCACGCTTGCTACCTCCTCAGACCGTGGCCTGCCGAGAATTATCCTCGTCGAGGACTTGCACAGGCCTACAGAGGTGAAAACAGAGGCAATCCAGGTTCACCAGGTCAGGGCCAGGCCCTGCTAGATGGATCCTTTAATCAAATTCCTCAAGGAAGATACGTTGCCAGAAGAGAAGGGAGAGGCTGACAAAGTTCGAAGGAAGGCAACCCAGTTTTGGCTGTCCGAGGACCATAAGCTGTACAAACGTTCCTATTCGGGACCATACTTGTTATGCGTGCATCCTGAAGCGTCTGAGTTATTATTAGAAGAGCTGCACGAAAGAATTTGCGGGAGCCATACTGGAGGTAGATCCCTGGCTCACCGAGCCCTCACCCAAGGTTATTGGTGGCCATACATGCAAAAGGAAGCCCACGATTATGTCAAAAAGTGTGATCAGTGCCAGCGCTTCGCTCCAAACATTCACCAGCCAGGGGGAATTCTTAATCCGCTATCTAGCCCATGGCCTTTCGCTCAGTGGGGCTTGGATATCGTGGGACTTTTTCCCAAAGCTGCAGGAAACAAGAAGTACCTTCTGGTCAGCACAGACTATTTTACCAAGTGGGTTGAAGCCGAACCACTCCCCAATATCAGAGACGTGGATGTGCAAAAGTTCGTATGGAAGAATATTGTCACTCGGTTTGGAATTCCTCACACTCTCATCTAGGACAATGGCCTACAGTTTGATAGCAAGGCATTTAGGAATTATTGCAGCGAGCTGGGAATTGTAAACAGATACTCTACTCCTGCCTACCCTCAGGGTAATGGGCAAGCAGAAGCTGTTAACAAGGTCATATTGAACGGCTTAAAGAAAAGGCTGGATGATGCAAAAGGCAAATGGGTGGAAGAATTGCCGCATGTGCTGTGGGCTTACAGAACTACGCCCCGTAGGTCTATGGGCGAGACCCCCTTCTCAATGACCTACGGGGCTGAGGCTATCATTCCTCTAGAAGCCGGGTTTCCAACGTTGAAAAGTAGCTCGTTCAGTCCAGCCGACAACAGTGAGCAACTACAGAAGAGTTTGGACCTGATCGAGGAAAGGAGGGAGAATGCAATGGTTCGGCTGGCACATTACCAACAGAAACTCAGGCAAGGCTATGATGCTAACGTAAAGCTGAGGCCTCTGGAGCCTGGTGATCTAGTGCTGAGGAAAGTTGTGGGCACCGCAAAAAATCCAGCTTGGGGAAAACTGGGACCCAATTGGGAAGGACCATATCGCATCACTTCAGGAGCAGGCATTGGGGCATATTTCTTGGAAGACCTGGATGGTCATGTAATACCACGTCCGTGGAATGTAAATAACCTCAAGAGGTACTTTTATTAATCAAGTTTATTTTTCGACCGATGTGCCAATTCACTGCCTAAAGTCTCCTCTATAGTGTTTAAACTTAAATCCAATCATGCCTGTAGTCCTCGGACCAGATGATTAGGGTTAGTTAACACTCGGTTACAGTTCTATAGTGTTTAAACTTAAATCCAATCATGCCTGTAGTCCTCGGACCAGATGATTAGGGTTAGTTAACACTCGGTTACAGTTCTATAGTGTTTAAACTTAAATCCAATCATGCCTGCAGTCCTCGGAGCAGATGATGTGAGTTAGTTAACATTCGTTTGCGTTCAAAAATAGTTTTTACTTATGACTGTTTCCCTTAGTTGTACTACTCGAGGCAATTATTACTTATTAATAACATTTATCCGGACTGTTCTTTTCAACATCAATTTCACTTACTCACGGCATCAATGCGATGTATCAATCAAGTCTGTTCGTATCATTTTGTCGTAAGTATAATGCGCAGTTACGAGTAGCAGTAATAAGTAATAAGACATGTACTAAAAACTTTAGAAGCAAAAGGGGAAGTCATTCCATAAATAAGAGAAGAGTTTACAATTCCTTGGACAAAAACAAAAGAAAGTACAAGTGCAAAAAGAAAAGCCCTATGTATCTACTCATTTGCAGGAGGGGGCACAGAACCAGCAACTTGGTCAGTCGGAGCAGGCGCTTCAGGGGCCTGATCCTTAGGCCCAGCATGAGTCTTCTCTTTGCCTGACTCTTTGCTTTTGCCTTTGGCTGGTTCGGCTGACTCTTTGCCTTTGACACCTAGCTGACCAGCCTCTTCTGGTGCCTGAAGGGTGGATGGGGGAGCTTCACTAACTATGTTCGGCTCCGAAGCCTCTAGAAGCCGAGCAGCGGGGTCATCCTCCGAGAGCTCTCGGATCTCAGGATCGTAGTATACGCTCCCGGGCAGCCTTAGAACAGAGTCAGTCGGTACTCCGGCGGCGTCCAGTGCCTTGCTCCAAGTTATACCGCAGTAATCTCGGCTAACCATAGCGAATTGCTCCATGAGCTGGGACGAGGTCTGCTCCACTCCCAACTGGTAAGCCGCTTTTCTTTCGGCCTCAATCGCCTCCTTGGCCAGCTTGGCATTATTCTCGGCCACCTGGGTGCTCGCCTTGGCCCTCAGCAGTTCAGCCCGGAGACCCTTTACCAGCTCCCTCTCGATCGCCAGATTGATCTCTGCCATGTTTAACTGCTTGCGCTGCTCCTCAGCCTGTTTCTCGGCGTTCTTGATCCCAGCGTCAAGACTCCTCTTTTGGCTGGTCATCTCTTTGAGGTCTTCAGACAGACGGGCATAATCCTCCTTCAGCTGGCCCAGCGCCTTCTCCGCCTCATCGCGGGAACATAATGCTGATTGGGCCTCGAGGTGGTTCCTCTTGTTCCACTCCTCAGCCACGTAGATCTGCTGGGTGAGCTGCACAATAGAGATTCCTAATGTCAAGAGTGGTAAAAGAGAAGCGAGTCTAGATTCGGCTAAACGGACTGAGGTCACTTACCATGGCTACATCCCTCTTAAGGGACTGAAAGAGCTCCTGCTGGTTGAAACGCTTGAAGGTCTCCATGTCATGGGGGAGGAGGAGCGGTTGCTGCAGAGCCTCGGCAACATAGCCTGCCCTTCCTCCGTCATAATTCCTGAGGGAGGTATCCCACAGGATCGGAGCGCCCTCCAACTCCAACTTTGGAGACCAGATTCGGGGTCCTCCTCCTCGTCGGACATCTGCCAGTAAAGCCTCCTCGCGGCTTTCAGTGGATGAGGCCCTGTGAGTCCGGTGGTCTTTCACCACTTTCTGCTGCTTAGGCCCCTTGGGTGGCGGCACTTGCTTTTCCTCAGCGTCAATGAAGGGCTGTTTCTTCCTTAGGTCAGGAATGAGCTTTAAGCTTGGGTCAGGAACATGTGATGGCGCTGGGGGCAGGTTCACCACCGTTTGGGAGGTCCCAACACCTTTCTGCTCGGCCTTTTTACACCTGGTCTTCATCATACTCCTCAAATCCATATTGTCGTCCGAAGAATCTTCAGGGTGAGCAGCTAGCAGATCAAGGTGAATGCCTGATTGCCTGTCAGTCTCCCCCTCGGCGTCTGACACCTCTATCACTCGGTTCACCTCTGAAGCCTCTCCGAACTGGAACTCGTCTATTTGATCTTCTAGCGAGGAGGTAGAAGATCCGACCCTCTCACCTTCAACCGCTTGTCCGAGGGGAACTTGTTGGAGTGGTTGGACAAGAGGGGGTATGGCCTGGGGACGTGGATGAGGCACGGGCTCAAGATCGTACGGCGCCAAAAAACCTTTCCGGCCGACGTCAATTCGTGCAAGGCGATGGTCTCCCTGAACAATCGCGTTGCCGACTGGTTGAAAACTCTTCGGTTTTCCTGTGTATCCCAGAATGAGTGGAACCGATCGGAGCTGTCCGTCCTCACTCACGAATATCTCCGATCTCAATAGAAAATTGAGTGCGGCGAAGTTCGTAAGGCTGAGCCGAGGAGCAACGAAATTTTTATCTGTTACATTGCAGCGAAATCATGTTAGAGTCTCACAAATGGCGACATAAGAAGAACCAAAAACCACTAAAAGACAAGGTCCCTAAACCTATGGTTAGTGTGCCTAAATCTAGCATGCCCCACCTGGCTCTCCAAGCTTGGTTGGGCAATGATGGCCGTCATGCCATGCGCCCGAGACGATCACGTAGTCGTCCTTCATCCCTTTATTGGATTTTGGGAGGCAGGAGATGAGTCTGACAACGTCCGATCGGGATTTTAAGTAATACCCCGCATCTTGCTGGCTGTGGCATTCGTATATATGTACTACGTCGCGCCAGGTTAGTCCCAATCCTAGGTGAAGGTTGAGGTCCTCAATCGCCCCTAGGATCCTAAACATATTGGGCGCGCATTGCCAGGGAGTAAGCCTATGGTTTCGAAGGTAGTTAGTGGTGATGGGACCCATGGGGATTGTCATTCCCCCTTCTATGAATGCGATAAGAGGGATAACGACTTCTCCCGTCTTTCGGTCTGTTAGTATCTTTTCCGGGGGGCAATATCTCACACCCACGTTTGGGGGTATGCGATACGTGGCCCTAAACGCCTCCATCTGCTCAGGGCTATCCACCAAGTACTGAAGTTTCCCCATGGTACTTAACTAAAATGTCTGGCCGAAGAGGAAACTAGAGGATTCGGTGGACGATTACTTACGAGGATTAGGCCGGAAAAGGGATTGCAAGCTCGTGGAGGGATTCGTGAAGATTCTGGGGAAGACTGAAACCAGTGATTGAGAGATTTGGACGGAGTCACGCGCTTGTTCTTGCTGGAGCGTCTGAAGATTCGCAGAGTGAAGAAAAATAACTCCCTCTGAGGTTTTATACGGAGTCAAACGAAGAGTCAGGGGCACTCCCGCCTAAATCCTGAAGAAAAAACCACAGCCGTTGGATCAATCAAACATCGTTGGATACGAAGGACAAAGCGCCACCTGGCGCAGTTAATGCAACGCCTTGGGAATGTGGAAGCAGCAGCGGCATTAAAGAAGCGTCAGTTCCTATGCCTACGCACGTGCCAGTTCGAATTTGCCTGTTTACAAGCTTTTGCTCCGGGGCAAATCAAAATCTTACTTTTTCTCTTCGGACGCGAGGGAAAAACTACAATTTTGAGGGGCTATTGTGGGGGACGAAAAGCCCAACCTAACTTGGGCCCAAGGCCCCATTTAAGGAACACTGTTCGTCCGAGGAGATGAAAACATTTAATCAGAGGCCCATGTAAAGGGAGCATGTCTGGAGAGGAGCGCCGGCAATATCCGAGGAGATGTTTATTTGTCCGAGGAGTCCAATGCCCTCAGACCCGAAGAATCTTTGCCTGACAGACATATGGGAAGCTCAAGTGATCCTTCTGACAAGTATAAGGAGGGAAGTGAACCTCGGACACGCATGAAGATAACAAGAACAGGGAAATATCTAAGAGACAGGCCTCAACCACCGCATTAAATGCACTGCACCTACCTTCCTGGCCGCATTTATGTGGAGAGGACCTCTGAACAGTGCATTCTCAGTTACCGCCACTCACACAAGGCTAAAGAGAGTGTGATGGGACATGCACTCAAGTGGGCGTCTGGATGATGAACAAGTGGACGGTGAAGATGGAGGAAGGGGGTACTATATAAGAGAGGGATGCCCCTGATAGAAAAGGAAGAAATAAAAGAGAAAGGGAGAATTTCATTACTGTAGTTTTTAAGAGTTGTAAACCAGGCTTGTGATATAGAAACACCTCTTCGGACGTGAGTATACATGCGTCCGAGCACGCTTTAACACAATTTCTTCCTAAAACATTGCTGTTATTTCTGTTTATTCAGCTCTAGCCTAGCTCTTTCACCCACTCTCTACAAATTTATTGTTTTGGGTTCAGTGGGCTCGAAATCCATATCTTCGTGGGCTTGGGCTGCAAAAATTGACCCTACAATTATTTTTCTTAATCATTCTACATTTCAATTTTAAATACATGAGGTAATATTGATAATCCAATTGACAAGATGATGACTAAAAATTTTTAGTCATAGCCAACTAAAAAATATCTTACCAGCTATTGATAACTAAAATATTTTATGTCAACTAGAGAGGACACCCAAATGCATGGTTTTTTTTTTTTTTTTTTTCACAACATTTAAAATCTCAAACTAAAAAATTATTCTAAAGTTATTAACAACTAAAAAATTATATATCAAGAGAGACAGATTAAATACCCAAAATGTGTCTTTCACACAACTTCCAAAAGAACAAATTAATGAGGACTAAGCAGAAGTCATATCGAACCCTTTTTATCATCATCATTTGAAAGACTTTTTAAAAGCTTAATGTAACTTTTTAACTATTTTGAATATTTCAAACCGCATGAGTCCAGGCACGTTTGAAACCACTGCATGTATCTCTTCATCAGAAGGTTGTGGTTGCTCTTGATTTTTCTTTACTATGAAGTACTCATTTACAGATGAACAATACTCTTTAAGAGAAGAACCACTTTTTAACAACTTCAACGAGTGGAACTTTCCTGCTCCTTTTTCTTTGGTGAGGCTTAGTTGCAGAACTTGCTGTTACAAAATGCTAACGTGGTTGTTGTGTAATGGGAGAATTCACCTCATTTTCTCTTTCCTCAGCCATAACTTCAACTGCTTCGTTCATATGTTCTACACCAATGGCAGTAGTTCTATCCCTCCCACACAAGATCTCAATGTCCTCCTAATTGTCAATAACTTTGTTTTTATAAGCACCGGCTTTTGAATTTTTCTAAAGAAGTTAAAAAAAGAAGAAGAAGAAGAAGAAGAAGAGAGAAAAGATTAGCAGATTATATTGCATAGTCTGAGCAAATCAGTTTAGTGAATGAAGCAGTCTAAGCAAATAATCTTGTCATGTTTGATTATAATTCCCAAGTCCTATTCAGTTTTCAAAGCCTGTCATACAAATAGGAAAAATCAAAGCAACTTACAAAAATTACAAAGCATTCTCATATTGCTGTGAAGAATGCAATGTGTGTGTGTGTGAGAGAGAGAGAGAGAGAGAGAGAGAGAGATAGGACACGCCATTAATTGCACTGTAGTTAGTAACTTCATCATCATTCAGTTAATCTTGACATCCAAAATCCCTTTCAATCACAAACATGAAATCACTCCAGCAACCAACAACAAATCCATAAACGAAACTTCCTCTCTAAGAAAAAAAGAAAAAAAAATTAGAAAAAAAAAAACTTGAACTGAAGTGGCAAAGCACCACCATGAACTATTTTTTTATAATTTAATTTTTTGTTCTCTATTTTTATGGATGAAGGGGGAATAGAAAATGGATGGAAAAACTAGAAAAGAAGCTACTCCTACTCACTGTAATTCTAACTGGCATGCCTTGCCAATGGAACTGTTTTTGCATAATATTCCTACTACCTCAAGTAAAACAAGCTATAAGACCCACTTTTACAAAACCAAATAAACAGTGCCTAAAAATATATAGTAATTAAATTCCACTAATACATTTACTGTCCATTACAAAAGGGTACACTAATTGTCTAATTGATCAACCATATAACGTAATGTTCCATAAACAACTTTTATTATTTCTAATTTTTTAGAATACAAAAGAGAATAGACTAAATCTTTGTTAAATTATGTGATGAACGTATTTACGAGAAAAAAGTCATAAGGGATCCTACCTTAACGTAAGCATCCCACACCTGGTGATTATCTGCTATGACAACAACCTTTTTCTTTGCTTCATCCCAAACAAGCCCGCTTTGATTTTTTATATTAGTAATCATAGCAAAATGTCGCTTCCACGCCTTTAGTCTATTTTAAACACTGTCCTTTGTCAAATTGAGAATCAATTGAGCATTTATGTACTCCATAGCAACTTGGTATGCCACCTCTTTCCAGTACCCATCCTCCCTATTTCCTTGAGCTAATTGATCATATAAAATACTTGCTAATGCTTTGTCCATTTCTGTATCCGTATTCCATTGAATATATTGTCTTGAATGTGATTGTGATCGAGATTGAGATTGTGATCCGGATGGGGATTGTGGTTGCTTATCTTTTCTTCCCATTTCTATTATATTTTCAAATCTGGTATTTGGACCTTGGTATCATATCTGTCAACATCCTAAAAAATGTTAGATTAGCAACAAGAAGAAAAAAAAACTCAATATACCAAAAAAAAAAAAAAAAAAATGAAACCCACAGAAAACTCCAGAGCCTTTATGATTCAAATTTAGTAGAAAGAGAGAAATAGAGGATAAAGAGGAAGAAAAGAGTTGAGAGGGACAAACCTTGTTGCAAGAAAGAGAGAAAGAAGAAAAGCTTGGGTGAGGAAGAGAGAGAATGACAGAGTTTCTGGAGCCGATGAAGAATTGAGAAGAGAGTGTGAGCATGAGGGCGAGGGGGAGGGATTTCTAAATTCTTGGGTTTGTGAGGGGATTTCAAATCCATGGATTTAGACCACTGAAATCCAAGATGAATTTGAGTCAAATCCAAATCATTTCTTTTAATTTACCCTAACAAAGGATTCAGATATGGGCCCCTCAAATCCAAATCCATGCCATCCAAATAGACTACAAAGGAATTTGGATTTTTTTTTTTTTTTGAAAGCAAAGGAATTTGGAATTTAAAATCACATTACATGTTGATTTTTGAGAGATTGAACTTTTGTTCTCCTGTCTTTGTTCTCCCATAGTTGTCTTGTCTATGTTCTCCTTTAAAAGTCAATTCATCTAATTTATGGCTGGCTATTTTTTATTTATTTTAAATTAAAAAAAAAAAAAAAAAACCTTGTTCTATTTGGTGGTGGGCCTAGGAATGAGTACAATGAAGCTCGAAACTCAATCATTAAAATAAGTTACTTCAGTTTCTCAAAAAAAAAAAAAAAAGTTTTTTTGTTTGTTTGTTTGTTTTTGATATTAATCTTTGGGTACAGGGTTTAGAAGAGAAGGGTCATGGGTGGTTGATTTGAAGGGCTAAGTTGATGAAATCATTGGGTTTAGAGAGGGGCAACCACCCAACAATACACAATTTGATCCCTCTTTCTATAACTGTTAAGAGCATTCTCGTTAAGGATCTCAAAAAATTTAGCATTTAGCATCTCAAAAAGCAACTTTATTTATTTTAACACCTCATTTTACAATACACCAAACATCAAAAATTCTATATTTTTTACTACTTCATTTAAATATTCTTTTTTATTATTTTATTATTTTTCAATATATATTTCTTTCTCTCTCTTCCTCTTTGTCACTCTCAACCAATCAAACTCACTCACTTTCTCCACCCAGCAAACACATACCCACCCCATCCACCACCACCAAAAAAAAAAAAAAAAAAACACCAGCCACCCATACCCACCTGTCTATCCAACAAACTCACACACTTCCATCTCAAACTAGCAAACCCATATCCATCTCAGCCACTACCACTGGAGAGAAAAAAAACTAAAAAAATTAAAAAAAAACACACACACACACTAGCAAAAGCAGAAAACCCAGAAAAGCCCACAGAGACCCACATAGATTCACCACAAAACCCAGAAAAACAACAGCATCCACAAAACCCAAAATCGGTGACCCACAGAGATTCAAATCAGTGATCCATGGAGCCCACAAAGATTCACCACAAAACCCTAAAAAACAACATCCACCATCGGAGATTCAAAGACAACACCACAAAACCCAAAATCTTCAGTTTTGAGATGAGAATATGGGTTTCAAGACTGGGTTTTTGGGTTCGGCCAGGGAGAGAAGAGTGGGTTCGGTTAGAGGAAGAAGATAAGCAGTTGGGTTTGTGATTGTGGGTTCGATCAAGGAGAGAATTCTTGGGTTTGTGATTATGGGTTCAGTCAGAGGAAGAAGAGAAGAGGCTGTGTTTGCGATGGTGGGATCGGTCAGAGGGAGTAGTGAAGCGTAGATGGGTTTAGCAGCATGGGTTGAGGGAAGGGAGGTGCGGCTTGGGTTGAGGGAAAAAGAAGAAAATAAAAAAACACAGAGGAGGAAGAGGTGTAGGCATAGGAGAAGAGAGAACCAGGGAAAAAAAAAATGAGGGAAAAGAAGAAGGAGATAGGCGTGAAAAGGTGGAGCATGTGAGAGGAAAAGTGAAAAGGGGACACACGTGTTTTATTAAACAAGTATTTTTTTTTTAACATCTTGCTATAGTAGGCTGCTAGAGATAACAACCCACTGTAGCTAGATGTCAAAAGTAATAGCATTTAGCATTTTTGATGGAGTGTGCTTTTTACAAATTTGATGTTAAAATTTAGCATTTATAGCATTTAGCATTCTTTATAAAAATCCTCTAAGAGAAACCACATTAGTCCATGGATAATCTTGCAAAATACAAAAAGCAGCTCTTTTTACACATTTGGACCAAAAAAACACCCACATCAGTGGGTGTAAAATTGTGCATAAATATGCAAGAGCTACAATAATTTTGCATATATACACGGTTACTATAACTCTTCTATATATTATTTTAATAATTTCTAATTTTGCTCCTTTTTTTCTCTCTCTTCTCCATCCGCAAAACCAACGCCCTCATCATTTGCTTCTTCCTCTAATACACACACTCCCACAGACAAAATAAAAAACCAACCACAAAATTAACAACAAAATCAACCATAGACACCACAAAACCAAACACACCTACACACGAACACACCAACGGAGACAGAGAGAGTGGATCGGTGCTTGTGGCGGATCGGCGTGCTTGGATCGACATTCTTCTCGCCGTGCTTGGATTGGAGTGTAGCTGTGTAAATAATTTTTTTAATAGTTTCAAATCGACGCTTGTGGTGGTTGATTGGTTGAACCCAGAATGTTCGGCCATGATGGTCTAGGCTAGGTGGGATTTGGGTTTAGAGAACTAGAAAGAGCAAGGGTTTAATTTATGTGGGTTTCTGCCTTTGTGATGGTTATGTGATGTTTGGCCATGGCCAAGGAGCTCTAGCCATGGAGGTTTGGCTTTGTGACAGTGTGTGTGTGTGTGGAGGCAAGGGGTTTGGGATGAGAGGGGGGCAAAGATTTGAGATGAGGGAGATATAGTTATTAACGAAGAGGTATATAATAAAATAATAATAAAAATAATTATTTAAATAAATTGATGTGTATAACAGACAAACTAATGTGAATATTTTGTAAAAATAAGAGTGTAAAATAAAAAAAATAAGTTTTAAATATATAAATTTACAAAATTTTTGCAATGTGGATGCTCTACTTGAGTGAAGAAGAAGTAAGAGACGCAAAGCCCTTAAAAAAAAAAAAAAAAAAAAATTACTTCAACTTTACTGAAAAATCCATCTCTCTCAAAAAAAAAAAATATATATATATATATATATATATATATAAAATGGAAACTGTAACTCCATCATTCCAAGTTCCAACCATTAGCTTCAGCAAACCCTATTCACCTCGTTGATGGCCGAATCAAAACGCCAGACACTTTCTCCCGGAAAAGATGGAGTGGTCGACAGGATCAGTAATCTACCGGAATCTCTTCTCTGCCACATCCTCTCCTTCCTTCCAACCAAAGACTCAATCGCCACAAGCATTTTGTCAACCAGGTGGAAGCTCCTTTGGACACTCGTCCCAAAGATAGACCTCGACAGTGATACGATTGACACTTCGGAGCTTTGGGCTGATAATGATGATGAAGATGAACGTGAGATCATGTTTGCACATATTGTGTCAAGCGTTTTGGCTCAACAAGAATGTGGAGAGCTCCAAACTTTTCGCCTTCAATGGAAATTTGGGTGGGACGGTTCCCATCTTGACGCATGGCTTCGCACTGCTGCTGCTCGTAAAGTCAAAGAACTTGATCTCGACATTTTTATGCACGACTGTGATGTGGAAAATCTGAAATTGCCTCCAAGCTTTTTCTCTTGCAGGACATTAGTGGTTCTGAAATTAACTGGTACTATTGATATTGATATTGACACTCCTTCATTATCCTTTAATTTCCCGAGCCTAAAGATACTGCATCTACTAGAAATTTCATTGCCGAGTATCATTAATTCACAGGAACACTCTTTCTTGAGGCTCCTTTCTGGCTGCCCTGTCCTCGAAGATTTGTCATTTACAACTGACCTTTTCGAGGGTGACTATAAATTATGTGTACCCACGATGAAACGCTTTCAATTTCGAAGGTGATCTCCGAGACATCAAATTCCATGAAAAACTAGACAACCTAGTTCAGGCAAATGTCGAGTCGTATGTGTATGAAGATGAACACAAATAATTTTTCAGAGAATGGGTATTCAGGCTTTTTACTGCTCTGAGTAACGTCAAATTTCTCTCATTTTCCCCTTACGGCACAGAGGTTAGTTAGATCCCCTTCATAATTGCATTTTTTTTTTTCAATAAACCTACGATCTTTATTAGTTCAATTTCTTAGGACAATACGAGGTCATAGTCTCGCTTTTATGTTCTATCTATTTGATGTTATGTGATTTTAATCTCGAATGCAGTGGCACAACGTTGGAAATATTTATCCTTCCTCATTCCAGAATTTGGTCCAACTGGACTTTAATGTTACTGATTGTAACTGGCCAATGCTACAAGACTTGCTCCGAAATGCTCCTAAGCTAGAAACTCTTGTTGTTACTAAGGTTAGCTTGTTTAATTGAGGTATTTTTAGTTGATCTTTCATCTCCCCTAAACTTACACTTATGATCTGCTGTGTTTGTTGTCATCAGGAATATGCTTATGATAAAAGCAACTTATGCTGTAAGCAGCCACCATATGATCGTGACCATCTGTCATCACATCTTACAAGTTTTTATTATGGAGGATTTGAAGGTTTGAAAGATGAAGAGGAATTTGTAAAATATATTCTAAAGGGGGGCAAGAGTTTTGAAGACAGCAACAATTCAAGTTTATAGAGGAAAGTCGAAGGAAAATGTTCTTGAGAAACTGTCAATGTTCCCAAGGCGTTCAACAACATGTCTACTTAGAGTTGAATGAGGTATACTTCTTTAACTGTTACTCTGCAACTAATCCGAAGGCAATGTTACAAATATTTTTTTTCTTTTTATTTTTTCAAGTTAATAGAATTTTCATGTTTTTCCCTCCTTTGAATTAATTGAGAGAGAGAGGGGGGGTGGGGGGGTGGGGGGGGATTGATTATCCAATGTTCTTTGACCTACTCCCAGTAGAAATTGTTTCTTGTGATAACCATTTTGCAAAACATCCATATGACCTTCATAACATTAGTGGTTGTTTTTGAATTAGGCTAAAACTTTGATAGAGGAATGTTCATACGTAAGCTTTTGTTACCTCTTTATAGTTTATAAGCCTGAATTTTTAGATTCTAGGCACACTCATTCTGTTGGGTAACCAGAGACAATTGAAGTAATAAAACCGTTGAATGTAAATCTTGAAAGTATTATGTGTGGATGAAAGATTTAGAATGTTTGATTTACTCTTTTACAAGCTTACTTTTTACCAAATCATTTTTGCCAGTACATATCTCATACATTTTGCTTTGGCATAACAGGTCAGTGTTTGGCTACATCTACATGGCACCTCCTTTCATGTCAATTTGTCCAGCTTTGTTTGCCTTTGTATAATGTTGTACATAAGCACAACTGCAGTACCCAATATACTTCCATTAGGGTGAGATATAGTAAGATGCACTTCTTATTGTAAAAAAAATTGATAGAGTAAGATCTTGAAGGTAAATGTCTTTGGTTGGTTTTTGTCTTACTAATGGTTGTATTTATTAAATATTTGTAAGTCCTTGAGGGAAACCTTGAGGTTTTTGGCTTACTAATGGTTGTCTTTTAATTGTGTTATTGTTTCTTGAGGGAAACCTTTTTGAGATCCATGTTTAGTTTATCAATTTATTCATGAAATAGTATTTAGTACTAGTAGTCCAAGAACCCAATTTTGGTTTGCACAAAACACCCACATCTTGAATGTGTTTGGCATTTGATTAGTAAGCTTCTGAACCAAAAAAAAATTAGATGTTTCTAATTTGAAATGAGTCTGGCATCAAGATATGTTAGATACATGCAGAACCTGTTAGTTCATCTATTGCATGACTGAAAGAAGGGATGCAATTTTATCAGGAAAAAAGAAAGAAGGGATGCAAATACTGTAACCAAGTGTGTTCCTATGAGTATGTGTTTGCCCTAACTCATATTTGTTGGATATTGGCTAAACTATTTGTTGATCAACCCCTACAAATACTATAAATGTTTTATCATTAGCTGCTCGTCTGCATTGGTGCTTCCTGTTGGGCCCTTTTCCATCTTAACTTTTTGTTCATTCATGCCTCAAAGCTCGCTAGCTCTTTAGCTTTGGACTGGCACAACATGGGCAACTTACAATTAACTTGTCTTAGGTTTGGGTTCATTACAATATTATGACCAGAAGGCATGTGAAAAACCTTTCAACTAATCTGCTCTTGGAAAGGTTCTGAGATTGATTCCTTGACTTAGATTTAACAATCCTTTCCTTATACATTTTCTTCCACATATGTATAGCTTTGGCTTCTTCTATGACCTTTTTTTCATCAAGTCTTATCATATATTTAGTCTACATGGCATTGTTCACCTACTCCTTATAGTTTATAGTCTTGTTAAGCTGATGGCAGCATCAGTTGTGAGGTATGAAAAGACGAAATAAGGCGGTTTTCTGAAAGTTTTGCTTATGCTTCAGTTGACATGCTGAATAGAGAGAGAACAAAATAGCTTGTAATGTCCCATCCCCATTTGGCACTTTAGTGAATTTAGGATTTTTAATGTTAATTTTCTTTTTATTTTCTAAAATGCTAGTTTTGGAAAAAGAACTATAATGCCAATGGCTTCCTGCTGCCACACAATTTACTTAAAGTTACACTGGCCTTGATGTGGTCTGTAATTGCACCTTTAAACAGATGTAACAGCTAGTTTTGGAAAGGTAGAAAAAGAAATGCTGAGATGGCCTTTGTTTTGTTTAGATGGGTGTGACCTTCTTTACATAAGCCTAAGTCAGAATTTTGCTCTCTAACTTTCAGTGATATTTTACTTCCTAGATCTTTGTGATAATTGCAAAGGTTGGGATTTGAAATCCCCATATTAATTGCTTGGAGAAAAAGAAAAAAAAGTGAAATGGCCTTGTTTCCATTTTTTATTTCATTTGTTGAGTTACAATATCAGGCTTCATGGAACTTCAATCCCTTTGAATGGGTAGTCTACTGAGCATGTTTGGTCCATTGTGAGACAACATCTAATCTCTAAGCTCATTTTTTTAACATAAAGGATCTTCTCCAAGACTTTGTTAATCACGCTCCTCCCATTGCCATGCCTTCCACATGCTCTCTTGAGAAGGGTTCTACTGCCAATATTGAAATCCAAATTGACTTGGCAGGAACTTGAAGAAAAAAAAAAAACCAATTCTTAGGTATTTGGAATTTAGCAGCCTGACCAAAGGTTTATTTTCATTGCGTAATACAGTACATGTGTTCTTTGCTACAAAAGTAATGTTGAAATTTTCAATTTTAGCTTTCAAATGGACTCCCACAATTTTAGACATTTTAATTTTGAGCCCTTTGCGGCTCCCCACTAAAAATTCTTTAAAAGAGGATGTACCTTTGATCAAGTGGCCTTTGGAGCTTGGACTCTTGATATACAAATGGATAGAAGAAGCCATAGCTATTAGACACTTGGACATATGATTACATAGATATTTTATAAAAATTAATTATCATATATTTTTTTTCATAAGGAAAGCATATGAATCATAAACTAATGAGAAATTAAATGAATTTTAGTTTAGTACTTCGTTATTAATGTTTAGTTTTGAATTCATGTGTACATGGTTATTACTATTTAGTAGTATAAGGATCCATTTTTTGGTTGGTTAAACACCTGTATCTTAAATATTTTTGGATTTCAATTTGGAAGCTTATGGACTCAAAAAGTTAAATTCTGATATGAACTATGTCTGCTACGGTTTTTTGCTTAGATATTTGATCCAGGAGTTGCTGAAAATCTCTTGCCATCGGGGTGGGCAATGTTTGTAGCTCGGCAATGTTTGTAGCTCAGCAATTGTGAGGCCAAGTTGTCCCATGGGATGGGAAATAGGTACAATAGTTGATGATATTTTAACTCTCCAAAGAGATTTTGTTAATTGTAAATTTTAGAGGGTGAAAAGAGATTTTAATATAGCAGCTCATGTACTTGCAAAATGGGCCTTGATAAACCACCATATAGGTTGTTTGTTTGATTCTTGTATTTCTGATTTTTTGGTTCAAGTTCTGGCTGTCAGCATTTGTCCATTTTGAGCTATTAGAAAATTTGTCGTTATTGATCAGCTATGCCCATATGCATGCTTCTCAGTTTTTTTTTTTTTAGGTTTATGGTATATTTAGGATATTCTCCTCTGTACTAATTATGTATTTGAGTTGCTTCTCTCTTACAACTCTCTGTTCTGCGCCTCTTTCTTTGTTCATTATCAATCTCTGTTACGCCTCTTCAACATACACTATAAAAGAGTACTTAAGTTATTATGTTGAATTTCTTCGACCTTTTGCTTAGTGTAACTAATTGCTTTATATCAAGATCTACTTGTATGCATAATTTTCCTTCTCCAGCATCTTCTCAAGTGGCAATACCAGAGCCTTCCTCACATTCAATGTAATTGTTGTCCCAAGGATTCAAGTTTAATTATGTGCCTCTACTCATTGGGTTTGTGACAAGAAAGCTGCAATGCCCTCATTTTAAAGGAATTTGTTGAGGTCTTTCCTTTTGGTTCATATCCACATGGCGACTCTTCATTTATTCCCCATAGACCATGTTTTAACCCTATACAAGAAATTGGGTTAAAACATGGTCTATGCCTAAGTCAGTGGTACAATATTATTTTCACTTCTTTTTGAAACTATTAACTTGACTTGTTGTGATCGGTGCATAATAAAAGTAATATCAATGATAAATTTTGGTGAAAGTGATGTTGTTCCT
The DNA here is from genome assembly GCA_032727855.1 of Quercus ilex subsp. ballota. Classification (NCBI taxonomy): domain Eukaryota; kingdom Viridiplantae; phylum Streptophyta; class Magnoliopsida; order Fagales; family Fagaceae; genus Quercus; species Quercus ilex. The sequence goes on from CM064915.1 coordinate 20,842,104, forward strand.
TGTGAGCAACTTTGAAAAAAAAATTATGAAAAATAGTGTTCTTAACATTATTCAATAAGATGTACTTCGGCCATATTTTATCTATTTCATATACAAAACAAATCATTAAATTGGCAATGTTATTATTGGTCTGTTGATATGTGTGTTTGCCTATTTATGTATGAATTGGGCAATTTGGCAATGTTATTGTCATCAATTTCTTAAACAAATAAAGATAAAATTTGGCATTGTATAACTTGCTTTCTATATTGTTATTTATTTCCCCATATTGCTTTGCATTAGGGTTAAAGAACCAAAAACTTACGCAAACATTATTATTTAACAAAACCTGTGGTAAAATGTTAAGTTCAAATTCTTAATATCACAAGTATTTTTGGTTTTAAAAATTTTTTGCAAAGATCACCTCATAATTTCTCATTAAATTTATAGGGTTAATCGCACTTACCATCATAAACTTTCTCTCGAATTATATGTCTCAAATTTTGAAATACACGAACAACCCCCAAATTTAGGAAATTGTTACAATGTCAACCCTACCGTCTAAATTGGATGTTTAGTTGGAAGGAATATAGTGCACATGCAAATCATGTGGTATTTAATAAGCAATTGAAGGGTAGTTTGGTATTTTTAATCATATGAAATTAATATGATATTCCTTAATTCTCTTTTCCTATCACCAAACTCCCCCTTTTTCCCTTCATAATAAAAAAAAAATAATAATAAAAAAAAAAATAAAAAACCTATCCCTTTTCCCTTACCTCCCAAGAGTCCCAACCTCCATCACTTCTTAATTTTTCACAGCCACCAATGAGGCAATAGCATTGATCTAAATCAAATCACCATCTAGCTTCATTGACTAAAAATTTCTTCGTAGCCATTCAATCTTGAGAAACAAAGACCTAAAAAAACACTTAAGAAATAAAGCTTTAATCAGACATTGCCAAAATTTTGTTTCTTGAAATTTCAATCTAAATTTGAATGAGTTTAGCTAATTAAATTCTAAACAAGTCACCTACAAGTGTCTTGGTCAAAATTTTAAGTCTTCCTACCTATGTGTGGACGAACGAACCAAGTCACTTACGAGTACCTTGGAAAAAATTTTAAGTCTTCCTACCTATAGGTAGATGGATGAACCAAGTCACCTAGAAGTGCCTTGGTTAAAATTCTAAGTCTTCCTACCTACGGGTGAAAACGAACCAAGTCACCCACAAGTGCCTTGGTACAAAATTTAAGTCCTACCTATGGGTGGAAGGACGAAACAAGCCACCTAAGAGTACCTTGGTCAATAGTCCAAATCTTCCTAACTACAGGTGAATGAATGAATTAAGCCACTCACAAGTGCCTTGATAAAAGATCTAAGTCTTCCTACCTGTTGGAGGACAAACGAACCAAGCCCTTCACAAGTGCATTGGTAAAAAATTTACGTCTTCTTACCTATAGATGGACGGACGAACCAATCCACTAACGAGTACCTTGGTAAAAGATTCAAATCTTACTACAGGGCGATGAATGATCCAGGTGACGAACAATCCAAGTGATCCTCCAAAGATGATTGATTCAAATAGAAATCATCCAAGTCACCAAAGTGACAAACGACCCTCCAAAAATTTACTAAATCCATAGAATGGACGGATACAAACTAGTACCCAAAATTTACGAAGTCCATAGAATGGATGGATTCAAATTAGCATCCAAAATTTACTACGCCAATAGAACGGACAGATACAAACTAGTATAAAAAATTTATAAAATACACAAAGTGGACGGATGCCACAAGATGGACGGATATATGAACTAAGTCCACAATGATTGCAACCACATGGCCTTTTTGTTTCAAGCATTGTACCATTAGAAGCTTGTCGAATGGGAATGACCTTGCCATGACACAGACCTTCTCAACTTTCTCCATTCTTTCTTCGTCCGTGTAGTTTCAAAACTCCACGCCTTCTACCACTTCGCCATTTAATTGATGACTCTGCTTTAGTATACCGCATTCTGTAGCTATAGCTTTTGTTGCGAAAACATTGTCTCTAGTGATCATTTTGATCTCCACTCCAGCAACTCTGCAAGCTTCCACAGCTTCATTGACACCCGGTCAGCAGGGATCCTTAATACCAACTATCCCTAGCAAGGTTAAGACATTTTCTTTTGGTCTTTGGCTCATCCTCTTGTCATCATGGCATCCCATTTCTTTTTCTGATATTTGCTTATAAGCGAAAGCAATGCATCGAAGGCTACGAGCTGCCATGCCCTGGATTATTTTCTCAATCTTATTTCTAGCTTTATCTAGGGACTTTGTATTCCCACTACTTTCATAGAAACTTGAACACATTGCTAGGATTAACTCCGTAGCACCTTTCCAGTGCACATGGATGGTGTTATCAACCTTATTCTTTATTGCAACCCCACTTCTTTTCTTCGTGGAGTTGAAGGTTTCAACATGGAGAACTATATAATCTTGCTTTAACTTTTCCACGTCCATACCTAATCCCAAAACAGCCCAAGATAGAATTGCTTTTTCGGTTGGACTACCAAAAATTTTTGGTTCAGATCCAGATACAGGTTTGTAGATAGTACCAGTCGTGTTTAAACCAACTCCTTGGTGGAATAGTGTAATAACGTTTGGTGCAATTACAATCAAAGAATCTTCTTCAATGGATTCTTCGCCAGGCCAAAACTTGGTCACTTTCATCTAATTCAATATCAAGGTGCCAGTTTTATCGGTGCAGATAATTGTTGCTGATCCCATTGTTTCACATGTTGAAAGTTTCTTAACCATTGCTTGATCAACCATCATTCTCTTCATGGAGTAAGCAAGTGTGATTTTGACAGCCAATGGTAGACCTTCAGGGATTGCCACCACCATGATAGTGACTGCAGCAGCAACAATGCGCACAACTCCATTAAGAATGATGCGCACAACAATGCGCACAACTCCATTGAGTACATCATCTAAATTTGTTTTGCTACCAAGGTACTCTGTCTTCCCATTTTTATCTTGTGTTGCCCGTAAAATAACGAATAAACATGGCTACAAGGACGAGTAAAGCAACTATAAGGCCTACCTTTCCGATAGAAGAGCTTAATTTATCAAGCCAGCATCCAAATTTATGTCCACGGGATGGACGGGTACATTGACTAAGTCCACGAGGTGGACAAATGAATGATAAAGAATGAGGTACATCTAATTATTAACAAGTCCACGTGGTGGACGGATGAAAGATTTATGACGAAGTACATCTAATTATTAACAAGTCCACTAGGTGGATGGATCCACATAAAAAAGGCGTGAGGCATACTTGAATGTATCTCTACTTGAATGAAGTACGTATAATGAAAAATTGGTATACACGCTTTCCAACAATTTTACAAGCTTGTGAAAGCATTATCCAGATGCTTAGGGTGCAATATACCTGACGAGGTAAACAAGTACTGACGAAACTATCGAGCCTGTCCTATGAGGACGAGACCTTCGATAGAGACGAGAACACCCTCAGGATAGACAACGTGGAAGGCAGCGCTACTGACGAGGACACCCAGTCCATTTAATGCAGTCAACTAAACGGTTACACTTCCAACTGTACGAACCGTTTGAAGACATTGATGCCTCATTACACAGCCCCAAAACATTACCCAATGGAGCATTAAGACCTCCATAACTCCTCCAATGGCTAGGGACCATGAGAGCATATATAAAGCCCATACACTCCCACAAAAAGGGAGAGAGACAAGTAAGAAAGGAGATTGTTTATTTGCTTTTCGGTTCATCTTATATTGCTTTTCTTTTAAGAGAGTTTCATATTCTGACTTTGGCATCGGAGGCGTTGTGGCAGGCACCACGCCGGTGACCATCTTCAAAGGCTGAAGAATCATCTCCGTCCGACGAACAGTGCTGACGAGTTTACACTCATCAGTTTGGCGCCGTCTGTGGGGACGACATTTTTCGTGTTCAAACTCGAAATAGTGGTTCCTTATTCTTATTCTTTTTAGGATGGAGTCTAATCAAGATTTTGCAGCTCTAGCTCAGCAAGTTCAAGCCCTTGCAGCCACAGTTGAAGAACTGACTAGGCAAAACCAAGAAATGAGGTTACGGCTTCAGCAGGAGGAAAATCGTTCGAAGGGAAATCAAGAAGATGAGGGGGATAGCAACAGAAGAAGTGACCATCGAAGGCCAAACACTCCCGCCGAGCAAAATTCAGATATTCTTCGGGAGATGAGGAGGGAGATGGACGAACTAAGGAATGCCATCAAAGAAAAAATGGAGCGGAGCGTGGATCGGATGGTCCGGGCGACGGATTCGCCATTCACAACAGCGGTCCTCGACTTCCCAGTGCCGTCAAAGTTCCGGTTACCTCAGCTCGAGCCTTTCGATGGGCTGAAGGACCCCCAAGATCGCCTAAACACCTTCAAGACGACCCTGGCACTTCAACATCCCCCAGATGAAATACTGTGTCGTTCCTTCCCAACTACACTCAGGGGAGCCGCCCGAGAATGGTTCACAAAGTTGCCAACATCGTCCATCGATACGTTCGAGCAGCTGAGCAACGCCTTCCTGCGTCACTTTATTGGAGGACAGCGACCAAAGAGGACCGCTGACCACTTGCTTACCATCAGGTAGGGAGAAAAGGAAACCCTGAGGTCGTATGTAAAACGTTTCACGAGGGAAACACTGGAGGTGGACGAAGCCGACGATATGGTGCAGCTGACGACCTTCAAGGCAGGGCTGAGGTCTAGGGATCTCGTCAGCTCACTCGCGAAGAACCCCCCAAAGACGATGGCTGAAATGCTCCTCAAGGCGCAGAAGTACATGAACGCTGAGGACGCATTGGTTGCTATCAAGGATGGGGACAGACCAGGGGACAAAGGAAGAAAAGAAGACGATCGTAGAGGGCAAAAGCGGGACCAACCAGATCGTCGAATTAATGACGGAGTCAGAAGGAAAGATGATAAAAATCCATGCACAGTAAAATTCACTCCTCTCGTTATGCCCGTTGACAAAATTTTAGCGCAGATCAAAGACGAGCACTACCTTAAGTGGCCGGGACTACTGCACTTATCTCCTAACGTCCGCGACAAAAGTAAATACTGCCGATTTCACAAAGATCATGGCCATTACACCGAAGATTGTAGGGATCTTAAAGAGCAGATAGAAGAATTGATACGAAGGGGGAAGCTGCAGAAATTCGTGAAGAAGGGGGAACACAATAAATTCAGAGATGAAAACAAAGGCCAACATGGGTCCTCATCCAGGAACGACGGCCGTCAATCACAACCTCCTCAAAATGTGGTCGGGGAGATACAGACGATCGCAAGGGGGCCTACCACCGGGGGCTCTTTCAAGTCACTCAAGAAAACACATCAACGACAAGTGAATAGCGTCCATATTACACCCTGCCAAAGTACAGACGAACTGATCAGGATATGACCTTCAACGAAAGTGACTCTAGAGGAGTGAAACAGCCTCACAATGACCCCTTGGTCATAATGCTCACCATAGAAGGGTTCAACACCAAAAGGGTCCTCGTGGACAACGGTAGCTCTGCCGATATCATTTACTTTTCTGCATTCCAACAATTGAAGCTGGATCCCAAAAGACTTCGTCCATTCGATTCTCCACTCGTCAGTTTCAGCGGTGACAGGGTGTATGCATAGTGACACTGACGGTAAAAGTGGGAACGTACCCAAAGCAGTTGACTCGTCAGATATACTTTTTGGTAGTAGATTGTCCCTCATCCTATAATGTCATCATCGGAAGGCCAGCACTCAACAAGTGGAAGGCGTCCACATCCACCTACTGCTTGAAGGTGAAATTTCCAACGGAAGATGGTGTTGGTGAAGTTAAAGGAGACCAAGTTCTAGCTCGAGAATGCTATCAAGCTGTTTTAGCAGCTAAGGAGAACCACACGTGGGTAGTGGAAGAAAAAGAGGAAGAAAAGGTGGAAGCACTGGAAGTAGTGGAGTTGATCGAAGGGGAAATGACGAAAACAACCAGAATAGGGACGACCTTAAGTCCTGAGATAAGAATGAGGCTCATCCAATTTCTCAGGGAGAACTTGGATGTCTTTGCTTGGAGCCATGACGACATGCCGGGCATATCTCCAGAAGTTATTCGACATAGGTTGAATGTGGACCCAGAGAGGAAACCCATCAAGCAGAGACGAAGAACTTTTGCGCCCGAAAGAGACCAAGCAATTGCTGACGAGGTGAGTAAACTCTTGACTGCAGGCTTTATCAAGGAGGTGTACTATCTAGACTGGCTGGCAAACGTCGTCCTAGTAAAGAAAGCAAATGGAAAATGGAGAATGTGCGTGGACTTCATGGACCTAAACAAGGCCTGCCCGAAGGACAGTTTCCCTCTTCCCAGAATAGACCAGCTGGTAGACTCTACGGCCGGACACAAGCTGTTGACATTCATGGATGCATTCTCAGGGTACAACCAGATAAAAATGGTTGACGAGGATCAGGATAAAACCGCCTTCATCACCAGCCAGGGGCTCTACTGCTATAAGGTAATGCCCTTTGGACTGAAGAACGCAGGAGCGACGTATCAAAGGTTGGTGAATAAAATGTTCGTCAAGCAGATAGGCAGGAATATGGAAGTATACGTCGACGATATGCTCGTCAAGAGCAAGGAAGAACTTGCGCATCTGGACGACCTTAAGGAGACATTCGATACCCTCAAGCAATACCAAATGAAGCTAAACCCTGATAAGTGTGTTTTTGGTGTCGCCTCCGGAAAATTCCTCCGATTCATGGTGTCTCAGAGAGGAATAGAAGCAAATCCTGAAAAGGTGCAAGCTATACTCAATATGGCATCACCTAAGACCGTCAAGGAAGTCCAGAAGCTCACAGGCCAGATTGCAGCTCTTAACAGATTCGTGTCTAGAGCAACGGACAAATGCTTACCATTCTTTAAGACCCTGAAGCAAGCCTTTGAATGGACCGACGAATGTGAGGCGGCCTTCCAAAAACTTAAGCGTTATCTTAGCAATCCACCACTCCTAAGCCCGTCCAAAGAAGGTGAAAACTTGTACTTATACCTGGCAGTTTCATCTACAGCCGTCAGTGCAGCCTTAATACGAGAAGAAGATAGGAAACAGCTCCCAGTCTACTATGTCAGCCAAGCTTTCCAAGGAGCTGAATTCAGGTACCCAAAGATCGAGAAAATCACGTTTGCATTGATAGTAGCCTCGCGCAAGCTCAGGCAATACTTCCAGGCAAACCCAATCTTAGTGATGACGGACCAACCCATCAAAGAAGTCTATAAATAAGCCCGAGGCAGCCGGGAGGATGGTCCAGTGGGCAATTGAACTCAGCCAATTCGACATGGAGTACCATCCCAGGACGGCCATCAAAGCACAAGCTCTGGCTGACTTCATCGCCGAGTTTACCCACCCAGATGAGCCGAGCCTTGCCAACATGGACGAGACATGGGTGATGCAGACCGATGGCTCGTCAGCCCAAAAAAGAGGGGGAGTAGGGGTCGTCATAACAATTCCTGACGGAGAAACATTGAAATATGGAGTCCAGCTGAAATTTCCAGCCACCAATAACGAAGCTGAGTATGAAGGAATTCTGACGGGTTTAAGGCTCGGAAAAGAGCTTGGGGCCAGGAACCTGCTAGTCCAGAACGACTCAAAGCTAATAATTGGGCAGATCAGAGGAGAGTACGAAGCAAAAGAAGGAAGAATGCAGAAATACCTCAGGTTAACGAAACGCTTGACTCAAGAGTTCGAAAAAGTGGAGTTCATCCAGATTCCGAGAAGCCAGAATATGGCTGTAGACGAAGTCTCAAAGATAGCCTCGTCGGAAGAGACAGAATCAAGAACAGACTTGATGATGGAGATACAGAGAAACCCCAACATAGAAGAAATTTCAACATTCGCAGTCGAGGGCACAAATAGCTGGATGACGCCTATCATGTCCTTCCTCTAGGATGGCCACCTACCCCAAAACGAAGATGAAGCTAGGAAGATCAAGAAGAGATCCGCTAGATTCACAATTCTCAATGATACCTTGTACAAAAGAGGTTTCTCCATGTCCTACTTGAGGTGTGTTGACGAAGGAGAGGCCGAATACGTCCTGAGAGAGGTCCATGAAGGGATCTGCGAAGATCATGCAGGCCCAAAATCCTTGGTAAGAAAAATTATGCGAACAGGTTACTTTTGGCAAACCATGCAAGATGACGCAACAAGATTTGTCAAGAAATGTGACAAATGTCAAAGGTTCGGGAACGTTCAACGACTCCCATCAGAAAAGCTGACGACGATAACATCTCCCGTTCGCACAATGGGGAATCGACATCGTTGGCCCACTACCTCAAGGCAAAGGTCAGGTAAAATTCTTACTAGTTGCTATTGACTATTTCATTAAATGGGTTGAAGCAGAGGCACTGGCCACCATCACCGAGGCCAGAATCCAGGGGTTCGTATGGAGGAATATAGTTTGCAGGTTCGGGATCCCACGGACGATCATATCAGACAATGGACGACAGTTCGATAGCCAGAACTTCAAGGACTTCTGCTCAGGCTTGGGTATCAAGAACCAGTTCTCATCACCAGGCCACCTACAGGCGAATGGATAGACGGAAGTAACGAACCGCACATTGCTCAAGATCATAAAGACCAAACTGGACAACGCAAAAGGAGCCTGGCCAGAAGAACTGCCCAACGTCTTGTGGGCATACAGAACCATGGCTAGAACCCCAACGGGAGAGACCCCCTTCAGACTCACCTACGGTACCGAAGCAGTGATCCCTGTCGAAGTGGGAATAACCAGCACCAGGAGAGAAGCATTCAATGAAGAAGAAAATGACGACCTACTGCGAGTTGACCTAGACTGCCTTGACGAAGTATGAGACAAAGCCTTCAGCAAGATGACGGAATACCAGAGAAAAATGACAGACTACTACAACAGAAGGGTGAAGCTCAAGAGACTCAACATAGGGGACCTCGTCCTGCACAAAGTAACCCAGGCAACCAAAGACCCAACTCAAGGAAAGCTCGGCCCCACGTGGGAGGGGCCATACAAAGTCATTCATTACTCCAGACAAGGCAGCTACCACCTGGAGACCCTAGACGGACAAAGGCTCCCAAGACCGTGGAACATTGAACACTTGAAGAAATACCATCAGTAGATGTAATGAAAAGACGTATTCGTCACTTACGATCAATAAATGAATTATTCAGCCAATATTTGTGTATAAACATGCCTGGAGAAACTAATGAAAGTCAAAAATGGCTAAGTAACAAGATTCCGCCTAGACGGATGTAAGTTACTGACGAAGACCACTAAATGATTAAGAAGCCAAAACGGCTAAGTAACAAGATTCCGCCTAGACAGATGTAAGTTACTGACGAAGACCACTAAGTGATTAAGAAGCCAAAAACGGCTAAGTAACAAGATTCCGCCTAGACGGATGTAAGTTACTAACGAAAACCACTAAGTGATTAAAAAGCCAAAAACGGCTAAGTAACAAGATTCCACCTAGACGGATGTAAGTTACTGACGAAGATCACTAAGTATTTAAAAAAGCCAAAAACGGTTAAGTAACAAGATTCCGCCTAGACGGATGTAAGTTACTGACGAAGATCACTTAGTGATTGAAAAGCCAAAGACTGACGAAGATCACTAAAAAGCCAAAAATGGCTAAGTGATAAAGTCCCGCCTAGACGGATACAAGTTACTAACATGCATCAAACGAAAAAGATGAGGGACGTGCAATCACAAATACAAGTAAGTGCCAAAGAAATAAAATTAAAAGCCAGAGGCTAGCAGGCCAATTGCCACTGTTTCTACAGCTAAAAGCCCATAAACGCTGGGCTAAAAATGCTGTCCTCAAAATAAATAAAATTGTTTAGCAAATAGATTTACAGAAAAAAAAAAAAAAAAAAAAAAAAAAAAGCCCAAAACATGACGGGCACCACAAAAAGAAAGAAATTTTTTCTGCTAAGTGTCAAACTCGTCCAGCCACGTCGTCGGCAGGGGCATCCTCGGTACGAGTAGCGTCATCAGGAGCGTCAGCTGGAGCCTCAGTCTCGGTGGCAGACGATTGAACAGCCTCGTCAGCCGCCATTTCTTGATCCACCTCTTCCAAATCAAGCGCCTCCATGTTTACTCCGGAAGGGTGTTTGACGAGGCACCTCCTCAGAAGCTCGAAACCCTTGAAATACCAACTGAAGAGCATGGTGTTGTACTCGTCAGTGGTCTGGATGGCTGCTACTGATCTAGCTGCAATGGTCTTGAGGCTGTCCTTGGCTGCTACAATTTGCTCGTCCTTCTCAATGTTCAGCTGACGCTCCACCCTAAGATCGTCTGTAAGTTTCTTTGCTTGCTCTCTCAAGGTATTCGCCGTGCCCATGGATTCGATGAGATCCTTCTTCAAGCCTGAATTTTCCGCTTCCAACGCCTCCACCCTAGAAGTCAGGGACGCCACCTTTGCCTCCTGAGTAAGATACTCAGAGGAAAGATGAAGACTCTCCCCCAGCACCTAAAAGAGAGTTAGAGATTTTCAAAAAAAAAAAAGAAAAAAGAAAAAAAAAAAAGAAGAAAAGGGAGAGAAATCGAGGAAGAAGTACCTAGATGATCTTATGGACGTGGCCAGCAGCTACCCCACTGACGGGGATACCGGACAAGGCCTTTAAATCGGCAGCAGTCACTACTTCATGGGCTCGATCCACGGCCATTTTCTTGTCATTCCAGATGGTAGATGGACGAGAGTCAGCCTTCTCCTTCTCTTTCCCTTTTTCGGAGAGACGTGGCCTTTTCGAGACGGGAGTGCCACCTATCTCTTCCAACGATACCGTTGGAGAAGCTGTCCTCGTTGTCTCCCCCACGGAGACGATCGGGTGGACAGAAGCAGCTGGAGCAACAGGGGTGCCCCTCCCGGTAACACGAACTGTTTTCTTGCCGAGATTAGACAGCGGCTCATCTTTCTTCGACCTCATCTTGGCGTAAAGGTCCTTGTTAAACTTCGTCGTCATCTCTGCCAGAAAAGAGCAACATAAAAAAAATAAAAAATAAAAAAACACTGACGGATTCAACACTTACTTTTCTTTCCTTCGATTTCGATGTTTTGCAAAATGAAAGAGGAAGGATCTGGACCAAGATTGTAGAAGGCTAACGTCCTCGGGTCTACCAAGTCGTCCCAGTTTTCAATTGTCTGGGCGTATTCGATTGCCTGCTCAACGCGTTCCTTATACCTGCTCTTGAGCTTAGGCCGTCTCTTCGCTGCAAAAAGAAGGATAACAAAAATTGTGACGACCATAAACAAATGAATACAACAAAACTAAAACGACAAGGAGGGAAACTGACGCACCTAAGGTCGGGGTTGCCCACCGACGGAGCAACCTTGGAATGTCACCCCATTCCGGACTGGAGGGAGTCTCAAAGTCATCCCCGGTCACAAAGAAAAATCTTGACTTCCAATACCTAAAGGACGAAGGCAGCCCTCTGATAATCCTGGTCCTTCTTTCCCAAGGAACCAGCTCATAATACCCATACTCTTTTGATTCTTTTAAACGATAAAGGTGGACGAGTTCACCCACCTTAATCATATCTCCATTAGCAGCCAACCATATCTCCATACAGTTGACTACTATTCTCCATGAATTAGGCATTAACTGCCCAGGGGCGATCCCAAAATAGCTCAGGAGCTCCATGAAGAAAGGGTGGACGGGGAATCTGAGTCCACAGGTAAAGGCAGCCTCATAAAAGTACACCTCACCCGGGAAGAAATGACAAGCCCTATCCTCGTCATTAGGCCGACAAACATGAACCCTCTCTGGAAACTGAAACTTATCCCTAAATCTACTCACCATCTCGGCATCCAGACCACAAACCTCTTCAAGGGCATAGAAAGCCCTAACGACACGGGGAGAAGAGACAACTGTATCCCCCTCCACTGGATTGCCACTAGACGACAACCCAGTCTCGAGATCGCTGGATCTGACCTCGGACATAATGTTCTCCCTCCTCACCTGACCCTCGAACCAATCAACTGATTGCCTAATTAAAGGCAACAATTCAGTCAATACCACACTAAGGCCACTACCCTCAAAAACAAAATTCCCAAAATCAGAGAAAGTGCCTAAAGCCCCCCTTAAACGCGCAAAAAGAAAAGAAACCGAGGGACAAACAACTCTAACCTCAGAACTACCAACCATGAAAATCCAACAAAAACACAAAAAAGACAAACAACCCAACTGAATCACAGGAAAATTAAAAACAATCAGGAACAGTACCACAAGCAAAACCAAGAAAAGAGAAACGAGAGGGAAAGAGAAGCATACCTTAATCAATGGCGGATCGAGGGAGCTCTGCTTGACCAACGTATCAACTCAAAGAAAAGTAGCAGGAAAAAGCTAAAAGAAGAGTAATGGCTGAAATGTGAAGGAGAAAAATGAGAAAGAGAAGGAAGTTAAAAAGAAAAGCTCGAAAAACGGAAAGGTCGGCGGGAAAACCAATAGTCTCATCACCTTGGGCATTAATTGCACCAATCAGCGCGCGAGTAGCAGGAAAAAGCTAAAAGAAGAGTAATGGCTGAAATGTGAAGGAGAAAAATGAGAAAGATAAGGAAGTTAAAAAGAAAAGCTCGAAAAACGGAAAGGTCGACGGGAAAACCAATAGTCTCATCACCTTGGGCATTAATTGCACCAATCAGCGTGCGCCACGTAGGCCACGATCTATGAAGCGCCGCAGCTTCGCACTTAATACGGAACAAAACCCCAAGAGTCATTTACAACCTGTAACCCTTCGTATTCTATGATCGTCATTAAAATGACGAACACAGAATCGGGGGGCAAATGACGAGGTAAACAAGTACTGACGAAACTATCGAGCTTGTCCTATGAGGACGAGACCTTTGATAGAGACGAGAACACCCTCAGGATAGACAACGTGGAAGGCAGCGCTACTGACGAGGACACCCAGTCCATTTAATGCAGTCAACTAAACGGTTACACTTCCAACTGTACGAACCGTTTGAAGACATTGATGCCTCATTACACAGCCCCAAAACGTTACCCAATGGAGCATTAAGACCTCCATAACTCCTCCAACGGCTAGGGACCATGAGAGCATATATAAAGCCCATACACTCCCACGAAAAGGGAGAGAGACAAGTAAGAAAGGAGATTGTTTATTTGCTTTTCGGTTCATCTTATATTGCTTTTCTTTTAAGAGAGTTTCATATTCTGACTTTGGCATTGGAGGCGTTGTGGCAGGCACCACGCCGGTAACCATCTTCAAAGGCTGAAGAATCATCTCCGTCTGACGAACAGTGCTGACGAGTTTACACTCATCAATACCCATTACGTAGGCTGTTATAATGAAGTGGCTTTTCATTATCTGGAAGGAGCAAAGGTGAACGTGCAAATTCGATGCCTTCAATAAAGCTTAAGGTGTGACTGTGTGTGTGGATGTTTATCTGGTTTAGCAAGAGTCCACAAGAAGGACAGGTGAGGGATACTTGAATGTGACTGATAAATATTGGGTCCACAAGGTGGACGGATACACATGAAAATGGTATCCACATTAACTACGAGGTGGATAGATACATGAAAACTTATCTAAAAGTGATGGGTTAATGGTTCCCCCCAAAAAAAAAAAATTACGAATTAAAGCACTTACGAATTTTTCATGACACAAAAGAAAGAGGTCAAACACAAATATATAAGAGACAACGGCTACAAGAATTTGTCACCCCATAAGTCCGTTCAGGGTGAAATTAACGGACCCATATGCTGAGGGGGTAGTTGATAAGGGTATTTTTAGACCCATAAAGCTGACAACATAACAAGACTGACGAACACATTTTTGTGGGCGAACGGATCTAGAGGAAGAAAAACCTCAATTAGACAGACCTCAATATGGATGGACCTCAGGCAGACAGACCCAACAAAGAGGACGGACCCCAGGCGGATGGACCCAATAAAGGGGGACGCACGATACTCACGTGGCTCACACATGGCTGGAAATGCCCATCAAGAATCCTAATATGGAAAAGCCTTGCACCCTATGCCCAACCATAATTAAGGGTCATCTACAAGGAAGACCATCTCGAAAAATTTGGAAATTTGATGGAGAGTTCTCCCCGTAAGGAAATGCCTTCCTCCTCACGAAATTAAGGTAAAATCTACACCACTATATAACCCCCAAAACCCTCTCTCACAAAGGTACGCACAATTTCTGTAAAGCTCATACTTTCTAGCATTGTTGGACCTCTCTTCTGACTTAGCTTTTGGTGGGTCTTTGGCCGGTACCCCACTGGTGCCATTTAATTGGTTCTTCTCTTTTGTTCTTCAGGTGCACCCATTGACACATGTGGACGATCAACTCACTGACGATTTTTTGTGTATCATCATGTAGTATTGCTAAACAACATAATTTATCGCTTTTTAACTCATATGTGGCAGAATTTTAAGTGGGCATTTTTTCTACATGGTAGCACCTCCTTAATTGCAGGAAAAGGCTTCTGCTATTATATATAGTATATATGACTAGTGTGTAGCCCCGTACACATGCATGGGTATCATTAAAAATAATTACAATTATTCAGTTTAAATTAATTTTTTTTTAAAGAAGAGATTCAAATTATACATGATATTAGCTTACAATTTTTTTTAAACCATTCTAAAATATGTAATAGTTTCTCATTATACATATAAGGTAGTACAAGCCAAATAGAACTTCTTTTTTATAGGTAAATCTTCATTCCAAAAAAGATGAAAAGGTACAGTAAAAAACCAAAGATCACAGGCAGTGTCCTAAGCTAAACAAAATTTCTATACATGATGTGTTCAAAAAATCTACCAAGCACCAAAAGAATGAGCCTATTACCATTTAATTGATGTTCATTAAAGTTGGCCACTGTATTGTATAAGGGTAAAATATATAGGCCATTTCAAAAGAAACTCAAAATGTGCCTCCATCATGATAGCCCAAGCATGGTAAAGCCTAAGGCTTAGGGACTTGTTCATTTGGAAAAATCCAACCAAGCCTGCCCACCATAGTTTAATCTCTACCAAACTACAATTTTGTTTGAGAAATAGCGATCCTTTTGTAGTGGAACATTGATTAGCCAGCTAACTTAATAGATTCAATTATTCAAATCCTCAAGAATCTCATATCGTAAAGATACAGTATAGTTTACAAATTGAGAAAATAAGCAAAGCACATTCTAAATGGAGACTTGGCAATAACAATGTTACTAAAAGAAATGAAAAGGCTAGTAATGTGCTTGAATCATTTAGCTTTTAAAATGAAAAGGCTACCAAGTAAACAGTTATACTATTAAAATTAGAATTGAAGTTTAAAATGACACAAAAGCTACCATGTAAGCTTGTCATGAATGTTATAACATTCAGATTCAAGCACTCTAAACACTTCTCCATCTAACATAAAATGGTCCATGGAAAGATAAGGAATAGAACAAGGTAGTTAAATATTCTGCTTTACATAATACACAAGATTATCCCTCCAATATGAGTTGCAATGGCAACAACAACCAAACCAATAATTCAAACAATATTTAAGCTCAAGTAGGTCCTTAAAATGCTTCTCCCGATGCATTTCCTCAAACGAGGGGTGATTAATGATTATGCATCCTTAAACTCAATAAACAGGAAATAGTGTAGTTACCCCCACACCCCCCCCCCCCCCCCCCCCCAAAAAAATCATAAAAAAAGCTACACCAAAGGAAGTTTCTAAAAATATACGTATGCACTCCAAAAATGAATTTGCATAACAAAGAAGATTGATAAAAATGAGAAATGCTAAATTACCAGAATCTAAATTTGGGGACTTGGTGAATGAAAGGCTTAAATTCACCAGAACCTTTCATTGGCAAAGAAGCCCCATCCAAGACTTCAAGCTCTGGATCTTCTTTTGGCAACAAAAACCCGATTAAGAGATTCAAGACATAGATCCCCAAATCATAGGAAACAACATAAAATCCTTGTACATAGTAAACACGCAAAAAGGCTATCCTAATGGTGGAGCAATTCAAGTTTCTTTCTTTCTCTCTGCCTTATGGACTTTCTCTCTCCCTCTATCTCTCGTTCTTTTTTTAATTTTATTTTTTATTGAATAGTAAACTCAGTGCAATTCATCCCTATAAATATAGTCACATGTTGCCATCCTAATGGCTGAATGCATAGTACTCCAACCAAGTTCTTATTGTAATCTCTTTGGATTTCGCGTTTAGTAGCAAAATTAAGAAAACTTAATTGATACAATAACTCACTTAGCACAAAAATTCAAAAACTTTTATAAGACCCGTTGCATAAAATTGGAACTCTAATTTGGAATTCTAATTTGACTTTCTCTTAGTTTCACCTATTTTATATATATATATATATATATATATATAGACTAGTCAAAGACCATGTAATGTGTGAGAATATATAATTATTTTGTAATATGCTATAATGTATAATTTATTCTCTACAAATTATTGAAAATAATTTGTTCTCCTTAAAAATTGAACTATTTTTAAAAGTATTATCCATTTCCGTTCTATTATTTTGGGTTTTTCTTAATAACTAAATCATGAAATCAATGAAGAATTAAAAAAAAAAAAAAAAAAAAAAAAGGATGTCTATACATATCTATACTATATATAATAATGGAAGTTTTGATAAAATAAAACTTTCTTTCTTCTCTTAAAGTTCCTTAGAAATGGTATAAAAAAAAAGTTCCTTAGAAATGTCTTTGGCCACTTTAGAAACTTTCATTTTCAAACTCTCATGTATCTAGGTCAATGATCTTAAACCATGTAAGAACCAAATTCCACATTTAGCATTATCAAAATCAGATAAAAATTAACCCCCGAATTAATCATGTTTTGAGATTTTCTATTTCCTTGTGACCAAAGCTTTGAGGTAGATTTTTTTTATTGTCTATTGGACTGTAAGATCAAATTATTATGTGCTGCACATAATAAGAATAAGTGTGCTAAACATAATATTTGTCGAAGCCAAACAGAAATTGAGATAGGTTCCACAACAAAAAAGAACCATTGAGTCAAAAAAATATGAAAGCAGTAATTGGAGTATAATTACAACGTCTACTCTTTTATTGTTTCAAAACAATCATAGGTAAATACATTAAACTTTGGTTTTCTTTTCTTCCTTTTTTTTACATAGAGTTAAACAAATGTCAAATGTAAGAAAACTAAAATGTCAAAGATAAACAAATTGAATGGGTAAAACACAAATATAAAATAAAAATTCTACAACATGAATATGAAGTAAGGAGTTGTTGTAGAGATTTCTAATTCTTGAAAACCCTTCTCATAACCGACAAACCAATCCTAGCCACCCATAGCCCCAAAGTGATCACATTGTTGGCAACACACAAAAAAGCATATCATCCACAAACTTTAGAAATCCAATGGAAAAACCAAAGTTGGGGGAAGAGAAAAAATAAGAAGGGAAAGAACAAACCTCAAAGGGACTTTCCAAATCTGATGCCACTTTGGCAACTTTTGCGGAGGTAGAGAGAGCAACTGTAAATTTATAGTGCTAAAAATAACATAGTTAATCACAGAAGTGGCAATTGAAGGGTTTGAATTTCAAAAGAGCCAAACGGTTTTGAAGGGGAAAAAGAAGAATTGGAAGAAGGATAAATTAATGGTGAGTTGGATTTAATGAGTTAAAGAATGTGTAAGGTTGTTCATGGTGGGTTAGATTTAGTGAGTTAGAGAATGTGTAAAGTTGCACTATTTATTTATATATTAATATTGTTTAAAAAAATGAAGGAAAAAAAAAGATCACATGGTTGATGATGTGACTCAACTAGAGCATAGCAACAATAAATGCTACATTTCAGCTTTTAGATATATATAAAATATAGATATAGATTTGCCCATTTTCTTTTGCATGGGGTGAAATGCCGAAAACCTATTAATTAACCCAAACGCTAGTATGATGTTAGTTCAAATTCATAAAATCATGTTTTTTTTTTTTTTTTGTTTGAACAAAATTTGCAAAGCTTACATTGTAATTACTTGGTAAATTTATAGAAAAAGTAGAATTTTCTACAATAATCTTTCATTCGATTTATAATGTCTCTCAAACTTTTGAAATGCATGACTAACTCCCTAATTTAAGAAAATTGTTAGAATGTCCGCCCTACAATCTAATTGGGCGTTCAGTTGGATGGAAAATAGCACACAAGCAAATCATGTGGCATCTGAGCAAATGAAGGGTATTTAAGTAATTTTAATCCATGTGAAATTACTATAATGCCCTTAATTTTCTTTGCCTATCGCCATTCCCTCCTTCCTCACCACTCAACATCCATCTCTTGTTAGCTTCTCATGGCCATCACCATTGACACTTATCTGCCTCCAAATCACTATCCCACTTCATTGACAAAAATATCTCTTCATAGCTATTACTCATGAGAAACAAAAACCTTAAAAAAAAAAAAAAACACTTAAAAAATAAAGCTTACATCAACTTTGCCAATTTATTTCTTGAAAATCCAACGTCAATTTTAATGAGTTTAGATAATTAAATTGTTGGGATTTAAATCAAATACAATTTCAAACAAAAGCCCTGAAAGAATTTGGAATTTAAAAGCATATTACTTGTTGATTTAGAGAGATTGAACTTGAGGTTTCGTTTGGTTGGGTGGATTTTAAGGAGGATGAAAAAAAAAAAAAAAAAAAAGAGGGAGAGAAACAGAGGATGGAAATAAATTTATTGAAATGTTTAGTTGGAGGGATTTGTGGAAGCAAAAATGGTGGAACCCATCAAAATGTTTTATCTGGGAGAAAACTGAAGAGAAGACATAATGCCATCCAAAGAAATTCGTCCCTCCCTATCCACTGTCCGGTCTCCACTGTGCCTGTGTTTTGTGAGTTACGTTCACATGGTTTTTTTTATCTTCTACGTTTTGTCTTTTTATTCAAATAATTGCTGTTGCATGGTGAGGTTCTTTTATATCAAATGGTGGCTTTCAATTTTTTATTTATTTATTTTATTTATAAAAGAAAACACCTCTAATTGTTATATTTAGATCAAATAAGAAAGAAAAATAAAATAATATTAATGATATGTTAATTTTTTTTATAAGATGTTATTCTTTTAATTTTAATTGATAATAAGTTTTTTTTAATGATTGTTAGTAAATTATTTATTATATTATGTAATAAGGATATGATAGTAATTTTATAAAAACTTTATTTTTTAACCTCTCACTTTTTTCTCAACCAAACAAATGAGTTTTTTATTTCTGCATTTTTCCACCCACCAAACTTAACACATAAGAAAGAAAACTAAATTTCTTTTATCCTTTCGTTTTTCTATCCCTTCCTCGTTTTATATCCTTCCACTTTTCCACCACTCCAACCAAATGGACCCTTAGTTTGCTCTCCACTCTTTGTTCTCCTATAGGTGTCTATCCGTCTATGTGTTTTATTACCTTAAGGTCAACCCATCTAAGAACCCATCTAAGAACATTCACATAAGCTCATGCAAAACTTTCTATTTATTTGAGCATAAGAACCTAGTTTTTCTATTTTACAAAATCATTTTTTCTATAGTACACAAGCCTGTTAGAGTGGACATGAAGGCTTGATGACTAAAGATGGCATCCTGACCCTACTCGTCAATGTCATTGAGCTATGAAGGCAACATACATCAATGAAGGGAGCCACGCCTTTGGCTTGTGCCAATAGCGTGGGCATCACCGCAAGATAAAGGGGACATGGCTTGGTACACTGTGTAGGTTATTGAGCACTACCATTAGAAGGGATTTGGCCTCCCCTGGTCGAGTGCTACACCATCCTCCTCATTGGCCAATACGTGCTTGGATCGCACAGTAGGACACGTGTAGCCCTCTCCTCCATTGCAGCTCTCTCTCTCTCTCTCCCTCTCCTGCTATCCTTCGTACCATTCAAAGTCACTCCTCAATGCACTCTCCATGCAAGAACGACTATCTCTCTCTTCCAGCTAAAGAACAGTACTATGCTAGTTCTTAGGGTTTGTGATAAGCAGTGGAATTGGGACACCTGTCTTTATACAGCTGGCCAAAATAGCCAAATACCACCGTTGGCTGAAATTTTTATTAATCTACCACTATTTGAGAGATACTTATCAATCTATCACCTTTTTAAAACTCGAGTTTGTGAAACTTGAGTTTCAAGAACTCGAGTTCCATAAAAATAGCCACCGTGGCAGGCCACGTAGAACTCGAGTTTTGTAAACTCGAGTCCCTTGTAGTTTCTAGATCTTAAGACTTTCTAGTTTCTATGCTAAACATAAGGTGGAAAAAAAAAGGAACAAAATAAACCAGAGACAACGTGAGAAAGAAAAAAAAAGAAAAAAAAAAAAGAACAAGATGAGAAGGTGAGGTTCAATTGTTTATGGGTTTATCATGGTCATCCTTACCGTCCGATTCCACTGCTTCAGACCCACAACTAGCTCCGTCGTCTAATTACCAGGTGAAAAGACCTTGTGAGGTGACAAGGTGGATTGGGGTTGGGTTTGAGATCTTACGTTGTAAGGTTTTTGCCTTGATTTCCTCTTTTCGAAATTATGATGTCACCAAAGGGGCATTTTGGTCAGTTGGCCTTGTTGCCACGACAGTGGTAACAATGGTGTTTTGGATATTATTCATGTGGGCTTGGCTGCGGCGGTGATGGAATGAGAGTGTGGATTGTTTGATGCTGAGATTTAGAGAACATTTTCTGTCAAAATAAGGAAAGTAGAAACTGATAAGGAGGGAAAGCATTCGTCTTGGAGAGGAGGAGCTCGTGAAAGGGAATTGCAAAATGTGTAGCCTTAAATTGTGGGGTTAGATGGTGAATTAATTTCTCACCTAACATCCCTACTAATTTGTTTAACAAGTGTATGGATAGGCACTAGTTGTCATTTATGCACTAATTTGAGATTTGAATTTTTTCCAACAATTTTCCTAATTTACTCGAATCTAAAGATTCATTGGGAGCTACCAAATTCTACGTTAAATTTTTTAATGAGCTCGAGTTTAAAGAACTCAAGTTTTATATTACAATGAACTCAAATTTCACGTACTCGAGTTTCATGTGGATTTTTTAATTAAAAAAATTAGATCAACGGGTGCCACCAACTTGAGCTTGAAGTGAATTTTTTAATTAAAAAGTGTTAGATCAATGGGTGCCACCGTAGCACATTTTTTAGGAACTCAATTTTTTTTTTTAACTCAAATTTCATAAACTCGAGTTTCAAAACAATGGTAGATTGCTATATATTTTTCCAAATAGTGCTATATGGCAATTTTGGCCTTATTTAGCTAGAAACAGTCCTTGTACTATAAGAGGAGAATGTTGCTAAGCATCCTAGGTATTAGAATATAGTGAGGGAAATAGAGCAAAGAAAGATAGGGAGAAAAGAAAGAGAGTCTACAAAAGCTGTGTAAAAACCAGTGTTTTCCCAAACAAAAAGCAATACAATCTTTTACGAGGATATGGACACCAAGTCCTTCATCCCATAGTGGTTTCACCCTAAATCTTGGGGTTTTCCACATAACTCTCTTGTCATCTCCAATCTTTCCATTCATTGCCTTTTTATCCCTTTTTGTGGCAGTGGTGGCTGTGAAGAAGAAGCAAAGCAACAAAAGCGGGGGCAACACAGTTGAGAGAGAGGTGAGAGGCGAGAGAGAGTAGAAGTTGTGCGTTTGGGATGAGAGAAGGGTGGGAGGCGACAGATTTGATCTGAGAGGAGAGAGAGAGAGGTTTTCAATGAAAATAATAATAATAATGTATATTGTTAGGACATATGTGTTTCACTTGTTAGGAATATATGTCACTATTTTATGTAATTAGCTAATCCTTTGATAAAATGCACTTTACTTGTAATTGACTAGATCTAGGATGTGTTTAATACTTCAAGAAATTTGTTGTTCAAGTCTAGTATTAAAGTCACGAAGATTGGATCAAGAAACAAGTGAAGAAAAGCTGTTCATTAAAGCTGGACAGATAGCTCGACACCTGCGGACAGATATCTCGACAACTGCTCGACACCTCCCGACAGTTGGTTATCTATTGAGCTCTTCAGTTGATTGTTATCGCAATCTCGATAGCTTCTCGATAGTTGGTGGATCGATCGAAAAAGTTTCTGTCCCCTCGACACCTCCTCGATAGCTGTATTTGTTGAAGTTTAAAACTCAACACCTGCTTGACACCTGCTATCTATTGAGGTTATGGAAATCAGAATTTTTAGATCTGATTTTTGGGCCAGGCTTATGTATTTGTGTAGGGTTTCTTTTCTCACAACCCTAGACTTATATAAGGCTTATTTTAGAAGCCGTCACATAAGAGAATACAAGGAGAACATATGCAAAAGACGACCAATGCCTTATTGTCTCTAAAAGAAGCTACTGCGTCTTTTGCGCCTTAGGGTTTTGTAACCAAGTGCTTCTTGATCTTCATTGTTAATGAAGTAAAGAACTTTGTAGCCAACATATTCTTCTAGTTGGTGATTTAGTCGCGTACTGGGATCCACGCAATTGGTTAGCCACGTACTGGAATTCGTGCATCATCAAAGGGTGGCGTTCATATATTGAAGAGTTCAGAGGTTCTGAAACAGTAAAAGGTTTCTACTGTGAGTTCATCTACGAGGATTGTAGAGTCTAGGGACAAAGGTTTTGTACTAGATCTAAAACTTCTCTTTACTATAGTGGATTGCTTTTGGGGAAGGTTTCTCCCTAGGTTTTTTACTGTGAAACTAGTTTGTTTCATTGGTTTTCCTAAGTCATCATATCTTGTCTTATTTACTTTTCTGCTGCATTCATTATTGACATGATATTGATGTTTGTTTATTTTAACAAGTTTTATTCATAATAAATCTAATTAACAACTTAGGTTTAAAACTTGTTAATTCTATCAACTAGGGTCTAAATTTTCCAACAAGTGGTATCAGAGTAGGTTCACTCTGATTGGATTAATTTCCTGAGTGTAATCCTTAACCCCTGTTGTCATTGATCATGGACAATCTCTTTTGATTCCTCCTTTATTTGATGGAACTAATTATGCGTACTGGAAAGTTCGTATGAAAGTTTTTTTGCAGGCTCTAGTTGAACAGGTATGGCAAGCTATTGAAGTTGGCTGGATTAAGCCAAAGGAAGCGCCGATGGATTGGGATGATGCAACGATCATAGCGGCAAATTTTAACAGTAGGGCCCTAAATGCTCTGTTTTGTGGAGTGACCAATGAGGAATTCAAGAAAATATCATCCATGAAAATTGCCAAGGAAGCATAGACCATTCTTGAGACCACCTATGAAGGTACCAAGGCAGTAAAGACTATGAAATTTCAACAACTCACTAGTAGTTTTGAAGAAATAAGGATGAAGGAGGATGGGACCTTTGATGAGTTTTATGCCAAACTCAAGGATATCGTGAATTCTGCTTTCAATCTTGGAGAATCTATTGTGGAATCCAAAATTGTTAGAAAAATCCTTAGGTCCCTACCTGAAAGATTCTATGCCAAGATCACTGCCATTGAAGAAGCAAAGGATATTGATCAGATTCCTTTGAATGAGCTTGTAGGGAACCTTCAAATCTATAAGATGAGATTAGGCTTAATGGAAAAAGGTGGAAAGAGTAAAAACTTGGCTCTCAAGGGTATAGAGGAAGAGATTCAGGACTCTGAAGATGAAGATGAAAGTGAAGATAAGGATGAGGATCTAACCTTCATAACTGATGAGAATATCAAGTTTCTTCAATTTAGGAAAAAGGATAAGGGCAAACCTCCTAGGAAAACTAAATCCTCTAGGAAGGATAAGAATGAGAAACCCCTCATCTAATGCCATGAGTGCAAAAGTTTTGATCATATGAGGATAAAGTGTCCAAATAACCTTATGAAGGAAAAGACCAAGAAGTCAAAAGATAAAGAGTTGGTTGCTATCTGGAGTGATACTGAGGATGACTCTTTTGATGATCACATTATAGCTTTTGTTGCCTCAATCGATAAGGTGATTGTGGAGAGTGCTAGTGATAGTGAGGATTCTTCTGATGATGAAGTACCCAAGAAGATGACCCTTCAGGAAGCTTATGATAAGCTATGCACTAAATTCATAAAATTTGAAAAGACTTCCCATCTTTGTAGAAAAGAGTTTAATGAGGTAAAAACTGAAAGATCTGATCTATTAGTCAAACTAGATGAGACTACAAGGTTAGTTGAAACTCTTATTGTGGAGAACACCTCATTAGAAGAGAAGGTCAAGAATCTTGAGGTTGAACTTAGTCAAGCTAGAACTCAAATAGAGAGGATGTCTAGTGCAAAGTTTGATAAGGTATTGAGTGCTCAAAAGCCTAGTTCTGATAAAACTGGCTTAGGATATGCTGTTTCCTTTGGCCCCTCCTCTTCCATGGCTTCTGAATCAAGAACTGTCTTTGTGCCTCAATCTGAGAAAGGTGATAAAGGTATGAAATCCAAAATTGATTTATCTAATTCTAAATCTTTTATTAGACCTCATGTTTGTCACCATTGTGGTGTTTCTAGACACATTCGTCCTAATTGCTTTAAGTTGTACCCACATAAGCAATTGTCCAAACGGTCACAGGTTTCCTCTCAAGGACCTACATCTCTGTTTGGAGAGTTATTAAAAGTCTTGAGTTTTTTAACTCAATTTCAGGAGAATTTTAATTCTTCTATGTCCTTTAGTAGTCATAATAGGACACATGTCTTTTTATCTTCACGGCCAAAGACTCGTGCTATGTGGGTAAGAAAGGAGTTTAAGACTTAAATGTCTTTTCTGTTTGTCCCTGCTTTAATTCTTTTTATCTAAAGTAGGACTCTCTTTACTTGATTTCTTATCTGTTTTTGGAATCAAGCTTTCATGCATCTACACCTTTCTATCATGCCTTCATGCAAATGCATCTATCTTTCTTCTTTCATGTTATTTGTCTGTTTTTGTTTGGTTGTTTAGTTTTTATTTTGTTAGGACATATGTGTTTCACTTGTTAGGAACATATGTCACTATTTTATGTAATTGGCTAATCTTTTGACAAAACGCACTTTACTTGTAATTGGGTAGATCTAGGATGTGTTTAATACTTCAAAAAACTTGTTGTTCAAGTCTAGTATTAAAGCCATGAAGATTGGATCAAGAAACAAGTGAAGAAAAGCTGTTCATTAAAGCTGGACAGATAGCTCGACACCTGCGGACAGATATCTCGATAGCTACTCGACACCTCCCGACAGTTGGCTATCTATCGAGCTCTTCAGTTGATTGTTATCGCAATCTCGATAGCTTTTTGACAGCTGGTGGATCGATCGAGAAAGTTTTTGTCCCCTCGACACCTCTTCGATAGCTATATCTATCGAAGTTTAAAGCTCGACACCTGCTATCTATCGAGGTTACGGAAATCAGAATTTTCAAATCTGATTTTTGGGCCAGGCTTATGTATTTGTGTAGTGTTTCTTTTCTCACAACCCTAGACCTATATAAGGCTTATTTTAGAGGTCATCACATAAGAGAATACAAGGAGAATATATGCAAAACGCAACCAATGTCTTATTCTCTTTAAAAGAAGCTACTGCGTCTTTTGCGCCTTAGGGTTTTGTAACCAAGTGCTTCTTGATCTTCATTGTTGATGAAGTGAAGAACTTTGCAGCCAACATCTTCTTCTAGTTGGTGATTGAGTCGCATACTGGGAT
Source organism: Quercus ilex subsp. ballota (assembly GCA_032727855.1). NCBI lineage: Eukaryota > Viridiplantae > Streptophyta > Magnoliopsida > Fagales > Fagaceae > Quercus > Quercus ilex. The sequence goes on from CM064915.1 coordinate 20,867,752, forward strand.
CCGCGCAATTGGTTAGTCACATACTGGGATTCGTGCATCATCAAAGGGTGGTGTTCATATATTGAAGAGTTCAGAGGTTTTGAAGCGGTAGAAGGTTTTTACTGTGAGTTCATCTACGGGGATTGTAAAATCTAGGGACAAATGTTTTGTACTAGATCTAAAACTTTTCTTTACTATAGTGGATTACTTTTCGGGAAGGTTTCCCTCTAGGTTTTTTACTGTGAAACTAGTTTGTTTCATTGGTTTTCCTGGGTTATCATATCTTGTCTTATTTACTTTTCCCCTGCATCATTATTGACATGATATTGATGTTTGTTTGTTTTAACAAGTTTTATTCATAATAAATCTAATTAACAACTTGGGTTTAAAACTTGTTAATTCTATAAATCGGTGTCTAAATTCCCAACATATAAAAATGACTATTTAAATAAAATAGATGGTACTTTCTTAAAAAAAATAGACAAATTGATGTGGGAGTTTTGGATAAGTGGATGTGTAAAATAGAAAAAGTAGGTTCTTATGCTAAAATAAATAGAAAATTTTGCAGAGACCAATGCAGTTGCTCTATAGTAAATATGTAAATTTACATAATTATATATTGATTAATGTAATTAATTTTTAGACAAAATTATGTAAATTTTACACATTTTTCTATTATATACGAACTAGTGTAAATGATCTGAATAATCATTAGTCCCTAAGAGCATCCACAGCCCAAAATCCTATCCTATTCTACTTTACCATCCCAAAAAGTTACTTTGTCAATTATATAATACAATTTTATAATACTCCAGCATCCCAACTTTTATTTTACAATACAACACATTAAAATAATATTTTCACAAAATAAAATAATATATCTCAAAACTCAAATAAAAACAAAAACCCAAAACCCAAATCACAACCACCTACTACTAGAACATACCCAAACTGTTGTTCTCTTGAAACCCCAGCCACAAACTTCGGCAACCACGACAACCCACAAAATCAAAATCAAAATCAAACCAAACCATGGCAACCCTCAACTCCACCACCATGAACCCACAAAAAAAATCCATCCTAAAATCAAATCAAACCAATAGCAAAATGCCATACCCAATTCCTTTAAGCACCGGTCATAGCAACAACAACAACAACAACAAAAAAAAAAAAAAAAGAACTTAGAGAAGACGACCCACGGAAAAGATGATCCACCACGATCCACGAAGAAGACGATCCACAGAGAAGACGAGAAGCTTGGTGTTGGCAGCGATGGCGAGAGAGAGAGGGGATGAGAGAGAAGAGAGAGGCTTGGTCAGGTGGCTTGCAGTGGCCTTGATGGTGGGGCCTATGACAGTGAGTCCGGCCATGGTGGTTTGGTGATGGCATTCATGTCCACCATGGTTTTGGGTCTGAAGAGGAGAGAACAAATAAGAGAGAAGAAGACATGAGAGAGAGGGAAATGAAAGAATGAGAAAGGAAAAGAGAGAAGAATCAGATAATATAATAATAATTTTTAATTATACAATCTTGCTACAGTACCATCCTAGAAATAGGATGGTATTGTAGCAGTATTGTAAAATTTTTTACAATTAGCACATTTTGCAAGTTGGACTAGAGCAACATTTTAAGGCTTTAATGGTATATTGTATCAACATATACAATATACCATTTGGGCTTTGGATGCTCTAACTCCCTCTATTTCAATTTCTAAAATCCAAAATTCCAAATACAAAGTGACAGCAACCATAATTATTAAAAAATAAACAAAAAAACTGAAAATGTCAAAAACCTTTTGGTATTTGGTGGTGGAGGGCCTGTTGGCATTAGAAATGACTCTCTCTCTCTCTCTCTCTCTCTCTTAAAAAAAAAAAAAAAGGAAAAATAAACTGGAACTCCAGCATTCCAGCCATTAGCTTCAGCAAACCCTAAACCTTTGACCTCTTTGATGGCCGAATCGTCCACTCAATCAAATTCAAAACGCCAGACACTCTCTCCCGGAAAAGATGCAGTGGTTGACAGGATCAGTAGTCTACCGGAATCTCTTCTCTGCCACATTCTCTCCTTCCTTCCAACCAAAGAGTCAATCGCCACAAGCATTTTGTCAACCAGGTGGAAGCTCCTTTGGACTCTCGTCCCAAAGCTAGACCTCGACAGTGACGAGATCAGCGCTTCGGAGCTTTTGCTTGATGATGATGATGATGAAGATGTTGAAAGTGCACGTGAGATCATGTTTGCACATGTTGTGTCAAGTGTTTTGGCTCAACAAGAATGTGGAGAGCTCCAAACTTTTCGCCTCAAATGGCAATATTGGTGGGACAGTTCCCATCTCGACGCATGGCTTCGCACTGCCGCTGCTCGTAAAGTCAAAGAACTTGATCTCGACATTTTTACAGATAGGGAAAATCTGAAATTGCCTCCAAGCTTTCTCTCTTGCAGGACATTAGTGGTTCTGAAATTATCTGGTACTATTGATATTGATATTGATATTGATACTGATACTCCTTCATTATCCTTTAATTTCCCGAGCCTAAAGATACTGAATTTAGTAGATATTTCGTTGCCGAGTATCATTAATTCACAAGAATACTCTTTCTTGAAACTTCTCTCTGGCTGCCCTGTCCTCGAAGATTTGTCATTTACAACTGAACTCTTTGAGGGTGAATATAAAATATGTGTTCCCACGCTCAAACGCTTAAGTATCCGAGAAGATTATTTTAATGACTCTGCTTATGAACTCGAGATAAACGCCCCAGCTCTTGAGTACTTTGAATTCTATGGTGATCTAGGCGACATCAAATTCTATGAAAAACTAAACAACCTAGTTCAGGCGGATCTCTATACTTCTATATTTGACTATGTACATGAAGAATTTTACAGGACATGGGTGTTCAATTTTTTCGCAGCACTGAATAACGTCCAATTCCTCTCATTTTCTCCAACAGGCACAGAGGTTAGATCCCCTTCATAAATGCAATTTTTTCGCAGCATAAATGCTTTTTTTTCCCCCCAATAAACCTATGGTCTTTAGTTCAATTTCTTAGGACAATACGAAGTTATAATCTGGCTTTTATTTTATATCAAATTGATGTTGATGTGATTTTAATCTCGCATGCAGTGGAACAACGTTGGAAATATTTGTCCTTCCTCATTCCAGAATTTGGTCAAACTAATATTTGAAGTGAATGGTTATAGCTGGAATGTGCTACGAGACTTGCTCCAAAAAGCTCCTAATCTAGAAACTCTTTTTATTACTACGGTTAGTTGATTTAATACAAGTATTTCTGTTAATCATTCATCTTCCCTAAACTTACACTTATGATCTGCTGTGTTTGTTGTCATCAGGGTTATGATTTCGTTGGAAGCAACTTATATTGGAAGGAGCCACAATATGATCCTGATAATCTTTCATCGCTCACAAGTTTTTATTACAGAGGATTTAAAGGTATGAATGATGAAGCGGAACTTGTGAAATATGTTCTAAAGGAGGCAAGAGTTTTGAAGACAGCAACATTTCAAGTTTCTAGTGGAGAGTCGAAGGAAAGTGTTCTTGAGAAACTATCAATGTTCCCAAGGTGCTCAACAACATGTCTACTTAGAGTTGAATGAGGTATACTTCTTTAACTGGTAATCTGCAACTAATTCCAAAGGCAATGTTACAAATATTTTCTTTTTATTGTAGACCCTCTGCTGGTGGTAAGCTTTTATTGCTCTTTTTTATTTTTTATTTTTAAAATTTTTATGTTTTCCCCTCCTTTGAATTGATTGAGAGAGAGAGAGAGAGAGAGATGATCAATTATCCAATGTTCTCTGACCTCCTTGCAGTAGAAATTGTTTTTTGTGATAACCATTTTGCAAGACATCCATTTGACCTTCATAAGTGTTGTTTGTTTTTGAATTAGACTAAAAATTTGACAGAGAAATGTTCATAAGTGAGCTTTTGTTACCTCTTTATAGTTTATGTGCCTGAATTTTTAGATTCTAGGCTTTCTCATTCTGTTGGGTAACTAGCGACAATTGAAATAATAAAACAGTTGAATGTAACTCTTAAAAGTATTATACGTGGATGAAAGATTTAGAATGTTTGATTTACTCTTTCACAAGCTTACTTTTTACCAAATCATTTTTGCTGGTACATATCTCACACATTTTGCTTTCACATAACAGGTCAGTGTTTGGCTACATCTACATGGCACCTCCTTTCATGCCTATTTGCCCAGTTTTGTTTGCCTTATATAATGTTGTACATAAGCACAACTGCAGTACCCAATATATTTCCATTAGGGTGAGATATATTAAGATGCACTCTGAGAACCTGGTTGTGGTCTGTACATAACACCCTTATCTTGAAGGTGTTTGGCTTTCGATTAAGAAGCTTCTATAACAAAAAAAATTAGATGGTTTTAATGTGTAATGAGTCTGCCATCATGATGTGTTTGATAGTTGATGCAGAACCTGTTAGTTCTTCTGTAGTTCTATTGCATGACTGGAAGAGGGGATGCAAATACTGTCAACAAGTGTGTTCCTACAAGTACGCGTCTGCCCCAACTCACAATATATATAAGAATGCATCACATCACTTCCATTGGATATTGGCTAAACTAATTGTTGATCAACATCTAAAAATACTATTAATCTTTAATCATTAGCTGCTCTACTCACCTGCATTGGTGCTCCTTGTTGAGACTATAAATCTTTTTTTGTTTTTTGTTTTTTGTTTTTTTGTTTTTTTTTGTGTTTTCTTATTTTCTTTTTTGATTGTTTGAGGTACGGTTTCATTGCAATATTATGACCAGATGGCATGTGAAAAAACTATTCATCTAAGGACTTGATGGTTGTTTCAGTTGCTTCATAAAGAACATTAAAAAAGATCAAGATTCACAAGTAGGAGAACTTGTGGTTGCTGCAGATCAAAGAAAGAAGTAGTCTGTGGACTCAGAGCTATCATGAGGTCGTGGTAGTAAGTTTCTTACTCGAGGTAGCAATAGGATGTTAGTGGTCTAAGTCATTATTGTGCAAATTTCAATTCTTTCATAGTGGATTTGCTTTTTACCTTGAGGATAGCTAAGTTAAATCATCCCCAGGTTTTTTACCGGTTTGGTTTTCTTGAGTTATCATATCGAGTTTTCTTTATATTTCTGTTGCAATAGTATTCACTTGGTTAATTAATTAGATAAAATAATCTAGTTTTACAAGGGTCTAAAAATGTACACATAATATTAGAAATATTTTTATTTTAACGAATTTTGCAAGGCTCACATCATCATTTCTTGGTAAATTTATTACACTCTTCCATTGTAATCTTTAACTCAATTTACAATGTCTCACAAAATTTCGAAATGCACAACTAACCCCTAATTTCCACCCTGCCCTCTAACTTGGACAAAAAATAACTCATGTGCAAATTACATTGCATTTGAGTAATTGAAGGGTATTTTAATAGTTGAAATTTTGAACCATATAAAATTTCTGTAATATCCCTTCATTCTCTTTTTATATCACCAGACCCTCTCTTCTTTCTCACGATCAACTTCCACCTCTTAACTTCTCATGACCACCAATGAGGGGTGTGTTTTTGTGTTCTATTTCGCTAAGATTGACCATCTAATCTCACACTCTTCTTGCTTTGATTGGAGAGTGTAAAGTTGTGATTTACAACTATGTGTTTTGTTGGCTTTTATTCCGTGCCAAATTTGATTGTAATTACTATCAATTGTTTATACCCTGTATTTGTTGTGGGAATTGTTGTAAGGGGTGTGTGATAGAGAGTGTGTGAAGACTCAAGCAATTTGGAAGCTGATGGAATCTCGCGGGTATCTCGCGACTAAGCTTCCCGCGAAGTGAAGCATGTGCCCTGCACATGCTGGAATGCGAAGTGTCATGACAGATGGAGACAGCTGTCTCTCGCGAGTATCTCGTGGGTAAGGCCTTCCCGTGAGACACCCGCGAGACATGCTGTTCTGCCAGCCTGTACTGACTGACTCACACATTTTGCATCTATCCTATATAAACCCCCATTACCCACAAATGTTGAGGAATACTTTAAAGATAAAACCCTAGCCAAACACATTTGTAATTAGAGATTGTCATCCCCACCTTTCTCTATACACTTGCTTGTGGTATCTCCTCAACCCTTCCCTCTCCATTTCCACACCATTGAGAGGTTGATAGCCCAAACACTTACCACACCTTTTGAGAGTGTTGTGTGACATTTTGGTGCTGTTGGGAAGTATTGGAAGAAGCCTGGAATGGCAGATGCAACATGGAGCTTGTTGCGGGATCCGGAGAACTAAGACAAGACACGGTTCCGAGAAGCCTTGTTGGAGTAGGAGCTTGGAGGGCTTAGGTACATCGGGTAGATTAGGCTTGGAGGGTCTCTTGCTTACTCATGTATCCCAACTGATTGTCTAGTGGATCGATTTCCGTTTGGAGGGCGGCGAAGAGGTTTTTCGCCGAGTTCTTCGGTTTCCTCTTCGAAAACACGTCTTGGTGTTTTCTGTGTTTGCATCTCTCTTCCCTACTCTTTTATATTCCATTACACTGCTGTGTTGTTTAGTTTATGGATTAGAGTAGCTATATTATTCATCCGCTCGCTTTTACACTATTCCGCACTTTATATTAAAATTGTGTAAAATCTATCGAGCCGTAATTTTAATCGGGGGTCTAAACAGCTTTTGTGTTTTTCAACACGTTTTTCGAGCTTTCAATTGGTATCAGAGCAGGTACACTTGCTTGGTTTAAATACCTTAGTGTGATCCTAGACCCTTGGTGTGTTTTGAAAAGTGTTTTTGATTAAACCACCATGAAGGATTTGAAAAGTGTTTGTGAAAATGAATCAATGAGCATATTTAAAGATTGTTCCAGCAATGCTGTCTTAGAGTTATTTAAATCCAAGAAACATGCTAGAATTTTTTGTCATATGCTGAAATCATTAGTTCATAGGAACCATGATATACACAACAGCCTATGTGAGTCAAAGTCTTTAAACTATGAATATGAGAGAAGAAATAGACAGTTAAGTGATAAAATTGGTCGTTTAAAAGGGAAACTTCAGGGAAACTTCACTCATCCTTGAATGAAATAAAGAAAAATGAGTATTGTTTTGATGATCAAGAATGTCTCTCTCATGCATGCCTTTTTGTTCATACCGCATTGAAAGTGTTTAACTCATGTTTGTGGTACCTTGACAGCGGGTGTTCTAGGCATATGACTGGAGAAAAATCTCTATTCAAAACTCTTAAAGAGAAGGAAGATGGATTTGTGACATTTGGGGATGGAAGTCATTCACAAGTACTTAGAAAGGGAACAGTGGATATTCCGGGTCTGCCTTTGATGACTGATGTGCTATATATTAAGGGTTTAAAAGTGAACTTGTTAAGTATCACTCAGATTTGTGATGAAGATTTCCTGGTCCAATTTTCAAAGAAAGGATGTCTAATCTTGAATGAAGAAGGTGTTCAAGTTCTAAAGGGACTAAGGACCACTGATAATTGCTATGAGATCATTCCAAAACCCAGCATAGCATGTCGAAGTGCTCGGGTAAATCTCTTGGGGCTGTGGCATCAACAGCTTGGTCATGCAAATTACAAACAAGTGGCGAAAGTCTCAAAGCTTGAGGCTATGGTTGGTTTACCTAAGTTTGGGAAGATTGAAAAGAATGTGTGTGGTCCATGTCAATTGGGAAAACAAACAAAGTCAAGCCATCCTAAAGTGAATGTGGTTGCAACTTCTCGTCCGTTAGAATTACTGCATGTGGATTTGATGGGTCTTACAAGAACAGAGAGCATGGGTGGAAAGCGGTACATCATGGTGATAGTTGACGATTTCTCAAGGTATTCTTGGGTGGACTTCCTTAGAGAGAAATCGGAAGCATGTGATAAGATGGAGAAATTGTGCAAGAGATTGATGAATGAAAAGGGAGTACCTATCATCAAAATCAGGAGTGATCATGGGAAAGAGTTTGAAAATGCAAAGTTTGAAGCATTTTGCAATGAACACGGTATCAAGAAGGAATTCTCAGCCCCAAAGACTCCACAACAGAATGGAGTAGTTGAAAGGAAGAACCGGGTGATTCAAGAAATGGCTCGAGTAATGTTACTCAACAAAAATCTTCCACAGAAGTTTTGGGTTGAAGCTGTGAACACGTCTTGTCACATTGGGAATAGGATTTACTTCCGAGCAGGAACGAAGAAGACATCATATGAAATTTGGAGAGAAAAGAAGCCGAAGGTGAAATATTTCCGAATATTTGGGAGCAAATGTTATATTCTCAATGACAGAGAGAATCTCGGAAAATTTGATGCTAAAAGTGATGAGGGGATATTTCTAGGTTATTCATTAAATAGCCGAGCATATAGGGTGTTCAATAAACACACCAAGACGGTAATGGAGTCAATAAATGTGGTCATTGATGATACCATATCTGAAAGGGAAAGGGATGACGGTGAAGGATCGAACCTGAAGAAGGGGGAAGTTGAGGACAACATGTCTCAAGATGATGAGATCGAGAAAGAATCACCAGAAAAAGAGTCTACACCTCCTATACCAAGAAGGGAGACCAGATCGATGCAAGGGCCCTCTAGCCCTCTCACTCCTCCGGAAGTTCAACCTCCAATCTCTCGAGATGAAGAATCTTCCACCTCCAAGAGACCATCATCAAGGGTAACCCTCAATCATCCACCAAGTAATATCATTGGTGACGTAAATGAGGGACTTCGTTTGAGAAAAGGACCAAAATACAGTGCGAATCATGTGACGTACAATTGTTATCTTGCTCAATTCGAACCCAAGAAGGTAGAGGAAGCCCTTAGAGACGAAAATTGGATCGAGTCTATGCATCAGGAGCTACATCAGTTTGTCAGAAATGATGTATGGGAGTTGGTTCCAAGACCCAAAGATACCCATGTCATTGGCACCAAGTGGATCTTCAAGAACAAAACTGACGAAGATGGTGAGGTAGTTCGAAACAAGTCTAGGTTGGTAGCTCAAGGATATACTCAAGTGGAAGGCATAGACTTTGATGATTCGTTTGCACCAGTAGCAAGGTTAGAGTCAATTCGAATTCTACTGTCTATTGCATGTGTTATGGATTTTAAATTGTACCAAATGGATGTAAAAAGTGCATTTCTGAATGGTTTCCTAAATGAAGAAGTATTTGTTGAGCAACCAAAAGGATTTCAAGATCCTCATTTTTCGGATCATTTGCTAAGGTTGAAGAAAGCACTGTATGGTTTGAAGCAAGCATCAAGAGCATGGTATGATCGTCTCACAACATACTTGTTGGATCGCGGATTCAAAAAAGGTCAAGCTGATCGAACCTTGTTTGTAAAGAGAGATGAGAAGTCTCTCTTAGTTGCTCAGGTGTATGTGGATGATATTGTTTTCGGTTCCACAATTGACCATTTGGCTCATGAATTCTCCGAAGAAATGAAAAGGGAGTTTGAGATGAGTATGGTGGGAGAGCTGAACTATTTCCTTGGTATTCAAGTGAAACAGCGGAAAGATGGGATATTCATATCTCAAGAGAAATATGCCAAAAATCTTGTTAAAAGATTTAGTCTAGACTCTAAGAAACATACTTCCACTCCAATGAGCTCCTCATCAAAGCTGAGTCGGGATGCAGCAGGTATAGAAGTGGATCCAACGCTTTATCGAAGCATGATAGGCAGTCTCTTATAGCTCACTGCTAGCAGACCAGACATAGCCTTCAGTGTAGGCGTGTGTGCTCGATTTCAGGCAGCCCCCAAAGAGTCACATTTAACAGCTGTCAAAAGAATTATCCGTTACATAAATGGCACCTCTGACTATGGGATTTGGTACTTAAGAGATTCAAATGAATGCTTAGCCGGATATTCTGATGCTGATTGGGCTGGGTGCATTGATGATAGAAAAAGTACTTCCGGTGGATGCTTCTATCTTGGAAATAACTTGGTGTCATGGATGAGCAAAAAACAGAATTCAGTCTCTCTATCAACAGCCGAAGCTGAATACATTGCTGCTGCAAGTTGCTGTGCTCAATTACTATGGATGAAGAAGCTTCTTCATGACTATGGAATCACTCAAGACACGATGTGTGTATATTGTGATAATACAAGTGCCATAAACTTGTCCAAGAATCCAGTTCAACACTCGAAGTCAAAACATATCGAAATTCGGTATCATTTCATTCGAGATTTGGTGGAGGAAAGGACCGTGTACTTAGAGTTCATCAACACTGAGAATCAGAAGGCAGACATATTCACTAAACCTCTAGATGGCCCAAAGTTTGAATCTTTGCGTACGACCATCGGTGTCGGTATCATTCCCTGAACTCTATCTCTTGTGTGAACATATAATACTCTGTGTTGCATACCTGTTGTTTTGGTTCCACATGTTTAGTGTCTAAATGTTTTGTTTTTTTTTCGGTTTTGGTTTGCACCTGCTACTTGTGTTGATCGTTCTTTTCTTATTCTGTTTTGGGTGTGTTCAAAAATTCAAAAACACATAAAAATAGAAAATCCAAAAAGTTTGATCACTTTGTTGAGTTTTTGTCTCAAAAACATGTTTTGCCTTGTACCTTTGTACTTATGGCTTTGTGCATTTAATGAGCTTAGCTTGTCTCTCATGCACTCATATCATTGTGGAAGAAATCCTAAAATCTATGTGACTGTTGTAAATAGATCTTCAACCTTGTCATGAATGATTAGTGAATGGTTTTGTTGATCTTGAGACATGCATAGACTCATGCCTATATATCTTCCCACTTTTATTTTCTGCTTTAAAAGAGCTCTCTAATTGTAAATCTCCAAATGAAAAGAGATATAGAGCTGCAAAAGCCTGTCGCACAAACTAGTATTCGACTAGGAAAAAGGGAAAGCGACCAAAATAAAATGTATGATGCCCAAAAAGCCAAAGGCTAACTCATAAATTGAAATTTCAAAAATTTCAGGCATCTTTCTCTAAATGAGATTCTCTTTGCTCAAAAGTCGCAAATGATATGTTAAATATGGAGCCAAATGAAAAGCTTCAATGAATTGTTATCAAGTACGTGTGGGAGGTCATATATGCATGTTTCTATAATTGAGATAGGTCACATAATCTAGTGCTAGTTGTGTATGCCTTGATTGAATTGATCATTGAAGCTTCACATTGGACTAAGGACTATCTCATTTTTGATATCCACACACAACACACAAGTCTATGTTCAATGAATGCCTTATTCATTTGTGTGATTGTACTTGTTTAAATGTGTTTTCACATGCTCAATCTTTGTTGATCAAACCCAAAAAGATTTTTGAGTGTTTTATTTGTTTTTGAAAGTGTTTTTATACTTTCTTGTCTTTTATTTTTGATTAAAATGCATGTTTTTGTGTTTCTTCAAAAACTGGTTCAGGGGTAGTTTCGCGATAAGCTCGCGACTTAGAGCTTCCCGCGAAAAGGAGTTGAGGGAATTTTTTTTATTTTATCTTGTCTCACAGAAACTTTCGCGACTGTCTTGTTTGGCTAAAAAATTGGATTTTTCCAATTTCAGACAGAAGTTACTGCGACTATCTCGCGACTGTGTCGCGACCTAATGCTTCTCGCGAAAATTTTGTGCTTCAGTGGCCCTTCTCGCGACTGTTTCGCGACTGTCTCGCCCCTCTCTAACCCGCGAAAAACGCGTGTTTTCAGTTTTTATATAGCTGATGTGACAGTTTTTTCAAAACTATCAAACTTCCCTCGCTCAACCTCTCTCAAACTTTCTCAACCCAAAATCACTATTCCATTCATTTCCCTTCAATCCAAGCATTTTTTCTGCATTTTCTTCTTCAAGGTATGTTTGTCAACCATTTCTTCTTCAGTTTTTGCTTAGATTATGCAGAATTTTTGTTAGGGTTTTCAAAATTGGGGATTTTCGAAACTTTGGGTTGGTTTTCAAAATTGGGTGAATTTTTGTCAAATCTTTTGCTTGGGCTGTGTCCCATTGGTTGTTTCTGCTTCTGTGTTGGCCCCTTGTGGCATTTTATCTTGTATTGAGGGTAGATTTTCCCATGTTCATGCATTGCTCATGTCTTATTTGATGTTGTGCATGCTAGGTGTTTGTCAAAATGTCTGAGTGACATTTTTGTGCTAATTCGGAATCAAGTGATTTCAATCCATGGACTTTCACATGTTTGACCTTATTTCACTCAATTTGGTCATTGATAGTGTGTCTCATGCACCTTGCACTTGCTCACACATACATACACATGCACATTTTCTTTGTTCCATGCATTGTGTCTATGCATTCAGCAGTGTTACTTCTGCTTTGACCTAACTTGACTCTAATCAAGTTCTGTGTTCTGTGGTCTATGGGTTGTGCTCTTGTCTCCTGTGTGTTTTGTGTACTATGTTGCACAGATGTCTCCATTCAAGACTTCAGCTGTGAAAGGAGGCCGCGACAAAGGGAAAGAACCGATCATTGATGTTGATGCTGATTCACCTAGACCGAAGCGAACTCGTGGCTCAACAGGAACTTTTGATCCTCACTTGTTCAAGTCTCATGCTACTTTTGAATCCTTCAAGAACCACTTTCAGGGTGCTCCTTTGATAGTTGAAAGGGGGGTTGACCAGCCATCACTCAAAGACACACAAATACCTATTTGGTTTGCCACGAAAGATTGGAACTATCTGCTGTCAACTTTCGAGGATACATTCGAGAACATGGTTAAGGAATTCTATGCCAATGCCAGTGTCGTCGGCGGTGAGATTAAATGTTGGGTTCGAGGAAAGAGCTTTTCTGTCACACCAATGTACTTGGCGGAAATTCTACACATTAACCGGCCAATACTCCCCATACTGCCGGTATATGATGAGCTGAACCCCAATGAAGAATATCTCAGACAGTCTTTAGGAGCTGATTTGGAATTCTCATCCACTAAAAAGTCAATCAATGTGGCATCTCTCTCTTCCGAGCTACGACTTCTCTCAATGATCATGTGTAGCAATCTCTATCCCTTGTCCAGCACCGGATATATGAACCTTGGTCGAGCTTTGTTTTTGAACGATCTGATCACGGATGTCGAAATTGATGTGTGCTCTCATATCTTTCACATTTTGGCAAAAACAGTTGACCGCACTGCTTCAAGGAATTGTCTTCCTTTCTCTCGCCTTATTTCAAAGATTTTGAAGCTCAAAGGTGTCCGTCCATTGGATGATAAACGTCCATATCCAAGGCCAAGTCCAATCAACATTCGATCTCTCCATGCTAGTATGATCCATGCCAAGAAGAACACCAAGCAAGAAACTCATGCACCATCGGGTTCCTCGAGTTCTGCAGCTCGTATCAATGATGAACAGATCAACAATATCTTTACTGCTCTTCAAGAGATGAGTACAAAGATGTCCAGATTTGCGACTATCATGTACACTCACCACCGACGTCTTGATTCACAGCTCACATCTCTCCAAACTCAGATGGACGAAATTCAACGGAAGCTAGAAGGGAATGACTAGCTATTCCATGACAAAAAGGGGGAGATGATGTCATTGATAGGGGGAGAAGAAGTCAACAGTTCCTATGTTTACTTGTTTTATGTTTAAAGCTTTGATACTATGCTTTATTTAAGTATTTATTTTCAGATGTTTCTTTTGTGATATTCTCTATGCTTTGTAGCACTCTTTGCATGTACCCATGTTGCTTTTGTAAGCTTTAAGGGTTGTTTTGTTTCATTGCATGATTTGTAGGCTTTTATGGTTTGTGCCATGTATTTGCAATACTTTGCTTATGCAGCCTTTATGCTTGTGCTATTGAAGTTTAATGTCATACATTTACTTCACTACATCACTCTTGTGCCCGTGTAGGATTGTTCCTAGATGCATATACGTTCTATGCATTGGTTGAGTGATGAACACTCTTGTGCCCTAGTAGGATTGTTCCTAGATGCAAATTCTTCAAGTATTTTGCATTGGTTGAGTGTTGGATGTGCAAATGGTACTCTTCATATGAGCTTATCATCTTGCATATCCGGATGTTCATTCCTTGTGTGAATGAGCATAGTAATTGCTTGTGTATAGTGATTACTCGTTTGATCTTGCCATGATTTAGTGTTTCTATTTCATTCTGCTTGATCATGTGCTTATTGCTCCATATGCTTTTCAAGTTTTCTGCATACAATGATAATATTTTGTTGTTGTGTTTCAGGGGTTACTTGTTCATATGTTTCAAGAGCTTATCAGAATCTAGAATTAGGTGTGAGTGAGTTTTGCCTGTGTTCCCAAACTCACGTTTAAGTCTAGAGTCTGTTTTAGGGTTTTGTCACGGAATAGCCAAAGGGGGAGATTGTAAAGTTGTGATTTACAACTATGTGTTTTGTTGGCTTTTATTCCGTGCCAAATTTGATTGTAATTACTATCAATTGTTTATACCCTGTATTTGTTGTGGGAATTGTTGTAAGGGGTGTGTGATAGAGAGTGTGTGAAGACTTAAGCAATTTGGAAGCTGATAGAATCTCGCGGGTATCTCGCGACTAAGCTTCCCGCGAAGTGAAGCATGTGCCCTACACATGCTGGAATGCGAAGAGTCATGACAGATGGAGATAGCTGTCTCTCGCGAGTATCTCGCGGGTAAGGCCTTCCCGCGAGACACCCGCGAGACATGCTGTTCTGCCAGCCTGTACTGAATGACTCACACATTTTGCACATATCCTATATAAACCCCCATTACCCACAAATGTTGAGGAATGCTTTAGAGAGAAAACCCTAGCCAAACACATTTGTAATTAGAGATTGTCATCCCCACCTTTCTCCATACACTTGCTTGTGGTATCTCCTCAACCCTTCCCTCTCCATTTCCACACCATTGAGAGGTTGATAGCCCAAACACTTACCACACCTTTTGAGAGTGTTGTGTGACGTTTTGGTGCTGCTGGGAAGCATTGGAAGAAGCCTGGAATGGCAGATGCAACATGGAGCTTGTTGCGGGATCCGAAGAACTAAGACAAGACACGGTTCTGAGAAGCCTTGTTGGAGTAGGAGCTTGGAGGGCTTAGTTACATCAGGTAGATTAGGCTTGGAGGGTCTCTTGCTTACTCATGTATCCCAACTGATTGTCTAGTGGATCGATTTCCGCTTGGAGGGCGGCGGAGAGGTTTTTCGCCGAGTTCTTCGGTTTCCTCTTCGAAAACACGTCTTGGTGTTTTCTGTGTTTGCATCTCTCTTCCCTACTCTTTTATATTCCATTACACTGCGGTGTTGTTTAGTTTATGGATTAGAGTAGCTATATTGTTCATCCGCTCGCTTTTACACTATTCCGCACTTTATATTAAAGTTGTGTAAAATCTATCGAGCCGTAATTTTAATCGGGGGTCTAAACAGCTCTTGTGTTTTTCAACACGTTTTTCGAGCTTTCAGAGAGGGTGGAATGGGATTTTGGGTGGGATGGTTGGGTATTCACATTTAAATTATTTAATGGATCTTAATTCATGGGCAAGGTGTGAATGGTGGTAAGGCTGAGTTTTGTTTGGTGACAACAAGGAGGGTGGTGATCGTGTGGCGAGTTCGATGATGATAGTTTTTGTGTTATATTACATTTAGGGGAGTTTAGCCATTTTAAATTGTGGTAGACTCCATTCGGTTAAGTAGAATCATATATTATGTGTAATATTGGATGAAATAAAAGATTTGAAGTTCAATCTCCGCCTATTTCAACAACTGATTAGTGTCTTGGTCTGATAATAAAGAGTTTTCATTAGGAACAGACGTCATAGGCTGAAACTCTCTAAAATATATATATATATATATATATCGGAGAAAATGGGCTTTTGCCCTTTCTTTTTAAAATATCCAGCAAAATGTCCCATATCTGAAATTAATTAAGAAAATGCCCCTATTTTGAAACTCGATTTTTTAAAAATCAAGTTTCAAATGTATAACTCGATTTTTAGAACATCGAGTTATAGTAAACGTGAACTTAGATTTTTTTTTTTTTTTTTTTGGGAACTCAAGTTCCATGTAAAGTACTGGAGTTCATGGAACTCGAGTTCCACTTGAATTTTTTCAAGGAACTTGAGTCCCATGAACTCGAGTACTTCACATGGAACTCGAGTTTTGTGAACTCCAGTTCCAGAATTTTTTTTTTTAAATTTTTTTTAAATTTTTCAGTTTGCTATAACTTGATTGTCTAAAAATCAACTTTAAATTGAAACTTGATTTTTAAAAAATCGAGTTTCAAAACAAGGACATTTCCTTAAATAGTTTCAGGTATGGGGCATTTTGCTGAATATTTTTTTAAAAAAGGACAAAAGCCCATTTTCACCTATATATATATATATATATATATATATATATATATATCATGTGTAATGCATGTGGATAACTTCATTGTTAATGTTAATCACATTTTAGCTGATATGTTTTACTTTTATTTATTTATTTATTTTGGCTAAAGACGATAATATATACATTACAACAAAATTGCAAAACTTTGCAAATTAATGGTTAATCATGCACCCATAAAAAATGCTAATCATGCATCATAAAAGTTTGGAAAAATATTGAAAACGGAGTGATTTATATTGAATAATTTATACACCTTTATTTCAAATTCTAAAATCCAAATACAACACCTTCTTGAAGACTTCCATGGGTCAAAACAATGTATTCTTCCTCCCACAAAACCACATGCCATCCTGATATCGACTGGAGTGCAGTGTTCCCTATTACTATTTGGGCCATATGAATGACTCGCAATAAAATCGTTAAGGAGAACCTACCTTTTGAACCTTGTGAAATTCTCGAGAAGATCAAAGCCCTTTACATTGATCACTTCTACTCTTTGCCATACATGACAAGGAAGTCTCAACTGAAATGCCGCCCATCCTTATAGTTTTTTCAAGCTTAACATATATGGGTTAGCCCAAGGAAACTCGAGAAGAACCAATGCAAGGGGTCTCATTAGAGACCATAAAGGAACATGGATCGATGATTTTTCTAGAAGCATTGGCTACACTCACTCTATGGTTGCTGAACTTTGGGGTATTTGCAATGGAATAGATGCACCATCCGTTGTTAGCATTATCATATCAGATTTCTCTATCCTTCCTCCAGTTGTATTTTGTACTAGCTTTTAGTTGATGCTTCGAGTACTATAAGTGTGTTTTCATATTCCATCTCAGATGGTCCAATATTAAAACACGCTTTTGGGTTGATTGAGATTTCAAAAATCAAGATTTGGAAATCTTACCAAATGCAAAAAAAAAAAAAAAAAAAAAAAAAATGAAAAAAAAAATCCCGATTTGAAATCTCAAACTTCATTTTGGCCCAAAAGTGCTGGACCAAATGGGCACTAAAGCAACTTAAGAAATACAAAGTCTAGGATACATAATATAATTTTCCTTTTTAACTAAGAAAAAAGAAAAATCCAAATACAAGTATGGCATTGGGTTAAAGGGAAAAAAAATTGGGGTAATTGTTTTTTGCTGAATAAAAACTTTATTGGGTAATTTGGTGTTGGTGGTATGGAAATGAATTAAGACGAAACCCAAGCTTATTTATTTATTTATTTATATATACTATAAAACCAAAGTCTTTAATTATTTGTTGATCTCATGAGATTTTGATTTGAAGTTCTCACAATTTTCCACATCACCAATTAATTTTTAATTTTTAACGTTTTCTTATTAAAAAGAAAAAAAAAATCGACAAAATTCTCTTAAAATCATTTGACTGTCTTTGAATGTAGCTTGCCCCTCTCCCTTTGAATACTCCCAAGACCCAGACGCAGAAAACAAACCAATTCTACCACCGTCCCAGCTGTGGTAGAGGGTATGGCTACTATGTATGACTCCCTTGCTTCTTAATTTCGCTTCATAATTGTAAGTCTGTTTTTTCCCTTTGCCGATTGGTTTCTCACAGTCCCAAAAAACCCACAAACTAAGCAAAGAAGCCATGAGCCGTGGAGTACTGTTGTAGATTCAAGATTGGTTGTAAAGATTGGGATTTTAGGGTCTTTTATGAAAAACCCAAACAGATTTTTGGAGGGCTTTTGTTTGATTCTTTGTTTGGTTGCAGACCTTAGCTTCTTCTCCAATGTCCTCCTTTAGCAACTTTGGCTTTGCCCTCTGCCAAATTTATTTGTTAGTGATGGTAAAGTTTGTATATTTAATTTCAGTAGGAAGCTAACATTCATAGTAAAAACTTAGGGCTTGCTATTAGCTACTACTGAACCTTTTTTTTTTCCTGATTGCTACCATGCCCAACTAAGGACCAAATTTGTAGAGTTTAGAAGCTGTCTGCAAATCCTAACAACAACAAAGTGCATGATTTGGAAGTGAAGGAAAAAGGTAGAGAGCTATGTTTTTTCATCTTTCATATCTATTTTTGAAGCATATTTTGTGGGACTTCATCATGATCCAAGCTGGTATATTGATTATTGAATTTAATAGGTAGTGGGTCATTTATCATTGTTGTGTTGCCTATGAAAAGTGGGTGGATTTGCTTTGAAGGAACATTGGTTTATAATTCGCTCTTTACGATTCACCAATATAATAACTCTATTAATGTGGATGGCGCGTCGTCTTTGGAAGGTCATGGGGTGTCAGGAGTGGGTGTGATCATTCGTGATGCTAAAGGAGGTGTGGTTGCTGCCCTTAGTAAAGCTTTGCCTATGCACTATCTGGTTGAATGGACTGAGCTCTTTGCTATGGAGCAAGGAGTTCTTTTGGCTCGGGAAATGGCTGTCCAGTTGGCCATCTTTGAATCCGATGCTTCCTTTGTCATTCAAGCCATTTCTCTGGACCTCTGTGGTGGTGAATCTGGCCACCTGATCCAAGGGATTCAGCTTACGAAATCGAACTTCTTGAGTTGCTCTTTTCGACATGTGAAAAGGGACTCCAACAAGGCTGCCCATGAGTTGGCCTAGTATGCAAAATGTAATAATGTTAGTTGTATTTGGAAAGGTGTTTCTCCGCCTTTCTTAGATTTTTTGATACAATCAAGTCTGGGTTGAATGTTGTTGGCTGAGGCCCTGTTGTATTCCTTTTCATGTGTTAATGATATTATACTTTTTCTCATAAAAAAAAAAAAAAAAAAAGTATATGCTTTTAAGTTGCAGTTTAACTGTTTGAAAAAATTACTCTTAAGACTATGCATCGTTATTCAGTTGTGTTTATGTGTTTTGTGTACGTTTCTTTCATTGTTTTATTTATGCATCATGCATGGTTATGTGCAATGTGAGATGGCCTAATTTTCCTAACCAAATTAGTCTTCTATTTGGTTTAACAACCCCGTTGAATCCAAATCTAGAAAACTATTTTGGTCATTTAAGAGCCATAGTTTTTTTTTTTCAAAACAGAGAGAGAGAGAGTTTGTTAGGATATATGTTTCTCTGTTTATAGAATACTAGCTTGTAACTTCATACATATGCATAGATACACTTAAAGATATACATAATATAATTCCTAAAATATAAAATTTAAATATTATTGATACTCATTTTTATATTTTATTAACTCTTTACAAAATTTTGTAAAGATATTATTAGGTATAAAATGTAAATTGTCCATGTTTTTTTTTTTTTTTTTAATAATTATTGTGAAGCATTTTTTTTTTTTACGATTTATTTATTCTAGACTCTTTTGTTTTTGTACTTAATAACTCACTTGGATGAATATTTATGATGTGATCCCACATTTGATTCTAAAATTAAGAAATAAAACTCTTTAAGAATAAATAATTTAGAACACATGGCGCAAAATTGAAACTCTAATTTGGAATTCTAATTTGAGTTTCTCTTAGCTTCTTTATGATGTGGTCCCACATTTGATTCTAAAATTAAGAAATAAAACTCTTTAAGAATAATTAATTTATGACACATAGCGCAAAATTGGAACTCTAATTTGGAATTCTAATTTGAGTTTCTCTCAACTTCACCTATATATATATATATATATATATAAAATCAAAACCTTTGAAACTCCCACAATTTTCCATGTCAGCACAATAAAAAATAAAATTAAAAACTCTTTTTTCAAAAACAAAACCGGATACTTATCTTTAAATAAATAAATAAATAAATAACCGAGCTTAAGAGACACATTTAGGACTCTTTTCCTATTTCAAACTCTATTGGTGTTTAGCCTAATTAGTTTAAAACCCTACACACCGACTTCAGATGCAGCCTCTTCAACAACCAAATGAGCGTTTGGATTACGTCAAAACAGCCCTATGTTTTGCGTTTCAGGCTTTTTTTTTTTGACCAGCGCCTGGTGCACTGTTCATGTCCAAGGCATATGAACAATAACCCACGTATGAACAGTAAACTTTTTTATTATTTTTTTATTGTTTTTAGTTTTCAGTTTTCAGCAAAATAAGCGGTATCCAGACAGACCCCAAGTCTTCTTGAGGAATTTTTTATCACAAAACGCCAACCTCTCTCCTCAATTGAGTCCCAGAGACCCCAGCCTTTGACTAATTTGAAATCATCTTGATCAGATTCTCACTACAATATGCAAACTAAAGCCTCTCAGATTCAACCCATCCTAACCCTAAGGGCCAGGAATGACTTTTATTTGTCAAACATGACCTTGTGGCATTCTACATGTAATTTTGAAAGTTAGGTGTGTTACTATTAATTTGTAAATATGCATAAAGACTTTCTTCAAATTTCGTTGACACAATATTGCTGGTGGTTTGACGTTGAATTTACTGTCTCAATAGTGGTTTTTTTTTTCTTCAGTTAAATTGGACTATTAATTTCTCTTTTGGTTTTTCAGTATGCTTTTCATCTGCTTCTCTACCCAGGGACAACCGATTGAAAGTAAGGAGAATTATACACCTCCTCCAAATTGTTTTACTATTGTTTTTAAGAAGATAAAATGCCTCTTAGATTGGTATTTTTGAATGAATTCTAAAGTAATATTCATCAAATCCCTAAAGAAGATTCATAAGGTGTAAATTAGAATTTGTGAGAACCACAAAGAAGCTCTACCTAGAGATGAATGTTTGGAAGCTCATTATATGTTTTGTAAGTAGTCAATTACTATAATTTAATTTTTGAATTATTTCTCTCGGAAACAAACTTGATTATAAGAGCTGAATTAGATTTTATAAATCTAAATGTGGAAATATACAAATCTCTATCAAAACTATTGAAAAAAGATGAAAATTTTCAATCAAATATTGTTGGCTTTCTCTTTAAATATTGTTGCTCCTTTTTCTGTACTTTGATCCAAGTCTTTAGAAGCTTGATTTGATTCTCACTTTTTGTGTTGTTTTCTTGCATGATCCATTTGTTCATCTTCAGGTCCCTTTTCTTGAGAATTTGTGATCAATGTCATTACTGTCTTTCTTAACCATTGTTGTTCCTTTTGTAAAGAACAAAGAAAAGATAAACAGTACATCAGAGACTGAGGGAAAAGAGAGGAAAACAAAGTTTAAATTAAGATCAAAATAGCAGAGGAATAAAAAAGAAAGAACTTTAAGAGAGATAAACAAAGAGTGCCTTAATTTTAATTCTCAATTCTGCAAAAAAGATTGGCATCTTTCTTGATCCCTTCAAGCTCGTCTCTACTCTTTCATTCTCACAACGTTGGCAATGCTTGACCAATTAACAATTCATTAACCCATATACAGGGGGCCAATATCACTATAGCTGGAGAGCTTCAACTTATGAAAAAAAAATAGGCAAAACTACACAGTAAGTCCCTAAAGTTTACTCGCTAAGCACAATTGGTCCCTAAACTTTTAAGTGAGTGCTATTGGTCCCTAAAGTTTTAAAAATGAGCATTATTGGTCCCTTTGTAAACTTCTGTTAGTTTTTTTGCTTATGTGTCAAATGGAACAATGATGTGTCTGTTTTTAATGACATGGCAACTGTTTTCAGTATTAAAAAATTACTTGCCAACGAACACACCACCCTTAGGTTAGCCATTGTCTCTGACGCACCTCTGGCTCAGGCCAGCACTTAGTCCCCTTCCTCAGCTCACCTCCCCAAGCGCTTCTCCTCGTTGTGGACACCTCCTGTGACCTCATATGGATTATCTCTAATAAGCCTCATCAAACAAACTCAATAATTTCTTCAAATGGTACCCAGATTCCAATCTCAAATCAATATTAGAGGAAAATTTGCCCAAGATCTAAGCTTGAATTACAAAACCCATTTTTCAATAACCCCAGTTGCAACAAAATAGATGGTGGAAACCAAGAGGTGGGTCTGTTAGAGAACACATTTAAGCTCACAAAACCACAAAACGAAGAGGTGGGTCTTGCTCTTTTTTTTCTTTTTTCTTTTTTGGGCTAACTTGGTCTTGCTCCTAATTGATGGTGGCTAGTTTAGTATATTGAACAATAGCAATATTAATAGATGTTATAGAACAAGATTCGAAGGAATAGGAAATCCTTGGGTTTTTGGCTTTTATTTTTAGGGCCAAACAAGAAATGTGCGGTAAGCAAAATTGGGCTTGTAGGGATAGGGTCCAAACAATGCCGATGTAGGTGACAAAGAGGACGGGTTGGGGTGGAGACCCAAGGAGGAGGGAGATGAAAATATTGGCTGGATCTAGCAATGGCACCGGAGACTATGGTGGGCTTGAAGCAGTGGCAGTTTGAGGAGAGAACTTGGCATGAGGTGAGTGGTGTTTTTGCTGACATGTAATTTTTTAATTCTAAAAACAGTTGCCATGTCATTAAAAAAAAGACACATCATTATTCTGTTAGATACATAGGCAAAAAAACTAACAGAAGTTAACAAAGGGACCGATAATGTTTATTTTTAAAACTTTATGGACCAATAGCGCTCACTTAAAACTTTATGGATCAATTGCGCTCAGTAGGTAAACTTTAGGGACTTGCACTGTAGTTTTGCCAAAAAAATATGATCATAAGTAAATATATGCAAAACTCTTTTAGGAAATACACAAGGAGAGATTGACTTGCAGCAAAGGACTGAGCACACTTGCTACTGATACAGTTAACTTTCAAGGAATGATTTATAATTTATTGGTGAATCTGTCAAATATTTGCCAAATTTTCACAATTACTAAAATCAATTCTGCTTTTGACCATTATGTATAAAATTTTATTCTTCAAAATAGTCAGTGTGCATCATTAAGTTTACTTCCAATCAACAAAAAGTTCATACGTACTTCTATTAATGTTTCTTGAATGTCAATTAAAAATCGAAATCTTATTGTTTTGCAAGTAGGGATTTGGCATTTTGTTATCTAGGTTATTTGGTAATACAACTACAAGACGAGCACAATCAGGTATTTACCAATCTTTCCTTTATTCTGTATTGTTTCTTGCATATTTATTGATAATATGCTTCTTTACTGAAAATCCAGGCTCTTTTATCATAATAGCTACATGTTTAACTGTCAAGACTTTCAAAAGCAAGTACATTTCTTTTCTCTATTTCTCTTTATAAGTAATTATGCATAGTTTAACAATTTAGCCTTTAGACAAATTTGTATGCGGTTGCCTTTAGAATAATAAATAGATGATGGCTTTGGGAATTTACTTTTTCAACCAATCTTAACCATTAAAGACAAATATTAGATGGTTGAGATAGTGTGACAATCCATGAGTATACATATACTATATCCTTCTCCTCTCAGGTTCTCACATAAGAATGAGCTGGATCCCTGTACATAGAGTCCACCCTTATGTGAAATGAGAGAGATTTACTACAATGGCAGTTGGATATGACCAGACCAGAATGGCTTCAATTGACCGTTGATTGGATTGAATTATAACATGTGGAAAACCTTATAGGAAAAAGTAAACACATGGTGCGACTAGGGTCATACAATGAGCCTACCCTTGGGCCTACAAAGGTCATAGCTGCTTGATAAAAGCATGGCTGATTAGAGTCTATGCATATAAGACCTGATAGGATTGGCTTTTAACATCCATAAAGTAAAAATCTTGGCAAATAAGAAGCAAGGTTGATGAGAGTTTTGAATTGCCACTTGCACACCACAGAATATTCAAAATAATATCCACTAAATGGTATCCAACATGCTGAAATTATTGTTTTTGTAAATGAGATTAAGGAAAGCAATGCGGTTCAATTAAACCAGGAGTTAAAAAAGGAAAAGGGTATTGAGCCATTGAATTACTTATTTGATACTGTTTTGACATTGGTCTACATATTTGAGTGACCAACTCGAACTTGAACTTGATGCCATGAGGTGTTCAATATCCCTCTCAAGTTCCAAATATCTTCAACCTTTTCAGGTTGGACATTTGATGCTATATCCACCTGCCAATCAATGTAAATATGGCCCTTGAAATTGGATATGCAAATTCAGTTCACCTTTTGGTCCTAGAGGTGCTAGGTCCTGTTGGATTCATATGTTTTTTGTACTGCTCATTTTGCATCTATGTTACTGGTACTTTGAACTTTTCATAAATGATGTACATTTCAAAGTGAGAGATATATAGGAAAAGTAAGATTGTTGATTATGGTCATGTTAGATATACTTATAATGTAAAATTGTTGAAGCACTGTTAAGTGATTTTGATGCAAACATCATATTAAAATGGAGTTAGTAAGTCACTGTCCAATAGATAATTGTACTCTTTTTTTTAATGAATTTCGTGCATTGCAGCATTACAGGAGAGAATAACTTATCGTCAACAAGTGGAACAAGAGTTTAAATTGATTCAGAAATTCCTGAGACTGCTAATTTCAAAGATCAGTAAGTGCTTTGTTTTGGATTCACATTTTTAATGTATTTATAATAAAATACACAAAAACTTATATGATATTAACATTTTATATGTCATTTCTCTTATCAAATATAGAATTCAATCAAAGGTTGAAGATAGCTCAGAAATGACCATATTCATTTTAATCTAAACTTAAGTTTGATTTCTATTTTTCATTACATAATTTATTGTTTCATATCAAGGATAGGAAACTATGACTAAGTAAGATTAAGAAAGTCATATTGTTGCTCAAATTTGAAGCTTGGTGTGTCTTCCTCATATCATGGTCTTTGTTTATATCTTTATAATTTATATTAGTTTTGAGTGTGTGTATATATATAACTTTTGGATATATATTTTGCTTTATTAATTTAATAATTGTAAATTACTTCGTAGGTTTTAGTAACTATGCACCTGTAGTGAGATGTTGACAACATAAGCATATATATATATATATGGTATTAACATTTTATAAAAATCTCTCTTACAACCCAATAACATTCTATGTTAGACAACACTTCTAAACTATAGAAAAGCATAGAAGTTAAATATTTCTCTCCATTGTATTTTATTTAATATGACAGTTCTATTTTTTTTTTTAAATGCTAACTAGCAAAATGTTTATAATATGCATATTATTGACCCAATTTTGTATTTCTAAATTTCTTAGATTTTATTATATAAATAAAAATAATTACAATTATACAGTTTAAATTATATATTTTTTTTAAGAAGAGGTTCAAATTATACATGATATGAGCTTACAATTTTTTTTTTTAAACCATACATTTCTAAAATATGTAATAGTTTCTCATTATATATATATATATATATATAAAGTAGTACAAGCCAAATAGAACTTCTTTTTTATAGGTAAATCTTCATTCCAAAAAAGATGAAAAGGTACAGTAAAAAACCAAAGATCACAGGTAGTGTCCTAAGCCAAACAGAATTTCTATACATGATGCATTCAAAAAAATCTACCAAGCACCAAAAGAATGAGCCTATTACCATTTAATTGATGTGCATTAAAGTTGGGCACCGTATTGTATAAGGGTAAAATATATAGGTCATTTCAAAAGAAACTCAAAATGTGCCTTTATCAGGATAGCCCAAGCATGATAAAGCCTGAGGCTTAGAGACTCATTCATTTGGAAAAAATCCAACTAGGCCTGCCCACCATAGTTTAATCTCTACCAAACTGCAATTTTGTTTGAGAAATAGCGATCCTTTTGTAGTGGAACATTGATTAGCCGGCTAACTTAATAGGTTCAATTATTCAAATCCTCAAGAATCTCATATTGTAAAGATACAGTATAGTTCACAAATTGAGAAAAGAAGCAAAGCACATTCTAAATGGAGACTTGGCAATAACAATGTTACTAAAAGAAATGAAAAGGCTAGTAATGTGCTTGAATCATTTAGCTTTTAAAATGAAAAGGCTACCATGTAAATAGTTATACTATTAAAATTAGAATCGAAGTTTAAAATGACACAAAAGCTACCATGTAAGCTTGTCATGAATGTTATAACATTCAGATTCAACCACTCTATACACTTCTCCATCTAACATAAAATGGTACATGGAAAGATAAGGAATAGAACAAAGTAGTTAAATATTCTGCTTTACATAATACACAAGATTATCCCTCCAATATGAGTTGCAATGGCAACAACAACCAAACCAATAATTCAAACAATATTTAAGCTCAAGTAGGCCCTTAAAATGACTCTCTCGCTGCATTTCCTCAAACCAGGGGTGATTAATGATTATCCAACCTTAAACTCAATAAACATGAGATAGTGTAGTTACCATAAAAAAATTAAAAAAAAAAAAAAAAACTCATAAAGAAAAGATACACCACAAGAGGTTTCTAAAAATATACATATGCACTCCAAAAATGAATTTGCATAACAAAGAAGACTGATAAAAATGAGAAATGCTAAATTACCAGAATCTAAATTCAGGGACGTGGCGAATGAAAGGCTTAAATTCATCAGAACCTTTCATTGGCAAAGAATCCCCATCCAAGACTTCGAGCTCTAGATCTTCCTTTGGTGACAAAAACCCGATTAAGAGATTCAAGACATAGATCCCCAAACCATAGGAAACAACATAAAATCCTTGTACGTGGTAAACACGTAAAAAGGCTAGCCTGACGGTGGTGCAATTCAGATTTCTTTCTTTCTCTCTGCCTTATGGACTTTCTCTCTCCCTCTATCTCTCATTCTATTTTTATTTATTTATTGAATAGTAAACAGTGCATTTCATCCCTATAAATATAGTCACATGTTGCCATCCTTATGGCTGAATGCATTGTACTCCAACCAAGTTCTTATTGTAATCTCTTTGGATTTCGCGTTTAGTAGCAAAATTAAGAAAACTTAATTGATACAATAACTCACTTAGCACAAAAATTCAAAAACTTATATAAGACACGTGGCATAAAATTGGAACTCTAATTTGGAATTCTAGTTTGACTTTCTCTCAGCTTCACCTATTATATATATAGACTAGTCGCAGACCCACGCAATGCGTGGGAATATATAATTATTTTGTAATATGCTATAATGTATAATTTATTGTCTAAAAATTATTGAAAATAATTTGTTCTCCTTAAAAATTGAACTATTTTTAAAAGTATTATCCATTTCCGTTTAATTATTTTGGGTTTTTCTTAATAACTAAATCATGAAATTAGTGAAGAATAAAAAACAAAAAATAATGTCTATACATATCTATACTATATATAATAATGGAAGTCTTGAAAAAAAAAAAAAACTTTCTTTCTTCTCTTAAAGTTCCTCAGAAATGTTTTTGGCCACTTAAGAAACTTTCATTGTCAAACTCTCATGTATCTAGGTCAATGACCCTAAACCCTGCAAGAACCAAATTTCACATTTAGCATTATTAAAATCAGATAAAAATTAAACCCCCAATTAATCATGTTTTGAGATTTTCTATTTCCTCGTGACCAAACCTTTGAGTTAGATTTCTTTTATTGTCTATTGGATTGTAAGATCAAATTATTATGTGTTGCACATAATAACAAAGAGTGTGCTAAACATAATATTTGTCGAAGCCAAACAGAAATTGAGAAAGGTTTCACAACAAAAAAGAACCATTGAGTCAAAAAATATGAAAGCAGTAATTAGAGTATAAATCAAGGTAGTCAATACCATACCAGTACTGGCCGTACTAGCCGGTATGTACCGTACTGGTATGTATACCGGTATTGAAACATCAACTTTTGTACCAGTTTAAATACCGGCCGTAACAACTATGGACTGGTCATACCGGCCAATTTCAAAAAATACCAGTCGGTACAAAAAAGTTTTTATTTATTTATTTATTTTTTTAAGTTTTGTAATTTTTGAATTTTTGTTAGGGCAGAATGGTAACTTTAATTTGGAATTCTAATTTGACTTTTTCTCAGCTTCACCTATTATTATTATTATTATTATTATTATTATTATATATATAGACTAGTCCCAGAACCACGCAACGCGTGGGAATATATAATTATTTTGTAATATGCTATAATGTATAATTTATTGTCTAAAAATTATTGAGAATAATTTGTTCTCCCTAAAAATTGAACAATTTTTGAAAGTATTATCAATTTCCGTTTTATTATTTTGGGTTTTTCTTAATAACTAAATCATGAAATAAATGAAGAATAAAAAACAAAAAAATAATGTCTATACATATCTATACTATATATAATAATGGAAGTCTTGAAAAAAAAAAAAAAAACTTTCTTTCTTCTCTTCTCTTAAATTTCACATTTAGCATTATCAAAATCAGATAAAAATTAAACCCCCAATTAATCATGTTTTGTGATTTTCTATTTCCTCGTGACCAAACCTTTGAGTTAGATTTTTTTTTTATTGTCTATTGGATTGTAAGATCAAATTATTACGTGTTGCACATAATAAGAAAGAGTGTGCTAAACATAATATTTGTCGAAGCCAAACAGAAATTTAGAAAGGTTCCACAACAAAAAAGAACCATTGAATCAAAAAATATGAAAGCAGTAATTAGAGTATAATTCAAGGTAGTCAATATCATACCGGTACCGGCCGTACTACCGTACTGGTATGTATACCGGTATCGAAACATCAACGTTTTGTACCGGTTTAAATATCGGCCGTACTGGCTATGTACCGGCCATACTGGCCAATTTCAAAAAATACCAGCCAGTATAGAAAAAGTTTTTTTTTTTTTTTTTTTGAATTTTTGTTAGGGTAGAATGTTAACTTATTTGTATTATTTGTTTTCTTAGTATGCAATGGTAACTTTTAAGCTTTCTATTTTTTATATTGTGTTTTTTTTTCTTCTTTTAATTGATACTAAAGTTTAAAACCATGAATAATTAGTATTGAATTGAGGAACACACACACACACACACACACACACACACACACACACACACACACATATTTATTTATAAATATAAAAAATAGTGATAAACCCAAAACGATACACCGGTATTGACCGGTATCTGAAATATACCATACTACTAGCCAAACCGATATAGCCTCCGGTACGGTATTGACTTTCTTGGTATAATTACAACGTATACTCTTTTATTGTTTCGAAACAATCATCGGTAAATACATTAAACTTTGGTTTTCTTTTCTTCCTTTTTTTACATAGAGTTAAACAAATGTCAAATGTAAGAAAACTAAAATGTCAAAGATAAACAAATTGAATGGGTAAAACACAAATATAAAATAAAAATTGTACAACATGAATATGAAGTAAGGAGTTGTTGTAGAGATTTCTAATTCTTGAAAACCCTTCTCATAACCAAAAAACCAATCCTAGCCACCCATAGCCCCAAAGTGATCACATTGTCAGCAACCCACAAAAAAACATATCATCCTTAAACTTTAGAAATCCAATGGAAAAACCGAAGTTGGGGGAAAAGAAAAAATAAGAAGGGAAAGAACAAACCTCAAAGGGACTTTCCAAATTTGATGCCACTTTGGCAACTTTTGCAGAGGTAGAGAGAGCAACTGTAAATTTATAGTGCTAAAAATAACATAGTTAATCATAGAAGTGGCAATTGAAGGGTTTGAATTTCAAAAGAGCGAAACGGTTTTGAAGGGGAAAATGAAGAATTGGAAGAAGGATAAATTAATGGTGGTTGGATTTAATGAGTTAAAGAATGTGTAAGGTTGTTCATGGAGGGTTGTATTTAATGAGTTAGAGAATGTGTAAAGTTGCACTATTTATTTATATATTAATATTGTTTAAGAAATGAAGGAAAAAAAAGAAAAGGTAACATGGTCGAAGATGTGGCTTAATTGGAGCGTAGCAACAATAAATGCTACGCTTCAGCTTTTAGATATATATAGATATAGATTTCCCAATTTTCTTTTGTATGGGGTGAAAGGCCAAAAACCTGTCAAAGATTGAAAGTATATTAATTAACCCAAACGCTAGTATGATGTTAATTCAAATTCATAAAATCATGTTTTTTTGTTTGAACAAAATTTGCAAAGCTTACATCGTAATTACTTGGTAAATTTATAGAAAAAGTACAATTTTCTACAATAATCTTTCATTCGATTTATAATGTCTCTCAAACTTTTGAAATGCATGACTAAGTGTTTGTTTGGATCACATCCACATTTCGGACATTTGCGCTTCAGGCGTTCTTTTTATTTATTTATTTTTTTTTTAAGCGCTTAATGCACTGTTCATGGGACATGAATAGTGTATTTAGGCCAATGAACAGTGCTAAACAATAGTGAACTGTAATAAACAGTCACAAGAAATTTTTTTTTATTTTATTGTTTTTAGCAAAATAAGCGGTATCTAAATGCATGGCACGTTTGGTATGTTGGGAAATTTAGACTCCGGTTGATAGAATTAACAAGTTTTAAACCCAAGTTATTAATTAGATTTATTACAAATAAAACTTGTTAAAACAAACAAACATCAATATCATGTCAAAATCATGCAGCGGAAAAAATAAATAAGACAAGATTAGGGATGGCAATTTAGATCCGATCCGTGGATACCCGGCCCGGTTGACCCTAATGGGTTGGATTTTACCCGGCCCGATAAAGAATAGGGTCGGGTATGGGTTTTAAAAAAAAAACCCGAAGCGGGTCTGGGTTTTATCAAAAAAACCCGAAACCCGACCTGGATAAGACCCGGTTATATATATATATATATATATAATTACTAAATTACCCTCACCTATATATATTTAAAAATCCTAAACTTTTCTATTCCACTCCTCATTTCAGCTCACACCTGCGCCTTTCCCTCTTCATCTCTCAACTCTCTCACACGCACGGCCACAAGCCCACAACACACACGGCCATAGTCAGTCCTCTACCCCTCTCATCTTCCTCACGCCGCCGCCCCTCTCATCTTCCCCATGCCGCCGCCGCACAGGCTCTCAACTCCATTTCATCTTCCTCGCCCATGGCCACAACTACAAGCGTGACACAGCCTCACTCTACCTCATTCTCCATTTTTGTTTTCTGGGTTCAGTTCGCCTTAATCATGTGAGTTTGTGTTTGTGTTTGTGTTTATGATTTCTGAAAAGGGAAAAATGAAAATCATAGATCTGAAATTTATGTTTGGTTTTGTGATTTTGAAAGGGAAAATCGTAGATCTAAAATATGTGTTTGTGATTTCTGTGTTTATGTTTGTGATAGTGTTTGGATTTGTGTTTGTGTTTGTGATTTTGGGCCGAAAATCATAAATCAAAATTTTTGTTTCTAACTTTGGGCTGGGCTAGTCATGAGGGACGGGGCCCACGGGGGCAGGTTCAGGTCCCGAAAAAAAAATCCATTTAGTAAACGGGCCGGGTTCGGGACGGGGGTCTTGGCCCGCGGGTCGAGTCCGGGGATGAAAAAACTCGGCCCGAACCCGACCTATTGCATTCCTAGATAAGATATGATGACCCAGGAAAACCAATGAAACCAACCAGTTTCACAGTAAAAAACCTAGGGGGAAACCTTGCCGAAAAGCAATCCACTATAGTAAAGAGAAGTTTCAGATCTAGTATAAAACCTTTGTCCCTAGACTCTACAATCCCCGTAGATAAACTCACAGTAGAAACCTTTTACCGCTTCAGAACCTCTGAACTCTTCAATATATGAATGTCACCCTTTGATGATGCACAAATCCTAGTACGTGACTAACCAATTGCGCGGATCCCAGTACGCGACTAACCAATTGCGCGGATCCCAGTACGCGACTTAATCACCAACAAGAAGAAGATTGTTGGCTGCAAAGTTCTTCACTTCATCAACAATGAAGATCAAGAAGCATTTGGTTACAAAACCCTAAGGCGTAAAGACGCAGTAATTTTTTCAGAGAGAATAAGGCATCGGTCACCTTTTGCATATGTTCTCCTTGTATTCTCTCATGTGACGACCTCTAAAATAAGCCTTATATAGGTCTAGGGTTGTGAGAAAAGAAACCCTACACAAATACAAAAGCCTAGCCCAAAAATCAAATCTGAAAATTTTGATTTCCGTAACCTCGATCGATCGGGAGGTGTCGAGTTTTAAACCTCGATAGATAGTTAGGTGTCGAGAAGCTGTCGAAGGGACAGGAGTTTTCTCGATCAATCCACCAGCTGTCGAGAAGGTGTCGAGATTGCGATAACAATCAACTGAAGAGCTCGATAGATAGCCAGCTGTCGAGAGGTGTCGAGCAACTATCGGGCTATCTGTCGCCAGATGTCGAGCTGTCTATCCAGCTTTAATGAACAACTTTTCTTCACTTGTTTCTTGGTCCAATCTTCATGGTTTTAATACTAGACATGAACAACACGTTTCTTGAAGTAATAAACACATCCTAGATCTACCCAATTACAAGTAAAGTGCGTTTTGTCAAAGGATTAGCCAACTACATAAAATAATGGCATATGTTCTTAACAAGTGAAACACATATGTCCTAACATGATAGACTGTAATAGACATTGTAATGTAATTGATATTCCTATGGTATAACTATTCGGTTGTTTGATTATATTTTTATTACAATGAATAGTTATTCCTTATGCATAACTATTTTTCAAAATGAGGAATAACTATTCCTTATCAAAAGTATTGAATATCTATTCATTTACCTTATATAATAACTTTTTAAAAAAATTTCCTAAAAAGCCATCAATTGCCACATCTTCAAAAGAAAAGAAAATAATTTTTCCTTATTGTTAATTATTAGCTCTATTTTGAACACCCTTGTAAGGACTGGGTTTAAGCACTTCTACTATGGGATGAGTGGACTCAGGCCCAACTAGCCCAATACAATAAATTTATAGAGAATGAGTTTAAGAACTAGGCCTTAGTGAGAGTTACAATAGCTAGACATGGTTATGAGTGGATTGAATAATCATGGACGTGGATTGAATAATCAAGGACGTGGATTAAAGTGTAATATTCTGCCCTCGGCCTTCACCTGAGGAGCTAGTTGGTCTTATTGTTTCTTTAATGCTTGGTTCCTAAGGCTTCAAAGATGATGCAAATTGCTACCGTCCTCTCTGGTTTTCATCCCCCCTTTTCTGGGAGATTTCTTACATTATATACCCCCTTCCAGTTGATCTTGACCCTCCATTTGTTGATCATTCAAGTCACTACTCTAGTGTTTGTCCCATCAGCCACCTTCCCAAACCTCCTGTGAGTTGCAACAACCAAGACAGCACTATTCTGGGGTCATTTCCTCA
Organism: Quercus ilex subsp. ballota; assembly: GCA_032727855.1. Classification (NCBI taxonomy): domain Eukaryota; kingdom Viridiplantae; phylum Streptophyta; class Magnoliopsida; order Fagales; family Fagaceae; genus Quercus; species Quercus ilex. The sequence continues at coordinate 20,901,078 of CM064915.1, forward strand.
TTAATGCGGCCAGGACATTACTTGTGGGCATTTAATGCGGAGGTGACAATTTCTCATTGAATTTATCCTCTACCATGCTCCCATGGTTAACCCATTATGCTTGTCCTTTTTCTTGGGATGCTTTGGGAGGCTGCCTTTGATGACGTTTCGCTCTTCCCTTCTATGATCTCGGTCGGCCGAGAACAGGATTGTCCTCGGCAATATCTCCTGGCAATTTGGACTTTCTTCGTTCGTCCTCGGGCATTTCTTCCTCCTCGGCGTGGGCCTTGGGCTTGGTATAAAATAGGCCGAGGTTGCCAAATTCTTTGACCCTACAATAGCCCCTTAAAATCCTGCTGTCCGGCTCCTCGGACGGAGATAAGGGTTTTGATGTCCTCGGACCTTTGTCATGGCTTGTCAAGTCTTGTCCTCTGTCAGTGCCAGAGTCTCTTCATCTGTCCAAGGCACGTTCTCGGCGCTTCGGTATACGGAGCGCGCCTTCATTAAATTCTGGCGGCTCTGTGCTCCCCACATTCAACGGTGTGATGGTAAGCTAACGGTGGGGATTTCTTTAACTTTATGGGTGGGAAACCTGCATGGTCATTTTTAATTGGAGGTATGAATACCCATCTAAACTGATTTGCCTCTTCACTTTTACACTAAAGAGTTCTTGCGTACATATCCTGAATTCAGTCAAATCTCCAACCAAACTCACGTTTCTTTTCAGCATAAAAAGCTTGTCTGAGGAGCTTTTCCTCATTTCTGTAAGTTTTCTTCTTCCTCTAATTCACGTTTTCTCTCTTTCTTTCATCCTTTAGCCGTTCCTAGGGATGGGTAGGTTTAAAAAGTTGGTTGAGTTTAAAGAGGCAATGAAGAAGTTCATCGCCGATTATAGGATACCCCGTAATATAGGCTTAAGATACTGTGAAGAAGGGGAGTGGCATTTTAGGAGGAAAGAGGGGGAAGTATTGATTCCCATAATCGCCTTCCTAGAAGGTGGTATGAGAATCCCTATAGGGCCGGTGATGAGGGACTATCTTAGGCATTTCCGATTAGCTCCCACCCAGTGCGCCACCAACGTGTTTAGGATATTGGGTTGTGTGGACGCTTTAAATGAGAAAATGGGGTTGAGGTTAACCCACCACGATGTAAACTGGTGCTACAACCTCCAACACCTAAAGGGTAAGTCCTATTATATGAAGACAAGGGACGATAAGGTTCGGCTTATTCAGTGCCTCCCCGAGTCTAGCAAGGTGTTGAATAAGGACTTTCTCATCGTGTCTGGGGAGTGGCACGACGGCCTTCATTATCCGACAGATGAGGGGGTACCAGGTGGGGTATTCAGAGTAGGAGAGAGTTGATCTTTTGTGTTATCACAATTTGCATTGTTCGGTTGCTAATATGAATGTTCTTTCTTTTTGCAGATCCACATGCCTTTGAACGACACCTTCACTTGGTCAACCGGGAGGATTTGGAACCATCCTTAGGGAAGAGGTCTTTGTGAACGAAGCTGACAACCAAATTAGAGCCGCTCACAAGATTCTCAGGTACGATCCCCTCCAGAAATCCTTCTCAGTTCCGAAGTACGTAATCAAAGCCAAAGATCCTCGGCTTCACAGAATCACCGTAGCAGAGCACGGGTTCTTGCTTCTTGAAGGATCTCCTATCCCAGAAGGTGTTCTGTTGGCAGGCCCTTCTTCATCCCATCAGGCTGCAGAGGCCGAGGGAGGAAGAGTAGAAAAAGAAGAAGAAGTTGCTGATTTGGGTCCATCCAAGGACGAATTTGGTGTTTTTGACCAAGTCAATCCATCCGTGGATCCCTCTGGTGACTTGGGCGATCCCAATTTGACTGAAGCGGATCTTTCATCAGTAGGGACTGATTCTCAGGCCGAGATGGGTTTTAAGAGAAAACCCCAAACCAATTTGCTCGACCTAATCGAGGGCCAACCGAGGAGGGATGAGCCAGGGAAGCCACAATCCAAGCTTCCTCCTCCTCTACCCAAGCCTCAGCCTGTGCAAACCAGGCCATCTTCCACCCAGCCGACCCTGCCTCTTCGGCCCGAGCCTACTGATCCAAAAAGGAAGAGGGTTTCCAAAGGCAAAGAGCCAATGGATGGGGGGAGATCTCGCTCCTCTCAGGAGGAAGACGAAGCCCAACGAGCTTCAAAGCAATTGAAAACTGGGCACCTGGGCCAAGATAAAGAGGTCGCCACACAGTCCGAGCCGCAAGCTTGGCTTTCTGCCCCGATGCTCCATGGGGAGCCTTTGATGGACAACGCCTCCGTTAGGGAATTCCGAGGCTGCGAAGGCACTTATGTGGTCGATGCACTAGAGAGAGCCCTGTTACTCCCCGCCGACATGGCCGAGTTGGGGAATCTAAGGAGGCAGGAGGTCTTCCTCAGCCTTAAGAGGTACTTGGGCATGGTAAGACATCTAACATTTGTGACTCTGTTGATTTTTTTCTTTGGTTTCCAACTTATCGTGTGCTTGTTTCAATTGGCAGGTTGTCCAGGCCACTTACAGGTTGGAAGAGGCAGCCAACGAGCAGAGTAGGGCCCTGGATCTCGAGCGTGACAAGCGCCTAGATGCTACGCGGACCCTTAAAATCTCCAAGGCTGATCTCGCGAAAGCGAAGGAGGATCTAAAGGAGATGACAAGGGTCAGAGATAGCGCCGTATCAGGCCTAGCTGGTGCTCAAAAATAGGCTGAAGAACAGATAAGGCACTTACTCGATGCTGAGGATCAGCTGAAGATTGCCAAGGAGCATATCGCTGATCTGAAGAAGAAATTGGCCAAGGCAGAGGGGGCCAAAAATGTCGCGGAGTGGGCCAGGGATGAAACCTTGAGGGCTAAGAAAGAGGCTGAGTTCGCCAGGACAGAGGCTGAGACCTCTAAGGAGAAAGCCGAGGAGGAAGCTTTTGCCTTGGGAGTGGCCGAGACCGAGACCACTCTCAAGGCTCAAGTACCTGGGGTATGCAGGCTCTATTGTTCCCAGTCTTGGAATGAAGCCCTCAAACAAGCTGGGGTTGAGGCTTCATCGGATCTGTGGAAGGTGAAGAGTGTACACTTCCCTCCTGCCATCCGAGAGTCCGCCCTCTCTAGCTCCGAGGCTGAAGTTGCTTCGAAGGAGGCTGAGACTGCTCGACCTGAGGCTACTCTGGTTATGACCGCTCCTGATGAACCAGTCGAGGATGGTGAGTTTTCTGGGGTGATAGAAACAAATGAAGGCCTGAACCCTGAAGCGCCCCAGAAAACCGCAGAGTCTACAGCTGATGCTTATGCCCTTCATGCCAAGTAGTCAGCTCTCCTGGTTGAGCCCCTTCAAGCTGTTCCCCCTGAAGTCACTCCTCCAGCTTCTGACACAGCCTCTCAACAGCCCTTTAAAGACAAATTGACCATAAAGTTGAAGAAATAGGCTACCTCCGTTGTGCTTTTGCCTCATGTTTCTTCCTCTTCTCATTTATTTATTTATTTATTATTTATAGATATTTGAACTATTGTAATGGAACACTTGGGCTGAATGTATGCAATTCCCTTTTCATTCGTTAATTGTTGCTATGATAGGTTTTGCTATTTATATAATTTGTTCTTTGATTATTTAGCTAAATGGTCTCAATAGTGTGACTTGTTTTCCATTTTTGAAACAGTAGCCAAAAAATGTAAAGTCCATAATACTAATTTTCACTTAGACTTTGATTGACAATTGAGCCACCTCATTACTATGTCTTGCTTTTGCTGAATAGACTACAAAAGGCACTAACCTTATAATATGAATCTTATACCTCATGAATTGGTTACCATAACGGGTAAAAAATGCTAAGCGTGCAGCACCTATAAAGATAAACCTTTAAATCCTAAGATCGAATGCCACAGCACAAGGTGCAAAGGTACCCATGGGAATGTTCTAAAAATTTGCTGACCTCAAGGAAAGGTTAGCTACTGACCATGCAAGGGAGTTAAGCTCAATGTACCTCAAAGTGCCTTAAGTGATGCTCATGGACTTGTGTTTGTTTACATCTTTGTCGAATGAGGACAGGGCAAGAGGTTCGAGATGCCAAACTCCACTTTGGCTGTATTTGCAACTCAGATGGATACTCAAGCTCGTTAATTTCCTCCAAGGTTTTGGTCCTGGGAGTCATACAGCACCTGTAATCTGTTTAACACTCAGGCTTTTGTTGAAAATAGTTAGTTTCCCCATAGGCTTGAGTCCGAGGACCATGCAAGACCCTAGTTCTATCTAACACTTAGATTTTTCTTAGAGTAACTAGTTTTCCTATAGGTTTGAGTCCGAGGACCATGCAAGACCTTGGTTCTGTCTAGTACTTAGATTCTTCTTGAAAGTAGTTAGTTTCCCCATAGGTTTGAGCTCGAGGACCATGCAAGACCTTAGTTCTGTCTAACACTTAGATTTTTCTTGAAGTAACTAGTTTCCCCATAGGTTTGAGTCCGAGGACCATGCAAGATCTTGGTTTTGTCTAGTACTTAGATGGTTGCCAAAATACAGGACACATAATCATAATAAACTTAAATTTTGAATTAGAGAAATGCTTTCATTAATAATAATACCTTCTCAGGTTATTTACATTTCATGGACGAGGCACAGCTTTTTCATCTAAGTAGTATGCACCTATCCCTCCTACTGAAGTAATTCGGTATAGTCCTTCCCAATTGGGCCCCAGCTTTTCCCAGGATGGGTTCTCGGTTGCACCTATAACTTCCCTTAACACTAAGGCCCCTAGTGCTAGTGGTTTCAGCTTCACATTAGCATCATACCCCTGCTTGAGCTTTTGGTGGTAATAGGCCAACTGGATCACTGCCTTTTCTCTTCGTTCGTCGATCAGATCTAGGCTTTTCCCGAGTAGTTCATTATTTCTGCTTGGAGTGAAGGAGCTCGTCCTCAACATTAGGAAGTTTGCCTCTAGAAAGATAATAGCCTCGGTCCCATAAGTCATGGCAAAAGGTGTCTCCCCTGTTGACCGTCGTGGTGTAGTCCGGTAAGTCCACAAGACGTGTGGCAGCTCTTGTACCCATCTTCCCTTGGCGTCATCCAGTCTCTTCTTAAGCCCATTGACTATGATCTTGTTGACAGCCTCGGCCTGTCTATTTTCCTGAGAATAAGCTAGAGTTGAGTACTTGTTTGTGATCCCCAGTTCGCAATAGTATCTTCTGAAGGCTTTGCTATCAAATTGGAGTCCATTGTCTGAAATGAGGGTATGGAGGACCCCGAATCGCGTAACAATGTTTCTCCAGATGAATTTCTTAGCATCCACATCTCTGATGTTGGCCAATGGCTCAGTTTCGACCCATTTGGTGAAATAATCTGTGCCAACCAACAGATATCTTTTATTTCCTGGCGCCTTAGGGAAAGGGCCTACAATATCCAAGCCCCACTGGCTAAACGGCCATGGACTGGACAAAGGGTTGAGGACCCCTCCTGGCTGATGAATATTTGGGGCAAACCTTTGGCACTGATCACATTTCTTAACGTATTATAGGGCTTCCTTCTGCATCCCCGGCCACCAATATCTCTGGGTAATGGCTCGGTGCGACAGAGATCTTCCTTCTGTGTGACTCCCACAAATCCCTTCGTGCAACTCTTCAACCAATAACTCTGATGCTTCGGGGTGAATACACAGTAAATATGGCCTAGAATAGGATCGTTTATACAATTTGTAATCCTCGGACAACCAGAACCGAGGAGCATTTCTTCGTATTTTCTCAGCCTCTGACTTCTCCTCGGGCAGAATATCATCTTTAAGGAATCTCACCATAGGGTCCATCCAGCTAGGACCCACTCTGGCTTGACGGACATGGACCATGCCTTTTGCAACCTCACTTGCCCTATCTAGATGCTCGATAAGAATAATTCAAGGCAGACTCCCTGCCGATGAGGTAGTAAGCGTGGCTAATGAATCTGCATAGGTGTTTCCACTTCTGGAGACGTGCGACAAGCTGAAAAGATCAAAGTCTGACAGCAAGCTTTTGACTTGGCTTAAATACTCTTGCATCCTCGCATCTCTAGCTTCCAACTCTCACTTTACCTGGCCCATTACCAATCTTGAGTCCGAGAACATCTCTACTGCTTTTCCTCCCATTTTCTACACCATGGTCATTCCTTGTAACAAGGCCATATACTCGGCTTTGTTGTTTGTGGCCGAGAACCCAAGTCTCAGGGATTTCTCTATGATGGTCTTCTTAGGAGATTCTAGGACTAGCTCAACTCCGGACCCCCTTTGATTTGCTACGCCATCAACATACACCTTCCAACATAGAGGTCCTAGCATAGAGATTACCTAAAGAATTTTCCTTCCATGTTTTGTTTCTCTGCCACTATTTCTACAGGTGGTTCAGTAAACTCGGCCACCAAGTCAGCCAGGACCTGACCCTTTACAGAGGTCCGAGGCATGTACTTGATGTCAAAAACTCCCAGAATTGTGTTCCATTTGGCAATCCTTCCAGTGTAATCGGCAATCCGAAGTACAGACTTTAGGAGTAGTTGGGTTAGAACAACCACTGTGTGAGCTTGGAAATAATGGGAAGATTTCGCGTGCCATGGACCACAGCTAGTATGACCTTCTCCAAGGGTAAGTATCTGACCTCAGCTTCATATAGCGACTTGCTCACATAATAGACTGGCTTTTGGAGGCCATTGTCATCCCGTATTAGCACCAAGCTTACTGCATGAGGGGTTATAACAATATATACAAATAGGACTTCATCGGCTTCAGGACTGGACAGGATAGGTGGCCGGGATAGGTACTCCTTGAGTTACTAGAAGGCCACAATACACTCCTCAGACCACTCAAATCATTTTCACTTGTTGATCAAATGATAGAATGGTCTGCATCTATCCATCGACCTAGAAATGAATCAGTTCAAGGCTACGATCATTTCAGTAAGCTTTTGGACCTCCTTGGCGTTTTGTGGTGGTTTTAAATCATTAATAGCCTTGATCTGGTCAGGATTAATCTCAATACCCCTATGAGTAACCATGTAGCCTAAAAACTTGCCTGATCCCACTCCAAATGAGCATTTGGAAGCATTTAGGCGCAGCTTGTGCTTCCTTAAGACATCAAAGGTGCTGCTGAGGTCTCCTAAATTCTCAGACACCACTTTAATCTTCACCACCATATCATCGACATAGATTTCAATGCTTTTGCCCAACTGCGGCTCAAACATCCTCGTCATCATCTTTTGATAAGTGGACCCTGCGTTTTTTAGACTGAACGACATTACCTTGTAGTGGTAGTTCCTAATAGGTGTCACGAAGGTTGTCTTTTCTTGGTCCTCCAGGACTAGTGGTATTTGATGATAGTCTTGAAAGGCATCTAGGAAGCTCATCTGAGGATGGCCCGCAGTTGCATCCACTAGCTGGTCTATCTGAGGCATGGGGAACGGGTCTTTTGGGCATGCCTTATTCAGGTCCGTGAAGTCTACACAAATCCGTCATTTTCCACTTTTCTTCTTGACCACCATGGTGTTAGCCAACCATTCGGGTAAAAAACCTCTTTGATAGCCCTTGCACGCTTAAGCTTCTTCACTTCGTCCCTAATCGCATCAGCATGCTCTCTTGAAGGGCGCCGGGGTGGCTGCTTCTTGGGAGAGATGGATGGGTTGACATTGAGATGGTGACAGATGAAGGCTGGATCAATCCCTGGAGCATTACAGGCATCCATGCAAATACGTCAATATTTTTTTTGAGAAACCCAATCAACTCCTCCTTCTCTTGAAGAGGTAGTTGAGCCCCGACCTAAAAGAACTTCTCTGGGTCACCGCCAATGATCACCTCCTCTAGATCTTCACATTTTGCCTCCTCGGCAGCAGTATCGGGAGGCGACACCGGGGCCCTTGATTGCTATAAGCTCTTTTCAACAGAGGCCAAGGACTCCGCGTCGAGCCGATGTGAAATGGTAGCCACTATACACTGCCTTGCCGTGGATTGGCAACCACGGATTTCAAGAACCTGGTCCCTTGACGGGAATTTCACCTTCTAATGTAGGGAGGAGGCAACAACCCCCAAAGTATGGAGCCAGGGCCTACCAACGATGGCTGTATATGGAGAGTAGGTGTCCATCACGATAAAGTTCACCTCTACTATCTTTAGGCCGGTCTGGATGGGTAGCCTAATCATGCCTTTTGGAATAATAAGCTTTCCGTCGAAGCTCATCAAGGGAGAACTATAGGGCATCAAATCCTCCGGTTTTAACCTCAGCCCCTTGTAGAGGTCGGGGTACATAACCTCAGCCTCACTGCCATCATCCACCATCACTCTTTTCATATCGTAGTCCTCGATTCTGAGAGTGATCATCAGCGCATCGTCATGGGCCTGGGTGGTTCCAACCCTGTCCTCTTCTAAAAAACTCAGAATTGGGCGAAAATTCATTCTGGCCCTTTTTGGCTCTGGCCGGGACTCCTCGGCAGGCAGTTAGGCCACAGATAACACTCGTGAAGGGCGCGTGCCTGTTCTTCCTAGCGCGACCAAGATTACACTGATCGTCCCTACAGGTGGCCCTAGGGAAATGTCTCTTTGGGGCTCCTGAGGGGTTTGGCCTTGATGACCACTGGAATGATACAGAAGGTGCTTCAGCTTTCCTTCTCCAACTAGTTGGTCCAGATAGTTCCATAGGTTCCTACAGCTCTTCGTGGTATGTCCATGGTCCTGGTGGTATTAGCAATAAAAGTTCTGATTGCACCTCGTGGACTCTCCCACCATCTTATTCAGCCACTTAAAGTATGGTTCATTCTTGATTTTCTCCAACACTCGATGTATTGGTTCTCGGAATACAACATTAACAATTTGTGTGTTGGTTGCTCCGGATTGCCCTACGAAATCTCTTCTCGGGCGGTTACTGTTATACTGCTCTAACCTGAAATCCCTCATCTCCTAAGGGATAACCTTCTCTTTTCCCTTGCTTTGTAGCTAGTCTTCCTCTACTCGCTTATACTTATCGATCCAATCCATTAGTTGGCGCACAGCGGTGGCAGGCTTGCCAGTCAGAGACTTCCTCAAGCCGTGCTTGACTGGGAGACTATTTTTGAAGGTGCTGATGGCGACATCATCAAAATTGCCTTCCATTTCATTATACATCTCCCAATATCTGTCTGAGTAGGCCTTTAGAATTTCTCCTTCATGCATGAATAGGGACAATAATGCACTCAAGGGCCGAGGAGCTCTGCTGTTTGTAACGAAACGGGAGCCAAAGGCTTGGGTTAACTGTCTATACGAGTCTATGGAATTCATCTTTAAGCCATTGAACCACCTCATCGCCACTGGTCCCAAGCTAGATGAGAAAACCTTGCACATCAGCGCCTCATTTTTAGAATGAACAGTCATCCTTTGGTTAAATTGGCTCATATGCTTCATGGGGTTTGTTTTACCGTTATAGATGGTAAAGGTTGGCTGCTGGAACCATCGAGGAAGTGTAGCCCCTTCTATGTGGTGTGTGAAGGGCAACTTGGAGAGTTGATCTAGTGCCCTGCTCATGGCATCGTTTCCCAAGCTCCTAGGAGATGGGTTTTTACGTTTACGACTCTAGTAGTGCTTTTCTTCGTGAGAGAAGGTCTTGCTTAGAGGAGTTCTCGACCTTTGCTTATAGTCATCATTGCTTTCATCATCGGAAGGCATGTCAGGGCTAGAATGAGGCCGCTTTTGTTGTGCATGGCGCAGCTTTCTCTTCAAGTCGTCTATCTCTCGCTGCATGGCCTACTTATCACTCTGTTTCTGGGATACGTGACTCCTAACTTCTTCTGATTGCATGGCCCAGTTGTCATTTTGTCTCTAGAGCACGTGATTGCCCCTGCGAGAGTGGCTTCTACTGGTTTGAGTGGTGTGCACACTTCCCTCTCGAAACCTTCCATTCTTTTCATTCTAATCACGCTCAGCGTTGGGAAAGTTACCCTGTTGCTGGGATTTAGTCGGTTCAGGCTGATGGGAACCTGCTTGATGAGGGCCTAATCTTACCATGCTTGATTGTTGCCCTTACTAACACACAAGTTCTTCCCACAGACGGTGCCAATTGTAAGGACTGGGTTTGAGCACTTCTACTATGGGATGAGTGGACTCAGGCCCAACTAGCCCAATACAATAAATTTATAGAGAATGAGTTTAAGAACTAGGCCTTAGTGAGAGTTACAACATCTAGACATGGTTATGAGTGGATTGAATAATCAAGGACGTGGATTAAAGTGTAATATTCTGCCATCGGCCTTCACCTGAGGAGCTTGTTGGTCTTATTGTTTCTTCAATACTTGGTTCCTAAGGCTTTGAAGATGATGCAAATTGCTACCGTCCTTTCTGCTTTTCATCCCCCATTTTCTAGGGGATTTCTTACATTATATACCCCCTTCCAGTTGATCTTGGCTCTCCATTTGTTGATCATTCAGGTCACTACTCAAGTGTTTGTCCCATCAGCCACCTTCCCAAACCTCCTATGAGTTGCAACTATTAGGTCACAATCTGAATGACCCCTTGTGATTAACCCTAATGAATTAATTTAGCCAAGTAATTAATTAATCAATTAATCATGCAATTTTATGGAAGCACAAACAAATCACCAATCAACTAAATATGCAGCGGAAAATAAATAACACGGTGATTTGTTTACGAATAGGGAAAACCCTAATGGCAAAAACCCCACCGGGTGATTTTCAGGTCACCACTCCCGAAACTCCACTATTATTAAATCAAGCGGTTACAAGTAAAGGAATCCCAAGTACCTTACCAACCTACAGTTGAACCCTTACCCCAATACCCAATTGGACTTGATCTGTAGTGACAATCTCCACCTTTGATGCACGGCTCCCAAGTACGTGACTAACTAATGCGCGGATCCAAGTACGCGACTTCAGAACACCAACTGAGGAAGAATGGTTGGCTGCAAAGTTCTTCAGTTCATCCACTTGATGAATAGCAGGAAGATGCTTGGTTACAAAACCCTATGGTGCAAATACACAACAACTTCTTGATGGAAGATGAACTAGGTCAAGAACTCCGTCTGTTGATCACAATTTGCTTAAACAGAGATTGCTCAATGATAATGCAACTTGTGTCACACAAAATGGCTCTTAAAATAATCCTTTTATATGTTTAGGGTTAGAAGAAAAGAAGGCCCAAAAACATATTCACGGATCCCAAGAAAATCAGATTGGAATTCTGACTTTTTAAATCTCGACAGATAGCAGGTGTCGAGGTAGCTGTCGAGAGGTGTCGAGCTTTAAAAACTTTGCACTTCAGCTTGCTTTCTCTTGGACAGACTTGATGACTTCAACACTTGACCTTGAAACATTGTTTCTTGAAGTATTAAAAACACCTAGAACTACCCAATTACAAGCAGAGTGCGTTTTGTCAAAGGATTAGCCAATTTACATAACTAAGTGACATATGTTCTTAAACAAGTTAAAACATATATGTCCTAACAATCTCCTCCTTTGGCAATCCGTGACAAAACCACAACAAACAAATGAGCATATGAGAGAAGTCATAAATCACTCAACTCATATTCACTTGTTGATTACAATAAAATCTAACCTAACACAAACTCTTGAAAAACTTTGCAAGAAGAGAGCTTATGATAAGTAGACTTTGACAACCTGTATTTCTGAAACACTTTAAACAAAATTCATCAAGGCATCTTGTGTGAAACAGAAATAAATAGATTGCATACAAGTCTAAAGAACATGTGTATAAAGATAGAAAAGAAACAACACATGAAGAGAGAGGTGAAAGAAACATACATCAACATATATAAGAGATAAGATAAGTACAATGTATGTAAAAATGGTCAAAGGACCTCATATACAAGACCAATGTATCTAAGAGATAAGAAAAAAATACATATAGTCTCACTACATCCCTAAAAAAAAATGACAACACTCCCCCTATAAAAAATGTCCTATACTAACTCTCCCCCTAAGATGACTACTCTCATAGCCCAAAACTACTCCCTATTTTTGTCACGAGTGACAAAGGGTAGAGTGTCATGTAGACATCTCATCGGCAGAGCTAGCATCCCCATCATCATCATCATCATCATCCTCATCATCCTCAGAATCTGACGCTGCTGGAGTAGATGGTGAAGGAGTAGCCTCTGGAGCAAATCCACCCATGATCGCCTGCCATCGTGCAATACGACCCACACGAACATTCACCTGATACAACTCAGCAGAGAGTGTATCAAGACGAGTGTCCATGCGCTGCAGCTGCGCCATGATATCACCAAGGGATACATCGCTCGAAGAGGAAGAAGGAGAAGATGTAGATGGAGCTGATCTGGATGGCGCTGAACGGAAGGGAGGAGTGGCACCTGGCTGTCTCGACCTGAACTGCGCCTCACTACGTTTTACGGTAGTGGCATCTATGGCAGATATGTGTGTGAAGTGGTCGGACACAGGAAAGGGAACGGAAAAATGGCGTAGAATCTGCGTGATAGTAGAAGGAAAGATGAGCTTATCACGGGACGCCGAATCAAGATAAACCTCTATGATAGACCGGATGAAGTGAGAAGGGAAGTCTATGGTAAGATGCTCAAGTAGAGAAAGCAAAAAGCGAGCACGAGGCTCTGTGATAGAGTTATAGTGAGAAAGAGGATGGAGAACAAAAGTCATCACCATGTTAATGAATCTAGGACCTTTAGCAAAAGGCCTACATGATGTGAACTGATGCTCACCCCAATCAGCAAGGCGCTCACAAAAAGCAAAAATGAGCTCATCTTTGGATACAGTCCTCAGACGCTCACAAGATGGGTAATCTGGAAACTCTATCCTAGGTACCCTAAGCACATCCGCAACAAGTTGCGGTGTGACAGGAATGCGCATACCTCGAACGCGAGTGACAAAATGAGGTATTGAAGGATCAATCCCGTGCATGTTGGAGTAGAACTCTTGTATCAGCACGAGAGGGCAAGTGACCGGGATGTCACATAGTGACCCCCATCCCCTACTGTGAATGACAGAGGGAAGGTCAGTATCGGCGAAGTTCGCCAGAATAACTTGGCATTCCGAATGAACACCTCGTTTAGAAAAGTTCTCCGAAAATGCCTTATGAGCATCTCCATCACGGAACCGAAGGTTAAGAGGAGCAGAATCAGAAGAAGAGGAAGCTCCAAAACGCAGAGGGTTTCGAGCGGGAGTGGATTTACGTTTGGATGCCATAGACATTACTAACGTAAAAGAATGAGAGAAAGAGAGAGAGAGACACTCAGAAAAGTCCCAACACAGTTCAAATATATCAAATATGTTGAACAACAAGTACGTATGCATGGGAATGCATGAGCACGTGACATGCAAAAAAAAAAAACTTCATGGGCTCAGCCCAATCCAATCCTAGCAGCACACAAACATAAAGCACACATCTAAATGCATGTAAATATCATTATAATGCAAATGAAATGCAATGTATGACATTTTGAAATCATCTAAGTACAAACCCAACCCAAAATTTCAATAAAAACTCAACAATTTTGAAAAACCCCAAATTTTTATGAAAAAATCCCAAAAACTAGGTTTTCAAAACATGAAATGCATGAAAAAGGAAGAGACAAGAGATCTTACCAAGTGATTGAGGTAAGGAATGAGCAAGATCCAAGAGGGTTGGAGGATTTGAGTGAAAGGAGATTGAAAGGGAGATGAACAGACACGAAGAGATCAAGAGAGATCGAGTGAGAAATGAAGAAAATCGCGACAGATCCTTAAATAGGCACCTCAGTAATTCTCGACAGCTGAGGTGTCGAAAGGTATTGAGGAATCTGTCGAGGGAGGTATCGAGGAAAATGCCTTCGACAGATGAAGGTGTCGAGAGGTATCGAGATGCAAGGAGAGATTCAGATAAGAGAAGCTCGATCGATCGCGTAGGTGTCGAGAAGGTATCGAGGAGACAGAAGAAATCTCGATCGGTCCACAAGGTATCGAGACAGGTGTCGAGAAAGAAGACTCAAACAGCATAAGTGAATCTCGATCGATCCATCAGGTGTCGAGGAGGTGTCGAGATTGCGATAAGAAACAACTTGAGAAGCTCGACAGATGACCAAGTATTGAGGAGGTGTCGAGCCAGCAGAAAAAGGCAGTTTTTCGAGAAGGGAAAAACACAGACATGAATGCAATCCAACACACATCTCTACCAAAGATCCACTCAACATTTAAACCTCTCAAAAACATCTCTCAACAAGAAAATAAGCACAAGGATCATGCAAAACACACACACACACACTAAACAAGTCTAACCAATTTTATATTTCAAAAACAAGTTATGACAGTTTAGTGAGCATACATTAGCACATGTAAAACCTTTGTGATGGCCAAATCACATTGTACCTGCACATGTATCAAAAGTAGCAAAGAATATTGCGTGTTGTGTGTGAAAAACATTGCAAGATTGCATATGTGTATAGATGTTATGACGATCTGAGATATGAGAAAATAACTTTTAACTCACACACAATCATAACAGTTTGATGGGGACTATCACCTTCGAGGTACATCCTATAACTCCCACATCTCCTAGAATACACGCTTGCAACCATATTTAAGCATTTTTAATCTTTTTGCTTTTTATTTTCTTTGCATATTTTCTTTTATTTTAGCATATCATACATGGGTATATAAAAGAGAGAAAAGAAATACCCAAGATGTTAAGCATTGACATTGCACTTTTGCTATGCCGAAGCATACAGGTGTCATATTATAATTGGCGGGCAACAGTGGTGAGATGGTTATTTATGCCTTTCTCTTAGGATTTTCTAGTCCTACCCGTCAAAAAGAGTGATATGAGTGTTAAGTTTTAAGAGATAACCTAATCTTACTCATCACAAACAAAAGCCACAAACCTCACTTGCTTAGTTGTGCATAGAGATGCTCATCTAAGCTACAAGAGATACAAAGTTTAGAAAACTTTGTTTCATTGGCCATCCAAGGTACACAAGTACCAAAGTACACAAAACACACACTGTTTTTGTATTTTTCAATTTTTCAAATTTTTTTTTATATTAAAAACAAAATAAGCAAAACTGAAAATAAACAAACAAAAACATGTTATCAAAGCAAAGCAAAAACTAGACTGACTCAGCAGAAAAGAAAAACACACAAGCAATGCAACAAACAAACAAAACAAGAAGGGAGAAGAAAGTGATGAAATCACTTAGAGTCATTTTTCTTCCACTCCTTGGAAGAACCTTTCCTTTGATAGAATCCTTGAACAGGCGGTAAGGGAGAAGAATTTAAACCGTTCAAGTTCGAAAGGAACATGAGGGCTTTCAAAAGATCTCCAAGAGGAGCAAGAGAGGATTGAAGCTGATTTTGGCTTCCAGATGCTGTCATGCCATTGCTCTGTTGAGTGGCTAACCACTTATAGCAATTTGGTCGTGTGTGACCAGTAGCCCTACAACAATGACAGAGATGCTGCTTCTTTTGTTTAGGCTTTTGAGAGTTAGCCTTCTTAGCCCTAGGGTTTTTAGCAGTATGCTTATCTAGCTTAGGGGGTGCTCCTAAGATAGATTTTCCCTTGTCTAAGTTCTCACTAGCTAATTTAGTTTTAACATCAATGTTCTCAATTTCAATGTTATTAGCAAGAGGAACAAAAACAGTATTGCTAGTAGAAGCAGTATTAGAGAAAGAAATACCATACCCCAAACCAGTTCGATCTGAAGCAGATTTCTGATTGCTAAGTATCTCATCAAGCTTTGCACTTGAGGTCCTCTCCAGTTGAGCTCTGACTTGAAACAGCTCCGCTTCAAGCTTCTTGGTCTTCTCAGCCAAAAAGTTATTCTCAAATCTCAGTGCTCCAATAATTTGATTCGCCTCATCAACCTTCGTGGACAACTCTTC
Organism: Quercus ilex subsp. ballota; assembly: GCA_032727855.1. Lineage (NCBI taxonomy): Eukaryota > Viridiplantae > Streptophyta > Magnoliopsida > Fagales > Fagaceae > Quercus > Quercus ilex. The sequence continues at coordinate 20,916,873 of CM064915.1, forward strand.
ACGATCGAGTTCCACATCACTCAGCTTTTTGGTGGCCAGCCTATATAATTTCTCATGCTTTTCAGAGAGCTTGTAAAGCTTCTCATAGGCTGAATGGATATCATCTTGATCATCCATCTTCTCAAATTTGGAGTCCACCAATTCTTCTTCTTCATCCACTTCTTCAACAATCCCTTCAGTAGGATTGACTGTGGCAGTGAAGGCATTTAGGATTTCGTCATCCTCATTGTCGGAATCATCTTCAGGCTTAGTGTCACTTAGGGTTACAGCAAGGGCCTTGCTTTTCCCAATGCTCTTCAGATATGTAGGACACTCATGTTTCATGTGTCCGAACCCATGACACCCAAAGCATTTTGGTCCTGCGGGAACAGTATACTGACCGCCCTCCTTAGCATCCTTCTTTCCTTTGTCTTGACTTTTGAACTGAGAAGAACTAAACTGCCTGCGGTCCTTGTCGAAGCTCCTTCCATTGGCATTCTTCATAAACTTTTTGAACTACCGAGTAATGTAGGACTTCATCTCAAAATCTTCATCATCAGAAGACTCATCTGTATCACTGCTCTTCGCCTTCAAGGCAATGCTTTTACCTTTATTGGACTTGCCAATCCTAGATAACCCTATCTCATAGGTCTGCAAGTTTCCAACCAGCTCAGTCAAAGGAATCTTGTCTATATCCTTTTATTCCTCAATTGCCGTAATCTTGGCATGAAATCTCTCAGGTAGAGATCTGAGCACCTTCCTTACAATCTTGGGTTCATGAATGGTTTCCCCAAGATTGAAGGCTGAGTTCACTATGTCCTTGAGCTTGGCATAGAACTCATCAAAAGACTCATCCTCCTCCATCTTAATTTCTTCAAAGCTTGTAGTGAGCCTCTGAAGCTTTGAATCTTTGACAGCCTTTGTTCCTTCATAGGTTGTCTGGAGGATGGTCCAAGCCTCTTTAGCAGTTTCAGTTGAGGATATCTTCTTGAACTCCTCATTGGTGACTGCGCTAAATAGGGCATTTAACGCTTTGCTGTTGAAGTTAGCCGCCTTGATCTTAGCATCATCCCAATCGGCCGGATCTTCTGTTGGCTTAGTCCAGCCAATCTCTACAGCTTGTCACACTTTTTCATCTAAAGACTGCAAGAAAGCTCTCATGCATACTTTCCAGTATGCATAGTTAGTGCCATCAAATAAAGGAGGTATAGTTAAAGATTGTCCTCTATCCATGACAAACAGGGGTCAATGGATCAACACAGCAAAGATTAAATCCTAATCAGAGTGTGCCTGTTCTGATACCACTTGTTAGGTCACAATCTGAATGACCCCTTATGATTAACCCTAATTAATTAATTTAGCCAAGTAATTAATTAATCAATTAATCATGCAATTTTATGGAAGCACAAACAAATCACCAATCAACTAAATATGCAGCGGAAAATAAATAACACGGTGATTTGTTTACGAATGGGGAAAACCCTAATGGCAAAAACCCCACCGGGTGATTTTCAGGTCACCACTCCCGAAACTCCACTATTATCAAATCAAGCGGTTACAAGTAAAGGAATCTCAAGTACCTTACCAACCTACAGTTGAACCCTTACCCCAATACCCAATTGGACTTGATTTGTAGTGACAGTCTCCACCTTTGATGCACGGCTCCCAATTACGTGAATAACCAATGCGCGGATCCAAGTACGCGACTTCAAAACACCAACTGAGGAAGAATGGTTGGTTGCAAAGTTCTTCAGTTCATCCACTTGATGAATAGCAGGAAGATGCTTGGTTACAAAACCCTATGGTGCAAATACACAGCAACTTCTTGATGGAAGATGAACTAGGTCAAGAACTCCGTCTGTTGATCACAATTTGCTTAAACAGAGATTGCTCAATGATAATGCAACTTGTGTCACACAAAACGGCTCTTAAAATAATCCTTTTATATTTTTAGGGTTAGAAGAAAAGAAGGCCCAAAAACATATTCACGGATCCCAAGAAAATCAGATTGGAATTCTGACTTTTTAAATCTCGACAAATAGCAGGTGTCGAGGTAGCTGTCGAGAGGTGTCGAGTTTTAAAAACTTTGCACTTCAGCTTGCTTTCTCTTGGACAGACTTGATGACTTCAACACTTGACCTTGAAACATTGTTTCTTGAAGTATTAAAAACACCTAGAACTACCTAATTACAAGCAGAGTGCGTTTTGTCAAAGGATTAGCCAATTTACATAACTAAGTGACATATGTTCTTAAACAAGTTAAAACATATATGTCCTAACAGCAACAACCAAGTCAGCACTGTTTTGGAGTCATTTCCTCATTAATGCGGCCAGGATGTTAGTTGTGGGCATTTAATGTGGAGGTGACAGTTTCTCCTTGAATTGCTCCTCCACCATGCTTCCATGGCTGACCCATTGCGCTTGTCCTTTTTCTTGGGATGCTCTGGGAGGCTGCCTTTGATGGCGTTCCGCTCTTCCCTTCTATGATCTCGGTCGTCCAAGAATAGGATTGTCCTCGGCAATATCTCCTGGCAATTTGGAGTTTCTTCGTTCGTCCTCGGGCATTTCTTGCTCCTTGGCATGGGCCTTGGGCTTGGTATAAAATGGGCCGGGGTTGCCAAATTCTTTGACCCCACAACCCTAAAATAAGTGTATTTTAGGAAATTTGACTTAAAAATGATTTAATTACATCTTCTTTTTATACTCTACTAAATTGTGAATGCATGTTCAGAATTCTATTCTTAAATAGTCACCAAACTAATGAATAGTAATACTTATTACATTCAAACTTAATGTATTCCTTGTAATACTTATTCCTATTGTCATGTAATAATCATTACAGTGTACCAAACGTGCCCTAACTCCCTAATTTGAGAAAATTGTTGCAATGTCCACCCTACAATCTAAATTGGGCGTTAAGTTGGATGGAAAATAGCACACATGCAAATCATGTGGCATCTGAGCAGATGAAGGGTATTTAAGTAATTTTCATCCATGTGAAATTACTATAATGCCCTTAATTTTCTTTTCCTATCACCATTCCCTCCCTTCTTCCTCACCACTCAACATCCATCTCCTGTTAGCTTCTCATGGCCACCACCATTGACACTTATTTGACTCCAAATCACTATCCCACTTCATTGACAAAAAAATCTCTTCATAGCTATTACTCTTGAGAAACAAAACCCTAAAAAAAAATACTTAAAAAATAAAGCTTACGTCAACTTTGCCAATTTATTTCTTGAAAATCTAGCGTCAATTTTAATGAGATTTAAATCAAATACAATTTCAAACAAAAGCCCTGAAAGAATTTGAAATTTAAAAGCATATTACTTGTTAATTTAGAGAGATTGAACTTGAGGTTCCGTTTGGTTGGGTGGATTTTAAGGACGATGAAGAGAGAGAGAGAGAGAGAGAGAGAAACAGAGAATGGAAATAAATTTATTGAAATGTTTAGTTGGAGGGATTTGTGGAAGGAAAAATGGTGGAACCCATCAAAATGTTTTATCTGGGAGAAACCTGAAAGAGAAAACATAATGCCAACCAAAGAAATTTGTCCCTCCCCTCCAGGGATGGAACCATGATTCGAACCTGAGGGGGCCCAAAGCTTAAAACAATTTTTTTTTTTATAAAAATAAAAACTAATATCTATTTCATATTCAACAAAATACTACATATAAAATAAGTGTTTCTTAAACATTTGATATATAAAAATGTCAACAAAGTATAACATATAAAATAAGTGTTTCTTAAATATTTTAACACATTTATCAAAATGGAACTCGACGCTATTTCAGAGGAGATCCAAAAATGTATATATATATATATATATATATATTTAAGGGCAAATCTTACTGTAGGTCCGCCCCTGCTCCCTTCTCCACTGTTCGGTCTCCACTGTGCCTGTGTTTTGTGAGTTACGTTCGTTCACATGGTTTTTTTTTTTTTTCAACGTTTTGTCTTTTTATTCAAACAATTGCTTTTGCATGGTGAGGTTCTTTTATATTAAATGGTGGCTTTCAATTTTTTATTTATTTATTTTATTTATAAAAGAAAACACCTCTAATTGTTATATTTAAATCAAATAAGAAAGAAAAATAAAATAATATTAATGATATGTTAATTTTTTTATAAGATGTTATTCTTTTAATTTTAATTGATAATAAGTTTTTTTTTAATGATTGTTAGTAAATTATTTATTATATTATGTAATAAGGATATGAGAGTAATTTTATACAAACTTTATTTTTTATTCTCTCACTTTTCTTCTCAATCAGACAAATGAGTTTTTTATCTCTGCATTTTTCCACCCACCAAACTTAACACATAAGAAAGAAAACTAAATTTATTTTATCTTTCAACTTTTCTATCATTTCCTCATTTTATATCTTCGCACTTTTTCACCCTTCAAACCAAACGGACTCTTAGTTTGCTCTCCACTCTTCTTTTTTTTTTTTTTTTTTTTTTTTTTTTTTTTTTTTTTTTTTTTGCTGGGTAGTTGTTTATGCAAGGGCTAGAACCCCTAAGTTGACGGTCACTAGGATAACCAGGTACCACCTGGGCCAAGAGGCCCGGTGGTTGCTCTCCACTCTTTGTTCTCCTATAGGTGTCTATCTGTCTATATGTTTATTACCTTAAGGTCAACCCATCTAAGAACATTCACATCAGCTCATGCAAAACTTTCTATCTATAAGCAGATAGTTTTTCTATTTTACAAAATCATTTTTTGTACAGTACACAAGCCCATCAGAATGGACATGAAGGCGTGATGACTAAAGATGGCATCCTGACCCTACACATCAATGTCATTGAGCTATGAAGGAAACACACATCAATGAAGGGAGCCACGCCTTTGGCTTGTGCCAATAGCGTGGGCATCACTACAAGACAAAGGAGACATGGCTTGGTACACTGTGTAGGTTATTGAGCACTACCGTAAGAGGGGATTTGGTCTCCCCTAGTTGAGTGCTGCACCATCCTCCTCATTGGCCAATACGTGCTTGGATCACATAGTAGGACACGTGTAGCCCTTTCCACCATTGCAGCTCTCTCTCTCTCTCTCTTGCTGTCCTTTGTACCCGCAAATACCACAGTTGGCTGAAATTTTTAGCAATCTACGCCTATTTGAGAGATACTTAACAATCTACCACTAGTTTCTAGATCTTAACACTTTCTAGTTTCTATGCTAAACTTAAGGTGGGAAAAAAAAACAAAAAAAAAAAAAACAAAATAAGCCAGAGACAACGTGAGAAAGAAAAAAAAAAAATCAAGAACAAGATGAGAAGGTGAGGCTCAGCCTTTTATGGGTTCATCATTGTCATCCTCACTGTTCGATTCCATTGCTTCAGGCCCATAACTAGCTCCGTCGTCTGATTCCCAGGGAAAAGACCTAGTGAGGTGACAAGGTGGATTGGGTTTGGGTTTGAGATTTTACGTTGTAAGGTTTTTGCCTTGATTTCCTCTTTTCGAAATTATGATGCCACCAGAGGGGCATTTTGGTCAGTTGGCCTTGTTGCCACGACAGTGGTAACGGTGGTGTTTTGGATATTATTCATGTGGGCTCGGTTGCGGCAGTGATGGAATGGGAGTGTGGATTGTTTGATGATGAGATTTAGAAGAAATTATTGTGTACTCCCAGAAATGTGTACTCTTTCCTCTCATATGAATAATGGGTCCCATTAATTAAATTCACGGTAGAATCTACTATTTATGTAACAGGGAGAAGTACGCATTTAAAGTACTCCAAGAGCACCTAATAATTTTCCGAGATTTAGAGAACATTTTCTGTCAAAATAAGGAAAGTAGAAACTGATAAGGAAGGAAAATATTTGTCTTGGAGAGGAGGAGCTCGTGAAAGGGAATTGCAAAATGTATAGTCTTAAATTGTGGGGTTAGGTGGTGAATTAATTTCTCACCTAACATCCCTACTAATTTGGTTAACAAGTGGATGGATAGGCACTAGTTGTCATTCATGCACTAATTTGAGATTTGAATTTTTTCCAACAATTTTCCTACTTTACTTGAATCCAAAGATTCATTGGGAGCTCCCAAATTCTATGTTAAAATTTTTAAAGAACTCGAGTTTAAAGAACTCAACTTTTATATTATAATGAACTCAAATTTCACATACTCGAGTTTCATGTGGATTTTTTAATTAAAAAATTAGATCAACGGGGTGACACCAACTTGAGTTTCAAGTGGATTTTTTAATTAAGAAATGTTAGATCAACGGGTGCCACCGTAGCACATTTTTTAGGAACTTGATTTTTTTTGAACTCGAGTTTCACAAACTCGAGTTACAAAATAATGGTAGATTACTAAATATTTTGCCAAATAGGCTATATGGCAATTTTGGCCTTATATAGTTAGCAACATTCCTCGTACTATAAGAGGAGAATGTTGCTGAGCATCCTAGGTATCAGAATATAGTGAGGGAAATAGAGTGAAGAAAGAGAGGGAGAAAAGAAAGAAAGTCTACAAAAGCTGTGTAAAATCCAATGTTTTCCCAAAAAAAAAGTAATACAATCTTTTATGAGGATATGGACACCAAGTCCTTCATCCCATAGTGGTTTTTCACCCTAAATCTTGGGGTTTTCCGCGTAACTCTCTTGTCATCTCCAATTTTTCCATTCACTACCTTTTTATCCCTTTTTGTAGCCCACAAAATCACTATTTTTAGTATATAACAAAGATGATGTTTAAATGTACTCTTAAGACTTAGAAAATACAAGCTTTCATCTTTTAAACTTAGCTTCCACATACACTTTTCAAAACATTCACATCAGATTATCTATTTTACACTTCATTTCATTAAAATATCAAATTTTCTTGATTTTTAAAATTATTTCTCTTACTTCACATACAACAACCATCATCCACTCACATCCTTCACCCTAAAGATATATAGAAAAAGAATAAACTGCTAAATACATAATGAATAGTGTTAGTATAAATTTACACAATTAAAGCACTCACATTAGTGGGTGCATTATAGAAAAAGTTGTGAAATTTACACAATATTGCTCAAAACTCACCTGCATCAGACCGTGTATTGCCTTTGTAAATTATTTCTCTTACTTCACATACAACAACCATCATCCACTCACATCTTTCATCCTCAAGATTTATAAAGAAAGAATAAACAACTAAATACGTTATGAATAGTATTAGTATAAATTTACACAATTAGAGCACTCACATTAGTGGGTGCATTTGTGAAATTTACACAATGTTGCTTAAAACTCACCTGCATCAAACCGTGTATTGCCTGTGTAAATATGCAAGCTAGCTACAGTAATCGTATAAATATATACAGTTACTGTAGCTTTATATTTTAATTTTTTATTATATTTTCTCTCCCCTCTCTCATCATATTCTGTCTCTTCCTCTAACTCTATTCTCTGACTATCTCTTCTTAAATCCTAGCATCACTACAAATTCATCAAAATCATCCTAAATTTAGATCTAAACTCAATAAACCCACATACAAAAATTTAGATCCCAAACTCATCAAACATATATGAATCGTTATACCTATTATACAAAAAAGAAAAAGAAAAAAAGAATCATCAAACCCATATTGCACAGAAGAAGAAGAAGAAGCACTAGCAGCAGTGAAGAAGAAGAAGAAGAAGAAGAATTCGTAGCTGTGAAGAAGAAGAACTAGTAGCGACAGTTGGGCAGCAAAGAAAAAGCAGAGAGATTTTAAATGAAAATAATAATAATAATAATGTATAAGAATAATTATTTAAATAAAATAGATGGTACTTTCTAAAAAAATAAATTAGATAGCAGAACAGACAAATTGATGTGGGGGGTTTTGGATAAATGGATCTGTAAAATAAAAAAAGGTAGGTTCTTATACTAAAATAAATAGAAAATTTTGCAAAGACAGATGCAATTGCTGTATAATAAACATGTAATTTTACATAATTATACATTAATTAATGTAAGTAATTTTTAGGTAAAATTATGTATATTTTACATATTTTTCTATTATACACGGACTCGCGTAAATGCAATGTATAATCATTAGTCCCTAACTCCCTATCTCACCAAAAAAAAAAAAAAAAAATCCCTATATTTCAAATTCTAAAATCCAAAATTCCAAATACAGAGTGACAGCAACCATAATTAAGAAAAAAAAAACAAAAAAAAAAAAACTGAAAATGTCAAAAACCTTGTGGTATTTAGTGGTGGAGGGCCCGTTGGCATTGGGAATGACTCTCTCTCTCTCTGAATTTTTTTTCTAAATAACAATAAATATTAAAAAATTTAGTTAGTTGTCACGAAGCAAAACAAAGTTGAAAACTAGCATCTCGAGTGTCTAAAACTCGAGTTCCAACATAAAAATCGAGTTTTTAAGTCTCGATATGTAAAAAAAATCCATGTCAAAATCGAGTTTTAAAGACTCGAGTTCATAAAACGCCGCTATAAGGCTTAAAAACGTCACTATAGGGCTTCAAAATGGAGTTATAAAAAAATTTAGCAGAAAAACGCCGCTATAGGGCTTCAAAACGTCAGTATAGGGCTTAAAAACGCCACTATAGGGCTCCCTGAACCTGGTATTAAACACTTAAGGAAAAATTTTACAGAAAAACGCCGCTATAGGGCTGTAAAATGTCACTATAGGACTTAAAAACGCCACTATAGGGGCGATAAAACTAAAAAATTTTTTGCATGGAACTCGAGTTTCTAAAACTCGAGATTTATGTTATAGATCTCGAGTTTCTAAAACTCGAGATGTCTACTTTCCCTTATAGTTTCAAGCGTTGCCTAACTAACTATATACAAATACTTTCTACTGTTATTTAGCCCATTCCCCCCTCTCTCTCTCTTTAAAAAAAAAAAGGAAAAATAAACTGGAACTCCAGCATTCCAGCCATTAGCTTCAGCAAACCCTAAACCTTTGACCTCTTTGATGGCCGAATCGTCCACTCAATCAAATTCAAAACGCCAGACACTCTCTCCCGGAAAAGATGCAGTGGTCGACAGGATCAGTAGTCTACCGGAATCTCTTCTCTGCCACATTCTCTCCTTCCTTCCAACCAAAGAGTCAATCGCCACAAGCATTTTGTCAACCAGGTGGAAGCTCCTTTGGACTCTCGTCCCAAAGCTAGACCTCGACAGTGACAAGATCAGCACTTCGGGGCTTTCGCTTGATGATGATGATGATGTTGAAGATGCACGTGAGATCATGTTTGCACATGTTGTGTCAAGTGTTTTGGCTCAACAAGAATGTGGAGAGCTCCAAACTTTTCGCCTCAAATGGCAATTTTGGTGGGACGGTTCCCATCTCGACGCATGGCTTCGCACTGCCGCTGCTCGTAAAGTAAAAGAACTTAATCTCGACATTTTTACTGATAGGGAGGAAAATCTAGAATTGCCTCCAAGCTTTTTCTCTTGCAGGACATTAGTGGTTCTGAAATTAACTGGTACTATTGATATTGATATTGATATTGATACCCCTTCATTATCCTTTAATTTCCCGAGCCTAAAGATCCTGCATTTAGTACGTATTTTGTTGCCGAGTATCATTAATTCACAAGAACACTCTTTCTTGAAACTCCTCTCTGGCTGCCCTGTCCTCGAAGATTTATCATTTAGAACTGACCATTTTGAGGGTGAGTATAAATTACGTGTACCCACGCTGAAACGCTTAAGTATCAGCGGTTTTAATGACTCTGATTATGAACTCGAGATTAACGCCCCAGCTCTTGAGTACTTTGATTTCGATGGTGATCTACGCTACATCAAATTCTATGAAAAACTAAACAACCTAGTTCAGGCGGATGTCTGTGACTATACTTCTAGATTTGACCATGAACATGAAGAATTTTACAGGACATGGGTGTTCAATATTTTTAGATAAGAATGAATGAACGAACTAATTATTCTCTATATGAATATAAGATATGAAATCAAGTAAATTTGATTTGATCAGATATTTGTTTATTTCAACTACAACTATTCTTTGCTTTACTTGAGAAGATATAAAGAAGTGTGATTGGTGCAAGTGAACCCTGTTGTTGTGATCTGTATTCCTTTACAAGGAGACTGGATATTGACACTTTTATACTTTGATACGATACGTGTTTTAGATTCATTCGCTCTATAGTCTATAAAGACTTAAAGGATCGACTATAGTAAAAAGCAAATTACCGAAAGAGAGAAGAACAATATTCCTTATCTTTTATGTGTTTCTTTACGGTTACTCGGTTAGAAAAAAGAGGCTTGGGGGTTAATATTTTATAGTGTTTATTTCTGTCTGAAACTATTTCGTAACCTTTCTCATTCTGATGGAATGTCAGTACTCTTGCGCATCCAAATAGATTTTGCCCAGAGCTTCTGAAGAATTTCAACAAGGAATATATATTTTCCAGTGCATGCATGCGCTTCATTTGTTCACTGCAAAAGGTTAGTTTCAATTATTGAGTTATTTACTTCAGCCTTATGTTTAATTAGTTCGAGTTTTTAAGCATGTTTTAATATTCATGTGTTAGAAATCAACACTAACTCTTTTGTCTCTAGAAATTTCTAGAGTTTCACTCAATTTGCTTCTCTCTAGAATTCTCTAGAAACTTCTAAAACTTCTCACACAATCTTCCTCTTTCTAGAAATTTCTGTCTAATTTTGGAAGTTTCTGTCTTGCTCTTTTTTCGGAATTCTCCCCAAAATAGTTCTCTAGAAGCTTCCTTACACTAGTGAATTTCAACCACAAATTTATAAGGTATCTAGAAGGTTGGAGAATGGTATTAATTTAATGCCAATAAAAAGAAAGAAGCTAAAAGCTTCAAGTTGGTTTCCTAACCAACATACATCTAGTATAAATAGATGTGGTGTTGTGTGGAGTGAGTGTGTGTCATAAAGCATCAAGTGAGAGATGTGTGAAGTTGTATGAGGTGATGAAGTGTGTGCCATAGTTAGCAAGTGTGTAGAGTGAAATAGAGTCAAGAGCTAGTGTGTGTAAGTGTCTAGAAGTGAGGTGTGTGCAAGTGTATTTGGTGAGTAAGTGTTGTGTTTGCAGTGCACTAATGTTAGAGCTTCTGCTAACTCAACATCCTATGCTCAGGATATAAATTTTTTTTTCATTGTATTAGAGAAAAGCCTTCTATCTTTCTCTCATATAAATGTTGTAGAAGACCCCCAAAAAAAAAAAAAATGTTGTAGAAAAAAGGATGAAATGTTGATGAGGTATTCCTCAATCAGTTTTTATCCTATAAAGTAACTCTTTCTTTATTTTTATTTTTATGTTATTGAAACGATAGTGACAATATTAATATTATTATTATTATAATTATAAGAAAAGGTAAAAGTGAAGAGACAAATGAGCAATTTAATATAAGATAGCATGCGCATACCCGGCATGTATAGAGCTTTCTAGAAGCAACTCCAATCCTCAGTTTCTCGATTCTCTTTTCTCCGTCTATCGTTATTAAGGTTAGAGTTTCTAAAAAAGAAAATTAAAAAGTTTCCGTCTGGCAAATTCTGCATAGCTAGGCCGTGGACCCCCTTATACTTACACTTCTATTACTTTATTATTCTTTTAATAAAATGATTCTACCTTTATTTTTTTAGAGCATCCCCTCAATATGTATAAAGTGTTACAAAATCGAAAAAGTAATTGATTTTACACATTTTGAACAAAAAGACATCTACATTAGGAGGTATAAAATTGTGCATAAATACACAAGAGCTACAGCAACTGTGCAAATATGCACGGTTACTATAGCTCTTGCATTTAATATTTTAATAATTTCTGATTCGCTCCTTTTTTTTTTCGCTCTTTTCCATCTGCAAAACTAATGCATTCTCTCCCTCATCATCTTCTTTCTTCCTCTGATACACACACTTCCACAGACACAAAATCAAAAATCAACTACAAAAATAAAAAAATCAACCACAAAATCAACAACAAAATCAACCACTATAACAAAATCATTGGATCGGTGATCGTGGATCGTGGATTGGAGAGACAATTTGGATCAGTGATGTGGATCGATGTTGATGGAAACCAGTTTTTATGGAGATCGGTGTTGATGAAGATCTGTTTTGATGGAGATCGATGTTGATAGAGATCGGTGATGGGTTGACGGAGATCAGTGTTGATGGAGATCGGTGTTGATGGAGATCGGTGATGGGTTGACGAAGATCGGTGTTGATGGAGTGCTTGTGATGGTGCATTTGGGTTGACTGAGATCTGTCGATTGGAGAGGCGTTGTGGTGCTTGTGATGGTTGTGGTGTTGATGGAGTGCTTGCTCTGGTGCTTTTGGGTTTTGACTGTGAGAGAAAGAAGAAGAAAGAAGAGGAAGAAAAGAAAGAGGAAACGACAAAGAGATAAGGAAAAAGAAAGAAGAGGAAGTATAGGAAAAAGAAACGGTAGATAAAATAATATTAAAAAAAGAATATAAAAATATTATTTATATAAAATATAGTGTATAATAGATGGAATGATGAGGGTGTTTTGTAAAAATTGGTGTGTAAAATAAAAAAAAATAGTTTTTTTTTTTTTTTGTGTGCAAAATAGATGATAAGTTTGCATCCACTGATGTGGATGCTCTTATAGAAAGTCTATGCTTCTCTTTTATTAAAAAAAAGAAAAAGAGTGAATTACATCATAAGTACATGCGTACCCAATGAGGCTAGGAGTTTCCTCCAACCAAACAAACAAAGTTACCAATCTGTTTCACAAATTGGGCTAGAATATGGGCAAGCTTATTGCCTTGTCGTTTGTCATGTGAAAAAGTAAAAATCTAAAATTTTGAACGAAAGATAAAATACTAGCAGTAATAGTTTTAATAGAGGAAAGAGCCTCTATGGAACCTGTAAGAACTTTGCAAAGGATTAGGGAGTCTGTCTTGAAAGTCACCTCTCCGAACCCCATCTCCCAAGCTAATTGAACCACTATCTCCATGGACTTTACTTTAGCTTCTAGCACTGTCAGGGGTACTAGGGTCTTCTTGCTCATAGTTGCCATCACTTTTCCCCTCCAAGTCTTTTATAACCAAACCCATGCTTGTTGCACCCAACTCTGTGAATACGGCCCCATCCACATTCATCTTGAACCTAGGTGGCTTTGGAGGGTGCCACTTGACTACTTCAATAGGGTTGTTTGGACGGTCAACTTCATTTGCAGCTTGATACTCCTCCACCAAGGATAGTGAATTTCGTACAATTACCTTCCCCGGTCTACGAGTGCCTCTATGTCATACAATGTTTCTAGACTTCCAGATTTCCCAGCAAAAGGTCAGAGTCTTCTCAACTAAACTAGAGCTTCTGGGACTATATTTGACAATCTGCCAACTCACATCTATAAAACTCCACTTACTATCTATTTGAAAAGGGAACACCAACTTGCTATTGCTCCATACTTCTTTGACTTTGTCATAGAACCAGAACATATGATAACTAGTTTTAGCCTCGTTTCCATAGTCATTATAGAGGTCATCATCTGTGACAGGTCTCCTCTTCAAGTTTACCTTGGTGGCTAGGATGTCTCGCCAATCCTTCCAGGCAAAATTTCTGATTGATTGAGAGAGAGAGAGAGAGAGAGAGAGATGATCAATTATCCAATGTTCTCTGACCTCCTTGCAGTAGAAATTGTTTTTTGTGATAACCATTTTGCAAGACATCCATTTGACCTTCATAAGTGTTGTTTGTTTTTGAATTAGACTAAAAATTTGACAGAGAAATGTTCATAAGTGAGCTTTTGTTACCTCTTTATAGTTTATGTGCCTGAATTTTTAGATTCTAGGCTTACTCATTCTGTTGGGTAACTAGCGACAATTGAAATAATAAAACAGTTGAATGTAACTCTTGAAAGTATCATATGTGGATGAAAGATTTAGAATGTTTGATTTACTCTTTCACAAGCTTACTTTTTACCAAATCATTTTTGCCGGTACATATCTCACACATTTTGCTTTCGCATAACAGGTCAGTGTTTGGCTACATCTACATGGCACATCCTTTCATGTCTATTTGCCCAGTTTTGTTTGCCTTATATAATGTTGTACGTAAGCACCAATGCAATACCCAATATACTTCCATTAGGGTGAGATATATTAAGATGCACTTCTTATTGTAAAAAAAAAATGATAAAGTAAGATCTCAAAGGTAAATGCCTTCAGTAGGTTTTGGCTTACTAATGGTTGTATTTATTAAATAGTTGTAAGTCCTTTGTCTTTTAATTGTGTTATTGATTCTTGGGGGAAATGTGTTGATGATCCATGTTTAGTTTATCAATTTATCCATAAAAATGGTATTTGGTACTCTGAGAACCTGGTTGTGGTCTGTACATAACACCCTTATCTTGAATGTGTTTGGCTTTTGATTAATAGGCTTCTATAACAAAAAAAATTAGATGGTTCTAATGTGAAATGAGTCTGCCATCATGATATGTTTGATAGTTGCTGCAGAGCCTGTTAGTTCTTCTATAGTTCTATTGCATGACTGGAAGAGGGGATGCAAATACTGTCAACAAGTGTGTTCCTACAAGTACGCGTCTGCCGCAACTCACACTATATATAAGAATGCATCACATCACTTCCATTAGATATTGGCTAAACTAATTGTTGATCGACATCTAAAAATACTATTAATCTTTTATCAGTAGCTGCTCTACTCACCTGCATTGGTGCTTCTTGTTGAGACTATAAATCTTTTTTTGTTTTTGTTTTTTGTGTTTTCTTATTTTCTTTTTTGATAAGTAACTATAAATCTTTTATCATTAGCTGCTCTACTCATCTGCATTGGTGCTTCGTGTTAAGCCTTCTCCATCTTAACTTTTTACTCATGAGCTTTCAACATTGGACTGGCGTAGCATGGGCAACTTACAATTAACTTGTCTCAGGTACAGTTTCATTGCAATATTATGACCAGATGGCATGTGAAAAAACTATTCATCTAATCTGCCCTTAAGATGGTTTCTGAGATGGATACCTTTTGACTTTAGCTTTTCCAATCCTTTCCTTTTGCATTTTCTTCCTCATCTGTATAGCTTTGGCTTCTTCTACCACCTTCTTTTCGTCAAGTCTTACCTTAATTTTACTCTGCATGACATTGTTCACCTACTTTTTATAGTTTTTAGTCTTGTTAAGCTGATGGTGGCATTAGTTGTGAGGAAGGAAAAGAATAAATAAGGTGGTTTTCTGAAGGTGTTGCTTATGCTTAGTTGACATACTGAATAGAGAGAACAAAATATCTTGTAATGTCCCACCCCTATTCTGCACTTGAGTTAATTTAGGATTTTTAATGTTAAATTTCTAGTTATTTTCTAAATTGATAGGTCTGGAAGAAGAACTATAATGCTAATGGCTTCCTGCTGCCGCACAATTTACATAAAGTTGCACTGGCCTTGATGTGGTCTGGAATTGCACCTTTAAGGTAATGCTGGGATGCACGGATGCGGCGCCAGAGGAGCCGCACCCGCGTCCAACGCGGCGACGCGCGAGGGACGCCGCTGACCGCGCTTCGGTGCCGCATCGGGCCGCGTCCTGCCACGTTTTTTTTTCCCCCCTGACTCACACCGACGCAGACAATGCAGACGCAGACAATGCAGAATCATAGATCAGGCTTCTTCTTCTCTGTTTCCTCTTTACTCTTTTGTTCTTCGTTTTTGAGTCTTTTGACTTTCATCTGCTGCTCTTAGTTTCTCTTTTATCTTTCTTTTTAGTTTTGTGAGCTTAGTCAGTAGTCACGTGACAAAGCATTGGAAAGTAGCAAAGAGAGTTTGAACTTTGAAGCTCTCCAACTTTTTTATTAAGTCTGACCACCCTTTCCCCAAACGTAAATGTACTATCTTTCTTTCTTTCATTTTTTTTTAAAATTTTTTAACTTGTGGCTTTTTTTTTTTCATTATCTACGTACATACTATATTACTGTTTTAAACTTTTAATATTCTAAAAAGTGATAATTGTTATTAACTTATTATTATAATTATAATTTAGGTAGATATTTAAGCGTAATATTGATATACTAGTTGAATCATAGACTTATAATTTTAATATTTTCAATAAATTATATAGGAAATATATGTATATAAATAAAATAAAATAAAAAACTGGTAATATTGATTTTTTATTTGGTATATGTTTATATAATGTGAAAAACTATGCTTAGCAATATATTAAAATATAAATAAAAATATTTTAAATAATTTTTTAATTGTTGAGTCCCACCGCACCCGCACCCACCTTTTTCAAAAATTGCCGAGTCCCGCACCCGCACCCGCACCCGCACCCGAGTCCCGAAACGCACCCCGTGCTTCATAGAGGTAATGTAATAGCTAGATTTGGAAAGTTAGAAAAAGAAATGCTGAGATAGATTTTGTTTTGTGATGATGGGTGTGACCTTTATAAAAGCCTAAGTCAGAGTTTTGCTCTCTACCTTTCATTGATATTTTACTTTCTAGATCTCTGTGATAATTGCAAAGGTAGGGATTGGAATTCCCCTTATGAATTGGTAGTGGAAAAAAATTGTACAATGACCTTGTTTCCATTTTTATTTTATTTGTCGATTTACACTATAGGGCTTCGTGGAACTTCAATCCCTTCGAATGGGTAGTCTACTGAGCATGTTTGGTTCATTGCGAAAACATCTAATCTCTTAGCTCATTTTATTAACATAAAGAATCTTGGGAGTTTTATAATCATGCTCCTCCCATTGTCATGCCTTCCACATGCTCTCTTGAGAAGGGCTCTACTGCCAATATTGAAAACTAAATCCACTTGGCATGAGCTTGAAGTAAAAAACCAGTTCTTAGGTATTTAGAGTTTAGCGGCCTCGCCGAAGGTCTATTTTCAATGCATAATAACTCCATCCGTAGTTTGCTACAAAAGCATTGTTGAAATTCTCAACTTTTGTAAAACTGTGCCCTCGTAACTCTTTTGGCTTACTAATGGACTCCCACTTTCTTAGACATGTTAATTTTGAGCCCTTTGAGGCTTCCCACCGAAAATTATTTAAAATAGGATGCACCTTTGAGCAAGTGGCCTTTGGAGCCTGGACTCTTGATATGGCATACAAAGGGATAGAAGAGGCCATAGACCTATCAATTTTTTTTGGAAGGAAAGCATATGAATCAGAAACAAACTAGAAATTAAGTGAATTTTAGTTTAGTACTTTGTGATTAATGTTTAGTTTCTGAAATCATGTGTACATATGGTATTTAGTAGTATAAGGATCCATTTTTGGGTTGGTTAAACACTTGTGTCTTAAATGTGTTTGGATTAAAATTAGGTTGCTGAATCTCTTGCCTTCAGGTGGGCAATGTTTGTAGCTCAGAAAATAGGTCATACTCGGGTGATTTTTGAAGAGAACTCAAAATGCTGCATTGAGGCAATTGTGATGGGAAATAGGTACCGTAGCTGATGATATTTTAACTCTCCAAAGAGATGTTGTTAATTGTAAATTTCAATGGGTGAAAAGAGATTTGAATGTAGTGTAGCTCATGTACATGCAAAATGGGCCTTGGGAAACCATGTAGGTAGGTTGTTTATTAAATAGTTGTTAGCCCTTTGTTCGTGATTCCTGGGGGGAAAAAGTTTCTAGTGATCTATGTTTAGATTATCTATTCATGTTTACAGAATTTATTTAGTAGTCTTGTTGACCCAGATTTGGTCTCTACAGACATTCGTATTTTGAATGCATTTGGCCTTTGATTGGAAGGTGTCTAAACTAAATGCCTCAAGTTGTTCTAATGTGAAATGTTTCCATATTTAATTTTAAACTTGGTGCACTTGTAAAAGTGATTTTAGATTCTACCATTGAGCGAAGAAGTACTTTTGGGCAATCAGATGAGCTTAGCTACCTTGTGTTTCCCATACACATCATATTAATAATTTATACGAGTAAAGAAAAAGCTGGATTTTTTTAGCATCATGGCATGCTTAGTTCAGTAACATTGTTAAACACAATACTGAAATAAATGTCATATTGCTAAAAATAGAGAGTATATGACAATAATGTTAACTAGTGGAATATTGAGAACATATTGAATAACAATTCGAAATAAAAACGGTAATTAGTAGCCAACATTGGAAGATGAGGAAGCAGTCGTGTCTTTGTAACTACTAGTCACATTTTAAGTTAACAACTACGTACATTGGCATAGCCATCTCTGACTGTCTAGACTTGGTAGCCAAAGGGCGGGTTTTCTCTAAGAAATTCTATTATTAGTCCCTATTTGAAGCTCAACTGCCAAAGCACAAGTGATACGGCATGCTATTTCCTTCGTGTATTTCTCTAATTGGTTTAGAGCAGTTGCTGTTTCCATGTTGTTTATGGAAAATTTTGTTGGAGTTTCTCTATTTCTTTTTAGGATTATTATATGATCCGAAAAGTGTTTCTATGCCTCTACTCAATGGGTTTGTGACAAGAAAACTGCATATAATAATTCACATTCATTATGTTTATTGTTTAAGGCAAATACCTTCAATTTAAAGGAACTCAAGATTGGATATTGTTGAGGTTTTTCATTTTGGTTCATATCAACATGGTGGCTGCTTATTTTGTTCCCTAATGACTTTAGGAAGCCACATCATCACAACAGCAGAAAAATGGGTTATAAAACATGCTCTACCAAGTCAGTTATATAATAGTTTTGTACGAGTAACAAACATGTCAGTTCAAATTCATAAAATCATAAGTATTTTTGTTTGAACAAAATTTGCAAAGCTTACATCATAATTACTTGGTAAATTTATAAGGCAAAGTACATTTTTCTACAATAATCTCTTATTTGATTTACAATTTCTTTCAAACTTCTGAAATGCACGATCAACTCTATAATTTGAGAAAATTGTTACAATGTTCATCCTGTCATCTAAATTGGGGGTTTAGTTGGATGGAAAATAGCACACATGCAAATCATGTGGTATTTGTGCAGATGAATACTATAATGCCCTTAGTTCTCTTTTCCTATCACCGTGCTCTCCCTTCTTCCTCACCACACAACATTCATCTCTTGTTAGCTTCTCATGCCCTCTAATGACATTAATCTGGCTCCAAATCACCATCCCACTTTATTGACAAAAAAAATTTCTTCGTAGCTGTTACTCCTAAGAAACAAAAACCTTAAAATAATAATAATAATAATAATAATAATAATAAAAAAAACTTATATTGACATTGACATTGCCAATTGCCAATTTATTTCCTGAAGATCCAACCTCAATTTTAATGAGTTTAGATAATTAAATTGTTAGGATTTAAATCAAATACAATTTCAAACAAAAGCCCAAGGCAACATATGGAATTGGAATTGGATTTGAAATCCATTGATTTGAAATTCCTTGATTTTGAAATTCTTTGTTTGGATTTTTTTAAACAATGAAGGATTTAAAATTCATCATTTGAGTTTTATTCTACATTTCAATTTTAAATAAATGAGGTAATATTGATAATCCAATTGACAAGATGATGACTAAAAATTTTTAGTCATAGCCAACTAAAAAAATATCTTGCCAGCTATTGACAACTAAAATGTGTTATGTCAACTAGAGAGGACACCCAAATGCATGGGTTTTTTTTCACAACATTCAAAATCTCAAACTAAAAAATTATTCTAAAGTTATTAACAACTAAAAAGTTATATATCAAGAGAGACAGATTAAATATCCAAAATGTGTGTCTTTCACACAATTTCCAAAAGAACAAATTAATGAGGACTAAGCAACAGTCATATCCAATTCTTTTTATCATCATCATTTGAAAGACTTTTCAAAAACTTAATGTAACTTTTCAACCATTTTGAATATTTCAAGCCGCTTGAGTCCAGACACTTTTGAAACCACTACATGTATCTCTTCACCAGAAAGTTGTGGTTGCTCTTGATTTTTCTTTGCTGTGAAGTACTCATTTAGAGATGAACAATACTCTTTAAGAGAAGAACCAATTTCTAACAACTTTAAAGAGTGGATCTTTCCTACTCTTTTTTCTTTGGTGAGACTTAGTTGCAGAACTTGTTGATACAAAATGCTAACGTGGTTTTTGTGTAATGGGAGAATTCACCTCATTTTCTCCTTCCTCAGCCATAACTTCAACTGCTTTGTTCATATGTTCTAAACCAATGCCAGTAGTTCTATTGCTCCCACACAAGATCTCAATGTCCTCCTAATTGTTAATAACTTTGTTTTTATAAGCATCTACTTTTGAATTTTTCTTAAAAAAAAAAGAAAAAAAAGAAAAGAAAAAAAGATTAGCAAATTATTTTGCATAGTCTAAGCAAATCAATTTAGTGAATGAGGCAGTCTAAGCAAATAATCTTGTCATGTTTGATTATAATTCCCAAGTGCTATTTAGTTTTCAAAGCCTGTCATACAAATAGAGAGTATATGACAATAATGTTAACTAGTGGAATATTGAGAACATATTGAATAACAATTCGAAATAAAAGCGGTAATTAGTAGCCAACATTGGAAGATGAGAAAGCAGTCCTGTCTTTGTAACTACTAGTCACATTTTAAGTTAACAACTACATTGGCATAGCCATCTCTGACTATCTAGACTTGGTAGCCAAAGGGCGGCTTTTCTCTAAGAAATTCTAGTCTTAGTCCCTATTTGAAGCTCAACTGCCAAAGCACAAGTGATGCGGCATGCTATTTCCTTCGTGTATTTCTCTAATTGGTTTAGATCAGTTGCTGTTTCCATGTTGTTTATGGAAAATTTTGTTGGAGTTTCTCTATTTCTTTTTAGGATTATTATATAATCCGAAAAGTGTTTCTATGCCTCTACTCAATGGGTTTGTGACAAGAAAACTGCATATAATAATGCACATTAATTATGTTTATTGTTTAAGGCAAATACCTTCAATTTAAAGGAACTCAAGATTGGATATTGTTGAGGTTTTTCCTTTTGGTTCATATCAACATGGTGGCTGCTTATTTTGTTCCCTAATGACTTTAGGAAGCCACATCATCACAACAGAAGAAAAATCAAAAATGGGTTCTAAAACATGCTCTACGAAGTCAGTTGTACAATAGTTTTGTACAACGAATTAACATGTCAGTTCAAATACATAAAATCATAAGTATTTTTGTTTGAACAAAATTTGCAAAGCTTACATCATAATTACTTGGTAAATTTATAGGACAGTACATTTTTCTACAATAATCTCTTATTTGATTTACAATTTCTTTCAAACTTCTGAAATGCACGACTAACTCCCTAATTTCAGAAAATTGTTACAATGTTCATCCTGTCATCTAAATTGGGGGTTAAGTTGGATGGAAAATAGCACACATGCAAATCATGTGGTATTTGTGCAAACGAATGGTATTTAAGTAATTTTATATCAATATGAAATTACTATAATGCCGTTAGTTCTCATTTCCTATCACCACGCTCTCCCTTCTTCCTCGCCACCCAACATTCATCTCTTGTTAGCTTCGTAGCTGTTACTTTTAAGAAACAAAAACCTAAAAAAAAATAAAAAATAAAACTTAGATTGACATTGCCAATTGCCAATTTATTTCTTGAAGATCCAACCTCATTTTTAGATAATTTAATTGTTAGGATTTAAATGAAATACAATGTCAAACAAAAGCCCAAGACAACATTTGGATTTGGAGTTGGATTTGAAATCCATTGATTTAAAATGCCTTGATTTTGAAATTCTTTGTTTGGATTTTTTTAAACAATGAAGGATTTAAAATTCATCATTTGAGATTTTATTGTTTAGATACCTAAATTTGGATTTGGATTTGGATTTGAATTTCGATTTAAGATAAATACAATATATTTTTTAATTATTATTTTTCTTAATCATTCTACATTTCAATTTTAAATACATGAGGTAATATTGATAATCCAATTGACAAGATGATGACTAAAAATTTTTAGTCATAGCCAACTAAAAAATATCTTACCAGCTATTGATAACTAAAATATTTTATGTCAACTAGAGAGGACACCCAAATGCATGGTTTTTTTTTTTTTTTTTTTTTTTTTTTTTCACAACATTCAAAATCTCAAACTAAAAAATTATTCTAAAGTTATTAACAACTAAAAAATTATATATCAAGAGAGACAGATTAAATACCCAAAATGTGTCTTTCACACAACTTCCAAAAGAACAAATTAATGAGGACTAAGCAGAAGTCATATCGAACCCTTTTTATCATCATCATTTGAAAGACTTTTTAAAAGCTTAATGTAACTTTTTAACTATTTTGAATATTTCAAACCGCATGAGTCCAGGCACGTTTGAAACCACTGCATGTATCTCTTCATCAGAAGGTTGTGGTTGCTCTTGATTTTTCTTTACTATGAAGTACTCATTTACAGATGAACAATACTCTTTAAGAGAAGAACCACTTTTTAACAACTTCAACGAGTGGAACTTTCCTGCTCCTTTTTCTTTGGTGAGGCTTAGTTGCAGAACTTGCTGTTACAAAATGCTAACGTGGTTGTTGTGTAATGGGAGAATTCACCTCATTTTCTCTTTCCTCAGCCATAACTTCAACTGCTTCGTTCATATGTTCTACACCAATGGCAGTAGTTCTATCCCTCCCACACAAGATCTCAATGTCCTCCTAATTGTCAATAACTTTGTTTTTATAAGCACCGGCTTTTGAATTTTTCTAAAGAAGTTAAAAAAAGAAGAAGAAGAAGAAGAAGAAGAGAGAAAAGATTAGCAAATTATATTGCATAGTCTGAGCAAATCAGTTTAGTGAATGAAGCAGTCTAAGCAAATAATCTTGTCATGTTTGATTATAATTCCCAAGTCCTATTTAGTTTTCAAAGCCTGTCATACAAATAGGAAAAATCAAAGCAACTTACAAAAATTACAAAGCATTCTCATATTGCTGTGAAGAATGCAATGTGTGTGTGTGTGTGTGTGTGTGAGAGAGAGAGAGAGAGAGATAGGACACGCCATTAATTGCACTGTAGTTAGTAACTTGATCATCATTCAGTTAATCTTGACATCCAAAATCCCTTTCAATCACAAACATGAAATCACTCCAGCAACCAACAACAAATCCATAAACGAAACTTCCTCTCTAAGAAAAAAAGAAAAAAAAATTAGAAAAAAAAAACTTGAACTGAAGTGGCAAAGCACCACCATGAACTATTTTTTTATAATTTAATTTTTTGTTCTCTATTTTTATGGATGAAGGGGGAATAGAAAATGGATGGAAAAACTAGAAAAGAAGCTACTCCTACTCACTGTAATTCTAACTGGCATGCCTTGCCAATGGAACTGTTTTTGCATAATATTCCTACTACCTCAAGTAAAACAAGCTATAAGACCCACTTTTACAAAACCAAATAAACAGTGCCTAAAAATATATAGTAATTAAATTCCACTAATACATTTACTGTCCATTACAAAAGGGTACACTAATTGTCTAATTGATCAACCATATAACGTAATGTTCCATAAACAACTTTTATTATTTCTAATTTTTTAGAATACAAAAGAGAATAGACTAAATCTTTGTTAAAATATGTGATGAACGTATTTACGAGAAAAAAGTCATAAGGGATCCTACCTTAACGTAAGCATCCCACACCTGGTGATTATCTGCTATGACAACAACCTTTTTCTTTGCTTCATCCCAAACAAGCCCGCTTTGATTTTTTATATTAGTAATCATAGCAAAATGTCGCTTCCACGCCTTTAGTCTATTTTAAACACTGTCCTTTGTCAAATTGAGAATCAATTGAGCATTTATGTACTCCATAGCAACTTGGTATGCCACCTCTTTCCAGTACCCATCCTCCCTATTTCCTTGAGCTAATTGATCATATAAAATACTTGCTAATGCTTTGTCCATTTCTGTATCCGTATTCCATTGAATATATTGTCTTGAATGTGATTGTGATTGAGATTGAGATTGTGATCCAGATGGGGATTGTGGTTGCTTATCTTTTCTTCCCATTTCTATTATATTTTCAAATCTGGTATTCGGGCCTTGGTATCAAATCTGTCAACATCCTAAAAAATGTTAGATTAGCAACAAGAAGAGAAAAAAACACAATATACCAAAAAAAAAAAAAAAAATGAAACCCACAGAAAACTCCAGAGCCTTTATGATTCAAATTTAGTAGAAAGAGAGAAATAGAGGATAAAGAGGAAGAAAAGAGTTGAGAGGGACAAACCTTGTTGCAAGAAAGAGAGAAAGAAGAAAAGCTTGGGTGAGGAAGAGAGAGAATGACAGAGTTTCTGGAGCCGATGAAGAATTGAGAAGAGAGTGTGAGCATGAGGGCGAGGGGGAGGGATTTCTAAATTCTTGGGTTTGTGAGGGGATTTCAAATCCATGGATTTAGACCACTGAAATCCAAGATGAATTTGAGTCAAATCCAAATCATTTCTTTTAATTTACCCTAACAAAGGATTCAGATATGGGCCCCTCAAATCCAAATCCATGCCATCCAAATAGACTACAAAGGAATTTGGATTTTTTTTTTTTTTTTGAAAGCAAAGGAATTTGGAATTTAAAATCACATTACATGTTGATTTTTGAGAGATTGAACTTTTGTTCTCCTGTCTTTGTTCTCCCATAGTTGTCTTGTCTATGTTCTCCTTTAAAAGTCAATTCATCTAATTTATGGCTGGCTATTTTTTATTTATTTTAAATTTAAAAAAAAAAAAAAAAAAAAAAAAAAAAACCTTGTTCTATATGGTGGTGGGCCTAGGAATGAGTACAATGAAGCTCAAAACTCAATCATTAAAATAAGTTACTTCAATTTCTCAAAAAAAAAAAAAAAAATTTTTTGTTTGTTTGTTTGTTTTTGATATTAATCTTTGGGTACAGGGTTTAGAAGAGAAGGGTCATGGGTGGTTGATTTGAAGGGCTAAGTTGATGAAATCATTGGGTTTAGAGTGGGGCAACCACCCAACAATACACAATTTGATCCCTCTTTCTATAACTGTTAAGAGCATTCTCGTTAAGGATCTCAAAAAATTTAGCATTTAGCATCTCAAAAAGCCACTTTATTTATTTTAACACCTCATTTTACAATACACCAAACATCAAAAATTCTATATTTTTTACTACTTCATTTAAATATTCTTTTTTATTATTTTATTATTTTTCAATATATATTTCTTTCTCTCTCTTCCTCTTTGTCACTCTCAACCAATCAAACTCACTCACTTTCTCCACCCAGCAAACACATACCCACCCCATCCACCACCACCAAAAAAAAAAAAAAACACCAGCCACCCATACCCACTTGTCTATCCAACAAACTCACACACTTCCATCTCAAACTAGCAAACCCATATCCATCTCAGCCACCACCACTGGAGAGAAAAAAACTAAAAAAATTAAAAAAAAAACACACACACACACTAGCAAAAGTAGAAAACCCAGAAAAGCCCACAGAGACCCACATAGATTCACCACAAAACCCAGAAAAACAACAGCATCCACAAAACCCAAAATCGGTGACCCACAGAGATTCAAATCAGTGATCCATGGAGCCCACAAAGATTCACCACAAAACCCTAAAAAACAACATCCACCATCGGAGATTCAAAGACAACACCACAAAACCCAAAATCTTCAGTTTTGAGATGAGAATATGGGTTTCAAGACTGGGTTTTTGGGTTCGGCCAGGGAGAGAAGAGTGGGTTCGGTTAGAGGAAGAAGATAAGCAGTTGGGTTTGTGATTGTGGGTTCGATCAAGGAGAGAATGCTTGGGTTTGTGATTATGGGTTCAGTCAGAGGAAGAAGAGAAGAGGCTGTGTTTGCGATGGTGGGATCGGTCAGAGGGAGTAGTGAAGCGTAGATGGGTTTAGCAGCATGGGTTGAGGGAAGGGAGGTGCGGCTTGGGTTGAGGGAAAAAGAAGAAAATAAAAAAACACAGAGGAGGAAGAGGTGTAGGCATAGGAGAAGAGAGAACCAGGGAAAAAAAAAATGAGGGAAAAGAAGAAGGAGATAGGCGTGAAAAGGTGGAGCATGTGAGAGGAAAAGTGAAAAGGGGACACACGTGTTTTATTAAACAAGTATTTTTTTTTTAACATCTTGCTATAGTAGGCTGCTAGAGATAGCAACCCACTGTAGCTAGATGTCAAAAGTAATAGCATTTAGCATTCTTGATGGAGTGTGCTTTTTACAAATTTGATGTTAAAATTTAGCATTTATAGCATTTAGCATTCTTTATAAAAATCCTCTAAGAGAAACCACATTAGTCCATGGATAATCTTGCAAAATACAAAAAGCAGCTCTTTTTACACATTTGAACCAAAAAAACACCCACATCAGTGGGTGTAAAATTGTGCATAAATATGCAAGAGCTACAATAATTTTGCATATATACACGGTTACTATAACTCTTCTATATATTATTTTAATAATTTCTAATTTTGCTCCTTTTTTTCTCTCTCTTCTCCATCCGCAAAACCAACGCCCTCATCATTTGCTTCTTCCTCTAATACACACACTCCCACAGACAAAATAAAAAACCAACCACAAAATTAACAACAAAATCAACCATAGACACCACAAAACCAAACACACCTACACACGAACACACCAACGGAGACAGAGAGAGTGGATCGGTGCTTGTGGCGGATCGGCGTGCTTGGATCGGCATTCTTCTCGCCGTGCTTGGATTGGAGTGTAGCTGTGTAAATAATTTTTTTAATAGTTTCAAATCGGCGCTTGTGGTGGTTGATTGGTTGAACCCAGAGTGTTCGGCCATGATGGTCTAGGCTAGGTGGGATTTGGGTTTAGAGAACTAGAAAGAGCAAGGGTTTAATTTATGTGGGTTTCTGCCTTTGTGATGGTTATGTGATGTTTGGCCATGGCCATGGAGCTCTAGCCATGGAGGTTTGGCTTTGTGATAGTGTGTGTGTGTGTGGAGGCAAGGGGTTTGGGATGAGAGGGGGGCAAAGATTTGAGATGAGGGAGATATAGTTATTAACGAAGAGGTATATAATAAAATAATAATAAAAATGATTATTTAAATAAATTGATGTGTATAACAGATAAACTAATGTGAATATTTTGTAAAAATGAGAGTGTAAAATAAAAAAAATAAGTTTTAAATATGTAAATTTACAAAATTTTTGCAACGTGGATGCTCTACTTGAGTGAAGAAGAAGTAAGAGACGCAAAGCCCTTAAAAAAAAAAAAAAAAAAAAAATTACTTCAACTTTACTGAAAAATCCATCTCTCTCTCAAAAAAAAAAAAAAAAAAAAAAAAAAATTATAAAATGGAAACTGTAACTCCATCATTCCAAGTTCCAACCATTAGCTTCAGCAAACCCTATTCACCTCGTAGATGGAGTGGTCGACAGGATCAGTAATCTACCGGAATCTCTTCTCTGCCACATCCTCTCCTTCCTTCCAACCAAAGAGTCAATCGCCACAAGCATTTTGTCAACCAGGTGGAAGCTCCTTTGGACTCTCGTCCCAAAGCTAGACCTCGACAGTGATACGATTAACACTTCGGAGCTTTCAGCTGATGATGATGATGAAGATGAACGTGAGATCATGTTTGCACATATTGTGTCAAGCGTTTTGGCTCAACAAGAATGTGGAGAGCTCCAAACTTTTCGCCTTCAATGGAAATTTGGGTGGGACGGTTCCCATCTTGACGCATGGCTTCGCACTGCTGCTGCTCGTAAAGTCAAAGAACTTGATCTCGACATTTTTATGCACGACTGTGATGTGGAAAATCTGAAATTGCCTCCAAGCTTTTTCTCTTGCAGGACATTAGTGGTTCTGAAATTAACTGGTACTATTGATATTGATATTGACACTCCTTCATTATCCTTTAATTTCCCGAGCCTAAAGATACTGCATCTACTAGAAATTTCATTGCCGAGTATCATTAATTCACAGGAACACTCTTTCTTGAGGCTCCTTTCTGGCTGCCCTGTCCTCGAAGATTTGTCATTTACAACTGACCTTTTCGAGGGTGACATTAAATTATGTGTACCCACGATGAAACGCTTAAGTTTCAGCGAAACTATATATAATGAATCCGATTACGAACTCGAGATAAACGCCCCAGCTCTTGAGTACTTCAATTTCGAAGGTGATCTCCGAGACATCAAATTCCATGAAAAACTAGACAACCTAGTTCAGGCAAATGTCGAGTCGTATGTGTATGAAGATGAACACAAAGAATTTTACAGAGAATGGGTATTCAGGCTTTTTACTGCTCTGAGTAACGTCAAATTTCTCTCATTTTCCCCTTACGGCACAGAGGTTAGTTAGATCCCCTTCATAATTGCATTTTTTTTTTCAATAAACCTACGATCTTTATTAGTTCAATTTCTTAGGACAATACGAGGTCATAGTCTCGCTTTTATGTTCTATCTATTTGATGTTATGTGATTTTAATCTCGAATGCAGTGGCACAACGTTGGAAATATTTATCCTTCCTCATTCCAGAATTTGGTCCAACTGGACTTTAATGTTACTGATTGTAACTGGCCAATGCTACAAGACTTGCTCCGAAATGCTCCTAAGCTAGAAACTCTTGTTGTTACTAAGGTTAGCTTGTTTAATTGAGGTATTTTTAGTTGATCTTTCATCTCCCCTAAACTTACACTTATGATCTGCTGTGTTTGTTGTCATCAGGAATATACTTATGATAAAAGCAACTTATGCTGGAAGGAGCCACAATATGATCGTGACTATCTGTCATCACATCTTACAAGTTTTTATTATCGAGGATTTGAAGGTTTGAAAGATGAAGAGGAATTTGTAAAATATATTCTAAAGGCGCTCAACAACATGTCTACTTAGAGTTGAATGAGGTATACTTCTTTAACTGTTACTCTGCAACTAATCCGAAGGCAATGTTACAAATATTTTTTTTCTTTTTATTATAGACCCTCTGCAGGTCATAAACTGTTATTACTCTTTTTATTTTTTCAAGTTAATAGAATTTTCATGTTTTTCCCTCCTTTGAATTAATTGAGAGAGAGAGAGGGGGGGTGGGGGGGGGGGGGGGGGGGGGATTGATTATCCAATGTTCTTTGACCTACTCACAGTAGAAATTGTTTCTTGTGATAACCATTTTGCAAAACATCCATATGACCTTCATAACATTAGTGGTTGTTTTTGAATTAGGCTAAAACTTTGATAGAGGAATGTTCATACGTAAGCTTTTGTTACCTCTTTATAGTTTATAAGCCTGAATTTTTAGATTCTAGGCACACTCATTCTGTTGGGTAACCAGAGACAATTGAAATAATAAAACCGTTGAATGTAAATCTTGAAAGTATTATGTGTGGATAAAAGATTTAGAATGTTTGATTTACTCTTTTACAAGCTTACTTTTTACCAAATCATTTTTGCCAGTACATATCTCATGCATTTTGCTTTGGCATAACAGGTCAGTGTTTGGCTACATCTACATGGCACCTCCTTTCATGTCTATTTGTCCAGCTTTGTTTGCCTTTGTATAATGTTGTACATAAGCACAACTGCAGTACCCAATATACTTCCATTAGGGTGAGATATAGTAAGATGCACTTCTTATTGTAAAAAAAATTGATAGAGTAAGATCTTGAAGGTAAATGTCTTTGGTTGGTTTTTGTCTTACTAATGGTTGTATTTATTAAATATTTGTAAGTCCTTGAGGGAAACCTTGAGGTTTTTGGCTTACTAATGGTTGTCTTTTAATTGTGTTATTGTTTCTTGAGGGAAACCTTTTTGAGATCCATGTTTAGTTTATCAATTTATTCATGAAATAGTATTTAGTACTAGTAGTCCAAGAACCCAATTTTGGTTTGCACAAAACACCCACATCTTGAATGTGTTTGGCATTTGATTAGTAAGATTCTGTACCCAAAAAAAAAAAAAAAAAATTAGATGGTTCTAATTTGAAATGAGTCTGGCATCAAGATATGTTAGATACATGCAGAACCTGTTAGTTCATCTATTGCATGACTGAAAGAAGGGATGCAATTTTATCAGAAAAAAAGAAAGAAGGGATGCAAATACTGTAACCAAGTGTGTTCCTATGAGTATGTGTTTGCCTTAACTCATATTTGTTGGATATTGGCTAAACTATTTGTTGATCAACCCCTACAAATACTATAAATGTTTTATCATTAGCTGCTCGTCTGCATTGGTGCTTCCTGTTGGGCCCTTCCCCATCTTAAATTTTTTTTCATTCATGCCTCAAAGCTCGCTAGCTCTTTAACATTGGATTGGCACAGCATGGGCAACTTACAATTAACTTGTCTTAGGTTTGGGTTCATTACAATATTATGACCAGAAGGCATGTGAAAAACCTTTCAACTAATCTGCTCTTGGAAAGGTTCTGAGATTGATTCCTTGACTTAGCTTTAACAATCCTTTCCTTATACATTTTCTTCCACATATGTATAGCTTTGGCTTCTTCTACGACCTTTTTTTCATCAAGTCTTGTCATATTTTTAGTCTACATGACAATGTTCACCTACTCCTTATAGTTTATAGTCTTGTTAAGCTGATGGCAGCATCAGTTGTGAGGTATGAAAAGACGAAATAAGGCGGTTTTCTGAAAGTTTTGGTTATGCTTCAGTTGACATGCTGAATAGAGAGAGAACAAAATAGCTTGTAATGTCCCATCCCCATTTGGCACTTTAGTGAATTTAGGATTTTTAATGTTAATTTTCTTGTTATTTTCTAAAATTCTAGTTTTGGAAAAGAACTATAATGCCAATGGCTTCCTGCTGCCACACAATTTACTTAAAGTTGCACTGGCTTTGATGTGGTCTGTAATTGCACCTTTAAACAGATGTAACAGCTAGTTTTGGAATGGTAGAAAAAGAAATGCTGAGATGGCCTTTGTTTTGTTTAGATCAAAATTTTGCTCTCTTAACTTTCAGTGATATTTTACTTCCTAGATCTTTGTGATAATTGCGAAGGTTGGGATTTGAAATCCCCATATTAATTGCTTGGAGAAAAAAATTGTGAAATGGCCTTGTTTCCATTTTTTATTTCATTTGTTGAGTTACAATATCAGGCTTCATGGAACTTCAATCCCTTTGAATGGGTAGTCTACTGAGCATGTTTGGTCCATTGTGAGACAACATCTAATCTCTTAGCTCATTTTTTTAACATAAAGGATCTTCTCTAAGACTTTGTTAATCACGCTCCTCCCATTGCCATGCCTTCCACATGCTCTCTTGAGAAGGGTTCTACTGCCAATATTGAAATCCAAACTGACTTGGCAGGAACTTGAAGAAAAAAAAACCAATTCTTAGGTATTTGGAATTTAGCAGCCTGACCAAAGGTTTAATTTAATTGCGTAATACAGTACATGTGTTCTTTGCTACAAAAGCAATGTTGAAATTTTCAATTTTAGCTTTCAAATGGACTCCCACGATTTTAGACATTTTAATTTTGAGCCCTTTGCGGCTTCCCACTAAAAATTCTTTAAAAGAGGATGTACCTTTGATCAAGTGCCTTTGGAGCTTGGACTCTTGATATACAAATGGATAGAAAAAGCCATAGCTATTAGACACTTGGACATATGATTACATAGATATTTTATAAAAATTAATTATCATATATTTTTTTCATAAGGAAAGCATATGGATCATAAACTAATGAGAAATTAAATGAATTTTAGTTTAGTACTTCGTTATTAATGTTTAGTTTTGAATTCATGTGTACATGGTTATTACTATTTAGTAGTATAAGGATCCATTTTTTGGTTGGTTAAACACCTGTATCTTAAATATTTTTGGATTTCAATTAGGAAGCTTATGGACTCAAAAAGTTAAATTCTGATATGAACTATGTCTGCTATGGGTTTTTTCTTAGATATTTGATCCAGGAGTTGCTGAAAATCTCTTGCCATCGGGGTGGGCAATGTTTGTAGCTGGGCAATGTTTGTAGCTCAGCAATTGTGAGGCCAAGTTGTCTCATGGGATGGGAAATAGGTACAATAGTTGATGATATTTTAACTCTCCAAAGAGATTTTGTTAATTGTAAATTTTAGAGGGTGAAAAGAGATTTTAATGTAGCAGCTCATGTACTTGCAAAATGGGCCTTGATAAACAACCATATGGGTTGTTTGTTTGATTCTTGTATTTCCGATTTTTTGGTTCAAGTTCTGGCTGTCAGCATTTGTCCATTTTGAGCCATTAGAAAATTTGTCGTTGTTGATCAGCTATGCCCATATGCATGCTGCTCAGGTTTTTTTTTTTTGGTTTATGGTATATTTAGGATATTCCCGTATCTATGCCCATATCTGTACTAATTATGTATTTGAGTTGCTTCTCTCTTACAACTCTCTGTTCTGCGCCTCTTTCTTTGTTCATTATCAATCTCTGTTACGCCTCTTCAACATACACTATAAAAGAGTACTTAAGTTATTATGTTGAATTTCTTCGACCTTTTGCTTAGTGTAACTAGTTGCTTTATATCAAGATCTACTTGTATGCATAATTTTCCTTCTCCAGCATCTTCTCAAGTTCTACCTTTTGATGGCATTATTTGTGATGGCAATACCAGAGCCTTCCTCACATTCAATGTAATTGTTGTCCCAAGGATTCAGGTTTAATTATGTGCCTCTACTCATTGGGTTTGTGACAAGAAAGCTGCAATACCCTCATTTTAAAGGAACTTGTTGAGGTCTTTCCTTTTGGTTCATATCCACATGGCGACTCTTCATTTATTCCCCATAGACCATGTTTTAACCCTGTACAAGAAATTGGGTTAAAACATGGTCTATGCCTAAGTCAGTGGTACAATATTATTTTCACTTCTTTTTGAAACTATTAACTTGACTTGTTGTGATCGGTGCATAATAAAAGTAATATCAATGGTAAAATTTGGTGAAAGTGATGTTGTTCCTTGTGAGCAACTTTGAAATTTTTTTTATGAAAAATAGTGTTCTTAACATTATTCAATAAGATGTACTTCGGCCATATTTTATCTATTTCATATACAAAACAAATCATTAAATTGGCAACGTTATTATTGGTTTGTTGATTTGTGTGTTTGTCTGTGTATGTATGAATTGGGCAATTTGGCAATGTTATTGTCATCAATTTCTTAAACAAATAAAGATAAAATTTAGCATTGTATAACTTGCTTTCTATATTGTTATTTATTTCCCCATATTGCTTTGCATTAGGGTTAAAGAACCAAAAACTTACGCAAACATTATTATTTTACAAAACCTGTGGTAAAATGTTAAGTTCAAATTCTTAATATCACAAGTATTTTTGGTTTAAAAAAAAAAAATTGCAAAGCTCACATCATAATTTCTCATTAAATTTATAGGATTAATCGCGCTTACCATCATAAACTTTCTCTCAAATTATATGTCTCAAAATTTGAAATACACGAGCAACCCCCAAATTGAGGAAATTGTTACAATGTCAACCCTATTGTCTAAATTGGATGTTTAGTTGGAAGGAATATAGTGCACAAGCAAATCATGTGGTATCTAATAAGCAATTGAAGGGTAGTTTGGTATTTTTAACCATATGCAATTAATATAATATCCCTTAATTCTCTTTTCCTATCACCAAACTCTCCCTTTTTCCCTTCATAATAATAAAAATAATAATAATAATATTAAAAAAAACCTATCCCTTTTTCCTTGCCTCGCAAGAGTCCCAACCTCCATCACTTCTTAATTTTTCATAGCCACCAATGAGGCAATAGCATTGATCTAAATCAAATCACCATCTAACTTCATTGACTAAAAATTTCTTCTTAGCCATTCAATCTTGAGAAACAAAGACCTAAAAAAACACTTTAGAAATAAAGCTTTAATTAGACATTGCCAAATTTTTATTTCTTGAAATTTCAATCTAAATTTGAATGAGTTTAGCTAATTAAATTGTTGTAATTTAAAGCAACTTTAATTTCAAGCAAAAACTTTTGGTCTGTTTAGATTGAGAAGGAGGAAGGGGGAGTAGAATAAAGTTGGCTAGAAATTAACCTAGTTTTTAGCTAATTCTACTCTACTCTCCCTTGCTCACTCTCCCTCCTCCTTTATCCAAATGGGCTATAAAGGAATTTGGAATTTAAAAGCACCATACATGTTGAATTTTGAGAGGCTAGCCTTTAGTTTGCTCTCCCTCTCACTCTCTAGTCTGGTGGACTCCAACGAGTTAAGTGGGACCACATGTCTAGTGTAATACAGAAAATTATTGCATAGTTCGGGACTATGCTCCTTGCCTCTCATAGAGGGGTGAGCCCCATGGTGGGTGGGACCCACCCCTCTGTGAGAGAGAGGGAGCATAGTCCCAGACCATGCAATAACAACCCGTATAATACACATGCTTTACTTTTTTTGGTTTATGTTAAACACATTTTACATGGTAGGGTTTATGTCATAACAAAACTTTCAAGAGGGAGTAAATCATGCATTTTAAAGCTTAAAAGGATATGGTTGAAAAATTATCTTGTGGAAAAATATAACTTGTCCAAATTTATATTATGTAATTTATACATGATGGTGGGTTGGACTGGAGTCATAAATAAAATTCTTTAATATATACTAGCTTCATCACACTCGCTCCGCACGTGAGATGATGCTTTTTTTTTTTTTTGTTGAGTTTAATGTAATTTTCTATTTGAATTTATCTATTGCTAGTGAGGTTATGTAGGGATAGATTTTTAAGAAACTAAAATTTAGGATTTAAAAAAGAGTAATTACTGGGTTTAGTGTATGTTAGTTTTTAGGGAAAAAAAAAATCAAATATGCATGAAATATATATATATATATATATATTTGAGAAACTCGTGAAATATATTTAAATAGTAGAAAAAGTGTGTGCTAATTTAAAAAAAAAAAAAAGTTTCTCTAATAATTTTTTTTTAAAATTTTGTTGAATTACAATTTTAACCAATATTTATTTTTTAAGAATAATGATTATATAATTAGATTAGAAGTATTTTTAAAATCGAGAGATATGCACGTTTTATTCCATGGCTAGATCAATCATAAAGTCATTAACTCCAACTTTCTCCAAATTTACAGAAATCATAACTAACATTCACCACAACAACACGAAGAATTGAGATTGAGAGAGACTAGTAGATGGCGGAAGCAGCGGTGGACAAGATCAGTGACATACGATACTGGAATCTCTTCTCTGTCATATTCTCTCGTTCCTTGTCCAGCTGGTAAACCAAAGAGCCAGTCGCGACGAGCGTTTTGTCTAGTCGTAGAAGATTCCTTTTGGAATCTCGTCCCAATGTTAGACCTCGACAGTGAAATGATCGGCACTTGGCGGAAATCATCTTAGGTTTGCACATATTAATTGTGTCAAAAGTTTTGGCTCAACAACAACAACAATGTCGAGAGGGAGAGACCTTGCACCTCTGAACTTTTCGCCTCAAATGGAATTTTGCATGGGAAGTTTACCAGCTGGACATGTGGCTTCACACAGACGCAACACTTAAAGTTGAAGAACTCGATCTCCGCTTTGATTTTTCAAGGTTGCCTCATAGCATTTTCTCTTGAAGGAGCAGAACCACATTAGTAAGGTTCTGAAATTATGCGGCGTTTTTAGTTTTGATCTTGATATTTCTTCATCCTTGCAATTCTCGAGCCTAAAGATACTGCATTTGACCAATACTTCGGGGTTGAATGTTACTAATTTTGCTAAACACTCTTTCTTGAGGTTCCTCCAGTCTCTAATTACGATCTAGAGATAAATGCACTAGCTCTTGAGTACTTCAATTTCAATAGTGATCTATGCGATATGAATTGTCTGTTTGACTAGCTTATTTTTTGCTAACTTATTTTACTATTCAACTTATTTTTACTACTATTTATGGGTCATACTGCACTTTTTGGTACTATTCATGGGTCCTACTGTACTATTTCAACTAATATTTATCTTTATCTACAATACTTTCAGCAAAGTTTTTAGTTTTAGCAAAATAAACGATTCCAAATAGACCCTAAATTCCATAAAAAACTAGAAAACCTAGTTCACGCATGCAGATGTCTATATTTCTACATTTGAAGATGAAGATGATGAAGAATTTTATAGGGCTTACATATTAGCTTACATATTCAAGCTTTTTATAATGTTAAATTCCTCTCACTTTCTCCAACTAGCATAGAGGTCAGATCCCCTTCATAAGTGTTTTCTTTTTAATAAACTTATGAGCTTTTAGTTCAAATTCTTAGGACAATATGTGCTCTCATGTTCTATCAAATTTATGTTGTTGTGATCATAATCTAAAGTTCAGTGGGGCGGCATTGCAAATATCTATCCTTCATTGTTCCAAAATTTTGTCCAACTGTACTGAAAGCTCAAAAATGTGTTGAAAACACAAGAGCTGTTTGGACCCCCAATAAAAAGTTACGGCTCGATTGATTTTACACTAACTTAATACTAAGTGTGGAATAGTGTAAAAGCGAGCAAATAAACAAACAAACTACTCTAATCCATAATTAAGGCAACACAGCAGTAAAATGGAAAGTAAAAGAGTAAGGAAGAAAGATGCAAACACAAGATAACACGCCGATGTGTTATCGAAGAGAAAACTGAAGAACTCGGCGAAAAACCTCTCCGCCGCCCTCAAAGTAGTAATTAATCTACTAGACAATCAATTGGGATACATGGGTTAGCAAGAGACCCTCCAAGCTTAATCTACCTGATGCACCTAAGCCCTCCAAGCTCCTATTCCAACAAAGCTTCTCGGAACCGTATCTTGTCTAGCTCTCCGGATCCCGCAACAAGCTCCATGTTGCATCTGCCATCCTTGGCTTCTTCCAATGCTTCCCAGCAGCACCAAAATTTCACTTGACACTCTGAAAGGGTGTGGTAAGTGTTTGGGCTATCAACCTCTCAATGGTATGGAAATGGAGAGGTAGGAGTTGAGGAAATTCCACAAGTAAATGTGTAGAGAATTGTGGGTATAACAATCTCTAACTCTCAAGGTATTTGGTTAGGGTTTTCTCTCAGAAGCACTCCTCAACATTTGTGGGTAATGTGAATATAAATAGTGTAGGCACAAAAATTGTGTATCATAATGGACAGGCTGGTAGAACAGAATGTCTCGCGGGTGTCTCGTGAGAAGGCCTTACCCGCGAGATACTCACGAGACATAGCTATCTCCATCTGGCCTGACTCTTCGCATTCTAGCATGTGCAGGGCACATAAGTTACTTCGCGGGATACTAAGTCGCGAGCTACTCGCAAAAACTCTTCAGTCTTCAATTGCTTGAGTCTTCACACTCTCTCTTTCTAACACACAACCCTTACAATGAAATCCCACAATAAATACAAGGTATAAAAGATTGAATAAAATTACAATCAAATTTGGCACGGAATATAAGCTAACAAAAACACATAGTTGTAAATAACAACTTTACATGTACTTTAAAGTTAATAATTGTAACTGGCATTTGCTACAAGACCTCACTACAAAAAATAGGCCTATAGTGGCGTATTTTTTAGTGGCATTTGTCAAAAACGTTGCTATAAGTATAGTTGTAGCTGCGTTCAAGGAGTCCTATAGTGGCGTTTTACAACAATGGATCTATAGCAGCGTTTCCAATGGCCTATAGCAGTGTTTGTCCTGGTTTTACAAATGCTGCTATAGGTCTTTTTTTAAAAAAAAAAATGACCTACAGTGACATTTGACAACCGCCACTATAGCCACTTTTTTTTAAGGGACAGAGAAAAAAGACCTATAGTGGCATTTTACAAATGCCACTATAGGCCCTTGTAAGAGAAGGACCTATAGTGGCATTCGACAACTGCCACTATAGGCTCTTTTTTTTTTCTTCTTTTCGGTTGGGTTTTTTTTCTAAGGGCTAGAGGGAAAAAGACCTATAGTGGCGTTTGACAAACACCAATATAGGCCTTTGTAAGAGAAGATCTATAGTGGCGTTTGACAACCACCACTATAGGCCCTTGTAAGAGTAGAACCTATAGTGGCGTTTGACAAATGCCACTATAGGTTCTTAAAGATATTTAAAAAAAAGAGAAGTGTTACGTTTACTACATTTTTACAATATTTTCACAACAAATCATGGGTGGTTAGTTATTATTGGTTCAAATTTGAATTTAGCACTGAGATTACTTTTTTAGCCCAACAATAACAACCAGTACCAACCTACCACTTAGAATTTGTTGTAAAAATATTGTGTACATATCATTTCTCTAAAAAAATATACCCAATCCATAAAACAAAACTATGGCATGTTTTAGGAATATGCCATAGAATATTAATATTCTATGGCATTCCAAACTATTCCTTAAAAAAAAAAAAAAAAAAAAAAAAAAAAAACTCAATCCGTAAAACAGAAAGGCAAAAATGCAAAACTGACCGTCTAACTTTTAACTTTTGTCATTTTAGTCCTCTTACTTTCAGTTTTGTCATTTCAGTTCTCTAAGTTTCAAATTTTGTCAATATAGTATTATGTTATTAATCTGTTACTCCTCCCGTTAAGTTTGGCTTTTTTTTTTTTTTTTTTTTAAAATAATTTTCGTAATTAAAAGAAAAAAAAAAACTACAAAAAAAAAAAAAAATGTAACGGGAACAACGTTGTTCCCCTTCCCCTGAAATCAAAACCAGAAAATGGAAAAATCTCGATCTTTCTCTCAAGATCAGTCTCTCTCTCAAATCCACCATCATAGATGCATTATGCTTTAAAGCAGACAACCACCAAACCTCAATATTTCAACAATCCAACCCATAACGCACAAACAAACCCCAAAGCATACACCACACCAAAGAGAGCCGCAGTCCCATCGATGGTCGCAATTTGGCACATCACCACCAAGCCCATCGACCCATGCTCGCAAAAGGTAACCTAATACAGCTCCATTTGAGTTACCCACCTTCTTTAGCTTGTGAAGATGATCCTAACCGACCAATCTTAAAAACAAAACCTAAACTCGACCAAAAACAAAAAACCAACTTAGTTTTTTTGCCTAACCTAGACCTAGCCCAAAACCATCTACAGTCCGGCCGGAAAAAACCCCTCTGGTGGTGGCCGATGTGAGAGGCTAGATTCGAGAAGCTTCGGAATCTGTTCAGGGCTTTTTGGCTGAGGAGTGAGGATATTATTTGTCGTGGGTTTAATTAGAGTCGGGTTAAGTTTTATCAGGGTTAAAGTTTACTCGGTTTTGGTCATGGGTATTTTTGGTATGCTACATAGAGAGAGAGAGAGAGAGAGAGAGAGAGAGAGAGAGCAGAGAACGAGGAGGCAGCAGGCTGAGGATGAAGACTGAAGGGGGGGGCGACCTTCCATTTTTTTTTTCAGCTTTTTTTTATTTTCTTTTAATTACAAAAATTATTTTTAAAAAAAAGGGCCAAACTTAACGGCAGCAGTAATTGAGACCTAACAAAATACTATATTGACAAAAATTGAAATTTAGAGGACTGAAATGACAAAATTGAAAGTTAGAGGACTGAAATGACAAAAGCTAAAAGTTAGAGGATCAGTTTTGCATTTTTACCAAACAAAAACTATGATATATTCTAGGAATATGCCATAGAATATTCCTAGAATATTCTATGGCATATTCCAAACTATTCCTTAAAAAAAAATAAAAAATCTGAAATGATTCAGCGTTCAGCTAATATATATATATATATATATATATATTTAAATGTATATATTATTATATATTTATATTTAAATGAGAAATGCTACGTTTACAATATTTTTACAATATTTTCACAACAAATTATAAGTGGTTAGTTGTTATTGGTTCAAATTTGAACTTAACACTAAGATTACTTTTTTGGCCCAATAATAACAACTAGTAACAACTTGCCACTTAAGATTTGTTGTAAAAATATTGTGAAAATATTGTGAACATATCATTTATTTATATATACTAAACAAAAAAATTCAAAACCCACATACCCCCACTCACCTTATCAATACTTGTCTCCACGTAGCTTCTTCAGACTTCTTTCTTTCTTTTCTTTTTTTTTACTTTCTTTCTTTCTTTTTCTCCCTTATCTCCACTTCTTCAAACTTCTTTCTTTCTTTCTCTTCTTTTCTGTTTCTTTTTTTCCTTCTTTCACTACACACCTGGATTTATTCTTTTCTCTTTCTCTCCTATTTGATTTTATTTCCCCTATTTTATTTGTGGTGGTGTTAATGTTAGTGGGTTTTGGATTTGAAGATGGTGTTGCAACTAGTTAATTTTGTTCAAATTTGTAAATGGTGCTACTATTATGGGATTTGTGATTGAAGAAAGAATGCTATTGTGTTTGATGCCATTGGTTGTATAGTTGCAAGTAAGTATTTTTTTTAAAAAAAAATTTAATGATTTTTTTGGTCTATTCCTTTTTTGATAATAGTTTTGGTTCATTCTTTGTCTGCTGTCAACTTGACTTTGTGAGTTTCTGAGGTTTTTGATTAATTTTTGTGAATTTTTGGGCTTTTTATTATTGATAGGTTTAGAGATCTCGAGTGTTATGATAATATCTTTGCTAATAGAACCAAGAAAGTAGTGAAAAATTCAAAATCTGAAGAAGTTGCTATGGCGGTTGAATGTGTTGGGTGGAGTTGCAATATTTTTTTTTTTAAATTTTTGGATGTGAGCATGTTGTGTTTGATTTTGAATTTTTTTAGGTGGGTTTGTGTTTCATTTTGAATTTGCTAGGCCAGCTGTTTGTATTTTGTTTTATTTATGTTTTTTTGTTTTGTATCTTTTAATTTAATTAAAATTGTAATTTTAATTTAATTACAATTTTAGGTAATCAATTTTTTTTTTTTTTTTTTTTGGTGGGTGTTTTGGCTATAATGGCATTTGTAGAACCACACTATAGGTCTGCCCTATAGTGGCGTTTATGAAATGCCACTATAGATCTGCGCTATAAATGTGTTCTAAAACGTTGCTATAGCCTTTTAAAAAAAAAAAAAAAAATTGGTCTATAGTGGCGTTTAGAAACGCCACTATTGGTATACAGTGGCATTTTGAAAGGCCACTATAGGTCTACAGTGACATTTCTAAACACCATTATAGGTCTACAGTGATGGTACAATAGTGGTGTTTAACAAACGCCACCATAGGTCTGCCCTATGGTGGCATTCTAAAACACTGCTATAGCCTTTAAAAAAAAAAAAAATCGGTCAATAGTGGTGTAGGGACAATTTGTGGCCCAAGCCTCAAAGAAGAATTGGGTGATGGCCCAATGTGCCCAATACAATAAATTTATAGAGAATGGGTTAAAGAGCTAGGCCTTAATGAAGTTAATAGCGACTAGTATGGATTTTGAAGATAATCAAGCAAGGACAGGACATACAACACTGGATCAATTCACTATTCGAGGAGACATTTCTGAGTATAAATCAATACGAAAGTTTCTAAATACAATTTGGAGTGCTACAGTATTACTTCCCGTGTTTCTTCTCCCCCCTGTCTCATGGGAGGTCTTTTCTTATATATAGTTCATTTCCAACTATCTTAACCCTACACTTGTTAATCATCTAATCCCTCACTTGAGTGTATGTCCCATCAGACACCTTCTCTGGCTTTTTGTGAGTTGTGATATTTGAGATTGCACTGTTCAGGGGTCTTTTCCACATAACTGCGGCCAGAAAAGTAGCTGCAGTGTATTTAATTCGGTGGTAGCAGCTTTTTCTTTAGATATTTCTAAGTTCTAATCGCTCCAATACATGCATGAAGTTCATCCTTCTCATGTAAACCTTCTGATAGGTTGCCTAGGTTGCTGGACTATAGATTCGAACTGTATTTGTCATGTCCGAGGAGGAATTACTCCTCGGACCGTTCTCCATCCATTCCTTCTTTGTGAGACTTTAAACTTGGGATCTCTTTCAATCATTTACCCTTCCTCGGACATGCCCACATTCCCAGATAAGGCACAAGGCCTAATATACAAATTTGAGCCTTTATCCCTACAAGTGATGTTTCTAAACGCCACTATAGCAAACGCCACTATAGCCAAAATGGGCCTATAGTGGCGTTTTTAGTACCTATAGTGGCATTTCATAAACGCCACTATAGGCCCATTTTTTTGTAGTGCTTGCTCCATAAAGGTCCTAATCTTGATACTCTAGTTGTTACTGAGATTAGTTTACTTAATAGAGGTATTTTAGTTCATCTTTTATCTTCCCTAAACTTACACTTCTTTGCTCTGTTTGTTGTCATTAGGGATATGATTTTTTTGAAAGCTCCTTTTTCTGGAAGGAGAGAAAATACGATCCTAATTGTCTATCATCACACCTTACAAGTTTTTATTACATAGGACTTAAAGATTTGAAAGATGGAGTGGAACTTGTGAAATATATTCTAAAGGAGGCAAGAGTTTTGAAGATAGCAACAATTCAAGTTTCTAGTGGAAAGTCGAAGGAAAGTGTTTTTGAGAAACTATCAATGTTCCCAAGGCGCTTAACAACTTGTCTACTTATACTTGAATACTTGAATGAGTATACTTCTTTAAATCATACTTTATTTTTTTAATCAACTTTAACTTGTACTTAGTAATCAGTTTCAACTTCCAAATGTAATGTTACAAAATATTTTCTAAGGTTCATTCTTTGTGATAAATATATTATTAGCAACGTGATGTGTTATATCATGTTATATATGCTAGAGTGAATGCGGAATGGGAAGCATAAAATAAGAACATTGAGAACACGAGGGTTACGTGATTTAGCCTTGTCAGCCTATGTCCACGGAGGAATTCCTTAAGTGCTACATCTTTATTGTATAAGAGTGTAATACAATAACCTTTGTTACAATGAACCCTAATATATGAGTATATATAGGCGACTATGCCCTAGACTACTAGTACAAGTAGGAGTGGGCTTGGGCCTATTACATTGGGATAATATGTCTAATATATCTCTAACTCCTTCCCTCAAACTCAAGGTAGAAGCTCAATAAAAGCTTGAGGTTGGATAAGCATGAGAAGATCCCTTAGAGATGCCTTGAAGAATGCATTTGAAGAAACCACAATGAAGAATGTGCCAATTGACCAATTTTGGAGTTTCAAATGAAGAAATGGAGTTCAAAATCGGAATCTATGCAAAAAACTTAGTGAGATAGGCCCTTTCAGAAATTTTAACTATTGGTCAAAGGTCAACGCAAAGTCAAAGTCAACGGTCTAGAAGGTCCGAGTCAGTTCTGGGTTTTCTGGGTTAGGGTCACAGATCAGTTGCAGAGCTGCAGGCGTCATCCTGGTGACATGTTGTTGATGTGGACTAGGGTTGATGTGGCTAGGGCTTGCATGGTGCTGACGTGGGTAGATGACGTCATCAGATGAGAAAATCCCTTGAAGATACCTTAAAGAATGCATTTAAAGAAACCACAATGAAGAATGTGCCAATTGATAAATTTTGGAGTTTTAAATGAAGAAATGGAGTTCGAAATCGGAATCTACGCGAAAAACTGAGTGAGATAGGCCCTTTTGGAAATTTTAACTTTTGGCCAAAGGTCAACGCAAAGTCAAAGTTAACAGATTCATGGTCAACAGAAGTAACTTTTTGGATTGCAAGAAAACGGTCTAATCGCCTTTGCATTTGATTGTTGTCTTGTTCAAGATGAGCAAGTATGTTGGCAGATTCATCTCTAGGTAATGCGGCTGAGCATTCCTTAGGAACTCGTAACCCATGCCATTGACAATACACCTCCAACTCACACCTCTTCTCGTATAGGGTTGACCATGGTGGTTCTGCTACAGTGAACTTTATTGCGGTGGTATCTATACTTAGTTTTGTAGGTTTGCTACCGTGATGTGCCCGACGCTTCCAAGACTCTCATACGTGTATATTGGCATATTAAGGAAATCTCTCTTCTTTCCAACCCATTTTCCTCCATAGTGGTCTATGTATGTCTATAGTTGTTGATTTGTTGGAACTTGTGATAATCCATTTGTTGAAGTAGATCCAAACTTGTTTTGCATTGTACGATTTGATGTTGAGGCATTGCAATTGATAGTTAGTCAATCTACGAAGTTAGTGGGTAGAAATAAGATCATTATTGTGGTGCATTTATAACCTCATTTCATGTTCCAAGCATTATAATTTCAGTTATTAGGGCTTGTCATGTCAATACAAGCTGAAAAACCACTACATGAACAGGATTTTAAATATTCCCAATGTCACAGTGAGATTTGAAGATGTCGGCGGTAGTTGCAGTGTTCTTGAACAGAGTATCATATTTAATTGACACAGTGCTATGTCCCTGGCACCATGGTACGATTATTCATATATTTAAGTATTCATGTGAATGTGGATGATATGATTGGACAGTGTGTGAAATCGTGCCGAGCTAT
Source organism: Quercus ilex subsp. ballota (assembly GCA_032727855.1). Classification (NCBI taxonomy): domain Eukaryota; kingdom Viridiplantae; phylum Streptophyta; class Magnoliopsida; order Fagales; family Fagaceae; genus Quercus; species Quercus ilex. The sequence continues at coordinate 20,960,999 of CM064915.1, forward strand.
TGAGCAGCATGTGTGAAATAGTGGTGTCTGTTGGCGCATGTGGTTCGGTTGGTGCAACAGCAACGGGCTGGTGACGTGTCTTCAAAAAACTACTCAAGCCATAGTTGGTGCTACATCATGTTTACTGTATATTCAAATATGCTTACTGCATTCATAAAATCTGTTTTCTGCATGTGGTTCGTATGACTACAGTTGGTGTTTGTGTAAATTATTTTCTGTTCACTATTTAAAAAATTGTTTGCTGTTTTCTCATAAAATACCTAGTGAAATATTGTTTTCTAAATTTAAAAGCCAAATCTAAATGCTTTTTCATGTTTAAATTTCACAATAATCGAATTAGTTTTTTTTGCATTAATAAAATTTGCTCTCTGTACATCATGTTTACTGTATATTCAAATATGCTTACTGCGTTCATAAAATCTATTTTCTGCATTAATTAAAATTGTTCACTATTTTCTCATAAAAATTGTTCACTGTTTTTTGCATAAACTATTTTTAGCATTCTGTATAAAAGTATTTTCTCTTCAGCATTATTTGAAAAATTGTTCACCGTTTTTTTTCATAAATTATTCACTATTCATTAGGTGTTTTATGATCCGGATGCTCTAATACCAATGACTACCCAGGAGAGAGCACAACAGTAATATGGAAGCATAAACAATGATTAAATAGATAATAAAGAAGTAAATAGCAAAATAGATATATTCAAAATAAGGTTAAAATGGAGTATGAAATATGAAAATAGAAACTAGTAAAATCTTACTTGAATAAAAACTCAGTCTTTGATAAACTTGAAAACAAACTGCTGTCTTTGATACAAGCTTGAAAATAAAACTGTCTGAAGAGAAACGTTACAAGAGTATAAGAGGGGGAGAGAGTACAAAAGTCTTTCTGAGGGAGAGGGAAGGCTATTACAAAAGGTTTTCTAAAACTTGGAACTTAAAAGCTTATAATCGTAGAAACTTAGAAACTTAGAAACTTGTCTTTTGTCTTCGTAGTCCGTCTCTTTTATAGGTGAAATGAACCATGGTAAAGTAACCTGAGTAGGTAAATTTAACTCAAGTTAATTTGTTGGTGGTATGAAAAATTAGTACTGATGAGTAATAGTCTGTCTGCGTCTGTCTGGGAATCTTTCAAATCTCGGGAATCTATCAGATCTCTTTTTACGCATGCTAGTAAATAGTAGTAACTTTTGAACATCTGTCTGGACTGTCTTGATTTGTCTGGATAGTTTTACTTAATGCAAAAAATAGATTTTATGAATGCAGTAAATAGATTCGAATATACAGTAAACATAATGTGCAGAGAGCAAATTTTATTAATGTAGAAATAGATTTTATCAATGCAGAAAAACAAATTCGATTATTGTGAAATTTAAACATGAAAAACATTCAGATTTGGTGTTTAAATTTAGAAAACACGATTTCACTGGGTGTTTTATGAGAAAACAGCGAACAATTTTTTAAACAGTGAATAGAGAATAATTTATGCAGAAAAGAGAGGGAACAATTTTTTAAATAATTCTAAACAGAAAATAATTTTATGTAGAATGCTAGAAATAGTTTATGCAGAAAACAGTGAACAGTTTTACTTAAAGCGAAAAACAGATTTTATGAATGCAATAAGCAGATTCGAATATTCAGTAAACATGATGTGTAGAGAGCAAATTTTATTAATGTAGAAACAGATTTTATCAATGCAGAAAAAAAGATTCGATTATTGTGAAATTCAAACATGAAAAAGCATTTAGATTTGGCGTTTAAATTTAGAAAACATGATTTCACTAGGTGTTTTACGAGAAAACAGCGAACAATTTTTTAAATAATGAATAGAAAATCATTTACGCAGAAAAGAGAGTGAACAATTTTTTAAATAATGCTGAACATAAAATAATTTTATGCAAAATGCTAGAAATAGTTTATGCAGAAAATAGTGTACAATTTTTATGAGAATACAGTGAACAATTTTAATTAATACAAAAAATTGATTTCATGAATGCAGTAAGCAGGAATATACAGTAAACATGATGCGCAGAGAGCAAATTTTATTAATGTAGAAACAAATTTTAATAATGCAGAAAAATATATTCAATTATTGTGAAATTCAAACATGAAAAAGTATTTAGATTTGGCATTTAAATTTAGAAAACACGATTTCACCAGGTGTTTTATGAGAAAATAGTGAACAATTTTTTAAATAATGCTGAACAGAAAATAATTTTATGCAAAATCGTAGAAATAATTTATCCAGAAAACAGTGAACAATTTTTATGAGAAAACAATGAACAATTTTAATTAATGTAGAAATTAAATTCATATTTTGAATTAAAATCTCTATATTTTACAATGCTTCTATTTAAATAAATAAAAATATAAAAAAGCTACTTATTTTTATGTTTATGTTTATTTGTCAATTATGCGCAAAAAAAAAAAAAAATAAATAAATAAAAATTACAAGTTACTCGAGTTTAGTAAACTCAAGTACCGCAAAAATATAATAAAAGAGCATTTTATTTATAAAAGGTACTTGAGCCTGGTATATTCAAGTATTGTGTTGCATGGTACTCGAGTTTACCAACCTCGAGTACCACATTATTTTTTTAATCGCCCAATTTCCAGCTCAGCAGTGCCACAATGGCAAAATTGATGAGGAACTCAAGTTTCATAAACTTGAGTACCATTTGGAACTCGAGTTTATGAAACTCGAGTTCTAGAAAAGTGATATTTCCTTATATAGTTCCAAAACAGTGTTTTTTTACTACAAATTTCTGAAAATGGTGGTATTTGGCCATTTTCGCCATTATTAGTCCCTATTTGAAGCTCAACTGCCAAAGCACAAGTGATGCGGCATGCTACTTCCTTCATGTATTTCTCTAATTGGTCTAGAGCAGTTGCTGTTTCCTTGTTGTTTATGGAAAATTTTGTTGGAGTTTCTCTATTTTTTTTTTTTTTGGATTATTATATGATCAGAAAAGTGTTTCTATGCCTCTACTCAATGGGTTTGTGACAAGAAACTGCATATAATAATTCACATTAATTATGTTTTTTGTTTAAGGCAAATACCTTCAATTTAAAGGAACTCAAGATTGGATATTGTTAAGGTTTTTCCTTTTGGTTCATATCAACATGGTGGCTGCTTATTTTGTTCCCTAATGACTTTAGGAAGCCACATATCACAACAGAAGAAAAATGGGTTATAAAACATGTTCTACTAAGTCAGTTGTATAATAGTTTTGTACGAGTAATTAACTTGTTAGTTCAAATTCATAAAATCAAAAGTATTTTAGTTTGAACAAAATTTGCAAACTTACATCATAATTACTTGGTAAATTTATAGGGCAAAGTACATTTTTCAACAATAATCTCTTATTTGATTTACAATTTCTTTCAAACTTCTTAAATGCACGACTAACTCCCTAATTTGAGAAAATTGTTACAATGTTCATCCTGTCATCTAAATTGGGGGTTAAGTAAATGAATGGTATTTAAGTAATTTTATATCAATATGAAATTACTATAATGCCCTTAGTTCTCTTTTCCTATCACCATGCTCTCCCTTCTTCCTCACCACCCAACATTCATCTCTTGTTAGCTTCTCATGCCCACTAATGACATTAATTTGGCTCCAAATCACCATCCCACTTTATTGACAAAAAAATTCCTTCATACCTGTTACTCTTAAGAAACAAAAACCTAAAATAAAACTTAAAAAAAAAAAAAAAAAAAACTTAGATTGACATTGACATTGCCAATTGCCAATTTATTTCTTGAATATCCAACCTCAATTTTAATGAGTTTAGAATTAAATTGTTAGGATTTAAATCAAATACAATTTCAAACAAAAGCCCAAGGCAACATATGGATTTGGAGTTGGATTTGAAATCCATTGATTTAAAATTCCTTGATTTTGAAATTCTTTGTTTGGATTTTTTTAAACAATGAAGGATTAAAAATTGATCATTTGAGATTCATTCTACATTTCAATTTTAAATAAATGAGGTAAAATTGATAATCCAATTGACAAGATGATGACTAAAAATTTTTAGTCATAGCCAACTAAAAAAATATCTTGCCAGCTATTCACAACTAAAATGTGTTATGTCAACTAGAGAGGACACCCATGCATGGTTTTTTTTTTTTTTTCACAACATTCAAAATCTCAAACTAAAAAATTATTCTAAAGTTATTAACATCTAAAAAGTTATAAATCAAGAGAGACAGATTAAATACCCAACATGTGTGTCTTTCACACAATTTCCAAAAGAACAAATTAAATGTGGACTAAGCAAAAGTCATATCCAATTCTTTTTATCATTATCATTTGAAAGACTTTTCAAAAACTTAATGTAACTTTTTAACTATTTTGAATATTTCAAGCCGCATGAGTCCTGACACTTTTAAAACCACTGCATGTATCTCTTCACCAGAAGGTTGTGGTTGCTCTTGATTTTTCTTTGCTGTGAAGTACTCATTTAGAGATGAACAATACTCTTTAAGAGAAGAACCAATTTCTAACAACTTCAACGAGTGGATCTTTCCTACTCTTTTTTCTTTGGTGAGGCTCAGTTGCAGAACTTGTTGATACAAAATGTTGACGTGGTTGTTGTGTAATGGGAGAACTCACCTCAGTTTCTCCTTCCTCGGCCATAATTTCAACTACTTCATTCATATGTTCTACACCAATGCCAATAGTTCTATCCCTCCCACACAAGATCTCAATGTCCTCCTAATTGTCAATAACTTTGTCTTTATAAGCATCCGCTTTTGAATTTTTCTATAAAAAAAAAAAAAGAAAAAAAAAAGAAGAAAGAAGAAGATTAGCAAATTATTTTGCATAGTCGAAGCAAATCAGTTTAATGAATGAAGCAGTCTAAGCAAATAATCTTGTCATGTTTGATTATAATTTCCAAGTCCTATTCAGTTTTCAAAGCCTGTCATACAAATAGGAAAAATCAAAGCAACTTACAAAAATTACAAAGCATTCTCATATTGCTGTGATCGTGAATGCAATGTGTGTGTGTGTGTGTGAGAGAGAGAGAGAGAGAGAGAGAGAGAGAGGACACACCATCAATTGCACTAGTGTAGTTTGAAACTTCATAATCATTCAGTTAATCTTGAAATCCAAAATCCCTTTCAATTGCAAACATGAAATCATTCCAACAACCAAGAACAAATCCATAAACGAAACTTCCTCTCTAAGAAAAAATGAAAAAAGAAAATTAGAAGAAAGACTTGAACTGAAGTGGCAAAGCACCACCATGAACTATTTTTTTATAATTTTATTTTTTGTTCTCTATTTTTATGGATGAAGGGGGAATAGAAAATGGATGGAAAAACTAGAAAAGAAGCTACCCCTACTCACTGTAATTCTAACTAGCATGCCTTGCCAATGGAACCGTTTCTGCATAATATTCCTACTACCTCAAGTAAAACAAGCTATAAGACCCACTTTTAAAAAACCAAATAAATAGTGCCTAAAAATATATAGTAATTAAATTCCACTAATACATTTACTGACCATTACAAAAGGGTACACTAATTGTCTAATTGATCAACTATATAACGTAACAAGCATATATCGTAACGTTCCATAAACAACTTTTATTATTTCTAATTTTTTAGAATACAAAAGAGAACAGACTAAATCTTTGTTAAAATATGTGATGAACATATTTAAGAGAAAAAAGTCATAAGGGATCCTACCTTAACGTAAGCATCCCACACATGGTGATTATCCGCTGTGACAACAACCTTTTTCTTTGCTTCATCCCAAACAAGCCCGCTTTGATTTTTTATATCAGTAATCACAGCAAAATGTTGCTTCCATGCCTTTAGTCTATTTTAAACACTGTCCTTTGTCAAATTGAGAATCAATTGAGCATTTATGTACTCCACAGCAACTTGGTATGCCACCTCTTTCCAGTACCCATCCTCCCTATTTCCTTGAGCTAATTGATCATATAAAATACTTGCTAATGCTTTGTCCATTTCCGTATCTGTATTCCATTGAATATTTTGTCTTGAATGTGATTGTGATTGAGATTGAGATTGAGATTGTGATCCGGATAGGGATTGCGGTTGCTTATCTTTTCTTCCCATTTCTATTATGTTTTCAAATCTGGTATTTGGACCTTGGTATCAAATCTGTCAACATCCTAAAAAATGTTAGATTAGCAACAAGAAGAGAAAAAAACACAGTATTCCCAAAAAAATTTGAAACCCATAGAAAACTCCAGAGCCTTTATGATTCAAATTTAGTAGAAAGAGAGAAATAGAGAAGATAAAGAGGAAGAAAAGAGTTGAGAGAGACAAATATTGCTGGGAGAAAGAGAGAAAGAAGAAAAGTTTAGGTGAGGAAGAGAGAGCATGACAGAGTTTCTGAAGCCGATGAAGAATTGAGAAGAGAGTGTGAGCGTGAGGGTGAGAGATTTCTAAATTCTTGGGTTCGTGAGTGGATTTCAAATCCATGGATTCAGACCCCTGAAATTTAAGATGGATTTGGGTCAAATCCAAATCATTTCTTTTAACTTACCCTAACAAAGGATTCGGATATAGGCCCTTCAAATCCAAATCCATGCCATCCAAACAGACCACAAAGGAATTTGGATTTTTTTTTTTTTTGAAAGCAAAAGAATTTGGAATTTAAAATCACATTACATGTTGATTTTTGAGAGATTGAACTTCTGTTCTCCTCTCTTTGTTCTCCCATAGTTGTCTTGTCTATGTTCTCCTTTAAAAGTCAACTCATCTAATTTATGGTTGGCTATTTTTTTATCTATTTTAAATTGAAAAAAAAAAAAAAAAAACCTTTGTGCTATTTGGTGGTGGGCCTGGGAATGAGTACAATGAAGCTCGAAACTCGATCATTAAATTTACTTCAGTTTCTCAAAAAAAAAGAAAGTTTTTTTTTTTTTTTTTTGGTTAGTTTTTGATATTGATCTTTGGGTATAGGGTTTAGAAGAGAAGGGTCATGGGTGGTTGATTTGAAGGGCTTAGTTGAAGAAATCAATGGGTTCAGAGAGGGGCAACCACCCAAACATACACAATCTAAACCCTATTTCTGATAACTGTTAAGAGCATTCTCATCAAGGATCTCAAAAAATTTAGCATTTAGCATCTCAAAAAGCCATTTATTTATTTTAACACCTCATTTTACAATACACCAAACATCAAAGATTCTATATTTTTTACCACTTCATTTAAATTTTATTTTTTTTATTTTTTTTTATTTTTCAATATATATTTCTTTCTCTCTCTTCCTCTCTGTCACTCTCAACCAAGCAAACTCACACTCACCTTCTTCACCTAGCAAACACATACCCACCCCATCCACCACCACTAGAAAAAAAAAGACTAGCCACCCATACCCACCTGTCTATCCAACAAACTCACACATTTCCAACTCAAACCAGTAAACCCATACCCATCTCAACCACCACCATTGAAAAAAAAAAAAAACACTAGCTGAAGCAGAAAACCCAAAAAAACCCAAAACCCACAGAGACCCATAGAGATTCACCACAAAACCCAAAAAAACAACAACATCCACAAAACCTAAAATCGGTGACCCATGGAGACCCATAGAGATTCAAATCAGTGATCCATGGAGACCCACAAAGATTCACCAGAAAACTCAAAAAAACAACATCCACCATTGGAGATTCGAAGACAACACCACAAAACCCAAAATCATCGGTTTTGAGATGAGAATATGGGTTTCAAGATTGGGTTTTTGGGTTTGGTCAGGGAGAGAAGAGTGGGTTAGGTCAGAGGAAGAAGATAAGTGGTTGGGTTTGTGATTGTGGGTTCAACCATGGAGAGAATGCTTGGGTTTATGATTGTGGGTTCAGTCAGAGGAAGAAGAGAAGAGGCTGTGTTTGTGATGGTGAGTTCAGTTAGAGGGAGTAGTGAAGTGCAGATGGGTTTGGCGGCGTGAGTTAATGGAAGGGAAGCGCGGCTTGGGTTGAGGGAGAACGAAGAAAATAAAAAAAACACAGAGGAGGTAGAGGTGTAGGCGTGGGAGAAGAGAGAACTAGGAAAAAAAAAATGAGGGAAGAGAAGAAGGAGATAGGTGCGAAAAGGTCGAGCGTGTAAGAGGAAAGTGAAAAGGGGACACACATGTTTTATTAAACAAGTATTTTTTTTTTAACATCTTGGTACAGTGGGCTGCTGAGATAGCAACTCACTGTAGCTAGATGACAAAAGTAATAGAATTTAGCATTTTGGATGGAGTGTGTTTTTTACAAATTTGATGTTAAAATTTAGCATCTATAGCATTTAGCATTCTTGATGAGAATCCTCTGAGAGTGTGAAGGAGAAGGAGAAGCAAAGCCCTTAAAAAAATGGTTTACTTCAACTTTATTGAAAAATCCATCTCTAATATATATATATATATATATATATATATATGTAAAAGAAACTATAACTCCATCATTCCAAGTTCCACCATTAGCTTCAGCAAACCCTATTCACCTCGTTGATGGCCGAATCAAAACGCCAGACACTTTCTCCTAGAAAAGATGGAGTGGTCGACAGGATCAGTAATCTACCAGAAACTCTTCTCTGCCACATCCTTTCCTTCCTTCCAACCAAAGAGTCAATCGCCACAAGCATTTTGTCAAGCAGGTGGAAGCTCCTTTGGACACTCGTCCTAAAGCTAGACCTCGACAGTGATACGATTGACACTTCGGAGCTTTGGGCTGATGATGAAGATGAACGTGAGATCATGTTTGCACATATTGTGTCAAGCGTTTTGGCTCAACAAGAATGTGGAGAGCTCCAAACTTTTCGCCTTCAATGGAAATTCGGGTGGGACGGTTCCCATCTCGACGCATGGCTTCGCAATGCTGCTGCTCGTGAAGTCAAAGAACTTGATCTCGACATCGACATTTTTACTGATAGGGAGTAAAATCTGAAATTGCCTCCAAGCTTTTTCTCTTGCAGAACATTAGTGGTTCTGAAATTAAGCGGTAATATTGATATTGACATTGATATTAACACTCCTTCATTATCCTTTAATTTCCCGAGCCTAAAGATACTGCATCTAGTAGAAATGTCGTTGCCGAGTATCATTAGTTCACAGGAACACATACATTGTACTTATTCTCTTTATATGTGGACGTATGTTTCTTTCACCTACCCTTACATGTGTTGTTTCTTTTATTCCTTTATGCACATGCTTCTTATACCTATATGCAATCGATTATTTCTGTTTTACACAAAGATGTCTTGATGAGTTTTGTTTAAAGTGTTTCAAAAATACAGGTTGTCAAAGTCTATTTGCCATAAACTCTCTTTTTGCAAAGTTTTTCAAGAGTTTGTGTTGGGATAGATTTTATTGTATTCAACAAGTGAATATGAGTTGAGTGATTTATAACTTCTCTCATATGTTCATTTGTTTGTTGTGGTTTTGTCACAGATTGCCAAAGGGGGAGATTGTTAGGACATATGTGTTTCACTTGTAAAGAACATATGTCATTCTTTTATGTAATTGGCTAATTCTTTGACAAAACGCACTTTACTTATAATTGGGTAGATCTAGGTGTTTTTAATACTTCAAGAAACTGTGTTTCAAGATTAAGTGTTGAAGTCATCAAGTCTGTCCAAGAAACAAGCTGAGAAGTGCAAGTTCATTAAAGCTCGACAGCTAGCATGTGTCGAGATTTAAGAAACTGTTTAGCCCATGTGCTCGACACCTGCTCGACAGCTACTCGACACCTCCTATCTGTCGAGGTTTAAGAATTTCAGAATTCTGATATGATTTTCTTGGGATCCGTGAATGTGTCTTTGGGCTTTCTTTTCTCCTAACCCTAGTCATATAAAATGATTATTTTAAACGCCGTCAAAGTGTTCACAAGTTGCACAAGTATTGAACAAAGTCTGTTCAAGCAAATTGTGACCGGAGACAAAGTTTTTAGTTCATCATTCTTGAAAAAGTTGCTATGTTTGTACACCAAAGGGTTTTGTAACCAAGCATCTTCTTGATTTTCATCATGTGAGATGAACTGAAGAACTTTGCAGCCAATAACCTTCTCTAGTTGGTGATTGAAGTCGCGTACTGGGATCCACGCAATTCGTTAGTCACGTACTTGGGAGCCATGCATCAAAAGGAAAAATTGTCACTACAAAACAAGTCCAATTGGGTATTGGGGTAAGAGTTCAATTGTAAGTTGATATAAGGTATTGGAATTGCTTTATTTGTAACCGCTTATTATGATAATAGTGAAATTTCGGGAGTGGTGACCTTAAAATCATCCGGTGGGCTTTTTGCTGTGTTGGTTTTCCTCATTCGTAAACAAATAACCGTGTCAAATTTATTTTTTCCTGCACTTAGTTTAATTGGTAATTTGTTTGTGGTATCACGCGCTTTACATATTAATTTGATTAATTAATAACTTGACTAATTAATCAATTAATTTAATCATAAGGGATCAATATGATTTTGGTCAATCATTTAGCATTATTGATGAGAATCCTCTAAGAGTGTGAAGAAGAAGGAAATCCATCTCTCTCAAAAAAAAAAAAAAATATATATATATATATATATATATATAAAAGAAACTGTAACTCCATCATTCCAAGTTCCAACCATTAGCTTCAGCAAACCCTATTCACCTCGTTGATGGCCGAATCAAAACGCCAGACACTTTCTCCCGGAAAAGATGGAGTGGTCGACAGGATCAGTAATCTACCGGAATCTCTTCTCTGCCACATCGTCTCCTTCCTTCCAACCAAAGAGTCAATCGCCACAAGCATTTTGTCAACCAGGTGGAAGCTCCTTTGGACACTCGTCCCAAAGATAGACCTCGACAGTGATACGATTGACACTTCGGAGCTTTGGGCTGATAATGATGATGAAGATGAACGTGAGATCATGTTTGCACATATTGTGTCAAGCGTTTTGGCTCAACAAGAATGTGGAGAGCTCCAAACTTTTCGCCTTCAATGGAAATTTGGGTGGGACGGTTCCCATCTCGACGTATGGCTTCGCACTGCTGCTGCTCGTAAAGTCAAAGAACTTGATCTCGACATCGACATTTTTACTGATAGGGAGGAAAATCTGAAATTGCCTCCAAGCTTTTTCTCTTGCAGGACATTAGTGGTTCTGAAATTAAGCGGTAATATTGGTATTGATATTGATATTGACATTGACACTCCTTCATTATCCTTTAATTTCCCGAGCCTAAAGATACTGCATCTAGTAGAAATTTTGTTGCCGAATATCATTAATTCACAGGAACACTCTTTCTTTTCTGGCTGCCCTGTCCTCGAAGATTTGTCATTTACAATTACTGACCTTTTCGAGGGTGAGTATAAATTATGTGTACCCACGCTGAAACGCTTAAGTATCAGCGAAAATGAATATATTGAATCCGATTACGAATTCGAGATAAACGCCCCAGCTCTTGAGTACTTCAATTTCGAAGGTGATCTCCGAGACATTAAATTCCATGAAAAACTAGACAACCTAGTTCAGGCAGATGTCGAGTCGTATGTGTATGAAGATGAACGCAAACAATTTTTCAGAGAATGGGTATTCAGGCTTTTTACTGCTCTGAATAACGTCAAATTTCTCTCATTTTCCCCTTACGGCACAGAGGTTAGTTAGATCCCCTTCATAATTGCTTTTTTTTTTTTTTTGTTTTTCTTTCAATAAACCTACGATCTTTATTAGTTCAATTTCTTAGGACAATACGAGGTCATACTCATAGTCTCGCTTTTATGTTCTATCTATTTGATGTTATGTGATTTTAATCTCAAATGCAGTGGCACAACGTTGGAAATATTTATCCTTCCTCATTCCATAATTTGGTCCAACTGGACTTTAGTGTTACTGATTGTGACTGGCCAACGCTACAAGACTTGCTCCAAAATGCTCCTAATCTAGAAACTCTTGTTGTTACTAAGGTTAGCTTGTTTAATTGAGGTTTTTTTAGTTGATCTTTCATCTCCCCTAAACTTACACTTATGATCTGTTGTGTTTGTTGTCATCAGGATTATACTTATGATAAAAGCAACTTATGCTGTAAGGAGCCACCATATGATCGTGACTATCTGTCATCACATCTTACAAGTTTTTATTATGGAGGATTTGAAGGTTTGAAAGATGAAGAGGAATTTGTAAAATATATTCTAAAGGGGGCAAGAGTTTTGAAGACAGCAACAATTCAAGTTTATAGAGGAAAGTCGAAGGAAAATGTTCTTGAGAAACTGTCAATGTTCGCAAGGCGCTCAACAACATGTCTACTT